>OY288292.1:9180981-11883481 GCA_958450335.1 Hibiscus tridactylites | reverse complement strand
TGTTGTATGTGAGATTAAGGAATTGCATGCTTGAACCCTGCATTGTTGATGTTTTCAATTTTAGAGCATCCTCACTAAGCTTCTAGCTTACGCTCTCATTTTCAACAATGCAGATCATTAGCGTCGTGTTAGCTCGGAGCAAGGCGTAAGGGGCTTTCCAAGTTTTTGTGGCTCAAGTACGGTTTAGTAATTATGTAGTAGTTTAGCAATGTGGCAAGAGTGTGTTTTGTATGAGCTATATATATGACTCCTATATGCGTTTGATGTTTAAGGTTTGACTTTGATTGTAAACATGTTATGTCTTGCCAAATGCTTGTGTGATGGTATGCCTTATGAATGTTTAAGTTGCTTTTGAATGACATGTAAACCTATTTGAGATGAATTGTGCCCGTTGGCTTTTAACGTCTTCAAGCATGCCTTATAATGAAATGTTGCTAATGTGTAAATGCCATGAATGAATGTTTCAATCTATGCCTTGTGTGTTTGAGCATGCTTGACATAGGAACCATGCCTCTAGTTCACGTATGTTTGTGTTGAGTGCCTTTAGGGGTAGTTTAGGACCTATAGAATTGTTGAGAAATGCCTAAGTCTGGCTGTTGAGGGTTGCAGACAGCCCGTGTTTCGAAACGAGCTGGGCCGTTTCGAAACGGGTAAGGCTTTAGGGACCCCGTATCGGAACGCGTTTCGATACAGTTTGGCCACTAAGAGCCCCTGTTCCGATACGGGTTTCAGAACATTTTGGCTACTGGAAATCTGAGAAATTTCCGAGATGAAAGCGTTTCGAAACGGGTCTAAGGGTTTCGAAACGGTCAAAATCTCGTTGACCACGAGAAGTTGACCGTTGAGGGTGTTTTGGAACGGTTGACCTCCATTTCGATACGGCCTCCTCGTATGGGCTTGAGACAGTTGACCAGGTCAAGGCGTTTCGATACGCCTCAATGGTGTTTCGAAACGGCCTGTATAATGAATTAAAATTGGGCTGTTCAATTGTTGTATTGGGTTCAGATGATTGTCTTCTTCATTTTATTCTGCTGTCTTGATCACGTAGGACTTAAATGTGCCATTAGAGAAGATAAGTTAAAAGAAAAAATTAGGGTTGCTAACCGAGGGGGAACCTTAACAGGTTTCGCTTCGGTTTTCCCCGTGTGGTCTACTTGGACCGGTCATCCGGCCAGACCGGGACGAGGGGGTTACATTTGTTGGTATCAGAGCCTGAGGTTACCGAGACCTCGGGCGGGTAAGTGAGGTAAGCTTGATATGTTAAGTTATTGTATTGTTCGATGCATGCCTTGCCATGAAATCTTATTGTTTGACTGTTCGCATGATGATTTGAAGCATGAGTTGTTGCGTTTGGTGTAGAGTGAGTGCCCATTGCTACTATTACTTAATTTAAAAAGATTTTCTAGTAAAGGGAGTACTTGAGCACTGTTGGACCCTTGCTTTGGCTAACGTAATCATTATATGTTTGTTGTTGTAGTTATTATCTTGCTAGCTGTACCATGAGACCACGTGAGAGGCCTAGGATGGTTCGACCGGAACCACGGGCAGCGGCTCTAGGAGTTGAGCCATTAGTTAGGGTTGAGGCTCAAGTGGGAGAGCCTGTGGTTGGAGTTGGAGCTCCTCCACCACCACCACCTCCTCCACCAGGAGCAGGAGGCGATGCCGGGGTCGAAAGAGAGGGACCTCAGGGGGCCAAGGTGGCCAAGGACCAGCCGGAATAGACTTAGCTCCTTTGGTTCAGGCGATTGCCGGGGCATTTCAGGCTGCAGTGGCTGGGGGTCAGGCAACAGCACATCATCAAGGAGAGGGCACTGGTTTGCCATTAGAGAGACTCCGTGGTCTAGGGGCCGAAGAGTTTAGAGGGTCTACTCCAGAGAGATCTGAGTTGTGGTTTGAGGAGACTGTCTGTATCCTCGCACAGATGGGATGTACTGGTGAGCGCAAGTTAGGGTGTGTTGAGTCCTTGCTTCAGGGTGATGCCTACACTTGGTGGGTCACCATCACTTCGGGTATGGATGTGGCCGAGATTACTTGGGAGTTCTTTGAGACAACATTCCGTAAGAAGTATCTGGGTCCGCGATACCTCAATGAGAGGAAGTGGGAGTTTATGGCCTTGCTTTAGGGGAGTATGACCGTGACAGACTATGAGATTCGATTTGTCAGGCTGAGTCAGTATGCAACTGAACTTGTTCCTACTGAGGTGGAACGATGTAACCGTTTCCGTTATGGGCTGAATGAAGAGATCAAGAGGTATACTCTAGCTTCAGACTACACTGATTTTGATGTATTGGTCGCGAGGGCCAAGGACTTAGAGCACAGTTTGTGCTTGACCAAACGATCTGGTGGTTCTAGTTCGGGTAAGAGGTCCAGTGATTATGATAGAGGTGATGCCAAGAGGCATCGGGACAACAGACATCACTATGATCATAGGCGTGGTGGCGGTAACCACGGTAAGGGCCAGAAGGCTTGTGGGAAGTTGCCCACATGTGCTACTTGCGGGAGGAACCACACCGGTGAGTGTTGGGGGAATTTCCACTCGTGTTGGAGTTACGGGGCTAGGGATCACATTAACGTGACTGTCCACATCAGGTGGGACAGGCACCAGCTCAGGCTCCTGCTAGAGCCAATGACTTTCAGAGAGGCCGCGGGCGCGGTAGAGGTAACTTCCAGCCGAGGAATGATGGTCAGAGGAACATAGCCCATGTAGTTGCAGTCCAGCCGGAGGGCGGAGGTCAGGCCAGAGTTTACGCTCAGCGTGGGGATCAGCATGACACCGATGTGATCGCAGGTAACTTCTTGATACAGTCTTTGGGTTTGCTTTCTTTGATTGACTCTGGGTCTACACATTCTTACATATTGAGTGAGCATGCACGGTCTTTGAACTTGCCTTGTGAAATGTTAGAGGTAGGAGTTAGTGTTACTAGTTCCTTTGGGGACACGATAGTAGTTAGAAAAATGTACAGAAGGTGTCCGTTGATGGTTCAGGGACATGTATTCCCGGTGGATATGATGGAGCTTCCTTTCTATGGTTTTGATGTAATTCTGGGTATGGACTGGCTCTCGGAGCATAGAGCTAGGATAGACTTTGAAACTAAGAGGATTTCCTTGAGGCTCACAGATGATTATGAGAGTGTAGTGGTGGGTGAGAACGTGAAGTTCTTGTCCAATGTAGTTTCAGTTCTAGAAGCTAAGAGGTTAGTTGAGTTGGGTTGTGAAGCATACCTGGCCTATGTGATGAACCCTAACATGAGTGAGGTTAGACCTCAAGACATCCGGACAGTGTGTGACTTCCCTAGTGTGTTTCCGGAAGAGTTGCCAGGGTTACCACCAGATAGGGAGGTGGAGTTCACTATTGAGACTTATTCTGATTCAGCTCCTGTTTTGATTGCTCTGTATCGTATGACACCAAAAGAACTGAAAGAGTTGAAGACTCAGTTGCAAGAATTGACAGATAGAGGTTTCATTCGACCTAGTTCTTCACCTTGGGGTCCACCAGTTTTGTTTGTAAAGAAGAAAGATGGAAGCATGCGAATGTGTATAGATTACAGACAGTTAAATCAGTTAACAGTGAAGAATAAGTAACCTTTGCCTAGAATTGATGATTTGTTTGATCAGTTGAGAGGAGCATCAGTCTTTTTGAAGATTGACTTGAGATCGGGCTACTACCAGCTAAAGGTAAGAGAGGTTGATGTACCGAAGACGACCTTTAGGACTATGTATGGTCACTATGAGTTTTTAGTCATGCCTTTTGGGTTGACTAATGCACCAGCTGCTTTCATGGATATGATGAATAGGATTTTTCATCCGTACCTAGATCAGTTTGTAGTTGTTTTTATAGATGACATCTTGGTGTATTTGCGAACTGAAGAAGACCATGACCGACACTTGAGACTAGTTTTGAAGACTTTGCTAGATCATCAGTTGTATGCGAAGTTGAGCAAGTGTGAATTCTGGATGCGAGAGGTAGTCTTCTTAGGACATGTAGTGTTAGCCGATGGGATTAGAGTTGATCCGAAGAAGATTGAGGCCATTGTTAAGTGGAAGCAACCGAAGTCTGTAACAGAGGCACGTAGCTTCCTAGGCTTAGATGGATACTATAGGAGATTTGTATAAGGTTTCTCTAAGTTAGCCGCTCCATTGACACAGTTACTTCAGAAGAGTGTTCAGTTTGAGTGGACAGATGCAAGACAGAAAGCCTTTGAGAAATTGAAAGAAGCTTTGACACAAGCATCGATCTTGATTCAGCCAGAGTCCGGGAAGGACTATGTAGTTTACAATGATGCTTCCTATGTAGGCCTAGGATGTGTTCTTATGCAAGACAAGAGAGTGGTGGCTTATGCTTCAAGACAGTTGAAGACTCACGAGCGTAACTATCCGACCCATGACATAAAGTTAGCTGTAGTTGTGTTTGCTCTGAAGATTTGGAGGCACTATTTGTACGGTGAGAGATGCACAGTGTACACCGATCACAAGAGTTTGAAGTACATCATGACTCAGCGGGATTTGAATCTCAGACAGCGTAGGTGGTTAGAGTTGCTAAAGGACTATGATCTTACCATTGAGTACCATCCGGGTAAGGCCAATGTAGTGGCCGATGCATTGAGTAGAAAGATAGCCGTGGATTTGAGAGCCATGTTTGCTAGATTGAGCTTGTCCGGAGATGGTGGCTTAGTAGCCGAGCTTCAGGTTAGACCTACTCTAGGTCAATTGATTAGAGAGAAATAGCTCTTGGATAGATCTTTGGCACCTCACGTGTAAGATATAGCCGAAGGTAGATCTTGAGACTACAGTTTCAGTGCCGATGGGGTTCTGTGTTTCAAAAATAGGATAGTGGTGCCAGAAGACAGTGACTTGAGACGTACGATCTTGATTGAAGCACATAGTAGTCCGTTTGCTATGCATCCGGGGAGTACGAAGATGTACCGTGATTTGAAGAATGAGTACTTTTGGGTTGGCTTGAAGAGAGATGTAGTCGACTTTGTGAGTAAGTGTTTAGTGTGTCAGAGGGTGAAGGCGAAACATCAGGTTCCCTCAGGTTTGTTGCAACCATTGAGAATTCTGAAATGGAAATGGGAGAATATCACCATGGATTTTGTTTCGGGTTTGCCTTTGACTCCTACGAAGAAGAACTCGGTGTGGGTTATTGTGGATCGTTTTACGAAGTGTGCTCACTTCTTGGCAGTCAATACTACTTATACTTTAGATAGATTGGCCGACTTGTACATTGGTGAGATTGTTAGACTGCATGGTGTGCCGAAGTCTATTGTGTCCGATAGAGATCCGAGGTTTACAGCTCGATTTTGGGAGTGTCTGCACACAGCTTTGGGTACCCGTTTGAACTTCAGCACGTCTTATCATCCTCAGTCAGATGGTCAGTCAGAGAGAGTTATACAGATCTTAGAGGATATGTTGCGTTGTTGCATCATTGACTTTCAGGGTACATGGGAGAAGCACTTGCCTCTAGTTGAGTTTGCTTACAATAATAGCTTCCAGTCGAGTATTCAGATGGCTCCGTATGAGGCCTTGTATGGCCAGAAGTGTAGAACTCCAGTTTGTTGGGCCGAAGTGGGACAGAAGTTGTTACCTATGCCGGATTTGCTCAAGGGAACAACTGACAAGGTAAAATTGATTTGTGATCGATTGAAGGCTGCTTCGGATAGGCAGAAGTCCTATGCCGATTAGAAGAGGAAGGAAGTTGAGTTCTCAATGGGTGAGAAGGTATTCTTGAAAGTGTCTCCGTGGAAGAAAGTAATAAGATTTGGCCGAAAGGGGAAGTTGAGTCTGAGGTACATAGGACCGTATGAGATTGTGAAGAGGGTTGGTCCAGTTGCTTATCAGTTGCGTTTTCCATCCGAGCTAGAGAAGATACACGATGTATTCCATGTTTCGATGCTCCGTAAGTATAGGTCCGACCCATCACATGTTATGCCTGTAGAGGAGATTGAATTGAATCCGGATTTGACTTATGAGGAAGAACCAGTTGAGATCCTAGCTTCTGACAGTAGGGTGTTGCGGGGTAGATCGATTGAGTTAGTAAATGTGCGGTGGCAACGTCAAGGGGTGGACGAGGCCACTTGGGAGAGGAAGGAGGATATGGAAAGGCAGTTTCCGTATCTCTTTTAGTCAGGTAATTTCGGGAACGAAATTCCTTAAGTGGGAGAGAGTTGTAACACCCGTGTTTTGGGGTTAGGAGTTAGTCGGGTTAGTGGTCCGAGTCGGTAAAATTTAATTTAATCAATTTGACCTTGGCTTGAGCCAATTGAGTTTTAAATAGCAAGGAGGGACCAAATTGGTGATTTAACCCAAAAGAATTTAAAAGCTAGACAACTTTTTGAAATTAAAAGAGAACAAAAAGAAAAAGGCACCATCTTCTCTCCCCTCTTTTCTCTTCCAACGTTGGAAGCTTTCAAACCCTCTCTAATACCCTAAATTACTATTCCATTAAATTTCTTCTTCAACTCAGGGCCATTCTCAAAGGTAAATATATTTTTGGACTCTCCTCTTCATTCTCTACCTTTACATAGTTGTAAAATTTAAAACTACGATCTTTTGGAGTTTTAGGGTTTAACGAAAGTTTGAGTTTTTATTGGGTTTTTCTAATTGTTTTTAAATACTAAGTTGGGTTTTAGTTTATTCACCTTGAAATGCACCTAATACGTTAAAATGAGTGAGTTTGGGTGAACACTCGAAATGGGTCTTGGTGGCCATGTTTAAAGTGTCTAAAACTTGGGTTTTGGTGAGTTTTAGGTTTAATTTGAAGGGCTGATGGTTTAGGGATGTTAGGAAGGTGTTTTGGAACCATTTGGGTGTCATTTGGCTGTTGGAAAACTTGGTTTTCAGCTAGGTTTAAAGGCTCGAAAATGGCATTTTGGGTGGTTATTTGGGTTGGAAAATTGTTGAAGTTTGGCTTGAGCTTAAGAGTGAGTTGATGACTGAGTTTTAGCATTGATTGAGAGTAATGGATGTGTTTTTGATTGGCTAGAAGCAAGAGGAGACGTTGGAGAGGCAACAGGATCGAAATCGGGCTTGTAGGAGGCTTGCTTTGGTTGCTAAGGAAGGGTGGTGAGTGAATTTAAATATGTTTTAAAGTTGGTTCAAGTGTGTGTAGTGTATGTGGTGGAATGTGCTTGGTAGGCCTTTCCTAGGTGATAGTTAAATTGGTAACTTAACTCCTTGAATTCTATTATGCTATTCATGTCATTGCCTACTTGTCATTGTGAAGTGTAGATTGGTCATATATGTATGCCTTTCTATGTATATATAATGAGTTAGAGACATGTATGGTGGATATGTGATGTGGTAAATGAATTTGGCACTGATTAACTTACCGGGTGTAAATGATCGATCATTAGGATTAGTGTGCACACAAATTGAGTCAAAACGTACGTGGCCTTGATGGCGTTGAGTCATCAAGGAGGAGTACGGTGATGTAACATTCCACCGGAAATTTATATATATATATATTCTACGGGATGATGAGTGGAATCTCATCCGTAGGGCATGTGGTGATGAGTGGAATCCCGCCCATGCAAGGTTCGATGATGAGTGTAATCCCACCGAGGTAATATGATTGTTGAGATTAAATCCGCACGTCCGGGTAAACTAATAGTGGCCAATTGAACTTGTTCTTATAATTGTGATGTATGATGTTGATATATGATGTTTGAGCTTAGTATGAGGTGAGATGCCATATTATGACTCTTGAAAGACTAGCTAGGTCTACTTATTGATTTTTACCTATATATGTTGTATGTGAGGTTAAGGAATTGCATGCTTGAACCCTGCATTGTTGATGTTTTCAATTTTAGAGGATCCTCACTAAGCTTCTAGCTTACGCTCTCATTTTCAACAATGCAGATCATTAGCGTGGTGTTAGCTCGGAGCAAGGCGTAAGGGGCTTTCCAAGTTTTTGTAGCTCAAGTACGGTTTAGTAATTATGTAGTAGTTTAGCAATGTGGCAAGAGTGTGTTTTGTATGAGCTATATATATGACTCCTATATGCGTTTGATGTTTAAGGTTTGACTTTGATTGTAAACATGTTATGTCTTGCCAAATGCTTGTGTGATGGTATGCCTTATGGATGTTTAAGTTGCTTTTGAATGGCATGTAAACCTATTTGAGATGAATTGTGCTCGTTGGCTTTTAACGTCTTCAAGCATGCCTTATAATGAAATGTTGCTAATGTGTAAATGCCATGAATGAATGTTTCAATCTATGCCTTGTGTGTTTGAGCATGCTTGACATAGGAACCATGCCTCTAGTTCACGTATGTTTGTGTTGAGTGCCTTTAAAGGTCGTTTAGGACCTTTAGAATTATTGAGAAATGCCTAAGTCTGGCTTTTGAGGGTTGCAGACAGCCCGTGTTTCGAAACGAGCTGGGCCGTTTGGGAACGGGTAAGGCTTCAGGGACCCCGTATCGGAACGCGTTCCGATACGGTTTGGCCACTGAGAGCCCCTGTTCCGATACGGGTTTCGGAACATTTTGGCTACTGGAAATCTGAGAAATTGCCGAGATGAAAGTGTTTCGAAACGGGTCTAAGGGTTTTGAAACGGTCAAAATCTCGTTGACCACGAGAAGTTGACCGTTGAGGGTGTTTCGGAACGGTTGACCTCCGTTTCGATACGACCTCCTCGTATGGGCTTGAGACAGTTGACCAGGTCAAGGCGTTTCGATACGCCTCAATGGTGTTTCGAAACGACCTGTATAATTAATTAAAATTGGGCTATTCAATTGCTGTATTGGGTTCAGATGATTGTCTTCTTCATTTTATTCCGATGTCTTGATCACGTAGGACTTAAATGTGCCATTAGAGAAGATAAGTTAAAAGAAAAAAATTAGGGTTGCTAACCAAGGGGGAACCTTAACGGGTTTCGCTTCAGTTTTCCCCGTGTGGCCTACTCGGACCGATCATCCGGCCAGACCGGGACGAGGGGGTTACACAGGTCGGGTTCGGTCACTACAGTAACAGGTCGAATTCAGGTTCGGGTCAACAACAGTCGGTTACAGATCGGGTTCGAGTCATTAAATTTTTAGGTCAAATCAGGTTCTGGCTCGAGCAGGTTTCAGTCGGGTTTTCAGGTCGGCTCAGCTTTTTACATCCCTACAAACGACTATCACTTGCAGTATGTTTACTGAAAAACAACCTAGACTTCTCAAGGTTTATTTTTTGTCCCGGAGATGTCTCATACACCTTCATTACTTCCTTAAAATGTGTTCCCTCATTCTCAGAGTTTTTAAGGAAAATGATGTTGTCATCCGCGTAGAAGAGATGATTAACCCATTGATAGCTCTTTAAAAAGCATGAATTTTCCCTAGATTTATATATTTAAGTGTCCTTACATTAGTTTTTATTGCATCCATTTCTGCATTTTCATGTCTATTTACTGCATTTTCATGTCTATTCCCTGCATTTTATCTAACATAGACTCAGTTGCTCTTATTTCATATATTTCTTCCGATTTTGCCTTTTGTTGCTGCATTTCTAATGTCCATGTAGAGGACGTTTCACCACTGCAGCTAATTCGCCACTACAACTGTCAGCTGTCCAGTCTGCTAAAAAATAAGGACGGCCCCGCCAGCTGTATTAGTTGTTATAACAGATTTGGTACGACTCTAGGTCACGTAAAACACATGTAGGACAGGTGTCCTTTATTGGGAAGCCTATATAAGGATGAATTTGATAAGAGAGAGAGAAGCAATTTTTCTATTTTTCATAACATCTTCAGCCTCCGAGCTTTCTTTATCCTTCTATGGCGGCTTAAGCTCATTTCTGGAGATTCGATGTGAAGTGAGGCAAAATTATCCGAGGAGAAGAGGAATCAGGTGATGGATCAAGTAAATACTTTCTTATCTTCTTAAACTCTTATTTATTTAGATGTTTGTTGGAGATTAGTATTGTATTTTGTGCTTATTTGACGATGGTTTAAACTTTTGAGCTTTATAAACTTGTTGAAACCTTTTCTTCAGTTTAATATATATTTTATTAGCTTTTTCTTAAACTTTAATTGTTGGATATGATTACCGTTTGCATGAGAATGTTAAACTAGGCACTGACATCGACGAATGCAATGACAAGTCAGGTTAACGAGTACTACAACGAGAGTTGAACGGATACAACGAGAGTTGATCTGATTGTTCAAAGGGATATAGTTCTGACTCATAATGAAAGTTGTAGTCGATCTATTGTCCGTGCACCAACAATTGAAGGTTAAATGGAAGCTAGTCCTCAAGCTCGCCTTCTATTTTCCAATTGAGCCATCGTACTTCCTCGAAGTGTAATTGATCTTTCTACCGAGCCAAACCAAGGAGATCCATACCTTATCTTATATTTCTCTACTCTTTATATATTATGTTATTGCTACCACAATTAATCCATTATTCATTACTTTATTCCTTTATTGCAACAACAATAACAGTCACAATATCCACTTTTACAGAATTGCTTGTGGGTACATATTACATAAGCTGAATATATCATCATTATGGGATCGATATTCAAATAGGAATCCCCTATTTCTATTCTTCCATCGACAGTATTACTTGTACTTATAGTGTGACGTTTAAACATCGATCACCCATGGACCGTTTTAGCACACTCTAATACCCCATGCATCTCCATTCCTGTTGTTGGCCAAGAGTATTATAAATAGACCTTGAGTATATAATAGGAATAGATAAGGCGACAAGGGATCACATTGTCTTAAACCTTGATCAGGCTTGAACAAACCAAATAAATGGCAATTAATTTTCAAGCGAAAAGAGGTGGTAGGGATACATCTCATAATTAACTAAACCCATAAAGGTGCAAACCCCATCTTAAACATGAACAATTCTAGGAAGTTCCATTCAACTCGGTCATAGGCCTTCTCTATATCAAGTTTGAGAGCAGCGCCTCTATCAGAACCAACATATGTTGTATTCATATAGTGGAAAATCGCGTAACCATCAAGAATATTATTAGACCTGAAATGCTTCACCAGCTTTGGATCTTCAAGTTCTGGAATAAGCATCATTACTGTTTGATTAACCACGCCAAAGAAGAATGACCATGGAGCAATCTAAGACACAGTTGAGCAACATCATCTCATAACATGGACCAAAACTTACGGAAGAACAAAGCATGCATGTCATCTATACCTGACGTTGTATTCGGTTGAATCTGAAAGAAGGAAGCTTTAATTTCCTTAGTTGTGAACTCTTTACAGAGAGCATCGTTCATATCTGAGTTAATCAAAAAATCGATGGCCTTAAGAATGAAGTATGTTGGCATAATGTTAACGAAATGTAACAAATTGCTAAAAAATCAACAACAACTTTGCAATCTTCCTCCGTCCCAACAACCTAATTGCCAGCTAAGTCCTCAATGTCTAAAATCTGATTTTTCTTCCTTCTATCGTTCTCCCGTGCATGAAAGAATTTAGTGTTCCTATCACCATTATTCAGCTAGTTCATATGTGACCATTGTTGTAAGTGTTCTTCGTCTTTGGCAAGGAGAGTTATAACCCCCTCAACCATGCCTAGACGCCAGATCGAACCGAGCGAGCTACATTGGGTTTGCCAAAACAAACCCGAAAAAATTAACTCAAATTAGGTCCATTTTTTTCTTTTCTAGATGCAACATTATAACCTAAGGTGTGCATACTGGCAGCGAATATATTCTCGACTGATTCGGACACCGAATTGACATCTAATTATGCATAATTACAATTTAGGGACCAAATTGTAAATCTTTAAAACTACAAGGACTTACTTAAATTCAAAATTACCAATCCTCAATTAATCAAGTTACATGCATACTTGTCAAATTTAAGCTTAAAACGATCAACCAAACTCAAACAATTTGCATACATATGAAACAAGGACCAAAATGGAAGAATCTAAAACCATGTTACCAGTTTAACTGAACATAACGCCTTGGGTATCGGTACTCAGGCTAGGGTATCCATACCTGGCGTAATTTTGT
Source organism: Hibiscus tridactylites (assembly GCA_958450335.1). Classification (NCBI taxonomy): domain Eukaryota; kingdom Viridiplantae; phylum Streptophyta; class Magnoliopsida; order Malvales; family Malvaceae; genus Hibiscus; species Hibiscus tridactylites. The sequence continues at coordinate 11,871,518 of OY288292.1, read as the reverse complement.
AAGGGCATACTGATACCCACTTCCGAGTATCGATACCAAGGCAAAAATTCCAAAATCTAAAATTTCAGTAGTTAAAAGTCGTATCGATACTCATCCTCGAGTATCGATACCTTGACCAAATTTCACATACCAGTACCGATACCCTATTCTAGTATCGAAACCCAGGCCAATTTTACACTTACTCGTATCGATACCGAGGCTTGAGTATCGATACCACTAGACCTGTAATGTCGAACTTAGCTGGTTTTTCACCCAATTGGTACCCCATACATGCCTTAATCAAACATACACGTATACACCACCAAACCAAGGATTTAAAACAAGTCAAATGCCCTTGAAAACAAGAACAACTAGAAGTAAATTGCATTATATCACAATACTAGGCATGCTTCCTAAATCAATCCAACTCAACATCCAAAAAGATATTCAAGGCACAATTCATTATTGGCATCACATCAGTTGTTTGTTAGTAACATTTAAACATGCTTGAACCATAAAAGCATAAGCATAAACATTCTCATCCTATATGCATAACTAAGAAAGCCTTCAAGCATCAAACATATGTATGCAAGTTATCAACAATCATGCTTCAACCAGTCAACATACTAGTCTATCATTGCACAGTATATAAACCATCACAACACAATAAAATACAGGTTATAAAACCCCCCCCAAAAATATGGTAACGCATTGCCTTATTAACCGAACTGAAACTAGGTCTTCCATACTCAAGCGATTGTCTTATTCTTGGACCTTCCTTGCCGAGAGAATGTTGCCCCCAACTTTACACCTCTGCATCAATGGAATAAAGAGAGCGCAAGCACACAATTCTTAGTGAGGTCGCTCTTAAGTAAAACATTAATGCATTTCAAAACCCTTGTGAAAACCACCCAACATTTTATATGAAAAACATGCTTAATCAAACCAAAGAATTTCCCCGTTTGTTACCAAAACGTGTCATGCATAACAACCATATGCATCATCATATGTCTCATATATTGGCAAAAAATGTGACCCCGAATAGACTTACGTATATCCTTACATTCAAAAACATAATGTTATTTAACCACATCAGATACACAGATTTCTCCGATGGACTTACCTCCACCTAATCTCACCTCAGCCTCGAATAAGCTTACCCCTATCCGTCGTGATAGACTTACCTCTACCACAACAATAGGCTTACCCTTATTGTAAGAAACCAAAGAATACCATCAGGTCAAGTAGCCATACCGATATACCTCAAGAGCCGTAGAGCGATTGACTTTATATTATAGTGCACTTTAAACCCTATGGCATGCCAACTATATCTGATACTTTCTCATTTACGTCACGTAGCCAATATATAATTTTCAAATACATTTACTTCTGTTTTCCAAAGCATTTCTCAAAATTGTTTCATATGCAAAACAACATTGCAAAAGGCAACGACTCATTCCTTATAGGAACAAATCTCAATTCTCATAGGTATTCATATACTTTGATAAACATTTCATATTAATCTAAAACGATGTATTTACAGTAAGTAAATCAAACCATGTTTAAAAACCAAAACATGAAATCCACAAGTTTAAATCTCATCAATACTTAAGCGAAATAAGGGAAACTTACACTTGAGCTTAGCTAAACTTTTTAGGCTGTAACTAAACCCCCATGATCTACCGATCAAACCTTTAAAGAGCTTTAACGCGCTTATACACTCACTGATACACTTTGCTTTGCTCGCCAACGCGAACCAAGCCACCGAAAAGCGATGTACGCAACTAGGTAACCTTGCCTTGATCGTCCCTTGTTTTAACAACATAAAACCAAAGGGAAAATCCATCATTATGCATTCTACTCTCTGCCAAACAACAATCCTCTGCATCCTTAACAATAACCTTCTGAAAATAGCCAAAACTACCAAAAACAACATCAATCTTATTTTACCCAACACCTACCATCAACCTTACGATTCTAACATTCAATCCTTATCAAAACACAACCACAAACACTTCCCTAAAACCCTTATACCTCTAAAAACTCAAGAACACCTATAACAGCCCCAACAACCACTAAAAACTCACCTAAAAATTAACCAATCAAATAGTTTTGGGATTTATTTCAACAACCTCATTTCACATTATGATTACCTTATCAAAATATGAATTTACCCAATACAAATCTCCATGTTTCATCAACTTAAACAAATCTTTAAGCAAATCATCAAAATCTCAAATAATCAATCAATTCTTGAAATCCATTGCAAAACTAAGTTAAAATCAATCCAATATCAGCCAACTACCAGGGAATAACAATAAAGAACCTTAATTTTAAGAAATGAAAAGAAATTCACTTTTGAAGAAACTCCCACCAAAAGTGACGTAAGTATTTCCTTAAAATCAAACTTATGAAATGGATGAAATCTTTGAGAAGTCCTTGTAAGGTTTTGTTAAAAATCAAAAGTAGAATCGAATGATAATTTCTCCATTGAAAATTAGAAAAGAATTCTGGAAAATCTTGTTTAGAAGTTGAAATGGAAAGTGAGGAAAAATAAGGAGAGAAAATGAGGGAAAATTAGAAAGAATAGGAAAAATAATTTTGAAACCAATTAACCGACAATTCCTTACTCAATTAAGGTGGTGATTTTTTATTAAAAACATTAAAAATTAACATCTCTCTAATAATTCTTAATGTTGGCCATTTATAAAATAGTCACTAAACTAGTTTTAAAAAGTTTACATTTCAGTCACTAAATCAAAAATTCATTTAATTAGATTAAATTGGCCTTTAATCAAAAATTCCCATTTTCAAAATTCAATCCTTTGCCAGCTAAGTCCTCAATGCCTAAAATCTGATTTTTCTTCCTTCTACCGTTCGGCCGGGCGTGGAAGAATTTGGTGTTCCTATCACCATATTTCAGCTAGTTTACACGTGACCATTGTTGTTAGTATTCTTGGTCTTGGGCAAGGAGAGTTTTAAGTTCCTCTTTGTGAAGTAACAAGGAATCAAAATTACCAGTGGTGGTGGCTCCACTTAAATGTTGATTGATAGAGGATTTAAGATATCCCAAGCATTCGTGACTATATACTTATACTCGCAGTCTGTTTTCCTTGGACCAGCAGTTGTCATACATGAAGTAATCCGAATGACAAGAACTCCTCTTCTTGGCAGAAGCACCACTAGTATCCAGGCGAAGATACCAATTATCAAACTTGTCAGATATTTCAGACATAATGTTGCAGTTTGGAAAGCTTTGATTCCATGCAGAGCTAGCGACAAAACGAGATATATGGTCATTGCGTTTAGAACGGGCAAACTTGACCCGAGACCTGAAATTCGAATCGAGATTCGATTTTGACCCGAACATGATGATTTGAACTTAACTCGAAACCTGAAATAAATTGAACCGAACCGAAACTGACTCAAATTTTTTTGTTGAATCGAAATGGACCCGAACCAATTTGACCCAAACCGAAAGCTGAACCGAATATCGACCCGATTTTAACTCGAAAATTAAGGTAAAATAAATGAATAATTTATTTTTAATATTATATATTTTTAACAATATAATAAATAATAAAATGAAATATGTTTTATTATCTTTTTGTATTATCTCATGGAAGAGACACTACAGCAAAACAGGCTTTTCGCGGCGTTTTTATAACCCTATAGCGGCGTTTTTTAGCGCCGCTAAAAACACTCCCGGCGTTAAGAAAAACGCCGCCAAAAACGCCGCAAGAAGTAGCGTCGCAATAGGTAGCGGCGTTTATATCGCATAAACGCCGCTAAAGTCAATGTTCTTTAGCGGCGTTTGTATATAAAAACGCCGCAAAAGTCAATGTTCTTTAGCGGCGTTTGTATATAAAAACGCCGCAAAAGTCAATGTTCTCTAGTGGCGTTTGTATATACAAACGCCGGCAATGCTATTCTATAGCGGCGTTTAAGTATACAAACGCCGCAAAAGGTGAATGGTCTATAGCGACGTTTGGGCAATAAAACGCCGGGACTGATGATTCAGTAGCGGCGTTTGGGTTCATAAACGCCGGCATTGGCTGCTCTATGGAGGCGTTTTTTAAAGAAACGCCACAATACGTTATGTATTTTTAGCGGCGTTTATTCCTTAAAAACGCCGCTAAACTCACTGCTTCTATAAAAATAAATTTTAAAAATGTAAATACCCAAATAACCTGTAAAATAAATCCATAATAACATCAAATTCAAAGTGTTCAACATCAAATCCATAAAACTCCAACAATAAATAAACACAACAATAACAAATTCAAAGTCTACAGCATTAAAGTGAAATATAGTTCAAACGATGTTCATAAAATGTAGTCCAACATTTTCATTTAAATTCACACATCGCCATCATTTCTTTGGTTGGTTCTGCAACATCGCCATCATTTCTTCAAATCTTTCTTGAAGCTTTTGGTGTGCTGCTTCTCTCTCAGCTTCTCTTGCTTCTCTCTCAGCTTCTCTTGCTTCTCTCTCGGCTTCCTTTCTTGCTATCTCAGCTTCTCTCTCAGCTTCTCTTGCTTCTCTCTCAGCTTCCTTTCTTGCTATCTCAGCTTCTCTCTCAGCTTCTTTTCTTTCTCTTTCAGCTTCTCTCGCTGCTACCTCAGCTTGAAATTGAGATAACTGTTGTTTTAACCGACTAACTTCTGCTTGAGAAGATTGGCTCTGTGATGGCATGTACTGAGACGAGTTAGCCCCAAAATATTTTGTCGGGGTAACGAATGATCCTTGACAGCGAACCCGACCATATCTTTCAGGACCCAAGACGTCAACAATAACTTGATTCTCGATCTCTTCCATATTAACAGAACCATTAGTTGAAGCTGTAGCTTCATACTCGGTCTTCTTTTCCCTCAATTTCTCCTGACAATCAAATCAAAATTTTATACAATTGATATTAATTATAATATAATCAAAATTTTCTGTCTAATTAACATACCATAATTTCTGCAGCTTCGGGAGTTATAGGAGAGCCATCCTTTTTTGTATGCGTAATGTCGAAGAGCTTTATCCGTCCAATGCTAGTGCCAGTTGTAATTTGCTACAACGTATAATAAAAAATAATATTAAACCAATAAAGTAATTCATTAAAAATTAATCAATAATTAAAAATAATAATACCTCCTCATTAGCTAAACGAGCAAAACTCTTCGATCCAGCGGTGTGAGTATACTTTTGTTTTTGTCTGCTAGTAACTCCAACGCGCTCTCGATCCTACAATTTAAAATTTGCATTATATATAAAGTTAATATTATAATGACAATTTTTTAAAGTGCATCGATCATACCTCTCCTTTTGTTGAACTCCAAAACCTGACTGCATCTTCCCATTGATGTCGCATAATTCCCGGCGGGATATTTTGCAGCTTCTCTTGAAGAGTGAGATCCTTCTTGAAATATGTCTTCTTCAAGAAACTCTTACTGTCTCTCCATTTTTTCCCTAATGCATGCTTCAGATAATCATCTGAGACTTCTAAAGAAAATTTATCCTACAAATGATACAATCAAAGCATTAAATATAAATATTATTTTGAATTGTAATAGATTATTATTACAATGACATTATTACCTTAACAAGTTCCAGAGCTTGATTTTTGTTACCATTCGGCATCTGACGCCATGACTCATAATTAATCGGCAAAATCGCAAGATTGCGTGCAACAATGCCTAAGTAACTGCCCAGAACACCTGCTTCTGCCCCAATGGGTTGGCCGACATCGTTTCTTGAAACTTTCACGCGTTCACCAGCGGGAAGATTGTATAATTCATTCAACGTCGTGCGCCCTCTACTCTTACGAGTTCGACCATTTCCACCTACATAAGAAATAATTGTTTATATTCAATTTTTAAAATAAAGTCAATAATAACAAACAACTAGCATTTAAATAAAGTGTTGAACATTACCATCAATCTCTATATTTTCAACTGTCTCCGGAACTGTCTCTGGAACTTGCGAGGATCCAACACCAGAGAATCTTTATTGGCTTCTTTCTTGCTCGTGTTGCAACTTCGTCTTCACTCACATTTTCTGTGTCTCCATTCGTCCACCGAGATTTACCGCATACATGGCAGGACTCTTGGTTTTTTCTATCACCCCAATACAACATGCAATCATTCGGACAACTATGAATTTTCTCATAACCAAGCCCCAAATCGTTTATCATTTTTTTCATATCTTTGCCAGATTGAGGAATTTTTGCAAAAGGAAAAATTTCAGTCAACAACTCTAATAATTGCGTAAAAGAGTTACCGGTCCACCCTCCCAAGCATTTTAAATGGAAAAGGCGAATGCAAAAGGAGAGCTTTGAATACTTTGATCCCTCATAAAGTGGTTCATTCATTTCATTAAGCAAATTGTAAAACTTTGACGCTTCTCCATTTGGCTCTTCATCACATCCACTTCTTCTCATCTCGGCGAAATCAGTAACACCAATATCACAATCTTCTCTGACAGACTGATGATAATCGTGCATATTAAATGCATCTCGCAACATACCATCCATGTCATCTTCTCTAAGAGATCCACGATGAGAATTATGATGAAAAGGTGGATTGCTCGTGGAAGAAGATGTACGAGATGTCAACTCTCCATGGAATGTCCATTTTCTATAACCCGGAATAAAGCCAAAAATAACTAGATGTTCGTGCACAACTTCACGAATATGCCAATTAACGTTACCACACTTCTTACAGGGACAAAGAATCATATTTTCTTGGCTTGCATTTGCAAAAGCTAAATTCAGAAAATATTCTACCCCATTTCGATAGTCAGCGTTTACCCTTGGCAAATTCATCCAACTCCTATCCATTTTCAATTTCTGTCATATCCAAATTAAAGATATAAACTACCTATCAGTCATACTTGAAGGATGAAAAGAGATGTAACTATTATATTACCAATTAAGTCAAAAATAAGTCAAATACATAAACTACCTATTAGTAATACTTGAAGGATGAAAAGAGATGTAACTATTACCTGTTGGGGAAAGTTATCTTCTTTAGTTTACTTCAAGAAAAGTTGAGACAAGAATTGTCAAACTATTAAGAGGTGTAAATGAGCTGTTAAGGAAAAAAAATGATAAGCATTACTAAAGTGGCAACAAAAACATATGCATAAATATTCACTAATCCCTGCACCACAAAAAATAATATTTGCAGTGAAGGGAAACTGGAGCTAAGCTTGCGATCCAAATATATGATTAACAAGAGAATAAATCAATGTTTTGGTGTAATATTAAACTAACAAGACAATAAGTTTTACTACTAATTAAGCCAAGTTATTAAAGCAAGCGGTGGCGTAGGGAAGTATGTAATTAGTTGGCCTTGCTTTACATGTGGATCTGTGTATTAAATTAAATCAAGTTAATGTTTTTCATTTTCCCTTCCTCTTTTGTTTTTTCTTACATAATTTGCATCATCTGAGTTTTAAATTATACTTTGATTAGTCTGTAACAAATAGTTTTGATTCTTTCAAGTTCTCTAAAAAAATAATAGAAGAAAATTTAGAAGCACATCTGGAGATTGTAATAACTTACTAGAATGTATTAGGGATAATGTGTGTGTAAGAGTACAAAATAGATGTATAGGAATGAATTATGTAAATACTCGTATTTGTGCAGCTTGAGGAATTTCTTAAAGGGATGACTGTCCAAGGGCACGTATAAGAGCTTTGTTGCAGTTTCTTACTGCTTTCTTAAAGGGATGACTGCCCAAGGAAATTTTAGATAGTCTTAACAATTGAATTTGTTTTTTTCTTTAATTTTAAAAAATCAATGTTCTTGCTTCAAATTGAATATTCACTTTCCTACATTCTTTTTGCTTTATGGTTTTGGTGTTTTGGAATCAGTTTCAAAAAATTCAGAGATTGGGGAACCCGTGGCAATTAACAAAGAGAAGGTTCTCAAGCAGTAAAATTCATATTTCTCAATAATGGATTGGGGTTTTGGAATCAGTTTCAAGAATGTATTCTGAAACAAAGCCTACATTCTTCAATTTTATCTTTAGCACTACCAATAAAATGGGTGGCATCATGATATCTCAGTATCTTTATCAATCCTTTCAACAAAAAACGCATAAAGGAAACGATAGATCACTAACCTATTGGCCGACGGTCGACGGCGAGGAGCGACGGTCGACGGCGAGGAGCGACAGTCGACGGCGAGGAGCGACAGTCGACGGCGAGAACCGACCAGGAGCGACACGGCAAGAGTAGCAGGAGCGGCTAGGGCACGACTTGATTTGGGAATTTTTCGATAGAAGTCTGAGATTGGGGGATATATGTGATTAAAACGGTGTGTTTAAACTATAGCGGCGTTTGGAGTATAAAACGCCACTAATCCTAACCTCTGGCGGCGTTTGGTGTATAAAACGCCACTAACCCTAACCTTTAGCGGCGTTTTGCTTATAAAACGCCACTAATCCTTAACCTGTGGCAGCGTTTTGCTTATAAAACGCCACTAATCCTAAACCTGTGGCGGCGTTTGTCATACTAAACGCCACAACCCTTACCCTGTTCCGGCGTTTTTTAAGAAAAACGCCACTAACCCTTCATTATTAAAAAACAAAAACAAAACAAAAAAATTTTGTTATTTTGAAATCCAAGTCCCCAAGGCCCAAGGCCCATCTTTGATTTTTATATAATTAAACTATGACTAGCTCAAAGTATCTAGTCTAAGCCTTTATCTTCTTTTCAACAATAACATGAAAAGCTTCTACATATAAAGCTTTCCAAATCTATGTTCCCAACAAGTTTGGGACATTTTACTTTCCATTTCATTTTTTTTCAACATTATGGGTGTTACTTTGAGCAACAATTTCTCATTCACCCATTGAACATTTTGAGCATATAAATATACACATTTTATCTACTCTTGTAGTAGATTAATATTCCACTTAGTCTCAAATAATTTGACTATTGAAACCTACTCAAATTCAAGCTAAAAAATGTCCATGTACCATATCATTTTTCTAACATCTATGAGTGTTTCTATATTCCACATTATTGATAGGGAAAATAAACTAAATTTCAAGTCAAAATTTACATTTTAATATTTTTATACGATATCTGACCTATTGATAATTTGATCAGCTAATCCGAATTTATTTTTATAAAGGTGATAATTTAAATAACAATCTATGTTTGTTATAACATTTGTTATATAGAGGTTTCGTCACTCTAAAATTATGATATTTTTGTTTTTTGAAAAAATTCACGATCGCAATACTTACAATGGTAATGATTACATTCGTTATGTGATCGCAATACTTAAATGTTGTTTTAAAAAATCTATGGCGGCGTTTATTATAACAAACGCCACTAACCATACACCTATGGCGGCGTTTATACAAACAAACGCCACTAACCACGCACCTATGGCGGCGTTTACTCTAACAAACGCCACAAACGCTACCTCTATTGCGGCGTTTATAAGAAAACGCCACTAAGATGAAACCTTTACCGGCGTTTACTTCAGAAAACGCCACTAACATGAAACTAATTGCGGCGTTTATTATAGAAAACGCCACTATCTGTCACCCTATAGCGGCGTTTTTTACAAAAACGCCGCCAATGTTCCCATTTGTGGCGTTTGTTTAATAAACGCCGTTATAGGTGAAATTTTGGCGGCGTTTGTTTCAAAAACGCCACGAATAGCGCCGCCATAGAACAAGTCTGGTGTAGTGAGACTGATGCTCTTGTCAAAGTTGTGGCATAATAACATTTTATGTCATTTTGGCTAAAATTTAAATCTTAGAAATTAAAATGAACAAAAATATCATTATATTAAATTAATAGACTAAATTACAAAGATTAGTTAATTTTGACTAAAAATAAATTTTTAGAGACTAAATATCACTATGTGGAGGGGATTTTTATATCTGAAGTCTAAACCGTGGGATACTTGTGACTAAATTAAATTAAACTAAAACTTAAAGTTGAATATTAGTATTAAAATGTAACATTTTAAATGCATCATGACCTAAAAAGTAATTAATCTCTAGCTTAAAAAATTGGTGGCTTATTTCCCTCCAAAATTTTGTCTTTTCCCTCTATATTTTTACCAATCGTCTTTCTCTTTTTCTTTTTCTTAATTTAATTGAGTTTTAATTTAGATTAATTTAATTGAAATTTTACATTTAATTTTAGAATTATTTTAATTATTTCCGTAATTTATGCTTCTAGATTTTAGTTAGCTCAATTAGATCTTAAGTTTAATAAATTAATTCATTTTAGACATTATTATTATTAGGCTTAATACAACTTTTTCCCCCTAAAGTATACCCGATTTCCCAACTTGCCCCCTAAACTTTATTTTGCCCACCTTTTCCCCTTAAACAATTCGTTGTTACCCATTTTCCCCCATTCCGTTACCCTTTTCCGTTAAAAAAATTTCGGCCAATAACATGCTGCCACGTCATCAACGGGTTGACTAAGTCAATCCGTCTGGTTTTATTTAAAGGGTAAATTACATGTCAAGTCTGTCAGGTTTGTTTTTTGTTCAATTTAGTCACTGAAAAGTATATTTTTACCTTAAATTGACCCTTATTTGTTAATAATTTTTATAATTTAGTCCATTATTTGTTATTATTAATAATATTATTTTATTAAAATGTTAATATTTAATAAAAATAAATAAAAACAAATATTTAGATTCGAATTCCAATTAAATTCTAATTTCACTATATTTGAATTATAGTTTTTGAGTAAAATTTAAATTATATTCGAATTATGTTCGTATTATATTCGAATCATATTCAAATTGTATTTGAATCATCTTCTAATTATATTCGAATTATTAATTCGAATTTTGCCATATTCGAAATATATTTTTTGATCAAAATTCAAATTATATTAGAATTATATTTGAACCATGTCTATATTATATTCGAATCATATTCAAATTATTTTTGAAATATAATTTCAATATGATTCGAATATAATATGAACATGATTCGAATATAATTCTAATATAATTACATGTTTTTTAAACTATTATATTTGAATTATGTTCATAGTATATTCGAATCATGTTTAACATGTAATTATATTCGAATCATGTTTAACAGGTAATTATATTCGTATTATGTTCATATTATATTCAAATCATATTAAAATTATTTTCGAAATATAATTTGAATATGATTTTTTGAATGTTATTTGAATATTATTCGAATATAATATGAACATGATTCGAATATAATTCTAATATAATTACATGTTTTTTCAACTATTATATTCGAATTATGTTCATAGTATATTCGAATCATGTTTAACATGTAATTATATTTGAATCATGTTAATATGTAATTATATTCGTATTATGTTCATATTATATTCGAATCATATTAAAATTATTTTCGAAATATAATTTGAATATGATATTTCGAACATAATTTGAATATGATTCGAATATAATATGAACATGATTCGAATATAATTCTAATATAATTACATGTTTTTTGAACTATTATATTCGAATCATGTTTAACAGGTAATTATATTTGAATCATGTTTGATAGGTAATTATATTCGAATCATGTTTAACAGGTAATTATATTCGTATCATGTTTAACATGTAATTATATTCGTATCATGTTCATATTATATTTGAATCGTATTCAAATTATATTCTAAATATGATTCGAATATAATACGAGCATGATTTGAATATAATACGAACATGATACGAATATAATTACCTATTAAACATGATTCGAATATAATTTGAATATGATTCGGATATAATAGTTGAAAAAACATGTAATTATATTAGAATTATATTCGTATCATGTTCATATTATATTCGAATCATATTCAAATTATATTTCGAAAATAATTTTAATATGATTCGAATATAATATAGACATGGTTCAACTATAATTCTAATATAATTTGAATTTTGCTCAAAAAATATATTTCGAATATAGCAAAATTTGAATTAATAATTCGAATATAATTAGATGATGATTCAAATATAATTTGAATATGATTCGAATATAATACGAACATGATTCGAATATAATTTGAATTTTAGTAAAAAACTATAATTCAAATATAGTGAAATTAGAATTAATAATTAGAATTTAATTAGAATTCGAATCTAAAAACTTACTAATTTAGTATTAAAATATTTGTTTTTATTTATTTTTATTAAATATTAACATTTTAATAAAATAATATTATTAATAATAACAAATAATGGACTAAATTATAAAAATTAGAAACAAATAGGGGTCAATTTAAGGTAAAAATAGACTTTCAGTGACTAAATTGAACAAAAAAACAAACCTGACAGACTTGGCATGTAATTTACCCTTTAAATAAAACCAGACGGATTGACTTAGTCAACCCGTTGATGACGTGGCAGCATGTTATTGGCCAAAAAATTTTTTAACGGAAAATGGTAACGGAATGGGGCAAAATGGGTAACGGCGAATTGTTTAAGGGGAAAAAGTGGGCAAAATGAAGTTTAGGGGGCAAGTTGGGAAATCCGGTATACTTTAGGGGGGAAAAGTTGTATTAAGCCTTATTATTATTATTAAACTTTGATTTAATATAATTATACACAAAATTTTGATATGGACAGATGAAGCTTTGATTTAAATATTTAATCAAATTCAAATGCATAGATTAACAAGTTGAATCAGAATTAATCTCATACACCAATAACTCTAAACTAAACCATAAATACTAAACCTGAAACCCTAAACTCAACTCAAACCGAACTGACCCGAAAATTCAAATGTTGACCCGACCCGAAATTGACCCGAACGACCAGATTTTAACCTGAACCGAAAGTGACCAATCCGATATTGACCCGACCCGAAAACAACCGATTCAATTTTGACCCGATCCAATACCCGAGCTGGATCCGACTCATCACAGACCCGAATTAGACCCGAACCCGAACCGAACCAACCCAAACCGAATCTAAACCAATTCCAGATAGACCCGAAACGACCCGAACCAAACGACTCGATTGCCACCTCTAATTGCGTTCCAACTTCCAAGGCATTTTAGAAATTAGCAATATTTACGCGAGGCCTTCTCCAGCCACCACGCTTTTCTGAATCAGATAAAATCTCATTTAGATCACCCCTACAAACCAAGGAAGAGAGGATGAATCCTTGACAAGTCGTCGTTTAACCGGTCAAAAATAAATAAATAAATTAACCTCTTTCAACAAATAATAAAATAAGAAATTAAGTAGTTATAGGGAAAGATGGTCGATCCACAGGGAGATTAGTCGAAATTCTTGACTTGAATTTTGTCGGATTCGAATTCCCAAGAATATCTACAAAACAAGGAAATAAAAAAAGGGGTGATCTGATATTGAGTGAAGTAATAAGATAAAATGCAAGAATTAAAGAAAATAGTAGGAAAAACCAAATATGAAAATTAGCCTCGAGCTAGCCTTGTCAATTCTCTCGATCATTGAAATAGATTTTTACTCCGGGGATCATGTCGGTTACAGTCTGCGAGGCCCAACCCGTCGCAACTTGCTTCTCTCTCGAGTAACCAATCCTCCCAAGATTATATTTGAAGGTTGACTCTTAAATAAATTAACCACGTCTATCGCCGTTAAAGTATTTAGTTTTGAAAGCAGGAAAAGCCCGACTCAGAAATTGTCTTAAAAAGAATCGCTTCTGATTTTATCTTTCCTTAGCGGACCGCCGCTAAGAGTGTTCACAGGAAGTCGAAATTGCCACAGGTCGATCCTTCCTCCCAACTACGTCTTTAAACGATTCCAGATCAACGAGCTCTTTTTGATTTGAAAAACGATTAAAAACTTTAGTGAGGCCGATTGCCAAACTATCTAAACAGAAAGATAAAAATGTATTCCCGAAAGAATTTAGGCAATGTTAATTCTCACGATTAGAATTGATTCGGCTAGCTCTTGGCTCAAGAAATTTAGCTAAGCATGATATTAATTATCATACTTAACTTGGTTTTTGGAAAATAATTGAATAGCATAAAAATGGAACAAGAAAATAAAGTAAAAGAACTTTTATTAAAGCTAAAAACGTTTCAAGCTAGAAAATAAAAACTAAAATGATTGATGATCTAAGCCTTTACCAAGGGGTGGTATTTATAGGCTTAGATTTACAAAGATAAAGTGATGAGATAATTTAAAGTAATAAACAAAAGATAAAACAATTCAAATGTTTTGAAATTTAAATGCAGGAAATCTAATCGGATAAGCTGATAAGATCTCCCAGAACGTTCCAGAAGCTTCTAGAAGTTGCCACGTCACTGCCGCGTCACTGCCACGTCACTACCACGTCAGACGCGTCGTGCCTGGTGTCGTGCCCATGATGCCAGTCATGACAGAATTATAATAAAAACTGCAGAAATGCCCCATTTTCACTGCTATTTCCAGAATTGGATCCCTGCACAAAATATAACGAAAACAACATGTATTAAGCAGCAAGAAGTTCAAATAACTAGGAAAATAGCAAATGAAATATGTCATATTTGAGAACTCATCAATCCCTGATGCGGTCAAGTAGTTGCCATGTTTCCGGTTTCTTAAGACGATCACTATAGCCATGAATTCTAGTGAATCATCAATATGAACGTTTGAGAATGACATCAAAGATGAATCAACCTCTTTATTCCATAACATTATTAAACCAGAACAAACTAGACTACTGTCGACAACAAGACAAGACAACCATTCATGTCATACAACCTTTTAGATCTTTCAACACTATTCGTTTTCAATCTCGACTCACAAAGGAAAACATGGGGTCTTTTGGCGATAATATACTGGCCTAACGAACGAATTGTCCCAGGGTTCCCGAGCCCTCTGGAACTGATTACTCGACGGGGCTGGCTCCCAGATTCCGCCGTTGCTAACTTGTCATCCAAAGTATTGACTGCATCAAGATCATCAAGCCTAGCTTTCTTAACCGTCAAAGAGCTCAATTAACCAGCAAGTCATTGGGACACCCTCTTAAAAACTCGTGGTCATGGATGGTTCCTCACCGTAAGCTGCACACTAGGGATTGGAATGGGAAGGCAACCTACCCTCTCCTCTATTGGGGGCGACAACATTAATAAGCCTCGCAAAGATTTCAGAGACATCATTACGAACGATTTTGCGCGCCTCATATTGATCAGCAGCAACTACTTCAGCTTCTCTATGGCCACCAACCTCTGCCAAGAAGATCTCATTCCATAAACCCGAAGCATCAGCACCATTAACCGTATTGCAGCTCCTCAGTCAGTGGCGTCGGCTTCAGCGTGCAGTTTTGAAGATTGTGGCCAATAATACCACAAAAGAAACGGAAGGTAGGCAACCTCTCATACTACAACATACAGATTCTTGGGGTGGCCTCATCTCCTTGTCCAATCGAAACACAACGCTTAGGCAAGCCTCCACCCAAACTCGGATGTATTCCCACCGCCTCCTCTGGTATCAATGGCCACTATGTGAACCCAAATTTTCATCTTATTGAAGTTGTACTCATGAAGACTGAGAGAGGGGTTAAAGCTAGTTAAAGCAGCTAGGTCCCCGTCAAAGTCCATGGGATTCGACGTAGAATCGAATCCATCTCCTCTGGGCCAGCACATTTGATAAGAAACAGGTTCTCCTTGAGACATGAGATATCAACCTCTCTTACTTCACACCACCATGAAAATACGAATGAAGCTATCCACATTAATAAATTTGCTAGCGAACACACGGCCAGCAAGCCACAGTCCATTGTCCCTCAAGTCGACAGCAATTGCAGAGGCACGATTCACCACATAGGATTCCTCCTCCGTGAACTTCAATTTCTTCATAAGCTCCATAATATCATCTGCCATAAGTTCCTTGTCAAGAAACAGTGAGTTGAGCAAGACGAAAATGCTTGAGTGAGTGACGATAGCCCCAATTGGAAATGAAATAAATAGCAGGAGGCAGTTTAATAAAAGAAGGCTAAAGGGGTATTTTTGCCCCTGAGTTCGACCCAAAAAAATTAATTTCGTCCTTCCGAAAAACACACTCAATGTGCCCCTTCAGTTTACGAAATCGATCAAATTAACCATTTGACCAACGTTGACTGTTACGGTGCTGACGTGGCAGTTAACGGTGATGATGTGGTAGTTCATGGTGCTGATGTGACAGTACACGTGGGATGATGACGTGACACGATGAGCTGAATTAATTATTTTAACTGATCTCGAGGGCATAATTGATTTTTTTCCGAGTTCAGGGCATAATTAATTTTAATTAAAAGTTTGATAACTTGTATAGTAATAATTAAGTTGAAAAAAATAATTTATGAAATTATTAAAATTTTAAAAATATTAAAATTAGATAAATAATTTTATTAAGTGAGAATAATTTAAAATAAAATAAAGTGAAGACTCTAAAAAATTAAAATATTCTTCAATTTTTTATAAGAATCTATAAAGTTAATAAAAGTAAATAAAATATTCTAAAAGTTACTGAAAATAAAAATTATATAAAAATTAAAAATGTAATAGAAATTATAAAATGATAAAATTTAATGTAAAAAATTAATAAATAAAAAATATTTATAAAGTATTAAAAATTGAACACTTTTATGAAAAAATATTCGACTTCGTTAATCTGTGTATTGTCATTCGTTAAAAAAATTAGTGGAATCAACATTGTACTAGAATAACAATAAAACTTAAATTTTTTTTCGTTTTCCTACATCAAATTGATGTTCATTAATATTTAATATCGAAAAATGAAAGAGAATTTTAGTTTTATAACTATTCTAATACAATGATGTTTCAATTGAAAATATATTCAATGAACATTAGTATGTTTAGTATAATGAGAAACAATCGAAGGCTTTCTAATAGTTTATAAATATTTATAATTTTTTATATTTATAACTTTAACGTTTGTACTTATTTTTAATTCGTTACGGTGTTTTTATTATTTTAACATTTTATGAATATTTAAATACTAATATTTTTATTTTTTAACTTAAAGATTAAGTAAGTTATCGAACTTTCAATTAAATCAGTTATGCCCCTTAATTCGCTAAAAATCAATTATGCCCTCGAAGTCAGTTAAAATAATCAATTTAGCCTCTCCTGCCACGTCATCATTCCACGTGTATTGCCACGTCAGTACAGTGGACCACCACGTCAACATCGTGGACTGCCACATTATCACTGTCAATTGTCACATTAGCACCGTAAAGATCAATGTCGGTCGAAAAGTTAATTTAATAGATTTCGTGAACTAGGAGACCACATTGAAAGTGTTTTTCGACGAGGGACGAATTTAATTTTTTAGGTCAAACTTGAAGATAAAAATACCCCTTTAACCATAAAAGAAGTAATAGAATCTAAAGACTTGATTTATACTTGGGATATTTTGTCATATTGATAACTATTTTTATGATATTTTGTTAGTATCATAAGAAAGAACAATATTAACATCGTCAGTATTGTAATCACTCTAACTTTTATAAAAAAAATATTAACATCGTCAAATCTAATGCACCAATTCATCGTGAAATTTCAATATGACGGTTTACATATATTATAATCATTTGTATTTGTGATATTAATTTTCTTTGTCAACACTTTTATTCCAAGTATCGGTCATGTGTTAAGGATTTTTCTTAATATGACAAGACACCTCAGCAAATAATATAAAATATATTATAAAAATCATCACTGAATTTTACTCTCTGACTTATTTTAGTTATTAAACTTTTAAAACGATCAATTTACTCACTAAACTTTATATATTGACTTATTTTGGTCACTCAATATTGTTTTATTAATATTTTAGTATGACTTGACCTGTTTTATTATTATTAAACATAAAAAATAATTTAAAATAAAAATAAAATTATATATCATTATTATTTAATAAAAATGATTTAAAATAATAAAATTTATAAATAAAAATCCAAATCATACTCAATCTCTTATCCACAAACCCCAAAACTCTTCCCTTCACTAACACTGGTCACCTCACGCAGCTTGTAATCGTAATAAGATCGGCTCCTGCTTATGCACTCCATCGGCTAATAAAGGTGTTAAAAGATCAGATAACTGCGGAGGGAAGATGTACAATCTTCTCTTGATTCCTTACTATTCTAATAATATTATTTCAATTATTTAAATATGAGTTCCCAGTTTATCCAAATACTCAAAAAATTAAGATTCTATTTACCCTAATAGAGTAGTAGTATTTTTATATGAAATGCTGATAAATGATTAATTTTAAAAATTAGAAAGCAAAATTTAAAAGAAAATTCCGGGTATATTTTAGTATTTGATTAATTGGTTTCTTGTTGGATTGATTTTAGCACTTTCAAAGTTTCAACCACCGCAATTATTAAATGGACAAAACCTGGTCAATGGCATTAAGTTAAATCATATGAGATATACATCATACCTAACTTGAAATCATATATATATATATATAAAAGGATGATGCAATACAAATTATTTTTATTGATTTCAAATAAAAATAACACGAAAGCTTTAGCAGTTGAAATAGGACCGCTTACTTGGTCATCGTCCACCGCCGGCTTCAAGTAATTTCCCCCCTTTCTTCACAGTTGAAGTTGCCATAGTTTGATCCTACACGCCTGAACAAAGAATCTAGTACTTTACTAACGACCACGTGAGTACTGGCTACCATAGTCTTAAAGTGCGGTGGCAACGGACCACAACCGTATTTTAGAATCATAGTGGTTTTTGAAGAAAAATCATGACATAACGTCCGCAACATCCACAACTACAACCTCGTGGTTGCATCTGCATTCGTAACCGTAATTTAGTACTATGACAGCTACCAGTTTCGAGTTTTGATTATCGTCCTTGAGGATTTCTAATCTCGGAAAATACTGCCTTAGACAAGAGTCTCTCAGAATCCTTGCTAACAAAACTATCACTTGTGGTTAAACTGAAACTGCTAGTGCTCTTGGAGTTGAGGACATGATCGCCAAGGCTACTGAAAACGTCGCCACTGTCGTCTTCCAATGCTTTAAAGGGGGTCTCCTCGTCAAACTCTGCTTCTATGGAATCCCCATCAGTTATAGGCTTAAGCTTGGGCTCGCCACTGTCTTGCAGTTGTAGTGCGAACTCTAGTCCCCACACTACATCGCCCATCGACGGCCTTTCGATCCCTTCGTCGTGCAAACAACTCATTGCCACTTCGGTGAATTTGTTCAAACACTCGGGTGCAATCTTACCCCTCAAGAATGGATCAATGATTTTGTGAAGTGTTCCACTCCGGTGGCATTGTTGTGCCCATGCTGCTAAGCTGATCTGTGACTTCTCCGCTGTTCGACTAATTGGTGGCCTAGCACATAGTATTTCACATAGCACCACACCAAATGAATACACATCAGATTTCTCTGTCAACTGTTGACGACGATAGTACTCGGGGTCCAAATACCCAAAGCTGCCTTTCACCACTGTGCTAACATGTGCCTTGGACATGTTGGTAGGGCCGATTCTGGATAATCCGAAATCCGAAACTTTAGCCACCCACTTCTCATCCAACAAAATGTTTGTTGTCTTGACGTCTCGATGAATGATTATGTGTTTCGCACCCGAGTGAAGATAATGCAACCCACGAGCGGCCCCGATACAAATCTCCAAACGTTGTTTCCATGAGAGAGCAGGGTTTTCGGTGTTGTAGAGATGATCACGAAGTGTACCATGAGCCATGTAATCGTAAACAAGGATCATCTCGCCCTCGTCGTTGCAGTATCCGATTAAAGACACCAAATGGAGGTGGCGTAGCTGCGAGAGCATCTCGATCTCGGTCTTGAACTCGTGAGCCCCTTGTTGAGACTCGGGGTTCAACCTTTTGATTGCAACAGGGGTTGCCCCACCGTCAATGAACCCTTTGTATACGTTACCGAAACCGCCAACACCGATAACGAAAACACTGTCGAAGTTGTTGGTTGCCCCTTTGATCTCGGCCAGTGAAAAGTAGCGGCAAAGATCGGATGGTAGCGATGAACCGTGGGACTTGGTAGACTTGGTGGATTTAGTTGTATGGGAAAATTGGCTCCACCATGAAGCTCCGTCGTTGGAACCTAAATCTTTGACTCTTCTCTTTTGCCGGAAAACCAAGAAACAAATAAAACAGAGAAGAGCGAGGCCCGCTATCACACCTGCCACGACACCAATTATTGTGCTGCTGCTGTTCTTGGGCTTGCTTGACAACGGAGGCGAATTCCCTGCAGGATTTATGAGGATCGGATCCGGATTAGGTCCGGAAAGATCCATGTTATTGCTCAATTTGAAGATTTCTAGCCCATTCAAGATTGCATCAGAGTAAAGCGTCCTCCATGCCGGGGCAGGATGCAAAGCAACAGAGAGATTTTGTTGCTTTTGATTTCCCTTTCTTCCCATGGCCACAACATAGTCCCTATACACTGGGAACCCATTTCCAGTACTCCAGACTATAACGTCTGCTTGAGTTGCTGCGGTTAAATTAGCCAAGAAGATCTCAAAGACTCTGTCACCTTGTTTCGTTATCTCGTTCTGAAACTCACAAAAATGTAACCTGAGATAGTAATTGAACCCAGAATCAACAGGGAACTCCCATGTCAGATTATAGTTCTCATTCACAGTCTTGTCGAGTCCCATGGTTCTGGCAGTGACATAAACCTCCCTTGGAGCGGAGAACGATGGTGTAGAAGTGCTGAAGGTGAGATTAACACTTGTATTAACGGGAAGAGCACTTGGCTTCGCTATTTTCAAATAGTCATCGTCATCTGACCAGAACCGGAACATCCCAGTGTCAAGTGCCGGCGAGATTTGCTGCCCACCGACGTTGAGTCGATACACACTCTCAAGGGCAGTGTTGTTTTGTACGGAGAACAAGGTTCCCTCAGTCTGGCCAATAAAAGGCACCCCGACTTCACTGCTCGGTGTATAATATAGATCGGTCGGCATGGAAACAACTTCAATTCCGTTGATGAAAGCGTAGGAATCAGCGATATCAGAACTTGGAGTGAAGGTTAAGTTTAGCCTTTGGCTTTCATCCACGTTTAAACAGAATTCTTTTACAAGAGTAGCTTGGCCTTGCGCATGGAGTGAAGCGCTGAAATTCTTGAGAAGGGTATAAGGGCCAGCTTGGACAGAGAAGAAAGCTTTATTAGACGGGTCGCCAAAGCCTGGATATGATGCCGACGGGTAGAAGTAGAAGCGAATGAACTTTTGACCGGCGGTTAAGGGAAGCGAATAGGTGAATTCGGAGTAAGAAAGACGAGCTGTGGAGTAGGGGACACCATCAACTGAGTTTTGTACATGTGATGTTGAAGGCGTGGATGATGTATTGTTATTGTTTGGTTGCTCTAAAGGGGTGAATTTTCCATTGACATCTCCGACCCAAGTACGGCCGTCGGGAGATTGGTCGTCGATGGAAGAACCACAGGCGATTGTGATGTTTTCGATGGGGGTGTAAGGGGTAACATCGGTGTCGCAGGCAACAGGGACAGCAAGGTAGAAGAAGAAGAAGAAGAGACATGGGACTAACAGTCTTTTGCTTCTAAACTCCATTTTCATGGAAGAAAACCAGAGATTTGAAGAAAGGTAGAAACTAAAATTATGATCTCTTTTAAGTACTGGAATGCTATGAACTTTGATACGATAATCATATACTCTCTTTCCCTTCATCTTCCTCGCTTGTTTTCTTTTCTGGGGTCAACTTACAACAACTACACGCTTCTTTTTTTTTATTATCACTATCGTCATACTGTGTGCAATACAATACTAGTAAAAAAGAAAAAAAAAGTGTAAAATAATTAAATAGCTCCCCACTATATAGTTCCTCTGGATCTTTATCAAGAAGTTATAAATGAGTGCATTTATATCCTACAATGATAATTGATATGGGCAGGGGTTATTTCTTCTCTTTTCTTTTTATTTTCTTTGAAAGATAATGGAAGGGAGAAGGTATAAAAAAATGAGTTAAAAAGGAGAATTAAATGAGGGTAATATTTAAGTATCGAGGATTAAACATTTAGAATTATGATCAAATTATAATAAGGTGCGAGGGTTAAGGATTGGATGTGTAATTATACCAATATTATTAATTGTCGCATCACTTTTTAAAACAAAAAAGAACCAATTTGTTGCTTTTGTGAAGATGGATGACCATTACGTAACTTTCTAAAGTCAGTGGACTCAACAAAAATGTGAAGATAGTATTTGTTCGTGAATATTTTTAATCTTTTGATAATGTTCATACATCTTATAGACAAAGCAATTTGAACCTGTATCTCCTAAGATAAACATCATCCGGTTTTCTACTGTGACACTTGTTGAATTCTATTCATTAATTATAATTAAAGTATTTTATCATCCAATGAATACATGACACGTAACATATTTTTTAGTTTCATTTATTTTTTTTAAAAAAAATCATAAAATACTTTAATTTTCTTAAAAGATACCCCATATTCTATTTTTTCATAAACCCCAAAATCTCTAATCTCAAATCTTTAAACCTTTAAATCTATCATATGTCGTTATCGAATCAACCACGGCTACTCAACCCTATGTCGTTGGACCCCAATACTGATTATTTTTTTTGTCACCACAAATCGACGAACGAGGTATCAATTGAAAGATGAACGCGGCATGAACTCCACAAACGAGGAACGAGAACTTGCTTTGTCGCGAGAGGAAGAGGTTTAATTTCTACGCGAACAACGTGGTGTTCGACACTAGTAAAGGTATTTTGAACAAAAAATGAGAGGTTTAGGGAATTTTCTTAAGAAATAGGTTTTTAGTTTTTAAAAGTAACAAATTAAAAATCTGGCCACTTGCTTGAATAATAAATTTTTTAATAAATTGAGATGGAAAGATTACTAGAATGGAATATTAAGTACCCAAAATATAATGGAATTATAATATAAAAAAACCTTGTCAAAAGCGGAAGACTTGTCAAAAGGTATAGTTTGAATTTTTTTTTTCTTTCAAATAAGTCACGGAAGACTTGTCAAAAGCAGAATAGTGTTTGGCAGGAGCTTATTGGCTGTTTTTTTTTTATTTTTATTAATCATTGGCTGCTTGTTCTTTTGCTCGAGGTATATCTGCTTTCTCATTTTTTTAATCAAATTCATCTTCGTTGAATAGAGACATAAAGGCTGCTATCAGCAACAATGATGATGAGTTTGGATGCATTGATATCTTTACCTAAAATATATGAAAACACTATTCAAACATCCAATTTTAGAGCTGCAAAAATATGGACTAAGAAAGTAGGTTTAGTAATTGCAAGATATGATCAACTACTACATTACCAAATAAATATAACATAATATCATAGCTCTAATGACATTTTTGGTCCTCAATTCTTATAAAAAGTTTTTCAGTCCTTCAATTTTTATGTATCTTTTAACGCTCAAACTTTTAGTTTTTGTCATATTGACCCAATTAACAAAAAAATAATAAAAAGGTAAAGTACATAAATGGTCAGTAAACTATTCTAGACAATACAAAATGTCACTAAACTATTCCAAACAATACAAAATGGTCATCGAACTTTCAAAAGTTACATAATAAGCATTATTATGCTTTAATTTTTGTTACATAATGATCATTGATCCGTTAAATATCGTTAACTAGTGACATGGTTGTTACAATTTATATAATTTCACATTTAGCCCTTCATATTTATACATTCAATCAATTTAGTTTTAATTAGAAGCCTAAAAAATTTGGGGACTAACTCCCTAATTTCCTTTTTTTTTTCTTTTAACTTTGCTCACCCTTCTCTCACCCTGCTTGTTGTTGGTGCCTGCGTCTGGTGCAAATCTATAAAAAAAATGTAAAAAATAAATAAATAAATTGCAAACCAATAAATAGATTGAAAAAAAATAACATTAATAGTAATCATTTCCCCCCTTTGTTTACCTTATCATCGTCGGAGAACATTTTCTCCGTCTGTTTCTTCCTTAAAGAGTGAAGATCAGGACCGAGACAATAACGATTGGCATATCCGACAACTTTATCAGTAGCCAAAACTCCTCGCAACCGTGGTAAAAGCGGTTGGTCAAGTCCCCAACACTTCTCGTTCAGCGAACGACGTCACATAAACAACAAGCACAAAACTCACTGTACCACTTAAAGAATTTAACAACAATTAACAAAATTTAGAAACAACTAATAAGATGACAGTTATTTTAGCTTCAGCCAATTAAGCTACTTACAATGCATGCCCCTTCCTTGGAACAATTCTTGACCTCAAAGATTGGGGTTGAATCCTAGAAATTGCATCTGAAGAAGATGTAAGACCTCCCACGCAGCATTTTCTGGGAATGAGTTGGTCCACTCCACCAAGACTTCTGTCACCACTTTGTTTTCCTTCTTTTTTTTTTTGATCAGCAACTATATGTTTTTATTAATAAGTAAAAATAAAAACATACAGCTTGACGAAATCGCACGCCTCGTTAAAAACCTCCCTAAACCTATTGGAGGAAAAGAGTACGATACGATCCGTCGATTACAAAATGCAAAAAATGCCGCGTAGGGACAAGTCACGTACAAGCCATGAACATTGAAAGCCTATCTACGCCCTCTTTCGCCAGTGCATCCGCAAATCCGTTCGCTTCCCTCGGCACGTAGCAGAATTGAATATCATGTATGACTTGACAAGCTTGATCAATTTCCAAAAATACTTCCCATAGACGCCACGGTCGTTTTGCATTCTGGTTGATCCAGCTCAACGCGACTTGAGAGTCCGTCTCCATAATCACACAAACCTGTCGCCATTCCTTCTCTTTGATCATTCCCAACGCAAAGGCTATCGCTCGGACCTCTGCTTCATTTGATTCCATCACGCCTATAGGGCCTGAAAAAAGACCCAAAATACGGCTATCCGCATCTCGTAACACACCACCAATCCCTGTCGGACCCGGCTTTCCTCGCGCCGATCCATCCGTGTTAAATTTTAGAATATTTTGTAATGGGGGCTGCCAGCATCTTTCTCCCCTCGTCCTCTTTGGTTTTGCAGCAACCTCAATTCTAGAAGGACATGTCCACCAAGCTGCCTCCGCTACCAATTCTCCCCGCCTATAAGCTTTTATCCAATAATAGGATCTCAATTTCACCAAGAAACATAATTCAGCCAAGTTCCATCTCTTCCCACGGAAAATAAATTCATTTCGTGCAATCCATAAAGACCATAAAACAGCGGCAACACATGCTATCCACCACATATTCATGCATCCCTTGAAAATACTATGAAAATCAAGAACGTAGAATGCATCAAAGCTAACCGGTAAAGTCGTGTCTATTCCCCACCATTTCCGCATCCAGAGCCAAACCGATTGCGCAAACGGACATTCATAGAGGATGTGAGCGATGCTCTCCTCTACCATCGCACACCAAGGGCATCGGCCTTGATCTTCCGGCAGTGGAACCCCACGTGCTCGCAAGAAGTCAGCAGTGGGTAATCGGCGTAACCATGTAAACCATAGGAAAACTTGAACTTTCGGCGGCACCAGCACCTTCCAAGCGAAACATTCTCCAAAGTCCATTTCCCCCACCTTATCTAGCATGAGCAGTTTCGATAAAGTCCCCACTGAAAAAATTCCACGCTCATCTGATCGCCAACATAACATGTCCAGCTTTCCTTCCCATGCGCGGAAATTGGATACCGTTTGAACCAAATCACGTAACATTCCCAATTCAAAAACTCGTAGTGGGCGTCTAAAAAAATCATTCCAACCATGGTGCGATAATCTACCCTCCACCATATAGTCCTCCACCCTCGCTAATTTATCGCATGATAATGAGAATAGGCGCGGATATGAATCTTTTAATGCCACTTGATCAACCCACGGATCGAACCAAAACAAAATCGATTTACCATCCCCAAGCTTCCATAGAAAACCGGTCATGCCCATATGCTTTTCAACTTGTGCATCGCATGAGAGAGCTACGATTTGCCGCCATACAAGCGACATAGATGACATCCTTTCCATGTTGAAACGCCACCATTGTGGATGTTCGCCATATTTTGCAATTATCAAGCCACGCCACAATGAATCTCTATCTTGTGCATAACGCCACATCCATTTTGATAGCATCGCCATGTTCTTAACTCGCAAATCCGCGACTCCCAAACCCCCTAATTGTTTCGGACGACAAACTACCTCCCATCCTACTCTGCTCATCCGCCGTTCCAAACCCACACCCCCCCACAAGAAAGCTCTTCTAAATTTATCGATCTTCTCAATTACTCCTCGGGGAGCGACAAATAATCCCATGTAGAATATTGGTAACGATGAGAGGACTGAATTGACTAACACCACTCGAGCTGCAAAGGATAGAGAGGTCCTTTTCCAACCTGCTAATTTGCGTCGGAAATTAGCGATCACAGGTTCCCACGTAGCTATTAGTCTCGGACTTGCGCCTATTGGAAATCCCAAATATACGAAAGGAAATTCAGCTTTTCTACAACCCATTACCTCGGCTACGTTGCTGCCCAGCTCATCTTCTATACCAATTGAGTATAAGGAACTTTTACCGAAGTTAATCTTCAAACCCGAGCAAACTTGAAAGCAGTGCAGAATTCGCTTCACGTTTCTTGCAATTTCTAACGATCCCTCAAAGAACAAGAGTGTGTCATCGGCAAACTGTAAATGTGTCACGGATATCCCTGCCGCTACCTGAACTCCACGAATTAGACCCTCTAATTCTGCCCTTCGCAGCATCAAATGCAATGCTTCCGCGACTATCACAAACAGCAAAGGTGATAGCGGACAGCCTTGTCGCAAGCCTCTGCCCATTCTGAATTCCTTGGTGGCATTGCCGTTGAGAAGCACCGACAACCTGACTGAACTGATACATTCCTGAATCCATTTTCGCCATGTGTCACAAAATCCCATTCTTCCTAACACCTCATCCAAAAAACACCAGCTCACGCAGTCATACGCCTTGGCAAAATCAAGTTTCAATAAAAAGTCACGTGCACCCCGTTGTCGTAAAGAATGTACCACCTCAAGTGCTAGAAGTACACCATCCACCAATTGTCGACCCTTAATAAACGCCGATTGGGTATCACTTATTAAATCTGCCAATACCCCTTGTAGACGAGTCGCAAGGCATTTTGCCAAAATTTTGTACACTGAGTTTACTAGACATATCGGCCTATATTCACCAAGGGTCGTGGGAGATGTTACCTTAGGAATTAACACGATGAATGTGCAATTTACGTCCTTAGGTAGCCGCCCACTTGCATGGAAATTCTCAAAAAATCGTAAAATATCAGCATTGATCACATCCCATCCTTTCTTGTAAAAATCAAGCGTAAAACCGTCCGAGCCCGGTGCCTTCGATCCATCACAACCTCTCACTATACCGTGTATTTCTGCCAATGTGAATGTCGCCACCAAATTTCCCCTAGCTGTCTGCGATATCATCCTAAAATCCCCCTCAAATTGCCATACGCATTCCCTCTTATCACAAGAGTAATGTTTCCTGAAAAATTGAACTATGTGGCGTCGCATAAGAGATGGTGAGCTGATCCAATTGTCATTAATCATGAATCCCGGAATATAATTTCTTGCCGCTCTCAGCTTAGCGGATCGATGAAAGTAGGCTGTGTTTCGATCCCCCAGACGCAGCCATGTCGCTCTGGATTTTTGTCTCCACATCGCTTCCTTGTGTCTCATAGCTTTCCACAAAGCCTGTAGCCATTGCCGCCTTTCCCCCTCTATCTCCTCATCAATACTAGCTGTAGAAATTGTGGAATCCGCCCGGTCAATTTTCTCTTGCAACTCGAATATTCTCTCATTTACATCCCCAAAGCTGTCCCTATTCCATTTTTTCAAAAATGCCTTCAAATGTCGCAGCTTCACCATTATATTTATCGTGCCAATGTCTAATTCAGTAAGTCGGATCCATTCCTCAATAATCTGCCTCATGTGATATTTACCCTCCATCCAACAATTAAAGAAACGGAACGGACGAGGACCCCAGTTATTTTCATCGCATTTCAACACTAGAGGTGTGTGGTCTGATACGCCCCGTGCTAGTGCCACTTGCTGGATTGAGCTGAAGGCATCCATCCATTTTGACGATATCAGAAATCTGTCAATTCGGCTACATCGTTTCTTTGGACCAAACCATGTATAACGTTTGCCTAAGAGAGGTAAATCCATCAAACCTGCTTGTAGAACAAAATCCCCAAACGCTTCCATCTCCATAGTCCTGTCTGAAGTGCCAATTCTATCCGACTCTTGTAATATGGCATTAAAATCTCCCGCTATGCACCACGGGCCTTCTTGTTCACTAATTTTACTCAAAATTGCCGTCCAAACAGCTTGTTGCCCTTCCAATTCGGACGGTGCATACACCACTATCAAACCACAACTTAGATCATCCTGTAACCATCTACCTCGCAGCATAATAAAATTTTGTTCAATTGCTACCACATCTAAATGAAATTTACTAACCTCCCATATCACTATGATACCGCCCGACGCACCAATTGATGGCGTAATCACGGATTCGTAATTATCACTTCCCCAAAGATTGGCTAGCCACAATTTCGGACACTCCTCCATCTTTGTTTCTTGTAGCATTGCCATATCCGCATCGTTTTTCCGAATTACATCTCGAACAAACCGGCATTTAGCACTTCCTCCCAAGCCCCTCACATTCCATGATAATATTTTCATGAGTCACAAAACGCGTAGGTCGCCACCAATTACTTTTGATATGTCGCGGATAATTTCTTCTTCCCGGCCGTTGGAATTTACACCAATCAGAGAGCCCAGTTTCACCGTTGCAATCGCTTCTCTTTCAATGTTGTTTGTTGCCTGACCGTCATCCCCTTCACCTCCCGTATTTGATACTACTTGGTTGGTTTTATAAATTCGGTTAGTCTTCTTTTTTCTAGAAATCCGACACCCTTCCAAGCTTCCCCCTACAAACCGTCGAATTTTGCAATAAGCCTGACCCACCTGGACAATTTCTGTTTTGCTCAAGTCTGGATGTTCAATTGTCGAAAAAAGTGTAGGATAATGGTTTAATTTAGAATTTAATTTTGAATTAAATTCTGAATTATCTTCCCTTTGTAAATTAGACTCCTGCTCATTTGAATCACTTGCTTTAGAATTAGCAATTCCCTCTATATCCAAACTCTTGCAAATTTGAATGTCTCCTAGTCCTGCAGGACTCCTATCACTACCGTCCTTCTCCCCACTCACACCTCTTTCTGCCGTGTCCACTAACCGTGCCGGTGAACTCACCGTAGGCCTGTCCGGCAATGGGGATGATTTGTTTGATACCCTTTGTTCGTCGTTGCTGTTCTGATCGGACTGTCTTTCTACATTTGTTTTTTCGTGTTGATCATCTTGTGGCCCTTCCCATGCTTCGTTTGCAAGCCAAAGCACTGAATTTGTATTCTCTTTTATGATTTCTTCATCCTCTCCGTTTCCCACTTGTGTATGCTGTAGTAAATTATTTTCACTGCTCCCTTCTTCGTCCGTCGAATCAAACTCCCCGCAATCGCATTCCACCGTAGGGGAGGTGCCATCCATCTCTAACACTCGGATGTTATATGTTTCCCCCTCAAAACGAACTTCAATGTGTTCTTCAATCCGGTTGAATTGGGATGTTTCGACCATAATTCTACCACAATCAAAAGACGATGGTGTTTCCGTATCGTCATCCATTCGAATAAAAACACCCCAAAGGCTTGCTATGTTCATGAATGTCCGTTTGTGCCATAGGTGTATCGAGAGGCCAATTATCGACATCCAAATCCGTCGCGATTCCACTTTGATCGCTGGAGACCATTTCACTACTTTGGCGAAACATTCCTTCACCCGGTCCATGTGCATGATTTTGTCACGGACGGCTGCCGATGTACACATTAGCAATATCATTGCTCCGGATAAACGCATGATCGAGAAACCATCGTGTTTGTCTACCTCCAACCTTTCCGCTAGGGTCTTTATGCTACAAGGGTTTTGGCACCAACCCACCGCACACCATCGCAATATTGCCCATTTGTCTTCATCCACTATCCCTACGACTCGCGATTTATTTTGTTTCACCTCGTTCCTTATTGCCGTTTCTGATTTTCTTGATTCCGCACTGTCCTTCTTCTCGTGTTGTTCTATGTTTCTTCCGTTTTTACTGTGCCATTCCGTTTTGCCTCTCCACGCCATAGCAACTCTCAATCTGCCGCCGTGTATCCATTTGCCGTTTAATCTCTCTATCACCCTGTTTGCATCCTCCTTCGACGCCATTCTAACGAAACCAAACCGCTGTCCATTCCTGGCTCTTTTGTTTGGTATGAAGGTATCTTTTACAATTCCATGTCTGTCATATACTTTCCACAATCCTTTCCAGTGGATTGTCCGAGAGAGACCGCTGATGAATAAGGTCCAAACTCGTTGATGTTGCTGATCTCGGTGCACTGTCCTGCTGCTCGTATGTGCTTCATTTTTCCGACCGGAGCTATTTTCCTTCTCGGCGGCTAGGCGTTTCCAAATTCCCTTTGAGAGCATTTTTGCAAGCCCTTTTCCGTTGACCCTTGATGAATTTCGATTTACTTTATCTTGTTTCCCTTCTTCCTAATCCTCCTTTCAAGAATCTTCAATGGTCTTTACTAATGTTGCCATCTGGTCTAATGACTGACAATTATTTTGAAATGGTGCATCTCTAATATGTTTCTTCAACTATGAGACATGAAATACATGGTGTACCTTCGATCCATTTGGTAGATGTAACTTGTAAGCCACAAAACCGACATTCTCTATGATTCGAAATGGTCCAAACCACATTGTTGCCAACTTCTGATTTTCCATGGTTTTAACAAATTGATGCATGTAGGGTTGGAGCTACAAATAAACCCTAATGGAATATAGAATAAACTGTGATGAAGAAGATGAACTGAACCAAGAAAGAATGAATAGAAGTGGTGCCGAGCAAAAAAAAAATAGAAGTGGTTTTATTAATCTTGAATGGAAAAACAACTTGATCTTTACAAGGCTGAGATCACAGTTATATAGACAAAGCTTAACGTCTATACAAGTTTTAACAGCTAAGCTTTAACAGTTGTACAAGGCTAACGAACCTAACCACATCTTTAACAAACTGAGATAGTTTCACAAATATAAACCTCTAACATGCTTCTTATTTTCTTTTTTCTTTCTTCTTTTACAAAAAAAAATGCCATGCTTCTTAACTTCTGCAAACATCCATGTTTTTCTTAACTTATGCAAACATCCATATTTTGCTTTTTAACATCTGCAAACATGCTTCTAAACTTCTACAAACATGCTTTACTAGTATGCTCCTTGTCATATCTTCTTTTTGAAACAAAATTTTTTTTGCAATAAGACTTTCAACCTGCCTGGAATAATTTCAGGAGTCTGCAGTGATAGTGCTTAGATTAATTGTGCTGAGTCTGATTTCTTCAGCACAGAAAACCTTTAATTTCTGCCTGAGGTGAACAAAGAAGGTTGCAGACAAAGGTTTAGTTAAAACATCTTCAACTTGTTCTATGGCTAGAACATATTCAATATGAAAAGAACCATTTGCCACTTTCTCCCGAACAAAACTGAGATCTAACTCAACATGTTTAAGTTTTGCATGGTGTACTGGATTGGAGGAGTGAGCAATTGCACTGGTGTTGTCACACCACAAAACTGGAGTCGAAGAAAGAGAAATATGTAGTTCTTGTAGGAGAGACTTGATCCATATGCCTTCACACATAACATCAGCAAGACTTCTAAACTTTGCTTCAGTGGATGAGCGAGAAACAACACTTTGTTTCTTTGAACTCCATGCTACTAAATTGCCACCTAAGTAGATGCAGTAGCCACAAGTGGACCGTTTATCATCAGCATTAGTTCCCCAATCAGAATTAGTATAACCTACTAGTGTTGTAGGTGCTCCACGTGTACTAAAGAAAAGACCATGATCGATTGTGCCCTTGAGGTATCGAATAATCCTTTTAACTGCCTTCCAATGTTTGTCAAGGGGAGCTTGCATGAACTGACTGACTTTGTTTACAGAAAATTGAATATCAGGTCTAGTAGAGCAGATGTGTTGCAGTGTACCTACAACTTGTCTGTAAAGAGTGGCATCAGGTAAAGGCTCTCCATCAGTAAGGGACAATTTTGGTGTTGTAATCATTGGAGTAGGTGTAGCAGTAGCATCCAACATCTGAGTCTTCTCTAACAAGTCTATGATATGATTCCTTTGACTCAATATTACTCCATTATTCACATGGCAACCATTCATTCCAAGGAAAAAAATTCAAGCATCCTAAGTTTTTAACAGAAAAGGCACAGTTTATATCTTTGACCACTTTGTCAATCTCAGCTGAGTCATTTCCTGTGACTACTATGTCATCCACATAGACTAAAATGTAAACTTTGTTGCCTTGCATTCCTTAAAAAAAGAGAAACATTTGTAAGAAAGGGAGTAAGTCCGAGAGAGTTGACAAGAAGATCCTTAAATTTATCAAACCAGCCACGAGGTGCTTGTTTAAGTCCATACAGAGACTTCTTTAAATGACAGACAAGTTGTTTTCCTGAGTCATCCTCTTGCTTAAACCCAGGTGGTTGCAACATATAAACTTCCTCAGCTAAATCTCCATTTAGGAAGGCATTATCTACATCTATTTGCCTTAGAGCCCAACCATTGCTTAATGCAACACTAAGAAGAATCCTAACTGTTACAGGTTTAATAACAGGATTGAAGGTTTCTTTGTAATCAAACCCAGCTTGTTGGGAATAGCCCTTGGCAACAAGTCTTGCTTTGTACCTAGCAATAGATCCATCTGAATTTCTTTTTATTTTAAATAGCCATTTACACCCAATAGGAACTCTATCTGTAGGTAGCGGAGTTAACTCCCAAGTTCCTTTTTGTATTAAGGCATCCAACTTTTTATGAACAACTTCTCTCCACTCATCAGATTCCATGGTTTGATAAACATCTTTAGGTAACTGAGGATCCAAAACCTCTGAAGCATGAAATACTTTAAGTTTGAATATACCAGCTTTAGACCTAGTTATCATAGTATGACTCTTTGGAGCTTCTGCAGGTCTAGAGTTAGTTTCTGCAGAAGGGGAAGTCTCTTGAACAGGAATAGAGGCTTGAGAAGAAACATACTCATGCCTAGATGAATGTTGTGTTGGACCACCTTCATTTATGGGAGATGATGGAAGACCAGACTGAGAGACCGCTGGACTAGCAACATCATTCAAAGGAGCAAAATGAACAGGGCTCAAAGGGACATTATCAGGATTGGTTGAATTCTCTGAACTGAATGTAGGAGCATCCTAGGAATCACCTTATCTAAAAGAAGCAGAAGTATCTGACTGGGAAGAAAAATTCCTAGATCTCTCTGTCTAAAAGAATTAGAAGTAATAGGTCCATAATATTTGGCTTTGAGAAACTTAGATGCCTCATTCTGATTATCAGATTTATTTTTAGAAGAAAGAAAAGGAAAAACAGACTCATTATATAGAACATGTCTAGTAACATAAACTCTGCCATCAGTACTAAGACACTTATAGCCATGTTGTTTAGATCAATACCCTAGAAAGGTGCAAGGCTTTGACCTAAAGTCAAGTTTATGCTGATTATAAGGCCTAGTGAAAGGAAAATACTGACTACCAAAAACTTTAAGAAAAGAGTAATCAGGTTTTTGCTGAAATAGTTTTTCATGAGGACTTATCCCTTCTAAAACCATGGTTGGCAAACGATTTATTAAAAAAACAACAGTATAGAAAGCATCAGACCAAAATTTAAGAGGAACACCACTTTGAGCAAGTAAAGTAAGACCAAGTTCAACTATATGACGATGCTTGCGTTCAATTTTGCCATTTTGTTCAGAAGAATAAGGACAGGTATGTCTAAACTGAACACCAAGTTGAGAGAAATAGGATTCAAGAGTTTTAAACTCTGAACCACAGTCAGACTGAATAGCTTTTAATTTTAGATTAAACTGGCTTTCCACCATTTTATGAAACTCAACAACAACCCTATATACATCAGACTTCTTAGAAATAAAGTATATCCATGTATACCTAGTACATGCATCTATAAAGCTAATGTAATAGCAGAAATTATTGGAAATCAAAGGAGCAAGGCCCCAAACATCCATTTGAATTAATTGCAAAGGCTCAGAATAAACAGAGATAGATTTCTGAAAAGGTAATTTGTGACTCTTGCCTAACTTGCAAGCTTCACAGAAAAACATTTTATTAACATTTGAAATTTTACAAACAGATGAAAGCTTTACAATAGTTTCATTAGAGGGGTGGCCTAATCTCCTATGCCAGAGTTGAGAATTACTAACATTAGCAACATAAAAACAAGTATTATCAGTGTCTAAGGCTTGAGCAGAGACAATCTTAGAACTAACAGACAAAGCATTATTATCAGCAGCAGAAGCATCAGAAAATTTGTAAAGACCATCACTTTGCAGCCCTTGAAAGATCGGTTGCCGAGTTATCAAATCCTTCACAAGACAGTAATCGTGAAAGAATTCAACAGAAACGTCAATATCTTTTGTATATTTAGACACAGATACAAGATTTTTTTAATAGATGGAACATGTAATAAGTCATTTAAAATCAGAGACCTAGAAGAAGACTGAAGCATAGAAACACCAATATTCGCAATAGGAATAGTAAAACCATTAGCAACAGACACTCTACCATTACCAGAGTAAGGATAAGATTGAATAATGTTACCAGCATCAGGAGTTAAGTGTGATGTGGCTCCAGAATCAGGATACCAGGCAGCATCTCCATAGTTGTTGAAATCATCAGTGACAACAACAACAGAAGCAACAACCGATTCTGAATTTCCGACACCATTGATTCCAGATCCACCAGCACTGAAACACCCTTGATTGTTGCCTTGAGTGTTGAAGTTTCCTTGAAAGTTTCCTTGTGCAGAAAACCCTTACGAATAGCCTCATTGGTCTTCAGGGAATTCTTCAGAGAAAGCACACTAATTCGCTGAAGCTACTCTATCATATTCTTGATTGAAACGAAAGCAGCAACGATTGGCAAGATGCCCAATCTTGCCACAGATTTAGCACTGAGGACGCAAACGGCCAGGAAAGACTCGTCCACCTTTGCCTCTAGGTGAAGCACGAAACGGCGGCCTAAACCCTAGAGACCCTCTTTGACTACCAAAACCCCGTCCATGGTTACCAAAACCCATATTCGAATTAGAATATGGGCCTTGTTGTGAATAGGCCATATCGACACCACCAGTTGGACCATAAGCCATGTTAACTGAGCCGTGACTAAGAAACTCAAGTTGACGGGCCTCGGTGTCAAGAAGAACACTAGAGACACCGTCAATTTTGTACGGTTGCTGACTGGAGGTGATGACCGCCACGACTGACTCATACTCCGACGGTAAGCTAGAAAGAATTGCCGAAATGTGCATGGTTTCCGATAACGGGTTACCACAAGCTGCTAGACTGTCACAAATGGCCTAAATCTAAGCAAGATATTCTCGCATCGTCTGATCTCTCTTGCGAATGTTCTTGAGAGAACAATGAAGATACATAATGCGAGTGGTAGACGTAACAAAGAAGTTATGCTTGACCTTGTTCCAGATATCAAGGGCAGTGCGACAATTGACGAGCGATGGAAGAATTGAAGGTCCAATAGAAGATAAGAGCCAAGAACAGAGGGCATTATCTTGCTGCCTATATCGAACATTGTCTGGATTGGAAACCCTAGAGCCTCCTTCACCAAGAACAGTTTGTTGAGGAACCACAAAAAAACCGTCAATATAGTCAGTGAGAGCAAGACTTTCGACTGCATACAAGACTTGTTGTTTCCAGAGCAAATAGTTTGAGTCATCAAGACGAATGGAGATCGTCTTGTTGGTGAAAGGTTTGGAGGAAGGGGAAGAATTTTCAGCCATGGAAACCTCTGATACCATGATGAAATATAGAATAAACTGTGACGAAGAAGATGAACTGAACCAAGAAAGAATGAATAGAAGTAGTTTTATTAATCTTGAATGGAAAAACAACTTGATCTTTACAAGGCTGAGATCACAGTTATATAGACACAGCTTAACGTCTATACAAGTTTTAACAGCTAAGCTTTAACAGCTGTACAAGGCTAACGAACCTAACCACCTCTTTAACAAACTGAGATAGTTTCACAAATATAAACCTTTAACAAACCCATTCCCCAATTTGCAATTCACATTTAGTCATTTTTTGATCAGCTTGTACCTTCATCATGTCTTGAGACCTTTTAAGATGAAACTTCAGCATTTTGATGGCACCCTCCTTAGTTTACAGACTTCTGTCAACTGATTCCACCATTGATTCACCAGCAACATATGGTAGATGCACGGGGGTGGTTGTACATACAAAGCTCGAAAGGGGTAGTCTTAATAGCTGTGTGGTATGTTGTGTTATACCACCACTCAGCTTAATGCAGTCACTCTCCCCATTCTATAGGTTTCTCGCCTACCACACATATCAAGTAAGTCTTCAGTCACTTATTGAGTCTCTCAGTTTGACCATCAAATTTAGGATGGTATGCTTTTGAAGGATTAATAGTTACTCCCAACTTCAAAAACAACTCCCTCCAAAACACACTCATAAATACCTCATCTCTGTCACATACAATATTATTAGGCAGTCCATGGAGTTTAAATATATTCTCTAAGAAAACTTGAGCTATGTCATTTATTGTAAAAGGATGAGCAATAGTTATAAAATGACAATATTTGATCAATCGGCCAATTACAACCAAAATCACCTCTTTTCTCTTGGAAAGAGACAACCCTTCAATGAAATTCATTCCTATAGATGACCAAGCTATTTCAAGAATAGGTAATGGTTGCAATAATTCTCTAGAATGTTGAAGATCATCCTTGTTCTTTTGACAGGTGTCATACTCTCTGACCCAATTCTTCACTTCCTTCCTTATTCCCTTCTAGTAAAAAGTTCTATTCATTCTTCTTATAGTGGCATGGGCTCCAGAATGACCAACAATAGACACTACCAGGGAATAATTCTATAAGCTCCTTCCTTAGATCCAAATCACTGGCTACAATTGATCTCCCTTTCCTCTTTAGTCGCTTCTCATCCCATGAATATTTGTCATGTCTCCTGGAGCCTTCCTTTCAATTCTTTACATTTTTTTTTAATTTTTCATCTTTTTGCCATGAAGCCATGATTCTTGTATCCATTGGTCACACTACTAACCTTCAGCTCTGAACAAATTACTTGCAAGGGTGCCCTAGACAACAAATCAGCCACCACATTGTTTATCCCTTTCTTCTAATTGACCTCATAATCAAAGCCCCTCATTTTTGCCACCCACTTTTGTTGAGCTAGAGTGATAGCCTGATTTTATGAAAGGAATCTCAAGCTTTGGTGGTCTGTAGTGATTTGAAAATATCTCCCAACCAGATAAGGAGACCATTTCTAAACTGTCATAAGCACAACTTGTAATGCCTTGAAAATTGGGTTAGGAGTTTTGACGGTTTAGTTGGGTTTATGTTCAGATTGGGGAACCTGATTTGGTGATTAAAATACGTTTTGGGAAATAAATATTTTTTGAAATGGGGATTTCAAAAGGGTAAAATTCGGTTAAAGTTTTTAAAAATGTTTAATAATTATATTAAGCATTTTGGGTTTAAAATTGGGCATCAATTTAATCGATTGAGATGACGTTTTTGATTTAGTGACCAAAATCTGATAAATGTAAAACTTTATTTAATGACTAAATAGTAAAAAGGGCCAAAACTAAAAATCCTTAAAGAGCTAATTTTCCTAAAATCATTAATTGGGTTCTTCACCATAATTAAAAAACAAATTGGCGGTTGATTGTTTTATTAAAATATTCCTCTCATTTTCTATTTTCTCAATATTTTCTTCCAAAACTTTCTCGCATTTTCTTACCATTTTATCTTCATTAGATTTCTAAAATTCTGATTATTTTCAACGAGGATTATTTCAAAATATTCATCTCTTTTTTCTTTGTAAAACCTTGTCTAAGATTCCTAAAAGATTTCTCTAAATTCCATTTTATTCAACAAAGAAAGTTTACGTCATATTATGGTGGAAAGATTTCCAAGGTAATTTTCTTTTCCTCTCTTAAAACTAAGGTAGTATTTGGTTCTTAATTGATGTTTAATATCTAATTTTTTCTATTTTATTTCTTGGAAAAGATCTTAATTGGTGTTTTTGATATTTTTCCTAAAATCTTGGTTTGTGGGTTAATTGATGAAGATTTCTAATGGGTTAAATCACATTTTGCTTGTATAAATATAATGTGAAATGAGATTTTCATAATCAATCCCAAAAATATTTAATTGGTTAATTTCTAAGGTAGTTTAAGAGTGATTTCGGGGTCGTTATAGTAGATTCTTGATTGCTGGAGATATATGGATGGTTGGAATGTGTTTTTGTATGTCTTTTTGATGTTGTTAGGATGCTAGAATTGTTGGGTTGTGGTTGGAGATCATTGGTGGTTGATTAGAGTAGTTTTCGATGTTTTCATATGGTTTTTGGGTGCAATATCGTGGAGATTGCAGGGGTTGGTTGTAGGTTGGTTATTGAATGCATTTTAATGCATTTTGCCTCTGGTTTTGTGTTTCCAAAATCGAGGAGAATCAAGCCTATCTTGTTTTGTGGAAATCGATTCGTTTCAGAGTCTTGAATGTAACGACAAGCAAGGCGTTGTGTATCAATGAGTGTATAAGTGTTTCAGACACTCTTAAAGGTTTTAATAAGAAGTTGAGAGTTTAGATTAAGCTTAGTGTAAAGTGTTCACAAGTTCTATATTTCATGCACATTCCATCTCATATTATTGCTGTTTTTGAGTACATTTTATGCATTGCATTTTACAGTATTCTTTACTTTGCCATGCTTTTTATTGATTATCTTTTATTTGGTAAGGAAAATGTATTGTTTTAGTTTAGTTTTAGTTTCAGGTACTAGAGGCTGACAGAGGGAAAGAGGAGATGAGGACATGATGCCGAGGCATCAGATCAAAGAGCTGTACTGATGCAGTTTCAGACAGAGACAACAGCTGTCGAGTAGCTACCGCAGCCCTCCCTGCCACCCGAGACAGTAAATTGAGGAATTGGAGAACTAGAGTGCGATCTAAAGAGAAGAAAATCATGATTCTATCGATTTCGTCCATTCAATTTTCCGATAACTGTAGCAGTACGTAGAGCCGCCGAAGGAGGAACTCGAGATTACTTGCAGAGCAAGACAACATGGTAAAGTCCACATTCAACTCAAAGAAGTCAGAGTTTAAAGTTGCATTTAATGCAAAAGATACTTTGAAGACTTCTACTCCAAGAAGGACTAGACCTAGCTAATGCATATATGTACTCATTGCAATTTTACTTCAAAACAATTTAGGTTTTCCTTAGGCATAGTTTAGGTTTTCTTGCCGCCATTATGTTCTAAATTCTCCTTGGGTTTGGGTTATGTTGTAATTAGTGTGAGAACGATTGTTTAGGATTTTAAGTTTTTTTGTAGTAAAACTTCAAGGTTTGCTTATTCTACGTTCTTCATAGTTTTCAATTAAGGCGAAAGATTAGTTGATTACTATCCATTAGTTCGGTATCAAGAGAGTTGAACTCACGAAAAGAGTAAGTACGATCTCATCTATAGACGATGCTGATCAATCCAGCCTAGACATAGGTTAAGGTTTAAGGCGGCTAAAAGAGGAAAAACCAAACATTTCTGTCTTTGCACGATTCACACCACGACTGATATTATCTGCAGTGGGCATCAACAACATTCTGACTTAGACATAAGCGAGATCACTTTCGAAGCATTCTGCCGAGCCTTGTAGTTCTGCCGAGTTTGCTGCCGAGACACCAGTCCATTCCCCTACCGAGGCAGCGAGAGCATCTCAACAGCCTAACTGCCGTCCCCTACCAAGGCAACAGAGTTTGGCAACGCAAAACAACTTGTCCTATTCAACACAATTTCACACTAAACATCAGCATAACCCGACCCATTCTATCAATATGATCTCTTCCCTTTTATTTACTTGTGTTCTTATTTTATTTTTCTCTCAAAACAAACAACTTAATTGTGCATTTACTTTTCTTGTGCGGGAACAACAAATCGAGTCAAGCTGTCCAATCTCTATGGGAGACGATATCTTTTATACTATAACTTGACAGGAGTGTACACTTGCGCTCATATTTAGAGAACACTAAAACGTTCTACAAGTTTTTGGCGTCGTTGCCGGGGATTGGTAACAGTGAAATTCGTTCTTTAATTCATGCACATTATTTTTTTAGTTTTTATTTTTAATCCAAAAAAATAATTTTACAATTTCCTTTGCTAGTGCATTACTAGGGAAAATCCAAAAGGAGAAATCGTTTATTACAACGATATCGAACAAAGAGCAAGAGAGCTCAAAAAGGAAATCAGAACAGCCCTAGGAAAAGCTAAAGAAGAAAGAAAAGCAGCGGTAAACATGAAAACAACAACCCTGCCAACAATGCTCAGAACGGAAGGGATGGGCAGCAAGACCCGCCGCCCAGAGAACAACAAGTTCTACCAAGGCAGCCGCCCTCTATTCTGCCCAGGCAGCTATAGTATGTTCGAACCATCAGGGATTATTTGGAACATGACGTTATAGGGTTCGATCCGAAAGTGACACAACCTGAGATTGAGGCGGATCACTTTGAGCTGAAGCCCGTGATGTTCAACATGATCAACACGTTGGGGCAATTTGGAGGGACTGCCACAGAAGATGCTCGACAGCACTTAAGAGGATTTCTGGACATATACAAAGCTTTCAAAATAGACGGAGCCCACCAAGATTTGCTAAGGCTAAGGTTATTCCCCTATTC
Source organism: Hibiscus tridactylites (assembly GCA_958450335.1). Lineage (NCBI taxonomy): Eukaryota > Viridiplantae > Streptophyta > Magnoliopsida > Malvales > Malvaceae > Hibiscus > Hibiscus tridactylites. The sequence goes on along the minus strand of OY288292.1, from coordinate 11,830,718 downwards.
ACTGAGGGATAGGGCAAAGTAGTGGTTGAACAACCAACCAACAGGGTCATTCAACATATAGACAGAGCTGCGCAAGGATTTTTTGGATCGTTTCAGCCCATCCAATGTCACAGACAGATTGAGAAATGAGATCACAGCCTTCTGACAAGGGGATGATAAGCCAATGTATGAATCATTGGAGCGGTACCGACAGGTGCTTAACAACTGCCCGCTCAATGGTTTTCTGGCTTGGACACAAGTGTCAATGTTCTACAACGGGGTGAACTACCCAACACGGATGATGATTGATGCCTCAGCCAACGAAATCATCCTCGACAGACCATCAGAGAAGGCACTACGAATTCTGAACCAAGCCTCTAAGAATGGTAATAAGTACCCAACAACCCGCCGAGGCGGCGTTAGGCGACCAACCACCGTGAATGAGGTAGAAGCCTCATAATCTGTCAATGCCCGCCTCGACAAGCTGACAGAGCTGGTTATGAACATAGTGAAGCCCACTGGGAAAGTCTATGAGGCCAAGGCTGTGGAGCCATTCTGTGATGAGTGTGGGGGCAACCACAATTCCTCTAAATGTACTGCATCTGCTAATTTCATGGGAGGATACGAGAGGAACAACAGACCCGCCACGAACACGTACAACCCGGGATGGAAGAATCATCCTAACTTCTCCTGGAGCAATCCTAAGACTGCTGCCAACCCACAACAACAGCAGGGAGGCTACTAGCAAAATCAGTCTAGACAGCAGGCTCAGCAGCCACAAAACAATAATTCACTAGAAGCAACTCTTCATACTTTTATGTCTAGAATTAGTGATTTTATTGTTCGTACTAATAAGTTTATTGACAAAACTGAGTCTTTTATGGACATGACAGAGATGAGGATGAACAACTAAGAGGCTGCGATAATGAACTTGGAGACCCAATTTGAGCAGTTCACGGAGATCTTTAGCAGCAAGGCAATGGGAGCAACATCCAGTAGTACAGAGGCAGCAACCAAGCCAACATATAAGCAATGCAAAGCCATATCAACCAGAAATGGGAAACAGTTAAATGAGCCCAGAGTGGAAAAGCCGGAAGAGACACAACTAGCATAGAAAGAACTACCTGCCACGAAAACATCAACACCAGCCGCCTCGGTAGCTGAACCTGACAGCAGTTTTAAAGCAGATGATCCTCCACAGATAAAGTTTCCATGCAAAGAACGAATAGAGGACATCCGTCTTCCAGCACCTTTTCCCCAAAGGCTTAAGCAACATAAACAGGAGCACCATTTCAGGAAATTATTGGATATTCTGAAGCAGGTGCACATAAATATCCCTCTCATAGAATCCATTCAAAACATGCCCAACTATGCCAAATACCTCAGGGACATGGTTTTTAAAAGGAAGAGAATTGGGGAGTTCGAAACAATTGTTGTAACAAAGGAATGCATGGCTATGCTGCACAAAAAACTGTCGCCCAAGCAAACAGACTCGGGCAACTTTGTTATCCCATGCAGAATAGGCAGCAAGCACGAAAAAAGCCCTGTACGACTTAGGAGCCATCATCAACTTAATGCCTAAGGCAGTCTTCGACAAACTAGGAATTGGGCAAACCAAACCTACCTCCATCATGCTGAAACTTGCTGATCATTCTTTTGTACAACCGGAGGGCAAGATCGAAGACATTTTAGTTCGAGTGGGCAACCTTATTCTACCAACTAATTTCCTCATCTTAAACTGTGAGGCCGATGAAAAAGCCCCTATCATCCTTGGGCGACCATTTTTGGCCATGGGTAGAACTCTAATAGATGTGGAACATGAGGAGCTGACCATGAGGGTAGACAATCAGAGCATCAAATTAAATGTGTTACAACCACTAGAAAAAGCAAAGGAAAGATACCCAGATGCTCAGGCCACCAAAATATGCAAAGAGGCGGGCCAAGACAGCAGCTGCCGCGACAGACCCAAGGGCAGGCTAAAAGACCCATCAGCACATCACCTTAAAGAACAAGCAGACCCTAAGAGAGAAGGACAAGCCAAATCACCTCAGAAAGTGGTTATGTCGGGGAGATGCACCCAAATGCACTCCCAACATAACTTAATTTTTATTTTTATATTTTCTTTATTTTTATTTTTATACATTAGGATTAGAGTTTATAGATGCACCCAAATGCACTCCCAACATAACTTAATTTTTATTTTTATATTTTCTTTATTTTTATTTTTATACATTAGGATTAGAGTTTAATTTATTGCAATTTATTTTTTAGGATTAGATTTTAAATTAGTTTCCACATTTTTATTTTTCAGAATTTATTATTTAATTATGTTTATTTTTATTTCAGGATTAGGAATAAAAGAGTTGGATCAAGAAGAAGGCCTAGCAAGGAGCTCGCCCACCATCCCGCCGAGACACCAAGGGCGGCCAAGCGCAGACATCGCGTAATAGCTAGCTGCCAATGGCTACGGAAGTAACGGGCAGAAATCCCATAAAGTGTGCGAGACAACTGAACTGTTGGACATTTAATGTCGTCACGGCACCTCTCGGCAACCTCTCGGCAACCTCTATTTAAACCTCACTCATCTCATTCATTCACTTTACTTTCACCTTCTTGCTATCTTATTCTTGTATATAATTACCTTATTTTTCAAGTTTCAGTTAATTTCAACCGTCTCACACATGGCTTCAACATCAACACCCAAACCCACCTTCCAACGATTTTGCTCCAAGGCAGATGAGAAAAGATATAGAGATCGGTTTGTCAAGCAGGCAATTTGGGAGGAGCAAGGTTTCCACTACACAAAGCAAACATGGGACCTTGGCTTAGAGCCCGCCTTGTTCGAGACCATCCACAACAAGGGATGAGAAATGTTTTCACGGCAGTCGAAGATGGCCAACATCACTTTGGTCAGAGAATTCTATGCCCATCACCCCTGCCCAGAGCTGTCGTTCGTATATGTTCGAGGGGAGCCTGTCAAGCTGAATGCTACCGTGATCAACAAATTCTACGGCCTAGAGATGGACGACAACCCTCACGAGGAATGGAGGTAGTCACTGACGGCTGTCGACTATGACAGACTCAAGGCTAAGCTGTGCAAGCCCAATACGCCATGGTTGGCAAAAAAGCATGGCGGCTCTGTCCAACGCCGCCGCCTGCTGCCCGTGGCAATGCTGTGGAATACGTTCATCAAGAGGCGTCTGCTGCCCACCTCCCACAACTCCACTGTTGACCGGCCGCGACTCACCCTAATCCACAACATTATGATGAACCAACCCATCAACGTTGGGGAGATTATATGTAAGGAGATCCACAATTTCTTCATAAGAAAAAGGGCAGGTTATACTTCCTATCACTCATCACCAGCCTTTGCACCAATTTCAATGTCCCAACCGACCCCAAGGATGAGATGACAACAACAAAGGAGGGGTGGACCAGAAAAGTCCGCCTGCAGATGATGCAGGCCCAGAAGACTAAGCCAATTACCCCCAGCCAGTCCTCTGCCGCCCAGTCGGCCACTTCAGTCGCCCCCGGCAATACTGAAGCTACCCCAACAAATGAAGTCCTCACGCTGTTGCGCACCCTTATTGACAGCAATAAACAAATTGAGCAGTAGCAGCCGACCTTCATGAAGTATGTGGGGGAGGTCCAAGAAGCCTTTCTGGTTTATCTCTTGCAGAAGTATCCAGATGACAGCCCCACCCTGCCTCCTTACCCTGCAGCTCTAGCCGCCGTAGCTGCCCCAACACAAGGAACACCATCAGTCGCCACTGCCCGTCACGTCGCCTTCCGCCGCCAAATGCCTTCTTTGACGCCTAATCATCCAATCCCCCTCCTCCTCCTCAGCATCAAAGACTCAAGCCTCCTCTCAACCCTCAGCCAATTTCTAGAGTTTTCTCTTTTCTTCTTCTTTATTTTATTTTTTATATATATCACTTGTATTTATTTTTCTGTTTTTAGTTTTCTATTTTTTATTTTGTGCATTGAGGGCAATGTCCATCTCGAGTTTGGGGGGTAGCTCTCACATTTTTGGTTAGGCATACTTAGTAGCATATAGGTGGCATTATACTTGCCTTATTATTAATCGGAATAGAAAAAAATTGTTATAACTTGTGCCTATGATAGTTAGCCGATTAATTATTTTCACACCAATAAATAAATTGAATTTAATTTCGGGAAAAGCATGAAAAATAACTTAGAATTTTTTTAATTGCCAAAAACTGTTAAACACTACATTTACTTGCTGAATTTCTTAGAATATTTAATGAACATTGCCTGCTTTGTTTTTAGAATTCTTTGCAAAGTTCTAACAATGGTTGCAGGTAGCCGCCGAGATAGAAAACAGAAACAGACAAATAAAAGCATTGCCATGGTAGAGAAAAAACAAAGAAAAATTGTTGTTTTACCCTAGAGGTGCCCGAAACAGGCTTTAGGAAGAATCATGTGCGAGGACACTCCGCTGCTATCAAAGTCCATGAATCTGAAAATTTTGTAGTGACAGACAAATTAGCATGAGTGAATGAAAGTCTTCACGGGATGACTTTACTCCATGGGTTTAGGGTTTTGTAGTTTGCTCCTATCTTAATTTCAGACCTAGAGGAGTAGTTGTGCCATGATTAAATAATTGTGCTTAATTGTGCTGCCTCGACAACAACCTTATATATCATAACAACATCTTTGTTTATCTAGCTATTCTGCATATTTAGCCTGTACACAGTTCTGCACACACTGCACTGGCATTATAGATGATTTCTGAGTTATTTCTTGCTATTTTTCCTTCATTAATCTAATATAGGTGTCACGGCCTCGAGGTGCAGAATCAAGTTGAAAACAAGTTTTTTCTCTCTAGTTAATATAAGGGCAAGTATGTTTAGGTTGCATTGCTTGAGGACAATCAATAGTTCGAGTTTGGGGGTGTGTAAAGTGTCCATAAGTTCTATATTTCATGCACATTCCATATCATATTATTGTTGTTTTTAGTACATTTTAGGCATAATTAGGACCATGCATTGCATTTTACAGTATTCTTTACTTTGCCATGCTTTTTATTGATAATCTTTTATTTGGTAAGGAAAAGGTACTGTTTTAGTTTAGTTTTAGTTTCAGGTACTAGAGGCTGACAGAGGGAAAGAGTAGATGAGGACATGATGCTGAGGCAGTAGACCAATAAGTTGTACTGATGTAGTTCCAAACAGAGACAACAGCTACCGAGTAGCTGCCGTTGCCCTCCCTGCCACTCGAGACAGCAAACTGAGAAATTGGAGAACTGGAGTGCGATCTAAGAGAAAAAAATCCCGATTATATCGATATCGTCCACTCAATTTTCTGATGACTGTAGCAGCAGGCAGAGCCATTGAAGGAGGAACTTGAGATTACTTGCAGAGAAGGGCAATGTGATAAAGTCCACATTCAACTCAAAGAAATCAAAGTTTAAAGTTTCATTTAATGCAAAAGCTACTTTGAAGACTTCTACTCCAAGAAGGACTAGACCTAGATAATGCCTATATTTACTCATTGTAATTTTACTACAAAATAACTTAGGTTTTCCTTAGGCATAGTTTAGGTTTTCTTACCGCCATTATGTTCTAAATTCTCCGTCGGTTTGGGTTATGTTGTAATTAGTGTAAGAACAATTGTTTAGGATTTCCTTATTCCATGTTCTTCATAGTTTTCAATTAAGGCGAAAGATTAGTTGATTACTATCCAGTTGTTCGGTATCGAGAGAGTCGAACTCACGAAAAGAGTAAGTACGATCTCATCTATAGACGAGGCTGATCAATCCAGCGTAGACATAGGTTAGGGTTTAAGGCGGCTAAAAGAGGACGAACCAGATATTATTGTCTTTGCACGATTCATTCCGCGACTGGTATTATCTGCAGTGGGCATCAACATCATTCTGACTTAGACATAAGCGGGATCACTTTCGAAGCATTCTGCTGAGCCTTGTAGTTCTGCCGAGTTTGCCGCCGAGACACAAGTCCATTCCCCTATCGAGGCAACGAGAGTGTCTTAGCAGCCTAACTGCCATCCCCGCCGAGGCAGCAGAGTCTGGCAGCGCAAAACAACTTGTCCTATTCAACGTAGTTTCACACTAAACAACATCATAACCTGGCCCATTCTATCAATATGATCTCTTCCCTTTTATTTACTTGTGTTTTTATTTTATTTTTCTCTCAATACAACTAACTTAATTGTTCATTTACATTTCTTGTGCAGGAACAACGAATCGAGTCAAGCTGTCCAATCCCTGTGGGAGATGATATCTTTTATACTATAACTTGATAGGAGTGTGCAATTACGCTCATTTTTAGAGAACAATAAAATGCTCTACACTTAGAAAGCTTAATTAAGATCAGATGTAAGTTTTCCCTAACTCGCCTTTGAGTATCGGTTTGATATGTGACTTGAGTTACAAGTTTTGGTTTAAAAGCGTGGATTGGTTTCTATATGGTTCCTAAATGTAATTTGATGGTTGCCTTAGGCAATGTGATTTTTACATATGGAAATGCTTTGTTAAATGCATATGGAAAACATTACGTAAAATGTGTTAAGTCAATCAGATATAATATGCATGCAATAGGGTTTAAAGTGCACTATAATATGTTAAGTCGATTGCACCATGGTCCTTGAAGAAGCGGTTTAACTAGGCTACTCGAGCTGTTGGATTATCACTTGTGGTATGCAGGTTAACTAGGCTACCCAGGTTGATGGTGTCCATTGAGGTAGGATAGAGGTGAGCCTATTCAGGTCAAGGTATGGTTTGGTAGAGGTGAGACTACTGGGAAATCTGTTTATCCGATGTGGTTTTATAATGAAACAATGATTTCCAATGTATGAGAAACAAGTGGAAAACTACGTTTTGCATATGGTTGTTATGCATGCCATGTTTGAAAAAAGGGATTCAAATGTGTTGGCTTTTACACTAATGTTTAATGCATTATTGAATGTGAAATAGTGACACCACTAAGCATATTTTTGCTTTCGCTCTCATTCTTCTTTGCAGAAAATTGGAGATTGTGGGAGCATTAGTGCAAGGGGATCCAAAGACATCGTTTGACACCGAGTATAAATTTAACTTTAATCTTTTGGTAATGAGGCAATGTGTTGTCCAAGTTTGGGGATTTTTATTCTGATTCTTCTTGCTTCTGAGGATTGTATCTTGTTGGTTGTTGGGTTGTTGATCTAATTTGTGATGTGTGTTGATGGATTTATGTTTAATTTCTATTCCAATTATGTTGGTTGAAATGTTTAGGGAGCATGACTATAGTTTACGCTTCTGTATCTGAAAATATGTATTTAATGGTTTGGAACAATGTGGATGAATGCCTATTATGCTAAATGTGTTTAGTATGCATGCTAGGATGTTTAGGACAAGTTTGTATTGATTTGAAAGTAAAAAACCAGATAAAATGGGCATTACAAGTCTCTGGGTATCGATAAGGTGCTCACTGTATTAGTACACAAAGCCTTAATCTAACTACGGGATTTGAAAATTTGGCTTAGGTACCGATACATGAGCGAGTGTATCGATTCGAGTTTTAGCTACTTGAATTTGGGATTTTGGCCATTTATGCCTAAGTATCGATACACTGGCAAGTGTATCGGTACAAGCCTTGTAATTATAGCCTGTGTATTGGTACACGGGTTTTGGTACCGGTACGGCCCTTGAGTATAAAGTTCGGTATCGATATGGTACGTCGTGTACCGATTTCTTTATGTCAAATGATGTGATGCCATAGTTTCAGATTCTTTCATTTTGGTCCCTATTTTGTGAGCATGCTATTTGTATGTGTTCGAATGACCTATTTTAGCTGAAAATAAACATGTATGCATCTAACATGACTAATTGAGGATTCCTAAATTGCAAATTAGCGCAATTGGATGTTGATTCGATGTCAAATTCAGTCGAGATTTTAATTGTACCCAGTATGCACACTCTAGATTTTAGTGGTGCTTCTAGATAAGATAAAAAGAAAAAATGGACCTAATTCGAGGTGTTCAATTCAGGTTTGCTACGACAAACCTAATGTAGCTCGCTCGGTTTGGCCTAACGCCTAGATCGAGTTAAGGGCATTAAATTTGTTGGTATCAGAGCTAGGTTCTAAAAGGTTAGGACGGTTTGCTAAATGTTTCAGTTAGTTTTGAATTGGTTTTGTCATGTTATTTGCTGTTAGACATGGCTTTTGAATGTTGAGATGGTTTTTTTTTGCTATGGTTTTGCTGTAGAGTGGGTTAAATGGGGACACATTTCCTATTACCATTTTTTAGAAATGAATTTTTGTAGGTTCTCTTGGATCCTTCGTCAAATGCAAGCCTCACTAAAATTTCTTTTGCATGTCTTATTTGTAACTGAGTATGGGCCCTAGACGTGAGACTTGAGCTAAAATGAGTAACACTAAAAAACAATTAGAACCCTAAGGATGGCCTGATTCCTCGTACCGAGTTGCCTCCTCCCCTGCCGAATCCACCGAATGGAGTGACCAGAGGAAATGTACCTCGTACCAGTTATTGTAGTTACTGCTTATCCTGGACTGCCACTTGAGCGTCTGCGAAGTCTGGGAGATGTTGAGTTCAGAGGATTGAACCTTGAATCTACGGAAGAGTGGCTTGAAAGCACTGAGCCTATACTCTGTGAGATGGAGTGTACGGGCGCACGAAAATCTTGGTTGTATTGTGTCCCTGCTATATGGTGATACATATCATTGGTGAAGGACCACCATAACTGGTGCACCTGATGCTGACGTCATTTGGGAGTTCTTCTGAAGGGCTTTCAAGAGGAAGTATCTTGGTTCGCAGTATCTGGGTACGAAAAAGAGAGAGTTCATGGCTTTGGTACAGAACCAGATGTCTGTAGCCGAGTGTGAGGAGAAATTCATCCATTTGAGTCACAATTCTTCTAAACTGGTTCCGGATGATCGTCATCATTGTGATAGGTTTTGCTATGGCCTTATGAAGGACATTAAGACATATTTGTTGGCGTCTGACTATACCGATTTTGATGTGTTAGTCAATAAGGCCAAGGATATTGAGTAGTCCATGGGTTCAACTTACCAGTCTGTGAATGTTAATTCGAAAAAGAGATTTGCTGAGTCTGAATATTATTGGGGACAAGAGAAGAAGTCGCGAGATAGACAATTTAAGTCGGACCGCATGCGACGTGGTGGTAGTGGTAGACATGGTCAAAATGCTCAAACTGCTGTTGTTGTTGCATCTATTGTGAGTGTTGTGGAAGACGCCACCTAGGGAAGTGTTGGGGAACACCGGGAGCTTGTTGGGAGTGTGGCTCGAAGAAGCATCAGAAGCGTGATTATCCACAAGTGGTTAAGGATGCCCCAATTCAGGCAATTGTTGTGGCTGCACCTGCTAGAGGATGAGGTCATGGAAAGGGTAATTTTTAGAGGTGTGATGAGGGTGAGAGGAAGGTTGCTCATAACGTGGCTATACGACCGAAGAACGGAGAGCTGGCAAGTGTGTATGCTCACTGCGAGGGTCGTAATGAGACCTACGTGATTGCATGTACTTTTTCCTTGAAATATTTTTCATTATTTTCTTTGGTTGATTCAAGTTCCATGCATTCTTACATTCTAAGTGAGCATGCACAATTATTGAATATTCCTATTGAGATTTTGGATGTGGGTGTTTTAGTAACTAGTTCTCTTAGGGAGATTGTTACTGTTAAGATGATGTACAGGAGATATCCATTAATCGTTCAAGGCCATGTTGTAACACCCTGGTTTCGGGCTTAGAAGTTTCGGTAAAGGTTTCGGGGTTCGTTGAACCAATTTCGGTGTTGTGGGTGAGTTCAGGGAAAACTGCCTTCGAGTGTTCTTAAAAATGCGGAATTTTTTTTCTAAAATCCTTATTAATTATATATAAGGTGTGTGTGAAATCAATTTTGGAAAATGAGTTTCGGTAGTATGACATTTTAGTCTAGTGACTAAAATGTAAAGTTTCAAAATTGTTTTGGCGACTGTTTTGTAAAAGGATTAAAAAGGTGAATATTTAAGGAGCTATTTAGCCAAGTCTAATTTCATATTTTCCCCTAAATATTTTGATTTCAAAAAGAATAATTTTTAAAGGGTTTTAATTAAAATAAGAGAAAATTTGAAAAGTCTTTATCTTTTTCACGTTACTTTTCTCTTCTCATTTTCCTTCAAACTCTTTTCATCCAAACAACCTTCTTCAATCAGGATTTCAAAGGTAAACTCTCTTTTACATTGTTTTTTCATCATTAAACCTTATTTCTATGATTTATCTCTAAAACCCATTGTTTTTCTCTAGTTATCTCAAAGTTTTCATTTAGAAAAAGGGGGGAAATCCACCATTAGAGGTGAGCTGTGTTTTTATCCTCTAATGTAAGGTTTTTTATTGAAATTCTCACGTTCTTGGTTCTTTTATAATGATTATTTAAAAGTCTTTCAAAGTGATTAATGGAAATGAGCTAAAATGAGCTTTTTAAAGTGGAATTATGGAATTTTCGTATGGGTTTTGTTTTGCTGAGTTTGAGAATGATTTTAGTTATGTTTTTTATGTTAAATAATGCAGGAATAATGGTTTGATTACTCAAAACCCGAAACTAGGTGTGTGGGTGATGTTTGAAGTTGAAAATCTTGAGATTTTGGCTTAGGTTCGTGGAAAATCATTGGCTGGTGGTTCCTTGTTATTGGGTTGATGTTTTTAGATGTTTATAAATGTGGTTTGATGATAACTTTACTGGGTTTAAGTTGGAAGTTTCTTAGAGTTGATCTATTGATGTTTTCGGTTATTTCAGTTATGAATCGATGGGTGTTTGTTGCTAGATGTTGAGTTTTTGAGTTTCTGCAAGTTTGTGGGTTTGAAAACACTCTAATGCTTTGTTTTGGATTGATTAGAAGCAGGGGAATCTGATTTGGGTACTTCAGACGCGATACTGGGTGATCCGGAAGCTTAATTGTGTGATCGGCTAGCTTTTGGGTGTAACTGGTGAGTGGAACTGTTTTATAAAGCCTTAACATGGTTAAGGACAATGATTTGGGGGGTTTAGATTGAGCTTGAAAAGCCAATCTAAGCTCAAGAGTAAGTTTGGTTGTTTTTGCATTTGTTTTCATCTTTTTACTTTAATTTTGTGAGTCCAACTATACCTTGTTGCAAATGATGATGTTTACTGTTTTCGCATGTGTTGAGATGTTAAAATGATGAATCATGTAAATCCCATGTCTTGATTTGTGTGATGAAGAGTTATATGTTTTTGAGTACATGCTATGCATGGAAATGTGTATGAATTTGGGATGAGAAATGTTATGTTTGTGGCCTTGCAAAACAATGGGTAAGTGTTGGCCTTGACGAGTATATTGGCACTTGTTGAGATCCTTATTACCAGATATAATTGGTCGACCAATAGGATGAGAGTACACTATTATGGTAAAATTTGTGTGTGGCCTTAGTGATGTTAGATTCCACTAAGGAGGAGTACGGTGATGTGCATTCCAACGGAAGCTTATATTTTGCTAGACGTTGTGAGTACGGTGATGAGCATTCCACTGGAAGCTTATATTTTGCTAGACATTGTGAGTACGGTGATGGGCATTCCACTAGAAGTTGTCTAGTTGTCTTGATTACGGTGATGGGCATTGTTCTATATTTTGTGCACATTCCATCTCATATTACTGGTTTTTTAAGTACGTTTTAGGCATAATTAGGTTCATGTATTGCATTTTAAAATATTCTTTACTTTTCCATGCTTTTACTGATTTTATTTTATTTGGTAAGGAAAAGATGTTGTTTTAGTTTTAGGTACTAGAAGCTGGTAGAAGAAGAGAGGAGCTGAGTTCATGATGCTGAGGCAGCATATCAGGGAGCTGTACTGATGCAGTTCCAGACAGAGACAACTGCTGCCGAGTAGTTGCCGCCGCCATACACGTCGCCCAGGGCAGCAAGCTGAGGAAGTGAAGAATTGGAGTGCGATCCTAAGAGCAGAAAATCCTGATTCCAATGATGCAATCCACTCAATTTTCTGATGCATGTAGCAGCGGACAGAGCCGCCGAAGGAGGAGTTCGAGATAACTTGCGGTGAAAGGCAACGAGAAGGAGTCCACATTCAACTCAAAGAAGTCAGAATTAAAGGTTGCATTTAATGCAAAAGCTACTTTGAAGACTTCTACTCCAAGGAGGACTTGACCTAGCTAATGCATATATATATATATATATATATATATATATATTCGAAATACTTTGTACTTCAAGACAACTTAGGTTTTCCCTTAGGCATAGTTTAGGTTTTCTTGCTGCCAATTATGTTCTAATTCTCTTATGGGTTTGGGTTATGTTGTAAACTAGTGTGAGAACAATTGTTTAGGAATTAAGTTTGTTTTTGCAATAAAACATCAAGGTTTGCTTATTCCATGCTCTTCATAGTTTTCAATTAAGTTCGAGAGATTAGTTGTTAACTATCCAGTTGTTAGGTATCGAGAGAGTCGAACTCACGAAAGAAGTAAGTATGATCCTCACTCTAATCAAGTGTTGATAAATCCGGCCTAGACATATGTTAGGGTTTAAGGCGGCTAAAGAAGAATGAACCAACATTGATGTCTTTGCAAGATTCACGCCGCAACTGGTATTATCTGTAGTTGGCAACAACATTCTAACTTAGACATAAGCGGGATCATTGTCGAAGCGTTTTGCCGAGCCTTGAAGGACTGCCGAGTTTTCCACCGAAACATTCATCCGTTCGAATGCTGAGGCAGCGAAAGCAACAAAGCAGCCAACCTGCCATCCTCCGTCGAGGCAGCAAAGTCTGGCAGCGCAAAGCAACTTATCTTATTCAATGCAGTTTCACATTATTCAACAGCATAACCTGACCCATTCCATCAATATGATCTCTTCTCTATCATTTACTTGTGTTTTATTTACTTTTCTTTATACACTAAAATTTAATTGTGCATTTAATTTTCCTTTGTGCAGGAATTACGATTCGAGTCAAGCTGTCCAATCCATGTGGGAGACGATATCTTTTATACTATAACTTGACATGAGTGTGCACTTGCGCTCATATTTAGAGAACACCCAAACGCTCTACAAGTTTTTGGTGTCGTTGTCGGGGATTAGCAACAGTAAAATTCATATTTATATTCATGCACTTTTATTTTTATTTGCATTTAATTTTTAGTTTTTATTATTTTTATTTTTATTTTTATTCGAACAAGAAGAATTTTACAGTTTTCTTTGCTAGTGCATGACCAGAGCAAATCCAAAAGGCGAAATCGTTTACAGAGATGAGATCGAAAGAAGAGCAAGGAAACTTAAGAAGGAAGTCAGAGAAGCCCTCGAAAAAGCCAAGGAAGAGGGAAAAGTAGAGGAAATCATGAACGGCATAGACGAAAACCCTGTCAACGATGTTCGGAACGACAGGGATGAGCAGCAAGATCTGCCGCCTAGAGAGCAGCAGCAAGTTCCACCTAGGAAGCGACCGTCAATTCCGCCCAGGCAACCACAGTATGTTCGAACCACCAGGGACTATTTGGAGCATGACTTCAGAGGGTTTGATCCTACCGTGACAGAGCCTGAAATCGAAGCGGATCACTTTGAATTAAAACATGCGATGTTCAATATGATTAACACCTTGGGGCAATTCGGAGGGACTACCACAGAAGATGCTCGACAACACTTGAGAGGATTCATGGACATATGTAGAGCTTTAAAAATACACGGAGTCCACCCAAACGTGCTAAGGCTGAGGTCATTCCCTTATTCACTGAGGGATAGGGCGAAGCAGTGGTTGAACAACCAGCCAGCAGGATCATTTTACACTTGGACAGAGTTGTGCAAGGACTTCTTGGATCGTTTTAGCCCATCAAACGTCACAAACAGATTGAGAAACGATATCACAACTTTCCAGCAAGGGGATGACAAGCCAATGTATGAAGCATGGGAGCGGTACCAACAGATGCTCAATAACTGCCTGCTTCATGGTTTTCCTACTTGGACGCAGGTGTCGATGTTTTACAATGGGGTGAACTACCCAACTCGAATGATGTCGACACGTTCGCTAACGGGATAATCCTCGTTAGACCACCAGAGGAGGCACTGCGGATCCTGAACCAAGCTGCCAAAAATGATTATAACTTCCCAACAGCCCGCGAAGGCGGAATTAGGCGGCCAACCACTGTGAATGAAGTAGAAGCCTCAGAATCTGTCAATGCCCGTCTCGACAAACTGACAGAGCTGGTCATGAACATGGAAAAACCCACTAGAAAAGTTTATGAGGCTAAGGATGTAGAGTCGTTCTATAACGAGTGTGGGGGCAACCACGATTCCTCCAAATGTACCGCATCTGCCAATTTCATGGGAGGATACGAGAGGAACAGCAGGCCCGCCACAAACATGTACAACCCTAAATGGAGAAATCACCCAAACTTCTCCTGGAGCAATCCGAAAACTGCTGCCAATCCACAACAGCAACAAGGAGGCGACCAGTAGAACCAGTCCAGACAGCAAGCTTAGCAACCACAGAACAATAATTCACTAGAAGCAACTTTACACACTTTTATGTCTAGAACTAGTGATTTTATTGTTTGTACTAATAAGTTTATTGATAAAACTAAGTTGTTTATGGACAGGACGAAGATGAGGATGAACAACGAGGAAGCTACGATAAAGAACATGGAGATCCAGTTTGGGCAATTTACGGAGATCTTTAGCAGCAGGACAATGGGTGCAGCATCCAGCAGTACAGAGGCAGCATCTAAACCCACATAGAGCAGTGCAAAGCCATATCAACCATAAGTAAGAAACAGTTGGATGAACCCAGAGTGGAAAAGCCAGCAAAGGAACAGCTAGCACAAAAAGAACTGCTTGTCGCGGCAGCCTCAAAACCAGCCGCCCCGGCAGATGAGACTGACAGCAGCCTTGAGGTAGATGATCCTCTACAGATCAAGTTCCCATTCAAGGAGCGTATAGAGGACATCCGTTTGCCGCCATCTTTCCCCAAACAAATAAAGCAACAGAACCATGGGCACCAGTTCCGGAAATTCCTAGATATTCTAAAACAAGTGCACATAAATATCCATCTCATCGAAGCCATCCAGAACATGCCCAACTATGCAAAAATACTTAAGGGACATGGTTTCTAAGAGGAAGAGAATTAGGGACGTAATACCCCAAATCCTAGCCTAGTAGAAAACATTATTTAAATAGAAAAGAAAAAAATGGTAATGTAGTGTAAGAACATGAAACATATATATATATATATATATATATATAAATACATTTGGTGGAACAATATAACTATGTAATATTATATGTATATATGTGTAATATATATAAAATAGAAGATGATAATTATAATTAAAATAATAAATTTGAGAAGAGGGTAAAGGGTAAAGCCATGTGTCCCTTTCTTAAGTGATAACCGACCACTTTGGGTTAAGGGTAAACATGTGTATTCCACCTTGATTTGTCATCATTCTTCTCTAACATTTCCACCGACCCAGAGTGAGAGAAGAGGGAACAAAATTCTGGAGAAAATTTGAGAAGAAAACACAAAATTTTTGCTGGAAAATTCAGTTAGAAAGATAGGGTTCATGAATGTAACCTAGAATTCATGTAAGTACGCTACCTTGCTACCCGATTGATTCTTATATGTTTATCATTGTTTTGATGAATTCTAGGTTGTTTATTGCTGGAAAATTATGATTAGATGCTCGATTGTTCATCTGAATTGCTGGGTTTGTGATTGAATTGAATTTAAACTGAAAATACAAAGTAGAAACAGGTAAGAACACCTAAACTGCCCAAATTCGTACATGTAGAACAACTTGTAGAAATCTGCATTTTTGAACATGTTAGAGGCAAAGCTTGAAAAAATTTATGTGTGACAAAGTTGTAGGAAAATGAATTTACTATAGGATAGAGGTCTTGGAAGCATGAAAATGTTCATAAGATTGCTGGAAAAATGAGTTAGAACAAAACTGGTCACGTTCGGAACTCAATTGGTGATTAGGGACTGTTTTAGATTAAATATAAAATATTAGTACTCAAATGAACAAAATGAAGGTTGGAAATGACACATAAATAACAGGGAAAACAATGGTAAAAAGGGATAAATTAAACTAGGAAGGGTCCTAAGTTGAAAAGATCACTAAAGTGGGTTAAAACACAAGATCGACAGATTTGATCATGGAAGTGACACCTAACTTCGAACGTTAAACGGTATTGATGTAGAAAAGATAAAAATATGTGTTATACATGGTTAGAAAGCTGGTTGAATAAGCTTTCTCAAGATGTAAATTAAATGAAAATCCAATATATATACTAAAAGTTATGGGCAAAATACTGAAGGGTGTCCAAACTGCCTGAAACATGGCAGTTTAGTGTATAATGTGAGTGTACCTACTTATATGTGTTAAAAGGATGGTTTTTAATGATGTATTTGTGTTGTTTATACATGTAATGGTAGACCAAGATATAGAAGAGGCTTGTGAGGGCATCAAGGTTGGGCAAACAAAGAAAAGAAACAAGTGGATTAGCATTCAAGATTAGCTTGGAGTTCTTGTGAGTGTAGCTATCAATAGGGTTAGGACTTAGGTCCTAACCAAGCTTGATCATGATTATATTTTGTTTTAGATGTTGCTACGAAAATGGACTTAAAATATATTTGGTAAATAATTAAGGGAAGAATGGTATACACTAAGCTTGATAAATGTATGATGCGTATTAGACCTTGTATGATTGCATGATGCTATGACATGTTTAATGCCTTAAAATGTCGTGACATGTTTAATGTTGTGAATGTCATGACATGTTTAATGCCTTGAATGCCCAGATTGGCTACTTTATGAATCATGCTTAAAGAGTGATATATTGTGATAAAGAACTAAGGTTCACTAGCCTAAGGGTTCCATGATCTTGTTAAATGTCTAATTACATCTTGGATAAGCTTGAAATGTGCCATGAACATGCCTTGATTCTTGCCTTGTTTATAACATGTATCTTGATGAATGAACACCAAACTAAGTGATGCCTTGGTAGCTAGTGAGTCATAGGTAGGATGGCATGCCATAGAGTCTCGAGCTCATTTGTGTTGGGTAGTCTATGGACCGGGTTAAGGCCCTTAATTGGCGACAGTAGGAGGGATGTGTGTGTTATGGTCTTTGGCGACAGTAGGAGGGATATGACCAGCACTACGGTGCATCTTGATTTTGCGACAGTTTGGTTGGTGATTCGATTTCCTAGACTTGACTACATACCAAGGCCTAAACTTGAATTGATTATCTAATATTGCTACATCAAAGCTTGGATATCCTATGAATTTGAAATGAAACTTGACTTGAGCCTATACTTGAATTTGATAGTATAATCCTGATAATGCAAAGTTTGCTATCACATGTATATGTAATGAATATTTAATCCAATGATTTTAACTTGTGATATGCCATGACATTTGAGATGTTGCCGTGAATCCATGATCTTGATGATAATATGTAATGTTGTCTTGGAATTGACTAGTGATATGTATGCACATGAACTTGAGACAAAGAAGATGGCTTGAACTACTCAAAGATTATGATCTGATTATCGACTACGATCTGGGTAAAGCAAATGTGGTTGTCGATGCCCTTAGTCGAAAATCGTACTCGGGTAACTTCTTAAAATCAAATCCCAGTGAATGTCATTTGAAATAAATCTTCCTTGTTACATAGGTAACCATTCGAATTCCCCCTAAATAGCCTTGTTCAAATTCTTGTAGCTTCCATGGCTATCAATGCACAATTTCGTTTATTCAAGAAATGGGGATTCTTGTCCGAGCTACAAGTGCAATCTAGCTTAATTCCGAGAATTAAAGAATTGCAACAATTCGATCCTAATCTTTAGAAGATCATTTCAAAGCTAGATTCCGAGCCTAATCATGAAACGAGAGATGTTACAAGAATCTCATCAAAGTCTGTTCTCGATACACCCGGGATCGGTCAAAATGTATAAAGACTTGAAATCCTTGTATTGGTGGCCAGGCATGAAGTCGGCTATCACTGAATTTGTGTCCAAGTGCCTAACGTGCCAACGAGTCAAAGCCAAGCACAAAGTTCCTACAAGATTACTTCAACCGATCGAGTTACCACAATGGAAGTGAGATCAGATTACTATGGATTTCGTAACTGGTCTTCCTTGCACTCCAAGAAAGAATGATGTCGTAAGGGTGATCGTTGATAGATTCACAAAATCGGCTCATTTTCTCCCTGTTCGAATGAGCATGAGCTTGGATAATTTAGCTGAGCTATACATCTGAGAAGTTATTCGGCTACATGGTGTACCAACCTCGATAATTTTCGATAGAGATCCTAGATTTTCATCTTGGTTTTGGAGATCCTTACAACGAGCTCTTGGAACCAAATTGAATATGAGCACTGCATTTCATCCACAAACTAATGGACAATCGGAACGGGTAATACAAGTACTTGAAGATATGTTACGTGCTTGTGTCATCGACCTCAATAAGAACATGGAGAAATCCCTACCACTCATAGAGTTTGCCTACAACAATTTTTACGAAACGTCGATCCAAATGGCTGTTGCGTGTAAAAGTGTCTATCGCAATTGAGTGCAAGTGTACACGTCGCAAGTAATAAAGTGATACTGGAGTATCGGATATCGTCTCTACAGGGACTGGGCTAACCCTTTCCTTCGCTATCTGCACAAGGGGAAAAGAATAGATTAAGATGTTGTCACGAAAATAATAAAGAATACTGGAAAATAAAAGTAGAGAAATCAAGATAGAGAGAATGGGCTGGTATTGAATTGCTCAGTAGTGCAGGTATTGCAGAGTTTAGGAAATCCAGTTCTGTCGTCGTTTCCCGTCGCGGCAGCACCTGTCGCGGCAGCAGTCCGTTGATTGTTGCTGCAGCAAACACTCAACTCAGTAATTTCAAGTTTGGCAAGAATCCCAGATCTGCCTTGGCCTATCCCTAGGTCCAAGTCTGTCGATGATCACGTCTTTGATGATACCTCTCGGCGTGAATCGAAGGATGAACACCGATGTGTATGAATTCTTCTTTAGCCACTTAACCTCGTCCTATCCCTAGGCCCGAGATAGTTCAACTATAAACTAGAGAACTTGCTCTTATTCCTTTCGTATACTTAGCTCTCCCGATGCTAAGTAAATAGATAACCTCACAATGCTCTCCCGATGCTCTTGCAAGATATTAATAACCAAAATAAGAGAACTTGAAGTTTATTTTATTGAACTGAAAATACCTAAAACAAAACAACCCTTGCAACTACTTTACAAATCAACCCGTGGCCCTAGGGGGAATTTAGAACATGTCGAGGGCAGGAAAACGACAGAATTTAGGAAAGAGGTTAGGGTAATCGGTTCTCCCCCTCTAGGTTAAAATACATGCCCTTATATAAGCTTTGGGCTCAAGTTATCTAAATTAGCAAGAATACAACTTTAATTGAAAGTATGATTCTAATAAAGACTAAATCTTCAAGGAATCTACTTTCCAGCCGTCATCTTCTTGCTTGGGATTTTCCCGCCTTGAACTTTGGGCTTGACATATCTTTTGATCTGGGGCTTGGAAAAATATGAGGTTTTCACACGACAGACGGGCTGAATTTTCTCTATTTGTCGAGGTCCACTTTGCTTTTTCTCCACAAAAACTGCTGTCGTCCTCTGCTATCACGGCAGCACCATGGCAGCATCGTCCTCTTTGTCTGCTCATTCCAGATTTTCTGCATCGCTGCCCAGCGCCTGCCACGATTGCTGCCCTGGGTGCTGCCACGGCCGCTGCCCTGGGTGCTGTCACGGATGCTGCCTTGGGTGTTGTTACGACTGCTGCCCTGGATGCTGTCACGACTGCTGCCACGGTAGATACCTGCAAAAGTAACCAAATTTAGCAGTATCTGCGCAGTTTTATCTAAATGTGATGTTTATGCAAAACTTAACCTAAAATGCAGTTAAACATGCTTGAGTGCAGCAAAAATAAGGATAAATGATGGGTAAAATATAGAACTCTTAAGCACTGATCACACCCCCAAACTCGAATCTTTGCTTGTCCTCAAGCAATTCAGACCTAAAAGAAAATTGAAATATTTTTGTTTTGGCTTTCAAAAAGTGAACTTTCCCTTACCCGTCGTTTGTTCCCTGTGACGGCAGCACCCTGTCGGATAATCTTGGATCTGTCCGGAATCTCTCTATAGTCCTCGTGCAGTGTGTGCATGCTTGTGAGCAGTTATATGCCAAGACTCTCTTAGTTTCACTAGAATATTATACTTTAGCTTGTTTAGAGTTTTTTGTTCTTTTCTTACGATACTGATTTCTTTCTTCTTCTTACTAGAGCCAGAATCGGGCACCTCTAGTTATTTCCTTTTTTCTAATTTCTTCTTTTTTTCTACTAGAGCCAGTATTTCAGGCACCTCTAGTTAACTGTCTAGGGCCGGTGATAGGCACCTCTAGAAGTTTTTCTCTGGTTATCTGCCTAGAGCCAGTGGTGGGCACCTCTAGGTTTCCTGAGATTCTGGTCTCTTTTCTACTCTAATTGCTAAGTTTTCTATTCTAGTTTGGCTAAAAGAAGTCTAAGCAGTATAACAGTCACAATGGTGTTTAAGTTTTCAGAACTATAGAAAGGCTCTAAACTTCTCCTAAAGACTATCCTAAAGTTGCTGCCACGACAGGGCTGTCACAGCAGGTAAGTTCAAGTCACAGTTTTCAGCCAAAGTTTTCAATATTTTCATTTTTTGCATAAAATAAATGCGACACAATTAAAACTAAATGAAATATTAATAATTAGGAGGACTGCCTACCCCCAAACTCAAGGGTTGCATTGTCCTCAATGCATGACACAAAAGATGAAAAACAGAAAGAAAAAAAATGACAAAAAAGTTAAACATCACAAAAAGATAATATATATAGCAGGCGACAGAGAAGAAGAAAAAGAAAACTTAAGTTGTGCGGTTGTCGTCCCTGCTGCTGGAGTTTTGGATGAGGAGCTATCGGCGGGCAGTCTTTTTGAACTTTGTTGGAGGAGCTGTGGGTGCTGCCCTGAGAGTATGAGTGCTGCCGCGGCAGGGGTGGAGGCAGAGCTTCCTCGGGTTGCTTGTATCGTCATTGCAAGGGTTTTTCTCTGTTTACCTAATAACAAAAACAAACTAAAAACTAATATCAAATTTCTAATTCCTAAATAATAAAGATAGAATAAGATAAAGATAAAATACAATAAAATAAAATAAATTAAGTTAAATTAGGAGTGCCTTGAGGGGCATCTCCTAAAATAACTGCTCTCTGTTCTATTGATGCTTGAGGGGTCATTTCCGGTACTTCTTGAAGTCCATCCGTACCCTCCCTCTGGTGATTATTCTCATGGTGGGGGATCCTTTCTTTCTCGTCCCTTTGTAGTCCATGAAGTCCTCCCTTCTTGGTAATGTTTCTGAGGGCATGAATATATGATTAGAAAAAATTAATTTAAAATTCGGCCACAAACTTACCTTGTTTTCGTTGAATGTTGTTGTGGTTGAATGTATCCCTTGCTGTCGTGCCTGCTGCTGCGGCAGGCAGTTATTTTGACAGTTCTTTATCAGGTTACTTTGCAGGTCAATGGGACATTGGTAAGTGCCATCACTCTCTATATCAAATTCTGTTGGCCATTCGTAGATCTCCATCAGTAGAGACTTTGATAATTCTGAGTCCACCGGTGTTGGTTCCTTTAATATCTGCAATGGAATCGGTGAGTTTTCAAAGAATTCAAAAGGTTCGTTTATTACCTACTCGTATTCCATTTGTGAAGAACTGTCATTGGGTAGCTCTTCTAGGTGGTCGTGCGAGTGCCATGACAGAGATGGATGTGTGCAATCTTGGTCGGGCATAACCGAGGTAGTGGGTTGAGAGTTTTCCTTGGATGTGGTTGCTGTCGTGACATTCTCTTGAATTTCACTCAATGTTGTTGCGGTGTTGCTCCGTTCCGGCTCCTCGGTCATTGCCATGGCAGGTTGTTGCTCAGACTCATCATATGTTGGGTATTCCTTCACATAGGCATCCTCGTCACATTGCCTCATGATTTCAAGTTCATCTGCGGCATGAATGAGGGCCGGTCTGCTCAAGATTTCATCCATCTTGGCGATACTTGCGTCCATAGAACTTGAGAATTCTTGAGTGAGTGCCATGAAGGCTTGCAATGTGTCTTCTAAAGATTTTGACTGCTCTTGAGGATGATGACATTGCCAGGGCAGGTCGGGTTCTGCAGCAAAACTGTTATGATATAAAAAATTTTGTGGGTTTTAATCGTACCATAAAAAATTTTGCTGCTGCGGCATCGAAATTTGCTGCCCCTATTGCTGTCGTGGCAGCATATTGTCACGGGGCTAGGTCTAGGCTGGTCTAGCCTCGTGCGGCCTCGGTCGTAAAGCACTCGGAATGGGCTTGAAAACGGCCAAGTCAACCTTACTCACTAAGCTCGGAAGGCTTAGTCTCAGATTGCGGAAGCTCTCTTGGAAAATGGGGAAGGGTGATGGCTCACAAAGTAAAGCAAGGAAGGGGATGCACACTCGTTTAAGAAAGCTAAGGCCTCGTTAAAAACTCCCCCTAAGCCTAGATGGGGAGAAAAGAGTGCCAAAGCTTCTTTATTAACAAAGAAGAGAAAGATTACAAAAGAAAGGAAAATAGTGGAATGTGGAATGCCTAAGAAGGATGGAGGAGGGCTCTATTTATAGCCTAATCCCCCTCGATCCAATGGCTAGCAATGACTCGATCCAAGGGCCATGGATGAGTCTTACAAAAGAATCTCCTATTCAAGGCAAGTTTGTCATATTCATATTGACTTGCCTTGATTACAAACAATATTGCCCCTAATACAAAGCCTATGACATCATTGCCTTGTTGTCCTAGAATACTTTCCCCATGGACGGCTAGCTTTCCATAAGTATTTCTCCAAGGATGACAACTTGGCATGGGATATGGATGCTTGTGCGGATTGGGCTTCTCATGGTCCAATCTTGGTGTCCAAAGTCCCCTCTCTTGGATGCCTTTGGCAGAATCGGGCACTAGGGGTGTGGGCAACTTGGATGGGCAACCCCTAGGCCTGTTGGCGCGCACATCGGGTGCGGGCTCGACTCCTTGGGCGTGCACGTCGGGTGCAGGCTCGGGCTCCATGCTTTGGCCAGCATGGAGGGTGCATGGCAAAGGCCCCTCGGGTGCTTGTGTTGGGCCCCCTCGGGTGCAAGACTCGTGGGCAGCACATGGGGTGCTTGACAAGGCCCCATAGTGCAGACGAACTGGCCCATGATGGATCTCTTGGGCGCGGACACCACCAAGGGCGTTGGGCATGGCCCCTTGGTGCGTGGCATGGGCAGCTACTTGGGCCCCTCGGTTGGGAGAAAGGCATGGTGCGCAAGGGACAACATCTATGGGTGCGGCTGGCTCGGTCGCAAAAAGTTCCCCTGTGACATTCTCCCCCACTAAATCTATCGACGCCCTCGTCGATAGGCATTGAAGAGACTCGGTCGTCTTTCTCTCGAACGGCCTCGGCTCGTCATCATGTTCCCTCTTGGCTAAGGAAACTCTCGTACAAAGGGCAAGGCTCTCATGCCTTGGCTCTCGAAGCACTTCGATGGATGGTTCGCCATGTTTCCGCTTGGCATCGGGAAACAACCTCCAAAGCTCAAGGCTCTCATGCCTTGGGCCACGATCAAACTCGAGTGGTGGCTTCTCGTCTCTTGTGATGTGCGCCATGCTTTGTGCTTGGCCAGCCTCGAACCACTCTCGACCATACTCGTCTAACGGCTTGGGGACGAAGTTGTGGTCCGCTTGATCGCTTGTTGGCAAACTCAAGTTGTAGGCCTCTCCGCCTACTTGCTCTTGTATCGACTCTCTACTCGAACTCACGAGCAACCTGCGCAAGGAATCAAAGCAAGTTAGTCCAAAATTTTCACACAAATTTGACGTGCTTACCTTGGACGCAAGGTCCTCTTCGGATGGTGTCACAATGCCTTGTCGATACTCAAGACATGTGATGATGGCAGGGTCTTGGAAAAGCCCCTCTTCGGTGCACTCTTGCACTATCTCGGATTGTAACTTATCTTGGTAGGCCGTCGTGCCTACTTGCTCCATGGAATGGCTTTGTTCTTCGCATGTTCTCGTTGGCGATCTACAAACAAAACCAAAGTGAGTTAGTCCCAAATTGGATTGAAAAACAGACTCACTTACCTCGGACACTAAGTCCTCATCATCTCGATCCACTTTGCCTTGTCGATACCCAAGGCAAGTGTTGGCATGGTTCGGCCCCTCATCAATGGGCTTGGGCACTTCGGTGCTTTGACTCACTTCCATGGACTCATGCCACTTGTCCATGGAATTCGACCACTCGTCGAACTCGGCTTGCAACTCTTCACAAAAGGTTGCTAGCTCCTCTTCATCGGCTTGATCTACTTCACCAAACTCGAATGGCTCTTGAAACTCTTCTTCAAACTTGGATGGCTCGGATGGGTACTCCACCTCATGAACCATCTCGCTCTTTGGTGTCGTTGGCAACTCCAAAGGCTTCTCCTCGTCTTTGATCTCTTCAAAGACATGTCCCATTGTGGTGGAACTTTCCATGGACTCTTCCATGGCTTCTTCATCATTGGCTATCTCGGACTCGCACACTTGGTTGCCTTCGTCTTGGCTTAACAACTCGTCATCGCCTTGTTGCAAACCTGCATCATACTCACCCTCGGCTTCTAGCAAAACAAGTGCGTTAATCTGCTCTAAGCAAGAATAACCAATAATAACATCATCATCAAGACAATGGTGAGAAATTACCTTGATGTTGGTTGTGTCGCACCATTCTCCGATGCGAACTCTCACGTTCCATGCAACTCCATCGATGAGTTCTTTGTTGAAGTTGATGAACTCGGTCTCATCATGAACCTTCTCCACTTGAAGATTCAACCAATCGGCAATTTGATCGGAAATGACCAACGATGTTGCACTAGAGTCCACTAACGCCTCAAACTCAACGTTGGCAATCACGATCTTAGCAAATTCGCGCTCCTCCTCGTCTCGGCCACTCTTGGCTTGAGTTGGGCGGATTTGCTCCTCGGTTGTCTCAGACTCAAGCACTCCTTCATGGATGCTTGATGTTGCCTCGACTTTCTCGCTTAACGCCTCAACGTCTTGTCGGTGTGGATCTGCAACACACCTATCCTCGGCTTCGGACAAGACAAGCGCATCAATTTGTTCTAAACAAGTTGAACCAATAATAATTTTATAAACGTCAAGAAATTCACAAGAAATTACCTTGATGTTCGTTGTACCTCGGAACTCGCCTATTTGATGGAACACATCTTTCGCGATTCCCACAACTCTCTCATCATTGAAGTTGGCTGTCACAACTTGTCGTTTAACCTTCTTAATTTGAAGGTTTAACTGCTCGGCTGTTTGCTTAGACACGAGCACTCCTTGTGCACTTGGATCAACTAGTGCACTCAACGTCGCGTTGCGGAAGGCTATGTTGACATACATAGGCTCCTCTTCCTCGTAGTCGCTCTCGACTACACTTGACTCCCATGACTCGTCATCGTCGCTGGAACACCCCACAAAACCTGGCTTCTCCCACGGTCGTGTGGCCTCGTTGCACTCTTGCAACCTTTCCCTTACTTCACTCTTGAAGTTGGACGCCCCAACCATCATCCTCGCTGATGATTGTTCCCTGAACAAGGAAGCAAGCTTCATGGCCTCGATCTCATCGGGCAAGCTTCGCTCCTCGAACGCCTCTACCATACTCGCTAGTAGCACTGTGCACCTCGCATCAAGCTTCGAAGCCTCGGTCTCGTCGGGCTCGTCCTGTACCTTGGACTGCTTGAAATGGTGCGGGCATCGGAAAGACTCGTGTGGCTCTCCACACTTCCAACACTTTGACGGTCTCCTCTTTGGGCAGTCAGATTCGCTCACCTCGCTTTTATGCGAGACGCCTTGTGATTCCACTGTCTTCTTTGCTGCAACGTTCCTTCTTCTTTGCGCCATCTCTCAACTCGGTAGGATGCGGAAAATAGCTCTGATACCACTTGTCACGGGGCTAGGTCTAGGCCGGTCTAGCCTCGTGCGGCCTCGGTCGTAAAGCACTCGGAATGGGCTTGAAAACGGCCAAGTCAGCCTTACTCACTAAGCTCGGAAGGCTTAGTCTCGGATTGCGGAAGCTCTCTTGGAAAATGGGGAAGGGTGATGGCTCACAAAGTAAAGCAAGGAAGGGGATGCACACTCGTTTAAGAAAGCTAAGGCCTCGTTAAAAACTCCCCCTAAGCCTAGATGGGGAGAAAAGAGTGCCAAAGCTTCTTTATTAACAAAGAAGAGAAAGATTACAAAAGAAAGGAAAATGGTGGAATGTGGAATGCCTAAGAAGGATGGAGGAGGGCTCTATTTATAGTCTAATCCCCCTCGATCCAATGTCTAGCAATGACTCGATCCAAGGGCCATGGATGAGTCTTACAAAAGAATCTCCTATTCAAGGCAAGTTTGTCATATTCATATTGACTTGCCTTGATTACAAACAATATTGCCCCTAATACAAAGCCTATGACATCATTGCCTTGTTGTCCTAGAATACTTTCCCCATGGACGGCTAGCTTTCCATAACTATTTCTCCAAGGATGACAACTTGGCATGGTATATGGACGCTTGGGCGGATTGGGCTTCTCATGGTCCAATCTTGGTGTCCAAAGTCCCCTCTCTTGGATGCCTTTGGCAGAATCGGGCCCTAGGGGTGTGGGCAACTTGGATGGGCAACCCCTAGGCCTGTTGGCGCGCACATCGGGTGCGGGCTCGGCTCCTTGGGCGTGCACATCGGGTGCAGGCTCGGGCTCCATGCTTTGGCCGGCATGGAGGGTGCATGGCAAAGGCCCCTCGGGTGCTTGTGTTGGGCCCCCTCGGGTGCAAGACTCGTGGGCAGCACATGGGGTGCTTGACAAGGCCCCATGGTGCGGACGAACTGGCCTAGGACGGATCTCTTGGGCGCGGACACCACCAAGGGCGTTGGGCATAGCCCCTTGGTGCGTGGCATGGGCAGCTACTTGGGCCCCTCGGTTGGGAGAAAGGCATGGTGCGCAAGGGACAACACCTATGGGTGCGGCTGGCTCGGTCGCAAAAAGTTCCCCTGTGACAATATCTTGTTCTTGTTGGTTCCATCGTTGGTTGTCCATATATTCACCGAAAAAATAGGGACGACTTTCGAATGCATGATTACCTTTACGGTAATTGCAAGAACTTTCCCACATCAGCTCTCGAATGGTTTTTCCTGGCATGTTGATGCCCTTGAACCTGTTTTTTCACCTGAGTTTTTGTTAAAAAAAATAAAAATAAATAAAAAATAAAAATAAAGAAAATTGCAGAAGCTAGGGTAAGAGTGTGTTGCCAGTCTCCGGAAACGGCGCCAAAAACTTGTTGCGTGTAAAAGTGTCTATCGCAATTGAGTGCAAGTGTACACCTCGCAAGTAATAAAGTGATACTGGAATATCAGATATCGTCTCCACAGGGACTGGGCTAACCCTTTCCTTCGCTATCTGCACAAGGGGAAAAGAATAGATTAAGATGTTGTCACGAAAATAATAAAGAATACTGGAAAATAAAAGTAGAGAAATCAAGATAGAGAGAATGGGATGGTATTGAATTGCTCAATGGTGCAGGTATTGCAGAGTTTAGGAAATCTAGTTCTGTCGTCGCTTCCCGTCGCGGCAGCACCTATCGCGGCAGCAGTCCGTTGATTGTTGCGGCAGCAAACACTCAACTCAGTACTTTCAAGTTTGGCAAGAATCCCAGATCTGCCTTGGCCTATCCCTAGGTCCAAGTCTGTCGATGATCACGTCTTTGTTGATACCTCCCGGCGTGAATCGAAGGATGAACACCGATGTGTATGAATTCTTCTTTAGCCACTTAACCTCGTCCTATCCCTAGGCCCGAGATAGTTCAACTATAAACTAGAGAACTTGCTCTTATTCCTTTCGTATACTTAACTCTCCCGATGCTAAGTAAATAGATAACCTCACAATGCTCTCCCGATGCTCTTGCAAGATATTAATAACCAAAATAAGAGAACTTGAAGTTTATTTTATTGAACTGAAAATACCTAAAACAAAACAACCCTTGCAACTACTTTACAAATCAACTCGTGGCCCTAGGGGGAATTTAGAACATGTCGAGGGCATGAAAACGATAGAATTTAGGAAAGAGGCTAGGGTAATCGGTTCTCCCCCTCTAGGTTAAAATACATGCCCTTATATAAGCTTTGGGCTCAAGTTATCTAAATTAGCAAGAATACAACTTTAATTGAAAGTATGATTCTAATAAAGACTAAATCTTCAAGGAATCTACTTTCCAGCCGTCATCTTCTTGCTTGGGATTTTCCCGCCTTGAACTTTGGGCTTGACATATCTTTTGATCTGGGGCTTGGAAAAATATGAGGTTTTCACACGACAGACGGGCTAAATTTTCTCTATCTGTTGAGGTCCACTTTGCTTTTTCTCCACAAAAACTGTTGTCGTCCTCTGCTGTCACGGCAGCACCATGGCAGCATCGTCCTCTTTGTCTGCTCATTCCAGATTTTCTGCATCGCTGCCCAGCGCCTGCCACGATTGCTGCCCTGGGTGCTGCCACGGCCGCTGTAACACCCTGAGTTTGGCAAAAAAAATGAAAATGATATATGTGCTGCCATGGGGTATTGAACCTCTAAGCTCGGGTATGTAAACCAAATGCCTTAACCAACTGAGCTAAGCCGTCTTTTAGTCTATGTTCCACCAATTTTTATTTAGGTTGTGATTAAGTGAGTATACAAAATAATAAAATAAACAAAATATCCTACTTACCCCCATTTATGACTCTATTATTTCAGATATGTATTCCCCAAAAGTGGATTTGCCAACCATTCATCTCCCACGAACACAAGCCCTCCCCACCGTTCATCTTCCCCGATCCCCCTCACCGCGCCGCCGTGGCCACCACCGCCCTCACCAGCACAACCATCACACCGTCCCGACCACGGCCACAGCCCCCACGCGCGAAATCGCTCCGCCGTTCACCGTGAAAAAGGCATTGAAGTTTTGGCAAGAAACCCTAAATGTCACCCCTCTTTTCTTTCGTTTTCCGGCCACCTCAGTCAACGACGTGGCGCATCGACGGCCTAGGCGTGCTCACCGTGTGGAGGGGAGCAAAACCCCCTTATCCGACTGTTCGTTCGACGCCGACAAGGCCTTCATCGGAGCCTCGTCGTTCTTGCGCTGTTTAACCCCGAAATGGGTATTCAAGGTTCCTTGTATTCGGGATGTTGAGGACGTCGCATTCAGGTTCGAGAGTGATCGAACGGAGTATAATGGTCGACCGATATAGCAAGTATTAAAGGTAATACACTACTACCTCTTGTATGCTTTAAGAACATGTTGGTATTTGTTAATGCATGCATGAAAATGATAAGGAGTACTGTTAGCCTTACTTAAGTCAAGCTAAATATGAAATTGAGTATGATAATTTAGATAAGACCGAAATGTTCGAACGAGGAAGCTAATAAATCTGAAGTATCTGAAGTTCATTAAGTAATTAATGAGGCATCTAATATCCATTTCCGAGCATTAGTGTGAAATGTTTAAATGTGAAAGATACCTAGACATGAAATTACGAAAATGCCCTCAAGGTATGAGAATGACTTAATACCCTTGAAATTGGAAGTGATCTAGAAATCTACGTTAGATATGGTAAAACAACCTGATACATTTGAAAACCTCGAACTATTTGGAAAGTCATGGTAACAGGATTTAAACCTTCGTGATTGTAAGGTGTTAGGTCTCCTTGGATTTGGAATGAATCTCCGACTATAGAATCAGGGGAATCTATACATACCCCTAAACTAAGCAAGTGGCTCAAAATACTGAATTGATCATAATGACTAAAAGTATTGGAAATACTGTTACGGTTAAATTAATCGGAATGATCGCATTGACTAAAAAGGGCTGACGTATCCTCGGACACCGAGGTTTACAAATTAACTGGAAGGATAGATAAACCCTTGAGTTCTGTAATGAATAAAGTGGTTGGAAGTACCGAAATTCTTGAAATAACTGGAATACCCCCATTGACTGGAATAAGTGAATTGTCTTGATAAAATTCTGGAAATGTCGATAAAGCTGAAAATGACCGAAATGCCCTTAAAGGGTTCAAGCATGACTTACGTACGTTAATCACTCCTGATATTAATGTAAGGTTGAAAGTTTCTTCGCACAGAATATAAGATTGACTACTCCGTGGAAAATCTTGTGGTGAAATATGAAAGCAGCCGTTCAGATATACGATACAGTTGGATGCATCAGAAGCGTTGATTAGTACTGCAAGGTTGGAATATGTTAGTTCGAATGGTTTTGGAGGCCCGATAAACTTCTAGAAATCTTAAATATTG
Organism: Hibiscus tridactylites; assembly: GCA_958450335.1. NCBI lineage: Eukaryota > Viridiplantae > Streptophyta > Magnoliopsida > Malvales > Malvaceae > Hibiscus > Hibiscus tridactylites. Next base: position 11,800,365 of record OY288292.1, on the reverse strand, counting down.
CAAATCGTCATTTAATCATTATTGGGCTAAATTACAAATCACCCATAATAGTTAAATGACCAAAATGCCCTCGTTGGCCCAAGTAATCAAAATAACCCTGAATGTATCTGATATCATGAAAGATCTTGACGTAGAAATCCCTAAGTGCCTGGTTGGAAACTGAATGAGCAAAATAGAATTTCTGAGCCACTATTTACGCCATGTTGGTATAAATTACCAAAATGTCGTGTATGATAAAATGACCATAATGCCCCTGGTAGGCTTAAATGGCTAAATCACTCATGATATGCCTAAACTCTCAAGATCTTGATGTATCATCTCCTGACTATCTGGTTTGAATCGTTAGTACAAACCCCTCTTTTAATATGGGCCTTGTTTCAAAGATCCGCTCAACTGTCAAAAGTTAATATGTTCTCTTCCGTAAATGTCAAGCATCTCCAAGGAAATAAACTATTCCACTTAGTGTGTTCCATGTGTGCTACACGACTGTTTTTGCATACTGATTTACATGTTATAATACTGATTTTGTGCACATGATAGAATACTTGAACTCACATAAACATGACCGTACTGTATTTTTGATATATGCATATGTACCTGATATGACCAACATGCTATAGGGATAATGCACTACTAAAAATATAGCTATTGATTAACCGAACTGTTACATAGATTGTTACTAGGGTACTTGGAACAAAATATGAAGTGACCGCAGGTTCAGCTCTGATCCAGCTGGTAATTCCTTTACCGTTACAGGTTCCTATGCTTCAGCTAGGGTAATACCTATCATACCGTACCGTATTGTTCCTAAGGTAATCCCTTAGGATGGCACCTATGCCCAATGGGCACTGGTTAACGCCTTTGACGCAGTTTTGGGGAACTGCCTCTTGGAGTGTGGTTGGAGGGTAGATAAAAGATTAAACTGTACCATATTGTTACTTGTACTTTATGTTTTTGAACTGAAAATGTATATTATACTGTTGTTGTACATGTTTTACTTACACTGTTGGAACACACTAGGAACCGAACTCTCTAATTCCACCTCCGTACATTAATAGCCTATAATTCCCGTCTAATTCTCGATGATTGAATAAAGAACAAGTACCGTTATTCTCAATTTATAACGTTACCCTGAAATATCAAAAAAAGAAAGAAAGGAAGACTGTTACTGCGCAGAACATCATGGAAATGTTATGCCTACCATATATCTGCATGAGCTTATAGCATCTTTTGGTAGTTCTGAATATATCATGGTATAACGTTTGACATCAGTGTTCGGAGTTCTCTCGGCGTTGCTTTTGGAGTACGGTATTGTATAGTTAGTGGGCATGTATGTCATGTATCGTTTTATGATAGTGTTTGTAAAGCACTTTCTGAAATTTCTGTTATGAGTTTAAATGATTTCCCGAAATGGTATTTTAAACAGAAGATAGTTTTTTTTACAGTTTAATAAGTGTTTTGAAGAAAAATGTTTTTACGTGTATTTTTATTGTGGGTCGCTCTTATGACCCTAATGTGACTTCCTAGGATCCGTTGTAATGCATAGGCGGGTCTAGGGGGTTACAGCCGCTGCCCTGGGTGCTGTCACGACTGCTGCCTTGGGTGCTGTCACGACTGCTGCCCTGGATGCTGTCACGACTGCTGCCACGGCAGATACCTGCAAAAGTAACCAAATTTAGCAGTATCTGCGCAGGTTTATCTAAATGTGATGTTTATGCAAAACTTAACCTAAAATGCAGTTAAACATGCTTGAGTGCAGCAAAAATAAGGATAAATGATGGGTAAAATATAGAACTTTTAAGCAATGATCAATGGCCGCGTATGAAGCCTTGTACGAGAGAAGATGTAGAACACCCTTGTGTTGGTCGGAATCGGGTGAAAACAAAGTCTTGGGACCTCAACTGTTACGAGAGACGGAAGAACAAGTTCGGTTGATTCATAACTGACTGAAAGAAGCCTTCGATAGACAAAAGGCGTATGCTGACTTGAAAAGGAGAGACATTCAACATAATGTTGGAGATAAAGTCTTTCTCAAAGTGTCACCTTGGAAGAAAGTCTTTAGATTCGGGAAGAAAGGAAAGCTTAGCCCTCGTTTCATCGGACCTTTCAAAGTTACTGAAAGGACAGGTCCATTGGCTTATTAACTAGCATTCCCCAGTGATTTCGATAAGATTCACAATGTCTTCCATGTTACTATGTTGCAGAAATATCGATCTGATCCATCTCACGTTCTTGAGCCCGAAGAAGTCGAATTGAATCTTGATCTATCATATGAAGAAGAACCAATCCAAATTCTTGACCACGAAGTCAGAAAGCTTAGAAACAAAATCGTTCCTCTCGTGAAAGTGCTTTGGAGGAATCACAAAGTCGAAGAAGCGACACGGGAACAAGAAACATCGATGAGGAAACAGTACCCTCATCTATTCATGTCAGGTAAATTCGAGGACGCATTTATTTTAAGGGGGAGGAATTGTAATACCCCAAATCCTAGCCTAGTAGAAAACATGATTTAAATAGAAAATAAAAAAAATGGTAATGTAGTGTAAGAACATGAAACATATATATATATATATAAATACATTCGATGCAACAATGTAACTATGTAATATTATATGTATATATGTGTAATATATATAAAATAGAAGATGATAATTATAATTAAAAGAATAAATAATATAATTAAGCATGGTGGAATCATTAGTGGAAATACATGGTAAAGGGTAAAGCCATGTGTCCCTTTCTTAAGTGATAATCGGCCACTTTGGGTTAAGGGTGAACATGTGTATTCCACCTTGATTCATCATCATTCTTCTCTAACATTTCCACCGACCCAAAGTGAGAGAAGAGGGAACAAAATTCTGGAGAAATTTTGAGAAGAAAACACAAAATTGTTTTTGGAAAATTCAGTTAGAAAGATAGGGTTCATGCATGTAACCTAGATTAATTCATGTAAGTACGCTACCTTGCTACCCGATTGATTCTTATATGTTTATCATTGTTTTGATGAATTATGGGTTGTTTATTGTTGGAAGATTATGATTAGATGCTCGATTGTTCATATGAATTGACGGGTTTGTGATTGAATTGAATTTAAACTGAAAATACAAAGTAGAAACAGGTTAGAACACCTAAACTACCCAGATTCGTACATGTAGAACAACCTGTAGAAATCTGCGTTTTTGAACATGTTAGAGGAAAAACTGGAAAAACTTTTTGTGTGACAAAGTTGTAGGAAATTGAATTTACTATAGGATATAGGTCTTGGAATCATGAAAATGTTCATAGGATTGCTAGAAAATTATTTAGAACAAAACTGGTCATGTTCAGAACTCAATTGGTGATTAGGGGCTATTTTAGATTAAATATAAAATATTAGTACTCAAATGAACAAAATGAAGGTTGGAAATGACACCTAAATAACAGCGAAACTAATGGTAAAAGGGGATAAAATAAACTAGTAAGGATCCTAAGTTGAAAAGATCACTAAAGTGAGTTAAAACACTAGATCAACAGTTTTGATCATGGAAAATCACCTAACTTCGAACATTAAACTGTATTGATGTAGAAATGATAAAAATATGTGCTATACATGGTTAGAAAGCTGGTTGAATAAGCTTTCTAGGGATGTAATTAATTGAAAATCAAATATGTATATTTAAAGTTATGGGCAAAATACTGAAGGGTGTCCAAACTGCCTGAAACAGGGCAATTTAGTGTATAATGTGAATGTACCTATTTATATGTGTTAAAGGGATGATTTTTAAAGATGTATTTGTGTTGTTTATACATGTAATGGTAGAGTAAGAAATATAAGAGGCTTGTGAGGGCATCAAGGCTGGGAAACCAAAGAAAAGAAACAAGGGGATTAACATTCAAGATTAGCTTGGAGTTCTTATGAGTGTAGCTATCAATAGGGTTAGGACTTAGGTCCTAACCAAGCTTGACCATGATTATATTTTGTTTTAGATGTTTCTATGAAAATGGACTTAAAATATATTTGGTAAATAATTAAGGGAAGAATGGTATACACTAAGCTTGATAAATGTATGATGCGTATTAGGCCTTGTATGATTGCATGATGCTATGACATTTTTAATGCCTTAAAATGTTGTGACATGTTTAATGCCCTAAATGCCATGACATGTTTAATGCCTAGAATGCCTAGATTGGCTACTTTATTAATCATGCTTAAAGAGTGATATATTGTGATAAGGAACTAAGGTTCACTAGCCTAAGGGCTCCATGATCTTGTTAAATGTCTAATGACATCTTGGATAAGCTTGAAATGTGCCTTGAACATGCCTTGATTCTTACCTTGTTTATCACATGTATTTTGATGAATGAACACCAAATTAAATGATGCTTGGTAGCTAGTGAGTCATAGGTAGGATGGCATGCCATAGAGTCTTGAGCTCATTTGTGTTGGGTGGTCTACGGACTGGGCTAAGGTCCTTAATTGGCGATAGTAGGAGGGATGTGTGTGTTATGGTCTTTGGTGACAGTAGGAGGGATATGACTAGCACTACGGTGCATCTTGATTTGGCGATAGTTTGGTTGGTGACTCGTTTACCTAGACTTGACTACATACCAAAGCCTAAACTTGAATTGATTATCTAATATTGCTACAACAAAGCTTGGATATCCTATGAATTTGAAATGAAACTTGACTTGAGCCTATACTTGAATTTGATAGTATAATCATGATAATGTAAAGTTTGCTATCACATGTACATGAAATGAATATTGAATCCATTGATTTTAACTTGTGATATGCCATGAAATTTGAGATGTTCTCATGAATTCATGATCTTGATGATAATATGTAATGTTGGCTTGGAATTGACTAGTGATATGTATGCACATGAACTTGAAATGCCATGGCTATGGATTTGAGTAAGTATATGAAATGATATAATGCTCTACATGATCTAGACTAATCGAATGTCTTGTATTCTTGTATAGGCTTGATCTTCATGAACCTAGCTAGGTCTCCTTTGAATAAGATAACTTGAAAACTTAAATGAACTTGCCTAGCTTAGGTTGCTACCTCACTAAGTACTTAACCGTACTTATCACTCTCGTTTTCATTCTTCCTAAAATACAGGTTAATAGATTGCAAGCTACGCTGAGTTGGAGGCAAGGCGAGACAAGCTAAAGCACAAGTATGGTTATGAATTTTTGTATACTCCTAGTTGGTGGCCATAGTCTTGTATCTAGATTTCATGTTCATGCATTTTGAGCCTAGGAAAGGCTGTGTATATATTTGATATGATATGGCATGTATAACTTGCTAATGTGACTTGTTTGGTAGCCTAGTTGATCTAGGTATTATGCTATGGTATATGAGCATGGATGGCTTTATGTTGCGATATACGATATCTTGAAAGCCTTGATGATTGATAGATGAATTGATTTGTGCTTTGATTACATATCATGATTTAAGAATGATGAATGCTCACTTGCTACAACATAGCATTGTTATGCTCAGATGAAATTGTAAATGTTATAGCTTGTTTTGATGATTTTGTTTAAATTGATTAGTTGAGTTAAGAATTCAAGGGTCTAATATCTGGTTTGCTTTGGCATTTGAAATGGTTATTTTAGCCATGTACGTGTTGTTCAAATGATGCTATAGCAATTATTGTTTCATGATTATATGATATGACAAATATGCTAATGTTTGTACGTTATAGAAATTATTGTTTCATGATTATATGCTATGTCAATTATGTTTAATGTTTGTATGTTATAGAAAATATGTCTAATAATTATATGTTATGGTTTGATTGCAATATGATATGTGATGATTGTTTGATTAGAAGTCTAACTTACCTATTAGGGGTAAGTTAGGCAAAAGTTTTTTGTTGGTTCATGTTTTTCCTTGCTTGAGTATCGCTTCTTATCCGGTTTACGACTAAATTGGGTGAGGGGTGTTATAGGGGAGTTCGAAACAGTTGTTGTGACAGAGGAGTGCATGGCTATGTTGCACAATAAGATGCTGCCAAAGCAAAATGATCCAAGCAGTTTCGTTATACCATGCAGAATCAAAAGCAACCATGCAACAAAAGCCCTGTGCGACTTAGGAGCCAACATCAACTTGATGCCTAAGGCAGTCTTCAACAAGCTAGGTATAGGGCAAGCCAAACCTACCTCCATTATGCTGAAACTTGCTGATCACTCATTCGTACAACCAGCGGGTAAGATCGAAGACATCTTGGTTCACGTAGGAAACCTTATCTTTCAAGCAGAATTCCTCATCTTAGACTGTGAGGCCGATGAAAACGCCCCTATCATCCTTAGGAGACCATTTTTTGCCACGGGCAGAACGTTAATAGATGTGGAGCATGGGGAGCTAATCATGAGCGTAGACGATCAAAGCATCAAGCTAAATGTGTTGCAGCCCTCAACAAAGGAAAAGGAAGGATGCATGGATGCTCAGGCCTCTAAAATCAGCACTGAGACAGATCCAGGCAGCAGCTGTCATGGCAGAACTAAGGGCAGATTGAAGGACCCAACAACACACCACCTGACAGAACAGGAGGACCCCTCAGCAGGGAAAGATGAGAAAGACCACCTCAGGAAGTGGTTATGTCTGGGAGATGCACCCAAATGCACTCCCAACATAACTTAATTAATTTTAATTTTAATTTATTTTTATGTTTTAGGAATAGAATTTAATTTATTGTAATTTATTTTTTAGGATTAGATTTCAAATTAGTTAAATTTATTTTCCACAACTTTATTTTTCAGAGTTTATTTTTAGTATTTAATTATTTAATTTTATTTCAGGCCTTAGGAATAAAAGAGTCGGACAAAGAAGAATGCCTAACAAGGAGCCCGCCCACCATCCCGCAAGACAGCCGAGGGCAGCCCAGCGCAGAAAGCGCGTAAAGGCTAGTTGCCCGCTAACGGCTAGCTGCCAACGGCTACAGAAGTAACGAGAAGAAATCTCGTAACGTGCGCGAAACAACTTGCTCGTTGGACATTTAATGTCGCCACGGAATCTCTCGGTAACATCTATTTAAACCGCACTTCTCGCATTCATTTACTTTACTTTCATCTCCTTGTTAAACTCTTCTTGAATCCACTACTCTCTTTCTCATAATTTTCATTTTTAAGTTTCAGTCTAAACCGTCTCACACATGGCATCAGCATCACAAACCAAACCAACCTTCCAATGTTTCTGCTCTAATGCAGATGAGAAGAGATACAGAACTTAGTTTCCCAAGCAAGCCATATGGGAGGAACAAAGGTTCCATTACTCGAAGCATACATGGGACCTCGGCCTTGAGCCCGCCCTATTCGAAATAATCCACAGCAAGGGATAAAAGATATTTGCACGACAACCGTAGATGGCAAACATCATGATTGTCAGAGAATTCTATGCCCACCACCCCCGCCCAGAGCTACCGCTTGTATATGTCCGAGGGAAACCTGTCAAGCTCAATGTGGCCGTCATCAACAGCTTCTATGGGCTCGAGATGGAAGGCAACTCTCACGAGGACTGGAGGCAGTCACTGACGGCTACCGACTACGAAAAAATAAAGGCCAGGCTGTGCGAACCCAATACGCCTTGGTTGGCGGGGAAACATGGCGGCTCAGTCCAACGCCGACGATTGCTTCTCGAGCCAATGCTGTGGAACACCTTTATTAAACAGCGTCTGTTGCTGACCTCCCACAATTCCACAGTGGACAGGCCGCATCTGGCTCTCATCCACTCCATCATGGTGAACCGGACGATCAACGTAGGGGAAATCATTTGCAAGAAGATCTACAACTGCTTCCGCAAATCAAAGGGTCGGATGTACTTCCCGTCTCTCATCACCGGCTTATGTGCCAACTTCAATGTGCCCTCAGATCCAAACGATGAGATGACAACTGCCAAGAGGGGTTGGACCAGAAAAGTCCGCCTGTAGATGATGCAAGCCCAGAAGATAGAACCCATCACTCCCGGCCAGCCACACCAGCCGCCCAGGCAGTACTAAAGTTGTCCAGAACACTAAAGTCATCACCCTACTCCGCACTCTCATCGACAGTAAAAAACGAATCGAGCAGCAGCAATTGACCTTCATAAAGTACGTGGGGGAGGTCCTAGAGGCTTTAGTGGCCTATCTTCTTCAGAAATTTCCAAATGATGTCCCCACACTGCCAACCTTCCCCGTCGACCTAGCCGCTGCAGCTGCACCCCGAGAAGGAACACCATCAGAAGCAGTTATCCGCCACACCGCCTTCCACTGCCATATGCCCTCTCTGACGCACTACCCATCATACTCCGCCACCTCCACTTCTAACATAGTGGCAGACACCCTCGAGAGGCATGGGTAATATCTTTCTTCCGCCTGCATAGCGGCAACGGTGGCAAACACCTCTACATCCAATGAGGTCGAATAGTAGCCGAAAGCAACAGCAGTAGCCCCAATGGCGACAGACCCTCCAGCAGAACCAATGGAGGAGGCAACAAAGAAGAGGAAGCGGTACATCATCTCTGCCGAGTTGGAGCACGAGGAGTCGGAATCTGAGCCAGAAAAGAGTGAAGAACCTCGTGAAGCACCTTGCTCCACTCCTAAGAGAGTCCAGCTGCTGCGGACAGCAAAAGTATCACCTGCCAAGTGTGCCGCTCGGACATCTGCCGACCGACGCCTTGTCATTCAGTCTTCATCCTCCTCCTCTGCCGCAAAGACCCAAGCCTCCTCTCAGCCCTCAGCCAACTTCTAGAGTTTTTTTCTTCTTTTCTTTTCTTTGCTTTATTTTATTTTTTCTGTTTTTATCTTAATTGTATTTATTTTTCTGTTTTATTTGTATGTTATTTTGTGCATTGAGGGCAATGCCCGTCTCGAATTTGGGGGCTAGCGCTCATTTTTGTTAGGCATAATTAGTGCATATTAGGTTGCATAATGTACTTGCCTTAAAAATTAATCGAAAAAGAAATTTTTTTGTTAGAACTATTTCCTATGATAGGATAGCCGACTTTAATTTTTTGCACCAATTAAAATAAACTTAATTTTGGGGAAAGCATGAAGTAAACTTAAGATTTTTCTATAATTGCCAAAAATTAAAAACACTACTGTTACTTGCTGAATTTGTTTAAATTTCTGATAAACATTGCCTGCTTGAATTATTTGAAAAATTCTAACATGATTGCAGGAAGCTGCCGCGGCAGGTAACAAACAGGAAAAAGAAAAGCACTGCCACGATAGGAAAGAAATTTTTTTGATGCCTATCCTTAGAGGTGCCCGAAACCGGCTCTAGGAAGAATCATGTGCAAGGACACTCCGCTGCTATCAAAGTCCATGAATCTAAAAATCTTTGAAGTGACGGACAAATTAGCATGAGTGAATGAAAGTCTTCACGAGATGACTCTACTCAAAGGGTTCGGGGTTTTGTAGTTTGCTCATATCTTAATTTCAGACCTAGAAGAGTAGTTGTGATGAGCTGGAGCCCTTATTGCCATGATTATTAACTGTGCTTAATTATGTTGTCTCGGCAACAACATTATATATCATGACAACATCTTTGTTTACTTAGAAAATCCTTCAGATTTAGCCTGTACACAGTTTATGCACACACTCCACTAGCATTATAGTTTAATTATGAGGTAATTCATGATATTCTCCTCTCATTAATCTAATGACAGGTGCCACGGCCTTGAGGTGTTAAATCAAGCTTAAAACATGTTTTCCCTTCTGATTAGTTTAAAGGGCAAGTATGTTTAGGTTTGCATTGCTTGAGGACAAGCAATAGTTCGAGTTTGAGGGAGTGTAAAGTGTTCATAAGTTCTATATTTTTTGCGCATTACATCTCATATTATTGATGTTTTTAAGTACATTTTAGGTATAATTAGGTTCATGCATTGCATTTTACAGTATTCTTTACTTTGTCATACTTTTATTGGTTATCTTTTATTTGGTAAGGAAAAGATGTTGTTTTAGTTTAGTTTTAGTTTCAGGTATTAGAAGCTGGTAGAATGAGAGAGGAGCTGAGGTCATGATGCTGAGGCAGCAGATCAGGGAGTTGTACTGATGTAGTTCCAAATAGAGACAGTCGTTGTCGTGTAGCTGCCGCGCCATACCCGCCGCCCAGGGCAGCAAGCTGAGGAAGTGGAGAATTGGAGTACAATCTGAAGAGCAGAAAATCATGATTCCAACGATGACATCCACTCAATCTGGCCTAGATATAGGTTAGGGTTTAGTGAGGCTAAAGAAGAACGAACCAACATTGCTGTCTTTGCAAGATTCATGTTGCGACTGGTATTATCTACAGTGGGCAACAACAAATTTCTGACTTAGACATAAGCGGTACCACTGTCAAAGCATTCTGCCGAGCCTTGAAGAACTGTAGTATTTCGATACAGGGCAACCTGTATCGGTATAGGAAGCAGATTTGTTAGTTATTGAAATCTTCTAAAGTTCTATTTTCTTATGTTTTAATCCATGTTTGTTATGTTATCATTGTAATGAGTTCATATGGTTGTTTTAAGCTGCATTTTGGCACATGGGCACAAAATATGACTAATTGAACATTAGTAACCTTAATTGCATGCTAAGACCTTAAATCTTATGAGATTTGCATTTTGGTCCCTTTGTTGTTTGAAGTGCCTTGTTGATGTTCCTTTCTCCTTTTTGGTTCTTCCGCTGCGAGTCTCCCTCATAGGGTGTTTACTGGCATTTACAAAATTTAAAAAATATATAGGGTTGCTAATCAGAGTGAAACCCTAACGGGTTTTCCTTCGGTTTTCCCAGTGTAACCTATTTAGTTTGGCTGGGTCGTTAGACCGGGCTAAGGGGGTTACACATGTTTTTGGTATGGATTAAATAGAGTTGTCGTTTCATGGTTTTGATATCATTTTGGGAATGGATTGGTTAAGCAAGCATAGAGCGGTTGTTGATTTCGAAGCCAAGAGGATTACTTTAAGGCTTGTCGACGACTATGATGTTGTTGTGGTAGGTGAGAATGTTAAATTCTTGTCTAATGTCGTCTCGACATTACTAGAGGAGAAGTTGATGAAGGTGGGTTTTCATACCTACTTGGCTTTTGTAATGAATCCAGGTACCAAAGGAGTTCGAGCACAAGATATTCAGAGAGTATATGACTTTGCGAAAGAAATAGCTGGATTACCACCGGATAGGGAAGTAGATTTCTGTATCGAGACCTACTATAGTACGACTCCGGTGTTCATTGCTCCTAATCACATGGCGCTGAAGGAGTTAAAAGATTTGAAAACTCAACTTCGGGAGTTGTTGGATTGTGGTTTCATCCAACCAAGTGTTTCGCCTTGGGGTGCACCAGTGTTGTTTGTAAAGAAGAAAGATGGTACCATGTAGACGTGTATTGATTATCGGCAATTGAACAAAATGACGATTAAGAATAAGTACCCATTACCACAGATTGATGATTTGTTCAATTGATTATGATGAGAAACAGTGTTTTCAAAGATTGGTTTGAGATCCGTGTACTACCAGTTGAAGGTCAAGCAAGCGGATGTGCTATAAATCGTGTTTCACACAAGATATGGACATTATGAGTTGGTGATATTGTTTGGCTTGAATAATGCCCCAGCTGCTTTTATGGATATTATGAATAGGGTGTTTCATGAGTATTTGGATAGGTTCATAATCGTGTTTATTGATAATATCCTTGTGTACTCCCATGCTGAGGAAGATCATGAACAACATCTACGGATAGTTTTGCAAGCTTTGAAATAGAATCAGTTGTTTGCCAAGTTGAGTAAGTGTGAATTTTGGCTTAAGAAGGTGACCTTTCTTGGTCATGTTGTATCGTTAGAAGGCATTCGAGTTGATCCGCAGAAGACAAAGGCTATCCTTAATTGGAAACAACTTAAGAAGGTGTCAAAAGTTCGTAATTTCCTTGGTTTGGTTGGGTATTATCGACGCTTTGTGGATAGTTTTTCCAGTATTGCTGCTTCGCTGACTATACTTTTGCAAAAGAATGTTTTGTTTGCTTGGACGGAGGATGGTCATCGTAGTTTTGGGAAATTAAAGGAAGTTTTGACACATGCTTTAGTATTGATCCAACCGGAGGCGGGTAAGGAGTTTGTGGTGTATAGTGACGCATCGTATGTTGGTTTGGGTTGTGTGTTGATGCAGGACGAGAAAGTTGTGGCTTATGTGTCGAGACAATTAAAGGTACATGAGCGCAATTACCCTACGCATGATTTTAGAGCTTGCCGCGGTGGTATTCGCTCTAAAGATTTGAAGATACTATCTCTATGGTGAGAAGTGTATTGTCTATACGGATCACAAGATTTTGAAGTATATGATGTCTCAAAAGAGTTCAATCTTAGGTAACGAAGATGGGCTGAGTTACTTAAGGAATATGATTTGACGATTGAATATCATCTTGGTAAAGCTAATGTAGTGGTGGATGCGTTGATTCGTAAAACGAGTGTTGAGCTTAGGTCAATGTTTGCCATGTTAAGTGTGACGCAGGAAGGTGGTTTGTTGGCAGAGTTGCAAGTTAAGCCTACATTGTCACAAATGATTAAAACGAGGCAACCATATGACGATGTGTTGGTTCCACACGTTAAGGACATTTCAGATGGTAAACCAACATATTTTGATTTTGATGATGATGGTATTTTGTGTTTTAAGGGTCGGATAGTAGTGCTAGAAGATTCAGAGTTGAGGTGCACTATTCTGACGGAGCTTATTCTATCCCTTTTGCTATACACATTAAGGACGTGGCGGAGTATGTTTCTTGTTGTTTGGTGTGTCAGCGAGTTAAGGCTGAACATTAGTTTCCTGCTGGGTTATTGCAATCTGTGCAAATTTCGGAATGAAAATGGGAAAAGATCACTATAGATTTCTTGATGGGGTTACCTTTGACGCCGTCCAAAAAGAATTATATATGGGTGATTATTGATCGTTTTACAAAGTGTGCGCATTTCCTTGTTGTGCATACAACATATACGTTGGATAAATTGGCGAAGATGTATATCATTGAGATTGTGAAGTTGCATGGGGTTCCAAAGTTTATTATATCGTACAGGGATTCTCGTTTTACATCAAGGTTTCTGGAGAGTCTGTAGACGGCTTTGGGAACCAAGCTTAATTTCAGTACCTCGTATCACCCTTAGACAGATGGACAATCTGAGCGTGTTATTTAGATTTTGGAGGCCATGTTACATTGTTGTATCATTGATTTTCAGGGAACATGGGAGAAGCAACTTCTATTGGTGGAGTTTGTATATAATAATAGTTATCAGTCGAGTATACAGATGGCTCCCTATGAGGCTCTTTATGGACGTAGATGTCGGGCGCCACTTTGTTGGGTAGAGACAGGCGAAAAGCATGTCACATGACCTGATTTTCTTAGAGATACGAACGCAAAGGTGAAGCTTATTAGTGATCGTTTAAAGGTAGCTTCGGATCAACATAAATCTTATACATATTTGAAGCGATAGGGAGATTGAGTTCATTGTGGGGGATAAAGTGTTCTTGAAAGTATCTCCCTATAAAAAGTTATGAGGTTTGGGCATAAAGGTAAGTTAAGCCCTAGATTCATTGGGCCTTACGAGGTGATTGAGCGTGTTTGTCCAGTTCCTTATAGGTTGAAGTTACCATCCAAGTTGGAGAGGATACATGATGCTTTCCATGGGTCGGTGCTTCGAAAGTATAGGTCGGGTCCGTTGCATGTTGTGCCCGTTGGAAAATAGAGTTGTGTCCGGATTTGTCTTATGATGTGGACCCTGTTAAGTTATTGAATTTTAGTACGAAGGTTCTTCACGGTAAGACCATTGAGTTGGTCAAAGTGTTGTGGCGACATCGAGGAGTCGAGGAAGCCATATGGGAGACAAAGGAGGACACGAAGAAGTAGTTTCCTCATCTTTTCCCATATGGTAAATTTTGGGGACGAAATTTCTTAAGAGGGGGAGAGTTTTAATGCCCTAAAAATGGGCTTAGGAGTTTTGACTATTTAGTTGGGTTTAGGTTCATATTAGGGAATCTGGTTTGGCGATTAAAATACGTTTCTGGAAATAAATATATTTTGAAATGGGAATTTCAAATGGGTGAATTAGGTTAAAGTTTTTAAAAAATGTTTAATAATTATATTAAGCATTTTTTGTTTAGAATTGGACATCCATTTAATCGATTAAGATGACATTTTGGATTTAGTGACCAAAATATAATAAATGCAAAATTATTTTTAATGACTAAATTGTAAAAGGGGCCTAAACAAAGAATCCTTACAGAGCTAATTTTCCTAAAAACATTGATTGGGTTTTCCACCATAATTTACAAAGCAAATTGATTGTTACTTGTTTCCTCCAAATGCAGAACATTAATTGGTTAATTGACGGCTATTTTCTCAACATTTTCCTCCAAAACTATCTCTTATTTTCTCACCATTTTCTCTTCATTAGATTTCTAAAATTTCGATTATTTTCAATGAGGATTATGCAAAAAGATTCCTTTCTTTTTTCTTTGCAAAACCTTGTCAAATATTCCTAAAAGATTTCTCTAAATTCCATTTTATTCAACAAAGAAAGGGTACGTCAAATTGTGGTGAAATGACTTCAAAGGTAATTTTCTTTTCCTTTCTTAAAAATAAGGTTCTTTATTGATATTTCCTAGTATTTGGCTCTTAGCTGATGTTTAATATCTTAGATTTGGTATTTAATTCTTGGAAATAATCTTAATTGGTGCTTTTGACATTTTGCCTAAAATCTCAGTTTGTGGGTTAATTGATGAAGATTTCTAATGGGTTAAATCACATTTTGTTTGTTTAAATATAATATAAAATGAGATTTTCATAATCAATCCTGAAACTATTTAATTGGTTAATTTCGAAGGTAGTTTAAAAGTGAATTTAGGGCTGCTATGGTATATTCTTGATTGTTGGAGGTATAATGATGGTTGGAATGTGTTTTTAGATGTCTTTTGATATTTTTAGGATGCTAGAATCGTTGGGTTGTGGGTGGAGATCGTTTGGTGGTCGATTAGAGTAGTTTTCGATGTTTTCATATGGTTTTGGGTGTAACATCATGGAGATTGCAGGGGTTGATTGTAGGCAGGTGTTAGAATGCATTTTAATGCATTTTGCCTCTGATTTTGTGTTGCCAAAATAGGTAGAATCAAGCCTAGCTTGTTTTGTGGAAATCATTCGTTTCGGAGTCTTGGAACGCAACGACAAGCAAGGCGTTGTGTATTGGTGAGTGTATAAGTGTTTACACTCTTAAAGGTTTGAATAAGGAGTTGAGCCTAGAAAACTTAACTAAGCTCGGAAGTAAGTTTTCCGTAACTCGCCTTTGAATATTGGTTTTTATATGAGACTTGAGTTACATGTTTTAGTTTAGAAGCACGGATTGGTTTACTTATTATTTTATGCAACATTTAAAAGATATGCAATGATTTATCTAATATGAGGATGCTTAAGTGCATTGAGAAATTGTTCCTAAATGGAATGTGGTGGTTGTCTTGGGCAATGTGATTTTTGCATATGGAAATGCTTTGTTAAATGCGTATGGAAAATAGTAAGTAAAATGTGTTTAAAATTGTATATTGGCTATGTGACAAGTGGAAATAAAGTATCGGATATAATTGGCATGCTTTAGGGTTTAAAGTGCAGCATAATATGATAAGTCAATCTCACCACGATCCTTGAGGAAGCAGTTTAACTAGGCTACTCGGGCTGTTGGGTTATCACTTATGGTATACAGTTTAACTAGGCTACCCAAGTTGATGGTGTCCCTTGAGGTAGGATAGAGGTGAGCCTATCCAGGTCAAGGTATGGTTTGGTAGAGGTGAGACTACTAGAAAATCTATGTATTCGATATGGTTTTATAATGAAACAATAATTTATCTAAAGGTCACTATATTTTCCAATATATGAGAAACAAGAGGAAAACTACGTTTTGCATATGGTTGTTATGCATGCCATTTTTGAAAAGGGATTCAAATGTGTTGGCTTTTACACTCATATTTAATGCATTCTTGAATGTGAAAGAGTGACACCACTAAGCATATGTTTGCTTGCGCTCTCATTTTTCTTTGCGAAAAATTGAGGATTGTGGGAGCATTAGAGTGAGGGAATCGAAAGACATAGTTTGACACCGAGTGTGAATTTAGCTTTAAGCTTTTGGTAATAAGGCAATGTGTTGATTGTTCTTGCTTCCAAGTATTGTATCTTGTTGGTTGTTGGGTTGTTGTTCTAATTTGTGATATGTGTTGATGGATTTATGTTTAGTTTCTATTCCGATTTTGTTGGTTTAAATGTTTAGGGAGCATGCCTATAGTTTACACTTATGTATCCGAAAATGCGTATTTAATGGTTTGGAACACTATGGATGAATGCCTATTATGCTAAATGTGTTTACACTTATAGTTTACACTATGGTTTGGAACACTATGGATGAATGCCTATTTAACCCTAAGTATCGATACACATGCAAGCGTATTAGTACAAGTCTTGTATTCATGGAATGTGTATCAGTACACGGGATTTGGTACCGATACATCCCATTAGTATAAAGATTTGCATCGGTACAGTATGTCGCATATCGATACCCAGTTCATTATGTTTGTTGATGTGATGATGTGATTTCAGATTCTTTCATTTTTGTCTATGTTTTGCGAGTATGCTATTTGTATGTTTTCGAATGACCGATTTTAGCTAAAATTGAACATATATGCATGTACCATGACTAATTGAGGATTGGTAACTCCAAATGCAAGTAACTTTTCATATTTTTTCATATTTGCAATTTGGTCCCTAAATTGCAAAGTTGCGCAATTAAATGTCGATTCGATGTCCGATTCTGTCAAGATTTTAACAGCTACCAGTATGTACACTCTAGGTTTTAATGGTGCATCTATATAAGATAAAAAGAAAAAATGGACCTAATTCGAGATATTTGATTCAGGTTTGCTATAGAAAACCTAATGTAGCTCGCTCAGTTCGGCCTAGCGCCTAGGTCAGGTCAAGGGGGTTACAAAGCCATCATCTCCTTTTCATAAACTGACAGTCCTTGATGTTTACTTCACAGTTCCTTACTGAAATAAGCTATAGGCTTCTTATTTTGAACCAGAATTGCTCCTACCCCTGTGTCTGAGGCATTTGTCTCCACTGAGAAATTTTCATCAAAGTTAGGCAGTGACAAAACATGAGTTGAACTCACTACTTGTTTCAGTTTCAAAAATGCTACATCCTCTTCTTTAGACCACTTCCCGACCCATTTTTTCAGTAAATTGATCAATGATCTAGAAATCACCCTATAGTGCGGTATGAACTTCCTATAATAGCTTGACAAACCTAAGAACTCTCTCAATTCTTTAACTTTCTTGGGGGCGGGCCACTGTAGAATGCACACCACTTTAGACTGATCCATGGCAATCTCTCCCTTGGCAATAACATATCCCAAATATTCCACTTCTTCTGCCCTAAAGCATCACTTTCTCATATTGGCAGACAATTTATGACTTCTCAAAACTCCCAATACCTCTCTAAGATGCCTAACATGTGACTCCTAATCACTGCAATATATCAGAATGTCATCAACGAAAACTAATAAAGATTTCCTCAACATCTCCTTGAAATTTTTTTCCATTAACCCCTGAAAAGTGGCAGGGGCATTGGTGAGCCCAAATGGCATTATCAAGAACCCATATTTTCCTTCATGAGTTCGAAAAGCTATCTTATGGATATCATCTTTCCACACTCTAATATGATGATATCTAGATCTAAGATCCGACTTATAAAATATTTTGGCTTTTCCCAATTCATCCAAAACCTCCTCTATTACTGGCATAGGAAATATGTATTTGATAGTGACTTGATTCAATCTTCTATAATCCATACATATTCTCCAAGAGTTATCCTTATTTTTTACCATCACAATAGGGGATGAAAATGCATTGTTACTATCCCTTATTACTCCAGATTCCAACATCTCCTTGACTATTTTCTCAATCTCATCCTATTCCAAGAAGGACCTAAAGTGACATATTGGGCAACCCATGTGGCTGACCCAGATTTTTTCCTTCAAAGCCATAATTTTAACCATAAATCAAAGGTAAGATACATAACCCAATATAAAAGCTAAGATATTGTACTTTGATAAGAGATGATGTTAGAATCCTCGTTGATAAGGTCCATGAACTACAATCGAACCTACTATCCCACGAATGGAAACAATCTGAACATTAATCTTTACAAGCTCACTAGCACATTTCTAGTTTACCATACTTCATACTCTTCATAAAAATAAGCATGCAAGAAAAGTATAGCCAATAAGCATAGATGTGGTTAATTTACCATTAATCCATTTCTAGTCTAATCATACTAGAAAACATGATTCTATAACTCGTCAAACCAAGTCATAATCAATATAAATCACTATAAGCAATAGTTACACACAATACCTAGGATCACACAACATCTGATATTCCATGAGTGTACATATGATAACATAGTATCAAGTACAACACGATCATACTCGGGATCACACAACATCAAGTATACCATACCCAAGATCAGACAACGTCAAGTACGACGAATGTTACTCAGGATCACATGGCATCAAATACACACCAATTTATTATATTGTGGTATTAGGAATAGGGTATACGAATCTCGCGACACTCACAACCAATCAAATGCCTCAAAGGCATACAAGAAACACAAAGAAAATATCCTACTAGGGTTGCTACAAAACAAATATCCTCTTTAATTAATTATCGAGTTGTTAATACATTATGAGAAGTACTTAATCAATCTCATCAATAAAGCTTTATTAAGAAATTAATACCACTTATTGATCAACCACAACATTATATAAATCGTTGTATTTAATCAAGGGTTTTAAACATATTATTAACCAGTTATCACTTATTGGTCGTTTACTAGTCCATTCAAATTTTTTGACAATTTATTTACAAAGTGTATTGATACCTTAACCTTGGTTTTGAAACCTTTTTAAGTTCGAAATACAAGGTATCGAAACCAGTCTAGATGGTTTCAAAACCCCTTGAAGGAGGTATCGAGACCTTCATGAATTATAATCCAAAATTTCCCAAATTTTCCAGAGGTATCAAAACTTGTTCATTAGGTTCCGAAACCTTCAACCAAAACTATATTTTAGCCCTGAAAATCAATCTAGAATGGCTTTAATCACTTATACATGAGTCCTAATGATCACCCAAGCTTACTAAGGTCTCTAAGAACATATATGGCCATTTAACATCATTTTTAACATCATTAATCCATACAACAATCATTGACATGCTTTTAAATTAAAAACACCAACAAGCTTAATATTATCAAGTAAAGAAATCACATTTATGAACTACATGAAGTACTTTAAAGTTTGAAATGCACTACCTTGCATAAAAGACATGAAATTCCTCTATTAAACACATATCTTCAAACATTCTCCTTGTTCTTATTGTTTGAAGCATCCCCACCTCTTTCACTAATCGAAAAGGGTGTAGAAACAAATTGTTACACATATATTGTTAGTGAGTGAATTAATACGGATCTAAGTAAAAAAATTGAGCTAGAACAACTCAAAATCTACCCCAAACCCAAAAATCTCCCTAAAATTATCATGAATGCTCTTACCACCATTTTGAGAGATTCTGGTTATGGATTGATGCTCGATGAAGAGATTACCAATACTTGATTCTTAAATCTTGAATGAGTGAAAAGTGTACTAAAGATTAGATTTTTAGATCAAGGAAAGGTGGTTCTTGGAAGAGAGAAGAAAAGAAGAAGAAGAGAATTAAGATGGTGATACAATGGTTTGTACTCCCATCTACGTGAAGACAATGAGAAATTAAAGGGCGTGTAGCCTTTTTTTCACTAAGAGACAAATTGCTCACTAAGTCCATCTACCTCAAACTCTACTCAATTATGACCTTATTCAAGCCTAACAAGCCAATTAAATGTCCAATAAGGCCCAATTTGAATCAATAAATGCAAATATCCAACTCAAACTTGAAGCCCAAGACTTAGGTCAACACTAACATGATGATTTAAAATTTTTGGGTTGTTACACAATTTTTGGTTGCTATAGGGGACATTCTTCGGCCACATTGTTGTAGCGAATGATATTCAAGTTGATCCGCAAAAGATTCAATCAGTGGTGAATTAGAAAACACCCAGCGATGTTTTTGAAGTTCATAGTTTCCTTGGACTTGGTAGATAATACTGACAATTTGTCAAGGGGTTCTCCTTGATAGTGACCCATATGACCAAACTATTCTAGAAAGATGTTCCCTTTGAGTAGAACGAGAAAAGTCAGCAATATTTTGAGAAACTCAATACCTTTTTGGTAGGGGCACCATTTTTGACTCATTTAGAGTCAGGTAAAAACTACGTGATTTTTATTGATATGTCATTGAATATACTTGGATGTGTCCTCATGCAAGAGGGTAATGTGGTTGCTTAAGCTTCGAGATAAGCTAACTCACATGAACGTAATTATGTCACGCATGATTTAAAGCTGACATCGGTTATCTTTACCTTGAAATTTAGAGGACTAATTGTATGGAGAGATGTCCTACAAATACGCTAATAATAAGAGCCTTAAGTACTTGCTCATACAAAATGAGCTAAATTTGAGGCAACAAAGATGGATAGAGTTACTTAAAGAGTATGAATACGGCATAGAGTATCACCCTGGTAAAGACAATATGGTAGTCGATGCCTTAAATCGAAAGTCGATGTCGATTTTACATGTGATGTCTCAACTGAGGATAACCGACGACGGCGGCGTGTTAACTGAGCTTCGAGTAAAGCTTACTCTAGTGCAAGAGATCAAGAGAACACATTGTTAGGTTTCATATGAAATAAAATTGATCTAATCAAGTAATCCTAATGTACGACAAAGAAAATCATAAGGTTACCTTCATCTTTGATTCAGTAATCCTATTGTGCTGAGGCGTTGCCTTTCTAAAAGAAGGTTGCCCACACAAGTATCCACATGTGAATGGACGACAAACGGTTATTGAAATTCTAGTTCCTCTCAGATTTCGAAAATAGAGATTTTGTGATTTTTGGTGGCTAGTCGAAAAGTCAAGTGTGCGACCCTATAGGTTCAATTATCGTTGGCAGTAGATAAAATCACACTTTATCCTACAAGTCATAAGTGGCCTCAAGCAAGACATTATGAATACCCAAGTTAAATGAAAAACTCATAATCCGAGACAACCTTAATTTAATTTATGTCATAATCTTTTTATCTCACGATATCTTGATAGAATATAAGTCATGAGATAATTTTAAATTATATTGTTAGAAATTATGACTACCCAACTTTTTTGATGTATTGATGATATGCATATTGTTATTGTGTGGACTAAAACATGACAGTTAGGTGGTTAAGCGCGGCGCCACATGTTATCATTTTTGTTTTTATGCTCATACTCGTATGCATGCTTATGTTTGTGAATTTCATGAAGCATAGTAGAGTAGAAGTATGTCAATGAGCTTGTAAGGCTCAACGTAATAATATTTTTGTTCACATGTTAGTAGATTCTAGATTGGTTCAGTGGAGCACCATTAGCGTGGGTTTTTAATATATCAGAAATATCATAGCACAATACTTGTATTTATTTGGGTCATTTATTCACAAGACCTTACACTAATGAGCATGTAACTTTATACTTATCATTATTATTTTGTTATACGGATGATTTGAAATTGAAGCTCAATATTTTGTAAACTAAATTACACTTATTTTATGATTTCATGCCTTAACATGTTTTACTACATGAATGTTTTTAATTATTTGGATAAACTATTATTTCAAAGTGTGACGGATTGACTGGTAATCTAATGTGACATCTCAGAATTTTTGGATGGGCCGGATTGAATTTAGAGTGTTACATCATTAATTTATCCTATTTTTTGAAATTAGGGTATTCACTATTGGCTAATTTTTTCGATGCGAGTGTTTTCCAAACAAATAAATAATTAATTATAAAATATATTTCATTCTTATGGTGGAGATTGAATCTCGAAACACATAATTAAGGGACGATGTAGTTAAATACAACGCCAAGCATATTGAATTGGTTTATCTAAACTTTTCGAATTGTGAAAAGAAAATATATACATTATCCTTATATTAGGTTAAATGTAAAAGTTTGAAAGAAACATGTTTGAAGGAACCACGGTAGACGGAGATAGGGGAAGAGAGAAGGGTAAAATAGAGATTTTGAAGTATTATAATATTTTTAATATATTTTTCTTTAATTAAATTTAACTTTTTATTTTATATTTAATGGGGTTGACGTGGCACATTCTAATTGGTTAAAAAATTAACAATGTTAAAAAATGGGGCAACGGAGGTCCCGATTTATAGTTAAGAGGGCAAAAGGTCTTGAAAAATAATTAAGGGAACTATTCGAGAAAAAAGTATATAGTTTAGGGGGCAAATGGAACTTTAAGTCAATATAAAAATATTTAAAAAAAAATGCTTAATACACTTTGTCCCCCCTAAACTATACATGTTTTCTCAACTTTCCCTCTAAAGTTTATTTTAACCAATTTTTCCCCATAACGTTTTTCGTCGTTACCCATATTGTTCCCTACCGTTAAAATAATCTCTTTTTACCAATCAAGACGCGTCACATCACTTTTTATTTATTTTTAAATTTTAAAATATAAATATAAATAAATAAAATAAAATATTAAAATACCCAAAACACCCTCACCTTCTTCCCCTATTTTCTTTAACTTTCCCCTTCTTCCCCAACCTCCCATTTCCCCTTCTTCTTTACCATTTTGATTGGTCAAAATAATTTTTTTGACGGCATAGGACAATATAAATAACGACGAAAATGTTAAGAGGTAAAAGTGATCAAAATAAATTTTAAGGGATAAGTTAAGAAAATAAATATATTTTAGGAGAAAAAGTGTATTAAACCAAAAAAAATTGAAAACGGCCTGCCCTACGCCCCTGGGCATTACTACCCGTGGCCATGCAAGTGTTGTGCAATCATAATTTGACTCACCAAACCTTATCTTTATGCCCATAAAATATCAAAGTTATTGGTATTCAACATCAGAAGGTGGAATGGGATACATACATACATACATTTTTTGCGTTTTCATGGTACTAATAAATAATTTATATCTGTCTAATTTTGTTTCGTATCGATCGAAATTATACCTTCTTTTTCTTTTTTCAACTGTTTTTTTTTTCATTTATTTATATTTAACCAATTACTGATTCAGTGGGCGGAAGGTGTTGCGAGAGAGATGATGAGGTTAAAGGGCCGGCTGAGGTAAAAGTGTTTTAAGATTTTATTGGTTTTTTTTTTTTTTTGGTTCTATTCAATCCGACGGATTAGTTTTGTAATTCAAACAAAAATTTATTCTTATAATTTTTTTAATAATTTTCAGGTACATAAATGGTCATTAAATTTTTAAAGCGCTTTTATTTTAGTCACTAAATTTTTAAAACTTACGTTATAGTCACTGAATTTTTAGTTTACTTTCAATATGGTCTTTCATGTTATTTTCTGTTAGAAGTGGCTGTGGCTGTTGTGACTTGTTAGATTTCATTTTCCTAAATAAAACAATTAGTTTACCGATAATTGCTCAACTATCTTCTCGTATTTATTTTGGTTACTGAAATTTAAAAAATTTAAATTAATAACTCATTGTTCTTATTTTAATCACAGTGGAATGACATGGTTTATTTATTATTATTTTTATATGACAGGACGTATTTTAATAAATCCACCCGCCACATTCCCCTTCACTTTCCACGTCTCTCTTATTCTTTCATCCATTGTTGAGCTTTGAAGCACCACTTAAACACCCAGTTTTGTTGATTCCCCGGCAATGACCGAAGGACATCATACCACCCTTCGAGCTTTCATCCCCAGTTTTTCAATTTTCGACTAAAAAATGAGATTGTAAAATTCTTAATCCTTATTTTTATTCTTATTATTGACCTACATGTATTCTTGCTAGAGGTGATAACGAGCCGAGCTGAGCCCAGGCTTGGTCAGGCTTGGCTCGGAAACAATGTTATTGGGCTCGGCTTGGGCTTGAGGCTCGTCGAGCTCGGAAACAATACTATTGAACTCGGCTCGAGCTCGAAGCTCGTCAGGCTCAGCTCAACCCGGTTCGGCTCGGCTCGGTTCGAAATGAACAATTTTGCTATAATTTTTTTTTATAAAAAATAAGGCCTCGTTAAAAGCCTCTTTTATAACAAACACTAAAACGAAATTTAATGTCGGAAAAAAGAAAAAGAGTGCCCAAAAATTAGATTAATCCAAATAACCAAGAAATATTCTTACAATACGAACACATAATCAAAGAAAATACAAAATCAAACAACAATCAACTAAGGAAAATGCCCAATTTATTTTAGTTGATTTGCTTTTAGTGGATTTTCCATAATTTATTTTAGGGAAAACTACACCGGTGGTCCCCAAACTATTATCGTTTTTCTATTCTGGTCCCAAAATTATTTTTTTTGGCAAAATCGCCCCTTCTGTTACATAGTTCTCTTGTTTTGGTCTCTAACGTTAAATAGCTAACGGTTTGCTGACGTGACATTTTTAAAATATTTTTTAATATTTTTTTTAATAATTTCTCTTTCCTCCTATATTATTTTTATTTAACTTTATCCACCCAATCATGTGGTACCACGTGGCATTACCCTATTGGTTGAAAAAAACCCCAAAAACCCTATCTCTCTCGTGGGTTCGAATCTTGGCGGCCCCAATTTGTGTTTTTAAGGTTTTTTTTTTGTTAATATGTATAGCTTATATATAATTGTTAGTAAATTTGAATTAAGTAATCAGTCTAGCACAATTGGTACACACATATAGTGTGTTGGAGGTCTTGGGTTTAAATACTAGCAGCACCAAATCTAGCTTTTAAAGGGTTTTTTGGGGGTTCAATCAATAGGGTAATGCCACGTGGCACCACATGATTGAGTGAATAAAGTTAAATAAAAATAATATAGGAGGAGAGAGAAATGATTAAAAAATATTTAAAAAATGTCACGTCAGCAAAACCGTTAGTTATTTAACGTCGGGGGACCAAAACAAGAGAATTATGTAACAGAAGGGACGGTTTTGCTGAAAAAAAAATAATTTTGGGACTAAAAGAGGAAAACGGTAATAGTTTAAGGATCACCGGTGTAGTTTTTCCTTTATTTTATTATTTTTCTTTTACTAAATAGATTACTTTGAGTGCATATATATATATATATATATATATATATATATATATATATATATATATATATATATATATATATATTTCGAGCATGTTCACAAGTTTTTAGAGTCGAATTTAGATCGACTCAGCTTGTTAACGTCTCGAGTCGTACCTGAGCCGAACTTACTCAAGTCGAACCTGAGTAACTGGTCAGGTTCATTATCGCCCCTAATTCTTAGGATGGTGGTTGAGCTACGTATTCACTGCCCACCTTTAATTCAACACTCTGTTTCCTTCCAACTTTCCCTTCTTTTCTTTCCTTTGTAGCCAGTGGCGGATCCAGAATTTTTTTTGAGGGTGGGTACAAATCAAAACATTTTTTATGATGGGTACAAATCATAAAAATTTCAAAATTTCAGGGTGGGCACAAGTCATAAAATTTAAGGACTAATTCATAAAAATTGTGAAAATTGAAGCCAAATATCTAAAGTTTGAAAAATTCAGGGTGGGCACAGGCCCACCCAAGGCCCCATATGGATCCGCCACTGTTTGTAGCTATTGTTTGTATTTAATTCTTACTGGTCTAGATTCCCGCTCCCTGAGGTTTCAGAAGCAAAGTTTTCTTCTCTTTTATGCAATTTTTGTTCATCTTCTTTAAGTAGACTCAAGCAAACGAAACCGCATTCCTTAAGAGCCACAGAAAAGAAAAAGCATGGATAGCGATATAGTATAGTGCATGGATATGGACAAAGAGCGGCTGACGGTTGAAATGGCATTCAAAGACTCAACCTCTGCCGTCGTCAAGATTCAGACAGCAATCCGTGAAGCTTAAGTTGGGTTATGGTTATACATGTAATGTAACCCGGCCAGCATACTCTTGTTTGTTTTAATCCTACCGTTGTTCGTTGTCACATTAGTTCAGCTCACTGGTCTTAAACTGCACGAGGATTTCGAGTTATGGAACAACCAAGCCCTTCGACTCGAAGCAAAAAAAGAGGAAGCAACGAAATAGATGATATATGGGGGGTTGGGACTTGGAGTAAGTTGATAAACCTTCCATCTTTTCGTTACACGTGTAAGCTGATTTGGATAATAAAAAATTACTTGAAATTAGGGAAAATAAAATAAAAGCCAAGTCAGATATTTTGTTACTTTTTAACGGAGGTTGACCAAGACGTTAGGGACGTTTCTGACAAAAAAAAAATTAATTTGGTGACCAAAATAAGAAAATATGTATAGTTTAGTGACTACCCGTGTAATTTTTTTCTAAATTTTAAATTTCTGAAATATAAGGTTCATTTGATTTTAGAAAATATGTTTTTTTTTTGTTTTTAGAAAATAATGACAATGTTTGGTAAAGAGATGTTTGAGCCAAAATTAGAGGTTTGAGCCAAAATTAGAGGTTTGACCGGTCAAATCTACTAATTTGGATGTTTGGTAAAGAACAGATTGAAATAGCGAATTGGGGTAAAACCTCTAATTTTGAAAAAGTTGCTAATAGGAGCTTTTTAAAATTGGAAGTTTTGACATAAGAATTGTAAAGGTCTTTTTACACTTAACAATTATAAAAAATCTTCAAATAACTCAAATTTAACATTTTCTATTTTAATTCTTTAACCAGGCGTATGTACTGTGACATTTGTAAATTATTAATACTTTTATTTTTTATTTTCACACATTTATATTTGTATTTAAATTTAATAATTAACTAAATTAAATTAATATGTAGATCCTTCGAATATTCTTAGTAATGTTATATTAGAAATTATTTTTTATAATCTAATTAATATTAATAGAAACAAAATATTGATAACTAATAAACTATTCAAACAAGTATCGAATATAATCATGTCCTTATATGTCATTTCGCTTGTTTAAATAATCAAATAGTTAGCAACTATCAATTAATTTTACCAAACACTTTTATACAATCCGCTAGTCAAATCAGCTAATACAATAAACTATCAGCTATCAGCTAATGCAATCCACTATCAGCTAATGTAATCCGCTATCAACTATCTGCTAATTACCAAATATGACCAATTTTTATTTCAGTTTTCTAAAAATTAAAAATTATGTTTGGTTAATATGGATGGAAACTCGTTTTCAAAAATGAAAATAGTGAAAATGTGTTTGGTATATAACTTTTTAAAATAAAAATAAGAAGAATAATTATTGAATAATTGAAATAAAATATAGTTAAAAAATATTATTATAATAATAAATGAATAAAATATGAGTAAATAAACTAAAGTTTTAAAAATGAAATTAGAAATATTTTAACCCAGATTAAAATAAGTTAAAATTAAAAAAATCTTTGTTTTCACATTTTTTAATTTCATAAAACATTTTCAATGGAAACATATTTTTATGTTTTTAAAATCTCACTTATTTTTTTTTTAATTTTTTAAAATAATTTTCTAATTTTACAACCAAACACATTTTTTTCTCGTTTTCTATTTTTTCAAAAAATGAAAATAAAAGTAGACTCCATTCTTTAGAACTAAACCCTAAAATTTTCGTATGCAAAAAGTTTATGAAGTTGTTATTTTCAATAATGAAACATAACTTTTAGGGTAAAATACTTAAATCATCACTAAACTTTGCTCTAAGACCTATTTTGGTTACTAAACTTTTAAAAAGTTCAATTTACTCAATAAACTTTACTTTTTGACATATTTTGGTCACTTTAGATTATTTTATTAATATTTGGGTATGACATGGCCTATTTTGGCCCGATTACCCAACTAAAAAATTTCTTCAAAAGCTTCCAAAGTTCACATGAAAACCGAAACTTAGATCGCTTGATCTGTCGTTGTTTATCGTCCGATGATTTTAATTTTGAGATATGTCGTTACCTTTAGTCTAAGCTCCATTTTCACCGTTGAGATCGTCTGTTGGAGGCTCCGGCCACCGAGAACCACCATGGCCGATGGTAGATGATAATTTTTCTAGTTTTTTTGCTTTCTCTTTGGTTGCTTCTTCTGTATTGGTAGCTTGTTGTTTCAGTTTAACCAATATGGTGAGGGGAATGGTTGCCAAATAAGATGGGTTTTGGGAGTGTGGGAGATGAAGAAAGGTCTTGGTGTTTCAAAGGTGGCCGGTGAAAGCTGCCATGGGGACGGGGAAGTTGAAAGTGATGAGGGTTGTGTGTATTTTGTGTGTGTAGTGGTGAGGGTGAGTGTAGATGTTGGCCGTGGGGTTGGATAGTTAATGGTGGTTGACTAGGGAGGGTAAGGTCGGCCAAGGGTGAGTGACCGGTGAGGATAATGTCGGAAAAAGGTGAGTGGTCGATTAGGGTGAAAGGGTTAGGGGATTTGGGGTTTTATTTTAATTTTTTATTTAATAATAATAATAATAAAATATAGTTTATTTTTATTTTAAATTAATTTTTATATTTAGTAATAATAAAATATGTCATGTCATACCTAAATATTAATAAAATAATCTAAAGTGGCCAAAATAGGTAAAAAAAAAAAGTAAAGTTTAATGAGTAAATTGAGCTTTTTGAAAGTTAAGTGACCAAAATAGGTCATAGAGCAAAGTTGAGTGATGATTTAAGTATTTTACCCTAACTTATTTATATATATATATATATATATTGAATACATGGGTGTTGAAACAAAATGTTTTTATAAACACCTTAGTTTTAGGGTTTAGAGTTAGATTTTAGGATTTAGAAGTTAGGGGTTAAGAATTTAAGGATCATGGTTAAAATTTAGTGTTTAGGGTTAGAATTTAAGGGGTTAAATGTTATAGTTTAGCGTTTAGGGTAATACGGTTAAGAAATTAAGTTTTAACTTATAAAGCCTAAAATCTAACTCTAAACCCTAAAACTAAGGTGCTTGTAGAAATTTTTTTTCTATTGTCTGTGTGTGTATATATATATATATGAGTTAGGATTTGCTTACATTATGTAAAACATAATTACTTTTACAATTTTTAAACTATTAGATGGTGATGATAAATGACTAAAATTATTTTTTTATTTTTTAAGTGATAATCTTCACAATATATCTATTGTTGGAAGGGAATCCGACTTTTCGGAAGAACGTCCAACAAACAGTCGGTGAGTTGTAAAAAAAAATTTGGCAAAAGAGTTGTAAAATTCTTTAGAAATCTGATATTGTGTTAATGGGATGTTTATTCTCGATTTTAACTCTGATGTTGTCTGGGTGTCGGTAGTGCCGTATGTTCTTGTGCATCGAAAAAGATGTAACGAGTTTTTAGAGCTCTCCCAAGTCCCACAAAGGGATTTAAATCTTGCTCATGTGGGGCTCCACCAATGTCCTAAAGCTTGTAGTACCTGTTTTGGGCGACACAAGTGGTACAAAGTACAAACTTCCCATTTAATAGCCTTTAAGCTCGTAGGACCACGCTGTTGAGTCCCTTCTCCAATAACTATTTACATTTCACGTTTGTGATTGTATTATGTGTGAACCACCATGATGAGGCGTTTCTAACCCCTTGTTTGCGAGATAAAATTTCATGACTAAAATTGAGTACAAACACCTCAAAAACAACTATTCTTTTTTTTTTTTATTGGATTCGACCAACTATTCGACAGACCTACTCCTAAATCTTCCCAAAAAATCGAGAGATCCCTCGACATACATAAAACACACGAGAAAACTTATATCGTGCCTAGCAAGTTAAAAGGAAATAAAACACAACACAGTGTTTGGAGCCTACCTTTTTAATTTTCTGCACATATTCACACGAGAAAACTTAGTTTATGGTTTCAATTTTCAGATTGGTGTTAAAAAATTGGTATAATTACACATTTGGTCCCTTATATTTATATAATCTATCAATTGGTCTTAATTTTAATCTAATAAAATAAATTAATTATTTAACCACCTTATTGGAGAAAGAAAAATGAAACAATGGAAGCTGGCCATGTTCAAGTTATACGTTTTTATGCATCATAAGTGTGTAATGTTCGAGTCCCCTAAAATCACATTTATTTCTTTTTTCTAGCCATTACAATCGAATAACACATATATTATAGTTAGTATTTTACATCATAAATTCATGTTTGGCTCAGTGGTAAACTCATGCCACTTCCACCAAGGATTCCCAGGTTTGAATCTTACCATGGCAAATTACATTGCACAGTTTCCATTTTAAAAATAAATAAATCCCTCCAATATGTGTTACTATCTAATTAAATAATTAATTTATTTTATTAGATTAAAAATAAGACCAAATTAATATATTGTATAAATATAAGGCACCAAATGTTGTACGACGTTGGGTAGAATTAATCAAGTTTGAATTTGGATGGATTAATGGAATTATTTAAATTTGAGTCAAAATTGTGTGACTTCATTTTACATATACCTATTGAATTTGAATATCACCGGAAAAAAGTTAGACCAAATGTTGGAATTATTTATATACGTTGGTATTTTAAATACTATAAAATCTAATTATGTGGAATTTGTTATCTTCCGCGGTTACATTTATTGCTTTATACTCGAAAGGCTTCACCAACTTTTCATTGTTTGTTTCCCCCAGAAAATTCAACATATTACTACATCAGCAAGATTAGAAAGGAAGCCTGCTAAGTAATTTACTGAAGACTAAAATTTAGTCAAACTATGTGTCCACTATTCTAAACATATTAAAATAATGTATCTGAGCCACCACTATTCTAAACATATTAAAATAATGTTTTAGAGGCGCCAATATTGAGGAAGAGAAAGTAGAAAGAAACAAAAGAATGAATATTAATAGCTTTTATCAGTATATTTGCACATTTTCTACTTCAAATATTGTAAAAAAATATCATCAACTTACGTTGTCTTGTTTTGACTATAATGAGCAAGCATCTATCTATAAATACATGCAACAATTGCTTACTTATTCTCATCCTAAATATCTGGTTTTAACCTTATAAGAAAGAGTAGGAAAAGGCTGCATATTAATCTTTGTGTTATTTGCTTCCAAAAACCCTAATCCTTTTCCTTCAAGACATCTTTGATAATGGCTTCAACACAAGTTTCTCAAGTTCCTGCTTCAACCCTTTCCGTCATTCCGTCCGACACCGAAAATCGACCCAAGGCTGATTTCCATCCTGGAATTTGGGGTGATATGTTCATTCAATGTCCCAATATGGTAATCTATAATTTCTTTAATGCTTTTAACTAATTTTTTTATGGATTATAAGTTTTAGTCCCGAGATTTAATTGTTGTACTTGAGCAGGATGTTGATGCCGCAACTGAATTACAATACGAAGAATTAAAAGAGCAAGTGAGGAAGATGATTGTGGAACCTACCGATGATTTGAACCGCAAGTTGCCCTTGATTGATGCAGTTCAAAGATTGGGTGTGAGTTATCATTTTGAGAAAGAGATTGAAGATGAACTCGAGAAGATTTACCATGACATGAAGAGCAATGATGTTGAGGATGATCTCTACACCACAGCCCTTCGATTCCGATTACTCCGAGAGCACGGCTACCGTGTTTCCAGCGGTACTTTCAACAAGTTGAAGGATGAGGAAGGGAATTTCAAGGCGTCATTGATGAGTGATGTGCGAGGATTGTTGGAACTTTACGAAGCTTCCTACATGAGGATCCATGGGGATGATATACTTGATGAAGCCATTTCTTTCGCCACAGCTCAACTTACACTTGTATTACCAACTTTAGACCATCCTTTATCGGAACAGGTCGATCATGCCCTGAAGCAGACGATCCGAAGGGGCTTGCCGAGGGTGGAGGCCCGGAATTTCATTTCAATATACCAAGATATGGAATCCCATAACAAAGCATTGCTTCAGTTTGCAAAGATTGATTTCAATTTGTTGCAACTTTTGCACAGGAAAGAGCTAAGTGAGATCTGTAGGTAAGTTTTGGGAGATTCATTAATGGATCATACTATTGTTGTTAAAGTTATTTTGTTACAAATGAATTAAACCCCTGTTTTTTTATGATTTGTTCAGGTGGTGGAAGGATTTAGACTTTACGAGAAAGTTGCCATTTGCAAGAGACAGAGTGGTGGAAGGGTATTTTTGGATAATGGGAGTTTACTTTGAACCCCAATACTCTCTCGGGAGGAAGATGTTGACCAAAGTCATAGCTATGGCTTCCATTGTGGATGACACATATGATTCTTTTGCAACATATGACGAACTCATTCCCTATACAGATGCTATTGAAAAGTTAGTTTTCTTGTATTACAAGTTAACATTCATTTTGTGATACCCAAATCCTAGACTTGATAATTAACCTTGAAATTGTGTTTCAGGTGGGATCTTAAATGCATGGATGAACTCCCGGAGTACATGCAACTAAGCTACAAGGCATTGTTGGATGTTTATGAAGAAATGGAACAACTTTTGGCTGATCAAGGAAGACAATACCGAGTCGAATACGCAAGAAAAGCGGTACGTAATGATACGTTCATATGACTTGTTTTGGTCATAAACATATATATAAAGTTCTGAAATGTCCAATAATAAAATTGTGAACTTGATGTTCTAAATCCTCAGATGATACGCCTTGCACAAGCTTACCTTCTAGAGGCGAAATGGACACATCTGAACTACAAACCAACATTCGAGGAGTTTAGAGACAACGCATTGCCGACCTCCGGTTATGCCATGCTTGCTATCACAGCGTTCGTCGGGATGGGAGATGTTATAACCCCCGAGACCTTCGAATGGGCAGCCAATGATCCTAAGATCATCAAAGCGTCCACCATTATTTGTAGGTTCATGGACGACATCGCTGAACACAAGGTATATTTACTACATTCCCACATTTCAAATTTATAAAGATCATCTATGCCATAAAACAGTGGGACTTTTGGGGTTTGCATTTGCTAAATGTTTCATATGGGTGCAGTTCAACCACAGGAGAGAAGACGATTGCTCAGCCATCGAGTGTTACATGGAACAATACGGCGTGACAGCACAAGAAGCATACGACGAATTCAACAAACACATTGAGAGTTCGTGGAAAGACGTAAACGAAGAGTTCTTGAAGCCGACAGAAATGCCGACACCAGTTCTTTACCGGAGTCTCAACCTTGCGAGGGTTATGGATGTGCTTTACAGAGAAGGAGATGGTTACACGCATGTTGGGAAAGCGGCTAAAGGTGGGATCACTTCTTTGTTGATCAATCCAATCCCACTTTGAACATTGAAAAAATGCCCTCCCTTTTGAAGATGATTTTCTATGGAGTATTAATTAATAAAGTTTGTACTTAATTAATGAAAAGAAAAGTATAAATTCATTACTTTATTTGCTTTTTTTTTTTGCTTTTATGTACAAAGGAATGAAGAAATCAGTATTATTCTCCTCTTTTTAATCCAATAAAATTCTTTGTCATCTTTATTGTGCAGTTGTTACCATTTTAATTCCTAGATCAAAGTAATCCACCTTTGAATTCATGCGTGCTGAACCGCTTCAAATGCGTAATTTAAAATAATATTTAAGTAATAAATCAGCAATATTAATAACTTTTGTACTTAATTGAAAAGAAAAGTATAAATGCATAATTTTTTTTATTTTAATTTTTGCTTTTACGTTAGTAGAAAGGAATGAAGAAATCAAAATTCTTCGCCTCCTGTTAATCGAATAAAATTCTTAGTCCTAACACCCTAAAACTTAAATTTTAAATTATAAACATTAAATTTTAATCATAAATCTTAAATTTTATACCTTAAACACTAAACTCATTAACCATAAACTCTAACCTACAATCGATGAGTGACCGTCACTCATGTTTGGATTTTTTTGAATTAATTTCTTTCATAATAATCCTTGACACTTGACACAATACTAATGAATTTTCAACACTTGACTTGTAGGGAATTGTCTTGGATGATTTTTAATATGAAAATAATAATAAATTCTTAATATGTTTAAATATTAGTTGCTATATAAGTGACTAATTGAATTGATCCCATTCACCAATTTAAAAGAAATTAAATTCTAAAACTAAAAAAATAAAATTTATTACAGAAAGTATTCGTCTTTCAATAATGGTATATATTTCTTAAAAGGTAAATTACGTATATGTTCGTTAAATTTTACTCTTAAACTTATTTTGATTACTAAAAATTTCAAAACGTTCAATTTACTCACTTAAGTTTAGACATTGAACGTTTTTGTCACTAAAATTTAGACAGTTAACGCTTTTGCCACTCTTAAACCCCAAACAGTCATAGATGATGGTCGTTCGGTCTCAAATTTATCCAGTCACTTCGTCTTGCCCCGCTAAGTGATTCGACTTCCATTTTGTAAAAAAGTACTCTAAAGTTCATGAGTCGCCCAAAAAAATTTTAATTTCTCTCTCACCAATCTCTCTCACATGACGTCGAATAGAGCACGTTTTTAATATGTTGCTTTTTATGCCAATAATTTTTTTTACCGTTCAGATCTTGAAGAAGTTTCTTCGTTCGCCAATAAATATACGCCATCAAAAAGTTAACGGATGAGTAACCAAAAATATTTAATGTCTAAACTTCAGCTAGTAAACTGAATATTTTAAAACTTCAATAACTGAAAGTTTGAAAGTAAAGTTCAATGATGATTTACGTAACTTATTTTAAAAAATAAATAAATAATTTAACTTATTCTCCCGATTTATTTGGGAAGTTCTAAAATTAAGTAGCTTACCGTTAGGCGGATTTTTGTGTAGCTACATAAATTCTTTCCGTTTAGGTAGGGGTCAATTTTAGGTGAAAATAAACTTATTAGTGACTGAATTGAACAAAAAACAAACCTGACAGACTTGACATTTCATTTACCTTTTAAATAAGACCAGGCAGATTGACTTAGTCAATAGGAGATGGCATGGCACGTTCATATTGGTTGGAATTTTTTTAACGGCGAGGATAACAAAAGTGGGGGAAAGCGAGTAACGACGACAAAGTTTAGGGGGCAAAGTGGGCAAAACGTAGTTTATGAGGCAAGTTGGGAAAACATGTATTAAGCCTAAAGTTTATATAATACATTTTATAAAATCTATTAAAAATTTTAGGCTTAATACACATTCCCCCTAAACTTTACCCGTTTTCCCAACTTGCCCCCTAAACCACGTTTTGCCCATTTCCCCCCCTAAAGTTTCGTCGTTACCCATTTTGCCTCATTCCGTTACCCTTTGTCGTTAAAAAAAAATTTCAGCCAATAACATCTTGCCACGTCATCAACTCATTGACTAAGTCAACCCGTCTGGTTTTATTTAAAGGGAAAATGACATGTCAAGTCTGTCAGGTTTGTTTTGTGTTCAATTTAGTCACTGAAAAGTCTATTTTTATCTTAAATTGACCCCTAATTGTTTCTAATTTTTATAATTTAGTCCATTATTTGTTATTATTAATAATATTATTTTATTAAAATGTTAATATTTAATAAAAATAAATAAAATCAAATATTTTAATACTAAATTAGTAATTTTTTAGATAAAATAATTTTTTTGAGAAAAATTCAAATCATGTTCTGATTGAGAAAGACTGTTGAGAGAGGGCGCACTAGCATTATAATATAGGTCTTCTTTGAATGAATTTTTAATACTTGACTTGGGGGTTATTACCCAAATATGGTTCTTGGATTTTTTCACTAATATAGTTCACATTACTTTATTTCCCAAATTATGGTTGTTTATTGTAGAGATCAGAAGTCGGATTGCTCACACTCCGACTTTGAACAGTGTTTTATTGAGAAATTAATAAAATAATGAAGTCGGATTGATCACAGACTTTGAACAATGTTTTATTGAGAAATTTATAAAATAATGAAGTCAGATTGCTCACACTCCGACTTTGAACAGTGTTTTACACTGTAGTCAGATTCCTCTCCCATCATCTTCAATATTTTAATTTGAAAAAAAACCCCCAAAAAGTAGATCTACGATGAAGTCAGATAGTGTTCCATCTAATTTCTAATTTTAAACAGTAAACAACTATAGATTAGAAAATAAAGTGATGAAGACCACATTGTTGGAAATAATAAAAAATTCAAGAACCATATTTGGGTAATAACACCCTTGATTTGATTTTTAAAAATTATAAATATGTTTAAATATTAGTTGATATATCAAGTATTTAATGGTTTGATAATATTATGATAATATTTGTTTAGTTTTTAATTTTTATTAAAATTTAGATCTATTTTATAAATAAAATTATTCGAAGTTGAATTTATTAAAAAAATCACACCTCCTATGATGCTAATCCCTTTATGTACATTATTAATCACTTTCATTATTGGCCTAACAAGACATGTTAAACACAATAAGCATGAAGGTTGTAATCCTCTAGACCCACATATGAGTTATATCAGAATCTAGGAGATCACATTAGAGTCACAATAGCGACTCACAATAAAGATCCAATTAAAATTCTTTTCTTTAAATACATTAAAACTGTGAAACAAAATTCTGTATAAAATATCATTTCAGAAAAATCATGT
Source organism: Hibiscus tridactylites (assembly GCA_958450335.1). Taxonomy (NCBI): domain Eukaryota; kingdom Viridiplantae; phylum Streptophyta; class Magnoliopsida; order Malvales; family Malvaceae; genus Hibiscus; species Hibiscus tridactylites. Next base: position 11,763,799 of record OY288292.1, on the reverse strand, counting down.
AAACATAAAACAATAGTTCGGAAAGCATTCACAGACACTAATATAAAACAATATAGGTCATACATGCCAACTAACTATGCCGATATCGTACTCCAACAACAACGTCGAGAGAACTCCAAACACTGATGTCGATCACTTTACCATGACGGATTTCATCTAACATGCGATTGTAAAACAACATGAGCTTGGGAAAACTCAGTAATAAATAACTACCAAATGATGTTGTGAGCACATGTATGCATAAGGTAAAGCATGTATACGATAGAACATAAACTATCATGGTGTTCCGGGTAACATATTTCAATTATAGTTCATTTTAAATTCTTATCTACCCTTCTATTGTAATCGAATATGCAACTGCACCTAAAAGGCATTAACCTAGGCCCATTGGGCGTAGGTACTATCCTAAGGGAATACCTTATGTCCGAACGAAATTACCCTAGCCGAAGCTAGGAACCTAATACGGACGGAATTACGAGTATACCCTAGCCGAAGCGTAGGAGCCGAATACGGGCGGACCCTAGCCGAAGCATAGGAGCCGAATACGGGCATGCTTACCAACTTGATCAGGGCTGAGCATACAATCTTAAATTAATAACCAGTACCCAATAAAACGATTCTGAACGGTAACAGTCAATTCAGTATTTGGTAGTAGTATGTTAGGAAGTCAGGATGCAAACATATGTTTAATCGGTAAAAATGAAGTATCATTAACCTTGAATTGGGTATACTTATATAAGAAATCAGGAACTAGAAGCCATGTTTTTACTCCAGATAATAGGATTACTTAAAATCAGACTAGATAGACTTGATTCCAATCAAGAACATTAATCATGTAATCATGAACACACTAAATAGTCCAATTTATAACTCAGGAGTCCTTGCTAATTGCAGAAAGGAGACACTGAATCATAGTGCACTTTAAATAGACTTTCGAATCATAAATTATAATTGAATGAATTTCATAATTATCAACTTCGTCTAGGTATACATGAATTATGCTTCAAGACCATCCAATATTATCGGTATATCATGATTATGCACAGATTTATATATATATATATATATATATATATCATGACATATTTTTAAGAATTCATGTATATCAAGATAAATTAAGATTTTGAATATCTCAAGAGACCTCCAGTAGTTACTCGAAGGCAATATGGTCATTTTACCACTCGAGGACAATTTGGTCATTTTATAGGCAGGGGCAATTTCACAGTTTAGCCCTATAATGATAAAATGATGATTTGTAATATTTAGGATTTTCAACGATTTATCGAGCCTCCAAATCCATTTAAACTAATATACCTCAACCTTGCAGTACATTCCAAACATTCAAGTATATGCACTTTCAAATGTACCATTTCCCAGAACGACCTATTGTATATCTAAACCGTCACCTTCATTATTTCACCACCAGACTTACCCCTGAGTAGTTAGACTTATATATCATTCAAAAAAACCTTCCAACCTTATATTAATATCTTGACTGGTTGAAGCACATGAGTCATGTTTTATAACCCTTAGTGGCATTTCAATCACTTTAAGCTTTATTGGTATTTCTAGAATTTTATCAAAGGTAAATTACTTATACCAGTCAAAAGAGTATTTCAGTCATTTTGGAGCTCGGGATATATCGGTCATTTCTGCCAGCTGAACCATTTATAGTATTTCAATCATTTAAGTACTTGAGGTTGTTTCATTTATTTCGGTGCTTCTGATATTTGGAAAAAAATCCATTCATCCCAGAACCCTAGGATTATCCATTATTTCCAGTTAACTTAGACATTTCAATGTCTGAGATACTTCAATCTTTTTGGTCGTTACGATTATTCCGATTAATTTAGCCTTAACGATATTCCACATCCTTTTGTCATTTCAATCAATTCAGTGTTTGAATAATTCAGGCATACGAATAGCTTTCCACAATCTATTTTCACAAATTTATTCAATATTTAAAGAAACCAAGTACTTAGCAGTTTCGAAGGTTCAAATCTTGTTACCATAACTTTCCAAGTAGTTTGAGGTTTTCAAGCGAATCAGGTTGTTTTACCAGATCTAGTGTAGATTCCTAGATCACCTTCAATTCCAGGGTGTTTTAGTCATTCTTATACATCAAGGGCATTTTCGTAATTCCATATTCAAATATTTTTTATGTTAAATCCCTTTACTACTATTTATTGGGTTCGGAGATTAACTGTCATGTTAACCATTTATTAAACACACAAGATCCTTCCCATTATTAATCCTCTCATTCAAGTACTTTGGTCTTATCTAAGTTATCATACTTATATTTTTCGTATCAGATTTGACTTAAGCAGAGTTAACAGTACACTCCATCATAATTATGCATGTGTTAATCAAATACCAACATGTTTATAAAGCAAACAAGAGGTAGTAATGTATTACCTTTAATCTTTGCTATATCGGTCAACTGTGATACTCCATTCGATTGCTTTGAACCCAAAATCGACTTCCCTTAACATCTTATATACAATGAGTTGTGAATACTTTCAATTTCACAATTTCTAAGTTCAATCCTTATTCACATTACTCTTACTGAACAATTAAGTACATACATAAGTTTGTGTTCAAGGTCAGATTTGGAGGCTTTCAGGTCAGAATTTCAGAAAACGGGCTTCAAAATTAGATTCAGGACGTCGAAAAACATAAAATAGGGCTTTTCGGGAAAAGTTGACTTTTTGGTCAAAGTCAACGCTGACGTTACCAGTCAAAGTAAACGCTGATTTCATCGGTCAAAGTCAGTGGTAACGTCAGTGTTCAAGTCAACGCTGACGTCACTAGTTAACCGGGTTGACTCGAGCGGGTTGACTCGGGCGAGTTGATTCACTAAGTTGACTCGGGGTACGGGTCGCGTACGGGTCAACGGTCGGGTACGGGTATGGGCTTTATTTTATTAATGGGTTTAAGCTGGTTTAGTCTGGATCGGTTCGGGTGACTTGGTTTAGTGGCCAGACCGGGTTCAAGGCTGGTCCAGCTAGTTTGGTTCCTAGGACACTGTCCCAGGTGGCCGGATTTCGCCGGCGGTGGCGCGTGGACGCCACGCGTGGCCTGGACAGTCGAGGAACATACCGGAAAATGCCCAAAACGATCCACAATTAACCCTTTACCTTTAACAACTCAAATTTAAGTCGAGGAACTTACCGAAACTTACGAAAATCGAAGAAGTAACAACCGAACTAACGTATCTCCGAGGAGGCCTTAAACGGTGATGAATCGGTAATCGATTGGGTGGATTTTTTTCTCCTCAGCACGAGGAGATCACCGGTGGTGACAGCTTCTAAAACAGGCAACAGAGGTGGCCGAAATCGCCAAAAAATAGAGGGGCGGCTAACCAAGTGTTTCGAATGAACATTCGACTGAATCTCCACGGAGAAGGGTGGCTGCTTGCCGCGAGTGGAGGCTATGGGTGTGATCGGCGTGAGGCGACGTTACCGTTAACGGTGGAGGTAACGTTTACGGCGCGGTGGTGGTTGAGATTGGACGGTGGCTGCGTTCGAGGAGGTGAGGGGAAAGGTGAAGTGTTGAGTATCCCCACTTTTGAGGCAGATGAACCTAATTAATGCTATTAAAGAGGGCAAGTGGGATATTTTATTTATTTTTATTATTTTATTCAAAATATAAGGAATAAATTAAAGGTCGATGAGTTTAACAATTAACACCAAGAGTTGTTATAGTTCAGATAGTTGAGTGTTTGGTTTAGAAGCTTTGAGGTTGTGGGATTAAATTCCCTTAGCAGCGAAATCTATCTCTTCTTTTTTTCACTTTCTTTTATTTTTAATATATATATACTTTTAAGGGTGTTACAAAGGTCTACGTCTACCTATTAACATATTCCGACATGAGATTAAGACTTCAATTTTACAAGTGCATGAATCTAAAAATATGAGATAGACATGTGTCTCCCTACAATGCAAACCACTGTGCACAACATGAATCATTAAAAAATGAAATTTTACAATGTGAGTGGACTGTTTTGGAAAGCATGTGAAAATGGGAGTAGTTATGGAGAAATATACATGTTTTAGTATAAATAAAAACAAAACAACGATAGATATTATATATATATATAACTAATGATGGGATTGAAAATATAAAACTAATTTGTTTTAACATTGGGATTAAAACTTAAAAGAAAACAAAGAGAAAAAGAAGAGTGAAAAGTGCAAGCACTGCTGCACTAGTATTTCTCCTCCATCGCGGCAAATTTTTCTTGGGTTTTGATTTGAATTCAAAGAACTTCAAAATTGAGGTAAGAAATTTATTTTCTTAATGTATTTTTAAGTTATTTAAAAGTTTAAATTACATTTCTATTCATGTTTTCAAATATTTACATCATCTTCAACTTCAAGCTAGGTTTAAAAACTTCAATGGTGAAACAACGGTTTGATCATATTTCTTTGATTTGAAAACACCATAAGTTATCTTTTACGTTCAATAAGAGACTTATAACATGTTCTTAACTTAAAATCATCATATTAGTAATAAATTTTGAAATTTATTCTTGAACCATTCTTAAATTAGGATTATTAGGTGGATTATTATTTCTGAATAGGTACTTATGATCTATTGATTATAGTAGAATGTATAATTAAGGTTTAGAATGCTTAAATTGAGATTTAGCAAAAAGAAGCATAAATTGAACTAGTTTAACTAGTTAAGAGAAAACATGCAAGATGATGTAAGTTTTATAATTTGAATATTTCAATGTGATTGTCGAGGTACTAAAAAGTAGAATATGGCATTGTTTTCAAGGATCGAAGGAGCACGGAACCTCTAAAGGTCAATATGGGTAATAAAAAATGATTCTTTCTTCAAAAGAAAGGGTCTTTTCGAAAATAATATTGATTCTTCTCCTATTAAGAATTTAGTTGATCAAAAAGAGCTCGATCTTTATAGTGGTTTTCCTTCTATTAGTAAAAGCTCTCCAACTCCAAGTCCGAAACTCGTCAATTCTTTTGTAGTGTATAATCGTCCAAGTAAAGCTCCAAGAGTTGAACAAGAAACCTTTGATGCATCCACTGTTGAGCGTGATCCTGGATTGCGAAATTCTATTGGGATTTTCCTCCAAATCAACGAGATGAAGTTCGTAGAGCATATATTGGGAAGGGGCCTTATCAACCCATTCCTTCTAATGATCCAAAATATGTTGATAAGTATAGGTGGCGATTTTTGAGTTCATGGTATAAGTTATTTCCTGATTGGTTAGAATTTTCACCAACCAAGGATGTCGCTTATTGTCTTCCATGTTTTCTCTTTAGCAAGCCCCTTGGACATTTTGGATCAAATACTTTTACTCGTGATGACTTTCGATCTTGGAAGAAAGTTAATGAAGGATCTAATTGTGCATTCCTTCTTCATGTCGAAAAAATACAAACTCTCTCCACAAGAATGCAATGATAAGCTATCATGATTTGAAAAACTCTTTGCAACATATTCAAAAAGTGATTGAGAAACAAAGTTCTGACCAAGTTGCTAGAAACCGATTGCAACTCAAAGTTTCTATAGAAGTTATAAAGTGGTTGACATTTCAAGGTTGTGCTTTACGGGGCCGTGATGAAACAGGAGATTCAACTAATCGTGGTAACTTTCTTAAATTAGTAAGTTTTTTGGCTTCTTTCAATGATGAGGTTGCTACAGTTTTGAAAAATGCTCCAAAAAATTCAAAGTATGTTTCTCCAAAAATCGAAAAAGAGATTCTTTGTCTTTTTCGATCTAGGATCCAAAAGCATATTCGAGAGGAAATTGGAGAACAAAAGTTTTGTGTCATAGTTGATGAAGCTCGTGATGAATCAAAAAGGGAACAAATGGCGATTGTGTTGAGATATGTTGACAAGGAAGGTTTTATACGTGAAAGATTTTTTGATCTAGTCCACGTGAGGGAAACTACTTCGTCTGCATTGAAGAACGCGATTTGTGATGTTCTTTCACATCATTGTTTGAATGTGAAAGACATAAGAGGTCAAGGATATGATGGAGCTAGCAATATGCGTGGGGAATTCAATGGTTTGCAAGCATTGCTCCTTAAAGAATGTCCATTTGCTTATTACATTCATTGTCTTGCTCATAGATTACAATTGACCTTGGTGGCGGTATCAAAGAAGTGATTCCGGTTGCACAATTTTTCTCATATTGCGTGGGGAATTCAATGGTTTGCAAGCATTGCTCCTTAAAGAATGTCCATTTGCTTATTACATTCATTGTCTTACTCATAGATTACAATTGACCTTGGTGGCGGTATCCAAAGAAGTGATTCCGGTTGCACAATTTTTCTCATATTTGGCTATCATTATAAATTTAATTATGTCTTCGTGCAAGAGACAAGATCAGTTGAGAGATGCCCAAGCAAGTTATATTGCAGATATGATTGCTATTGAAGAATTAGAAACATGAAAGGGAAAAAATCAGATTGGCACTTTACAACGTGCAAGAGATACAAGATGTGGTTCACATTTAACTTCTCTTTGTAGTTTGCTCAAGATGTTTGATGCCACTTGTTCTGTTCTTGAGAACATAATAAGTGATGGAAATTTGACTCAAAGAAGTGAAGCGGATAGTGTTTATGATGTGATGACATCTTTTGAGTTTGTATTCATCTTGCACCGCATGATAGATCTTTTGAGTATCACTATTGATCTTATTCAAGCTTTGCAACGTAAGTCTCAAGATATACTAAATGCTTTGTGTTTGGTATCAAGTGCAAAGAAACTTATACAAAGATTTAGAGAAGAAGGATGAGATCCTTTACTTGAAAAAGTAACAATGTTTTGTGATAAACATAATATAGAGATCCCCGATATGAATGCTCCATATAAAGGTGGTAGAGGGAGGCCTCGACTTTAACGAGATGTCATCTCAGTTAGGCATCATTATCGTGTTGATATATTTGTCTCTGCTATTGACTCTCAAATGCATGAGATGAACATTGGATTCAAAGATAACATGATAGAGTTACTTGAACATAGTTTTGCTTTAGATCCAAGGGATGGTTATAAATCATTCTGCATTGATGATATATGAAAGCATGCAAATAAATTTTACTCAGAAGACTTCACAGAGCAAGAAAGATTGCACTTGAAAGTTCAATTAGAACATTTTGAGTTAGAAGCTCGTGGGAGCCGTGAATTAAGAAAGGCGTCAACAATTTCAGAACTTTGTCAAGTGTTAGCAAATACTCAAAAGTCAAGTACTTATCATCTTCTTGACCGACTTGTTCATCTTGTTTTGACTCTTTCTGTTTCTACTGCGACCACGGAACGAGCTTTTTTCGGCTATGAAACTAGTGAAGACTCACTTGCGTAACAAAATGAAGGATGAGTTTTTGTCGAGCTACTTAATAACATATATTGAGAAGGAAATTGCTCGTTGTTTATCTGTAGATTCTCTTATTGATGACTTTGATCTAATGAAAGAGCGTCGAGCACAATTTCGAATGCCTACTTTTGACATGTAAGAGAGTCCTTTTGCAATATTTTTTAGATTCAAAATTATTACTTCTCTTAGAAGTTTTTTTGTTTGTTCTTAAGTAGTTTAGGAGTTAGCTTATAAGTCAAATTCCTGTATTTTGTAAGTTTTCTTCATCTCTTAGAAGTAAAACTCAAGCATATTAATGCAAATTGTAAATCATTGTTCTTGTGAAAGGGAAATGAGAATGGAGAAGAACCTTTTTATGTGTACATTTTGTTCTTGCTTTTTTTATGTTTTTTTTTTTGCATTGACTTGTGTCACCATAGTTTATATAAAAGTTCGTCCCCCTAACATAAAATTCTAGGTCTGTCCATGCTTCAAATACTTCAAATTTGAGAACGCACTCAAAAGTCTAATAAACTGAATTGTTTAGTTTCATAAGTGTTAAGTTTTTAATCTAAACTAATAAAGTAATAGATGACACTGAAATTACTAGTGTGTAGGTTGACCATAAAAATATTAGATAATGATAAATTTCGACGACAATTTAAAAAATATTTTTTAAATATTGATGGAGAAGATGATGAGATAGAAGAAAAGAAATAGATCATGTTTGTATAAAAATTAATAAAATATATATTTTGACATCTATGTCACATCTAAATTGTCATCTAACTCAAATGTAATGATTGATAGGGAATAATAACAGTTAATTCAATATAACGAACTCATTCATGATCGCCATGTGAGAACGACGAGGAGTAGGAATTGGGAACCGACTATGGACGTTATTTGTAGCGAATCTACCGAACCAACTACACTGGCAGGGAATCTGGCAGGTATTCGATTGCCATGGTGTGGTGGTCGACGTGTTTGTACCCTGGAAAAGAGCGAGAGACGGCTCTCGTTTTGGATTTGTTAGAATGGCCTCGGCGATCGACACGGATAGGGTGATCGAAAGACTGGATGGGTTTTAGTTATATGGCTCCAAGATTAGGATTTCCATGGCGTATAATGGGGAGAGGGAGATGTCACGACAACGATATCGGAAGCCACAGAAGGCTGCGCCCCAACCTAATAGAAAACAACGACCATTGGAAAAGAAGGAGAAACCTAACGGGAGTGATGATCACCAGGATTTGGCAGGACACCAACCGGGGAAGGGGAGTATTTCAGTAACTCACGATACCCCCAACGATGAGGAAAGAAAGTTGGGCACGACACCTCGCAAAAAATCAAAAGGGGTAATCGACTTGGAAAAATCAGAAATACTCAAAACATGTGCTGTAGGCTTCTGCCGTCGACCGTATCAAATTGCGGAACTAGCGAAAGAATTACACAAGGCAGGTTTAATGGGTCTATCAGTAATGCGGGTAGCGGGAGCGGTTGTGCTTTTGATGTTCGATACAGTGGAGGCCAGTGAAGCGATGCTACGATCAAATAAACTAGACCAGTGGCTAGAGAGTGTATCACCATGGGCGCCAACAACAGTGATCCCAAGTAGGAGAATTTGGCTTTCTATTGGGAATTTGCCGATACATGCCTGGTCGGAGGAAACTTTCAGCAACATTGCGGCATTATGGGGTGTATTGACCCGTATAGACATAGAAATGCTAGCTCCATCCTCATTTGAGAGAGCATGAATTCAAATTGAAACTGACTGGGCTTTTCGCATCGATGAAATAATTGAACTGGAAGTGGCGGAGGAGACATATCAAATTCGTGTTCTAGAATTTGAGGAAGCAATAGGTCCTAAATGCGATTGCAGTTGTGATGTTGAACCAAGTGAGAGTAATGAAGAGGAGGGGGAAAGAGAGATTGATTGGAAAACTAATTCCGTCTATAATGATAACGAAACATCAATAGAGGATACAGTGGTACCAAATTCCGTCTCCATACACGACACGAAGACAATGGGAGAATTAAAGATCGATCGGAGCTATCTCGATCGTATTTGGAGAGAAAACCAAAGAGAGGAGTGGGGGTGGTTGAGACATCGAGTTGGATGAATGATGAACAAGTGGGATTATTAGACAGGGAGGAGGGTGAACGGATTAGTGGTGAGGTATTGTGTGCTGTGCAGGAGATTGATAAAATTTGTGAAGATTAGTCGCAAGAAATTCGAATAGAACCGAGCCCAGCGAGGAATGGGCCAAGAGTGGAAATACCAAGAGCGAATAAAGCGATAGTAGTTGAGGTAAATGGGGAACAGAAACACATCCGACAATTAGAGGAGATTGAGGCATGCTTGGCGAAAGAGGGGGATAAATCGACAGTCGAACAACACACTAAAAGGGGACGTGGACGGCCGCGGAAAAAGAAAGATTTGACTACTGAAACCGAGGTAATTGTGAATGGTTCTCTCTCAGATTCTGATTTTGTTTGTCGTAAACAAGGGTTGTTGCGTGAGGCTAGGGAGACAGTAGATTTGGGGAATTTAATAGGGGCAGTAACGGAGGGACGTGAAGACGAGATAATCAGTGATATAGCGTGCTTAATTGAAGCGCGTAGACAAAAAATCTAGCAAACAATGAAAATGTTGTCGTAGAATGTTCGTGGGATCGGAGCGTTTTCGAAAAGGAGATCGATCCAACGTATTCTACGTCAACATAGGTGCGTTTTGGCTCTCCTACAAGAGACCAAAACGGAAATTATCACAGAGGAGATATTTCGACAAATTTGGTATGAGGATGGTTTTGAGTTTAGTTTTGTGCCATCGAATGGGAGAGCGGGTGGGGTAATTGCAATATGGGATCCTAAAGGATTCAAATTAGAGTCACAGGAATGGCGGATGAACATGATTGTATTGGTTGGTCGATGGGTGAAGGAGGATTGGGCGGCAGGGCTAATTGGAGTGTATGCACCGTGTGCGATCATGGAGCAATTGTTATTTTGGGAGGAAATTAGCCATGTGGTACAAGCGAAACGTATCGAATGGTGTATATGTGGCAACTTTAACATGGTGACTAAAGAAGCTGAACGCACGAGAATTACACATAATGCTAGAGGTATGAGTAATTTTTGTGATTTCATTGAACATATTGTTGTGATCGATGTACCAATGCAGGGCAAGAATTTTACTTGGTTCGGTCCGGGGGGAAGGGCAGTCGTTTGGATCGTTTTCTTGTGACACAAGGGTGGGTGAACCGGTTTGAGGCGTTGACAGTAGTGAACCTGCCAAAGGAGTTGTCTGACCATTCGTCAATTTTACTTGTGGGTGATGTGTTTGACAACGGACCGAAACCGTTTCGCTTTTATAATGTGTGGTTGAAAAATATTCCAGCAATAGAGGATGAATGGAAACGGTTAACAATAAATGATGAGGGTGCGGCTATATCGACGAAATTAAAAGGCTTGAAAAGTATGTTAAAAGGCTGGAATAGGGGTGTTACGGACATCGAAAATTAGTACACAAATGTGGTTGCGGAATTGGACGCATTGGATGCTAAGTTTGGGACTACGGGGCAATCGGTGGAAGATGTAGCACGGGCAAAGGAACTATACAAGCAGCTGTGGAAATTAGCAAAGTTGCGTGACTCCATATGGCGTCAAAAATCACGCATACTATGGTTAGCGGAGGGAGATCGTAATACAAGTTTTTACCACAAAGTGGTGAAGCTTCGACAACTCCAAAATTAGATTGATGGCATACAAGTAGAGGGCCGATGGGAAACTAACCCAGAAATGATGAAGATTATGGTTCGAAGGGAGTTTCAACGGCATTTTGATAAACCAAAGTCAGGTGGTTCCATGTTACCAAATGTGAATTTTGGGAGATTATCGATTGAACAACAACAGGGCCTCGAGGTGGCATTCTCGGAGGAGGAAGTAAGGGCGGCGATTTGGAGTTGCGAGGGGGAAAAGGCACCAGGCCCGAATGGCTTCCCAATCGAATTCTTCAAGAAAGGATGGACATTTTTAAAGGAGGATATTATGAGGTTTATGACTGAATTTTTTGAATCTAGTAGATTACCACCAGGAGTAAATTCAACTTTTGTAGTGTTGATAGCGAAAAAAGACTGTCCGAGAGTTATTGGGGATTTTCGCCCAATCTGTTTATTGAACTCTGTTTACAAGATACTGGCGAAGTGCTTGGCGAAAAGACTACAAGGGGTGTTGCCTTCGCTGATTACCGATGTACAGGCTGCTTTTATCCGAGGTCGCCAAATTATGGCTGGAATTCTATTAGCCAATGAGGTAATTCATTCCATGAAGAAAGGAAATTTGGCGAATGGAGGTTTAGTTCTGAATCTAGATTTCACGAAAGCCTATGATTGTATAGATTGGGACTGCCTAAGTAGAATTATGTGCCGTATGGGATTTGAGGAGAGATGGAGGGAATGGATAATGGCGTGTGTGAGCTCAGTTCGCCTATCGATTTTGATAAATGGGAGTCCGACGAAGGAATTTCTGATGCGAAGAGGCATTAGGCAGGGAGATCCGTTATCGCCACTTCTGTTTGTGATTGTAGCTGAATTAATCCACCAATTCATGATCAATGCGGAACGAGTGGGGTTGATACAAGGAATCCGAGTGGTGGGGGATATTATGTTGTCACACTTACAATTCGCCAATGACACTATTGTGTTCTTATCAAGCGATATAGAGGGTGCGAGGAACTTAAAAAGAGTATTGACATGTTTTGAGTATGCATCCGGTTTACAGATAAATTTTGATAAGTCCTGTTTATTTGGAATTGGGGTAGACAGTGAGCTAATTGCGGATTTTGCATCGGTCCTCGGCTGCACAATTGGTGAATTACCGATCATGTACTTGGGAATTAAGCTGGGGGTTCATCCACGAGGGGAGGAAATGTGGGAACCGTTGATTCGAAATGTGCGTAAACAGCTTGCAGGATGGAAGCACAAGTCCCTATTGTTTGTAGGTAGATTGCTCTTGATCAACACAGTTTTATCGGCTCTTCCTGTCTATTACATGAGGATTTTTATGGTCCCTAAGAAGGTGATACGACGGATTGATTGCATTCGAAGAAATTTTCTTTGGGGTGGTTCGGAAGAGAGGTCGAAGTTGAGCCGGATTAGATGGGATGTGGTGTGTAAGCCGAAACGGGTGGGAGGGCTTGTGGTGTTGAATTTATGTATCAGAAATTTGGCACTATTGGCCAAATGGGTTTGGCGTTTTGCACATTCGGAGAATTCTCTTTGGAAAGCAATTATTGTGGCGAAATATGGTGCGGATGTACAATAGTGGAAAATTCAACATAAAGGTAAACGACACATGTCGGCAATGTAGAAACAAATTGTCGAGGTACAGGAACATGAATATGTGGATGCATTTATAAATGTGGATCAATTTATGTGGCTTGTGGGGGAGGGGAATAAGGTGCTGTTCTGGTGGGATTGCTGGGCACTCGATGTACCGCTGAAGAACTTATTTCCACGTCTGTTTGGGTTGGCGACAAATAAAATGAGCTTTGTATGTGAGATGTTGAGTTGTCCAAGCGGGGATTGGGCGACGCATTTTCGACGGGAACTACGAGTCTTTGAAACAAAGAAACTTGATGACTTGAGAGCATGTGTGGCAGATTTGAGATTACACGCGGGTGTATCGGATAGAATTGTATGGAAACATGTAGTGTTGGGACTGTTTTCGGTGGGAAAATTACAAGAATTGATGTCCTCAATTGGCCTCTCCGATACAATGCAGGTGGGAATGGTATGGAACATGCCAATTGTGCCGAAAATTCAATGTTTCTTGTGGTTCATTTTGGTCGATCGTTTGCCGACTCTAAGAATACTGTTTGATCATGGAGTTCCTATACCGATGGATTCTCTTGTATGCCGATGGTGTGATGGTGGTGAGGACAATTGCGACCACATCTTATGGTCTTGTTCGTTCACATTTGAGGTATGGTCTTTTTTCTTCTCATGGTGGGATGTTGCTGTGGTGCGGACGCGACAAGTGGGTGACTTTATTGCTCAATGCTGGCTGGGTTGGTTTCATGAGGAGATCCGAGCGTGGTGGGTGATAGGTTGTGCAAGCGTTTTGTGGTCATTGTGGTTGGCGCGGAACGATCTTATGTTCCAAGACCGTCGAACTTCAAGTCGGGTAGTCTTTTTTTTTGGCCCAGCTTCGGGCATTGTATTGGACTCGTGCTTATATGCGAGAGGCTTGTGTGAATGAGGCGAGCTGGTGGACTTGCCTTAGGGATTGCTGGTCGGTGCAGCAAGTAACAAACCTGAATCGGATGCATGTCGTGTGGCTACCCCCTTTGGAAGGCGTGTGGAAATTCAATGTAGATGGAGCCGCAAGGGGGAAACCGGGGATGGTAGGGTATGGAGGGGTGCTACGGGATTGTCATAGCGAATTTTGGCAATTTTTTCAGGTTCGATAGGAATTGCTGATTCTAATGTGGTAGAAATTCAAGCGATTGCTTATGCATTACGGCTGTTATGTGAGATGCAGTTGGGGACGGTTTCATCGGTTGTGGTGGAATTCGACTCGATGGTGGCGGTGTCATGGATGCATCGCACAGAGCATCGTCTGTGGCAGCTTTGGCGGTGGTTTCAACAAATTGATGAGGACTGCTCCGTGTTGCCTTGTGTTTGTTTCAACCATATCTTTCGAGAAGCAAATGGATTGGCGGATTCCTTGGCGAAAAGTGGTGTTGATAGGGGTAATTGGGTATGGTTGTATCGCCATTGACGAGTTGATTGTCCATCGGCACAATCACATTGGTACTCTTTTCCTCTACCTAGGCTTAGAGAGGTTTTTAATGAGGCCATTGTGCATTGTGATTTTGTATGATTTCATATTAATAAAATCATACGTGTTGTTCAAAAAAAATGTAATGATTGATAGGTAATTATTCTATGCACAGACATTAGAAAAAAAATATTTCACAAATATTTTAGTTTTAGGGTTTAGAGACTTCATTTAGGATTTAGTGTTTAGGATTTAATTGTAGGAATTTTGAATTTAATGAGGTTGTGATTAGAATTTAAGGTTTAATGTTAAAATTTAGGGTTTATAGGTTAAAACACAAAGCCCTAACCATATTACCCTAACCCTAAATACTAACCCTAAACCTTAAATTTTAACAATGGATCCTAAATTATAAACCTTACACCTAAACACATAAATTATAAACCCTAAACCGAGTCATTAAACCTTGAAGCTAAGACGCTTATGAAAATTTTTATATAATACGTTTTGCAAAATGTTTTAAGATTTTTATATCGATATATTTGTTCAACAAAAGTTACATTAGTATAATATATTAAAAATAAGGGTAAAGTACACAGACGGTCACTGAACTTTGATGCAAAAAACAAAATGGTAACCAACCTTTCAAAAATCACGAAATAGCAATTAAACTTTAGATTTTGAAACAAAATGGTAACTAGGGCGTTAAACCCCGTTAACCCCTAACGAAAATCTAACGTGTATGCCACATCATACCCAGTTTTCCACGTCATATATAAAAAATAATAAAACAATATTACACGTCATAATTAATATAAATAATTTTTAATCCCCGTTAACCCTAGAGCTTTTGCTGTTCTTGAGTGGCTATGGCGGAGGGTTTTGAGCCCTACCATGTCCCACAATAAAGTAGAAGAGAAAAGCTAAGAGTTGTGGCTCAAAACCATCTGGCTTGTTTTGAATCCACAGCTGTTGCTCTTTCAGCTTCCTCGGGTTTTCTTCCTTTCTACGACCCTTCTCTTCTTTCTTCTGATTTGTTAACTGCCACTGCTGGGGGTAGCCATGGCTTCCACCACCAGACTGGTAAAAACAATACCATTTGTGTTGTTAAAGAAAGTGTGAATTTCATGGGCTTTGTCAAGATTGATCTTGGTTGAATGTTTGCATTCTCAAAGGGACGGTGCTGGGAATACACGAAGATAAGAGATACAAGTCCGAGTCGAAGAAACCAGAGCTCAAATCTGTGGATATTCTTGGTCTTGGAACTGGACCAGAATTGGAGAAGAAGCTCAAGTATGCCGAGGATGTTTCTTCCGCTATAATATTTGGAAGAGAGCTAGTGAATTCACCAGCAAATGTACTTACCCCTAGTTCGTATGAGCATTATTCTTGCCTTTTGCCAACAACCCTTTCTAATTGGCAATGATACATCTATAATTTGCCTTTTAATGCTGCAGCCACAATAGCAGCGGAGGCTTCGAAAATCGCTTCCTTATACAGCGATGTTCTATCTGCAAACATCTTGACTGCAGAGCAGTGCAAGGAGTTGAAGATGGGATCTTATCTGGGAGTTGCTGCTGCATCTGCAAATCCTCCCCATTTCATCCATTTGTGTTACAAACCTCCAAATGGATCTATCAAAGCCAAGTTAGCATTAGTTGGAAAAGGATTGATATTTGACAGGTAATTTCATGATATGTTACTCCGACTCTTTATTTCCCGGCACCCGTGTTTGACACTTTGAACATGATTTTGAGGGTATGTTCCTCCAAAATATGGAATCACTTCAAAAAGATTGAGCATATAACATGGATAGGCTTTGAATGTTAGTTTTAAATGTTATTAGTGGTGGCTACAATATCAAGACTGGATCTGGTTGCTCGATTGACATCATGAAAACCGACATGGGAGGTTCCGCGGCAGTTCTCGGTGCAGCAAAAGCCCTCGGGCAAATCAAACCTCCTGGGGTTGAGGTGAGTCATTTGGTTAGCATTAGCTGTGCTTATTCCTCCACCCTTCTCTTTTTTTGTCAATCTCTGCTTATTAAAATAACAAATGTCAGATACTCTTAAATGGCGTTAGGTTTAGTCTGATGTGGAAAACTGGGTGAGATGTGGCATACACGTCAGATTTCCGTTAGGGGTTAACGGGGTTTAACGCCCTAGTTACCATTTTGTTTTAAAATCTAAAGTTTAATTGCTACTTCGTGATTTTTGAAAGGTTGGTTACCATTTTGTTTTTTGCATCAAAGTTCAGTAACCGTCTGTGTACTTTACCCTAAAAATAAATTGTAAGAATTTTCGTGTTGGTAGCTACTAGAGTCATTTGCTTTTGTGTTTTTGCTTTCTTTGGCGTTGGTGCTCTTTCAACATTTTTTTAGCGTTATCTCGTCATACTCTTTTTCTCTAATTAAAATTAAGGATGTTTTTACGAAGCACATAGTAATATAATGTTGTATGATTTTTCTTGTAATAAAATTGTATGGTTGTTGATAAAAAAAATAAAAGCATTATAGTATAGCGGTCTTGTTTGAATGGTTGGGATGAAGAAAGACTGTTGAGAGAGCGCGCACATGTTTGGAATTTTTTTAAAATAATTTGTCCTTCATAATAATGCTTGACACAATACTAATGAATTTTCAACACTTGACTTGTAGGGAATTGTCTTTTATAATAATAATAATAATAATAATAATAATAATAATAATAATAATAATAATAATAATAATAATAATAATAATAATAATAAAGAAGAAGAAGAATACTAATAAAACATGTTTTAAATATTAATTGATATAAAAAACATGTTTTATTCTTCTTCTTCTTCTTTATTATTAGGAAATATAATTAGTTTTATTAAGAAGGAACGATGGGCGACGGCAGAACTGGAGGAGAGGGGCGTGGATGGTGGACTTTATTCATCGGAAATCTACCTCAACAACTACATCGGAAAGGGGTCTGGCAGGTCTTTGATCGGCACGGGGTAGTAGTAGACGTGTTTGTACCAACGAAGCGAGCATGAGATGGATCCAGGTTTGGGTTTGTGAGGATGAAAACGAGGGAGGATGTCGAGCGGGTGATTGAACGTTTCAATGGTTTCCGATTGTATGGGTACAAGATCACAGTTCGATTGGCACAAAGAGATAATAGGAAGGCGTATTGGCGACGAAGGAATGGGGATTCCAAGGCGACGTCGAAGCCGGCTGGTAATATGACTCAATCGGAAAAAGTGAAATTGGACAACAAGAGCGATCTAGGAGTGGGATCGATGGATAAAATTCCAGAATATAGGAAGATAGATGGGGTAATTGATGAGGATAAATTGGAAATATTGCAAAATTGTGTTGTTGGATTCTGCCAGAAGCCGATGTCGGTGATGGAATTGGCAATGGAATTAAAGAACGCCCAAATTAAGGATGTTTCGGTGATGAGGGTGGTGGGTTCGTTAATGCTTCTCATGTTCCCAAATAAGGAAACAATGAGGAAATATATGCAATCGAAGTGCTTTGATAAATGGCTTGAAAACGCAATGGAATGGTCGACGGAAATTGCTGTTCCGAACCGACGTGTTTGGATAGAGGCGTGCAGAATACCAATCCATGCCTGGTCAGAGGGGACATTTCGTAAAATTGCACATTTATGGGGCGAGTTAGTTCGAATTGAAGACAACACGTTGGCGCCGGGATCTTTCGAAAGTGCTAGAATGTTGATTGAGACGGATTGGTTCCTACCAATTGAGGAGAATTTAGATGTGGTGATTACAAACAAGCATTATCGGATTCGGGTGACGGAGGTTCACGACGTATTTGGCAATGATATGAGGAAGGAAAGGGACGGGGATGATGGCGTGGAGGATGATGAGGAATTGGACGGTGTGAGTCGGACGGATGAAGTGTTGCCCGTGGAAATAAGGGCCACTACACCTCTACATTTAGACGAGTGTAAGGAGGCGACGACTGACACGATAGTACCCAATTCTATTAGTGATGGTTCCCCGACCATTTGGAAAATCAATAAACTATGGGACGACAATAAGAGGCAGGATGATCGGGTGCTGGGGTCGGGGTCCACAAGGGGTACGACGAGGGTGCTGGAACCTACATCGTCGGGTGTAGCAGAGGAAGAAATAGGGATGGTAGATCGGATGATTGTGAAGCAACAAACGTTGGATTTAAATGAATGTGAAAGGGATGTGGGAGGTGAAACAGAGCATGTGCACGAGCAGAATTTTGGGCCCCAATCCGAAATTAATAGGGCTGGGATAGTAGCAATTGTGGATTACAAAGGTAGGCAGAGGAAAGTTAGACAATTATCAGAACTCATTCGAACGACTGGGGGGAAGACGACCGCTGAGGAAAATAATCAAACAATGCTGAAGCGAGGAAGAGGTAGACCGAGAAAAAATCCTCCACCAGCCGAAAGTCTCCTGATTGCAAACGGATCACTATCCGATTCAGATTTTTTGCAGCGCAAGAGGAGTATTTTGAAGGAGGCGCATGAGACGTTGGAATTAGGTAAATTACTGGGGGCAGAGACGATAGGTAACGAAGAGAATGTCATAAGGGATATCGCAAGGATTATTGAGGCGAGGGAGGCGCCGCGGACATAGGTGGCGATGAGGACGCTGTCGTGGAACGTGCGCGGGTTGGGCGCGGCTGCGAAGAAGAGACCAGCCCGCAATCTTATACGACAACATAAAGGTGAGTGTGTCATTTTGTTGGAGTCGAAATTGGAACTGGTTTCGGAATTTATAGTGAAGAAGATGTGGGTGTCGGATAAATTTGATTTTGCATATTCACCTTCGATAGGGAGGTCAGGGGGTATTATTATATGCTGGGATGAGGATAGATTTAAGGTGTCTATGAAATTGGTTGAGGAACGGTTTGTGTGTATCGAGGGATGTTGGCTTAGTGACAATTGGGTATGTGGATTAATGGGGATATATGCACTATGCGATATTGAACAATAGAGGATTCTATGGGAACAATTGCTAGCAGTGATGGGAAATAGTGAGGTACCGTGGTGTTTGATAGGAGATTTTAATATGGTTACATGCTTGGAGGAGCGACAAGGGTGTGTGATGACGAATAGGGGAATATATGTGTTTGTCGAGTTTGTTCAAAATAGTGCATTGGTGGACTTGGAGTTAAAGGGACATTCGTTTACTTGGTTTGGAGCCGATAATAGGTGTAGCCGGATAGATCGCTTTTTGGTGTCGCCGAATTGGATTGATCGATATGAGAACTTGTGCTTATCGGCTTTGCCGCGTGGGGTGTCGGACCATACACCATTGTTGTTGGTAAGTGATGTGCTGGATTGGGGTCTGCGGCCGTTCTGTTTTATCAATGCATGGTAGGTGAACGAAAATATGTCATGGATATACAAGAGGAGTGGACGCGCATCTCATGTATGGCGGAGCAAGCTGACATATGCAACAAATTGAGACTCATGAAACATTTTTTGCGTGGGTGGAATAAAGAAGTTTTTGGGAATCTTGAGCAGTAAATCGAAGTGGCGACGAAAGAATTGGATGTAATCAATGGGGTGGTGAGTGCGGGTAATGTATCGGAAACACAATTGGCACATAAAAGAGTGACCCAATGCAAAACATGGACATTGTCGCGGTTGAGGGAATCAATATGGAAGCAGAAATCACGCGTCAAATGGTTGAGGGAGGGGGATGGTAACACGGTATTTTTTCATAGAGCGACGAAGTTGAGAGCAATGCGTAATGATTTTTCAAGATTAATGATTGAGGGGGTATGGGAGACCAATCCTGTTAGATTACGACATGCAATATTTTCGGAGTTCAAAGCACACTTTTCATTACCTAAGACCATGGGGGCTATGGCGATGGGAGTGAACTTCATGTGTTTATCCGAGGGTATGGTTGCCGAGCTGGAGAGACCGTTCGGGGAGGAGGAAGTGAGGGTTGTTATATGGGGATGTGAAGGTTCGAAGGCACTGGGTCCCGATGGGTATACCTTCGAGTTTTATAAGAAAGGTTGGGAATTTTTGAAAGGCAATGTGATGGAGGTGTTGACTCGTTTCCGTGAGACAAGTTTGCTGCCGAATGGGTGTAATTCGGCATTTGTAGTGCTAATTCCAAAGGTGGAATAGTCGCGACAGTTGGGAGACTATAGGCCTATTTGCCTATTGAATTCGATCTATAAAATACTCGCTAAATGTTTGGCGAAGAGGCTACAAAAGGTCTTACCGGGGGTAATTAGTGATGTTCAGTCGGCTTTTGTGAAGGGGCGTCAAATTGTTGATGAAATTATGTTAGCGAATGAGGTGTTACATTCGATGCAAAAGAGGTCATGTGGTAAGGGAGGGGTGTTGCTGAAACTTAATTTTGCCAAGGCTTATGACTGTGTTAAATGGGAGTGTGTAGAGGCAATTCAGTGTAGCATGGGTTTCAGTTCGAAATGGCCTAAGTGGATGAGAATATGCTTGAGTACGGCGAGGTTGTCGGTGTTGCTAAATGGGAGTCCGACTCCAGAATTCCCTATGCAACGAGGATTACGGCAAGGGGATCCGTTATCGCCCCTTTTATTTGTGATTGTGGCAGAGTTATTGCATCGCTTGTTAAGCGAGGTGGAGAAGTCAGGTTTGATAAGGGGTGTGCGTGTCGTGAATGACTGTCAGGTATCCTACCTTCAATTTGCGGATGACACGATTATATTTTTTACAAGGAGAGGTACATTATGCTGCCAATTTAAAAAGGGTCTTAACATGCTTTGAGTATTTTTCGGGGTTGCATATTAATTACTTGAAGTCATCCATGTATGGTGTGGGGGTGGACGAGGGGGTGGTGAATGAAATGGCGAATATTATGGGTTGTAAGAGGAGTGAGCTGCCGATGGTTTATCTCGGGTTACCACTTGGTGTAGATTCGCGTAGTTTGAGTATGTGGGAACTGCTATTACAACGATTTCGGAAGAGCTTAGCTGGGTGGAAAAGAGACTCATTGTCTTTTGCGACTCGTCTGACGCTATTAAACTCGGTGTTATCCGCTTTGCCGATTTATTATATGGGCATGTTTTTGGTTCCGAAGGGTATTGTTAGAAGAATTGATAGGAATAGGAGGTCATTCTTATGGGGGGATCGGAGGAAAGGCGACGTATGAGCCGGGTGAATTGGAAGATAGTATGTCGCCCGCGGAAATTTAGGGGATTGGGGGTTGTGGACTTATATCAACGAAACCTGGCTCTGTTGGCAAAATGGCGTTGGCGGTTTGCGGTAGAGGGGGAATCATTGTGGCGATCAGTGTTACTGGCTAAGTATGGGGCGGATGTTTTTGATAGGAGGATGCCATTGGTTCGGCAAAAGTCGATGTCGATAGTATGGAAGCAGATAGTAACATTGCATGAGCGAGATGAGGTGCATCGTTATATGGCGAGTTCTAACTTTGTATGGTTGGTTGGGAATAGACGTAAAATATTGTTTTGGCGGGATACATGATACGCGGAGGTGCCGTTATGTATGTTGTTTCCCCGACTGTTCCGTCTTGCTAAGAACACTTGGGCATTGGTTTATGATTATGCATCGGGGACCTTGCTGGTACATGGGAGGTGGGAGGATTTTTTCAGGCGCCCACTTCGATCGTGTGAGGAGAATATGTTGAAGGAGCTATGAGGTATAGTGGGATCGGTAACTTTGCATGCTGCGAAGGAGGACTTGCTAGTATGGAGGCATTCGACGACGGGACAGTTTTCCATCGCTGGTTTGTATAGATTGATGACATCTTTCGGGTTGGACAGCGATCGGACAGTTTCGGCGATTTGGTCGGTGCGAATGCCACCTAAAATACATTGTTTTGTGTGGTTTATCTTGTTGGACCGGTTGCCTACTTTATGTTATTTGAGGGATAGGGGGATGAGGTTGGAAGTTAACGATTATCATTGCCGATGGTGTGGAGTGGGGGAGGATACAATGAATCACATTTTATACCTTTGTTCGGGTGCAAGGGAGGTTTGGTCGTGCTTCTTTGCGTGGTGGCAAGTGGAATTGGTGCGACCAGCAACCGTGATAGAGTTTTTGACCGGGGTGCTGGAAGGTACGTTTCGGGGAGCGATGCGGGATAGATGGTTGTCGGGATGTGCTGCTACGTTGTGGTCACTATGGTTAGCGCAGAATGCGTTAATTTTCCAGGATAAGCATATTTCAGTGCGGGAATTAATGTTCTTAATTAAACTCCGAGCATTTTATTGGGTGAGAGCGTTTGACCTGCATGACTTAATTCTTGAATCCGAATGGTGGGATTGTCCGAGGTGGGGGTGGAGCAGACTAGGCCGAGGAGGCCACGAGCGGGATATGTTTGGTCCCCTCCGAGGGCTGGTTGTGTGAAGTTTAATGTCGATGGCTCGGCAAGAGGGAAACCGGGCCCGGCGGATATGGTGGGGTGTTGCGTGACGAGATGGGGAGGGTGCTGGCTTTGTTCTTGGGTCCGTTGGGTGTATTGGATTCTAATGACGCTGAGTTGTATGCCATTTTGTTTGCGTTGGAGTCATTTCGGATGTCGAAATGGTGTGCGTTACCTTGTATTGTGGAGTCCGATTCGTTGGTAGCGACATCGTGGGTGGGTCGTGGGGAGACACAGCCATGGAGACTTTATGATTTGTTTCGACGTATTGATGATGCTTGTTTGGGAATGGCTTTTGTTTTGAATCATGTGGTACGTGAGGTGAATGTGTGGCCGACATATTAGCAAAGGGTGGGGTCGATCGGAAGGCTTGGTTGCGGATAGGGGTTTGAGGACTGTAGGTGCAGGACGTGCGTGTGCTGGGTGCTGTGTGCGGGAGCGTACTGATGGCAGGGCGAACACGGCGTCATGTGTGCTGTGTGTTGGGCGTTGTTTCATGATTTCTATGTGTTGCGGGGTGCTGATGGTTGCGCGGGGTTGGGGGTCAGTGTGGTGCTGTTGGGCAGCGGACACAATGGGGTGGGGCGTGCTCCTCGGGGGTCAGCAGGCCTGGTTGGGGCATGTGGGGACAAGTTCTTTGTGTTTGTTTTCGGAGTTGTGTCGGTTATCTCTTCCGGATACACTTTTCCTCCATTTAGGCTTAGGGAGGTTTTTAATGAGGCCCGGTGTAGATATGTTGTATGATTTTTCTTTTAATAAAATCATATTTTTGAGCAAATAAAATATTAATTGATACATCAATTATCAAGTGACTAATTTTATTGATGTTTCAGACAACAATTCGATAGAAAAAAATTATGTACATTTTATAAATAAAATTTTTCAAATTTGAATCTTATATAAATAATCATACTCCTTTTTTTCAATGAAATTATTTCTTTAATTCGATTGTTTATTGTTGTTGTCGTTATAAGATAATGTTTAGAAAATGTGATCCAATTAGTTGTATCATTTATTAAATTTTGGAAAACGAGTTACTTGTTTACATGTAATTATAATTAACTTGGTCAATTTACAATTAATTAAAAATGATTTATTTCTCATCGAATTTACCCAAATATTACCATTAAAAAATTATTTTTCCTCCTTACACTCATCTCAAATTATTTTTTGATCTAATATCCTTTAAGTGAACTCGTCATGCCAATCTAGAAAGTTAAATTAAAAATTTAAAATTCATGGAACTGCCAAACTAATATAGCGAGTTCTATTAAAAATTAAAAAAAAATAGAACTCGCCAGATCAGTCTGACAAATTTGCTAAAAGAATATTAAATTAAAAATAATTTTACATAGGTGTCAGAAAAGAAAATAATCAAAATAAGAATAATATTTAAGTAAAATCGCCTTAAATATCATATAATAAAAAATAAAACATTAATATTGTACTTTCTTTCAAAATTCAAAGTGATTACACTTCAAAAAAAAATGATCACGGCTGGCATCTACCAAGAAAGTGTCATATTCTTTACTATGGTATTAGACTATTAGTATCAGACAAACTTTGGTCCTATTTTTGGATGAGATTTCACCTGGCACGATCGCATTCCGACTTGACTTGACCTGACATGATCGGATTGAATTTATAATGATCGCATTCCTCCTTAAAGAATGTCCATTTGCTTATTACATTCATTGTCTTGCTCATAGATTACAATTGACATTGGTGGCGGCATCTAAAGAAGTGATTCCGGTTGCACAATTTTTCTCATATTTGACTATCATTATAAATTTAATTATGTCTTCGTGCAAGAGACAAGATCAGTTGTGAAATGCCCAAGCAAGTTATATTGCAAATATGATTGCTATTGAAGAATTAGAAACAGGAAAGGGAAAAAATCAGATTGGCACTCTACAACGTATAGGAGATACAAGATGGGGTTCACATTTAACTTCTCTTTGTACAAGATGTTTGATACCACTTGTTCTGTTCTTGAGAACATCATAAGTGATGGAAATTTGACTCAAAGAAGTGAAGCAGATAGTGTTTATGATGTGATGACATCTTTTGAATTTGTATTCATCTTACACCTCATGATAGATCTTTTGAGTATCACTAATGATCTTAGTCAAGCTTTGCAAAGTAAGTCTCAAGATATACTAAATGCTTTGTGTTTGGTATCAAGTGCAAAGAAACTTATACAAAGATTTAGAGAAGAAGGATGAGATCCTTTACTTGAAAAAGTAACGATGTTTTGTGATAAACATAATATATAGATCCTCGATATGAATGCTCCATATAAAGGTGGTAGAGGGAGGCCTCGACTTTAACGAGATGCCATCTCAGTTAGGCATCATTATCGTGTTGATATATTTGTCTCTGCTATTGACTCTTAAATGCATGAGATGAACATTAGATTCAAAGATGACATGATGGAGTTACTTGAACATAGTTTTGCTTTAGATCCAAGGGATGGTTATAAATCATTTTGCATTGCTGATATATGAAAGCTTGCAAATAAATTTTACTCAGAAGACTTCACAGAGCAAGAAAGATTGCACTTGAAAGTTCAATCAGAGCATTTTGAGTTAGAAGCTTGTGGGAGCCTTGAATTAAGAAAGGCGTTAACAATTTCAGAACTTTGTCAAGTGTTAGCAAATACTCGAAAGTCAAGTATTTATCATCTTCTTGATCGACTTGTTCGTCTTGTTTTAACTCTTTCTGTTTCTACTGCGACCACGGAACGAGCTTTTTCGGCTATGAAACTAGTGAAGACTCACTTGCGTAACAAAATGAAGGACGAGTTTTTGTCGAGCTACTTAATAACATATATTGAGAAGGAAATTGCTCGTTGTTTATCTTTAGATTCTCTTATTGACGACTTTGATCTAATGAAAGAGCGTCGAGCACAATTTCGAATGCCTACTTTTCACATGTAAGAGAGTCCTTTTGCAATATTTTGTAGGTTCGCAATTATTACTTCTCTTAGAAGTTTTTTTGTTTGTTCCTAAGTATTTCAGGAGTTAGCTTATAAGTCAAATTTCTGTATTTTGTAAGTTTTCTTCATCTCATAGAAGTAAAACTCAAGCATATTAATGCAAATTGTAAATCATTGTTCTTGTGAAAGGGAAATGAGAATGGAGAAGAACTTTTTTATGTGTACATTTTATTCTTGCTTTTATTATGTTTTTTATTTTGCATTGACTTGTGTCACCATAGTTTATATAAAAGTTCGTCCCCCTAACATAAAATTCTAAGTCTGTCCCTACTTAAAATACTTCAAATTTGAGAACGCACTCAAAAGTCTAAAAAAATTGAATTGTTTAGTTTCATAAGTGTTAAGTTTTCAATCTAAACTAATAAAGTAATAGATGACACTGAAATTACCAGTGTGTAGGTTGACCATAAAAATATTAGATAATGATAATTTTCGACGACAATTAAGAAATATTTTTTAAATGTTGATGAGAAGATGATGAGATAGAAGAAAAGAAATAGATCATGTTTGTATAAAAATTAATAAAATATATATTTTGACATCTATGTCACATCTAAATTGTCATCTGACTCAAATGTAATGATTGATAGGTAATTATTCTATGCACAAACATTAGAAACAAAAAAATTTCACAAATATCTTAGTTTTAGGGTTTAGAGACTTCATTTAGGATTTAGTGTTTAGGCTTTAAGTGTAGGAATTTTGAATTTAATGGGGTTGTGATTAGAATTTAAGGTTTAATGTTAAAATTTAGGGTTTATAGGTTAATACACAAAGCCCTAACCATATTACCCTAACCCTAAATACTACCCTAAACCTTAAATTTTAACAATGGGTCCTAAATTATAAACCCTACACCTAAACACATAAACTATAAACCCTAAACCGAGTCATTAAACCCTGAAACTAAGACACTTATGAAAAATTTTATATAATACGTTTTGCAAAATGTTTTAAGATTATTATATCGATATATTTGTTCAACAAAAGTTACATTAGTATAATATATTAAAAATAAATTGTAAGAATTTTCGTGTTGGTAGCTACTAGGGTCATTTGCTTTTGTGTTTTTACTTTCTTTGGCGTTGGTGCTCTTTCAGCATTTTTTTAGCGTTATCTCGTCATACTCTTTTTCTCTAATTAAAATTAAGGATGTTTTTACGAAGCACATAGTAATATAATGTTGTATGATTTTTCTTTTAATAAAATTGTATGGTTGTTGATAAAAAAAATAAAAGCATTATAGTATAGCGGTCTTGTTTGAATGGTTGGAATGAAGAAAGACTGTTGAGAGAGCGCGCACATGTTTGGAATTTTTTTTAAAAAATAATTTGTCCTTCATAATTATGCTTGACACAATACTAATGAATTTTCAACACTTGACTTGTAGGGAATTGTCTTGTATAATAATAATAATAATAATAATAATAATAATAATAATAATAATAAAATAATAAAGAAGAAGAAGAAGAAGAAGAATAAAACATGTTTTAAATATTAATTGATATATCAATTATCAAGTGACTAATTTTATTGATGTTTCGGACAACAATTCGATAGAAAAAATTATATACATTTTATAAATAAAATTTTTCAAATTTGAATCTTATAGAAATAATCACTCCTTTTTTCAATGAAACTATTTCTTTAATTCGATTGTTTATTGTTGTTGTCGTTATAAGATAATGTTTAAACAATGTGATCCAATTAGTTGTATCATTTATTAAATTTTGAAAAACGAGTTACTTGTTTACATGTAATTATAATTAACTTGGTCAATTTACCATTAATTAAAATTGATTTATTTCTCAGCGAATTTACCCAAATATTACCATTAAAAAATTATTTTTCAAGGTGAAGGCTTGTGTTATGTGTGGTCATCAAGTGGAATCTTGCGATCACCTATTTTGTCAGTGCAACTTTACATGGAAAGTGTGGCAATACTGGTGCAACTTATGGAGAATCCATCTAGTTATTCCAAGCAATCTGAAAGCACTATTGGAGGTATGGCACAACTTCTCGATTAAAAGTGACTCCAAACCTATTTGGGCGATGGCTTTTTTCGGAATTATATGGTCAATTTGGATCGAGAGAAATGAGGTGCTCTTTAAGAAGAAGGGGCTGAACTTAAATAGGTTCTGCGATTCCACAGTTCTTCGTATCGGCTTATGGTGTAAAAGCAAGTGGCCCAAGACAATACTATCCTTGATCGACTTTGTTCGATATCCAAGTCTTTATAACATCAGTGCTTGCAATGGTAGAACTAGCGACAAAGGAGGTTGGTCAGCTCCACCGCCCGGTTCCTTTAAATTCAATGTTAATGCAGCGGTTCTTGGGAGTTTCGGACAAGGGGGAATAGGGGGCATTCTCCGTGACAGCAAAGGTACTCCACTGATAAAATTCTCCAAAGCAACCGGGTTGATCGAGCCTACGAGAGCTGAAATTCTTGCTATTGTCGAAGCTGGGAAAATCTTTAAGGATTGGATTAAGCAAGAAGACAGCCCGTTAATAATTAAATCAGATTGCTTGCTGGCAGTGCAATGGATAAACAAATCAATTCAGCCACCTGGGTCCTTTGCGGTTCTAATTTCAGAATGTGGTATGTTCTTTGCTAATCCCAGCTGGAAACTTGAGTTTGCAGGTAGAGACAAAAATGGTGCCGCCCATGGTCTTGCAAAGGGTGGAATTAATTTAGCTAATGACTGGGTATGGGTTAAAGATGTTGTTGAAGGTTAGATAGTGCTTTGGTCTAATGCTGTAATTGTAAGAGTTTTGTGGTTGATAAAACCACATCTGTTAGTGTACTCTCATCTTTGTATCAGTGTTGTTTGAAATAAAATAGGGCACTCTTTTCCCCCTACATATGTTTAGTGGGGGATTTTAACGAGGCCCGATACTTTTCAAAAAAAAATTATTTTTCTTCCTTACACTCATCTCAAATTATTTTTTGATCTAATATCCTTTAAGTGAACTCGTCATGCCAATCTAGAAAGTTAAATTTAAAATTTAAAATTCATGGAACTGCCAAACTAATATAGCGAGTTCTATTAAAAATTAAAAAAAATAAAACTCGCCAGATCAGTCTGACAAATTTGCTCAAAAAATATTAAATTAAAAATAATTTTACATGGGTTTCCGAAAAGAAAATAATCAAAATAAGAATAATATTTAAGTAAAATTGCCTTAAATCTCATATAATAAAAGAATAAAACATTAATATTGTACTTTCTTTCAAAATTCAAAGTGATTACGCTTCAAAAAAATGATCACGGCCGGCATCTACCAAGAAAGTGTCAGATTCTTTACTATGGTATTAGACTATTAGTATGAGACAAACTTTGGTCCTACTTTTGGATGAGATTTCACCTGGCACGATCGCATTCCGACTTGACCCGACATAATCGGATTGAATTTTTATATATAAATTAGATTTAAGTTAGGTTAGGTTGAAGTTTAAAATTAATTTTAAAAACGTTATTGTAAAAAAATTATTTTAAGAAATTAATTATAAAAAATTAAAAAATGAGACATTGTTGCAAATATCTCCAATATATTGAAATCAATTTTAAGGACTTTGGTATTTTAAATACTATAAAATCTAATTATGTGGAATTTGTCATCTTCCGCGGGTTACATTTATTGCATTATACTCGAAAGGCTTCACCAACTTTTCATTGTTTGTTCCCCAGAAAATTCAACAAATTACTACATCAGCAAGATTAGAAAGGAACCCTGCTAAGTAATTTACTGAAGACTAAAATTTAGTCAAACTATGTGTCCCACTATTCCATACATATTAAAATAATGTATCTGAGCCACCACTATTCTAAACATATTAAAATAATGTTTTAGAGGCGCCAATATTGAGGAAGAGAAAGTAGAAAGAAACAAAAGAATGAATATTAATAGCTTTTATCAGTATATTTGCACATTTTCTACTTCAAATATTGTAAAAAAAATATCATCAACTTACGTTGTCTTGTTTTGACTATAATGAGCAAGCATCTATCTATAAATACATGCAACAATTGCTTACTTATTCTCATCCTAAATATCTGGTTTTAACCTTATAAGAAAGAGTAGGAAAAGGCTGCATATTAATCTTTGTGTTATTTGCTTCCAAAAACCCTAATCCTTTTCCTTCAAGACATCTTTGATAATGGCTTCAACACAAGTTTCTCAAGTTCCTGCTTCAACCCTTTCCGTCATTCCGTCCGACACCGAAAATCGACCCAAGGCTGATTTCCATCCTGGAATTTGGGGTGATATGTTCATTCAATGTCCCAATATGGTAATCTATAATTTCTTTAATGCTTTTAACTAATTTTTTTATGGATTATAAGTTTTAGTCCCGAGATTTAATTGTTGTACTTGAGCAGGATGTTGATGCCGCAACTGAATTACAATACGAAGAATTAAAAGAGCAAGTGAGGAAGATGATTGTGGAACCTACCGATGATTTGAACCGCAAGTTGCCCTTGATTGATGCAGTTCAAAGATTGGGTGTGAGTTATCATTTTGAGAAAGAGATTGAAGATGAACTCGAGAAGATTTACCATGACATGAAGAGCAATGATGTTGAGGATGATCTCTACACCACAGCCCTTCGATTCCGATTACTCCGAGAGCACGGCTACCGTGTTTCCAGCGGTACTTTCAACAAGTTGAAGGATGAGGAAGGGAATTTCAAGGCGTCATTGATGAGTGATGTGCGAGGATTGTTGGAACTTTACGAAGCTTCCTACATGAGGATCCATGGGGATGATATACTTGATGAAGCCATTTCTTTCGCCACAGCTCAACTTACACTTGCACTACCAACTTTAGACCATCCTTTATCGGAACAGGTCGATCATGCCCTGAAGCAGACGATCCGAAGGGGCTTGCCGAGGGTGGAGGCCCGGAATTTCATTTCAATATACCAAGATATGGAATCCCATAACAAAGCATTGCTTCAGTTTGCAAAGATTGATTTCAATTTGTTGCAACTTTTGCACAGGAAAGAGCTAAGTGAGATCTGTAGGTAAGTTTTGGGAGATTCATTACTGGATCATACTATTGTTGTTAAAGTTATTTTGTTACAAATGAATTAAACCCCTCTTTTTTTTATGATTTGTTCAGGTGGTGGAAGGATTTAGACTTCACAAGAAAGCTACCATTTGCAAGAGACAGAGTGGTGGAAGGGTATTTTTGGATAATGGGAGTTTACTTTGAACCCCAATACTCTCTCGGGAGGAAGATGTTGACCAAAGTCATAGCTATGGCTTCCATTGTGGATGACACATATGATTCTTTTGCAACATATGACGAACTCATTCCCTATACAGATGCTATTGAAAAGTTAGTTTTCTTGTATTACAAGTTAACATTCATTTTGTGATACCCAAATCCTAGACTTGATAATTAACCTTGAAATTGTGTTTCAGGTGGGATCTTAAATGCATGGATGAACTCCCGGAGTACATGCAACTAAGCTACAAGGCATTGTTGGATGTTTATGAAGAAATGGAACAACTCTTGGCTGATCAAGGGAGACAATACCGAGTCGAGTATGCAAGAAAAGCGGTATGTAATGATACGATCATCCGACTTGCTTTGGTCATAAACATATAAAGTTCTGAAATGTCCAATAATAAAATTGTGAACTTGATGTTCTAAATCCTCAGATGATACGCCTTGCACAAGCTTACCTTCTCGAGGCGAAATGGACACATCTGAACTACAAACCAACATTCGAGGAGTTTAGAGACAATGCATTGCCGACCTCCGGCTATGCCATGCTTGCTATCACGGCGTTCGTTGGGATGGGCGATGTTATAACCCCCGAGACCTTCGAATGGGCAGCCAATGATCCTAAGATCATCAAAGCGTCCACCATTATTTGTAGGTTCATGGACGACATCGCTGAACACAAGGTATATTTACTACATTCCCACATTTCAAATTTATAAAGATCATCTATGCCATAAAACAGTGGGACTTTTGGGGTCTGCATTTGCTAAATGTTTCATATGGGTGCAGTTCAACCACAGGAGAGAAGACGATTGCTCAGCCATCGAGTGTTACATGGAACAATACGGCGTGACAGCGCAAGAAGCATACGATGAATTCAACAAACACATCGAGAGTTCGTGGAAAGACGTAAACGAAGAGTTCTTGAAGCCGACGGAAATGCCGGCACCGGTTCTTTGCCGGAGTCTCAACCTTGCGAGGGTTATGGATGTGCTTTACAGAGAAGGAGATGGTTACACTCATGTTGGGAAAGCGGCTAAAGGTGGGATCACTTCTTTGTTGATCAATCCAATCCCACTTTGAACATTGAAAAAATGCCCTCCGTTTTGAAGATGATTTTCTATGGAGTATTATTAATAAAGTTTGTACTTAATTGAAGAGAAAAGTCTAAATTCATTACTTTATTTGTTTTTTTTTTTGCTTTTATGTACAAAGGAATGAAGAAATCTATATTCGTCGCCTCCTTTTAATCCAATAAAATTCTTTGTCGTCGTTATTGTGCAGTTTTTGTTTTAATTATAATTCTTGGATCAAAGCTATAAAGCTGGTTCAAGCACCAAGTGCATCACAAAGTCCTCTTTCCCTCGTTCGAATTATTTATGCTATGACATTTCGACGTTGATTTATTTTTTTCGTTGAATATCGCGAGAAGCAAATAAAGCGGCCGATATATTTGCTAAGCTAGCCGATCCATAACATCGTGTTACCACTTTCCTGGATCATCCTCCGGCGATTTTAAAACCTTTGTTGCATCTGAATATTTATGGACCACCTTATTGTAAGCCTATGCATTAGTTAGGCTCCTCTACCTCTCCATTCAAAAAAAAGTAACCCACCTTTGAATTAATTTGTGATGAACCACTTCGAATATGCAATTTAAAATTAAATAATAATTAAGTAAAAAGAATAAATTTTCTTTGCATTGAATCATATAAAAAGTTATTTAAAATTTTATTATAGAGTTTCCACTGCTAGTGTATAAATTGTGGTTTAAGTGTATGAGTTTAAGTTGTAGGGCGTAGAACTTAAGGTTCATTGTTAGAATATAGAGTTTAGGATTTAAAGTTTAAAGTTTAAGTTTTAGGGTGGTAGGGCTAGGGATTAGGTTTTAGATTTTATAGCTTAAATATGAAGGGTTGTGTAATTTTTTTACAAAGCTTGTGTATCATAATATAATTCAATAAGAAAAAGGAAATACTTACACAAGCTTTTCAATTTCAAGGTTTAGAGATTTAGGTTGTGGTTTAGGGTTTATGAGTTTAGGTTGTAGGACATAAAATTTAAGGTTAATGGTTAGAATATATAATTTAGGGTTTAAAGTTTAGGTTTTAGGGTGTTAAAATTAGGAATTTAGATTTTAGATTTTATATATTAAATATAAAAAATTGTATAAATTTTTTATACAGTTTATACATCAAAATATAACTCTTCTAATTATTAAGTAATAAATTTTCTGTGCATTGAATTAATGTTGTTGGTCACTATTTGCAGCAAGACGGATTTCAAAACGTTCGCATTACTATCATTTTCTTTCTTCTGGTATTGTTTTTTTTTCTTCACAGAACTCTCTCAAAATCAACATTGGTTTATCTAAAGATTCAATCTTTAATATTGTGATATTCTTAGTCGATGAGGTTAATTTTGAGATATGTTGTCTCTTTTATATAAAAAAAATTCTTCTCACAATTTAAATTTTCGAATGAACACTTAAAATTCTTTAAATTCGAGAAGCTTTCAAACACCTAAAATGATAAAAAAAAATCAGTTTAATTTTATGAATCTCAAAGAAGTTTTGAGAAAACTTACCAGTATGGAAAACATGTGTTAATCTCTTAATTATATATTAAAAACGAAGTCTACAATGATAACCTCCCTTTTTTTCACTTGAATAATTAAATCCTTTGATGAAAGTTGGTGAAATTTACTTTGACTCACTAATTTGTGTGTATCTTCAATGTATATGATTTGATAAAATATAATTTTTTAGCCTCGACCAAAACTATTATTAGATTTGAGATTACTAATAGACCGAGTGGTTAAAGATGTAAATATTATCTCACTTTATTAAAAATATAATATTTATCTACTTAATAAAAAAAATTATTGTCAATTTTCATAATTTCAGATTATATATTAAAAATAAAATAAAATAGAACAAATACAATATAAATATATTAAAGTTTAGGATTAATACATGTTTCTCCCCTAAACTTTATATGTTTTCTCAACTTGCCTCCTAAACTACGTTTTACCCACTTTTGCCTCCTAAACTTTATCGTCGTTACTCGTTTTCTCCCATTTCTGTTATCCTCACTGTTAAAAAAAATTTCAGCCAATAAGAGCGTGCCACGTCATCTCCTCATTGACTAAGTCAATCCGCTTGATCTTATTTAAAGGGTAAATGACATGTCAAGTTTGTTAGGTTTGTTTTTTGTTCAATTTAGTCACTAAAAAATTTATTTTCACCTAAAATTGACCCTTATTTGTTTTTAATTCTTATAATTCAGTCCAATCTTTATTATTATTAATAATATTATTTTAATTAAATGTTAATATTTAATAAAAAATAAAATCAAATATTTAATTCTAAATTAGTAAATTTTTAAATAAATTAAATTACCTAAAATTTACCCCAACAATTACTTATTCGAATTATATTCTTTTTGAGAAAAATTCGAATCATATTCCAATTATATTCGAATTTTGATAAAATTAAATTGTATTTTTGAGCAAAATTCAAATTATATTCGAATCATATTTCAGTCATGTTCTAATTATTATTTCAAATTTCGTTGTATTCTAAATATATTTTTTGAGTAAAATTTAAATTATATTCGAATCATATTTATATTCTATTCGAATAATGTTCATATTATATTCGAATCATACTCTAATTATATTCCAATTACTAATTCAAATTTTGCTATATTGGAAATATATTTTTTAAACAAAATTCAAATTATATTAGAATTATATTCATATTATATTCAAATCATATTCAAATTATATTCGAATCATATTGAAATTATATTCGAAATATATTTGAATTATAATTTGAATATAATATGAACATGATTCGAATATAATATGAACATGATTAGAATTATAATTTGAACATGATTCGAATCTAATACAAAAATGATTTGAATATAATTACATGTTAAACATGATTCGAATATAATAGTTGGGAAAACATGTTTTATATTAGAATTATATTCTAATCATGTTCGTATTATATTCAGATTATATTTCGAATATAGTTTCAATATAATTCGAATATAATATAATTATAATTCTTATATAGTTTGAATTTTGCTCAAAAATATATTTCAAATATAGAAAAATTCGAATTAATAATTGGAATATAATTAGAATATGATTCGAATATAATTTGAATGTAATACGAACATGATTCGAATATAATATAAACATGATTCCAATATAATTTAAATTTTACTCAAAAAATATATTTCTAATATAGCAAAATATGAAATAATAATTAGAATATAATTAAAATATGATTCGAATATAATTTGAATTTTGCTCAAAAATACAATTCAAGTTTAGCAAAGTTTGAATATAATTGGAATATGATTCGAAACGTTCTAAAAATGAATATAATTCGAATAAGTAATTGTTGGGGTAAATTTTAGGTAATTTAATTTAATTAAAAAATTACTAATTTAAAATTAAAATATCTATTTTATTTATTTTTATTAAATATTAACATTTAAATAAAATAATATTATTTTTATTAAAGATTAGACTGAATTAAAAAATTAGAAAGAAATAGGGGTCAATTTTAGGTGAAAATAAACTTTTTAGTGACTAAATTGAACAAAAAAACAAACCTAACATACTTGACATTTCATTTACCCTTTAAACAAGACCATGCAGATTGACTTAGTCAATGAGGAGATGGCGTGGCACGTTCTTATTGGCTGAAAAAATTTTAACGGTGAAGATAACAGAAGTGGGAGAAAATGAGTAACGACGACAAAGTTTAGGGGGCAAAGTGGGCAAAACGTAGTTTAGGGACAAGTTGAGAAAACGTAGCTTAGGGGGCAAGTTGGGAAAATATGTATTAAGCCTAAAGTTTATATAATACGTTTTATAAAATTTATTAAAAATTTTAGGCTTAATACACATTTCCCCCTTAAACTTTACTTGTTTTCCCAACTTGCCCCTAAATCACGTTTTGCCCACTTTCCCCCTAAAGTATTCGTCGTTACCCATTTTGCCCCATTCTGTTACCCTTTGCTGTTAAATTTTTTTTTCAGCCAATAACATCTTGCCACATCATCAACTCATTGACTAAGTCAATCTGTCTGGTTTTATTTAAAGGGAAAATGACATATCAAGTCTGTCAGGTTTGTTTTTTGTTCAATTTAGTCATTGAAAGTCTATTTTTACCTTAAATTGACCCATATTTGTTTCTAATTTTTATAATTTAGTCAATTATTTGTTATTATTAATAATATTATTTTATTAAAATGTTAATATTTAATAAAAATAAATAAAATCAAATATTTTAATACTAAATTAAATTTTTTTAGATAAAATAAATTCTTTTTTGAGAAAAATTCAAATCATATTCTATTGAGAGAGGGCGCACTAGCATTATAATATAACGGTCTTCTTTGAATGAATTTTTAATACTTGACTTGGGGGTTATTACCCAAATATGGTTTTTGGATTTTTTTCACTAATATGGTTCTCATTACTCTATTTTTCAAATTATGGTTGTTTATTGTAGAGATCAGAAGTCGGATTGCTCACACTCCGACTTTGAACAGTGTTTTATTGAGAAATTAATAAAATAATAAAGTTGGATTTCTTACACTCCGACTTTGAATAATGTTTTATTGAGATATTAATAAAATAATGAAGTCGGATTGCTCACACTCCGACTTTGAACAGTGTTTTACATTGTAGTCGGATTCCTCTCCCACCGTCTTCAGTATTTTAATTTGAAAAAAAACCCAAAAAGTAGATCAACGGCGAAGTCAAATAGTGTTCCATCTAATTTCTAATTTTTAACGGTAAACAACTATAGATTAGAAAATAAAGTGATGAAGACCACATTGTTAGAAATAATAAAAAATTCAAGAACCATATTTGGGTAATAACACCCTTGACTTGATTTTTAAAAATTATAAATATGTTTAAATATTAGTTGATATATCAAGTATTATGTGAATTGATAATATTATGATAATATCAGATAGGTTTTTAATTTTTATTAAAATTTAGATCTATTTTATAAATAAAATTATTCGAAGTTGAATTTATTAAAAAAATCACACCTCCTATGATGCTAATCCCTTTATGTACATCATTACTCACTTTCATTAATGACCTAACAAGACGTGTTAAACACAATAAGCATGAAGGTTGTAATCCCCTAGACCCACCTATGAGTTATATTAGAATCTAGGAGATCACATTAGGGTCACAATCGCGACCCACAATAAAGATCCATATAAAACTCTTTTCTTTAAATACATTAAAACTGTGAAACAAAATTCTGTATAAAATATCATTTCAGAAAAATCATGTAAACATAAAACAATAGTTTAGAAAGCATTCACAGACACTAATATAAAATAATATAGGTCATACATGCCAACTAACTATGCCGGTACCGTACTCCAACAACAACGTCGAGAGAACTCCAAACTCTGATGTCGATCACTTTACCATGACGGATTTCATCTAACCTGCGATTGTAAAACAACATGAGCTTGGGAAAGCTCAGTAATACATAACTACCAAATGATGTTGTGAGCACATGTATGTATAAGGTAAATTATGTATACGATAGAGCATAAACTATCATGGTGTTCCGGGTAACATATTTCAATTACAGTTCATTTTAAATTCTTATCTACCCTTCTATTGTAATCGAATATGCAATTTTGAGCTGCACCTAAAAGGCATTAACCTAGGCCCATTGGGCGTAGGTACTATCCTAAGGGAATACCTTAGGTCCGGGCGGAATTATCCTAGCCGAAGCATGGAACCTAGTACGGACGGAATTACAGGTATACCATAGTTAAAGCGTAGGAGCCGAATACGGGCGGACCCTAGCCGAAGCATAGGAGCCGAATACGGGCATGCTTACCAACTTGATCAGGGCTGAGCCTACAATCTTAAATTAATATCCAGTACCCAGTAAAACGATTTTGAACGGTAACAATCAATTCAGTATTTGGTAGTAGTATGTTATGAACTCAGGATGCAAACATATGTTTAATCGGTAAAAATGATGTATCATGAACCCTGAATCGGGTATACTTATATAAGAAATCGGGAACTAGAAGCCATGTTTTTACTCCAGATAATAGGATTACTTAAAATAAGACTAGATAGACTTGTTTCCAATCAAGAACATTAATCATGTAATCATGAACACACTAAACGGTCCAATTTATTACTTAGAAGTCCTTGCTAATTGCAGAAAGGAGACACTGAATCATAGTCCACCTTAAATAGACTTTCGAATCATAAATTATAATTGAATGAATTTCATAATTATCAACTTCGTCTAGGTATACATGAATTATGCTTCAAGACCATCCAATATTATCGGTATATCATAATTATGCACAGATTCATATATATATATATATATGAATCTGTGCATAATTAAGATTTCAGATATCTCAAAAGAGCTCCAGTAGTTGCTCGAAGGCAATATGGTCATTTTACAGGCAGGGGCAATTTGACAGTTTAGCCCAATAATGATAAAATGATGATTTGCAATATTTAGGATTTTCAACGATTTATCGAGCCTCCAAATCCATTTGAACTAATATACCTCAACCTTGCAGTACATTCCAAACATTCAAGTATATGCACTTTTACGTGTATCATTTCCCAGAATGACCGTATCATATATCTAAACTGTCACCTTCATTATTTCACCACCAGACTTACCCCTGAGTAGTCGGACTTATATATCATTAAAAAAACCTTCCAACCTTATATTAATATCTTGAGTGATTGAAGTACATGAGTCATGTTTTATAACCCTTAATGGCATTTCAATCACTTTAAGCTTTATTGGTATTTCTAAAATTTTATCAAAGGCAAATTACTTATACCAGTCAAAAGAGTATTTTAGTCATTTTGGAGCTCGGGATATATCCGTCATTTCTGCCAGCTGAACCATTTATAGTATTTCAATCATTTAAGTACTTGAGGTTGTTTCATTTATTTCGGTGCTTCTGATATTTTGAAAAAAAACATTCATCCCAGAACCTTAAGATTATCCATTATTTCCAGTTAACTT
The DNA here is from genome assembly GCA_958450335.1 of Hibiscus tridactylites. Lineage (NCBI taxonomy): Eukaryota > Viridiplantae > Streptophyta > Magnoliopsida > Malvales > Malvaceae > Hibiscus > Hibiscus tridactylites. The sequence continues at coordinate 11,725,031 of OY288292.1, read as the reverse complement.
AGACATTTCAGTGACTGAGATACTTCAGTCTTTTTGGTCGTTACAATTATTCAGATTAATTTAGCCTTAGCAATATTCCACATCCTTTTGTCATTTCAATCAATTCAGTGTTTGAATAATTCGGGCATACGAATAGCTTTCCGCAATCTATTTTCGCAAATTTATTCAATATTTAAGGAAACCAAGCACTTAGCAGTTTCGAAGGTTCAAATCTTGTTACCATAACTTTCCAAGTAGTTTGAGGTTTTCAAGCGAATCCGGTTGTTTTACTAGATCTAGTGTAGATTCCTAGATCGCCTTCAATTCCAAGGTGTTTTAGTCATTCTTATACATCAAGGGCATTCTCGTAATTCCATAATCAAGTATTTTGGTCTTATCTAAGTTATCATACTTATATTTTTCGTATCAGATTTGACTTAAGCAGAGTTAACAGTACACCCCATCATAATTATGCATGTGTTAACCAAATACCAACATGCTCATAAAGCAAAAAAGAGGTAGTAATGTATTACCTCTAATCCTTCCTATATCGTTCAACTGTGATACTCCATTCGATCGCTTTGAACCCAAATTCGACATCCCTTGACATCTTATATACAATGAGCTGTGAATACTTTAAATTTTACAATTTCTAAGTTCAGTCCTTATTCACATTACTCATAACTGAACAATTAAGTACATACATAAGTTCGTGTTCAAGGTCGAATTTGAAGGCTTTCAGGTCAGAATTTCACGAAACGGCTTCTAAAACGGGAAACAGAGGTGGCCAGAATCGCCAAAAAACAGAGGGGCGGCTAAGCAAGTGTTTCGAATGAACATTCGATTGAATCTCCACGGAGAACGGTGGCTGCCTGCCTCAAGTGGAGGCTATGGGTGTGATCGGCGTGAGGCAACGTTACCGTTAACGGTGGCAGTTGAGATTGGACGGTGGCTGCGTTTGGGGAGGTGAGGGGAAAGGTGAAGGGTCGGGTATCACCACTTTTGGGGCAGATGAACCTAACTAATGCTATTAAAGAGGGCAGGTGGGATATTTTATTTATTTTTATTATTTTATTTAAAATATAAGGAATAAATTAAAGGTGGATGAGTTTAACAATTAACACCAAGAGTAGTTATAGTTCAGATAGTTGAGTGTTTGGTTTAGAAGCTTCGAGGTTGTGGGATTAAATTACCTTAGCAGCGAAATCTATCTCTCCTTTTTTTCACTTTCTTTTATTTTTAATATATATATATACTTTTAAGGGTGTTACAAAGGTCCACGTCTACCTATTAACATATTCCGACATGAGATTAAGACTTCAATTTTACAAGTGCATGAATCTAAAAATATGAGTTAGACATGTGTCTCCCTACAATGCAAACCACTGTGCACAACATGAATCATTAAAAAATGAAATTTTACAATGTGAGTGGACTATTTTGGAAAGCATGTGAAAATGGGAGGAGTTATGGAGAAATATACATGTTTTAGTATAAATAAAAATAAAACAACGATAGATATTATATATATATATATAACTAATGATGGGATTGAAAATATAAAACTAATTTGTTTTAACATTGTGATTAAAACTTAAAAGAAAACAAAGAGAAAAAGAAGAGTGAAAAGTGCAAGCACTGCTGCACTGGTATTTCTCCTCCATCGCGGAAAATTTTTCTTGGGTTTTGATTTGAATTCAAAGAACTTCAAAATTGAGGTAAGAAATTTATTTTTAATGTATTTTTAAGTTATCTAAAAGTTTAAATTACATTTCTATTCATGTTTTCAAATATTTACATCATCTTCAACTTCAAGCTAGGTTTAAAAACTTCAATGATGAAATAACGGTTTGATCATATTTCTTTGATTTGAAAACACCATAAGTTATCTTTTATTTTCAATAAGAGACTTATAACATGTTCTTAACTTAAAATCATCATATTAGTAATAAATTTTGAAATTTCTTCTTGAACCATTCTTAAATTAGGATTAGTATAAATTCTAGGATTATTAGGTGGATTATTATTTCTGAATAGGTACTTATGATCTATTGATTATAGTAGAATGTATAATTAAGGTTTAAAATGCTTAAATTGAGATTTAGCAAAAAGAAGCTTAAATTGAACTAGTTTAGCTAGTTAAGAGAAAACATGCAAGATGATGTAATTTTTATAATTTGAATATTTCAATGTGATTGTCGAGGTACTAAAGAGTAGAATATGACATTGTTTTCAAGGATTGAAGGAGCACAGAACCTCTAAAGGTCAATATGGGTAATAAAAAAATAATTCTTTCTTCAAAAGAAAGGGTCTTTCCGAAAATAATATTGATTCTTCTCCTATTAAAACTTTAGTTGATCAAAAAGAGCTCGATCTTGATAGTGGTTTTCCTTCTATTAGTAAAAGCTCTCCAACTCCAAGTCCGAAACTCGTCAATTCTTCTGTAGTGGATAATCGTCCAAGTAAAGCTCCAAGAGTTGAACAAGAAACCTTTGATGCATCCACTATTGAGCGTGATCTTGGATTGCGAAATTCTATTTGGGATTTTCCTCCAAATCAACAAGATGGAGTTCGTAGAGCATATATTGGGAAGGGCCTTATCAACCCATTCCTTCTAATAATCCAAAATATGTTGATAAGTATGGGCGGCGATTTTTGAGTTAATGGTATAAGTTATTTCCTGATTGGTTAGAATATTCCCCAACCAAGGATGCCGCTTATTGCCTTCCATATTTTCTCTTTAGAAAGCCCCTTGGACTTTTTGGATCAAATACTTTTACTCGTGATGTCTTTCGATCTTGGAAGAAAGTTAATGAAGGATCTAATTGTGCATTCCTTTTTCATGCTGGAAAAAATACAAACTCTCTCCACAAGAATGCAATGATAAGCTATCATGATTTGAAAAACTCTTTGCAACATAATCAAAAAGTGATTGAGAAACAAAGTTCTGAACAAGTTTCTAGAAACCGATTGCAACTCAAAGTTTCTATAGAAGTTGTAAAGCGGTTGACATTTCAAAGTTGTGCTTTACGGGTCGTGATGAAACAGAAGATTCAACTAATCGTGGTAACTTTATTGAATTAGTAAGTTTTTTGGCTTCTTAGAATGATGAGGTTGCTACAGTTTTAAAAAATGCTCCAAAAAATTCAAAGTATGTTTCTCTAAAAATCCAAAAAGAGATTCTGTAACCCCCTCGTCCCGGTCTGGCCGAATGGCCGGTCCGAGTGGGCCACACGGGGAAAACCGAGTGAAAACCCCCTAAGGAATTCCCCCTTGGTTAGCAACCCTATTTTTTTCATTTTAAATCTTGTCTAGATGAGTATTTAATCCTATGTGGTCGTACAGCGGAACAACATTCACGAAACAAACAAATGAACTCAAATTAACATGTTACATCCCAATTTTATACTTATACTACAGGCAGTATCGATACACTTAAGGGGTGTATCGATACCCCTTCACTAGATTTAGGCTTTAACTACAGGCGATATCGATACCCTTAAGGGGTGTATCGATACCCCCTTGACTAGGTCAACAGGACAAAGTCAACCCGTAGAGGCCGTATCGATACACCCAAGGAGTGTATCGATACCCTCCCAAACGGTTGACTTCCTACGGTCAACGCTAAGATGACGGTATCGGTACACCTGAGGCCGGTATCGATACCGAACTGGACAGTAGCTCCAGTGACCAAAATAGTATCGATACACCTCTCAAGTGTATCGATACACGAGGCCTGAACAAGAAGGTGGTATCGATACCATACCAACCGTATCGATACCCCTGCACTGCAAAACCTCCCAAACTCAGCAAGAACGATCAAGACTCGAATCTAAATGCAATTTAGGACTTTCCTAGACCCGAACAAGCATTCATACAACATTCAAAGGTCATTGCTTAGCCATACAAGCACCCAACATGAGCATACATCAAGGGAACATGCAATTGAACCAAGATGACACTTAAACATCCAAAAACTCATACTTCAACATTCAACATAAGGCAAACTTAAGGACACTTAACCAACATTCAAGATAAGCAATTTAGGCATGGATTACAACTCAAACATGACATCACAAGCCATACAAAAGCAACATAACATGGAGTCTAAACAAGCTCCTAAACAACCAACAATCATCCATCAAAAGACACATGTCCCATTGCTTAAACTATTACATGTTTAACATTTAAAAGTCATACTTGATGTACTCAAGCCAACAACCACACTTGGAGGCCCCCCGCTTGCTCAAGCAACCCACGAACTAAGGATCTACAATGTTGAACAAAGAGAGCGTAAGCAATGATGCTTAGTGAGGGTGAGCTCTTAAAAACAAACCTCAACATTGCAGGGTCCGAGCATGATCTAGCCAAGGCATTACACAAATATTCCAAGGATCCACAAGAGCCACAAGATAAGATGCATGAGCAATATACAAGTAAATGTCATGATCAACAAGCTCTAAATCCTCAACACAAGTAGTCACATTGAACATCCAAATAAAGATCATTACTCTCAACACATTGATACATTTATCAACCAACATTGGCACCTAGCTATGACCCGAATACGCGGTTAGAAATGTTGGAACCCACATCCAACAACCACATTACCTCACGGTGGGATTACACTCATCACCGGCCTCGCGGAGGGGATTCCACTCATCCTCACGCCCCGTCGATGGGATTCCACTCATCACCGACTATATTTAAATACAATTTCCGGGCGAACCCGTACTCCTCCTTGGTGACTCAACGCCACCAAGGCCACGCGCGACTTTTGACTCATGTGTACACACTAACATCCTAATGATCGATCATTTGTATTCAAGTATACTAGTGCCAACATTTACTCATTTCACATTACTCATCTCAACCAATTTCGTGCTTAACACGTACTCACCAATAACCATCATCATGCATGTCTCAAGCATCACAAGTCATATCTCATCTCACATGTATAATACAAAATACATAAGCACACATATCACATTTCATACGAGACATACACAACCACATAAATGAGTTCATCCAAAGGCTCTAGATCAAGCTTAGGATTAGGCTACCACCCTAATCCTAACTCTAGGTGGGTCTACCAAGCCCAACCTAGTCCATATACTCGAACCAACCATTTTAAATCCATTTAAAACAATTAACCACTCACCTAAGCTTCCAAGCTCAAAGACCAAGCAAGCAACAACCTTCAACTTCCCGGATTCACTTTCGATGCTTCACCGACGCCCAAACTCGATTCTAATCAATCTCAAACACAAACAAAACATTCACAATCAATATCTCATTATCGAAACTAACCCGGATCAACATTTGCAAGCATCCAACACCCAAAACAAGTCCAAAATAGAATTTTCGAGCTGCCCCTAAAACCCACCAAAATCTTCCATTTCAAGCATCCAAACAACCATCAATTACACCCAAAGTGACCTTCATATATCATACTACCAACAGCCCCCAAAATCCAACATTAAACAACCCCAATACCCACTTTAAAACCCTCCAAAAACCCTCTTAAAACCCAATTCCGAAAATTGTTCAAAATCATTTGAAATTCACATATGATACACCCTTTGACTTCTATATACCATAACTAAGCATAACAAATCAAAATACTTCATTTATCAACATAAAAATCTCATTTTTAATCAAAATATTCAAAACTTCCATTTTCTAAAAACTTCATGAAAATTAAAATAAAAGGTACTTTCATGGAGAGGGAGATGAGGAGAAGTCAAAAATGCCATTACCTTTCAAAACGGAGTTGAAATGAGGGAGCTTTGAAATGGGATAGTAGATTGGGGAAGAGAAGCTCTATTTCACGTTGGAAATTTGGAAGAGGAAGACAATGAATAGTAAATGGGGTGTTTTGTTTTGTTTTAAATTTTAAAGGCCCAACGACCATCTTGCCCTTAATGAAATGAAATATTCACAATGACATGAAATCCATGGCTAAATGGAGTTTAATCTTAAAACATGGTCAACCCAAATTAATTAATTTTGAAAACAACTCGAAATATTATTTAGAGTATAAAACCGAGCCCAAAATAATATTAAAATATTATTTTCACCTAACCCCTAAACCCGAGTGTTACAGATTCTTTGTCTTTTTCGATCTAGAATCCAAAAGCATATTCGAGAGGAAATTGGAGAACAAAAGTTTTGTGTCATAGTTGATGAAGCTCGTGATGAATCAAAAAGGGAACAAATGGCGATTGTGTTGAGATATGTTGACAAGGAAGGTTTTATACGTGAAAGATTTTTTTGATCTAGTCCACGTGAAGGAAACTACTTCGTCTGCATTTAAGAAGGAGATTTGTGATGTTCTTTCACATCATTGTTTGAATCTGAAAGACATAAGAGGTCGAGGATATAATAGATCTAGCAATATGCATGGGGAATTCAATGGTTTGCAAGCATTGCTCCTTAAAGAATGTCCATTTGCTTTTTACATTCATTGTCTTGCTCAAAGATTACAATTGACCTTGGTGGTGGCATCCAAAAAAGTGATTCCGGTTGCACAATTTTTCTCATATTTGACTATCATTATAAATTTAATCATGTCTTCGTGCAAGAGACAAGATCAGTTGAGAGATGCCCAAGCAAGATATATTGCAGATATGATTGCTATTGAAGAATTAGAAATGGGAAAGGGAAAAAATCAGATTGGCACTTTACAATGTGTAAGAGATACAAGATAGAGTTCACATTTAACTTCTCTTTGTAGTTTGCTCAAGATGTTTGATGCCACTTGTTTTGTTCTTGAGAACATCATAAGTGATGGAAATTTGACTCAAAGAAGTGAAGCAAATAGTGTTTATGATGTGATGACATCTTTTGAGTTTGTATTCATCGTACACCTCATGATAGATCTTTTGAGTATCACTAATGATCTTAGTCAAGCTTTGCAACGTAAGTCTCAAGATATACTAAATGCTTTATGTTTGGTATCAAGTGCAAATAAACTTATACAAAGATTTAGAGAAGAAGGATGGGATCCTTTACTTGAAAAAGTAATGATGTTTTGTGATAAACATTATATAGAGATCCTCGATATGAATGCTCTATATAAAGGTGGTAGAGGGAGGCCTCGACTTCAACGAGATGTCATCTCAGTTAGGCATCATTATCGTGTTGATATAGTTGTCTCTGCTATTGACTCTCAAATGCATGAGATAAACATTATATTCAAAGATGACATGATGGAGTTACTTGAACTTAGTTTTGCTTTAGATCCAAGGGATGGTTATAAATCATTTTGCATTGTTGATATATGCAAGCTTGCAAATAATTTTTACTCGGAAGACTTCACAGAGCAAGAAAGATTGCACTTGAAAGTTCAATTAGAACATTCTGAGTTAGAAGCTCGTGGGAGCCTTGAATTAAGAAATGCGTCAACAATTTTACAACTCTGTCAAGTGTTAGCAAATACTCAAAAGTCAAGTATTTATCATCTTCTTGATCGACTTGTTCGTCTTGTTTTACTCTTCATGTTTCTACTGTGACCACAGAATGAGCTTTTTCAGCTATGAAACTAGTGAAGACTCACTTGCGTAACAAAATGAAGGATGAGTTTTTGTCGAGCTACTTAATAACATATATTGAGAAGGAAATTGCTCGTTGTTTATCTGTAGATTCTCTTATTGACGACTTTGATCTAATGAAAGAGCGTCGAGCACAATTTTGAATGCCTACTTTCGAAACATGGGTTGGCAGTGTTGAAATCGTTTCGATACCCGTTACGAAACATGGGTTGACAGTTTCAAAACTGTTTCGAAACGCCTTAGGCCGTTTCGAAACATGGACTCAAAAATCATTGTTTTGGCTTTAAGAACACTTAGAAAATATTTGATAAACTTAGGCTTTAACTTGGGCATATTCTTTAAATCATATAGGGATGTTTGAGGAGTTAAAAATTCGTTTTCATATTTTCAATTTAGTCCTTAGGTTTTTTAGTTATATCAAAATTAAAATATCGGTTTCACAATCTCCCATTTTTTTATATAACAAAACCAAAGTTAGAATTTTAAGAGTTTTGAAAATTTTAAATTCATTCCAACTCCCCCCCCCCCAATTTAAGATTGGTTTTTAAAGTTTTAAAAAGATTTATCTTTGAAATTCAAGGTTTACAACTTAAAAACACTTTAAACATTTAAAACGAATTTTTGGCTCTTAGATTTCTTCTCCCCCTTTTTGTTAGATAAAAAATAATAAACAAGGCTCATAGAGAAGAGATAGGGTTAGTAGCAATAAGCATTAAGCAATAAGCAATAAGAAACAATAATGTTAATTCATAAAATTAAAATATCCACAACATAAATCTTCAACAATAAGGTCAAAGCATAATCCCAAATAAAACTAAAAGCATAGGTTCATAAAACATAATGAAAATAAAGATGCAAACTTAATCCTAAAATGCATAGCTAATATGATATGTCATGAAATTCCTAGCCTCGTCATCACCATCATCATCTGAGGTCTCATCATCGCTCTTGACTTGAGAATGGCGAAACTTCATCCATTGGCCGTAGAAGGTGGAGAAGGACATGTCCATGGTCGAGTATGAATTCTCAAGGGATTGGAGTCGATCCTCTACATTTTGAAAACGTGTATTGATAGCACCAAAGCCCGAAGCCATGTTAGTGTCCATGGTGTTGAACCGCTCGGTAATCAAAGCCGTGAGAGCTTCATTGTTCGCAACTTGAGCTTGAGGTTGAGGTTCAACGAGAGGAGGAGGATGAGGTGCTTCCCTATCAACACGTTCCCAATGTCTATTGTTCACATAGCGAAAACCAGACTTACGGAGAGAGGACTCACCAATTTTTGACTTTCGGGGTTCCTGAGAGTCGTAGGTGCAATCAAGATTAAGCATGCTAAAGAGGTGACTTAAAATCGTTCCATAAGTGAAGGATTTTAGTGCATCGGTGTCACGAAGCTTAACATTGTTAACCATTTCAGCAAATATGATCTTAATTAGATTAGGGCGCTCACCACGACGGAAACACTCAAGCCAAAAATAGTCAACTTGACGGATGTGAGAATTTTTACCTTCGGAGGGTCGAAGGAACCATGAGACCATCAAATGGAGGAAATGATCGTGCGCATCCAAAGTAAGCACCAAACCGGTGTGAGAACCAAAGTGACTCTCATTCTCAATTCCTTCATCCTTGAGAGAAAATGTAGACTCCAAGAGAGGGATGTTAACAATAATCTTTTTCCCTAAGATAAAAGACTCAATGCCAACGACTTCGGAGTTATCTTCATTATTGATAAATTGAGCATTGGAGTAAAAAAGAAGTACCATGTGTTTGTAGCAAATGTCCAGGATACTCAACAAGACAAGGAAATCCCACTCTCTCAAACGTTCGAGGTAACGGAAAAGAAATCACTCGGAGTCAAGGAAGTTGAGATCAATAACACGCTCACGATGAACTTCATACTCCTTGACATACTTGAAGCGATCCCTCATCTCTTGAGTTCGAATAGATTTTTGAAAGAGCAGGGTGAGATTTGGATGAATACTCGAGTCACTAACTTGACTGGTCTTACGCTTTTTGTGAATATTTTCCGTAGCCATCCTAAAAACATTAAGCAAGCGAAAAGAATTTTAAGTGTATGCATGAGATTCCGTAATTCAATCCAATGATAAATCCCACTTAGGTTTAAAAACAAGACAAATAAACAAATCAAAACAAAAACAACAACAAAAATTTTAAGAGAAAAAAAGTGAATAAAAATACGAGAGAAAAATTTTATATTCGAATAAAAAAGGTTAAGATTTTGAATTTTTTTTACAATATTTGAAAAACCCAAGTATCAAAACATATAAACTATACAAAATTAAAATTATCTAACCTAAGATTCAAATAAAAATTGAAGGAAAAATAAAAAGAGGAAAAATACCTTAATTTGGGATTTTGGATGAATGGATGAAAATCCTTGCACAATATTGTTGAAGCTTGCTTAAACTTGTGTTTAAGAGAAAAAACCCTCAAGATTTGGTGAAAAACATAGAGGTTTAGAGGGTTTTTATAGAAAAAATTCGAGTCTAGGGTTTTTAGGGTTTGGAAGTGTTTTAATTTATGTTGAACTTTATCATTAAAAGCCTCTTTAAAGCAGTCCGCGAATCCGTTTCGGAACGGTCAAGACTTTTCAACTTCAGCTGACTGTTTCGATACGGGTTTGACCGTATCGAAGCCCCGTTGACTCGTATCGGAACTTGTTTCGATACACCCCTTGGCAGTATCCAAAACATTTCAAAACCCTGTTAAGGTGTTTCGAAACGCTCTTCTCTCAGATAGGAATTTAAAGCATCCGTATCGAAACAGGTTGACCCGTTTCGATACACTTGGGCCTGGAAGTGCAGATGAGGCTCTAAAAGTACAGAAAAATGAATTTTTCTAAGGCCTAACTTGCATGTATGACATGAATGACCAGGAAAAACATATGCAAACATAAACATACTCCCCCTAGCTATAGGCATGGATGAAATTAGGAGTAAAAAAACATAAACATGGCATTTCACAAGATGAAGCAATTATAAGCACAAAAGAGGTCCTAAAATGTCAAGATAGGCTAGCTAGACCTAACTCTCTCCTAAGGGACCAAAAATGCTCTTTGTCTAAAGGTTTTGTAAATATGTCCACTAATTGATTAAAGGTGTCTACATACTCTATAACCACATCTTCTTTAAGGACATGATCTCTAATGAAATGATGCCTTATTTCTATGTGTTTGGTTCTAGAGTGTTGGATGGGATTTTTTGTCAAACATATAGCACTAGTGTTATCACATTTAAGGGGTATGGTTTCAACCTTAATGTCATAATCTAAGAGTTGTTGCTTCATCCAAAGGACTTGAGCACAACAACTCCCTAAGGATATGTACTCGGCTTCGGTGGTAGATAAGGCTACACTATTTTGTTTCTTAGAGAACCAAGATATGAGCATACTACCTAGGAATTGACAAGTTCCCGAAGTACTCTTCCTATCGATTTTGCATCCCCCATAATCCGCATCCAAATAAGCATGAAGGTTGAAAGTGGAGTCTCTAGGGTACCAAAGACCTAAACAAGGAGTATCTCTAAGGTACCTAAAGATTCTCTTAACGACTATAAGGTGAGACTCTCTAGGACTAGCTTGAAACTTAGCACACAAGCAAACACTAAACAAGATATCTGGTATACTTGCGGTAAGGTAAAGCAATGATCCAATCATAAAACAGTAAAGCTTAGAGTCAACGCACTTACCTCCTTCATCTTTATCAAGCTTTGTAGATGAGCTCATAGGTGTGGCTTGAGGCTTTGCATTCTCCAAGCCAAACCTCTTGAGCATATCCTTTATGTACTTTGCTTGATTGATGAAGGTTCCATCCTTCTTTTGCTTGATTTGGAGTCCCAAAAAGAATGAGAGCTCCCCCCCATCATGCTCATCTCGAATTCACCTTGCATTATCTTAGCAAACTCTTTGCAATGACATTCGTTAGTAGAACCAAAAATAATATCATCAACATAAATTTGAACTACTAAGATATCATTTTTATACATTTTTATAAAGAGTGTAGTGTCCACCTTACCTTTTTCAAAAACCTTTTCAATTAAAAACTTTGAAAGTCTTTCATACCAAGCTCTAGGAGCTTGTTTTAAACCATAAAGAGCTTTAGTGAGTTTGAAAACATGATTTGGAAATTTTGAGTCTTCAAAACCCGGTGGTTGTTCCACATACACTTCCTCATTTATAAAATCATTTAAAAATGCGCTTTTAACATCCATTTGAAAAAGCTTGAAATTATGATAACATGCATATGCAAGTAACATCCTAATGGCTTCCATTCTAGCTACGGGTGTATAGGTTTCATCAAAATCTATTCCCTCTTCTTGAGTGTAATCTTGTGCTACTAGTCTAGCTTTATTTCTCACAATGTTACCACTCTCATCTAGCTTGTTCCTAAAGACCCATTTAGTTCCTATGGTAGATTGATTACTATGCCTATCAACTAATGTCCAAACGTTACTTCTCTCAAATTGATTTAACTTTTCTTGCATAGCCATAATCAAAAAATCTTCTTTCAATGCTTCTTTTATATTCTTAGGCTCTATGCATGAGATAAATGCAACATGATTCATTAATCTAAGAGAAGATCGAGTGGTTACCCCCTTGGATGGATCACCCAAGATTTCACCATCTTTGACATAGTTGAACTCCCTTGGGTAGCTCACTTCATTTTCCTCAAGAGCCAAGTCCTTTAAGGCTTCAAGAGGTGGATCTTGTGTGTCGTCTTCTTTTGTTGTTGGGATCTCATCCTCCTTTGAAGTTTGTCCTCCATCAAAGGCATTTATGATTCCTACATCATCATCACCATCACAAGAATCCTTCCTTGGAAGGAGGTTGTCATCGAATACAACATGTATAGATTCTTCTACTACTAAAGTTCTCTTGTTAAATACTCGATAGGCTTTAGAGGTTAAAGAGTATCCTATGAAAATAGCTTCATCACTTTTTGCATCAAACTTACCTAAGTTGTCTTTTCCATTATTTAAAACAAAACACTTGCAACCAAAAGGATGAAAATAGCTAATGTTAGGCTTTTTAGATTTTAAAATCTCATAAGAAGTTTTCTTTAAAATTGACCTAATTGTTACTCGGTTAATAATATAGCAAGCGGTGTTTGTGGCTTCCGCCAAAAAATTTTTAGGTAAATTATTTTCACAAAGCATGGTTCTAGCCATTTCTTGTAAAGTTCCATTTTTCCTCCCAACTACCCCATTTTGTTGAGGAGTTCGAGGAGCCGAAAAATTGTGGCTAATACCATTTTCATTCAAAAAATCTTCAAACCCTAAATTTTGAAACTCGGTTCCATGATCACTTCTAATATGAGAAATTCTAAGTTCAAGATCATTTTGGGTTGGTTTTGAAAATGTGATGAATTTTTCCAAAGCCTCATCTTTAGTACTTAAAAATAAAACCCAAGTAAATCTAGAAAAATCATCAACAAGTACAAATGCATAAGATTTACCACCCAAGCTCATTGTCCTAATTGGCCCAAATAAATCCATATGGATAAGTTGTAAACATCTACTTGTAGAAACATCATTAATGGATTTAAAGGAAGACTTATGTTGTTTACCCTTAGAGCATGCATCACAAATTTTATCGTTTGAGAATTTAATCTTGGGTAAACCTCTAACTAGATCAAGGGAAACTAGTTTTTTCTAAAACACTAATGCTAACATGTCCTAGTTTCCTATGCCACAACCATGCATCATTTTCATTTTGTGCTACTAAGCATGGATGGGGTGTATGTATGTCATCTAGATGCACCATGTATATGTTCCCTATGCGATGACCTATGAGCATAATATTATTGGATTTAATGTCAACAATTTTGCATCCATTTTTATCAAATAAAACATTAAATCCTCTATCACACAATTGACTTATGCTTAATAAGTTATTTTTAAGACCATCGACATACAAGACATTTTCAATGAGAATAATAGAGTGATTACCTACGGAGCCAATACCTTTAATGTGGCCTTTGGAGTTGTCACCAAATGTCACCACTCCTCCAGTTTTTGGCTTTAGATCCATGAATCTACTCTTGTCTCCGGTCATATGCCTTGAGCATCCACTATCAAGGTACCATGAGTTTTGACTTTGTGCTTTGGCCTTGTAGGAATGCTCCCCCTACAAACAAAGATATTAAGCTTTTGTTTTTGGTACCCAAATCATTTTGGGTCCATGAGTGTTAGCTCCCAAAATCTTGGTTCCCTTAGGAATCCAAGATGACATAGCAATAATGTTATTAGATTTTACAAGTTCCTTAGGAACCCATACACTTCTAATTATTTTAGTTCTACTATGTCTAGGAAAGCTACATTGTTTGTAGTAATTAGTATTTTTCTTAGGTTGGTTTGATTTTGAAGATTCACTTATTTCATGCTTGACACTACCAACGTTTTTAAAAGACTCTTTGAGCTTATTTAGCTCATCTAACACCTTTTGGTGTTCACTATTACATTGAAATAAAAGATTATTAAGGTCAACATTTTCATCTTGAAAAAAATTTAGTTCATCTTTTAACCATAATATATTTTTCTCAAATTTTAAATTAGCTTGAGAGAGTGAGTCGTTTTTATCATTTAGTTCCAAAATAATTTTCATATTCCTAATGACCGACTCCTTGTATTTCTCAACTAATTCATCATAGACCTCTTGTAACTCATCATATGAATCATTTAATTCATTATATGTAAAATCTAAAGATGATGAGTTAGAGGTTACCATGGAGGAATCTTCCTCAAGTGCCATGAGGCAAATGTTGGCCACTTCTTGTTCGTCATCCTCGGATGACTCCTCATCACTCCAAGTAGCAAGCTTGGCTTTGAGCTTCTTCTTCTTCTCAAAGCCCTTCTTCTTGAGTTGAGGGCACTCCGAACGTATGTGGTCGGGTTTATTGCACTCGAAGCAAATGATTTTATCCACTGCTTCTTCTTTGTTCTTACCTTTGAAGTTCATCTTCCTTTGAATTTTTCTTCCCCGGTTAGACCTCATAAAGCGTGAGAATCGTTTGGCTATCATAGCCAATTCTTCTAGCTCATCCTCCTCACTAGAAGAGCTTTCCTCAAGTAATGAAGCTTTGAGAGCTATTCCATCTTTTTATTCTTTTCTACCTCTAGCTTTTCTACTCTCTTCTCTTCTTTCTTCTTCTCTTCTTCCCTTCCTTGCTTCATAATCTCATGAGTAAGGAGAGAACCCACTAGCTCATCAAGCTTTAAAGTCTTCAAATTTTTAGCTTCTATGATGGCGGTTCTCTTCCCATCCCAAGATTTGGGAAGTGAATATAGTAGCTTCCGGACAAGCTTGTCTTCCGGTATTGTCTCTCCAAATCCTTTGAGACCATTGACTATGGTGGAGAAACGATCAAACATCTTGGACACCGTCTCATCGGGCTCCATCTTGAATTTTTCATAACTAAGATTTAGAATTCCAATCTTAGTTTCCTTGACATCATTGGTTCCCTCATAGGTAGTCTCAAGAGTGTCCCAGACTTCTTTGGCACTCTCAATGGATGACACTTTGGAGTAGATGTCCGGTCCGAATGAACAAAAGAGCATGTGGAGAGCTTTGTCATTTATTTGAATCTTTCTCCTTTCTTCTTCACTCATCTCCACCTTTTTCTTCAAAACCATCTTCCCTTCACTATCTTGCTTCAATGGAATGTAGAGGTCATCTTCAATTACATCCCAAACTAAGTAGTCATTGGACTTGATGAAGAGGCACATTCTATTCTTCCAAAATGGATAGTTGACACCATTGAAGAATGTAGTTTTTGTAGTGGATTGAGACTCATACATGCCCGAACCAGAGGTAGAAGCCATCTCTTGATTTTTGGATGATCACACTCTTCCTAAGAACTCCTCTTGTGGTTGTTAATCCTTAAAGAGGTAGGCTCTGATACCAATTGTTGAGTGGATCGAATGATCGAAATGAACCAAGAGGGGGTGAATTGGATTTTTAAAGGTTTAGGTGGTGGAAATTGCAAATTAAAAAGATAGACAAGGAATTTTAGAGTGGTTCAATTTCCAAATGAACTATACATCCGCTACCTTAGCTTCACTAAGGATTTACAACAATTCCACTAATTGCTCTTCCCCTTTTCTAGGCTAAGGAGGTAATTCTTACAATTTTCGGTTAAATTTTCAACCCAAAATTTAACTAAATCCTCACACAAATAGAACAAAGAATTTGTTGGCTAAGAAAGTATCTCTCAATACAAATTGTAGCCCAATTACAAGCACTCAACCCAATTAAAATGATAAGAATGAAAAATACAATTGGGGTTTCTAGACAATATTGGGATTTAGGCACAAATGCTTGGATTTGATGTTTGGATGTTTGCTTTTGGATCAATAGTTGTTGCTGGAGCTTTTAGAGGTCTCTTTTACACCTTCTCATTGATTTCTAGCTGTTGTGGTTGTTGCATTCATCAATAGAGTTGTTGGGGGTGTTATCTCACCTTCATAAATACAGTATGCAACCAACCGTTTCGAAACGCCCGACCCTGTTTCGAAATATACCAAAATAGAAAGAGCTGTTGGGGTGCATTAAAGAGCCCGTATTGAAACGGTCTGACCTGTTTCGATACGCTAAGAGTCGTTTCGAAACTTGTTTTGAAACACTTTTGCCACTGTCAAGGGTCGTATCGAAACGACTTGAAATCTTTTCGATACGCCTTAACGGTTTGTTAAAAATTAGTTAAAAACTTACAACGGACATATTTTTCAAATCAAATGAAGAATCGTTTCAAAACACTGAATGTCGTCTCGATACGATTTCTCTATGTTCTAAAGTCGTTTCGAAACTTGTTTCGAAACACGGGTTGGCAGTGTTGAAATCGTTTCGATACCCGTTTCGAAACATGGGTTGACAGTTTCAAAACTGTTTCGAAACGCCTTAGGCCGTTTCGAAACAGGGACTCGAAAATCACTATTTTGGCTTTAAGAACACTTAGAAAATATTTGATAAACTTAGTTTTTAACTTGGGCATATTCTTTAAATCATATAGGGATGTTTGAGGACTTAAAAATTCGTTTTCACATTTTCAATTTAGTCCTTAGGTTCTTTAGTTATATCAAAATTAAAATATCGGTTTCACAGTCGATATGGGTAATCAGAAAATCGATTTTTTCTTCAAAAGAAAGGGTCTTTCCGAAAATAATATTGATTATTCCCCTATTAAAAATTTAGTTGATCAAAAAGAGCTCAATCTTGATAGTGGTTTTCCTTCTATTAGTAAAAGCTCTCCAACTCCAAGTCCGAAACTCGTCAATTCTTCTGTAGTGGATAATCGTCCAAGTAAAGCTCCAAGAGTTGAACAAGAAACCTTTGATGCATCCATTGTTGAGCGTGATCCTGGATTGCGAAATTCTATTTGGGATTTTCCTCCAATCAACGAGATGAAGTTCGTAGAGCATATATTGGGAAGGGGCCTTATCAACCCATTCCTTTTAATGATCCAAAATATGTTGATAAGTATGGACGGTGATTTTTGAGTTCATGGTATAAGTTATTTCCTGATTGGTTAGAATATTCACCAACCAAGGATGCCGCTTATTGCCTTCCATGTTTTCTCTTTAGCAAGACCCTTGGGCGTTTTGGATTAAATACTTTTACTCGTGATGGCTTTCGATCTTGGAAGAAAGTTAATGAAGGATCTAATTGTGCATTCCTTCTTCATGTCGGAAAAAAAATACAAACTCTCTCCACAAGAATGCAATGATAAGCTATCATGATTTGGAAAACTCTTTGCAACATATTCAAAAAGTGATTGAGAAACAAAGTTCTGAACAAGTTGTTAGAAACCGATTGCAGCTCAAAGTTTCTATAGAAGTTGTAAAGTGGTTGACATTTCAAGGTTGTGCTTTACGGGGCCGTGATGAAATATAAGATTCAACTAATCGTGGTAACTTTCTTGATTAGTAAGTTTTTTGGCTTCTTACAATTATGAGGTTGCTATAGTTTTGAAAAATGCTCTAAAAAATTCAAATTATGTTTCTCCGAAAATCCAAAAAGAGATTCTTTGTCTTTTTCGATCTAGGATCCAAAAGCATATTCGAGAGGAAATTGGAGAACAAAAGTTTTGTGTTATAGTTAATGAAGCTCGTGATGAATCAAAAAGGGAACAAATGGCGATTGTGTTGGGATATGTTGACAAGGAAGGTTTTATACGTGAAAGATTTTTTGATCTAGATGTGAAGGAAACTACTTCGTCTGCATTGAAGAAGGAGATTTGTGATGTTCTTTCACATCATTGTTTGAATGTGAAAGACATAAGAGGTCAAGGATATGATGGAGCTAGCAATATGCGTGGGGAATTCAATGGTTTGCAAGCATTGCTCCTTAAAGAATGTCCATTTTCTTATTACAATCATTGTCTTGCTCATAGATTACAATTGACCTTGGTGGCGACATCAAAAGAAGTGATTCCGGTTGCACAATTTTTCTCATATTTTACTATCATTATAAATTTAATTATGTCTTTGTGCAAGAGACAAGATCAGTTGAGAGATGCCCAAGCAAGTTATATTGCATATATGATTGCTACTGAAGAATTAGAAACATGAAAGGGAAAAAATCATATTGGCACTTTACAACGCGCATGAGATACAAGATGGGGTTCACATTTAACTTCTCTTTATAGTTTGCTCAAGATGTTTGATGCCACTTGTTCTGTTCTTGAGAACATCATAAGTGATGGAAATTTGAATCAAAGAAGTGAAGCATATAGTGTTTATGATGTGATGACATCTTTTGAGTTTGTATTCATCTTACACCTCATGATAGATCTTTTGAATATCACTAATGATCTTAGTCAAGCTTTGCAACGTAAGTCTCAAGATATACTAAATGCTTTGTGTTTGGTATCAAGTGCAAAGAAACTTATACAAAGATTTAGAGAAGAAGGATAGGATCCTTTACTTGAAAAAGTAACGATGTTTTGTGATAAACATTATATAGAGATCCCCGATATGAATGCTCCATATAAAGGTGGTAGAGGGAGGCCTCGACTTCAACGAGATGCCATCTCAGTTAGGCATCATTATCGTGTTGATATATTTGTCTCTGCTATTGACTCTCAAATGCATGAGATGAACATTAGATTCAAAGATGACATGATGGAGTTACTTGAACTTAGTTTTGCTTTAGATCCAAGGGGTGGTTATAAATAATTTTGCATTGCTGATATATGCAAGCTTGCAAATAATTTTTACTCGGAAGACTTCACAGAGCAAGAAAGATTGCACTTGAAAGTTCAATTAGAACATTTTGAATTAGAAGCTCGTGGGAGCCTTGAATTAGGAAAGGCGTCAACAATTTCAGAACTTTGTCAAGTTTAGCAAATACTCGAAAGTCAAGTATTTATCATCTTCTCGATCGACTTGTTTGTCTTGTTTTGACTCTTCCTGTTTCTACTGCGACCACGAAACGAGCTTTTTCGGCTATGAAACTAGTGAAGACTCACTTGCGTAACAAAATGGCGGATGAGTTTTTGTCGAGCTACTTAATAACATATATTGAGAAGGAAATTGCTCGTTGTTTATCTGTAGATTCTCTTATTGACGACTTTGATCTAATGAAAGAGCGTTGAGCACAATTTCGAATGCCTACTTTTGATATGTAAGAGAATTCTTTTACAATATTTTGTAGGTTCACAATTATTACTTCTCTTAAAAGTTTTTTTTGTTTGTTCTTAAGTATTTCAAGAGTTAGCTTATAAGTCAAATTTCTTTATTCTGTAAGTTTTCTTCATCTCTTAGAAGTAAAACTCAAGCATATTAATGCAAATTGTAAATCATTGTTCTTGTGAAAGGGAAATGAGAATGGAGAAGAATCTTTTTATGTGTTCATTTTGTTCTTGCTTTTATTATGATTGTTATTTTGTATTGACT
Source organism: Hibiscus tridactylites (assembly GCA_958450335.1). Lineage (NCBI taxonomy): Eukaryota > Viridiplantae > Streptophyta > Magnoliopsida > Malvales > Malvaceae > Hibiscus > Hibiscus tridactylites. The sequence continues at coordinate 11,705,593 of OY288292.1, read as the reverse complement.
TGTGTCACCGTAGTTTATATAAAAGTTCGCCCCCTAACATAAAATCATGAGTCCGTCCATGCTTCAAATACTTTAAATTTGAGAGCGCACTCAAAATTCTAAAAAATCGAATTGTTTAGTTTCATAAGTGTTAAGTTTTTTAATCTAAACTAATAAAGTAATAGATGACACTGAAATTACTAGTGTTTAGGTTGACCATAAAAAATATTAGATAATGATAATTTTCGACGACAATTAAAAAATATATTTTTTAAATGTTGATGGAGAAGATGATGAGATAGAAGAAAAGAAATAGATCATGTCAGTATAAAAATTAATAAAATATATATTTTGACATCTATGTCACATCTAAATTCTCACCTGACTCAAATGTAATGATTGATAGGTAATTATTCTATGCACAAACATTAGAAACAAAAAAATTTCACAAATGTCTTAGTTTTAGGGTTTAGAGACTTCATTTAGGGTTTAGTGTTTAGGCTTTAAGTGTAGGAGTTTTGAATTTAATGGGGTTGTGATTAGAATTTAAGGTTTAATGTTAAAATTTAGGGTTTATAGGTTAAAACACAAAGCCCTAACCATATTACTCTAACCCTAAATACTAACCCTAAACCTTAAATTTTAACAATGGATCCTAAATTATAAACCCTACATCTAAACACATAAACTATAAACCCTAAATCGAGTCATTAAATCCTGAAGCTAAGGCGCTTATCAAAATTTTTCATTTTTACTGCCAGTACATGAGATATTTTCTCATGATTTATTGACTCCTAAAATTTAATAATTAATGTGACTAGCACCTTATTTTGCCTATCAAATTTGCCTTTTGGTTGAACCCACCAAGTGTTCCAGTGAAAAAGTGGATTATGTTCATTCTAAGACACACAAGTTCAAATCGCTTCATCTACGAGATGCATACGCATTATCAAAAGATTAAAAATATATATAACATATATTATCTTTTAATCACTTTTAGACCATTAAAAAATTCATTTCGATTCTTTATCACATTCTTTAGACTTATTGAATAAAAATATTTATCACAATTCCTTAATTTCCAAAGCTTATTGTAAAAAAAGAAAACATAATATTCTATTAAATGAGACGCCAGAATTTCCAAGGCATTGAATGGTTGATTCTGCAGCCAAGTTTTCTTAATTAATTTTAGTAAACATAAAATGACTTTTAAATATCATTTTTAGCATATAGCAAAATAAATTTATATATTATATTAGAAAGTTAATATATATAAAAAAAACGTACATTCAAGCTATCAAAAACATGTGTTAATCTCTTAATTATATATTAAAAACGAAGTCTATAATGATAATCCTCCTCTTTTTCACTTGAAAGTTGAATCTAATGATCAAAGCCGTTGCCAAAACATCGTTTTCTACCTTCAATGTTGGGGAAACCCTAAATCCTTTTATGAAAGTTGGTGAAATTTGTCAAAACATCGTTTTCTATCATTGATCAAAGCCGTTGCCAGATTTCATAATTTCAATTATGTATGACAAAATAAAATAAATACTATATAAATATATAAATAAATTAAAGTTTATATAATACGTTTTGTAAAATGTTTTAAGATTTTTTTATCGATATATTTGTTCAAAAAAAGTTACATTAGTATAATATTTTAAAAATAAATTGTAAAAATTTTCGTGTTGGTAGCTACTAGGGTTATTTGCTTTTGTGTTTTTGCTTTCTTTGGTGTTGGTGCTATTTCAATTTTTTTTAGCATTGTCTCGTTATACTCTTTTTCTCTAATTAAAATTAAGGATGTTTTTACGAAGCACATAGTAACATAATGTTGTATGATTTTTCTTTTAATAAAATTGTATGGTTGTTGATAAAAAAATTAAAAGCATTATAGTATAGCGGTCTTGTTTGAATGGTTGGGATGAAGAAAGACTGTTGAGAGAGCGCGCACATGTTTGGAATTTTTTTTAAAAAATAATTTGTCCTTCATAATAATGCTTGACACAATACTAATGAATTTTCAACACTTGACTTGTAGGGAATTGTCTTGGATAATAATAATAATAATAATAATAATAATAATAATAATAATAATAATAATAATAATAATAATAATAATAATAATAATAATAATAATAATAATAATAATAATAATAATAATAATAATAATAATAATAATAATAAATGTTTTAAATATTAATTGATATATTAATTATCAAGTGACTAATTTTATTGATGTTTCAGACACCAATTCGATAGAAAAAATTAGGCACATTTTATAAATAAAAATTTTCAAATTCGAATCTTATAGAAATAACCATATTCCTTTTTTCAATGAAATTATTTCTTTAATTCGACTGTTTATTGTTGTTGTAGTTATAAGATAATGTTTACACAATGTGATCCAATTAGTTGTATCATTTATTAAATTTTGGAAAACGAGTTACTTGTTTACATGTAATTATAATTAACTAGGTCAATTTACAATTAATTTAAAACGATTTATTTCTCAGCGAATTTACCCAAATATTACCATTAAAAAATTATTTTTTCCTCCCTACACTCATCTCAAATTACTTTTTGATCTAACATCCTTTAAGTGAATTCGTCATGCCAATCTAGAAAGTTAAATTAAAAATTTAAAATTCATGAAACTGTCAAACTAATATAGCGAGTTTTATTAAAAATAAAAAAATAGAACTCGCCAGAAAATAATCAAAATAAGAATAATATTCAAGTAAAATCGCCTTAAATTTCATATAATATGAAAAAATTATTTAGGGCTGTCAATAAAAATACTATAAATTCTTGTAATTAATGTTTTTTTTTTACTTTTTAAAGAAACATAGTAGAATGTAATTAATTACATTCCTAAAAAGTTATGTTTCATTAATTTAAATTTTTTAATTTAATTAAACAATAAAACCTCAAATTTTAAACAACAAACCCTAAATTCAAACTCCAAACCTCAAACTTAAACCCTAAATCATAAACCTCAAATTCCAAACTTCAAGCCCTAAACCCAACCCTTAAACATAACCCATAAACCATAAACATCAAACCCTAAACCATAAACAGTAAACCATAAACCTTAAACCCTAAACCTAAACCATAAGCCACACACTCTAAACCTTAACCCTAAATCTAAATCTCCAAACCCTAAACAATAAACCATTTTAAGTAAGTATTAATTACATTAAACATGATTTTTTAAGAATGTATTTAATTATATTTTATTAAATTTTATTAAAAAGTAAAACAAACATTAATTATAAAAATTTATAGAGTTCTTATTGACAGCCCTAAAACATTAATATTGTAATTTCTTTCAAAATTTAAAGTGATTACAAAAATCCATAAAAGAATAAAACATTAATACTGTACTTTCTTTCAAAATTCAAAGTGATTACACTTCAAAAAAAAAATATCACGGCCGGCATTTACCAAGAAAGTGTTAGATTCTTTAATATGGTATTAGACTATTAGTATACAAACTTTTAGTCCTACTTTTGGATGAGATTTCACCCGTCCCTGGGCATGGCATCATGGGCAATAGGGGCGCCCGCCAGGTCTCCTACCCTGCCCATAACTTATTTTTTTTCAAATATTTATATTTAATGTTTAATATTATTTTAATATTTATTGTTTAAAATTTAATTTTATAATAATTGTTATTAGAGTTTTATTTTTAAAATTTATTTTATTTTATATTTTTTTATTAGGGGTATAATTTTTTTTCCAATACTTGTTATTATAGCTCATTTTTTTAATACTTGTAATTAGAGGTCTATTTTTTTTTATTATGTATTGTTATTTCAATACTTGTCATTATGAAGCTAATTTTTCAATACTTGTTACTAAGGGCATATCTTTTCTAATATTTGTTATTAGGGCCCTACTCTTAAATTTTATTTTTTCGATACTTGTTATTACGAGTCCAATTTTTTCAATACTTTTTATTTATGGTCTATTTTCCCTAATATTTGTTATTACATGCATACTCTTAAATTTTAATTTTTTAATACTTGTTATTAGTGTTCCATTTCCCCCTATATTTATTATTACAAGAATACTCTTAAAATTCATTTTTTTCAAAATTTGTTAATAGGGACCATTTTTTTTATATATCACTTATTACTAAGGGACTAATTTTAAATTTTATTTTTTTCCAATACTTGTTATTAAGGGAAAGGGTGAGCAAAACTCCACTCGACTCGAAAAAATTGATTTTTTCGACTTGACTCGAAAAAAATTTCAAATAAAGTTTGAGTTCTAAATTAAAAATTATAATAACTCAAAATTTTAGTATTTAGTAGATAAATTTTTAAGTTCGAGTCGTAAGGACTCGTAAACTCGCATAACTTGAATTTTCTTTACTCAATTTAACTCGATTGAACGCTCACCCTTAATTAGGGGCATATTTTTTATATTCGCACATGAGCCACCAAAATCTCAGAAATCGGTCTGAATTTCACCCGGCACGATCGCATTCCGACTTGACCCGACATGATTGGATTGAATTTATATATATAAATTAGGTTTAAGTCAGGTTAGGTTGAAGTTTAAAATCAATTTTCAAAACGTTATTGCAAAAAAAAAAAATTATTTTAAGTACTTGATTATAGAAAATATAAAAATGAGACATGGTTGCAAATATCTCTAATCTATTGAAATCAATTTTAAGGACGTTGGTATTTTAAATACTATAAAATCTAATTATGTGGAATTTGTCATCTTCCGCGGGTTAATTTATTGCATTATACTCGAAAGGCTTCACCAACTTTTCATTGTTTGTTTCCCCAGAAAATTCAAAAAAAATACTACATCAGCAAGATTAGAAAGAAAGCCTGCTAAGTAATTTACTGAAGACTAAAATTTAGTCAAACTATGTGTCCCACTATTCTAAACATATTAAAATAATGTATCTGAGGCACCACTATTCTAAACATATTAAAATAATGTTTTAGAGGCGCCAATATTGAGGAAGAAAAAGTAGAAAGAAACAAAAGAATGAATATTAATAGCTTTTATCAGTATATTTGCACATTTTCTACTTCAAATATTGTAAAAAAATATCATCAACTTACGTTGTCTTGTTTTGACTATAATGAGCAAGCATCTATCTATAAATACATGCAACAATTGCTTACTTATTCTCATCCTAAATATCTGGTTTTAACCTTATAAGAAAGAGTAGGAAAAGGCTGCATATTAATCTTTGTGTTATTTGCTTCCAAAAACCCTAATCCTTTTCCTTCAAGACATCTTTGATAATGGCTTCAACACAAGTTTCTCAAGTTCCTGCTTCAACCCTTTCCGTCATTCCGTCCGACACCGAAAATCGACCCAAGGCTGATTTCCATCCTGGAATTTGGGGTGATATGTTCATTCAATGTCCCAATATGGTAATCTATAATTTCTTTAATGCTTTTAACTAATTTTTTTATGGATTATAAGTTTTAGTCCCGAGATTTAATTGTTGTACTTGAGCAGGATGTTGATGCCGCAACTGAATTACAATACGAAGAATTGAAAGAGCAAGTGAGGAAGATGATTGTGGAACCTACCGATGATTTGAACCGCAAGTTGCCCTTGATTGATGCAGTTCAAAGATTGGGTGTGAGTTATCATTTTGAGAAAGAGATTGAAGATGAACTCGAGAAGATTTACCATGACATGAAGAGCAATGATGTTGAGGATGATCTCTACACCACAGCCCTTCGATTCCGATTACTCCGAGAGCACGGCTACCGTGTTTCCAGCGGTACTTTCAACAAGTTGAAGGATGAGGAAGGGAATTTCAAGGCGTCATTGATGAGTGATGTGCGAGGATTGTTGGAACTTTACGAAGCTTCCTACATGAGGATCCATGGGGATGATATACTTGATGAAGCCATTTCTTTCGCCACAGCTCAACTTACACTTGCACTACCAACTTTAGACCATCCTTTATCGGAACAGGTCGATCATGCCCTGAAGCAGACGATCCGAAGGGGCTTGCCGAGGGTGGAGGCCCGGAATTTCATTTCAATATACCAAGATATGGAATCCCATAACAAAGCATTGCTTCAGTTTGCAAAGATTGATTTCAATTTGTTGCAACTTTTGCACAGGAAAGAGCTAAGTGAGATCTGTAGGTAAGTTTTGGGAGATTCATTACTGGATCATACTATTGTTGTTAAAGTTATTTTGTTACAAATGAATTAAACCCCTCTTTTTTTTATGATTTGTTCAGGTGGTGGAAGGATTTAGACTTCACAAGAAAGCTACCATTTGCAAGAGACAGAGTGGTGGAAGGGTATTTTTGGATAATGGGAGTTTACTTTGAACCCCAATACTCTCTCGGGAGGAAGATGTTGACCAAAGTCATAGCTATGGCTTCCATTGTGGATGACACATATGATTCTTTTGCAACATATGACGAACTCATTCCCTATACAGATGCTATTGAAAAGTTAGTTTTCTTGTATTACAAGTTAACATTCATTTTGTGATACCCAAATCCTAGACTTGATAATTAACCTTGAAATTGTGTTTCAGGTGGGATCTTAAATGCATGGATGAACTCCCGGAGTACATGCAACTAAGCTACAAGGCATTGTTGGATGTTTATGAAGAAATGGAACAACTCTTGGCTGATCAAGGGAGACAATACCGAGTCGAGTATGCAAGAAAAGCGGTATGTAATGATACGATCATCCGACTTGCTTTGGTCATAAACATATAAAGTTCTGAAATGTCCAATAATAAAATTGTGAACTTGATGTTCTAAATCCTCAGATGATACGCCTTGCACAAGCTTACCTTCTCGAGGCGAAATGGACACATCTGAACTACAAACCAACATTCGAGGAGTTTAGAGACAATGCATTGCCGACCTCCGGCTATGCCATGCTTGCTATCACGGCGTTCGTTGGGATGGGCGATGTTATAACCCCCGAGACCTTCGAATGGGCAGCCAATGATCCTAAGATCATCAAAGCGTCCACCATTATTTGTAGGTTCATGGACGACATCGCTGAACACAAGGTATATTTACTACATTCCCACATTTCAAATTTATAAAGATCATCTATGCCATAAAACAGTGGGACTTTTGGGGTCTGCATTTGCTAAATGTTTCATATGGGTGCAGTTCAACCACAGGAGAGAAGACGATTGCTCAGCCATCGAGTGTTACATGGAACAATACGGCGTGACAGCGCAAGAAGCATACGATGAATTCAACAAACACATCGAGAGTTCGTGGAAAGACGTAAACGAAGAGTTCTTGAAGCCGACGGAAATGCCGGCACCGGTTCTTTGCCGGAGTCTCAACCTTGCGAGGGTTATGGATGTGCTTTACAGAGAAGGAGATGGTTACACTCATGTTGGGAAAGCGGCTAAAGGTGGGATCACTTCTTTGTTGATCAATCCAATCCCACTTTGAACATTGAAAAAATGCCCTCCGTTTTGAAGATGATTTTCTATGGAGTATTATTAATAAAGTTTGTACTTAATTGAAGAGAAAAGTCTAAATTCATTACTTTATTTGTTTTTTTTTTTGCTTTTATGTACAAAGGAATGAAGAAATCTATATTCGTCGCCTCCTTTTAATCCAATAAAATTCTTTGTCGTCGTTATTGTGCAGTTTTTGTTTTAATTATAATTCTTGGATCAAAGCTATAAAGCTGGTTCAAGCACCAAGTGCATCACAAAGTCCTCTTTCCCTCGTTCGAATTATTTATGCTATGACATTTCGGCGTTGGTTTATTTTTTTCGTTGAATATCGCGAGAAGCAAATAAAGCGGCCGATATATTTGCTAAGCTAGCCGATCCATAACATCGTGTTACCACTTTCCTGGATCATCCTCCGGCAATTTTAAAACCTTTGTTGCATCTGAATATTTATGGACCACCTTATTGTAAGCCTATGCATTAGTTAGGCTCCTCTACCTCTCCATTCAAAAAAAAGTAACCCACCTTTGAATTAATTTGTGATGAACCACTTCGAATATGCAATTTAAAATTAAATAATAATTAAGTAAAAAGAATAAATTTTCTCTGCATTGAATCATATAAAAAGTTATTTAAAATTTTATTATAGAGTTTCCACTGCTAGTGTATAAATTGTGGTTTAAGTGTATGAGTTTAAGTTGTAGGGCGTAGAACTTAAGGTTCATTGTTAGAATATAGAGTTTAGGATTTAAAGTTTAAAGTTTAAGTTTTAGGGTGGTAGGGCTAGGGATTAGGTTTTAGATTTTATAGCTTAAATATGAAGGGTTGTGTAATTTTTTTACAAAGCTTGTGTATCATAATATAATTCAATAAGAAAAAGGAAATACTTACACAAGCTTTTCAATTTCAAGGTTTAGAGATTTAGGTTGTGGTTTAGGGTTTATGAGTTTAGGTTGTAGGACATAAAATTTAAGGTTAATGGTTAGAATATATAATTTAGGGTTTAAAGTTTAGGTTTTAGGGTGTTAAAATTAGGAATTTAGATTTTAGATTTTATATATTAAATATAAAAAATTGTATAAATTTTTTATACAGTTTATACATCAAAATATAACTCTTCTAATTATTAAGTAATAAATTTTCTGTGCATTGAATTAATGTTGTTGGTCACTATTTGCAGCAAGACGGATTTCAAAACGTTCGCATTACTATCATTTTCTTTCTTCTGGTATTGTTTTTTTTTCTTCACAGAACTCTCTCAAAATCAACATTGGTTTATCTAAAGATTCAATCTTTAATATTGTGATATTCTTAGTCGATGAGGTTAATTTTGAGATATGTTGTCTCTTTTATATAAAAAAAATTCTTCTCATAATTTAAATTTTCGAATGAACACTTAAAATTCTTTAAATTCGAGAAGCTTTCAAACACCTAAAATGATAAAAAAAAATCAGTTTAATTTTATGAATCTCAAAGAAGTTTTGAGAAAACTTACCAGTATGGAAAACATGTGTTAATCTCTTAATTATATATTAAAAACGAAGTCTACAATGATAACCTCCCTTTTTTTCACTTGAATAATTAAATCCTTTGATGAAAGTTGGTGAAATTTACTTTGACTCACTAATTTGTGTATATCTTCAATGTATATGATTTGATAAAATATAATTTTTTAGCCTCGACCAAAACTATTATTAGATTTGAGATTACTAATAGACCGAGTGGTTAAAGATGTAAATATTATCTCACTTTATTAAAAATATAATATTTATCTACTTAATAAAAAAAATTATTGTCAATTTTCATAATTTCAGATTATATATTAAAAATAAAATAAAATAGAACAAATACAATATAAATATATTAAAGTTTAGGATTAATACATGTTTCTCCCCTAAACTTTATATGTTTTCTCAACTTGCCTCCTAAACTACGTTTTACCCACTTTTGCCTCCTAAACTTTATCGTCGTTACTCGTTTTCTCCCATTTCTGTTATCCTCACTGTTAAAAAAAATTTCAGCCAATAAGAGCGTGCCACGTCATCTCCTCATTGACTAAGTCAATCCGCTTGATCTTATTTAAAGGGTAAATGACATGTCAAGTTTGTTAGGTTTGTTTTTTGTTCAATTTAGTCACTAAAAAAATTATTTTCACCTAAAATTGACCCTTATTTGTTTTTAATTCTTATAATTCAGTCCAATCTTTATTATTATTAATAATATTATTTTAATTAAATGTTAATATTTAATAAAAAATAAAATCAAATATTTAATTCTAAATTAGTAAATTTTTAAATAAATTAAATTACCTAAAATTTACCCCAACAATTACTTATTCGAATTATATTCTTTTTGAGAAAAATTCGAATCATATTCCAATTATATTCGAATTTTGATAAAATTAAATTGTATTTTTGAGCAAAATTCAAATTATATTCGAATCATATTTCAGTCATGTTCTAATTATTATTTCAAATTTCGTTGTATTCTAAATATATTTTTTGAGTAAAATTTAAATTATATTCGAATCATATTTATATTCTATTCGAATAATGTTCATATTATATTCGAATCATACTCTAATTATATTCCAATTACTAATTCAAATTTTGCTATATTGGAAATATATTTTTTAAACAAAATTCAAATTATATTAGAATTATATTCATATTATATTCAAATCATATTCAAATTATATTCGAATCATATTGAAATTATATTCGAAATATATTTGAATTATAATTTGAATATAATATGAACATGATTCGAATATAATATGAACATGATTAGAATTATAATTTGAACATGATTCGAATCTAATACAAAAATGATTTGAATATAATTACATGTTAAACATGATTCGAATATAATATGAACATGATTCGAATATAATAGTTGGGAAAACATGTTTTATATTAGAATTATATTCTAATCATGTTCGTATTATATTCAGATTATATTTCGAATATAGTTTCAATATAATTCGAATATAATATAATTATAATTCTTATATAGTTTGAATTTTGCTCAAAAATATATTTCAAATATAGAAAAATTCGAATTAATAATTGGAATATAATTAGAATATGATTCGAATATAATTTGAATGTAATACGAACATGATTCGAATATAATATAAACATGATTCCAATATAATTTAAATTTTACTCAAAAAATATATTTCTAATATAGCAAAATATGAAATAATAATTAGAATATAATTAAAATATGATTCGAATATAATTTGAATTTTGCTCAAAAATACAATTCAAGTTTAGCAAAGTTTGAATATAATTGGAATATGATTCGAAACGTTCTAAAAATGAATATAATTCGAATAAGTAATTGTTGGGGTAAATTTTAGGTAATTTAATTTAATTAAAAAATTACTAATTTAAAATTAAAATATCTATTTTATTTATTTTTATTAAATATTAACATTTAAATAAAATAATATTATTTTTATTAAAGATTAGACTGAATTAAAAAATTAGAAAGAAATAGGGGTCAATTTTAGGTGAAAATAAACTTTTTAGTGACTAAATTGAACAAAAAAACAAACCTAACATACTTGACATTTCATTTACCCTTTAAACAAGACCATGCAGATTGACTTAGTCAATGAGGAGATGGCGTGGCACGTTCTTATTGGCTGAAAAAATTTTAACGGTGAAGATAACAGAAGTGGGAGAAAATGAGTAACGACGACAAAGTTTAGGGGGCAAAGTGGGCAAAACGTAGTTTAGGGACAAGTTGAGAAAACGTAGCTTAGGGGGCAAGTTGGGAAAATATGTATTAAGCCTAAAGTTTATATAATACGTTTTATAAAATTTATTAAAAATTTTAGGCTTAATACACATTTCCCCCTTAAACTTTACTTGTTTTCCCAACTTGCCCCTAAATCACGTTTTGCCCACTTTCCCCCTAAAGTATTCGTCGTTACCCATTTTGCCCCATTCTGTTACCCTTTGCTGTTAAAATTTTTTTTCAGCCAATAACATCTTGCCACATCATCAACTCATTGACTAAGTCAATCTGTCTGGTTTTATTTAAAGGGAAAATGACATATCAAGTCTGTCAGGTTTGTTTTTTGTTCAATTTAGTCATTGAAAGTCTATTTTTACCTTAAATTGACCCATATTTGTTTCTAATTTTTATAATTTAGTCAATTATTTGTTATTATTAATAATATTATTTTATTAAAATGTTAATATTTAATAAAAATAAATAAAATCAAATATTTTAATACTAAATTAAATTTTTTTAGATAAAATAAATTCTTTTTTGAGAAAAATTCAAATCATATTCTATTGAGAGAGGGCGCACTAGCATTATAATATAACGGTCTTCTTTGAATGAATTTTTAATACTTGACTTGGGGGTTATTACCCAAATATGGTTTTTGGATTTTTTTCACTAATATGGTTCTCATTACTCTATTTTTCAAATTATGGTTGTTTATTGTAGAGATCAGAAGTCGGATTGCTCACACTCCGACTTTGAACAGTGTTTTATTGAGAAATTAATAAAATAATAAAGTTGGATTTCTTACACTCCGACTTTGAATAATGTTTTATTGAGATATTAATAAAATAATGAAGTCGGATTGCTCACACTCCGACTTTGAACAGTGTTTTACATTGTAGTCGGATTCCTCTCCCACCGTCTTCAGTATTTTAATTTGAAAAAAAACCCAAAAAGTAGATCAACGGCGAAGTCAAATAGTGTTCCATCTAATTTCTAATTTTTAACGGTAAACAACTATAGATTAGAAAATAAAGTGATGAAGACCACATTGTTAGAAATAATAAAAAATTCAAGAACCATATTTGGGTAATACACCCTTGACTTGATTTTTAAAAATTATAAATATGTTTAAATATTAGTTGATATATCAAGTATTATGTGAATTGATAATATTATGATAATATCAGATAGGTTTTTAATTTTTATTAAAATTTAGATCTATTTTATAAATAAAATTATTCGAAGTTGAATTTATTAAAAAAATCACACCTCCTATGATGCTAATCCCTTTATGTACATCATTACTCACTTTCATTAATGACCTAACAAGACGTGTTAAACACAATAAGCATGAAGGTTGTAATCCCCTAGACCCACCTATGAGTTATATTAGAATCTAGGAGATCACATTAGGGTCACAATCGCGACCCACAATAAAGATCCATATAAAACTCTTTTCTTTAAATACATTAAAACTGTGAAACAAAATTCTGTATAAAATATCATTTCAGAAAAATCATGTAAACATAAAACAATAGTTTAGAAAGCATTCACAGACACTAATATAAAATAATATAGGTCATACATGCCAACTAACTATGCCGGTACCGTACTCCAACAACAACGTCGAGAGAACTCCAAACTCTGATGTCGATCACTTTACCATGACGGATTTCATCTAACCTGCGATTGTAAAACAACATGAGCTTGGGAAAGCTCAGTAATACATAACTACCAAATGATGTTGTGAGCACATGTATGTATAAGGTAAATTATGTATACGATAGAGCATAAACTATCATGGTGTTCCGGGTAACATATTTCAATTACAGTTCATTTTAAATTCTTATCTACCCTTCTATTGTAATCGAATATGCAATTTTGAGCTGCACCTAAAAGGCATTAACCTAGGCCCATTGGGCGTAGGTACTATCCTAAGGGAATACCTTAGGTCCGGGCGGAATTATCCTAGCCGAAGCATGGAACCTAGTACGGACGGAATTACAGGTATACCATAGTTAAAGCGTAGGAGCCGAATACGGGCGGACCCTAGCCGAAGCATAGGAGCCGAATACGGGCATGCTTACCAACTTGATCAGGGCTGAGCCTACAATCTTAAATTAATATCCAGTACCCAGTAAAACGATTTTGAACGGTAACAATCAATTCAGTATTTGGTAGTAGTATGTTATGAACTCAGGATGCAAACATATGTTTAATCGGTAAAAATGATGTATCATGAACCCTGAATCGGGTATACTTATATAAGAAATCGGGAACTAGAAGCCATGTTTTTACTCCAGATAATAGGATTACTTAAAATAAGACTAGATAGACTTGTTTCCAATCAAGAACATTAATCATGTAATCATGAACACACTAAACGGTCCAATTTATTACTTAGAAGTCCTTGCTAATTGCAGAAAGGAGACACTGAATCATAGTCCACCTTAAATAGACTTTCGAATCATAAATTATAATTGAATGAATTTCATAATTATCAACTTCGTCTAGGTATACATGAATTATGCTTCAAGACCATCCAATATTATCGGTATATCATAATTATGCACAGATTCATATATATATATATATATATATATGAATCTGTGCATAATTAAGATTTCAGATATCTCAAAAGAGCTCCAGTAGTTGCTCGAAGGCAATATGGTCATTTTACAGGCAGGGGCAATTTGACAGTTTAGCCCAATAATGATAAAATGATGATTTGCAATATTTAGGATTTTCAACGATTTATCGAGCCTCCAAATCCATTTGAACTAATATACCTCAACCTTGCAGTACATTCCAAACATTCAAGTATATGCACTTTTACGTGTATCATTTCCCAGAATGACCGTATCATATATCTAAACTGTCACCTTCATTATTTCACCACCAGACTTACCCCTGAGTAGTCGGACTTATATATCATTAAAAAAACCTTCCAACCTTATATTAATATCTTGAGTGATTGAAGTACATGAGTCATGTTTTATAACCCTTAATGGCATTTCAATCACTTTAAGCTTTATTGGTATTTCTAAAATTTTATCAAAGGCAAATTACTTATACCAGTCAAAAGAGTATTTTAGTCATTTTGGAGCTCGGGATATATCCGTCATTTCTGCCAGCTGAACCATTTATAGTATTTCAATCATTTAAGTACTTGAGGTTGTTTCATTTATTTCGGTGCTTCTGATATTTTGAAAAAAAACATTCATCCCAGAACCTTAAGATTATCCATTATTTCCAGTTAACTTAGACATTTCAGTGACTGAGATACTTCAGTCTTTTTGGTCGTTACAATTATTCAGATTAATTTAGCCTTAGCAATATTCCACATCCTTTTGTCATTTCAATCAATTCAGTGTTTGAATAATTCGGGCATACGAATAGCTTTCCGCAATCTATTTTCGCAAATTTATTCAATATTTAAGGAAACCAAGCACTTAGCAGTTTCGAAGGTTCAAATCTTGTTACCATAACTTTCCAAGTAGTTTGAGGTTTTCAAGCGAATCCGGTTGTTTTACTAGATCTAGTGTAGATTCCTAGATCGCCTTCAATTCCAAGGTGTTTTAGTCATTCTTATACATCAAGGGCATTCTCGTAATTCCATAATCAAGTATTTTGGTCTTATCTAAGTTATCATACTTATATTTTTCGTATCAGATTTGACTTAAGCAGAGTTAACAGTACACCCCATCATAATTATGCATGTGTTAACCAAATACCAACATGCTCATAAAGCAAAAAAGAGGTAGTAATGTATTACCTCTAATCCTTCCTATATCGTTCAACTGTGATACTCCATTCGATCGCTTTGAACCCAAATTCGACATCCCTTGACATCTTATATACAATGAGCTGTGAATACTTTAAATTTTACAATTTCTAAGTTCAGTCCTTATTCACATTACTCATAACTGAACAATTAAGTACATACATAAGTTCGTGTTCAAGGTCGAATTTGAAGGCTTTCAGGTCAGAATTTCACGAAACGACTTCTAAAACGGGAAACAGAGGTGGCCAGAATCGCCAAAAAATAGAGGGGCGGCTAAGCAAGTGTTTCGAATGAACATTCGATTGAATCTCCACGGAGAACGGTGGCTGCCTGCCTCAAGTGGAGGCTATGGGTGTGATCGGCGTGAGGCAACGTTACCGTTAACGGTGGCAGTTGAGATTGGACGGTGGCTGCGTTTGGGGAGGTGAGGGGAAAGGTGAAGGGTCGGGTATCACCACTTTTGGGGCAGATGAACCTAACTAATGCTATTAAAGAGGGCAGGTGGGATATTTTATTTATTTTTATTATTTTATTTAAAATATAAGGAATAAATTAAAGGTGGATGAGTTTAACAATTAACACCAAGAGTAGTTATAGTTCAGATAGTTGAGTGTTTGGTTTAGAAGCTTCGAGGTTGTGGGATTAAATTACCTTAGCAGCGAAATCTATCTCTCCTTTTTTTCACTTTCTTTTATTTTTAATATATATATATACTTTTAAGGGTGTTACAAAGGTCCACGTCTACCTATTAACATATTCCGACATGAGATTAAGACTTCAATTTTACAAGTGCATGAATCTAAAAATATGAGTTAGACATGTGTCTCCCTACAATGCAAACCACTGTGCACAACATGAATCATTAAAAAATGAAATTTTACAATGTGAGTGGACTATTTTGGAAAGCATGTGAAAATGGGAGGAGTTATGGAGAAATATACATGTTTTAGTATAAATAAAAATAAAACAACGATAGATATTATATATATATATATAACTAATGATGGGATTGAAAATATAAAACTAATTTGTTTTAACATTGTGATTAAAACTTAAAAGAAAACAAAGAGAAAAAGAAGAGTGAAAAGTGCAAGCACTGCTGCACTGGTATTTCTCCTCCATCGCGGAAAATTTTTCTTGGGTTTTGATTTGAATTCAAAGAACTTCAAAATTGAGGTAAGAAATTTATTTTTAATGTATTTTTAAGTTATCTAAAAGTTTAAATTACATTTCTATTCATGTTTTCAAATATTTACATCATCTTCAACTTCAAGCTAGGTTTAAAAACTTCAATGATGAAATAACGGTTTGATCATATTTCTTTGATTTGAAAACACCATAAGTTATCTTTTATTTTCAATAAGAGACTTATAACATGTTCTTAACTTAAAATCATCATATTAGTAATAAATTTTGAAATTTCTTCTTGAACCATTCTTAAATTAGGATTAGTATAAATTCTAGGATTATTAGGTGGATTATTATTTCTGAATAGGTACTTATGATCTATTGATTATAGTAGAATGTATAATTAAGGTTTAAAATGCTTAAATTGAGATTTAGCAAAAAGAAGCTTAAATTGAACTAGTTTAGCTAGTTAAGAGAAAACATGCAAGATGATGTAATTTTTATAATTTGAATATTTCAATGTGATTGTCGAGGTACTAAAGAGTAGAATATGACATTGTTTTCAAGGATTGAAGGAGCACAGAACCTCTAAAGGTCAATATGGGTAATAAAAAAATAATTCTTTCTTCAAAAGAAAGGGTCTTTCCGAAAATAATATTGATTCTTCTCCTATTAAAACTTTAGTTGATCAAAAAGAGCTCGATCTTGATAGTGGTTTTCCTTCTATTAGTAAAAGCTCTCCAACTCCAAGTCCGAAACTCGTCAATTCTTCTGTAGTGGATAATCGTCCAAGTAAAGCTCCAAGAGTTGAACAAGAAACCTTTGATGCATCCACTATTGAGCGTGATCTTGGATTGCGAAATTCTATTTGGGATTTTCCTCCAAATCAACAAGATGGAGTTCGTAGAGCATATATTGGGAAGGGCCTTATCAACCCATTCCTTCTAATAATCCAAAATATGTTGATAAGTATGGGCGGCGATTTTTGAGTTAATGGTATAAGTTATTTCCTGATTGGTTAGAATATTCCCCAACCAAGGATGCCGCTTATTGCCTTCCATATTTTCTCT
Source organism: Hibiscus tridactylites (assembly GCA_958450335.1). Lineage (NCBI taxonomy): Eukaryota > Viridiplantae > Streptophyta > Magnoliopsida > Malvales > Malvaceae > Hibiscus > Hibiscus tridactylites. The sequence continues at coordinate 11,688,442 of OY288292.1, read as the reverse complement.
TTAGAAAGCCCCTTGGACTTTTTGGATCAAATACTTTTACTCGTGATGTCTTTCGATCTTGGAAGAAAGTTAATGAAGGATCTAATTGTGCATTCCTTTTTCATGCTGGAAAAAATACAAACTCTCTCCACAAGAATGCAATGATAAGCTATCATGATTTGAAAAACTCTTTGCAACATAATCAAAAAGTGATTGAGAAACAAAGTTCTGAACAAGTTTCTAGAAACCGATTGCAACTCAAAGTTTCTATAGAAGTTGTAAAGCGGTTGACATTTCAAAGTTGTGCTTTACGGGTCGTGATGAAACAGAAGATTCAACTAATCGTGGTAACTTTATTGAATTAGTAAGTTTTTTGGCTTCTTAGAATGATGAGGTTGCTACAGTTTTAAAAAATGCTCCAAAAAATTCAAAGTATGTTTCTCTAAAAATCCAAAAAGAGATTCTGTAACCCCCTCGTCCCGGTCTGGCCGAATGGCCGGTCCGAGTGGGCCACACGGGGAAAACCGAGTGAAAACCCCCTAAGGAATTCCCCCTTGGTTAGCAACCCTATTTTTTTCATTTTAAATCTTGTCTAGATGAGTATTTAATCCTATGTGGTCGTACAGCGGAACAACATTCACGAAACAAACAAATGAACTCAAATTAACATGTTACATCCCAATTTTATACTTATACTACAGGCAGTATCGATACACTTAAGGGGTGTATCGATACCCCTTCACTAGATTTAGGCTTTAACTACAGGCGATATCGATACCCTTAAGGGGTGTATCGATACCCCCTTGACTAGGTCAACAGGACAAAGTCAACCCGTAGAGGCCGTATCGATACACCCAAGGAGTGTATCGATACCCTCCCAAACGGTTGACTTCCTACGGTCAACGCTAAGATGACGGTATCGGTACACCTGAGGCCGGTATCGATACCGAACTGGACAGTAGCTCCAGTGACCAAAATAGTATCGATACACCTCTCAAGTGTATCGATACACGAGGCCTGAACAAGAAGGTGGTATCGATACCATACCAACCGTATCGATACCCCTGCACTGCAAAACCTCCCAAACTCAGCAAGAACGATCAAGACTCGAATCTAAATGCAATTTAGGACTTTCCTAGACCCGAACAAGCATTCATACAACATTCAAAGGTCATTGCTTAGCCATACAAGCACCCAACATGAGCATACATCAAGGGAACATGCAATTGAACCAAGATGACACTTAAACATCCAAAAACTCATACTTCAACATTCAACATAAGGCAAACTTAAGGACACTTAACCAACATTCAAGATAAGCAATTTAGGCATGGATTACAACTCAAACATGACATCACAAGCCATACAAAAGCAACATAACATGGAGTCTAAACAAGCTCCTAAACAACCAACAATCATCCATCAAAAGACACATGTCCCATTGCTTAAACTATTACATGTTTAACATTTAAAAGTCATACTTGATGTACTCAAGCCAACAACCACACTTGGAGGCCCCCCGCTTGCTCAAGCAACCCACGAACTAAGGATCTGCAATGTTGAACAAAGAGAGCGTAAGCAATGATGCTTAGTGAGGGTGAGCTCTTAAAAACAAACCTCAACATTGCAGGGTCCGAGCATGATCTAGCCAAGGCATTACACAAATATTCCAAGGATCCACAAGAGCCACAAGATAAGATGCATGAGCAATATACAAGTAAATGTCATGATCAACAAGCTCTAAATCCTCAACACAAGTAGTCACATTGAACATCCAAATAAAGATCATTACTCTCAACACATTGATACATTTATCAACCAACATTGGCACCTAGCTATGACCCAAATACGCGGTTAGAAATGTTGGAACCCACATCCAACAACCACATTACCTCACGGTGGGATTACACTCATCACCGGCCTCGCGGAGGGGATTCCACTCATCCTCACGCCCCGTCGATGGGATTCCACTCATCACCGACTATATTTAAATACAATTTCCGGGCGAACCCGTACTCCTCCTTGGTGACTCAACGCCACCAAGGCCACGCGCGACTTTTGACTCATGTGTACACACTAACATCCTAATGATCGATCATTTGTATTCAAGTATACTAGTGCCAACATTTACTCATTTCACATTACTCATCTCAACCAATTTCGTGCTTAACACGTACTCACCAATAACCATCATCATGCATGTCTCAAGCATCACAAGTCATATCTCATCTCACATGTATAATACAAAATACATAAGCACACATATCACATTTCATACGAGACATACACAACCACATAAATGAGTTCATCCAAAGGCTCTAGATCAAGCTTAGGATTAGGCTACCACCCTAATCCTAACTCTAGGTGGGTCTACCAAGCCCAACCTAGTCCATATACTCGAACCAACCATTTTAAATCCATTTAAAACAATTAACCACTCATCTAAGCTTCCAAGCTCAAAGACCAAGCAAGCAACAACCTTCAACTTCCCGGATTCACTTTCGATGCTTCACCGACGCCCAAACTCGATTCTAATCAATCTCAAACACAAACAAAACATTCACAATCAATATCTCATTATCGAAACTAACCCGGATCAACATTTTCAAGCATCCAACACCCAAAACAAGTCCAAAATAGAATTTTCGAGCTGCCCCTAAAACCCACCAAAATCTTCCATTTCAAGCATCCAAACAACCATCAATTACACCCAAAGTGACCTTCATATATCATACTACCAACAGCCCCCAAAATCCAACATTAAACAACCCCAATACCCACTTTAAAACCCTCCAAAAACCCTCTTAAAACCCAATTCCGAAAATTGTTCAAAATCATTTGAAATTCACATATGATACACCCTTTGACTTCTATATACCATAACTAAGCATAACAAATCAAAATACTTCATTTATCAACATAAAAATCTCATTTTTAATCAAAATATTCAAAACTTCCATTTTCTAAAAACTTCATGAAAATTAAAATAAAAGGTACTTTCATGGAGAGGGAGATGAGGAGAAGTCAAAAATGCCATTACCTTTCAAAACGGAGTTGAAATGAGGGAGCTTTGAAATGGGATAGTAGATTGGGGAAGAGAAGCTCTATTTCACGTTGGAAATTTGGAAGAGGAAGACAATGAATAGTAAATGGGGTGTTTTGTTTTGTTTTAAATTTTAAAGGCCCAACGACCATCTTGCCCTTAATGAAATGAAATATTCACAATGACATGAAATCCATGGCTAAATGGAGTTTAATCTTAAAACATGGTCAACCCAAATTAATTAATTTTGAAAACAACTCGAAATATTATTTAGAGTATAAAACCGAGCCCAAAATAATATTAAAATATTATTTTCACCTAACCCCTAAACCCGAGTGTTACAGATTCTTTGTCTTTTTCGATCTAGAATCCAAAAGCATATTCGAGAGGAAATTGGAGAACAAAAGTTTTGTGTCATAGTTGATGAAGCTCGTGATGAATCAAAAAGGGAACAAATGGCGATTGTGTTGAGATATGTTGACAAGGAAGGTTTTATACGTGAAAGATTTTTTTGATCTAGTCCACGTGAAGGAAACTACTTCGTCTGCATTTAAGAAGGAGATTTGTGATGTTCTTTCACATCATTGTTTGAATCTGAAAGACATAAGAGGTCGAGGATATAATAGAGCTAGCAATATGCATGGGGAATTCAATGGTTTGCAAGCATTGCTCCTTAAAGAATGTCCATTTGCTTTTTACATTCATTGTCTTGCTCAAAGATTACAATTGACCTTGGTGGTGGCATCCAAAAAAGTGATTCCGGTTGCACAATTTTTCTCATATTTGACTATCATTATAAATTTAATCATGTCTTCGTGCAAGAGACAAGATCAGTTGAGAGATGCCCAAGCAAGATATATTGCAGATATGATTGCTATTGAAGAATTAGAAATGGGAAAGGGAAAAAATCAGATTGGCACTTTACAATGTGTAAGAGATACAAGATAGAGTTCACATTTAACTTCTCTTTGTAGTTTGCTCAAGATGTTTGATGCCACTTGTTTTGTTCTTGAGAACATCATAAGTGATGGAAATTTGACTCAAAGAAGTGAAGCAAATAGTGTTTATGATGTGATGACATCTTTTGAGTTTGTATTCATCGTACACCTCATGATAGATCTTTTGAGTATCACTAATGATCTTAGTCAAGCTTTGCAACGTAAGTATCAAGATATACTAAATGCTTTATGTTTGGTATCAAGTGCAAATAAACTTATACAAAGATTTAGAGAAGAAGGATGGGATCCTTTACTTGAAAAAGTAATGATGTTTTGTGATAAACATTATATAGAGATCCTCGATATGAATGCTCTATATAAAGGTGGTAGAGGGAGGCCTCGACTTCAACGAGATGTCATCTCAGTTAGGCATCATTATCGTGTTGATATAGTTGTCTCTGCTATTGACTCTCAAATGCATGAGATAAACATTATATTCAAAGATGACATGATGGAGTTACTTGAACTTAGTTTTGCTTTAGATCCAAGGGATGGTTATAAATCATTTTGCATTGTTGATATATGCAAGCTTGCAAATAATTTTTACTCGGAAGACTTCACAGAGCAAGAAAGATTGCACTTGAAAGTTCAATTAGAACATTCTGAGTTAGAAGCTCGTGGGAGCCTTGAATTAAGAAATGCGTCAACAATTTTACAACTCTGTCAAGTGTTAGCAAATACTCAAAAGTCAAGTATTTATCATCTTCTTGATCGACTTGTTCGTCTTGTTTTACTCTTCATGTTTCTACTGTGACCACAGAATGAGCTTTTTCAGCTATGAAACTAGTGAAGACTCACTTGCGTAACAAAATGAAGGATGAGTTTTTGTCGAGCTACTTAATAACATATATTGATAAGGAAATTGCTCGTTGTTTATCTGTAGATTCTCTTATTGACGACTTTGATCTAATGAAAGAGCGTCGAGCACAATTTCGAATGCCTACTTTCGAAACATGGGTTGGCAGTGTTGAAATCGTTTCGATACCCGTTACGAAACATGGGTTGACAGTTTCAAAACTGTTTCGAAACGCCTTAGGCCGTTTCGAAACATGGACTCAAAAATCATTGTTTTGGCTTTAAGAACACTTAGAAAATATTTGATAAACTTAGGCTTTAACTTGGGCATATTCTTTAAATCATATAGGGATGTTTGAGGACTTAAAAATTCGTTTTCATATTTTCAATTTAGTCCTTAGGTTTTTTAGTTATATCAAAATTAAAATATCGGTTTCACAATCTCCCATTTTTTTATATAACAAAACCAAAGTTAGAATTTTAAGAGTTTTGAAAATTTTAAATTCATTCCAACTCCCCCCCCCCAATTTAAGATTGGTTTTTAAAGTTTTAAAAAGATTTATCTTTGAAATTCAAGGTTTACAACTTAAAAACACTTTAAACATTTAAAACGAATTTTTGGCTCTTAGATTTCTTCTCCCCCTTTTTGTTAGATAAAAAATAATAAACAAGGCTCATAGAGAAGAGATAGGGTTAGTAGCAATAAGCATTAAGCAATAAGCAATAAGAAACAATAATGTTAATTCATAAAATTAAAATATCCACAACATAAATCTTCAACAATAAGGTCAAAGCATAATCCCAAATAAAACTAAAAGCATAGGTTCATAAAACATAATGAAAATAAAGATGCAAACTTAATCCTAAAATGCATAGCTAATATGATATGTCATGAAATTCCTAGCCTCGTCATCACCATCATCATCTGAGGTCTCATCATCGCTCTTGACTTGAGAATGGCGAAACTTCATCCATTGGCCGTAGAAGGTGGAGAAGGACATGTCCATGGTCGAGTATGAATTCTCAAGGGATTGGAGTCGATCCTCTACATTTTGAAAACGTGTATTGATAGCACCAAAGCCCGAAGCCATGTTAGTGTCCATGGTGTTGAACCGCTCGGTAATCAAAGCCGTGAGAGCTTCATTGTTCGCAACTTGAGCTTGAGGTTGAGGTTCAACGAGAGGAGGAGGATGAGGTGCTTCCCTATCAACACGTTCCCAATGTCTATTGTTCACATAGCGAAAACCAGACTTACGGAGAGAGGACTCACCAATTTTTGACTTTCGGGGTTCCTGAGAGTCGTAGGTGCAATCAAGATTAAGCATGCTAAAGAGGTGACTTAAAATCGTTCCATAAGTGAAGGATTTTAGTGCATCGGTGTCACGAAGCTTAACATTGTTAACCATTTCAGCAAATATGATCTTAATTAGATTAGGGCGCTCACCACGACGGAAACACTCAAGCCAAAAATAGTCAACTTGACGGATGTGAGAATTTTTACCTTCGGAGGGTCGAAGGAACCATGAGACCATCAAATGGAGGAAATGATCGTGCGCATCCAAAGTAAGCACCAAACCGGTGTGAGAACCAAAGTGACTCTCATTCTCAATTCCTTCATCCTTGAGAGAAAATGTAGACTCCAAGAGAGGGATGTTAACAATAATCTTTTTCCCTAAGATAAAAGACTCAATGCCAACGACTTCGGAGTTATCTTCATTATTGATAAATTGAGCATTGGAGTAAAAGAGAAGTACCATGTGTTTGTAGCAAATGTCCAGGATACTCAACAAGACAAGGAAATCCCACTCTCTCAAACGTTCGAGGTAACGGAAAAGAAATCACTCGGAGTCAAGGAAGTTGAGATCAATAACACGCTCACGATGAACTTCATACTCCTTGACATACTTGAAGCGATCCCTCATCTCTTGAGTTCGAATAGATTTTTGAAAGAGCAGGGTGAGATTTGGACGAATACTCGAGTCACTAACTTGACTGGTCTTACGCTTTTTGTGAATATTTTCCGTAGCCATCCTAAAAACATTAAGCAAGCGAAAAGAATTTTAAGTGTATGCATGAGATTTCGTAATTCAATCCAATGATAAATCCCACTTAGGTTTAAAAACAAGACAAATAAACAAATCAAAACAAAAACAACAACAAAAATTTTAAGAGAAAAAAAGTGAATAAAAATACGAGAGAAAAATTTTATATTCGAATAAAAAAGGTTAAGATTTTGAATTTTTTTTACAATATTTGAAAAACCCAAGTATCAAAACATATAAACTATACAAAATTAAAATTATCTAACCTAAGATTCAAATAAAAATTGAAGGAAAAATAAAAAGAGGAAAAATACCTTAATTTGGGATTTTGGATGAATGGATGAAAATCCTTGCACAATATTGTTGAAGCTTGCTTAAACTTGTGTTTAAGAGAAAAAACCCTCAAGATTTGGTGAAAAACATAGAGGTTTAGAGGGTTTTTATAGAAAAAATTCGAGTCTAGGGTTTTTAGGGTTTGGAAGTGTTTTAATTTATGTTGAACTTTATCATTAAAAGCCTCTTTAAAGCAGTCCGCGAATCCGTTTCGGAACGGTCAAGACTTTTCAACTTCAGCTGACTGTTTCGATACGGGTTTGACCGTATCGAAGCCCCGTTGACTCGTATCGGAACTTGTTTCGATACACCCCTTGGCAGTATCCAAAACATTTCAAAACCCTGTTAAGGTGTTTCGAAACGCCCTTCTCTCAGATAGGAATTTAAAGCATCCGTATCGAAACAGGTTGACCCGTTTCGATACACTTGGGCCTGGAAGTGCAGATGAGGCTCTAAAAGTACAGAAAAATGAATTTTTCTAAGGCCTAACTTGCATGTATGACATGAATGAGCAGGAAAAACATATGCAAACATAAACATACTCCCCCTAGCTATAGGCATGGATGAAATTAGGAGTAAAAAAACATAAACATGGCATTTCACAAGATGAAGCAATTATAAGCACAAAAGAGGTCCTAAAATGTCAAGATAGGCTAGCTAGACCTAACTCTCTCCTAAGGGACCAAAAATGCTCTTTGTCTAAAGGTTTTGTAAATATGTCCACTAATTGATTAAAGGTGTCTACATACTCTATAACCACATCTTCTTTAAGGACATGATCTCTAATGAAATGATGCCTTATTTCTATGTGTTTGGTTCTAGAGTGTTGGATGGGATTTTTTGTCAAACATATAGCACTAGTGTTATCACATTTAAGGGCTATGGTTTCAACCTTAATGTCATAATCTAAGAGTTGTTGCTTCATCCAAAGGACTTGAGCACAACAACTCCCTAAGGATATGTACTCGGCTTCGGTGGTAGATAAGGCTACACTATTTTGTTTCTTAGAGAACCAAGATATGAGCATACTACCTAGGAATTGACAAGTTCCCGAAGTACTCTTCCTATCGATTTTGCATCCCCCATAATCCGCATCCAAATAAGCATGAAGGTTGAAAGTGGAGTCTCTAGGGTACCAAAGACCTAAACAAGGAGTATCTCTAAGGTACCTAAAGATTCTCTTAACGACTATAAGGTGAGACTCTCTAGGACTAGCTTGAAACTTAGCACACAAGCAAACACTAAACAAGATATCTGGTATACTTGCGGTAAGGTAAAGCAATGATCCAATCATAGAACAGTAAAGCTTAGAGTCAACGCACTTACCTCCTTCATCTTTATCAAGCTTTGTAGATGAGCTCATAGGTGTGGCTTGAGGCTTTGCATTCTCCAAGCCAAACCTCTTGAGCATATCCTTTATGTACTTTGCTTGATTGATGAAGGTTCCATCCTTCTTTTGCTTGATTTGGAGTCCCAAAAAGAATGAGAGCTCCCCCCCATCATGCTCATCTCGAATTCACCTTGCATTATCTTAGCAAACTCTTTGCAATGACATTCGTTAGTAGAACCAAAAATAATATCATCAACATAAATTTGAACTACTAAGATATCATTTTTATACATTTTTATAAAGAGTGTAGTGTCCACCTTACCTTTTTCAAAAACCTTTTCAATTAAAAACTTTGAAAGTCTTTCATACCAAGCTCTAGGAGCTTGTTTTAAACCATAAAGAGCTTTAGTGAGTTTGAAAACATGATTTGGAAATTTTGAGTCTTCAAAACCCGGTGGTTGTTCCACATACACTTCCTCATTTATAAAATCATTTAAAAATGCGCTTTTAACATCCATTTGAAAAAGCTTGAAATTATGATAACATGCATATGCAAGTAACATCCTAATGGCTTCCATTCTAGCTACGGGTGTATAGGTTTCATCAAAATCTATTCCCTCTTCTTGAGTGTAATCTTGTGCTACTAGTCTAGCTTTATTTCTCACAATGTTACCACTCTCATCTAGCTTGTTCCTAAAGACCCATTTAGTTCCTATGGTAGATTGATTACTATGCCTATCAACTAATGTCCAAACGTTACTTCTCTCAAATTGATTTAACTTTTCTTGCATAGCCATAATCAAAAAATCTTCTTTCAATGCTTCTTTTATATTCTTAGGCTCTATGCATGAGATAAATGCAACATGATTCATTAATCTAAGAGAAGATCGAGTGGTTACCCCCTTGGATGGATCACCCAAGATTTCACCATCTTTGACATAGTTGAACTCCCTTGGGTAGCTCACTTCATTTTCCTCAAGAGCCAAGTCCTTTAAGGCTTTAAGAGGTGGATCTTGTGTGTCGTCTTCTTTTGTTGTTGGGATCTCATCCTCCTTTGAAGTTTGTCCTCCATCAAAGGCATTTATGATTCCTACATCATCATCACCATCACAAGAATCCTTCCTTGGAAGGAGGTTGTCATCGAATACAACATGTATAGATTCTTCTACTACTAAAGTTCTCTTGTTAAATACTCGATAGGCTTTAGAGGTTAAAGAGTATCCTATGAAAATAGCTTCATCACTTTTTGCATCAAACTTACCTAAGTTGTCTTTTCCATTATTTAAAACAAAACACTTGCAACCAAAAGGATGAAAATAGCTAATGTTAGGCTTTTTAGATTTTAAAATCTCATAAGAAGTTTTCTTTAAAATTGACCTAATTGTTACTCGGTTAATAATATAGCAAGCGGTGTTTGTGGCTTCCGCCAAAAAATATTTAGGTAAATTATTTTCACAAAGCATGGTTCTAGCCATTTCTTGTAAAGTTCCATTTTTCCTCCCAACTACCCCATTTTGTTGAGGAGTTCGAGGAGCCGAAAAATTGTGGCTAATACCATTTTCATTCAAAAAATCTTCAAACCCTAAATTTTGAAACTCGGTTCCATGATCACTTCTAATATGAGAAATTCTAAGTTCAAGATCATTTTGGGTTGGTTTTGAAAATGTGATGAATTTTTCCAAAGCCTCATCTTTAGTACTTAAAAATAAAACCCAAGTAAATCTAGAAAAATCATCAACAAGTACAAATGCATAAGATTTACCACCCAAGCTCATTGTCCTAATTGGCCCAAATAAATCCATATGGATAAGTTGTAAACATCTACTTGTAGAAACATCATTAATGGATTTAAAGGAAGACTTATGTTGTTTACCCTTAGAGCATGCATCACAAATTTTATCGTTTGAGAATTTAATCTTGGGTAAACCTCTAACTAGATCAAGGGAAACTAGTTTTTTCTAAAACACTAATGCTAACATGTCCTAGTTTCCTATGCCACAACCATGCATCATTTTCATTTTGTGCTACTAAGCATGGATGGGGTGTATGTATGTCATCTAGATGCACCATGTATATGTTCCCTATGCGATGACCTATGAGCATAATATTATTGGATTTAATGTCAACAATTTTGCATCCATTTTTATCAAATAAAACATTAAATCCTCTATCACACAATTGACTTATGCTTAATAAGTTATTTTTAAGACCATCGACATACAAGACATTTTCAATGAGAATAATAGAGTGATTACCTACGGAGCCAATACCTTTAATGTGGCCTTTGGAGTTGTCACCAAATGTCACCACTCCTCCAGTTTTTGGCTTTAGATCCATGAATCTACTCTTGTCTCCGGTCATATGCCTTGAGCATCCACTATCAAGGTACCATGAGTTTTGACTTTGTGCTTTGGCCTTGTAGGAATGCTCCCCCTACAAACAAAGATATTAAGCTTTTGTTTTTGGTACCCAAATCATTTTGGGTCCATGAGTGTTAGCTCCCAAAATCTTGGTTCCCTTAGGAATCCAAGATGACATAGCAATAATGTTATTAGATTTTACAAGTTCCTTAGGAACCCATACACTTCTAATTATTTTAGTTCTACTATGTCTAGGAAAGCTACATTGTTTGTAGTAATTAGTATTTTTCTTAGGTTGGTTTGATTTTGAAGATTCACTTATTTCATGCTTGACACTACCAACGTTTTTAAAAGACTCTTTGAGCTTATTTAGCTCATCTAACACCTTTTGGTGTTCACTATTACATTGAAATAAAAGATTATTAAGGTCAACATTTTCATCTTGAAAAAAATTTAGTTCATCTTTTAACCATAATATATTTTTCTCAAATTTTAAATTAGCTTGAGAGAGTGAGTCGTTTTTATCATTTAGTTCCAAAATAATTTTCATATTCCTAATGACCGACTCCTTGTATTTCTCAACTAATTCATCATAGACCTCTTGTAACTCATCATATGAATCATTTAATTCATTATATGTAAAATCTAAAGATGATGAGTTAGAGGTTACCATGGAGGAATCTTCCTCAAGTGCCATGAGGCAAATGTTGGCCACTTCTTGTTCGTCATCCTCGGATGACTCCTCATCACTCCAAGTAGCAAGCTTGGCTTTGAGCTTCTTCTTCTTCTCAAAGCCCTTCTTCTTGAGTTGAGGGCACTCCGAACGTATGTGGCCGGGTTTATTGCACTCGAAGCAAATGATTTTATCCACTGCTTCTTCTTTGTTCTTACCTTTGAAGTTCATCTTCCTTTGAATTTTTCTTCCCCGGTTAGACCTCATAAAGCGTGAGAATCGTTTGGCTATCATAGCCAATTCTTCTAGCTCATCCTCCTCACTAGAAGAGCTTTCCTCAAGTAATGAAGCTTTGAGAGCTATTCCATCTTCTTATTCTTTTCTACCTCTAGCTTTTCTACTCTCTTCTCTTCTTTCTTCTTCTCTTCTTCCCTTCCTTGCTTCATAATCTCATGAGTAAGGAGAGAACCCACTAGCTCATCAAGCTTTAAAGTCTTCAAATTTTTAGCTTCTATGATGGCGGTTCTCTTCCCATCCCAAGATTTGGGAAGTGAATATAGTAGCTTCCGGACAAGCTTGTCTTCCGGTATTGTCTCTCCAAATCCTTTGAGACCATTGACTATGGTGGAGAAACGATCAAACATCTTGGACACCGTCTCATCGGGCTCCATCTTGAATTTTTCATAACTAAGATTTAGAATTCCAATCTTAGTTTCCTTGACATCATTGGTTCCCTCATAGGTAGTCTCAAGAGTGTCCCAGACTTCTTTGGCACTCTCAATGGATGACACTTTGGAGTAGATGTCCGGTCCGAATGAACAAAAGAGAATGTGGAGAGCTTTGTCATTTATTTGAATCTTTCTCCTTTCTTCTTCACTCATCTCCACCTTTTTCTTCAAAACCATCTTCCCTTCACTATCTTGCTTCAATGGAATGTAGAGGTCATCTTCAATTACATCCCAAACTAAGTAGTCATTGGACTTGATGAAGAGGCACATTCTATTCTTCCAAAATGGATAGTTGACACCATTGAAGAATGTAGTTTTTGTAGTGGATTGAGACTCATACATGCCCGAACCAGAGGTAGAAGCCATCTCTTGATTTTTGGATGATCACACTCTTCCTAAGAACTCCTCTTGTGGTTGTTAATCCTTAAAGAGGTAGGCTCTAATACCAATTGTTGAGTGGATCGAATGATCGAAATGAACCAAGAGGGGGTGAATTGGATTTTTAAAGGTTTAGGTGGTGGAAATTGCAAATTAAAAAGATAGACAAGGAATTTTAGAGTGGTTCAATTTCCAAATGAACTATACATCCGCTACCTTAGCTTCACTAAGGATTTACAACAATTCCACTAATTGCTCTTCCCCTTTTCTAGGCTAAGGAGGTAATTCTTACAATTTTCGGTTAAATTTTCAACCCAAAATTTAACTCAATCCTCACACAAATAGAACAAAGAATTTGTTGGCTAAGAAAGTATCTCTCAATACAAATTGTAGCCCAATTACAAGCACTCAACCCAATTAAAATGATAAGAATGAAAAATACAATTGGGGTTTCTAGACAATATTGGGATTTAGGCACAAATGCTTGGATTTGATGTTTGGATGTTTGCTTTTGGATCAATAGTTGTTGCTGGAGCTTTTAGAGGTCTCTTTTACACCTTCTCATTGATTTCTAGCTGTTGTGGTTGTTGCATTCATCAATAGAGTTGTTGGGGGTGTTATCTCACCTTCATAAATACAGTATGCAACCAACCGTTTCGAAACGCCCGACCCTGTTTCGAAATATACCAAAATAGAAAGAGCTGTTGGGGTGCATTAAAGAGCCCGTATTGAAACGGTCTGACCTGTTTCGATATGCTAAGAGTCGTTTCGAAACTTGTTTTGAAACACTTTTGCCACTGTCAAGGGTCGTATCGAAACGACTTGAAATCTTTTCGATACGCCTTAACGGTTTGTTAAAAATTAGTTAAAAACTTACAACGGACATATTTTTCAAATCAAATGAAGAATCGTTTCAAAACACTGAATGTCGTCTCGATACGATTTCTCTATGTTCTAAAGTCGTTTCGAAACTTGTTTCGAAACACGGGTTGGCAGTGTTGAAATCGTTTCGATACCCGTTTCGAAACATGGGTTGACAGTTTCAAAACTGTTTCGAAACGCCTTAGGCCGTTTCGAAACAGGGACTCGAAAATCACTATTTTGGCTTTAAGAACACTTAGAAAATATTTGATAAACTTAGTTTTTAACTTGGGCATATTCTTTAAATCATATAGGGATGTTTGAGGACTTAAAAATTCGTTTTCACATTTTCAATTTAGTCCTTAGGTTCTTTAGTTATATCAAAATTAAAATATCGGTTTCACAGTCGATATGGGTAATCAGAAAATCGATTTTTTCTTCAAAAGAAAGGGTCTTTCCGAAAATAATATTGATTATTCCCCTATTAAAAATTTAGTTGATCAAAAAGAGCTCAATCTTGATAGTGGTTTTCCTTCTATTAGTAAAAGCTCTCCAACTCCAAGTCCGAAACTCGTCAATTCTTCTGTAGTGGATAATCGTCCAAGTAAAGCTCCAAGAGTTGAACAAGAAACCTTTGATGCATCCATTGTTGAGCGTGATCCTGGATTGCGAAATTCTATTTGGGATTTTCCTCCAATCAACGAGATGAAGTTCGTAGAGCATATATTGGGAAGGGGCCTTATCAACCCATTCCTTTTAATGATCCAAAATATGTTGATAAGTATGGACGATGATTTTTGAGTTCATGGTATAAGTTATTTCCTGATTGGTTAGAATATTCACCAACCAAGGATGCCGCTTATTGCCTTCCATGTTTTCTCTTTAGCAAGACCCTTGGGCGTTTTGGATTAAATACTTTTACTCGTGATGGCTTTCGATCTTGGAAGAAAGTTAATGAAGGATCTAATTGTGCATTCCTTCTTCATGTCGGAAAAAAAATACAAACTCTCTCCACAAGAATGCAATGATAAGCTATCATGATTTGGAAAACTCTTTGCAACATATTCAAAAAGTGATTGAGAAACAAAGTTCTGAACAAGTTGTTAGAAACCGATTGCAGCTCAAAGTTTCTATAGAAGTTGTAAAGTGGTTGACATTTCAAGGTTGTGCTTTACGGGGCCGTGATGAAATATAAGATTCAACTAATCGTGGTAACTTTCTTGATTAGTAAGTTTTTTGGCTTCTTACAATTATGAGGTTGCTATAGTTTTGAAAAATGCTCTAAAAAATTCAAATTATGTTTCTCCGAAAATCCAAAAAGAGATTCTTTGTCTTTTTCGATCTAGGATCCAAAAGCATATTTGAGAGGAAATTGGAGAACAAAAGTTTTGTGTTATAGTTAATGAAGCTCGTGATGAATCAAAAAGGGAACAAATGGCGATTGTGTTGGGATATGTTGACAAGGAAGGTTTTATACGTGAAAGATTTTTTGATCTAGATGTGAAGGAAACTACTTCGTCTGCATTGAAGAAGGAGATTTGTGATGTTCTTTCACATCATTGTTTGAATGTGAAAGACATAAGAGGTCAAGGATATGATGGAGCTAGCAATATGCGTGGGGAATTCAATGGTTTGCAAGCATTGCTCCTTAAAGAATGTCCATTTTCTTATTACAATCATTGTCTTGCTCATAGATTACAATTGACCTTGGTGGCGACATCAAAAGAAGTGATTCCGGTTGCACAATTTTTCTCATATTTTACTATCATTATAAATTTAATTATGTCTTTGTGCAAGAGACAAGATCAGTTGAGAGATGCCCAAGCAAGTTATATTGCATATATGATTGCTACTGAAGAATTAGAAACATGAAAGGGAAAAAATCATATTGGCACTTTACAACGCGCATGAGATACAAGATGGGGTTCACATTTAACTTCTCTTTATAGTTTGCTCAAGATGTTTGATGCCACTTGTTCTGTTCTTGAGAACATCATAAGTGATGGAAATTTGAATCAAAGAAGTGAAGCATATAGTGTTTATGATGTGATGACATCTTTTGAGTTTGTATTCATCTTACACCTCATGATAGATCTTTTGAATATCACTAATGATCTTAGTCAAGCTTTGCAACGTAAGTCTCAAGATATACTAAATGCTTTGTGTTTGGTATCAAGTGCAAAGAAACTTATACAAAGATTTAGAGAAGAAGGATAGGATCCTTTACTTGAAAAAGTAACGATGTTTTGTGATAAACATTATATAGAGATCCCCGATATGAATGCTCCATATAAAGGTGGTAGAGGGAGGCCTCGACTTCAACGAGATGCCATCTCAGTTAGGCATCATTATCGTGTTGATATATTTGTCTCTGCTATTGACTCTCAAATGCATGAGATGAACATTAGATTCAAAGATGACATGATGGAGTTACTTGAACTTAGTTTTGCTTTAGATCCAAGGGGTGGTTATAAATAATTTTGCATTGCTGATATATGCAAGCTTGCAAATAAATTTTACTCAGAAGACTTCACAGAGCAAGAAAGATTGCACTTGAAAGTTCAATTAGAACATTTTGAATTAGAAGCTCGTGGGAGCCTTGAATTAGGAAAGGCGTCAACAATTTCAGAACTTTGTCAAGTTTAGCAAATACTCGAAAGTCAAGTATTTATCATCTTCTCGATCGACTTGTTTGTCTTGTTTTGACTCTTCCTGTTTCTACTGCGACCACGAAACGAGCTTTTTCGGCTATGAAACTAGTGAAGACTCACTTGCGTAACAAAATGGCGGATGAGTTTTTGTCGAGCTACTTAATAACATATATTGAGAAGGAAATTGCTCGTTGTTTATCTGTAGATTCTCTTATTGACGACTTTGATCTAATGAAAGAGCGTTGAGCACAATTTCGAATGCCTACTTTTGATATGTAAGAGAATTCTTTTACAATATTTTGTAGGTTCACAATTATTACTTCTCTTAAAAGTTTTTTTTGTTTGTTCTTAAGTATTTCAAGAGTTAGCTTATAAGTCAAATTTCTTTATTCTGTAAGTTTTCTTCATCTCTTAGAAGTAAAACTCAAGCATATTAATGCAAATTGTAAATCATTGTTCTTGTGAAAGGGAAATGAGAATGGAGAAGAATCTTTTTATGTGTTCATTTTGTTCTTGCTTTTATTATGATTGTTATTTTGTATTGACTTGTGTCACCGTAGTTTATATAAAAGTTCGCCCCCTAACATAAAATCATGAGTCCGTCCATGCTTCAAATACTTTAAATTTGAGAGCGCACTCAAAATTCTAAAAAATCGAATTGTTTAGTTTCATAAGTGTTAAGTTTTTTAATCTAAACTAATAAAGTAATAGATGACACTGAAATTACTAGTGTTTAGGTTGACCATAAAAAATATTAGATAATGATAATTTTCGACGACAATTAAAAAATATATTTTTTAAATGTTGATGGAGAAGATGATGAGATAGAAGAAAAGAAATAGATCATGTCAGTATAAAAATTAATAAAATATATATTTTGACATCTATGTCACATCTAAATTCTCACCTGACTCAAATGTAATGATTGATAGGTAATTATTCTATGCACAAACATTAGAAACAAAAAAATTTCACAAATGTCTTAGTTTTAGGGTTTAGAGACTTCATTTAGGGTTTAGTGTTTAGGCTTTAAGTGTAGGAGTTTTGAATTTAATGGGGTTGTGATTAGAATTTAAGGTTTAATGTTAAAATTTAGGGTTTATAGGTTAAAACACAAAGCCCTAACCATATTACTCTAACCCTAAATACTAACCCTAAACCTTAAATTTTAACAATGGATCCTAAATTATAAACCCTACATCTAAACACATAAACTATAAACCCTAAATCGAGTCATTAAATCCTGAAGCTAAGGCGCTTATCAAAATTTTTCATTTTTACTGCCAGTACATGAGATATTTTCTCATGATTTATTGACTCCTAAAATTTAATAATTAATGTGACTAGCACCTTATTTTGCCTATCAAATTTGCCTTTTGGTTGAACCCACCAAGTGTTCCAGTGAAAAAGTGGATTATGTTCATTCTAAGACACACAAGTTCAAATCGCTTCATCTACGAGATGCATACGCATTATCAAAAGATTAAAAATATATATAACATATATTATCTTTTAATCACTTTTAGACCATTAAAAAATTCATTTCGATTCTTTATCACATTCTTTAGACTTATTGAATAAAAATATTTATCACAATTCCTTAATTTCCAAAGCTTATTGTAAAAAAAGAAAACATAATATTCTATTAAATGAGACGCCAGAATTTCCAAGGCATTGAATGGTTGATTCTGCAGCCAAGTTTTCTTAATTAATTTTAGTAAACATAAAATGACTTTTAAATATCATTTTTAGCATATAGCAAAATAAATTTATATATTATATTAGAAAGTTAATATATATAAAAAAAACGTACATTCAAGCTATCAAAAACATGTGTTAATCTCTTAATTATATATTAAAAACGAAGTCTATAATGATAATCCTCCTCTTTTTCACTTGAAAGTTGAATCTAATGATCAAAGCCGTTGCCAAAACATCGTTTTCTACCTTCAA
The DNA here is from genome assembly GCA_958450335.1 of Hibiscus tridactylites. Lineage (NCBI taxonomy): Eukaryota > Viridiplantae > Streptophyta > Magnoliopsida > Malvales > Malvaceae > Hibiscus > Hibiscus tridactylites. The sequence continues at coordinate 11,670,318 of OY288292.1, read as the reverse complement.
TGTTGGGGAAACCCTAAATCCTTTTATGAAAGTTGGTGAAATTTGTCAAAACATCGTTTTCTATCATTGATCAAAGCCGTTGCCAGATTTCATAATTTCAATTATGTATGACAAAATAAAATAAATACTATATAAATATATAAATAAATTAAAGTTTATATAATACGTTTTGTAAAATGTTTTAAGATTTTTTTATCGATATATTTGTTCAAAAAAAGTTACATTAGTATAATATTTTAAAAATAAATTGTAAAAATTTTCGTGTTGGTAGCTACTAGGGTCATTTGCTTTTGTGTTTTTGCTTTCTTTGGTGTTGGTGCTATTTCAATTTTTTTTAGCATTGTCTCGTTATACTCTTTTTCTCTAATTAAAATTAAGGATGTTTTTACGAAGCACATAGTAACATAATGTTGTATAATTTTTCTTTTAATAAAATTGTATGGTTGTTGATAAAAAAATTAAAAGCATTATAGTATAGCGGTCTTGTTTGAATGGTTGGGATGAAGAAAGACTGTTGAGAGAGCGCGCACATGTTTGGAATTTTTTTAAAAAAATAATTTATCCTTCATAACAATGCTTGACACAATACTAATGAATTTTCAACACTTGACTTGTAGGGAATTGTCTTGGATAATAATAATAATAATAATAATAATAATAATAATAATAATAATAATAATAATAATAATAATAATAATAATAATAATAATAATAATAATAATAAATGTTTTAAATATTAATTGATATATTAATTATCAAGTGACTAATTTTATTGATGTTTCAGACACCAATTCGATAGAAAAAATTAGGCACATTTTATAAATAAAAATTTTCAAATTCGAATCTTATAGAAATAACCATATTCCTTTTTTCAATGAAATTATTTCTTTAATTCGACTGTTTATTGTTGTTGTAGTTATAAGATAATGTTTACACAATGTGATCCAATTAGTTGTATCATTTATTAAATTTTGGAAAACGAGTTACTTGTTTACATGTAATTATAATTAACTAGGTCAATTTACAATTAATTTAAAACGATTTATTTCTCAGCGAATTTACCCAAATATTACCATTAAAAAATTATTTTTTCCTCCCTACACTCATCTCAAATTACTTTTTGATCTAACATCCTTTAAGTGAATTCGTCATGCCAATCTAGAAAGTTAAATTAAAAATTTAAAATTCATGAAACTGTCAAATTAATATAGCGAGTTTTATTAAAAATAAAAAAATAGAACTCGCCAGAAAATAATCAAAATAAGAATAATATTCAAGTAAAATCGCCTTAAATTTCATATAATATGAAAAAATTATTTAGGGTTGTCAATAAAAACACTATAAATTCTTGTAATTAATGTTTTTTTTTTACTTTTTAAAGAAACATAGTAGAATGTAATTAATTACATTCCTAAAAAGTTATGTTTCATTAATTTAAATTTTTTAATTTAATTAAACAATAAAACCTCAAATTTTAAACAACAAACCCTAAATTCAAACTCCAAACCTCAAACTTAAACCCTAAATCATAAACCTCAAATTCCAAACTTCAAGCCCTAAACCCAACCCTTAAACATAACCCATAAACCATAAACATCAAACCCTAAACCATAAACAGTAAACCATAAACCTTAAACCCTAAACCTAAACCATAAGCCACACACTCTAAACCTTAACCCTAAATCTAAATCTCCAAACCCTAAACAATAAACCATTTTAAGTAAGTATTAATTACATTAAACATGATTTTTTAAGAATGTATTTAATTATATTTTATTAAATTTTATTAAAAAGTAAAACAAACATTAATTATAAAAATTTATAGAGTTCTTATTGACAGCCCTAAAACATTAATATTGTAATTTCTTTCAAAATTTAAAGTGATTACAAAAATCCATAAAAGAATAAAACATTAATACTGTACTTTCTTTCAAAATTCAAAGTGATTACACTTCAAAAAAAAAATATCACGGCCGGCATTTACCAAGAAAGTGTTAGATTCTTTAATATGGTATTAGACTATTAGTATACAAACTTTTAGTCCTACTTTTGGATGAGATTTCACCCGTCCCTGGGCATGGCATCATGGGCAATAGGGGCGCCCGCCAGGTCTCCTACCCTGCCCATAACTTATTTTTTTTTCAAATATTTATATTTAATGTTTAATATTATTTTAATATTTATTGTTTAAAATTTAATTTTATAATAATTGTTATTAGAGTTTTATTTTTAAAATTTATTTTATTTTATATTTTTTATTAGGGGTATAATTTTTTTTCCAATACTTGTTATTATAGCTCATTTTTTTAATACTTGTAATTAGAGGTCTATTTTTTTTTTATTATGTATTGTTATTTCAATACTTGTCATTATGAAGCTAATTTTTCAATACTTGTTACTAAGGGCATATCTTTTCTAATATTTGTTATTAGGGCCCTACTCTTAAATTTTATTTTTTCGATACTTGTTATTACGAGTCCAATTTTTTCAATACTTTTTATTTATGGTCTATTTTCCCTAATATTTGTTATTACATGCATACTCTTAAATTTTAATTTTTTAATACTTGTTATTAGTGTTCCATTTCTCCCTATATTTATTATTACAAGAATACTCTTAAAATTCATTTTTTTCAAAATTTGTTAATAGGGACCATTTTTTTTATATATCACTTATTACTAAGGGACTAATTTTAAATTTTATTTTTTTCCAATACTTGTTATTAAGAGAAAGGGTGAGCAAAACTCCACTCGACTCGAAAAAATTGATTTTTTCGACTTGACTCGAAAAAAATTTCAAATAAAGTTTGAGTTCTAAATTAAAAATTATAATAACTCAAAATTTTAGTATTTAGTAGATAAATTTTTAAGTTCGAGTCGTAAGGACTCGTAAACTCGCATAACTTGAATTTTCTTTACTCAATTTAACTCGATTGAACGCTCACCCTTAATTAGGGGCATATTTTTTATATTCGCACATGAGCCACCAAAATCTCAGAAATCGGTCTGAATTTCACCCGGCACGATCGCATTCCGACTTGACCCGACATGATTGGATTGAATTTATATATATAAATTAGGTTTAAGTCAGGTTAGGTTGAAGTTTAAAATCAATTTTCAAAACGTTATTGCAAAAAAAAAAAAATTATTTTAAGTACTTGATTATAGAAAATATAAAAATGAGACATGGTTGCAAATATCTCTAATCTATTGAAATCAATTTTAAGGACGTTGGTATTTTAAATACTATAAAATCTAATTATGTGGAATTTGTCATCTTCCGCGGGTTAATTTATTGCATTATACTCGAAAGGCTTCACCAACTTTTCATTGTTTGTTTCCCCAGAAAATTCAAAAAAAATACTACATCAGCAAGATTAGAAAGAAAGCCTGCTAAGTAATTTACTGAAGACTAAAATTTAGTCAAACTATGTGTCCCACTATTCTAAACATATTAAAATAATGTATCTGAGGCACCACTATTCTAAACATATTAAAATAATGTTTTAGAGGCGCCAATATTGAGGAAGAAAAAGTAGAAAGAAACAAAAGAATGAATATTAATAGCTTTTATCAGTATATTTGCACATTTTCTACTTCAAATATTGTAAAAAAATATCATCAACTTACGTTGTCTTGTTTTGACTATAATGAGCAAGCATCTATCTATAAATACATGCAACAATTGCTTACTTATTCTCATCCTAAATATCTGGTTTTAACCTTATAAGAAAGAGTAGGAAAAGGCTGCATATTAATCTTTGTGTTATTTGCTTCCAAAAACCCTAATCCTTTTCCTTCAAGACATCTTTGATAATGGCTTCAACACAAGTTTCTCAAGTTCCTGCTTCAACCCTTTCCGTCATTCCGTCCGACACCGAAAATCGACCCAAGGCTGATTTCCATCCTGGAATTTGGGGTGATATGTTCATTCAATGTCCCAATATGGTAATCTATAATTTCTTTAATGCTTTTAACTAATTTTTTTATGGATTATAAGTTTTAGTCCCGAGATTTAATTGTTGTACTTGAGCAGGATGTTGATGCCGCAACTGAATTACAATACGAAGAATTGAAAGAGCAAGTGAGGAAGATGATTGTGGAACCTACCGATGATTTGAACCGCAAGTTGCCCTTGATTGATGCAGTTCAAAGATTGGGTGTGAGTTATCATTTTGAGAAAGAGATTGAAGATGAACTCGAGAAGATTTACCATGACATGAAGAGCAATGATGTTGAGGATGATCTCTACACCACAGCCCTTCGATTCCGATTACTCCGAGAGCACGGCTACCGTGTTTCCAGCGGTACTTTCAACAAGTTGAAGGATGAGGAAGGGAATTTCAAGGCGTCATTGATGAGTGATGTGCGAGGATTGTTGGAACTTTACGAAGCTTCCTACATGAGGATCCATGGGGATGATATACTTGATGAAGCCATTTCTTTCGCCACAGCTCAACTTACACTTGTATTACCAACTTTAGACCATCCTTTATCGGAACAGGTCGATCATGCCCTGAAGCAGACGATCCGAAGGGGCTTGCCGAGGGTGGAGGCCCGGAATTTCATTTCAATATACCAAGATATGGAATCCCATAACAAAGCATTGCTTCAGTTTGCAAAGATTGATTTCAATTTGTTGCAACTTTTGCACAGGAAAGAGCTAAGTGAGATCTGTAGGTAAGTTTTGGGAGATTCATTACTGGATCATACTATTGTTGTTAAAGTTATTTTGTTACAAATGAATTAAACCCCTCTTTTTTTTATGATTTGTTCAGGTGGTGGAAGGATTTAGACTTCACAAGAAAGCTACCATTTGCAAGAGACAGAGTGGTGGAAGGGTATTTTTGGATAATGGGAGTTTACTTTGAACCCCAATACTCTCTCGGGAGGAAGATGTTGACCAAAGTCATAGCTATGGCTTCCATTGTGGATGACACATATGATTCTTTTGCAACATATGACGAACTCATTCCCTATACAGATGCTATTGAAAAGTTAGTTTTCTTGTATTACAAGTTAACATTCATTTTGTGATACCCAAATCCTAGACTTGATAATTAACCTTGAAATTGTGTTTCAGGTGGGATCTTAAATGCATGGATGAACTCCCGGAGTACATGCAACTAAGCTACAAGGCATTGTTGGATGTTTATGAAGAAATGGAACAACTCTTGGCTGATCAAGGGAGACAATACCGAGTCGAGTATGCAAGAAAAGCGGTATGTAATGATACGATCATCCGACTTGCTTTGGTCATAAACATATAAAGTTCTGAAATGTCCAATAATAAAATTGTGAACTTGATGTTCTAAATCCTCAGATGATACGCCTTGCACAAGCTTACCTTCTCGAGGCGAAATGGACACATCTGAACTACAAACCAACATTCGAGGAGTTTAGAGACAATGCATTGCCGACCTCCGGCTATGCCATGCTTGCTATCACGGCGTTCGTTGGGATGGGCGATGTTATAACCCCCGAGACCTTCGAATGGGCAGCCAATGATCCTAAGATCATCAAAGCGTCCACCATTATTTGTAGGTTCATGGACGACATCGCTGAACACAAGGTATATTTACTACATTCCCACATTTCAAATTTATAAAGATCATCTATGCCATAAAACAGTGGGACTTTTGGGGTCTGCATTTGCTAAATGTTTCATATGGGTGCAGTTCAACCACAGGAGAGAAGACGATTGCTCAGCCATCGAGTGTTACATGGAACAATACGGCGTGACAGCGCAAGAAGCATACGATGAATTCAACAAACACATCGAGAGTTCGTGGAAAGACGTAAACGAAGAGTTCTTGAAGCCGACGGAAATGCCGGCACCGGTTCTTTGCCGGAGTCTCAACCTTGCGAGGGTTATGGATGTGCTTTACAGAGAAGGAGATGGTTACACTCATGTTGGGAAAGCGGCTAAAGGTGGGATCACTTCATTGTTGATCAATCCAATCCCACTTTGAACATTGAAAAACTGGCCTCTCTTTTGATGGTTATTTTCTATGAAGTTTGTACTTAATTGAAGAGAAAAGTCTAAATTCAGAAACCATAACTTTATTTTTTTACTTTTATGTACAAAGGAATGAAGAAATCAGTATTATTCTCCTCTTTTTAATCCAATAAAATTCTTTGTCATCTTTATTGTGCAGTTGTTACCATTTTAATTCCTAGATCAAAGTAATCCACCTTTGAATTCATGCCTGCTGAACCGCTTCAAATGCGTAATTTAAAATAATATTTAAGTAATAAATCAGTAATATTAATAACTTTTGTACTTAATTGAAAAGAAAAGTATAAATGCATAATTTTTTTTATTTTAATTTTTGCTTTTACGTAAGTAGAAAGGAATGAAGAAATCAAAATTCTTCGCCTCCTGTTAATCGAATAAAATTCTTAGCCCTAACGCCCTAAAATTTAAATTTTAAATGATAAACACTAAATTTTAATCATAAATCTTAAATTTTATACCTTAAACACTAAACTCATTAACCATAAACTCTAACCTACAATCGATGAGTGACCGGCGCTCATGTTTGGATTTTTTTGAATTAATTTGTCTTTCATAATAACCCTTGACAGTTGACACAATACTAATGAATTTTCAACACTTGACTTGTAGGGAATTGTCTTGGATGATTTTTAATACGAAAATAATAATAAATTCTTAATATGTTTAAATACTAGTTGCTATATAAGTGACTAATTGAATTGATCTCATACACCAATTTAAAAGAAATTAAATTTTAAAACTAAAAAAATAAAATTTATTACAGAAAATATTCGTCTTTCAATGTTGAAAGGAATAAAAGAAACAAAATAAAAGAAGAAAGAACTCAAGATTGTCCTCTTATTCAAGGGTTACAAAATACAATTTATAGAAGAAGATAAGACTGTGTAAGCTAGTTTGCAGAAAACCCTAACTGCATAATAGATGCTTAACAGCTTAACTGTTTTGGCTAACAATATAACCAATTCAGCTAATTCTAGAAACTTAACATTTCCTCTACTTTTCCTCTCCTTCTATTTAACAAAGATGACTAAACGACATAACATTGAGCTTTTGTCGAAAAGTTCCAAAGTAGGAATTTGATAAGGCTTTGGTGAATCCATTTGTTGTCTAATGCATGGCTGGAACGTAGTTCACTCGAAGGCACCCATCTGTAATCTTTTCCCTCACAAAATGAACATATAAATCCACATGTTTGGACTGTGCGTGAAACATTGGATTCATGCTTAACGACACTGCACTGGTGCTATCACTCCAGATCACAGGGATCTGTTTCTGCACAACTCCCATATTAGCTAGAAGAGGTTGAGTTCAGGTCACTTTTGAGGTAGTATCTGCAATGCTACGATACTTAGCTTCCATTGTTGAGCGTGAAACCACCTTTTGCTTCTTTGAATTTCATGTGAGAATGTTGTTGCCAAGATAAACACAGTTGCCTGTCGTAGACCTTCTGTCATAAGGATTGCTACCCCAATTCGCATCTGTAAAAGCAACAAGACTTGCACCGTTCTCGGATGGCTTAAACACCAAACCATAGTGTAACGTTCCATTCAAGTACCTCAAAATCCTTTTGACAGCTACAAGATGACCCTCACATGGACGATGCATGTAACACCCCATTTTAGCCCTAATTTTAAAAACCCCAATTGTGAGAATTCCCAATTGGAAACTCTAGAATTTGGGGGAAACTCGGAATTTAACCTAACCAAAATTGGGGACCAAATTGAATAAATTAAGAGTTTGGCAGTTATTTTGTTAGGCGGGCAAAACATGGACCCTTCTTTTGTAATTTACCCATTTGTCTAGGGTAAACACTCCTTTTGTATCAGACTTGTGTTTTGCGCCGTACACCTCTCTCTATCTCTCTCGGTTCTCTCAAAAAAATAAAAGGAAAATATTTATTGTTTAAAATTTAATTTTATAATAATTGTTATTAGAGTTTTATTTTTAAAATTTATTTTATTTTATATTTTTTTATTAGGGGTATAATTTTTTTTCCAATACTTGTTATTATAGCTCATTTTTTTAATACTTGTAATTAGAGGTCTATTTTTTTTTATTATGTATTGTTATTTCAATACTTGTCATTATGAAGCTAATTTTTCAATACTTGTTACTAAGGGCATATCTTTTCTAATATTTGTTATTAGGGCCCTACTCTTAAATTTTATTTTTTCGATACTTGTTATTACGAGTCCAATTTTTTCAATACTTTTTATTTATGGTCTATTTTCCCTAATATTTGTTATTACATGCATACTCTTAAATTTTAATTTTTTAATACTTGTTATTAGTGTTCCATTTCCCCCTATATTTATTATTACAAGAATACTCTTAAAATTCATTTTTTTCAAAATTTGTTAATAGGGACCATTTTTTTTATATATCACTTATTACTAAGGGACTAATTTTAAATTTTATTTTTTTCCAATACTTGTTATTAAGGGAAAGGGTGAGCAAAACTCCACTCGACTCGAAAAAATTGATTTTTTCGACTTGACTCGAAAAAAATTTCAAATAAAGTTTGAGTTCTAAATTAAAAATTATAATAACTCAAAATTTTAGTATTTAGTAGATAAATTTTTAAGTTCGAGTCGTAAGGACTCGTAAACTCGCATAACTTGAATTTTCTTTACTCAATTTAACTCGATTGAACGCTCACCCTTAATTAGGGGCATATTTTTTATATTCGCACATGAGCCACCAAAATCTCAGAAATCGGTCTGAATTTCACCCGTCACGATCGCATTCCGACTTGACCCGACATGATTGGATTGAATTTATATATATAAATTAGGTTTATGTCAGGTTAGGTTGAAGTTTAAAATCAATTTTCAAAACGTTATTGCAAAAAAAAAAAATTATTTTAAGTACTTGATTATAGAAAATATAAAAATGAGACATGGTTGCAAATATCTCTAATCTATTGAAATCAATTTTAAGGACGTTGGTATTTTAAATACTATAAAATCTAATTATGTGGAATTTGTCATCTTCCGCGGGTTAATTTATTGCATTATACTCGAAAGGCTTCACCAACTTTTCATTGTTTGTTTCCCCAGAAAATTCAAAAAAAATACTACATCAGCAAGATTAGAAAGAAAGCCTGCTAAGTAATTTACTGAAGACTAAAATTTAGTCAAACTATGTGTCCCACTATTCTAAACATATTAAAATAATGTATCTGAGGCACCACTATTCTAAACATATTAAAATAATGTTTTAGAGGCGCCAATATTGAGGAAGAAAAAGTAGAAAGAAACAAAAGAATGAATATTAATAGCTTTTATCAGTATATTTGCACATTTTCTACTTCAAATATTGTAAAAAAATATCATCAACTTACGTTGTCTTGTTTTGACTATAATGAGCAAGCATCTATCTATAAATACATGCAACAATTGCTTACTTATTCTCATCCTAAATATCTGGTTTTAACCTTATAAGAAAGAGTAGGAAAAGGCTGCATATTAATCTTTGTGTTATTTGCTTCCAAAAACCCTAATCCTTTTCCTTCAAGACATCTTTGATAATGGCTTCAACACAAGTTTCTCAAGTTCCTGCTTCAACCCTTTCCGTCATTCCGTCCGACACCGAAAATCGACCCAAGGCTGATTTCCATCCTGGAATTTGGGGTGATATGTTCATTCAATGTCCCAATATGGTAATCTATAATTTCTTTAATGCTTTTAACTAATTTTTTTATGGATTATAAGTTTTAGTCCCGAGATTTAATTGTTGTACTTGAGCAGGATGTTGATGCCGCAACTGAATTACAATACGAAGAATTGAAAGAGCAAGTGAGGAAGATGATTGTGGAACCTACCGATGATTTGAACCGCAAGTTGCCCTTGATTGATGCAGTTCAAAGATTGGGTGTGAGTTATCATTTTGAGAAAGAGATTGAAGATGAACTCGAGAAGATTTACCATGACATGAAGAGCAATGATGTTGAGGATGATCTCTACACCACAGCCCTTCGATTCCGATTACTCCGAGAGCACGGCTACCGTGTTTCCAGCGGTACTTTCAACAAGTTGAAGGATGAGGAAGGGAATTTCAAGGCGTCATTGATGAGTGATGTGCGAGGATTGTTGGAACTTTACGAAGCTTCCTACATGAGGATCCATGGGGATGATATACTTGATGAAGCCATTTCTTTCGCCACAGCTCAACTTACACTTGTATTACCAACTTTAGACCATCCTTTATCGGAACAGGTCGATCATGCCCTGAAGCAGACGATCCGAAGGGGCTTGCCGAGGGTGGAGGCCCGGAATTTCATTTCAATATACCAAGATATGGAATCCCATAACAAAGCATTGCTTCAGTTTGCAAAGATTGATTTCAATTTGTTGCAACTTTTGCACAGGAAAGAGCTAAGTGAGATCTGTAGGTAAGTTTTGGGAGATTCATTACTGGATCATACTATTGTTGTTAAAGTTATTTTGTTACAAATGAATTAAACCCCTCTTTTTTTTATGATTTGTTCAGGTGGTGGAAGGATTTAGACTTCACAAGAAAGCTACCATTTGCAAGAGACAGAGTGGTGGAAGGGTATTTTTGGATAATGGGAGTTTACTTTGAACCCCAATACTCTCTCGGGAGGAAGATGTTGACCAAAGTCATAGCTATGGCTTCCATTGTGGATGACACATATGATTCTTTTGCAACATATGACGAACTCATTCCCTATACAGATGCTATTGAAAAGTTAGTTTTCTTGTATTACAAGTTAACATTCATTTTGTGATACCCAAATCCTAGACTTGATAATTAACCTTGAAATTGTGTTTCAGGTGGGATCTTAAATGCATGGATGAACTCCCGGAGTACATGCAACTAAGCTACAAGGCATTGTTGGATGTTTATGAAGAAATGGAACAACTCTTGGCTGATCAAGGGAGACAATACCGAGTCGAGTATGCAAGAAAAGCGGTATGTAATGATACGATCATCCGACTTGCTTTGGTCATAAACATATAAAGTTCTGAAATGTCCAATAATAAAATTGTGAACTTGATGTTCTAAATCCTCAGATGATACGCCTTGCACAAGCTTACCTTCTCGAGGCGAAATGGACACATCTGAACTACAAACCAACATTCGAGGAGTTTAGAGACAATGCATTGCCGACCTCCGGCTATGCCATGCTTGCTATCACGGCGTTCGTTGGGATGGGCGATGTTATAACCCCCGAGACCTTCGAATGGGCAGCCAATGATCCTAAGATCATCAAAGCGTCCACCATTATTTGTAGGTTCATGGACGACATCGCTGAACACAAGGTATATTTACTACATTCCCACATTTCAAATTTATAAAGATCATCTATGCCATAAAACAGTGGGACTTTTGGGGTCTGCATTTGCTAAATGTTTCATATGGGTGCAGTTCAACCACAGGAGAGAAGACGATTGCTCAGCCATCGAGTGTTACATGGAACAATACGGCGTGACAGCGCAAGAAGCATACGATGAATTCAACAAACACATCGAGAGTTCGTGGAAAGACGTAAACGAAGAGTTCTTGAAGCCGACGGAAATGCCGGCACCGGTTCTTTGCCGGAGTCTCAACCTTGCGAGGGTTATGGATGTGCTTTACAGAGAAGGAGATGGTTACACTCATGTTGGGAAAGCGGCTAAAGGTGGGATCACTTCTTTGTTGATCAATCCAATCCCACTTTGAACATTGAAAAAATGCCCTCCCTTTTGAAGATGATTTTCTATGGAGTATTATTAATAAAGTTTGTACTTAATTGAAGAGAAAAGTCTAAATTCATTACTTTATTTGTTTTTTTTTTTGCTTTTATGTACAAAGGAATGAAGAAATCTATATTCGTCGCCTCCTTTTAATCCAATAAAATTCTTTGTCGTCGTTATTGTGCAGTTTTTGTTTTAATTATAATTCTTGGATCAAAGCTATAAAGCTGGTTCAAGCACCAAGTGCATCACAAAGTCCTCTTTCCCTCGTTCGAATTATTTATGCTATGACATTTCGGCGTTGGTTTATTTTTTTCGTTGAATATCGCGAGAAGCAAATAAAGCGGCCGATATATTTGCTAAGCTAGCCGATCCATAACATCGTGTTACCACTTTCCTGGATCATCCTCCGGCGATTTTAAAACCTTTGTTGCATCTGAATATTTATGGACCACCTTATTGTAAGCCTATGCATTAGTTAGGCTCCTCTACCTCTCCATTCAAAAAAAAGTAACCCACCTTTGAATTAATTTGTGATGAACCACTTCGAATATGCAATTTAAAATTAAATAATAATTAAGTAAAAAGAATAAATTTTCTCTGCATTGAATCATATAAAAAGTTATTTAAAATTTTATTATAGAGTTTCCACTGCTAGTGTATAAATTGTGGTTTAAGTGTATGAGTTTAAGTTGTAGGGCGTAGAACTTAAGGTTCATTGTTAGAATATAGAGTTTAGGATTTAAAGTTTAAAGTTTAAGTTTTAGGGTGGTAGGGCTAGGGATTAAGTTTTAGATTTTATAGCTTAAATATGAAGGGTTGTGTAATTTTTTTACAAAGCTTGTGTATCATAATATAATTCAATAAGAAAAAGGAAATACTTACACAAGCTTTTCAATTTCAAGGTTTAGAGATTTAGGTTGTGGTTTAGGGTTTATGAGTTTAGGTTGTAGGACATAAAATTTAAGGTTAATGGTTAGAATATATAATTTAGGGTTTAAAGTTTAGGTTTTAGGGTGTTAAAATTAGGAATTTAGATTTTAGATTTTATATATTAAATATAAAAAATTGTATAAATTTTTTATACAGTTTATACATCAAAATATAACTCTTCTAATTATTAAGTAATAAATTTTCTGTGCATTGAATTAATGTTGTTGGTCACTATTTGCAGCAAGACGGATTTCAAAACGTTCGCATTACTATCATTTTCTTTCTTCTGGTATTGTTTTTTTTTCTTCACAGAACTCTCTCAAAATCAACATTGGTTTATCTAAAGATTCAATCTTTAATATTGTGATATTCTTAGTCGATGAGGTTAATTTTGAGATATGTTGTCTCTTTTATATAAAAAAAATTCTTCTCATAATTTAAATTTTCGAATGAACACTTAAAATTCTTTAAATTCGAGAAGCTTTCAAACACCTAAAATGATAAAAAAAAATCAGTTTAATTTTATGAATCTCAAAGAAGTTTTGAGAAAACTTACCAGTATGGAAAACATGTGTTAATCTCTTAATTATATATTAAAAACGAAGTCTACAATGATAACCTCCCTTTTTTTCACTTGAATAATTAAATCCTTTGATGAAAGTTGGTGAAATTTACTTTGACTCACTAATTTGTGTATATCTTCAATGTATATGATTTGATAAAATATAATTTTTTAGCCTCGACCAAAACTATTATTAGATTTGAGATTACTAATAGACCGAGTGGTTAAAGATGTAAATATTATCTCACTTTATTAAAAATATAATATTTATCTACTTAATAAAAAAAATTATTGTCAATTTTCATAATTTCAGATTATATATTAAAAATAAAATAAAATAGAACAAATACAATATAAATATATTAAAGTTTAGGATTAATACATGTTTCTCCCCTAAACTTTATATGTTTTCTCAACTTGCCTCCTAAACTACGTTTTACCCACTTTTGCCTCCTAAACTTTATCGTCGTTACTCGTTTTCTCCCATTTCTGTTATCCTCACTGTTAAAAAAAATTTCAGCCAATAAGAGCGTGCCACGTCATCTCCTCATTGACTAAGTCAATCCGCTTGATCTTATTTAAAGGGTAAATGACATGTCAAGTTTGTTAGGTTTGTTTTTTGTTCAATTTAGTCACTAAAAAATTTATTTTCACCTAAAATTGACCCTTATTTGTTTTTAATTCTTATAATTCAGTCCAATCTTTATTATTATTAATAATATTATTTTAATTAAATGTTAATATTTAATAAAAAATAAAATCAAATATTTAATTCTAAATTAGTAAATTTTTAAATAAATTAAATTACCTAAAATTTACCCCAACAATTACTTATTCGAATTATATTCTTTTTGAGAAAAATTCGAATCATATTCCAATTATATTCGAATTTTGATAAAATTAAATTATATTTTTGAGCAAAATTCAAATTATATTCGAATCATATTTCAGTCATGTTCTAATTATTATTTCAAATTTCGTTGTATTCTAAATATATTTTTTGAGTAAAATTTAAATTATATTCGAATCATATTTATATTCTATTCGAATAATGTTCATATTATATTCGAATCATACTCTAATTATATTCCAATTACTAATTCAAATTTTGCTATATTGGAAATATATTTTTTAAACAAAATTCAAATTATATTAGAATTATATTCATATTATATTCAAATCATATTCAAATTATATTCGAATCATATTGAAATTATATTCGAAATATATTTGAATTATAATTTGAATATAATATGAACATGATTCGAATATAATATGAACATGATTAGAATTATAATTTGAACATGATTCGAATCTAATACAAAAATGATTTGAATATAATTACATGTTAAACATGATTCGAATATAATATGAACATGATTCGAATATAATAGTTGGGAAAACATGTTTTATATTAGAATTATATTCTAATCATGTCGTATTATATTCAGATTATATTTCGAATATAGTTTCAATATAATTCGAATATAATATAATTATAATTCTTATATAGTTTGAATTTTGCTCAAAAATATATTTCAAATATAGAAAAATTCGAATTAATAATTGGAATATAATTAGAATATGATTCGAATATAATTTGAATGTAATACGAACATGATTCGAATATAATATAAACATGATTCCAATATAATTTAAATTTTACTCAAAAAATATATTTCTAATATAGCAAAATATGAAATAATAATTAGAATATAATTAAAATATGATTCGAATATAATTTGAATTTTGCTCAAAAATACAATTCAAGTTTAGCAAAGTTTGAATATAATTGGAATATGATTCGAAACGTTCTAAAAATGAATATAATTCGAATAAGTAATTGTTGGGGTAAATTTTAGGTAATTTAATTTAATTAAAAAATTACTAATTTAAAATTAAAATATCTATTTTATTTATTTTTATTAAATATTAACATTTAAATAAAATAATATTATTTTTATTAAAGATTAGACTGAATTAAAAAATTAGAAAGAAATAGGGGTCAATTTTAGGTGAAAATAAACTTTTTAGTGACTAAATTGAACAAAAAAACAAACCTAACATACTTGACATTTCATTTACCCTTTAAACAAGACCATGCAGATTGACTTAGTCAATGAGGAGATGGCGTGGCACGTTCTTATTGGCTGAAAAAATTTTAACGGTGAAGATAACAGAAGTGGGAGAAAATGAGTAACGACGACAAAGTTTAGGGGGCAAAGTGGGCAAAACGTAGTTTAGGGACAAGTTGAGAAAACGTAGCTTAGGGGGCAAGTTGGGAAAATATGTATTAAGCCTAAAGTTTATATAATACGTTTTATAAAATTTATTAAAAATTTTAGGCTTAATACACATTTCCCCCTTAAACTTTACTTGTTTTCCCAACTTGCCCCTAAATCACGTTTTGCCCACTTTCCCCCTAAAGTATTCGTCGTTACCCATTTTGCCCCATTCTGTTACCCTTTGCTGTTAAAATTTTTTTTCAGCCAATAACATCTTGCCACATCATCAACTCATTGACTAAGTCAATCTGTCTGGTTTTATTTAAAGGGAAAATGACATATCAAGTCTGTCAGGTTTGTTTTTTGTTCAATTTAGTCATTGAAAGTCTATTTTTACCTTAAATTGACCCATATTTGTTTCTAATTTTTATAATTTAGTCAATTATTTGTTATTATTAATAATATTATTTTATTAAAATGTTAATATTTAATAAAAATAAATAAAATCAAATATTTTAATACTAAATTAAATTTTTTTAGATAAAATAAATTCTTTTTTGAGAAAAATTCAAATCATATTCTATTGAGAGAGGGCGCACTAGCATTATAATATAACGGTCTTCTTTGAATGAATTTTTAATACTTGACTTGGGGGTTATTACCCAAATATGGTTTTTGGATTTTTTTCACTAATATGGTTCTCATTACTCTATTTTTCAAATTATGGTTGTTTATTGTAGAGATCAGAAGTCGGATTGCTCACACTCCGACTTTGAACAGTGTTTTATTGAGAAATTAATAAAATAATAAAGTTGGATTTCTTACACTCCGACTTTGAATAATGTTTTATTGAGATATTAATAAAATAATGAAGTCGGATTGCTCACACTCCGACTTTGAACAGTGTTTTACATTGTAGTCGGATTCCTCTCCCACCGTCTTCAGTATTTTAATTTGAAAAAAAAACCCAAAAAGTAGATCAACGGCGAAGTCAAATAGTGTTCCATCTAATTTCTAATTTTTAACGGTAAACAACTATAGATTAGAAAATAAAGTGATGAAGACCACATTGTTAGAAATAATAAAAAATTCAAGAACCATATTTGGGTAATAACACCCTTGACTTGATTTTTAAAAATTATAAATATGTTTAAATATTAGTTGATATATCAAGTATTATGTGAATTGATAATATTATGATAATATCAGATAGGTTTTTAATTTTTATTAAAATTTAGATCTATTTTATAAATAAAATTATTCGAAGTTGAATTTATTAAAAAAATCACACCTCCTATGATGCTAATCCCTTTATGTACATCATTACTCACTTTCATTAATGACCTAACAAGACGTGTTAAACACAATAAGCATGAAGGTTGTAATCCCCTAGACCCACCTATGAGTTATATTAGAATCTAGGAGATCACATTAGGGTCACAATCGCGACCCACAATAAAGATCCATATAAAACTCTTTTCTTTAAATACATTAAAACTGTGAAACAAAATTCTGTATAAAATATCATTTCAGAAAAATCATGTAAACATAAAACAATAGTTTAGAAAGCATTCACAGACACTAATATAAAATAATATAGGTCATACATGCCAACTAACTATGCCGGTACCGTACTCCAACAACAACGTCGAGAGAACTCCAAACTCTGATGTCGATCACTTTACCATGACGGATTTCATCTAACCTGCGATTGTAAAACAACATGAGCTTGGGAAAGCTCAGTAATACATAACTACCAAATGATGTTGTGAGCACATGTATGTATAAGGTAAATTATGTATACGATAGAGCATAAACTATCATGGTGTTCCGGGTAACATATTTCAATTACAGTTCATTTTAAATTCTTATCTACCCTTCTATTGTAATCGAATATGCAATTTTGAGCTGCACCTAAAAGGCATTAACCTAGGCCCATTGGGCGTAGGTACTATCCTAAGGGAATACCTTAGGTCCGGGCGGAATTATCCTAGCCGAAGCATGGAACCTAGTACGGACGGAATTACAGGTATACCATAGTTAAAGCGTAGGAGCCGAATACGGGCGGACCCTAGCCGAAGCATAGGAGCCGAATACGGGCATGCTTACCAACTTGATCAGGGCTGAGCCTACAATCTTAAATTAATATCCAGTACCCAGTAAAACGATTTTGAACGGTAACAATCAATTCAGTATTTGGTAGTAGTATGTTATGAACTCAGGATGCAAACATATGTTTAATCGGTAAAAATGATGTATCATGAACCCTGAATCGGGTATACTTATATAAGAAATCGGGAACTAGAAGCCATGTTTTTACTCCAGATAATAGGATTACTTAAAATAAGACTAGATAGACTTGTTTCCAATCAAGAACATTAATCATGTAATCATGAACACACTAAACGGTCCAATTTATTACTTAGAAGTCCTTGCTAATTGCAGAAAGGAGACACTGAATCATAGTCCACCTTAAATAGACTTTCGAATCATAAATTATAATTGAATGAATTTCATAATTATCAACTTCGTCTAGGTATACATGAATTATGCTTCAAGACCATCCAATATTATCGGTATATCATAATTATGCACAGATTTATATATATATATATATATATATATATATATATATATATATATATATGAATCTGTGCATAATTAAGATTTCAGATATCTCAAAAGAGCTCCAGTAGTTGCTCGAAGGCAATATGGTCATTTTACAGGCAGGGGCAATTTGACAGTTTAGCCCAATAATGATAAAATGATGATTTGCAATATTTAGGATTTTCAACGATTTATCGAGCCTCCAAATCCATTTGAACTAATATACCTCAACCTTGCAGTACATTCCAAACATTCAAGTATATGCACTTTTACGTGTATCATTTCCCAGAATGACCGTATCATATATCTAAACTGTCACCTTCATTATTTCACCACCAGACTTACCCCTGAGTAGTCGGACTTATATATCATTAAAAAAACCTTCCAACCTTATATTAATATCTTGAGTGATTGAAGTACATGAGTCATGTTTTATAACCCTTAATGGCATTTCAATCACTTTAAGCTTTATTGGTATTTCTAAAATTTTATCAAAGGCAAATTACTTATACCAGTCAAAAGAGTATTTTAGTCATTTTGGAGCTCGGGATATATCCGTCATTTCTGCCAGCTGAACCATTTATAGTATTTCAATCATTTAAGTACTTGAGGTTGTTTCATTTATTTCGGTGCTTCTGATATTTTGAAAAAAAACATTCATCCCAGAACCTTAAGATTATCCATTATTTCCAGTTAACTTAGACATTTCAGTGACTGAGATACTTCAGTCTTTTTGGTCGTTACAATTATTCAGATTAATTTAGCCTTAGCAATATTCCACATCCTTTTGTCATTTCAATCAATTCAGTGTTTGAATAATTCGGGCATACGAATAGCTTTCCGCAATCTATTTTCGCAAATTTATTCAATATTTAAGGAAACCAAGCACTTAGCAGTTTCGAAGGTTCAAATCTTGTTACCATAACTTTCCAAGTAGTTTGAGGTTTTCAAGCGAATCCGGTTGTTTTACTAGATCTAGTGTAGATTCCTAGATCGCCTTCAATTCCAAGGTGTTTTAGTCATTCTTATACATCAAGGGCATTCTCATAATTCCATAATCAAGTATTTTGGTCTTATCTAAGTTATCATACTTATATTTTTCGTATCAGATTTGACTTAAGCAGAGTTAACAGTACACCCCATCATAATTATGCATGTGTTAACCAAATACCAACATGCTCATAAAGCAAAAAAGAGGTAGTAATGTATTACCTCTAATCCTTCCTATATCGTTCAACTGTGATACTCCATTCGATCGCTTTGAACCCAAATTCGACATCCCTTGACATCTTATATACAATGAGCTGTGAATACTTTAAATTTTACAATTTCTAAGTTCAGTCCTTATTCACATTACTCATAACTGAACAATTAAGTACATACATAAGTTCGTGTTCAAGGTCGAATTTGAAGGCTTTCAGGTCAGAATTTCACGAAACGGCTTCTAAAACGGGAAACAGAGGTGGCCAGAATCGCCAAAAAACAGAGGGGCGGCTAAGCAAGTGTTTCGAATGAACATTCGATTGAATCTCCACGGAGAACGGTGGCTGCCTGCCTCAAGTGGAGGCTATGGGTGTGATCGGCGTGAGGCAACGTTACCGTTAACGGTGGCAGTTGAGATTGGACGGTGGCTGCGTTTGGGGAGGTGAGGGGAAAGGTGAAGGGTCGGGTATCACCACTTTTGGGGAAGATGAACCTAACTAATGCTATTAAAGAGGGCAGGTGGGATATTTTATTTATTTTTATTATTTTATTTAAAATATAAGGAATAAATTAAAGGTGGATGAGTTTAACAATTAACACCAAGAGTAGTTATAGTTCAGATAGTTGAGTGTTTGGTTTAGAAGCTTCGAGGTTGTGGGATTAAATTACCTTAGCAGCGAAATCTATCTCTCCTTTTTTTCACTTTCTTTTATTTTTAATATATATATATACTTTTAAGGGTGTTACAAAGGTCCACGTCTACCTATTAACATATTCCGACATGAGATTAAGACTTCAATTTTACAAGTGCATGAATCTAAAAATATGAGTTAGACATGTGTCTCCCTACAATGCAAACCACTGTGCACAACATGAATCATTAAAAAATGAAATTTTACAATGTGAGTGGACTATTTTGGAAAGCATGTGAAAATGGGAGGAGTTATGGAGAAATATACATGTTTTAGTATAAATAAAAATAAAACAACGATAGATATTATATATATATATATAACTAATGATGGGATTGAAAATATAAAACTAATTTGTTTTAACATTGTGATTAAAACTTAAAAGAAAACAAAGAGAAAAAGAAGAGTGAAAAGTGCAAGCACTGCTGCACTGGTATTTCTCCTCCATCGCGGAAAATTTTTCTTGGGTTTTGATTTGAATTCAAAGAACTTCAAAATTGAGGTAAGAAATTTATTTTTAATGTATTTTTAAGTTATCTAAAAGTTTAAATTACATTTCTATTCATGTTTTCAAATATTTACATCATCTTCAACTTCAAGCTAGGTTTAAAAACTTCAATGATGAAATAACGGTTTGATCATATTTCTTTGATTTGAAAACACCATAAGTTATCTTTTATTTTCAATAAGAGACTTATAACATGTTCTTAACTTAAAATCATCATATTAGTAATAAATTTTGAAATTTCTTCTTGAACCATTCTTAAATTAGGATTAGTATAAATTCTAGGATTATTAGGTGGATTATTATTTCTGAATAGGTACTTATGATCTATTGATTATAGTAGAATGTATAATTAAGGTTTAAAATGCTTAAATTGAGATTTAGCAAAAAGAAGCTTAAATTGAACTAGTTTAGCTAGTTAAGAGAAAACATGCAAGATGATGTAATTTTTATAATTTGAATATTTCAATGTGATTGTCGAGGTACTAAAGAGTAGAATATGACATTGTTTTCAAGGATTGAAGGAGCACAGAACCTCTAAAGGTCAATATGGGTAATAAAAAAATAATTCTTTCTTCAAAAGAAAGGGTCTTTCCGAAAATAATATTGATTCTTCTCCTATTAAAACTTTAGTTGATCAAAAAGAGCTCGATCTTGATAGTGGTTTTCCTTCTATTAGTAAAAGCTCTCCAACTCCAAGTCCGAAACTCGTCAATTCTTCTGTAGTGGATAATCGTCCAAGTAAAGCTCCAAGAGTTGAACAAGAAACCTTTGATGCATCCACTATTGAGCGTGATCTTGGATTGCGAAATTCTATTTGGGATTTTCCTCCAAATCAACAAGATGGAGTTCGTAGAGCATATATTGGGAAGGGCCTTATCAACCCATTCCTTCTAATAATCCAAAATATGTTGATAAGTATGGGCGGCGATTTTTGAGTTAATGGTATAAGTTATTTCCTGATTGGTTAGAATATTCCCCAACCAAGGATGCCGCTTATTGCCTTCCATATTTTCTCTTTAGAAAGCCCCTTGGACTTTTTGGATCAAATACTTTTACTCGTGATGTCTTTCGATCTTGGAAGAAAGTTAATGAAGGATCTAATTGTGCATTCCTTTTTCATGCTGGAAAAAATACAAACTCTCTCCACAAGAATGCAATGATAAGCTATCATGATTTGAAAAACTCTTTGCAACATAATCAAAAAGTGATTGAGAAACAAAGTTCTGAACAAGTTTCTAGAAACCGATTGCAACTCAAAGTTTCTATAGAAGTTGTAAAGCGGTTGACATTTCAAAGTTGTGCTTTACGGGTCGTGATGAAACAGAAGATTCAACTAATCGTGGTAACTTTATTGAATTAGTAAGTTTTTTGGCTTCTTAGAATGATGAGGTTGCTACAGTTTTAAAAAATGCTCCAAAAAATTCAAAGTATGTTTCTCTAAAAATCCAAAAAGAGATTCTGTAACCCCCTCGTCCCGGTCTGGCCGAATGGCCGGTCCGAGTGGGCCACACGGGGAAAACCGAGTGAAAACCCCCTAAGGAATTCCCCCTTGGTTAGCAACCCTATTTTTTTCATTTTAAATCTTGTCTAGATGAGTATTTAATCCTATGTGGTCGTACAGCGGAACAACATTCACGAAACAAACAAATGAACTCAAATTAACATGTTACATCCCAATTTTATACTTATACTACAGGCAGTATCGATACACTTAAGGGGTGTATCGATACCCCTTCACTAGATTTAGGCTTTAACTACAGGCGATATCGATACCCTTAAGGGGTGTATCGATACCCCCTTGACTAGGTCAACAGGACAAAGTCAACCCGTAGAGGCCGTATCGATACACCCAAGGAGTGTATCGATACCCTCCCAAACGGTTGACTTCCTACGGTCAACGCTAAGATGACGGTATCGGTACACCTGAGGCCGGTATCGATACCGAACTGGACAGTAGCTCCAGTGACCAAAATAGTATCGATACACCTCTCAAGTGTATCGATACACGAGGCCTGAACAAGAAGGTGGTATCGATACCATACCAACCGTATCGATACCCCTGCACTGCAAAACCTCCCAAACTCAGCAAGAACGATCAAGACTCGAATCTAAATGCAATTTAGGACTTTCCTAGACCCGAACAAGCATTCATACAACATTCAAAGGTCATTGCTTAGCCATACAAGCACCCAACATGAGCATACATCAAGGGAACATGCAATTGAACCAAGATGACACTTAAACATCCAAAAACTCATACTTCAACATTCAACATAAGGCAAACTTAAGGACACTTAACCAACATTCAAGATAAGCAATTTAGGCATGGATTACAACTCAAACATGACATCACAAGCCATACAAAAGCAACATAACATGGAGTCTAAACAAGCTCCTAAACAACCAACAATCATCCATCAAAAGACACATGTCCCATTGCTTAAACTATTACATGTTTAACATTTAAAAGTCATACTTGATGTACTCAAGCCAACAACCACACTTGGAGGCCCCCCGCTTGCTCAAGCAACCCACGAACTAAGGATCTGCAATGTTGAACAAAGAGAGCGTAAGCAATGATGCTTAGTGAGGGTGAGCTCTTAAAAACAAACCTCAACATTGCAGGGTCCGAGCATGATCTAGCCAAGGCATTACACAAATATTCCAAGGATCCACAAGAGCCACAAGATAAGATGCATGAGCAATATACAAGTAAATGTCATGATCAACAAGCTCTAAATCCTCAACACAAGTAGTCACATTGAACATCCAAATAAAGATCATTACTCTCAACACATTGATACATTTATCAACCAACATTGGCACCTAGCTATGACCCGAATACGCGGTTAGAAATGTTGGAACCCACATCCAACAACCACATTACCTCACGGTGGGATTACACTCATCACCGGCCTCGCGGAGGGGATTCCACTCATCCTCACGCCCCGTCGATGGGATTCCACTCATCACCGACTATATTTAAATACAATTTCCAGGCGAACCCGTACTCCTCCTTGGTGACTCAACGCCACCAAGGCCACGCGCGACTTTTGACTCATGTGTACACACTAACATCCTAATGATCGATCATTTGTATTCAAGTATACTAGTGCCAACATTTACTCATTTCACATTACTCATCTCAACCAATTTCGTGCTTAACACGTACTCACCAATAACCATCATCATACATGTCTCAAGCATCACAAGTCATATCTCATCTCACATGTATAATACAAAATACATAAGCACACATATCACATTTCATACGAGACATACACAACCACATAAATGAGTTCATCCAAAGGCTCTAGATCAAGCTTAGGATTAGGCTACCACCCTAATCCTAACTCTAGGTGGGTCTACCAAGCCCAACCTAGTCCATATACTCGAACCAACCATTTTAAATCCATTTAAAACAATTAACCACTCACCTAAGCTTCCAAGCTCAAAGACCAAGCAAGCAACAACCTTCAACTTCCCGGATTCACTTTCGATGCTTCACCGACGCCCAAACTCGATTCTAATCAATCTCAAACACAAACAAAACATTCACAATCAATATCTCATTATCGAAACTAACCCGGATCAACATTTGCAAGCATCCAACACCCAAAACAAGTCCAAAATAGAATTTTCGAGCTGCCCCTAAAACCCACCAAAATCTTCCATTTCAAGCATCCAAACAACCATCAATTACACCCAAAGTGACCTTCATATATCATACTACCAACAGCCCCCAAAATCCAACATTAAACAACCCCAATACCCACTTTAAAACCCTCCAAAAACCCTCTTAAAACCCAATTCCGAAAATTGTTCAAAATCATTTGAAATTCACATATGATACACCCTTTGACTTCTATATACCATAACTAAGCATAACAAATCAAAATACTTCATTTATCAACATAAAAATCTCATTTTTAATCAAAATATTCAAAACTTCCATTTTCTAAAAACTTCATGAAAATTAAAATAAAAGGTACTTTCATGGAGAGGGAGATGAGGAGAAGTCAAAAATGCCATTACCTTTCAAAACGGAGTTGAAATGAGGGAGCTTTGAAATGGGATAGTAGATTGGGGAAGAGAAGCTCTATTTCACGTTGGAAATTTGGAAGAGGAAGACAATGAATAGTAAATGGGGTGTTTTGTTTTGTTTTAAATTTTAAAGGCCCAACGACCATCTTGCCCTTAATGAAATGAAATATTCACAATGACATGAAATCCATGGCTAAATGGAGTTTAATCTTAAAACATGGTCAACCCAAATTAATTAATTTTGAAAACAACTCGAAATATTATTTAGAGTATAAAACCGAGCCCAAAATAATATTAAAATATTATTTTCACCTAACCCCTAAACCCGAGTGTTACAGATTCTTTGTCTTTTTCGATCTAGAATCCAAAAGCATATTCGAGAGGAAATTGGAGAACAAAAGTTTTGTGTCATAGTTGATGAAGCTCGTGATGAATCAAAAAGGGAACAAATGGCGATTGTGTTGAGATATGTTGACAAGGAAGGTTTTATACGTGAAAGATTTTTTTGATCTAGTCCACGTGAAGGAAACTACTTCGTCTGCATTTAAGAAGGAGATTTGTGATGTTCTTTCACATCATTGTTTGAATCTGAAAGACATAAGAGGTCGAGGATATAATAGAGCTAGCAATATGCATGGGGAATTCAATGGTTTGCAAGCATTGCTCCTTAAAGAATGTCCATTTGCTTTTTACATTCATTGTCTTGCTCAAAGATTACAATTGACCTTGGTGGTGGCATCCAAAAAAGTGATTCCGGTTGCACAATTTTTCTCATATTTGACTATCATTATAAATTTAATCATGTCTTCGTGCAAGAGACAAGATCAGTTGAGAGATGCCCAAGCAAGATATATTGCAGATATGATTGCTATTGAAGAATTAGAAATGGGAAAGGGAAAAAATCAGATTGGCACTTTACAATGTGTAAGAGATACAAGATAGAGTTCACATTTAACTTCTCTTTGTAGTTTGCTCAAGATGTTTGATGCCACTTGTTTTGTTCTTGAGAACATCATAAGTGATGGAAATTTGACTCAAAGAAGTGAAGCAAATAGTGTTTATGATGTGATGACATCTTTTGAGTTTGTATTCATCGTACACCTCATGATAGATCTTTTGAGTATCACTAATGATCTTAGTCAAGCTTTGCAACGTAAGTCTCAAGATATACTAAATGCTTTATGTTTGGTATCAAGTGCAAATAAACTTATACAAAGATTTAGAGAAGAAGGATGGGATCCTTTACTTGAAAAAGTAATGATGTTTTGTGATAAACATTATATAGAGATCCTCGATATGAATGCTCTATATAAAGGTGGTAGAGGGAGGCCTCGACTTCAACGAGATGTCATCTCAGTTAGGCATCATTATCGTGTTGATATAGTTGTCTCTGCTATTGACTCTCAAATGCATGAGATAAACATTATATTCAAAGATGACATGATGGAGTTACTTGAACTTAGTTTTGCTTTAGATCCAAGGGATGGTTATAAATCATTTTGCATTGTTGATATATGCAAGCTTGCAAATAATTTTTACTCGGAAGACTTCACAGAGCAAGAAAGATTGCACTTGAAAGTTCAATTAGAACATTCTGAGTTAGAAGCTCGTGGGAGCCTTGAATTAAGAAATGCGTCAACAATTTTACAACTCTGTCAAGTGTTAGCAAATACTCAAAAGTCAAGTATTTATCATCTTCTTGATCGACTTGTTCGTCTTGTTTTACTCTTCATGTTTCTACTGTGACCACAGAATGAGCTTTTTCAGCTATGAAACTAGTGAAGACTCACTTGCGTAACAAAATGAAGGATGAGTTTTTGTCGAGCTACTTAATAACATATATTGAGAAGGAAATTGCTCGTTGTTTATCTGTAGATTCTCTTATTGACGACTTTGATCTAATGAAAGAGCGTCGAGCACAATTTCGAATGCCTACTTTCGAAACATGGGTTGGCAGTGTTGAAATCGTTTCGATACCCGTTACGAAACATGGGTTGACAGTTTCAAAACTGTTTCGAAACGCCTTAGGCCGTTTCGAAACATGGACTCAAAAATCATTGTTTTGGCTTTAAGAACACTTAGAAAATATTTGATAAACTTAGGCTTTAACTTGGGCATATTCTTTAAATCATATAGGGATGTTTGAGGACTTAAAAATTCGTTTTCATATTTTCAATTTAGTCCTTAGGTTTTTTAGTTATATCAAAATTAAAATATCGGTTTCACAATCTCCCATTTTTTTATATAACAAAACCAAAGTTAGAATTTTAAGAGTTTTGAAAATTTTAAATTCATTCCAACTCCCCCCCCCCCCCAATTTAAGATTGGTTTTTAAAGTTTTAAAAAGATTTATCTTTGAAATTCAAGGTTTACAACTTAAAAACACTTTAAACATTTAAAACGAATTTTTGGCTCTTAGATTTCTTCTCCCCCTTTTTGTTAGATAAAAAATAATAAACAAGTCTCATAGAGAAGAGATAGGGTTAGTAGCAATAAGCATTAAGCAATAAGCAATAAGAAACAATAATGTTAATTCATAAAATTAAAATATCCACAACATAAATCTTCAACAATAAGGTCAAAGCATAATCCCAAATAAAACTAAAAGCATAGGTTCATAAAACATAATGAAAATAAAGATGCAAACTTAATCCTAAAATGCATAGCTAATATGATATGTCATGAAATTCCTAGCCTCGTCATCACCATCATCATCTGAGGTCTCATCATCGCTCTTGACTTGAGAATGGCGAAACTTCATCCATTGGCCGTAGAAGGTGGAGAAGGACATGTCCATGGTCGAGTATGAATTCTCAAGGGATTGGAGTCGATCCTCTACATTTTGAAAACGTGTATTGATAGCACCAAAGCCCGAAGCCATGTTAGTGTCCATGGTGTTGAACCGCTCGGTAATCAAAGCCGTGAGAGCTTCATTGTTCGCAACTTGAGCTTGAGGTTGAGGTTCAACGAGAGGAGGAGGATGAGGTGCTTCCCTATCAACACGTTCCCAATGTCTATTGTTCACATAGCGAAAACCAGACTTACGGAGAGAGGACTCACCAATTTTTGACTTTCGGGGTTCCTGAGAGTCGTAGGTGCAATCAAGATTAAGCATGCTAAAGAGGTGACTTAAAATCGTTCCATAAGTGAAGGATTTTAGTGCATCGGTGTCACGAAGCTTAACATTGTTAACCATTTCAGCAAATATGATCTTAATTAGATTAGGGCGCTCACCACGACGGAAACACTCAAGCCAAAAATAGTCAACTTGACGGATGTGAGAATTTTTACCTTCGGAGGGTCGAAGGAACCATGAGACCATCAAATGGAGGAAATGATCGTGCGCATCCAAAGTAAGCACCAAACCGGTGTGAGAACCAAAGTGACTCTCATTCTCAATTCCTTCATCCTTGAGAGAAAATGTAGACTCCAAGAGAGGGATGTTAACAATAATCTTTTTCCCTAAGATAAAAGACTCAATGCCAACGACTTCGGAGTTATCTTCATTATTGATAAATTGAGCATTGGAGTAAAAGAGAAGTACCATGTGTTTGTAGCAAATGTCCAGGATACTCAACAAGACAAGGAAATCCCACTCTCTCAAACGTTCGAGGTAACGGAAAAGAAATCACTCGGAGTCAAGGAAGTTGAGATCAATAACACGCTCACGATGAACTTCATACTCCTTGACATACTTGAAGCGATCCCTCATCTCTTGAGTTCGAATAGATTTTTGAAAGAGCAGGGTGAGATTTGGACGAATACTCGAGTCACTAACTTGACTGGTCTTACGCTTTTTGTGAATATTTTCCGTAGCCATCCTAAAAACATTAAGCAAGCGAAAAGAATTTTAAGTGTATGCATGAGATTTCGTAATTCAATCCAATGATAAATCCCACTTAGGTTTAAAAACAAGACAAATAAACAAATCAAAACAAAAACAACAACAAAAATTTTAAGAGAAAAAAAGTGAATAAAAATACGAGAGAAAAATTTTATATTCGAATAAAAAAGGTTAAGATTTTGAATTTTTTTTACAATATTTGAAAAACCCAAGTATCAAAACATATAAACTATACAAAATTAAAATTATCTAACCTAAGATTCAAATAAAAATTGAAGGAAAAATAAAAAGAGGAAAAATACCTTAATTTGGGATTTTGGATGAATGGATGAAAATCCTTGCACAATATTGTTGAAGCTTGCTTAAACTTGTGTTTAAGAGAAAAAACCCTCAAGATTTGGTGAAAAACATAGAGGTTTAGAGGGTTTTTATAGAAAAAATTCGAGTCTAGGGTTTTTAGGGTTTGGAAGTGTTTTAATTTATGTTGAACTTTATCATTAAAAGCCTCTTTAAAGCAGTCCGCGAATCCGTTTCGGAACGGTCAAGACTTTTCAACTTCAGCTGACTGTTTCGATACGGGTTTGACCGTATCGAAGCCCCGTTGACTCGTATCGGAACTTGTTTCGATACACCCCTTGGCAGTATCCAAAACATTTCAAAACCCTGTTAAGGTGTTTCGAAACGCCCTTCTCTCAGATAGGAATTTAAAGCATCCGTATCGAAACAGGTTGACCCGTTTCGATACACTTGGGCCTGGAAGTGCAGATGAGGCTCTAAAAGTACAGAAAAATGAATTTTTCTAAGGCCTAACTTGCATGTATGACATGAATGAGCAGGAAAAACATATGCAAACATAAACATACTCCCCCTAGCTATAGGCATGGATGAAATTAGGAGTAAAAAAACATAAACATGGCATTTCACAAGATGAAGCAATTATAAGCACAAAAGAGGTCCTAAAATGTCAAGATAGGCTAGCTAGACCTAACTCTCTCCTAAGGGACCAAAAATGCTCTTTGTCTAAAGGTTTTGTAAATATGTCCACTAACTGATTAAAGGTGTCTACATACTCTATAACCACATCTTCTTTAAGGACATGATCTCTAATGAAATGATGCCTTATTTCTATGTGTTTGGTTCTAGAGTGTTGGATGGGATTTTTTGTCAAACATATAGCACTAGTGTTATCACATTTAAGGGCTATGGTTTCAACCTTAATGTCATAATCTAAGAGTTGTTGCTTCATCCAAAGGACTTGAGCACAACAACTCCCTAAGGATATGTACTCGGCTTCGGTGGTAGATAAGGCTACACTATTTTGTTTCTTAGAGAACCAAGATATGAGCATACTACCTAGGAATTGACAAGTTCCCGAAGTACTCTTCCTATCGATTTTGCATCCCCCATAATCCGCATCCAAATAAGCATGAAGGTTGAAAGTGGAGTCTCTAGGGTACCAAAGACCTAAACAAGGAGTATCTCTAAGGTACCTAAAGATTCTCTTAACGACTATAAGGTGAGACTCTCTAGGACTAGCTTGAAACTTAGCACACAAGCAAACACTAAACAAGATATCTGGTATACTTGCGGTAAGGTAAAGCAATGATCCAATCATAGAACAGTAAAGCTTAGAGTCAACGCACTTACCTCCTTCATCTTTATCAAGCTTTGTAGATGAGCTCATAGGTGTGGCTTGAGGCTTTGCATTCTCCAAGCCAAACCTCTTGAGCATATCCTTTATGTACTTTGCTTGATTGATGAAGGTTCCATCCTTCTTTTGCTTGATTTGGAGTCCCAAAAAGAATGAGAGCTCCCCCCCATCATGCTCATCTCGAATTCACCTTGCATTATCTTAGCAAACTCTTTGCAATGACATTCGTTAGTAGAACCAAAAATAATATCATCAACATAAATTTGAACTACTAAGATATCATTTTTATACATTTTTATAAAGAGTGTAGTGTCCACCTTACCTTTTTCAAAAACCTTTTCAATTAAAAACTTTGAAAGTCTTTCATACCAAGCTCTAGGAGCTTGTTTTAAACCATAAAGAGCTTTAGTGAGTTTGAAAACATGATTTGGAAATTTTGAGTCTTCAAAACCCGGTGGTTGTTCCACATACACTTCCTCATTTATAAAATCATTTAAAAATGCGCTTTTAACATCCATTTGAAAAAGCTTGAAATTATGATAACATGCATATGCAAGTAACATCCTAATGGCTTCCATTCTAGCTACGGGTGTATAGGTTTCATCAAAATCTATTCCCTCTTCTTGAGTGTAATCTTGTGCTACTAGTCTAGCTTTATTTCTCACAATGTTACCACTCTCATCTAGCTTGTTCCTAAAGACCCATTTAGTTCCTATGGTAGATTGATTACTATGCCTATCAACTAATGTCCAAACGTTACTTCTCTCAAATTGATTTAACTTTTCTTGCATAGCCATAATCAAAAAATCTTCTTTCAATGCTTCTTTTATATTCTTAGGCTCTATGCATGAGATAAATGCAACATGATTCATTAATCTAAGAGAAGATCGAGTGGTTACCCCCTTGGATGGATCACCCAAGATTTCACCATCTTTGACATAGTTGAACTCCCTTGGGTAGCTCACTTCATTTTCCTCAAGAGCCAAGTCCTTTAAGGCTTCAAGAGGTGGATCTTGTGTGTCGTCTTCTTTTGTTGTTGGGATCTCATCCTCCTTTGAAGTTTGTCCTCCATCAAAGGCATTTATGATTCCTACATCATCATCACCATCACAAGAATCCTTCCTTGGAAGGAGGTTGTCATCGAATACAACATGTATAGATTCTTCTACTACTAAAGTTCTCTTGTTAAATACTCGATAGGCTTTAGAGGTTAAAGAGTATCCTATGAAAATAGCTTCATCACTTTTTGCATCAAACTTACCTAAGTTGTCTTTTCCATTATTTAAAACAAAACACTTGCAACCAAAAGGATGAAAATAGCTAATGTTAGGCTTTTTAGATTTTAAAATCTCATAAGAAGTTTTCTTTAAAATTGACCTAATTGTTACTCGGTTAATAATATAGCAAGCGGTGTTTGTGGCTTCCGCCAAAAAATATTTAGGTAAATTATTTTCACAAAGCATGGTTCTAGCCATTTCTTGTAAAGTTCCATTTTTCCTCCCAACTACCCCATTTTGTTGAGGAGTTCGAGGAGCCGAAAAATTGTGGCTAATACCATTTTCATTCAAAAAATCTTCAAACCCTAAATTTTGAAACTCGGTTCCATGATCACTTCTAATATGAGAAATTCTAAGTTCAAGATCATTTTGGGTTGGTTTTGAAAATGTGATGAATTTTTCCAAAGCCTCATCTTTAGTACTTAAAAATAAAACCCAAGTAAATCTAGAAAAATCATCAACAAGTACAAATGCATAAGATTTACCACCCAAGCTCATTGTCCTAATTGGCCCAAATAAATCCATATGGATAAGTTGTAAACATCTACTTGTAGAAACATCATTAATGGATTTAAAGGAAGACTTATGTTGTTTACCCTTAGAGCATGCATCACAAATTTTATCGTTTGAGAATTTAATCTTGGGTAAACCTCTAACTAGATCAAGGGAAACTAGT
This sequence comes from Hibiscus tridactylites, assembly GCA_958450335.1. Taxonomy (NCBI): domain Eukaryota; kingdom Viridiplantae; phylum Streptophyta; class Magnoliopsida; order Malvales; family Malvaceae; genus Hibiscus; species Hibiscus tridactylites. The sequence goes on along the minus strand of OY288292.1, from coordinate 11,638,379 downwards.
TTTTTCTAAAACACTAATGCTAACATGTCCTAGTTTCCTATGCCACAACCATGCATCATTTTCATTTTGTGCTACTAAGCATGGATGGGGTGTATGTATGTCATCTAGATGCACCATGTATATGTTCCCTATGCGATGACCTATGAGCATAATATTATTGGATTTAATGTCAACAATTTTGCATCCATTTTTATCAAATAAAACATTAAATCCTCTATCACACAATTGACTTATGCTTAATAAGTTATTTTTAAGACCATCGACATACAAGACATTTTCAATGAGAATAATAGAGTGATTACCTACGGAGCCAATACCTTTAATGTGGCCTTTGGAGTTGTCACCAAATGTCACCACTCCTCCAGTTTTTGGCTTTAGATCCATGAATCTACTCTTGTCTCCGGTCATATGCCTTGAGCATCCACTATCAAGGTACCATGAGTTTTGACTTTGTGCTTTGGCCTTGTAGGAATGCTCCCCCTACAAACAAAGATATTAAGCTTTTGTTTTTGGTACCCAAATCATTTTGGGTCCATGAGTGTTAGCTCCCAAAATCTTGGTTCCCTTAGGAATCCAAGATGACATAGCAATAATGTTATTAGATTTTACAAGTTCCTTAGGAACCCATACACTTCTAATTATTTTAGTTCTACTATGTCTAGGAAAGCTACATTGTTTGTAGTAATTAGTATTTTTCTTAGGTTGGTTTGATTTTGAAGATTCACTTATTTCATGCTTGACACTACCAACGTTTTTAAAAGACTCTTTGAGCTTATTTAGCTCATCTAACACCTTTTGGTGTTCACTATTACATTGAAATAAAAGATTATTAAGGTCAACATTTTCATCTTGAAAAAAATTTAGTTCATCTTTTAACCATAATATATTTTTCTCAAATTTTAAATTAGCTTGAGAGAGTGAGTCGTTTTTATCATTTAGTTCCAAAATAATTTTCATATTCCTAATGACCGACTCCTTGTATTTCTCAACTAATTCATCATAGACCTCTTGTAACTCATCATATGAATCATTTAATTCATTATATGTAAAATCTAAAGATGATGAGTTAGAGGTTACCATGGAGGAATCTTCCTCAAGTGCCATGAGGCAAATGTTGGCCACTTCTTGTTCGTCATCCTCGGATGACTCCTCATCACTCCAAGTAGCAAGCTTGGCTTTGAGCTTCTTCTTCTTCTCAAAGCCCTTCTTCTTGAGTTGAGGGCACTCCGAACGTATGTGGCCGGGTTTATTGCACTCGAAGCAAATGATTTTATCCACTGCTTCTTCTTTGTTCTTACCTTTGAAGTTCATCTTCCTTTGAATTTTTCTTCCCCGGTTAGACCTCATAAAGCGTGAGAATCGTTTGGCTATCATAGCCAATTCTTCTAGCTCATCCTCCTCACTAGAAGAGCTTTCCTCAAGTAATGAAGCTTTGAGAGCTATTCCATCTTCTTATTCTTTTCTACCTCTAGCTTTTCTACTCTCTTCTCTTCTTTCTTCTTCTCTTCTTCCCTTCCTTGCTTCATAATCTCATGAGTAAGGAGAGAACCCACTAGCTCATCAAGCTTTAAAGTCTTCAAATTTTTAGCTTCTATGATGGCGGTTCTCTTCCCATCCCAAGATTTGGGAAGTGAATATAGTAGCTTCCGGACAAGCTTGTCTTCCGGTATTGTCTCTCCAAATCCTTTGAGACCATTGACTATGGTGGAGAAACGATCAAACATCTTGGACACCGTCTCATCGGGCTCCATCTTGAATTTTTCATAACTAAGATTTAGAATTCCAATCTTAGTTTCCTTGACATCATTGGTTCCCTCATAGGTAGTCTCAAGAGTGTCCCAGACTTCTTTGGCACTCTCAATGGATGACACTTTGGAGTAGATGTCCGGTCCGAATGAACAAAAGAGCATGTGGAGAGCTTTGTCATTTATTTGAATCTTTCTCCTTTCTTCTTCACTCATCTCCACCTTTTTCTTCAAAACCATCTTCCCTTCACTATCTTGCTTCAATGGAATGTAGAGGTCATCTTCAATTACATCCCAAACTAAGTAGTCATTGGACTTGATGAAGAGGCACATTCTATTCTTCCAAAATGGATTGTTGACACCATTGAAGAATGTAGTTTTTGTAGTGGATTGAGACTCATACATGCCCGAACCAGAGGTAGAAGCCATCTCTTGATTTTTGGATGATCACACTCTTCCTAAGAACTCCTCTTGTGGTTGTTAATCCTTAAAGAGGTAGGCTCTGATACCAATTGTTGAGTGGATCGAATGATCGAAATGAACCAAGAGGGGGTGAATTGGATTTTTAAAGGTTTAGGTGGTGGAAATTGCAAATTAAAAAGATAGACAAGGAATTTTAGAGTGGTTCAATTTCCAAATGAACTATACATCCGCTACCTTAGCTTCACTAAGGATTTACAACAATTCCACTAATTGCTCTTCCCCTTTTCTAGGCTAAGGAGGTAATTCTTACAATTTTCGGTTAAATTTTCAACCCAAAATTTAACTCAATCCTCACACAAATAGAACAAAGAATTTGTTGGCTAAGAAAGTATCTCTCAATACAAATTGTAGCCCAATTACAAGCACTCAACCCAATTAAAATGATAAGAATGAAAAATACAATTGGGGTTTCTAGACAATATTGGGATTTAGGCACAAATGCTTGGATTTGATGTTTGGATGTTTGCTTTTGGATCAATAGTTGTTGCTGGAGCTTTTAGAGGTCTCTTTTACACCTTCTCATTGAGTTCTAGCTGTTGTGGTTGTTGCATTCATCAATAGAGTTGTTGGGGGTGTTATCTCACCTTCATAAATACAGTATGCAACCAACCGTTTCGAAACGCCCGACCCTGTTTCGAAATATACCAAAATAGAAAGAGTTGTTGGGGTGCATTAAAGAGCCCGTATTGAAACGGTCTGACCTGTTTCGATACGCTAAGAGTCGTTTCGAAACTTGTTTTGAAACACTTTTGCCACTGTCAAGGGTCGTATCGAAACGACTTGAAATCTTTTCGATACGCCTTAACGGTTTGTTAAAAATTAGTTAAAAACTTACAACGGACATATTTTTCAAATCAAATGAAGAATCGTTTCAAAACACTGAATGTCGTCTCGATACGATTTCTCTATGTTCTAAAGTCGTTTTGAAACTTGTTTCGAAACACGGGTTGGCAGTGTTGAAATCGTTTCGATACCTGTTTCGAAACATGGGTTGACAGTTTCAAAACTGTTTCGAAACGCCTTAGGCCGTTTCGAAACAGGGACTCGAAAATCACTATTTTGGCTTTAAGAACACTTAGAAAATATTTGATAAACTTAGTTTTTAACTTGGGCATATTCTTTAAATCATATAGGGATGTTTGAGGACTTAAAAATTCGTTTTCACATTTTCAATTTAGTCCTTAGGTTCTTTAGTTATATCAAAATTAAAATATCGGTTTCACAGTCGATATGGGTAATCAGAAAATCGATTTTTTCTTCAAAAGAAAGGGTCTTTCCGAAAATAATATTGATTATTCCCCTATTAAAAATTTAGTTGATCAAAAAGAGCTCAATCTTGATAGTGGTTTTCCTTCTATTAGTAAAAGCTCTCCAACTCCAAGTCCGAAACTCGTCAATTCTTCTGTAGTGGATAATCGTCCAAGTAAAGCTCCAAGAGTTGAACAAGAAACCTTTGATGCATCCATTGTTGAGCGTGATCCTGGATTGCGAAATTCTATTTGGGATTTTCCTCCAATCAACGAGATGAAGTTCGTAGAGCATATATTGGGAAGGGGCCTTATCAACCCATTCCTTTTAATGATCCAAAATATGTTGATAAGTATGGACGATGATTTTTGAGTTCATGGTATAAGTTATTTCCTGATTGGTTAGAATATTCACCAACCAAGGATGCCGCTTATTGCCTTCCATGTTTTCTCTTTAGCAAGACCCTTGGGCGTTTTGGATTAAATACTTTTACTCGTGATGGCTTTCGATCTTGGAAGAAAGTTAATGAAGGATCTAATTGTGCATTCCTTCTTCATGTCGGAAAAAAAATACAAACTCTCTCCACAAGAATGCAATGATAAGCTATCATGATTTGGAAAACTCTTTGCAACATATTCAAAAAGTGATTGAGAAACAAAGTTCTGAACAAGTTGTTAGAAACCGATTGCAGCTCAAAGTTTCTATAGAAGTTGTAAAGTGGTTGACATTTCAAGGTTGTGCTTTACGGGGCCGTGATGAAATATAAGATTCAACTAATCGTGGTAACTTTCTTGATTAGTAAGTTTTTTGGCTTCTTACAATTATGAGGTTGCTATAGTTTTGAAAAATGCTCTAAAAAATTCAAATTATGTTTCTCCGAAAATCCAAAAAGAGATTCTTTGTCTTTTTCGATCTAGGATCCAAAAGCATATTCGAGAGGAAATTGGAGAACAAAAGTTTTGTGTTATAGTTAATGAAGCTCGTGATGAATCAAAAAGGGAACAAATGGCGATTGTGTTGGGATATGTTGACAAGGAAGGTTTTATACGTGAAAGATTTTTTGATCTAGATGTGAAGGAAACTACTTCGTCTGCATTGAAGAAGGAGATTTGTGATGTTCTTTCACATCATTGTTTGAATGTGAAAGACATAAGAGGTCAAGGATATGATGGAGCTAGCAATATGCGTGGGGAATTCAATGGTTTGCAAGCATTGCTCCTTAAAGAATGTCCATTTTCTTATTACAATCATTGTCTTGCTCATAGATTACAATTGACCTTGGTGGCGACATCAAAAGAAGTGATTCCGGTTGCACAATTTTTCTCATATTTTACTATCATTATAAATTTAATTATGTCTTTGTGCAAGAGACAAGATCAGTTGAGAGATGCCCAAGCAAGTTATATTGCATATATGATTGCTACTGAAGAATTAGAAACATGAAAGGGAAAAAATCATATTGGCACTTTACAACGCGCATGAGATACAAGATGGGGTTCACATTTAACTTCTCTTTATAGTTTGCTCAAGATGTTTGATGCCACTTGTTCTGTTCTTGAGAACATCATAAGTGATGGAAATTTGAATCAAAGAAGTGAAGCATATAGTGTTTATGATGTGATGACATCTTTTGAGTTTGTATTCATCTTACACCTCATGATAGATCTTTTGAATATCACTAATGATCTTAGTCAAGCTTTGCAACGTAAGTCTCAAGATATACTAAATGCTTTGTGTTTGGTATCAAGTGCAAAGAAACTTATACAAAGATTTAGAGAAGAAGGATAGGATCCTTTACTTGAAAAAGTAACGATGTTTTGTGATAAACATTATATAGAGATCCCCGATATGAATGCTCCATATAAAGGTGGTAGAGGGAGGCCTCGACTTCAACGAGATGCCATCTCAGTTAGGCATCATTATCGTGTTGATATATTTGTCTCTGCTATTGACTCTCAAATGCATGAGATGAACATTAGATTCAAAGATGACATGATGGAGTTACTTGAACTTAGTTTTGCTTTAGATCCAAGGGGTGGTTATAAATAATTTTGCATTGCTGATATATGCAAGCTTGCAAATAAATTTTACTCAGAAGACTTCACAGAGCAAGAAAGATTGCACTTGAAAGTTCAATTAGAACATTTTGAATTAGAAGCTCGTGGGAGCCTTGAATTAGGAAAGGCGTCAACAATTTCAGAACTTTGTCAAGTTTAGCAAATACTCGAAAGTCAAGTATTTATCATCTTCTCGATCGACTTGTTTGTCTTGTTTTGACTCTTCCTGTTTCTACTGCGACCACGAAACGAGCTTTTTCGGCTATGAAACTAGTGAAGACTCACTTGCGTAACAAAATGGCGGATGAGTTTTTGTCGAGCTACTTAATAACATATATTGAGAAGGAAATTGCTCGTTGTTTATCTGTAGATTCTCTTATTGACGACTTTGATCTAATGAAAGAGCGTTGAGCACAATTTCGAATGCCTACTTTTGATATGTAAGAGAATTCTTTTACAATATTTTGTAGGTTCACAATTATTACTTCTCTTAAAAGTTTTTTTTGTTTGTTCTTAAGTATTTCAAGAGTTAGCTTATAAGTCAAATTTCTTTATTCTGTAAGTTTTCTTCATCTCTTAGAAGTAAAACTCAAGCATATTAATGCAAATTGTAAATCATTGTTCTTGTGAAAGGGAAATGAGAATGGAGAAGAATCTTTTTATGTGTTCATTTTGTTCTTGCTTTTATTATGATTGTTATTTTGTATTGACTTGTGTCACCGTAGTTTATATAAAAGTTCGCCCCCTAACATAAAATCATGAGTCCGTCCATGCTTCAAATACTTTAAATTTGAGAGCGCACTCAAAATTCTAAAAAATCGAATTGTTTAGTTTCATAAGTGTTAAGTTTTTTAATCTAAACTAATAAAGTAATAGATGACACTGAAATTACTAGTGTTTAGGTTGACCATAAAAAATATTAGATAATGATAATTTTCGACGACAATTAAAAAATATATTTTTTAAATGTTGATGGAGAAGATGATGAGATAGAAGAAAAGAAATAGATCATGTCAGTATAAAAATTAATAAAATATATATTTTGACATCTATGTCACATCTAAATTCTCACCTGACTCAAATGTAATGATTGATAGGTAATTATTCTATGCACAAACATTAGAAACAAAAAAATTTCACAAATGTCTTAGTTTTAGGGTTTAGAGACTTCATTTAGGGTTTAGTGTTTAGGCTTTAAGTGTAGGAGTTTTGAATTTAATGGGGTTGTGATTAGAATTTAAGGTTTAATGTTAAAATTTAGGGTTTATAGGTTAAAACACAAAGCCCTAACCATATTACTCTAACCCTAAATACTAACCCTAAACCTTAAATTTTAACAATGGATCCTAAATTATAAACCCTACATCTAAACACATAAACTATAAACCCTAAATCGAGTCATTAAATCCTGAAGCTAAGGCGCTTATCAAAATTTTTCATTTTTACTGCCAGTACATGAGATATTTTCTCATGATTTATTGACTCCTAAAATTTAATAATTAATGTGACTAGCACCTTATTTTGCCTATCAAATTTGCCTTTTGGTTGAACCCACCAAGTGTTCCAGTGAAAAAGTGGATTATGTTCATTCTAAGACACACAAGTTCAAATCGCTTCATCTACGAGATGCATACGCATTATCAAAAGATTAAAAATATATATAACATATATTATCTTTTAATCACTTTTAGACCATTAAAAAATTCATTTCGATTCTTTATCACATTCTTTAGACTTATTGAATAAAAATATTTATCACAATTCCTTAATTTCCAAAGCTTATTGTAAAAAAAGAAAACATAATATTCTATTAAATGAGACGCCAGAATTTCCAAGGCATTGAATGGTTGATTCTGCAGCCAAGTTTTCTTAATTAATTTTAGTAAACATAAAATGACTTTTAAATATCATTTTTAGCATATAGCAAAATAAATTTATATATTATATTAGAAAGTTAATATATATAAAAAAAACGTACATTCAAGCTATCAAAAACATGTGTTAATCTCTTAATTATATATTAAAAACGAAGTCTATAATGATAATCCTCCTCTTTTTCACTTGAAAGTTGAATCTAATGATCAAAGCCGTTGCCAAAACATCGTTTTCTACCTTCAATGTTGGGGAAACCCTAAATCCTTTTATGAAAGTTGGTGAAATTTGTCAAAACATCGTTTTCTATCATTGATCAAAGCCGTTGCCAGATTTCATAATTTCAATTATGTATGACAAAATAAAATAAATACTATATAAATATATAAATAAATTAAAGTTTATATAATACGTTTTGTAAAATGTTTTAAGATTTTTTTATCGATATATTTGTTCAAAAAAAGTTACATTAGTATAATATTTTAAAAATAAATTGTAAAAATTTTCGTGTTGGTAGCTACTAGGGTCATTTGCTTTTGTGTTTTTGTTTTCTTTGGTGTTGGTGCTATTTCAATTTTTTTTAGCATTGTCTCGTTATACTCTTTTTCTCTAATTAAAATTAAGGATGTTTTTACGAAGCACATAGTAACATAATGTTGTATGATTTTTCTTTTAATAAAATTGTATGGTTGTTGATAAAAAAATTAAAAGCATTATAATATAGCGGTCTTGTTTGAATGGTTGGGATGAAGAAAGACTGTTGAGAGAGCGCGCACATGTTTGGAATTTTTTTAAAAAAATAATTTGTCCTTCATAATAATGCTTGACACAATACTAATGAATTTTCAACACTTGACTTGTAGGGAATTGTCTTGGATAATAATAATAATAATAATAATAATAATAATAATAATAATAATAATAATAATAATAATAATAATAATAATAATAAATGTTTTAAATATTAATTGATATATTAATTATCAAGTGACTAATTTTATTGATGTTTCAGACACCAATTCGATAGAAAAAATTAGGCACATTTTATAAATAAAAATTTTCAAATTCGAATCTTATAGAAATAACCATATTCCTTTTTTCAATGAAATTATTTCTTTAATTCGACTGTTTATTGTTGTTGTAGTTATAAGATAATGTTTACACAATGTGATCCAATTAGTTGTATCATTTATTAAATTTTGGAAAACGAGTTACTTGTTTACATGTAATTATAATTAACTAGGTCAATTTACAATTAATTTAAAACGATTTATTTCTCAGCGAATTTACCCAAATATTACCATTAAAAAATTATTTTTTCCTCCCTACACTCATCTCAAATTACTTTTTGATCTAACATCCTTTAAGTGAATTCGTCATGCCAATCTAGAAAGTTAAATTAAAAATTTAAAATTCATGAAACTGTCAAACTAATATAGCGAGTTTTATTAAAAATAAAAAAATAGAACTCGCCAGAAAATAATCAAAATAAGAATAATATTCAAGTAAAATCGCCTTAAATTTCATATAATATGAAAAAATTATTTAGGGCTGTCAATAAAAACACTATAAATTCTTGTAATTAATGTTTTTTTTTTACTTTTTAAAGAAACATAGTAGAATGTAATTAATTACATTCCTAAAAAGTTATGTTTCATTAATTTAAATTTTTTAATTTAATTAAACAATAAAACCTCAAATTTTAAACAACAAACCCTAAATTCAAACTCCAAACCTCAAACTTAAACCCTAAATCATAAACCTCAAATTCCAAACTTCAAGCCCTAAACCCAACCCTTAAACATAACCCATAAACCATAAACATCAAACCCTAAACCATAAACAGTAAACCATAAACCTTAAACCCTAAACCTAAACCATAAGCCACACACTCTAAACCTTAACCCTAAATCTAAATCTCCAAACCCTAAACAATAAACCATTTTAAGTAAGTATTAATTACATTAAACATGATTTTTTAAGAATGTATTTAATTAAATTTTATTAAATTTTATTAAAAAGTAAAACAAACATTAATTATAAAAATTTATAGAGTTCTTATTGACAGCCCTAAAACATTAATATTGTAATTTCTTTCAAAATTTAAAGTGATTACAAAAATCCATAAAAGAATAAAACATTAATACTGTACTTTCTTTCAAAATTCAAAGTGATTACACTTCAAAAAAAAAATATCACGGCCGGCATTTACCAAGAAAGTGTTAGATTCTTTAATATGGTATTAGACTATTAGTATACAAACTTTTAGTCCTACTTTTGGATGAGATTTCACCCGTCCCTGGGCATGGCATCATGGGCAATAGGGGCGCCCGCCAGGTCTCCTACCCTGCCCATAACTTATTTTTTTTCAAATATTTATATTTAATGTTTAATATTATTTTAATATTTATTGTTTAAAATTTAATTTTATAATAATTGTTATTAGAGTTTTATTTTTAAAATTTATTTTATTTTATATTTTTTTATTAGGGGTATAATTTTTTTTCCAATACTTGTTATTATAGCTCATTTTTTTAATACTTGTAATTAGAGGTCTATTTTTTTTTATTATGTATTGTTATTTCAATACTTGTCATTATGAAGCTAATTTTTCAATACTTGTTACTAAGGGCATATCTTTTCTAATATTTGTTATTAGGGCCCTACTCTTAAATTTTATTTTTTCGATACTTGTTATTACGAGTCCAATTTTTTCAATACTTTTTATTTATGGTCTATTTTCCCTAATATTTGTTATTACATGCATACTCTTAAATTTTAATTTTTTAATACTTGTTATTAGTGTTCCATTTCCCCCTATATTTATTATTACAAGAATACTCTTAAAATTCATTTTTTTCAAAATTTGTTAATAGGGACCATTTTTTTTATATATCACTTATTACTAAGGGACTAATTTTAAATTTTATTTTTTTCCAATACTTGTTATTAAGGGAAAGGGTGAGCAAAACTCCACTCGACTCGAAAAAATTGATTTTTTCGACTTGACTCGAAAAAAATTTCAAATAAAGTTTGAGTTCTAAATTAAAAATTATAATAACTCAAAATTTTAGTATTTAGTAGATAAATTTTTAAGTTCGAGTCGTAAGGACTCGTAAACTCGCATAACTTGAATTTTCTTTACTCAATTTAACTCGATTGAACGCTCACCCTTAATTAGGGGCATATTTTTTATATTCGCACATGAGCCACCAAAATCTCAGAAATCGGTCTGAATTTCACCCGGCACGATCGCATTCCGACTTGACCCGACATGATTGGATTGAATTTATATATATAAATTAGGTTTATGTCAGGTTAGGTTGAAGTTTAAAATCAATTTTCAAAACGTTATTGCAAAAAAAAAAATTATTTTAAGTACTTGATTATAGAAAATATAAAAATGAGACATGGTTGCAAATATCTCTAATCTATTGAAATCAATTTTAAGGACGTTGGTATTTTAAATACTATAAAATCTAATTATGTGGAATTTGTCATCTTCCGCGGGTTAATTTATTGCATTATACTCGAAAGGCTTCACCAACTTTTCATTGTTTGTTTCCCCAGAAAATTCAAAAAAAATACTACATCAGCAAGATTAGAAAGAAAGCCTGCTAAGTAATTTACTGAAGACTAAAATTTAGTCAAACTATGTGTCCCACTATTCTAAACATATTAAAATAATGTATCTGAGGCACCACTATTCTAAACATATTAAAATAATGTTTTAGAGGCGCCAATATTGAGGAAGAAAAAGTAGAAAGAAACAAAAGAATGAATATTAATAGCTTTTATCAGTATATTTGCACATTTTCTACTTCAAATATTGTAAAAAAATATCATCAACTTACGTTGTCTTGTTTTGACTATAATGAGCAAGCATCTATCTATAAATACATGCAACAATTGCTTACTTATTCTCATCCTAAATATCTGGTTTTAACCTTATAAGAAAGAGTAGGAAAAGGCTGCATATTAATCTTTGTGTTATTTGCTTCCAAAAACCCTAATCCTTTTCCTTCAAGACATCTTTGATAATGGCTTCAACACAAGTTTCTCAAGTTCCTGCTTCAACCCTTTCCGTCATTCCGTCCGACACCGAAAATCGACCCAAGGCTGATTTCCATCCTGGAATTTGGGGTGATATGTTCATTCAATGTCCCAATATGGTAATCTATAATTTCTTTAATGCTTTTAACTAATTTTTTTATGGATTATAAGTTTTAGTCCCGAGATTTAATTGTTGTACTTGAGCAGGATGTTGATGCCGCAACTGAATTACAATACGAAGAATTGAAAGAGCAAGTGAGGAAGATGATTGTGGAACCTACCGATGATTTGAACCGCAAGTTGCCCTTGATTGATGCAGTTCAAAGATTGGGTGTGAGTTATCATTTTGAGAAAGAGATTGAAGATGAACTCGAGAAGATTTACCATGACATGAAGAGCAATGATGTTGAGGATGATCTCTACACCACAGCCCTTCGATTCCGATTACTCCGAGAGCACGGCTACCGTGTTTCCAGCGGTACTTTCAACAAGTTGAAGGATGAGGAAGGGAATTTCAAGGCGTCATTGATGAGTGATGTGCGAGGATTGTTGGAACTTTACGAAGCTTCCTACATGAGGATCCATGGGGATGATATACTTGATGAAGCCATTTCTTTCGCCACAGCTCAACTTACACTTGCACTACCAACTTTAGACCATCCTTTATCGGAACAGGTCGATCATGCCCTGAAGCAGACGATCCGAAGGGGCTTGCCGAGGGTGGAGGCCCGGAATTTCATTTCAATATACCAAGATATGGAATCCCATAACAAAGCATTGCTTCAGTTTGCAAAGATTGATTTCAATTTGTTGCAACTTTTGCACAGGAAAGAGCTAAGTGAGATCTGTAGGTAAGTTTTGGGAGATTCATTACTGGATCATACTATTGTTGTTAAAGTTATTTTGTTACAAATGAATTAAACCCCTCTTTTTTTTATGATTTGTTCAGGTGGTGGAAGGATTTAGACTTCACAAGAAAGCTACCATTTGCAAGAGACAGAGTGGTGGAAGGGTATTTTTGGATAATGGGAGTTTACTTTGAACCCCAATACTCTCTCGGGAGGAAGATGTTGACCAAAGTCATAGCTATGGCTTCCATTGTGGATGACACATATGATTCTTTTGCAACATATGACGAACTCATTCCCTATACAGATGCTATTGAAAAGTTAGTTTTCTTGTATTACAAGTTAACATTCATTTTGTGATACCCAAATCCTAGACTTGATAATTAACCTTGAAATTGTGTTTCAGGTGGGATCTTAAATGCATGGATGAACTCCCGGAGTACATGCAACTAAGCTACAAGGCATTGTTGGATGTTTATGAAGAAATGGAACAACTCTTGGCTGATCAAGGGAGACAATACCGAGTCGAGTATGCAAGAAAAGCGGTATGTAATGATACGATCATCCGACTTGCTTTGGTCATAAACATATAAAGTTCTGAAATGTCCAATAATAAAATTGTGAACTTGATGTTCTAAATCCTCAGATGATACGCCTTGCACAAGCTTACCTTCTCGAGGCGAAATGGACACATCTGAACTACAAACCAACATTCGAGGAGTTTAGAGACAATGCATTGCCGACCTCCGGCTATGCCATGCTTGCTATCACGGCGTTCGTTGGGATGGGCGATGTTATAACCCCCGAGACCTTCGAATGGGCAGCCAATGATCCTAAGATCATCAAAGCGTCCACCATTATTTGTAGGTTCATGGACGACATCGCTGAACACAAGGTATATTTACTACATTCCCACATTTCAAATTTATAAAGATCATCTATGCCATAAAACAGTGGGACTTTTGGGGTCTGCATTTGCTAAATGTTTCATATGGGTGCAGTTCAACCACAGGAGAGAAGACGATTGCTCAGCCATCGAGTGTTACATGGAACAATACGGCGTGACAGCGCAAGAAGCATACGATGAATTCAACAAACACATCGAGAGTTCGTGGAAAGACGTAAACGAAGAGTTCTTGAAGCCGACGGAAATGCCGGCACCGGTTCTTTGCCGGAGTCTCAACCTTGCGAGGGTTATGGATGTGCTTTACAGAGAAGGAGATGGTTACACTCATGTTGGGAAAGCGGCTAAAGGTGGGATCACTTCTTTGTTGATCAATCCAATCCCACTTTGAACATTGAAAAAATGCCCTCCCTTTTGAAGATGATTTTCTATGGAGTATTATTAATAAAGTTTGTACTTAATTGAAGAGAAAAGTCTAAATTCATTACTTTATTTGTTTTTTTTTTTGCTTTTATGTACAAAGGAATGAAGAAATCTATATTCGTCGCCTCCTTTTAATCCAATAAAATTCTTTGTCGTCGTTATTGTGCAGTTTTTGTTTTAATTATAATTCTTGGATCAAAGCTATAAAGCTGGTTCAAGCACCAAGTGCATCACAAAGTCCTCTTTCCCTCGTTCGAATTATTTATGCTATGACATTTCGGCGTTGGTTTATTTTTTTCGTTGAATATCGCGAGAAGCAAATAAAGCGGCCGATATATTTGCTAAGCTAGCCGATCCATAACATCGTGTTACCACTTTCCTGGATCATCCTCCGGCGATTTTAAAACCTTTGTTGCATCTGAATATTTATGGACCACCTTATTGTAAGCCTATGCATTAGTTAGGCTCCTCTACCTCTCCATTCAAAAAAAAGTAACCCACCTTTGAATTAATTTGTGATGAACCACTTCGAATATGCAATTTAAAATTAAATAATAATTAAGTAAAAAGAATAAATTTTCTCTGCATTGAATCATATAAAAAGTTATTTAAAATTTTATTATAGAGTTTCCACTGCTAGTGTATAAATTGTGGTTTAAGTGTATGAGTTTAAGTTGTAGGGCGTAGAACTTAAGGTTCATTGTTAGAATATAGAGTTTAGGATTTAAAGTTTAAAGTTTAAGTTTTAGGGTGGTAGGGCTAGGGATTAAGTTTTAGATTTTATAGCTTAAATATGAAGGGTTGTGTAATTTTTTTACAAAGCTTGTGTATCATAATATAATTCAATAAGAAAAAGGAAATACTTACACAAGCTTTTCAATTTCAAGGTTTAGAGATTTAGGTTGTGGTTTAGGGTTTATGAGTTTAGGTTGTAGGACATAAAATTTAAGGTTAATGGTTAGAATATATAATTTAGGGTTTAAAGTTTAGGTTTTAGGGTGTTAAAATTAGGAATTTAGATTTTAGATTTTATATATTAAATATAAAAAATTGTATAAATTTTTTATACAGTTTATACATCAAAATATAACTCTTCTAATTATTAAGTAATAAATTTTCTGTGCATTGAATTAATGTTGTTGGTCACTATTTGCAGCAAGACGGATTTCAAAACGTTCGCATTACTATCATTTTCTTTCTTCTGGTATTGTTTTTTTTTCTTCACAGAACTCTCTCAAAATCAACATTGGTTTATCTAAAGATTCAATCTTTAATATTGTGATATTCTTAGTCGATGAGGTTAATTTTGAGATATGTTGTCTCTTTTATATAAAAAAAATTCTTCTCACAATTTAAATTTTCGAATGAACACTTAAAATTCTTTAAATTCGAGAAGCTTTCAAACACCTAAAATGATAAAAAAAAATCAGTTTAATTTTATGAATCTCAAAGAAGTTTTGAGAAAACTTACCAGTATGGAAAACATGTGTTAATCTCTTAATTATATATTAAAAACGAAGTCTACAATGATAACCTCCCTTTTTTTCACTTGAATAATTAAATCCTTTGATGAAAGTTGGTGAAATTTACTTTGACTCACTAATTTGTGTATATCTTCAATGTATATGATTTGATAAAATATAATTTTTTAGCCTCGACCAAAACTATTATTAGATTTGAGATTACTAATAGACCGAGTGGTTAAAGATGTAAATATTATCTCACTTTATTAAAAATATAATATTTATCTACTTAATAAAAAAAATTATTGTCAATTTTCATAATTTCAGATTATATATTAAAAATAAAATAAAATAGAACAAATACAATATAAATATATTAAAGTTTAGGATTAATACATGTTTCTCCCCTAAACTTTATATGTTTTCTCAACTTGCCTCCTAAACTACGTTTTACCCACTTTTGCCTCCTAAACTTTATCGTCGTTACTCGTTTTCTCCCATTTCTGTTATCCTCACTGTTAAAAAAAATTTCAGCCAATAAGAGCGTGCCACGTCATCTCCTCATTGACTAAGTCAATCCGCTTGATCTTATTTAAAGGGTAAATGACATGTCAAGTTTGTTAGGTTTGTTTTTTGTTCAATTTAGTCACTAAAAAAATTATTTTCACCTAAAATTGACCCTTATTTGTTTTTAATTCTTATAATTCAGTCCAATCTTTATTATTATTAATAATATTATTTTAATTAAATGTTAATATTTAATAAAAAATAAAATCAAATATTTAATTCTAAATTAGTAAATTTTTAAATAAATTAAATTACCTAAAATTTACCCCAACAATTACTTATTCGAATTATATTCTTTTTGAGAAAAATTCGAATCATATTCCAATTATATTCGAATTTTGATAAAATTAAATTGTATTTTTGAGCAAAATTCAAATTATATTCGAATCATATTTCAGTCATGTTCTAATTATTATTTCAAATTTCGTTGTATTCTAAATATATTTTTTGAGTAAAATTTAAATTATATTCGAATCATATTTATATTCTATTCGAATAATGTTCATATTATATTCGAATCATACTCTAATTATATTCCAATTACTAATTCAAATTTTGCTATATTGGAAATATATTTTTTAAACAAAATTCAAATTATATTAGAATTATATTCATATTATATTCAAATCATATTCAAATTATATTCGAATCATATTGAAATTATATTCGAAATATATTTGAATTATAATTTGAATATAATATGAACATGATTCGAATATAATATGAACATGATTAGAATTATAATTTGAACATGATTCGAATCTAATACAAAAATGATTTGAATATAATTACATGTTAAACATGATTCGAATATAATATGAACATGATTCGAATATAATAGTTGGGAAAACATGTTTTATATTAGAATTATATTCTAATCATGTTCGTATTATATTCAGATTATATTTCGAATATAGTTTCAATATAATTCGAATATAATATAATTATAATTCTTATATAGTTTGAATTTTGCTCAAAAATATATTTCAAATATAGAAAAATTCGAATTAATAATTGGAATATAATTAGAATATGATTCGAATATAATTTGAATGTAATATGAACATGATTCGAATATAATATAAACATGATTCCAATATAATTTAAATTTTACTCAAAAAATATATTTCTAATATAGCAAAATATGAAATAATAATTAGAATATAATTAAAATATGATTCGAATATAATTTGAATTTTGCTCAAAAATACAATTCAAGTTTAGCAAAGTTTGAATATAATTGGAATATGATTCGAAACGTTCTAAAAATGAATATAATTCGAATAAGTAATTGTTGGGGTAAATTTTAGGTAATTTAATTTAATTAAAAAATTACTAATTTAAAATTAAAATATCTATTTTATTTATTTTTATTAAATATTAACATTTAAATAAAATAATATTATTTTTATTAAAGATTAGACTGAATTAAAAAATTAGAAAGAAATAGGGGTCAATTTTAGGTGAAAATAAACTTTTTAGTGACTAAATTGAACAAAAAAACAAACCTAACATACTTGACATTTCATTTACCCTTTAAACAAGACCATGCAGATTGACTTAGTCAATGAGGAGATGGCGTGGCACGTTCTTATTGGCTGAAAAAATTTTAACGGTGAAGATAACAGAAGTGGGAGAAAATGAGTAACGACGACAAAGTTTAGGGGGCAAAGTGGGCAAAACGTAGTTTAGGGACAAGTTGAGAAAACGTAGCTTAGGGGGCAAGTTGGGAAAATATGTATTAAGCCTAAAGTTTATATAATACGTTTTATAAAATTTATTAAAAATTTTAGGCTTAATACACATTTCCCCCTTAAACTTTACTTGTTTTCCCAACTTGCCCCTAAATCACGTTTTGCCCACTTTCCCCCTAAAGTATTCGTCGTTACCCATTTTGCCCCATTCTGTTACCCTTTGCTGTTAAAATTTTTTTTCAGCCAATAACATCTTGCCACATCATCAACTCATTGACTAAGTCAATCTGTCTGGTTTTATTTAAAGGGAAAATGACATATCAAGTCTGTCAGGTTTGTTTTTTGTTCAATTTAGTCATTGAAAGTCTATTTTTACCTTAAATTGACCCATATTTGTTTCTAATTTTTATAATTTAGTCAATTATTTGTTATTATTAATAATATTATTTTATTAAAATGTTAATATTTAATAAAAATAAATAAAATCAAATATTTTAATACTAAATTAAATTTTTTTAGATAAAATAAATTCTTTTTTGAGAAAAATTCAAATCATATTCTATTGAGAGAGGGCGCACTAGCATTATAATATAACGGTCTTCTTTGAATGAATTTTTAATACTTGACTTGGGGGTTATTACCCAAATATGGTTTTTGGATTTTTTTCACTAATATGGTTCTCATTACTCTATTTTTCAAATTATGGTTGTTTATTGTAGAGATCAGAAGTCGGATTGCTCACACTCCGACTTTGAACAGTGTTTTATTGAGAAATTAATAAAATAATAAAGTTGGATTTCTTACACTCCGACTTTGAATAATGTTTTATTGAGATATTAATAAAATAATGAAGTCGGATTGCTCACACTCCGACTTTGAACAGTGTTTTACATTGTAGTCGGATTCCTCTCCCACCGTCTTCAGTATTTTAATTTGAAAAAAAACCCAAAAAGTAGATCAACGGCGAAGTCAAATAGTGTTCCATCTAATTTCTAATTTTTAACGGTAAACAACTATAGATTAGAAAATAAAGTGATGAAGACCACATTGTTAGAAATAATAAAAAATTCAAGAACCATATTTGGGTAATAACACCCTTGACTTGATTTTTAAAAATTATAAATATGTTTAAATATTAGTTGATATATCAAGTATTATGTGAATTGATAATATTATGATAATATCAGATAGGTTTTTAATTTTTATTAAAATTTAGATCTATTTTATAAATAAAATTATTCGAAGTTGAATTTATTAAAAAAATCACACCTCCTATGATGCTAATCCCTTTATGTACATCATTACTCACTTTCATTAATGACCTAACAAGACGTGTTAAACACAATAAGCATGAAGGTTGTAATCCCCTAGACCCACCTATGAGTTATATTAGAATCTAGGAGATCACATTAGGGTCACAATCGCGACCCACAATAAAGATCCATATAAAACTCTTTTCTTTAAATACATTAAAACTGTGAAACAAAATTCTGTATAAAATATCATTTCAGAAAAATCATGTAAACATAAAACAATAGTTTAGAAAGCATTCACAGACACTAATATAAAATAATATAGGTCATACATGCCAACTAACTATGCCGGTACCGTACTCCAACAACAACGTCGAGAGAACTCCAAACTCTGATGTCGATCACTTTACCATGACGGATTTCATCTAACCTGCGATTGTAAAACAACATGAGCTTGGGAAAGCTCAGTAATACATAACTACCAAATGATGTTGTGAGCACATGTATGTATAAGGTAAATTATGTATACGATAGAGCATAAACTATCATGGTGTTCCGGGTAACATATTTCAATTACAGTTCATTTTAAATTCTTATCTACCCTTCTATTGTAATCGAATATGCAATTTTGAGCTGCACCTAAAAGGCATTAACCTAGGCCCATTGGGCGTAGGTACTATCCTAAGGGAATACCTTAGGTCCGGGCGGAATTATCCTAGCCGAAGCATGGAACCTAGTACGGACAGAATTACAGGTATACCATAGTTAAAGCGTAGGAGCCGAATACGGGCGGACCCTAGCCGAAGCATAGGAGCCGAATACGGGCATGCTTACCAACTTGATCAGGGCTGAGCCTACAATCTTAAATTAATATCCAGTACCCAGTAAAACGATTTTGAACGGTAACAATCAATTCAGTATTTGGTAGTAGTATGTTATGAACTCAGGATGCAAACATATGTTTAATCGGTAAAAATGATGTATCATGAACCCTGAATCGGGTATACTTATATAAGAAATCGGGAACTAGAAGCCATGTTTTTACTCCAGATAATAGGATTACTTAAAATAAGACTAGATAGACTTGTTTCCAATCAAGAACATTAATCATGTAATCATGAACACACTAAACGGTCCAATTTATTACTTAGAAGTCCTTGCTAATTGCAGAAAGGAGACACTGAATCATAGTCCACCTTAAATAGACTTTCGAATCATAAATTATAATTGAATGAATTTCATAATTATCAACTTCGTCTAGGTATACATGAATTATGCTTCAAGACCATCCAATATTATCGGTATATCATAATTATGCACAGATTTATATATATATATATATATATATATATATATATATGAATCTGTGCATAATTAAGATTTCAGATATCTCAAAAGAGCTCCAGTAGTTGCTCGAAGGCAATATGGTCATTTTACAGGCAGGGGCAATTTGACAGTTTAGCCCAATAATGATAAAATGATGATTTGCAATATTTAGGATTTTCAACGATTTATCGAGCCTCCAAATCCATTTGAACTAATATACCTCAACCTTGCAGTACATTCCAAACATTCAAGTATATGCACTTTTACGTGTATCATTTCCTAGAATGACCGTATCATATATCTAAACTGTCACCTTCATTATTTCACCACCAGACTTACCCCTGAGTAGTCGGACTTATATATCATTAAAAAAACCTTCCAACCTTATATTAATATCTTGAGTGATTGAAGTACATGAGTCATGTTTTATAACCCTTAATGGCATTTCAATCACTTTAAGCTTTATTGGTATTTCTAAAATTTTATCAAAGGCAAATTACTTATACCAGTCAAAAGAGTATTTTAGTCATTTTGGAGCTCGGGATATATCCGTCATTTCTGCCAGCTGAACCATTTATAGTATTTCAATCATTTAAGTACTTGAGGTTGTTTCATTTATTTCGGTGCTTCTGATATTTTGAAAAAAAACATTCATCCCAGAACCTTAAGATTATCCATTATTTCCAGTTAACTTAGACATTTCAGTGACTGAGATACTTCAGTCTTTTTGGTCGTTACAATTATTCAGATTAATTTAGCCTTAGCAATATTCCACATCCTTTTGTCATTTCAATCAATTCAGTGTTTGAATAATTCGGGCATACGAATAGCTTTCCGCAATCTATTTTCGCAAATTTATTCAATATTTAAGGAAACCAAGCACTTAGCAGTTTCGAAGGTTCAAATCTTGTTACCATAACTTTCCAAGTAGTTTGAGGTTTTCAAGCGAATCCGGTTGTTTTACTAGATCTAGTGTAGATTCCTAGATCGCCTTCAATTCCAAGGTGTTTTAGTCATTCTTATACATCAAGGGCATTCTCGTAATTCCATAATCAAGTATTTTGGTCTTATCTAAGTTATCATACTTATATTTTTCGTATCAGATTTGACTTAAGCAGAGTTAACAGTACACCCCATCATAATTATGCATGTGTTAACCAAATACCAACATGCTCATAAAGCAAAAAAGAGGTAGTAATGTATTACCTCTAATCCTTCCTATATCGTTCAACTGTGATACTCCATTCGATCGCTTTGAACCCAAATTCGACATCCCTTGACATCTTATATACAATGAGCTGTGAATACTTTAAATTTTACAATTTCTAAGTTCAGTCCTTATTCACATTACTCATAACTGAACAATTAAGTACATACATAAGTTCGTGTTCAAGGTCGAATTTGAAGGCTTTCAGGTCAGAATTTCACGAAACGGCTTCTAAAACGGGAAACAGAGGTGGCCAGAATCGCCAAAAAACAGAGGGGCGGCTAAGCAAGTGTTTCGAATGAACATTCGATTGAATCTCCACGGAGAACGGTGGCTGCCTGCCTCAAGTGGAGGCTATGGGTGTGATCGGCGTGAGGCAACGTTACCGTTAACGGTGGCAGTTGAGATTGGACGGTGGCTGCGTTTGGGGAGGTGAGGGGAAAGGTGAAGGGTCGGGTATCACCACTTTTGGGGCAGATGAACCTAACTAATGCTATTAAAGAGGGCAGGTGGGATATTTTATTTATTTTTATTATTTTATTTAAAATATAAGGAATAAATTAAAGGTGGATGAGTTTAACAATTAACACCAAGAGTAGTTATAGTTCAGATAGTTGAGTGTTTGGTTTAGAAGCTTCGAGGTTGTGGGATTAAATTACCTTAGCAGCGAAATCTATCTCTCCTTTTTTTCACTTTCTTTTATTTTTAATATATATATATATACTTTTAAGGGTGTTACAAAGGTCCACGTCTACCTATTAACATATTCCGACATGAGATTAAGACTTCAATTTTACAAGTGCATGAATCTAAAAATATGAGTTAGACATGTGTCTCCCTACAATGCAAACCACTGTGCACAACATGAATCATTAAAAAATGAAATTTTACAATGTGAGTGGACTATTTTGGAAAGCATGTGAAAATGGGAGGAGTTATGGAGAAATATACATGTTTTAGTATAAATAAAAATAAAACAACGATAGATATTATATATATATATATAACTAATGATGGGATTGAAAATATAAAACTAATTTGTTTTAACATTGTGATTAAAACTTAAAAGAAAACAAAGAGAAAAAGAAGAGTGAAAAGTGCAAGCACTGCTGCACTGGTATTTCTCCTCCATCGCGGAAAATTTTTCTTGGGTTTTGATTTGAATTCAAAGAACTTCAAAATTGAGGTAAGAAATTTATTTTTAATGTATTTTTAAGTTATCTAAAAGTTTAAATTACATTTCTATTCATGTTTTCAAATATTTACATCATCTTCAACTTCAAGCTAGGTTTAAAAACTTCAATGATGAAATAACGGTTTGATCATATTTCTTTGATTTGAAAACACCATAAGTTATCTTTTATTTTCAATAAGAGACTTATAACATGTTCTTAACTTAAAATCATCATATTAGTAATAAATTTTGAAATTTCTTCTTGAACCATTCTTAAATTAGGATTAGTATAAATTCTAGGATTATTAGGTGGATTATTATTTCTGAATAGGTACTTATGATCTATTGATTATAGTAGAATGTATAATTAAGGTTTAAAATGCTTAAATTGAGATTTAGCAAAAAGAAGCTTAAATTGAACTAGTTTAGCTAGTTAAGAGAAAACATGCAAGATGATGTAATTTTTATAATTTGAATATTTCAATGTGATTGTCGAGGTACTAAAGAGTAGAATATGACATTGTTTTCAAGGATTGAAGGAGCACAGAACCTCTAAAGGTCAATATGGGTAATAAAAAAATAATTCTTTCTTCAAAAGAAAGGGTCTTTCCGAAAATAATATTGATTCTTCTCCTATTAAAACTTTAGTTGATCAAAAAGAGCTCGATCTTGATAGTGGTTTTCCTTCTATTAGTAAAAGCTCTCCAACTCCAAGTCCGAAACTCGTCAATTCTTCTGTAGTGGATAATCGTCCAAGTAAAGCTCCAAGAGTTGAACAAGAAACCTTTGATGCATCCACTATTGAGCGTGATCTTGGATTGCGAAATTCTATTTGGGATTTTCCTCCAAATCAACAAGATGGAGTTCGTAGAGCATATATTGGGAAGGGCCTTATCAACCCATTCCTTCTAATAATCCAAAATATGTTGATAAGTATGGGCGGCGATTTTTGAGTTAATGGTATAAGTTATTTCCTGATTGGTTAGAATATTCCCCAACCAAGGATGCCGCTTATTGCCTTCCATATTTTCTCTTTAGAAAGCCCCTTGGACTTTTTGGATCAAATACTTTTACTCGTGATGTCTTTCGATCTTGGAAGAAAGTTAATGAAGGATCTAATTGTGCATTCCTTTTTCATGCTGGAAAAAATACAAACTCTCTCCACAAGAATGCAATGATAAGCTATCATGATTTGAAAAACTCTTTGCAACATAATCAAAAAGTGATTGAGAAACAAAGTTCTGAACAAGTTTCTAGAAACCGATTGCAACTCAAAGTTTCTATAGAAGTTGTAAAGCGGTTGACATTTCAAAGTTGTGCTTTACGGGTCGTGATGAAACAGAAGATTCAACTAATCGTGGTAACTTTATTGAATTAGTAAGTTTTTTGGCTTCTTAGAATGATGAGGTTGCTACAGTTTTAAAAAATGCTCCAAAAAATTCAAAGTATGTTTCTCTAAAAATCCAAAAAGAGATTCTGTAACCCCCTCGTCCCGGTCTGGCCGAATGGCCGGTCCGAGTGGGCCACACGGGGAAAACCGAGTGAAAACCCCCTAAGGAATTCCCCCTTGGTTAGCAACCCTATTTTTTTCATTTTAAATCTTGTCTAGATGAGTATTTAATCCTATGTGGTCGTACAGCGGAACAACATTCACGAAACAAACAAATGAACTCAAATTAACATGTTACATCCCAATTTTATACTTATACTACAGGCAGTATCGATACACTTAAGGGGTGTATCGATACCCCTTCACTAGATTTAGGCTTTAACTACAGGCGATATCGATACCCTTAAGGGGTGTATCGATACCCCCTTGACTAGGTCAACAGGACAAAGTCAACCCGTAGAGGCCGTATCGATACACCCAAGGAGTGTATCGATACCCTCCCAAACGGTTGACTTCCTACGGTCAACGCTAAGATGACGGTATCGGTACACCTGAGGCCGGTATCGATACCGAACTGGACAGTAGCTCCAGTGACCAAAATAGTATCGATACACCTCTCAAGTGTATCGATACACGAGGCCTGAACAAGAAGGTGGTATCGATACCATACCAACCGTATCGATACCCCTGCACTGCAAAACCTCCCAAACTCAGCAAGAACGATCAAGACTCGAATCTAAATGCAATTTAGGACTTTCCTAGACCCGAACAAGCATTCATACAACATTCAAAGGTCATTGCTTAGCCATACAAGCACCCAACATGAGCATACATCAAGGGAACATGCAATTGAACCAAGATGACACTTAAACATCCAAAAACTCATACTTCAACATTCAACATAAGGCAAACTTAAGGACACTTAACCAACATTCAAGATAAGCAATTTAGGCATGGATTACAACTCAAACATGACATCACAAGCCATACAAAAGCAACATAACATGGAGTCTAAACAAGCTCCTAAACAACCAACAATCATCCATCAAAAGACACATGTCCCATTGCTTAAACTATTACATGTTTAACATTTAAAAGTCATACTTGATGTACTCAAGCCAACAACCACACTTGGAGGCCCCCCGCTTGCTCAAGCAACCCACGAACTAAGGATCTGCAATGTTGAACAAAGAGAGCGTAAGCAATGATGCTTAGTGAGGGTGAGCTCTTAAAAACAAACCTCAACATTGCAGGGTCCGAGCATGATCTAGCCAAGGCATTACACAAATATTCCAAGGATCCACAAGAGCCACAAGATAAGATGCATGAGCAATATACAAGTAAATGTCATGATCAACAAGCTCTAAATCCTCAACACAAGTAGTCACATTGAACATCCAAATAAAGATCATTACTCTCAACACATTGATACATTTATCAACCAACATTGGCACCTAGCTATGACCCGAATACGCGGTTAGAAATGTTGGAACCCACATCCAACAACCACATTACCTCACGGTGGGATTACACTCATCACCGGCCTCGCGGAGGGGATTCCACTCATCCTCACGCCCCGTCGATGGGATTCCACTCATCACCGACTATATTTAAATACAATTTCCAGGCGAACCCGTACTCCTCCTTGGTGACTCAACGCCACCAAGGCCACGCGCGACTTTTGACTCATGTGTACACACTAACATCCTAATGATCGATCATTTGTATTCAAGTATACTAGTGCCAACATTTACTCATTTCACATTACTCATCTCAACCAATTTCGTGCTTAACACGTACTCACCAATAACCATCATCATACATGTCTCAAGCATCACAAGTCATATCTCATCTCACATGTATAATACAAAATACATAAGCACACATATCACATTTCATACGAGACATACACAACCACATAAATGAGTTCATCCAAAGGCTCTAGATCAAGCTTAGGATTAGGCTACCACCCTAATCCTAACTCTAGGTGGGTCTACCAAGCCCAACCTAGTCCATATACTCGAACCAACCATTTTAAATCCATTTAAAACAATTAACCACTCACCTAAGCTTCCAAGCTCAAAGACCAAGCAAGCAACAACCTTCAACTTCCCGGATTCACTTTCGATGCTTCACCGACGCCCAAACTCGATTCTAATCAATCTCAAACACAAACAAAACATTCACAATCAATATCTCATTATCGAAACTAACCCGGATCAACATTTGCAAGCATCCAACACCCAAAACAAGTCCAAAATAGAATTTTCGAGCTGCCCCTAAAACCCACCAAAATCTTCCATTTCAAGCATCCAAACAACCATCAATTACACCCAAAGTGACCTTCATATATCATACTACCAACAGCCCCCAAAATCCAACATTAAACAACCCCAATACCCACTTTAAAACCCTCCAAAAACCCTCTTAAAACCCAATTCCGAAAATTGTTCAAAATCATTTGAAATTCACATATGATACACCCTTTGACTTCTATATACCATAACTAAGCATAACAAATCAAAATACTTCATTTATCAACATAAAAATCTCATTTTTAATCAAAATATTCAAAACTTTCATTTTCTAAAAACTTCATGAAAATTAAAATAAAAGGTACTTTCATGGAGAGGGAGATGAGGAGAAGTCAAAAATGCCATTACCTTTCAAAACGGAGTTGAAATGAGGGAGCTTTGAAATGGGATAGTAGATTGGGGAAGAGAAGCTCTATTTCACGTTGGAAATTTGGAAGAGGAAGACAATGAATAGTAAATGGGGTGTTTTGTTTTGTTTTAAATTTTAAAGGCCCAACGACCATCTTGCCCTTAATGAAATGAAATATTCACAATGACATGAAATCCATGGCTAAATGGAGTTTAATCTTAAAACATGGTCAACCCAAATTAATTAATTTTGAAAACAACTCGAAATATTATTTAGAGTATAAAACCGAGCCCAAAATAATATTAAAATATTATTTTCACCTAACCCCTAAACCCGAGTGTTACAGATTCTTTGTCTTTTTCGATCTAGAATCCAAAAGCATATTCGAGAGGAAATTGGAGAACAAAAGTTTTGTGTCATAGTTGATGAAGCTCGTGATGAATCAAAAAGGGAACAAATGGCGATTGTGTTGAGATATGTTGACAAGGAAGGTTTTATACGTGAAAGATTTTTTTGATCTAGTCCACGTGAAGGAAACTACTTCGTCTGCATTTAAGAAGGAGATTTGTGATGTTCTTTCACATCATTGTTTGAATCTGAAAGACATAAGAGGTCGAGGATATAATAGAGCTAGCAATATGCATGGGGAATTCAATGGTTTGCAAGCATTGCTCCTTAAAGAATGTCCATTTGCTTTTTACATTCATTGTCTTGCTCAAAGATTACAATTGACCTTGGTGGTGGCATCCAAAAAAGTGATTCCGGTTGCACAATTTTTCTCATATTTGACTATCATTATAAATTTAATCATGTCTTCGTGCAAGAGACAAGATCAGTTGAGAGATGCCCAAGCAAGATATATTGCAGATATGATTGCTATTGAAGAATTAGAAATGGGAAAGGGAAAAAATCAGATTGGCACTTTACAATGTGTAAGAGATACAAGATAGAGTTCACATTTAACTTCTCTTTGTAGTTTGCTCAAGATGTTTGATGCCACTTGTTTTGTTCTTGAGAACATCATAAGTGATGGAAATTTGACTCAAAGAAGTGAAGCAAATAGTGTTTATGATGTGATGACATCTTTTGAGTTTGTATTCATCGTACACCTCATGATAGATCTTTTGAGTATCACTAATGATCTTAGTCAAGCTTTGCAACGTAAGTCTCAAGATATACTAAATGCTTTATGTTTGGTATCAAGTGCAAATAAACTTATACAAAGATTTAGAGAAGAAGGATGGGATCCTTTACTTGAAAAAGTAATGATGTTTTGTGATAAACATTATATAGAGATCCTCGATATGAATGCTCTATATAAAGGTGGTAGAGGGAGGCCTCGACTTCAACGAGATGTCATCTCAGTTAGGCATCATTATCGTGTTGATATAGTTGTCTCTGCTATTGACTCTCAAATGCATGAGATAAACATTATATTCAAAGATGACATGATGGAGTTACTTGAACTTAGTTTTGCTTTAGATCCAAGGGATGGTTATAAATCATTTTGCATTGTTGATATATGCAAGCTTGCAAATAATTTTTACTCGGAAGACTTCACAGAGCAAGAAAGATTGCACTTGAAAGTTCAATTAGAACATTCTGAGTTAGAAGCTCGTGGGAGCCTTGAATTAAGAAATGCGTCAACAATTTTACAACTCTGTCAAGTGTTAGCAAATACTCAAAAGTCAAGTATTTATCATCTTCTTGATCGACTTGTTCGTCTTGTTTTACTCTTCATGTTTCTACTGTGACCACAGAATGAGCTTTTTCAGCTATGAAACTAGTGAAGACTCACTTGCGTAACAAAATGAAGGATGAGTTTTTGTCGAGCTACTTAATAACATATATTGAGAAGGAAATTGCTCGTTGTTTATCTGTAGATTCTCTTATTGACGACTTTGATCTAATGAAAGAGCGTCGAGCACAATTTCGAATGCCTACTTTCGAAACATGGGTTGGCAGTGTTGAAATCGTTTCGATACCCGTTACGAAACATGGGTTGACAGTTTCAAAACTGTTTCGAAACGCCTTAGGCCGTTTCGAAACATGGACTCAAAAATCATTGTTTTGGCTTTAAGAACACTTAGAAAATATTTGATAAACTTAGGCTTTAACTTGGGCATATTCTTTAAATCATATAGGGATGTTTGAGGACTTAAAAATTCGTTTTCATATTTTCAATTTAGTCCTTAGGTTTTTTAGTTATATCAAAATTAAAATATCGGTTTCACAATCTCCCATTTTTTTATATAACAAAACCAAAGTTAGAATTTTAAGAGTTTTGAAAATTTTAAATTCATTCCAACTCCCCCCCCCCCCAATTTAAGATTGGTTTTTAAAGTTTTAAAAAGATTTATCTTTGAAATTCAAGGTTTACAACTTAAAAACACTTTAAACATTTAAAACGAATTTTTGGCTCTTAGATTTCTTCTCCCCCTTTTTGTTAGATAAAAAATAATAAACAAGGCTCATAGAGAAGAGATAGGGTTAGTAGCAATAAGCATTAAGCAATAAGCAATAAGAAACAATAATGTTAATTCATAAAATTAAAATATCCACAACATAAATCTTCAACAATAAGGTCAAAGCATAATCCCAAATAAAACTAAAAGCATAGGTTCATAAAACATAATGAAAATAAAGATGCAAACTTAATCCTAAAATGCATAGCTAATATGATATGTCATGAAATTCCTAGCCTCGTCATCACCATCATCATCTGAGGTCTCATCATCGCTCTTGACTTGAGAATGGCGAAACTTCATCCATTGGCCGTAGAAGGTGGAGAAGGACATGTCCATGGTCGAGTATGAATTCTCAAGGGATTGGAGTCGATCCTCTACATTTTGAAAACGTGTATTGATAGCACCAAAGCCCGAAGCCATGTTAGTGTCCATGGTGTTGAACCGCTCGGTAATCAAAGCCGTGAGAGCTTCATTGTTCGCAACTTGAGCTTGAGGTTGAGGTTCAACGAGAGGAGGAGGATGAGGTGCTTCCCTATCAACACGTTCCCAATGTCTATTGTTCACATAGCGAAAACCAGACTTACGGAGAGAGGACTCACCAATTTTTGACTTTCGGGGTTCCTGAGAGTCGTAGGTGCAATCAAGATTAAGCATGCTAAAGAGGTGACTTAAAATCGTTCCATAAGTGAAGGATTTTAGTGCATCGGTGTCACGAAGCTTAACATTGTTAACCATTTCAGCAAATATGATCTTAATTAGATTAGGGCGCTCACCACGACGGAAACACTCAAGCCAAAAATAGTCAACTTGACGGATGTGAGAATTTTTACCTTCGGAGGGTCGAAGGAACCATGAGACCATCAAATGGAGGAAATGATCGTGCGCATCCAAAGTAAGCACCAAACCGGTGTGAGAACCAAAGTGACTCTCATTCTCAATTCCTTCATCCTTGAGAGAAAATGTAGACTCCAAGAGAGGGATGTTAACAATAATCTTTTTCCCTAAGATAAAAGACTCAATGCCAACGACTTCGGAGTTATCTTCATTATTGATAAATTGAGCATTGGAGTAAAAGAGAAGTACCATGTGTTTGTAGCAAATGTCCAGGATACTCAACAAGACAAGGAAATCCCACTCTCTCAAACGTTCGAGGTAACGGAAAAGAAATCACTCGGAGTCAAGGAAGTTGAGATCAATAACACGCTCACGATGAACTTCATACTCCTTGACATACTTGAAGCGATCCCTCATCTCTTGAGTTCGAATAGATTTTTGAAAGAGCAGGGTGAGATTTGGACGAATACTCGAGTCACTAACTTGACTGGTCTTACGCTTTTTGTGAATATTTTCCGTAGCCATCCTAAAAACATTAAGCAAGCGAAAAGAATTTTAAGTGTATGCATGAGATTTCGTAATTCAATACAATGATAAATCCCACTTAGGTTTAAAAACAAGACAAATAAACAAATCAAAACAAAAACAACAACAAAAATTTTAAGAGAAAAAAAGTGAATAAAAATACGAGAGAAAAATTTTATATTCGAATAAAAAAGGTTAAGATTTTGAATTTTTTTTACAATATTTGAAAAACCCAAGTATCAAAACATATAAACTATACAAAATTAAAATTATCTAACCTAAGATTCAAATAAAAATTGAAGGAAAAATAAAAAGAGGAAAAATACCTTAATTTGGGATTTTGGATGAATGGATGAAAATCCTTGCACAATATTGTTGAAGCTTGCTTAAACTTGTGTTTAAGAGAAAAAACCCTCAAGATTTGGTGAAAAACATAGAGGTTTAGAGGGTTTTTATAGAAAAAATTCGAGTCTAGGGTTTTTAGGGTTTGGAAGTGTTTTAATTTATGTTGAACTTTATCATTAAAAGCCTCTTTAAAGCAGTCCGCGAATCCGTTTCGGAACGGTCAAGACTTTTCAACTTCAGCTGACTGTTTCGATACGGGTTTGACCGTATCGAAGCCCCGTTGACTCGTATCGGAACTTGTTTCGATACACCCCTTGGCAGTATCCAAAACATTTCAAAACCCTGTTAAGGTGTTTCGAAACGCCCTTCTCTCAGATAGGAATTTAAAGCATCCGTATCGAAACAGGTTGACCCGTTTCGATACACTTGGGCCTGGAAGTGCAGATGAGGCTCTAAAAGTACAGAAAAATGAATTTTTCTAAGGCCTAACTTGCATGTATGACATGAATGAGCAGGAAAAACATATGCAAACATAAACATACTCCCCCTAGCTATAGGCATGGATGAAATTAGGAGTAAAAAAACATAAACATGGCATTTCACAAGATGAAGCAATTATAAGCACAAAAGAGGTCCTAAAATGTCAAGATAGGCTAGCTAGACCTAACTCTCTCCTAAGGGACCAAAAATGCTCTTTGTCTAAAGGTTTTGTAAATATGTCCACTAACTGATTAAAGGTGTCTACATACTCTATAACCACATCTTCTTTAAGGACATGATCTCTAATGAAATGATGCCTTATTTCTATGTGTTTGGTTCTAGAGTGTTGGATGGGATTTTTTGTCAAACATATAGCACTAGTGTTATCACATTTAAGGGCTATGGTTTCAACCTTAATGTCATAATCTAAGAGTTGTTGCTTCATCCAAAGGACTTGAGCACAACAACTCCCTAAGGATATGTACTCGGCTTCGGTGGTAGATAAGGCTACACTATTTTGTTTCTTAGAGAACCAAGATATGAGCATACTACCTAGGAATTGACAAGTTCCCGAAGTACTCTTCCTATCGATTTTGCATCCCCCATAATCCGCATCCAAATAAGCATGAAGGTTGAAAGTGGAGTCTCTAGGGTACCAAAGACCTAAACAAGGAGTATCTCTAAGGTACCTAAAGATTCTCTTAACGACTATAAGGTGAGACTCTCTAGGACTAGCTTGAAACTTAGCACACAAGCAAACACTAAACAAGATATCTGGTATACTTGCGGTAAGGTAAAGCAATGATCCAATCATAGAACAGTAAAGCTTAGAGTCAACGCACTTACCTCCTTCATCTTTATCAAGCTTTGTAGATGAGCTCATAGGTGTGGCTTGAGGCTTTGCATTCTCCAAGCCAAACCTCTTGAGCATATCCTTTATGTACTTTGCTTGATTGATGAAGGTTCCATCCTTCTTTTGCTTGATTTGGAGTCCCAAAAAGAATGAGAGCTCCCCCCCATCATGCTCATCTCGAATTCACCTTGCATTATCTTAGCAAACTCTTTGCAATGACATTCGTTAGTAGAACCAAAAATAATATCATCAACATAAATTTGAACTACTAAGATATCATTTTTATACATTTTTATAAAGAGTGTAGTGTCCACCTTACCTTTTTCAAAAACCTTTTCAATTAAAAACTTTGAAAGTCTTTCATACCAAGCTCTAGGAGCTTGTTTTAAACCATAAAGAGCTTTAGTGAGTTTGAAAACATGATTTGGAAATTTTGAGTCTTCAAAACCCGGTGGTTGTTCCACATACACTTCCTCATTTATAAAATCATTTAAAAATGCGCTTTTAACATCCATTTGAAAAAGCTTGAAATTATGATAACATGCATATGCAAGTAACATCCTAATGGCTTCCATTCTAGCTACGGGTGTATAGGTTTCATCAAAATCTATTCCCTCTTCTTGAGTGTAATCTTGTGCTACTAGTCTAGCTTTATTTCTCACAATGTTACCACTCTCATCTAGCTTGTTCCTAAAGACCCATTTAGTTCCTATGGTAGATTGATTACTATGCCTATCAACTAATGTCCAAACGTTACTTCTCTCAAATTGATTTAACTTTTCTTGCATAGCCATAATCAAAAAATCTTCTTTCAATGCTTCTTTTATATTCTTAGGCTCTATGCATGAGATAAATGCAACATGATTCATTAATCTAAGAGAAGATCGAGTGGTTACCCCCTTGGATGGATCACCCAAGATTTCACCATCTTTGACATAGTTGAACTCCCTTGGGTAGCTCACTTCATTTTCCTCAAGAGCCAAGTCCTTTAAGGCTTCAAGAGGTGGATCTTGTGTGTCGTCTTCTTTTGTTGTTGGGATCTCATCCTCCTTTGAAGTTTGTCCTCCATCAAAGGCATTTATGATTCCTACATCATCATCACCATCACAAGAATCCTTCCTTGGAAGGAGGTTGTCATCGAATACAACATGTATAGATTCTTCTACTACTAAAGTTCTCTTGTTAAATACTCGATAGGCTTTAGAGGTTAAAGAGTATCCTATGAAAATAGCTTCATCACTTTTTGCATCAAACTTACCTAAGTTGTCTTTTCCATTATTTAAAACAAAACACTTGCAACCAAAAGGATGAAAATAGCTAATGTTAGGCTTTTTAGATTTTAAAATCTCATAAGAAGTATTCTTTAAAATTGACCTAATTGTTACTCGGTTAATAATATAGCAAGCGGTGTTTGTGGCTTCCGCCAAAAAATATTTAGGTAAATTATTTTCACAAAGCATGGTTCTAGCCATTTCTTGTAAAGTTCCATTTTTCCTCCCAACTACCCCATTTTGTTGAGGAGTTCGAGGAGCCGAAAAATTGTGGCTAATACCATTTTCATTCAAAAAATCTTCAAACCCTAAATTTTGAAACTCGGTTCCATGATCACTTCTAATATGAGAAATTCTAAGTTCAAGATCATTTTGGGTTGGTTTTGAAAATGTGATGAATTTTTCCAAAGCCTCATCTTTAGTACTTAAAAATAAAACCCAAGTAAATCTAGAAAAATCATCAACAAGTACAAATGCATAAGATTTACCACCCAAGCTCATTGTCCTAATTGGCCCAAATAAATCCATATGGATAAGTTGTAAACATCTACTTGTAGAAACATCATTAATGGATTTAAAGGAAGACTTATGTTGTTTACCCTTAGAGCATGCATCACAAATTTTATCGTTTGAGAATTTAATCTTGGGTAAACCTCTAACTAGATCAAGGGAAACTAGTTTTTTCTAAAACACTAATGCTAACATGTCCTAGTTTCCTATGCCACAACCATGCATCATTTTCATTTTGTGCTACTAAGCATGGATGGGGTGTATGTATGTCATCTAGATGCACCATGTATATGTTCCCTATGCGATGACCTATGAGCATAATATTATTGGATTTAATGTCAACAATTTTGCATCCATTTTTATCAAATAAAACATTAAATCCTCTATCACACAATTGACTTATGCTTAATAAGTTATTTTTAAGACCATCGACATACAAGACATTTTCAATGAGAATAATAGAGTGATTACCTACGGAGCCAATACCTTTAATGTGGCCTTTGGAGTTGTCACCAAATGTCACCACTCCTCCAGTTTTTGGCTTTAGATCCATGAATCTACTCTTGTCTCCGGTCATATGCCTTGAGCATCCACTATCAAGGTACCATGAGTTTTGACTTTGTGCTTTGGCCTTGTAGGAATGCTCCCCCTACAAACAAAGATATTAAGCTTTTGTTTTTGGTACCCAAATCATTTTGGGTCCATGAGTGTTAGCTCCCAAAATCTTGGTTCCCTTAGGAATCCAAGATGACATAGCAATAATGTTATTAGATTTTACAAGTTCCTTAGGAACCCATACACTTCTAATTATTTTAGTTCTACTATGTCTAGGAAAGCTACATTGTTTGTAGTAATTAGTATTTTTCTTAGGTTGGTTTGATTTTGAAGATTCACTTATTTCATGCTTGACACTACCAACGTTTTTAAAAGACTCTTTGAGCTTATTTAGCTCATCTAACACCTTTTGGTGTTCACTATTACATTGAAATAAAAGATTATTAAGGTCAACATTTTCATCTTGAAAAAAATTTAGTTCATCTTTTAACCATAATATATTTTTCTCAAATTTTAAATTAGCTTGAGAGAGTGAGTCGTTTTTATCATTTAGTTCCAAAATAATTTTCATATTCCTAATGACCGACTCCTTATATTTCTCAACTAATTCATCATAGACCTCTTGTAACTCATCATATGAATCATTTAATTCATTATATGTAAAATCTAAAGATGATGAGTTAGAGGTTACCATGGAGGAATCTTCCTCAAGTGCCATGAGGCAAATGTTGGCCACTTCTTGTTCGTCATCCTCGGATGACTCCTCATCACTCCAAGTAGCAAGCTTGGCTTTGAGCTTCTTCTTCTTCTCAAAGCCCTTCTTCTTGAGTTGAGGGCACTCCGAACGTATGTGGCCGGGTTTATTGCACTCGAAGCAAATGATTTTATCCACTGCTTCTTCTTTGTTCTTACCTTTGAAGTTCATCTTCCTTTGAATTTTTCTTCCCCGGTTAGACCTCATAAAGCGTGAGAATCGTTTGGCTATCATAGCCAATTCTTCTAGCTCATCCTCCTCACTAGAAGAGCTTTCCTCAAGTAATGAAGCTTTGAGAGCTATTCCATCTTCTTATTCTTTTCTACCTCTAGCTTTTCTACTCTCTTCTCTTCTTTCTTCTTCTCTTCTTCCCTTCCTTGCTTCATAATCTCATGAGTAAGGAGAGAACCCACTAGCTCATCAAGCTTTAAAGTCTTCAAATTTTTAGCTTCTATGATGGCGGTTCTCTTCCCATCCCAAGATTTGGGAAGTGAATATAGTAGCTTCCGGACAAGCTTGTCTTCCGGTATTGTCTCTCCAAATCCTTTGAGACCATTGACTATGGTGGAGAAATGATCAAACATCTTGGACACCGTCTCATCGGGCTCCATCTTGAATTTTTCATAACTAAGATTTAGAATTCCAATCTTAGTTTCCTTGACATCATTGGTTCCCTCATAGGTAGTCTCAAGAGTGTCCCAGACTTCTTTGGCACTCTCAATGGATGACACTTTGGAGTAGATGTCCGGTCCGAATGAACAAAAGAGCATGTGGAGAGCTTTGTCATTTATTTGAATCTTTCTCCTTTCTTCTTCACTCATCTCCACCTTTTTCTTCAAAACCATCTTCCCTTCACTATCTTGCTTCAATGGAATGTAGAGGTCATCTTCAATTACATCCCAAACTAAGTAGTCATTGGACTTGATGAAGAGGCACATTCTATTCTTCCAAAATGGATTGTTGACACCATTGAAGAATGTAGTTTTTGTAGTGGATTGAGACTCATACATGCCCGAACCAGAGGTAGAAGCCATCTCTTGATTTTTGGATGATCACACTCTTCCTAAGAACTCCTCTTGTGGTTGTTAATCCTTAAAGAGGTAGGCTCTGATACCAATTGTTGAGTGGATCGAATGATCGAAATGAACCAAGAGGGGGTGAATTGGATTTTTAAAGGTTTAGGTGGTGGAAATTGCAAATTAAAAAGATAGACAAGGAATTTTAGAGTGGTTCAATTTCCAAATGAACTATACATCCGCTACCTTAGCTTCACTAAGGATTTACAACAATTCCACTAATTGCTCTTCCCCTTTTCTAGGCTAAGGAGGTAATTCTTACAATTTTCGGTTAAATTTTCAACCCAAAATTTAACTCAATCCTCACACAAATAGAACAAAGAATTTGTTGGCTAAGAAAGTATCTCTCAATACAAATTGTAGCCCAATTACAAGCACTCAACCCAATTAAAATGATAAGAATGAAAAATACAATTGGGGTTTCTAGACAATATTGGGATTTAGGCACAAATGCTTGGATTTGATGTTTGGATGTTTGCTTTTGGATCAATAGTTGTTGCTGGAGCTTTTAGAGGTCTCTTTTACACCTTCTCATTGAGTTCTAGCTGTTGTGGTTGTTGCATTCATCAATAGAGTTGTTGGGGGTGTTATCTCACCTTCATAAATACAGTATGCAACCAACCGTTTCGAAACGCCCGACCCTGTTTCGAAATATACCAAAATAGAAAGAGTTGTTGGGGTGCATTAAAGAGCCCGTATTGAAACGGTCTGACCTGTTTCGATACGCTAAGAGTCGTTTCGAAACTTGTTTTGAAACACTTTTGCCACTGTCAAGGGTCGTATCGAAACGACTTGAAATCTTTTCGATACGCCTTAACGGTTTGTTAAAAATTAGTTAAAAACTTACAACGGACATATTTTTCAAATCAAATGAAGAATCGTTTCAAAACACTGAATGTCGTCTCGATACGATTTCTCTATGTTCTAAAGTCGTTTTGAAACTTGTTTCGAAACACGGGTTGGCAGTGTTGAAATCGTTTCGATACCCGTTTCGAAACATGGGTTGACAGTTTCAAAACTGTTTCGAAACGCCTTAGGCCGTTTCGAAACAGGGACTCGAAAATCACTATTTTGGCTTTAAGAACACTTAGAAAATATTTGATAAACTTAGTTTTTAACTTGGGCATATTCTTTAAATCATATAGGGATGTTTGAGGACTTAAAAATTCGTTTTCACATTTTCAATTTAGTCCTTAGGTTCTTTAGTTATATCAAAATTAAAATATCGGTTTCACAGTCGATATGGGTAATCAGAAAATCGATTTTTTCTTCAAAAGAAAGGGTCTTTCCGAAAATAATATTGATTATTCCCCTATTAAAAATTTAGTTGATCAAAAAGAGCTCAATCTTGATAGTGGTTTTCCTTCTATTAGTAAAAGCTCTCCAACTCCAAGTCTGAAACTCGTCAATTCTTCTGTAGTGGATAATCGTCCAAGTAAAGCTCCAAGAGTTGAACAAGAAACCTTTGATGCATCCATTGTTGAGCGTGATCCTGGATTGCGAAATTCTATTTGGGATTTTCCTCCAATCAACGAGATGAAGTTCGTAGAGCATATATTGGGAAGGGGCCTTATCAACCCATTCCTTTTAATGATCCAAAATATGTTGATAAGTATGGACGATGATTTTTGAGTTCATGGTATAAGTTATTTCCTGATTGGTTAGAATATTCACCAACCAAGGATGCCGCTTATTGCCTTCCATGTTTTCTCTTTAGCAAGACCCTTGGGCGTTTTGGATTAAATACTTTTACTCGTGATGGCTTTCGATCTTGGAAGAAAGTTAATGAAGGATCTAATTGTGCATTCCTTCTTCATGTCGGAAAAAAAATACAAACTCTCTCCACAAGAATGCAATGATAAGCTATCATGATTTGGAAAACTCTTTGCAACATATTCAAAAAGTGATTGAGAAACAAAGTTCTGAACAAGTTGTTAGAAACCGATTGCAGCTCAAAGTTTCTATAGAAGTTGTAAAGTGGTTGACATTTCAAGGTTGTGCTTTACGGGGCCGTGATGAAATATAAGATTCAACTAATCGTGGTAACTTTCTTGATTAGTAAGTTTTTTGGCTTCTTACAATTATGAGGTTGCTATAGTTTTGAAAAATGCTCTAAAAAATTCAAATTATGTTTCTCCGAAAATCCAAAAAGAGATTCTTTGTCTTTTTCGATCTAGGATCCAAAAGCATATTCGAGAGGAAATTGGAGAACAAAAGTTTTGTGTTATAGTTAATGAAGCTCGTGATGAATCAAAAAGGGAACAAATGGCGATTGTGTTGGGATATGTTGACAAGGAAGGTTTTATACGTGAAAGATTTTTTGATCTAGATGTGAAGGAAACTACTTCGTCTGCATTGAAGAAGGAGATTTGTGATGTTCTTTCACATCATTGTTTGAATGTGAAAGACATAAGAGGTCAAGGATATGATGGAGCTAGCAATATGCGTGGGGAATTCAATGGTTTGCAAGCATTGCTCCTTAAAGAATGTCCATTTTCTTATTACAATCATTGTCTTGCTCATAGATTACAATTGACCTTGGTGGCGACATCAAAAGAAGTGATTCCGGTTGCACAATTTTTCTCATATTTTACTATCATTATAAATTTAATTATGTCTTTGTGCAAGAGACAAGATCAGTTGAGAGATGCCCAAGCAAGTTATATTGCATATATGATTGCTACTGAAGAATTAGAAACATGAAAGGGAAAAAATCATATTGGCACTTTACAACGCGCATGAGATACAAGATGGGGTTCACATTTAACTTCTCTTTATAGTTTGCTCAAGATGTTTGATGCCACTTGTTCTGTTCTTGAGAACATCATAAGTGATGGAAATTTGAATCAAAGAAGTGAAGCATATAGTGTTTATGATGTGATGACATCTTTTGAGTTTGTATTCATCTTACACCTCATGATAGATCTTTTGAATATCACTAATGATCTTAGTCAAGCTTTGCAACGTAAGTCTCAAGATATACTAAATGCTTTGTGTTTGGTATCAAGTGCAAAGAAACTTATACAAAGATTTAGAGAAGAAGGATAGGATCCTTTACTTGAAAAAGTAACGATGTTTTGTGATAAACATTATATAGAGATCCCCGATATGAATGCTCCATATAAAGGTGGTAGAGGGAGGCCTCGACTTCAACGAGATGCCATCTCAGTTAGGCATCATTATCGTGTTGATATATTTGTCTCTGCTATTGACTCTCAAATGCATGAGATGAACATTAGATTCAAAGATGACATGATGGAGTTACTTGAACTTAGTTTTGCTTTAGATCCAAGGGGTGGTTATAAATAATTTTGCATTGCTGATATATGCAAGCTTGCAAATAAATTTTACTCAGAAGACTTCACAGAGCAAGAAAGATTGCACTTGAAAGTTCAATTAGAACATTTTGAATTAGAAGCTCGTGGGAGCCTTGAATTAGGAAAGGCGTCAACAATTTCAGAACTTTGTCAAGTTTAGCAAATACTCGAAAGTCAAGTATTTATCATCTTCTCGATCGACTTGTTTGTCTTGTTTTGACTCTTCCTGTTTCTACTGCGACCACGAAACGAGCTTTTTCGGCTATGAAACTAGTGAAGACTCACTTGCGTAACAAAATGGCGGATGAGTTTTTGTCGAGCTACTTAATAACATATATTGAGAAGGAAATTGCTCGTTGTTTATCTGTAGATTCTCTTATTGACGACTTTGATCTAATGAAAGAGCGTTGAGCACAATTTCGAATGCCTACTTTTGATATGTAAGAGAATTCTTTTACAATATTTTGTAGGTTCACAATTATTACTTCTCTTAAAAGTTTTTTTTGTTTGTTCTTAAGTATTTCAAGAGTTAGCTTATAAGTCAAATTTCTTTATTCTGTAAGTTTTCTTCATCTCTTAGAAGTAAAACTCAAGCATATTAATGCAAATTGTAAATCATTGTTCTTGTGAAAGGGAAATGAGAATGGAGAAGAATCTTTTTATGTGTTCATTTTGTTCTTGCTTTTATTATGATTGTTATTTTGTATTGACTTGTGTCACCGTAGTTTATATAAAAGTTCGCCCCCTAACATAAAATCATGAGTCCGTCCATGCTTCAAATACTTTAAATTTGAGAGCGCACTCAAAATTCTAAAAAATCGAATTGTTTAGTTTCATAAGTGTTAAGTTTTTTAATCTAAACTAATAAAGTAATAGATGACACTGAAATTACTAGTGTTTAGGTTGACCATAAAAAATATTAGATAATGATAATTTTCGACGACAATTAAAAAATATATTTTTTAAATGTTGATGGAGAAGATGATGAGATAGAAGAAAAGAAATAGATCATGTCAGTATAAAAATTAATAAAATATATATTTTGACATCTATGTCACATCTAAATTCTCACCTGACTCAAATGTAATGATTGATAGGTAATTATTCTATGCACAAACATTAGAAACAAAAAAATTTCACAAATGTCTTAGTTTTAGGGTTTAGAGACTTCATTTAGGGTTTAGTGTTTAGGCTTTAAGTGTAGGAGTTTTGAATTTAATGGGGTTGTGATTAGAATTTAAGGTTTAATGTTAAAATTTAGGGTTTATAGGTTAAAACACAAAGCCCTAACCATATTACTCTAACCCTAAATACTAACCCTAAACCTTAAATTTTAACAATGGATCCTAAATTATAAACCCTACATCTAAACACATAAACTATAAACCCTAAATCGAGTCATTAAATCCTGAAGCTAAGGCGCTTATCAAAATTTTTCATTTTTACTGCCAGTACATGAGATATTTTCTCATGATTTATTGACTCCTAAAATTTAATAATTAATGTGACTAGCACCTTATTTTGCCTATCAAATTTGCCTTTTGGTTGAACCCACCAAGTGTTCCAGTGAAAAAGTGGATTATGTTCATTCTAAGACACACAAGTTCAAATCGCTTCATCTACGAGATGCATACGCATTATCAAAAGATTAAAAATATATATAACATATATTATCTTTTAATCACTTTTAGACCATTAAAAAATTCATTTCGATTCTTTATCACATTCTTTAGACTTATTGAATAAAAATATTTATCACAATTCCTTAATTTCCAAAGCTTATTGTAAAAAAAGAAAACATAATATTCTATTAAATGAGACGCCAGAATTTCCAAGGCATTGAATGGTTGATTCTGCAGCCAAGTTTTCTTAATTAATTTTAGTAAACATAAAATGACTTTTAAATATCATTTTTAGCATATAGCAAAATAAATTTATATATTATATTAGAAAGTTAATATATATAAAAAAAACGTACATTCAAGCTATCAAAAACATGTGTTAATCTCTTAATTATATATTAAAAACGAAGTCTATAATGATAATCCTCCTCTTTTTCACTTGAAAGTTGAATCTAATGATCAAAGCCGTTGCCAAAACATCGTTTTCTACCTTCAATGTTGGGGAAACCCTAAATCCTTTTATGAAAGTTGGTGAAATTTGTCAAAACATCGTTTTCTATCATTGATCAAAGCCGTTGCCAGATTTCATAATTTCAATTATGTATGACAAAATAAAATAAATACTATATAAATATATAAATAAATTAAAGTTTATATAATACGTTTTGTAAAATGTTTTAAGATTTTTTTATCGATATATTTGTTCAAAAAAAGTTACATTAGTATAATATTTTAAAAATAAATTGTAAAAATTTTCGTGTTGGTAGCTACTAGGGTCATTTGCTTTTGTGTTTTTGTTTTCTTTGGTGTTGGTGCTATTTCAATTTTTTTAGCATTGTCTCGTTATACTCTTTTTCTCTAATTAAAATTAAGGATGTTTTTACGAAGCACATAGTAACATAATGTTGTATGATTTTTCTTTTAATAAAATTGTATGGTTGTTGATAAAAAAATTAAAAGCATTATAATATAGCGGTCTTGTTTGAATGGTTGGGATGAAGAAAGACTGTTGAGAGAGCGCGCACATGTTTGGAATTTTTTTAAAAAAATAATTTGTCCTTCATAATAATGCTTGACACAATACTAATGAATTTTCAACACTTGACTTGTAGGGAATTGTCTTGGATAATAATAATAATAATAATAATAATAATAATAATAATAATAATAATAATAATAATAATAAATGTTTTAAATATTAATTGATATATTAATTATCAAGTGACTAATTTTATTGATGTTTCAGACACCAATTCGATAGAAAAAATTAGGCACATTTTATAAATAAAAATTTTCAAATTCGAATCTTATAGAAATAACCATATTCCTTTTTTCAATGAAATTATTTCTTTAATTCGACTGTTTATTGTTGTTGTAGTTATAAGATAATGTTTACACAATGTGATCCAATTAGTTGTATCATTTATTAAATTTTGGAAAACGAGTTACTTGTTTACATGTAATTATAATTAACTAGGTCAATTTACAATTAATTTAAAACGATTTATTTCTCAGCGAATTTACCCAAATATTACCATTAAAAAATTATTTTTTCCTCCCTACACTCATCTCAAATTACTTTTTGATCTAACATCCTTTAAGTGAATTCGTCATGCCAATCTAGAAAGTTAAATTAAAAATTTAAAATTCATGAAACTGTCAAACTAATATAGCGAGTTTTATTAAAAATAAAAAAATAGAACTCGCCAGAAAATAATCAAAATAAGAATAATATTCAAGTAAAATCGCCTTAAATTTCATATAATATGAAAAAATTATTTAGGGCTGTCAATAAAAACACTATAAATTCTTGTAATTAATGTTTTTTTTTACTTTTTAAAGAAACATAGTAGAATGTAATTAATTACATTCCTAAAAAGTTATGTTTCATTAATTTAAATTTTTTAATTTAATTAAACAATAAAACCTCAAATTTTAAACAACAAACCCTAAATTCAAACTCCAAACCTCAAACTTAAACCCTAAATCATAAACCTCAAATTCCAAACTTCAAGCCCTAAACCCAACCCTTAAACATAACCCATAAACCATAAACATCAAACCCTAAACCATAAACAGTAAACCATAAA
The DNA here is from genome assembly GCA_958450335.1 of Hibiscus tridactylites. Taxonomy (NCBI): domain Eukaryota; kingdom Viridiplantae; phylum Streptophyta; class Magnoliopsida; order Malvales; family Malvaceae; genus Hibiscus; species Hibiscus tridactylites. The sequence goes on along the minus strand of OY288292.1, from coordinate 11,595,308 downwards.
CCTTAAACCCTAAACCTAAACCATAAGCCACACACTCTAAACCTTAACCCTAAATCTAAATCTCCAAACCCTAAACAATAAACCATTTTAAGTAAGTATTAATTACATTAAACATGATTTTTTAAGAATGTATTTAATTATATTTTATTAAATTTTATTAAAAAGTAAAACAAACATTAATTATAAAAATTTATAGAGTTCTTATTGACAGCCCTAAAACATTAATATTGTAATTTCTTTCAAAATTTAAAGTGATTACAAAAATCCATAAAAGAATAAAACATTAATACTGTACTTTCTTTCAAAATTCAAAGTGATTACACTTCAAAAAAAAAATATCACGGCCGGCATTTACCAAGAAAGTGTTAGATTCTTTAATATGGTATTAGACTATTAGTATACAAACTTTTAGTCCTACTTTTGGATGAGATTTCACCCGTCCCTGGGCATGGCATCATGGGCAATAGGGGCGCCCGCCAGGTCTCCTACCCTGCCCATAACTTATTTTTTTTCAAATATTTATATTTAATGTTTAATATTATTTTAATATTTATTGTTTAAAATTTAATTTTATAATAATTGTTATTAGAGTTTTATTTTTAAAATTTATTTTATTTTATATTTTTTTATTAGGGGTATAATTTTTTTTCCAATACTTGTTATTATAGCTCATTTTTTTAATACTTGTAATTAGAGGTCTATTTTTTTTTATTATGTATTGTTATTTCAATACTTGTCATTATGAAGCTAATTTTTCAATACTTGTTACTAAGGGCATATCTTTTCTAATATTTGTTATTAGGGCCCTACTCTTAAATTTTATTTTTTCGATACTTGTTATTACGAGTCCAATTTTTTCAATACTTTTTATTTATGGTCTATTTTCCCTAATATTTGTTATTACATGCATACTCTTAAATTTTAATTTTTTAATACTTGTTATTAGTGTTCCATTTCCCCCTATATTTATTATTACAAGAATACTCTTAAAATTCATTTTTTTCAAAATTTGTTAATAGGGACCATTTTTTTTATATATCACTTATTACTAAGGGACTAATTTTAAATTTTATTTTTTTCCAATACTTGTTATTAAGGGAAAGGGTGAGCAAAACTCCACTCGACTCGAAAAAATTGATTTTTTCGACTTGACTCGAAAAAAATTTCAAATAAAGTTTGAGTTCTAAATTAAAAATTATAATAACTCAAAATTTTAGTATTTAGTAGATAAATTTTTAAGTTCGAGTCGTAAGGACTCGTAAACTCGCATAACTTGAATTTTCTTTACTCAATTTAACTCGATTGAACGCTCACCCTTAATTAGGGGCATATTTTTTATATTCGCACATGAGCCACCAAAATCTCAGAAATCGGTCTGAATTTCACCCGGCACGATCGCATTCCGACTTGACCCGACATGATTGGATTGAATTTATATATATAAATTAGGTTTAAGTCAGGTTAGGTTGAAGTTTAAAATCAATTTTCAAAACGTTATTGCAAAAAAAAAAAATTATTTTAAGTACTTGATTATAGAAAATATAAAAATGAGACATGGTTGCAAATATCTCTAATATATTGAAATCAATTTTAAGGACGTTGGTATTTTAAATACTATAAAATCTAATTATGTGGAATTTGTCATCTTCCGCGGGTTAATTTATTGCATTATACTCGAAAGGCTTCACCAACTTTTCATTGTTTGTTTCCCCAGAAAATTCAAAAAAAATACTACATCAGCAAGATTAGAAAGAAAGCCTGCTAAGTAATTTACTGAAGACTAAAATTTAGTCAAACTATGTGTCCCACTATTCTAAACATATTAAAATAATGTATCTGAGGCACCACTATTCTAAACATATTAAAATAATGTTTTAGAGGCGCCAATATTGAGGAAGAAAAAGTAGAAAGAAACAAAAGAATGAATATTAATAGCTTTTATCAGTATATTTGCACATTTTCTACTTCAAATATTGTAAAAAAATATCATCAACTTACGTTGTCTTGTTTTGACTATAATGAGCAAGCATCTATCTATAAATACATGCAACAATTGCTTACTTATTCTCATCCTAAATATCTGGTTTTAACCTTATAAGAAAGAGTAGGAAAAGGCTGCATATTAATCTTTGTGTTATTTGCTTCCAAAAACCCTAATCCTTTTCCTTCAAGACATCTTTGATAATGGCTTCAACACAAGTTTCTCAAGTTCCTGCTTCAACCCTTTCCGTCATTCCGTCCGACACCGAAAATCGACCCAAGGCTGATTTCCATCCTGGAATTTGGGGTGATATGTTCATTCAATGTCCCAATATGGTAATCTATAATTTCTTTAATGCTTTTAACTAATTTTTTTATGGATTATAAGTTTTAGTCCCGAGATTTAATTGTTGTACTTGAGCAGGATGTTGATGCCGCAACTGAATTACAATACGAAGAATTGAAAGAGCAAGTGAGGAAGATGATTGTGGAACCTACCGATGATTTGAACCGCAAGTTGCCCTTGATTGATGCAGTTCAAAGATTGGGTGTGAGTTATCATTTTGAGAAAGAGATTGAAGATGAACTCGAGAAGATTTACCATGACATGAAGAGCAATGATGTTGAGGATGATCTCTACACCACAGCCCTTCGATTCCGATTACTCCGAGAGCACGGCTACCGTGTTTCCAGCGGTACTTTCAACAAGTTGAAGGATGAGGAAGGGAATTTCAAGGCGTCATTGATGAGTGATGTGCGAGGATTGTTGGAACTTTACGAAGCTTCCTACATGAGGATCCATGGGGATGATATACTTGATGAAGCCATTTCTTTCGCCACAGCTCAACTTACACTTGCACTACCAACTTTAGACCATCCTTTATCGGAACAGGTCGATCATGCCCTGAAGCAGACGATCCGAAGGGGCTTGCCGAGGGTGGAGGCCCGGAATTTCATTTCAATATACCAAGATATGGAATCCCATAACAAAGCATTGCTTCAGTTTGCAAAGATTGATTTCAATTTGTTGCAACTTTTGCACAGGAAAGAGCTAAGTGAGATCTGTAGGTAAGTTTTGGGAGATTCATTACTGGATCATACTATTGTTGTTAAAGTTATTTTGTTACAAATGAATTAAACCCCTCTTTTTTTTATGATTTGTTCAGGTGGTGGAAGGATTTAGACTTCACAAGAAAGCTACCATTTGCAAGAGACAGAGTGGTGGAAGGGTATTTTTGGATAATGGGAGTTTACTTTGAACCCCAATACTCTCTCGGGAGGAAGATGTTGACCAAAGTCATAGCTATGGCTTCCATTGTGGATGACACATATGATTCTTTTGCAACATATGACGAACTCATTCCCTATACAGATGCTATTGAAAAGTTAGTTTTCTTGTATTACAAGTTAACATTCATTTTGTGATACCCAAATCCTAGACTTGATAATTAACCTTGAAATTGTGTTTCAGGTGGGATCTTAAATGCATGGATGAACTCCCGGAGTACATGCAACTAAGCTACAAGGCATTGTTGGATGTTTATGAAGAAATGGAACAACTCTTGGCTGATCAAGGGAGACAATACCGAGTCGAGTATGCAAGAAAAGCGGTATGTAATGATACGATCATCCGACTTGCTTTGGTCATAAACATATAAAGTTCTGAAATGTCCAATAATAAAATTGTGAACTTGATGTTCTAAATCCTCAGATGATACGCCTTGCACAAGCTTACCTTCTCGAGGCGAAATGGACACATCTGAACTACAAACCAACATTCGAGGAGTTTAGAGACAATGCATTGCCGACCTCCGGCTATGCCATGCTTGCTATCACGGCGTTCGTTGGGATGGGCGATGTTATAACCCCCGAGACCTTCGAATGGGCAGCCAATGATCCTAAGATCATCAAAGCGTCCACCATTATTTGTAGGTTCATGGACGACATCGCTGAACACAAGGTATATTTACTACATTCCCACATTTCAAATTTATAAAGATCATCTATGCCATAAAACAGTGGGACTTTTGGGGTCTGCATTTGCTAAATGTTTCATATGGGTGCAGTTCAACCACAGGAGAGAAGACGATTGCTCAGCCATCGAGTGTTACATGGAACAATACGGCGTGACAGCGCAAGAAGCATACGATGAATTCAACAAACACATCGAGAGTTCGTGGAAAGACGTAAACGAAGAGTTCTTGAAGCCGACGGAAATGCCGGCACCGGTTCTTTGCCGGAGTCTCAACCTTGCGAGGGTTATGGATGTGCTTTACAGAGAAGGAGATGGTTACACTCATGTTGGGAAAGCGGCTAAAGGTGGGATCACTTCTTTGTTGATCAATCCAATCCCACTTTGAACATTGAAAAAATGCCCTCCCTTTTGAAGATGATTTTCTATGGAGTATTATTAATAAAGTTTGTACTTAATTGAAGAGAAAAGTCTAAATTCATTACTTTATTTGTTTTTTTTTTTGCTTTTATGTACAAAGGAATGAAGAAATCTATATTCGTCGCCTCCTTTTAATCCAATAAAATTCTTTGTCGTCGTTATTGTGCAGTTTTTGTTTTAATTATAATTCTTGGATCAAAGCTATAAAGCTGGTTCAAGCACCAAGTGCATCACAAAGTCCTCTTTCCCTCGTTCGAATTATTTATGCTATGACATTTCGGCGTTGGTTTATTTTTTTCGTTGAATATCGCGAGAAGCAAATAAAGCGGCCGATATATTTGCTAAGCTAGCCGATCCATAACATCGTGTTACCACTTTCCTGGATCATCCTCCGGCGATTTTAAAACCTTTGTTGCATCTGAATATTTATGGACCACCTTATTGTAAGCCTATGCATTAGTTAGGCTCCTCTACCTCTCCATTCAAAAAAAAGTAACCCACCTTTGAATTAATTTGTGATGAACCACTTCGAATATGCAATTTAAAATTAAATAATAATTAAGTAAAAAGAATAAATTTTCTCTGCATTGAATCATATAAAAAGTTATTTAAAATTTTATTATAGAGTTTCCACTGCTAGTGTATAAATTTCAAGGAAATACTTACACAAGCTTTTCAATTTCAAAGTTTAGAGATTTAGGTTGTGGTTTAGGGTTTATGAGTTTAGGTTGTAGGACATAAAATTTAAGGTTAATAGTTAGACTATATAATTTAGGGTTTAAAGTTTAGGTTTTAGGGTGTTAAAATTAGGAATTTAGATTTTAAATTTTATATATCAAATATAAAAAATTGTATAAATTTTTTATACAGTTTATACATCAAAATATAACTCTTCTAATTATTAAGTAATAAATTTTCTGTGCATTGAATTAAGGTTGTTGGTCACTATTTGCAGCAAGACGGATTTCAAGACGTTCGCATTACTATCATTTTCTTTCTTCTGGTATTGTTTTTTTCTTCACAGAACTCTCTCAAAATCAACATTGGTTTATCTAAAGATTCAATCTTTAATATTGTGATATTCTTAGTCGATGAGGTTAATTTTGAGATATGTTGTTTTTTTTATATATAAAAAATTCTTCTCACAATTTAAATTTTCGAATGAACACTTAAAATTCTTTAAATTCGAGAAGCTTTCAAACACCTAAAATGATAAAAAAAATTAGTTTAATTTTATGAATCTCAAAGAAGTTTTGAGAAAACTTACCAGTATGGAAAACATGTGTTAATCTCTTAATTATATATTAAAAACGAAGTCTACAATGATAACCCTCCCTTTTTTTTTTCACTTGAATAATTAAATCCTTTGATGAAAGTTGGTGAAATTTACTTTGACTCACTAATTTGTGTATATCTTCAATGTATATGATTTGATAAAATATAATTTTTTAGCCTCGACCAAAACTATTATTAGATTTGAGATTACTAATAGACCGAGTGGTTAAAGATGTAAATATTATCTCACTTTATTAAAAATATAATATTTATCTACTTAATAAAAAAATTATTGTCAATTTTCATAATTTCAGATTATATATTAAAAATAAAATAAAATAGAACAAATACAATATAAATATATTAAAGTTTAGGATTAATACATGTTTCTCCCCTAAACTTTATATGTTTTCTCAACTTGCCTCCTAAATTACGTTTTATCCACTTTTGCCTCCTAAACTTTATCGTCGTTACTCGTTTTCTCCCATTTCTGTTATCCTCACTGTTAAAAAAAATTTCAGCCAATAAGAGCGTGCCACGTCATCTCCTCATTGACTAAGTCAATCCGCTTGGTCTTATTTAAAGGGTAAATGACATGTCAAGTTTGTTAGGTTTGTTTTTTGTTCAATTTAGTCACTAAAAAATTTATTTTCACCTAAAATTGACCCTTATTTGTTTTTAATTCTTATAATTCAGTCCAATCTTTATTATTATTAATAATATTATTTTAATTAAATGTTAATATTTAATAAAAAATAAAATCAAATATTTAATTCTAAATTAGTAAATTTTTAAATAAATTAAATTACCTAAAATTTACCCCAACAATTACTTATTCGAATTATATTCTTTTTGAGAAAAATTCGAATCATATTCCAATTATATTCGAATTTTGCTAAACTTAAATTGTATTTTTGAGCAAAATTCAAATTATATTCGAATCATATTTCAGTCATGTTCTAATTATTATTTCAAATTTCGCTGTATTCTAAATATATTTTTTGAGTAAAATTTAAATTATATTCGAATCATATTTATATTCTATTCGAATAATGTTCATATTATATTCGAATCATACTCTAATTATATTCCAATTACTAATTCAAATTTTGCTATATTGGAAATATATTTTTTAAACGAAATTCAAATTATATTAGAATTATATTCATATTATATTCGAATCATATTCAAATTATATTCAAATCATATTGAAATTATATTCGAAATATATTTGAATTATAATTTGAATATAATATGAACATGATTCGAATATAATATGAACATGATTAGAATTATAATTTGAACATGATTCGAATCTAATACAAAAATGATTTGAATATGATATGAATATAATTACATGTTAAACATGATTCGAATATAATATGAACATGATTCAAATATAATAGTTGGGAAAACATGTATTATATTAGAATTATATTCTAATCATGTTCGTATTATATTCAGATTATATTTCGAATATAGTTTCAATATAATTCGAATATAATATAATTATAATTCTTATATAGTTTGAATTTTGCTCAAAAATATATTTCAAATATAGAAAAATTCGAATTAATAATTGGAATATAATTAGAATATGATTCGAATATAATTTGAATATGATTGGAATGTAATACGAACATGATTCGAATATAATATAAACATGATTCTAATATAATTTAAATTTTACTCAAAAAATATATTTCTAATATAGCAAAATATGAAATAATAATTAGAATATTATTGAAATATGATTCGAATATAATTTGAATTTTGCTCAAAAATACAATTCAAGTTTAGCAAAGTTCGAATATAATTGGAATATGATTCGAAACGTTCTAAAAATGAATATAATTCGAATAAGTAATTGTTGGGGTAAATTTTAGGTAATTTAATTTAATTAAAAAATTACTAATTTAAAATTAAAATATCTATTTTATTTATTTTTATTAAATATTAACATTTAAATAAAATAATATTATTTTTATTAAAGATTAGACTGAATTATAAAAAATTAGAAACAAATAGGGGTCAATTTTAGGTGAAAATAAACTTTTTAGTGACTAAATTGAACAAAAAACAAACCTAACATACTTGACATTTCATTTACCCTTTAAACAAGACCATGCAGATTGACTTAGTCAATGAGGAGATGGCGTGGCACGTTCTTATTGGCTGAAAAAATTTTAACGGTGAAGATAACAGAAGTGGGAGAAAATGAGTAACGACGACAAAGTTTAGGGGGCAAAGTGGGCAAAACGTAGTTTAGGGACAAGTTGAGAAAACGTAGCTTAGGGGGCAAGTTGTGAAAACATGTATTAAGCCTAAAGTTTATATAATACGTTTTATAAAATTTATTAAAAATTTTAGGCTTAATACACATTTCCCCCTTAAACTTTACTTGTTTTCCCAACTTGCCCCTAAATCACGTTTTGCCCACTTTCCCCCTAAAGTATTCGTCGTTACCCATTTTGCCCCATTCTGTTACCCTTTGTTGTTAAAAGAATTTCAGCCAATAACATCTTGCCACATCATCAACTCATTGACTAAGTCAATCTGTCTGGTTTTATTTAAAGGGAAAATGACATATCAAGTCTGTTAGGTTTGTTTTTTGTTCAATTTAGTCACTGAAAGTCTATTTTTACCTTAAATTGACCCATATTTGTTTCTAATTTTTATAATTTAGTCAATTATTTGTTATTATTAATAATATTATTTTATTAAAATGTTAATATTTAATAAAAATAAATAAAATCAAATATTTTAATACTAAATTAAATTTTTTTAGATAAAATAAATTCTTTTTTGAGAAAAATTCAAATCATATTCTATTGAGAGAGGGCGCACTAGCATTATAATATAGCAGTCTTCTTTGAATGAATTTTTAATACTTGGGGGTTATTACCCAAATATGGTTTTTGGATTTTTTTCACTAATATGGTTCTCATTACTCTATTTTTCAAATTATGGTTGTTTATTATAGAGATCAGAAGTCGGATTGCTCACACTCCGACTTTGAACAGTGTTTTATTGAGAAATTAATAAAATAATAAAGTTGGATTGCTTACACTCTGACTTTGAATAATGTTTTATTGAGATATTAATAAAATAATGAAGTCGGATTGCTCACACTCCGACTTTGAACAGTGTTTTACATTGTAGTCGGATTCCTCTCCCACCATTTTCAATATTTTAATTTGAAAAAAACCCAAAAAGTAGATCAACGACGAAGTCAAATAGTTTTCCATCTAATTTCTAATTTTTAACGGTAAACAACTATAGATTAGAAAATAAAGTGATGAAGACCACATTGTTAGAAATAATAAAAAATTCAAGAACCATATTTGGGTAATAACACCCTTGACTTGATTTTTAAAAATTATAAATATGTTTAAATATTAGTTGATATATCAAGTATTATGTGAATTGATAATATTATGATAATATCAGATAGGTTTTTAATTTTTATTAAAATTTAGATCTATTTTATAAATAAAATTATTCGAAGTTGAATTTATTAAAAAAAATCACACCTCCTATGATGCTAATCCCTTTATGTACATCATTACTCACTTTCATTAATGACCTAACAATACGTGTTAAACACAATAAGCATGAAGGTTGTAATCCCCTAGACCCACCTATGAGTTATATTAGAATCTAGGAGATCACATTAGGGTCACAATCGCGACCCACAATAAAGATTCATATAAAACTCTTTTCTTTAAATACATTAAAACTGTGAAACAAAATTCTGTATAAAATATCATTTCAGAAAAATCATGTAAACATAAAACAATAGTTTAGAAAGCATTCACACACACTAATATAAAATAATATAGGTCATACATGCCAACTAACTATGCCGGTACCGTACTCCAACAACAACGTCGAGAGAACTCCAAACACTGATATCGATCACTTTACCATGACGGATTTCATCTAACCTGCGATTGTAAAACAACATGAGCTTGGGAAAGCTCAGTAACACATAACTACCAAATGATGTTGTGAGCACATGTATGTATAAGGTAAATTATGTATACGATAGAGCATAAACTATCATGGTGTTCCGGGTAACATATTTCAATTACAGTTCGTTTTAAATTCTTATCTACCCTTCTATTGTAATCGAATATGCAATTCTGAGCTGAACCTAAAAGGCATTAACCTAGGCCCATTGGGCGTAGGTACTATCCTAAGGGAATACCTTAGGTCCGGGCGGAATTATCCTAGCCGAAGCATGGAACCTAATACGGACGGAATTACAGGTATACCATAGTCAAAGCGTAGGAGTCGAATACGGGCGGACCCTATCCGAAGCATAGGAGCCGAATACGGGCATGCTTACCAACTTGATCAGGGCTGAGCCTACAATCTTAAATTAATATCCAGTACCCAGTAAAACGATTTTGAACGGTAACAATCAATTCAGTATTTGGTAGTAGTATGTTATGAACTCAGGATGCAAACATATGTTTAATCGGTAAAAATGATGTATCATTAACCTTGAATCGGGTATACTTATATAAGAAATCGGGAACTAGAAGCCATGTTTTTACTCCAGATAATAGGATTACTTAAAATAAGACTAGATAGACTTGTTTCCAATCAAGAACATTAATCATGTAATCATGAACACACTAAACGGTCCAATTTATTACTTAGGAGTCCTTGCTAATTGCAGAAAGGAGACACTGAATCATAGTCCACCTTAAATAGACTTTCGAATCATAAATTATAATTGAATGAATTTCATAATTATCAACTTCGTCTAGGTATACAGGAATTATGCTTCAAGACCATCCAATATTATCGGTATATCATAATTATGCACAGATTCATATATATATATATATATATATATATATATATATATATATATATATATATATATATATATATATATATATATATATCATGACATATTTTTAAGAATTCAGGTATATCAAGATACATTAAGATTTCAGATATCTCAAGAGAGCTCCAGTAGTTGCTCGAAGGCAATATGGTCATTTTACAGGCAGGGGCAATTTCACAGTTTAGCCCAATAATGATAAAATGATGATTTGCAATATTTAGGATTTTCAACGATTTATCGAGCCTCCAAATCCATTTGAACTAATATACCTCAACCTTGCAGTACATTCCAAACATTCAAGTATATGCACTTTTACGTGTATCATTTCCTAGAATGACCGTATCATATATCTAAACTGTCACCTTCATTATTTCACCACCAGACTTACCCCTGAGTAGTCGGACTTATATATCGTTAAAAAAACCTTCCAACCTTATATTAATATCTTGAGTGATTGAAGTACATGAGTCATGTATTATAACCCTTAATGGCATTTCAATCACTTTAAGCTTTATTGGTATTTCTAAAATTTTATCAAAGGCAAATTACTTATACCAGTTAAAAGAGTATTTCAGTCATTTTGGAGCTCGGGATATATCCGTCATTTCTGCCAGCTGAACCATTTATAGTATTTCAATCATTTAAGTACTTGAGGTTGTTTCATTTATTTCGGTGCTTCTGATATTTTGAAAAAAAACATTCATCCCAGAACCTTAAGATTATCCATTATTTCCAGTTAACTTAGACATTTCAGTGACTGAGATACTTCAGTCTTTTTGGTCGTTACAATTATTCAGATTAATTTAGCCTTAGCAATATTCCACATCCTTTTGTCATTTCAATCAATTCAGTGTTTGAATAATTCGGGCATACGAATAGCTTTCCGCAATCTATTTTCGCAAATTTATTCAATATTTAAGGAAACCAAGCACTTAGCAGTTTCGAAGGTTCAAATCTTGTTACCATAACTTTCCAAGTAGTTTGAGGTTTTCAAGCGAATCCGGTTGTTTTATCAGATCTACTGTAGATTCCTAGATCGCCTTCAATTCCAGGGTGTTTTAGTCATTCTTATACATCAAGGGCATTTTCGTAATTCCATAATCAAGTATTTTGGTTTTATCTAAGTTATCATACTTATATTTTTCGTATCAGACTTGACTTAAGCAGAGTTAACAGTACACCCCATCATAATTATGCATGTGTTAACCAAATACCAACATGCTCATAAAGCAAAAAAGAGGTAGTAATGTATTACCTTTAATCCTTCCTATATCGGTCAACTGTGATACTCCATTCGATCGCTTTGAACCCAAATTCGACATCCCTTGACATCTTATATACAATGAGCTGTGAATACTTTAAATTTTACAATTTCTAAGTTCAGTCCTTATTCACATTACTCATAACTGAAAAATTAAGTACATACATAAGTTCGTGTTCAAGGTCGAATTTGAAGGCTTTCAGGTCAGAATTTCACGAAACGGGCTTCAAAATCAGATTCAGGACTTCGAAAAACATAGAATAAGGCTTTTCGGGAAAAGTTAACTTTTTGGTCAAAGTCAACGCTGATGTCACTAGTCAAAGTAAACGCTGATGTCGTCTGTCAAAGTCAGCGATGACGTCAGTGTTCAAGTCAATACTGACGTCACTGGTTAACCGGGTTGACTCGGGCGAGTCAATTTACTGAGTTGACTCGGGGTACGGGTCGCGTACGAGTCAACGGTCGGGTACGGGTTTGGGCTTTATTTTATTAAAGGGTTTAAGCCGGTTTAGCGGCCATACTGGGTTCAAGGCTGGTCCAGTCGGTTTGGTTCTTAGGACATTGTCCCAGGTGGCTAGATTTCACCGGCGGTGGCCCGTGGACGCCACGTGTGGCCTGGACAGTCGAGGAACATACCAGAAAATGCCCAAAACAATCCACAATTCACCCTTTACCTTTAACAACTCAAATTTAAGTGGACGAACTTACCGAAACTTACGAAAATTGAAGAAGTAACAACCGAACTAACTTATCTCTGACGAGGCCTTAAACGGTGACGAATCAGTAATCGGTTGGGTGGATTTCGTTCGCCTCGTCACGAGGAGATCACCGGTGGTGACGGCTTCTAAAACGGGAAACAGAGGTGGCCAGAATCGCCAAAAAACAGAGGGGCGGCTAACCAAGTGTTTCAAATGAACATTCGATTGAATCTCCACGGAGAACGGTGGCTGCTTGCCTCGAGTGGAGGCTATGGGTGTGATCGGCGTGAGGCAACGTTACCGTTAACGGTGGCATTTGAGATTGGACGGTGGCTGCGTTTGGGGAGGTGAGGGGAAAGGTGAAGGGTCGGGTATCATCACTTTTGGGGCAGATGAACCTAACTAATGCTATTAAAGAGGGCAGGTGGGATATTTTATTTATTTTTATTATTTTATTTAAAATATAAGGAATAAATTAAAGGTGGATGAGTTTAACAATTAACACCAAGAGTAGTTATAGTTCAGATAGTTGAGTGTTTGGTTTAGAAGCTTCGAGGTTGTGGGATTAAATTACCTTAGCAGCGAAATCTATCTCTCCTTTTTTTTCACTTTCTTTTATTTTTAATATATATATACTTTTAAGGGTGTTACAAAGGTCCACGTCTACCTATTAACATATTCCGACATGAGATTAAGACTTCAATTTTACAAGTGCATGAATCTAAAAATATGAGTTAGACATGTGTCTCCCTACAATGCAAACCACTGTGCACAACATGAATCATTAAAAAATGAAATTTTACAATGTGAGTGGACTGTTTTGGAAAGCATGTGAAAATGGGAGGAGTTATGGAGAAATATACATGTTTTAGTATAAATAAAAATAAAACAATGATAGATATTACATATATATAACTAATAATGGGATTGAAAATATAAAACTAATTTGTTTTAACATTGTGATTAAAACTTAAAAGAAAACAAAGAGAAAAAGAAGAGTGAAAAGTGCAAGCACTGCTGCACTGGTATTTCTCCTCCATCGCGGCAAATTTTTCTTGGGTTTTGATTTGAATTCAAAGAACTTCAAAATTGAGGTAAGAAATTTATTTTTAATGTATTTTTAAGTTATCTAAAAGTTTAAATTACATTTCTATTCATGTTTTCAAATATTTACATCACCTTCAACTTCAAGCTAGGTTTAAAAACTTCAATGATGAAATAACGGTTTGATCATATTTCTTTGATTTGAAAACACCATAAGTTATCTTTTATTTTCAATAAGAGACTTATAACATGTTCTTAACTTAAAATCATCATATTAGTAATAAATTTTGAAATTTCTTCTTGAACCATTCTTAAATTAGGATTAGTATAAATTCTAGGATTATTAGGTGGATTATTATTTCTGAATAGGTACTTATGATCTATTGATTATAGTAGAATGTATAATTAAGGTTTAAAATGCTTAAATTGAGATTTAGCAAAAAGAAGCTTAAATTGAACTAGTTTAGCTAGTTAAGAGAAAACATGCAAGATGATGTAATTTTTATAATTTGAATATTTCAATGTGATTGTCGAGGTACTAAAGAGTAGAATATGACATTGTTTTCAAGGATCGAAGGAGCAGAGAACCTCTAAAGGTCAATATGGGTAATAAAAAATGATTCTTTCTTCAAAAGAAAGGGTCTTTCCGAAAATAATATTGATTCTTCTCCTATTAAAACTTTAGTTGATCAAAAAGAGCTCGATCTTGATAGTGGTTTTCCTTCTATTAGTAAAAGCTCTCCAACTCCAAGTCCAAAACTCGTCAATTCTTCTGTAGTGGATAATCGTCCAAGTAAAGCTCCAAGAGTTGAACAAGAAACCTTTGATGCATCCACTGTTGAGCGTGATCTTGGATTGCGAAATTCTATTTGGGATTTTCCTCCAAATCAACAAGATGGAGTTCGTAGAGCATATATTGGGAAGGGGCCTTATCAACCCATTCCTTCTAATAATCCAAAATATGTTGATAAGTATGGGCGGCGATTTTTGAGTTAATGGTATAAGTTATTTCCTGATTGGTTAGAATATTCACCAACCAAGGATGCCGCTTATTGCCTTCCATATTTTCTCTTTAGAAAGCCCCTTGGACTTTTTGGATCAAATACTTTTACTCGTGATGTCTTTCGATCTTGGAAGAAAGTTAATGAAGGATCTAATTGTGCATTCCTTTTTCATGCCGGAAAAATACAAACTCTCTCCACAAGAATGCAATGATAAGCTATCATGATTTGAAAAACTCTTTGCAACATAATCAAAAAGTGATTGAGAAACAAAGTTCTGAACAAGTTTCTAGAAACCGATTGCAACTCAAAGTTTCTATAGAAGTTGTAAAGCGGTTGACATTTCAAGGTTGTGCTTTACGGGGTCGTGATGAAACAGAAGATTCAACTAATCGTGGTAACTTTCTTGAATTAGTAAGTTTTTTGGCTTCTTAGAATGATGAGGTTGCTACAGTTTTAAAAAATGCTCCAAAAAATTCAAAGCATGTTTCTCTAAAAATCCAAAAAGAGATTCTATAACCCCCTCGTCCCGGTCTGGCCGAATGGCCGGTCCGAGTGGGCCACACGGGGAAAACCGAGTGAAAACCCCCTAAGGAATTCCCCCTCGGTTAGCAACCCTATTTTTTTTTCATTTTAAATCTTGTCTAGATGAGTATTTAATCCTATGTGGTCGTACAGCGGAACAACATTCACGAAACAAACAAATGAACTCAAATTAACATGTTACATCCCAATTTTATACTTATACTACAGGCGGTATCGATACACTTAAGGGGTGTATCGATACCCCTTCACTAGATTTAGGCTTTAACTGCAGGCTGTATCGATACCCTTAAGGGGTGTATCGATACCCCCTTGACTAGGTTAACAGGACAAAGTCAACCCGTAGAGGCCGTATCGATACACCCAAGGAGTGTATCGATACCCTCCCCAACGGTTGACTTCCTACGGTCAACGCTAAGATGACGGTATCGATACACCTGAGGCCGGTATCGATACCGAACTGGAAAGTAGCTACAGTGACCAAACTAGTATCGATACACCTCTCAAGTGTATCGATACACGAGGCCTGAACAAGAAGGTGGTATCGATACCGTACCAACCGTATCGATACCCCTGCACTGCAAAACCTCCCAAACTCAGCAAGAACGATCAAGACTCGAATCTAAATGCAATTTAGGACTTTCCTAGACCCGAACAAGCATTCATACAACATTCAAAGGTCATTGCTTAGCCATACAAGCACCCAACATGAGCATACATCAAGGGAACATGCAATTGAACCAAGATGACACTTAAACATCCAAAAACTCATACTTCAACATTCAACATAAGGCAAACTTAAGGACACTTAACCAACATTCAAGATAAGCAATTTAGGCATGGATTACAACTCAAACAAGGCATCACAAGCCATACAAAAGCAACATAACATGGAGTCTAAACAAGCTCCTAAACAACAACAATCATCCATCAAAAGACACATGTTCCATTGCTTAAACTATTACATGTTTAACATTTAAAATTCATACTTGATGTACTCGAGCCAACAACCACACTTGGAGGCCCTCCGCTTGCTCAAGCAACCCACGAACTAAGGATCTGCAATGTTGAACAAAGAGAGCGTAAGCAATGATGCTTAGTGAGGGTGAGCTCTTAAAAACAAACCTCAACATTGCAGGGTCCGAGCATGATCTAGCCAAGGCATTACACAAATATTCCAAGGATCCACAAGAGCCACAAGATAAGATGCATGAGCAGTATACAAGTAAATGTCATGATCAACAAGCTCTAAATCCTCAACACAAGTAGTCACATTGAACATCCAAATAAAGATCATTACTCTCAACACATTGATACATTTATCAACCAACATTGGCACCTAGCTATGACCCGAATACGCAGATAGACACATTGGAACCCACATCCAACAACCACATTACCTCACGGTGGGATTACACTCATCACCGGCCTCGCAGAGGGGATTCCACTCAACCTCACGCCCCGTCGATGGGATTCCACTCATCACCGACTATATTTAAATACAATTTCCGGGTGAACCCGTACTCCTCCTTGGTGACTCAACGCCACCAAGGCTACGCGCGACTTTTGACTCATGTGTACACACTAACATCCTAATGATCGATCATTTGTATTCAAGTATACTAGTGCCAACATTTACTCATTTCACATTACTCATCTCAATCAATTTCGTGCTTAACACGTACTCACCAATAACCATCATCATGCATGTCTCAAGCATCACAAGTCATATCTCATCTCACATGTATAATACAAAATACATAAGCACACATATCACATTTCATACGAGACATACACAACCACATAAATGAGTTCATCCAAAGGCTCTAGATCAAGCTTAGGATTAGGCTACCACCCTAATTCTAACTCTAGGTGGGTCTACCAAGCCCAACCTAGTCCATATACTCGAACCAACCATTTTAAATCCAGTTAAAACAATTAACCACTCACCTAAGCTTCCAAGCTCAAAGACCAAGCAAGCAACAACCTTCAACTTCCCGGATTCACTTCCGATGCTTCACCGACGCCCAAACTCGATTCTAATCAATCTCAAACACAAACAAAACATTCACAATCAATATCTCATCATCGGAACTAACCCGGATCAACATTTGCAAGCATCCAACACCCAAAACAAGTCCAAAACAGAATTTTCGAGCTGCCCGTAAAACCCACCAAAATCTTCCATTTCAAGCATCCAAACAACCATCAATTACACCCAAAGTGACCCTCATATATCATACTACCAACAACCCCCAAAATCCAACATTAAACAACTCTAATACCCACTTTAAAACCCTCCAAAAACCATCTTAAAACCCAATTCCGAAAATTGTTCAAAATCATTTGAAATTCACATATGATACACCCTTTGACTTCTATATACCATAACTAAGCATAACAAATCAAAATACTTCATTTATCAACATAAAAATCTCATTTTTAATCAAAATATTCAAAACTTCCATTTTCTAAAAACTTCATGAAAATTAAAATAAAAGGTACTTTCATGGAGAGGGAGATGAGGAGAAGTCAAAAATACCATTACCTTTCAAAACGGAGTTGAAATGAGGGAGCTTTGAAATGGGATAGTATATTGGGGAAGAGAAGCTCTATTTCACGTTGGAAATTTGGAAGAGGAAGACAATGAATAGTAAATGGGGTGTTTTGTTTTGTTTTAAATTTTAAAGGCCCAAATACCATCTTGACCTTAATGAAATGAAATATTCACAATGACGTGAAATCCATGGCTAAATGGAGTTTAATCTTAAAACATGGTCAACCCAAATAAATTAATTTTGAAAACAACTCGAAATATTATTTAGAGTATAAAACCGAGCCCAAAATAATATTAAAATATTATTTTCACCTAACCCCTAAACCCGGGTGTTACAACTCTCCCCCACTTAAGGAATTTCGTCCCCGAAATTACTTGGTGGGAACAGATATGAAAACTGCTCAACCATATCTGCTTTCCTCTCCCACGTGGCCTCTTCCACACCTCTGTGTCTCCACAACACCTTGACCAACTCTATGGTCTTGCCACGCAACACCTTGCTATCAGAAGCAAGTATCTCAACAGGCTCTTCATTATAGGACAAATCCGGATTTAACTTTATCTCCTCAACGAGCATCACATGAGAAGGATCCGATCTATATCTCCTAAGCATAGACACATGAAAGACATCATGGATCTTTTCTAACTCAGGAGGTAACCTCAAACGATAAGCTACAAGCCCAATCCGCTCAACTATCTCATACGGACCAATGAACCTCGGACTCAACTTGCCCTTCCGGCCAAATCTCATTACCTTCTTCCACGGAGACACTTTCAGAAACACTTTCTCACCCACTGTGTACTCAATCTCTTTCCTCTTCAAATCTGCATAATACTTCAGACGATCGGAAGCTGCTTTCAAACGGCCACAAATCAACTTTACTTTGTCGGTAGTCCCCTTAAGCAAGTCTGGCATAGGTAACAATCTCTGACCTGTCTCATCCCAACAAATCGGAGTCCTACATCGCCTACCATACAAGGCCTCATACGGTGCCATCTGAATACTAGACTGATAACTGTTGTTGTAAGCAAACTCAACCAATGGTAAGTGCTTCTCCCAGGAACCCTGAAAATCAATCACACAACAACGAAGCATATCCTCAAGAATTTGTATCACTCGCTCTGACTGCCCATCGGACTGAGGATGATAAGATGTGCTGAAATGCAAACGGCTACCCAAAGCACTATGCAAGCAACCCCAGAACCTCGAAGTAAATCTACGATCCCTATCTGAAACAATAGACTTCGGAACTCCATGAAGTCTCACAATCTCACGGATGTACAAGTTTGCCAACTTGTCTAAGGAATCCGTAGTGTTCACTGCTAAGAAGTGAGCACACTTAGTGAACCTATCAACAATCACCCAAACTGAATTCTTCTTCAAAGGAGACAAAGGCAACCCCGATACAAAATCCATGGTGATCCTCTCCCATTTCCATTTCGGAATCTTCAAAGGCTGTAGCAAACCTGAAGGAACCTGATGTTTTGCCTTCACTCTCTGACAAACCATGCAACGACTCACATACTCGGCTACATCTCTCTTCAAACCAACCCAAAAGTAATCATTCTTCAAATCTCGGTACATTTTGGTACTACCCGGATGCATAGAAAAGGGACTCGAATGTGCTTCACTCAGAATATGACGTCTCAAATCAACATCTTCTGGTACAACAATTCTATCTCTAAAGCACAACAAGCTCTCACCACTGAAACTATACTCGGCCGGTCTTCCTTCGGCTATGTCCTGAACATGAGGAACTAGGCTCGCATCTTGCAACTGCTTCTCTCTAATCAACTGAATCAAAGAAGGCTTCACTTGCAACTCGGTGATCAAACCACCATCATCAGACACACTCAATCTAGCAAACATAGCTCTCAGCTCGACGGCCACTTTTCTACTCAAAGCATCGGCTACTACATTTGCTTTACCCGGATGGTACTCGATGGTCAAATCATAATCTTTTAACAACTCTAGCCATCTTCTCTGTCTCAAGTTCAACTCTTTCCGTGTCATCAAGTACTTCAAGATCTTGTGATCGGTGTAAACTATACACTTCTCACCATACAAATAGTGACGCCAAATCTTCAATGCAAAAACAACTGCGGCCAACTCTATATCATGGGTAGGATAGTTCTTCTCATGAATCTTCAACTGTCGGGAAGCATAAGCAACAACACTCCTATCTTGCATCAAAACACATCATAAGCCTACGTAGGAAGCATCATTGTAAATCACAAACTCCTTACCTGAAACAGGTTGCACTAACACTGGAGCATTTGTCAAAGCTTCTTTCAATTTCTCAAAGGCCTTCTGTCTTGCATCTGACCATTCAAATTTGACTCCTTTTTGCAACAATTTAGTCAAAGGAGCAGCTGCTCTAGAGAAACCATCAACAAACCTCCTATAGTAACCGGCTAATCTTAGGAAACTCCTAATCTCGGTCACAGACTTAGGTTGTTTCCATCAACAATAGCCTCAATCTTCGATGGATCAACTCGGATGCCTTCGGCCGAAACAACATGGCCAAGAAATACAACCTCTCGAATCCAGAACTCACATTTACTAAGCTTCACATACAACTGGTTGCTCAACAATCTCTATAAAACAAACCTCAAGTGCTCATCATGCTCTTCTTCTATCTTCGAGTACACAAGTATATCGTCAATGAAAACAACTACAAATCGGTCTAGATAGTCTCTAAAAATTCTGTTCATCATGTCCATGAATGCTGCTGGTGCATAAATGAGCCCAAATGGCATCACAAGAAACTCATAGTGACCATATCTAGTCCTAAAAGCTGTCTTTGGAACATCACACTCTTTCACCTTCAACTGATAGTACCCGGACCTCAGATCTATCTTCGAGAACACTGAAGCACCTCTCAACTCATCAAACAAATCATCTATACGAGGCAACGTATACTTGTTCTTCACAGTCAACTGATTCAACTGTCTATAGTCAATACACATGTGCATGCTACCATCTTTCTTTTTCACAAACAACACTGGAGCACCCCACGGAGAACTACTAGGGCTAATGAAACCACGGTCTAATAATTCTTGCAACTGACTCTTCAATTCTTTCAACTTTTTCGGAGCCATACGATACAGAGCTATCGAAACTGGATTAGATCCTGAAACTGTCTCAATCACAAACTCAACATCTCTATCAGGAGGCAAACCCGACAACTCTTCAGGAAACACATCCGGAAAGTCACACACTGTTCTGATATCTTTCGGTCTAGCTTCACTCATATCCGGATTCATAACATAAGCTAAATAAGCCCCACATCCAGAGTCCATCAACCTATGAGCCTCTAAAGCTGACACCACATTAGACAAGAACTTAATGTTCTCGCCCACTACTACTACCTCGTAGTCATCAGAAAGCTTCAAAGAAATTCTCTTTGTCTCAAAATCCATACTAGCCCGATGCTCAACCAACCAATCCATACCCAAAATAATATCAAAACCGTAGAAGGGGAGTTCCATCATATCAACTGAAAACACATGACCCTGAATCTTCAGTGGACATCTCCTATACATACGTCTAACCACAACTGTCTCACCAAAAGAACTAGTAACATGCATACCTACATCTAAGATCTCAACAGGGATATCTAACTTCTGTGCATACTCACTTAAAATGTAGGAGTGCGTAGAACCCGAATCAACCAAAGAAAGCAAAGACATAGACTGTAACTCAAAATTACCTGCTATCACATCGGTGTCGTTCCCGGCCTCTCTCTGAGCATAAACTCTCGTTGGTCCTCCCGCCTCTGGCTGCACAGCCACAACATGAGCAAGGTTCCTCTGAGCATCTACCCTAGGTGTACCAGCCCTAGGCTGGAAGTAGCCACGTCCGCGCCCACGGCCTCTCTGAAAGTCATTCGCTCTCGCAGGAGCCTGAGCAATGTTTGATGCCTGAGCCGCCTGATGCAGACAATCCCTCCTAAAGTGGCCCCTCGAACCACAGTTCCAACAAGCATAGAAGTTACCCCAACACTCACCAGCATGCTGTCTCTCGCAACGGGTACACTCGGGCAAACGCCCTCCTCCTCTATGGCCCTGATGACCCCTACCATGGTGGCCACCGCCACGTCTATGATCAAACTGATGTTCGCCACCTCTGTGCCTTTTAGCATCTCTACCATCAAAGTGGTTATGCCTCTTACCAGAACTGGAACCACCAGATCGTTTGGCCGAACCCAAACTATGCTATAAATCCTTGGCCCTCGCGACCAATGCATCAAAGTCTGAGTAGTCAGAAGCCAACGTGTACCTCTTAATTTCCTCATTCAATCCATAACGGAAACGGTTGCAGCATTCCACTTCAGTAGGAACCAACTCTGGAGCATACTGGCTCAAGCGAACAAAGCGGATCTCATAATCAGTCACAGAAGCATCTCCCTGAGTGGGAGCCATGAACTCTCTCTTCTTCTCATCCAGGTACCTCGGTCCCAAGTACCTCTTCCTGAAAGCAGACTCAAAGAATTCCAAGTCTATCTTTGTCTCTCGAACCCCGGTAGTAATGGTGACCCACCAGGTGTAGGCATCACCCTGAAGCAACGAGATCACACAACCCAATCTACGTGCGCCCGCACAACCCATCTGAGCCAATATACGAACTGTCTTCTCCAACCATAACTCTGACCTCTCCGGAGTAGATCCTCTAAACTCCTCGGCCCCCAAGCTACGGAGCCTCTCCAAAGGTAGACTGGCATCGTCACACCTAGGCTGAGCTGCAGCCTGAGCTCCTGCAACTGCGGCCTGGAATGCTCCCGCTATTGCTTGCATAAGCGGAGTCATATCAAATCCAGCTGGACCTTGGCCACCTTGAGGCCCATCTCCTCCGGCTCCATCCTCGCCCCAACTCCAGGTGGAAGAGGTGGTGGTGGTGGAGGTGGTGGAGGAGCGCCAACTCCCGCGGCCACCAGCCCTTCAAGGTGAGCCTCCACACCAACTGCCGGCTCAACAGGAGCCGCAACCCGTGGTTCCTGACGAACCACTCTCGGCCTACCTCTCGGTCTAGACATCGTCTCACAGATATCAACTACAACCACAACAACAAAATCATTTTTCCAATGTAATAGTAGCAATGGGACTCTTACACACATGCTTTAAAATAAGACAATCAACATACTTGTCACACAAGCAATCACTCTTGCAAAACAAGCAAACACCGTGCAATTCAATTTAAAACTTAAACTTACCTCAATTACCTGCCCAAGGACTCGGTAACCTTAGGCTCTGATACCAACAAGTGTAACCCCCTCGTCCCGGTCCGGCCGCATGGCCGGTCCGAGTGGGCCACACGGGGAAAACCGAGTGAAAACCCCCTAAGGAATTCCCCCTCGGTTAGCAACCCTATTTTTTTTCATTTTAAATCTTGTCTAGATGAGTATTTAATCCTATGTGGTCGTACAACGGAACAACATTCACGAAACAAACAAACAAACTCAAATTAACATGTTACATCCCAATATTATACTTATACTACAGGCGGTATCGATACACTTAAGGGGTGTATCGATACCCCTTCACTAGATTTAGGCTTTAACTGCAGGCGATATCGATACCCTTAAGGGGTGTATCGATACCCCCTTGACTAGGTCAACAGGACAAAGTCAACCCGTAGAGGCCGTATCGATACACCCAAGGAGTGTATCGATACCCTCCCCAACGGTTGACTTCCTACGGTCAACGCTAAGATGACGTTATCGATACACCTGAGGCCGGTATCGATACCGAACTGGACAGTAGCTCCAGTGACCAAAATAGTATCGATACACCTCTCAAGTGTATCGATACACGAGGCCTGAACAAGAAGGTGGTATCGATACCGTACCAACCGTATCGATACCCCTGCACTGCAAAACCTCCCAAACTCAACAAGAACGATCAAGACTCGAATCTAAATGCAATTTAGGACTTTCCTAGACCCGAACAAGCATTCATCAACATTCAAAGGTCATTGCTTAGCCATACAAGCACCCAATATGAGCATACATTAAGGGAACATGCAATTGAACCAAGATGACACTTAAACATCCAAAAACTCATACTTCAACATTCAACATAAGGCAAACTTAAGGACACTTAACCAACATTCAAGATAAGCAATTTAGGCATGGATTACAACTCAAACATGGCATCACAAGCCATACAAAAGCTACATAACATGGACTCTATACAAGCTCCTAAACAACCAACAATCATCCATCAAAAGACACATGTCCCATTGCTTAAACTATTACATGTTTAACATTTAAAAGTCATACTTGATGTACTCAAGCCAACAACCACACTTGGAGGGCCCCCGCTTGCTCAAGCAACCCACGAACTAAGGATCTGCAATGTTGAACAAAGAGAGCGTAAGCAATGATGCTTAGTGAGGGTGAGCTCTTAAAAACAAACCTCAACATTGCAGGGTCCGAGCATGATCTAGCCAAGGCATTACACAAATATTCCAAGGATCCACAAGAGCCACAAGATAAGATGCATTAGCAATATACAAGTAAATGTCATGATCAACAAGCTCTAAATCCTCAACACAAGTAGTCACATTGAACATCCAAATAAAGATCATTACTCTCAACACATTGATACATTTATCAACCAACATTGGCACCTAGCTATGACCCGAATACGCGGATAGACATGTTGGAACCCACATCCAACAACAACATTACCTCACGGTGGGATTACACTCATCACCGGCCTCGCGGAGGGGATTCCACTCATCCTCACGCCCCGTCGATGGGATTCCACTCATCACCGACTATATTTAAATACAATTTCCAGGCGAACCCGTGCTCCTCCTTGGTGACTCAACGCCACCAAGGCCACGCTCGACTTTTGACTCATGTGTACACACTAACATCCTAATGATCGATCATTTGTATTCAAGTATACTAGTGCCAACATTTACTCATTTCACATTACTCATCTCAATCAATTTCGTGCTTAACACGTACTCACCAATAACCATCATCATGCATGTCTCAAGCATCACAAGTCATATCTCATCTCACATGTATAATACAAAATACATAAGCACACATATCACATTTCATACGAGACATACACAACCACATAAATGAGTTCATCCAAAGGCTCTAGATCAAGCTTAGGATTAAGCTACCACCCTAATCCTAACTCTAGGTGGGTCTACCAAGCCCAACCTAGTCCATATACTCGAACCAACCATTTTAAATCCATTTAAAACAATTAACCACTCACCTAAGCTTCCAAGCTCAAAGACCAAGCAAGCAACAACCTTCAACTTCCCGGATTCACTTCCGATGTTTCACCGACGCCCAAACTCGATTCTAATCAATCTCAAACACAAACAAAACATTCACAATCAATATCTCATCATCGAAACTAACCCGGATCAACATTTGCAAGCATCCAACACCCAAAACAAGTCCAAAATAGAATTTTCGAGCTGCCCCTAAAACCCACCAAAATCTTCCATTTCAAGCATCCAAACAACCATCAATTACACCCAAAGTGACCCTCATATATCATACTACAAACAGCCCCCAAAATCCAACATTAAACAACCCCAATACCCACTTTAAAACCCTCCAAAAACCCTCTTAAAACCCAATTCCGAAAATTGTTCAAAATCATTTGAAATTCACATATGATACACCATTTGACTTCTATATACCATAACTAAGCATAACAAATCAAAATACTTCATTTATCAACATAAAAATATCATTTTTAATCAAAATATTCAAAACTTCCATTTTCTAAAAACTTCATGAAAATTAAAATAAAAGGTACTTTCATGGAGAGGGAGATGAGGAGAAGTCAAAAATACCATTACCTTTCAAAACGGAGTTGAAATGAGGGAGCTTTGAAATGGGATAGTAGATTGGGGAAGAGAAGCTCTATTTCACGTTGGAAATTTGGAAGAGGAAGACAATGAATAGTAAATGGGGTGTTTTGTTTTGTTTTAAATTTTAAAGGCCCAAAGACCATCTTGCCCTTAATGAAATGAAATATTCACAATGACATGAAATCCATGGCTAAATGGAGTTTAATCTTAAAACATGGTCAACCCAAATTAATTAATTTTGAAAACAACTTGAAATATTATTTAGAGTATAAAATCGAGCCCAAAATAATATTAAAATATTATTTTCACCTAACCCCTAAACCCGGGTGTTACAGATTCTTTGTCTTTTTCGATCTAGAATCCAAAAGCATATTCGAGAGGAAATTGGAGAACAAAATTTTTGTGTCATAGTTGATGAAGCTCGTGATGAATCAAAAAGGGAATAAATGGCGATTGTGTTGAGATATGTTGATAAGGAAGGTTTTATACGTGAAAGATTTTTTGATCTAGTCCACGTGAAGGAAACTACTTCGTCTGCATTTAAGAAGGAGATTTGTGATGTTCTTTCACATCATTGTTTGAATCTGAAAGACATAAGAGGTCGAGGATATAATGGAGCTAGCAATATGCATGGGGAATTCAATGGTTTGCAAGCATTGCTCCTTAAAGAATGTCCATTTGCTTTTTACATTCATTGTCTTGCTCAATGATTACAATTGACCTTGGTGGTGGCATCCAAAAAAGTGATTCCGGTTGCACAATTTTTCTCATATTTGACTATCATTATAAATTTAATTATGTCTTCGTGCAAGAGACAAGATCAGTTGAGAGATGCCCAAGCAAGATATATTGCAGATATGATTGCTATTGAAGAATTAGAAATGGGAAAGGGAAAAAATCAGATTGGCACTTTACAATGTGCAAGAGATACAAGATAAAGTTCACATTTAACTTCTCTTAGTAGTTTGCTCAAGATGTTTGATGCCACTTGTTTTGTTCTTGAGAACGTCATGAGTGATGGAAACTTGACTCAAAGAAGTGAAGCAGATAGTGTTTATGATGTGATGACATCTTTTGAGTTTGTATTCATCGTACACCTCATGATAGATCTTTTGAGTATCACTAATGACCTTAGTCAAGCTTTGCAACGTAAGTCTCAAGATATACTAAATGCTTTATGTTTGGTATCAAGTGCAAATAAACTTATACAAAGATTTAGAGAAGAAGGATGGGATCCTTTACTTGAAAAAGTAATGATGTTTTGTGATAAACATTATATAGAGATCCTCGATATGAATGCTCCATATAAAGGTGGTAGAGGGAGGCCTCGACTTCAACGAGATGTCATCTCAGTTAGGCATCATTATCGTGTTGATATAGTTGTCTCTGCTATTGACTCTCAAATGCATGAGATAAACATTATATTCAAATATGACATGATGGAGTTACTTGAACTTAGTTTTGCTTTAGATCCAAGGGATGGTTATAAATCATTTTGCATTGCTGATATATGCAAGCTTGCAAATAATTTTTACTCGGAAGACTTCACAGAGCAAGAAAGATTGCACTTGAAAGTTCAATTAGAACATTCTGAGTTAGAAGCTCGTGGGAGCCTTGAATTAAGAAATGCGTCAACAATTTTACAACTCTGTCAAGTGTTAGCAAATACTCAAAAGTCAAGTATTTATCATCTTCTTGATCGACTTGTTCGTCTTGTTTTACTCTTCCTGTTTCTACTGTGACCACGGAATGAGCTTTTTCGGCTATGAAACTAGTGAAGACTCACTTGCGTAACAAAATGGAGGATGAGTTTTTGTCGAGCTACTTAATAACATATATTGAGAAGGAAATTGCTCGTTGTTTATCTGTAGATTCTCTTATTGACGACTTTGATCTAATGAAAGAGCGTCGAGCACAATTTCGAATGCCTACTTTTGACATGTAAGAGAGTCCTTTTGCAATATTTTGTAGGTTCGCAATTATTACTTCTCTTAGAAGTTTTTTTTGTTTGTTCTTAAGTATTTCAGGAGTTATCTTATAAGTCAAATTTCTGTATTTTGTAAGTTTTCTTCACCTTTTAGAAGTAAAACTCAAGCATATTAATGCAAATTGTAAATCATTGTTCTTGTGAAAGGGAAATGAGAATGGAGAAGAACCTTTTTGTAACCCCCTAGACCCGCCTATGCGTTTCAACGGATCCTAGAAAGTCACATTAGGGTCACTAGAGCGACCCACGGTGAAAAATACACATGAAAACATTTCTTTCTCGAAACACTTATTAAACTGTAAAATCATCTTCTGTTTAAAATAAAAATTTTCGGAAATCATTTAAACACATAACAAAAATTTCAGAAAGCATTTTACATACACTGACATGAAACAATACATGACATACATGCCCACTAACTATACAATACCGTACTCTAGAGGCAACGCCGAGGGAACTCCGAACACTGATGTCAACCATTATGTCATGCTATAATCTTTTAACCTGCGATGATAAAAACAACGTGAGCTTGGAAAAGCTCAGTAATACAGAACTACCAAAAGATGCTATAAGCACATGCAAACATATGGTAGGCATAACATTTTTATGATGTTCCAAGCAATACTTGTCTCCATTTATGTTTCGTTAGTTTAGTGAAGAACTATTCTTGGGGACTACAAGATTTGTTCTTTCTAAGTTACTGAGTATTAAAAGAGAGCTTATTGTTCAGAGAATCAACAGAGTGGCGGGTTGGAGAAGTTAAACCACGAAGCCTAGTGTGTTTTAATAAGTTGCAAATCAATGTACCTAAGTACTTAACATCATATCATATGAGCACATAACAGATTAAATGCAAACGTTAAATGTTCATACAGAAGTTTACAAGAACTACCCTCCAACCTTACACCAATATGCAGTCCCCCAAAACTGCATGCAGAAGGTCTTACCCTAGGCCTGAGGCGTAGGAGCCTACCTAAGGGAATGTCTTAGGTCCAGAAAGACTTACCCTAGGCCTGTGGGCGTAGGAGCTTAACAGAAGGGTTTACCAGCTGGATCAGGGTTGTACCTGCAGACACTTCATAACATAACCCAACAGTATACCCCAAACAGTAATCGGTGTTCAGATTCCAGACATGAGTAACATAATACATGTATCAGACACATTCTATTCAGAGTATCAGAAACAGAAGTTCATGCTTTTGACAGATAAATGGGCATACTATTGAGCAGAGCATACATTTTCAGCATTCATCATGCAAACAAATTATCACATCCTATGTCAAACTAACAGATCATGCTAACAAATTCATCAAACAGTCAGACAATACCATCACAGATCAAACGATCACCTACCAAGTATACAGATTGATCAGACATATATCAGGTAGGCAGAGAATGTCATCATATATCAAGTTCATCGTTTTATCTCATTTTCTAACATAGTGATGTAATCTCAATGACAATTGAAATGTTCAACAAACATAATATTATTCATGATTAAATAATTATACAATCCATTCAACAGAATATATCACACATGGAACACACTAGGTGGGACAGATCATTTCTTGGAGATGCTTGGCATTTACGGAATGGGACATATACTCTTGACAACTTGAACGGATTTCTAAAACGTGGCCCCTAATAAAAAGGGGGGGTTCATACTAACGGTTTAACTCAGATATTCGGGAGGTGATTCATGAAGATCTTAGAGAGTTCAGATATATTATGGGTACTTTAGTCCTTTAAGCATATAAGGGCATTATGGTCATTTTGACGTTCATATATATTCTGGTAATTATACCAACATTGAAAACAATAATTCACAGAACTCGGGTATCCTATTTGCTCACAAGTTTTCTAACCGGATAATCAAGAATTTCTAAATTAAAGTCTTTTAAGTTATCAGTTATTTTCAGTGATGTTCCGATTATTTAGGCTATCATGGCCTTTTAGTTATCTGACTGTCATGACAAATTTTATAATATGGCACAATCATATCAGAACGAAAATTATAATTCTCAGGGGCTCTAACAATTTATCATACCTCCAGAAATTGTTTAATTCGGCACAACTCAACTTGACAATACTTAACATTTCTTTCCGAATTACCATTTGGTACCTCCATCATTTACGTACTCAAACGAGATTAAGTCATCCTAACTCTCCGGCCCTTCACAGACGATTCATTCATTATAGAACTTGAGGGTATAACGCCATTCAAATTAATCAGACATTTCGGTGCTCGAAGGCATTCTCGTCTTTTTGGCCATTACGAACATTCTCATTTAATTCACGCATTACTATCATAAGGATCGATTTAGGATTTCAACAATACTTCCAAGAAATTCTCATTCATGTGTTATACAAAGTTAGAGGGATTATCCAAGTTTGTATTACACGTATTGCATATTGATGCCGAAGTCTTTCCATTAAAACATACGTCTTGGGTAGTGTAAACTTCATAATCAGGTTGAATGCAGATTTTAGGTCATTTCCTTTATCAGAGGGGTAGTTTAGTAATACTTATGCTCTAAGGGCATTTTCGTAATTTCATATCCAACATCTCATACTCTGCATTCTGAACATTTGTTCTTAGACACCATTTATAGAGTTTCAGATTTAACTGTATTATTATTAGCACTTTCGACACTCCTGATATATATTAATATCATTATCCGAGTATTTTGATCTTACTGACTCTCATACTTATTTTTCGTATCGAAT
Organism: Hibiscus tridactylites; assembly: GCA_958450335.1. NCBI lineage: Eukaryota > Viridiplantae > Streptophyta > Magnoliopsida > Malvales > Malvaceae > Hibiscus > Hibiscus tridactylites. The sequence continues at coordinate 11,565,130 of OY288292.1, read as the reverse complement.
TCGGCTGAAGCAGAGTTCACAAAACACTCATCATAAGCATGCACGCTTTAACCAGATATCAACATGTACATTAAGCATACAAGGGGTAGTAGTGTATTACCTTTAATACTTGCTATATCGGTTGACCATTATACTCCGTTCGATCATTCTCGAACCCGAATGCGACGTCCTCTACACCCTGAATACAAGGAACTTCGAATACCCAAAATTAAACTTGTCGGTCGGTTATCGGACGGTCGCCGGGGTGGTCGCTGGGGTAGTCGTCGGAAGCCCCAAAAACCTCATTTTCGCCAGAAAAATAAAAAGAAAAACATTGTTAGATCAACCCAAATATTAACAACACAAAAATAGGCCGGAATCTTGTCGGAAATTACCGAAAATGCCTAAAATCCATCGGAAAGCTTGAAGCTCCGATGAGCATCTTATTGGCGTCGAATGGATGATCGGTTGATTGGGTTTTATCCGTCGTGACGTGGGGAACCCAGATCTGGTGGCCGTGACACGAACGGGCGGCGAGGATGGCCGAAAAACTCAGAAAACCGAAGTGACATTTTTTTGTTTCCGACGAACCTTCAAACGCACTCCCACGGCAAACGTTGACGGAATAGCGCGACTGGCTGGTGGCCTTGAATTCACTGCACGACGACAAGCACACTGGTGGCGGCGGTGGCACACACGACGCGGCGGTGACGGAGATTGGCCAGTGAAGACCTTGGGTTGAGGTGCCCCTTTGAAAACCCAGATATTCCCCTCTCCCTTTTTTTAGATTCGAATGGGTATCCCCAGGTAGGTGGGGAGTCAAAAGCTTTAAATTCTGATTTGAATCGAAAGGATAAAACTTAATAATATGATGAAGTAACTAAAGACCAATTGAGGTCTTAGATCAGATGGTTAAAGAATGGCTTAACATGTGAGGGGCTGAGGGTTTGAAACCTCTCGATAGCACCTCTTTCCTTTTTTTTATTCTTTTTTTTTGGCTAAAACTCAGGGTGTTACACTTTTTATGTGTACATTTTGTTCTTGCTTTTATTATGATTGCTATTTTGCATTGAATTGTGTCACTATAGTTTATATAAAAGTTCACCCCCCTAAAATAAAATCCTTGGTCCGTCCCTGCTTCAAATACTTCAAATTTGAGAACACACTCAAAAGTTTTTTTTGTTTGTTCTTAAGTATTTCAGGAGTTATCTTATAAGTCAAATTTCTGTATTTTGTAAGTTTTCTTCACCTTTTAGAAGTAAAACTCAAGCATATTAATGCAAATTGTAAATCATTGTTCTTGTGAAAGGGAAATGAGAATGGAGAAGAATCTTTTTATGTGTTCATTTTGTTCTTGCTTTTATTATGATTGTTATTTTGTATTGACTTGTGTCACCGTAGTTTATATAAAAGTTCGCCCCCTAACATAAAATCCTGAGTCCGTCCATGCTTCAAATACTTTAAATTTGAGAGCACACTCAAAATTCTAAAAAATCGAATTGTTTAGTTTCATAAGTGTTAAGTTTTTTAATCTAAACTAATAAAGTAATAGATGACACTGAAATTACTAGTGTTTAGGTTGACCATAAAAAATATTAAATAATGATAATTTTCGACGACAATTAAAAAAAATATTTTTTAAATGTTGATGGAGAAGATGATGAGATAGAAGAAAAGAAATTGATCATTTCAGTATAAAAATTAATAAAATATATATTTTGACATCTATGTCACATCTAAATTGCCACCTGACTCAAATGTAATGATTGATCGGTAATTATTCTATGCACAGACATTAGAAACAAAAAAAAATTACAAATATCTTAGTTTTAGGCTTTAGAGACTTTCATTTAGGGTTTAGTGTTTAGGCTTTAAGTGTAGGAGTTTTGAATTTAATGGGGTTGTTATTAGAATTTAAGGTTTAATGTTAAAATTTAGGGTTTATAGGTTAAAATACAAAGTCCTAACCATATTACCCTAACCCTAATACTAACCCTAAACTTTAAATTTTAACAATGGATTCTAAATTATAAACCCTACACCTAAACACATAAACTATAAACCCTAAACCGAGTCATTAAACCCTGAAGCTGAGACGCTTATCAAAAATTTTCATTTCTACTGCCAGTACATGAGATATTTTCTCATGATTTATTGGCTCCTAAAATTTAATAATTAATGTGACTAGCACCTTATTTCACCTATCAAATTTGCCTTTTGGTTGAACCCACCAAGTGTTCCAGTGAAAAGTGGATTATGTTCATTCTAAGACAAACATGTTCAAATCGTTTCATCTATGAGGTGCATACGCATTATCAAAAGATTAAAAATATATATGAACATATATTATCTTTTAATCACTTTTAGACCATTAAAAAAAAATTCATTTCGGTTCTTCATCACATTCTTTAGACTTATTGAATAAAAATATTTATCACAATTCCTTAATTTCCAAAGCTTATTGTAAAAAAGAAAACATAATATTCTATTAAATGAGACGCCAGAATTTCCAAGGCATTGAATGGTTGATTATGCAGCCAAGTTTTCTTAATTAATTTTAGTAAACATAAAATGACTTTTAAATATCATTTTTAGCATATAACAAAATAAATTTATATATTATATTAGAAAGTTAATATATATAAAAAAAACGTACATTCAAGCTATCAAAAACATGTGTTAATCTCTTAATTATATATTAAAAACGAAGTCTACAATGATAATCCTCCTCTTTTCACTTGAAAGTTGAATCTAATGATCAAAGCCGTTGCCAAAACATCGTTTTCTACCTTCGATGTTGATGAAATTTGGCGAAACCCTAAATCCTTTGATGAAAGTTGGTGAAATTGGCCAAGACATCGTTTTCTATCATTGATCAAAGCTGTTGCCAGATTTCATAATTTCAATTATGTATGACAAAATAAAATAAATGCTATATAATTATATAAATAAATTAAAGTTTATATAATACGTTTTGTAAAATGTTTGAAGATTTTTACATCGATATATTTGTTAAAAAAAATTACATTAGTATAATACTTTAAAAATAAATTGTAAGAATTTTCGTGTTGGTAGCTATTAGGGTCATTTGCTTTTGTGTTTTTGCTTTCTTTGGTGTTGGTGCTCTTTCAGCTTTTTTTTAGCGTTGTCTCGTCATACTCTTCTACTCCAATTAAAATTAACGATGTTTTTTACACATAGCAACATAATGTTATATGATTTTTTTAATAAAATTGTATGGTTATTGATACAAATAAACTAAAAGCATTATAGTATAGCGGTCATGTTTGAATGGTTGGGATGAAGAAAGACTGTTGAGAGAGCGCGCACATGTTTGGAATTTTTTTAAAAAATAATTTGTCCTTCATAATAATGTTTGACACAATAGTAATGAATTTTCAACACTTGACTTGTAGGGAATTGTCTTGAAGAAGAAGAAGAAGAAGAAGAAGAAGAAGAAGAAGAAGAAGAAGAAGAAGAAGAAGAAGAAGAAGAAGAAGACATGATTTAAATATTAATTGATATATCAATTATCAAGTGACTAATTTTATTGATGTTTCGGACACCAATTCGATAGAAAAAATTATATACATTTTATAAATAAAATTTTTCAAATTCGAATCTTATAGAAATAACCATACTCCTTTTTTCAATGAAATTATTTCTTTAATTCGACTGTTTATTGTTGTTGTCGTTATAAGATAATGTTTAGACAATGTGATCCAATTAGTTGTATCATTTATTAAATTTTGGAAAACGAGTTACTTGTTTACATGTAATTATAATTAACTTGATGAATTTACAATTAATTAAAAATGATTTACCCAAATATTACCGTTAAAAAATTATTTTTCCTGCTTACACTCATCTCAAATTATTTTTTGATCTAACATCCTTTAAGTGAACTCATCACGCTAATCTAGAAAGTTAAATTAAAAATTTAAAATTCATGGAACTCTCAAACTAATATAGGGAGTTCTATTAAAAATAAAGTGTAAAATACAAAAATAATGACTCAACTTTTGCCTCTCTCATATTTTACTCACTCATCTTTAAATTGAGTCGATTTAATGACTCAATTTTTAAAATTGAGTTTTTATCATCACCCAACCGTTATATTATGGATGACGTTAATGATGTGGCATTTTTTATTTATTTGGCCGCCACGTAAGCACACACACGTGTTAAAAAATGATTGTTATAAAAATCCCCTTTACTCAAATGAATCCCTAATTTCCTTTGCTTGCGTTCTGAAACGAAGATAGAGAGGGGCTAACAGAGGAATGAAAAGGTTGAAACAAGAGGTTATAGGGGATGAGGGGAACGACACCCCAATTTGTTGCTGGTGTGGCAAGGAAACAGTATTGAAGACTGCATAGACTAACAACAATCCAGGTCGACAATTTTATGGGTGTTCGAATTACGGTAACCGATTTTACAAGGATTGTCATTTTTTTTAATGGTACGATCCTCCAATGGATTCTCGTACAAAGGTTCTTCTTATTGGTCTGCTAAACAAAATCAAAGCAAAGGATAGGGAGAGAAGAAATGAAAGATTTTTTGGTTTTGCGCAGTCATAGATTCTATTATTTTGACTGCGTTTTTATGGGTATCAAATGAAGGAAGATTAGAGATAACAATGGGAGGTTTTGTGAAAGATATTATCTGAATAGGTATTTTGAGTATGAATTTATGTATTTTGTGAATGAATATTTCGAAGGTCGAAGGGGAGAAATAGTAATGTCACTGAGTATTTTGTGAATTGGTATTTCTTAGGTAGAATGAGTATTTTGAATGTAGAATGTAAAATTCAAATGAACATCAAATATGTATGTGTTATGTTGATGGAATTTTTATGGTTGTGTTATGAAAGGGAACTATTTTCTTAACATTATGTGGAATGGTTATTAACATTTGATGGTTATGTTATGGTTGTGTTATAAAAAAATAATGTAAGGGGAAATAAGTAAAGTATAATGGCAAAATTATTGTTTGTAAATTGTATTCACATACTAACTTTATAATGTAATCTTCACAATTGTGTAACAAAATATCACCATTAGTGATCACAAGTTACCAAAGTATTTAATAACATATAAAAAATACCTAAACAAAATATCATAAGATTCCATCCACTAGTGACCATGACTGTGAGTGGCCTAATTTACTTAGGTCATTGGCCACATATACACAAACACCTACACAAAAAAATGGTTTCATTCACTAGTGACCTAAAGGCAAATTGTTTTTATAAAACACCATTAACAAAAGAAATTATATTCTGAAATTCATCTCCATCTAGTACTCTTTGAAGCAGGGTCTTCTTGTGATTGATTCTGGACTGAGCCTTGAGTGCTTTGAGAAGGTATCCATCTGATAGTGGTGACTGAGCCTTGACTGCTTGGACCTGCTGCATTTAAAGTTGGTGCTCTTTTAACCTACAATAAATAAAAATGAAACATGTGCGGTCAGTTTATTGTATAAAATATCTATTGTAAAGAACAACAAATTAAAATATGTCTAAACTTACAGCAAGTTTAGGCCTCTGTATTGGTGGAACATATGCAGTGGATGAATCCATAATTTGGACAATGGATGAATTCATAGTTGGACCTGCTGCATTTGAACTTGATGTTTGCTGAGAGACATTAGGAATTGAAGCCTTTGGACCATTTCTTCTAGGTTTTCTCACATTGTTATTGGAAGACAAGGGGTTGTTGCCACCAACTTGTCCCCTGCAAGACCTTTTGTTGTGTCCTGCATTGCCACATTTTGAACAAGTCATTCGAACAAGTCCCTTCTTCGAAATTCTTCTAGTAGAAGTTAAAATTTCATCTGCCTCCTTTCTTCTACATCTTTGAGGTCGTCCAACAGGTATTCGAATAATAGGTGGCAAGATGGGCTCATTTGTTACATGGTGTGCCCACTGTTTTGGTACTCTTAATGGTTTGACCATGTGAGAATAAATCTGAAGCTGAGTTTCTTTCTTGTAGCAGTTGTTGACATAAGCTTAAGGTCTATCACCTCTCATTAAAATGGTTGATTTGGCATGTATACAAGGATTCTTGTAAAGAATAAAAATATAAATTACTGTAATAGCACATAGTCAAAGATGGTCAAATAAGATTAAAATATTTTTAATTGAACTATAATAGTCAGATCCCACTTTTTTGTAGCTACATGAATGTGCTCCCAAGTCTACAATGTGCTGATCATCATGTCCAGCAGGGACCTCATATTTGATTCCCCAGCATTCTTAGGCCAGCATCTGCAATATACGCATACGAGTTCAAGTGAAAAATGAATTGGAAAAACAGTAGCAAAGTTTAAGTGTTCAAGTGAAAGTTGAATTGGAAAAACAGTAGTACAATTTACTGAGAAAATTGAATACTGACCTTACTAATTGCACAATAAGTTTGTCAACCTTCTTTTAAATCTTTGGACAAAGAGTCCCACAATCTTTTGAGCATTCTCAGCCTTTTTAGCAAACATGTTCATTATCTTGCATCTGATCATCTCCATTAATGTCAAAATTGGTTTATCCCTCGCCTCTAGTATCATCTTTACAAATGACCAATAAATAACAAATGACAACATAGTATAGAGATAAAACATTTGGAACTGATTTTGAAGTTTACCTTGTTAAAGCTTTCACAGAAATTGTTGAGGAGCAAGTCAGATTTTGAATGTGTTTCAAAATGTGACTTGGACAATAGCCTAGGATCTTTGTTCTGCATCCACTCAAATGCATCTTCTGAAATTGCTTTCATTTCCTTCATAGCTCCAGTGAATTCCTTCATGTATGTGACCCTTGCAGCCTTCCAAAGGGCATCCTTTAATGCTTTGCCAGTGAAGCCTCTTTTGTTCTTGAAGTTTGAATACAAGTGTCTAACACAACCTCTACGCTCAGCATTCGGAAACAACTATGAAATGGATTGAATTAGACCCTGCAACACAATAAATAAATGATTAATAGTAAACAATTAATAGTAAACAATAAAGAAATTTGTTCATTACCTTCTGTTTGTCAGACATGAAGGTATAGTGATGGGAGTTGGTTATTTCCAAATCTTCTTCTAGAATTTGAAAAAAACCAAGACCAAGAAGATGTATTTTCAGATTCAACAACAACATATGCCAAGGGATAGATACAATCATTTCCATCTATCCCAATTGCTGCCAACAAATATCCTTGATAATGGCCTTTGAGAAAACACCCATCAACACAAATGATTCGTCTACATCCAGCCTTAAAGCCATATTTGCAAGCTTGTAGACAAACATACATTCTCTCAAAAACCCCACTATCTAAACAACATATGGTGGTTGTCCCAGGGTTTGTTCCTATCAAATCACCAAGATAGTCATATATATTTGTATATTGCTCTTCATCATCCCCATGAAGCTTTTTTAGAGCTAATTTCTTTGCTCTACAGCATTTTGTTAATGGAACATGCAAAATGTGATCATTTTCCACATCATTTTGAAGAGAGCAACTAGAATAGGTGGGATCAACCCTCTATTTTTCCATGTATGTTTCTGCCAACCATGTAGAAGTACAATTTGCATTCACAGTATCCCTAATGCAAGTATGCTCCCCTATGTATGTTTTAATTTGCCAACAACTTTCCTTCACTATCTTTGGATTCAATCTTGATGCCCAGATCATCCAAGGACAACCATCCTTGCTAACTGTAACCCCCTAGACCCGCCTATGCGTTACAACGGATCGTAGGAAGTCACATTAGGGTCACAAGAGCGACCCACAGTAAAATACACATGAACACAATTTTTTCTTTCTCAAAACACTTATTAATCTATAAAATCAACTTCTGTTTAAAATACTATTTCAGAAAATCATTTAAACACATAACAAGAAATTTCAGAAAGTACTTTACAATCTCAATCACAAAACCATAAGTGACATACATGACATACATGCCCACTACCTATACAGTATCGTACTCCAGAGGCAACGCCGAGGAAAATCCGAACACTGATGTCAAACATTAGATCATGCTATTTTCTTTGAACCTGCGATGGTAAAAACAACGTGAGCTTTGAAAAGCTCAGTAATACAGAACTACCAAAAGATACTATAAGCTCATGCAGATATATGGTAGGCATAACATTTTTATGATGTTTCAAGCAGTGATAGTCCTCTATTTCTATTATACTATTTCGAGGTTTCATCATACTCAAGAATAATGATATTTGTTCTTTAATCAGACATTGAGAATTGGACGGAAATAATATAGGCTGGTAACATACAAGGTAGGAATCAGAGAGTTTGGCGTCTAGTGTGTTCCAATAAGTGCAGATCAACATACATAAGTACTTAACATCATATCAAATGAGCACATAACAGATTAAATGCAAATGTTCAATGTTCATACAGAAGTTTACAGGAACTACCCTCCAACCTTACACCAATATGCAGCCCCCCAGAACTGCATCCATAAGGACTTACCCTGGGCCCGATGGGCATAGGTGCCACCTAAGGGGATGCCTTAAGTCCATAAGGACTTACCCTAGGCCCGATGGGCGTAGGTGCCACTCAAGGGGAGACCTTGAGTCCATAAGGACTTACCCTAGGCCCGATGGGCATAATTGCCACCTAAGGGGATGCCTTAGGTCCATAAGGACTTACCCTAGGCCTGATGGGCGTAGGTGCCACTCAAGGGGAGACCTTGAGTCCATAAGGATTTACCAGCTTGATCAGGGCTGTACCGACAGAGACTTCATATCATAACCCGACAGTATACCCCAAATGACAATCGGTAATAAGATTTCATACATGAGTAACATAATACATGTAACAGACATATTCTATTCAGAGTATCAGAAACACAAGTTCATGCTTTTGATAGATAAATGGGCATACTATTGAGCAGGACCGACATTTTCAGCATTCATCATGCGAACAGATTGTACCATCATTGGTCAAACTAACAGATCATGCTAACAAATTCATCAAACAGTCATCACAGGTCAAACGATCACATACCAAGTATACAGATTGAGCATACATATATCAGGTAGACAGAGAATGTCATCATATATCAAGTTCATCAAACATAATATTATTCATATTAAATCATTACACAATCCATTCAACAGAATACATCGCACATGGAACACACTAGGTGAGATAGATCATTTCTTAAAGATACTTGATATTTAAGGAATGAGACACATTAAACTTTTGATAATTTAAACGGATTTCTGAAATGAGGTCCCTATTAGAAAGGGGTTCGTAAAACGATTCATATCATGTATTCAAGAATTGATACATCAAGATCTTAGAAGGTTCAGATATATTATGAGTACTTTAGTCATTTAAGCATACAATGGCATTATGGTCATTTCCACATTCATGGATAGCCTGGTAATTATACCAACATTGAATAAGCAATTGTTCACAGAACTCGGGTATCCTATTTGCTCATTAGTTTTCTAACCGGACATTCAAGAATTTCTAAATTAAAATCTTTTAAGTTATCAAATATTTTCAGTGATGTTTCGATTATTTAGGCTATCATGGCATTTTAGTTATTTGACTGTCATGACAAATTTTATACTATGGCTCAATCGTATCAGAACAAAAAATATGATTCTCAGGGGCTCTAACAATTTGTCATACCTCCAGAATTTGTTTAATGCGACATAACCCAACTTGACAATAGTTACCAACGTTCAGATGTGAGTAATCGATGTGCATCAGAACTTAACACTGATTGTATTGTATGTCTGAACAGTCGCCTTCATACTTTAATATATGGTTTAACTTTGAGTAATCGAACATACAATCTATGCGGATCTTCCTACCTTACATTGATATGGTGAGCGATGGGTATACACGTGTCATATTTCTCAACACTTAAGGGAACCTTAGCTATTTAAGTCTTATTAACAATTCCAAGATTTCGTCAAATACATAGTTATTGATTAACTCATTAGGGTATTTCAGTTATTTAATCTAAGATAAATCTACCATTTCTTTCTGAATTACCATTTGGTGCCTCCATCATTCACGTACTCAAACGAGATTAAGTCGACATAACTCTTCGCCCCTTTACAGATGGTTCATTCATTACAGAACTTAAAGGTATAATGCCATTCAAATTAATCAGACATTTAGGTGCTCGAGGGCATTACCGTTTTTTTGTTCATTACGATCATTCTCATTTCATTCACGCATTATTGTCATAAGGATCAACTTGGGATTTCAACAATATTTCTAGAGAATTCTCATTCATGTGTTATACAGAGTTTGAGGGATTATCCAAGTTTGCATCACACGTATTGCATAATGATGCCGAAGTCTTTCCATTAAAACATACCTCTTGGGTAGTGTAAATTGCATAATCAGGTCGAATGCAGATTTTAGGTCATTTCCTTTCTTAGAGGGGTAGTTTAGTCATACTTATGCTCCAAGGGCATTTTCGTAATTTTATAATTAATATCTTTCACTCTGTATCATGGGCCTTGATTCTTACACATTGTTTATTGAGTTGCGGATTAGCTGAATTTAACTATTAGAACTTCTGATACTGTTGGCCCATTAGTAATTTTATTCGGATAATTTGGTCTTAATAATATCCATACTTATTGCTCGAATCTAATTTAATTTAAGCAGAATTTACAGTATACGTCATCATAAGCATGCATGCGTTAACCGAATATCAACATGTTCATAAAGCATACAAGAGGTAGTAGTGTATTAACTTAGTTCCGAGCTATAACAGTTGATTCATGACACCTCATTCGATCACACTCGATCCCAAGATTCGACGGCCCCCAACATCTCAAACTCAAGGGTACTTTGATACCTTCAACAACATAGATTCACATTTCAGTCCTTATTGAGAGAGTTCATAACAAAAATTAAATACATATAAGCAATCTCGGATTCAAGGTCAGATTCGGTGGCTTTCGGGTTGGAATTTCGCAAAACGGGCTTCAAAATCGGACTCAGGACGTCGAAAAACATAAAATATGAGTTTTCGAAAAATTTGACTTTTTGGTCAACGGTCAAAGTCAACACTAACGTCAGCAGGTCAACGCTGACGCCAGCAAGTCAACTGAGAAGGTCAACTGAGTTGACTCGGGCTAACTCAGACGAGTTGACTCGGCTGACTCGGACGAGTTGACTCAACTCAGGTTTTGGTTCAGAGGCGGTTCAGGTCGGACTCGGGTCAGCACGGTTCGGGTCAGGGTCATGGGCTGACCGGTTTAATCGGTCCAGCCGGTTCAGGCCGGTTCACTTACCCAAAATCTCAGGTCGTCGGAGATCTCGACGGACATGATTCTGCAATAAAATAATATATATCGATCAACCACAGTTTTAACCCTTACAAATATTAAGCGAAACAAGCCGGAAATCTATCGGAAATTACCTATCACGCACTCAAACGGCCAAAAAAAAACGACAAGACTACGATGAGGAGCTTGCCGGTGTCGGACAGGAAAACAGTCGGCTGGGTTTTGCACAGCTCGATGCGGTGAACTCAACCGTACCAACGATAACACGAGGCGACAGCGGCATAGATGGGAAATCAAGGGAGACAGAGGCAGTGACTAGGGTTTGCTAAGTCGAACCCTCGAATGAGTTTTTGCCAGCGATGGGCGGCTCGATACACGCGTGACAGGCGGCTAAAGGATCAGAGTGTGACGGTGCAACAATAGGTGGTGATGGTGACTTCCACCGGTGACGCAGACGGACGAATCTGGAAAAGAAATAGAGAGGGGCATCCATGGGTTCTTCACGAACCTTCAAGGCCTTCTCCACAGCGGGCAATGGCGTCTCACCGCGAGTGGCTGGTGGCCTTGGGTCCACTGCACGACAACGAGCATGCCGATGGTGGCAGTGCATGCCACGAGCCGGCTGCGGCTGAGATCGGTGCAAGGCCGGATGGGAGATGGTGCGTCGAAGAAGAAGAGGTGTCGATTGGCATTCTTTGGAGGGGCTTAATTAACACATGGGGAAAAACTTGATTCAGACTTTTATATAATGTTTAGTCAAACCTTAAAACCATAGTTTAAGATCAAAATGATCTAAACAAAAGCTAAGGATTGCCTTAGCCTGGTTGGCTAAAGCCTTAGTTTATTAATCACAGGCCACGAGTTCAATATCCCATGGCAACAATAACCTCTTTTTTTATTCTCATATTTTTACCAAATTTAGGGTGTTACAATTCTCTCCCCCTTAAAGAAATTTCATCCTCGAAATTTATCAAAGTTGGATCAAAGAAAAAACTGTAATTCCATTTATTCACCTACTAAGACTTGTCCATCAAATTATGCTTATTCCTCGTGTCTCACAGACGGTTATAGATCAATCTGGAAATATCCTCAATCACGCGGAGTAACTTTATATCCAAATTCATCCCACCATACATCTCAAACTTGTTTATTAAAATACGGTAATTGCACCCATACGGAACCTTGTACGGTGCCAAGCAAATACTTGTCTCATAACTTTTATTTTAAACAGACTCGGTTGGGGATAGAAAACCTTCCCTACTATTACAAAAGTTGCTCAAACGACCCAGAAGTATATGCATAACTCTTCTAGGTTGACCATCAATTTACGGATGAAGAACTGTCCCTCAAATTTGGATGAGTACTCAAGGCTTCCAATAGAACCTTCCAGAATCAAGACGTAACATCGAACGTCAGTCAGGGGTGATATGTATAACTATACAACATGCCACACTTGCAGCGAAGCCTTTCTCCAAACCAAATCAAACATAACCAAAGTTTTAAATGATTTGCACTTACCTTCAGCGGAAAGGCCATGCAATTGTTTTCTTTGTGCACAACGGAGTAACCTCATATTCTATACTCTCACCAATCTCACGGACAACTTTCCTTTAGATTCGTAATACATTTATCAAAATTTTCATCAAAATATTCTTAAACACAATCATTATCACCGAGCAACCTTACATGTAGTCTTATATCAGTTACCTCATATGATCAAACATTTATTCTTAACCTGATTTAGATATTCAATTTCACATGCATAGACCATCTCAAATTCTCTATCCAGATTCAAATTCATTAAGTTAATCCAATTTACAGGCGAATGTTACATACATTCCTTGTCATTACTAGTCGAGATACGACGGATAGAAAACTTAGACTCAGTTATTTCAGAAAGAGGATTCGACATTATAGTCCCAGCTTGGTGGAGTACGGTCAGGATCTAAGGGTATACACATACCAGACACCCTATGACAGACGATCGGCCGATCTACCCAGAAAGACGCAACTCTAAGCTATGATACCACTAAATGTAACCCCCTAGACCCGCCTATGCGTTACAACGGATCCTAGGAAGTCACATTAGGGTCACAAGAGCGACCCACATTAAAATACACATGAAAACAATTTTTTTTCTTTCTCAAAACACTTATTAATCTGTAAAATCAACTTCTATTTAAAATACTATTTCAGAAAATCATTTAAACACATGACAAGAAATTTTAGAAAGTACTTTACAGACTCAATCACAAAACCATATGTGACATGCATGACATACATGCGCACTACCTATACAATACCGTACTCCAGAGGCAACGCCGAGGAAACTCCGAACACTGATGTCAAACATTAGATCATGCTATTTTCTTTGAACCTGCGATGGTAAAAACAACGCGAGCTTGGAAAAGCTCAGTAATACAGAACTACCAAAAGATACTATAAGCTCATGCAGATATATGGTAGGCGTAACATTTTTATGATGTTTCAAGCAATGATAGTCCTCTATTTCTATTCTACTATTTCGAGGTGTCATCATACTCAAGAATAATGATATTTGTTCTTTAATCAGACCTTGAGAATTGGAGGGAAATAATATAGGCTGGTAACATACGAGGTAGGAATCAGAGAGTTTGGCGTCTAGTGTGTTCCAATAAGTGTAGATCAACATACATAAGTACTTAACATCATATCATATGAGCACATAACAGATTAAATGAAAATGTTCAATGTTCCTACATAAGTTTACATGCAACACCCCAATTTTGGGCTTGGAAGTTTAGGGTCTGAACCGGATCGGTTTAAATTACGGTTCGAATATAAAAGGTGGTTTTTAGGGAAAGCCTAGTTCAGGATGCATTAAAAATATGGGAAAATATATAAAAATCCTCTTTTATTATATATAAGAGAGTGGTGAAATCAATTTCACAAAATGGGGTTTGGAAATATGACATTTCAAGTTAGTGACTAAAATGTAATTTTTGAAAAGTTGGTGACTGTTTTAAAAGGATTGAAACTTTGAATCTTTAAGGAGCTAATTTACCTAAGGGAGGGTTTCTCTAGATTTTTCTTAGATTTTAAAGACTCATTTAATGTTATTTAATAAAAAGAAAAGAGGGAAAAGAGTTATTTTGGTTTCATAACTAACTTTTGCCAAAATTTTCCCATTTCATTTTCTCTCAATTTTCCCTCAGCCAAACACATTTCCACAGCCACTTTTCCTGTGATTTTCACACCTAAAGTTGAGATTTCAATCTCTAAATGATTTCTAATCATTTCTACACCACATCCTCATCATTTGCTTATTGAATTTTCAAGAATTTTGGCTCTAAACAAGGAGAAATCCACATTTAGAGGTATGAACGTCCTTCTCCTCTAAATACTCAGTTCTTTATTGAAATTCCCAAGTTCTCAATCCTTAAATTGAGTTTTATTAAAGGTTTTGATGTTGTGATCTTGATTTTGGCTTAAAATGTAAGATTTGGATTTAATTTTGAAGAAATTCGTATTAAATGATTGAGCTCTATTTTGAGATGTCTTTTTGATGTATTTTGGATGTCTAAATGATGTGTAATTGAGGTTTAATCAATGCAATCCCGAATAGGTTGATTTTCCTAAGTTTTTACTTGAGTTAATGGTGTTTTTTGGGGTGATTTCGATGTTCTGCTATAGCTGGAGGTATAAGGACGTGATTAGGTTCTTTTTGGATGTTAATTGATGTCTAAGAATGATTGGAATTGATGGATCTCTGTTGGGTAATGTTGTAGAGGTGTTTGGATGTGATTTCGGTTGTGTTTGGTAGCCGAAATGTGAGTTTTGATGAGAGCAGCGAGTTTAGGTGTTGTGGCTGGAGATTTTAATGCTTGATGATGCATTAATCCTCTGCTTTGATGTGTTTAAAATAGGGGAGGCATCTTCGGATCCTTGTGGTGTTGATCTGAAGGCTTGATCGGCGTTTTGGCAAGCTTGCGAAATGGAATCGGTGAGTGAAGTTTGGTTTTCAGCTTTGAAACCAATGTTTGAAGGTTGTGGGAGCTTAGTTTAAGTCTAAACAACTTAGCTGAGCTCAAGAGTAAGTTTTCGGAGAAACTCTCTTTTTGAAGAACCATGAGATGGTTGAATGCAATGTGTTTATTTTGCATATTTAAATTCTGTTTTGAAAGCATATTTTAGCATGTTTAATGCTAGTTTTGTAAGCCATATGTTGAAGGATTCTCAAGGTAAGAGATCCTTGATTTGAACATTGATAAATATGGTTTGATGCACTGTGATGCATGATTATTTAATGGCTTTGTTAAATGCTTTAAAACAGTGGATTGATGATGGTAAATGATGTATATTGGCAAGTGATGTTTTGGTTTAAAAGTACTTGAATCGGATATAGTTAGCCGGCTATAGGATTGGGTGCACTGTGAATAAAGTCGCCTTGGATGTTGAGGGGTTGTAATGGTACCGTAAACTCCATCCAAGAACACTAACGAGATGTCTAAGATCATAATGGTGGTTAAAATGCCATGTGAGGATCTTGTGTTGTGTGTCCCGTGTTCTCGTTAGTGATGTTATACAACTACCAATGAGTGATGTGGAGGGGTTGTAATTGTACCGTAGACTCCATCACGGGTGTTGAGGGGTTGTGATTGTACCGGTAAACTCCACCTTGAGTGTTTGGTAGTGTGTATGGAGCGTATGGGACAACGCTTGTAATCCGCGTATCCGATTGTGTTTTAAGTTGAAAAATGGTTATGGATTATCACTTGAAAGCCAATATGACATGTTGGTGAATTGAAGCATGAGATGCTTGGTTTGTATCCATAAATGCATGATAAATGATGTTTTGAAATTAAAGGCCTTGGAAAGGTGTTTTTACAAAGTGCATTATTGTGTTGTTTTATTAGAGCATTTCTCACTAAGCATACGTGCTTACGCTCTCTCTTTCTTGAACCAATAATGCAGAGCATTGAAGTGCTTTAAGGGCAGCAAGGAGGTCAAGGATCCAAGTGAAAGTCTAAGCTCATGTATGGTGACTATTTTCACAACACTATTAGCTTTTGGTATTTGGCAATGGGAACCTAGATTGTGTTTTTGGGAGATGTTTTGGACTCCCTAAGTTTGGTTTAATGCCTATGGTGTTTGGAACATGTAAATGGTCATTTGGTATTTTATTTTGGAGATTTGATGATTGCTTGCTTTTCAATATAGGATGCATGCCTTTAGACTTGTGGTTTTTCTTATTCGAAGCCGTGGTTGAGCTTTGATGATGCAAATATGTTCCTTTAATGTTTGATGACTTGTTGGCATGTTATGGAGGTCATATGAGCGTGTTTGGTGGGTCAAAACGGTGTAAAATAGACTTTTCTGCTGTTTCTGGGCAGGGTGTTTCGAAACACCCTTGTCTGTTTCGAAACAGGTACATGTTTTGGCCTGGGTGTTTCGAAACGGGCAGAGGTGTTTCGAAACACTTTGGCTACTTCCCAGGGGTGTTTCTGAATGGCCTAGACCCGTTTCGAAACACTTGGCCGTTGGGCACATATTTGAATGGTTTTGAGGTTTGCAAGCTTTACGTTTTAGTCCTTATTTTTGTATATGCAATTGATTGAGTTTGAGATGTCCGTTTGAGATGAAATTTGACTGAGAAGCATGAAACATGACTAATTTCATAATGGTAACTTAAAAATTGCTAAAGTCCTCTTAATTTTCAGAATTCACAAATTGGTCCCTAAATACGTATGTTGTGCAATTGAGTCCCTTATTGTTTTCCGATTGCTGTGATTTTTTAGTATGCTTATCTAAAGAGTACACCTAAGGTTCATATGCATTTAGACAAAGTTAAAAAGAAAAAAAGGTCGTTAATCAAGGTTGACTTTTGGGTTGACTTTGGTTTTCCCCGTGTAATCTTCGTAGTTCGGGTCAACCGTCTAGGCTGGGCTAATGGGGTTACATTACAAGAACTACCCTCCAACCTTACACCAATATGAAGTCCCCCAGAACTGCATCCATAAGGACTTACCCTAGGCCCGTTGGGCATAGGTGCCACCTAAGGGGATGCCTTAGGTCCATAAGGACTTACCCTAGGCCCTATGGGCGTAGGTGCCACTCAAGGGGAGACCTTGAGTCCATAAGGACTACCCTAGGCCCGATGGGCATATGTGCCACCTAAGGGGATGCCTTAGGTCCATAAGGACTTACCCTAGGCCCGATGGCCGTAGGTGCCACTCAAAGGGAGACCTTGAGTCCATAAGGATTTACCAGCTTGATCAGGGCTGTACCGATAGAGACTTCATATCATAACCCAATAGTATACCCCAGATGACAATCAATAATCATATTTCATACATGAGTAACATAATACATGAAACAGACATAGTCTATTCAGAGTATCAGAAACATAAGTTCATTCTTTTGACAGATAAATGGGCATACTATTGAGCAAAGCAGACATTTTCAGCATTCATCATGTGAACATATTTTACTATCATTGGTCAAACTAACAGATCATGCTAACAAATTCATCAAACAGTCAGACAATACCATCACAGGTCAAATGATCACGTACCAAGTATACAAATTGAGCATACATATATCAGGTAGGTAGAGAATGCCATCATATATCAAGTTCATCAAACATAATATTATTCATATTAAATCATTACACAATCCATTCAACAGAATACATCGCACATGGAACACACTAGGTGAGACAGATCATTTCTTAAAGATACTTGACATTTACGGAATGAGACACATTAAACTTTTGATAATTTGAACGGATTTCTAAAACGAGGTCCCTATTTGAAAGGGGTTCGTAAAACGATTCATATCATGTATTCAAGAATTGATACATCTTGATCTTAGAAGGTTCAGATATATTATGAGTACTTTAGTCATTTAATCATACAAGGGCATTATGGTCATTTCCACATTCATGGACAGTCTGGTAATTATACCAACATTGAATAAGCAATGGTTCACAGAACTCGGGTATCCTATTTCTCATTAGTTTTCTAACCGGACATTCAAGAATTTCTAAATTAAAATCTTTTAAGTTATTAGATATTTTCAGTGATGTTTCGATTATTTAGGCTATCATGGCCTTTTAGTTATTTGACTGTCATGACAAGTTTTATAATATGGCACAATCGTATTAGAACAAAAATTATGATTCTCGGGGCTCTAACAATTTTTCATACCTCCAGAATTTGTTTAATGCGACATAACCCAACTTGACAATACTTACCAACATTCAGATGTGAGTAATCGGCGTGCATCAAAACTTAACACTGATTGTATTATATGTATGAACAGTCGCCCTCATACTTTAATACACGGTTTAACTTTGAGTAATCGAACATACAATCTATGCGGATCTTCCTACCTTACATCGATATGGTGAGCAATGGGTATACACGTGTCGTATTTCTCAACACTTAAGGGAACCTTAGCTATTTAAGTCTTATTAACAAATCCAAGATTTCGTCAAATACATAGTTATCAATTAACTCATGAGGGTATTTCAGTTATTTAATCTAAGATAAATCTACCATTTCTTTCTGAATTACCATTTGGTACCTCTATCATTCACGTACTCAAACAAGATTAAGTCGACATAACTCTCCGCCCCTTTACAGACGGTTCATTCATTACAGAACTTGAGGGTATAATGCCATTCAAATTAATCAGACATTTAGGTGCTCGAGGGCATTACCGTCTTTTTGTTCATTACGATCATTCTCATTTAATTCACGCATTACTGTAATAAGGATCGACTTGGGATTTCAACAATATTTCTAGAGAATTCTCATTCATGTGTTATACAGAGTTTGAGGGATTATCCAAGTTTGCATCACACGTATTGCATAATGATGTCGAAGTCTTTCCATTAAAACATATCTCTTAGGTAGTGTAAATTGCATAATCAGGTCAAATGCAGATTTTAGGTCATTTCCTTTATTAGAGGGGTAGTTTAGTCATACTTATGCTCCAAGGGCATTTTCGTAATTTCATAATTAATATCTTTCACTCGCCAGAAAATAATCAAAATAAGAATAATATTCAAGTAAAATCGCCTTAAATTTCATATAATATAAAAAAATTATTTAGGGCTGTCAATAAAAACACTATAAATTCTTGTAATTAATATTTTTTTTTTACTTTTTAAAGAAACATAGTAGAATGTAATTAATTACATTCCTAAAAAGTTGTGTTTCATTAATTTAAATTTTTTAATTTAATTAAACAATAAAACCTCAAATTTTAAACAACAAACCCTAAATTCAAACTCCAAACCTCAAACTTAAACCCTAAATCATAAACCTCAAATTCCAAACTTCAAGCCCTAAACCCAACCCTTAAACATAACCCATAAACCATAAACATCAAACCCTAAACCATAAACAGTAAACCATAAACCTTAAACCCTAAACCTAAACCATAAGTCACACACTCTAAACCCTAACCCTAAATCTAAATCTCCAAACCCTAAACAATAAACCATTTTAAGTAAGTATTAATTACATTAAACATGATTTTTTAAGAATGTATTTAATTATATTTTATTAAATTTTATTAAAAAGTAAAACAAACATTAATTATAAAAATTTATAGAGTTCTTATTGACAGCCCTAAAACATTAATATTGTAATTTCTTTCAAAATTTAAAGTGATTACAAAAATCCATAAAAGAATAAAACATTAATACTGTACTTTCTTTCAAAATTCAAAGTGATTACACTTCAAAAAAAAAATATCACGGCCGGCATTTACCAAGAAAGTGTTAGATTCTTTAATATGGTATTAGACTATTAGTATACAAACTTTTAGTCCTACTTTTGGATGAGATTTCACCCGTCCCTGGGCATGGCATCATGGGCAATAGGGGCGCCCGCCAGGTCTCCTACCCTGCCCATAACTTATTTTTTTTTCAAATATTTATATTTAATGTTTAATATTATTTTAATATTTATTGTTTAAAATTTAATTTTATAATAATTGTTATTAGAGTTTTATTTTTAAAATTTATTTTATTTTATATTTTTTATTAGGGGTATAATTTTTTTTCCAATACTTGTTATTATAGCTCATTTTTTTAATACTTGTAATTAGAGGTCTATTTTTTTTTATTATGTATTGTTATTTCAATACTTGTCATTATGAAGCTAATTTTTCAATACTTGTTACTAAGGGCATATCTTTTCTAATATTTGTTATTAGGGCCCTACTCTTAAATTTTATTTTTTCGATACTTGTTATTACGAGTCCAATTTTTTCAATACTTTTTATTTATGGTCTATTTTCCCTAATATTTGTTATTACATGCATACTCTTAAATTTTAATTTTTTAATACTTGTTATTAGTGTTCCATTTCTCCCTATATTTATTATTACAAGAATACTCTTAAAATTCATTTTTTTCAAAATTTGTTAATAGGGACCATTTTTTTTATATATCACTTATTACTAAGGGACTAATTTTAAATTTTATTTTTTTCCAATACTTGTTATTAAGAGAAAGGGTGAGCAAAACTCCACTCGACTCGAAAAAATTGATTTTTTCGACTTGACTCGAAAAAAATTTCAAATAAAGTTTGAGTTCTAAATTAAAAATTATAATAACTCAAAATTTTAGTATTTAGTAGATAAATTTTTAAGTTCGAGTCGTAAGGACTCGTAAACTCGCATAACTTGAATTTTCTTTACTCAATTTAACTCGATTGAACGCTCACCCTTAATTAGGGGCATATTTTTTATATTCGCACATGAGCCACCAAAATCTCAGAAATCGGTCTGAATTTCACCCGGCACGATCGCATTCCGACTTGACCCGACATGATTGGATTGAATTTATATATATAAATTAGGTTTAAGTCAGGTTAGGTTGAAGTTTAAAATCAATTTTCAAAACGTTATTGCAAAAAAAAAAAAATTATTTTAAGTACTTGATTATAGAAAATATAAAAATGAGACATGGTTGCAAATATCTCTAATCTATTGAAATCAATTTTAAGGACGTTGGTATTTTAAATACTATAAAATCTAATTATGTGGAATTTGTCATCTTCCGCGGGTTAATTTATTGCATTATACTCGAAAGGCTTCACCAACTTTTCATTGTTTGTTTCCCCAGAAAATTCAAAAAAAATACTACATCAGCAAGATTAGAAAGAAAGCCTGCTAAGTAATTTACTGAAGACTAAAATTTAGTCAAACTATGTGTCCCACTATTCTAAACATATTAAAATAATGTATCTGAGGCACCACTATTCTAAACATATTAAAATAATGTTTTAGAGGCGCCAATATTGAGGAAGAAAAAGTAGAAAGAAACAAAAGAATGAATATTAATAGCTTTTATCAGTATATTTGCACATTTTCTACTTCAAATATTGTAAAAAAATATCAACTTACGTTGTCTTGTTTTGACTATAATGAGCAAGCATCTATCTATAAATACATGCAACAATTGCTTACTTATTCTCATCCTAAATATCTGGTTTTAACCTTATAAGAAAGAGTAGGAAAAGGCTGCATATTAATCTTTGTGTTATTTGCTTCCAAAAACCCTAATCCTTTTCCTTCAAGACATCTTTGATAATGGCTTCAACACAAGTTTCTCAAGTTCCTGCTTCAACCCTTTCCGTCATTCCGTCCGACACCGAAAATCGACCCAAGGCTGATTTCCATCCTGGAATTTGGGGTGATATGTTCATTCAATGTCCCAATATGGTAATCTATAATTTCTTTAATGCTTTTAACTAATTTTTTTATGGATTATAAGTTTTAGTCCCGAGATTTAATTGTTGTACTTGAGCAGGATGTTGATGCCGCAACTGAATTACAATACGAAGAATTGAAAGAGCAAGTGAGGAAGATGATTGTGGAACCTACCGATGATTTGAACCGCAAGTTGCCCTTGATTGATGCAGTTCAAAGATTGGGTGTGAGTTATCATTTTGAGAAAGAGATTGAAGATGAACTCGAGAAGATTTACCATGACATGAAGAGCAATGATGTTGAGGATGATCTCTACACCACAGCCCTTCGATTCCGATTACTCCGAGAGCACGGCTACCGTGTTTCCAGCGGTACTTTCAACAAGTTGAAGGATGAGGAAGGGAATTTCAAGGCGTCATTGATGAGTGATGTGCGAGGATTGTTGGAACTTTACGAAGCTTCCTACATGAGGATCCATGGGGATGATATACTTGATGAAGCCATTTCTTTCGCCACAGCTCAACTTACACTTGCACTACCAACTTTAGACCATCCTTTATCGGAACAGGTCGATCATGCCCTGAAGCAGACGATCCGAAGGGGCTTGCCGAGGGTGGAGGCCCGGAATTTCATTTCAATATACCAAGATATGGAATCCCATAACAAAGCATTGCTTCAGTTTGCAAAGATTGATTTCAATTTGTTGCAACTTTTGCACAGGAAAGAGCTAAGTGAGATCTGTAGGTAAGTTTTGGGAGATTCATTACTGGATCATACTATTGTTGTTAAAGTTATTTTGTTACAAATGAATTAAACCCCTCTTTTTTTTATGATTTGTTCAGGTGGTGGAAGGATTTAGACTTCACAAGAAAGCTACCATTTGCAAGAGACAGAGTGGTGGAAGGGTATTTTTGGATAATGGGAGTTTACTTTGAACCCCAATACTCTCTCGGGAGGAAGATGTTGACCAAAGTCATAGCTATGGCTTCCATTGTGGATGACACATATGATTCTTTTGCAACATATGACGAACTCATTCCCTATACAGATGCTATTGAAAAGTTAGTTTTCTTGTATTACAAGTTAACATTCATTTTGTGATACCCAAATCCTAGACTTGATAATTAACCTTGAAATTGTGTTTCAGGTGGGATCTTAAATGCATGGATGAACTCCCGGAGTACATGCAACTAAGCTACAAGGCATTGTTGGATGTTTATGAAGAAATGGAACAACTCTTGGCTGATCAAGGGAGACAATACCGAGTCGAGTATGCAAGAAAAGCGGTATGTAATGATACGATCATCCGACTTGCTTTGGTCATAAACATATAAAGTTCTGAAATGTCCAATAATAAAATTGTGAACTTGATGTTCTAAATCCTCAGATGATACGCCTTGCACAAGCTTACCTTCTCGAGGCGAAATGGACACATCTGAACTACAAACCAACATTCGAGGAGTTTAGAGACAATGCATTGCCGACCTCCGGCTATGCCATGCTTGCTATCACGGCGTTCGTTGGGATGGGCGATGTTATAACCCCCGAGACCTTCGAATGGGCAGCCAATGATCCTAAGATCATCAAAGCGTCCACCATTATTTGTAGGTTCATGGACGACATCGCTGAACACAAGGTATATTTACTACATTCCCACATTTCAAATTTATAAAGATCATCTATGCCATAAAACAGTGGGACTTTTGGGGTCTGCATTTGCTAAATGTTTCATATGGGTGCAGTTCAACCACAGGAGAGAAGACGATTGCTCAGCCATCGAGTGTTACATGGAACAATACGGCGTGACAGCGCAAGAAGCATACGATGAATTCAACAAACACATCGAGAGTTCGTGGAAAGACGTAAACGAAGAGTTCTTGAAGCCGACGGAAATGCCGGCACCGGTTCTTTGCCGGAGTCTCAACCTTGCGAGGGTTATGGATGTGCTTTACAGAGAAGGAGATGGTTACACTCATGTTGGGAAAGCGGCTAAAGGTGGGATCACTTCATTGTTGATCAATCCAATCCCACTTTGAACATTGAAAAACTGGCCTCTCTTTTGATGGTTATTTTCTATGAAGTTTGTACTTAATTGAAGAGAAAAGTCTAAATTCAGAAACCATAACTTTATTTTTTTACTTTTATGTACAAAGGAATGAAGAAATCAGTATTATTCTCCTCTTTTTAATCCAATAAAATTCTTTGTCATCTTTATTGTGCAGTTGTTACCATTTTAATTCCTAGATCAAAGTAATCCACCTTTGAATTCATGCCTGCTGAACCGCTTCAAATGCGTAATTTAAAATAATATTTAAGTAATAAATCAGTAATATTAATAACTTTTGTACTTAATTGAAAAGAAAAGTATAAATGCATAATTTTTTTTATTTTAATTTTTGCTTTTACGTAAGTAGAAAGGAATGAAGAAATCAAAATTCTTCGCCTCCTGTTAATCGAATAAAATTCTTAGCCCTAACGCCCTAAAATTTAAATTTTAAATGATAAACACTAAATTTTAATCATAAATCTTAAATTTTATACCTTAAACACTAAACTCATTAACCATAAACTCTAACCTACAATCGATGAGTGACCGGCGCTCATGTTTGGATTTTTTTGAATTAATTTGTCTTTCATAATAACCCTTGACAGTTGACACAATACTAATGAATTTTCAACACTTGACTTGTAGGGAATTGTCTTGGATGATTTTTAATACGAAAATAATAATAAATTCTTAATATGTTTAAATACTAGTTGCTATATAAGTGACTAATTGAATTGATCTCATACACCAATTTAAAAGAAATTAAATTTTAAAACTAAAAAAATAAAATTTATTACAGAAAATATTCGTCTTTCAATGTTGAAAGGAATAAAAGAAACAAAATAAAAGAAGAAAGAACTCAAGATTGTCCTCTTATTCAAGGGTTACAAAATACAATTTATAGAAGAAGATAAGACTGTGTAAGCTAGTTTGCAGAAAACCCTAACTGCATAATAGATGCTTAACAGCTTAACTGTTTTGGCTAACAATATAACCAATTCAGCTAATTCTAGAAACTTAACATTTCCTCTACTTTTCCTCTCCTTCTATTTAACAAAGATGACTAAACGACATAACATTGAGCTTTTGTCGAAAAGTTCCAAAGTAGGAATTTGATAAGGCTTTGGTGAATCCATTTGTTGTCTAATGCATGGCTGGAACGTAGTTCACTCGAAGGCACCCATCTGTAATCTTTTCCCTCACAAAATGAACATATAAATCCACATGTTTGGACTGTGCGTGAAACATTGGATTCATGCTTAACGACACTGCACTGGTGCTATCACTCCAGATCACAGGGATCTGTTTCTGCACAACTCCCATATTAGCTAGAAGAGGTTGAGTTCAGGTCACTTTTGAGGTAGTATCTGCAATGCTACGATACTTAGCTTCCATTGTTGAGCGTGAAACCACCTTTTGCTTCTTTGAATTTCATGTGAGAATGTTGTTGCCAAGATAAACACAGTTGCCTGTCGTAGACCTTCTGTCATAAGGATTGCTACCCCAATTCGCATCTGTAAAAGCAACAAGACTTGCACCGTTCTCGGATGGCTTAAACACCAAACCATAGTGTAACGTTCCATTCAAGTACCTCAAAATCCTTTTGACAGCTACAAGATGACCCTCACATGGACGATGCATGTAACACCCCATTTTAGCCCTAATTTTAAAAACCCCAATTGTGAGAATTCCCAATTGGAAACTCTAGAATTTGGGGGAAACTCGGAATTTAACCTAACCAAAATTGGGGACCAAATTGAATAAATTAAGAGTTTGGCAGTTATTTTGTTAGGCGGGCAAAACATGGACCCTTCTTTTGTAATTTACCCATTTGTCTAGGGTAAACACTCCTTTTGTATCAGACTTGTGTTTTGCGCCGTACACCTCTCTCTATCTCTCTCGGTTCTCTCAAAAAAATAAAAGGAAAATATTAAAATATTAAAACCCCATCCCCGTTTTGTTTCCGTCGAAGCTCCGATCAAGGGGCTAGCTTTGTTCGTTCAACGTTTCAAGGTCGTCGGTGTGTTCACCGTGGCCGTCCGATCAAAACCGTCGTTGGGTGTCTCGTTCGCCGTCTCCTATTGCTAGAACGGAGAGGCCGAAAGCTTGGACCTCTCGCTTTTTGTCACGCCGCCGTCCTCTGTGAGCGCCGCTGTCGTCTCGGGTTGGTGAGTGACGTGGTCGAGGTTCTGTTTGGCTTTGGGGTTGCTGTTGGCCGCTGTCAGGGGTCGTGGCCGTCGTTGGGGTCGCGTCGTGGGTAGTCGGGCGCCGTCGGGGGTGTGGTGTTAGGGTTTGTTAAATTAGGGTTTTGCTGGATTTGGGTGGCTGTTGGATTAGAACCGGACCGGTTGAGTTGGTGAACCAGACGGCTGGGCTGAACCGAACCGGACCAGTGGGCTGATGCAACGATGATGTCATCCGCTGTTGCAGTGCTAATGCAACGATGATGTCATCTGCTGTTGCAGTGCTGATGTAGTCAATGATGACGTCATCGCAGTCAATGATGACGTCAGCGATGACGTCAGCGTTGACTTTTTCAGCTGAGTCCACCTTTAAGTTTTTCAACATTCTGGTTCCGTTGCCGCTATCTGTTTCTTCAAATTCGAACCCGAAATGCCTTTTTGGATCAAGTTTATATGTTGAGCTCAGATTTTTGTAAGGTGTTGCATCGGCATTTGACTCGATTGTATATGTGTTCAGGTGACGTGGACTCTGACCCCGAGATTTTACCTCCTCCTCCGCCAGGCAGACCTCCGGTGGCACAGTCTTCGAGATCTGCTAGTAAGATTTCTGTTAAGCGTAGTTTATTCGATTGTGGCATAGTAGGAAGTCTTATATAGTGTTTTTTGTTTTTAGGAGCTGATTCTGTTCGACCTATCGCTAGGGCTGAGTGTGGGAGACGTCACTATCGACGTTGACTATTAGCTACCTAAGGTGTGTTCTCTGTCTGTGCTACATGTATGTGTTGCCTGATTTCGTGATCTGTATGAGAAATATTCTGTGTTATCCTGCTCGGTTGATTGAGAAATATTTTGTATGTTATTCTGCTCTGTTATCTGATAAATATTGCATGACTCGACTGTATGCTATTATGCTCTGTTATCTGATAAATAATGTATGCCTCGGATGCTGTGATCATGTTATGTAACACATATCAGAATTAGATTATTATGTCATGCATCTTAGTTATTTAACAAGATTGCATTCGGACTCTGAAATCGGATTACATGTCATATCATTGGGTTGGGATATTGTACGGAGGAAGCTCAGCGACTTCATCCTTCGGGTTGAACTTTGCTTCGGATCAGTAGTTCCATCTTTCGGGATGAGTTCTGTTTCGGACATGGTGTTGTGGTGTAGAGTGGTTCAGGGGAACCTCACTCTTCGGACGGTGATGTAGTTGGGTGCATGTCATGTTATGATATCTGTATGCTTTACTTGTAATACTTTGGAATATCTGTAAATTCTTGATACGTTGTTTGACTGTTGGATTGACTTCTGTTATGCACTTTAGAGACACACTGAGCTTTATAGCTGACTCCCCCTTAGTATATGTTTCAGATTTCCAGACTTAGGTTTCGGTACTTGGAGGATCTCGTTCGAACATTATTTGATACTATTTATCAGTACGTTTTGTTCTAGACTTTTATTTATTTATTTAAGTATTTTTCGGGTTTGGTTGTAACGTGGACTTTGGACATTTAATATTTTTGGGATTTGATATCCTATTTTTAGCATGCTTGGTTTTAAGTTGAAACATTTAAGGATATTATTATAACTGAATAATAATTTCGACATGGTTTTTCATAAATAACCTTACTTGAGGGGAAAGTTTCCAAATCGTCAATTTCAATTTGTTATAAACCCTTAGGTCAAAATAGGGGGTTACATTTAGTGGTATCAGAGCCTAAGTTACACCCCTCGGCCTATGAGGCTCGATAAAAATTTGATTTTAAAGTTTTCAAAATTTTGCATGCATAATAATGTTTTCGGAAACTACGAGATTTTCAGATAAATGTCTGAATTTTAAAGAAGTAATATATGTTTTAATTAAAGTCTCCAAGTACTAATTTTGACTTTAGGACTCTTCTTTTGTAGATAGACTACTATGCCACCCCGTAGGAGTACTAGAGCTACGGTTGGCCGAGGTCGAGGCCATGGACGAGGTCGTACCGCTGCGAATACGAGTGACGTTAATCCTCCTGAGCATTCGCCACCGCATCAGGAGGACCCACAACATGAGCAGGCCGAGGAGCAACATGAGGTTCATACGAGTGGTCAACAGACCGATCACCCTAATCAGCAGACTCAGAGTGAAGGTCCCCGTGCAGCCGGTAACAGTGAGACTACTAGAGTTGATGTTGATGCAGTGCATTTAGAGCTACTTGAGTATCTTCGACAGGGTTCTAGGAGACCCATATCTGCTGAGTTTTTGTCTGCTGGGATGTCGATGTTTGATGGTAAGACGGCTGCAGATCCAGCTGACACAGAGTATTGGTTGAAGAAATTACAACAGTTATTTGATGAGATGGACTACCCTACTAACAGAAAATTAAGAGCTGGTGTATCTTTATTGAAGGGTGAAGCCCTGAACTGGTGGGAGGCTGAGAAGACCGTTATTTCTGCTAGTCGGATCACTTGGGATCATTTTCGTCAGGCTTTGCGAGACAGATATGTCGGGGAAGAGTATCTAGCCAAGTGTCGAGAGGACTTTATAAATCTGAAGCAAAATGACATGACCGTGAATCAGTATGAGATTGAGTTTCTGAGGTTGGTACAGTACGTCCCTGGATTAGTTACTACAGAGAAAGAGAAGTGCAGCTGGTTTCTGAAGGGTCTGCGACCTTCGATCAAGACTGGTGTGTCTTTGCATTTGGACAAAGAGTACAAGGATATTACCTTGCGAGCTAGGACTGCTGAACGCAATGAGGCAGAATTGAGGCAAGCTGAGTCTCAGGGTATGGATCGGGGTAAGAGGCAGTCGTCCGCGACAGTTCAGTATACTCAGGGTAACCAGACCAGGAAGAGGGCAAGAGATGAGAGTGATTATCAGAGTTATTCCAGAGCCAGACCAGTGACCATTGTTGTTCCGACTTTTAGTGTTGGAGGATCGACTAGCACGCGGGGGCCACCGCAGTGTTCTTTCTGCAAGAAATGGCATTATGGGGAGTGTAGGAGACAGTCCGGGGTTTGTTTTTGATGTGGGTCTTTTGATCATATTTTCAGAGATTGTCCGCATGCAACTCCGTCAGCTCATATGACGAGTCCGTCACAGGCATCAGTACAGACTCCTGCTAGGGGTAGAGGTCGAGGTAGACCTGATACTACAGTTTTTGCTGGTAGAGGTAGGCCAGCTCAGAGTGGAGGATCAGCTGGATCCGGGGTGAGACAGCCAGGTTTGGTTTATGCTACCAGGAGACACGAGGATCGTGATGAGCCAGATGTTATTGATGGTACATTTTCTATCCACTCTATTTCGTATTTTGCATTACTAGATATTGGTTCTACCCATTCATATGTTGCGAGTTCGGTATCTGGGGGACTTGAAATTCTGGTTGAGAATACTGTTAATGCGGTTTCAGTTTATAGTCCAGTTGGTGACCATGTCAAGGTTACTAAAGTGTACAAGAATTGCCCTTTGGAAATTCAAGGGAAAATATTCTCCGCTGATTTGATGGAGTTACCTTTTAGAGAGTTCGACCTTATTCTCGGAATGGACTGGCTATTCGCTCATCGAGTCCGTTTGGATTGTGAAAAGAAAAGGGCGACTCTGAAAACCTCAGATGGGTGCGAGGTGATTATGGTTGAAGAGCGTAGAGGCTACATGACCAATGTTGTTTCGGCTCTCAAAGCAGAAAAGATGATTCGACATGGGGCTACTGCCTATCTTGCTTATATTCTTGATTCGAGGCAGTCAGATTTTGGTTTGGATAAGATCCCGGTGGTTAGGGATTTTCCAGATGTTTTTCCGGAGGAATTGCCAGGGGTACCGCCAAGGCGTGACGAGGTTGAGTTTGGTATAGATGTATATCCGGGTACAGCCCCTATTTCTATGGCTCCATACAGGATGGCTCCGAAAGAGCTTAAAGAATTGAAGATTCAATTGCAGGAATTACTGAATAGGGGTTTCATCCGACCTAGTGTTTCTCCCTGGGGAGCCCCTGTTTTGTTTGTGAAGAAGAAGGACGGATCACTTCGGCTTTGTATTGACTATCGGAAGCTGAACAAGCTAACGATCAAGAACAAGTATCCCCTTCCTCCGCCAGGCAGACCTCCGGTGGCACAGTCTTCGAGATCTGCTAGTAAGATTTCTGTTAAGCGTAGTTTATTCGATTGTGGCATAGTAGGAAGTCTTATATAGTGTTCTTTGTTTTTAGGAGCTGATTCTGTTCGACCTATCGCTAGGGCTGAGCGTGGGAGACGTCACTATCGACGTTGACTATTAGCTACCTAAGGTGTGTTCTCTGTCTGTGCTACATGTATGTGTTGCCTGATTACGTGATCTGTATGAGAAATATTCTGTGTTATCCTGCTCGGTTGATTGAGAAATATTTTGTATGTTATTCTGCTCTGTTATCTGATAAATATTGCATGACTCGACTGTATGCTATTATGCTCTCTTATCTGATAAATAATGTATGCCTCGGATGCTGTGATCATGTTATGTAACACATATCGGAATCGGATTATTATGTACATGCATCTTAGTTATTTAACAAGATTGCATTCGGACTCTGAAATCAGATTACATGTCATATCATTGGGTTGGGATATTGTACGGAGGAAGCTCAACGACTTCATCCTTCGGGTTGAACTTCGCTTCGGATCAGTAGTTCCATCTTTCGGGATGAGTTCTGCTTCGGACATGGTGTTGTGGTGTAGAGTGGTTCAGGGGAACCTCACTCTTTGGACGGTGATGTAGTTGGGTGCATGTCATGTTATGATATCTTTATGCTTTGCTTGTAATACTTCGGAATATCTGTAAATTCTTGATACGTTGTTTGACTGTTGGATTGACTTCTGTTATGCACTTTAGAGACACACTGAGCTTTATAGCTGACTCCCCTTTAGTATATGTTTCAGATTTCCAGACTTAGGTTTCGGTACTTGGAGGATCTCGTTCGAACATTATTTGATACTATTTATCAGTACGTTTTGTTCTAGACTTTTATTTATTTATTTAAGTATTTTTCGGGTTTGGTTGTAACGTGGACTTTGTACATTTAATATTTTTGGGATTTGATAAACTATTTTTAGCATGCTTGGTTTTAAGTTGAATCATTTAAGGATATTATTATAACTGAATAATAATTTCGACATGGTTTTTCATAAATAACCTTACTTGAGGGGATAGTTTCCAAATCGTCAATTTCAATTTGTTATAAACCCTTAGGTCAAAATAGGGGGTTACAATGCATGTATTGAGCTACTTTATGCACACTGAACGTAATGTCTGGCCGTGTATGACAAAGATAGAGTAAGGCACCAACAATACTTCTATAGCTAGTAGCATCTTCAATAGGGCTACCCTCATCTGCACTCAACTTTACAGAGGCAAGCATTGGTGTAGTGGCTGCATTAGCACCATCCATCTTTGTCTTCACAAGAAGTTCCTGACCATATTTACGCTGACTCAAGAACAGACATCCATTGCATTTCTGAACTTCAATGCCTAAGAAATAATTCAGTTGTCCAAGATCTTTAAGAGAGAATTCCTTCCCTAAAAGATCAATTACCGTAGACACATTGAACTCTGAGCTACCTGTAACAATGATATCGTCAACATATACCAAAATATATGTAAACACTCCTGACTCATTTCGAACAAACAGTGAAGAATCTGCATCAGAAACTTCTGAATCCAATGGCAACCAAGAAATCCTTCAACCTTGTATACCAATTTCTTGGTGCTTTTCTTAGGCCATATAGTGCCTTTTCAAGCTTACAAACCAGCTGCGTACCATCACCAACAGTTGTCTCAAAGCCAGAAGGCTGCCTCATGAACACATCTTCATTCAATCCACCATTTAAAAACGCGTTATTAATATCAACTTGCCTTAGACTCCACTGATTTGACACAGCCAATGCCAGCACAACATTAACTGATGTAGACTTTACAACTGGACTGAATGTATCGTGAAAGTCTTGCCCTGAGATTTGATTAAAACCCTGAGCCACCAGTCTGGCTTTATAACGTGCCACAGTTCCATCTGCATTCTTCTTCACCTTGAAGATCCATTTACACCCAACCAAAGTCCTTCCTTCAGGTAACACAACAAGTCTCCATGTACCATTCCTTTCAAGGGCACTGTATTCCGCATCAGCAGCCTCTTTCCACTTAGGATCGCTGAGAGCTTCTTGTATTGAGGTAGGTACAGCTTCTTCAGCATCAGCAAAGTACACTTTGGGTTTGAACACCCCTGCTTTGCTTCAAGTAGTCATAGGATGAACATTATCAAGAGTACTAGGAACAACAGGCACCTGAGTGATCAAATCAGTAGATATTGCCCCAGGAGCAGACGCATGATCTTCATGAACCGGACAAGACATATGATCTATCAACTGTGTATGAACTGGGGAAGAAGCCAATGAGGGGGCAACTGACGTAGCATGCCCTGGTGACTGAGCCTGATTATCACATAAAACTGGAGAGACTGGTGCAGGTGACATACGACACGATCCATCAACTGTTGGTGCAGGTGATACATGACACGATCCAGTAGGTGCAACATTACTTTGCACACTAGGAGATCCTGGAGTATTAACACCACCTACATGAGCATGCATTCCAACAGACACAAGTTCTTCGCCAACAAGAGGAGCTTCAAGTGCAGCTTGAGATACAAGTATCACAAGATCACAAGTTGTTGACCTTGTGGACCCATCATCCCTTGGAGCAGTAGGTACAACCCTAGAGGGTTTTAGAAAACAATCAACACCTGGAACCAAAGGAACACTGCTGGGCACAAAACCTGGAACATTGGCACTCGTATGAACATTGTCAGCCTTACCTGCAAAAGGGAAGACACGTTCATCAAAAACAAAATTTTTGGAAATAAAAACCTTTCCACTAGGATCAAGGCATTGATATCCTTTATGCATAGGACTGTAGCCCAAAAAGGTTAAAGGTTGTGATCGAAAGGAAAACTTATGTGTGTTGAATGGCCTGAGACATGGAAAACATCTACATCCAAACACTCTGAGCATATTATATGTAGGTTTGCGACCAAACAACTTCTCGAATGGTGAAACTTCCTGAAGAACCTTGGTTGGTAATCTATTGATCAGGAAAACAACCGTGACTACAACATATGACCAAAAACGTAATGGACGTGAAGCCTGGACCAAAAGCATCAAAGCTGAGTCAATTACATATCGTTGCTTCCTTTGCACAACGTCATTCTACTACGACGTATGTGAACAAGTAACTCGATGAACAATAACTTCTTTAACCAACAAAGCTGAGATACTACGAAACTCACCCCCAATCACTCTGAACACATTTGGTATCTTTATTAAACTGAGTTTTTACCAACTTTTGGAAGGACTGAAATACAACTATAGCTTGAGACTTTTGTTTCAACAAATAAACCCAACAATGCCTTGTAAATGCATCTACGAAAGACACATAGTAATTTAAGCCTTGAGATGATACTGAAGCTGGACCCCAGAGATCTGTAAAGATCAATTCAAATGGTTCATTGTAAACTGTATTGGAGGAAGGAAAAGGAAGAAAGCGAGACTTGCCCATTTGACATGCCACACAAACATTCATTTTTTTATTAACTGTTGAATCAACATGTACATTACATTCTTTACAAATAGAAACTAAAGTGTCAAAGGCTGGATGACCAAGCCTACGATGCCATAGGTTGAAGACATCAATCAAATTACACTCGCCACTAATCTCAGCTATATCAGCAGCACAACAATCACCCAAGTGTGTGGTGGATACTGAAGAAGAACGAAACCTGTATAAACCACCAACTTGATCTCCTCTCAAAATAACATTCTTTGTAACTTCATCACGAACCAAACAAGTTTGTGCATGAAACTCCAAAAACACACCATTGTCACTAGCAAGCTTGGAAATAGATAGAAGATTTTTAGTGACTCTAGGAACATGCAAAATATTACTCAATATCAAGGACCGAGAGGAAGATCCTAACACAGACTGACCAACCTTAGAAATAGACAATCATGTACCATTTCCAACAAACAACTTACCAGGACCGGTGTAGTCTGCTCCATTACTCACATTCGCAGCATCCGAAGTGACGTGATGCAAGGCACCTGAATCCACAAACCATTGAGCATCATTAACATTAGCAACATGAGCATGAGCATCACTATCATCCCTGGATCGATCAACACTACGAGCAGTCACCCCAAGAAAGCTCTCATCGAATCTATGCCAACATCTATCAACCAGGTGCCCTATCTTTCCACAAAGCTGACACTGAGGCTTCATGTTGGATCTATACGACATTCTACCACGACCACTGTGACTCATACCAGTACGATAAGGCCTGAAATGTGTTTGATTGTTTTCTTGAGAGGAATCTTGATTAGTATTAGGAACATGAGCAACACTAACAGATGGGGTTACATCCGAGAAATGATGAAAATTGAGAATCTGTGTTTCAGCATCCATCAAGATTGAGATTGCAGCATCCAATGTGAATGGTGATTGACTCGCGTGATAACCACCACAAAAGGTTGATATTATGCAGGAAGCCCTTTAGGAATCGAGGCAATCTTTTCAAGATCTGAAATGGGACTTCCACAAGATGAAAGCATGTTACAAACTTCCTTGATTTGGGCAACATACGCCATCATGCTGAGATCACCCTTCTGAATGGATCGGAGCTTATAGTGCAAGCTCATCACAGTGGTCGTCGATCGACTGGAGAAGAACTGTAGAACAGTGGACCAAATCTCTGCTGATGTTTCTGCACCCATGAATTCTGAGAGCAAATGAGGACTTATCGTGGAAAGAATCCAAGAAGCCAAGGCACTGTCCCATGCCACAAAGACTTCATATGCTTCGTTATCAACCTTATCACCTTGATCATTGGTAATCATGGCCGGAGGTGCCTTGAGCAAACCAGTGAGTAACTTTTCTAAACGATGACTCCGAACTGCCAGCAATATTTGTTGCTTCCAGAGAAGAAAGTTTGTTTCATCAAGAACAATACTAATTCTTTTGTTGTTGAAAGCTTTTCATGTAACAGAAGATGTAACACTCGGGTTTAGGGGTCGGGTGAAAATAATATTTTAATATTGTTTCGGGTTTTAGTCTTATAATTAAAATAATAATGTATTATTTTGGTCTTCGTATTCTTCAAAACAAACATTTGTGTTGGACCAAATTGGATTGAAACTCAATTCATGGATTTTAAAGTAAATGAGATTGCCATCTCATTAATGGCATTTTAGTAATAAAATGGCCATCCAAATTAAAAACCCATCTTTTTATTTTAAAACAAAAATTGCCATCTTCTTCCCCAACCCTTCCCCATTTTCACGTCAAACTCCCCTCCCCCCCCCCCTCCTTTGTGCCTTTCCATCAAATCTTGCCTCCATTTTTGGAGCATTTTGAAAGGTAATTACATTTCCGACTTGCTCTTATCTTCCTCTACTTAGAAGTACAAATATATTTCATTTTCACCAATGTTTTAGAATTTGGATTTTTGGGAGATTTGAATAAAAATGGTAGCTTTATTTTGTTTAACTTAAAGTTTTGATTTAATAGTGATAGATATGAAGTTTATGAACTTAATGGTTCAACATATATAATTTTTAAAGGGTTTTGTTAGAGTTTCCCGAATTTGGGTTGTAACGGGGTTTTTGAAGGGTTTAATGGTTGATTTTGGGTGTGTTTTATGTTAGAAAATGAGGGTTGATGGTTGTATGATAGTTAAGGGTTGTTTTGGAAGCTATTAGGTGTGTTAAAAGAGTTGGAATCATCGGTTATGGACTGTGCAAAGGGGCTGCTCGGGAATGGCTTTTTGGGGGTTGTTCTTGGTCCGAAAAATAAGTGTTTAATGGTTGAATTGTATTCCGGGTTGCTATGTTGTATTGTGGACTGATATGAGGTTGATTTACTTGTGTTGAGGCGATTGGAAGCAAGGATTTGCGTTGGTAAAACTTTGGGATCGAATCCGGATATGAGGAGGCTTGAGTCGACCTTGCTTGTTTAGCTTAAAGAAACGAGGTGAGTGGTCAATGTTTTAATTTGATTTCAAAGGTTGGTTCTAGCATGTGGAGGTGAAAATGTTTTCAAGTAAGGTTTTGGTTCAAAGATGGTTTTGAAAGAATTTAGATTTGGCTTGAAAGTGAATTAAACTCAAGAGTAAGTTGTGGTGAAATTGCCTCTTTAATTTCACCTTTTACCATTTGTTTTCATTGCTTGAAATGATATTTAGTTATGTATGAATTTCCAATACTATGGGAAAAAGCATGTTGTCTAATATCGTATTCGTTAATCATGTATGATGATAACAATGGTGATGTAGATATGCCTTGTAAGGTGTGATAAGTTGGTGCATGTTGTGCACGAAAATGGTGAGTAAGACCATTTGCGATGGGTAAGATACCAAGTTGTAAGTGATGCTTAATTGTGGATTTAGTTACATCTTGACTTGTTTGAGCATGATATAGTGAGTACATGTCGAATGGTAGTGATTGTATCTTGTGTTGCATGGTTGGTGTCGAACCTCACGTGATGGTTGTCGTTGCTTCGGTGATGTGTAGTCCCAACGGTAGCAAGTGGTATAAGACTTCGGTGATGTGTAGTCCCACCGGTAGTGACTAGTAGAAGAGTACTTTGATGTGTAGTCCCATTGGAAAACTACTAGTCGAAACGGTGATGTGTAGTCCCACCGTGTGTGTTTGGTTATGCTTGTGCATACCATGTGTTGTTCATGTGTATCTCACTATATCTTTCCTCCTATGGTTTTGCCTCAATTTAGGATCATGCCTTTATGCATACTATGAACTGTAATGCCATGACAAATGTCTATGTTGATGACCTTTGGTTGAACTTGTATGTTAGTAGAAGGATTAGGTTGTAGGTTGATTTGTATGTGTTGACCTTTAGTTTAATGAAAGCTTTGAACCCAGCATTGTCGTAGTTATGTTTTAGAGCTCCGCTCACTAAGCTTTATGCTTACGCTCTCCTTTTTCCGACAATGCAGATCTTTAGCTTGGAGTTAGCAAGGAGCAAGAAAAGGGGCGTCCAAGCGTGTGGTAATTGCTCAAGTATG
This sequence comes from Hibiscus tridactylites, assembly GCA_958450335.1. Classification (NCBI taxonomy): domain Eukaryota; kingdom Viridiplantae; phylum Streptophyta; class Magnoliopsida; order Malvales; family Malvaceae; genus Hibiscus; species Hibiscus tridactylites. The sequence continues at coordinate 11,527,864 of OY288292.1, read as the reverse complement.
GTTTAATTAAATAATGTAGTAGTCTAGCAATGGGAAATGCTACGTGTTTTAGGAGCTTGTATCTAGACTCCTTTGTATTGGCCACATGTTGTAATGCCTTATGTTGATGTTTTGGTTTGACTATGGTTTGTAATGCATGATATGCTATGATGGATGCTGTATGTGTTGGCATGTTTATCGGTGTTTAGGTTGCCTTGCTAGAGAGGGCCAAAACCTCTATGTGCTTGTCTTGTGCCTTAGAGGCTTTGAGATCCTTGTTTGGCTTAATTTGTTTGAATGTCTCTTGTTAGAATGTCATGCTTGAAAGCCTAAATTGCTTGTATGCTTAAATCTTCATCATGTGTGAAACGTGTTGTAATTGTAAGCTTAAGCATGCCTAAACTCTTGGGTTGTTATTAGGATGCATGTTAGTGTGTTGGTTGAAGTGTTAGAGGGATTTAGGGGCCTCCTTGTGCTCTAAATCAGCTCAAACCTGCAGATTCGTGGCTGGGGTATCGATACCGTTGGTCTGGTATCGATACTGCCCTTTGGTTTCAGGCATCGTGTATCGATACTCGAAGGAGAGTATCGATACCTTTTTGGCCACTGGTGCCACTGTCGATTTCGGTATCGATACCGGCCTCGAGGGTATCGATACCGTTGTCTTATCTTTGACCGTGGGAAGTCAACTCTTGGAAAGGGTATGGATACCTTTGAGGGAGGTATCGATACTGTCTCCTCAGGTTGACCAAACCCTGTTGACCTAGTCAAGGGGTATCGATACCCCCCTAAGGGTATCGATACCGCCTGCAGTTTAACTTTAAAAATGGGCTTTTAAATGTTAGTTTGGGTTCGTTTGACTGCGTTGTAAATATCGTTCCGCTGTATGATCACTTAGGATGTAATTTTCATCTAGACAAGATTAAAATGAAAAAAAATATAGGGTTGCTAACCGAGGGAGAGTTCCTTAGGGAGTTTTCACTCGGTTTTCCCCGTGTAGCTCACTCGGACCGGTCATCCGGCAAGACCGGGACGAGGGGGTTACATTTATTGGTATCAGAGCCTGAGGTTTCCGAGACCTCGGGAAGGTAAGTGAGGTAAGTTTGATGTGTTATGTTGTTGTTATGTCTCGGTGAATGTCTTGCCATGTATGCTTAATGTTTGCTTGTTAGTACGGTGTTTGAAAGCATGTGTTAGCGTGATGCTTGTGTTGAAGCGTAGTGTCGAGTTCCCATTGCTACTATTACTTATTTAAAAAGATTTTTGTAAAGGAATATACTTGAGCACCTTGGACCCTTGCTCTTGCTAACCCTAAATATTCTTGTTTGTGTGTTTTGTTTATTATTGTATTGTTGTCCTTGGTAAGTTGGAGGCCGAGGCGTGGGCCTGGGGCTGGTAGTCGTGAATCTGAGATTTTGGAAGATGTGAACGATGAGAGAGTTCGTCGCTTTAGTTCAGGGCAGTATGATCGTACCAGAGTTGGAGTGCAGTTTGTCTGTTTGGGTCAACATGCATATGAGCTGGTTTCTGTTGAGGGAGAACAATGTGACCAATCTTGATATGATATGGTAATAGAAGTGAAGACTTAAGAGTTGGCTTCGGAATGATGTCGATGTTGTAGCAAGTAATTCCTCGACACAGTCATTGGGCTTGTTGTTCTGATTGATTCTGGATCTACGCGTCCGTGTATTTTGAGTGAACATACGGAGTTGTTGAATCTACCTTGTGGGGTACTAGAGGTAGGTGTTAGTAACACTAGCTCCTTCGGGAATACAATCGTGGTCAGAAAGTTGTGCAAGGGATGTCCGTTGATGGTTCAGTGGCACGTGTTTTCAGTTGATGCGATGGAATTACTTCTTACGGGTTGACGTGAAACTATGCATGGTTTGGCTAAAAGAACATAGAGTTAGGGTAGACTTTGAGACATGGGAGTTTTCTTAAAGCTTACGGATGACTATGAGATTGTAATGGTAGGTAGGAATGTGGATGTCGTATCGAATGTTGATCCAACTTTAGAGGTCAAAGATTGATTGAGTTAGTTGACAAACTTGCCTAGCCAATGTGATGAATTTGATTTTGAATGAGAACCAGACCGCAGAATGTTAGAATAGTTTGTGTTTTCCCAAAAGTGCTTGGAAGAATTTCTCGGTTTGTCTCCTGTTAGAGAAGAAGAGTTTGTTTTGAGGTCGTGTTTGAGTTTGCTCGTGTCTTGGCTGCTCTGTACCTTATGATTCTCGACCGACTTGAGAATGTTGAAGAATCAACTGCGAGTTTGTTAGACCTTGGATTCATTAGGCCTAGTACATCATCTTAGAGTATGACAGTACAATTTGTGAAGAAGAAAGAGTGACAGTACGAGAATGTGTTTAGAATTCAGACAGTTGAAACAAGTGACAATGAATAATTAGTGTCCGTTTTCGAGTGTCAGTGGTTTGTTGGTCAGTTAGTGTGTGCTTCAGTTTATTTGAAGATTAATTTGAGATCCGATTATTACCAGTTGAAAGTGAGAGAAGTTGAAGTATCGAAGACAGCTTTCGGGGCAGATGTGATCACTTTGGGTTTCGATTTGTGCCGTTTGATTGACTAGTGTGTTAGTTACTTTCAGAGAGATGTTGAGCATGATGTTTTCCTAAGTCCTTGATCAGCTTGTAGTAGCCCTCTTAGATGATCCGTGGGTATATTCATGTACCGAAGATGACCATGACAAGCCTTGAAGTAGAGTTGTAGATTCTACTAGAAAATCAGTTGTATGCTAAGTTGTACAAGCATGAGCTCCGAGTTAAGGAAGATGTCCTCCGAGGACATGTGGATTAGCCGAGTGTATTAGAGTAAATCCCAAGTAGTCAGAAGAGATGTGAGTCGGAAGAAATTTGAAGACTGTGACATGTAACTATAGTTCCTAGGTCTAGCATTGTTACTTTCAGAGAATTGTAAATAATCAGTTGAAGATAGTTACTCCATTGATAGATTGCTACAGAAAAATGTTCAGTTTGTGTGGTTAGATGCGAGACAATGAGCCCTTGAGAAACCGAAAGAAAACCTTCAAGAGTACAGTTCAGAGATGGTAGAATTTGTATTGTTAGAGACAGAAATGTTGTACCGATTGACATAGTGTTTTGAGACGTATTGTGTTGGCCGAAGCATATGACAGTTTATTTGTATGGCATCAGAATAGTATGAAGAGGTATTGTGGGTCGAAGATGAGTACTTCTGGGTTGAGCTGATGAATGACGTGGTTCAGTATGCGAGTAAGTGTATAGTTTGCCTGTGTGTCAATATCGAGCATCAGTTTCTTCTAGTTTGTTACATCTGTGGGAGATTCGTAATGAAAGTGGGAAATAGATTTGAGGGACTTTGTGTCCGGTTCGCCTTTGATTTCTCACGAGAGAGCTTAGCCGAGTAAGCAATGATAGTTACATCGAGTGTGCTCATTTTATACATGTTCAAGCTACTTGTACCGTGGGTAAGATGGTGGAGTTGTGCCTTAGCAAGATCGTGATTTGTACAGTGTCTTGTGTTTGATAGTGGCCAGTAGAGATTCGAGTTTTCTGCTAGATTTTTGTAGACGTCTGCATAGTGTTGGTTAATTGATGAAGACAGAGGATCAGTCAGAGAAGGTTATGAGTCAAGTGTTCAAGCAGTATTGTATGAGATTGTGAATCGAGCTAGTTCTGTTGTTTATTGTTGCAGTTACCATCAGAGTTAGAAAGGGGTTTGTGATGTGTTCTATGTGTCTATGATTCAGAAGTGTGAGCCGGTTTTGTTCCGTGTTATGTTGTTGAAAAGATTGAGTTGAATTTAAAATGGTCATGCATTGAAGGATCCGTTGAGACCTTGACATCAGATAGCTAATATTGTGTGGTGAGTCTACCGAGTTGGTGAGTATGTTGTGGTGAGAGAAAGCGTGGAGGAGCATGTGTCAGTGACTCTTTCTGTCTGATAAATTTCGGGGACGAAATTTCCTTAAGTGGGGAGAGTTGTAACACCCGGGTTTAGGGGTCGGGTGAAAATAATATTTTAATATTGTTTCGGGTTTTAGTCTTATAATTAAAATAATAATGTATTATTTTGGTCTTCGTATTCTTCAAAACAAACATTTGTGTTGGACCAAATTGGATTGAAACTCAATTCATGGATTTTAAAGTAAATGAGATTGTCATCTCATTAATGGCATTTTAGTAATAAAATGGCCATCCAAATTAAAAACCCATCTTTTTATTTTAAAACAAAAATTGCCATCTTCTTCCCCAACCCTTCCCCATTTTCACGTCAAACTCCCCTCCCCCCTCCTTTGTGCCTTTCCATCAAATCTTGCCTCCATTTTTGGAGCATTTTGAAAGGTAATTACATTTCCGACTTGCTCTTATCTTCCTCTACTTAGAAGTACAAATATATTTCATTTTCACCAATGTTTTAGAATTTGGATTTTTGGGAGATTTGAATAAAAATGGTAGCTTTATTTTGTTTAACTTAAAGTTTTGATTTAATAGTGATAGATATGAAGTTTATGAACTTAATGGTTCAACATATATAATTTTTAAAGGGTTTTGTTAGAGTTTCCCGAATTTGGGTTGTAACGGGGTTTTTGAAGGGTTTAATGGTTGATTTTGGGTGTGTTTTATGTTAGAAAATGAGGGTTGATGGTTGTATGATAGTTAAGGGTTGTTTTGGAAGCTATTAGGTGTGTTAAAAGAGTTGGAATCATCGGTTATGGACTGTGCAAAGGGGCTGCTCGGGAATGGCTTTTTGGGGGTTGTTCTTGGTCCGAAAAATAAGTGTTTAATGGTTGAATTGTATTCCGGGTTGCTATGTTGTGTTGTGGACTGATATGAGGTTGATTTACTTGTGTTGAGGCGATTGGAAGCAAGGATTTGCGTTGGTAAAGCTTTGGGATCGAATCCGGATATGAGGAGGCTTGAGTCGACCTTGCTTGTTTAGCTTAAGGAAACGAGGTGAGTGGTCAATGTTTTAATTTGATTTCAAAGGTTGGTTCTAGCATGTGGAGGTGAAAATGTTTTCAAGTAAGGTTTTGGTTCAAAGATGGTTTTGAAAGAATTTAGATTTGGCTTGAAAGTGAATTAAACTCAAGAGTAAGTTGTGGTGAAATTGCCTCTTTAATTTCTCCTTTTACCATTTGTTTTCATTGCTTGAAATGATATTTAGTTATGTATGAATTTCCAATACTATGGGAAAAAGCATGTTGTCTAATATCGTATTCGTTAATCATGTATGATGATAACAATGGTGATGTAGATATGCCTTGTAAGGTGTGATAAGTTGGTGCATGTTGTGCACGAAAATGGTGAGTAAGACCATTTGCGATGGGTAAGATACCAAGTTGTAAGTGATGCTTAATTGTGGATTTAGTTACATCTTGACTTGTTTGAGCATGATATAGTGAGTACATGTCGAATGGTAGTGATTGTATCTTGTGTTGCATGGTTGGTGTCGAACCTCACGTGATGGTTGTCGTTGCTTCGGTGATGTGTAGTCCCATCGGTAGCAAGTGGTATAAGACTTCGGTGATGTGTAGTCCCACCGGTAGTGACTAGTAGAAGAGTACTTTGATGTGTAGTCCCATTGGAAAACTACTAGTCGAAACGGTGATGTGTAGTCCCACCGTGTGTGTTTGGTTATGCTTGTGCATACCATGTGTTGTTCATGTGTATCTCACTATATCTTTCCTCCTATGGTTTTGCCTCAATTTAGGATCATGCCTTTATGCATACTATGAACTGTAATGCCATGACAAATGTCTATGTTGATGACCTTTGGTTGAACTTGTATGTTAGTAGAAGGATTAGGTTGTAGGTTGATTTGTATGTGTTGACCTTTAGTTTAATGAAAGCTTTGAACCCAGCATTGTCGTAGTTATGTTTTAGAGCTCCGCTCACTAAGCTTTATGCTTACGCTCTCCTTTTTCCGACAATGCAGATCTTTAGCTTGGAGTTAGCAAGGAGCAAGAAAAGGGGCGTCCAAGCGTGTGGTAATTGCTCAAGTATGGTTTAATTAAATAATGTAGTAGTCTAGCAATGGGAAATGCTACGTGTTTTAGGAGCTTGTATCTAGACTCCTTTGTATTGGCCACATGTTGTAATGCCTTATGTTGATGTTTTGGTTTGATTATGGTTTGTAATGCATGATATGCTATGATGGATGCTGTATGTGTTGGCATGTTTATCGGTGTTTAGGTTGCCTTGCTAGAGAGGGCCAAAACCTCTATGTGCTTGTCTTGTGCCTTAGAGGCTTTGAGATCCTTGTTTGGCTTAATTTGTTTGAATGTCTCTTGTTAGAATGTCATGCTTGAAAGCCTAAATTGCTTGTATGCTTAAATCTTCATCATGTGTGAAACGTGTTGTAATTGTAAGCTTAAGCTTGCCTAAACTCTTGGGTTGTTATTAGGATGCATGTTAGTGTGTTGGTTGAAGTGTTAGAGGGATTTAGGGGCCTCCTTGTGCTCTAAATCAGCTCAAACCTGCAGATTCGTGGCTGGGGTATCGATACCGTTGGTCTGGTATCGATACTGCCCTTTGGTTTCAGGCATCGTGTATCGATACTCGAAGGAGAGTATCGATACCTTTTTGGCCACTGGTGCCACTGTCGATTTCGGTATCGATACCGGCCTCGAGGGTATCGATACCGTTGTCTTATCTTTGACCGTGGGAAGTCAACTCTTGGAAAGGGTATGGATACCTTTGAGGGAGGTATCGATACTGTCTCCTCAGGTTGACCAAACCCTGTTGACCTAGTCAAGGGGTATCGATACCCCCCTAAGGGTATCGATACCGCCTGCAGTTTAACTTTAAAAATGGGCTTTTAAATGTTAGTTTGGGTTCGTTTGACTGCGTTGTAAATATCGTTCCGCTGTATGATCACTTAGGATGTAATTTTCATCTAGACAAGATTAAAATGAAAAAAAAATATAGGGTTGCTAACCGAGGGAGAGTTCCTTAGGGAGTTTTCACTCGGTTTTCCCCGTGTAGCTCACTCGGACCGGTCATCCGGCCAGACCGGGACGATGGGGTTACAGAAGAAGCACCAGTAGCATCACTGGGTGCAAGCGAAGACTGACCTGAATTCGTCATGAAGAAATGACAGACTCAAGACACGAGAAGAAGAAAAGAAAGAAACAAAGAGATTACGCGGAAGCAAAAACTAGAGAGTTTCCGGCGATTGATACCATGTTGAAAGGAATAAAAGAAACAAAATAGAAGAAGAAAGAACTGAAGATTGTCATCTTATTTAATGGTTACAAAGTACAATTTATAGAAGAAGATAAGACTGTGTAAGCTAGTTTGCAGAGAACCCTAACTGCATAACAACTGCTTAACAGCTTAACTATTTTGGCTAACAATATAACCAACTCAGCTAATTCTAGAAACTTAACATTCAATAATGGTATATATTTCTTAAAAGGTAAATTACGTATACGTTCATTAAATTTTACTCTTAAACTTATTTTGATTACTAAAAGTTTCAAAAAGTTCAAATTACTCACTGAAGTTTAGACATTGAACGTTTTGGGTCATTAAAATTTAGACATTTAACGCTTTTGCCACTTTTAAACCCCAAACAGTCATAGATGATTGCCGTTCGGTCTCATATTTATCCAGTCACTTCTTCTTGTCCCCCTAAGTGATTCGACTTCCATTTTGTCAAAAAGTACTCTAAAGTTGATGAGTCGCCCAAAAAAATTTAATTTCTGTCTATCCTATCTCTCTCACATGCAGTTGAATAGAGCTCGTTTTTTAATATGTTGCTTTTTTATGCCAATAATTTTTTTCACCGTTCAGATCTTGAAAAAGTTTCTTCGTTCGCCAATAAATATACGCCATCAAAAAGTTAACGGAGGTGCAACCAAAAACATTTAATGTCTAAACTTCAGCGAGTAAATTGAATATTTTAAAACTTCAATAACTAAAAGTTTGAAAGTAAAGTTCAATGATGATTTACGTAATTTATTTTAAAAAATAAATAAAAATTTTAACTTATTCTCCCGATTTACTTGGGAAGTTCTAAAATTAAGTAGCTTACCGTTAGGCGGATTTTTGTGTAGCTACATAAATTCTTACCATTTAGGTAAGGATTTGTGTACGATGGATAAGAAATTGTGTAACTACATAAATTCTTGTGTAACTATATAAATTCTTATCATTCTTTCTGTAAAAATTTATGTAACTACATAAATTTTTATCATATTTTAAGAATTTGAGTAATTACATAAATTCTTATCATTTTTGTAAGAATTTGTGTAATTATATAAAATCTTATTAACTTGGTAAGAATTTGTATAGATTATACTTTTTGTCCGTTCACTGCACGAGTACGATGAACCTCCCTCTACGGAGACACTGTAAGGCTTCCGATTCTCTTCTCTCTCTTTTTTCAGTTTCCCTATTTTCTTCGTCATTTTTCTGTGACTTTATTATTCCTTTTCGTGATTCTTCGTTATTTGTCATGAAAAAAAAATCCAGCTTATTAAAAGACACCTTTAATTGTAGTTGATAGGCGGTGCTTAATAGACGCTTAAAAATTCTAATTAGACCTTATATGACATCTTGTGTTTAAGGAGGGGATTAAGTGAGAACTACATGCGAATGTTAATTAAAATCTACACAACAAAGTTGTTGACTTGTAGTTGTGAGGTGATGCTTAATAGACGATTAAAAATTCTAATTAAACCCTATATGACAAAGCTTGTGTTTAAGAGGATTAAGGGAGATAATTAATAAGTATTACATGCGAATGTTAATTAAAATCTATACAACAAAGTTGTTGACTTGTAGTTGTGAGGTGAGTATTAAAAATTCTAATTAAACCCTATATATCATTAAACATAGTATTAAAAATTTACAAACAGAAGCAAACGAATTTCCAATCCGGTATAAATAGAGAGTTGCTATTGCTTTCACCTTAACTCTTCACTCTCTTCGAACCTTTTCTTTTGTCAATGGCGTTTCTTACCATTAACCAAAATATTTGCTATGGCTTTGCTTTCAATGCAGCTTCCAGACACGCTACTTCTCCAACGGGAAGACATGCATATTCCCCAACTCTTTAAGGAAGTAATTTGCAGGCTCACAAAAATCAAGTTGTTGGCGATGGAACCCAAACAACAATGTTTTTTTTTACAAAGTGACATATGGACACGGTACCCGGCTCAACTTTCAGAACATGAAATGTCAGGTGTCTTGGGCTCCAAGACGATGTGTCTTGATGACAATCAGTCAGTGACGATGTGTGGATGGCTCGAGGGGCACGTCACTGGCTGATTGTCATCAAGACACATCGTCATGGGGCCCAAAACTAGGGGTGGGAATCAGGGCCGTCTCGGATATTTCAGGGGCCCTGAGCGAAATTTTAAAATAGATTCTTAATTCATCGAATTTTTTTACGCTTTTCACATCTCGAGTCGTATATTTTATGGAACATAGTTATATCATTAAAAATTGTATGTAAAAATTTAAAATGTAAGAAAAATTAAAAAAAAATATAAGTAAAACGGTAAAAGTAAGAGCAACACAACCTGATTTTCAATCCAAAAAATTTTAAAAATTAAAGGAAATTGATATGATTCTTCGAATGATTGAGAGAGTGAGATGCTGGTTTACCATGAATATATCAGAGACAACGACAACCTAAGTTTAAGAAGAAAACTTTTCCTCCTTTTTTTTCTTTAATAATTATAGTATGGATATATTATTTTTAAGACAATTAATTAAAAAAAATTAATTTTCAATTGGTAGATAATAAATAGAAATAGAGTATTTAAAATTTATTTTTTAAAGATCAATTTTAAAAGTTACTTTTTATTTTTTATTTAATGCAATTTAAATATTTTTTCTATTTTCAAATTTTAATTTAATAACGTTTTTTTTTAATTGAATACCACCACTAACGGCAGAATCAATGAAAGCATTGATTGTTGCCTGAATTAATTAGTGGGGCCCATGTTATAATAAAATTTATAGGGCCATCTGTATTATAAAAAATATTTAAAATGTTAAGTCAACGGCTTTGAATTTGTCAGGCATGCTTCATTTGTGAACTAAAAGCAGCATTTGAGGCCCCAAGAGAGTGGGGACCCTGAGCACTCCTGCTCTTGGCCGGACCTGGTGGGAATTGTCGGGTACCCGAGATTCGGGTACTCGGTTCATCCGGATACCTCATTAAACGGCCCGTGTCCCGGCCTATTATATCCGGGTACCCGGGATTTGGGTACCCGTAAATTTCAGGTACCCGGATAATCGGGTACCGGGTACCCGGGTTATATTTTTTTTAATTTTAAAATTAAAAAAATCATATGTTAAACACAAAAATATTTTAAAAAAATTAAATTTAAAACTTAAAAGAATATAATACAAACATAGAAAAAATGTAGGGATTTAAACTTAATTTTAGAGTGAAAATATTAAGAAACATAAAATAAAAATATAATTTTAAATATAAAAAATACATATTAAATTTTATCGGGCCGGGTCGGGTACCCGGTAAGGGAAAACTCTCGGCCCGTGTCCCGGGAAATTTGCCGGGTCGGGTAATTTTTTTCGGGAATTACCCGATATTTTTATTTCGGGTCGTCAGGTTTTCGGGTCGGGTCAATCGGGTCGGGTATTTTCTCCCACCGCTACCCAAAACGCTGACATTTCATGTTTTGAAAGTTCAGTTCAATCGTATACCGTGCCTATATGCCACTTCCTAAAGAAAGGCATCATTGTTTGGGTTTCATCGCCAACAATTTAATTTCGATGAGCGTGTAAATTACTTTTTTTAGAATTTGGTATTCATGTGAAGAGAAAAATATGTTAAGATTTGTGTAAATTTTTCACTTGAGAAGTGAATAAAATCGGATATGGAGCAAGGTAAGAATCCCGGTGCGTTACCTTCCATGGTCACCGTTATTAGTTAAATAAGATGTTTGTGTGTAAAATGTTTTATCTTCTTGGTTTGTTAGTTTGTGTGCTATGAGTGTAGCTTTTGGCGTTGAACAGGTGTTTTATCTAGTGTTAATGCATGACTTCCGAATAAATACAATGCAGCCTCTAAGCATGGCAACTAATTAACTATTTAATTTGGGCGTTTTATTCAACTTAAACCTGATTCAAGCAACATGATTTCATTTATTTGTTTTCCGATAAGCTGCAACAAGTTACAACACCACTAATGACAGATCCATAAATTTAAATAATGGGGTTTCAAAAAATTATAGAGGCAAAAACTTGTTTGTAAAAATAGTAAATGACTTGTTTGCGGAGACAATAACAATTTTCAAGTGAAAGCTCTCTTTTATGTGAGCTGTTAAAAGTAGTCCTCAATGGTCTACCGTCTGAATTTGAGGTCGATCCTCGTTTCCTTCTCGTGGTCGGAGATCTGGAGGCTCTCATCCTGGTCGTTTCAAGGGACGCTCTCGCCCACAGTGTCAGCTCTGTGGTAAGATCGACCATTTGGTTAACCGTTGTTGGTACATGTTTGATCGTAACTATGCTGGATTTCCTCAGTCTCGTCCTGCTAATGATACTCAAGTCCATAACTGTTGTTGTCCGGATGATCTTGATGGTTCTTATACACCCTTTATCAGTACATCTGCAGGCACTGCTCCAACTGGAGGATCTTCTCAACCTGACACTGCTCAGGTGAACACACTTGTAGCTTCTGGCACTACCTGGTTCCCTGACTCCGGTGCAACGCACCATGTAACAAATGATCGTGCTCAACTCCATGCTAGTCAACCATATTCTGGTAAGGGTTCTGTGCACATAGGAGATGGTTCCTCCTTACCTATAACACACATTGGTCAAACTTCTTTGATTACTTCTGTTTGACCATTGGATCTCACACATTTGTTACATGTTCCACATATTACAAGGAATCTGCTCTTTGTTTCCAAATTTACTGCTGACAATTCAGTATATTTTGAGTTTCATTCCAACTGTTGCTATGTGAAGGATGAAAGCACATGATCTACCTTACTGACAGGGACACAAGAGAATGGTATGTACTAGTTTCACACTTCTTCTGCAGCTTCAGCACCTTCTGCTCTGGCCTGTATGTCCTCTTAGAATTTCTCTGATTACTGGTTGTGGCATCAGAGGTTGGGGCACCCTTCATCTGAAGTTGTAAGTTTGGTTTTGAATAAATCAGTTTCCCCTGATAGAATAAACACTTGTAATGCCTGTTAGTTAGGAAAGAATCATGCTCTGCCATTTTTGCATTCTACTACAGTTTATACTAAGCCCTTTCAACTAGTTGAAGTCGATGTATGGGGTCCTGCATCTGTTTCATCTAATGGATTTTTCTACTACATCTCTTTTGTTGATCTCTATAGTAGAAATTGTTGGCTCTATCTACTGAAGAAGAAATCTGATGCTACAATAGCTTTCAATATGTTTCTTGCTATGATAAAAACTCAATTTGATTGCTCTCTGCTTGCTATTCAAAGTGATGGGGGGAGGGGAATTTAAGTTTTTAACCCCTCTCTTAGTTTCATTAGGTATTCAACATAGGCTTACTTGTCCTAGTACCTCACAGCAAAATGGAATTGTAGAGAGGAAACACCGTCACATTGTTGAAACTGCTCTCTCTTTGTTAGCTCAGGCATCTTTACCTTTGAAATATTGGTCCTATGCAGTCTTAAGTGTTGTATATCTCATCAATCGAATGCCCACTAAAGTATTAAATAACTTGTCTCCTTTTCAAGTTTTGTTTCACAAAGCCCCTAACTACAAATTCCTGAAAGTCTTTGGATGCCTTTGCTACCCATATCTCAGACCCTACAACAAACACAAACTTGATTTTCGCTCTAAACCTTGTTTGTTCCTTGGCTATTCACCACAGCATCATGGCTATCAGTGCTTAGACAAGTCCACTGGCAGAATTTATACTACAAGACATGTTGTGTTCAATGAATTAGTTTTTCCATCAGATGTTGCTTTTGTGCTTAGCCCTTCTGCTGCAGATGAATTTCTATCCCCACCTCTTGAGGTTGATGACTCCATTCCTCATACTACTATTCCCATCAGCACACCTATTACATCTCCTTCTCCTGCTTCTGAATCACCTAACTGTGGTACTGATGTTGGCAATTCTATGTCTGATGCTGTTATTTCTGGTGCACATAATTCCACTCCTGCTACTGATAATACTCCTCCTGCACCAACCTCCCCTATTTCTGATATAGAACATGCAGCACCTACTCCTTCTGCTCCTGACCATTCTGCTGAACATTGTACTGGTCCAAATTGTTCTGTGAATAGATCACCCTTTGCTACACCCTCTGATCCTAATCATTCTGATTCCCCTTCTGATGTGCCTCATGATTCTGGTGAAACCCAGATCTTGAATGATGAGTCTGCTACTCTCTCAACTGGAATGGATGATTCTCTTTCTGTTCCTCCCGAAGGAAATGCACATTCTATGGTCACACGCTCCAAATCTGGAATCTTCAAGCCCAAAATATTTCATCTTCAAGTTCAGGATGATGAAGTCCCTGTATCTGTACATGATGCTTTGCAACATCCACGATGGGCTGAGGCTGTTATGAATGAATACAAGGCTCTGATGAATAATGGCACATAGGACCTTGTTGATTTACCTCTTGGAAGAAAGCCAATTGGCTGTAAATGGCTATTTAAAGTCAAAAAGCATGTTGATGGGTCAGTTGAGAGGTATAAAGCACGCTTAGTGGCTAAGGGGTATTCACAAATGGCTGGTTTTGACTTTGTAGATACATTCAGCCCGGTTGTTAAAGCCTCCACTGTGAATGTATTGCTCTTTCTTGCAGTTTCAAATCAATGGCAAATAAAGCAAGTAGATGTCAATAATGCATTTTTGAAGGGGGACCTTGAGGAGGATGGTTTCATGCAACAACCAGAGGATTTTCAAGTCTTAGGCTCCACTGGTACTCCTCTTGTTTGTAAACTGAAAAAGGCTTTGTATGGCCTTAAACAGGCTTCTCGAAACTGGTTTTGCAAACTGAAGGATTTCTTAGTTACTCTGGGATTTCGATCTTCAAATGCTGATGTTTCTCTTTTTGTCTACCACAACTCTGATGTCACCACTTACATAGTGGTCTGTGTGGATGATATTCTGCTGACTGGGACATCCTCTTCTCATATTGATCAAGTCATTCAACAACTTCATCATCAATTCTCACTGAAAGATCTGGGTGATCTCCAATATTTCCTTGGTATTGAGGTCAGAAAAGTACATGGAGGTTTATTTCTCACTCAGAAGAAATTCATCATTGAACTTCTTGTGAAAACTGATGTGAGGGATCTCAATTCAGCTGCCACTCCCATTGCTGTATCACCTAAGCTATGCAAAGATGATGGTACTTCTCTTCCCAATGCATATGAATATCGTAGTGTGGTAGGAGCTTTGCAATACATTTGCCACACCCGTCCTGATATTGCTTTCTCTGTAAGCAAAGTTGCTCAGTTTATGCAGCAACCAACAGACATTCATTGGCTTGCTGTTAAACGAATTCTTCGCTATCTTAAAGGTACTCTGGAATATGGTCTATGGTTCTCACCTACAGCTTGCACTTCGTTCAGTTTAATCTCTTTTTCTGATGCTGATTGGGGAAGCGATCTAGATGATCGACGTTCTGTCTCAGGTCATTGTACCTTTCTTGGTTCACATTTAATATCTTGGTGCTCAAGAAAACAACGATATGTCTCGAGGTCTACTGCTGAAGCAGAGTTTAGAAGTCTGGCAGATGCTGCGTCAGAACTGATATGGCTCAAAGCCTTACTTAGTGACATGTGTAAACCACTTGAAGAGGCTCCAACAATCTGGAGTGACAACACTAGTGCAGTTTTCATGGGTGCAAACCCTGTCATGCACGCTAAAACTAAGCATGTTGAGTTAGACTTATTTTTTGTTCGCGAGAAAGTTCTCTCTCATGCTCTTCAGGTTAATCATGTTCCAGCTCAAGAACAAGTTGCTGATATCTTCACTAAGCCACTGCCCATTCACAAATTTGAAGAGTTTCGCACCAAGCTTAGTGTTTGCTGTTTTTCAGATGTTCTTCAAGATGAAGAAAGTAGGGAAAATGTTAAAGGTAGTTAGATTGTTATAAGTTTGTTATGGTGAGCTGTGTGTTTGTTATATTAGCTGGGCTAAGTTGTTAGGATTGTTAGACAACTTGGGCCGGCTATATAACCTTGTAATTGGGTCTTTTATGACTCACTCAGATTTTATCAAATTAATAAAATAACTACTTTCCCCAAATTACATTCTCTGTTTCAAATCCCTAATTTACACCGTCTTCTTCAACCGCTACCTTCAATATCTAAGATGTGCTACTAGATAAATTCAACATAAAAATTAAAAATAAATTATAAAAAATACAATCACAAAATCACTCAAATATGTCCAATTGAACCCATAATTCAAATTTTATCCTTCAATTTTAACTTAGTGAAATTAGAAAATAAATTTTAAGAAATTAAAAATAAAATATGAATTTAACTAAAGTTAAGAAAATAAGATAATAAATGAATAGCTTAGAAAAGAGACGACGCAGGCAGCTAGGATGAAAAATCCGGATTCCCGCTGCTACGAAGAACTGCTTGTAAAACTTAGATTCTCGCTACTACAAGTCTTGAATAAAAAAATTTGACCGTACAATATCAACAAGATTAAATTATCTAATTATTGTTAAAAATCAGCTTAATCAAACCATAGATGAATGTTAGATCCAAGAGTTGAACAAAACTACTCAAAATTACCCAAATAAATTTTATCTCGAACGTAGCGGAGCCTACCTTTTTAATTTTCTGCACATATTCACATGCACACACAGGTCAATTTTGGATTTACGGATAGGCGAGATTCTGACACCCAATACTTTTTTCTCTTCCTTAAATAATGGGCATTCAAAATTTTAGTTTTCCCCTTTATACAATAGGACGAGTTTACCATGTGCGCCGAACATTGATGAACACCGATGAATACCATTAATTTTTTTTTAAAAATTTTAAAAATCCAAAGGACTATATCATCAAAGGGCTAGTTGAGAAATGAAATCTTCGAAGGTATTATGGAAGCGGAACCGGGAGTTTGGAAATTAAAGGGATCTGGTCTGATAAAAAATGATGAAATTGTCAGTTTTGTTTTCTCCCCTGGCTCGAAAGATGGCCCTTCAAAAATCTCTTCAAAGATTGAAAAACAGTTCAAAGGAAAAGCTAAAGGCTCTCAACGCCTAAGTGGTATTAAAAGAGCTGCTAGAGAAAAGTTTTTGCTTGAAGAGGATAGGAAGTTGCATGAAGAGACGAGTCTGCTGGAATTTGGAAGGGACCCTTTTGGCAAGCGAGTCATTGACATACCAACTTTCGACCTCTCTTCCTCACTGATTATTGAAGAGATTGAAGAAGTAAAGTCTTCTGAAGATGCAATTTTCTCACTCTTTGCGAATGACATCCTTAAATGTCATTCGCCAGGACCATGAATCCTTGGGTTAAGGCCGCGATCGGGCTTGGGAAGGATCGATCAAAGTGGCTGGCCTCTATCTTTCCTGTTTGGTTAAGACTAAGTCACTTTGCCCCTAAACTTTGTCTTCGTTACCCATTTAAGGACCATGAATCCTTAAATGTCACTTTGCCCCTAAACTTTGTCGTCGTTACCCATTTTGCTCCATTCCGTTACTCTTTGCCGTTAAAAAAAATTCAGCCAATAACATCTTGCCACGTCATCAACTCATTGACTAAGTCAATCCGTCTGATTTTATTTAAAGGGAAAATGACATGTCAAGTCTGTCAGGTTTGTTTTTTGTTCAATTTAGTCACTAAAAAGTCTATTTTTACCTTAAATTGGCCTCTATTTGTTTCTAATTTTTATAATTTAGTCCATTATTTGTTATTATTAATAATATTACTTTATTAAAATGTTAATATTTAATAAAAATAAATAAAATCAAACATTTTAATACGAAATTTGTAATTTTTTAGATAAAATAAATTCTTTTTTGAGAAAAATTCAAATCATATTCTGATTGAGAAAGACTGTTGAGAGAGGGCGCACTTGCATTATAATATAGCGGTCTTCTTTGAATGAATTTTTAATACCTGACTTGGGGGTTATTACCCAAATATGGTTCTTGGATTTTTTCACTAATATAGTTCTCATTACTTTATTTCCCAAATTATGGTTGTTTATTGTAGAGATCAGAAGTCGGATTGCTCACACTCCGACTTTGAACATTGTTTTATGGAGAAATTAATAAAACAATGAAGTCGTATTTCTCACACTCCGACTTTGAACATTGTTTTATTGAGAAATTAATAAAATAATGAAGTCGAATTGCTCACACTCGAACTTTGAACAGTGTTTTACACTGTAGTCGGATTCCTCTCCCATCGTCTTCAATATTTTATTTGGAAAAAAACCCAAAAAAGTATATCAACGGCGAAGTCAGATAGTGTTCCATCTAATTTCTAATTTTAAGTAGTAAACAGCTATAGATTAGAAAATAAAGTGATGAAGACCACATTGTTGGAAATAATAAAAAAATTCAAGAACCATATTTGGGTAATAACACCCTTGACTTGATTTTTAAAAATTATAAATATGTTTAAATATTAGTTGATATATCAAGTATTAATTGAAATGATAATATTATGATAATATATGTTTAGTTTTTAATTTTTTATTAAAATTTAGATCTATTTTATAAATAAAATTATTCGAAGTTGAATTTATTAAAAAAATCACACCTCCTGATGCTAATCCCTTTATGTACATCATCAATCACTTTCATTAATGGCCTAACAAGACATGTTAAACACAATAAGCATGAAGGTTGTAATCCCCTAGACCCACCTATGGGTTATATAAGAATCTAGGAGATCCCATTAGGGTCACAATAGCGACCCACAATAAAGATCCATATAAAACTCTTTTCTTTAAATACATTAAAACTATGAAACAAAATTCCGTATAAAATATCATTTCAGAAAAATTATGTAAACATAAAACAATAGTTCGGAAAGCATTCACAGACACTAATATAAAACAATATAGGTCACACATGCCAACTAACTATGATGATACCGTACTCCAACAACAACGTCGAGAGAACTCCAAACACTGATGTCGATCACTTTACCATGACGAATTTCATCTAACCTGCGATTGTAAAACAACACGAGCTTGAGAAATCTCAGTAATACATAACTACCAAATGATGTTGTGAGCACATGTATGTATAAGGTAAAGCATGTATACGATAGAGCATAAACTATCATGGTGTTCCGAGTAACATATTTCAATTACAGTTCTTTTTAAACTCTGATCTACCCTTCTATTGTAATCGAATATGCAATTCTGAGCTGCACCTATAAGGCATTAACCTAGGCTCATTGGGCGTAGGTACTATCCTAAGAGAATACCTTAGGTCCGGGCGGAATTACCCTAGCCGAAGCTAGGAACCTAATACGGACATAATTACGGGTATACCCTAGCCGAAGCGTAGGAGCCAAATACGGGCGGACCCTAGCTGAAGCATAGGAGCCGAATACGGGCATGCTTACCAACTTGATCAGGGATGAGCCTACAATCTTAAATTAATATTTAGTACCTAGTAAAACGATTCTGAACGGTAATAGTCAATTCAGTATTTGGTAGTAGTATGTTAGGAAGTCAAGATGCAAACATATGTTTAATCGGTAAAAATGAAGTATCACGAACCCTTAATCAAGTATACTTATATAAGAAATCAGGAACTAGAAGCCATGTTTTTACTCTAGATAATAAGATTACTTAAAATCAGACTAGATAAACTTGTTTCCAATCAAGAACATTAATCATATAATCATGAACACACTAAACGGTCCAATTTATTACTCAGGAGTCCTTGCTAATTGCAGAAAGGAGACACTGAATCATAGTCCACTTTAAACAGACTTTCGAATCATAAATTACAACTGAATGAATTTCATAATTATCAACTTCGTCTAGGTATACAGGAATTATGCTTCAAGACCATCCAATATTATCAACATATCATGATTATGCACAGATTCATACATATATATATCATGACATATTTTTAAGAATTCAGGTATATCAAGATAAATTAAGATTTCAGATATCTCAAGAGAGCTCCATTAGTTGCTCGAAGGCAATATGGTCATTTTACCACTCAATGACAATTTGGTCATTTTACAGGCAGGGGCAATTTCACAGTTTAGCCCAATAATGATAAAATGATGATTTGCAATATTTAGGATTTTCAACGATTTATCGAGCCTCCAAATCCATTTGAACTAATATACCTCAACCTTGCAGTACATTCCAAACATTCAAGTATATGCACTTTCACGTGTATCGTTTCCTAGAACGACTATATCGTATCTCTAAACTGTAACCTTCATTATTTCACCACCAGACTTACCCCTGAGTAGTCAGACTTATATATCGTTCAAAAAAACCTTCCAACCTTATATTAATATCTTGAGTGATTGAAGTACATGAGTCATGTTTTATAACCCTTAATGGTATTTCAATCACTTTAAGCTTTATTGGTATTTCTAGAATTTTATCAAAGGCAAATTACTTATACAAGTCAAAAGGGTATTTCAGTCATTTTGGAGCTCGGGATATATCCGTCATTTCTACCAGCTGAACCATTTATAATATTTCAATCATTGAAGTACTTGAGGTTGTTTCATTTATTTCGGTGCTTCTGATATTTTGAAAAAAATTCATTCATCCCAGAACCCTAGCATTATCCATTATTTCCAGTTAACTTAGACATTTCAGTGACTAAGATACTTCAGTCTTTTTGGTCGTTACGATTATTTCGATTAATTTAGCCTTAACAATATTCCGCATCCTTTTGTCATTTCAATCAATTCAATGTTTGAATAATTCGGGCATACGAATAGCTTTCCGCAATCTATCTTCGCAAATTTATTCAATATTTAAGGAAACCAAGCACTTAGCAGTTTCGAAGGTTCAAATCTTGTTACCATAACTTTCCAAGTAGTTTGAGGTTTTCAAGCGAATCAGGTTGTTTTACCAGATCTAGTGTAGATTCCTAGATTGCCTTCAATTCTAGGGTGTTTTAGTCATTTTATTACATCAAGGGCATTTTCGTAATTCTATATTCAAATATTTTTTACGTTAAATCCCTTTACTACTATTTATTGGGTTTGGAGATTAACTGTCATGTTAACCATTTATTAAACACAAAATCCTTCCCATTATTAATCCTCTCATTCAAGTATTTTGATCTTATCTAAGTTATCATACTTATATTTTTCGTATCAGATTTGACTTAAGCAGAGTTAACAGTACACTCCATCATAATTATGTATGCGTTAACCAAATACCAACATGTTCATAAATCAAACAAGAGGTAGTAATGTATTACCTTTAATCCTTGCTATATCGGTCAACTGTGATACTCCATTCGATCGCTTTGAACCCAAACTCGACATCCCTTAACATCTTATATACAATGAGTTGTGAATACTTTCAATTTCACAATTTCTAAGTTCAATCCTTATTCACATTACTCTTAACTGAACAATTAAGTACATACATAAGTTCGCGTTCAAGGTCAGATTTGGAGGCTTTCAGGTCAGTATTTCACGAAACGGGCTTCAAAATCGGATTCAAGACGTCGAAAAACATAAAATAGGGCTTTTCGGGAAAAGTTGACTTTTTGGTCAAAGTCAACGCTGACGTCACCAGTCAAAGTAAACACTGATGTCATCGGTCAAAGTCAGTGATGACGTCAGTGTTCAAGTCAACGCTGACGTCACTGGTTAACCGGGTTGACTCGGGGTACGGGTCGCGTACGAGTCAACGGTCGGGTATGGGTTTGGGCTCTATTTTATTAATGGGTTTAAGCCGGTTTAGTCTGGACCGGTTTGGGTGACTCGGTTTAGCGGCCAGACCGGGTTCAAGGCTGGTCCAGCCGGTTTGGTTCCTAGGACATTGTCCCAGGTGACCGAATTTCGCCGGCGGTGGCGCGTGGACCCACGCGCGGCCTAGACAGTCGAGGAACATACCGGAAAATGCCCAAAACGATCCACAATTCACCCTTTACCTTTAAAAACTCAAATTTAAGTCGAGGAACTTATCGAAACTTGCAAAAATTGAAGAAGTAACAACCAAACTAACGTATCTCCGACGAGACCTTAAACGATGAGAAATCGATAATCGGTTGGGTGGATTTCGTTCGCCTCGGCACGAAGAGATCACCGGTGGTGACAGCTTTTAAAACGGGCAACAGAGGTGGCCGGAATCGCCAAAAAACAGAGGGGCGGCTAACCAAGTGTTTCGAATGAACATTCGACTAAATCTCCACAGAGAACGGTGGCTGCTTGCCGCGAGTGGAGGCTATGGGTGTGATCGGCGTGAGGCGACGTTACCGTTAACGGTGGCGGTAACGTTTACGACGCAATGGTGGTTGAAATTGGATGGTGGCTGCGTTTGGGGAGGTGAGGGGAAAGGGGAAGGGTCGGGTATCCCCACTTTTGGGGCAGATGAACCTAATTAATGCTATTAAAGAGGGAAAGTGGGATATTTTATTTATTTTTATTATTTTATTCAAAATATAAGGAATAAATTAAAGGTGAATGAGTTTAACAATTAAAACCAAGAGTTGTTATAGTTCAGATAGTTGAGTGTTTGGTTTAGAAGCTTCGAGGTTGTGGGATTAAATTCATTTAGCAGCGAAATCTATCTCTTCTTTTTTTCATTTTCTTTTATTTTTAGTATATGTATATATACTTTTAAAGGTGTTACAAAGGTCCACATCTACCTATTAACATATTCCGACATGAGATTAAGACTTCAATTTTACAAGTGCATGAATATAAAAATATGAGATAGACATGTGTCTCCCTACAATGCAAACCATTGTGCACAACATGAATCATTAAAAAATGAAATTTTACAATGTGAGTGGACTGTTTTGGAAAGCATGTGAAAATGGGACGAGTTATGGAGAAATATACATGTTTTAGTATAAATAAAAATAAAACAATGATAGATATTATATATATATATATATATAACTAATGATGGGATTGAAAATATAAAACTAATTTGTTTTAACATTGTGATTAAAACTTAAAAGAAAACAAAGAGAAAAAGAAGAGTGAAAAGTGCAAGCACTGCTACACTGGTATTTCTCCTCCATCGCGGCAAATTTTTCTTGGGTTTTGATCTGAATTCAAATGTAACACCCGGGTTTGGGGGCCGGGAGAAAATAATATTAAAATAATATTTCGGGTTTCGGTTTCGCAATTAAAATAATAAAATATTATTTTAGGCCTCGGGCTTCAAAACAATTAATTAATGTTGGGCATGTTTTGATTTTAAATCAAATTCCATGAAATTTGAAAATTTGGGATAACTATCCTCATTAATGGCAAAAATGTAATTTGATAGACTTTCAATTTAAAACCCCATTTTGTTTAAAATATCCCTTGTCATCTTCTTCCCCTCTCTCTCCCATTTCTTTTCTCACGACAAAGAGGGCTCTCCTTCTCCCAATCACTATTTCATCTTCTTTCTTCTTCAATCTTGGAGCTTTTTGAAAGGTAAATATGTTTTTGACTTGGCCTTGGTTTCCTTTACATTTTGGTACCATTAGATTTCATAAAAACTATGTATTTTGCATTTGGATTTTTCAAAGTCTTAGGCCAAAGGTTGAAGATTTATGATTATTTCTCAAAGCTTTTGATTTATTATGGTTAGATATGTTGTTTACTACCCATAAGGTCCAACATAGATGATTTTTACATGATTTTATACATATTCCCGAATTTGGGTTTTGGTGGGTTTTTAAGAGGGTTTTTAGTTGAGTTTTGGGTATGGTTTGTGTTGGAAATTGAAGGTTGATGTTAGGGTAGTGGTTGAGGGTTGTTTTGGAAGCATTTGGAGGTGTTAAATGTCTTGAAATCACAAGTTTTGGGCTGGGTACAAGGGCTGCTCGGGTTTGGTAATTTTGGGGTTGTTCATGGCTTGAATTGTTGTGTTTGATACTTGATTAGTGTTCCGGGTTTGCTACGTTGATTGGTGGATTGATTTGAGGTTGTTTTAATTGTGTTGAGGTGATGAGAAGCGAGATTTTGAGTTGATGAAGCCTCAGGAACAAATCCGGAAACTTGAAGACCTTGGTTGCTTGGTAATTGAGCTCGGAGGTGAAGGTGAGTGGTTAATGTTTTTAAATTTGTTTTTAAGTGGTTGGTTCAAGCATGTAGACTAGGTTGGGCTTGGTAGACCCACCTAGAGTTAGGGTTAGGGTGGTAGCCTAATCCTAAACTTTAGTTAGAGACATTGGATGAACTCTTTAATTGATTTGTGTTATGATGATTATGAATAATGTGATATACATGTATGTAGAGGCATGACTTAATGCATTGTTACATGCATGTTGGTGACAAATATAATGTGGATGTATGTATGTGTGATATATGATGTGATAATTGTTTGGATGATATGCGTGTAGTGTTGGTTTGTGAAATGAGGTTATGAGATGGTTGCATGATTTTGAGGATCATGGTGAGTACGTGCTATGCACGGAAGTTATATTGAAATTGATGTGGTGAGAGGTTGTGGATTTTAATTAATATTGGCACTAGTATGCTTGGGTACAATGATCGATCATTAGGATGAGTGTGCACACGAGAGTCAAAGTCGCGCGTGGCCTTGGTGTCGTTAAGGCACCAAGGAGGAGTACGGGTATGACAAGTCGTCGTTTAACCGGTAAAAAATAAATGAATAAATTAACCTCTTTCAATAAATAATAATATAAAGAAATTAAATAGATATAGGGAAAGATGGTCGATCCGCAGGGAGATTAGCTGGAATGATTAACTGAAGACTGCTTTAATTATTACTTCCATGAATATCTGCAAAATAAGTAAATAAAATGGAGGGGAGTGATTTGATATTGGATGAAAATGAAATAGCAGAGATAAAATATTAAGAAAAACCAAGTATGCAAATTAGCCTCGAGCTAGCCTTGTCAATTCCTTCGATCATTGAAATAGATTTTTACTTCGGGGATCATGTCGGTTACAGTCTGCGAGGCCCAACCCGTCGCAACTTGCTTCTCTCTCGAGTAACCAATCCTCCCAAGACTATCTTCGAAGGTTGATTCTTAAACAAATTAACCACATCTATCGCCGTTAAAGTATTTAGAATAAAAGCAGGAAAAGCCCGACTCAGAAATTGTCTTAAAAAGAATCGCTTCTGATTTTATCTTTCCTTAGCGGACCGCCGCTAAGAGTGTTCATAGGAATTCGAAATTGCCATAGGTCGATCCTTCCTCCCAACTATGTCTTTAAACGATTCCAAACCAACGAGCTCTTTTTGATTTGAAAAACAATTAAAAACTTTAGTAAGGCCGATTGCTAAACTATCTAAACAGAAAGATAAAAATGTATTCCCGAAGGAATTTATACAATGTTCAATTCTCACGATTAGAATTGATTTGGCTAACTCTTGGCTCAAGAAATTTAGCTAAGCATGATATTGATTATCATGCTTAACTTGATTTTTAGAAAAGTAATTAAATAACATAAAATAAATGGAACAAGAAAATAAAGAAAAAGAGAACTTTTAATTAAAACTAGAAATGTTTCAAGCTAGAAGATGAAAACTAATTGATTGATGATCTAAGCCTTTACCAATGGGTGGTATTTATAGGCTTAGATTTACAAAGATAAGAGATAAGAAATAACAATTCAAATTCAAATGTTGATTAAAATTCAAAATAAAACTAAATGGATAAAAGCTGATAAACTGATCAGATTCTTCTCTTGGAACATTCCAGGATCTTCTAGAAGTTGCCACGTCACTACCACGTCAGACGCGTCGTGCCCATGATGCTAGTCATGACAGAATATATAAAAAACTGCAGAAATGCTCCCTTTTCACTGCTATTTCTAGAATTGGATCCCTGCACAAAATGTAACGAAAACAGTATGTATTAAGCAGCAAGAAGTCCCAATAACTAGAAAAGTAGCATGTGAAATATGTCAAATTTGAGAACTCATCAAATTCCCCCTCACTTGTCTCATACTTGTCCTCAAGTATGTCCGAAAAACATAAACCCAAGAATTTATTTCTCAAGCCATTACAAGCATCAAATACAATCATAAGAGTTCCAGCGCAAAAGGAGCTTCATGAAAGAAACATAATCAAACCAAATGAATGCAAGCAAAGAACAGTCCTTATCCCTTCCAATTACCTATCAATCATTAATCAAATCTTAGCCTAGTCTTAATCCTCACCAAGATACACTCAAGAGCACTCAAAGTGTTTAAAGGTAAATGTGAAGCAAAAAACACTCTAAGTCATGCATGAACAAAGGTTTCCATAGGCTTGTAACAAGTTCAATTCTCCACTACTTATTAGAATCGAGGTGCAAAAATCATTAGGTCTTTTATTTAAGGTGTAATGTGGGTTTAGAAAAAGGGTAGAAAGATGAAAAAAACAAAAGAGGATGATCAATGCAAGATATTTCAAACATTAAGCATTGAAGACATTAAAAATGAGCTAAAAATGGGCTAGCAAACGCACATTTTTTTCTTTCTTTTTTTCTTTTCTTCTTTTCGAAACTGTTTTTCTTTTCTTTTTTCCTTTTCGAAGCAATTGCTTCCTTTTATTCTTTTTTTTCTTTTTTCTAGGAAAATTTTTGCCCTTATTTGAAAAGTATCTCCTTCATGTCTAATAAAGATTCTAGCATTTGATCAATTGAAATTGTTAAGTCAAGGGAATGGGATGTAAGGCTAACAAAGGCTCACTAGGCGATGAGAAAGGGTAAATTAAAATGAAAGGAATGGATGAGGTTAAAGCCTAATGCCTAAATCATTTTAAAGTACCTCGTTCTTAGTGTAGTCTCGAATTGTAAGCAAGCC
The DNA here is from genome assembly GCA_958450335.1 of Hibiscus tridactylites. Classification (NCBI taxonomy): domain Eukaryota; kingdom Viridiplantae; phylum Streptophyta; class Magnoliopsida; order Malvales; family Malvaceae; genus Hibiscus; species Hibiscus tridactylites. Next base: position 11,502,002 of record OY288292.1, on the reverse strand, counting down.
ACAAGTTCTAGATTCCTAAAATTCAGGATGACACTCTCAAGCAAAAGAAACGAGCATAATATGAAGAATGCATGCTCAAGGCTCAAATCTTACCAAAATTGGGCTAATTTGACTAAGCTAGGCGAGAAATCCAATTAACACAATCAAGAGTAATTAAAAGAGATGTCAAACTGAAGATTACCCATATCCTTTTATTATCAAAATGCTCCAATTCAATCATTCCTAAGCACTAGAACAAGTACAACATGCTGGGTAACAAGAAATGGCAAGAAAAATTCATCTCAAGTTTAATCAAAGTCAAACATATTATCAAACAAGCATAGGACAAGTGGTAATTTACCCTCCCCCTCACTTAAGCGAATTGCCCCAATTCATAAAAATTAAGGAAATAAAGAGATAATAGTGGCAAAAGATACTCCCTGTGGATGTAGAGTGAGTCGATGGGAATGGTGCACTATGAGTGGCTCGGATCAGCGACGGCAGAGGACTTTGAACGGAGCTGCCGGATGTGTGAAAGAGGGTGCAGCGAAGGGTGGTTCAGCATTTTTGTTGGGCACCCGTCGAATGGTTGCTTGTTGTCGGCCACCACGGTAGGGAGGAGGAATCTCGTTCGAGGGATTGGGGCTTGCCGTCGTCGACCATCGCGGCGTGGAAAAGGTTCGGAAGTCGGTTCAGAATCGTTGCTGATCGCCATAAATCGTGGCGATGCAAGACACCACCGATGACCAACGGCGGTTCTTGGGGAAGCCGGCGAGCTTACTGTCGCGTGCGGGGCATGGTGGATTGCGACTGAGTGAATCGGCTAGTGAGTTATCTAGGGTTTGGTGGTTTGTGGGAAAGAAAGAAAGGGAGAGGGGGAAAAAAGGAAAATCAGGGTGATATGCCAAGAGGAAAGGGGATGGGCTAACGTGTGCCGCTCATTGAGTGTGCTAAAATGCACCTCATTAATGAAACGGTGCACTTCAGCTGGAGTGTGATATTTGGCTTGCTATGTGCGAAAAGCATCCTGCAGAGGGAAATAAAAATTTATTAAGGCAAAAAATGAAAAATAAAGAAACATAAATTAAATTATTAAAAAAAAGAAGTAAAAATTGACGAAAAATAAACCAATGTGTTGCCTCCCATGTAGCGCTTTGTTTAACGTCGTTTAGCTCGACGACCTTTGCTAAATTTTTGGTTCTTCAAAAGCAAGTTCTTCAAATAAACGGTGATGTCCATCCCTTGTCGTTTTAACATCTTCCTTCATCTTTCTATTTGTGCGCAAAATAACAACTAAGCTTCTACCTCCTTCCCAATGCGACAACTTACTCAAGATGATGTTTGGCAAAGTTTGGTTTTCGCCTAAAAATATATAATTAAATTGATCTAACTTCGACTTTGGTTCCTGCAAAATCGAGGGAAAATGTTTAGATCGAGTTGGAATTAATCGAAACTCAGAAAGGGAAAAAAGAGTTGAAATGATTCCGCCTATATTTTCTTCGTCGAGATCCGCGAATTCCCTACAAAAGTTATAACACATATCAATTTCGATCAAATCATCAGCTAACAGATCTATAATATCAACGAAATTTAAACTTGCGACCGAATCAGGATACTTCATAGCTTTATACATATCAAATTTAACTACTTCCCCATCAAATTCCATAATCAAGATGCCGTCGCGGACATCAATCTTTATATGCGCGATTGATAGGAAAGGTCGGCCAAGCAATATTTCTGATCCGTTGTTGCTGCGATCATTTTCCATGTTAATAATGTAAAAATCAGCGGGAAAAATAAGATTTTTTTACCTGTACCAACACGTTTTCTAGTACTCCCTCGGGGTAGATGACTGATCGATCAGCTAATTGAACCGTCACTCGCATTTCTTTCAATGGTTCAGTCGAAATTTTGTTGTAAACGCTTAACGGCATGACGTTGATAGATGCGCCTAAATCACACATCGCCCTTTTTATCCCAACATTCCCAATTTTACAAGGAACCGCAAACATACCTTGGTCCTTGTACTTTGGCGGCAACGGCTTTTGAAAGATGGCCGAAATATTCTCACCAAGGTTAACTTTTTCATTTCCGGATAGTCGCCTCCGGTTTGTGCATAAGTCTTTCAAAAATTTTGCATATTTAGGAACCTTCCGAATAACATCCAAAAGTGGAATGTTGATATCCACTTTTTTGAATACATCCAAAATTTCCTTCTCTTCCTCCTTTTTATCTCGTTTCGCCAATCTACCTGGAAAAGGAGGAACAGGTTCGTAAGTAGAAACATAAATATTGGATTTAGAGTTACCTGCAGTGGGTGGAGACTTTTCGTTCTGGTCTTTCGAAGAGTTGCCTTGCTCGTCGGATTTTTGCTCAGTTTGCTTGGGCGGTTTAGGTGTTATCACAGTTCCACTACGCAGAGTGATCGCGCTCACATTTTCCCTTGGATTGGTTTCGGTTTGTGATGGTAACTTCCCATGGGATTCTAGACGGTTAACGACTTGAGCTAGTTGGCTTATTTGTTTGTCGATTTGCTGGAGATGGGATTGTGTTTGGGTTTGGAATTTTTCCTACGAAACTGCCAATCTCTCAACAATAGACTCAAGCGAGGATTTTTGGGGTGCTTGGTTTTGGTAGGGAGGTTGTTGCCTAGGTTGGGAATTCAGGTTCTGATTACCGTAGCTCAAGTTTGGGTGATCTCTCCAACCGGGATTGAAGGTATTGCTATGTGGGTTATAGGGTCTTTGGGGAGGCCCGGGAAAGTTGTGTATGGCGTTAACCTGGGCACCAGATGTATCACACAATAATGGGCATAAGTCGGTTGCGTGATCTAGCATAGTGCATATTCCGCATACCTTAGCAGCTTTTATTTCCCCCGAAACAAGAGAATACACAATATTAGTCAAATTGTCTATCTTATTCTCTAATGAAATTGTGCTTACTGTGTGAACCCGTCGGTTGGGTTCACTCGCAGAATTAAATTGCTGTGAATTCGCCGCCATCGTTGATATCAGATTTCGAGCATTTTCGGGGGTCAAGTTGACAAGCACTCCACCGCTTGCTGCATCTATCATTTTCTTATCTATCCGCAACATTCCTTCATAGAAATATTGAAGGAGTGTTTGCTCGGATAAGTTATGTTGCAGACAACTCGCGCACAACTTTTTGAATCTTTCCCAATAATCGTATAAGGACTTGTCATGCGTTTGTTGGATACCCAAAATGCTTCGCCTAAGTTCAGTCGCTTTTGCTGCAGGGAAATACCTATTAAGGAAAACACGAGAAAGATCAGCCCATGTATTAATAGAATTCGGAGGTAAATAAAATAACCATTCTTTAGCCATTCCGGCTAAAGAAAAAGGAAATGCTCTTAGTTTTATCTGATCCTCCGAAACTCCTTGCGGTTTCATGCTGCTGCACACCATGTGAAATTCAGTAAGGTGTTTATGTGGGCTTTCAGTAGGGAGACCATTAAAGGTTGGTAATAGGTGAATTAGGCCTGATTTGAGTTGGAAAGGGGTATCGCCGTGAGGAAATGCGATGCAAAGGGGTTGTTGCACAGTAGAGGCGGCATTTAGTTGTCAAATTGTTTGGTCCGCCATTGGTTCTGGTTCTTGTGTAGGTACTTCGACTGGTGTGGTTTCGGAAGTGGATTCTTGTTCGGATCGTCATGTGCTTTGTTGTTTCTTTCGTCGAAATGTTTCGCCATGAGTTCTACGAGCGCTTGCTTCGATTTCTGGGTTGTATGGAGCTAAAGTACCCGAGTTCTTCCTGGTCATAAAAATAAAACAAAAATCAGTCAAAAATTGCCGAAAATAAATGTCCCCGGCAACGGCGCCAATTTTGACAAGTCGTCGTTTAACCGGTCAAAAATAAATGAATAAATTAACCTCTTTAAATAAATAATAATATAAAGAAATTAAATAGATATAGGGAAAGAGGGTCGATCCGCAGGGAGATTAGCTGGAATGATTAACTGAAGACTGCTTTAATTATTACTTCCAGGAATATCTGCAAAATAAGTAAATAAAATGGGGGGGTGATTTGATATTGGATGAAAATGAAATAGCAGAGATAAAATATTAAGAAAAACCAAGTATGCAAATTAGCCTCGAGCTAGCCTTGTCAATTCCTTCGATCATTGAAATAGATTTTTACTTCGGGGATTATGTCGGTTACAGTCTGCGAGGCCCAACCCGTCGCAACTTGCTTCTCTCTCGAGTAACCAATCCTCCCAAGAATATCTTCTAAGGTTGATTCTTAAACAAATTAACCACATCTATCGCTGTTAAAGTATTTAGAATAAAAGCAAGAAAAGCCCGACTCAGAAATTGTCTTAAAAAGAATCGCTTCTGGTTTTATCTTTCCTTAGCGGACCGCCGCTAAGAGTGTTCACAGGAAGTCAAAATTGCCACAGGCCGATCCTTCCTCCCAACTATGTCTTTAAACGATTCAAGACCAACGAGCTCTTTTTGATTTGAAAAACGATTAAAAACTTTAGTAAGGCCGATTGCCAAACTATCTAAACATAAAGATAAAAATGTATTCCCGAAGGAATTTAGGAAATGTTCAATTCTCACGATTAGAATTGATTTGGCTAGCTCTTGGCTCAAGAAATTTAGCTAAGCATGATATTGATTATCATGCTTAACTTGATTTTTAGAAAAGTAATTAAATAGCATAAAATAAATGGAACAAGAAAATAAAGAAAAAGAGAACTTTTAATTAAAACTAGAAATGTTTCAAGCTAGAAGATGAAAACTAATTGATTGATGATCTAAGCCTTTACCAAGGGGTGGTATTTATAGGCTTAGATTTACAAAGATAAGAGATAAGAAATAACAATTCAAATTCAAATGTTGATTAAAATTCAAAATAAAAGTTGCCACGTCACTGCCACGTCATTGCCACGTCAGACGCGTCGTGCCTGGTATCGTGCCACGTCATCAGGGTACGCTCGGAAATCTTTATATTAGTTGATGATGAGTGGAATATATAAAAAATTCTTTCACATATATTCTTTTATTCATAAGAAAATTCCAACGAATTTTCTCCAAAAAGAATATATACGCGCGCGTACGTGTTACCCGAACCCGAACCCGAACCCGAACCCGAGCCCGAGCCCGAGCCCGAGCCCGAGCCCGAGCCCGAGCCGGCCGGACGGCGGCGGCGGCGGTGCGCGATGACTTCCCTTGTTCTTTCCCACTCAACAAGGGAGGGAGGAAGTAAGGGTATAAATACCCTTCCCTAGCTATTTTCCCAACCAATGTGGGATATAGCTTTGGTAACTTTCTTGAAGCATTACCAACATTCCCCCACTAATGCGAAAGAATTCATCTGTATCTCAAACACAGCCCTCCTTAGACGAGCAGTTGCGGAATTAGTTGCTTAAGCACTAGTGAACGTATCTTGAACTAGTACATAGTGATAATGAGCGATCCTTCTCTTAGATAAGTGAAACTAGTCTTGAACTTTCTAAGATAGGGGTAAACTCATAACACACAACTAACTCCTTCATCCACCGAAGTTCTCGATGTGTAAGATATATATACACAAGTGTATATTTGGCCATCTTACCCTCAGGATTCTAGTAAGTGTTTTAGAAAAACGGCCCAACGTTTTTCACAGAAGGTGGCTAATCCTTCTCACTTACATAGGTTATTTCATCAGGTTTATCTCAATATAAACCACCTTGAATCTGGGCTATGAAATAATTAAGAACCATTTGTAATGGTTCAACCTCTTATAGACTTATGGTGATTTCTTCAAGTCCATTTAAAATGAACCACCCAGTATTGGGATAAGAAATCATTAAGAATAAATATTCAACCTCATTGTCGGTGAATTCAAAATGTCCTTCTCAATAGGATCATTTAAACTTTGAATTCATTAAGAGTTTCTCGAAACTCAACCTTTCTGGCGGTAAGTCCATATTGTCCTTCTCAATAGGACAACACATTCATACTTGTGTTATGAACTTATTAAGAATAAGTATTCAACCATGATTCGGTAAATTCATCAAGTCTTTCTCACAAAGACCACCCAAAAACTGGGCTATGAATTTATTAAGAGTAATAGTACTCAACCTGGGCATGTACATTATTCGTCATAGGGATAGGCAGTGAGAAATGTACACTATGAGTCTTTCCATGGTTTCGTTTGACCACATTGAACTTAGATAACTAAGTTGGGTATCCACCATGAATTCCTCAACCAATGGGCTTTAAACCCATCCCCCTCGACGAATCAAGGACCAATTTCCGACTTAACCCTTTGGTAAGCGGATCTGCTAGGTTTCTTTCCGACTTCACATACTCTAAAGAGAGTACTCCATTCCTTATTAAGTGTCTAACAGATTCATGCCTTATGCGAATGTGTCTCTTTTTGCCATTGTAAACATGACTCTTGGCAACACAAATCGCTGCTTGTGAATCACACAACAAGGAAACAGGAGGAGTCGGAGTTCCCCACAACGGAATATCGGCTAACAAACTCCTTAGCCACTCAGCTTCTTGCCCAGCTAAGTCAAGAGCTATAAACTCTGACTCCATAGTAGAGCGAGCAATACAAGTCTGTTTTGAAGACTTCCAAGAAATTGCTGCTCCTCCCAAAGTAAATACATACCCACTCGTAGAGCTTACTTCATCACTATCGGAAACCCAGTTGGCGTCACAATATCCTTCTAATGTAGCAGGAAAGCCAACATACTCAAGTCTCCAGTCAATAGTACCCTTAAGGTACTTAAGTAAGCGTCTAAGAGCAACCCAGTGTTCACCACTAGGGTTATGAGTGTATCTACTGAGTCTGCTAACAGCATAGGCAATGTCTGGCCGAGTACAGTTCATTAAGAACATCAGACTGCCAATTATTTTGGCATATTCCGTTTGAGAAACGCTACTTCCTTCATTCTTAAAGAGATGTATGCTAGAGTCATAAGGAGTTCGAACAGGGACGACATCAAAACTGTCAAATTTCTTTAACACTTTCTCAGTATAGTGTGCCTGGCTTAAAGAAAATCCCTTTTCAGATTTGATTACTTTGACTCCTAAGATTACATCGACTTCTCCCAAGTCAGTCATCTCAAACTTAGAGGACAAGAAATTTTTCGTTTTGTTAATGGACTCAATGTTAGTACTGAAAATCAGCATGTCGTCAACATACAAGCTTATGATGACACAATCAGTACCAAACATCCTCGAATACACGCATGCATCCGAACCATTCACAACAAAACCAAAACTAAGAATAGTTTTGTGAAATTTCTCATACCACTGTTTAGGAGCTTGCTTCAGGCCATAAAGTGACTTTTTAAGTCTACATACTTTGCCTTCCATACCAGGCGCCTCGAAGCCAAGAGGTTGCTCCATATAGATCTCCTCATCTAGATCCCCATTCAAAAATGCAGTCTTTACATCCATTTGATGTACTTGCAACTTGTGAATGGAGGCTAGTGCAAACAATGCACGGATCGTTGAGATTTTTGTGACGGGAGAGTAAGTATCAAAGAAGTCTTGACCAAATCTTTGAGTGAACCCTTTGACTACTAGCCTTGCCTTATACCTTTGGATAGAACCATCTGGTCTAAGTTTCTTTCGAAAGACCCACTTACTGTTAATGGTTTTAAATCCTCTAGGCAAGTCAACTAATTCCCAAGTATGATTAGACATTATTGATTCTAGTTCATCTTTTATAGCGCTTTTCCAGAAACTAGCATCAATAGATCGTATAGCTTCTTCGTAAGTTTTAGGATCCTCATCTAACAAATATGCTTGAGCTATAGGATCAGAAAGAGTGTCTAAGTCATTTATCTCAGAAATGAAGGAAGTTATGAAGTCTGGTCCAAAAGAGGTTTCAACTCTTTGTCTCTTACTTCTTCTAGGCTCAAATTCAATCTCTTGAGAAGACCTAGCAGGCACACTAGAAGAAGTGGATGGCAAGTTTTCTATTTGTGTTTCAACATTTAATCTAGGTTTCTTGAGAGGAAAGATTTCTTCAAAGAAAACAGCATCCCTAGATTCACAAATAGAGAAGTCTTGTAGAGTCATGAATCTGTATGCGGCACTGTTAGAAGCATAGCCTATAAACACTGCATCAACGGTCTTAGGTCCAATGGTGGACTTCTTAAAGTCTGGCAACCCCACTTTGTCCAGACACCCCCACACTTTCAGGTATTGTAAATTTGGGGCATACCCTTTCCATAGTTCGTAAGGGGTAGAATCAATTTTCTTATGAGGTACTCGGTTCAGAATATGATTAGCCGATAGAATGGCTTCCCCCCACATGTTGTCAGACAACCCAGAACTTATCAACAATGAGTTCATCATTTCTTTTAAAGTTCTGTTTTTCCTCTCGGCTATACCGTTCTGTTGAGTAAAATAAGGGGCTGAAGTTTCATGTATTATGCCATTCGTCTCACAAACCTCTTTTAGAAAATTTGATCCATATTCACCACCTCTATCAGACCTAACACATTTTATTCTCCTATCTAACTGATTTTCAACTTCTGCCTTATAAATAAGAAAGAAATTTTCAGCTTCATCTTTAGTTCTTAGGAGATAAACTTTTGTATACCTAGAGAAGTCATCTACAAAAGTTATGTAGTAGTGTTTTCCTCCTTTACTTTCAGTGTTTCTAAAGTCTGCTAGATCAGTATGAATAAGTTCTAACAGTTCAGTCTTTCTTTTAGAAACATTTTTAAAGGTAGGTTTTGCATGCTTTGTTTCTACACAAACTTCACATTTATTATAGTTTGTTATGTCTAGTTTAGGCAGAATATTCATATTCATCATTTTCTTTAGGGATTGAATATTTACGTGTCCTAATCTAGCATGCCACATATCAATAGACTCAACAATATAAGCAGAAGTGGTAGCTTTATTATTTTCATTAAGTTGAGTTTCTATGACAAATAAACCTTCGCTTAAAAAACCTTTCCCGACATAATCACCGTTACGGGAAAGTACAAGTTTATCTGCCTCAAAAACTAACTTAATGCCTGCCTTATTTAAGAGGCCGCCACTAATCAAATTTCTACGCAGGGCAGACACATATAGGACATTGTTAAGGGCCAAAGTTTTACCAGAAGTCAGCTTGAGTAAAACCTTGCCTTTGCCCACCACTTGAGAGCTGCTGGAGTTCCCCATGTACACACGTTCACCATTTTTCACGTCCTCGAATTCGGTGAAGAACTCCTTCTTTGCGCAGAAGTGTCGAGAAGCTCCGGTGTCTACGACCCACTCGGTGTTCTTCTCTACGAGGTTGACCTCCGAAACCACCGCGGCTATGACATCATCATCCATGTTCTCCGTCACATGCATGCGTGGTCTAGTCTCATTTTGGCGGTCCGAACGGTGCTGACATTGGTACGCCTTGTGACCAGCTTGCCCACACACGTAGCACTTCATGGTTTTCACATCGGGCTTAGCCTTCATGGGTTTCTTGAAATTGGTAGTCTTTTGTGGTTTGGGCCTTTTGCTCGGAGGGCCTTTCTTAAAGGGCTTTTTGGACCCTGAAGCACCACCAGACTCAACAATATTAGTTTTAAAAGATAAGTGACTAAAATTGTTCGTATCCTTATCTTTCAAACGGTTGGCCTCCTCGATTTTCATGTGACCGATCAGCTCCTGAAGTGGTATGTCCCTTTTCTTGTGCTTGAGGGAGTTGCGGTAATCGGACCATGATTTTGGCAACTTCTCGATAAGGACGTTTGCTTGCAAAACTTCACACATTTGCATGCCTTCCGCTATGATGTCCGAGACAAGATTCTCATAGTCATGGACTTGGTCCATGATGGTCTTGTTGTCGGTCATCTGGAACTTCAACCATTCGCCCACGACATATTTTTTAATCCCCGCATCATCGGTGCCATACTTGGTGTCCAAGGAAACCCAAATCGCCTTTGCACTCCTCTCTTTTAGATACATGTCAAATAATTTGTTGGACATGTGACTAAGGAGATGGCCACAGACCGTCTTGTTGTCCTTCTCATATTTGGCAAAGGTGGCAGCAGCAAGGGCATCGGCGGCAGCATCGGTTTGGCTTTGATTATCGACAGGAACAACAACGGTAGGTGGTGCAACTGGTGGTTCGTTGAGCAACACATAATCGAGGTCTAATTGCTCAAAGAAGATAAGTATACGTTGGGACCACCTTCGATAATTGAAGCCATCTAAAGCATCGAGCTTGGAAAGGTCGGGAATAAGTTTGCTTTGTAATTCGGATGAAGCAGCCATTTTGCAGAATCGGAGAGAGTTTTGTTTCTAAATTGTTAGTAAAATGAACTGCAAAAAAGCTGTTAGCACTGACTGGAAACTATAAGCAAAAATAGAACATAAAATCGTAGACCGTGTCGTGGTATGGTGGCCACTGCCTTAGAAACAAAACTGCCCCGAACAGTGTAGTCGCTTCACGGGCAGGCTGTCCCCCGAGGTGCACACGGACGCTCCTGGAATCGTACACTCGACTCTGGGAGTGAACAACAGTGGAACTGCTCGAACAAGTGGAGAAAACAGAGAGAAAAGCTGGAATGCTTTGTGAATGTGTTTGATGATATAAAATGCTGCATGCAGCATCTCTATTTATAGGCTGTATACCATGTCTATAATAGACATTTCATTGCACAAATAATTACAGAAATTAATCTGTATAACAGCCATCTTAATTCTGTAATAATCATGCCATTACAGTGCTGTTACACCTTGAATTTGACTGAAAAACAGTCTAAATTCATCCACTGAACAGACTGTATATATTCGAATTGATTCAAACAGTTTTATCAAGCCTATAAATAAGAAAAAAATTCTTTCACATATAGTCTTTTATTCATAAGAATATATATGCGCGCGTACGTGTCGAAGACACGTGTTACTCGAGCCCGAGCCCGAGCCCGAGCCCGAGCCCGAGCCCGAGCCCGAGCCCGAGCCCGAGCCCGAGCCCGAGCCCGAGCCCGAGCCCGAGCCGTCCAGACGGCGGCGGCGGTGCGCGAGGACTTCCCTTGTTCTTTCCCACTCAACAAGGGAGGGAGGAAGTAAGGGTATAAATACCCTTCCCTAGCTATTTTCCCAACCAATGCGGGATATAGCTTTGGTAACTTTCTTGAAGCATTACCAACAGTAGATGCTCGTGCTTGGACCCTGCATTGTCGAAGGTTTGATTTATGAGCTTACCCTCACTAAGCTTTCATGCTTACGCTCTCTTTTTGTTCGACAATGCATATCAATAGCTTGTGGGTGGCAAAGGCAAGGAAAGGTCTTCAAGAGTCGCTTTTGGTAGCTCAAGTATGAATTTTAAATTATAGAATGTAATAGTTAAGTAATGGGATAGACATTGACTATTTGAGTTTGGATGTATGTGGATATTGGTTGACTTTTGGATGCCATGGTTGAATTGTGAAATCTTGCTTTATTTGCCTACCATGTATGTTGGCCATGTGCCTTTTGAGGATGCTCAAATGTATGGTTGTTGAATGGCATGCCTTATGAATGTCTAAGTTGTTCTTGGATAGCATGTGCACCTTTGTGATGAATTGTGCCCTTGGCTTTTCAATGTTTACAAGCATGCCTTGTATGAAATGTTGCTAGTGTACAAATGCTATGAATGAATGTTTCAATCTATGCCTCGTGGTGCTTGAGTATGCTTGACTTAGGATGTATGCCTCTAGACTTTGTTACTTAGTGTTGTGTGCCTTTAGGAGTCCTATGGGACCTTTAGACTTGTTAAAATCCGCCTAAGTCTGATTTTCAAAGGTTGCAGACAGCCCTCGTTTCGAAAAGGGTTGGGCCGTTTCGGAACGGGTAAGGCTTCTGGGACCCTGTAACGGAACGCGTTCCGATACGGTATGGACTGTGAAACCCCAGTTCCGAAACGCGTATCGGAACATTTTGGCTACTGGAATTCTGAGAAATTGACGAGATGAAGGCGTATCGAAACGGGTCTAAGGGTTTCGAAACGGTCAAAATCTCGTTGACCACGAGAAGTTGACCGTCGTGTCGATACGGCCCCTTGTATGGGCTTTGGGGCAGTTGACCTGGTCAAGGCGTTTCGATACGCCTCAAGGGTGTTTCGAAATGGCCTGTTTAAAAGATTAAAATTGGGCTGTTTAAATGCTGTTTTGGGTTCGAATGTTTATCTCCTGTATTTTATTTCCGTTGTTTGATCACATAGGTCTCAAATGGGCTTTTAGAAAAGAATAAGTTAAAAAAATAGGGTTGATAACCGAGGGGGAACCTTAACGGGTTTCACTTTGGTTTTCCCCGTGTGGCCTACTCGGACCGGTCATCCGGCCAGACCGGGACCAGGGGGTTACATCAAAGAACTTCAAAATTGAGGTAAGAAATTTATTGTTTAATGTATTTTTAAGTTATTTAAAGGTTTAAATTACATTTCTATTCATATTTTCAAATATTTACATCATCTTCAACTTCAAGCTAGGTTTAAAAACTTCAATGGTGAAATAATGGTTTGATCATATTTCTTTGATTTGAAAACACCATATGTTATCTTTTATGTTCAATAAGAGACTTATAACATGCTCTTAACTTAAAATCATCATATTAGTAATAAATTTTGAAATTTCTTCTTGAACCATTCTTAAATTAGGATTAGTATAAATTCTAGGATTATTATTTCTGAATAGATACTTATGATCTATCGATTATAGTAGAATGTATAATTAAGGTTTAGAATGTTTAAATTGAGATTTAGCAAAAAGAAGCTTAAATTGAACTAGTTTAGCTAGTTAAGAGAAAACATGCAAGATGATGTAATTTTTATAATTTGAATATTTCAATGTGATTGTCGAGGTACTAAAAAGTAGAATATGACATTGTTTTCAAGGATCGAAGGAGCACGGAACCTCTAAAGGTCGATATGGGTAATCAGAAAATCGATTCTTTCTTCAAAAGAAAGGGTCTTTCCGAAAATAATATTGATTCTTCTCCTATTAAAAATTTAGTTGATCAAAAAGAGCTCGATCTTGATAGTGGTTTTCCTTCTATTAGTAAAAGCTCTCCAACTCCAAGTCCAAAACTCGTCAATTCTTCTGTAGTGGATAATCGTCCAAGTAAAGCTCCAAGAGTTGAACAAGAAACCTTTGATGCATCCACTGTTGAGCGTGATCCTGGATTGCAAAATTCTATTTGGGATTTTCCTCCAAATCAACGAGATGAAGTTCGTAGAGCATATATTGGGAAGGGGCCTTATCAACCCATTCCTTCTAACGATCCAAAATATGTTGATAAGTATGGGCGGAAATTTTTGAGTTCATGATATAAGTTATGGGTAAACTACACTGGTAGTCACCGAACTTTTAGGGCGCTTTCAATAAGGTCACCGAACTTTTAAAATTTTCATTACAGTCACCCAACTTTTAATTCGCTTTCAATAAGGTCACTGCCGTCAACCATCGTTAAAAAAGCTGACGTGGTATGTTAAATGTAAGGGTAAAATACATTATTAGTCACTGAACTTTTAAGAGGCTTTCAATATGGTCACCGAACTTTTAAAACTTTTATTACCATCACTCAACTTTAAATTCGCTTTCATTACCATTAAAAAAAAGCTTATGTGACACGTTAAGTTTAAAAATAAACTTTTTCCCACCCTATTTTATCTCCATGTCTTATTTTTTCCATCTAAACATGTCTATCTTTTAGATACATTAATATTTTCCTTTGAACTCCTCATTATCCAGTGCATGACTCAGTAAATGTCGGGCCTGAAGCATAAAGAGGATTTTTATGAGCAAAATTTTAGTTATTTCTTTATCATTCCATCATCGGATGTCTCCCAATATTTTTTTTGTTCTCACGCATGTCGTATGCATGTCTAGATACATTAATATTTTCCTTGATGTGTTACTAGAGAAGTAACGACCTTCACCAAAAAATTACAATTTGATTCATATGGAAGAAAGATACATATTTAGATGGAATAAAATAAGAGGGGAGAGAAAATATGATGGGAAAACGTTTATTTTTAAACTTAACATGTCACATCAGCTTTTTTTAACGGTAATGAAAGCGAATTAAAAGTTGAGTGATAGTAATGAAATTTTTAAAAGTTCGGTGACCATATTGAAAGCCTCTTAAAAGTTCAGTGACTAATAGTGTATCTTACCCTTACATTTAACATGCCACGTCAACTTTTTTAACGGTGGTTGACGGCAGTGACCTTATTGAAAGCGAATTAAAAGTTGGGTGACTGTAATGAAAATTTTAAAAGTTCGGTGACCTTATTAAAAGCACCCTAAAAGTTCAGTGACTACTAGTGTAGTTTACCCATAAGTTATTTCATGATTGGTTAGAATATTCACCAACCAAGGATGCCGCTTATTGCCTTCTATGTTTTCTCTTTAGCAAGCCCCTTGGACGTTTTGGATCAAATACTTTTACTCGTGATGGCTTTCGATCTTGGAAGAAAGTTAATGAAGGACCTAATTGTGCATTCCTTCTTCATGTCGGAAAAAATACAAACTCTCTCCACAAGAATGCAATGATAAGCTATCAGGATTTGAAAAACTCTTTGCAACATATTTAAAAAGTGATTGAGAAACAAAGTTCTGAACAAGTTGCTAGAAACCGATTGCAACTCAAAGTTTCTATAGAAGTTGTAAAGTGGTTGACATTTCAAGGTTGTGCTTTACGGGGTCGTGATGAAACAAAAGATTCAACTAATCCTGGTAACTTTCTTGAATTAGTAAGTTTTTTGGCTTCTTACAATGACGAGGTTGTTACAGTTTTGAAAAATGCTCCAAAATTCAAAGTATGTTTCTTCAAAAATCCAAAAAGAGATTCTTTGTCTTTTTCGATATAGGATCCAAAAGCATATTCGAGAAGAAATTGGAGAACAAAAGTTTTGTGTCATAGTTGATGAAGCTCGTGATGAATCAAAAAGGGAACAAATGGCGATTGTGTTGAGATATGTTGACAAGGAAGGTTTTATACGTGAAAGATTTTTTGATCTAGTCCACGTGAAGGAAACTACTCCGTCTGCATTGAAGAAGGAGATTTGTGATGTTCTTTCACATCATTGTTTAAATGTGAAAGACATAAGAGGTCAAGGATATGATGTAGCTAGCAATATGTGTGGGGAATTCAATGGTTTGCAAGCATTGCTCCTTAAAGAATGTCCATTTGCTTATTACATTCATTGTCTTGCTCATAGATTACAATTGACCTTGGTGGCGGCATCCAAAGAAGTGATTCCGGTTGCAAAATTTTTCTCATATTTGACTATCATTATAAATTTAATTATGTCTTCGTGCAAGAGACAAGATCAGTTGAGAGATGCCCAAGCAAGTTATATTGCAAATATGATTGCTATTGAAGAATTAGAAACAGGAAAGGGAAAAAATCAGATTGGCACTTTACAACGTGCATGAGATACAAGATGGGGTTCACATTTAACTACTCTTTGTACAAGATGTTTGATGCCACTTGTTCTGTTCTTGAGAACATCATAAGTGATGGAAATTTGACTCAAAGAAGTGAAGCAGATAATGTTTATGATGTGATGACATCTTTTGAGTTTGTATTCATCTTACACCTCATGATAGATCTTTTGAGTATCACTAATGATCTTAGTCAAGCTTTGCAACGTAAGTCTCAAGATATACTAAATGCTTTGTGTTTGGTATCAAGT
Organism: Hibiscus tridactylites; assembly: GCA_958450335.1. Taxonomy (NCBI): domain Eukaryota; kingdom Viridiplantae; phylum Streptophyta; class Magnoliopsida; order Malvales; family Malvaceae; genus Hibiscus; species Hibiscus tridactylites. The sequence goes on along the minus strand of OY288292.1, from coordinate 11,486,384 downwards.
GCAAAGAAATTTATACAAAGATTTAGAGAAGAAGGATGGGATCCTTTACTTGAAAAAGTAACGATGTTATGTGATAAACATAATATAGAGATCCCCGATATGAATGCTCCATATAAAGGTGGTAGAGGGAGGCCTCGACTTTAACGAGATGCCATCTCAGTTAGGCATCATTATCGTGTTGATATATTTATCTCTGCTATTGACTCTCAAATGCATGAGAAGAACATTAGATTCAAAGATGACATGATGGAGTTACTTGAACATCGTTTTGCTTTAGATCGAACGGATGGTTATAAATCATTTTGTAAAATGTTATGAAAATTTTTAAGATTTTTATAACGATATATTTGTTCAAAAAAAGTTACATTAGTATAATATTTTAAAAATAAATTGTAAGAATTTTCGTGTTGGTAGCTACTAGGGTCATTTGCTTTTGTGTTTTTACTTTCTTTGGCGTTGGTGCTCTTTCGGCATTTTTTTAGTGTTATCTCGTCATACTCTTTTTCTCTAATTAAAATTAAGGATATTTTTACGAAGCACATAGTAATATAATGTTGTATGATTTTTTCTTTTAATAAAATTGTATGGTTGTTGATAAAAAAAATAAAAGCATTATAGTATAGCGGTCTTGTTTGAATGGTTGGGATGAAGAAAGACTGTTGAGAGAGCGCGCACATGTTTGGAATTTTTTTTAAAAATAATTTGTCCTTCATAATAATGCTTACTAATGAATTTTCAACACTTGACTTGTAGGGAATTGTCTTGGATAATAATAATAATAATAATAATAATAATAATAATAATAATAATAATAATAATAATAATAATAATAATAATAATAATAATAATAATAATAAAATAATAATAATAAAGAAGAATAAAACATGTTTTAAATATTAATTGATATATCAATTATCAAGTGACTAATTTTAGTGATGTTTCGGACATCAATTCGATAGAAAAAAATTATGTACATTTTATAAATAAAATTTTTCAAATTCGAATCTTATAGAAAAAACCATACTCCTTTTTTCATTGAAATTATTTCTTTAATTCGACTATTTATTGTTTAGACAATGTGATCCAATTAGTTGTATCATTTATTAAATTTTGGAAAACGAGTTACTTGTTTACATGTAATTATAATTAACTTGGTCAATTTACAATTAATTAAAAATATTTATTTCTCAGCGAATTTACCCAAATACTACCATTAAGAAATTATTTTCCTTCCTTACACTCATCTCAAATTATTATTTTTATCTAAAATCCTTTAAGTGAACTTGTCATGCTAATCTAGAAAATTAAATTAAAAATTTAAAATTCAAGGAACTGTCAAACTAATATAGCGAGTTCTATTAAAAATTAAAAAAAAAATAGAACTAGCCAGATCAGTCTGGCAAATTTGCTCAAAAAATATTAAATTAAAAATAATTTTATATGGGTGTCAGAAAAGAAAATAATCAAAATAAGAATAATATTCAAGTAAAATCGCCTTAAATCTCATATAATAAAAGAATAAAACATTAATACTGTACTTTCTTTCAAAATTCAAAGTGATTACACTTCAAAAAAATGATCACGGCCGGCATCTACCAAGAAAGTGTCAGATTCTTTACTATGGTATTAGACTATTAGTATCAGACAAACTTTGGTCAGATTTCACCCGGCACAATCGCATTCCGACTTGACCCGACATGATTAGATTGAATTTATATATAAATTAGGTTTAAATTGGGTTAGGTTGACGTTTAAAATTAATTTTAAAAACGTTATAGCAAAAATAATATTTTAAGGATTTGATTATAAAAAATATAAAAATGAAAGATTGTTGCAAATATCTCTAATATATTGAAATCAATTTTAAGGGTGTTGGTATTTTAAATACTATAAACTCTAATTATGTGGAATTTATCATCTTCCGCGGGTTACATTTATTGCTTTATACTCGAAAGGCTTCACCAACTTTTCATTGTTTGTTTCCCCAGAAAATTCAAAAAATTACTACATCAGCAAGATTAGAAAGAAAGCCTGCTATGTAATTTACTGAAGACTAAAATTTAGTCAAACTATGTGTCCCACTATTCTAAACATATTAAAATAATGTATCTGAGGCACCACTATTCTAAACATATTAAAATAATGTTTTAGAGGCGCCAATATTGAGGAAGAGAAAGTAGAAAGAAACAAAAGAATGAATATTAATAGCTTTTATCAGTATATTTGCACATTTTCTACTTCAAATATTGTAAAAAAATATCATCAATTTACGTTGTCTTTTTTTGACTATAATGAGCAAGCATCTATCTATAAATACATGCAACAATTGCTTACTTATTCTCATCCTAAATCTCTGGTTTTAACCTTATAAGAAAGAGTAGGAAAAGGCAGCATATTAATCTTTGTGTTATTTGCTTCCAAAAAACCCTAATCCTTTTCCTTCAAGACATCTTTGATAATGGCTTCAACACAAGTTTCTCAAGTTCCTGCTTCAACCCTTTCCGTCATTCCGTCCGACACCGAAAATCGACCCAAGGCTGATTTCCATCCAGGAATTTGGGGTGATATGTTCATCCAATGTCCCAATATGGTAATCTATAATTTCTTTAATGCTTTTAACTAATTTTTTTATGGATTATAAGTTTTAGTCCCGAGATTTAATTGTTGTACTTGAGCAGGATGTTGATGCCGCAACTGAATTACAATACGAAGAATTGAAAGAGCAAGTGAGGAAGATGATTGTGGAACCTACCGATGATTTGAACCGCAAGTTGCCCTTGATTGATGCAGTTCAAAGATTGGGTGTGAGTTATCATTTTGAGAAAGAGATTGAAGATGAACTCGAGAAGATTTACCATGACATGAAGAGCAATGATGTTGAGGATGATCTCTACACCACAGCCCTTCGATTCCGATTACTCCGAGAGCACGGCTACCGTGTTTCCAGCGGTACTTTCAACAAGTTGAAGGATGAGGAAGGGAATTTCAAGGCGTCATTGACGAGTGATGTGCGAGGATTGTTGGAACTTTACGAAGCTTCCTACATGAGGATCCATGGGGATGATATACTTGATGAAGCCATTTCTTTCGCCACAACTCAACTTACACTTGCATTACCAACTTTAGACCATCCTTTATCGGAACAGGTCGATCATGCCCTGAAGCAGACGATCCGAAGGGGCTTGCCGAGGGTGGAGGCCCGGAATTTCATTTCGATATACCAAGATATGGAATCCCATAACAAAGCATTGCTTCAGTTTGCAAAGATTGATTTCAATTTGTTGCAACTTTTGCACAGGAAAGAGCTAAGTGAGATCTGTAGGTAAGTTTTGGGAGATTCATTACTGGATCATACTATTGTTGTTAAAGTTATTTTGTTACAAATGAATTAAACCCCTCTTTTTTTTATGATTTGTTCAGGTGGTGGAAGGATTTAGACTTCACAAGAAAGCTACCATTTGCAAGAGACAGAGTGGTGGAAGGGTATTTTTGGATAATGGGAGTTTACTTTGAACCCCAATACTCTCTCGGGAGGAAGATGTTGACCAAAGTCATAGCTATGGCTTCCATTGTGGATGACACATATGATTCTTTTGCAACATATGACGAACTCATTCCCTATACAGATGCTATTGAAAAGTTAGTTTTCTTGTATTACAAGTTAACATTCATTTTGTGATACCCAAATCCTAGACTTGATAATTAACCTTGAAATTGTGTTTCAGGTGGGATCTTAAATGCATGGATGAACTCCCGGAGTACATGCAACTAAGCTACAAGGCATTGTTGGATGTTTATGAAGAAATGGAACAACTCTTGGCTGATCAAGGGAGACAATACCGAGTCGAGTATGCAAGAAAAGCGGTATGTAATGATACGATCATCCGACTTGCTTTGGTCATAAACATATAAAGTTCTGAAATGTCCAATAATAAAATTGTGAACTTGATGTTCTAAATCCTCAGATGATACGCCTTGCACAAGCTTACCTTCTCGAGGCGAAATGGACACATCTGAACTACAAACCAACATTCGAGGAGTTTAGAGACAATGCATTGCCGACCTCCGGCTATGCCATGCTTGCTATCACGGCGTTCGTTGGGATGGGCGATGTTATAACCCCCGAGACCTTCGAATGGGCAGCCAATGATCCTAAGATCATCAAAGCGTCCACCATTATTTGTAGGTTCATGGACGACATCGCTGAACACAAGGTATATTTACTACATTCCCACATTTCAAATTTATAAAGATCATCTATGCCATAAAACAGTGGGACTTTTGGGGTCTGCATTTGCTAAATGTTTCATATGGGTGCAGTTCAACCACAGGAGAGAAGACGATTGCTCAGCCATCGAGTGTTACATGGAACAATACGGCGTGACAGCGCAAGAAGCATACGATGAATTCAACAAACACATCGAGAGTTCGTGGAAAGACGTAAACGAAGAGTTCTTGAAGCCGACGGAAATGCCGGCACCGGTTCTTTGCCGGAGTCTCAACCTTGCGAGGGTTATGGATGTGCTTTACAGAGAAGGAGATGGTTACACTCATGTTGGGAAAGCGGCTAAAGGTGGGATCACTTCTTTGTTGATCAATCCAATCCCACTTTGAACATTGAAAAAATGCCCTCCGTTTTGAAGATGATTTTCTATGGAGTATTATTAATAAAGTTTGTACTTAATTGAAGAGAAAAGTCTAAATTCATTACTTTATTTGTTTTTTTTTTTGCTTTTATGTACAAAGGAATGAAGAAATCTATATTCGTCGCCTCCTTTTAATCCAATAAAATTCTTTGTCGTCGTTATTGTGCAGTTTTTGTTTTAATTATAATTCTTGGATCAAAGCTATAAAGCTGGTTCAAGCACCAAGTGCATCACAAAGTCCTCTTTCCCTCGTTCGAATTATTTATGCTATGACATTTCGGCGTTGGTTTATTTTTTTCGTTGAATATCGCGAGAAGCAAATAAAGCGGCCGATATATTTGCTAAGCTAGCCGATCCATAACATCGTGTTACCACTTTCCTGGATCATCCTCCGGCAATTTTAAAACCTTTGTTGCATCTGAATATTTATGGACCACCTTATTGTAAGCCTATGCATTAGTTAGGCTCCTCTACCTCTCCATTGAAAAAAAAGTAACCCACCTTTGAATTAATTTGTGATGAACCACTTCGAATATGCAATTTAAAATTAAATAATAATTAAGTAAAAAGAATAAATTTTCTCTGCATTGAATCATATAAAAAGTTATTTAAAATTTTATTATAGAGTTTCCACTGCTAGTGTATAAATTGTGGTTTAAGTGTATGAGTTTAAGTTGTAGGGCGTAGAACTTAAGGTTCATTGTTAGAATATAGAGTTTAGGATTTAAAGTTTAAAGTTTAAGTTTTAGGGTGGTAGGGCTAGGGATTAGGTTTTAGATTTTATAGCTTAAATATGAAGGGTTGTGTAATTTTTTTACAAAGCTTGTGTATCATAATATAATTCAATAAGAAAAAGGAAATACTTACACAAGCTTTTCAATTTCAAGGTTTAGAGATTTAGGTTGTGGTTTAGGGTTTATGAGTTTAGGTTGTAGGACATAAAATTTAAGGTTAATGGTTAGAATATATAATTTAGGGTTTAAAGTTTAGGTTTTAGGGTGTTAAAATTAGGAATTTAGATTTTAGATTTTATATATTAAATATAAAAAATTATATAAATTTTTTATACAGTTTATACATCAAAATATAACTCTTCTAATTATTAAGTAATAAATTTTCTGTGCATTGAATTAATGTTGTTGGTCACTATTTACAGCAAGACGGATTTCAAAACGTTCGCATTACTATCATTTTCTTTCTTCTGGTATTGTTTTTTTTTCTTCACAGAACTCTCTCAAAATCAACATTGGTTTATCTAAAGATTCAATCTTTAATATTGTGATATTCTTAGTCGATGAGGTTAATTTTGAGATATGTTGTCTCTTTTATATAAAAAAAATTCTTCTCACAATTTAAATTTTCGAATGAACACTTAAAATTCTTTAAATTCGAGAAGCTTTCAAACACCTAAAATGATAAAAAAAAATCAGTTTAATTTTATGAATCTCAAAGAAGTTTTGAGAAAACTTACCAGTATGGAAAACATGTGTTAATCTCTTAATTATATATTAAAAACGAAGTCTACAATGATAACCTCCCTTTTTTTCACTTGAATAATTAAATCCTTTGATGAAAGTTGGTGAAATTTACTTTGACTCACTAATTTGTGTATATCTTCAATGTATATGATTTGATAAAATATAATTTTTTAGCCTCGACCAAAACTATTATTAGATTTGAGATTACTAATAGACCGAGTGGTTAAAGATGTAAATATTATCTCACTTTATTAAAAATATAATATTTATCTACTTAATAAAAAAAATTATTGTCAATTTTCATAATTTCAGATTATATATTAAAAATAAAATAAAATAGAACAAATACAATATAAATATATTAAAGTTTAGGATTAATACATGTTTCTCCCCTAAACTTTATATGTTTTCTCAACTTGCCTCCTAAACTACGTTTTACTCACTTTTGCCTCCTAAACTTTATCGTCGTTACTCGTTTTCTCCCATTTCTGTTATCCTCACTGTTAAAAAAAATTTCAGCCAATAAGAGCGTGCCACGTCATCTCCTCATTGACTAAGTCAATCCGCTTGATCTTATTTAAAGGGTAAATGACATGTCAAGTTTGTTAGGTTTGTTTTTTGTTCAATTTAGTCACTAAAAAATTTATTTTCACCTAAAATTGACCCTTATTTGTTTTTAATTCTTATAATTCAGTCCAATCTTTATTATTATTAATAATATTATTTTAATTAAATGTTAATATTTAATAAAAAATAAAATCAAATATTTAATTCTAAATTAGTAAATTTTTAAATAAATTAAATTACCTAAAATTTACCCCAACAATTACTTATTCGAATTATATTCTTTTTGAGAAAAATTCGAATCATATTCCAATTATATTCGAATTTTGATAAAATTAAATTGTATTTTTGAGCAAAATTCAAATTATATTCGAATCATATTTCAGTCATGTTCTAATTATTATTTCAAATTTCGTTGTATTCTAAATATATTTTTTGAGTAAAATTTAAATTATATTCGAATCATATTTATATTCTATTCGAATAATGTTCATATTATATTCGAATCATACTCTAATTATATTCCAATTACTAATTCAAATTTTGCTATATTGGAAATATATTTTTTAAACAAAATTCAAATTATATTAGAATTATATTCATATTATATTCAAATCATATTCAAATTATATTCGAATCATATTGAAATTATATTCGAAATATATTTGAATTATAATTTGAATATAATATGAACATGATTCGAATATAATATGAACATGATTAGAATTATAATTTGAACATGATTCGAATCTAATACAAAAATGATTTGAATATAATTACATGTTAAACATGATTCGAATATAATATGAACATGATTCGAATATAATAGTTGGGAAAACATGTTTTATATTAGAATTATATTCTAATCATGTTCGTATTATATTCAGATTATATTTCGAATATAGTTTCAATATAATTCGAATATAATATAATTATAATTCTTATATAGTTTGAATTTTGCTCAAAAATATATTTCAAATATAGAAAAATTCGAATTAATAATTGGAATATAATTAGAATATGATTCGAATATAATTTGAATGTAATACGAACATGATTCGAATATAATATAAACATGATTCCAATATAATTTAAATTTTACTCAAAAAATATATTTCTAATATAGCAAAATATGAAATAATAATTAGAATATAATTAAAATATGATTCGAATATAATTTGAATTTTGCTCAAAAATACAATTCAAGTTTAGCAAAGTTTGAATATAATTGGAATATGATTCGAAACGTTCTAAAAATGAATATAATTCGAATAAGTAATTGTTGGGGTAAATTTTAGGTAATTTAATTTAATTAAAAAATTACTAATTTAAAATTAAAATATCTATTTTATTTATTTTTATTAAATATTAACATTTAAATAAAATAATATTATTTTTATTAAAGATTAGACTGAATTAAAAAATTAGAAAGAAATAGGGGTCAATTTTAGGTGAAAATAAACTTTTTAGTGACTAAATTGAACAAAAAAACAAACCTAACATACTTGACATTTCATTTACCCTTTAAACAAGACCATGCAGATTGACTTAGTCAATGAGGAGATGGCGTGGCACGTTCTTATTGGCTGAAAAAATTTTAACGGTGAAGATAACAGAAGTGGGAGAAAATGAGTAACGACGACAAAGTTTAGGGGGCAAAGTGGGCAAAACGTAGTTTAGGGACAAGTTGAGAAAACGTAGCTTAGGGGGCAAGTTGGGAAAATATGTATTAAGCCTAAAGTTTATATAATACGTTTTATAAAATTTATTAAAAATTTTAGGCTTAATACACATTTCCCCCTTAAACTTTACTTGTTTTCCCAACTTGCCCCTAAATCACGTTTTGCCCACTTTCCCCCTAAAGTATTCGTCGTTACCCATTTTGCCCCATTCTGTTACCCTTTGCTGTTAAAATTTTTTTTCAGCCAATAACATCTTGCCACATCATCAACTCATTGACTAAGTCAATCTGTCTGGTTTTATTTAAAGGGAAAATGACATATCAAGTCTGTCAGGTTTGTTTTTTGTTCAATTTAGTCATTGAAAGTCTATTTTTACCTTAAATTGACCCATATTTGTTTCTAATTTTTATAATTTAGTCAATTATTTGTTATTATTAATAATATTATTTTATTAAAATGTTAATATTTAATAAAAATAAATAAAATCAAATATTTTAATACTAAATTAAATTTTTTTAGATAAAATAAATTCTTTTTTGAGAAAAATTCAAATCATATTCTATTGAGAGAGGGCGCACTAGCATTATAATATAACAGTCTTCTTTGAATGAATTTTTAATACTTGACTTGGGGGTTATTACCCAAATATGGTTTTTGGATTTTTTTCACTAATATGGTTCTCATTACTCTATTTTTCAAATTATGGTTGTTTATTGTAGAGATCAGAAGTCGGATTGCTCACACTCCGACTTTGAACAGTGTTTTATTGAGAAATTAATAAAATAATAAAGTTGGATTTCTTACACTCCGACTTTGAATAATGTTTTATTGAGATATTAATAAAATAATGAAGTCGGATTGCTCACACTCCGACTTTGAACAGTGTTTTACATTGTAGTCGGATTCCTCTCCCACCGTCTTCAGTATTTTAATTTGAAAAAAAACCCAAAAAGTAGATCAACGGCGAAGTCAAATAGTGTTCCATCTAATTTCTAATTTTTAACGGTAAACAACTATAGATTAGAAAATAAAGTGATGAAGACCACATTGTTAGAAATAATAAAAAATTCAAGAACCATATTTGGGTAATAACACCCTTGACTTGATTTTTAAAAATTATAAATATGTTTAAATATTAGTTGATATATCAAGTATTATGTGAATTGATAATATTATGATAATATCAGATAGGTTTTTAATTTTTATTAAAATTTAGATCTATTTTATAAATAAAATTATTCGAAGTTGAATTTATTAAAAAAATCACACCTCCTATGATGCTAATCCCTTTATGTACATCATTACTCACTTTCATTAATGACCTAACAAGACGTGTTAAACACAATAAGCATGAAGGTTGTAATCCCCTAGACCCACCTATGAGTTATATTAGAATCTAGGAGATCACATTAGGGTCACAATCGCGACCCACAATAAAGATCCATATAAAACTCTTTTCTTTAAATACATTAAAACTGTGAAACAAAATTCTGTATAAAATATCATTTCAGAAAAATCATGTAAACATAAAACAATAGTTTAGAAAGCATTCACAGACACTAATATAAAATAATATAGGTCATACATGCCAACTAACTATGCCGGTACCGTACTCCAACAACAACGTCGAGAGAACTCCAAACTCTGATGTCGATCACTTTACCATGACGGATTTCATCTAACCTGCGATTGTAAAACAACATGAGCTTGGGAAAGCTCAGTAATACATAACTACCAAATGATGTTGTGAGCACATGTATGTATAAGGTAAATTATGTATACGATAGAGCATAAACTATCATGGTGTTCCGGGTAACATATTTCAATTACAGTTCATTTTAAATTCTTATCTACCCTTCTATTGTAATCGAATATGCAATTTTGAGCTGCACCTAAAAGGCATTAACCTAGGCCCATTGGGCGTAGGTACTATCCTAAGGGAATACCTTAGGTCCGGGCGGAATTATCCTAGCCGAAGCATGGAACCTAGTACGGACGGAATTACAGGTATACCATAGTTAAAGCGTAGGAGCCGAATACGGGCGGACCCTAGCCGAAGCATAGGAGCCGAATACGGGCATGCTTACCAACTTGATCAGGGCTGAGCCTACAATCTTAAATTAATATCCAGTACCCAGTAAAACGATTTTGAACGGTAACAATCAATTCAGTATTTGGTAGTAGTATGTTATGAACTCAGGATGCAAACATATGTTTAATCGGTAAAAATGATGTATCATGAACCCTGAATCGGGTATACTTATATAAGAAATCGGGAACTAGAAGCCATGTTTTTACTCCAGATAATAGGATTACTTAAAATAAGACTAGATAGACTTGTTTCCAATCAAGAACATTAATCATGTAATCATGAACACACTAAACGGTCCAATTTATTACTTAGAAGTCCTTGCTAATTGCAGAAAGGAGACACTGAATCATAGTCCACCTTAAATAGACTTTCGAATCATAAATTATAATTGAATGAATTTCATAATTATCAACTTCGTCTAGGTATACATGAATTATGCTTCAAGACCATCCAATATTATCGGTATATCATAATTATGCACAGATTCATATATATATATATATATGAATCTGTGCATAATTAAGATTTCAGATATCTCAAAAGAGCTCCAGTAGTTGCTCGAAGGCAATATGGTCATTTTACAGGCAGGGGCAATTTGACAGTTTAGCCCAATAATGATAAAATGATGATTTGCAATATTTAGGATTTTCAACGATTTATCGAGCCTCCAAATCCATTTGAACTAATATACCTCAACCTTGCAGTACATTCCAAACATTCAAGTATATGCACTTTTACGTGTATCATTTCCCAGAATGACCGTATCATATATCTAAACTGTCACCTTCATTATTTCACCACCAGACTTACCCCTGAGTAGTCGGACTTATATATCATTAAAAAAACCTTCCAACCTTATATTAATATCTTGAGTGATTGAAGTACATGAGTCATGTTTTATAACCCTTAATGGCATTTCAATCACTTTAAGCTTTATTGGTATTTCTAAAATTTTATCAAAGGCAAATTACTTATACCAGTCAAAAGAGTATTTTAGTCATTTTGGAGCTCGGGATATATCCGTCATTTCTGCCAGCTGAACCATTTATAGTATTTCAATCATTTAAGTACTTGAGGTTGTTTCATTTATTTCGGTGCTTCTGATATTTTGAAAAAAAACATTCATCCCAGAACCTTAAGATTATCCATTATTTCCAGTTAACTTAGACATTTCAGTGACTGAGATACTTCAGTCTTTTTGGTCGTTACAATTATTCAGATTAATTTAGCCTTAGCAATATTCCACATCCTTTTGTCATTTCAATCAATTCAGTGTTTGAATAATTCGGGCATACGAATAGCTTTCCGCAATCTATTTTCGCAAATTTATTCAATATTTAAGGAAACCAAGCACTTAGCAGTTTCGAAGGTTCAAATCTTGTTACCATAACTTTCCAAGTAGTTTGAGGTTTTCAAGCGAATCCGGTTGTTTTACTAGATCTAGTGTAGATTCCTAGATCGCCTTCAATTCCAAGGTGTTTTAGTCATTCTTATACATCAAGGGCATTCTCGTAATTCCATAATCAAGTATTTTGGTCTTATCTAAGTTATCATACTTATATTTTTCGTATCAGATTTGACTTAAGCAGAGTTAACAGTACACCCCATCATAATTATGCATGTGTTAACCAAATACCAACATGCTCATAAAGCAAAAAAGAGGTAGTAATGTATTACCTCTAATCCTTCCTATATCGTTCAACTGTGATACTCCATTCGATCGCTTTGAACCCAAATTCGACATCCCTTGACATCTTATATACAATGAGCTGTGAATACTTTAAATTTTACAATTTCTAAGTTCAGTCCTTATTCACATTACTCATAACTGAACAATTAAGTACATACATAAGTTCGTGTTCAAGGTCGAATTTGAAGGCTTTCAGGTCAGAATTTCACGAAACGGCTTCTAAAACGGGAAACAAAGGTGGCCAGAATCGCCAAAAAACAGAGGGGCGGCTAAGCAAGTGTTTCGAATGAACATTCGATTGAATCTCCACGGAGAACGGTGGCTGCCTGCCTCAAGTGGAGGCTATGGGTGTGATCGGCGTGAGGCAACGTTACCGTTAACGGTGGCAGTTGAGATTGGACGGTGGCTGCGTTTGGGGAGGTGAGGGGAAAGGTGAAGGGTCGGGTATCACCACTTTTGGGGCAGATGAACCTAACTAATGCTATTAAAGAGGGCAGGTGGGATATTTTATTTATTTTTATTATTTTATTTAAAATATAAGGAATAAATTAAAGGTGGATGAGTTTAACAATTAACACCAAGAGTAGTTATAGTTCAGATAGTTGAGTGTTTGGTTTAGAAGCTTCGAGGTTGTGGGATTAAATTACCTTAGCAGCGAAATCTATCTCTCCTTTTTTTCACTTTCTTTTATTTTTAATATATATATATACTTTTAAGGGTGTTACAAAGGTCCACGTCTACCTATTAACATATTCCGACATGAGATTAAGACTTCAATTTTACAAGTGCATGAATCTAAAAATATGAGTTAGACATGTGTCTCCCTACAATGCAAACCACTGTGCACAACATGAATCATTAAAAAATGAAATTTTACAATGTGAGTGGACTATTTTGGAAAGCATGTGAAAATGGGAGGAGTTATGGAGAAATATACATGTTTTAGTATAAATAAAAATAAAACAACGATAGATATTATATATATATATATAACTAATGATGGGATTGAAAATATAAAACTAATTTGTTTTAACATTGTGATTAAAACTTAAAAGAAAACAAAGAGAAAAAGAAGAGTGAAAAGTGCAAGCACTGCTGCACTGGTATTTCTCCTCCATCGCGGAAAATTTTTCTTGGGTTTTGATTTGAATTCAAAGAACTTCAAAATTGAGGTAAGAAATTTATTTTTAATGTATTTTTAAGTTATCTAAAAGTTTAAATTACATTTCTATTCATGTTTTCAAATATTTACATCATCTTCAACTTCAAGCTAGGTTTAAAAACTTCAATGATGAAATAACGGTTTGATCATATTTCTTTGATTTGAAAACACCATAAGTTATCTTTTATTTTCAATAAGAGACTTATAACATGTTCTTAACTTAAAATCATCATATTAGTAATAAATTTTGAAATTTCTTCTTGAACCATTCTTAAATTAGGATTAGTATAAATTCTAGGATTATTAGGTGGATTATTATTTCTGAATAGGTACTTATGATCTATTGATTATAGTAGAATGTATAATTAAGGTTTAAAATGCTTAAATTGAGATTTAGCAAAAAGAAGCTTAAATTGAACTAGTTTAGCTAGTTAAGAGAAAACATGCAAGATGATGTAATTTTTATAATTTGAATATTTCAATGTGATTGTCGAGGTACTAAAGAGTAGAATATGACATTGTTTTCAAGGATTGAAGGAGCACAGAACCTCTAAAGGTCAATATGGGTAATAAAAAAATAATTCTTTCTTCAAAAGAAAGGGTCTTTCCGAAAATAATATTGATTCTTCTCCTATTAAAACTTTAGTTGATCAAAAAGAGCTCGATCTTGATAGTGGTTTTCCTTCTATTAGTAAAAGCTCTCCAACTCCAAGTCCGAAACTCGTCAATTCTTCTGTAGTGGATAATCGTCCAAGTAAAGCTCCAAGAGTTGAACAAGAAACCTTTGATGCATCCACTATTGAGCGTGATCTTGGATTGCGAAATTCTATTTGGGATTTTCCTCCAAATCAACAAGATGGAGTTCGTAGAGCATATATTGGGAAGGGCCTTATCAACCCATTCCTTCTAATAATCCAAAATATGTTGATAAGTATGGGCGGCGATTTTTGAGTTAATGGTATAAGTTATTTCCTGATTGGTTAGAATATTCCCCAACCAAGGATGCCGCTTATTGCCTTCCATATTTTCTCTTTAGAAAGCCCCTTGGACTTTTTGGATCAAATACTTTTACTCGTGATGTCTTTCGATCTTGGAAGAAAGTTAATGAAGGATCTAATTGTGCATTCCTTTTTCATGCTGGAAAAAATACAAACTCTCTCCACAAGAATGCAATGATAAGCTATCATGATTTGAAAAACTCTTTGCAACATAATCAAAAAGTGATTGAGAAACAAAGTTCTGAACAAGTTTCTAGAAACCGATTGCAACTCAAAGTTTCTATAGAAGTTGTAAAGCGGTTGACATTTCAAAGTTGTGCTTTACGGGTCGTGATGAAACAGAAGATTCAACTAATCGTGGTAACTTTATTGAATTAGTAAGTTTTTTGGCTTCTTAGAATGATGAGGTTGCTACAGTTTTAAAAAATGCTCCAAAAAATTCAAAGTATGTTTCTCTAAAAATCCAAAAAGAGATTCTGTAACCCCCTCGTCCCGGTCTGGCCGAATGGCCGGTCCGAGTGGGCCACACGGGGAAAACCGAGTGAAAACCCCCTAAGGAATTCCCCCTTGGTTAGCAACCCTATTTTTTTCATTTTAAATCTTGTCTAGATGAGTATTTAATCCTATGTGGTCGTACAGCGGAACAACATTCACGAAACAAACAAATGAACTCAAATTAACATGTTACATCCCAATTTTATACTTATACTACAGGCAGTATCGATACACTTAAGGGGTGTATCGATACCCCTTCACTAGATTTAGGCTTTAACTACAGGCGATATCGATACCCTTAAGGGGTGTATCGATACCCCCTTGACTAGGTCAACAGGACAAAGTCAACCCGTAGAGGCCGTATCGATACACCCAAGGAGTGTATCGATACCCTCCCAAACGGTTGACTTCCTACGGTCAACGCTAAGATGACGGTATCGGTACACCTGAGGCCGGTATCGATACCGAACTGGACAGTAGCTCCAGTGACCAAAATAGTATCGATACACCTCTCAAGTGTATCGATACACGAGGCCTGAACAAGAAGGTGGTATCGATACCATACCAACCGTATCGATACCCCTGCACTGCAAAACCTCCCAAACTCAGCAAGAACGATCAAGACTCGAATCTAAATGCAATTTAGGACTTTCCTAGACCCGAACAAGCATTCATACAACATTCAAAGGTCATTGCTTAGCCATACAAGCACCCAACATGAGCATACATCAAGGGAACATGCAATTGAACCAAGATGACACTTAAACATCCAAAAACTCATACTTCAACATTCAACATAAGGCAAACTTAAGGACACTTAACCAACATTCAAGATAAGCAATTTAGGCATGGATTACAACTCAAACATGACATCACAAGCCATACAAAAGCAACATAACATGGAGTCTAAACAAGCTCCTAAACAACCAACAATCATCCATCAAAAGACACATGTCCCATTGCTTAAACTATTACATGTTTAACATTTAAAAGTCATACTTGATGTACTCAAGCCAACAACCACACTTGGAGGCCCCCCGCTTGCTCAAGCAACCCACGAACTAAGGATCTGCAATGTTGAACAAAGAGAGCGTAAGCAATGATGCTTAGTGAGGGTGAGCTCTTAAAAACAAACCTCAACATTGCAGGGTCCGAGCATGATCTAGCCAAGGCATTACACAAATATTCCAAGGATCCACAAGAGCCACAAGATAAGATGCATGAGCAATATACAAGTAAATGTCATGATCAACAAGCTCTAAATCCTCAACACAAGTAGTCACATTGAACATCCAAATAAATATCATTACTCTCAACACATTGATACATTTATCAACCAACATTGGGAGATCTGTAGGTAAGTTTTGGGAGATTCATTAATGGATCGTACTATTGTTGTTAAAGTTATTTTGTTACAAATGAATTAAACCCCTGTTTTTTTATGATTTGTTCAGGTGGTGGAAGGATTTAGACTTTACGAGAAAGTTGCCATTTGCAAGAGACAGAGTGGTGGAAGGGTATTTTTGGATAATGGGAGTTTACTTTGAACCCCAATACTCTCTCGGGAGGAAGATGTTGACCGAAGTCATAGCTATGGCTTCCATTGTGGATGACACATATGATTCTTTTGCAACATATGACGAACTCATTCCCTATACAGATGCTATTGAAAAGTTAGTTTTCTTGTATTACAAGTTACATTCATTTTGTGATACCCAAATCCTAGACTTGATAATTAACCTTGAAATTGTGTTTCAGGTGGGATCTTAAATGCATGGATGAACTCCCGGAGTACATGCAAATAAGCTACAAGGCATTGTTGGATGTTTATGAAGAAATGGAACAACTCTTGGCTGATCAAGGGAGACAATACCGAGTCGAGTATGCAAGAAAAGCGGTATGTAATGATACGATCATCCGACTTGCTTTGGTCATAAACATATAAAGTTCTGAAATGTCCAATAATAAAATTGTGAACTTGAT
This sequence comes from Hibiscus tridactylites, assembly GCA_958450335.1. Classification (NCBI taxonomy): domain Eukaryota; kingdom Viridiplantae; phylum Streptophyta; class Magnoliopsida; order Malvales; family Malvaceae; genus Hibiscus; species Hibiscus tridactylites. Next base: position 11,469,594 of record OY288292.1, on the reverse strand, counting down.
GTCCTAAATCCTCAGATGATACGCCTTGCTCAAGCTTACCTTCTGGAGGCGAAATGGACGCATCTAAACTATAAACCAACATTTGAGGAGTTCAGAGACAATGCATTGCCAACCTCTGGCTATGCCATGCTTGCTATCACGGCGTTCGTCGGGATGGGCGATGTTATAACCCCCGAGACCTTCGAATGGGCAGCCAATGACCCTAAGATCATCAAAGCTTCCACCATTATTTGCAGGTTCATGGACGACATTGCTGAACACAAGGTATACTTACTACATACCCACATTCTGAAATTCTAAAAATCAATTATGCCATAAAACAGTGGGACTTTTGGGGTCTGCATTTGCTAAATGTTTCATATGGGTGCAGTTCAACCACAGGAGAGAAGACGATTGCTCAGCCATCGAGTGTTACATGGAACAATACGGCGTGACAGCACAAGAAGCATACGACGAATTCAACAAACACATTGAGAGTTCGTGGAAAGACGTAAACGAAGAGTTCTTGAAGCCGACAGAAATGCCGACACCGGTTCTTTACCGGAGTCTCAACCTTGCAAGGGTTATGGATGTGCTTTACAGAGAAGGAGATGGTTACACGCATGTTGGGAAAGCGGCTAAAGGTGGGATCACTTCATTGTTGATCAATCCAATCCCACTTTGAACATTGAAAAATTGGCCTCTCTTCTGATGGTTATTTTCTATGAAGTTTGTACTTAATTGAAGAGAAAAGTCTAAATTCAGAAACCATAACTTTATTTTTTTACTTTTATGTACAAAGGAATGAAGAAATCAGTATTATTCTCCTCTTTTTAATCCAATAAAATTCTTTGTCATCTTTATTGTGCAGTTGTTACCATTTTAATTCCTAGATCAAAGTAATCCACCTTTGAATTCATGCGTGCTGAACCGCTTCAAATGCGTAATTTAAAATAATATTTAAGTAATAAATCATTAATATTAATAACTTTTGTACTTAATTGAAAAGAAAAGTATAAATGCATAATTTTTTTATTTTAATTTTTGCTTTTACGTAAATTGTAAGGAATGAAGAAATCAAAATTCCTCCTGCTAATCGAATAAAATTTTTAACCTTAACGCCTTAAAACTTAAATTTTAAATGATAAACACTAAATTTTAATCATAAATCTTAAATTTTATACCTTAAACACTAAACTCATTAACCATAAACTCTAACCTACAACCGGCGCTCATGTTTGGATTTTTTTGAATTAATTTGTCTTTCATAATAATCCTTGACAGTTGACACAATACTAATGAATTTTCAACGCTTGACTTGTAGGGAATTGTCTTGGATGATTTTTAATACGAAAATAATAATAAATTCTTAATATGTTTAAATATTAGTTGCTATATAAGTGACTAATTGAATTGATTTCATACACCAATTTAAAAGAAACTAAATTCTAAAACTAAAAAAATAAAATTTATTACAGAAAATATTCGTCTTTCAATGTTGAAAGAAATAAAAGAAACAAAATAGAAGAAGAAAGAACTCAAGATTGTCATCTTATTCAATGGTTACAAAATACAATTTATAGAAAAAGATAAGATTGTGTAAGCTAGTTTGCAGAAAACCCTAACTGCATAACAGATGCTTAACAACTTAACTGTTTTGGCTAACAATATAACCGATTCAGCTAATTCTAGAAACTTAACATTTCCTCTACTTTTCCTCTCTTTCTATCTGACAAAGATGACTAAACGACATAACATTGAGCTTTTGTCGAAAAGTTTCAAAGTAGGAATTTGATAAGGCTTTGGTGAATCCATCTGTTGTCTAATGCATGGCTGGAACGTAGTTCACTCGAAGGCACCCATCTGTAATCTTTTCCCTCACAAAATGAACATCTAAATCCACATGTTTGGACTGTGCGTGAAACATTAGATTCATGCTTAACGACACTGCACTGGTGCTATCACTCCAGATCACAGGGATCTGTTTCTGCACAACTCCCATATCAGCTAGAAGAGCTTGAATCCATGTCACTTCTGAGGTAGTATCTGCAATGCTACGATACTTAGCTTCAATTGTTGAGCGTGAAATCACCTTCTGCTTCTTTGAATTTCATGTGAGAATGTTGTTGCCAAGATAAACACGGTTGCCTGTCGTAGACCTTCTGTCATAAGGATTGCTACCCCAATTCACATATGTAAAAGCAACAAGACTTGCACCGCTCTCGGATGGCTTAAACACCAAACGTTCCATTCAAGTACCTCAAAATCCTTTTGACAGCTACAAGATGACCCTCACATGGACGATGCATGTATTGAGCTATTTATGCACACTGAACGTAATGTCTGGCCGTGTATGACAAAGATAGAGTAGGGCACCCACAATACTTCTATAGCTAGTAGCATCTTCAATAGGGCTACCCTCATCTGCACTCAACTTTACAGAGGCAAGCATTGGTGTAGTGGCTGCATTAGCACCATCCATCTTTGTCTTCACAAGAAGTTCCTGACCATATTTACGCTGACTCAAGAACAAACATCCATTGCATCTCTGAACTTCAATGCCTAAGAAATAATTCAGTTGTCCAAGATCTTTAAGAGAGAATTCCTTCCCTAAAAGATCAATTACCGTAGACACACTGAACTCTGAGCTACCTGTAACAATGATATCGTCAACATATACCAAAATATATGTAAACACCCCTGACTCATTTCGAACAAACAATGAAGAATCTGCATCAGACCTTCTGAATCCAATGCCAACCAAGAAATCCTTCAACCTTTTATACCAATTTCTTGGTGCTTGTCTTAGGCCATATAGTGCATTTTCAAACTTACAAACCAGCTGCGTACCATCACCAACAGTTGTCTCAAAGCCAGGAGGCTGCCTTATGAACACATCTTCATTCAATCCACCATTTAAAAACGCGTTATTAATATCAACTTGCCTTAGACTCCACTGATTTGACACAACCAATGCCAGCACAACATTAACTGATGTAGACTTTACAACTGGACTGAATGTATCGTGAAAGTCTTGCCCTGGGATTTGATTAAAACCCTGAGCCACCAGTCTGGCTTTATAACGTGCCACAGTTCCATCTGCATTCTTTTTCACCTTGAAGATCCATTTACACCCAACCAAAGTCCTTCCTTCAGGTAACACAACAAGTCTCCACGTACCATTCCTTTCAAGGGCATTGTATTCCGCATCAGCAACCTCTTTTCACTTAGGATCGCTGAAAGCTTCTTGTATTGAGGTAGGTACAGCTTCTTCAGCATCAACAAAGTACACTTTGGGTTTGAACACCCCTGCTTTGCTTTGAGTAGTCATAGGATGAACATTATCAAGAGTACTAGGAACAACAGGCACCTGAGTGATCAAATCAGTAGATATTGCCCGAGGAGCAGACACATGATCTTCATGAACCGGACAAGACATATGATCTATCAACTGTGTATGAACTGGGGAAGAAGCCAATGAGGGGGCAACTGACGTAGCACACCCTGGTGACTGAGCCTGGTTATCACATAAAATTGGAGAGACTGGTGCAGACGACATACGGCACGATCCATCAACTGTTGGTGCAGGTGATACATGACACGATCCAGTAGGTGCAACATTAGTTTGCACACTAGGAGATCCTGGAGTATTAACACCACCTACAGAAGCATGCATTCCAACAGACACAAGTTCTTCACCAACAAGAGGAGCTTCAAGTGCAGCTTGAGACACAAGTATCACAGGATCACAAGTTGTTGACCTTGTGGACCCATCATCCCTTGGAGCAATAGGTACAACCCTAGAGGGTTTTAGCAAACAATCAACACCTGGAACCAAAGGAACACTACTGGGCACAAAACCTGGAACATTGGCACTCGTATGAACATTGTCAGCCTTACCTGCAAAAGGGAAGACACGTTCATCAAAAACAACATTTCTGGAAATAAAAACCTTTCCACTTGGATCAAGGCATTGATATCCTTTATGCATAGGACTGTAGCCCAAAAAGGTTGAAGGTTGTGATCGAAAGGCAAACTTATGTGTGTTGAATGGCCCGAGACATGGAAAACATCTACATCCAAACACTCTGAGCATATTATATGTAGGTTTGTGACCAAACAACTTCTCGAATGGTGAAACTTCCTGAAGAACCTTGGTTGGTAATCTATTGATAAGGAAAACAACCGTGACTACAACATATGACCAAAAACGTAATGGACGTGAAGCCTGGGCCAAAAGCATCAAAGCTGATTCAATTACATGTCATTGCTTCCTTTGCACAACGCCATTCTGCTGCGACGTATGTGGACAAGTAACTCGATGAACAATACCTTCTTTAACCAACAAAGCTGAGATACTACGAAACTCACCCCCTAATCACTCTGAACACCTTTGGTATCTTTATTAAACTGAGTTTTTACCAACTTTTGGAAGGACTGAAATGCAACTATGGATTGAGACTTTTGTTTCAACAAATAAACCCAACAATGCCTTGTAAATGCATCTACGAAAGACACATAGTAATTGAAGCCTTGAGATGGTACTGAAGCTGGACCCCAGAGATCTGTAAAGATCAATTCAAATGGTTCATTGTAAACTGTATTGGAGGAAGGAAAAGGAAGAAAGTGAGACTTGCCCATTTGACATGCCACACAAACATTCATTTTTTATTAACTGTTGAATCAACATGTACATTGCATTCTTTACAAATAGAAACTAAAGTGTCAAAGGCTGGATGACCAAGCCTACGATGCCATAGGTTGAAGACATCAATCGAATTACACTCGCCACTAATCTCAGCTATATCAGCAGCACAACAATCACCCAAGTGTGTGGTGGATACTGAAGAAGAACGAAACCTGTATAAACCACCAACTTGATCTCCTCTCAAAATAACATTCTTTGTAACTTCATCACGAACCAGACAAGTTTGTGCATGAAACTCCAGAAACACACCATTGTCACTAGAAAGCTTGGAAACAGATAGAAGATTTTTAGTGACTCTAGGAACATGCAAAACATTACTCAATATCAGCGTAGTCTGCTCCATTACTCACATTCGCAGCATCGGAAGTGACGTGATGCGAGGCACTTGAATCCACAAACCATTGAGCATCATTGACATTAGCAACATGAGCATGAGCATCACTATCATCCCTGGATCAATCAACACTACGAGCAGTCACCCCAGGAAAGCTCTCATCGAATCTATGCCAACATCTATCAACCAGATGCCCTATCTTTACACAAAGCTGACACTGAGGCTTCATGTTGGATCTATACGGCATTCTACCACGACCACTGTGACTCATACCAGTATGATAAGGCTTGAAATGTGTTCGACTGTTTTCTTGAGAGGAATCTTGATTAGTATTAGGAACATGAGCACATTAACAGACGAGGTTACATCCGAGAAATGATGAAAATTGAGAATCTGTGTTTCAGCATCCATCAAGACTGAGATTGCAACATCCAACGTGAACGGAGATTGACCCGCCATGATTACCGCCACAAAAGGTTGATATTCTGCAGGAAGCCCTTTGGGAATCGAGGCAATCTTTTCAAGATCTGAAATGGGACTTCCACAAGATGAAAGCATGTTACAAACTTCCTTGATTTGGGCAACATACGCCCTCATGCTAAGATCACCCTTCTGAATGGATCGCAACTTATAGTGCAAGCTCATCACAGTGGTCGTCGATCGATTGGAGAAGAACTCTAGAACAGTGGACCAAATCTCTGCTGATGTTTCTGCACCCATGAATTCTGAGAGCAAATGAGGAGTTATCGTGGAAAGAATCCAAGAAGCCAAGGCACTGTCCTACGCCACAAAGACATCATATGCTTCGTTCTCAACCTTATCACCTTGATCATTGGTAATCAAGGCCGGAGGTGCCTTGAGCAAACCAGTGGGTAACTTTTCTAAATGATGACTCCAAACTACCAGAAATATTTGCTTCTTCCAGAGAAGAAAGTTTGTTTCATCAAGAACAATACTAATTCTTTTGTTGGTGAAAGCTTTTCCTGTAACAGAAGAACCACTAGTAGCATCACTGGGTGCAAGCGAAGACTGACCTGAATTCGTCATGAAGAAATGAAAGACTTAAGACACGAGAATAAGAAAAGAAAGAAACGAAAAGATTACGTGGAAGCAAAAACCAGAGAGTTCCCGGTGATTGATACCATGTTGAAAGGAATAAAAGAAACAAAATAGAAGAAGAAAGAACTCAAGATTGTCATCTTATTTAAGGGTTACAAAGTACAATTTATAGAAGAAGATAAGATTGTGTAAACTAGTTTGTAGAGAACCCTAACTGCATAACAGCTGCTTAACAGCTTAACTATTTTGGCTAACAATATAACCAACTCAGCTAATTCTAGAAACTTAACATTCAATAATGGTATATATTTCTTAAAAGGTAAATTACGTATACGTTCATTAAATTTTACTCTTAAACTTATTTTGATTACTAAAAGTTTCAAAACGTTCAATTTACTCACTGAAGTTTAGACATTGAACGTTTTTGGTCACTAAAATTTAGACATTTAACGCTTTTGTCACTCTTAAACCCCAAACAGTCATAGATGATTGTCGTTCGGTCTCATATTTATCCAGTCACTTCGTCTTGTCCCCCTATGTGATTTGACTTCCATTTTGTCAAAAAGTACTCTAAAGTTGATGAGTCGCCCAAAAAAATTTTAATTTCTCTCTCACCGATCTCTCTCACATGCCGTTGAATAGAGCTCGTTTTTTAATATGTTGCTTTTTTATGCCAATATTTTTTTCACCGTTCAGATCTTGAAAAAGTTTCTTCGTTCGCCAATAAATTTACACCATCAAAAAGTTAACGAAGGTGCAACCAAAAACATTTAATGTCTAAACTTCAGCGAGTAAATTGAATATTTTAAAACTTCAATAACTAAAAGTTTGAAAGTAAAGTTCAATGATGATTTACGTAATTTATTTTAAAAAATAAATAAATATTTTAACTTATTCTCCCGATTTACTTGGGAAGTTCTAAAATTAAGTAGCTTACCGTTAGGCGGATTTTTGTGTAGCTACATAAATTCTTACCATTTAGGTAAGAAATTGTGTACGATGGATAAGAAATTGTGTAACTACATAAATTCTTGTGTAACTATATAAATTCTTATCATTCTTTCTGTAAAAATTTATGTAACTACATAAATTTTTATCATTTTTTAAGAATTTGAGTAATTACATAAATTCTTATCATTTTTCTAAGAATTTGTGTAATTATATAAAATCTTATTAACTTGGTAAGAATTTGTATAGATTATACTTTTCGTCCGTCCACTGCACGAGAACGATGAACCTCCCTCTACGGAGACACTGTAAGGCTTCCAATTCTCTTCTCTCTTTTTTTTCAGTTTCCCTATTTTCTTCGTATTTTTCTGTGACTTTATTATTCCTTTTCGCGATTCTTCGTTATTTGTCATGAAAAAAAATCCAGCTTATTAAAAGACACCTTTAATTGTAGTTGATAGGCGGTGCTTAATAGACGCTTAAAAATTCTAATTAGACCCTATATGACATATTGTGTTTAAGGAGGGGATTAAGTGAGAACTACATGCGAATGTTAATTAAAATCTACACAACAAAGTTGTTGACTTGTAGTTGTGAGGTGATGCTTAATAGACGATTAAAAATTCTAATTAAACCCTATATGACAAAGCTTGTGTTTAAGAGGATTAAGGGAGATAATTAATAAGTATTACATGCGAATGTTAATTAAAATCTACACAACAAAGTTGTTGACTTGTAGTTGTGAGGTGAGTATTAAAAATTCTAATTAAACCCTATATATCATTAAACATAGTATTAAAAATTTACAAACAGAAGTAAACGAATTTCCAATCCGGTATAAATAGAGAGTTGCTATTGCTTTCACCTTAACTCTTCACTCTCTTCGAACCTTTTCTTCTGTCAATGGCGTTTCTTACCATTAACCAAAATATTTGCTATGGCTTTGCTTTCAATGCAGCTTCCAGACACGCTACTTCTCCAACGGGAAGACATGCATATTCCCCAACTCTTTAAGGAAGTAATTTGCAGGCTCACAAAAATCAAGTTGTAGGCGATGGAACCCGGTTCAACTTTCAAAACATAAAATGCCAGGTGTTTTGGGCTCCAAGACGATGTGTCTTGATGACAATCAGCCAGTGACGATGTGTGGATGGCTCGAGGGGCACGTCACTGGCTGATTGTCATCAAGACACATCGTCATGGAGCCCAAAACGCTGACATTTGATGTTTTGAAAGTTCAGTTCAATCGTATATCGTGCCTATATGCCACTTCCTAAAGAAAGGCATCATTGTTTGGGTTTCATCGCCAACAATTTAATTTCGATGAGAGTATAAATTACTTTTTTGAGGATTTGGTATTCATGTGAAGAGAAAAATATGTTAAGATTTGTGTAAATTTTTCACTTGAGAAGTGAATAAAATCGGATATGGAGCAAGGTAAGAATCCCGGTGCGTTGCCTTCCATGGTCACCGTTATTAGTTAAATAAGATGTTTGTGTGTAAAATGTTTTATCTTCTTGGTGTGCTATGGGTGTAGTTTTTGGCGTTGAACAGGTGTTTTATCTAGTGTTAATGCATGACTTCCGAATAAATAGAATGCAGCCTCTAAGCATGGCAACCAATTAACTATTTAATTTGTGCGTTTTATTCAACTTAAACCTGATTCAAGCAGCATGATTTCATTTATTTGTTTTCCGATAAACTGCAACAAGTTACAACACCACTAATGACAGATCCATAAATTTAAATAATGGGGTTTCAAAAAATTAAAGAGGCAAAAACTTGTTTGTAAAAATAGTAAATGAGTTGTTTGCGGAGACAAGAACAAATGTTCAAGTGAAAGCTCTCTTTTATGTGAGCTACTAGATAAATTTAACATTCAATTGCCCAAAAAAGAAGAAGACTCAGTCTCAGTATCCAACTTCCTCTCAGACAAGTGCTTCCGACATTACTGAAGAAATACAATCACAAAATCACTCAAATATGTCCAATTGAACCCATAATTCAAAATTTATCCTTCAATTTTGACTTAGTGTGTAACACCCCCTACCCGGCCTGGTCGAGAACCGGGTCGGAGAGCGTTACCGAAAACGATGCGGAAATATTTTCACCCTTTTTCTTTTAAAACTTTCTTAATAACTTATCTTATTAAAACTTAATGAACTTGTTGAGCTTATAATCTGAATTTTTAACAATATTTATTCTTGGAGCGTTTACCGAGTTTACATATTAATCCATTTAACCTCGAAGAAGTAAAAAGGACTGCCCGTATCGAAACTCCCTAAGCCGTTTCGGTACGACTTGACCACGGTCAAAACTTCTGACTTTTTCTTCTTGATCGTATCGATACAACTTGACCTGTATCGATACGGGTTGACTAACCTTGACTTGACTTAGTCCCGTTTCGAAACCCATATCGAAACAGGGGTCTCCAGTGGCAAAAATGTATTGAAACGGACCTTATCCGTTTCGGTACACCAAGCTCTCCAGACCCAAAATTTCACATACCCGTATCGAAACGTCATCACCCGTTTCAGTACGGTGGACCTAAAATAATAGATTTCAATTGATTTTTGATCAATTTACCTTAGCAAACCTAATCCAATTTCAATGAAACTTTACTCATATCATTCTAAGGGTATAAACTACTGTCTTGCCAAGTTTTATAGCCATGTGAATCCTTTTTTTCGGTTTTACCAATTTAGCCTAGAAACATAATCTTTAAAGTCAAACTTTTAATATAAGAACACTATTTTCATCTTATTTAAACCAAGGCACTTGACATCACTTAGGCATACTAAACAAACGTATTAAGCTTATTACAAAGACCTTGCCACCATACTAGGAGTTCGAAGGATATAACACATTACTTGGACTTTGTTGTGACTTGTGCAACGTACCAACTTCTTCGATCTCGATCCCAATACTTGCTTAACCTGAAATGGATGCATGAAATGCATTATGCATACTTTGCCTAGTGAGGTAGTCACATAACTATAAATATACATATCATGACTTATAACATGCTTCTAAGAATCATCATTAATCATGCAATATCATGGCATATTTCATATTCATAACAAGGCATATAATAATATCATGGTTCATGGCAAATCATTATCTTAAGTTCATAATTTCCTTGGATCAATTCATGGTATATGGATACACGAATTCCACCTCCTCGCCAAAACACATAAATGGTCATCCCGCCGACATCGCCAAAGACCACACAATACATCCCTCCGCCTCGCCAAATCATATAGGCCGTAGCCCTAGGACCGTAGTCCACCAGTACACTTGGCTCATGAATTCTATGGCATGCCAATTGTATCCAATACTTTGAATCCAAGGTTCATATTTCATAATTCATAACAATAACAATTTCAATTATTCATATCATATGTAAATGATTGCAATGAATTTCATAACATGCTTAAAAATCATGGAATCAATGAAATGCTTACCATACACTTACCAACATGTGATCAATGATGAAAACCTCTAACTCAAGGGTTAGCAATAAAAAAAATAACATGTTCGGGTAGGCCCTTACCTAACCTGAGACACTACTACACTTACTTCGATATTAGGGTTCCCTTATAGCGTCACCTTTTCCCTTGGTTGGTGGTTGTTCTTTCAAAACTTCTTGAACCCGATGTCGGCAGAGATTCCATATTACTATATCAAAAATATTGGACAACCAATCTAAGACTGAACCCGAACCCACCTAATTATCATTTCTTCACTGACTTGCGCACCATCACTCCTAAATATATTCGGCTCCTTTGATTCCATAAATTGAAGAACAATGGCCCCCTATTTATACTAAGCATGGCCGGCCATCAATGGTTCTCCCCAAGCTCCACGAATCATGAAATGGTGGCAAGATTTAAGGGGTATTTTCCCTTACATAAGGCCACGTGGTGGCCACCTCATGCCTACTAGCCGAGTCATGTTTGTGGCAATTGCCACAATTAATCCAAAATGGCCGAGTGGCCTGGTGAACCATGTTGCGTGGAATTGCTTGATGCAATTCCTTCAATTAGATGGAAATGTCAGACATTCTGTTACCCCTTTTTATTTATAATAATAATAATAATAAACCGAATAAATATGTTTCGAATCTAATTTCTACTAGACCCGAATAATCTAATAATAATAAACCATAATTACTAGAATATTCTAATTAAGATCGGATAAATTATTTTATCGATACAAAATATTTGGTCATCGGAACTTAATTCCGACTAGACCGGTTTTCGGGGTGTTACATAGCGAAATTAGAAAATAAATTTTAAGAATTTAAAAATAAAATGTGAATTTAACTACTGTTAAGAAAATAAGATAATAAATGAATAGCTTAGAAAAGAGACGAGGGAGATTCTGCAAAATGACAGTTAAAAGATAGCAAAAAGATGGTAAACCGGTTAACCTGGTCATTTTTTGAACATAATTTCTTATAAAGCTTGTACCTAATTTGTTACAACAATTGTAAGAATAACGGTATAAACACAATTCCTTATAAAGTAACAAATTGAGTCTAAAACTTAGTATCTTACGTGAAATAATGATATATACACAATTTCTTATAATAATGCACAATTTGGTACAAAATAAGTAAGGAGTTGTGTTTGAACACAATTACTTACCCGATATACCTAATTTCTTACTAAAATTATAAGCAATTAAGTATATACCCAATTCCTGACGAATTTTTTTTTGTTGAACAAACTTGGTCAAACCTTTGTAAGAAATTGTGTTTGTACTCAATTTCTTACAAGAATGCAAAATTTGGTACAAAATAGTAAAGGATTTGTGTTTCTACACAATTTCTTACTAAATATACATATTTTCTTACTGAAATTTTAAGAAATTAGGTATATACCAAATTTCTTACGAATTTTTTAGTTGAACAAACGTGGTCAAACCTTTGTAAGAAATTGTGTTTGTACTCAATATCTTACAAGAATGCACAATTTGGAACAAAATAGGTAAGAATCTGTGTTTCTACACAATTTCTTACTAAATATACCTATTTTCTTACTGAAATGGTAAGAAATTAGGTATATACCATATTCCTTACGAATTTTTTAGTTGAACAAACTTGGTCAAATCTTTGTAAGAAATTGTGTTTGTACTCAATTTCTTACAAGAATGCACAATTTGGTACAAAATAGGTAAGAATCTGTGTTTCTACACAATTTCTTACTAAATATACCTATTTTCTTACTGAAATGGTAAGAAATTAGGTATATACCTAATTACTTACGAATTTTTTAGTTGAACAAAGTTGGTCAAACCTTTGTAAGAAATTGTGTTTGTACTAAATTTCTTACAAGAATGCACAATTTGGTACAAAATAGGTAAGGAGTTGTGTTTCTACACAATTTCTAACTAAATATACACATTTTCTTGAAAAGTTAAGTTTGGCTATTTAAAATCAATAAAAACATTGCCAAAAACCTTTTAAGATCCCTCAAACATAAATTCAAGTTGTTTGGACTTAAAACCAAATTTTAAATTCTTTTCAAATTAGTCCAAAACATTTTTCAATTATTATATCAAAATATTAGTTCTACAATCTCCCCCTTTTTGATATAATAAAACTCACTTGAAAAATTGTTTGAGATTCTCCCCCTTTATCTTTAACAATGTGAATAAGAGATTGAAGATATGAAATCAAATAAAGCCCCCCTTATTCATTTGAAAATTCAATTTTTCAAACCATTTCTCCCCCTTTTTGTTATATCAAAAAGAATTTTAAACATTAAGCTCAAAATAACAATAGAGGTATAAATTTGACAAAAATAAGAATTTGGTTTTAAAATGGCACCCCCTTACTCAAAGCATCATTGAAAATGTTAGTCTAACATATATGATTGCCTAGTTGAATTAAATAAAAATTAAAACAAATAAAAGCAAAAAACAACAAGATTTTTACCAACACTTGAACTCAAGGGAGGATGTGAAGCCTTCCTTCTCCAAGTGTTATTTCTTGTGTGCATGGAGCTCCCCCTCAATATTTGACTTGTTGAACATCTCCATCACACCTAACAAAAGACAATCAAGTGATTTTTGGTATCCAAATTGCTTTGGATCCATAGACGTTAGTAGAACAAATTTTAGTCCCCTTAGGAATCCATTTTTCAATGTCATCCTTTTTAATTGAAGTACTAAGTCCTTTTGGGACCCAAATACTTCTAAAACATTTTCCTTTAATAAATCTAGGGGCACTAGATTGTCTTACATAGAAATTTGATTTTCCAAATTTTTTTTTCTTTTCTGGCTCTTTGGAAATCAAATCCTTTTCTTCTTGAACTTTTTGAAGCAAGTTTTGCAAATCAAAACATTTTTGTTCAAACTCCTTGAGTTTTGCTTCAAGTTCAAGTTTGGTTTTAGAAATCAAATCATTTTGAATTTTCAACTTTGAAATCACTTTATTGTTTTTCAAAATGTGATTTTTAAAGTCTAAAACCAAATCGTCATAGGCATCTTGTTCTTTGATGGCCATAAGGCAAATGTTGGCTTGTTCATCGTCGGTGGAGTCCTCATCACTCCAAGTAGCCACATGTGCCTTCTTCTTATGGCTTGAAGTGCTTGCCCTTTCCTTTCTCTTGGGTTCTCGTTCAAGCTCTCTCAAGGCTTTCTTCATAAACAGGGCACACTTCTTGAAGAGATAAACTATCTCTTCATCTTCATCCTCCTCTTCACTTGAGTAGACATGATGACAAGTGGAGGATTTGAGAGCCATGACACTTGCATTGATGCCAAGCCCTTTGATTTTCTTCTCTCCCATAGCTCTAATTTCTTTCCTCTTCTTCTTGTCCTCTTTGTTCTTCTTCATGATTTGATGAGTAAGGAGTGACCCCATGAGTTCATCAAGCTTCAAAGTCTTCAAATTCTTGGCTTCGATGATGGCAGTCCTCTTTGAGTCCCAAGACTCGGGAAGTGAGTAGATGAGCTTTCGAACAAGCTTTTCCTCCGGGATGGCTTCTCCATAGCCTTTGAGACCATTGGTGATAGTGGAGAACCTATCAAACATCTTCTCGATGTTTTCTTCCGGATCCATTTTGAAGTTCTCACACTCTAAGGTTAGGAGCCCAATCTTTGTCTCCTTAACTTCATCAGTCCCCTCGTATGTGACTTTAAGCTTGTCCCATACCTCTTTGGCACTCTCACAAGAAGAAATCTTCTCATAGATGGTTGGGCCAAAAGCACAAAACAAGATGTGCAAGGCTTTGCAATTAAGCTCCATCTTCTTGCGATCGTCGGCACTCCACTCTGCTTTACTTCTTTGAGGCACAAACGGACCATCTTCAACTATATCCCATAGCTTGTAATCTCTTGATTTGATGAAGAACTTCATCTTTGTCTTCCAATGGGCATAGTGGGTTCCGTCAAAGAAAGGTGGTTTGTCGATTGATTGTGCCATTTGAGCCGGTTGATGAACTAGTGATCGAGCTTGCCGGATCTTCTCAATAGGATGTGAATCCCCTTCGATTGAGCCAAGCTCTGATACCAATTGTTGAGTTTTGTGGGGCTCGATTCGTTCAACCGATAAGGCTCACCAAGTGGTGGAGAGGTGGATTTTTGGGTGGAAGGGTTGTGGAAGCTAAAATGGAAATGACACAATGATTTTAGAGTGGTTCAACCTTCTAACCAACTTCTACATCCACTAACTTATCTCCCCACTAAGGATTTCCAAACAATTCCACTAATTGTTCTTCCCCTTTTCTAGGCTTAGGAGGAAACCCTTACAACCGATCAAGCTTTCTACCCAAAGCCTTGATCAAAACCCTTTTTTCAAAGAGACACAATAAGCAAACTTAAATCACTCTAATAGGTATTTGTTTGCACAATTTAGCACTCACCCAAAACCTAAAACACTTGAGCAAATTTGACAATTTAGGCTCACTAGTGTTTGTCTATACAAGAATTGACAATTTAAGCACTAAGACACTTTTTGATCATTTGTTGATTTACAATATGAGCATTAGCCTTCACTTGATGCTTGGAGGCCCCTTTTATACTCCCAAATGAGTTTGTAGCCGTTACTAGCTGTTGGGGATGATTTAGAGCCGTTGAGGACTTTATTTCCCTTCATTAATGCTGTTCTGCAGCCTTCCGTATCGATACGCTTGGACCTGTATCGGTACAGCCTTCATCAGAAACTAGCCGTTGGGTTCTTGCCAGCCTGGGCGTATCGGTACGGTTTCACTTTTAAATGACCGTTGGGAAATAGTCGTTGGGGTTGTTGGAAAGGGGATCAGTACGCTTACCAGGCGTATCGAAACGATCCCTATCCGTATCGAAACGGCCAAGCCCGTTTCGATACGGGTTTTGGCAGTGGCCAAACTGGGCAAAAGAGGTATCGATACGGGTAAGACCGTATCGGTACAAGTAGCTTGAAAAGTTAAGTTTGGCTATTTAAAATCAATAAAAACATTGCCAAAAACCCTTTAAGATCCCTCAAACATAAATTCATGTTGTTTGGACTTAAAACCAAGTTTTAAATTCTTTTCAAATTAGTCCAAAACATTTTTCATTTATTATATCAAAACATTAGTTCTACAATACCCAATTCCTTATGAATTTTTTGTTGGGGTAAAGTTGGTCAAACCTTTGTAAGAAATTGTGTTTGTACTCAATTTCTTACAAGAATGCACTATTTGGTACAAAATAGGTAAGGAGTTGTGTTTGTACACAATTTCTTACCTGATATACCTAGTTTCTTACTGAAATTATAAGAAATTAGGTATATACCCAATTCCTTACGAATTTTTTGTTGGGGTAAAGTTGCTCAAACCTTTGTAAGAAATTGTGTTTGTACTCAATTTCTTACAAGAATGCACAATTTGGTACAGAATAGGTAAGAATTTGTGTATATACACAATTTCTTACTAAATATACCTATTTTCTTACTGCAATGATAAGAAATTAGGTATATACCTAATTCCTGAAGAAATTTTTTGTTGAACAAAATTGGTCAAATCTTTGTAAGAAATTGTGTTTGTACTCAATTGCTTACAAGAATGCACAATTTGGTACAAAATAAGTAAGGAGTTCTGTTTGTACACAATTTCTTACCCAATATACTTAGTTTCTTACTGAAATTATAAGAAATTAGGTATATACCCAATTCCATATGAATTTTTGTGTGGGGGTAAATTTGCTCCACCCTTTGTAAGCAATTGTGTACAAACATAATTCCTTACAGCAAGGTAAAAAAATTTCATTCCAGTAGGTGGCATCGATACCAGCTATATGGGGTTTCGGTGTTGGTTTGACAGTATCAACAAAATTTTCATTCTAGTAGGTAGCATCGAAACCACCTATATGGGGTTTCGGTGCTGGTTTGACAGTATCAACAAAATTTTCATTCCACTAGGTAGCATCGAAACCACCTAAGGATGGTTTTGATACCTCTAAAAGGAATATTCCTTTTCAGTGTTGTGTCTTTTCAATGTAAACACATGCACCATTTACTGGTCATCCTGTATAAAGCTGGTTTCGATACCCCCCAAAACGAATCAACCTTTTCAGTTTCATGTCTTTTCACTTGTATCACATGCACCGTTTCATGTTCATGTACCTTTGCATTGTGCCTTCTCACTTTCCCTTCTAAGTTTTCAATTTCCCTCCCAACTAAAATTCCCTATAAATTAACAACTCTTCTCTTTACTCTTTACAACATCTTCAACTTAATATACTCAACCCTTCGTTTATTTCTATAATCAGTTCTCCTTCACCTTCACCATCTTCTATTATAAAATGAGTTCGAGCAGAGGTTCTGGTCACAATCCTCAGCCATTGGCAAAGAGGAAACTTGATTTCGAGATATCATCAAACAACGATGATGATGTCTATGTTGATTCTGATGAAGAGGAGGAACAAAGCCATGAGACAATGAAAACCAACAGATGGTTCAACAAGTTTTTCCAGACCTTCGATAGAATGAACACAATCAATGACCCTTCTACTCAATGGTAGTGTCCAGCATGTCAAGAAGGTCCTGGTGCCACTCACAAGTTTCGCGGCCTTCAGTCCCTAGTGACACATGCCAAAACCAAAGACGAACCAAAGCTAAAACTTCATCGCCAACTTGGTCAACTATTGGACGAGGAATTGCATAGAAGGGGTACTTCGACTGTTCCTCAAGGTTAAGCGTATGGGGAATGGAGTGGTTTGAGAGATAATTAGAATGATGCTGCTATTGTCTGCCCCCCGCCTTCAAACAATGAGGAAGCGGATCACCAAACACTCTGGCCACCCATGGCGATGATAATGAACACAAGGCTTCATCAAGATGCAAATGGGAAGGTAGTTGTATAACTTTTGAATTATGTTTTCATGAATAATACAATTCATTAACTTCTAATGTCTTGAATTTTCTGCTTCAGTGGGTTGGTATGGGAAACCAAGAGCTTCTTCTCTATTTCAGGTCCTATGAATCTGTTGTTAAGGCTCGCCATTCTTACGGTCCTCAAGGCCATCGTGGGATGAGCCTTCTAATTTTTCAGAGCACGACAAGAGGTTATTTCGATGTTCAACGTCTGCATACCCAGTTTGCTGCCCAAGGTTTTGATAGAGAGGATTGACAACGTTGTCAGGGCTTCTTGTATGGTCCAGCCACATAGCACCAACTTTATGGTTATATGGCTGCTAAATAAGACATCGACAACTTCAACCGCCATACTCAAGGTTTTTTCTATTATTTTCTTATTTTATACAAGAGGCACTTCTGCTCATACTTATGCATACATGTTTTGTTCATTAGGCAACTATAGGGTGATGTTTGAGATGCGATCATATGCAGAGATGGTTGGTCAGCACAGTTCACAACGAGAGGCTGGTACAAGTTTCGTGGGCGAAAGAGGGCATGGAGGTCATTTCCCTGGCCAGGGATGAGGATTGAGGAGGCTCCATTATTTTAGTTTCATTTTTCTTTTATTTCAATGTGTAATTCAAGCACATGGGAGTTCAGTTTATTTTTGTTTTATAAATATACTTCATCCTTAAATTTAATGTCATCCTTAAACAATGTAATTAAAAAAATTCATTCTAGTAGGTGGCATCGAAACCACCTATAGGGGTTTCGGTGCTGGTTTCACAGTTTGGAAAAAAAATTTCATTCCACTAGTTGGCATCGAAACCACCTATATGGGGTTTCAGTGCTGCTTTCACAGTTTGGAAAAAAATTTCATTACATTAGGTGGCATCGAAACCACCTATAGGGGGTTTCGGTGCTGGTTTGATAGTTTGTTAAAAAAAAATTCATTTCAATAGGTGGCATCGAAACCACCTATATGGGGTTTCGGTGCTGGTTTCACAGTTTGGAAAAAATCATTTATATAGGTGGCATCAAAACCACCTATATGGGGTTTCGGTGCTGTTGCGACTGAAAAATTTCAGAAAATACAAGTATGCCTCGGGTGTCGCTCGGACGAACTGGGTTTTAATTGTTTTTGAAAATTTTAATCGGATTTATGAAAAATAGAGGAGTCGCCACCGGCCATTAAAGAATGGTAGACCGGACACCGAAATAAAACAAGAGATTTAAAAGGGTTCGGGAGTCGGTTACACGCGAGGAAGGATTAGCACCCTCGACGTGCCCAAAATTGGTACCAAAAACATTACCGCTTAATTAATATTAAATTTTGCGAATTAAAGTGACGAATCGTATCGAAATTTGGTTATACGAGCGAGTGAATTTTAAAGGTCTTAATAATCGAGAAGGAACGTCCGAACCACCACCGCTACGACTGGTATTGGCCTCGTTCGTTCCCGAATAAAAAGACGCTCGCATTGCAATTTAAAAATTCGTATATAAATCCTAATAACATAGTTTGCAACAAATTAAATGAGTTAAACAAGACGAGATAAAAAGGCAAGAACACAATTAATCCTAAATGCTCTTGATGACATACCCGACTAGAAGCGAATAAGTTAAACTAGGCACAAAAGGCTCTAATCCCATTAATACATGCATAGATTACATATCTCGAAATTGCACATTATATAAATCAAGCATAAACTAGATAGCCAAAAAACGTATCAAGCATATATCGTGGATGAACAATCATATATATAATAAGCACATGAATAAATATCAACAATCATAAGGAATAAATCTAAAAGTGGTTAAAAACGAATTCGGGACTGTTTCCAGGGACAGACTAAGGAAATAAACCATTAAAGAGTGCCAAATCGTCAAAACAAGGGTTAAAATTAAAGCTCGCCGAAAGTTCCAGGGACTGAATCGGACATTAGACCATTCGAAACCAACCGACAAACACAAGGGACGAAATGGCGACGATTCGAGAAATTTAAGGGGTCTGGGACGTGATTTTAAAAAGCGGAAACCCCTTTTCGGGTAAAAACATTTTCTAAAAACCACCTCAGCCCCTTTTGATCCATTTCGGGTAAAACCCGAAGCCCTTCCTCTCCTCCTCTCCGTTCAACCCCTGTTCAACACCGGCCGGTTGCCGCTAGCCGGCAACGGCAACAATCCGATAAGAACCCCTCCCCGGAAAAAGCCCGCCGGGAACGACGTTTGAAAACCCTAGACCTTTTTGAAAGAGAGAGAAAAAAGAAGAAGTCAAAACCCCCCTCTTTTCTATTCAAACCCTAGTCGGAACCCTAAAAAAAGGAATCACGTGGTGACTCCGACGGCTCACCCGACGGCTTCCGGGATGAAAGCCAGGGGCTTGTTGCCGGCACAACTCGAAAATCCGAAGGGGAATGTTTTTTTCGAAAGGTAAAAAACAAACTTCTCTTATTTTTTGTTTCGATTGTTGCATGCAAAATATGAAACTGAAAAAAGGATACCTCTGAATGTTTTTTTTTGTATTTCCTTTTCAAAATCCCGAATGGGTTTACAATGTGTGCTTCTGTATTTTTTCTCTCGGTGCTCACTGATTTTTTGTCTCTCGATGCTCCCCTGTGTTTTTTTTCTTTTTGCTTCGGTTTTCTCTATATATCCGAACAGTAAAAAAGCAATGCTTAAAAAATCCATTTCTCTTTGATCTCTGATGTCCTCTGGTTGACTTTGCATCTTTTGTTTGTTGTGATTTATGTCGTAATTTCCATTTGTGGTAACTGAAAATCTGTTCTTTGGGTCCGAGGTGTGTCGGAGAAGCCCGAATCGGAGGGGACATCGGCGTGGTCGCGGCAGACGCGTGCTCGTGGCAGGCGAAAAGTTAGACGAGTTGTCACGGTCGTGGCTCGGCACGCGCGCGTCGGGTAACGAACAGCCACGCGTGGTTCCTTTGGAAGATCTGAGCGATGAGCGTGCACCATACTCGCGCGAACGAGTCATCCTAGTCGTTCAACGTCATTACAATTGGACGGCTGGACGTGAGCGGCGCGATCCGAGAGCAAGGCTTGCTAGGGCTTCATTTGGAGGCTTGGTCTGAAGCTTTGGATGGGGCAAGATCCAACGGCCGAGATGCCTGCGGCGCGAGCCCAGTGGCTGCTCTCTAGGGTTTGTGATCAGGGATCCAATCTCGACCGTCAGATCTAAACCAGATCTGACGGCTGTGGGGTGGCTGCGCGGGAAACAAAATGTGTTAGGGTTTTTGTTTTGTTATGGGCTGTTATATTATTTTGGGCTCAGACGGGCCTTATGTAAATGGACTTTGTTTTTAATCAAATGGGCTCTTTTATTTCATGCTTTATTTTTTTTATGATACTATCCGATAATAATAATAGTAATAATAATATACTAGTAATAATAAATAATAATAATATACTAGCAATAATAAATAACGATCATAATGATAATAAACAATAATAATATTAAATAATAACACATAATAATATATAATAAGTGATGGTAACAAAAACAAATAATATGATAACAATATGTAATGAATGATAAATAATGATGATAGGATAATATTAAAAATATTATAGTAATGTTTAGGATTTTTTTGAAATGGATAACATTAATAGTATAAAATAATAATGTTACTAATAGTAAGGTAATAATATGTATGATATATATATATATATATATATATATATATATATATATTCCTTTTTTTCTCTTTTTCCTTTCTTATATTTCATAACAGCCCAATATAAGCCCATTAACAACACAAACTTAAAAGGGGTTCAAGGTCCGGACAAAATTAGGGATTACAACTGCCCCTCTTTGCTTATACTTGTGGAACAAGAATAAAGCAAAGATCATAAGCACTAATTTTGTCCTACTTCCCTATTGGACGGTTTACTCCCGACGTAGCCACGCGATTCCAAGTAATTCATCCTCCCAAAGCTTTCGATCATGAATTCTCCCCTAGATGCCTTGAACAGATAGACATAGTGTTTTTTTTTAGATTTTTTTTTTCAGATTTCCATTCTCCAAGTTCCCGAACGGATAGGCGGGTTCTATTCTCCAAATGCCCGAATAGTTGAACAAATTTCAAATATCTCTGTATTCCCTTTTTTTGTGAGAACAAGCTAGTCATCCAAACAACTTTGCCTTCCTTTCATGGTCTAAAAGCAAGATGTCCATTTCGCGGTCAAAAAGCAAGCTGAAACTCCAAATATTTTTGCCTCCCCTTCGCGGTCCAAAAGGCGAACTTGGGCGTCCAAGTGGATTTGCTTTCCCTTCATGGTCGTAAAGCAAACTGGTCAAAATTAAATCTGTCCAACTTTCCTATTGGACGATTTACTCTCCCAGAGCTGCAACACGCTAGACCGAGTATTTTCTCTCTGAAGCTTCAAGAATATGAGTTCTCTCTCCATAGAACTCATTTCCTTGGCGTATTCCTCGAGTGGTAGTTCTTCCTATATAGAACTCTCATCCTTGTATTTCTAAAATCAAAGATCTCCAAGTCCTCTCTTTGTAGGACCCTCCGCTTTCGAGATCTTGAAGCCTTAGGATTCTGAGTTTTTTTTTCTACACAAAACTCCTCTTCCTTAGTGTACTCATCGAGTAGTAGTTCCTTCTCGATGGAACTCTCGTCTTCGTATTTCTGAAATCAAAGATCTCCAAGTCCTCTCTCTATAGGACCCTCTGCTTTCGAGATCCTGAAGCCTTAGGATTCTGAGTTTTTTCTCCACAAAACTCCTCTTCCTTAGCGTACTCTTCGAGTAGTAGCTCTTTCTCTATTGAACTCCTCTCTGAAATCAAGGATCTACAAGTCCCCTCTTTGTAGGACCCTACGCTTTCGAGATCCTGAAGTCTTAAGTTCCTCCTATATAGAACTTGTTTGGACCCTTTCTCTGTAGAATCCTTTATCTTGAAATCTATCGGCAAGCTTGAAAGCTTTTATCTGAAATCCTTGAGCGGCGAACATGAAGGCTTCACCTGACATTCTGGAGCGGCGGCTTGAAAGGCTTCGCCTGAAATCTTTTTAGTTCTCGCTTTATCGTTTTCTCCTCATCCCGGGAGGTATTCAATTTGTCTTTCAAGAATCTGTGAAAATAGATAAAAATGCTATGATGGTATGAGTTAGCATGCTCCTAACCTAGGGTTGCCTAACTAGTCGTGATGCGCAATTGGGGTTTGCAAGTTATTTAGTCATATTAATTCTATTGACATCGTGTCCTTTGATGCCGCTTCTTGCGTTGATTGCCCCTCTCCTCGGCTCTATCGGTCTCTTGTTCTTCTTCTTCTTCTCATCTTGATCCACTTCTAGAATTGTCTGCCTCAAAGTGCCCATTCAGGTTTTCACTTTGAACCCCCTCTCTCTTTTTCTTTCTTCTATTTTTTCTTTTTTTTCTTTCTCTTCTTCTATTTTTATTGATTTTTGATTGCCCGAGTAGATAGGCAAATTTCCATCCTCCAAGTGCCTGAACGGATAGGCGGGTTCTATTCTCCAAATGCTCGAATAGATGAGCAGATTTCCATTCTCCAAATGCCCAAACGGATAGGCGGGTTCTATTCTCCAAATGCCCGAATAGATGAGCAGATGTCATATATCTTTGTCTCGAGCTTTGAGTATCTCTCTCCTTTGCTCTAAAGTTCTTGGGTTTTGAGTTTCTGTCTCCTTTTCCCTGAGTTTTGAGTATCTGCCTCCTTTGCTCTAAAATCTTTTTGGCTTTGAGTTTCTGCCTCCTTCGCCATGAGTTTGTGATCTAAAGCGTTCCTCTTGAGTTTCGCCTCAATCCCCAAAGTTTCTTTTGGGTTTTCATCGTGTCTTCTCTTTTCTTCTTCTTTTTTCTCTTTTTGGGCACTCCTTTGAGTTTTCATCTTGAAGTCAACTTCTGCCTTTGACTCTTGTCGTCAACTTTTTTCACACTTTTAGGGCGTCCACATGTCTTCTCAATTTCCATATAGCCCTGTCTCTATTTTCCTTTATTGAACCTCTCTTTTTTCGCTTCTTCTTGAAGGGAGGACCTACACTGATTAGAATCTCATTGCCCCCACTTGCTTTAGGCTTATGTACCTTCTGGCTGATCTCCGGTTAATATTGGCTGCTTTAAATGGTGTATTTTGTCCAAAGATGCCACAACTTTTGGCCCTTGTTCCTCTAAATTCGTGGTCAAAAGTGCCTCTTCTGAATTTCGCTCATTTGCCCCAAAGTGCCTTTTAGGTTTTCGACTCGGCTTCTCTTCTTCTTCTTTTCTATCTTCCTCCTTTTCTTAGGCATGTCTTCGTCGCCTTTTGTCGAGTTGATTTCAGATCATATTTACTACCTCATCTTGGCGCGCGGTGCACACGGTCCTTCTCGAGACATTCTCTCCAGCAAGATGCTTAGGCTTCGAGGGTAACTTCTGTTCCCAGACTCTCAATGTCAAAATTCTACCATCATGTTCTATTCCAACACTTCTTAGCGAAGGTTGACTTCATAACTTGTCATCCACCGAAGGTGGTCTTGACATTTCAACTGGTGGTATTCGCCGTCTAGTATCAAAGTTTGAACCTCCGATGGTGCCCTTCTGGGTACTGATGGCTTTACCTCGAGCCACGGTCAGTCAGCTTGTTCATTCCCATGTAGAAGACTTATGCAAGTGATTGGGTAAAAATAATTTTATTATGAAAATATACATTTGAAGAATCATGTCAAGTGAAAATCAAGTTTTGGGTCTTTGAAAAAAAGGTTGACTCGAGTGAAATTTTCCGAATGTTGCAGAGATGCACATATGAAATCTTTTCTGGGCTATTAGGCTTCCGAGAGGAATGACTCCCATTCCTAGTTTCTATCCGATTTAAAAGTGGCTCTCTTTAGCTCACTAACTCACCATGCCCCATCCTTCCCTCTCTTTTGATCTCAATCAGGCATTAGAAGTGTGGCAATCCTTGAAGAAAGGTTAACCCCGATAGGCGGGATGTGATATGAAGACAATTTTATCCGTCCGCGTATGGTCTAAATGGTCTTTTATGGCTTGTAATGTAGGCTAGGGTTCACGGTTATGGAAGAAAGGGTAAATAGGCCCAAACAAGTGTTTAAGGGTTATGAAATCAAGGATCAATTCTTCCAATCTGAAGTCTCAGTTATGCTCCGATGAAATGTTATCTCTTTTCTTATTTCTTTGGACGCTCTAGACTGCCCCTTTTCGGGGTTTTCACCCTAGATTTCATTTCCTTTTATCAAGCGTAGTTTCGGGTCAAATTGCACCTTCGCATTGTATTAGTGCAGGCTTTTGATCAAAGGTGAACAATCTTTCGAGGCTCATCTAAGCAGAGATTCATTTGGATAGGGAATCTGCTTGCCCCTTTTCTTTATCCGCTTCTCTCTCTTTTTAGAATTGCACTTTTCACTTTAGTGCATTTGCTTTTGATTTCTTAAACTTTTATGTCGGTAACTTTTGACTTAATTTGGGTAGCTCTTTGAGAACCGACTTTTCTTTCGATGTTTTTGCTGCTTAAACTTAAAAACTGTATTCAGTGCCTCTATTCTCTTTTATTGCCCTTCAAGGCCTCATCTTCATAGCTTAATCAGAATCCCATGTCATTCATTTGTCCGCAAGCCTCTACCTCATTTTCCCCCCGGTGTAGGGGTGATCCTTGATTTGGGTTCAATCAGAAGAAAAAAAGTTTAGAAGGCTCAAACGGGGACAACAATGGGTACATTTTTTTATTTTCTTTCTAGGTGAGCGGAATTGAAGGAATGCCAAATGTCCTCCCATACACGAATATCAAAATTGGTCTTCAGGTGGTAGAAGTTTTAGGGTTATCACTTCATTCAAGAACCTTAGACAACAATGCCCGAGAAGAAAATTCACTCAATGGGAGTGGCCCATTATTCCTAAACACTCGTTGTCATCCCTCCCTTGGCCCAAGTAGAACAAATAATGCTTCCATTTGTATCATTCCCACAACATTCGGTTTTTTCTTTTCAAAGTATTAAGGTCATTTTTGTAAAAAATATATATGTACGTATGTTTTTAATAGAAAAGAAATAAGCTTGTAACCATAAAGAATAAATGAAATGTCTAAACGAAATTAAGGAATATAAAATGCTCGCAAAAGTCTCCTTCATTGAAAATAAAACAAACGGACATCACAAAAGCCCTTACAAGAGATGCTAGCTATCACGGGCCAACAGTACAAAGTTAAACATGCACATTAAAGAGGAAAAGATATGACAACAAAAGGTAGGATGTAACAGAAATTCCCCACCACCACGACACCGGACTCGGCTTTTCGCGCTCGACCTTCCTACTTAAACTTAGGTTTTCCATTCTCGAAGGAAAGCACTCTATTCTCAACAAGCCTATAGATCATGCGCTTTAGAAACGCACACTCTTCCGTTGTGTGGCTGAAATCTCCGGAATGATATTCACACGGAACCCTGGCACCAAACACATTGGTATTAAAATAGGCATACCGCTTCGGGGGTGGTGGTCTCAGGAGTTTGTTCTGAATCAGCAGAGGTAACAGCTCTGAATTGGTCATCGGGAAACACGTCTTCGTCTTCTTGTCAACCTCTCCTAAAGCGTGCTCTTTAGCCTTCCTTTTTTCCCTTTTCCTTAGATAAGGCTCATTTTCTTCAATTTTATCGGGGTCGAACGCTTTTGTAGGTTTTTTCAGAAATTCTTTCGACCCCGTAGGTAGGTCCGACCCTTCCTTAGTATGATCAGGACAACCACTGACGTTTGTAGATTTCGCCGATGCCTGCGACTTTGCCTTATCCCCCTCTTTCACCACAGTAACTTGACTTCCTCCTAGCTTCACCTTATTATCCACAGTTGGAAACCTGATTATCAAACCCGGACTTTTTGTCTCAAATTCCAACACCCCAAGGTTTAGGAGACCCTGGATTTTGTGCTTAAAATTCATGCATTTCTCGATCGAATGCCCCCGAATTCCGGCGTGGTAATCACAATTCTCTTCCTCACGGAACCAATTGGGATACGGAGGTGACGGGGTTTTAACAAAGCAAGGTGCCACCACTCGAGCATGTAGCAGCTTTAAATACAACTCTTGGTAAGTGAAAGGGCTGGGGGTGAACCGATCATTCCCCTTCATCTTCTCTGAACCTCGAGGACTCCCAACCATAGCTCGGGGTTGCGAAGTTGTAACACTCTTTGGGGCTTCTTGGTAGTCTTGTCGCCCTTGAGCTGATTCTTTCTTCGTTGGAGAAGACAAACTTTTCCTAAGAGAATCTTTGATCTTATCTAAGG
Organism: Hibiscus tridactylites; assembly: GCA_958450335.1. Lineage (NCBI taxonomy): Eukaryota > Viridiplantae > Streptophyta > Magnoliopsida > Malvales > Malvaceae > Hibiscus > Hibiscus tridactylites. Next base: position 11,442,988 of record OY288292.1, on the reverse strand, counting down.
CCAACTCAACGGGGAATTCTGAAGCAGTGAGGTTCACCTCATACTGGCCGATGATGGCCTGGTTTTCTTTAGACAAAGCTTCTTCCATCAAAATGTCATGGTCCACATTCTCACTATTCTCGGTCTGGGGGTTTCCCCTCACGCCGCTTCTTTCGGTCACCACGGCTATCATAGCTCTCAATTCATGGATTTGCCCCATCATTTCATCTTGGAATGTTTTCACATATGCGATCGTCTCCTTCTGATTCCACACCAACTGTTCGTGGAGCTGTTCAAGCCCATCCACCCTTGCTACTAGGTCATTCATACCTCTGAAGCTATACTGCCTGGAAACCGTTCTTTTGTCCATTTTCTCTCTGGCATGAGTGTTTTCCCCAATTAGAAAAGATGTGATGGAAGATCTTAAGCAAGTTTTAATGATGGATGTATTATGGACTCGAATCAACAGATGTATGCTCATGAGATGGGTGTATGGCTGACAATTTTAATGCTACGAAATGATGTATGAAACAAATGCTACAAATGTATGCAAGTCAAAGGTGTTGGTCAAATAGGTGATTCCCCTTAGGTCAACTTTCATTTGAACGTAAAGGAGGCTCCTTGTTACAAGATAGTCATAGCAAAAGTCTTACGGGTACTCTTCTTGCCCCCTAATCATGTTCAAGGAAATGAAAACTTCGGCTAAAAAGCTGGGGTCGGATTTGCTTTCTTCTCTAGCAATTCAAGACCCTCTAAAACTGCTGATATCGAGTCCAGGAAAACAAACTATCTCCTCGAAGCTGAATCCATCTCTTGACCTAATCCATGCATTTTCCAGTCGCCACGCTCTTTCCAGCCGCCTCTTTGCACTCGGTCGGGTAGTTTTGTGACTTTGGATGTTCGGAGTAGATCCGATGTTGCTTGACTTCCTCAGGATGGAGAAGGGTTGTGCTTTCTTCAATGGTGGGCACTAGATCTGAAAATTGTGTGTTCGCTCGGTAAACTCGTCCCCTTATCCTTTCTGATTCACCTTTGACCGATGGCGGACTTGCTAATTGACAACATCTTTTCTATCAACCTCCCGTCCATAATGATAGCCCTTGAATTGGGTAAAACCACATTGACTCAACACCTTTATGTCATGATATGCATGCGAGAATAGATGCAAAAAGATCATAAGAATAATTGTTAGTGTCGGATAAACATGATAAAAAGGCAAGCATGAAAGCAAGCAACCATATTTATCCCGTCTAATGAACCTAGGCTGTCCGCATGGCTCTAAAAGGGGTGGGCTTTCTAGTTCTCTAAATGCAGTTTTGGTTCTAGGAGGTACTCGAATTGTCCTCGCTGTCCCTTTCTAAGGGTAGCAAGGCCCTCGGTCATCACCCATTATAGGCTCCTCTCAACCGAGTTCAATTCGAGGGGACCCTATAGCTATATCTGCACGGAGAAACGATATTCTCACGAAGATATAGGGTATTCGATCCCCGAAGGTACTTACTAGGCCTACACGGAGGAACAATATCCCCACGAAAGCACTAGCGTTTTCCCCCACTTAAACAAACAGGTTTAAATGCCAATTTTAAATGCGTTTAAAATAAACTCGCACTTATAAACAAATATTGATCGACTCGGTCACTTTAATTCGCAACTTCTAATATTAATTGAGCGGTAAAGTTTTTTTTTGGCTCGACCCTCTTTTTTGTTTTTGAAAACAAAATTTTATCCCCAGCGGAGTCGCCATCTGTTGCGACTAAAAAATTTCAGAAAATACAAGTATGCCTCGGGTGTCGCTCGGACGAACCGGTTTTTAATTGTTTTTGAAAATTTTAATCGGATTTATGAAAAATAGAGGAGTCGCCACCGGCCATTTAAGAATGGTAGACCAGACACCGAAATAAAACTAGAGATTTAAAAGGGTTCGTGAGTCGGTTACACGCGAGGAAGGATTAGCACCCTCGACGTGCCCAAAATTGGTACCAAAAACAGTACCGCTTAATTAATATTAAATTTTGTGAATTAAAGTGACGAATCATATCGAAATTTGGTTATACGAGCGAGTGAATTTTAAAGGTCTTAATATTCGAGAAGGAACGTCTGAACCACCACCACTACGACTGGTACTAGCCTCGTTCGTTCCCGAATAAAAAGACGCTCGCATTGCAATTTAAAAATTCGTATATAAATCCTAATAACATAGTTTGCAACAAATTAAATGAGTTAAACAAGACGAGATAAAAAGGCAAGAACACAATGAATCCTAAATGCTCTTGATGACATACCCGACTAGAAGCGAATAAGTTAAACTAGGCACTAAAGGCTCTAATCCCATTAATACATGCATAGATTACATATCTCGAAATTGCACATTATATAAATCAAGCTAAAAATAGATAGCCAAAAAGCGTATCAAGCATATATCGTGGATGAACAATCATATATATAATAAGCACATGAATAAATATCAACAATCATAAGGAATAAATCTGAAAGTGGTTAAAAACGAATTTGGGACTGTTTCCAGGGACGGACTAAGGAAATAAACCACAAAAAGAGTGCCAAATCGTCAAAACGGGGGTTAAAATTAAAGCTCGCCGAAAGTTCCAGGGACTGAATCGGACATTAGACCATTCGAAACCAACCGACAAACACAAGGGACGAAATGGGGACGATTCGAGAAATTTAAGGGGCCTGGGACGTGATTTTAAAAAGCGGAAACCCCTTTGGTGATATTTTCAAAACACGGAGTGGCTCAAAGAGGAATTTTAACCATTTTTAAAACATTTAGGGACTATAAAACGTTTTCTAAAAACCACCTCAGCCCCTTTTGATCCATTTCGGGTAAAAACCGAAGCCCTTCCTCTCCTCCTCTCCGTTCACCCCCCGTTCAACACCGGCAGGTTGCCGCTAGCCAGCAACGGCAACAATCCGACAAGAATCCCTCCCCTGAAAAAGCCTGCCAGGAACGACGTTTGAAAACCCTAGACCTTTTTGAAAGAGAGAGAAAAAAAAAGAAGTCAAAAGCCCCCCTCTTTTCTTTTCAAACCCTAGTCGGAACCCTAAAAAAAGGAATCATGTGGTGACTCCGACGGCTCACCCGACGGCTTCCGGGATGAAAGCCAGGGGCTTGTTGCCGGCACAACTCGAAAATCAGAAGGGGAATGTTTTTTCGAAAGGTAAAAAACAAATTTCTCTTATTTTTTGTTTCGATTGTTGCATGCAAAATATGAAACTGAAAAAAGGATACCTCTAAATGTTTTTTTTTTGTATTTCCTTTTCAAAATCCCGTTTGGGTTTACAATGTGTGCTTCTGTATTTTTTCTCTCGGTGCTCACTGATTTTTTGTCTCTCGATGCTCCCCTGTGTTTTTTTTCTTTTTGCTTCGGTTTTCTCTATATATCCGAACAGTAAAAAAGCAATGCTTAAAAAATCCATTTCTCTTTGATCTCTGATGTCCTCTGGTTGACTTTGCATCTTTTGTTTGTTGTGATTTATGTCATAATTTCCATTTGTGGCAACTGAAAATTTGTTCTTTGGGTCTGAGGTGTGTCGGAGAAGCCCGAATCGGAGGGGACATCGGCGTGGTCGCGGCAGACGCGTGCTCGTGGCAGGCGAAAAGTCAGACGAGTTGTCACAGTCGTGGCTCGGCACGCGCGCGTCGGGCAACGGACAGCTGCGCATGGTTCCTCTGGAAGATCTGAGCGATGAGCGTGCATCATACTCGCGCGAACGAGTCATCCTTGTCGTTCAACGTCGTTACGATCGGACGGCTGGACGTGAGCAGCGCGATCAGAGAGCAATGCTTGCTAGGGCTTCATCTGGAGGCTTGGTCTGGAGCGTTTGATGGGGCAAGATCCAACGGCCGAGATGCGTGCGGCGCGAGACCAGTGCCTGCTCTCTAGGGTTTGTGATCAGGGATCCAATCTCGACTGTCAGATCTAAACCAGATCTGACGGCTGTGGGGTGGCTGTGCGGGAAACAAAATGTGTTAGGGTTTTTGTTTTGTTGGGCTGTTATACTATTTTGGGCTCAGACGGGCCTTATGTAAATGGGCTTTGTTTTTAATCAAATGGGCTCTTTTATTTTATGCTTTATTTATTTATTTTTTTATGATACTATCCGATAATAATAATAATAATAATAATAATAATAATAATAATAATAATAATAATAATAATAATAATAATAGTAATATACTAGTAATAATAAATAATAATAATAATATACTAGCAATAATAAATAACGATCATAATGATAATAAACAATAATAATATTAAATAATAACACATAATAATATATAATAAGTGATGGTAACAAAAACAAATAATATGATAACAATATGTAATGGATGATAAATAATGATGATAGGATAATATTAAAAATATTATAGTAGTGTTTAAGATTTTTTTGAAATGGATAACATTAATAGTATAAAATAATAATGTCACTAATAGTAAGGTAATAATATGTATGATATATATATATATATATTCTGCTTTTTTTATTCTCTTTTTCCTTTCTTATATTTCATAACAGCCCAATATAAGCCCATTAACAACACAAACTTAAAGGGGTTCAAGGTCCAGACAAAATTAGTGATTACAGGTGCTAGTTTCACAGTCTAGGAAAAATTTTCATTCCACTTTATCGATCTTTCAAAAAATTTGGCTAGGTTTGTCGTTTGTTCATCAAATTTTAACATATAATGACATAAGTACAATTTGAATCGTTTCCGAATAAGAAACAAAATTTTACATTGCGATTTGAACATATTTAACAGTGTTTGTTGTATTTACACAATTAAAGAACACTAAGAAACATATAATACATATAATTACTCGAATGGGCAAAATTTTTGAAGAACCGACGATCGGGATGACATGCAGTCAATCAACAAAAGGATGATGCTTGACATACTCTTGAACATTGTCTGTTGCGGCCAAGTTTTCTATATAGACCCGAATGGAACCACCTTTTTCTAAGATCAAATGCAAGTACATTAATTATATAATTAGCTTTGAGTTTAAGAAAATGGTCCAAGTTTTTAATGAAGATGCTTGATCTCGAAAGTTTTACCTAATGCTTTATCAGTTGTCTCATCTAGTTCCTTGTAGGATTTATGACATATGTAGGTGTGCTCCTGAGACATGAACATAATCGAAAACATAATTACTTTAAAAAAGATTCATTGATTACATGGCTGAAAGTAAGAAGAAATAGGTTGAGTTATTTACTGACCGAATTATTAATCATTTTATCTGGTGAGTCGTCAACCACCACCGTGTTTGTTTGGTTATACTCAGGCATAACAGCCCACATACAACTCAGATTTTTGACAAATATATATGGGGTTCTTGGGATGTTCCTCGCACATATCCTGATCCTGTATAATTGAAACGAATTCCTTCAAATGAGTAGAAGTTTATAAAGATGCGTTGAAGAAAAGCAGACAGAAGTTACCCAAATGAAGGCAAAGTGGTGTTTAAGACCACTGACTCTCCAAAGTGCCCAGTTAAGGTTTTCTCTGCAATTATGGACAATATAAGAGAATTGGGGATTTTCGTAAAAGATTGGTTAATTCAATTGATTTAGGTTGGTGGCAGAGGTCCACATTACTTTTTCCTTGAAGACCAAAGAGCCACTTTATACGCATTAAAACAAAATTCCAGAAAGTCGACAGCACCAGGGCGCAGTTGCACACCTACCAACATTAAAAATCACTTTATAAACTATTTTTTAAAAATTTTGAATTGAAGAGCGGGAGATAAGTTATACCTCCTTTCGTAACACTGGCAAGCACACCATTGTAGTCAAGAATAAGAAGCTTCTTCTTTGACGGTGTAGCGGGTACGTTTCGGTACCACTCCCCATACATTTGAGGAGCACGCCTGGGTCTCTGAATATAAGATCCTATTGCATTACTTGGCGTTATGCCAACTCGATGAAGCTTCCTGCACACGTAAGTTTGACTCACTTCAGGCGTCTTTGCCGGAGCACTCGCATGATCATGCCCTTCAACTGGACCATCTTGTTGATGATACTGCTCTTCTCCTAAATTACATGGGATATAATCTGTATTCAAACAATCCAATGTTATGTTCACGAACACACTAAAAGTATAAAGAAAAGTAAACAAAATGAAAGGCTAAACCAAAGGCAAAGGGAGCTGAACCATTGTATATTACAATAAACATCGAACAATGTTCATGAAGCAGTACAACAAAATATTTTTCGGTACAAGGTGTATTACAAGAAACTCGTTATACAATGCAGAATAGCCTAACCATCTTCATGCTCCGGCGCAAACAGAGCCGATGTTGGTGGAGATTCATGCCGATGATTATCACGCTCCAATGATTGAACACGATCTTCTAAGTTCGCAAGACGGGCTTCAACCTATGCATGAGTAGAGCGCATAAATGCATCCAAGTTCTGAAAGCCACTCGTGACAACAACATAGAGGGACTCAAGTGTGATGAGAGGTGGAGCATCCGCTGCAGCTTCATTTCCTCCGGCAATTCTTTCTTCGTCTTCATCTCTTTTTTGCACCCATTCAACCCCATTGTGGATTTCAAGCACCAAATCATGTGGATGTCAAGTTTGAGTACAACTTACTTTGGATTTCAGATTGGATGAGAAACAGTTCTTCGAGTCGACTCTGGTATTCGTACTTTAGGGTTTTCTATTTGGAGTTGAGTAAAAGAAGGAGGGGTTCGCGGCTTTTAATATTACAAAAAAGTTTGAATAAATAACTGCTCTCCCTCAAAAACCTGCTAACCCGGTTTCGAATCCCCTCCACAGGGGTTTGGGTGTTGATTTTTTGGGTTGTGAAGGGGTTTCAAAACCGCGTTGTATGGTTCTGATACTGGTTTGGCAGAAACATGTATTTCACTAGTCCTAAAAGGGGTATCGAAACCTTCTTTTCTAGTTCTGATGCTGGTTTGGCAGAAAGACGTATTTTGTTGTTCCTGAAGGGGGTATCTAAACCTTTTTTCTGGTTCCGATGCTGGTTTGGCTGAAAGACTTGGTCCTGAAGGGGGGTATCGAAACCTATTTTTTCTGGTTCCGATGCTGGTTTGGCAGAAAGAATTAATTCGTTGGTCCTGAAAGGGGGTATCAAAACCTCAATTATGGTGGTTTCGAAACCTGATCCCAACGCATTTATTTCATCCAACCAAGACAGTTGGTGCATAATGAATGTTACCACCAATTAAGCTATTTCCTTTTTATTGCCAGAGAAGGCATCTTCATTAAACTCAAACTCTTTCCTCTTCAAGTGTCAGTTTCACACATCTCTTAAACTCTCTCCTCAACCAGAACATCGTAGGTGAATGTAAGAAAAATGTCTAAACCTAGTGCTCCCATGTTTTTCATATGTGTATTGTACTAATTGATTTCAACGATATGCAATAAACTTTAGGTTCGTACGCGCTCTTCAATATTTGTATCATACATGGATGACAACGTTGGAGAGAATAACATGGCTCATGGACACACATCAAATGAACCGCTTATGCCAAAAAATTTAGATGGTTTGGTGTTTAACTCTCGTGAGGTTGCATGAGAGTATTATAAAGAATACACAATAAACTGTGGGTTCAGTGTGTGTCGATCAACAACAAGGTATGATGGCCTTGGTTCATTAATATCACAAGAATTTTGTTGCAGCCGAGCAAGAAAACGCAGAGATTCTGTTAATGATGCTGATCATAAACGTGCGCCCCGCGCTATAACACGCATCGGTTGCAAGGCAAAATTTTTGTTCAATGTTGCGATTCGGATCAGTGGTGGATATCATTTTTTCATAATGCACATAATCACGAGTTGTGCCCACCTATTATGCGACCATTTATTCGGTCGAGTCGAGGAGTTACAGAGGGTGATCTAAATGAGGCACGTGCATTGAAAAATGTAGGGGTGAAAACATCACATATTATGAATTTTTTTCACGTAAGAATCAGGTGGTTTCCACAATGTTGGTTACATAAGGAAAGACTTTTACAACTCACTGCATCAGTCAAACGTTGAAGAAATTCGTGACGGTGATGTAAATGCCCTCCTAACTTACTTTGACTTGAAGAAAGAGTAGGATATCGGGTTCTACATGCAATACGATCTTGATGACTCAGGGGCGTTGCATAATCTTTTTTGGTGTGATTCAACATCGAGGTCCGACTACGCATGCTTCGGTGATGTCATTGCATTTGACACGATGTACAAAGGTAATATCTATGGCCGACCTCTAATGCCTATTCTTGGTGTCAATCACCATCACCAAACAATTGTCTTCAGTGTTGCAATTCTAGCTGACGAGACTGTCGATTCTTTTGAATGGGTACTGAGACAATTTGTAGAGGCAATGTGTAACAAGGCTCCAGTTTGAGTTGTCACAGATGGTGATAGGGCCATGCACAGAGCAATAAAAACGGTGTTCACGCTTGCTTGCCATTGCAAATGCTCATGTCATCTGCCACGAAATGCTCAGGCAAACGTTGGTGACACAAAATTTACTTCCGCATTTAAGAGATGCATGTCATATTGGTGGACATCTGAGGAATTTGACCGGGAGTGGAGGTCAGTTGTTAAATTGTTTAACGTCGAACATCATCCTTGGGTTGTAGAGAAGGATCAGACAACGACTATGTGGGCACAAGCATATCTTACAGGACATTTCTTCGCCAATGTTCGATCAACCCAAAGGTGTGAAGCTATGAATGCATCGCTAAATCTTTTGCTCACTTCTAAGAAGACATATATAGATGTTGTTCGTGCCATTGACAATGGGATCAATGAGATGCGAATTCATGAGTTAAGGGAAGATTTCTTAAGTTCAAATACGACACCTTTTCCTATTACCAAATTGAATGAACTTGAAAGGAATGCAGTAGACGTATATACACGAGCATCATTCAAATTTGTTTAGACCGCACTTAAAAATGAGACATTGTATCGTCCTATACATCCAACCGTCGAAGGTAGAGGCTTCCGGACATATCAGTTAACAAAGTATAAGGATCCTTCGCAATTGTATGAGGTAGTTCTTGAGGTCGCAACGCATAACATAACATGTTCCTGCAGGAAATATGAGACAGTCGGCCTTCCATGTTACCATTAGCTGCACGTTATGAAGTTGGAAGACTTCTCTGAGATCCCAAAATATTTAATACATCCGCGATGGACGAAAGATACAAAGATTGCGGTGCCATCATTTGTTGACTTCAACGTGCCACCGGAAAGGAAAAAAATGGCTCGGTTCGCTTCTCTACGAGCACTATCCACGCAGTTGTACTACTTTGCATCTCAGACTGACGAAACGTTTCGGAGCACGAAAGATGAGATACTTAGATTAACTGCTGAATTTGATCTCTTCACAACCTTCAAGGAGTCTTCATCAAAGAAAGAAGACAAACGACCCGTTAGGGACCCACACCGAAAAGAAGCAAAATGAAAAACCAATGTCAAAAATCAACGTGCAAAGTCACGGATCTTACATTGTTCCTTTTGCAAGTTGGAAGGACACAATAAAAACACATGCCCTCGTCTTAAGCTTCAACTTCCAACCCCAACATTTGTGGACACGACAAGCCTTTTCGAAGAGGAAATTGATATCTCAAATGTCGTCGAAATGTTCACATCTCAACCGAATCTCAGTCAATTTTCATTTGAGGATGACAAAAAAAAATTTAATATCCCTCAACCTGGAACATCCATGGTACAGTTTTATACAATTTCATCTTACTTTGCACGATTCCTTTTACTATCTCCATACGTTATTAACGTTTATATGATGATTAACGCTTGTTTGCATCCACATTTCTGTTAGGAACAACATCTTCCAAACGAGGACAACATTAAATTTTTTAGTATCCCTCCAACTACAACATCCATGGTACACTTTTATGGAACTTCCTAGATTTTTACACGATTCTAGTTACAATCAACGCCATTGTAATTAACTTTATCTGATGCAGGACTTCTCCTTTTGAAACTAGACCATCTTCAGACAGTAGATACTATAAAATGGACAGTACATAAATGTAAGTGCAACCATGGAAAATGTCTATCCTTTAAAGCCATATATATATATATATATATATATATATATATATATATATATATATATATGATTTCTCAACACATAATGCATCTTTGCAATACCCTAAACCCTTTACAAGCATAACCTATTTCCAATTCTTAAACCTTGTACTCCATATGTTGTACATGTACAAAATAGGAAATTATCCTATACAACCATATGATGTCCGACTTCTTTGTATCCAAATTAAAAATAATCAACAAAAATTATCAAAATAAAGGGTCTTCTCCTATCTCATGTGCTTTTCATACATACAAAAGATATTTCCTTCCAAATAAATGCAACTCCGCTCCAACTTCAATCTGTTCATAACTACAACATATATCAGAAAGATATGAACGTTAGCTGAAATGTTTAAAGTCCAGTTAACGGTTAAGGAACAACACACGTAACAGTAACTCCCTCACCATTGATGCCGACAAATGCTAACACGTCTGACATATTGTCTTGGCTGAAGCTGAGCAACATGTGCTTTCATTTCAACTGCAATTTCCCGCCTCTTTTTATTCTTATCATGATTCACAAGATCATTCAAAATATGCATTCTGTTCCATACCCCGACCGTCTAGCAACACAAGTGTTAACAATAGATGCATTAGTTTGGATTATACAATTCGTTCAATGGAACAATTATTAAAATGTATGCAGACAACATCAGAATGTACCATTTCCTCAGCACGTTTTGTGTGCCATAATAGCATCCCCTGAATGCAATAAACCCCACAATCATCTCTGTTCAAAGAAATACTACTTTAAATATCAAATTATTAACAAACATATCAAATGCTAGCAAAAAAATACATTTCAACTTTTTGAAGTGCAATATACCCATTGCCTTGACGTCTGCATTTAGCCACCATCACTGGGGGATAAGAAATAGCGTTTGATGGTGAGCCAAAAACATCTACAAACTTCTCATCGAACAAACACTCACCTAGCTTCTTAAGGTAGATGCACAGACACACATACTTTTTTAAATACTGACTAACATGAGTAAAGATTGGTAAATTGTTATAAGTTTATGGTTATTACCAACTTCTGTGTTACACCCACTCTTGAAGCGTTTCCTCGCGTTGTGGGCAAGCTGTCCAGTATCTTCGCTTCCCCCCGCTCGAGATCCATAATGCACATGTACCAATGAGTATTATCTTCATTTACAGGGATAAAGACCTGCCATCAATTATATTTCATTAATGAAACTCCACATAAGCATACCCCATATAATATATCTATGTAATACATTGCAAAGTTTAGTTAAATGTTTCCTCGTTCTTCATACCAATTTGCAGTCGCTAAGTCTACCATACGGTCCATAACTCTTACGCCAATACGAAGCAAGCTGCGAACCATCCAATTCCCATCGTTGAAGTTGGTCCTACAAGACAACCATTATTATTCTTAATGTTTCACAAACCATTATTATTCAACAATAACATGAAAACAAATTTTACGTACACTCAATGTGCAAGGTATGTACCCTCTCCTTGCTTTACATTTTGTCCTACTATCTTCATCAACAATCGACCAACCAACAACATCAATGACCTAAATGTTACCAATAACATAAATAAGTTGTCATTATACACTGCCTTCAAAATGACTTCATTTATTAGTACAAAATGGGTTCTTTACGGACCCTTGAACCAACCCAGCAATTTGGTCATAAGGTATCAGCGTCAAATGCAGTCAAATAAAGGTGACCAAAATCTACCAGGATTTTCATGTACATACACATAAAAATTGCATGTTAAATTGAAACAAACTACATTCTATAAGCCATATGGATTGCTTACCCTTCTGTCAAGGCCGTATTCCAGATATAGTCACATGTTGCTTTCGCTGACGGCCCAACTCCATCAGCTATTTCAACATACGTCAACATCTGCAACACTTCAACATTTGTTCCTCACTATTGAATAACATTAAAGCATGCAATATTTAATAAGTTCTAATGTACTACAACTTCTACCCAATTCATATATTATCTTAAACGTACGTTATTTAAAAATCCTTCATTATAAAATAGTACAAATGATTAACGTTCTAATCGAACGTAACCCAAATCATCCACCCGTTTAAAAACCAAACTAAATCATACAATTCATATTACAAATAACTCAATTTCAAATTTTTTTCATGTGCCTACTAAAACCAACCGAAGCTCGAAATTGCCCTTGTGTGCAAACGCCCACTTATTTCATATTTCTCGTTTTCACTCCTACTCGACTCGCTTTTCCACTAACCTTTGACTATGCTTCGACAATTGGGTTTCCCTACAAGTTGACCGCAAATATATCAACAACAACTACCTCGTACATTCAATTAATGCAACGTTAACCACAACTCTTAAATTTATACTCATCATACATTTTTCTTTCTCTGGAAGCTTGTTGCGCTGTCTTCTTTAACCAACATCGGATCCTTTATCATCAACGGATTAGGGTCACTACTACAACCATCATTCTCCTCAGCCTCTTGTACTTCAGGTTTGTCCGGCATTGCTTCGTCTGCGTCAAGACCTACTCCAAATTTTGCATCAGCTTTGCGCAGAGCCTTCCTCATATACATCATATCCACACACAAACCATCAACCTTTTCCACAACATTCTTAGATTCCTCCTTCAAAGTCTTCAAAGTTTCTTCTATTTTATTTTCCTTCTCAACGCGAGCTTCGAGACTCTCTTTTATTTCCCCCAACTCTGAAATTACCTTCTGCAACATCTTTATTATAACATCATTACTACCATTGTTGCTTCCACCGTCTTCTCCCTCCGCGCACCGTTCATCATTAGAGGCAAATACCTACAAACATTACTAATTAATTCCTTTCATGTCATTACAACTAGGGGTGTTCAAAAATACCCGGCCCGAACTACCCGACCCGCCGACCCGATTTAATTTTATCGGGTATTTATATTAAAGTACCCGAATTTTTCGGGTCGGGTACCCGACCCGCAATTTTTTCCGGGTAGTTGGGCCGGGTCAGGGCCGAAATTTTTTTATAACCGGGTACCCGACCCGACCCGCTAATTTTAATATTTATATATTTTATATTTTAAATTCTATTTTCATTTTATGTTTCTTATTATTTTTCCTTAAAATTAATTTTAAATCCCTAACTTCTTTTTATACTTGTATTATATACTTTTAAGTTTATAATTTTTCAAAAGTATTTATATTAATTTGTCAATATGAGAGTCGAAAAAAAATTATGATCGAAATTAATATTTTTAATACATTCTTTTGTCGATAAACTTTAGTATATATACATATATATCCAAATATTTCTCTCTTAAAACTAACCACAAATCAATAATTTATTTTATGTGTTTCTTATGTATTTTTTAAAAAAAAAATAGATTTAAAAAATATAAAAAAATAAACCGGGTACCCGGTACCCGATTTTACGGGTACCCGAATTTTGCGGGTACCCGATTTGCGGGTACCCGGTTCTTATGGGCCAGGTCACAGGCCGACTTTTAGGTACCCGAAAATTCCGGGTACCCGAAAATCCGGGTACCCGGATATGAACACCCCTAATTACAACCATTAACCCAATACAATACAAACTTGTTTTTGACACTTACTTTTAATTTTTTGTCCGGTCGCTCTTCCTTTAGGCGACCAACAATCCTGTTGACATCCTTTTGCCCCCACGCAAGTATGCGACTGCGCTCATCAGCAGACGCTGAAGCTCTACTTGCAACTTCATTCCAGTAATCGAATAGCCTCACCTACATTTAACAATAATAAAAACACATGATTACTATAAAGGTAAATCTTGTCTCAATCAACTATAACGTTCAAATAATACTCAATCTTAATAATACATTACCTCTAGGATAGGAATGCAGCCCATCATATATGCCAACCCATCTCGAGCTTTAACTTTGGCTACTCCATCAAGTAACCTATCGTACGCATATTTACACCAATTTAACTTCCCCTTCAATCCGAGTTCACACAACAACTTGAAATGTTCCATAGAAGGCACAAGGTTGGCATTCAGACTTAGGAACAAACCAACAACATACAACAATACATGTGCTTTCAACTCCTCAACCTCAAAACCTCCACTTAGTATCTCCTCTAAAAGTTCTTTATATGCAATCTTCGTGTTGATTTTGTACTTCTTTGCTAGTTCCTTTCCACTTACATTTCGCGTCGCCACTTCCACATCTAAACCTTCGTTCTTTAAACCCAAAATTGCTTCAACATCTTCTACCAAAACATATATCTTGTGTCCACTGAATTCCATCGTGGACGTTTCAAGATCAAACTTCTTCGCTAACTCCCGAGAAAGGTCCCGCTTAATTTCTCGCGAAATCATTCCCCGTAATGCTCATAACCGGATGTCGTTAAGAACACCGTCAATTTTCATCTTCTCCATCTCTTTAAACAAGCTTGATACATTCTTCATACTGCACCTCAATGACAACTCCTACAACATTTAATACAAAAAAATTTCCTGTTATGTTACGCTTAAATATATCCAGCAAATGATTCATACAATAACCACTTTCAGTAAAAATAAATATAAACATCCACTTGCCTTTTTTAACTTCTCCATTTTCCACTAATTTCTTCGACTTCCCTTTCCTATTGCTTTCCATTTCAGATCCCTTCAGCTCTTTGTACCTATCCAAGTACGGCTTCTTTTCTTCATCAGTCATCTCCGACCATCTCTTCCCTAGTGCTTTCTTCGCCTGTAATATTCACACACTTATTAAATTTGAATAACATGAACACATTACAAACTAATACCAAAACACAATAACAATTTTGTCATCTTACTTACAGTATTGTTCATTTTCTTTTTACCACCCTTAAGTCTTCTACATTCACTGAAACTGTTCAAAATTCATTTCATTGTTAGAGTACAAATTAAATTATGCTTATCAACTTAGAATTTGAACAATGCCACCATCATTCAACTATAACTTACTAGAACAACATATAAGCTGACAGTTTTCTTCCTGTACCCTGTCCACCATTTACCTCAGCTTCACAAACTTTCTCCATTGCTACCAACTTCAATCTGAAAATTATGTTAACATTATGTGCGTAACGACCAAACTTATACCATGAACAAGGAACATATCTAATAAACACAAAACAATATATTTTCCCCTTTTTATATGTCTGTCGAGAAGAACTTCAAATCACAACCGAAAATTTCCACAAAACCTTAAAAATACTGAATGAAAAACCCAAATCGTTCATGATCTCACAAAACCCTAAAAACACAAATTACTCGAAAAAATCCTTACTTACATGATAATTGGAAACATTTTCCTCTGATACAGTATTTGTGTAACAACGCCCAATCCCCCCACCTCTATGTCGAATGGAAAACTCCCTTCTTCGCATGTTTTGCAGAACCTCCCTTCTTCTTCGCGTCTTTTTTTCTATTGCGAATGGAAAACTCCCTATTTTCCCGCTACTATGTGTTTTAATTTCCCTCAATTTTAGTGTAACCGGTTCACCAAGTCACCCACCCTTTTTTAATCCAACGGTTGATATATCTTCAGCTCAAATCGGCTTCATCCAACGGTTTATATTACTCTGCCGTTTTTAGCCGTTTTTTAAGCCGTTGGTAGTTAGAATTTCCTAAGAGACGACGCAGACAACTAGGATGAAAAATCTGAATTCCCGCTGCTACGAAGAACTGTTTGTAAAACTTGGATTCTCGCTACTACAAGTCTTGAATAAAAAAAAATTGACCGTACAATATCAAGAATATTAAATCATCTAATTATTGTTAAAAATCAACTTAATCGAACCATAGATGAATGTTCGATCCAAGAGTTGAACAAAACTACTCAAAATTACCCAAATAAATTTTATCTCAAATGTAGCGGAGCCTACCTTTTTAATTTTCTGCACATATTCACATGCACACACAGGTCAATGGAAAATTCTACAACGGGCGACGAACATTGATGAACACCACTAACAATGAACACCGACGAACACTATTAATTTTTTAAAAAAATTTAAAAATCTAAAGGACTGAAATTATAATTTAAATTATCTCTTAAAAATAAAAATCAAATTTAATTGTTACTTTATAATATTTTTTAATAGGTTAGAATCAAATATACTCAATTCTCCTAAATCCTACCAAAATCAATCTCTTAAAAAATAGAAATCGGTTTATAATTTTTTAATAGATTAGAATCAAATATACATGCATGTTCACATGGTTGTCGCGTCTATTCAATTTGGGTTTAAACTAATTTCTATCAAATAGATTTAAAAAAACTGATTTCTATTTTTTAAGAGATTTATTTTGTTAGGGTTTAGGAGAATTGGGTATATTTGATTCTATCCTATTAAAAAAATATTATAAAATAACTATTAAATTTAATTTTTATTTTTAAGAGATAATTTTAATTATAATTTTAGTCCTTTAGCTTTTTAAAATTTTAAAAAAAATTAATGGTGTTCATCGGTATTCATCGTTAGTGGTGTTCATCAATGTTCGTCGCACGTGGTAGACTCCTCCCATGTCAATTTTGGATTCACGGATAGGCGAGATTCTCACATCCAATACTCTTTTTCTCTTCCTTAAATAATGGGCATGCAAAATTTTAAATTTTCCCCTTTATACAATAGGATGAGTCTACCACGTGCGACGAACATTGGTGAACACCACTAACGATGAACACCGGTGAACACCATTAATTTTTTTAAAATTTTAAAAATCTAAAAAGACTAAAATTATAATTAAAATTATCTCTTAAAAAATAAAAATTAAATTTAATAGTTATTTTATAATATTTTTTTAAGTGATAATCTTCCCACATATATATTGTTGGAGGGGAATCCGACTTTTTGGAAGAACATCCAACAAACAGTCGGTGAGTTGTAATATTTTTTTTGACAAAAGAGTTGTAAAATTCTTTAGAAATTTTGATATTGTGTTAATGGGATGTTTATTGTCGATTTTAACTCTGATGTTGTCTGGGTGTCGGTAGTGCCTTATGTTCTTGTGCATCGAAAAAGATGTAAGGAGTTTTTAGAGCTCTCCCACAAAGGGATTTAAATCTTGCTCATGTGGGGCTCCACCAATGTCCTAAAGCTTGTAGGACCTGTTTTGGGTGACACAAGTGCTACAAACTTCCCATTGAATAGCCTTTAAGCTCGTAGGACCACGCTGTTGAGTCCCTTTCTCGAATAAATATTTATATTTGACGCTTGTGATTGTCTGTATGCTCGATGTGTGAACCACCATGATGAGGCGTTTCTAACCCCTTGTTTGCGAGATAAAATTTCATGACTAAAATTGAGTACAAACACCTCAAAAAAACTATTCTTTTTCTTATTGGATTCGACCAACTATTCGACAGACCTACTCCTAAATCTTCCCAAAAAAATCGAGAGATCCCTCGACATACATAAAACACACGAGAAAACTTATATCGTGCCTAGCAAGTTAAAAGGAAATAAAACACAACACAGTTCCCACGAGCATATACATTATAATTTGAGATTCTTGAACATAGCAGGACAAAGCAATAAATTAGAAAGCAATAATGAAAGAAGCTGGAAGGGTAATGTTTTTTTAACGATCTTCGTTATTTAGTAATCATACTGGAATCCTATTAATTTCAAGAGAAACGGCGAATCAATAACGGTGGCAATCTTTGCTGTATGAAGATGGTCTACAATTGGGAGGTACCTTTCTACCTGAATTCTTAGGAGGAGCGCAAGATTTTCCTGTATTACGGCCGCAGGCAGCTTGACTAGGGTCGAGGGATCTGAGCGTTTTATATTTACTGTCGGCGAAGCCGGATGCTGCACTTACTTCGTATACCATTTGGCTTGCTTCTGAATCCATCAACATCTCCATCTCCATCGTCTCTATGTGATTTGAAAGCTGCAGTTGCAGGCACTCCTCCTCCTTTAAAGAGCCATCGCACCATCGGCTGCCGGTGCTCTTGTTCTTCTTAACCATGTCGGCGGCACAATATCTGTCGGTGATCCATAACATCACCATTATCATTAGCACCGACATTGCTGAACTCAAACCTCCCATGTGTTCTGCTAAAACTCTCATCATAAAATTTCATAACCTTTGAACTTCATATAAATAGGATCCATCGGAACCCACATAACTTAACATAAAATGAGTGAATATTTAATGCATTGATATATAATTTTTTGAAATAATATTGATGTATAATTTTATGTATAATTAATAAATTATATAATTTTATATTATTAAAAATGAATTTATTAATTTTTATAATTTTATAATAATGTGTTGATATTTAAATTAATAATGGTATATAAGATTTATGTATAAATAATATATCAAATAATCTATATATATGTGAAGAAAAATATCTTATACAGTAGACACAATAATTGATCACGGATGTAGATAATTTGTCTGTATTTTACTATATTTATTCTTCGTCTACTTGTAATAATTCTATATTGGTAGGGCAATTATAAAGTTACGAGCTCTAAAGGGAAAGAGCCCTTTAAAGATGGATAGTTCTACGATAAATATTAGGAAAATTCTACGACGGGTGACGAATATTGATGAACACCACTAACGATTAATATTGATGGACACCATTAATTTTATTTTTAAAATTTTAAAAATCTAAAAGACAAAAATTATAATTAAAATTATCTCTTAAAAAATAAAAATTAAATTTAATAGTTACTTTATAATATTTTTTAATAGGTTAGAATCAAATATATACCCAATTCCCCTAAAACCCTAACAAAATCAATCTCTTAAAAAATAGAAATCAATTTATAATTTTTTTATAGATTTGTAACACCCGGGTTCGGGGGTCGGGTGAAAATAATATTAAAATATTATTTTGGGTTTCGGTTCAATAATTAAAATAGTAAAATATTTTTTTAAGCCTCGGGTTTTCGAAACAAATATTTTATGATGGACTTGATTCGATTTAAACCAAAAATCCCTTGAATCTTAGAAGTTGGGAGATGCCATCTCATTAATGGCATTATGGTAAATAAGTGGTCTTACAAATTTAAAACTCCTTTCATTTAAAATAGCTTTTGTCATCTTCTTCCCCTCTCCTCTATTTTCATTTCAATGACCAAGAAGCCATCTTCACCCAAATCATTATTCCATCACCATTCTTCTCTATCTTGGGTGATTTTTGAAAGGTAAAATCATATTTGACTTGCTCTCCCTTTTCCCTACAAGTTATTACCTTTAGTTTTCATTATTGTCCATGTTTTTGAAATTTGAAGTTTTGGGATTTTTGATTAAAAGTGCCACCTTTATTGTCTTTAACCTAAGATTTCGATTTACTAATGTTAGATAAGATTTTTACAACCTAAAAGGTCCATCATACTTGATTTTTACATAGATTTATGGAG
Organism: Hibiscus tridactylites; assembly: GCA_958450335.1. Lineage (NCBI taxonomy): Eukaryota > Viridiplantae > Streptophyta > Magnoliopsida > Malvales > Malvaceae > Hibiscus > Hibiscus tridactylites. Next base: position 11,423,541 of record OY288292.1, on the reverse strand, counting down.
TTTCGCGAATTTGGGTTTTTGAGGAGTTTTTGGAGGGTTTTAGGTTGAGTTTTGGGGGTGTTAAAAAATGGAAAATTGATTGTTGATGGTTAAGCTATATGTAAGGGTTGCTTTGGAGGCTTTTGGGTGTAATTTAAGTGGTGGAATCATTCGTTTTAGGTGATGCTTAGGGGCTGCTCGGGAATGTGGAATTTGGGTTTTGTTTTTATTTGGAATCATGTGTTTTGAGCTTGGTTTGTGTTTCGGGTTGACTACATTGAATTGTGAATTGATTTGAGGTTGTTTTGACTGTGTTGAGATTATTAGAAGAAAGGAATTTAGTTGGTGAAGCTTCAGGGACGAATCCGAAGGTTTTGGAGACTTGAGCGTGGTATTCGGCCTTCTTTGGGTAGCAACGATGAGTAGAAACTTTAACCTTTGATTTGTTTTCGAAACAGAACTCTTGGGGGTTTGGGTGGGACCTCGAGGGTTCACCTAAACCCGAGTGTAAGTTACTGCCCCTACATCTTTGTTATGTGTTGATGAATGGTTGTATGATGTGGTCTTGTGCATCTCGAGTTGTTCACATTGTTGCTGTTGTGTAGTCATGTAGAAGTCGAGCCTCACGTGATGGTTGTCTAAACTACGGTGATGAGTGGTCCCACCGGTAGTGACTAGTAGTAGAGTAAGGTGATGAGTGGTCCCATCCGAAAACTACTAGTCAAACGGTGATGTGTGATCCCACCGTGTGTATGTTGGTTGTGTATGTGCAAGCCATGTGTAGTCTGGTTGTGATAATCCTTCGTGCATTCATTGAATTTTTGTCAATTATGAAAAGTGTTTTGAAAACTGCATGCTTGTTGAATCGTAGAGCTTCTCTCACTAAGCTAGTTAGCTTACGCTATCTTTTGTTTCCAACATGCAGATCGTTAGAGTTCGTGAGGCAAGTGGGCAAGGGAGGAGCTTTTGGAGTTCTCAAATTAGCTTAAGTATGATTTACGAATTTGTAATAATGCCTAGACAATGAGGGTGTAGACTTGTAGGAGTTGGTGTCAAACTCCTTATTTGATTTTGTGTTTAGTTGAGCATGTTGATTTGTTGATGTTATGGTTGGTTGTGTTATGTTTCTACTGTGGATTGTGAATCGTGTTTATCTCATTGCTTAATTGCCTTGTGCTTAGAAGTTTATAATGTGATCAATGAATGCTTCATGAATGTTTAAATGTATGTGGAACCTTGCCATGTTATGCCTTTGTATGTTTCTTGCCCTTGGCAAGAAATGGTGAAGTCAAGTGTGGTTCTATGCATGTCTTCCACCCAAATGCCTCTCTTGAGATGAATGTTATGATTGTGTGTCTAAGGTGGTCTCGTATGTTTGATCTTGTTAAATTAATGTTATATGTAGGTTTGCGTGTGGTTAGGAGAGTCATAAATTGCATCTAGGGTCGGGTCTTGTTGCTTTTCGTTGAATTTTTTAGTGTTGCAGTGCAGGGTGTATCGGTACGCCCAAGGGCCGTATCGATACGGTCCTCCACTTTGGGGCTCAGTTTAAGCCTAACGTACCGATACGCGTGGGTGTATCGATACGGCAAAGCCTCACTGGAAATCTGAGATTTTGATAAGGTTTTGGTGTATTAGTACGTGTCTACACTGTATCGGTACGATCTCGTATCGTTGATTGTGATAAGTTGACTAGTAAGGGTGTATCGGTATGGTCAATATGTGTATCGATACAATCTCCCTACGTTGAATTTGGGTTGTTGACCTGGTCCAGGTGTATCGATACCCTCTTCAAGAGTACCGATACAACCTGCTGAATAACTTAAAATGGACTCTTTTCATTTGTTTGCTTGGTTGTTCGCATCGCTTGGTGTCCTTCCGCTGTCGTGCCACGTATAAGATGTATGAATGCCTTTAGACAAGATAAAAAAAAGAAATTTTCCTAGGGTTGCTAACCGAAGTGGGGCCCTAGCGGGTTTCATTTCGGTTTTCCCCGTATAGCCTACTCAGACCGGCCAGTCGTCCAGACCGGAACGAGGGGGTTACTTTTAGTGGTATCAGAGCCTGAGGTTTCCGAGACCTCGGGTAGGTAAGCGAGGTAAGTTAATGTGTTATGTGTTGTTGTATCTCGGTGAGTGTTTTGCCATGTATGCTTGAAATCTGTTGCTAGCACGGTGTATGAATGCATGCTGTAATGACCTTGTTGTTGTTTGAGAGTTGGTCTAATGTCCCCATTGTTAGGCGTTGTTGTAAAATTAAAAAGGAAAATTGTTTTGGTTTAACGAGCTTGAGAACCGGAGTCCTTGCCCTTTTGCTAACCTAACGTTTCCCTTGTTGTTGTGTGTTTGTTGTTTTAGATCTTATTTTGCGATGGTGAGGCTGAGGGGACGGCCCAGAGCGGGTGACCAGGCACCCGAGGATGTGCCTCCTGCTCCTCACGCTCCCGATGGTAATGGGGTAAATGCTGGAGGTGATGGTAATGGGCCTCAGGTTGATGCAAATGTGGGAAGTAACGGGGCTCAAGCGGGTCAAGGTCAGGCAGGTGCAGATGTGGCCCATTTGATTCAGACTATACCCAAAGCTTTTCAGACAGCTTTGGCCGGTATGCAAGCTGCAGCACCACCTCAGGGTGCGGGGACATGATTACCCCTAGAGAGGCTACGTAACTTGGGAGCAGTTGAGTTTCGTGGGTTAACTCTCGAGGGTTCGGAAGGGTGGCTTGAGAGCACTACTCGCATCTTGGGTCAGATTGAGTGTTCAGACGCTCGTAAGTTGGGGTGCATTGTCTCCTTGCTTCAAGGGGACGCTTATACTTAGTGGACCACTGTTACCTCCGGTATGGCCGAGGCGGATATCACATGGGAGTTCTTCAGAAATGCCTTCAAGAGGAAGTATCTTGGAGTCCGGTACTTAGATGAAAAGAAGAGAGAGTTTATGGCGTTGGTTCAAGGTAATAGGACCGTGTCTGAATACGAGGTTCAGTTTGTGAGATTGAGCCAGTATGCACCTGAGTTGGTTCCTAGTGAGAAGGAATGGTGTGACCGCTTCAGGTATGGGTTGACTACAGATGTGAAGACCTACATGCTTGCCTCCGACTACACTGAGTTCGATGTCTTGGTCTCTAGGGCCAAGGATATAGAGCATAACCTAGGCTCTAGAGCACGTGCTAGTGGGTCCGATTCTTGAAAGAGACATGCGAATTGGGATAGAGACCAGGCTAAGAGGCATAGGGATAGGAGGTACCAGTCGGATTCGAGGCATAGGGGTGGTAACTATGGTCAGGGCCATCAGGGCCAAGGAGCTGTTATGCACACACCATAGTGCAATAGATGTGGGAGACGCCATTAGGGCGAGTGTGTGGGAACCTTTGGGCCTTGTTGGAACTGTGGGTCTCGAGACCACGTGAGGCGTAACTGTCTACACCCGGCTAGGGGCAGACCGGCTCCAGCTAGGGGCTTTGAGCATCAGAGAGGTCGTGGGCGCGGTTGCGGAAACTTTCAGCCAAGGAATGAGGGTCAGGGGAACTTGGCCCATATGGTAGCAGTCCAGCCCGAGGGAGGAGGACCGGCTAGGGTGTATGCTCAGCGAGAGGCTAGGAATGACACTGATGTCATTGCAGGTAATTTCTCATTACAGTCTTTGAGTTTGCTTTCTTTGATAGATTCGGGGTCAACACATTCGTATATTTTGGGTGAGCACGCAAGGTCGTTAGGGTTACCATGTGATTGGTTAGAGGTAGGTGTAAATGTCACTAGCTCTTTTGGTGATACAATGGTAGTTAGGAAATTGTATAGGAGGTGTCCCTTGATGGTTCAGGGCCATGTATTTCCGGTCGATATGATGGAGTTACCCTTTTACGATTTTGATGTGATTTTGGGCATGGATTGGCTTGTAGAGCATAGAGCTAGGGTTGACTTCGAGACCAAGAGAGTCTCCTTGAGGCTTACCAATGACTTTGAGGTTGTGGTGGTTGGCGAGAATGTCAGGTTCTTGTCCAATGTGGTTTCGGCTTTGAAAGCTCAGAGGTTGTTGAGTTCGGGGTGTCAGGCTTATTTGGCTCATGTAATGAATCCGGATATGAGTGAGGTGAGACCTCAAGACATCAGAACAATATCTGATTTTCCGAGTGTTTTTCCGGAAGAGTTACCGGGTTTGCCCACAGACAGAGCAGTTGAGTTTTCTATTGAGACGTATTCTGATTTTGCACCAGTGTCGATTGCTCCGTATAGAATGGCACCGAAGGAGTTGAAAGAGTTAAAGACGCAGCTTCAGGAGTTGACTGATAGAGGTTTCATTAGGCCTAGTATATCTCCGTGGGGTGCTCCGGTCTTGTTTATGAAAAAGAAAGATGGTTGGATGAGGATGTGTATAGATTATAGGCAGTTGAATAAGGTGACTGTGAAGAACAAATACCCGTTGCCTAGGATTGATGACTTGCTAGACCAGAGGAGAGGTGCTTATGTGTTTTCGAAGATTGATTTGAGGTCCGGGTACTACTAGTTGAAGGTAAAGGATGTGGACATATCGAAGACGGCTTTTCGTACACGTTATGGGCACTATGAGTTTTTGGTGATGCCTTTTGGGTTGACTAACGCTCCGACAACCTTCATGGATATGGTGAACCGTGTGTTTCATGAGTTCTTGGACAGGTTTGTGGTAGTGTTCATAGACGACATCTTAGTGTACTCTATGACCGAAGAGGAGCATGATGGGCATTTGCGGTTAGTACTTCAGACCCTACTAGAGAATCAATTGTATGCCAAGCTAAGCAAATGTGAGTTTTGGATTAGGGAGGTAGTCTTCCTAGGTCGCGTGATCTCGGTTAGTGGGATTAGTGTGGATCCTAAGAAGATAGAAGCTATAGTGAATTGGAAACAACTGAAGTTAGTGATAAAATCCACAGTTTCCTAGGTTTGGCGGGATACTATAGAAGGTTTGTTGAGGGGTTTTCTAGAATAGCGGCTCCTTTGACTAAGTTGCTACAGAAAAATGTTCCGTATGAGTGGTCAGATACAAGACAAGAAGCGTTTGAGAAATTGAAGAAAGCTTTGACCGAAGCTCCTATCTTGATTCAGCCTGAACCGGGGATAGAATTTGTGATTTATAGTGATGCATCCTACGTAGGGCTAGGTTGTGTGCTTATGCAAGAAGGTAAGGTGGTAGCATATGCTTCGCGACAGTTGAAAGTTCATGAGAAGAATTATCCCACCCATGGCATAGAGCTAGCCGCAGTGGTGTTCGCAATGAAGATTTGGAGACACCATCTTTATGGTGAGAAGTGCACCGTATACACCGACCACAAGAGTTTGAAGTATTTGATGTCTCAGAGGGAGTTGAACCTCAGGCAACGTAGGTGGTTAGTGTAACCCCCTTAACCCGGTCTAGACGGTTGACCCGAATTAAGAAAGTCACACGGGGAAAACCAAAGTCAACCCGAAAGTCAACCTTGATTAACGACCCTTTTTTTCCTTTTAATCTTATCTAGATGCACATTAACCCTAATTGTGATCACACAAACAACATACTAAAAGATCACAAACATCAGAGATCAAACAGGGACCCAATTGAACAAATTACAACTTTAGGGACCAAATTGTAAATTCTGATAAATTAAGGGACTTAACCTAAATTAAAGTTACCATCTTGAAATTAGTCAGGTTTCATGCTTCCCTGTGAAATTTTAGCTCAAACGGACATCTCAAACTCATACAATTGCATAAACAAGATTCAGGACCAAAACGCAAACATTTCAAAACATATAACCGCCCATGTCAGCCCCCAACGGTCGACCGTTTCGAAATAGGTTGACCCTGTTCCGAAACGCGGGACGTTCCGATACCAGTTCCGCAACGGGGTCTGGCAGTGAGCAATCCGTTTCGAAACGGTGCACCCCGTTTCGGACCCCTGGGTTCATTCCAGGCACCTGTTCCGAAACGGTACACACTGTTCCGAAATGCCTGCTCAGATTTCAGCAAATTAGCAAACTAAAACATGCAATTGACCACTCAAACATGCTCCAAATGCTACCAAACTTTACCAGCATGCAATTAAACACATTTAGGACATATTTGCATCATCAATTCATCAAAACAACATCTCAAGCAAAAAACCCCAATTCTATAGGCATGCTTCCTACACAAGCTAACATTCAAGCAATAAACCTTCATAAGCAAGCAATAGGAAATCAATCCAAAATCCAGCAACCACAACAACATTTAACATCCATAGGGAGTCTCAAACACCTCCCAAAACATATACATTGGTCCCCCATTGCCAAATCAACCAAAAGCTAAAATGTTTAACAAAACCTTCCATACATTGAGCTTTACTTGAACTTGTATGCTTGCCTTCTCTTGCTGCCCTCAATGTACTCTAATGCTCTGCATTATTGAATCAAGAAAACGAGAGAGCGTAAGCCAAAACTTAGTGAGGAGTGCTCTTTAAAAACCATTCAATAATGCAATTAAAACCATTTGTAAAACATGCTTATAAACAACCTTTACACATGCTCAAAGCATACTTTAAATCAAGCAATCCCATGCTTCCACAATACATTAAAACAAGCATCTCATGCTTCAACATAAACATTAAAACATGCATCTCATGCATCTCAATGTACTATACATGTCATATTGGCTCAAGTGATACATTTCATTTATGAAATCAAGTTCAACAACTTTCCCCAAGGACTTTTAAACACCTTGGCCCCAAGGACTTTTAAACACCTTGGCCATGGACTTTTAAACACCATGAAAGGACCACACAAGGACTTTTAACCACCTTTGTGTCCGTAGCTTGAATTACCCCAAGGACTTTTAAACACCTTGGCCCCAAGGACTTTTAAACACCTTGGCCCCATGGACTTTTAAACACCATGGAAAGGAGCACCTAAGGACTTTTAACCACCTTAGTGTCCGCAACAAGATTCATCCAAGGACTTTTAACCACCTTGATGATCTTAGGTAACAAGGCTCACTCAAGGACTTTTAACCACCTTAGTGACCTTCACTTTTACAAACCATCACTTGCCAATATACACTTTATACATCATATAATCCACTGTTTTAAAGCATTTAAACCAAGCCATTTCATCATGCATTTCAAAGCATTAAATCATCATTTAACAATGCATTAAAAACAAGGTACTCTTACCTAGAGTCACCTTCAACACATGGCTTTAAACATCAGCATAAATCATGCTAAAACACCAGCAATTATCATGCTTAAACATGCTTCCAAAAACAGTAAACAAATCATGCAAAATCATCATTTTACATTGCACCAAGACATGGCCACCACTTAGAGAGAAATCCGAAAACTTACACTTGAGCTTAGCAAAGTTGTTTAGACTTAAACTAAGCTCCCAAAACCTTTAACCCTTGGTTTAAAAGCTGAAAACCCATTTTCACTCACCGATTTCCGCTTTGCTTCAAGCCAAAGCACCAAATCAAGCCTCCGGATCAACAATTCTTGGATCCAAGGATGCCTCCCCTGTTTCAACACATTAAAGCAGAGGATTAATGCATCATCATGCATTAATTGCTTCAATGAAAGCACCTAAACACGCTGCTCTCACAAAACCTCCATTTTCGGCCACCAAACACAGCCGAAAATGCATCCGAAACACTTCTAAACAAAGCCCAGCCATAAACCAGCAAAACCTCACTTCCATAAACATCATTTAACATCTAAAAACAACCTACAACCATCCTTATACCTCCAGCAACACCAGATCCACAAGATCACCACAAAAGCTACCTTAAAACACAAGCTAAAATTAGGAAACTCAACCTATCCGGGATTGCATCAATCAAGACTCATTTCCACATCAATTTAATGATCATTTAACATCAAAAACACTCCTCAAAACACAGATTTAACAGATCAAACGAAAATCATGTGAAATCATCAAAATCTTGCATAATTAGCCAAGATCCATAAATCAACTTAAAAGCCTTTAATTAAACATCAAATTAGGATTGAAAACTTTAGGAATTTCATTAAAGAACTTGAAGTTCAGAGGAGAAGGACGTTCTTACCTCCAAACTTGAGTTTCTCCTCTTTTTGGAATTGAAAAGCTTGATGAAACTTGAAGCAATTGAAGAGGATTTGAAGACACAATGATTTGCAATCAATTGAGAGTTGAAAGGAGGATTTTAGGTGAGAAAATCAGAATTAGATCTCTGGAAATTGAGTGTTTGGGTTGAGAGAAAAAAATAGAAAGAAAATTGGAAGTTAGATGAGAAAATACCAAAAATGAGTTTCCCTCCTTTTTGATTTCTTTAAAATCAGAATTATGTGTTAAAATATCTTAGAAAAATCTGGAGAAACTCCCTTTGGGTAAATAGCTCCTTAAAGATTCAAAGTTTCAACCCTTTATAAAATAGCCACCAAACTTTCAAAAATTACATTTTGGTCACTAACCAAAATGTCACATTTCCGAAACTCATTTTCCAAAATTGATTTCACAGTTCACTTAATTATATTAAAAGATGATTTTAGAACATTTTTCCATATTTTTAATGCAACCCGAACTAGGCTTTCCTAATTTAACCTCTTACGATTCGAACAGCACTTTGACCAACCGGTCAACGCCCAAGACTTCTAAGCCCAAAACTGGGGCATTACAGTTAGAGTTTCTTAAGGATTATGACCTCACAATAGAGTACCATCCGGGCAAGGCAAACGTAGTGGTCGATGCCTTGAGTAGAAAAGTGGCCGTTGAGTGACGAGCTATGGTTGCGAGGTTGAGTGTGTCTAAGGATGGTGGGTTCATAGCCGAGCTTCAGGCTAAGCCTTCATTAGTTCAGTCAATTCGAGAGAAGCAGTTGCGAGATGAGCCTTTGGCACCTCACATGCAAGACATAGCCGAAGATAGGCCTACCGAGTATTGTTTTAGTGAGAATGGGATCCTGTGTTACAAGGATATGATAGTGGTTCCAGAGGATGCCGAGTTGAGGCGTACGATCTTGAATGAAGCTTATAATAGTCCTTTTGCTATGCGTCCGGGTAGCACGAAGATGTATCAAGGGTTAAAGGAAGAGTACTATTGGGTTGGTTTGAAGAAGGACGTGGCCGAGTTTGTTAGTAGGTGTATGGTTTGTCAGAGGGTCAAGGCCGAGCATCAGTTCCCCTCAAGATTGTTACAGCCGTTGAAGATTCCGGAATGGAAGTGAGAACGTATCACCATGGACTTTGTGTCAGGGCTACCGTTGACTCCTTCGAAGAAGAATTCCTTTTGGGTGATAGTGGATAGGTTTACTAAGTGTGCCCACTTCATACCAGTTCACACCACCTATACTTTAGACAAGTTGGACGATCTGTATATCTGTAAGATAGTGAGACTGCATGGGGTACTGAAATCGATTGTGTCAGACCGAGATCCGAGATTTACGTCTAGATTTTGGGAGTGTCTGCATCGAGCCTTAGGTACTTGGTTGAACTTCAGCACTTCGTATCATTCGCAGTCAGATGGTCAGTCTGAGAGAGTGATTCAGGTGTTGGAAGATATGTTGAGATGTTGTATCATTGATTTTCAGGGGTTGTGGGAGCAACATCTACCGTTAGTGGAATTTGCATACAACAACAGTTTTCAGTCGAGTATTCAGATGGCTCCTTGTGAGGCCTTGTATGGTAGGAAGTTTAGAACTCCGATTTGTTGGGCCGAAGCCGGACAAAAGCTTGTACCGATGCCCGATTTGCTTAAGGGCACCACCGAGAAGGTAAAGTTGATATGTGATCGCTTGAAGGTAGCTTCAGATCCACAGAAGTCCTATGCCGACTTAAAGAGGAAAGAGGTAGAGTATTCTGTGGGAGATAAAGTGTTTTTGAAAGTCTCACCTTGGAAGAAGGTGATGAGGTTTGGGAGGAAGGGAAAGTTAAGCCCAAGATTCATTGGACCTTATGAGATAGTGGAGAGGATTGGTCCCGTTGCGTATAGATCGAGGCTCCCGACTGAACTAGAGAAGATTCATGATGTCTTTCATGTGTCGATGCTTAGGAGGTATAGACCGGATCCGTCCCATGTTATGCCCGTTGAGGAGATAGAGTTGAATCCGGATTTGTCTTACAATGAAGAGCCGGTTAAGATACTTGCTTCTGATAGCAAGGTGTTGCGTGGCAAGACCATAGAGTTGGTCAAGGTATTATTGGAGACATAGAGGTGTGGAAGAGGCCACGTGGGAAAGGAAAGTTGATATGCTTGAGCAGTTTCCGTACTTGTTTCTGTCAGGTAATTTCGGGGACGAAATTCCTTAAGTGGGGGAGAGTTGTAACACCCGGGTTCGGGGGTAGGGTGAAAATAATATTAAAATAATGTTTCAAGTTTCAGGTTCATAATTAAAATAGTAAAATATTTTTTAAGCCTCGGGATTTCGAAACAAATATTTTATGATGGACTTGATTCGATTTAAACCAAAAATCACTTGAATTTTAGAAGTTGGGAGATGCCATCTCACTAATGGCATTATGGTAAATAAGTGGTCTTACAAATTTAAAACCACTTTCATTTAAAATAGCTTTTGTCATCTTCTTTCCTTCTCTTCCATTTTCATTTCAACGACCAAGAAGCCCTATTCACCCAAATCACTATTCCATCACCATTCTTCTCCATCTTGGGTGATTTTTGAAAGGTAAAATCATATTTGACTTACTCTCCCTTTTCCCTACAAGTTAGTACCTTTAGTTTTCATTATTGTCCATGTTTTTGAATTTTGAAGTTTTGGGATTTTTGATTAAAAGTGCCACCTTTATTGTCTTTAACCTAAGATTTCGATTTAATAATGTTAGATAAGATGTTTACAACCTAAAAGGTCCATCATACTTGATTTTTATATAGTTTTATGAAGTTTCCCGAATTTGGGTTTTTGAGAGGTTTTTGGAGGGTTTTAGGTTGAGTTTTGGGGTGTTAAAAATGAAAAAGTGAAGGTTGATGGTTAAGCTATATGTAAGGGTTGCTTTGGAGGCTTTGGGTGTAATTTAAGTGGTGGAATCATTGGTTTTAGGTGATGCTTAGGGGCTGCTCGGGAATGTGGAATTTGGGTTTTGTTTTTAGTTGGAATCATGTGTTTTGAGCTTGGTTTGTGTTCTGGGTTGACTACATTGAATTGTGATCTGATTTGAGGTCGTTTTGATTGTGTTGGGATGATTAGAAGCAAGGAATTTAGTTGGTGAAGCTTCGGGGACGAATCCGGAGGTTTTGGAGACTTGAGCGTGGTATTCGGCCTTCTTTGGGTAGCAACGGTGAGTAGAAACATTAACCTTTGATTTGTTTTTGAAACAGAACTCTTGGGGTTTGGGTGGGACCTCGAGGGTTCACCTAAACCCTAGTGTAAGTTACTACCCCTACATCTTTGTTATGTGTTGATGAATGGTTGTATAATGTGGTCTTGTGCATCTCAAGTTGTGCACATTGTTGTTGTTGTGTAGTCGTGTAGAAGCCGAGCCTCACGTGATGGTTGTCTAAACTACGGTGATGAGTGGTCCCACCGGTAGTGACTAGTAGTAGAGTAAGGTGATGAGTGGTCCCATCGGAAAACTACTAGTCGAACGGTGATGTGTGGTCCCATCGTGTGTATGTTGGTTGTGTATGTGCAAGCCGTGTGTATGTTGGTTGTGTATGTGCAAGCCATGTGTAGTCTGGTTGTGATAATCCTTCTTGCATTCATTGAATTTTTGTCAATTATGAAAAGTGTTTTGAAAATTGCATGCTTGTTGAATCGTAGAGCTTCTCTCACTAAGCTAGTTAGCTTACGCTATCTTTTGTTTCCAACATGCAGATCGTTAGAGTTCGAGAGGCAAGTGGGCAAGGGAGGAGCTTTTGGAGTTCTTAAATTAGCTCAAGTATGATTTACGAATTTGTAATAATGCCTAGACGATGGGGGTGTAGACTTGTAGGAGTTTGTGTCAAACTCCTTAGTTGATTTTGTGTTTAGATGAGCATGTTGATTTGTTGATGTTATTGTTGGTTGTGTTATGTTTCTATTGTGGATTGTGAATCATGTTTATCTCGTTGCTTAATTGCCTTGTGCTTAGAAGTTTATAATGTGATCAATGAATGCTTCATGAATGTTTAAATGTATGTGGAACCTTTTCATGTTATGCCTTTGTATGTTTCTTGCCCTTGGCAAGAAATGGTGAAGTCAAGTGTGGTTCTATGAATGTCTTCCACCCAAATGCTTCTCTTGAGATGAATGTTATGATTGTGTGTCTAAGGTGGTCTCGTATGCTTGATCTTGTTAAATTAATGTTGTATGTAGGTTTGCGTGTGGTTAGGTGTCATAAATTGTATCTAGGGTCCGGTCTTGTTGCTTTTCGTTGAATTTTTTAGTGTTGCAGTGCAGGGCGTATCGGTACGCCCAAGGGCCGTATCGATACGGTCCTACACTTTGGGGCTCAGTTTAAGCCTAACGTACATATACGCATGAGTGTATCGATACGGCAAAGCCTCACTGGAAATCTGAGATTTTGATGAGAATTTGGGGTATCGGTTCGAGTCTATACTGTATCGGTACAGTCTCGTATCGTTGACCGTGAGAAGTTGACTAGTAAGGGCGTATCGGTACGGTCAGCATGTGTACCGATACGGTCTCCCTACGTTGAGTTTGGGTTGTTGACCTGGTCCAGGTGTATCGATACCCTCTTCAAGAGTACCAATACGGCCTGTCGAATAACTTAAAATGGACTCTTTTCATTTGTTTGCTTGCTTGTTCGCATCGCTTGGTGTCCTTCCGCTGTCGTGCCACGTATAGGATGTATGAATGCCTTTAGACAAGATAAAAATAAAAAAAATAAATTTTCCTAGGGTTGCTAACCGAAGTGGGGCCCTAGCAGGTTTCATTTCGGTTTTCCCCGTGTAGCCTACTCGGATCAGTCAGTCGTCCAGACCGGGACGATGGGGGTTACAAGATTAGAATCAAATATACTCAACTCTCCTAAACTTAAACCCTAACAAATTCAACAAATATCATAAGAATTGTTAGGGTTTAGGTTTAGGAGAGTTGGGTATATTTGATTCTAATCTATTAAAAAATTATAATCTGATTTCTATTTTTTTAAGAGATTGATTTTGTTATGGTTTACGAGAATTTGATATATTTGATTCTAACCTATTAAAAAATATTATAAAGTAACTATTAAATTTGATTTTTATTTTTAAGAGATAATTTTAATTATAATTTTAGTCCTTTAGATTTTTAAAATTTAAAAAAAAATTAATGGTGTTCATGAATGTTCATCGTTAGTGATGTTCATCAATGTTCGTCGCACGTGGTAGACTCATCCTAAATATTATGTAGTGTTATGTACCACTGATTATGTATATCATTATGTAATTAAATTCATATAGACTAAAAGCGTTATTATCTTTTTAAAATAAAATCTAAAAAAAATTAATACATCTTAAATTTTTTTCTTTTTGGGTAAAATACACAAATGGTAACTGAACTTTGGTAAATTATTTAATTTGATAACACAACTTCCAATTGCTTCAATGTTACTATTAAACTTTTAGTTTTGCTCCAAATTGGCCATTGACTCGTTAACAACCATTAAATGGGCGACGTGACAGTTAAAATATTTTGTATAATAACACATTTAGTCCTCTAGATTTCCACATTCGAAGAATATTGTCCTAATTAAAAAGAAACAATAAATTTAACCTTCATTATTTACACATTGTTCCCATTTGACACTATATTAATTAAAAAAATAATCCTAAACTCTAAAATCATAAACCATGAACCTTAAATTCAAAACTTAAACCCTTAAACTCTTAAACCCTACCTAAAAGGATTGAGATTATCAAAGGATGGACAATGCTTTGTGTTATTTGCACCATGACTGTGGCCCTCCAATAGTGCATCGGGACATATCGAGCAACAATGTTCTGTTGAACTCGAGGTTTGAGGCTTTTTATGGCTGACTTTGGAACAATTAGAATGTTGGATCTGGATTCATCCAATCAGACCCTTCTTGTTGGAACCTGTGGCTATATATATAGCTCCAGGTTATGTTTCCTTTCTCTACAACCTGATTTATGAACCTTTTTTAGAAAAATATCTATATAATCGATTGAATTTCTGTGTATGCAAAACTTGCCTATACAATGGTTGTGACCGGAAAATGTGATATGTATAGTTTTGAAGTGGTGGCACCGAAAGCATTAATGGAAAAGCATCTAGAAGAAGTGTTGTTGTGGTTATCATCACCAAATTCTCTAAAAGGGGCATGTGGATTTGGGGTTTATGAGTTTAATGACTTAAGGTTTAGGGTTTTGATTTTAGGAGTTTAGAGTTAAAATTTTTAATTAAAATAGGGTTAAGTTGAAACAATGTGTAAATGATGAGGGTTTATGGCTTACTTTCCATCGTATATTTATATATTGGCAATTATAGTGACCAAATAAAACCATTTTTGAAAGAAATCACATCAGATACTCGAATTATGGTGGGAATAGTCTTTCAATCATCTTTTAACGGTGACAATAGTCTTTCAATTAACTTTTAGGCTTAAAGGCTCATTTGCCCCTGAAGTATACACAAAACACCGAACTACCCATAATGTTTTTTAGGACGTTGTGGCCCTTAAATTAAAAATTATTATCCCATTTGGCCCCTCCGTCTAATGCCGTTTAAAAAAATCACGAGTCAATCAGAACGTGCCACGTATCATTTTATTAAAAAAAATAATCTGATTTAAATAAAAGGAATAAATTACACGTTAAATATGCCAGAATTTATTTGTTGTTCATTTTAGTCACTAACAAACTCTACTTGCAGTCCATTGAAGCAAATGACGAATTTTTACTTGATTCTCCAATTTGGTTATTGTGTATTTAATTTTTGAGGTAAGAAAATATTTGTTTGATGTAATTTTGTAAAACCCGGGTTTAAGGGTTAGGTGAAAATAATATTTTAATATTATTTGGGCTCGGTTTTATAATTAAAATAATCTTCTAAGTTTTGGGTTTCAAGAAAATAAATATTTCACATGGGACCAAATTGAAGGAATTGTAAAGTGGAGAGTTTTTAAAGAGGAAAGAAGATAGCCATTCATTAATGGCCTTTTGGTAATTTGCCCATCTTTTAATTTTAAACCCCCTTTCCTATCATCTTTTCACTATTCACTCTCTTCTTCATCCCAACTTAACGTGAAAATAGAGCTCTCTCCTCACCATAACTATTCCATCAAAAAGCTCATCCATTTCAACTCATTTTTGAAAGGTAACATTGTTTTTGACTTCTCCTCAACTCCCCCTCTTTAAAAGTACCATTAGTTTTCATTTTCATTGAAGTTTTGAAAATGAGGATTTCAAAAGATTTGATTAAAAATGATGCCTTTGTGTAGCTAAACTTAATATTTTGAATTAATATGATTAGTTATGAAGTATAGGAGTCAAATGGTACAACATATGTGAATTTTGCTTGATTTTGAGCAATTCTCGAATTTGGGTATAAATGGGGTTTTTGGAGAGTTTTGGGTGAGTTTTGGGGGTTGTTTTAGGTGGGAATTGATAGGCTATTGGTAGTACTATGCTTAGGGGTTGATTTGGGATCATTTTTGGGTGTAAAGGGTGTTGGAAACATGGATTTTGGATGTGGTTTTGGGGCTGTCCGAGATTGCTAAATATGGGGTTTGTTCGTGGCTTGCAACATTGTAATTTGTATTTGAATTGTGTTCCGGGTTGGTCTTTTGATGTTGGGCTGAATTGAGATTGTTTGAATTGTGATTGAGGTTGTTTAGAAGCGGGAACTTGTGTTGGTGAAGCATCGAGAGGAAATTCGGAAACTTGAGGGTGGTTGCTTGCTTGGCTTGGAGCTTGGAAGCCTAGGTGAGTGGTAAAACGTTTTAAGTGGTTTTTAAATGGTTGGTTCGAGTATGTGAACTAGGTCGGGCTTGGTAGACCCACCTAGAGTTAGGATTAGGGTTGTAGCCTAATCCTAAACTTGATCTAAAGCCATTGGATGAACTTGGCGATACGGTCCCCTTTGATTTGGCCGAGCGTTTCGAAACGTGTAGGGGCCGTTTCGGTACATTTTTGCTACTAGAATTTTGTGAAATTGGCGAGATGAAGGTGTTCCGAAACGGGTCTATGATGTTTCGAAACGGTCAAATCTCGTTGACCACGAGATGTTGACCGTTGGGGTCGTTTCGATATGGGTCACCCCCATTTCGGAATGGTCTCATCAGGTTGACCCTGACATGTTGCCTAAGTCAAGGCGTACCGAAACACCCTAAGGGCGTTTCGATACGGCCTGCTGTAAAGGGTTAAAATGAGTTGTTTAAAGTGTTGTCTTGGTTGGTCGATGTTGGATTGTTTGTGTTTTCCGCTGTCGTGCTTCACATAGGATTTAATAATGCCTATAGACAAGATAAAGTTAAAAGAAATTTTCTGGGTCGTTAACCGAGGAGGAACCTTAACGGGTTTCGCTTCAGTTTTTCCCGTGTGGCCCACTCGTACCGGTCATCCGACCAGATCGGGACGAGGGGGTTACACTTGTTGGTATCAGAGCCTAAGGTTACCGAGACCTTAGGCAGGTAAGTGAGGTAAGTTTAAGTTCTAAAATGATATGCACGGTGTTTGCTTGCTTTGTAAGTGTGATTGCTTGTGTGACAAGTATGTTGATTGTTTTGTTTAAAAGCATGTTGTATGAGAGTCCCATTGCTACTATTACATTGAAAATAATTTTAAGTGAGGGAAACGTACTTGAGCACTTGGAAGCCTTGCCTTGCTAACACGATCTTGTATATTTTGTTTGTTGTGGTTGTAGTTATCGTTTGAGAGTGATGTCTAGGCCGAGAGTGGTTCGTCAGGAACCACGTGTTGCGGCACCTGTTGAGCCGGTGATTGGTGTGGAGGCTCACATAGAAGGGCCGGTGGCCGCGGGAGTTGGAGCTCCTCCACCACCTCCACCACCACCACCACCTCCGCCTGGAGTTGGAGGTGAGGATGGAGCTGAAGGAGAGGGACCTCAAGGTGGCCAAGGTCCAGCCGGAATTGATATGACTCCGCTAGTGCAAGCTATAGCGGGAGCATTTCAGGCCGCAGTTGCGGGAGCTCAGGCTGCAGCTCAGCCTAGGTGTGACGATGCTAGTCTACCTTTGGAGAGGCTCCGTATCTTGGGGGCCGAAGAGTTCAGAGGATCTACTCCGGAGAGGTCGGAGTTATGGTTGGAGAAAACAGTTCGTATCTTAGCTCAGATGGGTTGCGTGGGCGCGCGTAGATTGGGCTGTGTGATTTCCTTGCTTCAAGGTGATGCCTACACCTGGTGGGTCACCATTACTACTGGGGTTCCAGAGGCAGAGATTGGTTGGGATTTCTTTGAGTCCGCTTTCAGAAAGAGGTACTTGGGACCGAGGTACTTAGATGAGAAGAAGCGAGAGTTTATGGCCCTTACTCAGGGAGATGCTTCTGTGACAGACTATGAGATCCGCTTTGTTTGCTTGAGTCAGTACGCTCCAGAGTTGGTTCCTACGGAAGTGGAACGATGTAACAGTTTCCTCTATGGGTTGAGCGAGGAGATCAAGAGGTACACGTTGGCTTCTGACTACTCAGACTTTGATGTATTGGTCGCGAGGGCCAAGGACTTAGAGCACAGTTTGGGTTCGGCCAAACGATCTGGTGGTTCTAGTTCTGGTAAGAGGCATAACCACTTTGACAGTAGAGATGCCAAGAGGCATAGAGGTGGCAGACATCAGTTTGACCATAGACGTGGCGGTGGCCATCATGGTAGGGGCCACCAAGGCCATAGAGGAGGAGGGCGTTTGCCCGAGTGCACACGTTGTGGGAGACAACACACTGGTGAGTGTTGGTGTAACTTCCATGCTTGTTGGAACTGTGGTTCGAGGGACCACTTTAGGAGGGATTGTCCGCATCAGGCGGCACAGGCACCAGACATTGCTCAGGCTCCTGCGAGAGAGAATGATTTTCAGAGAGGCCGTGAGCGCGGTCGTGGCTACTTCCAGCCTAGGGCTGGTGCACCTAGGGTAGATGCTTAGAGGAACCTTGCTCATGTTGTGGCAGTGCAGCCAGAGGCAGGAGGACCAACGAGAGTCTATGCTCAGAGAGAGGCCGGGAACGACACTGATGTGATAGCAGGTAATTTTGAGTTACAGTCTATGTATTTGCTTTCTTTGGTTGATTCGGGTTCTACACATTCCTACATTTTGAGTGAGCATGCACGAAAATTAGATATACCTGTTGAGATTTTAGATGTAGGTATGTATGTGACTAGTTCTTTTGGTGAGATAGTTGTGGTTAGACGTATGTGTAGGAGATGTCCACTGAAGATTCAGAGTCATGTGTTCTCTATTGATATGATGGAACTTCCTTTCTACGGCTTTGATATTATTTTAGGTATGGACTGGTTAGTTGAGCATCGAGCTAGTGTGGATTTTCAGACGAAGAGGATTTCCTTGAAACTTTCTGATGACTACGAGGTAGTAGTAGCAGGCGAGAACATTAAGTTCTTGTCTAATGTGGTGTCAGCTTTAGAGGCTCATAGGTTGATGGACTCCAGATGTGGGGCTTACTTAGCTTATGTTATGAATCCGAATATGAGTGAAGCTAGACCGAAAGATATTAGAACAGTTTGTGACTTTCCAGATGTGTTTCCTGAAGAGTTGTCGGGTTTACCTCCTGACAGAGATGTTGAGTTTGTGATTGAGATTGTTTCAGGGTCTAATCCAGTTTCGATAGCTCTGTATCGTATGGCTCCGAAAGAGTTGAAAGAATTGAAGAGTCAGTTGCAAGAATTATTAGACCGTGGTTTCATTAGGCCTAGTAGTTCTCCTTGGGGTGCTCCCGTGTTGTTTGTGAAAAAGAAAGATGGTTGTATGCGCATGTGTATTGACTATAGACAGTTGAATCAATTGACTGTGAAGAACAAGTATCCGTTGCCTCGCATTGATGATTTGTTTGATCAGTTGAGGGGTGCTTCAATGTTCTCGAAGATAGATTTGAGATCTGGGTACTACCAGTTGAAAGTGAAAGAGTGTGATGTTCTGAAGACACCTTTTAGGACTATATGTGGTGACTATGAGTTTCTTGTGATTCTATTCGGGCTCACGAATGCGCCTGCAGCATTCATGGACATGATGAACATAATTTTTGGAGACTATCTAGATCATTTTTTAGTTGTTTTCATTGATGACATACTTGTGTACTCGTAGACAGAAGAAGAGCATGATGAGCACTTGAGATCTGTTTTACAGAGATTGTTGAGCAATCAGTTGTATGCGAAGCTTAGTAAATGTGAGTTCTGGATTCGCGAGGTTGTGTTTCTTGGCCATGTTGTTTCGGCCGAAGGTATCCGTGTTGATCCGTCGAATATTGAGGCTATTGTTGAGTGGAAACAACCTAAGTCCGTGACCGAGATTAGGAGTTTCCTAGGATTAGCCGGTTACTATAGGAGATTTGTTGATGGTTTCTCTAGAGTAGCTGCTCCTTTGACTAAATTGTTGCAAAAAGGAATTAAGTTTGAATGGTCAGATGCAAGACAGAAGGCCTTTGAGGAATTGAAAGAAGCTTTGACAAATGCTTTAGTGTTAGTGCAACCTGTTTCAGGTAAAGAGTTTGTGATTTAAGGTGATGCTTCCTACGTAGGTTTAGGATGTGTTTTGATACAAGAAAGAAGAGTTGGTGCTTATGCTTCTAGACAGTTGAAGATTCATGAGAAGAACTATCCTACTCATGATATAGAGTTAGCTGTAGTTGTTTTTGCATTGAAGTTTTGGCGTCATTACTTGTATGGTGAGAAGTGTATAGTTTACACCGATCACAAGAGCTTGAAGTACTTGATGACACAGAAAGAGTTGAACTTGAGACAGAGAAGATGGCTAGAGTTGCTAAAAGATTATGATTTGACCATTGAGTACCATTCGGGTAAAGCGAATGTAGTAGCCAATGCTTTGAGTAGAAAAGTGGCCGTTGAGTTGAGAGCTATGTTTGCTAGATTGAGTGTATCCGATGATGGTGGGTTGATCACTGAGTTGCAAGTGAAGCCTTCCTTGATTCAGTTGATTAGAGAGAAGCAGTTGCAAGATGTGACATTAGTCCCTCATGTTCAGGACATAGCCGAAGGAAGACCGACCGAGTATAGTTTCAGTGGTGAGAGCTTGTTGTGCTTTAAAGATAGAATTGTTTTACCAGAAGATGTTGAGTTGAGACGTCAGATTCTTAGTGAAGCACATTCGAGTCCCTTTTCTATGCATCTGGGTAGTACTAAGATGTACCGCAACTTGAAAAATGATTACTTCTGGGTTGGTTTGAAGAAAGATGTAGCCGAGTATGTGAGCCGTTGTATGGTTTGTCAGAGAGTGAAGGCAGAACATCAGGTTCCTTCAGGTTTGTTACAGCCTTTGAAGATTTCGGAATGGAAATGGGAGAGGATCACCATGGATTTTGTGTCGGGGTTGCCTTTTTCTCCTTCGAAGAACTCTGTTTGGGTGATTGTTGATAGGTTCACTAAGTGTGCTCACTTCTTAGCAGTGAACACTACGGATTCCTTAGACAAGTTGGAAAACTTGTACATCCGTGAGATTGTGAGACTTCATGGAGTTCCGAAGTCTATTGTTTCAGATAGAGATCCTAGATTTACTTCGAGGTTCTGGGGTTGCTTGCATAGTGCTCTAGGTAGCTGTTTGCATTTCAGCACGTCTTATCATCCGTAGTCCGATGGGCAGTCAGAGCGAGTGATACAAATTCTTGAGGATATGCTTCGTTGTTGTGTGATTGACTTCCAGGGTTCTTGGGAGAAGCACTTACCGTTAGTTGAGTTTGCTTACAACAACAGTTATCAGTCTAGTATTCAGATGGCTCCCTATGAGGCTTTGTATGGTAGACGATGTAGGACTCCGATTTGTTGGGCTGAAACATGTCAGAGATTGTTACCTATGCCAGATTTGCTTAAGGGGACTACTGACAAGGTGAAGTTGATTTGTGACCGTTTAAAAGCGGCTTCCAATCGTCAGAAGTCTTATGCGGATTTGAAGAGGAAAGAGATTGAGTACTCCGTGGGTGAGAAAGTGTTTCTAAAAGTATCTCCGTGGAAGAAAGTGATGAGATTTAGCCGGAAGGGCAAGTTGAGTCCGAGGTTCATTGGTCCGTATGAGATAGTTGAGCGGATTCAGCCTGTAGCTTACCGTTTGAGGTTACCTTCTGAGTTGGAGAAGATCCATGATGTCTTTCATGTGTCTATGCTTAGGAGATATAGATCGGATCCTTCTCATGTTATGCCCGTTGAGGAGATAGAGTTAAATCCAGATTTGTCTTATAATGAAGAGCCCGTTGAGATACTTGCTTCTGATAGCAAGGTGTTGCATGACAAGACCATAGAGTTGGTCAAGGTGTTGTGGAGACATAGAGGTGTGGAAGAGGCCACGTGAGAGAGGAAAGCGGATATGGTTGAGCAATTTCCGTATTTGTTTCCATCAGGTAATTTCGGGGAGAGGCCACGTGGGAGAGTTGTAACACCCGGGTTTAGGGTTAGGTGAAAATAATATTTTAATATTATTTGGGCTCGGTTTTATAATTAAAATAATCTTCTAACTTTCGGGTTTCAAGAAAATAAATATTTCACATGGGACCAAATTGAAGGAATTGTAAAGTGGAGAATTTTTAAAGAGGAAAGAAGATAACCATTCATTATTGGCCTTTTGGTAATTTGCCCATCTTTTAATTTTAAACCCCCTTTCCTATCATCTTTTCACTATTCACTCTCTTCTTCATCCCAACTTAACGTGAAAATAGAGCTCTCTCCTCTCCATCACTATTCCATAAAAAAGCTCTTCCATTTCAACTCATTTTCGAAAGGTAACATCGTTTTTGACTTCTCCTCAACTCCCTCTCTTTAAAAGTACCATTAGTTTTCATTTTCATTGAAGTTTTGAAAATGAGGATTTCAAAAGTTTTGATTAAAAATGATACCTTTGTGTAGCTAAACTTAATATTTTGATTTAATATGATTAGTTATGAAGTATAGGAGTCAAATGGTACAACATCTGTGAATTTTGCTTGATTTTGAGCAATTCCCGAATTTGGGTATAAATGGGGTTTTTGGAGGGTTTTGGGTGAGTTTTGGGGGTTGTTTTAGGTGGGAATTGATAGGCTATTGGTAGTACTATGCTTAGGAGTTGATTTGGGATCATTTATGGGTGTAAAGGGTGTTGGAAACATGTATTTTGGATGTGGTTTTGGGGCTGTCCGAGATTACTAAATATGGGGTTTTGTTTGTGGCTTGCAACATTGTAATTTGTATTTGAATTGTGTTCCGGGTTGGTCTTTTGATGTTGGGCTGATTTGAGATTGTTTGAATTGTGATTGAGGTTGTTTAGAAGCGGGAACTTGTGTTGGTGAAGCATCGAGAGGAAATTCGGAAACTTGAGGGTGGTTGCTTGCTTGGCTTGGAGCTTGGAAGCCTAGGTGAGTGGTAAAACGTTTTAAGTGGTTTTTAAATGGTTGGTTCGAGTATGTGGACTAGGTCGGGCTTGGTAGACCCACCTAGAGTTAGGATTAGGGTGGTAGCCTAATCCAAAAATTGATCTAGAGCCATTAGATGAACTTTTATTTGGATGTTTATGCCTCGTATGATTTGTGATATGATTGCTTATGTATAATGTGTTATACATGTGAGATGAGGCATGATTTGTGATGCTTATAGCATGCATGGTAATGGTTCATGATTGTGATCATGGTGAGTACGTGCTAAGCACGAAATTGATTAAAATGAATAATGTGGAATGAGTTAAATGTTGGCACTAGTATGCTTGAGTACAAATGATCGATCATTAGGATGTTAGTGTGCACACATGAGTCTAAAGTCGCGCGTGGCCTTGGTGGCGTTGAGTCACCAAGGAGGAGTACGGGTTCGCCCGGAA
This sequence comes from Hibiscus tridactylites, assembly GCA_958450335.1. NCBI lineage: Eukaryota > Viridiplantae > Streptophyta > Magnoliopsida > Malvales > Malvaceae > Hibiscus > Hibiscus tridactylites. The sequence goes on along the minus strand of OY288292.1, from coordinate 11,400,687 downwards.
ATTGTATTTATATTTGTCGATGATGAGTGGAATCCCATCGACGGGGCGTGAGGATGAGTGGAATCCCCTCCGCGAGACCGGTGATGAGTGCAATCCCACCGTGAGGTAAAGTGGTTGTTGGATGTGAGTTCCGACGGGTTTATCTGCGTATTCGGGCCATAGCTAGGTGCCAATATCGATTGATATGTATATCAATGTGTTGTAAAATGTGATTTCTACTTGGATGCTTATATGTGTTTACATATGTTGTGAATTAGAGCTTGTTGAGCATGGCATATAATTGAATATTGTTCATGCATCTTGAACTTGTGGCTCTTGAGGATCCTTGGTAATTGTGTATTTACCTTGGCTAAGATCGTGCTTGGACCCTGCATTTGTCGAGGATTGTTTTTAAAGAGCTTACCCTCACTAAGCTTATTGCTTTCGCTCTCTCTTTGTTCGACAATGCAGATCCTTAGTTCGTGGGTTGCTAGGAGCAAGAAGGGGGGCTCCAAGTGTGCTTGTGGTGCTTGTTTAGCTACCAAGTATGAACTTTTAAATTAAGATGTAATGGTCAAGCAATGGGACATGTAATCGTGTTATGATGTTTTTGGATCATGTTGCTATGGATGTTGTCTAGGAGCATGTTAGACTCCTCGTTCGTGCATGTTAATTTGGCTTTTGGGATGCATGCTATGCTTGAAACCTTGTTAGTATTTTGCTATCTAGAATTGTCTAAGTGTTGGCTATGTGGATGCTTAACCCCTTTAATGATATGTATGAATGCATGGCTTTGTGATGTTGTGTCGTAGTGTTTAGCCTTGTTTTAATGATGTTCAAGCATGATTATATGTTGGTTTGCCTTTAGGGTTGTTGTTAGAGTGTTGTTGGAGGTTTTAGTGAAGTTTTGGGACACCCTTGTGCCTTAAAACAGCTAAAACTCGTCTGCAGACAGAGGGCGTTTCGAATCGGGTTACCTTGTTTCGATACGGTCCCCTTTGTTTTGGCCGAGCATTTCGAAACGTGTAGGGGCCGTTTCGGTACATTTTTGGTACTGGAATTTTGAGAAATTGGCGAGATGAAGGTGTTCCGAAACGGGTCTATGATGTTTCGAAACGGTCAAATCTCGTTGACCACGAGATGTTGACCGTTGGGGTCGTTTCGATACGGGTCACCCCCGTTTCGGAACGGTCTCATCAGGTTGACCCTGTCCTGTTGCCTAAGTCAAGGCGTATCGAAACACCCCAAGGGCGTTTCGATACGGCCTGCTGTAAAGGGTTAAAATGAGTTGTTTAAAGTGTTGTCTTGGTTGGTCGATGTTGGATTGTTTGTGTTTTCCGCTGTCGTGCTTCACATAGGATTTAATAATGCCTATAGACAAGATAAAGTTAAAAGAAATTTTCTAGGTCGTTAACCGAGGAGGAACCTTAACGGGTTTCGCTTTGGTTTTCCCCGTGTGGCCCACTCAGACCGGTCATCCGACCAGATCGAGACGAGGGGGTTACAAATTTCTAGTTATTTGAGGTTTTAAAATAAGAGTTCTAATCTTATTTCAAAAAGTCAATTTCATTTTGTTCTTCAAACTTTTTCACGGAGTTTTAATGGTGATTTTAAATATCGAACCTCTTGGTAATTCAATGGTCCAAAAACACTTTTTCTGGAAAAAAATTGTGAATGCCGACAGTGCCCCCAGCACGTTACTTCGAGTTTTTTCAACTGAATGACATAAAACAACTTTCAAAGACTTACTTTGTTCAACCCAAAAATGTTAATTTGGATTGAAAATAATGCCTTATCTTTATTCTTAGTAATTGCTAAGTACTTAAATCTATTTCTTTGGCTGCAATATTATCAGTTATGTTATCCTCAAAGCTACTGCCGGAGATGGAAGTGGAGGATAATTTGAAACAAGAGCAGTTGCTTTTAGGAATGCAAAACCAGCCAATACCTTCACAAATTCAGAAGTTATAAAAATGATGAAATGATAGGGGGAGGGATTTTACAAATAAGGAGATTTGAACCCATCTCCTTTAGCTTGGAGAGTGGCAAGCTTAACCATTTGGACTAAGAGTAATCTTAGTTATATGATAATCAGATTTCATTTTAATCGTTGTCTTGGGAAACCTGATAATAAAATAAGGGTTAATTACTGGAATAGTCACTTATGTTTCCGCCCAGTAAAGAGGTGGTCACCGATTTTGAAAAACGACCAGTAAGGTCACTTACGTTTTCGGGGCGTAAACTTTTGGTCACTCAGTCGTTTGTTGCCATTAAACATTGACGGCTTGCTGACCTAGTAGCGAAAAAATAAGGGTAAACTACTGCAATGGCCACTAAAATTTATCCCATGTACATTTATGCTCCCCAATTTTAAAAAATAAACATTATGGTCACTATTGAAAAGGTTTCTTTATAGTTTCACCCTTAAATTTTTAAAAGTTTATTTTTCAACCCTAAAAATTTACAATTAATTAGTACAATAATATAATAAAGGCTTAAATGAAAAATAGGTGCCCAAAGTATACCCTTTTTAAATTTTAGGTGCCCAAATTGCTCTTATTTAATAACTAAACTTTCAAATTGCTCATATTTTTTCACTTTGGGTTATTTTATTATTATAACATGACATGTTATATTTTATTATTATTAAATTAAAAATAATTTAAAAATAAAATAAAATCATTTTATTATTATTAAATTAAAAATATTTAAAAAATATCACTTCTTAGAACAATTTAGGTGTCTAAAGTATTTTTTTTTGTAAAAATAGGTGCCCAAAGTTTCCATAGTTACAATTTTAGGTGCCAGGTTGTTAAATGAGTGTTAAAAAAAGTTGTCAACCAATCGGTGCTTGACACGTGGCATTAATTTTATTTTTCTTTTAAAAATTTTAATGAAAAAATACTCAGATTTTTCAAATTTTTATAAAATCTCAAAGTTTTACAAGCTTCACAAAACAGTACTTAAATTCCTAAAAATTCCCAAACGTCCGTCGCCGCTTTAGCCGCCAGTCGCCGCTGCTGACCACACCCACATGGTCGCCGGACCAAGGCGACCATTTCCCCTAACAAAACATCACCAGAAACGCACAACGACGTGCAGCCGAACGTCGATTTCGTGTTTGACATTCGATTGCACGTCGTTGGGCGTTTTCAGTGACGACGTGTTAGGGGAAATGGTCGCCTTGGTCCAGCGACCAAGTGGGTGTGGTCAGCGACGGCAATCGGCGGCGGAAGTGGCGGCAATCGACATCGAAAGTTTGAGAATTTTTAGGGATTTAGGGACTGTTTTGTAAAGCTTGTAAAATTTTGAGATTTTATAAAATTTTGAAAAATCTGAGTATTTTCCATTGAAAAATAAAATTAATGCCACATGTCAAGCACCGATTGGTTGACAATTTTTTAACACCCATTTAACATCCGGGCACCTAAAATTGTAACTATCGAAACTTTGGGCACCTATTTTTACAAAAAATTGCTTTAGACACCTAAATTGTTTTAAGAAGTAATATTTTTTAAAATATATATTTTAAATTTAATAATAATAAAAATGGTTTTATTTTATTTTTAAATTATTTTTAATTTAACAATAATAAAAAATGACATGTCATATTATAATAATAATAATAATAATAATAATAATAATAATAATAATAATAATAATAATAATAATAATAATAATAATAATAATAAAATAATCCAGAGTGAAAAAATATGAGCAATTTGGGCACCTAAAATTTAAAAAGGATATACTTTGGACATCTATTTTTTATTTAATCCTTTATAATATTAATGTACTAATTGATTGTAAAGTTTTAGGGTTGAAAATAAATTTTTAAAAATTCAAGGGTGAAATCATAAAGAAACCTTTTTAGTAGTGACCAAAATGTTTATTTTTTTTTTAAATTGTGGAGTAGAAATGTACATGGGATAAACTTTAGTGGTCATTGCAGTAGTTTACCCTTATTTTTTACGCCCCGAAAACGTAAGTGACCTTACTAGTCGTTTTTCAAAATCGGTGACCAACTCTGTACTGGGGGAAAACATAAGTGACTATTCCATTAGTTAACCCATAAAATAATAATATTAAGCCTAAAATATCCTACTAATCCCCTTTATGGCATTTATTTCGATTGACCTACCTAAAAATCAGATCTAGAGCCTTCAACTATTCATCTCACCCACCAACTTTTCATTTCCCTTAATGTTCGCCGCCCAGATCTCAGCCACCGGCGGTCCATGGTGTGCACCGCCACCACTTGAGTGACCGTCGATGTACCCCGACCCTACTGTCGTCCGCCACTCTTCCTGGTTCCCCCACCGTTTTCCATAAAATAAGGGTTAAAGGTTCGACGAGAACCAAACTCCCCGCCTCTGTTGTTCGAAGATTCCGGCCACCTCGACCATCTTTTTGTTGTGCCGCCACCGTTCGCGAACTCTTCGTGCCGAGGCGATCAAAACCCTGTTAACCGATCATCGATCTGACACCTTGAAAGGCCACATCGAAGTCGCGTGTTTTCCATCCACCTTGTTTCGATTTGGGTAAGATCCGGTAACTATTTCGGCTTGAGTAGATGTTTTTCTGGTTTGAATGTGTTGTGTAATTCTCGGGCATGATTTTTTGGCAGGAACGGTGCCAAAAGAGTTTTCCCGACCATTTCTGGTGACCGGCCGACGAGGAGGATCTAAAAGGTGAGTTGGCCGACCAATGGCCCAATGTCTGAACCAGCCTGGACCCACCATCACGGTTTGGGTATATGTGATTAAACCGGCCTGGACCGGCCATCACGATTTGGGCATATGTGATCACTATAATATGTAATGTCGATTGCGTCACGATCCTTGAGGAAAGCGGTTTAACTAGGCTACTGGGGTTGTTGGGTATCACTTGTGGTTTGCCGTTTAACTAGGCAACCCAAGTTCATAGTGTACCTTGAGATAGGATAGAGGTGAGCATATTCGGATCAAGGTATGAATTGGTAGAGGTGAGTATATCGGGAAATTCGTGTATCCAATGTGGTTTTAATGAAACAATGGTTTATCTAAAGGTCACATTCCTTGACAATACATATGAATTATATTTGCATATGGTTGTTATGCATACCATGTTTTGAAAAGGGATTTTCAAAGGTGTTGGCTTTATTCTCATGTTTTATTGCATTGATGAATTTGGAGGAGTGGCACCAATAAGCATATGTTTGCTTACGCTCTCATTCTTCTTTGCAGAGAATTGATGATTGTGGGAGCATTGGAGCGAGGAGAACCTAAGACATCATTTTACTTTGATTATGGTTTTAGCTTAAAGCTTTTTGTAATGAGGTAATGTGTTGTCCAAGTTTAGGGATTTGTACTTTGGTTGCTTTTGCTTCCAAGGGTTGTAACATGTTGGTTGATGGATTGTTGTTTAGATTTGGGATGTGGACTGATGATTTCATGCTTTATTTCTATTCTGAGCTAGTTGGTTGGATTATTTAGGAAACATGCATATAGTTTACGCTTTTGTGTTCGAAAATGCATATTTGATGTTTTGGCATGTTGTGAATGTTACCCTTTTATGCTAAATATGTTTAGTATCCATGCTAGGATGTTTGGGGCACGCTTGTATTGATTTGAAGGTAAAAAACCAAATAAATTGGACATTATAGGCCTCTAGGTATCGGTACGGGGTTCCCTATATCGATACTCAAGACCTAAAACAGGCCTGTGAATTAGGAATATTGCCTGCATATTGATACACGAGTAAGTGTACCGGTACAAGTTTTGGCTACTGAAATTTGTATTTTGTCAAATTAAGCCTAGGTACCAATACGACTAAAGGGAGTATCGGTACGGCCCTTATGTATTCAGACATACGTATCAATACGCATATAAATGTACCAGTACAACCCTTGTTATGAGGCCTAGTATCGATACGGTACCCCGTGTATCGATACCGAAGGCAGTTATGTCAGTTATTTGGCTGCTATAGATTGCGATTCTTTCATTTTGGTCCCTAATTCGTATGTATGCAAATTGTACGTATTTGAATGATTCGTTTTAGCCAAAATTAAACTTATGAGCATAAAACCTGACTAATTAAGGATTGGTAACCCTAAACCTAAGTAAGTCCTTGTAATTTTCCAAATATGCAATTTGGTCCCTAAATTGCAAATTCGTAAAATTGGATGTCGATCCATTGTTTGTTTCAGACACAAATTTAATCGTTGCCAATATAATTATTCTAGGTTCTAATAATGCATCTAGATAAGATAAAACAAAAAATGGACTTAATTTAAGTTATTTGGTTCAGGTTTGTTTTGGCAAACCTAATGTAGCTCGCTCGGTTCGGTCTAGCGCCTAGGTCGTGTCAAAAGGGTTACATTTGTTGATATCAGATCCATGTTTACTTAAATTTGGGATGGTTTGCTGTATGTTTTGGTTATTTTTTATATATTCTGCGATGTTATTTGTGTTTAAGCATGACTTTTAACTGTTGTGATGTCTCTCTATTTAACTGTGGGTAGAATAGGGACACATTGCCTATTACCATTGTTTTCAAATAATTTTACACAAGTTGTCTTGGATACTTTGCATGTTTTAATTGTTAGTGAACATGGGACCACGACGTGAAACTCGAGCGAACACGAGTAATGCTCAGAATAACCAAAATCCTGAGGATGGCATGATTCCTCATACCGAATTGTCGCACCCCTCACCTATTCCACCGGCTGGAGCGGGTAGATGAAATGTACTCCAAGCCCTGCAAGGACCCATTTTTGTAGACATGATACCTTTAATTCAGGAAATGATCAGAGCTTTTCAAGCAACTGTTGCTGGAGTGCAAGCTCATGCACCAGCTCCTACGATTGTGGCTAATCATTGTTGTTGTTGGAGCGTCTGCGTAGCTTGAGAGGAGTTGTGTTTTAAGGATTGAACCCTGAATTTGCAGAAGAATGGCTCGAGAGCACCAAGTGAATACGTGGTCAAATGGAGTGTACGAGTGCACAGAAGCTCGGTTGCATTGTATCTCTGTTGTATGGTGATGCATATCATTGGTGGTTAACCACAATAGTTGGATACCGGATGTTGATGTCACTTGAGAGTTCTTTCGAAGGGCTTTCCACTGGAAGTATCTTGGTTCACAATATCATGATGCAAAAAAGAGAGAGTTCATGGCTTTGTTACATGGTCAGATATCGGTTGTCGAGTACGAGGTGAAATTTTTCTGTTTGAGCCAGTATGCTCCTGAAATGGTTCCAGATAATTGCCAGCGTTGTGATAGGTTTCACTATGGCCTTGTGAAGGACACCAAGACATATTTGCTTACGGCTGAATACACTGATTTTTATGTGTTGGTGTAGGACTTGTAGGTGTTCCCTTTTTGTGAGAGCGCAAGTGCACACTCTGCCAAGTTATAGTATAAAAGATGTCGAATCCCACAAGGATTGGTCAGCTTGGTTCGATTTGTAGTTCTTGCACAAGGTAAAGTAAAAACACAAGTAAGGTGATTGTCGAGAGAAAAGTGAAATAAAATAAAACACAAGTAATAGAAGAGGTGATTCAGATTGATAAAGAGGGCAGGGTTATGCTGCCACTTAGTGTGAAACTGTGTTATATAGGCTAAGTTGTTTTGTGCTACCACAATATGCTGCCTCAGTGGGTAATGGAGGACGGTAGCTAGGACCCTGTCACGCCGCCGCAGCGGGTCTTTGCTCTTGGAACTTTCGCTGTCTCAGCAGGTGAGATGGGGAGAAGTCATGGCGGCAAGTCTGGCAGATACTCCAAGTTCGGCAGAGCAATTCTTAAGTGATCCTTCCTATGTCTATGCAAGCATTGTGTCACCACGTGATGTAGGCAATACCTAGCAATCTCAGCATAAACCTAACACAGGCAGTCGACGTTTGGGTGCCCCTTTTAGCCGTTGAAATCCGTACTTATGTCTAAGCTGAATTAGTCAACACCTCGACATGATGAGACCGTACTTAATTCTTTCATTAGCCTTACACTCTCGTGCCCGACAAATGGATTTCTTCAACTGGACTTTTGGAACTAATCGAAGAAGTTAAGATCATGAATTAAGTAAACTTGGAATATTTTTTTGAAAACAAATCAAAGACCTAATACAACTGTTTCACAACTAATTTACAACATAACCCTTAACCTAAGAGAAGTTTAGAACATGCCGGCAACAAAGAACACTCTAGCTATGTCTATAGAAAACCTAAGATGATTTGAACTAGGAGTACAATGAGTATTTATAGACAAATAACTATCTTAAGTCCTTATTAAAGTAGAAGTCCTCAAAAGTAGCTTTCCACATTTAATGTGACTTTAAACTCTGACTTCTTTGTGTTGAATGTAGACTTTATCTCGTTTGCCTTAGCCCGCAAGTAACCTTGAGATCTCACTTCGGCGACTCTATCCGCTGCTATAGACGTCGGAAAATCAAGTGGATGGCGGCAATAGACTAAGGGTTTTTAGCTCTACAAATCGCGCTCCGGTTCTCCAACTCCGTAGTTTGCTGCCAAGGGCATCAAGGACGGGGGCAACATTACTCGGTAACTATTCGGCAGCAACTGTCTTCAGCTGGAACTACATCAGTACAACCCTTTGGTTCGTAGCCTCAGCATTGCATCCTCAACTCCTCTTTCCCTCTTTCAGCCTTTATTACTTGAAAACAAAAATACACTAAAATAGTATCTCTTCTTTACCAAATAAAAGATAATCTATAAAAATAAGGTAAAGCGAAGGAATACTGTAAAATGCAATGCATGAACCTAATTATGCCTAAAACGAGCTCAAAAAACTGTAATAATAAGAGGTGGAAGGTGCATAAAAAATAGGACTTGTGGACACTTTACACACCCCAAACTCGAACTATTGCTAGTCCTCAAGAAATGCACCCTAACATACTTGCTCTAATAATAATCAGAAAGATAAACCTGTATTTGACTTGATTTTATGCCTCAAGGTTGTGGCACCTATATTAAATTAGTGAAGGGAAATAAAGCAAGAAAATAACTCATAATTAAATTTCTCATGCGTGTGTGCATGTCTGTGTACAAGCTGAACATGCAGAATAAATAATTAAACAAAGATGCTGTTATGATTAAAAGGTTGCTGCCGAGGCAGCACAATTTTTCTAATCATGGCAATGAGGGCTCCAGCTTGTCACAACTACTCTTCTAGGTCTTAAGTTGAGATATGAGCAAACTACAAAACCTCGAACCCTTGGAGTAGAGTCATCTCGTGAAGGCTTTCATTCACTCATGCTAATTTGTCCATCACTTCAAGGCTTTCATATTCATAGACTTTGATAGCATCGGAGTCTCCTCGCACATGATTCTTCCTAGAGCCTGTTGCAGGCACCTCTAGGGTAAAATATCATATTTTCCTTGTTTTTGCTTTTGCTGCCGTGGTAGTGCTGTATGTTTTTGTTTCTTGTGCCTGCCTTGGTGGCTACCTGCAATCATTGTTAGAACTTTGCAAAGAATTCTAAAAATAAGCAGGCAATGTTCATCAAATATTCTAACACATTCAACAAGTAACAGAGGTGTTTGATATTATTAGGAAAAAAGAAAACAAATTCTAAGTCATATTTCATGCTTTTCTCAAGATTAGGTTCAATTTTAATTAGATGCAAAAATAAATTAGTCGGCTATCCAATCATAGGCACAAGTCATAACAAGTTTTTCTTTTCCGATTATTATTAAGGCAAGTACAATGCAACCTAAATGCAACAATGCAACCTAAATGCAACTAAGTATGCCTAGACAAGAGATACGAGAGCTATCCCCCCCCCCCAAGTCGAGATGGGCATTGCCCTCAATGCGCAAAACAAAAAAATAAATAAAAGAAAAATAAATACAAGTTAAAAAATTAAATAAAACAAAATAAGAAAAATAAAAGAAAAGAGAAAGAAAAACTAAAAGTTTGCTGAGGGTTGAGAGGAGGTTGGAGTCTTTTCAGCTGAGGAGGAAAAAGATGTGTGGACGACGAAACAGCGGCCGACAGATGTCTTGGCAGCGGTCTTAGCAGGTGATGTTTTTTGCTTTCCGCGGCAGCTGAACTCTTTTTGGCGTATGATGTGGCTCTTCTTGAGTTTCGGCAAGAGGGGCGGCATGAAGTGTGTCACTCTCTTCTAACTCCGTCTCGAAGTCCACATGCTCGGCGGCGATGATGTGTCGCTTCCTCTTCCTTGTTCCTTCCTCCGTGGGTGCTGTCGGAGGGATAAACGCCATTAGGATGGTTTCTGCTACTGCTACCACTGATGTTTCTGGATCCGACGGTTGCTGCTCAATCTCCTCTGATGAGGAGGTGTCTGCCACTGTCCCTGTTGTGTCTGCAGGTGCATGGTGCTGTTGGTGCCTCTCGGGGGAGTCTGCCACTATGTTTGATGGGGTTGGGGCTGAGTAGGTTGGAAAGTGCATCGGAGAGGGCACCTGGTGGTCGGTTTGGCGAGTAGTGGTGGCTGGTGGCGTTCCTTGTGCTTGTGTCGCTGCTGAAAGCTCTGCAGGGTATGACGGTAGGATGGGTCCCTCACCAGGGAACTTTTGCAAGAGATAACACACAAGGGCTTCTTGGACTTCCCCCACAAATTTGATGAAGGCCAGCTGTTGCTGTTCGATCCATTTTGTGCCATTTAGAAGGGTGTGCAGCAGTGCGAGGACTTCATTTTCTGGGGCAGCTTCAGTACTGTCGGGGGCGGCTAGAGTCTCAGGCTGAGCGACAGAAGGTTGGCTGGGTGTTGTTGGCTCTTTCTCTACGTCCTGCATCATCTGTATGTAGACTTTTCGGGTCCAGCCTTCTTTGGCAGTTGTTAACTCATCTTTAGGCTCTGTCAGGACACCAAAGTTGGTACAGAGGCCCGTGATGAGGGATGGGAAGTACAATCTGCCTTTCTTTTTTTTGAAGCAATTGTCGATCTTCGTGCATATGATCTCCCCAACATTTATCGTCCGGTTCATCAGAGTGTTGTGAATTAGGGTGAAATGCGACCGATCGACAGTTGAGTTGTGGGAGGTGGGCAGCATGTGCCTCTTCTCAAAGGTGTTCCATATCATTGCCTCAAACATCAAGTGTCGGCACTGGACAGATCCCACATGTTTGCCTGCCAACCACGGCGTGTTGGGCTTGCAGAGTTTGGCCTTGATTTTCTCATAGTCGGCAACCATCAGTGACTGCCTCCACTCCTCGTGAGGGTTGTTGTGCATATCAAGGCCATAGTATCTGTTGATGACAGGGACGTTCAGTTTGACAGGCTCCTCGCAGACATAGACAAAGGGTTGCCCTGAGCAGGGGTGATGGGCGTAGAATTCCCTGACCAATGTAACATTGGTCGTCTCTGGCTGTCGAGCAAATGTCTCACATCCCTTGTTGTGGATGGTTTCGAACAGGGCAGGCTCTAAACCAAGGTCTCCCATTTGCTGTGTGTAATAGAAACCTTACTCTTCCCAGACTGCCTGCTTAAAGAACTGGTCTCTATATCTTTCCTTGTCCGCCTTGGAGTAAAATCTCTTGTAGGTGTGTAACCCCCTTAGCCCGGCCTAGACGGTTGACCCGAACTACGAAGATTACACGGGGAAAACCAAACTCAACCCGAAAGTCAACCTTGATTAACGACCCTTTTTTTCTTTTTAATCTTATCTAGATGCTCATAAACCTTAAGCGTACTCTTGAGAAAAACATACTTGAAAAGCACAGCGATCGGAGAGCAATAAGGAACTCAATTGCATAACATACAAAAGTTAGGGACCAAATTGTAAATTCTAGAAAGATGAGGGACTTAGCTCATTTTTAAATTACCAATATCAAATTAATCATATTATATGCATCCCTGTCAAATTTCACCACAACCAGACGTCTCAAACTCAAGCAATTGCATATACAAAATTTAGGACTAAAACGCAAAGCTTGCAAACTTCAAAACCATTCAAATCAGTGCCCAACGGTCTAGTGTTTCGGAACAGGGGTTGACCGTTCAGAAACGCGGGTTCGTTCCGAGACCGGCATCGAAACAGGGCCTGGCAGTGGCAAAAACGTTTCGGAATGGCCTCCACCCGTTACGAAACTCGAAGGCCATTACAGGCCCCCGTTTCGAAACGTTAGCACCCGTTCCGATACGGACTGCCCAGAAAGTGCAGATTTTGCTGGTTTAACATACAATTAACCATTCAAACACATCCCTATGACCTCCTAAACATGCCAACAAGACATCATACATATAAGGTACACATTTGCATCATCAAAACTCATTCATGGCATCAATTAGGAAAAACCACAAGTCTATAGGCATGCATCCTAATATTGGAAACCAACCAATCATCAAATCATCAAAGCAAACACCAAAAGGCCATTTACATGTTCAAAACATCATAGGCATCATGCCAAACTTAGGGAGTCCAAAACATCTCCCCAAAACACAACCTAGGTTCCCATTGCCAAATACCAAAAGCTAATAATGTTGTAAAAATAGTCACCATACATGAGCTTAGACTTCCCTTGGATTCTTAGCCTCCTTGTTGCCCTTGAAACACTTCAATTCTCTGAATTATTGGTTTAAGAAAGAGAGTGTAAGCACAAATGCTTAGTGAGGCATGCTCTAATGGAACAACACAATAATGCATTTTATAAAACATCTTTCACAAGACCTTTTCAACACATAACATCAATTCTCATGCAACAATGCATATACATCAAGCATCTCATGCTTAGATAACATCAACATGTCATATTGGCTTTCAAGTTATAACCACAACCATTTTCAACATAAAATACAATCGGATACGCGGATTACAAGCGTTGTCCCATACGCTTCATACACACTACCAAACAAACAAGGTGGAGTTTACCGGTACAATCACAACCCCTCAACACCCGTGATGGAGTTTAACGGTACAATCAACACCCCTCCACATCACTCATTCGTAGTTGTATAACATCACTAACGAGAACACGGGACACACAACACAAGATCCACACATGGACATTTTAACCACCATTGTGATCTTAAACATCTCGTTAGTGTACTTGGATGGAGTTTACGGTACAATTACAACCCCTCAACATCCAAGGCGACTTAATTCACGATGCACCCAATCCTATAGCCGGCTAACTATATCCGATTCAAGTACTTTAAAACCAACACATCACTTGCCAATATACATTAATTATCATCAATAATCCACTGTTTTAAAAGCATTACTCAAGGCCATTAAACCATCATGCATCACTATGCATCAAGCCACAATTATCGATATCAAACCAAGGATCTCTTACCTTGAGCATCCCTCAACACATGGCTTTCAAAACTAGCATTAATCATGCTAAACCATGCTTTCAAAACAGAATTTAAACATGCAAATTAAACACATTGCATCCAACCAATTCATGGTTCATTCAAGAGAGAGAGATTTCCCGAAAACTTACTCTTGAGCTTAGTTAAGTTGATTAGACTTAAACTAAGCTCCCAAACCTTCAAACATTCAATACAAAGCTGAAGATCCAACTCCACTCACCAATTCCGTTTCGCAAGCTTACCGAAACGCCGTTCAAGCCTCCGGATCAACACAACAAGGATCCGAAGATGTCTCCCCTGTTTTAAACACATCAAAGCAGAAGATTAATGCATCATCATGCATTAAAATTTTCATCCATTACACCTAAACTCGCTGCTCTCACTAAATCTAACATTTCGACTACCAAACACAACCGAAATCACATCCAAACTCATCCACAACATTACCCAGCCAAGATCCATCACTTCTAAACTTTCTTAAACATCAATTAACATCCAAAAAGATCCTAAACTCGTCCTTATAGCCCCATCTATAACAGAACACCAAGATCACCCCAAAAACCACCATTTCACAAGTAAAAACTTAGGAAAATCAACCTATTCGGGATTGCATTGATTAAACCTCAAATACACATCATTAAACATCCAAAATACATTAAAAATGCATCTCAAAACAGAGCCCAAACATTCATCACGAATTTCTTCAAGATTTAATCCAAATCTCAAGTTTTAAGCCAAAATCAAGATCACAACATTAAAACCTTTTATAAAACTCAATTTAAGGATTGAGAACTTGGAAATTTCAGTAAAGAACTGAGTATTTAGAGGAGAAGAACGTTCATACCTCTAAATGTAGATTTCTCCTTGATTAGAGCCAAAATCCTTAAAATTTCAATAAGCAAATGAAGAGGATTTGATGTAGAAAGGATTAGGAATCATTAGATGTTTGAAACCTCGTCATTTAGTGTGAAAATCAAAAGAAATGTTGTTGTGGAAATGTGTTTGGCTGAGGGAATTTTGAGAGAAAATGAGATGAGAAAGTTTTAGCAAAAGTTAGTTATGAAAAACTAAAATATGATTTCTCTCTTTTCTTTTAATTAATTAAACATTAAATGAGTCATTAAAATTAAGAAAAATCTGGAGAAATCCTTCCTTGGGTAAATTAGCTCCTTAAAGATTCAAAGTTTCAATCCTTACAAAATAGTCAGCACTGAACTTTTCAAAAATTACATTTTAGTCACTAATTCAAAATGTCACACTTCCAAACCTTATTTTGTAAAATTTCAATCCTTACAAATCAGTCACCACTGAACTTTTCAAAAATTACATTTTAGTCACTAATTCAAAATGTCACACTTCCAAACCTTATTTTGTAAAATTGATTTCACCACTCTCTTATATATATTAAAAGAGGATTTTTAGATATTTTTCCATATTTTTAATGCAACCCGAACTAGGCTTTCCCTAAAACCACCTTTTATATTCGAACCAAAAATCAGACCGGTTCGGTTCAGACCCTAAACGTCCAAGCCCAAAATTGGGGTGTTACAACTCTCCCCCCTTAAGAAATTTCATCCCCGAAATTTACCTGGAGGAAAGAGATACAGAAACTGCTTCATCATGTCATCCTTTCGTTCCCACGTGGCTTCCTCAACACCACGATGCTTCCACAACACCTTTACCAAATCAATGGTCTTGCCTCGAAGAACTTTACTGTCGAATCCAGAATTTCCACCGGTTCCTCATCATAGGTCAAGTCTGGATTCAATTCCACTTCCTCCACAGGCATAACATGTGAAGGATCTGATCTATACCTCCGAAGCATAGAAACATGAAACACATCATGAATCTTTTCCAACTCTTGTGGCAACCTCAACTTGTACGCAATAGGACCCACACGCTCAATCACCTCGTATGGTCCAATGTGCCTAGGGCTCAACTTACCCTTTCGGCCAAACCTCATCACCTTTTTCCAAGGTGAAACTTTGAAAAACATACGGTCACCTACCGCATACTCAATCTCCTTATGCTTCAAATCCGCGTAAGACTTCTGCCGATCAGAAGCTGCCTTCAATCGCTCACAAATGAGCTTCACCTTCTTGGTGGTCCCTTTCAACAAAGCTGGATCGAAACCAACTTCTAACCTGTTTCAGCCCAACAAAGAGGAGTTCTGCACTTCCTCCCGTACAAGGCTTCATAAGGTGCCATTTTAAGACTTGCCTTGTAGCTATTGTTATAAGCAAATTCCACCAAAGGCAAATGCTTCTCCCAAGAGCCTTGAAACTCAATCACACAACACCTCAACATATCCTCCAGCACCTGGATAACACGCTCAGACTGTCCATCCTACTGTGGATGATAAGAAGTACTGAAATTCAGCCGTGTACCCAAAGCCTGATGTAAACACTCCCAGAAACGCGATGTAAACCTCGGATCTCGATCCGACACTATAGACTTTGGCACACCATGCAGCTGCACAATCTCAGCAATGTACAGCTTCGCAAGCTTATCCAACGTATACGTAGTATGCACAGGCAAGAAATGCGCACACTTCGTAAGGTGATCCACAATCACCCACACCGAATTCTTCTTCGATGGCGACAAAGGAAAACTAGACACAAAGTCCATGGTAATCCTTTCCCACTTCCACTCAGGAATCCTCAACGGTTGCAACAACCCAGAAGGAAACTGATGCTCAGTTTTTACTCGCTGGCAAACCATGCACTTGCTCACATACTCAGCCACATCTTTCTTCAAACCCACCCAATAGTACTCATCTTTTAGATCACGATACATCTTAGTACTACCAGGGTGCATAGCAAAAGGACTACTATGAGCTTCAGTCAGAATAGCACGCCTCAACTCAGCATCATTGGGCACTACTATCCGACTCCCAAAACATAAAACTCCATCATCATTAAAGCAGAAATCTGATGGCCTATCCTCAGCAATATCCTGGACATGTGGCACCAAGGAATCATCCAATAGTTGCTTATCCTTTATCAACTGTACCAAGGATGGTTTCACTTGCAATTCAGCCACAAGACCACCATCACGCGAAATGCTCAAGTTGGCAAACATAGCCCTCAACTCCACTGCTACCTTCCTACTCAAGGCATCCGCTACAACATTAGCTTTTCCCGAATGGTACTCGATCGTCAGATCATAATCTTTAAGCAACTCCACCCAACATCGTTGCCTAAGATTCAGCTCTTTCTGAGACATCAGATACTTCAAACTTTTGTGATCCGTGTACACAGTACACTTCTCACCATACAGGTAATGTCTCCAAATTTTTAGAGCAAAAACCACCGCAGCTAACTCAATGTCATGCGTAGGATAATTGCGCTCATGCACCTTCAACTAGCACGATGCATAAGCCACTATCTTACTTTCTTGCATCAACACACAACCCAAACCAACGTAAGACGCGTCACTATACACCATAAACTCTTTCCCTAATTTAGGTTGAACCAAGATAGGAGCTTGCGTCAAGGTTGCCTTCAGCTTCTCAAAAGCCTGCTGTCTCGCTTCTGTCCACTCATACTTAACATCCTTCTACAACAACTTCGTCAAAGGTGCAACAATCTTCGAAAATCCATCCACGAACCTCCGATAGTATCCCGCCAAACCAAGGAAACTACGGACTTCATGAACAGACTTAGGAGGCTTCCAATTCATCACTGCCTCAATATTCTGAGGATTAACACGAATCCCCTCAGCAGAAACCACATGACCAAGAAACACAACCTCCCTGAGCCAGAACACACACTTGCTTAGCTTAGCATAAATCTGATTCTCCAACAAAGCCTGCAACACAATCCTCAAATGCCCCTCATGCTCCTCCTCAGTACGAGAGTACACGAGGATATCATCAATGAACACCACAACAAATTTGTCCAAGTATTCATGGAACACTTTATTCATCATGTCCATAAAAGCTGCAGGAGCATTCGTCAAACCAAACGGCATAACAAGGAACTCATAATGCTCATACCTCATTCTGAAGGCTGTCTTTGGCACATCCACATCCTTTTCTTTCAACTGGTAATACCCTAACCTTAAGTCAATTTTAGAGAACATAGCCGCTCCCCGAAATTGATCAAAAAGATCATCAATCCTCGGCAATGGATACCGATTCTTGATAGTCAACTTGTTCAGCTGACGGTAATCGATGCACATTCTCATAGTGCCATCATTTTTCTTCACAAACAAGACCGGTGCACCTCAAGGTGACACACTCGGCCGAATGAAACCACGATCAAGCAACTCCTGAAGTTGCATCTTCAGCTCATTCAACTCTTTAGGTGCCATTCGATAAGGAGTAATGGACACTGGAGTTGTGTTTTCATACAGCTCAATTCCAAACTCCACTTCATGGTTAGGAGGCAATCCAAGCAACTCCTCCGGAAACACACCAGGAAACTCTCGCACCGTCCTGATATCTTGCACACGTAACTCCTTAGAGTTACGATTCATTACAAAGGCTAGGTAGGCTTCACAACCTTGCCTCAACATTCGGCTTGCTTCCAATGTAGACACCACATTGGCAAGAAACTTCACATTCTCACCAACCACCACTACCTCATAATCATCCGCAAGCGTCAACGAAACTCGCTTGTTCTCAAAATCCACCACAGCTCGATGTTCAACAAGCCAATCCATACCAAGGATTACATCAAAACCATAGAAAGACAATTCCATAAGATCAACATGAAAAACATGGTTTTGCACAACCAAGGGGCATCTTCTATACAACTTCCGTGTCACAACGGTCTCACCAAAGGAACTAGTTACACGCATACCAACATCCAAAGACTCAACAGGTAAACCAAGCAATTGAGCATGTTCACGCAATATGTATGAGTGTGTAGATCCAGAATCAATCAAGGAAAGTAATGACAAGGATTGCAAAGTGAAAGTACCTGCGATCACATCCGTGTCATTCCTCCCCTCTCGCTGAGCATACACTCGAGCCTGGCCTCCACCCTCAAGTTGGACAGCCACCACATGTTCCACATTCCTTCCACCATCATCTCTGCGCTGGAAGTTACCACGGGCGCGCCCACGACCTCTCTGTGGTGCAACAACTCCATGAGCACGTCCCTGACCAGCACCAGCCAACAAAGGACACTCCCTCCTCATGTGGTCTGCCGAACCACAATTCCAGCACGAATTATCAGTCACTACAATAGGAGCCTGCACCTCTCTTGCTGCTCGAGGACAATCACACCTCAAGCGACCATGTGATCCACACGCCCAGCATGTGTTCTGATCAGCTCTCGCCATGTCTCCCTGAACAGGCGCACCATGTCCTCCACCACCACGCCTAACAGAAGACTGATACCTCCTATCTCGTCCTCTCTTGTTCTGTCCACCACCGGAACTATACTCAGCAACTCTCTTGCTCGTGCTAGAACCAGCACTCCTAGAGGACAAACTCAAGTTTAGCTCAATATCCTTCGCCCTACTAACCAGTACATCAAAATCAGTGTACTCAGCGGCAAGCATAAACGTCTTCACATCCGTCACCAAACCATAACGAAAACGCTCACACCTCTCCCGCTCATCAGGGATAAGCTCAGGTGCATACTGACTGAGACGGAAAAACTGGATCTCGTACTCAGCCACTGTCATGATCTCTTGAGTAAGAGACATGAACTCCCTTTTCTTTTCATCCAGGTATCGCACACCCAGATACTTCCGCTTGAACGCGTTCAGAAAGAACGTCCAAGTCACATCAGCATCCTCCATTCCGGAGACAGTGGTCGTCCACCAGGTATACGCATCATCATGCAAAAGTGATACCACACATTTTAGCTTCTACACATCATTGCAGTTCATCTGTCCCAATATCCTCTTGGTACTTTCCAACCAAGATTCGGAACCTTCAGCAGACAAACCTCTGAACTCAGTCCCTCCCAGACTGCGCAAACGTTCCAAAGGTAGTCTAGCATTAGCATCACCCTGATGCCCATCTCCATGAGCCCCAGCTACTGCCGCCTGAAAGGCTCCAGCAATAGCCTGTATCAACGCTGTCATGTCAGGAGCAGCTTGCCCCTGCCCAGCTTCAGGTCCAGCGACCTCAGCACCAGCACCAACACCAGCTCCATCACCTCCAGCACCACCACCACCGGGCGGTCCACCACCAGGAGGAGGAGGTAAATCCACAACATTTCAGCATTATTCTCGTTCTCATTCTGAGCCATAGCTCGCGTATTAATCCTCGTCTCTCTACGAGGTCCCATTCACTAAACAATGCACTAACACAAATGCAATAAACATAATCAGGCTCATCAAGGTGAGAAATCCAAGTACTCAAGCTCATTTCCAAATAAAAACAATTCATTTCATTAGTTTTGATATGGCAATGGGTCCCTCTAACATGCTTCATCACAGCATACATCACAATTGTAACATACTTTACAATTCGCACATCACATTTTCATTCAAAAAGACACATCATGCAATCATACATACATCACCCACATAACCATTCTCGTTTACTTGAGAACTCAGCTCTAATACAAACAAATGTAACCCCCTTAGCCCGGCCTAGACGGTTGACCCGAACTACGAAGATTACACGGGGAAAACCAAAGTCAACTTTGATTAACGACCCTTTTTTTCTTTTTAATCTTATCTAGATGCTCATTAACCTTAAGCGTACTCTTGAGAAAAACATACTTGAAAAGCACAGCGATCGGAGAGCAATAAGGAACTCAATTGCACAACATACAAAAGTTAGGGATCAAATTGTAAATTCTGGAAAGATGAGGGACTTAGCTCATTTTTAAATTACCAATATCAAATTAATCATATTATATGCTTCCCTGTCAATTTTCACCACAAACGGACGTCTCAAACTCAAGCAATTGCATATACAAAATTTAGGACTGAAACGCAAAGCTTGCAAACTTCAAAACCATTCAAATCAGTGCCCAACGGTCTAGTGTTTCGGACCAGGGGTTTACCGTTCCGAAACGTGGGTTCGTTCCGAGACCAGTATCGAAACAGGGCCTGGCAGTGGCAAAAACGTTTCGGAACGGCCTCCGCCCGTTTCGAAACTTGAAGGCCATTACAGGCCCCCGTTTCGAAACGTTAGCACCCGTTCCGATACGGACTGCCCAGAAAATGCAGATTTTGCTGGTTTAACATACAATTAACCATTCAAACACATCTCTATGACCTCCTAAACATGACAACAAGACATCATACATATAAGGTACACATTTGCATCATCAAAACTCATTCATGACATCAATTAGGAAAAACCACAAGTCTATAGGCATGCATCCTAATATTGGAAACCAACCAATCATCAAATCATCAAAGCAAACACCAAAAGGCCATTTACATGTTCAAAACATCATAGGCATCATGCCAAACTTAGGGAGTCCAAAACATCTCCCAAAAACACAACCTAGGTTCCCATTGCCAAATACCAAAAGCTAATAATGTTGTAAAAATAGTCACCATACATGAGCTTAGCCTTCCCTTGGATTCTTAGCCTCCTTGTTGCCCTTGAAACACTTCAATTCTCTGCATTATTGGTTCAAGAAAGAGAGCGTAAGCACAAATGCTTAGTGAGACATGCTCTAAAGGAACAACACAACAATGCATTTTATAAAACACCTTTCACAAGGCCTTTTCAACACATAACATCAATTCTCATGCAACAATGCATATACATCAAGCATCTCATGCTTAGATAACATCAACATATCATATTGGCTTTCAAGTTATAACCATTTTCAACATAAAACACAATCGAATACGCGGATTACAAGCGTTGTCCCATACGCTTCATACACACTACCAAACACACAAGGTGGAGTTTACCGGTACAATCACAACCCCTCAACACCCGTGATGGAGTTTAACGGTACAATCACAACCCCTCCACATCACTCATTGGTAGTTGTATAAAATCACTAACGAGAACACGAGACACATAACACAAGATCCACATATGGACATTTTAACCACCATTGTGATCTTAAACATCTCGTTAGTGTACTTTGATGGAGTTTACGGTACAATTACAACCCCTCAACATCCAAGGCGACTTAATTCACGGTGCACCCAATCCTATAGCCGGCTAACTATATCCGATTCAAGTAATTTAAAACCAACACATCACTTGCCAATATACATTAATTATCATCAATAATCCATTGTTTTAAAGCATTACTCAAAGCCATTAAACCATCATGCATCACTATGCATCAAGCCACAATTATCAATATCAAACCAAGGATCTCTTACCTTGAGCATCCCTCAACACATGGCTTTCAAAACCAGCATTAATCATGCTAAAACATGCTTTCAAAACAGAATTTAAACATGCAAATTAAACACATTGCATCCAACCAATTCATTGTTTTTCAAGAGAAAGAGATTTCCCGAAAACTTACTCTTGAGCTTAATTAAGTTGATTAGACTTAAACTAAGCTCCCAATCCTTCAAACATTTAATACAAAGCTAAAGATCCAACTCCACTCACCAATTCCGTTTCGCAAGCTTACCGAAACGCCGTTCAAGCCTCCGGATCAACACCACATGGATCCGAAGATGTCTCCCATGTTTTAAACACATCAAAGCAAAAGATTAATGCATCATCATGCATTAAAATCTTCAGCCATTACACCTAAACTCGCTGCTCTCACCAAATCTAACATTTCGGCTACCAAACACAACCGAAATCACATCCAAACTCATCCACAACATTACCCAGCCAAGATCCATCACTTCTAAACATTCTTAAACATCAATTAACATCCAAAAAGATCCTAAACTCGTCCTTATAGCCCTATCTATAACAGAACACCTAGATCACCCCAAAAACCACTATTTTCACAAGTAAAAACTTAGGAAAATCAACCTATTCGGGATTTCATTGATTAAACCTCAAATACACATCATTAAACATCCAAAATACATTAAAAAGGCATCTCAAAACAGAGCCCAAACATTCATCACGAATTTCTTCAAGATTTAATCCAAATCTCAAGTTTTAAGCCAAAATCAAGATCACAACATTAAAACCTTTTATAAAACTCAATTTAAGGATTGAGAACTTGGAAATTTCAGTAAAGAACTGAGTATTTAGAGGAGAAGAACGTTCATACCTCTAAATGTAGATTTCTCCTTGATTAGAGCCAAAATCCTTAAAAATTCAATAAGCAAATGAAGAGGATTTGATGTAGAAAGGATTAGGAATCATTAGATGTTTGAAACCTCATCATTTAGTGTGAAAATAAAAAGAAATGTTGCTGTGGAAATGTGTTTGGCTGAGGGAATTTTGAGAGAAAATGAGATGAGAAAGTTTTAGCAAAAGTTAGTTATGAAAAACTAAAATATGATTTCCCTCTTTTCTTTTAATTAATTAAACATTAAATGAGTCATTAAAATTAAGAAAAATCTGGAGAAATCCTTCCTTGGGTAAATTATCTCCTTAAAGATTCAATGTTTCAATCCTTACAAAACAGTCACCACTAAACTTTTCAAAAATTACATTTTAGTCACTAATTCAAAATGTCACACTTCCAATCCTTATTTTGTAAAATTGATTTCACCACTCTCTTATATATATTAAAAGAGGATTTTTAGATATTTTTCTATATTTTTAATGCAACCCGAACTAGGCTTTCCCTAAAACCACCTTTTATATTCGAACCGAAAATCAGACCGGTCTGGTTCAGACCCTAAACTTCTAAGCCCAAAATTGGGGTGTTACAAGGTGGGTTTTGGTTGTGATGCCATGTGAAACGGTTTTATGTAACTGAAACTAGAAAGAAAACAAAGAGATAGTAGTGGGATCAAAAAGAAGATAGCCAAGAGGTGAAAGTAAAGTAAATGAATGGAATGAGAGGGGTTTAAATAGGAGTTGTCGAGAGATGCTGTGGCGGCATTAAATGTCCAACAGTCCGACTATCTCACACACGTTACGTGATTTTATGCTTGTTATTCTCGGAGCCGTTGGCAGCTAGCCGTTGGCGGCGATCTATCTGTTACGCATTGCTGCACTGGGCTGTTGTCTCGGCGGGATGGTGGGCGGGCTCCTTGCTGGGCCTCTTTCTTGTTCCTGCTCTTTTATTCCTAAACCTGAAAAAATAAAAATAATTAAATAACTTCTGAAAAATAAAAATCTAAAAACTAATTAGATCCTAAAATAAAATAAACTCTAATCTTAATGCATAAAAATAAAATAATAAAATAAAAATTAAGTTATATTGGGAGTGCATTTGGGTGCGTCTCCCAGACATAACCACTTCCTGAGGTGGTTTGACTTTTTCTTCCCTCCTGGAGGGTCCTCTTGTTCCTTCATGTGATGCGTCACTTGATCCTTAAGCCTGCCTTTTGGTTTGTCGCAGTAGCTGCTGCCCTGACCTGTTTCTACACTGATTTTTGCAGCTCTTGCATCTGGGCATCCTTTTTCTTTTTCTGAGGGTTGTAGCACATTCATCTTGATGCTCTGGTCGTCTACCCTCATTGTCAGCTCCCTATGTTCCACATCTATAAGAGTTCTGCCTGTGGCCAAGAATGGTCGCCCAATGATGATAGGGGCTTTTTCATCGGCCTCGCAATCTAAGATGAGGAAGTCGGCTGGAAGAATCAGGTTGCCCACCTTTATTAGGATGTCTTCGTTTTTTCCCTCCAGTTGTACAAATGAATGGTCAACAAGTTTAAGCATGACAGAGGTAGGTTTGGCAGGCCCAATACCTAGTTTATCGAAAATGACCTTAGGCATAAGGTTGATGTTGGCTCCCAAATTGTACATGGCTCTAGTTTCATGTTTGCTGCCTATCCTGCATGGGATAACAAAGCTGCACGAGTCTGTCTGCTTGGGCGGCAGCTTGTTGTGCAGCATTTCCATGCACTCTTCAGTGACAGCCACTGTCTCGAACTCCCCAATCCTCTTCTTTTTAGAAACCATATCTCTGAGATGTTTGGCATAGTTTGGCATACTTTGAATGGCTTCTATTAGAGGTATGTTGATGTGCATCAATTTCAGAATATCTAGGAATTTTCTGAACTGGTGCTCTTGTTGCTATTGCTTGAGCCTTTAAGGGAATGGTGCTGGTAGGCGGATGTCCTCTATATGCTCGTTGCTTGGGGGCTCAGTCTGGGGAGGATC
Source organism: Hibiscus tridactylites (assembly GCA_958450335.1). Classification (NCBI taxonomy): domain Eukaryota; kingdom Viridiplantae; phylum Streptophyta; class Magnoliopsida; order Malvales; family Malvaceae; genus Hibiscus; species Hibiscus tridactylites. The sequence goes on along the minus strand of OY288292.1, from coordinate 11,376,293 downwards.
ATCTGCTTCAGGACTGATGTCATGCTCAGCCGCCGGGGCGGCTAGTGTTGGTGCTGGGGCGCGCTAGTGTTGGTGCTGTTGCGGCAAGCCTTTTTATGGTCTGGCTGTGTCTCCACCCTAGGTTCATCCAGCTGCTTCCCACTTCTTGTAGACATGGCCTTGCACTGCTCGTAAGTGTGTTTGGTTGCCGCCCTGAGCTACTGGATACTGCTCCCATTGTCCGGTTGCTATAGATTTCAGTGAACTGCCTAAATTGGGTTTCCAGGTTCTTTATGGCAGCCTCCTGGTTGTTCATCTTCATCTCCGTTCTGTCCATAAAAGACTCAGTTTTGTCAATAAATTTATTGGTACAAACAATAAATTCACTAGTTCTAGTCATAAAAGTTTGCAGGGTTGCTTCTAGTGAATTATTGTTTTGTGGCTGCTGAGTCTGCTGCCTGGACTGGTTCTGTTGGTAGCCTCCCTGTAGCTGTTGTGGGTTTGCATCAGTCCTTGGGTTGCTCCAAGAGAAGTTGGGATGGTTCTTCCATCCTGGGTTGTAGGTAATTATGAGCAGATCTGTTATTCTTCTCGTATCCTCCTATATAGTTTGCGGATGCGGCACAGTCAGACGAATCATGGTCGCCCCCACATTCTTCACAGAATAGCTCCATAGCCTTTACTTCGTAGACCTTCCCAGCATATTGCACAATTTTCATTACCAGCTCCGTTAGCGTGTCAAGGATGGCGTTAACTGATTCTGAGGCTTCTATCTCATTCACAGTCGCTGGCTGCCTTATGCCGCCTCGGCGGGATGTCGGGTACTTGTAGTCATTTTTAGCGGCTTGGTTTAGCAGTTGCAGTGCTTTCTCTAGGTGTCTGTCGAGAATGATCCCATTGGCCGAGGCATCTATCATCATCCGAGTTTAGTAGTTCACCCCGTTGTAGAATATGGATGCTTGCGTCCAAGCCGGAAGACCATGTAGCGGGCAGTTATTCAGCATATGTTGGTACCGCTCCCATGTTTCATACATCGGCTCGTCATCCCACTGTCTAAAGGTTGTGATCTCATTCTACAGTTTATCAGTGACATTGGACGGGCTAAATCGATCTAGGAAATGTTTACATAGCTCCGTCCATGTGTTGAAAGATCATGTCGGCTGGTTATTCAACCACTGTTTAGCCCTATCCCTTAGTGAATAGGGAAATAACCTCAGCCTCAGTACATCCTAGTGGACCCCGTGTATTTTAAATGCTCTGTAGATGTCCAGGAATCCTCTCAAATGCTGCTGAGCATCATAGTGCCCTAATGTATTGATTATATTGAACATGACAGGCTTCAGCTCGAAATGGTCTGCCCCTATATCAGGTTCCGTCACTATCGGATCGAACTCTAAGAAGTCATGTTCGAGATAATCTCTAGTAGTTTGAGCGAGCTGGGGTTGCCTGGGCAGAATATGGGGTCCTTCCTTGGTTGATCTTGCGGACCTCTGGGCAACAAGTCATGCTGCCCGCCCCGCCGTGTGCGGCACCGTTTGGTGGGTCCTCATTTACCATGTTTACCTTCGCTTTTCCCTTGTCTTGTTTGTTTTTCTTTAGGACTTCCCAGTGCTCCTTCTTAATTTCTCTTGCTTGACATTTGAAATCGTCGTAAAATAGGAGATCTCCTTTAGGGTTTGCCCTAGTCATACACTAGCAAAGGACACAATAAATTTTTTTTTATTTTTTTTATATTTTTTGATTAAAAATAAAGATAAAATAAAAAGTAAATAAAAGGTGCAGAAATTAAAAATGAAATTCGCTATTACCAATCCCCGGCAACGACGCCAAAAACTTGTAGAACGTGTAGGTGTTCCCTTTCTGTGAGAACGCAACTGCACACTCCTGCCACGTTATAGTATAAAAGATGTCGAATCCAAAGAGGATTGGTCAGCTTGGTTCAATTTGTAGTTCCTGCACAAGGTAAAGTAAAAACACAAGTAAGGTGATTGTTGAGAGAAAAGTGAAATAAAATAAAACACAAGTAATAGAAGAGGTGATTCAGATTGATAAAGAGGGTAGGGTTATGCTACCACTTAGTGTGAAACTGCGTTATATAGGCTAAGTTGTTTTGTGCTGCCACGATATGCTGCCTCGGCGGGTAATGGCGGATGACAGCTACGACCTTGTCACACGGACACAGCGGGTCTCCGCTCTTGCAACTTTCGCTGTCTCGGCAGGTGAGATGGGGAGAAGTCCTGGCGGCAAGTCTGGCAGATACTCCAAGTTCGGAAGAGAAATTCTTAAGTGATCCTTCCTATGTGTAGGCAAGGATTCTGTCACCACGTGATGTAGGCAATACCTAGCAATCTCAGCGTAAACCTAAAACAGACAATTGACGTTTGGTTGCCCCTTTTAGCCGCTAAAATTCATACTTATGTCTAAGCCGAATTAGTCAACACCTCGACATGATGAGACCGTACTTAATTCTTTCGTGAGCCTTACACTCTCGTGCCTGAAAATGGATTTCTTCAACTGGACCTTTGGAACTAATTGAATAAGTTAAGATCATGAATTAAGTAAACTTGGAATGATTTATTGAAAACATCTCAAAGACCTGATACAACCGTTTCACAACTAATTTACAACATAACCCTTAACCCAAGAGAAGTTTAGAACATGGCGGCGGCAAAGAACACTCTAGCTATGTCTATAGAAAACCTAAGATGATTTGAGCTAGGAGTACAATGAGTATTTATAGACAAATAACTAGGTTAAGTCCTCCTTAAAGTAGAAGTCCTCAAAAGTAGCTTTCCACATTTTATGTGACTTTAAACTCTAACTTCTTTGCGTTGAATGTGGACTTTATCTCGTTTGCCTTATCCTGCAAGTAACCTTGAGATCTTACTTCGGCGGCTCTGTCTGCTGCTACAGATGTGGGAAAATCAAGTGGATGGCGGCGATAGACTTAGGATTTTTAGCTCTAAAAATCATGCTCTGGTTCTCCAACTCTGTAGTTTGCTGTCGTGGACAGCAAGGTCGGCGACAGCATTACTCGGCAGCTATTCGGCAGCATTTGTCTTCAGTTGGAACTGCATTAGTACAACCCTTTGGTTCGCAGCCTCAACATTGCATCCTCAGCTCCTCTTTCCCTCTTTCAGCCTTTATTACCTGAAAACAAAAATACACTAAAATAGTATCTCTTCTTTACCAAATAAAAGATAATCTATAAAAACAAGGTAAAGTGAAAAAATACTGTAAAATGAAATGCATAAACCTAATTATGCCTAAAATGAGCTAAAAACAGTAATAATAAGAGGTGGAAGGTGCATGGAAAATAGGACTTGTGGACACTTTACAGTTGGTCAATAGGGCCAAGGATATTGAGTAGTCCTTGAGTCCAACTGTCGTGGTTGGGAATGTTAGTTTGGGAAAGAGAGTCGTTGAGTCTGATTTTTCTAGTGGTCAGAACAAGAGGTCAAAGGACAAACGTTTCAGGTCAGATCGTAAGCGAGGTGGTAGTAGTAGTAGACACGGTCAGAATGCTCAACCTTCTACTGACGTTGCAGTTGATTGTGAGCATTGCAGAAGACGCCACCTAAGGAACTTTTGGGGAACGCCTGGAGCTTGTTCTGAATGCGGATCGAGAGATCATCAGAAGCGTGATTGCCCGAAATTGGTTGGAGATGCACCGGTTCAAGCAACGCTTGATTGCACTTGGTAGAGGTTGAAGTCGTGACAAGGGTAATTTTAGAGGTGTGACGAGGGTCAAAGGATTGTTGCTCATATCGTGGCTATTCAACCAGAGAATGGAGGGCAAGCAAAGGTGTGTGCACATCGTAGGGGTCGTAATACCTACGTGATCGCAAGTACTTTTACCTTGCAGTCTTTGTTATTTTTTTTCTTTGGTTGATTGGAGTTCTACGAATTCATACATTCTAGGTAAACATGCACAGTTGTTAGATTTTCCTGTTGAGATTATTAATGTGGGTGTCTTAGTGACTATTTCCTTTGGGGGCACCGTTTCTGTTAGAAGGATGTATAGGAGATGCCCATTGATGGTTTAAGGCCATGTGTTTGCTGTTGATTTAATGGAGTTGTTGTTCCATGGTTTCGATGTCATCTTGGTAAAAGATTGGCTAAGTGAGCATACAACTGTCATGGATTTCGAAACCAAAAGGATTTCTTTGAAGCTTGTCGATGACTATGTTGTTGTTGTGCTGGGCGAGAATGCCAAATTCTTGTCTAATGTTGTTTCGGCATTACAAGCTGAGAAGTTGTTGAATTAAGGTTGTCAAGCCTTCTTGGCTTTTATGATGAATCTAGATACCAAAAGAGTTCGAGTGCATGATATTCAGATGATATGTGAATTTCCAGAAGTATTTCTAGAAGAATTACTCGGGTTACCACCGGATAGAGAAGTTGAATTCTGAATCGAGACGTACTTTAGTACGACTCTGGTGTCTATTGCTCCTTATCGCACGATGTCGAAAGAGTTGAAAACTCAATTACATGAGTTGTTGGATCGAGGTTTTATCTGTCCAAGTATCTCACCTTGGGGTGCACCAGTGTTGTTCGTAAAGAAGAAGGATGAAACCATGCGGATGTGTGTTGGTTATCAACAATTGAATAAGTTGACGATTAAGAACAAGTACCTGTTACCGGAAATTGATGATTTGTTTGACCAATTCTGAGGTGCAGTGGTGTTCTCAAATATTGACCTAAGGTCCGGGTACTATTAGTTGAAGGCTAAAGAGGTAGATGTGCAGAAAAATGCGTTTCACACAAGGTATGGGCATTATGTGTTTTTGGTGATGTCGTTTGGTTTAACCAATGTCATAGCTACTTTCATGGATATGATGAATAGAGTGTTTCATGAGTATTTGGATCGGTTTGTGGTCGTGTTTGTTGATGATATCCTTGTGTACTCCAGTACTGAGTAAGAGCATGATAAACATCTTTGGATAGTGTTGCAAGCCTTGAAAGAGAATATGTTGTTTGCTAAGTTGAGTAAGTGTGAATTTTGGCTTGAGGAGGTGATGTTTCTTGGTCATGTGGTGTTGGCGGAAGGTATTCGTGTGGATCCATAGGAGATTGAGGCTATCCTTAATTGGAAGCAACCTAAGATGGTGTCTGAAGTCTGCAGTTTCCTTGGTTTGGCTGGTTATTATCAGTGTTTTATTGATGGTTTTTCTAGAATTGCTGCTTCATTGATGAGGCCGTTGCAAAAGAATGTTTCGTTTGTTTGGAAAAAGGATCGACATCGTAGTTTTGAGAAGTTAAAGGAGGTTTTGACACACGCTCATGTGCTGATTCAACAAGTGGGAAAAGAGTTTGTTGTGTATAGCGACGCATCGTATGTTGGTTTGGGTTGTGTGCTGATGGAAGATGGGAAAGCTATGGCATATGCATCGCGACAACTAAAGGTTCATGAGCGCAATTATCCTACGCATGACTTAGAGCTTGTTGCGGTGGTGTTCACGCTAAAGATTTGTAGACACTATCTCTATGGTGAGAAGTGTATCGTTTACACTGATCAAAAGTGTTTTAAGTATTTAATGTCTCAAAAGAAGTAAAATATTAGGCAACAGAGTTGAGTTGCTTAAGGATTATGATCTAACAATCGAGTATCATCCTAGAAAAGATATCATTGTAGCGGATGCTTTGAGTTGTAAGGCAGCTGTCGAGCTTAGAGTGATGTTTTCTAGGTTAAGTGTGATACAAAATGGTGGGTTGTTGGCAGATTTGCAAGTTAAGCCAACGTTGTCTTAAATGATTAAAGCCAGGCAACCATATGATGATGCGTTGGTTCCGCATGTAAAGGACATTTCATATGGTAATCCAATAGATTTTCATTTTAATGATGAGGGTGTTTTTTGTTTAAGGGTCGAATAGTTGTGTCAGAAGATGTGGATTTGAGGCGCATCATTCTGACTAAAGCTCATTCTAGTCATTTTTCTATTCACCCTGGTAGGACCAAAATGTATCGTGATTTAAAGAAAGGGTATTACTGGGTTGGTTTGAAAAAGGATGTAACAGAGTATGTTGCTCGTTTTTTGTGTGTCAGGGAGTTAATGATGAACATCAGTTTCCAGCTGGTTATTACAACCTATTTGGATTCCAGAGTGGAACTGCGAAAGGATCACTGTGGATTTTGTGACGGGGTTGCCTCTGATGCCGTCTAAGAATAATTTTATATGGGCGATTGTTGAACATTTTATGAAGTGTGCGCATTTCCTAGCTGTGCATACGACGTATACATTGGATAAGTTGGCAGAGATGTATATCGCTGAAATTGTAAAGTTGTATAGAGTTCAAAATTCTATTATTTAGAGATTCTCGCTTTACGTTAAGGTTTTGGGAGAGCCTACAGACAGATTTGGGAACCATGCTTAATTTTAGTACCTCCTATCATCCTCAGGCTGATGACAGTGTTAACGTGTTATTCAGATTTTGGAGGACATGTTACGGTGTTGTATCATTGAGTTTCAAGTGACTTGGGAGAAGTAACTTCCATTGGTGGAGTTTCTTATAATAACATTTATCAAGAAAGTATACAAATGGCTCCCTATGAAGCTCTTTATGGACATAGATGTCAGACGCTGCTTTGTTGCGTGGAGACATGTGAGAAGCATGTCATCGGGCTTGATTTGCTTAGAGGTATGAATGCAAAAGTGAAGCTTATTAGTGATCGTTTGAAAACGGCTTCGAATCTTCAGAAGTCTTATGCGGATTTGAAACGAATGGAGATCGATTTCGTCGTAGGGGATAAATTGTTTTTGAAGGTTCTCTCTGGAAAAAGGTTATGAGGTTTGAGCGTAAGGGTAAGTTAAGTCCTAGGTTCATTGGACCATATGAGGTGATTGGGCATGTTGGTCCAGTTGCTTATAGGTTGAAGCTTTCAACTGAGTTGGAAAAGATACAAGATGTTTTTCTTGTGTCTATACTGCGGATGTATATGTTAGATTCGTCGCATGTTGTGCCAATTGAGGAAATTGAGTTGTTTCTAGATTTGTCTTATGACGAGGAACCTATAAAGGTGTTGGATTCTAGTACAAAGGTTCTTTGAGGTAAGACCATAGATTTGTTCAAGGTATTGTGGCGTCATCGAGGAATCGAGGAAGCCACAAGGGAGACAAATGAGGACATGAAGAAATAGTTCCAACATCTTTTTCCTTCAGGTAAATTTCGCGGATGAAATTTCTTAAGAGGATGAAAGTTGTAACGCCCCAAAAATAGGCTTAGGAGTTTTTGGTGGTTTAGGTTCGGACCAGAGAACTGGGTTTAGCGATTAAAATACGTTTTGGGAAAATAAACATTTTTGAAATGGGAATTTCAAAGGGATAAAATTCGGTTAAAGCTTTTAAAATGTTTAATAATTATATGAAGTGTTATGGGTTTAAAATTGTAAATCAATTCAAGTGATTGAGGTGACATTTTTGATTTAGTGACCAAAATGTAATAAATGTAAAACTATTTTTAATGACTAAAGTGTAATTGGGCCAATACTAAGAATCCTTAGAGAGCTGCTTTTCCAAATGTTTCAATTAAAACTTTTTCACCTTAATTGAGTTAGGTTTTGACAGTTAATTGTTTTTCCAAATCATTTTGCTATTCTATCAATTTTCTTGGATTTCTCTTCTCATTTTCTCCCATTTTCCATCGCTTATTCCCAAACAAGATTTTAGGATTTCTTTTCTATTTTTCAATGTAGATTGCATTATTTGATTCCTCATCTATTTCCTAACAAAACCTTGTTGAGATTTCATAAAGATCTCATCTATTTTCCAAGTTACTTTCAAGAGAAAACTTACGTTAATTTTGGTGGAAGGTTCTTCAAAGGTAAATTTCTTCCTCTCTGTTAAAACTAAGGTTCTTTATTGATATTCTCCAGTGATTGGCTTGTGTTTTGTGGATTATAACATGGTTTTGCAATTTAATTCAATAAAGTGAGATTAATTGATGATTTTGATTTTTGCTTAAACTCTTGTTTTACAAGATGTTTTTTAGAGATTTCTTTTGGGTTAATTCACATTTTGATGGTATAAATATAATGTGAAATGAGACTTTCTTAATCAATCCCGAAACTATTTAATTGACTAATTTCTAGGGTAGTTTAAGAGTGGTTTTGGGGTTGTTTAGTAGATTCTTGATTGTTGGTGGTATAAGGATGGTTGTAATATGTTTTTGGATGTTCTTTGATGTTGTTAAGATGTTAGAATCGTTAGGTTGTGGTTGGAGATCGTTTGGATGTTGTTTGGAGTAGTTTTTATATGATTTTTGGATTCAATTTCATAGAGGTTGTAGGGGATGATTGTAGGCTGATGTTAGAATGCATTTTAATGGATTTTGCCTCTAGTTTTGTGTTTCCAAAATAGGGGAGGATCAAGCCTAGCTCATTTTATGGAAGTCATCTCGTTTTGGAAGTTTGGAACGCAATAGCAAGTGAGGCGTTGTGTATCGGTGAGTGTAAATGTGCTTCGGGCACTCTTAAAGGTTTGAATAAGGAGTTGGGAGTTTAGATTAAGCCTAGCAAACTTAGCTAAACTCGAAAGTAAGTTTTCCCTAATTTAGCATTGGATATCAGTTTGATGTGCGACTTGAATTACATGTTTTTGGTTTAAAAGCATGGATTGGTTTACTTACTGTTTATGCATCTTTTAAATGATATGCATGGATTTATCAAGTATATGGATGCTTAGAGCATTGAGAAATGGTTCCTAAATGGAATGTGGTTGCTGCCTTCGGCAATGTGATATTTGCATGTAGAAATATTTTGTTAAATGCATATGGAACTCAGTAAGAAATTGTTTAAAAGTGTATATTGGCTATGTGACAAATGGAAATAATGTATCGGATATAGTCCGCAAGCCGTAGGGTTTAAAGTGCACTGTAATATGTAAAGTCGAACACACCCCGATCCTTGAGGAAAGTAGTTTAACTAGGCTACTCAGACTGTTGGATATCACTTGTGGTTTGCGGTTTAACTAGGCAACCTAATCGATGGTGTACCTTAAGATAGGATAGAGGTGAGCCTATCCGGATCAAGGTATGACTTGGTAGAGGTGAGTATATCGGGAGATCCATGTATCCAATGTGGTTTTAATGAAACAATGGTTTATCTAATTGTCACATTACTTGCTAATATATGTGAATCAAGTAGATTATATTTGCATATGGTTGTTATGCAAACCATGGTTTGAAAAGGGATTTTCAAGGTTGTTTGGCTTTATACTCATGTTTTTATTGCATTGATGAATTTGGAGGAGTGGCACCACTAAGCATATGTTTTCTTACGCTCTCATTCTTCTTTGCAGAGAATTGAGGATTGTGGGAGCATTAGAGTGAGGAGATCCTAAGACATCATTTGACTTTGAGTATGGTTTTAGCTTAATGTTGTTGGTAATAAGGCAACGTGGTGTCCAAGTTTGGGGATTTTTACTTTGATTGCTTTTGCTTCCAAGGGTTGCAACATGTTGGTTGATAGATTTCTATTTAGATTTGGGGCGTGGACTGATGATTTCATGTAACCCCCTTAAACTCGGCCTAGTTGAAAAGACCGAATTTAGGAAGTTACAATTGAAAACGTTTTCCTCAAGAAAGCTAATTTTAAAAAGATATAATTTGAATTAAAATAAAATAACATAAATTTAATAATAAATAAAAATCTAAATATCATAATAGATATTCGAATAATTATATAAAATATCTGAATTAAATTAACAGTAGATGAATGCTAAAAATAATCTCAAAATATAAATAGTCTAAAATTACATCAATGTCCCAAAATAATAAATAGAAATCTGATTAAACTAAAATAGTTTCGTGCTGAATAATAAAATAACCGGATAAAATTTGAGATCCTCCAAGTACCACGTCGCCTAAAGCCCAAAGATATCTGTAAGACGAAACCATGGGGGAGTAAGCTAAAGAGCTTAGTGTACCTCTAAAGTGCAAGAAAATCATAGTCGTAAAAATATAGTAATATTTTCTTAAAATTCTTTAAAGCATGGCACATAAATCACAAGCGCAACGCAATGCACCCAACTAGAACCGCCAAGAGGAAAGTTCCCCAGAACTCCTCACTACAACCGCCAATCCGAAGTGAAATTCAGCCCGAAGGGTGAAACCACTGAACTTCCCCGAACAAATCCCAATCAATGCTCATACAATGGTATGATGATTAGAAATCAAATTTCATAAACAAAGTTCCATAAATCCGATATTCTGTAAACATACTTCATAAATCATAGTCCATAAGTCCATAAATCATAGTTCATAAATCATAGTACATAAATCATAATTCCATAAATCTGATGTTTCATAAATCATACTTAAAACACATTCTGAAAACATATGCATGTGATGCCAACCATACAAACAATAATGCATCAACATAGAGAAACATGTAGCACAGTAAGAAAACACACCTTAAGCAGCAATAGCTCTAACGTCGGGATGAACGCCTCTCGCGTTCGGATCTAGTTAAATCGAAACCTATGATATAAAATTCTACATAAGAATCGAACACTATGCCACCAATTAACACTAGTACTAATCTAAAAGAATACTCACGTGTAGTCCTTGTGGTACGTGCACGGTTAGATCGAACATGCGAAAGAGGTGGTAGTTCGTCTTCTTTAAAATCAATGTCGTCTAAAACACATTTACATTGTATCAAATCTTATATCCAAATCCTTCAAAAATTAAGGTTGTGCGATGCTAGAGACTCACCAAAGTTCGATTGAAATAAGAAGAAAAATAATATCGATAGGGAGAGAGAGGCGTGCGGCTGCGCATGGTTTTGAAATTGTTTACACGTTTCACGTAATAAATAGGGTTGTAATACCTAAAATTTTTGGTAAATTGCAAAAGAAGCTATTGCAATTAATAAGGGTTTGTAAAGTAGCACCTAACTATACTTAATTTATATAATGACCCCTATAATTCTAAATTAACTCAATTAAATCCTTTAACAACAATTAGGTTCCCAAATTCGAATTCCTAAAATTAATTTAGGGTTTTTAACCTAAATTCCCAAATTTCTTAACTATGGTTTCATATCAAAATTTGCAATTCCTAGGGTTTTGAATTTAGTGATTTCAAAATTAGGGTTTTTAATTGGGGCTAAATTTTGGGATGTTACATTTCATGCTTTGTTTCTATTCCGAGCATGTTGGTTGGATTGTTTAGGAAACATGCCTATAGTTTACGCTTTTGTTTTCGAAAAGGCATATGTGATGTTTTGGTATGTTGTGGATGTTAACATTTTTATGCTAAATATGTTTAGTATGCTTTCTAGGATGTTTGGGGAAATCTTGTATTGATTTGAAGGTCAATAACCAGATAAATTGGATATTACAGGCCTATGGTATCAATATGAGGTTCCCTATATTGATACTTAGGCCTGAAACATGTCTGGCAATTGGGGAATATGGCATGCGTACCAATACACGAGCAAGTGTACCGGTACGTGTAACACCCCGAATTTTGGACCTAGATGTTAATCGGGAAGGTTAGACAATTCGGGAGAACCGGGTTAGTCGATTCGAGCTAGTTTCAAGATTTAATTGATATTAAATGTTTTAATGATGAATAAAATATGGAAAATGTTGGAAAATGCCTAATGATTATAACTAGGGATTTGGTAAAGTCAATTTGAAGAAATAAATTTAGATTTAATGAAATTTTTGGTAGTGACCAAATTGTGAAGTTTTAAAACTATTTTGAGTGACTATTTTGTAAATGAGTCAAGACTTTGAATCTTTAAGGAGCTGGTTTACCAAAGCTTTAAATCAGACTTTTCCCTTGATTTAGGCTATTTTAAATGATTTTGAAAAGAATAATAAATGGGATTAAGAGGGATTTAATAAAAGAAAGTTTTATTAAACAAATCACTTTTCTTACGTAACTACTTTTGCTCTCAACTTTCTCCCAATTTTCTTAGCATTCAAAATACATCTTCTACTCTAAAATGATCAGAAAATAACTCTCTTGATTTCTCTTTTTGATTCTTCCCTCAATTATTGATTTTTTTCTTGTAGATTTCACTTAAATCATGCGAATTAAAGGGAAAGCCAACCATTAGAGGTGATTTTCATTTCTCTCCTCTAATCAAAGGTTATTTATTGAAATTCTCAAGTTCTTGACTCTTTTGATTTGTTTTCTAATGAGTTTTAATGATTTAATTGTGGAAATTGGTTAAATCAATGTTTAATTAATGAGATTATGTGATTTTCATATTGGATCTGCTTTGATGAGTTCTTGATCGATTCTAAACATGATTTTGATGTTAATATGATGGTTTTAACATTAGAATCTTGAAACTATGTGAATCTCTAATTTTCTAGGTTGATAGTTATGTGTTTTGAGGTGTTGAGGTGGTTTAATGTATGTTGGAGATATAAGGTTGAAGTTAGGTTGCTTTTGGATGTAAATTAAAGGTAATTAATGGATTAAATCATTAGGTTTTGGTTGGGTCAAGTGTGGATGATGATTAATGTTGATTTCGGTAGTTTTAGAGAGGTTTCGGCTAGTGTTTGAAGAGGATTGTTATGAATTGATGTTGCTGAGTTTGTGAATGCATTTTGATGCATTGAATCCTCTATTTTTGTGTGGTAAAATCTGGGGAGGTAAATCCTCAAGCTTGTAGCATTGTTTTCTGAAGCTTTGGATGAGTGAATCGTATCGGCGAATGAGGCTTTCCGTTGTTACTGAGTGAGAACGTAGAATTCAGCTTTGAAATGGTTTAAAGGTTGTTTTGGGAGTTTAAACTTAGCTTGAAATGCTAGTTTAAACTCGAAAATAGGTATATTGAGATTTCTCCCTCGATCTTGATTTGGCGAAATTGGTTTTATGCACTTGTTTTTGAATTACATGGTACCTACTATTTAATCATGTTTTAAGTATGTTTAATACTGGTTTTTGATCTTATAATGATGATGTATGCATTGGTAAATGATTCATGTAAGTATGATTTATACTTGTTAATGCATAGTTTGATGCATTAGAAAATTATTTTGAGATAATGCTTATAAAAACAGTACATGGCTATAATGAATTATATTGGCAAGTGATATGGTTTAAATTGTTATCGAATATACTTGGTCGACCATAGAATTGATAGTGCACTATAAATAAGTCGCCTCGGGTGTTGAAGAGTTTATGTGTATCGTATACTCCACCACAAGTACCCTAACAATCGAGGGGTTATATGGTACCGAAAACTCCCGTTTGTGGATTATGCATCTAACCGATGATTGAGGTTATGATTGTACTCGGTTGTGAATGTACCATGAATTTCGGTTGAGATAACATGAAGTGTTGAGAGGACACTTTTTGAATCCTTGTATCCGATGTAACGTTTTGGAAAGTGGAATTGGTTTATAATCACTTGAAAGCCAATATGATTGTTAATGTATCATGTTGATGTATTATAATGTTGGTTTGTACATGTTTACTCTTTAAGTCTTGCATATGGGTTATTATGTATGTGAAAGCTTAAATTGAGGGTTAGCAAATGGGATTTTGCTATTAATCCATGATACATTTTGCATATGATTTAATATGTTGTTTTGGAAATGTTAAGTGCATGGTTTTCATGGCATGATGTTTTGAAAGATGATTGAAATGGTTATTTCAATGTGTTTTGGGAAAATGGTTTAAATTCAATTGATGATGTTTTGTTTTGAGCACTCCTCACTAAACCTAGTGTGCTTACGCTCTCTTTGTCCATCAATGCAGAGAATTAAAGGTTGGAGGCAGCGAGCAAGCGAAGCGAAATCCAAGGACTTTGTCTAATTGAAAGTATGGTTTTAAACTAGACTAGTAGTAATAAAGGCAATGGGGGTACATTGTTGATTTGAGATGGATTTTGCTAAACTCCCTATTTGAGCAAGTTTGTATTGTTGTTTTGGGTTTGTAAATGGTCTTATATGTTTGGTAATTGCTTTGGACTATGCTTTGGATGTTGAATGGTTTGGTTTCTAGGAAGCATGCCTCTAGACTTTATTTTAAAGCATGATGCCTTTGATGATGATTCTGTGAAGTTGTGTTAAGAATTGATCCCCTTGTAATGTTGTGAATGTGTTTACATCATGTTCGTTTATGTTCGAATCCTTGAAAGTGTGAAAAAATAGAAAAATTGGACATTACAGGTCTGAGCGTATCGATACATGTGTGTCTGTATCAATACGGGTATGCATTTTCATGAATGGTGTATCAAAATAGGGGGAGGTGTACCGATATGGGTCTGTGCATTTTGGCTAGGCATTTCAATACGAGTTTGAGCTATTGAAATATGGAATTTGAGAATTATAAAAGCGTACCGATACACTTGCTCGTGTACCAATACAGGCAGTTGTTAGTTCAGTTAATGTGAAGTTTGGAAGTTTCAATTTCTTATGTTTTAGTCCCTGATCTTTCTGAACACAATGATATGAGTTTGGATGATCGTTTGGAGCTAAAATTTGGTATGAAGGCATGAAACCTGACTAATTGAGTTTTGGTAACTTCAAATCTAATTAAGTCCTTGTAATTTTCTTAATTTTTGATTCGGTTTTTAAGTGTTCGCTTTTGCAATTGAATGTCTTACGGTGTCCGAATTTAGTGAGAATTGAATCGTTGTTAGTATGCTCACCTTAGGTTAATTCGAGTGATCTTTTCACGGGTTTGTTTTGGCAAACCCAATGTAGCTTGCTCGGTTCGGTTTGGCGGCAAGGCCGGGTCGAGGGGGTTACAGTACGGGTTTTTGGCTACGGGAATTTGTATTTCGGCAAATTAAGCCTGGGTACCGATACGACTAAAGGGTGTATCGATACGGGCCTTATGTATTCAGACATGCGTATCGGTACGCGTATAAATGTACCGTTACATGCCTTGTTATAAGGCCTAGTATCGGTACGGTATCCCGTGTACCGTTACCGAAGGCAGTTATGTTAGTTATTTGGTTGTTGTAGATTGAGATTCTTTCATTTTGGTCCTTGATTCATATGTATGCAAATTGTACGTATTCGAATGATTCATTTTAGCCGAAATTGAACTTTTGAGCATGAAACTTGACTAATTAAGGATTGGTAACCGTAAACCTAAGTAGGTCCTTGTAATTTTCTAAATTTGCAATTTGGTCCTTAAATTACAAATTCTCCAAATTGCAAATTCATACAATTGGATGTCGATTCATTTTTCGTTTCAGACGCAAATTTAACTGTTGCCAATTTAATCATTCTAGGTTCTAATGTTGCATCTAGATAAGATAAAAAGAAAGAAAATGGGCCTAATTTAAGTTATTCGGTTCAGGTTTGTTTCGGCAAACTTAATGTAGCTCGTTCGGTTCGGTCTAGCACCTAGGTCGAGTCAAGGGGGTTACAAGAGAGATTCAAAGCTCGGTTGGTAGCCAAAGGATTTACCCAGTCCGATGGGGTAGACTACCATGAGACATTTTCACCTATGGCTAAGTTAAATATTATTAGGTACTACTATCTTTAGCTGCAAATGAAGATTGGAAGCTACATCAATTAGACATCAAAAATGCATTCTTGAATGGAACCCTTGAAGAGGAAGTGTATATGCAGATTCCATAAGGTTTGGAAGATCACTCGATGAAAAAAAGTATGCAAGCTAAAAAAATCCTTATATGGGTTTAAACAACCTCCAAGAGCATGGTTTGATAGATTTGCTAAAGCAGTTGTGAGGAATGGATACAAGCAATGCCAAGCAGACCATACACTGTTTACAAAAGTCACGTCAGACTAGAAGAAAACCTTTTTGATTGTTTATGTCGATGACATGATAATCACTGGTGACAACATTGAAGAAATTGAAAGATTGAAGAAATTCCTAGCAAGGGAATTCGAGACTAAGGATCTTGGAAGTCTTATATATTTTCTGGGAATGGAGGTTTCCAGATGAACTAATGGGATTGTGATTACAGAGGAAATATATTATGAATTTGCTCTCAGAACTTGGGATGCTTGGTTTCAAACTAGTAGATACTCTCATGGGTTCGAACTTGAAAATGAGAAGAGATGAGATGAGAAGCCTTATGAATAGGGAATCATATCAGAGACTTGTGGGAAAACTGATTTATCTTTCCCTCACATGACCATACATAGCCTACTTAGTTAGTATTGTCAGTTAGTACATGAGTGACCCTAGAGAAGAACATTTAGAAGCAATCAACATGATTCTTAGATACCTAAAGTTTGCACCTGGTTATAGTCTAATTTTTAGGAAAAACAAGGGCAGATTAGTGAAAATATACACTAATTTCAGCTGGTCAGGAGAGTTAGCAGATAGAAAATCTACCAGTGGATATTGTTCCTTTGTATGGGGCAATCTAGTGACTTGGAGATGTAAAAAATAGACTATGGTGTCTCGAAGCAGTGCAAAATCTGAATATAGAGAAATGGAACTTGGAAATTGCGAAGGAATGTGGTTAAAGAAACTTCTATCAGAATTGGAACTAGATGAAAGTCGGATTTTCGAATTATTTAGTGATAGTCAATCATCAATCAGTATTGCTAAAAACTAGTCCAACATGATAGGATCAAGCACATGGAGATTGATATACATTTCATCTATGAGATGGTTAACAATGGAGTTGAAAAGCTTCATTATGTTCCAACAAAAAATCAGCTTGTAGACGTTCTCACCAAGGCATTACCCAGAATAACTTTCGATGACTTCACATCCAAGCTAGGAGTATATACATATACTCACCAGCTTGAGGGAGAGCGTAGGTTAGAGACGTGTAGAGGTTTAATTCTGCTATTGTAAATATTATCCTAATTAATAGTTTAAATGTATAGTAACTCTATCTTTACTGTAGATAAAGATTAACTCTTGGAGAAGACTATTAGAACTCAAACTCTTTGTACTTAGTCTATTAAAAACTCTTCATATGTACAATTGTTTTAATGAAATTAATCAACAGAGAATAACTCTCGTTTCTCTGCACACATTCCTATGTTCTACATACATGAACTTTATGCATGTGACCCTAAATTCTAAAATATGTTTTGTCTGGTTTACAATTTAATCCCTAAACTTTGATTTTGTTGCAATTTGGTCCTTAATCATGGATTCAATATTAAATTTGGTTATGACATGATTAGTTGGTAAATTAGAACAATATGGATCATGTGTTCATAATAAATTGCATGTTCAAAGTATGTTTCAAGAAATTGAATGTCCAATTCAAGTTTCCGATAACATCTCTGACTCGTTTCTCTTCCAAACCGGGTAGGGGTGTTACAGGGATGGTTTTCGTTTGGTATTTATTTTTGTCACTGCATTTCTTTATTTTTACTAACTTTATTTTCTTTTGTTTTGTTATTTTTTAGGTGTTCTACAAATAGAGAGCAACAACTATGTCGGAGGATAAATGTGGAACCATTTAAGATTACATAATGTCCAACTATGATTTTCAATATTCGATTCCACGAGTTGTTCAACTACAAGCTACTCCGAGAATTAATGAGTGGGATGAAGTTTCCGCTCTTAAAACTCAAGTTTATTCTCTTGAAAATAGGATCAAAAATATGCAAGGGGCTAATAAAGTTACACCTATTCAAGTCGCTCAATAAGTTGATGTTGTAACACCCCAATTTTGGGCTTAGAAGTTTTGGGTTTTGACCGGGTCGGTCGGATTGCGGTTCGAATATAAAAGAGTGTTTTTAGGAAAGCCTAGTTCGGGTTGCGTTAAAAATATGGAAAAATATCTTAAAATACTCTTTTATTATATATAAGAGAGTGGTGAAATCAATTTTACAAAATAAGGTTTGGAAGTGTGACATTTTGGTTTAGTGACTAAAATGTAATTTTTGAAAACTGAGTGACTGTTTTATAAAGGATTGAAACTTTGAATCTTTAAGGAGCTATTTACCCAAAAGAGTTTCTCCAGATTTTTCTTGATATTAATCAAATTAATTAATGGATTTAATTAAAGGTAAAAGGGAGGGAAAAAGATATTTTGTCATTTTAACTAACTTTCTCCAAAATTTTCCATTTCTTTTCTCTCAACTTTTCTCTCAACCCAAACACTATTCTCCAGCAAAATTCCCTCTGATTTTAACATCTAAAGATGAGATTTCAACCTACATTTGATCTCTAATCATTTCTTCAACAAAACCTTAGCATTTACTTATTGGATTTTCAAGAATCTTGGTTCCAAAAAGGGAGAAACTCGAGTTTAGAGGCATGAACGTCCTTCTCCTCTAAATTCTCATTTCTTTACTGAAATTCCCAAGTTCTCAATCCTTGATTTGTGTTTTACTAAAGGTTTTACAATTGTGTTCTTGATCTTGGCTTTAAAATGCAAGATTTTGTTTAATTTTGATGAAATTCGTATGAATTGATTGGGCACTGTTTTGAGATGTCATTTTAATGTAAAATGGATGTATAATTGATGAGAAATTGAGGTTTAATCAATGCAATCCCGAATAGGTCAATTTTCCTAAGTTTTGCTTGAGTTTTTGGTGGTTTTTGGAGTGATCTTGATGATCTACTATAGCTGGAGGTATAAGGACGTGTTTAGATCCTTTTTGGATGTTAATTGAGGTTTAAGAATGTTTAGAATTGATCGATCTTGGCTGGGTAATGTTGTGGAGGTGTTTGGATGTGTTTTCGGTTGTGTTTGGTAGCCGAAAATGGAGTGTGGATGAGAGCAGCGAGTTTAGGTGCTTTGATTGAAGATATTAATGCATGATGATGCATTAATCCTCTGCTTTGATGTGTTTAAAATAGGGGAGACATCTTTGGATCCTTGTGGTGGTGATCCAGAAGCTTGATCGGTGTTTCGGCAAGTTGCGAAACGGAACCGATGAGTGAAATTGGGTTTTCAGCTTTGAAACCAATGTTTTGAAGGTTTGGGAGCTTAGTTTAAGTCTAAGCAACTTAGCTAAGCTCAAGAGTAAGTTTTCGGAAAAACTCACTTTTTGTTGAACCATGAAATGGTTGTTTGCAATGTGGTTGATTTGCATGTTTTAAATTCTGTTTTGAGAGCATATTTAAGCATGTTATTTGCTGGATTTATAAGCCATGTGTTGAAGGATGCTCAAGGTAAGAGATCCTTGTTTTTGAGCATTGTTAAGTGTGGTTTTTGATGCATGGTGATGCATGATGATTATGGCTTTGTTAAATGCTTTAAAACAGTGGATTATTGTTGTTAAATGATGTATATTGGCAAGTGATGTCTTGGTTTAAAAGTACTTGAATCGGATATAGTTAGCCGGCTATAGGATTGGGTGCACCGTGAATAAATTCGCCTTGGATGTCGAGGGGTTGTAATTGTACCATTGGCTCCATCCAAGTACACTAACGAGATGGTTAAGAACACCATGGTGGTTAAAAGTCCATGGGTGGTTCTTGTGTTAAGAACACTATGGTGGTTAAAAGTCCATAGATGGTTCTTGTGCTAAGGTTACAAAGGTGGTTAAAAGTCCTTGTGTGAGCCTTGTGTATTGTAAGATCACAATGGTGGTTAAAAGTCCATGTGTGGATCTTGTGTTGTATGTCCCGTGATCTCGTTAGTGATGTTATAAAACTACCAATGTGTGGTGTTGAGGGGTTGTGATTGTACCATTGCTCCACCTTGATATTGGTAGTGTGTATGAAGCGTATGGGACAACGCTTGTAATCCGCGTATCCGATTATTGTCGTTTGTGAATTGGTATTGGAAAAATGATTGTGATTATCACTTGTGGACAATATGACATGTTAATGATTTGAAGCATGAAATGCTTGGTTTATATGCATATGTGCATGGCTAAATAATGTTTTGAGCTAAGGTTTCTAAAATGTGTTTTATAAATGCATTATTGAGATGTTTTAAATGAGCATTCCTCACTAAGCTATGTGCTTACGCTCTTTCTTTTCTTAAACCAATAATGCAGAGCATTGAAGTGCTTAAAAGGGCAGCAAGTGGTCAAGAATCCAAGTGAAGAACTAAGCTCATGTATGGTGAAAGTTTCTTAACACTATTAGCTTTTGGCATTTGGCAATGGGGAACCTATGTTGTTGTTTTGGGAGATGTTTTGGACTTCCTAAGTTGGTTTATGCTTTTGATATTGATGGAATATGTAAATGGCCTTTGTGAGGTTGGTTTGGAGCTTTGATGTTTGAATGGTTTTTCAATATAGGATGCATGTCTATAGAATTGGGTTTTTCCTTGTTTGATGCTATGTTCGAGAATTGATGATGCTAGTATGTTCCTTAAGTATATAGTGGCTTGCCGGTATGTTTTGAGGGCCTTTGGAGTATGTTTGATGGGTTGAAAGCATGATAAACCAGAAAAAAAATCTGCAATCTGGGCAGCCTGTTTCGAAACAGGTGCTACCGTTTCGGAACAGAGGGCCTGAAATGGCCTTGGCGTTTCGAAACGGGTAGAGCCGTTCCGGAACGGTTTTGCTACTGCCAAGCCCTGTTCCGGAACATGTTTCGGAACGGTCCCGCTTTTCGGAACGGATCATCCCCGTTTCGTAACACTCGACCGTTGGGCACTGAAATTGACGGTTATTTGTTCTGCAATCTTTGCGTTTTGGTCCTGAACCTTGTATATGCAATTGTATGAGTTTGGAGTGTCCGTTTGAGCTGAAATTTGGCAGAGAAGCATGAAACATGACTAATTTCATAATGGTAACTGAAAAGTTGGTTAAGTCCTTATAATTTTCAGAATTTACATTTTGGTCCCTAAATTCATGTTTTGTGCAATCGAGTCCCTAATTGTTTTCTGATTGCTGTGATCTTTGAGTATGCTGATCTGGTGATCATATCTAGGGTTAATGTGCATTTAGATAAGATTAAAAATAAAAAAGGGTCGTTAATCAAGGTTGACTTTCGTGTTGACTTTGGTTTTCCCCGTGTAAACTTCTTAATTCGGTTCAACCGTCTGGGCCGGGTTAAGGGGGTTACATTTTTTGGTATCAAAGCCGAGTTCTCGAGTATTTGGGAATGGTTATGTGGGTGATTAATGTATGTATGCTTGTATGCTTGTTGAATGAAAGCATGTTGTGTGAATTGTAAATATGATACAATTGTGGTGCATGCTGTGGTGAAGCATGATAGAGGGGCCCATTGCCAAATCAAAGTTAATGAAATGATGTTGTTTTTAGTTGGAAATGAGCTTGAGTACTTGGATTGCTTACCTTGTTGAGCTTGATTTTGTTTATTGCATTGTGGATGTGTTGTTAGTGAATGGCACCTCGTAGAGAAATCAGGGTTAATACGCGAGCTATGGCTCAAAATGATAATGAGGAGAATGCTGAAAATGCAGTGGATTTACCTCCTCCGCCTGGTGGTGGTGGTGCTGGGGGTGAAGGAGCTGGTGTTGCAGCTGGTGTTGGGGTCGCTGGACCTAAAGCTGGTCAGGGGCAAGCTGTTCCTGACATGTCGATGTTGATACAAGCTATTGCTGGTGCTTTTCGAGCAGCGGTAGCTGGAGCTCAAGGAGCTGGGCATCAGGGAGATGCTGGAGTTAGACTACCTTTGGAACGTTTGCGCAGTCTGGGAGGGACTGAGTTTAGGGGTTTGTCTGCTGAAGGTTCTGAGTCTTGGTTGGAAAGTACCAAGAGAATCTTGGGTCAAATGAACTGTAATGAAGTTCAGAAGCTGGGCTGTGTAGTATCTCTGCTACAGGACGATGCGTATACTTGGTGGACAACCACTATCTCCGGAATGGAAGATTCTGAAGTGACTTGGACGTTCTTTCAGAACGCGTTCAAGAGAAGATATCTGGGTGTGAGGTACCTAGATGAGAAGAAAATGGAATTCATGTCTCTTACTCAAGGGAACATGTCTGTAGCTGAGTACGAAGATCAGTTTGTTCGGCTTAGTCAGTACGCACCTGAGCTTGTCCCGGATGAGCGGGAGAGGTGTGAAAGGTTCCGTTATGGTTTGGTGACGGAAGTGAAGACGTATATGTTGGCTGCTGAGTATAATGATTTTGATGTGTTGGTGGGTAGAGCAAAGGACATTGAGATGAATTTGGGTTTATCTTCTAGAAGTGTTGGGTCTAGTGCTGGTAAGCGGGTTGCCGAGTATAGTTCTGGTGGTGGACGGAACAAGAGAGGACGTGATCGGAATATCAGTCTTCTGCTAAGCGAGGAGGTGGTCAAGGTGTGCTTGTTCAGGGAGACAAGGCGAGAGCTGAACCGAACGCATGTTGGACATGTGGATCGCGTGGCCATATGAAGCGTGATTGTCCTCGAGCGGCGAGGGAGGTGCAGGCTCTTGTTGTGGCGGATGGTAACTCGTGCTAGAACTGTGGATCAGCGGATCACATGAGGAGGGAGTGTCCTATGTTGGTCGGTTGTGGCCAAGGACGTGCTCCTGGAGTTGTTGCACCATAGAGAGGTCGTGGGCGCGACCGTGGTAACTTCCAGCGTAGAGAGGATGGTGGAAGGAATGTGGCTCATGTTGTAGCTGTTCAGCCTGAGGCTGGTGGCCAAGCCAGAGTGTTTTCTCAGAGGGAGGGGAGGAATGACACGAATGTGATCGCAGGTACTTTTACTTTGCAATCCTTGTCATTACTTTCCTTGATTGATTCTGGATCTACACACTCGTACATTTTGTGTGAGCATGCTGAATTGCTTGGTTTGCCTGTTGAGTTTTTGGATGTTGGTATGCGTGTCACTAGTTCTTTTGGTGAGACTGTGGTGACTCGAAAGCTTTATAGAAGATGTCCTTTGGTTGTGCAAGATCATGTTTTTCATGTTGATCTTATGGAATTGCCTTTCTATGGTTTTGATGTAATCCTTGGTATGGATTGGCTTGTTGAGCATCGAACTGTGGTAGACTGTGAGAATAAGCGAGTTTCGTTGAAGCTTGCGGATAATTACGAGGTTGTTGTGGTTGGTGAGAATGTGAAGTTTCTTGCCAATGTGGTGTCTACATTGGAGGCGAGCCGAATGCTGAGGCAAGATTGCGAATCTTATATCGCTTTTGTGATGAATCCTAGTTCTAAGGAGTTGCGTGTGCAAGATATCAGGACTGTGCGAGAGTTTCCTGGCGTGTTTCCTGAGGAGTTGCCTGGATTGCCTCCAAATCGCGAAGTGGAGTTTGGGATTGAGTTGTATGAAAACACAACTCCAGTGTCTATTACCCCTTTTCAAATGGCACCTAAGGAGTTGAAGGAGCTGAAGACGCAATTGCAAGAGTTACTTGATCGTGGTTTCATTCGGCCAAGTGTGTCACCTTGGGGTGCACCGGTCTTGTTTGTGAAGAAGAAGGATGGCACTATGAGAATGTGCATTGATTATCGTCATCTTAACAAGTTGACTACCAAGAATTGGTATCCATTGCCGAGAATTGATGATCTTTTTGATCAATTTCGGGGAGCAGATGTGTTCTCTAAGATTGACTTAAGGTAGGGGTATTACCAGTTGAAGGTGAAGGATGTGGATGTGCCAAAGACAGCTTTCAGGACGAGGTATGGGCATTATGAGTTCCTTGGATTGCCTGGATATTATCGGAGGTTCGTGGATGGATTTTCAAAGATTGCTGCACCTTTGACGAAGTTGTTGCAGAAGGATGTTAAGTTTGAGTGGACGGAAGCGAGACAGCAGGCTTTTGAGAAGCTTAAGGCAGCGTTGACGCAAGCTCCTATCTTGGTTCAACCTGAATCAGGGAAAGAGTTTGTGGTGTTTAGTGATGCGTCCTATGTTGGTTTGGGATGTGTGTTGATGCAAGAGGGTAAGGTGGTGGCTTATGCATCACGGCGGTTGAAAGTGCATGAGCGCAATTATCCTACGCATGACATTGAGTTGGCCGAGGTGGTTTTTGCTTTGAAGATCTGGAGACATTATCTGTATGGTGAAAAGTGTACTGTGCACACGAATCACAAGAGTTTGAAATATCTGATGTCTCAGAAGGAGTTGAATCTTAGGCAGCGACGTTGGTTGGAGTTGCTCAAGGATTATGATTTGACGATTGAGTATCACCCTGGAAAAGCTAATGTTGTAGCGGATGCCTTGAGTAGGAAGGTAGCTGTTGAGTTGAGGGCTATGTTTGCCAGTTTGAGTATTTCGCGTGATGGTGGTCTTGTGGCTGAATTGCAGGTGAAACCATCATTGGTTCAGTTGATTAAGGAAAAGCAGTTGCTGGATGATTCTTTGGTTCCGCATGTTCAGGATATTGAGGAGGGTAGGCCTTCGGATTTCTGTTTTAATGATGATGGAGTGTTGTGTTTTGGGAGTCGGATAGTAGTGCCCAATGATGCTGAGTTGAGGCGTGCTATTCTGACTGAAGGTCATAGTAGTCCTTTTGCTATGCACCCTGGTAGTACTAAGATGTATCGTGATCTTCGTGATGAGTACTATTGGGTGGGTTTAAAGAAGGATGTTGCTGAGTTTGTAAGCAAGTGCATGGTGTGTCAGCGAGTTAAGGCTGAGCATCAGTTTCCTTCAGGTTTGTTGCAACCGTTGAGGATTCCTGAATGGAAGTGGGAAAGGATTACCATGGATTTTGTTTCTGGTTTACCTTTGTCGCCATCGAAGAAGAATTCGGTGTGGGTAATTGTGGATCGCCTGACGAAGTGTGCGCATTTCTTGCCTGTGCATACTACATACACCTTGGATAAGCTTGTGGAGCTGTACATTGCTGAGATTGTGAGGCTGCATGGTGTGCCTAAGTCGATTGTGTCAGATAGGGATCCGAGGTTTACATCGCGTTTCTGGCAGTGTTTGCATCAAGCTTTGGGTACACGGTTGAATTTCAGTACATCTTATCATCCTCAATCGGATGGGCAGTCCGAACGTGTTATCCAGGTTTTGGAGGATATGTTGAGGTGCTGCGTGATTGAATTTCAGGGCTCTTGGGAGAAACATTTGCCTTTGGTGGAGTTTGCCTATAATAACAGTTATCAGGCAAGTATTCAAATGGCACCTTATGAAGCTTTGTACGGGAGGAAGTGTAGGACTCCTCTGTGTTGGGCTGAAACGGGTCAAAAGTTGGTTTCGATGCCAGCTTTGTTGAAAGGAACCACCGAGAAGGTGAAGCTCATCTGTGAGCGCTTGAAGGCAGCTTCCGATCGGCAAAAGCCTTACGCGGATTTAAAGCGTAAGGAGATTGAGTATGCGGTGGGTGACCGTGTGTTTTTGAAAGTTTCGCCTTGGAAAAAGGTGATGAGGTTTGGTCGAAAGGGTAAGTTGAGCCCTAGGTACATTGGACCATACGAGGTGATTGAGCGTGTGGGTCCTGTTGCGTACAAGTTGAGGTTACCTCAAGAGTTGGTAAAGATTCATGATGTGTTTCATGTTTCTATGCTTCGAAAGTATAGATCGGATCCTTCACATGTGATGCATGTGGAAGAAGTGGAATTGAATCCGGATTTGACCTATGATGAGGAACCGGTGAAGATTCTGGATTCAGATTGTAAATTTCTTCGAGGCAAGACCATTGAGTTGGTAAAGGTGTTGTGGAATCATCGTGGTGTTGAAGAAGCCACGTGGGAGCGGAAGGATGACATGTTGAAGCAGTTTCCGTACCTCTTTCCTTCAGGTAAATTTCGAGGACGAAATTTCTTAAGGGGGGGAGAGTTGTAACACCCCAATTTTGGGCTTAGAGGTTTTGGGTTTGGACCAGGTCAGTCGGATTGCGGTTCGAATATAAAAGAGTGTTTTTAGGAAAGCCTAGTTCGGGTTGCATTAAAAATATGGAAAAATATCTTAAAATCCTCTTTTATTATATATAAGAGAGTGGTGAAATCAATTTTACAAAATAAGGTTTGGAAGTGTGACATTTTGGGTTAGTGACTAAAATGTAATTTTTGAAAACTGAGTGACTGTTTTAAAAAGGATTGAAACTTTGAATCTTTAAGGAGCTATTTACCCAAAAGAGTTTCTCCAGATTTTTCTTGATATTAATCAAATTAAATAATGGATTTAATTAAAGGTAAAAGGGAGGGAAAAAGATATTTTGTCATTTTAACTAACTTTCTCCAAAATTTTCCATTTCTTTTCTCTCAACTTTTCTCTCAACCCAAATACTTTTCTCCAGCAAAATTCCCTCTGATTTTGACATCTAAAGATGAGATTTCAACCTACATTTGATCTCTAATCATTTCTTCAACAAAACCTTAGCATTTGCTTATTGGATTTTCAAGAATCTTGGTTCCAAAAAGGGAGAAACTGAAGTTTAGAGGTATGAACGTCCTTCTCCTCTAAATTCTCAGTTCTTTACTGAAATTCCCAAGTTCTTAATCCTTGATTTGTGTTTTATTAAAGGTTTTACAATTGTGTTCTTGATCTTGGCTTTAAAATGCAAGATTTGGTTTAATTTTGATGAAATTCGTATGAATTGGTTGGGCATTGTTTTGAGATGTCATTTTAATGTAAAATGGATGTATAATTGATGAGAAATTGAGGTTTAATCAATGCAATCCCGAATAGGTCAATTTTCCTAAGTTTTGCTTGAGTTTTGGTGATTTTTGGAGTGATCTTGATGATCTGCTATAGCTGGAGGTATAAGGACGTGTTTAGATCCTTTTTGGATGTTAATTGAGGTTTAAGAATGTTTAGAATTGATGGATCTTGGCTGGGTAATGTTGTGGAGGTGTTTGGATGTGTTTTTGGTTGTGTTTGGTAGCCGAAAATGGAGTGTGGATGAGAGCAGCGAGTTTAGATGCTTTGATTGAAGATATTAATGCATGATGATGCATTAATCCTCTGCTTTGATGTGTTTAAAACAAGGGAGACATCTTTGGATCCTTGTGGTGGTGATCCAGAAGCTTGATCGGTGTTTCGGCAAGTTGCGAAACGGAATCGGTGAGTGAAATTGGGTTTTCAGCTTTGAAACCAATGTTTTGAAGGTTTGGGAGCTTAGTTTAGGTCTAAGCAACTTAGCTAAGCTCAAGAGTAAGTTTTCGGAAAAACTCACTTTTTGTTGAACCATGAAATGGTTGTTTGCAATGTGGTTGATTTGCATGTTTTAAATTATGTTTTGAGAGCATATTTAAGCATGTTATTTGCTGGATTTATAAGCCATGTGTTGAAGGATGCTCAAGGTAAGAGATCCTTGTTTTTGAGCATTGTTAAGTGTGGTTTTTGATGCATGGTGATGCATGATGATTATGGCTTTGTTAAATGCTTTAAAACAGTGGATTATTGTTGTTAAATGATGTATATTGGCAAGTGATGTCTTGGTTTAAAAGTACTTGAATCGGATATAGTTAGCCGGCTATAGGATTGGGTGCACCGTGAATAAAGTCGCCTTGGATGTCGAGGGGTTGTAATTGTACCATTGGCTCCATCCAAGTACATTAACGAGATGGTTAAGAACACCATGGTGGTTAAAAGTCCATGGGTGGTTCTTGTGTTAAGAACACTATGGTGGTTAAAAGTCCATAGATGGTTCTTGTGCTAAGGTCACAAAGGTGGTTAAAAGTCGTTGTGTGAGCCTTGTGTATTGTAAGATCACAATGGTGGTTAAAAGTCCATGTGTGGATCTTGTGTTGTATGTCCCGTGATCTCGTTAGTGATGTTATACAACTACCAATGTGTGGTGTTGAGGGGTTGTGATTGTACCATTGCTCCACCTTGATATTGGTAGTGTGTATGAAGCGTATGGGACAACGCTTGTAATCCGCGTATCCGATTATTGTCGTTTGTGAATTGGTATTGGAAAAATGATTGTGATTATCACTTGTGGCCAATATGACATGTTAATGATTTGAAGCATGAAATGCTTGGTTTATATGCATATGTGCATGGCTAAATAATGTTTTGAGCTAAGGTTTCTAAAATGTGTTTTATAAATGCATTATTGAGATGTTTTAAATGAGCATTCCTCACTAAGCTATGTGCTTACGCTCTTTCTTTTCTTAAACCAATAATGCAGAGCATTGAAGTGCTTAAAAGGGCAGCAAGTGGTCAAGAATCCAAGTGAAGAACTAAGCTCATGTATGGTGAAAGTTTCTTAACACTATTAGCTTTTGGCATTTGGCAATGGGGAACCTATGTTGTTGTTTTGGGAGATGTTTTGGACTTCCTAAGTTGGTTTTATGCTTTTGATATTGATGGAATATGTAAATGGCCTTTGTGAGGTTGGTTTGGAGCTTTGATGTTTGAATGGTTTTTCAATATAGGATGCATACCTATAGAATTGGGTTTTTCCTTGTTTGATGTTATGTTTGAGAATTGATGATGCTAGTATGTTCCTTAAGTATATAGTGGCTTACCGGTATGTTTTGAGGGCCTTTGGAGTATGTTTGATGGGTTGAAAGCATGATAAACCAGAAAAAAAAATCTGCAACCTGGGCAGCCTGTTTCGGAACAGGTGCTACCGTTTCGGAATAGAGGGCCTGAAATGGCCTTGGCGTTTCGGAACGGGTAGAGCCGTTCCGGAACAGTTTTGCTACTGCCAAGCCCTGTTCCGGAACTTGTTTCGGAACGGTCCCGCGTTTCGGAACGGATCATCCCTGTTTCGGAACACTCGACCGTTGGGCACTGAAATTGACGGTTATTTGTTCTACAATCTTTGCGTTTTGGTCCTGAACCTTGTATATGCAATTGTATGAGTTTGGAGTGTCCGTTTGAGCTGAAATTTGGCAGAGAAGCATGAAACATGACTAATTTCATAATGGTAACTGAAAAGTTGGTTAAGTCCTTATAATTTTCAGAATTTACATTTTGGTCCCTAAATTCATGTTTTGTGCAATCGAGTCCCTAATTGTTTTCTGATTGCTGTGATCTTTGAGTATGCTGATCTGGTGATCATATCTAGGGTTAATGTGCATTTAGATAAGATTAAAAATAAAAAAGGGTCGTTAATCAAGGTTGACTTTTGGGTTGACTTTGGTTTTCCCCGTGTAAACTTCTTAATTCGGTTCAACCGTCTGGGCCAGGTTAAGGGGGTTACATTTGTTGGTATCAGAGCCGTGTTCACGAGTATTTGGGAATGGTTATGTGGGTGATTAATGTATGTATGCTTGTATGCTTGTTGAATGAAAGCATGTTGTGTGAATTGTAAATATGATACAATTGTGGTGTATACTGTGGTGAAGCATGATAAAGGGACCCATTGCCAAATCAAAGCTAATGAAATGATGTTGTTTTTAGTTGGAAATGAGCTTGAGTACTTGGATTGCTTACCTTGCTGAGCCTGATTTTGTTTATTGCATTGTGGATGTGTTGTTAGTGAATGGCACCTCGTAGAGAAATGAGGGTTAATACGCCAGCTATGGCTCAAAATGAGAATGAGGAGAATGCTGAAAATGCAGTGGATTTACCTCCTCCGCCTGGTGGTGGTGGTGCTGGGGGTGAAGGAGCTGGTGTTGCAGCTGGTGTTGGGGTCGCTGGACCTGAAGCTGGTCAGGGGCAAGCTGTTCCTGACATGTCGATGTTGATACAAGCTATTGCTGGTGCTTTTCGAGCAGCGGTAGCTGGAGCTCAAGGAGCTAGGCATCAGGGAGATGCTGGAGTTAGACTACCTTTGGAACGTTTGCGCAGTCTGGGAGGGACTGAGTTCAGGGGTTTGTCTGCTGAAGGTTCTGAGTCTTGGTTGGAAAGTACCAAGAGAATCTTGGGTCAAATGAACTGTAATGAAGTTCAGAAGCTGGGCTGTGTAGTATCTCTGCTACAGGACGATGCGTATACTTGGTGGACAACCACTATCTCCGGAATGGAAGATGCTGAAGTGACTTGGACGTTCTTTCAGAACGCGTTCAAGAGAAGATATCTGGGTGTGAGGTACCTAGATGAGAAGAAAAGGGAATTCATGTCTCTTACTCAAGGGAACATGTCTGTAGTTGAGTACGAAGTTCAGTTTGTTCGGCTTAGTCAGTACGCACCTGAGCTTGTCCCGGATGAGCGGGAGAGGTGTGAAAGGTTCCGTTATGGTTTGGTGACGGAAGTGAAGACGTATATGCTGGCTACTGAGTATAATGATTTTGATGTGCTGGTGGGTAGAGCAAAGGACATTGAGATGAATTTGGGTTTATCTTCTAGAAGTGCTGGGTCTAGTGTTAGTAAGCGGGTTGCCGAGTATAGTTCCGGTGGTGGACGGAACAAGAGAGGACGTGATCGGAAGTATCAGTCTTCTGCTAAGCGAGGTGGTGGTCAAGGTGTGCTTGTTCAGGGAGACAAGGCGAGAGCTGAACCGAACGCATGTTGGACATGTGGATCGCGTGGCCATATGAAGCGTGATTGTCCTCGAGCGGCGAGGGAGGTGCAGGCTCCTATTGTGGCGGCTGGTAACTCGTGCTGGAACTGTGGTTCAGCGGATCACATGAGGAGGGAGTGTCCTATGTTGGTCGGTGGTGGCCAAGGACGTGCTCCTGGAGTTGTTGCACCACAGATAGGTCGTGGGCGCGGCCGTGGTAACTTCCAGCGTAGAGAGGATGGTGGAAGGAATGTGGCTCATGTTGTAGCTGTTCAGCCTGAGGCTGGTGGCCAAGCCAGAGTGTTTGCTCAGAGGGAGGGGAGGAATGACACGGATGTGATCGCATGTACATTTACTTTGCAATCCTTGTCATTACTTTCCTTGATTGATTCTGGATCTACACACTCGTACATTTTGCGTGAGCATGCTGAATTGCTTGGTTTTCCCTGTTGAGTTTTTGGATGTTGGTATGCGTGTCACTAGTTCTTTTGGTGAGACTGTGGTGACTCGAAAGCTTTATAGAAGATGTCCTTTGGTTGTGCAAGATCATGTTTTTCATGTTGATCTTATGGAATTGCCTTTCTATGGTTTTGATGTAATGCTTGGTATGGATTGGCTTGTTGAGCATCGAGCTGTGGTAGACTGTGAGAATAAACGAGTTTCGTTGAAGCTTGCGGATGATTACGAGGTTGTTGTGGTTGGTGAGAATGTGAAGTTTCTTGCCAATGTGGTGTCTACATTGGAGGCGAGCCGGATGCTGAGGCAAGGTTGCGAAGCTTATATCGCTTTTGTGATGAATCCTAGTTCTAAGGAGTTGCGTGTGCAAGATATCAGGACTGTGCGAGAGTTTCCTGGCGTGTTTCCTGAGGAGTTGCCTGGATTGCCTCCAAATCGCGAAGTGGAGTTTGGGATTGAGTTGTATGAAAACACAACTCCAGTGTCTATTACCCCTTATCGAATGGCACCTAAGGAGTTGAAGGAGCTGAAGATGCAATTGCAAGAGATGCTTGATCGTGGTTTCATTCGGCCAAGTGTGTCACCTTGGGGTGCACCGGTCTTGTTTGTGAAGAAGAAGGATGGCACTATGAGAATGTGCATTGATTATCGTCAGCTTAACAAGTTGACTATCAAGAATCGGTATCCATTGCCGAGAATTAATGATCTTTTTGATCAATTTCGGGGAGCAGTTGTGTTCTCTAAGATTGACTTAAGGTCAGGGTATTACCAGTTGAAGGTGAAGGATGTGGATGTGCCAAAGACAGCTTTCAGGACGAGGTATGGGCATTATGAGTTCCTTGGTTTGGCTGGATATTATCGGAGGTTCGTGGATGGATTTTCAAAGATTGTTGCACCTTTGACGAAGTTGTTGCAGAAGGATGTTAAGTTTGAGTGGATCGAAGCGAGACAGCGGGCTTTTGAGAAGCTTAAGGCAGCGTTGACGCAAGCTCCTATCTTGGTTCAACCTGAATCAGGGAAAGAGTTTGTGGTGTTTAGTGATGCGTCCTATGTTGGTTTGGGATGTGTGTTGATGCAAGAGGGTAAGGTGGTGGCTTATGCATCACGGCAGTTGAAAGTGCATGAGCGCAATTATCCTACGCATGACATTGAGTTGGCCGCGGTGGTTTTTGCTTTGAAGATCTGGAGACATTATCTGTATGGTGAAAAGTGTACTGTGTACACGGATCATAAGAGTTTGAAGTATCTGATGTCTCAGAAGGAGTTGAATCTTAGGCAGCGACGTTGGTTGGAGTTGCTCAAGGATTATGATTTGACGATTGAGTATCACCTTGGAAAAGCTAATGTTGTAGCGGATGCCTTGAGTAGGAAGGTAGCTGTTGAGTTGAGGGCTATGTTTGCCAGTTTGAGTATTTCGCGCGATGGTGGTCTTGTGGCTGAATTGCAGGTGAAACCATCATTGGTTCAGTTGATTAAGGAAAAGCAGTTGCTGGATGATTCTTTGGTTCCGCATGTTCAGGATATTGAGGAGGGTAGGCCTTCGGATTTCTGTTTTAATGATGATGGAGTGTTGTGTTTTGGGAGTCGGATAGTAGTGCCCAATGATGCTGAGTTGAGGCGTGCTATTCTGACTGAAGGTCATAGTAGTCCTTTTGCTATGCACCCTGGTAGTACTAAGATGTATCGTGATCTTCGTGACGAGTACTATTGGGTGGGTTTAAAGAAGGATGTTGCTGAGTTTGTAAGCAAGTGCATGGTGTGTCAGCGAGTTAAGGCTGAGCATCAGTTTCCTTCAGGTTTGTTGCAACCGTTGAGGATTCCTGAATGGAAGTGGGAAAGGATTACCATGGATTTTGTGTCTGGTTTACCTTTGTCGCCATCGAAGAAGAAATTCGGTGTGGGTGATTGTGGATCGCCTGACGAAGTGTGCGCATTTCTTGCCTGTGCATACTACATACACCTTGGATAAGCTTGAAAAGCTGTACATTGCTGAGATTGTGCGGGTGCATGGTGTGCCTAAGTCGATTGTGTCGGATAGGGATCCGAGGTTTACATCGCGTTTCTGGCAGTGTTTGCATCAAGCTTTGGGTACACGGTTGAATTTCAGTACATCTTATCATCCTCAATCGGATGGACAGTCCGAACGTGTTATCCAGGTTTTGGAGGATATGCTGAGGTGCTGCGTGATTGAATTTCAGGGCTCTTGGGAGAAACATTTGCCTTTGGTGGAGTTTGCCTATAATAACAGTTATCAGGCAAGTATTCAAATGGCACCTTATGAAGCTTTGTACGGGAGGAAGTGTAGGACTCCTCTGTGTTGGGCTGAAACGGGTCAAAAGTTGGTTTCGATGCCAGCTTTGTTGAAAGGAACCACCGAGAAGGTGAAGCTCATCTGTGAGCGCTTGAAGGCAGCTTCCGATCGGCAAAAGTCTTACGCGGATTTGAAGCGTAAGGAGATTGAGTATGCGGTGGGTGACCGTGTGTTTTTGAAAGTTTCGCCTTGGAAAAAGGTGATGAGGTTTGGTCGAAAGGGTAAGTTGAGCCCTAGGTACATTGGACCACACGAGGTGATTGAGCGTGTGGGTCCTGTTGCGTACAAGTTGAGGTTACCTCAAGAGTTGGTAAAGATTCATGATGTGTTTCATGTTTCTATGCTTCGAAAGTATAGATCGGTTCCTTCACATGTGATGCATGTGGAAGAAGTTGAATTGAATCCGGATTTGACCTATGATGAGGAACCGGTGAAGATTCTGGATTCGGATTGTAAAGTTCTTCGAGGCACGACCATTGAGTTGGTAAAGGTGTTGTGGAATCATCGTGGTGTTGAAGAAGCCACGTGGGAGCGGAAGGATGACATGTTGAAGCAGTTTCCGTACCTCTTTCCTTCAGGTAAATTTCGAGGACGAAATTTCTTAAGGGGGGAGAGTTGTAACACCCCAATTTTGGGCTTAGAAGTTTTGGGTTTGGACCGGGTCGGTCGGATTGCGGTTCGAATATAAAAGAGTGTTTTTAGGAAAGCCTAGTTCGGGTTGCATTAAAAATATGGAAAAATATCTTAAAATCCTCTTTTATTATATATAAGAGAGTGGTGAAATCAATTTTACAAAATAAGGTTTGGAAGTGTGACATTTTGGGTTAGTGACTAAAATGTAATTTTTGAAAACTGAGTGACTGTTTTAAAAAGGATTGAAACTTTGAATCTTTAAGGAGCTATTTACCCAAAAGAGTTTCTCCAGATTTTTCTTGATATTAATCAAATTAATTAATGGATTTAATTAAAGGTAAAAGGGAGGGAAAAAGATATTTTGTCATTTTAACTTTCTCCAAAATTTTCCATTTCTTTTCTCTCAACTTTTCTCTCAACCCAAACACTTTTCTCCAGCAAAATTCTCTCTGATTTTGACATCTAAAGATGAGATTTCAACCTACATTTGATCTCTAATCATTTCTTCAACAAAACCTTAGCATTTGCTTATTGGATTTTCAAGAATCTTAGTTCCAAAAAGGGAGAAACTCAAGTTTAGAGGTATGAACGTCCTTCTCCTCTAAATTCTCAGTTCTTTACTGAAATTCCCAAGTTCTCAATCCTTGATTTGTGTTTTATTAAAGGTTTTACAATTGTGTTCTTGATCTTGGCTTTAAAATGCAAGATTTGGTTTAATTTTGATGAAATTCGTATGAATTGATTGGGCACTGTTTTGAGATGTCATTTTAATGTAAAATGGATGTATAATTGATGAGAAATTGAGGTTTAATCAATGCAATCCCGAATAGGTCAATTTTCCTAAGTTTTGCTTGAGTTTTTGGTGGTTTTTGGAGTGATCTTGATGATCTGCTATAGCTGGAGGTATAAGGACGTGTTTAGATCCTTTTTGGATGTTAATTGAGGTTTAAGAATGTTTAGAATTGATGGATCTTGGTTGGGTAATGTTGTGGAGGTGTTTGGATGTGTTTTCGGTTGTGTTTGGTAGCCGAAAATGGAGTGTGGATGAGAGCAGCGAGTTTAGGTGCTTTGATTGAAGATATTAATGCATGATGATGCATTAATCCTCTGCTTTGATGTTTTTAAAACAAGGGAGACATCTTTGGATCCTTGTGGTGGTGATCCAGAAGCTTGATCGATGTTTCAGCAAGTTACGAAACGGAATTGGTGAGTGAAATTGGGTTTTCAGCTTTGAAACCAATGTTTTGAAGGTTTGGGAGCTTAGTTTAAGTCTAAGCAACTTAGCTAAGCTCAAGAGTAAGTTTTCGAAAAAACTCACTTTTTGTTGAACCATGAAATGGTTGTTTGCAATGTGGTTGATTTGCATGTTTTAAATTCTGTTTTGAGAGCATATTTAAGCATGTTATTTGCTGGATTTATAAGCCATGTGTTGAAGGATGCTCAAGATAAGAGATCCTTGTTTTTGAACATTGTTAAGTGTGGTTTTTGATGCATGGTGATGCATGATGATTATGGCTTTGTTAAATGCTTTAAAACAGTGGATTATTGTTGTTAAATGATGTATATTGGCAAGTGATGTCTTGGTTTAAAAGTACTTGAATCGGATATAGTTAGCCGGCTATTGGATTGGGTGCACCGTGAATAAATTCGCCTTGGATGTCGAGGGGTTGTAATTGTACCATTGGCTCCATCCAAGTACACTAACGAGATGGTTAAGAACACCATGGTGGTTAAAAGTCCATGGGTGGTTCTTGTGTTAAGAACACTATGGTGGTTAAAAGTCCATAGATGGTTCTTGTGCTAAGGTTACAAAGGTGGTTAAAAGTCCTTGTGTGAGCCTTGTGTATTGTAAGATCACAATGGTGGTTAAAAGTCCATGTGTGGATCTTGTGTTGTATGTCCCGTGATCTCGTTAGTGATGTTATACAACTACCAATGTGTGGTGTTGAGGGGTTGTGATTGTACCATTGCTCCACCTTGATATTGGTAGTGTGTATGAAGCGTATGGGACAACGCTTGTAATCCGCATATCCGATTATTGTCGTTTGTGAATTGGTATTGGAAAAATAATTGTGATTATCACTTGAGGCCAATATGACATGTTAATGATTTGAAGCATGAAATGCTTGGTTTATATGCATATGTGCATGGCTAAATAATGTTTTGAGCTAAGGTTTCTAAAATGTGTTTTATAAATGCATTATTGAGATGTTTTAAATGAGCATTCCTCACTAAGCTATGTGCTTACGCTCTTTCTTTTCTTAAACCAATAATGCAGAGCATTGAAGTGCTTAAAAGGGCAGCAAGTGGTCAAGAATCCAAGTGAAGAACTAAGCTCATGTATGGTGAAAGTTTCTTAACACTATTAGCTTTTGGCATTTGGCAATGGGGAACCTATGTTGTTGTTTTGGGAGATGTTTTGGACTTCCTAAGTTGGTTTTATGCTTTTGATATTGATGGAATATGTAAATGGCCTTTGTGAGGTTGGTTTGGAGCTTTGATGTTTGAATGGTTTTTCAATATAGGATGCATGCCTATAGAATTGGGTTTTTCCTTGTTTGATGCTATGTTTGAGAATTGATGATGCTAGTATGTTCCTTAAGTATATAGTGGCTTGACGGTATGTTTTGAGGGCCTTTGGAGTATGTTTGATGGGTTGAAAGCATGATAAACCAGAAAAAAATCTGCAATCTGGGCAGCCTGTTTCGAAACAGGTGTTACCGTTTCGGAACAGAGGGCCTGAAATGGCCTTGGCGTTTCGAAACGGGTAGAGCCGTTCCGGAACGGTTTTGCTACTGCCAAGCCCTGTTCTGGAACTTGTTTCGAAACGATCCCGCGTTTCGGAACGGATCTTCCCCGTTTCGGAACACTCGACCGTTGGGCACTGAAATTGACAGTTATTTGTTCTGCAATCTTTGCGTTTTGGTCCTGAACCTTGTATATGCAATTGTATGAGTTTGGAGTGTCCGTTTGAGCTGAAATTTGGTAGAGAAGCATGAAACATGACTAATTTCATAATGGTAACTGAAAAGTTGGTTAAGTCCTTATAATTTTCAGAATTTACATTTTGGTCCCTAAATTCATGTTTTGTGCAATCGAGTCCCTAATTATTTTCTGATTGCTGTGATCTTTGAGTATGCTGATCTGGTGATCATATCTAGGGTTAATGTGCATTTAGATAAGATTAAAAATAAATAAAAAAGGTCGTTAATCAAGGTTGACTTTCGGGTTGACTTTGGTTTTCCCCGTGTAAACTTCTTAATTCGGTTCAACCGTCTGGGCCGGGTTAAGGGGGTTACAGATGTCCTTGCATTCTACTGTGAGATTTGTGGTGACAACCACATTTATAAAGACTGCTCAAAACTCTTATGGAACAACTCTTACGGTAATTCCTATAATGCTTCTGCATGCAATCAACAATCTTGAGGAAATTAAAATTTTGGTCAATTTGTTGGGACATTCTGATATGGGAATACTTTGTCCCAAGTCATTTATAATCCAAGACAAGGGAATTACATTCCACTGTAGTCAAAATTCAATCAACAATCTCAAATGCATCAACAACAAAATTAGGTGCAGCTGCAATATGTTCAGATGCTAAATCTGTATGCTCAAGCACCTGTGCAGCAACAGTATACTCACGCTTCCACATATGATCCCTTCGCCACTCTTGAAGCTTTGATGCGAGACAATATCAATTAGAAAAAAAACAATTGTTCATGGAGAGCCCTTATCGATTTGCGCATTAGAAGAAAAATTGGGACAACTTGCATCCACATTGAATACTAGATCGCAAGGCACACTTCCAAGTGATGCAGAATACCCCAACCCCTGAGAGAAGGAAAATTGTGAAGTTATCACTCTAAAGAGCGGTAAACAGAGTGGTGAGCCAATCAAGGATTCATATGTAACATCTTCAAAATATGATGAAGTGACTCATAACGAAATGATTTTTGCTGAAGAGATAGTTGATGTACCATAAAATTATGTTCGAAGACTTGTCACTCACATGCCAAATGTGCTACAATCGACATTGTCTACGCAACCTGAAGTGTCGGTGCAATCTAAAGTGTCGATGCAATCTGAAGTGTCGTCACATCTACCTTTGCCATGACAAATTAATGACAACATGCAAGGTCAACAAGATGGCAGTAATTTTTCAATGGAATCTAAGCATATATCTCTTGAGGAACCAACGATGCTAGATTTGAAGCAATCAAAAGAAGGGTATGATCATTTGGGTGAAGACATTCTATCCATGGTGACTCCCTCCGATATTAGTGTTGCACCAAAATCTCTACGGATGGAGATGTTTGAAAAGCCTAAAAAGAGTGGTGGTTGGATATTTAAAAACTTTTAGAGAATTGGTCCTTCACTTGATTTTCACATAACTCTAGTAGAGGATTGTTATTTGGCTACAGTAGAAAATGTCACAACAAAGGCCACATCCAACTATGATGGAAATCGATGAGAATGAAGTAATCAAATGATTGGCTTTCAAAAATGTTGCTCACATTGAATTTATGCCTTCTAGGGCAGTAGCACGATGGAGGGTACGCATGGATTTCAAAGGGAAACGAAAGAAAAACACATCCACCAAGGTAACACAAGTGGGAATAATTGCAATCACATTGGCCCAACTCTTTTCTGGTAGACTTGTCACTCGATAGAGGGTGTAGATGGTCTATAAGAAGTATTGGAAAATCTCTCCAAGGAAACCCCTGCAACAACGAAATAATAAATGGGCATTTATTGTGGGTGAACTTGGATTTCACTAGAATAAGAGGAGGTTGATGATACCAAAGTTGAACTAGAACTAGAGGAGGCCCATATGGACCGAGCTAAGTTGCAAGAAAAGAAGAAGAATATGAAGACGTTGCTGCGACAATTTTCACTACATCTGAGGTTGTGATGCAAATGCTAAGAAGACAATGCTACTGTGAGAAGAAGAACCATGCAGCCACATCCGGAACAGATGAATATTGAGTTAGTTTGTTTTTAATTTTTTTAGTTTTTTCTGATCATATATTTCATGTAGATGTTGTTTTCCTTTTGTTACTGCAATTTTCCATTGCATCTGTATGATTGTTGCATTGTCATTGCATTCTATTCTTTGTGTTGGGGACAATGCAATCTTTAAGTTTGGGGGTATACACCTAGGGTTTGAAATGCACCCCATTTAAAAAATTAAGGAAATGCAGGTTTCATTTTGTGCTATAATTTTTTTCTTACATTCGATGCTGAATTCTTGAATCATGATTATCAATGAATTGGTTGGACATATGTGATGGAATGTTTATTAAAATTATGTTTATGAATGAATTTGGTTTCTTGAGTAAATGATGTCTAGCATCATCTCTCAGATCTTAGATGAATCTGCCTAGTTCATCTATTGTTATTTATGTTTATAGATCATATTATGTGTAAATAAAGGTCACTCCAATGTGGGTGTAATATGAAAGTAGCTTAAGGGGGAACACTCCAATGCATACGTTAGAAAAATGAATCTGGCCAAAGGTTATCGCTGCATGAGTGTGTGTCAAAGCAATGACGTACTCCCTGGGTGTTCGTTGCACATCTTACTTCTCAGGATCTTAGGGTGCATTCATTCTTTGATATCCCTCGCTTCTTAAAAAGGAAAAGAAAAGAAAGAAAAAATATTATATGCTTATATAATATAATGAAATAAAGGTTGTTTAGGTTGGAGCAATTTGAGATGTAAGGCATGATGCCAGCTTTGATGAAATGCAAGTTCATTCATTCATATTCCTGAGATGTCGATAAAATCTTCTATCATGTAGATGTAATTGATTTATTGATAGTTGAGATGATTCAAGTAGCCAGAATGTTCATCAGTTGGTGAATAACATTGCTATTTTTTTTATTTTGCTTGAGGACAAGCAAAAACTTGAGTTTGGGGTGTGATGGTACTCTCAAGAGTACATGTTTTCACCTTGTTTATTGGTTAATTTGTCCCTATTTAGTTAAAGTTTGCATACATTTTAGCATTTTTATCTTTGTATATCCATTTCCTTAACTGAATAGTTATTTCTTGAATTATCGTTGAATTTACATTTTTGCAGCTAATTTTCCTACACGAGTACTTCCAGAATTGCAGCTAGGACTGTCGCCGCATTGGGATGTCACTGCATAAAAGTTGTTTAGATTACGTCCATGACTATTATCACATTGACAGTTGTAAAAAAGATAAGATCAAATGATGGTAATGAGAAGATAAGATCAAAGGACAATGAGCTAGCAGTTAGTTCCAACAACTTTTGTCCGAACGTGATATCGGCGCAATGAAATAGTCATTTTCGCCACATTGAAAACTATCAGGATAAGATCAAAAAATTAAGAGCTATCAATTAGTATAGTTGTTTTATACAAAATTTTATCCATAAAATTTATGAAGGACACTTGTAAACACCCAATTGGAAAGTGATAAGGATATATATACATATATTCTTACACTAAAAAGGGAGGTTTATATCTTATCATCTTTTTCATTTATTTTAGAGCTTTCTCTTGATGGCTATGATGGCTTAAAGCTTCCATGGGGAAATCGAGGTGAATCTGATGCAAAATTTAGTAGCCACGACGAGTGCGAGGCAAGAGGAAGCATCAAAGATCAATCAAGTTAGCAAGAATAGCTTTCCCTATTCAGTTATTAATGTTTCTTATGTTTAAACGCCGGTGATTATGGTTTAATTTGATTTTGTATGTGTTGAGTTGATCAAACGATTGCAAATGGCCAAGAGGGGGTGAATTGGCGATTAAAAATTTAAGGGTGGAAATTGGATGAATGAAAATTTAACACAAGGCAATTATAGTGGTTCAAGTTCCTAAATGAACTCTAACTCCACTACCTTAGCTCCCACTAAGGATTTTCAACCAATCCACTATTGATTCTTCCCCTTTTCTTGGATGAGGAGGAAACCTTACAATACCGATTAAGCTTTCTACCCAAAGCTTAATCCAACACACTCTTGAAAATGAAGGAATTTGGTAAAACTTAATAGTACCTCTCAAAGGTTGATGTTTACCCAAATACAATCAAACACTCCCCAAACTCTCAATAAAAATTACAATGAAAACACACTTGAGTTGGGTACAAAGATTTGACTCTAAAATGAACAAGGTTTTGATTTGAATGCTTTGTTGTTGCTTTGGGGCTCAATAGTTGTTGATGTAGCATTTGAGACTTGTTTTTATACCTTTGCATTGATTTCTAGCTGTTTGGGTGGTTGAGATCATCAATAGAGCCGTTGGGCTACAATTTCCCGCAATAAATGCTCCTCAAAAACCTACTATATCAGTACGGCTCGTGAGCGTATCGGTACCTGTCTCAAAGAAGAAAGAGCCATTGTGACTGAAAAATAGGGCGTATCGATACACTTGAAGGGCGTATTTGTACGATATTAAGCGGTGTATCGATACGGTTAGTCGTATTGATACGGATTTTTCTCACTGGAATCATGAATTAAGTTTTTCTAAAAGCGTATCGGTACGCTACCTTAGCTTATCGATATTGTTCAACGGTCATTTAAAATTTTGGATTCCAATAACTGACAAGCCAACATTCGAATATTAAATGTAAAGATCTTTGCAGAGGTCAGCATATCGTATCGATTCGGTGACATGACGTATCGGTACGCTATAGTATAAGAATATTTTATATGAAAACTATATCGATACGGTTCTAATGTGTATCGATATGCTATAGCTTAAAGTCTTGCCTAGATGAATATCGTATCGATACGGGGTTAGATTGTATCGGTACGCTATGAACGATTCAAAATCCAGTGTTGAAAAACCGTATCGATACACATAAGGGTATCGATACGCCTGGGCGTTTTGTTGAAGTTTGGCTTGAAAACTCATGAAAAGACTTAGTGAAAATCGAACCTTTAAATATGTTTTAACTTGAAATAGTGTTTGGTTCAAAATGGCTTGTCAAAATGTGAGTCTTTGAAAATACTTAAAAATTTATTGTTTTACTATTTAGTCCATAAGTTAAATTGTTATATCAAAATTATTTTTTGGTTTCACAATCTCCCCTTTTTGATATAACAAAACCAAATATAAATTTTTAAGTTTTGAAACCTTTGGAAAGCTTACTCCCCCTTAATTTAAGATAGGTTTTCAAAATTAAGTTTCAAGTTTTCAAAATTAGCTCTTTATAGTACTTCTCCCTTTTTTGTTAGATCAAACATAAAAGCACAAGGTAGGATAATAGCAACAAAATATCATTAAATTCAATTGCAAAATGAAGAATTTAAAGCAACCAATAGTTCAAAAACATAAATCCAAACTCAAATCCTAACAACATAAATAAAAGCATAGAGTTCTAATAGATAGGTGCATAAACAATAAAACTAAATGATATGTGATAATATGCATAACTACTTGTTTCCACCATCATCGTCATCCTTGTCCTCTTCATCCTCATCATCTTGATTCAGTTGAAGCCTCCTAGATTGATTGAGCCAAGCACCATGGAAATCGGTGAGAGAGACATCCATGGAATTTTGTTGAAGAGAAATGGGTTTTACTTGATCCTCCAAAGATGTGAAGTGAGTATCAAGACCCTTGACTCGATCTTCCAATGATGTGAATCGAGTGTCAATGGCTGCAAACCCAGCTTCCATGGTTGTGAATTTCTCATTAAGGAACGTCATGAGAGTGTCCATGGAGGAGGAAGCAATAGGAGCACCTTGAGAGCCTTGAGGAGCTTGTGGAGC
Source organism: Hibiscus tridactylites (assembly GCA_958450335.1). Classification (NCBI taxonomy): domain Eukaryota; kingdom Viridiplantae; phylum Streptophyta; class Magnoliopsida; order Malvales; family Malvaceae; genus Hibiscus; species Hibiscus tridactylites. Next base: position 11,334,098 of record OY288292.1, on the reverse strand, counting down.
ATCGGCTTGAACATCTTGTCGAGTAGCTTGAGGGACACGAACTCATTCCTTGTTGACATAGGCAAAGTGAGCACGAGTGAGGGAACGTTCATCTATAGGTAGGCCAAGGGGTTCGGGATAGTCATGGGTACAATCTATCTTAAAGGAGTGGAACAAATGACTCAACGCTGTAGAATAGTAAAATGACTTGACTTGATCGGTGTGACAGTGTTGAACAAGGTAAACAAGGTCGGCGAACATGATTTGACAAAGATTAGGGTGCTTACCCTCACGAAAACACCTAAGCCAAAAATTGTCAACTTGACGGATAGTTGAAAATTTTCCATCCGATAGACGAAAAAACCATGAAATAATGAGATGAAGAATACAGTCATGAGCATTTAAAACATTGACTGAACCAAGAGGACCATGACCTAAGGAATTCTCATCATCAATCTCGACATTTTCAAAACCAAAAGCTTTACAAAGAACATCTTGATCGACTCGAAAAGTTGTGCCCATAAGATGAGACTATATATAAGCAACGTGTTCCCTCTTTTCATCATGAATGCATTTGGCATAAGAAAAGAAAATTATGACCAAATTTCGATATAAAATAGGAGGAAGGTTCAAGAAGTTTATAAATTTACATCGTCGAATCAAAGGAAGGTATTCAAATTTAAAGCGTTCAGAGTTTAAAAAAGGGATTGACACGACATGTTCTTCCCTAAGAGTAAAACCTTGGAATAGTTTATAACATGACATATTTGAAGGGTGTGGAAAACTATTTTGGATTATATAAGGGAGGTTAGGTTTAGAATTACCCTTATCGTCCTCGATAGCATCGGAAGTAGAGGCTAAGTATCGCCTCGCTCTCTTTTTGGGTGTCATAATCTTAAAAAAATCAAAACAATTTGAATATGTATGTAATTATCATCTCATTCAATCCAACAATAAATTCCAATAATTCAAGGTATTGAAAAACAATTTTAATGTTAAAAATATATACATATATAAAAGAAAATATTGGTGAATTTTTTTTCGAAAATTTGTTTATAAAAATATATGATATAAAATTATATTCGAATGAAAATATTTCGGATTTTGAAAAGTTTTTCTAAAAACTTGAAAACTCGTATCACATATGTATGTTTTATACAAAAATCAAGTGAAAATAACTAATTAAATCAAACGAAAATTAAAAAGAAAAAAAGTTTATACCTTGAGTTATGAGAATGGATGAATGGGGTGATGTGAATGCACAAGATTGCTAACAAAGATCTCGAGTTATGAGAATGAATGAATGGGGTGATGTGAAAATAACTTTCATCCTAGGGTGCCCTAACCATTGCTCCGCGCCGCCAGCTCTCGAGCCGTTAGATCGAGATCACCGTCAACGTCCAAGATCGAAGCAGGGAAGTCTTCAAAACCTCCACGCGCCCACGCGCGACTCTTGGATTCCCATACGCGCGCGTGCACGATGCTCCTCTGCCCACGTTGAGGCCACGTGCATCGGTTCAGCTCCCAGTTCTGCCCACACGTGTGCCGTTTGATCGTCCAGATCCGCTCCAGTTCCCGCACAATCGTCCACATCCCTCAGCTCTCCCATGGTCCCCTCTCACCAGCCAGCCGTCACATGCAACAAAACAATCAAAATGTCAGAAGAATGCGACGAAATACACAAAATTTCAGAGTGGCAAACAAACAAAAGATTAGAGAGATGTATAGGAACAAATAATCAGCAACCAATAACAGATTTTCAAAAGAATTACATGTAATACAAAATTTGTAATTTCGGGCTATAAAAGCTGAAATCAAAGCAATGTGACCCTAAGTGAGAAACGGAGAATTTGGAGAAGATCAATACAAGCAGAAACACCATTTTCAGAGGTATCATCGTCCCTCATTTTCATTTCATTTCGAAGCAAAAAAATAAAAAAAACAAAGTTAGGGTTTTGCTTTTTTATCTTTGGCGCCGGTTCGCCTTCTCTGTGTCTGTTCACTTACCTACGCCGGCGATAAGCCCTCTGACCTTCTTGAGGTCGTGTGCGGTGAGTCGGAGGGAACGCTAACCAACAGGGGTTTTTGGGTTTTGGTTTTTAAGAACAAAGAAAGGGGATTTTTGGTTTCTGTTTTCCCAAACAAAAGGATTTCATCATTTTTAAAGGTTTTGAGTTGGGATTTGGGTTTAAAAAAACGAAAAATGGCTTTTTAGGTTTCCGATGCCGGCTAACGGCGGCCGGAACAACGTTCGGGTGTCAACATTGTGAGAGAGGTGAGAACTAGAGAGAGTTTATGGTTCGTAAAAGGGCTCGAAATGGTTTTAAGTGTGTTTTTATAGAGCTTTTGTTTTTTAAGGTGGGTTAACTACGTTTTAAGGACCTTTGTGTCCCTTTAATCGCGCACAAAGGGGCTTCTGCTTTCTAAAACCACACCCGTGGTCTTTCAATTTTTTAAACGTTTTCAATTTCGTCCTCAATTTTGTTTTATCAGATTTTGAATGGTAAAATAACTCTTTTGGTCCCTTTTAGTTTCCGCGTTCTTTCAATTGGGTCCCTGCTTTAGCTATTTAATTATTTTTTAAGTTGTATTATTACCGTTTTGGTCTCTGTAATCATCCATATTTTAATTTCTGCCTTGTTTTACATTTGAATGCATTTCAGTTCTTTTTACGGTTTCCCCATGTTGATATATGTGTTAAATGGGTATGTAATATATGGTATACATGTATATATTATGTAACTGTTTTTGTATATATTATATAGCATAATATATGTTGATATATGTATATGGTTTTAAATAATATATATTATATGTATATAATATAAAGTTTTTATATAATATAGTTTTTATATACAATATGATTTTATATATATACAAATGGTTTTCCTTATAACATATAGTTAATACATGTGATATACGGTTTTACTACAATAATATACATTTTTTAGAATACATATGTATATAATATAGAGTTTTAAATGTATATGTATATATATATGTTTTCGTGTTATATAATACATGGTTTAAATAAAGAATTATTTAAATAAGAATATATATATATATATATATATATATATATATATATATATCTGTGTGTGTTTGTTTTTAATGTGTACATAGCTCAGTCTCTTCGATCGCTCGAATGTGTATTCGTAACATGCATTTTAAATGTCATCTCATGTGTCTTTCAACATCCTAATTTGCATGATTATTAATTTTAATTATAAAAAGGAAGTACTTATTAATTCGCGTATTCGGGTCGAGATATCCTAACTTATTGGATATACCCCGAATATTCGGATTAATTTGCATCGCCTAAAGGTAAAATTCGTAAGTAAAATGAACAAGACCATGACAACATACTTTATCTACTTGCATCATGCATAAAGGTGACGTACGGGATCCGAACCCTAAACTAACACAGCAGTCTGACTTATATGATGTCGGCTTAGTCTTTTGTTCGGCGTACAGTCATCCTTTTTAATTAAATGTATAAATAATTTAACCACCAATTTGATAAAGCTCGTATAATTAGAGTCAATTTTCAATTAAGAGTGCCTAATTAAATTCATTTTAAATTTTAACTAATTTCCATCAATTAAAAGAAATAATTATTTTGATACCGATTTCTGGGCGTGATGGGGGTGCTAACCCTTTCCCACACGTAAACAACTCCTGAACCCTTTCAAATGAATCTATGGTTTTTTTTAGTTTTTTATGGTGTCCGGCCTACCTTAGTGGCCAGTGGCGACTCCAAATATTTTTAAGGTTTTTTTTACAATACACAAATTTTTCCCTTTTTATAATCGAATCTATTTCAAAAAGTGGGACACTTCAAGGTTTCCATCAAAAAACCTTATCACGGCGTGGCGACTTCACAGGTGTAACCCCCCTCGTCCCGGTCTGGCCGGATGACCTGTCCGAGTGGGCCACACGGGGAAAACCGAGTGAAACCCGTTAAGGTTCCCCTCGGTTAGCAACCCTATTTTTTTTCTTTTATTTTAATCTTGTCTATAGGGACATTAAGTCCTAAGTGATTCACAACAGCAGAAAGCATCTAAAGAAAGATCATGTTCGAACCCCGACCATACATACTAGTCCATTTTTAAGCTTACAGGGCAGACCGTATTGGTACCCGAGCTAGGGGTATTGATACGCCCTGACCAGGTCAACCCAAAAAGTCAACTCCGGGAAGACCGTATCGATACAGCCCTTGAGCGTATCGATACGCCCTTCTCGGTCAAACCTCCTTGGTCAACAGAGTAGACCCGTATCGATACGCGTGAACCCCGTATCGGTACGCCCTACTCTAACTCAAAACTCCAAATTCCAGTAACTTTGGAGGGTATCGATACCCACAGGGTGTCGGTACGCCAGGCAAAAACTGTGGCATTTGGGCAAGGCCGTATCGATACAGCCCTCAGGCGTATCGATACGCCCTGCTCTGCAATTCCACCAATTTCAACTTGGTGACCTCAATTAAGACTCTAGGTGCATTTTTAGACTCTCCTATGCACATACAAACATTTAAGCAATCATACTTGAGCCAAAGGAAACATTCAAACATGAAACAAGGCTTCTAATCATGGCAGTCATACAAAAGGGGCAAATTAGCATAAATGGGCATACATGAAAGCTCAAAAGGCCAAAAAGGCACAAGATAGCACATAAGAGGTTTGCACTCACTAACAAGGCAACATAAACATCTAAAGGCATATCACCCTACACAAACATTCATCAAAGCATATCATGCTTTACAAAACAAGGTCAATCCAAAACATCAACATACATGAGTCATACATAGCTCATACAAACACCCTTGCCACATTGCTAACTAATACATAATTAACAACCGTACTTGAGCCACAAACTTGGATAGTCCTTCTTGCCTTGCTCCGAGCTAACACCACGCTAATGATCTGCATTGTTGAACATTGAGAGCGTAAGCTATAAGCTTAGTGAGAATGCTCTAAAATCGAAAACATCAACAATGCAGGGTTCAAGCATGTACTCCCTAAATCTCATATCTAACATGCATAGGCAATTTCACAAGTAGACCTAGCTAGTCTTTCAAGTGGCATAATATGACATCTTACATCATACTAAGCATCAAGCATTAATATCAACCATCAAATATCAATATCATATATCACAATTATATGAACAAGTTTAATTGGCCACTATTAATTACCCGGATGTGCGGATTTAAATCTCAACAACCACTTTACCTCTGTGGGATTACACTCATCACCGGACCTTGCATGTGCGGGATTCCACTCATCGCCACATGCCCTACGGATGTGATTCCACTCATCATCCCGTAGAATAAATAAAAGCTTCCGGTGGAATATTACATCATTGTACTCCTCCTTGATGACTTAACGTCATCAAGGAGGAGTACGTTTTGACTCAATTTGTGTGCACACTAATCCTAATGATCGATCATTTACAACCGGTAATTTATTTAGTGCCAATTTTCATAACCACATCACATATCATCAACCACATCCCATGCTCATCACATATATACATTTCATGATATACATGCACCAATTTAACCACATTTCACAAGAGCATGGACAGGCAAACACAATAGCATTTAATGAAATCAATGGCTAGAATTAACAACTTGAAATAAAGAAATGGCCTACCAAGCACATTCCACACACACACTCGAACCAAACTTTAAAACAAGTTTGAAACCACTCATCGCCCTTCCTTAGCAACCGAAACAATTCTCCTACGAACCCGGATTCGGTCTCAATGCCTCTCTAACGCTTCGTTTTGCTTCTAGCCAAACAAAACACATTCATTACTTCACAATTCAATGCTAAAACTCAACCATCAACTCACTTTACAATTACAAGCCAACTTCAACCGAATTCCAATCCAAAATACTCATTTTCAAGCTCCCCTAAAACCTTGCTGAAATTTCCATTTCCAATCACCCAAATGACCCCCAAAAGGTCCCAAAACATCCTCCTAACCTATATAAACCATCAGCCCTTCAATTTTCACTTAAAACCCACCCAAAAACCAAGTTTTGACATCCTAAAAATAGCTCTAAGAACCCACTTCGGGTTTTCAATGAAATTCAACCAAATTAACATATGTTGTACCTTTTAATATGAATAAACAAAAACCCAACTTCATTTTTCAAAACAAGGTGAAAATCACCATAAAAACCCAAACTTTAGCAAAACCCTAACATTTCAAAAGTTCATATTTTTGAAATCTAAGACTATGTATGAATAGGGAATGAAGAGGAGAGTTAGAAAACATTATTACCTTTGAGAATGGCCTTGGAATGAAGATTAGATTTAATGGAATAGTAACTTATGGGTTTAGGGAGAGGTTTTTGGTTTCTAACGTTGAAGAAGAGATAAAGGGGGAAGGAAGACAACTTTTCTTTAAAAGTGGTCTAGCTTTTAAAATCATTTGGGTCAAATTACCCCTTTAGTCCCTCACCTTTTTACTAAAGCCCAATTAGATCCTAATTTAGGTTGAATTGATTTTAGTTAAATTTTTACCGACTCGAACTGCAACCCACCAACTCCTAACCCCAAAAAACGGGCGTTACAACTCTCTCCCACTTAAGAAATTTTGTCCCCGAAATTACCTGACTGAAAGAGATACAGAAACTGCTTTTCCATATCCTCCTTCCTCTCCCAAGTGGCCTCGTCCACACCTCGACGTTGCCACCGCACCTTTACTAACTCAATCGATCTACCCCTCAACACCTTACTGTCAGAAGCTAAGATCTCCACGGGCTCTTCCTCATAAGTCAAATCTGGATTCAATTCAATTTCTTCTACGGGCATAACATGTGATGGATCGGACCTATACTTACGAAGCATCGAAACATGGAACACATCGTGTATCTTCTCTAACTCGGATGGCAAACGCAATTGATAAGCAACGGGACCAACCCTCTTCACAATCTCATACGGTCCTATGTATCTCGGACTCAACTTCCCCTTTCGGCCAAATCTCATCACTTTCTTCCACGGAGACACTTTCAAGAATACCTTCTCACCCACTGAGAACTCAACTTCCTTTCTCTTCAGATCGGCATAGGACTTTTGCCTATCCGAAGCAGCTTTCAAATGATCACAAATCAATTTTACCTTGTCAGTTGTCCCCTTGAGCAAATCCGGCATAGGTAACAACTTCTGTCCCACTTCGGCCCAACAAACTGGAGTCCTGCACTTTCGGCCATACAAGGCCTCATACGGAGCCATCTGAATGCTCGACTGAAAGCTATTATTGTACGCAAACTCTACTAGAGGTAAATGCTTCTCCCAAGTACCCTGAAAGCCAATGATACAACAACGCAACATATCCTCTAAGATCTGAATAACCCTCTCTGACTGACCATCTGACTGAGGATGATAAGACGTGCTGAAGCTCAAACGGGTACCCAAAGCTGTATGAAGACACTCCCAAAATCGAGAAGTAAACCGCGGATCTCTATCTGACACAATAGACTTCGGCACACCATGCAGTCTAACAATCTCACCAATGTACAAATCGGCCAATCTATCTAAAGTGTAAGTAGTATTGACTGCCAAGAAGTGAGCACACTTCGTAAAACGATCTACTATCACCCAAACTGAGTTCTTCTTCGTATGAGTCAAAGGCAAACCCGAAACAAAATCCATGGTGATATTCTCCCACTTCCATTCCGGAATTCTCAACGGCTGTAACAAACCTGAGGGAACCTGATGTTCCGCCTTCACTCTCTGACACACTAAGCACTTACTCACAAAGTCGGCTACATCTCTCTTCAAGCCAACCCAAAAGTACTCATTCTTCAAATCACGGTACATCTTCGTACTTCCAGATTGCATAGCAAACGGACTATTGTGGGCTTCAGTCAAGATCGTACGTCTCAAGTCACTGTCCTCTGGCACAACTATTCTATCCTTGAAACAAAAAACCCCATCAGTACTGAAACTGTAGTCTGAAGATCTACCTTCGGCTATATCTTGCACGTGAGGTGCCAAAGATCTATCTAAGAGCTGTTTCTCTCGAATCAACTGACCTAGAGTAGGTCTAACTTGAAGCTCGGCTACCAAGCCACCATCTCCGGACAAACTCAATCTAGCAAACATGGCTCTCAAGTCCACGACCATCTTCCTATTCAATGCATCGGCCACTACATTGGCCTTACCCGGATGGTACTCAATGGTAAGATCATAATCTTTTAGCAACTCTAACCATCTACGCTGTCTGAGATTCAAATCTCGCTGAGTCATAATGTATTTCAAACTCTTGTGGTCGGTGTATACTGTACATTTCTTACCGTACAAATAGTGCCTCCAAATCTTCAGAGAAAACACAACTGCAGCTAACTCTATGTCATGGGTCGGATAGTTGTGCTCGTGGGTCTTCAACTGTCTTGAGGCATAAGCCACTACTCTCTTGTCTTGCATAAGAACACATCCTAGCCCTACATAAGAAGCATCACTGTAGACTACATAGTCCTTCCCGGACTCTGGCTGAATCAAGATCGGTGCTTGGGTCAAAGCTTCTTTCAATTTCTCAATGGCCTTCTGTCTTGCATCTGTCCACTCAAACTGAACACTCTTCTGAAGTAACTGTGTCAATGGAGCGGCTAACTTAGATAAACCCTCTACAAATCTCCTATAGTATCCGGCTAAGCCTAGGAAGCTACGTACCTCTGTTACAGACTTCGGTTGCTTCCACTCAACAATGGCCTCAATCTTCTTCGGATCAACTCTAATCCCATCAGCTGACACTACATGTCCTAAGAATATTACCTCTCGGATCCAGAACTCACACTTTCTTAGCTTCGCATACAACTGATGATCTAGCAAAGTCTTCAAAACTAGTCTCAAGTGTCGGTCATGGTCTTCTTCAGTTCACGAGTACACCAAGATGTCATCAATAAACACAACTACAAACTGATCTAGATACTGATGAAAAATCCTATTCATCATGTCCATAAAAGCAGTCGGTGCATTATTCAACCCAAAAGCCATGACTAAGAACTCATAATGTCCATACCTAGTCCTAAAGGACGTCTTCGGTACATCAACCTCTCTTACCTTTAGCTGGTAGTAACCCGGTCTCAAGTCAATCTTCGAAAAGACCGATGCTTCTCTCAACTGATCAAACAAGTCATCGATTCTAGGCAACGAATATTTATTCTTCACTGTCAACTGATTTAACTGTCTGTAATCTATACACATTCTCATGCTTCCATCTTTCTTCTTCACAAACAAAAATGGTGCACCCCAAGGTGAAGAACTAGGCCTAATAAAACCTCTATCTGTCAATTCTTGCAACTGAGTCTTCAACTCTTTCAATTCTTTCGGTGCCATGCGGTACGGAGCGATCGAAATAGGAGCTGAATCAGAATAAGTCTCAATGGTAAACTCTACCTCTCTGTCCGGTGGTAACCCTGGCAACTCTTCCGGAAACACACTATGAAAGTCACATACTGTCCGGATGTCCTGAGGTCTAACCTCACTCATGTTAGGGTTCATCACATACACCAAGTATGCTTCACACCCCAACTCAACTAATCTCTTAGCCTCTAATACTGAAACCACATTGGACAAGAACTTCACGTTCTCACCCACCACTACAATCTCATAGTCATCTGTGAGCCTCAAAGAAATCTGCTTAGTTTCAAAATATATCCTAGCTCTATGCTCCGTGAGCCAGTCCATATCCAAAATCACATCAAAACCATAGAAAGGAAGCTCCATCATATCCACTGGAAACACATGCCCCTGAACCATTAACGGACACCTTCGATACATCTTCCTAACTACTACCGTGTCCCCAAAGGAACTAGTAACACTAACTCCTATCTCTAACATCTCACATGGCATATTCAAAGACTGTGCATGCTCACTCAATATGTAGGAATGTGTAGACCCAGAGTCAATCAAAGAAAGCAAACCCAAAGACTCTATCGAGAAGTTACCTGCGATCACATCGGTGTCATGTTGATCCCCACGCTGAGCGTAAACCCTGGCCTGACCTCCGCCCTCTGGCTCAACTGCAACTACTTGTGCTATGTTCCTCTGACCATCGTTCCTCGGCTGGAAGTTACCTCTACCGCGCCCGCGGCCTCTCTGAAAGTCATTGGCTCTAGCAGGAACCTGAGCTGGTGCTTGTCCCACCTGATGTGGACAGTCACGCCTAATGTGGTCTCTAGCCACACAACTCCAACAAGAATGAAAATTTCCCTAACACTCACCGGTGTGGTTCCTCCTGCAAGTAGCACATGTGGGCAACTTCCCACCAGCTCTCTGGCCCTGATGGCCCCTACTGTGGTTACCGCCACCACGTCTATGATCATAATGATACATGTTGTCCTGATGCCTCTTGGCATCACCTCTATCAAAGTTAATGGACCTCTTACCTGAACTAGATCCACCAGACTGCCTGGTCAAACTCAAACTGTGCTCTAAGTCCTTGGCCCTCACGACCAAGACATCAAAATCAGTGTAGTCTGAAGCTAGAGTATACGTCTTGATCTCTTCACTCAGCCCATAACGAAAGCGGTTACAACGCTCAACCTCAGTAGGAACAAGCTCAGGTGCATACTGACTCAATCTGACAAATCGGATCTCGTAATCAGTCACGGACATACTCCCCTGAAGCAATGCCATAAACTCCCTCTTCCTCTCATCGAGGTATCGCGGACCCAAATACTTCTTACGGAAATCTGTCTTAAAGAACTCCCAAGTGATCTCGGCCTCATCCATACCCGTAGTAATGGTGACCCACCAAGTATAGGCATCACCCTGAAGCAAAGACTCAACACATCCCAACTTGCGCTCACCAGTACACCCCATCTGAGCAAGGATACGGACAGTCTTCTCAAACCATAACTCGGATCTCTCTGAAGTAGACCCTCTAAACTCTTCGGCCCCAAGGCCCCGAAGTCTCTCTAAAGGCAATCCAGTGCCCTCACCCTGATGGTGTGCTGCCTGACCCCCAGCTACTGCAGTCTGAAATGCCCCGGCTATCGCCTGAACCAACGGAGCTAAGTCTATTCCGGCCGGTCCTTGGCCACCTTGGCCTCCTTGAGGTCCCTCTCCTTCAGCCCCGGCCTCGCCTCCCACTCCAGGTGGAGGAGGTGGTGGTGGAGGAGGTGGTGGAGGAGCTCCAACTCCAACCACAGGCTCTCCCACTTGAGCCTCAACCCTGACTACTGGCTCAACTCCTAGAGCCGCTGCCCGTGGTTCCGGTCGAACCATCCTAGGCCTCCCACGTGGTCTCATGATACATCTAGCAAGGTATAAACTACAACAAGAAACAGATAATGATTATGTTAGCCAAAGCAAGGGTCCAATAGTGCTCAAGTACTCCTCTTTCCAAAAACCTTTTTAAATTAAGTAATAGTAGCAATGGGCACACACTCTACACCAGACACAACAATTCATGCTTCAAAACATCATACGATCAGTCAAATATCAAGAATTCATGGAAAAACATGCATCGAACAACACAATCATTTAATACATCAAGCTTACCTCACTTACCTGCCCGAGGTCTCGGTAACCTCAGGCTCTGATACCAACAAATGTAACCCCCTCGTCCCGGTCTGGCTGGATGACCTATCCGAGTGGGCCACACGGGGAAAACCGAGTGAAACCCGTTAAGGTTCCCCTCGGTTAGCAACCCTATTTTTTTTCTTTTATTTTAATCTTGTCTAGAGGATCATTAAGTCCTAAGTGATTCACAACAGCGGAAAGCATCCAAAGAAAGATCACGTTCGAACCCCGACCATACATACTAGTCCATTTTTAAGCTTACAGGGCAGACCGTATCGGTACCCTAGCTAGGGGTATCGATACGCCCTGACCAGGTCAACCCAAAAAGTCGACTCCGAGAAGACCGTATCGATACAGCCCTTGAGCGTATCGATACACCCTTCTCGATCAAACCTCCTTGGTCAACAGAGTAGACCCGTATCGATACGCGTGAACCCCGTATTGGTACGCCCTACTCTAACTCAAAACTCCAAATTCTAGTAACTTTGGAGGGTATCGATACCCCCAGGGTATCGGTACGCCAGGCAAAAACTGTGGCATTTGGGTAAGGCCGTATCGATACGGCCCTCAGGCGTATCGATACGCCCTGCTCTGCAATTCCACCAATTTCAACTTGGTGACCTCAATTAAGACTCTAGATGCATTTTTAGACTCTCCTATGCACATAAAAACATTTAAGCAATCATACTTGAGCCAAAGGAAACATTCAAACATGAAACAAGGCTTCTAATCATGGCATTCATACAAAAGGGGCAAATTAGCATAAATGGGCATACATGAAAGCTCAAAAGGCCAAAAAGGCACAAGATAGCACATAAGAGGTTTGCACTCACTAACAAGGCAACGTAAACATCTAAAGGCATATCACCCTACACAAACATTCATCAAAGCATATCATGCTTTACAAAACAAGGTCAATCCAAAACATCAACATACATGAGTCATACATAGCTCATACAAACACCCTTGCCACATTGCTAACTAATACATAATTAACAACCGTACTTGAGCCACAAACTTGGATAGTCCTTCTTGCCTTGCTCCGAGCTAACACCACGCTAATGATCTGCATTGTTGAACATTGAGAGCGCAAGCTATAAGCTTAGTGAGAATGCTCTAAAATCGAAAACATCAACAATGCAGGGTTTAAGCATGTATTCCCTAAATATCATATCTAACATGCATAGGCAATTTCACAAGTAGACCTAGCTAGTCTTTCAAGTGGCATAATATGGCATCTTACATCATACTAAGCATCAAGCATCAATATCAACAATCATATATCAACATCATATATCACAATTATATGAACAAGTTTAATTGGCCACTATTAATTACCCGGATATGCAGATTTAAATCTCAACAACCACTTTACCTCGGTGGGATTACACTCATCACCGGACCTTGCATGTGCGGGATTCCACTCATCGCCACATGCCCTACGGATGGGATTCCACTCATCATCCCGTAGAATAAATAAAAGCTTCCGGTGGAATATTACATCATCGTACTCCTCCTTGATGACTTAACGTCATCAAGGCCACGTACGTTTTGACTCAATTTGTGTGCACACTAATCCTAATGATCGATCATATACAACCGGTAATTTATTTAGTGCCAATTTTCATAACCACATCACATATCATCAACCACATCTCATGCTCATCACATATATATATTTCATGATATACATGCACCAATTTAACCACATTTCACAAGAGCATGGATAGGCAAACACAATAGCATTTAATGAAATCAATGGCTAGAATTAACAACTTGAAATAAAGAAATGGCCTACCAAGCACATTCCACACACACACTCGAACCAAACTTTAAAACAAGTTTGAAACCACTCACTGCCCTTCCTTAGCAACCGAAACAATTCTCCTACGAACCCGAATTCGGTCCCAATGCCTCTCCAACGCTTCCTCTTGCTTCTAGCAAAAAAAAACACATTCATTACTTCACAATTCAATGCTAAAACTCAACCATCAACTCACTTTACAAATACAAGCCAACTTCAACCGAATTCCAATCCAAAATACCCATTTTCGAGCTCCCCTAAAACCTTGCTGAAATTTCCATTTCCAATCACCCAAATGACCCCCAAAAGGTCCCAAAACATCCTCCTAACCTATATAAACCATCATCCCTTCAATTTTCACTTAAAACCCACCTAAAAACCAAGTTTTGACATCCTAAAAATAGCTTTAAGAACCCACTTCGGGTTTTCAATGAAATTCAACCAAATTAACATATGTTGTACCTTTTAATATGAATAAACAAAAACCCAACTTCATTTTTCAAAACAAGGTAAAAATCACCATAAAAACCCAAACTTTAGCAAAACCCTAACATTTCAAAAGTTCATATTTTTGAAATCTAAGACTATGTATGGATAGGGAATGAAGAGGAGAGTTAGAAAACATTATTACCTTTGAGAATGGCCTTGGAATGAAGATTAGATTTAATGGAATAGTAACTTATGGGTTTAGGGAGAGGTTTTTGGTTTCTAACGTTGAAGAAGAGATAAAGGGGGAAGGAAGACAACTTTTCTTTAAAAGTGGTCTAGCTTTTAAAATCATTTGGGTCAAATTACCCCTTTAGTCCCTCCCCTTTTTACTAAAGCCCAATTAGATCCTAATTTAGGTTGAATTGATTTTAATTAAGTTTTTACCGACTCAAACTGCAACCCACTAACTCCTAACCCCAAAACACGGGCGTTACAACCGATGACTAATTTTGTTTTACAAAACAAAACGAGAGTTAAGCCAAAAAATAATTGTTGCTTCGATGACTGGTGGTCTTTGAAAAAACCTTATCACATCGTGAAATTTAATTTGATTTTATTGAGGCGATCCTTCTTTGAAATAGGACTTAAATTATACGAGCTTCGATGATTGGTGGTCTTTGAATTAATTTTTCAATTAATTAAAAAGGAATCACCGACATGTGTTGCATCATGATCATTAAGCTATATACCCGAGCTTCGTTACTTAAGGGGGAGTGAAATGCCTATACCCACGTGAGCATCCCTCCACAGGTCGGTAATTCACTTCAGGAATCCACACCTTCGACACGTGAGCAGCCCTCCACATCACTAGGTCGTGCATTCTCTCGAACTGAAACCAATTTGCAAGCTTGTAATGGGCCAAAATTGGGGCTCTTGTTACCTTAGTAGGTGATAAGATAGGTTTCGGTACCCTTGTTAGAACCAAACCCACATGTGTGAGAATTTAAGAAGCCCACCCCTTTAGAGCCATGCGGATAACCGTAGAATTGGAATTCATGCTAATAGGTCTTGCATTGTTAATCTGTGTTGGTGTGTTTTCATTCGTTTTTTGTATTCAGTATTAATTGTTTTGTTACTAATCCATTTGCTTCTTTTTATTTTGTTTTGTTTGATCTTTTTTTGGCATGTTCATACGAAGTGTTGATTCGAGAACAGTCTAAAGTTGAAAACTATCATAACAGGAGAAAGAGTTCATAGCGACGGAGTTTCCGAAACGCGCTAATTTAAAGGGAGGGGATGAGCAAAATTTATTGGAAATCGCACCCTATGTATTTATTTTCTTATCTCGTTGTAATAAGACTTGATCTCCGTTGTGAAAAGTTGTTTAATGAGGATGTTCGTCAAATCAACGTTTCCTTGCATTCGATTGTGTTTTTTAATTTATTGCCTTTAACCATTTGATTTTGTCATGCATACAACACATTGCATACATTAAATCATAAAGTCATGAGATTAATTGTTTGGGTCATGGCAGTATTCGTGACTATCGAAGATTCTGCATCCACACTTTACTCGCCATCAAAGGAAGCAAATGGATGAGAGTTTTTCTAAATTGGAAGCCGATCTAAGGGGTCAGTTGGAGCGAGCTCAGCAAGAATTGAGAGACACCATAATTAAGTGCCAACAAGATATGATGAAAGAGATATCTCAGTTGCTACAAGCTAATCTAAGAGGAAAGGGTGTTGTTGGAAACCCTAGTCAAGAGAGAGGAGACCCCTTGTATTCCCCTAGTTTTGTCACTGATACCCCTAAACCCTCGCAAAGAGCGGTTACTCAAGGAGATGGGACAACATCACATTAGGCGGGCGCCTCTACCCACGCTCTATCAGGTCTGGTTCTTAACCATGTGGAAAATGTCGGGGATAGTGTCCCATATTTGGATGAGATTGAGAATTTGAACAAGGTCAAGGGGGAGTTCTCGAAACAACTAGAAGAGACTAAGAAGGACCACAAGGAACAATTCCGAAAAAAGGAGGAAGAAGAAGGGTCATATGGGATGAATGCTAGAGATCTCAGTTTGGTTTCAGATCTGTTAATCCCACCCAAGTTCAAGACGCTGGAGTTTGAGAAGTTTGACGAGACAACTTACCCTACTACCCACATAACCATGTTCTGTAGAAAGATGACGGGTTTCATCGACAATGAGAAATTGCTAATTCATTGCTTTCAGGATAGCTTAGCAGGGCCCGCGGTGAGGTGGTACAATCAGTTAACCCATGCTCAGATTAGGTCATGGAAGGATTTGGCCAAGGCTTTCACATATCAGTATAAGCACATAACCGATATGGTCCCGAAACCGACTCATGCTACAAGGTTTGGAGTAAAGGCACAATGAGAGCCTCCATGAATACGCCCAGTGTTGGCGAGATGTGGTGGCACAGGTCCAGCCCTCGCTCCGCGAAAATGAGATCTCCCCTATGTTTGTCGACACTTTAAAGGGAACCCTCTATGACCGCATGATAAGCAACCCTATCGATAATTTCTCAAATATGGTTATGACCGGTGAATGTATTAAGACAACTATCAAGAGTGGTAGAATCGATGGAGGAGAAAATGCTCGGAAGCAATTCAAGAAGAAAGATCATGAGATGAACAACACCAGTACCTATGAGGCTCCTGAACACCTCACAATCTCACCGCCTCAGGCCGCAATCAGGAATGCGCAAAGCTCAAACCGAAGAGAGAGTAGGGCACTCAATAGGGAACAAGAGAAGATGTCATTCGCCCCTCTACCCATGCCATACAATGAGGTGTACAAGCACCTATACGAGGCTGATATGGTCCGTCCATACCATGTTACTCCCTTCCAGCCACCTTACTCTCCATGGTATGACGAGAAAGCATATTGTGAGTACCACGGTGGAGTACCGGGGCACACGATAGAAAATTGCACAACGTTCAAGAAGCTCGTGCAAAACATGATCAACATTGGGGTCATCGAATTAGAGGGGCCCAATGTGGCGGCCAACCCACTTCCAAAACATTGAGGACGAGGCGTGAATGCCCTCGAGGAGGTAGATACGAAGAAGGTAAGGGTGGAAGTGTCAGAAATCAAGTCCCCTCTAAGTTGGGTGTACGAACAGTTGTGCGCGGCGGGCTTGATTGAGAATGGTACAAAGGGAGCATATGATGGCCATGAATCATTTTGTACCATCAGACTGCAAGGCACGAGATTCAGAGTTGTCCAGAATTTAAGCAGTTGGTTCAGGAACTGATGGACAATAAGGAGATTGAGTTCCTCGAGGGAGCTTAAGGGTTGTGATGAGTGGCTAGTCTAGTGGTGTTCAAGATTTTTAATGCATCCAAGTTTGCTTTGTGTTCATATTGCTTGTTTTCATTTCATTGCATTTTAATCTTTTTCTTGAAGTAATGTGTGGGGTCAACTTTGCTACCCTTTGCCCGAAGATAGCAAAAACCTCTTTGTAAGGGCCTAAGATTGCATATTATTTAAAATTTCAATGAAATGATGCATTATTTTTTGTGTTTCAATTATCTTTTCATTTTGTGCATTTGTCTATTGAGTCCCCGTATATCAATTGCACAAGGGACATTGACCTTGACCCAAAGGTTGATTTCGAGCAACCTTTGTCTAGTGGAAATTAAAGGTTGTGAAGATGGTGAATGTGTGGCTTACACTCCAAGTTAATTTGGTCATCTATTGAGTACACGTAGCAATAGGGCCTTCGAGAGAACAACCGGAAATCTTCTGTGCTAAAAAAAGAAAAAGAATAAGAAAAAAGAAAAAAGGAGACAAAGAGAAAGAAAAAAGAAGAAATGAAAAAGAAAAAGAAAAAGAAAAAAATCAAGAATAATAAAAGCATAACAAAAGCACTCCAATGTTCGAAGTCTGGTAATAGGCATTTTCGGATACGAGTGTGGAATTTTTTGGGCACTCCGCTGTAGCAAAAAAAACCAATAAGGTTGCTATGCACCATTCGAATCAAAAACTTTTGCTTCATGGGTGATGGTAATATTTTCAAATCATGACAATATCTAGTAGCTCGGGGTTTTGTTGTTTGCTCAATCGTTTATTTCAAGCCAAAGGAATGTGATGAGTTGATTTCCCCAAAACCATAAAGAAACGAGACAAAGCAATAATGATAAATGCAAATCCTACAGAGGACAATTCTAATTGATTAAAAAACTGAAATAACTCGGAGAGTATTTCACATTTTTAGACATCAGCTCAGCTTTTGAGGTCCCCTAGACACATGATGCTTGAGGCAATCCTTGGTAAGCCATAGTAGTGTCGTCCGTGCACTTGATATTCAGGGTATTTAATCTAGCTTGATATATCCATAATTTGAAAAAAAAAAGTCTAGTTTTCGAAAATGCATCTCATTTTGAAATTAGAAGATGTAATCTAAATTTTTTTAGTGGACACAAAAAAATATTCCTTTCATTGCTTCGGGGATAAAGTTCAGAATGAAAGGTCATGAATACAAGTGATAGCACATCGGCGGCCATGGTGAGGATAGTAGTAAGTTTCTACATACTACAGCTCGGGGACTCGAAGCGAGTTCCTGTTAAAATACTTTGATTGCTTCAGAAAATGAAAACGGACCTTAATGAACTTAAGAGAAAAGTTCAGGGACTTGGGGGCATGTGCCTTCCCCCTAATGTCGTGATAAGAGAAAAGTCGCCGTGGTGAGTTAAGACAAAGAGAATAGTTGAATACCCAGCTTGAATAGGGGGCAATGTTTCGAGAATGAGCACTACGAGAAGTGTTATGTCCAGTCTGGCCAGTGAAAGTCAGCAGTTACCTTTCAAGACGAGACAAAGGAAGGAGATTTGGCAAGGATGAGAAAGCCCGAAAAGATTGAGAAGAAGAAGAAGAAGAAGAAGAAGAAGAAGAAGAAGAAGAAGAAGAAGAAGAAGAAGAAGAAGAAGAAGAAGAAGAAGAAGAAGAAGAAGAAGAAGAAGAAGAAGAAGAAGAAGAAGAAGAAGAAGAAGAAGAAGAAGAAGAAGAAGAAGAAGGTCAGGATTGACCGCTCTGGAAGATGAAAGCGTCTGAGCAATTTTGATGTCATAATTCATGCATCATTTGTAGATTAGGCATCCCTAGGTTAGGGGCATGCTAACTCACATCATCATATCATTTTTGCCTATTTTTGACAGGTATATTAAAGCTTTTCCAGTAAAAGGAAACCCGTCTATCCGTTCAGGCATGAGGAGAATGGAACCCTTCTATCCGTTTGGGCACCTTGAGAATGGAATTCGCCTATCCGTTCAGGCATTTTGAGAATGGAAGCCTGCCTATCCGTTCAGGCATGAGGAGAATGGAACCTGCCTATTCGTTCGGGCATTTTGAGAGTGGAACCTTCCTATCCGTTCGGGCACTTTGAGAATGAAATCCGCCTATCTGTTCGGGTATTTTGAGAATGGAAGCCTGCCTATCTGTTCGGGAGTGAGGAGAATGGAATTCGCCTATCCATTCGGGCATGAGGAGAATGGAACCCGCCTATCCGTTCGATCATTTGGAGAATGGAATCCGCCTATCCGTTCGGGCACTTTGAGAATGGAGCTTTTATTTTTCACCAATCATCTATCTGTTCAGACCTCGAAGGATTGAAGAATGTTGAAATGATAAGAACAGCTTCAGGCCTTCGTGACAGAGCTTTTTCCCCGTACCAACTTTCAGACCGCTAGTAGTTCAGTGCATGGTGATTCGAGACCCAAACAGGGAAGTCGGACAAAATTAGTGCTCATGCCTTTGCTTTATTCTTGTTTATTCTTGTTCCACAAGTATAAGCAAAGGGGGGCAGTTGTAATTACTAATTTTGTCTGGGGTGTCGACCCGTTTTTATTTTTTAAAAATAATGGGCTTCAATTTTAATTAATTACATATCATATGATGAAAAAAACTAGAAAAATAATATATATATATATATATTATTAGTACTATTTATTATCATATATAGTCATTAGTATTATGTTATTTGAAAAAAAACCTAAATATTATTATCATATTACTATTTAATATTATTATTATCATATTACTATCTTTCTATTATTATATATTACTGTCTCCTCTTATTATCATTATTATTATTGTTTATACCTCTATTATTGTCATCATTATTATGTTAACATTATTATTATTATTATTATTATTATTATTATTATTATTATTATTATTATTATTATTATTATTATTATTATTACTATTATTATTATTATTATTATTATTATTATTATTATTGAAACAAATCTAAAAATACAAAAAAAAACTAATACATTTATATAAATAACAGCCCAATTATACTAATAAGCCCAAGTTTATTAATAATAAAGTTCATATTACATTTTAAAAACCCAAAAAATGTGCATATTACATAATAAAGCTCGTTAGGCCCAAATAATTAAAACGAGCCCTAATCTGATAACAAAGTAGAAACCCTAATGCATTCTAATATTTTGCGCAGCCAATCTTCCACCGTCAGATCTAATCCAGATCTGACAGCCCAGATCAAGCCTCGGATGAAAGCCCTAGGATGCCCTAACCATTGCTCCACGCTGCCAGCTCTTGAGCCGTTAGATCGAGCTCACCATCAACGGCGAGGATTGAAGCAGGGAAGTCACCAGAACCTCCACGCGCCCATGCGCGACTCTCAGACTCAATTACGCGCGCGTGCACGATGCTCCCCTACCCGCATTGAGGACATGTGCGTCGGTTCAGCTCACGGTTCTGCCCACACGCGCGCTGTTCGATCGTCTAGATCCACTCCAGTTCCCGCATGATCGTCCACGTCCCTCGGCTCTCCCATGGTCCCCTCCCACCAGCCAACCGTCACATGCAACAAAACAACCAAAAATGTCAGAAGAATGCAACGAAATACCCGAAATTTTAGAGTGGCAAACAAACAAAAGATGAGAGAGATGAATACGAACAAATAATCAGCAACCAATAGCATATTTCCGAAAGAATTACATATAATACAAAATTCGTAATTTCAGGCTATAAAAGTCAAAATAAAAGCAATGTAACCCTAAGTGAGAAACGGAGAATTTTGAGAATATCAATACAAGAAGAAACACCATTTTCAGAGGTATCATCGTCCCTCATTTTCATTTCATTTCGAAACAAAAAAATAAAAAATAAACAAAGTTAGGGTTTCACTTTTTTTACCTTTGGCGTCGGTTCGCCTTCTCCGCGTCCGTTCGCTTTCCTACGTTGGCGATAAGCCCTCTGACCTCTTTGAGGTTGTGTGTGGTGAGTCAGAGGGAATGCTAACCAACATGGGTTTTTGGGTTTCGGTTTTTAAGAACAAAGAAAGGGGATTTTTTGGTTTTTGTTTTCACAATACGAAAGGATTTCATCGTTTTAAAAGGTTTTGAGTTGGGATTTGGGTTTAAAAAAACGAAAAGGGGCTTTTTAGGTTTCCAGGGCTGGCTAACGGCGGCCGGAACAGCGTTTGGGTGTCGACGTTGTGAGAGAGGTGAGAGTTAGAGAGGGTTTAGGGTTTGTGAAAGGGCTCAAATGGTTTTAAATGTGTTTTATAGAGATTTTGTTGTTTTAAGGTGGGTTAACTACGTTTTAAGGACCTCTGTGTCCCTTTAATCGTGCACAAAGGGGCTTCCGCTTTCTAAAACCACGCTCGTGGTCCCTCGGTTTTTTTAAACGTTTTCAATTTCATCCTCAATTTGGTTTTATCAGATTTCGAATGGTAAAATAACCCTTTCCGTCCCTTTTAGTTTCCGCGTTCTATCAATTGGGTCCCTATTTTGGCTATTTAATTATTTTTAAGTGGTATTATTACCGTTTTGGTCCCTGTAATCATGAATATTTTAATTTCTGCCTTGTTTTACATTTTATTACATTTCAGTTCTTTTTACGGTTTCGCCATATTGATATATGTGTTAAATGGGTATGTAATATATGGTATACATGTACATATTATGTAACTGTTTTTGTATATATTATATAGCATAATATATATTGATATATATATATATAGCATAATATATGGTGATATATATATATATGGTTTTAAATAATATATATTATATGTATATAATATAAAGTTTTTATATAATATAGTTTTATATAACATATGATCTTATATATATAAAGATAGTTTTCCTTATAACATATAATTAATACATGTGATATACGGTTTTAATACAATAATATACATTTTTTAGAATACATATGTATATAATATATAGTTTTAAATGTATATATATGTTTTCGTGTTATATAGTACATGGTTTAAATAAAGAATTTTTTAAATATGAATATATATATATATATATATATATATATGTGTGTGTGTGTGTGTGTGTGTGTGTGTGTTTGTTTTTAATGTGTACATAGCTTAGTCTCTTCGATCGCTCGAATGTGTATTCGTAACATGCATTTTAAATGTCATCTCATGTGTCTTTCAACATCCTAATTTGCATAATTATTAATTTTAATTATAAAAAGGAGGTACTTATTAATTCGCGTATTCGGGTCGAGATATCCTAGCTTATTGGATATACCCTGAATATTCGGATTAATTTGCATCGTCTGAATGTAAAATTCGTAAGTAAAACGAACAAGACCATGACCTCATACTTTATCTACTTGCATCATGCATAAAGGTGACATACGGGATCTGAACCCTAAACTAACACGGCAGTCAAACTTATATGATGTTGGTTTAGTCTTTGGTATGGCGTACCGTCATCCTTTTTAATTAAATGTATAAATAATTTGAAACTACCAATTTGATAAAGCTCGTATAATTAGAGTCAATTTTCAATTAAGAGCGCCTAATTAAATTCGTTTTAAATTTTAAATAATTTCCATCAATTAAAAGCAACAATTATTTTGGTACAAATTCCCGGGCGTGATGGGGGTGTTAACCCTTCCACACACGTAACCAACTCCCAAACCCTTTCAAATGAATCTATGGGTTTTTTTTTAGTTTTTTATGGTGTCCGGCCTACCTCAATGGTCGGTGGCGACTCCAAAGATTTTTAAGGTTTTTTCCAAAACACAAATTTTCCCCTTTTTTAATCGAATTTATTTCAAAAAGTGGGACACTTCAAGGTTTCCATCAAAAAACCTTATCACACCAATTTCAAGCAAAATTTTGACCATTTAGGACCTAAAAGGGTCAAGAAAGACTAGTTAGCCCTAACTCTCTCCTAAGGGTCCAAAATCGCTCTTTATCTAATGGTTTGGTAAATATATCTGCTAATTGGTTCAAGGTATCAACATATTCTAGAACAACATCATTTTTCAACACATGGTCTCTAATAAAATGATGTCTAATTTCTATATATTTGGTTCTAGAGTGTTTGTAACCCCCTTAACCCGGCCCAGACGGTTGAACCGAATTAAGAAGTTTACACGGGGAAAACCAAAGTCAACCCGAAAGTCAACCTTGATTAACGACCCTTTTTTTTTCTTTTTAATCTTATCTAGATGCACGTTAGCCTTAGAAATGTTCACAAGATCAGCATGCTCAAGGATCATAACAATCAGAGAACATTCAGGGACTCAAATGCACAAATTATAACTTTAGGGACCGAATTGTAAATTCTGAAAATTATAGGGACTTAACCCAATTAAAAGTTACCAATATGAAATTAATCATCTTTCATGATTCTCTGCCAAATTTCAGCTCAAACGGACATCTCAAACTCATTCAATTGCAATAACAAGGTTCAGGACCAAAACGCAAACATTTCAAAACATATAACCATCAAATTCAGAGCCCAACGGTCGAGTGTTCCGAAACAGGGAGGACCTGTACCGAAACGCGGGACCGTTCCGAAACGAGTATCGGAACAGGGCTTGGCAGTAGCATTTCCGTTCCGGAACGGTTCCTACTGTTTCGAAACGCCTAGGCCATTTCAGACCCCTGTCCCGAAACGGTAGCACCCGTTCCGATACGGCCTGCCCAGATTTGTAGAATTTTACTGATTAAACACACAATTGGCCTACCAAACATGCTCCAAATGCAACCAAAATATACCAGCAAGTCATTACATGCATAAGGAACACAATTGCATCAACCATACTCAAACATAGCATCAATTAAGCAAATCCCCAATTCTATAGGCATGCATCCTACCTAGAAAATCATTCAAGCATCAATACACCAAAACCACCTCACAAAGGCCATTTACATGTTCCAACATCAATAACAACATAATACCAACTTAGGGAGTCCAAAACATCTCCCAAAACAACTTCATAGGTCCCCCATTGCCAAATGCCCAAAGCTAATAGTGGTAAGAAAAGGTTCACCATACATGAGCTTAAACCTTCACTTGGATGCTTGGCTTCCTTGCTGCCCCTTATGCACTTTAATGCTCTGCATTATTGGTTTAAGAAAAGAGAGAGCGTAAGCAAATAGCTTAGTGAGGAATGCTCATTTAAAACCACACAATAATGCATTTACAAAACTCATTTATAAACCTTAATTCAAATCATCATTTGCACTTGTACATAAGCATTTAAAACAAGCAATTCATGCTTCAAGTTTATAACATGTCATATTGGCCACAAGTGATACAATCAACATAAGATCCACACATGGACTTTTAAACACCATTGTGATCTTACAATTTCCAAGGACCACACATGGACTTTTAAACACCATTGTGTCCTTAATCAAGAATCATCCATGGACTTTTAAACACCATGACAAGGACCACACAAGGACTTTTAAACACCTTTGTGTCCTTAACAAGAATCATCCAAGGACTTTTAAACACCTTGATGTTCTTAAATAAACAAGGCTTACACAAGGAATTTTAACCACCTTTGTAACCTTAACCAAGAACCAACCATGGACTTTTAACCACCATGTTGTTCTTAAATACACAAGACTCACACAAGGAATTTTAACCACCTTGGTGATCTTAACCAAGAACCAACCATGGACTTTTAACCACCATGTTGTTCTTAAATAAACAAGGCTCACACAAGGAATTTTAACCACCTTTGTGACCTTAACCATCACTTGCCAATATGCATCATTAACCACATTTTTCCACAGTTTTAAAGCATTTAACAAAGCCATAAACATCATGCATCATTAAGCATCAAAACCACATTTAACAATGTTCAAAAAAAAGGATCTCTTACCTTGAGCATCCTTCAACACATGGCTTATATTCTCAGCAAATAATCATGCTAAATATGCTTTCAAAACAGGATTTAAATCATGCAAACAAACAACATTGCATACAACCAATCCATGGTTCATCATCAAGAGAATTTTTTCGAAAACTTACTCTTGAGCTTAGCTAAGTTGCTTAGACTTAAACTAAGCTCCCAAACCTTCAAAACATTGGTTTCAAGCTGAAAACCAAAATCCACTCACCGATTCCGTTTCGCCACTTGCCGAAACACCAATCAAGCTTCCGGATCACCACCACGAGGATCCAAAGACGACTCCCTTGTTTTAAACACATCAAAGCAGAGGATTAATGCATCATCATGCATTAATATCTTCAATGAAAGCACCTAAACTCACTGCTCTCATCCACACTCCATTTCCGGCTACCAAACACAACCGAAAACACCTCCAAACAACTCCACATCACTACCCAACCATGATCCATCAATTCTAAACATTCTTAAACCTCAAATAACATCCAAAAAGGATCTAACCACGTCCTTATACCTCCAGCTATAACAGATCATCAAGATCACTCCAAAAACAACCAAAAACTCAAGCAAAACTTAGGAAATTTAACCTATCCGGGATTGCATTAATTAAACCTCCATTTCTCATCAATTTTACATTCATTTTTCATCAAAAAGACACCTCAAAACGCTGCCCAAACAGATCATACGAATTTCATCCAAAAAATTAAAGCAAATCTTGCATTTTAAGCCAAGATCATAAACTCAATTGTAAAACCTTTTATAAAACACAAATCAATGATTAAAAACGAATTTCAGTAAAGAACTGAGAATTTAGAGGAGAAGGACGTTCATACCTCTAAACTTGAGTTTCTCCCTTTTTGGAACCAAGATTCTTGAAAATCCAATTAGCAAATGGCAAGGTTTTGTTGAAGAGATGATTAGAGATCAAAAGAGAATTGAAATCTCATATTTGGTTGCCAAAATTAGAGGGAAAATGTGTTGGAGAATGTGTTTGGGTTGAGAGAAAAGGAAAATGGAAATTTGGAAAAGTTAGTTGGAAAATGCCAAAATATCTTCCCTCCCTTTTACTTTTATTTAAAAACCATTAATTAATCCTTTATTATTTAAGAAAAATCTGGAGAAACTCCTATTGGGTAAATAGCTCCTTAACGATTCAAAGTTTCAATCCTTTTTAAAACAGCCACACAGTTTTCAAAAATTACATTTTGGTCACTAACCAAAATGTCACACTTCCAAACCTCATTTTGAAAAATTGATTTCACCATTCTCTTATATATAATAAAAGAGGATTTTAAGACATTTGTCCATATTTTTAGTGCAACCCGAACTAGGCTTTCCTAAATTCACCCTTTTATATTCGAACCGCACTCCGACCGAACTGGTCCAAACCCAAAACTTCTAAGCCCAAAATTGGGGCGTTACAGTGTTGGATGGGATTCTTAGTGAGACAAATGGCACTAGTGTTGTAACACCTAAGGGATATGGCATCTACTTGAACAACATAATCTAAGAGTTGTTGCTTCATCCAAAGGACTTGAGCACAACAACTCCCTAAAGATATGTACTCCGCTTCGGCGGTAGATAAAGCTACGCTATTTTGTTTCTTAGAAAACCAAGATACGAGCATACTACCTAAGAATTGGCATGTTTCGGAGGTACTTTTCCTATCTATCTTGCATCCCTCATAACCCACATTCGAATAAGCATGAAGGCTAAAGGAAGAATCCTTAGGATACCAAATACCTAAGTTAGGTGTGTCACTAAGGTATCTAAAAATTCTTTTAATGGCTACTAAGTTTGATTCTCTAGGACTAGCTTGGAACCCAGCACACAAGCAAATACTAAACATAATATTCGGTCTACTTGCGGTAAGGTAAAGCAAAGAACCTATCATAGATCTATAAAGCTTAGAATCGACACACTTACCTCCTTCATCTTTGCCAAGCTTTATGGAAGAGCTTATAGGAGTGGCTTAAGGATTCACATTCTACAAGCTGAACTTCTTGAGCATTTCGTTCACATACTTTGCTTGATTTATGAATGTGCCATCCTTTCTTTGTTTGATTTGTAGCCCCAAAAAAAGAATAAGAGCTCCCCCATCATGCTCATCTCGATCTCACCTTGCATTAGCTTAGAAAATTCTTTGCAATAACATTCATTAGTATAACCAAAAATTATATCATCAACATAAATTTGCACTACTAAGATGTCATTACAATATCTTTTTATAAAGAGTGTAGTGTCCACCTTGCCTTTTACAAAACCTTTTTTCAATTAAAAAGTTTGAAAGCCTTTCATACCAAGCTCTAGGAGCTTTTTTTAAACCATAAAGGGCTTTGGTTAATTTAAAAACATGATTTGGAAATTTAGGATCCTCAAAACCCAGTGGTTGTTCAACATACACTTCTTCATTTATAAAACCATTTAGAAAAGCACTTTTTACATCCATTTGAAAAAACTTGAAATCATGGTAACATGCAAATGCTAGAAGCATCCTAATAGCTTTCATTCTAGCTACGGGTGCATATGTTTCATCAAAATCAATTCCCTTTTCTTGAGTGTAACCTTGAGCAACAAGCCTAGCCTTGTTTCTCACTATGTTACCACTTTCATCTAGTTTATTCCTAAAGACCCATTTAGTTCCTATAGTAGATTGATTACTAGGTCTTTCAACTAATGTACATACTTTACTTCTCTCAAATTGATTAAGTTCTTCTTGTATGGCCAAAATCCAAAAATCATCTTTTAATGCTTCTTTGATATTTTTAGGCTCAATGCATAAAATAAATACAACATGGTTCATTAATTTGAGAGAGGATCTAGTAGTTACCCCCTTGGATGGATCACCCAAGATTTCACCACCTTTGACATAGTTGAACTCCCTTGGGTATGTCACCTCCTTTACTTCAAGAGCCAAGTCCTTCAAGGCTTCAAGAGATAGATCTTGTGCATCTTCTTCTTTGCTTGGAATCTCATCCATCTTTGATGTTTGTCCTCCATCAATGGCTTCAATGATCCCTACATCATCATCATCACAAGAATCTGTTGGGATGTGTGGGGCTCGATTCGTTCAACCGATTTTGCTCACCAAGTGGTGGAGAGGTGGATTTTTGGGTGGAAGGGTTGTGGAAGCTAGAATGTAAAAAGACACAATGATTTATAGTGGTTCGGCCTTCTAACAAGCACCTACATCCACTACCTTAGCTCCCCACTAAGGATTTCACAATCAATCCACTAATTGATTCGTCCCCTTTTCTAGGATTAGGAGGAAACCCTTACAACCGATCAAGCTTATACCCAAGCCTTGATCAAAACCCTCTTTTACAAAGAGATAAATAAAGCAAACTTAAACCCTCTAATAGGTGTTTGTTTGCACAATGAAGCACTCACCCAAAACCTAAAACACTTGAGCAAATTTGACAATTTTGGCTCACTAGTGTTTCTCTATACAAAGAAATGACAATTTAAGTACAAAGACAATTCTTGATCATTTGTTGATTGACAATTGAAGCATTAGTCTTCTCTTGATGCTTGGAGGTCCCTTTTATACTCCCAATTGAGTTTATAGCCGTTTAGGACCGTTGGGGTTGAAATAGAGTCGTTGGAGCCTTTAATTCCCTCCATAAATGCAGTTCTGCAGCTCCCCGTTTCGAAACGCTCGAAGCCGTTTCGAAACGCTCTTAATGTAGAAAGAGCTGTTGCAGTCTGTCAGGGTACCCGTTTCGGAACACCCCCTTGCCGTTTCGGAACGCGTATCGGAACGCCCTTAGCCCGTATCGAAACGACCTGCATTTAAAAGTTAGTTGGGAAAGAGCCGTTGGGGTTTATGACCGTTGTGGTCAGTGCCACGTGGGCGTATCGAAACGGCCTAGCCCGTTTCGAAACGCTGGGCAAAAATCAAGTCCAGGGAAAGCCCGTTTCGAAACGAGTTTCGAAACGAAAACGCTACTGGAGCCTCCTGTTTCGAAACGCCCTAAGGTGTTTCGAAACACCTGGACAGGTTTGAGAAATTTGACTTTCAAACACATATTAAACCAATTTGAAAACATCCCTAAACATATATTTGGACTTGGGAAATGTTTTAAATACTTTTTAAACAGTCCAAAACATTTTTCAATTATTATATCAAAACATTAGTTCTACAATCTCCCCCTTTTTGATATAATAAAACTCTCTTGAAAAATTGTTTGGGATTCTCCCCCCTTTAACTTTAAAAATGTGAATAAGAGACTAAAGATATGAAATCAAATAAAGCTCCCCCTTATTCCTTTGAAAATTCAATTTTTCAAACCATTTCTCCCACTTTTTGTTATATCAAAAAGATTTAAAACATTAAGTTCAAAAATAACAATAGAGGTAAAAATTTGACAAAAGATGAGAATTTGATTTAAAAATGGCTCCCCCTTACTTAAAGCATCATTAAAAATGTTAGTCCAACATATATGATCATCTAGTTGAATTAAATAGAAAATAAGACAAATAAATTCAAAAACAACTAGAAATTTTACCAACACTTGAACCCAAGAGAGGATGTGAAGCCTTCCTTCTTCAAGTGTTCTTCCTTGTGTGTATGGAGCTCCCCCTCAATGTTTGACTTGTTGAACATCTCCATCACACCTACAATAGACAATCAAGTAACTTTTGGTATCCAAATTGCTTTGGATCCATAAACGTTAGTTGCACAAAATTTAGTCCCCTTAGGAATCCATTTTTCAATTTCATCCTTTTTAATTGAAGTATTAAGTCCTTTTGGGACCCAAACACTTCTAAAACATTTACCATTTATAAATCTAGGGGCACTAGATTGTCTAACATAAAAATTTGATTTTCCAAAATTGTTTTTCTTTTCAAGTTCTTTGGAAATCAAATCTTTTTCTACTTGAACATTTTGAAGCAATTTTTGTAAATCAAGACATTTTAACTCAAACTCTTCAAGTTTTGCTTCAAGTTCAAGTTTGGTTTTAGAAAGCAAATCATTTTGAATTTTTAACTTTGAAATCAATTTATTGTTTTTCAAAATGTGGCTTTTAAAATCTAAAACCAAGTCATCATAGGCATCTTGTAATTCATCAAAAGAATAGGAACATGAAGTAGATGAATTAGAAGTTACCCTTGAATCTTCTTCGATGGCCATAAGGCAAAGGTTGGCTTGTTCATCGTCGGTGGAGTCTTCATCACTCCAAGTAGCCACATATGCCTTCTTCTTATGGCTTGAAGTGCTTGCCCTCTCCTTTCTTTTAGGTTCTCGTTCAAGCTCTCTCAAAGCTTTCTTCATGAACGGGGCACACTTCTTGAAGAGATGAACTATCTCTTCATCTTCATCCTCCTCTTCACTTGAGTAGACATGATGGCAAGTGGAGGATTTGAGAGCCATGGCACTAGCATTGATGCCAAGCCCTTTGATTTTCTTCTCTCCCATAGCTCTAATTTCTTCCCTCTTCTTCTCATCCTCTTTGTTCTTCTTCATGATTTGATGAGTAAGGAGAGACCCCATGAGTTCATCAAGCTTCAAAGTCTTCAAATTTTTGGCTTCGATGATGGCGGTCCTCTTTGAGTCCCAAGACTCGGGAAGTGAGTAGATGAGCTTTCGAACAAGCTTTTCCTCCGGGATGGCTTCTCCATAGCCTTTGAGACCATTTGTGATGGTGGAGAACCGATCAAACATCTTTTCGATGTTCTCTTCCGGATCCATTTTGAAGTTCTCATACTCCAAGGTTAGGAGCCCAATCTTGGTCTCCTTGACTTCATTTGTCCCCTCGTATGTGACTTCAAGCTTGTCCCATACCTCCTCGGCACTCTCACAAGAAGACATCTTCTCATAGATGGAAGGACCAAATGCACAAAACAAGATGTGCAAGGCTTTGCAATTAAGCTCCATCTTCTTGCGATCGTCGGCACTCCACTCCGCTTTACTTCTTTGAGGCACGAACGGGCCATCTTCAACTACATCCCATAGCTTGTAATCTCTTGATTTGATGAAGAATTTCATCTTTGTCTTCCAATGGGCGTAGTGGTCTCCGTCAAAGAAAGGCGGTTTGTCGATTGATTGTGCCATTTGAGCCGGTTGATGAAAAAGTGATCGAGCTTGCCGGATCTTCTCAATAGGATGTGAATCCTTCTCGATTGAGCCAAGCTATGATACCAATTGTTGGGATGTGTGGGGCTCGATTCGTTCAACCGATTTTGCTCACCAAGTGGTGGAGAGGTGGATTTTTGGGTGGAAGGGTTGTGGAAGCTAGAATGTAAAAAGACACAATGATTTATAGTGGTTCGGCCTTCTAACAAGCACCTACATCCACTACCTTAGCTCCCCACTAAGGATTTCACAATCAATCCACTAATTGATTCGTCCCCTTTTCTAGGATTAGGAGGAAACCCTTACAACCGATCAAGCTTCTACCCAAGCCTTGATCAAAACCCTCTTTTACAAAGAGATAAATAAAGAAAACTTAAACCCTCTAATAGGTGTTTGTTTTCACAATGAAGCACTCACCCAAAACCTAAAACACTTGAGCAAATTTGACAATTTTGGCTCACTAGTGTTTCTCTATACAAAGAAATGACAATTTAAGTACAAAGACAATTCTTGATCATTTGTTGATTGACAATTGAAGCATTAGTCTTCTCTTGATGCTTGGAGGTCCCTTTTATACTCCCAATTGAGTTTATAGCCGTTTAGGACCGTTGGGGTTGAAATAGAGTCGTTGGAGCCTTTAATTCCCTCCATAAATGCAGTTCTGCAGCTCCCCGTTTCGAAACGCTCGAAGCCGTTTCGAAACGCTCTTAATGTAGAAAGAGTTATTGCAGTCTGTCAGGGTACCCGTTTCGGAACACCCTCTTGCCGTTTCGGAACGCGTATCGGAACGCCCTTAGCCCGTATCGAAACGACCTGCATTTAAAAGTTAGTTGGGAAAGATCCGTTGGGGTTTATGACCGTTGTGGTCAGTGCCACGTGGGCGTATCGAAACGGCCTAGCCCGTTTCGAAACGCTGGGCAAAAATCAAGTCCAGGGAAAGCCCGTTTCGAAACGAGTTTCGAAACGAAAACGCTACTGGAGCCTCCTGTTTCGAAACGCCCTAAGGTGTTTCGAAACACCTGGACAGGTTTGAGAAATTTGACTTTGAAACACATATTAAACCAATTTGAAAACATCCCTAAACATATATTTGGACTTGGGAAATGTTTTAAATACTTTTTAAACAGTCCAAAACATTTTTCAATTATTATATCAAAACATTAGTTCTACAGAATCCTTCCTCAGAAGGAGGTTATCATCGAAAAAAACATGTATAGACTCTTATACTACTAAAGTTCTCTTATTAAATACACGATAGGCTTTAGAGTTTAAAGAATATCCTAAGAAAATAGCTTCATCACTTTTAGCATCAAATTTACCTAAGTTGTCTTTTCCATTGTTTAAAACAAAACACTTGCATCCAAATGGATGAAAATAGCTAATGTTAGGCTTCTTAGATTTTAAAATCTCATATGGTGTTTTCTTCAAAATTGGCCTAATCATTACTCGATTTATGATGTAGCAAGTGGTATTTGTGGCTTCCGCCCAAAAATATTTAGGTAAATTATTTTCACAAAGCATGCTTCTAGCCATTTCTTCAAAAGTTTGATTTTTCCTCTCAACTACCCCATTTTGTTGAGGGGTGCAAGGTGTGGAAAAATTGTGGCTAATCTCATTTTCTTTTAAAAGCTCTTCAAAACCTAAATTTTGAAACTCGGTTCCATGATCACTTCTAATGTGAGTGATTTTAAGCTCAAGATCATTTTGAGTTATTTTTGAAAATGTGATGAATTTTTCTAAAGCCTCGTCTTTTGTATTTAATAATAGAACCTCAAGTAAACCTAGAATAGTCATCAACAAGTACAAAAACATATGATTTACCACCCAAACTCATAGTCCTAATTGGCCCAAAAAGATCCATATGAATCAATTGCAAGCATCTACTAGTATAGACATCTTTAATGGATTTAAATGAGGTTCTATGTTTTTTACCCTTAGAGCATGCATCACATATTTTATCATTAGAGAACTTAAGTTTGGGTAAACCTCTAACTATATTAAGGGAAACTAATTTCTCTAAACACTCATGCTAGCATGTCCTAATTTTCTATGCCAAAGCCATGAGTCAAGTTCATCATATGCAACTAAACATGCATGAGATGTGTGAATGTCATCTAAATGCACCATGTGGATATTTCCTATCATATGTCCTATGAGCATCAATTGATTTGTTTTAATGTTCATTATTTTGAAACCATTCTTATCAAAGAGAACATTAAAACCTTTGTCACATAATTGACTAATGCTCAATAAATTATGCTTAAGACCATTGGCATATAAGACATTTTCAATGAATATGGAAGAGTGGTTGCCAATGGAGCCAATACCCTCAATATGGCCTTTAGAGTTGTCACCAAATGTCACTACTTCACCATGCTTTGGCTTGAGCTCCTTGAATCTACTCTTGTCTTCGGTCATATGTCTTGAGCATCCACTATCAAGGTACCATGTGTTTTGACTTGAAGCTTTGGCCTTGTAGCAATGCTCCCCCTACAAACAAAGAAATTAGGCTTTGGTTTTTGGTACCCAAATCATTTTGGTCCATGTGTGTTAGCCTCCAAAATCTTAGTTCCCTTAGGAATCCAAAGAGACATAGCATCATAATTCTTAGAAGTTACTAATTCCTTAGGAACTCAAACAGTCTTAATTCTTTTAGGCTAAAGGAGTACTTTTTCCCCTGCGTTTGACCCAAAAATACAATTTCGCCCCTCGTCGAAAAGTGCACTCAATGTGGCCATCCAGTCCATGAAATCAATCAAATTGACTCTTTGACCGACGTTGATCATTACGGTGCTGACGTGGCAGTTAACGGTGATGACTTGGCAGTCCATGATGCTGATGTGGTGGTCAACGGTGCTAACATGGCAATACACGTGGGATGATGACGTGGCAGAAGGGGCTGAATTGATTATTTTAACCGAATTCGAGGGCATAATTTATTTTTTTCCCGAGCTTAGGGGCGTAATTAAAAGTTCAATAACTTATTTAATCTTTAAGCTAAAAAATAAAAAATATTAATATTTAAATATTCATAAAATATTAAAAAAATATAAAACACCATAATGAATTAAATATAAGTAAAAACATTAAAGTTACAAATATAAAAAATTAAAAAATATATATTTATAAACTACTGGTGAATCTTTTGATTGTTTCTTTTTATGCTACGCGTACTAATGTTCCTTGAACATATTTTCAATTGAGACATCCTTGTATTAAAGTTTTAATAAAGCCAAAATTCTCTTTCATTTCTCTACATCAATATTAATGAGCATCAATTTGGTGTAAAAAACAGGAAAAATGAATTATATTGTTACTCTAGTACAATGTTGATTCCACTAAAAAAATTTAACGAATAGTAATACTCAAAGTGGCGAAGTCAAATTTTTTCTATAAAAGTGTTTAATTTTTTAATACTTTATAAAAAAAATTATTAAGTTTTTACATTAAATTTTATCATTTTTTAATTTATAATATATTTTAATTTTTTTATATAATTTTTATTTTCAGTAACTTTTAGAATATTTTATTTATTTTTATTAACTTTATGGATTTTTATAAAATAAATTGAAGAATATTTTGATTTTCTGTGGGAGTCTTCACTTTGTTTTTTTTAATTATCCTCACTTAATAAATATGTTTATCTAGTTTTAATATTTTAAAATTTTAATAATTTCATAAATTCTTATTTTTTAACTTAAATATTAAATAAGTTATCAAACTTTTAATTAAAATCAATTGTGCCCCTAAGCTCAAGAAAAAAATCAATTATGCCCTCGAATTCGTTTAAAATAATCAATTCAGCCCCTCCTGCCACATCACAATCCCACATGTATTGCCACGTCAGCACTGTTGACCACCACGTCAGCATCATGGATTGCCACGTCATCACCGTTAACTGCCATGTCAACACCGTAACGGTCAACATCGGTCAAAGGGTCAATTTGATCGATTTCATGGATTGGAGGGCCACATTGAGTGCACTTTTCGGCAAGGGGCGAAATTGCATTTTTGGGTCGAACTCAGGGGCAAAAGTACCCCTTTAGCTATTCTTTTATTTTTAGATTGCTTTGAAAAATTTCTTTGTTTAGGATAAAAAGGTTTTCTTTTTACATATTGGGTTTTAGAAGAATTTCCTTTATCAAAATTATTTCTCCCGATAGTAATAGAGGTTTTAAGATTATCCACCTCCTTGGTGTGATAATCTTGAAAATCGGAAAGAAGTTTTTCTAAATCAACATTTTTGTTTTTGAGATCATTTGAAAGATTCATCAAATATAAAACCTTATTTTCCAATTCCGAAATGGTTTTTGAAAGAGACTCATTTTGATTTTTCAAATCGGAAATGTTTTTCTTATTTTTCAAAATAGACTCTTTATACTTTTCAACCAACTCATCATAAACATCTTGCAACTCGTCATAAGCATCATTAATTCATTGTAATTAAAAGATGATGAGTTAGGGTTTACCATTGGTTCCTCCTCAAATGCCATGAGACAAAGATTGGTCACTTCCTCCTTCTCTTCGGATGACTCCTCGTCACTCCAAGTTGCCACTTGAGCTTTAAGCTTGTTCTTCTTCCCAAAACTTTTCTTTCTCAATTGAGGGCGCTCGGATCGGATATGGCCGGTTTTCTTACACTCATAGCAAGTGATTTGGTCCTTCTCTTCTTTTTTATTTCTATTCTTGAAGTCCCCTTTTCTATTGAATTTTATTCCCGTGTTGGACTTCATGAAACGTGTGAATCTTTTGGCCAACATGGCCATCTCCTCATCTTCCTCTTCACTCAAATTGCTATCATTGTATGAAGCTTTAAGTGTGATTCCGATCTTTTTCTTCTCAACCTCTTTCTTCTCAACTTTTTTCTCTTCTTTCTTCTTCTCTTTTTCCCTTCCTTTTTTCATGATCTCATGAGTGAGTAGAGATCCAAAGAGGGCATCAAGCTTGAGATTCTTCAAATCTCTAACTTCAATGATGGTCGTTCTTTTTCCATCCCACGATTCCGGAAGAGAATATAGAAGTTTCTGAACTAGCTTGTGTTCGGGAATGACTTCACTGAAGCCCTATAAATCGTTGACGATGACCGAGAACCGATCAAACATCTTGGAGACGCTTTCATCGGGATCAATTTTGAAATTCTCATAGCTTAAATTGAGCAACCCAATCTTTGTCTCTTTAACATCGCTAGTTCCCTCATATGTCGTCTCAAGGGTATCCCAAACTTCCTTGGCGCTTTCGATGGAAGACATCTTTTAGTAGATATCGGGACCGAAAGCACAAAAGATCATATGCAAGGCTTTGCCATTAACTTGCAACCATCTTCTATCTCCATCGGTCATCTCAGCTTTGACCTTTGGGACTAATCTTCCTTCACCATCTATCTTCATAGGAATGCTTGGTTCGTCTTCTACAACGTCTCACACCATGTAATCGTTGGATTTGATGAAGAGACACATCTGATTCTTCTAATATGGGTAGTTATCCCTATTGAAGAATGGTGGTTTGGTGGTGGACGAAGACTCGTAAAGGTTTGGGCCGGAGGCGGATGTCATTGCTTGAAGTTGTTGTTGATCAAACTCTCCTAGAATCGACTCAAGAGGGTCGTAATCATTTCAATGCGTGTAGCTCTGATACCAATTGTTGAGTTGATCAAACGATTTCAAATGGCCATGAGGGGGTGAATTGGCGATTAAATTTTGAGGGTGGAAATTAGATGAATGAAAATTTAACACAAGGCAATTATAGTGGTTCGAGTTCCTAAATGAACTCTACCTCCACTACCTTATCTCCTACTAAAGATTTTTTTAACCAATCCACTATTAATTTTTCTCATTTTCTTGGATGAGGAGGAAACCTTACAATACCGATTAAGCTTTCTATTGAAAGCTTAATCCAACACACTCTTTACAATGAAGGAATTTTGTAAACCTTAATAGTACCTCTCAAAGGTTGATGTTTACCCAAATACAATCAAACACTCCCCGAACTCTCAATAAAAATTACATTGAAAACACACTTGAGTTGGGTACAAAGATTTGACTCTAAAATAAACAAGGTTTGGATTTGAATGCTTTGTTGTTGCTTTGAGGCACAATAGTTGTTGTTGTAGCATTTGAGACTTTTTTTTATACCCTTGCATTGATTTCTAGCCGTTTGGGTGGTTGAGATCAACGATAGAGTCATTGGGGTGCAATTTCTCGCAATATTCTCCTCAACAACCTATCGTATCAATACGGCTCGTGGTCGTGTTGGTACCTGTCTCAAAGAAGAAAGAGTCATTGTGACTGAAAAACAGGGCGTATCGATACGCTCGGAGCGTGTATCGGTATGATATTAAGGGGTATATCGATACGATTAGTCGTATCGATACGGATTTTTCTCACTGGAATCCTGAATTAAGTTTTGCTAAAAAAGCGTTTCAGTACGCTACCTTAGCGTATCGATATTGTTCAACGGTCATTTAAAATTTTGGATTCCAATAACTGACAAGCCAACGTTCGAATATTAAATGCAAAGATTTTTACAAAGATCAACATATCGTATCGATACGGTGACATGTTGTATCGATACGCTATAGCAGAAGAATTTTTTATATGAGAACTGTATCGATATCATTCTGATGTGTATCGATACGCTATAGCTTAAAGTTTTGTCTAGATAAATATCGTATCGATACGGGGTTAGACCGTATCAGTACGCTATGAACGATTAAAATTCCAGTGTTGAAAATTCGTATCGACATGCATAAGGGTATCGATACGCCTGGACGTTTTGTTGAAGTTTGGCTTGAAAACTCATGAAAAGACTTGGTGAAAATCGAACCTTTAAATATATTTTGACTTGAAATAGTGTTTGGTTCAAAATGGCTTGTCAAAATGTGAGTCTTTGAAAATACTTAAAAATTAATTGTTTTACAATTTAGTCCATAAGTTAAATTGTTATATCAAAATCAATTTTTGGTTTCACAGTATGGAAATACTTTATGAATGTTGACTAAATGTTTATCTTATTAAGCTTTTCCTATATCTTTTGATCTTTGGGTTTGAGTGTTTTTATGCACGAAAGTGTTTGTTGCAACCACTGTCACCGAGAGGTGCAGTAACAGTTCAAGTTAACAATGATGACAACGAAAGTTGTATGGGAGTACAATGAAAGTTGACTCAATTGTTCTTGTATTTTCTTATTTAGCCATCACAGGATGGTGTGGATAGTGGGCTCATATAAGTCTTTGATTAAGGGTAGAAGTTGAGATTGGTAAGATATCCATGTGCTTTATTGCATCGAAAATCATCTTTTCTTTTGTTTCTTGCTAGCATTTGTTATTCTGTTGATGAATCACCGAGGGAACCCTACTGCCATTATTATATTGTTTATGTTTTAATTTTCAGTACATAGCTCCGACATTACCTATATCATTTACATTTCATTGCTACGACATTACCTATCGCATTTACCTTATTTTTTTCTTACCTATTGCACTGACATTTGTAGACATCCGAACAATCGTCCTCATGGGATCAATATCCGACGGATTTGTATCTGTCTACTATACTTGCATCGATCGTGTACGTTTGCACAAATCGTGTGATGTCATTTCACCGATTAGTAACTAAAACCGGCTATCTCAAGAAATCCTCTTATATACAGGCTTGGTGAATCGCTCCATATCAATGGAGGCTTAAAATTTCCCTCCTTGGTTTACAAACACAAAATTTAAATAAATTAGTACTTTATCATTTACAAACAACAAATTAAAAATGGCAAAACAAGTCATAAATTATTACCAATAATTCCATGCTCTTCGTTATGTGAGAATCTTTAAGTCTTAATAACGTCATTTTTTCCAATACTTTTGCACCAAAAAACCCTAAACCATCTTAAATCGATTGAAAATCAAAATTATAATAGTATTTAATATTCGGATAAAACAAAATAACTCATATATAAAAAATTCATTCAACTAATCGTAATCCCTAATCCCACAACAATTTTTACCAATAAAAGACTCTCAAACAAAATAATCTAAAAAGTCAAAACCGTTACCTTCAATCTTCCGAAATATTTGTGTGCTTGCTTCTTTCGCTGCTCGAAGAAAATCACACGGCTTGACAAACTCGTTTGCTATGCTCGAATAGAAGAGAAGAGGTTGAAAAAAAATTGGGTGCTCTAACCCTAAACAAAACTACCTATTTTTAGGAAACTAAAAACCCAAATTTGGAAGAAAAAATATGATCATTGACCAACTGTCATATTTTTTCAAACGGAGTTATGTTTCAAAAGTTACGTCAGTCGTTTACCCATACAGAACTCGCCGGCGAGTTCAGATTATAATTAACTTAATCCATGTGATTAAGTTTTAAACGAATATTTTTGAAAAAAATGCATGATTCGTCGTACTTGTGTGGCGAGTTTCAATAAAAAAATAATATGTTTTTCAAATTCGATGTGCATGTGCAGCAAGTTCATTGTAATGGTGTTAGTCTAGGAAATAGACTTTTGGGGTTCTATTTTGGGCAATTTAAGACCTAGGGATGCTAGTTTTGAGATACACCCCTATGATGTGCCTCTTGATGGTCTTTATCTTGTTTTAGATATGGACAATTTAAGACCTAGGGGTGCTAGTTTGGAGATACACCTTTATGATTTGCCTCTTGATGGTCTCCAATAGGGATGTAAAAATAGGTAATCAGATGGGTTTCAGGTCGGGTCCTGTCAGGTCGGGTCAAATCGGATACAGGTCATTTCAGGTCGATTTGATATTTTGACTCGGTTCAGGTCAGGTGCGGGTCAGTTTCAGGTCGGGTTCGTTTCAGGTTAGGTGAAAATGGTTCGGGTCCGAATCAGATAATTATCGGGTTCATTTCAGGTTGGATTAATTCGGGTTTCGAATTCGTATTAAGTTTGAGTTTTGGTACAAATAGTCGATAGACTTTGGGTTAGTCATTCATTTCGAGTTAACGCCTTTTACGAATCATGAACACAGAATCACACTAAAAATAAATTTTAGGCACTAGAATGAACAAAAATATCATCAAATGATTCATATCTAAAATATTAGAGTAAATTACAAAAATTAGAAATTAATAAGGGTAAATTTCGGTGAAAAATAAAAACATGAATAAAAATATCATCATATTAAAAACACTAGACTAAATTACAAAAAAATGAAAAGGGGTCAATTTGGAATAAGAATAAAGTTTTAGGGACTATAATGAACAAACATATTAAATTAAAATTATGAACATTGGACTAAATTAAAAAAATGAATAGGGGTCAATTAGGACTAAAAATAAAGTTTTAGGGACTAGAATTAACAAAAATATCATCAAATGATCCATATCTAAAATATTGTAGTAAATTACAAAAATTAAAAATTAATAAGGGTAAATTTCGGTGAAAAATAAATTTTTAGGGACTAACATTAATAAAATATCATCATATTAAAAATATTGGACTGAATTACAAAAAAAAAGAATAGGGGTTAATTTGGAATAAAAATTGAGTTTTAGGGACTATAATGAACAAAAATATTAATGTAAAATTACAAACATTGGACTGAATTACAAAAGTTCAAATGAACAGTGGTCAATTTGGACTAATAATAAAGTATATGTATGTAAGTAAGTTTTACTATATGTATTATGTATATGTGTGTACATATATACATAAATGTAAGTAAGTTATCAAAAAAATTAAAATCATATTAAAAATTTATTTAACGAATCTAAACTCACGAATATAATTTAAAAAAAATCTAAAGTTTTATCAATTCATTTAAATTATGTTATTAATAATTTAATTATTCGATTTATTTTGGTGGTTTAGATGTTTTTATGCATCCCAAAAATGTCATGTTCGAGTCCCCTTAATTCATGTTTATTTCCTTTTTTCTAGCATGAGCAACAAACTAAGATATATATTAGGATTTGTACAACACATCACAAAGATATAGTTTTGTCTAGTGGTAAGCATGTTGCACGCCTTACATAGGCCAACTCGGGTTTGATTCATGCCAAAGGCATATTCGCCTTGATTTTTTTCTTCCTCCAATATGGTGACACATGTCACCAAATGATTGGGGGAGAAAATAAAATTATTAAATTAAATATAAATAACTAAAAAGTCCTCCAATAAGGTAGTGACACGTGTCACCAACTAATTAAATAATTAATTTATTTTATCAAATTAAAGTTAGGACCAAATTGATAGAATATATAAGTAACAAGGACCAAATATGTAATTATACAAATTTTTACTAACTGTCACGTCACTTCCTCCGTTAGGTTTTAACGGTTGGTGGTCACATTGAGTCCAATTTAATAACTCAGTGATTTAATTACTACAATTAGAAGTATAGTGGTCAAATCGAATCCAAACCAATAATAGAGTGGTCATTTATGTAGTTTACCCAAAAAAATTTAGAGATTTAAATTTAATTTTAAAGTAAAAATATTAAGGAACCTAAAATAAAAATATAATTTAAAAATAAAAAATAAATACTAA
Organism: Hibiscus tridactylites; assembly: GCA_958450335.1. Classification (NCBI taxonomy): domain Eukaryota; kingdom Viridiplantae; phylum Streptophyta; class Magnoliopsida; order Malvales; family Malvaceae; genus Hibiscus; species Hibiscus tridactylites. The sequence continues at coordinate 11,292,594 of OY288292.1, read as the reverse complement.
AAGTTCCGGGTTGAGTACCCGATTAAAAAAAATCAGTCTAGACTCAACTCAACTACTCGAAAAAAATTTCTGAGTCAAGTACCTAGTCTGATCAGATAATTTTTTCAAATAATTATCGATTTTTTTAAAATTTGAGTCAACGAGCCGAGTCAACCGAGTCGGATATTTTTAAATAGCCAAAATTTTTTACATATATCTTGTGTGTTTTTCTTTTTGAACAAAGTTCATATAGTCTCTTGTAACTTACTTTTTTTGTGTGTGTGTTTGACTTAGGGATGGGCACGGGTCAGGTCGTGCCGGGTTTTTGGCCCACCCGAACCCGACCCGAAAATATTAACCCTAAACCCGAACCCGACCCGATCATATCTTCTAAAAAACCCGACCCGAACCGAACCGAAAATAAATACCTTAAACCCGACTCCGACCCGACCCGACCTATATAAAAAATCAATTTTAGGGACTAAATTGTAAAAAAATAATTTTAAAAGACTTAATTGTAAAAGTTAATAAATTTAAGGACTAAATTGTAAATAAAAAAATCAATTTTAAAGACCTAATTATAAAAAATATATAAAAAAGGGTATTATCACAAATATCGCTAAAAAATTTAGAGAAAAATTACACTATTAGTCCCGAATCGGGTCGGGGCGGATTTTTTCACCCTAAAACACAAATCCGACCCAACCCAACCCGAACCCGAATTTTTTCATAAAAATAGCTGACCCGATCGGATCGGGTCCGGGTTCCGTGCCCATCCCTAGTTTGACTCAAAACTCAGGAGAAATACTCTTCGCCCGTCGTGTCTTTCTCGAGATCGTATGTATCACGTAAGCAAGGGCGCGTCCGGTCATTACATCTTTTTCGTGTTTTAATGCCACGTAGGCAAAGGCACGTCTAGCCATTCGTGCCTTTTTAAGTTTTAGCCGAAAGACGATACTTTTGTAAATAATTTTATTTAGATGTCGCTTTGATAAATAATAAAAAAAATATTATTTTAGCAAAAAAAAAGTCATATTCTCAAGCTCCACAATTTTCCTCTTTTAAAACTGTTTATTTTTTTAAAAAAAATTGCAATATTCTTCTTTCTACAATATTCCTTTTTTCACAATTTTCATTGGCTTTTTGGTGGAGCAGTCCTTAATTTTTTTTAAAAGGTGTTGCTGATTATTTACATTTGAAGTCGGGGCCTATGAAATTAAGGTCATACTCTTACAGAAATCAAGAATTCAAAAATCAGAATTTTTGGCATTTAACCAATTTTCAAGTTATTGTAAAAGCATTTACAAAACATGCATGTTTGGATCAAGAGAAAGTTATAACTGATGGTTTGGTTTTATTTATAATTTTATCTTGTAATTCCCATAGTTTGCAAGCACTTTCACTTTGGAAATCAAATCATGCATTTTAATAATTGAAAACCACTGTAAATAATAATATGAAATGAGAGTTATGAGAATTTTACAACAAAAAAAACCAGATTCGTAGTTTGTACACTGAGAGAATAATTTCATTAAACAAAATAATAATGATAAAATGAAAAGAAATATCTTGTAATGTTTTTTAATAAAATATTGTTTTTGTTATGAATATTTATCTATGTGGATGTCTATCATTATTAGAACTTTATCTAAAGTGTTTGATTTATTTATTATTAAAAATATTATCTATATTAATTAGAGTTTAATGTATTATGTACTTCTTATGCCTATAAATAGATGAAGACATTGTACACAATTTTAGTTTTGATAATAATATGAATCTCTCTCTCTTTCTCTCATCTCTTTATTCTTTTATACTTGTTCGTTGTTCTTCATTATTTTATTCACAACACGTTATCAGCACGAGACTCTAATCAACTGAGATCCCCATCGTTCGAATCTAAAAGAAGTTACCGAAAAGAATAAATTTGATTATAGAATAAAACTAAAGATAAGTTTTTTTTCCTCTCATTTTTTTAGCTATTGGTTGTCTTTCTCTTTATATTTTAATTTTTATTTTATTATTTTTTTGAAAAGAATGGTAGTATGCTTAATCGCATCGAATCCAATCTCGCTCAAAGAATTGACCTCTCAAGCGACCCAAATCCATATCAAGGGGATCGTGGGGGAGAAGATGATTATCTTGAGTATATTTACAAATAAGTATATTTTTTTATGGATTCATGATATATAATATGGTGAATGTTTTTTTTATTTAACCATATTTTAAGTTTTACATGATATGCTTAAATGGCTTAGAAAGAGACGTGATGTAAAGAAATTATGAGAAGTTGTTTCGGTCATTTGCTATGTCTTCATTGTCCTCGAGAGGAAAATTATTATCGGTAAACTTTATTTTTTCTCTTTAAATTATGATTTTAATGTGCGATAAATCATGGTAAATTTCAATCTATAAAAAGATTGTTATAAAGTCTATATTTGCTCAAAAGTAATATTTCTTCTTCGTCGAAAAACTCGACCATAGACTTCTCCCAATTTCAAGTTACGAAAATTCGTCTTGATCCAAAAAGTTTTATGGGAGGCATTCCCTGAATTGAATGCAAAGCATGATGTTTATTCCATGTGATTATCAATGATGAGGCATTCCCTGAAGTGAATGCAAGCATGATGTTTATTCCATGCGATTATTGGAACTGCTTCATTCCCTGAAGTGAATGCAAACATGGTAAATCATTATTCAATTAGAGACATAATTTCGATATAATCCAAGTATATTGGTTGGACATCTCGTTCTGCGAGGCTATTAGCTACTAGTCTCAAAGGAGGTTTTTAAAGGACCTTGTGGACTGGTTTAACAATGTTGCGTACGAGGATTAAATCTTTATTCTTTGTTATAAGGATATGTGAAAAAGGTTTCAAAGGACCATTAGCTCTACTCGATTCCATGAAGTGAATGTTAGATTATATTATGGAATGAATAAAAAACACATTAGAAGTTGTGGTCGTGGTCGAGGCTATGAATATAGACATGAAAAATATGGCCATTTTAAGAATATTTCTACCCATCGGTAGTGAGGTTATAAGGATTACAAGATTGATAAAGATCATTCTAATGGAGTAAAATTCTTCTTATTACCAATGCGATGTTATAAATCATTGGCCTCGTACGTGTTGTACGTTGAAAAATCAACAATCATTGAATGATAAAGGAAAGAAAATAGAAGCAAATTTTGTTTGCGAAACATGACGAAGATGATACTGGTCCAACTTTATTTGCACATTGTTGGTCCAACTCATTTGGACGTTGTTGATTTTCTTACAACCCTCGAAGGGAATAAATCATCTTCTAATTATTCTCATAACTTTGAAGAGAATTATTTATCTTTTTGTTTTTCTTTATGTTTATTTACTTTACACACATTAATTATTTACGTTTTATACTTATATTTATATATTATGATATTTATTTATTTTATTTAACATGATTACATGTCAAATACAATCTATGGTGACGATTTATGCTCAACAAAAGCATAAGATATATTTCCTCATTTAAATATAAGGGAATAATATGAGTACTATATCTCAAAGTACTGAAAATATTGATGCTCTAGAGGAGCAATAAATTCTTGAGAGAAAGCATATTATGAAAAGTGCAGAATTGTGAATATTCTAATGATTACCGCTGATGGAAATAATATCGTCACCACTAGAAGTGGAAATTTTAAGAAAGTAATATGAGTTCGCAAAATATCCCTTTAGGAATTATAGATAACATATGTTATCAATTGGCATTTGAAATAAGCCAATATGGATATAAGTTCTGGTAGCCAAAAAGTCAGTTGAAAGCTCTAGAAGAGCTATATATTGCTACCAAAAGATAATTTCAATTGAAAGCTCCGAAAGAGCTAAATATATTCTTATTTAAAGGAACAATTTTGATGGTCGTACTAGACATGCACGAGTGAGATTGAATTACATGTTATGGTAAACAAGAAGTTTACAAATTCAGAGATATATACACCCATATATATAGTTGGCATGATCGGTTAGACCATCCTAATCAATAATGGTGCAGAAATTATTGAGATTTACATGCACATGTATTAAAAGAACCTGGAGTTCTTGTGGTGCTTATTCTCAAAGGAATTGATTAAATTCCACTTATTAAAGAATATGAAGTTCTTGTGTTGCTTAAAGGAATTGATTAAATTCCACCTACTAAAAGAACCTGAAGTTCTTGTGTTGTTTGTTCTCAAATGATATAGTTGATCTCACTTACCAAAAAAAATAAAACGTGAAGTTCTTGTGCTGAAGTTGAGACTGCATGTATTGCATATCTGAACGAAATATGTGCCTGTATATCCGCAAATGTGAAAAGTTTTATATGTTTTTAGTAGATGCATCTACATTGTTTTATCAACTTACAACTAGAAGTTTGTGAGATTGATTATAAAAGGATTCAGATTATGCAGTTAGACTATTCGTCTTGCAAAAGCTAGTGGGTTTATATTTTAGGCTATATCAATTGTTACAAAGCCTATTGATTATGAAAAATATAGTTTAGTAAAATTTCAATTGGATGCCTCTTATTTAATAACTAAACTATGAGAACAAAAGACTTCATATTTATATGGTGTTTCCATATAGCAACACTTATACGCATCAAGTCAACGAGTTATAATAAACTCCACATTTACGCATCAAGTCAACGAGTTATAATAAACTCCACATTTACGCATCAAGTCAACGAGTTATAATAAACTCCACATTATGATTGGTTTTTGGTCAGAAGCCATACATTTTCAATTTCATAATTTTTGAATGTGTGATATGAATTGCTCCACCACAACACACAAAATGGGTAAATAAAAAAGGTTGAGAATATATATTGAGTATGAGTCTCCTTTTATGTTTAAACTCTTAAACATTAATTGGAGAACCATTTATGACATGATTTTTCTCAACATCGGGGGGAGATAATAATCAGCTGGATAAAGAAAAATAAATTATCGTTATCTAGATCCTCGTATATGAACCAGAAGTTCATAAGATAATTTATGTTATTACATGTCAACTGCCAGGCATATTTACTGACCCAATGAGAGTAACTAAGTCTCATATACCAGCTGAAATGCTCTAAGTTTAAATTACATGTTAGAGCGAGAGGATATAAATCATGTCTAAAGCATGATAGTTGAAATGGTTCAATAATCAAAATTCTCGTAAATAGAAAGTAATATGAGATGATCATATATTGGAGACGGGTGCTCCTGAAGAGACCTAAGACATAACTAATAATAAAGCTCTTGAAGAGTTTCAGGTACCTGAAATAAAGATTGAAATCTTGAAGAGATCTTGATGAGTTATGTCACTACGAGAATGAAGCCAGAAAATTGAAAAGTTGTTGACAACGATTTTACAAATAGTTTTAAATAGAATACTTTTGTAGAAGTAAAGAAAGAAAACGAGGATCTTGTATAGAAATCTATCAAGAAGTATAGATATTGAATTGGCCAATATAGAAAGACGCTTTGAACTTCTAAAAGAGAAGTATTTGGACCAACAATCCAAACACCTAAAGGTGTAATGCAAGTGAGGCACAAATAAGTAGTCGTAAATACGAAAGATTATAATTTATGAAGAATTCTAAATACTTCATGGTGGATGCAATTAATTTGGCAGTTATGAAATATATTACATGCGTCTAATTATTTATGGATCCTTATTTATCCTTAAAGGATTTAAAATGCTAGAAGCATTTGAAAATTTCTGAGGAAATTTATCTAGACATGTCTCATTGAATATTTTGGCGCATTTGGTATAATCACCTTAGTGAGTACTAATTGAGGAAATACTATAAGAATGATCATATTTCCTTATGTTTTTGTAAAAGGAGTTTGGATCAAGATTCATTATGATAATTTAAATATTATTAGAACTCCTGAAGAGCTTTCAAAGCATTTGGTTATTTAAGGAAATGATTTGAGAAAAAGAATCTTGAGATGTGGTTTTGTCTCGACCTAAAGATCGAGCACTTAAATGTGCGTTTTTGTCTATGAATGAACATAAGTTGAAAGAATCTTAAAGAAGATTCAATATGGATAAAAGCATATCTATTGTAAGATCGTTGGATGTGAATAAAGATTATTATATCTTTTCTTGGTCTTGAAGCACCATATATTAGTTGGTCAAGAAATATCTATGGATATACAAAGATCATTACCTTTAGATCTTTAAATATTCGTCGATGCCTCCTCAAATCTTGAAGAAATAATTATTATGCACGAGGCAAACCAAAAATGTGTTTGGCTAAGACCATTGACCCAACATATCCAGAAGATATGTGATTTACTTTCACAAGATATGATACAAATGTTATCTTGTGTAGAGATAATGAAAGGTGGATACATCATGAAACATATTAGTCCAAAGTTTCATCCCCCGCGATCTTTAGAAAAAGTATTCAAGATAGAATTATGAAGATTCAAAGATCTTCTGTGGTGTTTTCATGAGGGGGAGTAAATATGCATTGCACTATTTTTCCCTTAATCGAGTTTTTGTCCCAATGGTTTTTCCTGGTAAGGTTTTTAATGAGGCATCATGTTATGCGTATCAAAGATGTGTGTACTCTTTTTCCTTCACTAAAGAATTTTTTTCCCACTGGGTTTTTATCTTAGTAAGGTTTTAACAAGGCACATTATCTTCATAGACATCCAAGGGGGAGTGTTATGAATATTTATTTATGTGGATGTCTATCATGATTAGAACTTTATCTGATGAGTTTGATTTATTTATTATTAGAAATATTATCTCTATTAATTAGATTTTAATGTATTATGTACTTCTTATGCCTATAAATAGATGAAGGTATTGTACACAATTCTAGTTTTGATAATAATATGAATCTCTCTCTTTCTCTCATCTCTCTATTTTTTTATATTTGTTTGTTGTTCTTCATTATTTTATTCACAACAATTTTAATCCTAGAGAAAAACTTTTTTTGATTAAATAGAGAGATTATATTTCATTCGAATCCATACAAGATGAAGCAATATGAGCATTTGTAACACAAGCCAATTAATGGATCTCTCCTAGAAAATTTTTTGATGCACAAGCGTGTGTAATTGTCAAATTTAGGGGTCATGGTTATAGTTTAGGGGTTTAGGTGGTAGTATCTAAAATCTAGGGTTTATAGTTAGTGTTTAGATTTAGAGTTTAGGATTTAAAATTTAAGGGGTTAAGGTTATAAATTTAAATTTTAAAGAAGAGTTGTATAATTTGTTTACACAAATTATGTGTAAAAATATAACATTTAATCCCAACCTATATTTAATTTAACAAATTTAAAAATGTTTAAAATTAAATTTTACACTGATTGTACACATTAAAACAGAAAACCCGCTTTGGCCTTTGAAAAAAAATTACAAGACACTTTGCCAATTTGGTTTTGAACAGGGGTAGTAAAGGGAGGATAGAATTAGTTGGTTTTGCCAATTTCCACGCAAATGCAGTGAAGGTTTTTCTCTCTATAATATAATATAGGACAAAATAAGCCACCTAACTTTGCCAGATTCTCCATTCTAGTAAATCCAGGTGGATGCTCTGTCACTGTAGTAAGTGTAACCTCTCAAACGTTACAAAAGAGGGTGGCCGTTACTTTCTCTTCTTCCGAGAACCCTCCTCACTAGTTAAAATTACCATCCCAACCCTGAAATATGTAATATTAGTAGATTTTTTATAGTTACGATCATTGACTAATTTAAATCGAGTATTGTAGATATTTATTATTGGACGCATCTATCAATTTGCTTCATTCACACTAATAAAAATTAAATATCTGATCTTATTTAAAAAATTTAATGTTTCATCTACTAAGTACTAACCAATTGTTTATTGATTTATAAGTGTATTAGCCAGCTAGGTCCCACCTACCAATAATGGGGGCAAAAAGGGGAAAACGGCAGCAGCCCGGTTCTATAAATTGAAGAGGCCATAAACTCTACGACAGTCAGCCAACAACTACAACAATGGTGGTGAAGGTTTACGGTCCGGCTTTTGCTTCCCCAAAGCGTGTGCTTGTATGTTTGATCGAGAAGGAGATTGAATTCGAGGCTGTCCCACTTGATTTGCTCAAAGGAGAGCATAAAGACCCTGAATTTCTCAAGTTGCAGGTATTTCTTTTTGTTAAAAAGAACTCCATTTTCTCCCTCAAAATTCATGTTTACAACCAACCATCTCCTTTCCATGTCTTGTTTGCAGCCTTTTGGAGCAGTTCCTGTCACTCAAGATGGAGACTATGTTTTATATGGTAATTTAGATGATAGCTTTTTTTGTCCTCATTTTTTTACAATTAAATAGCAAAAAATAAGGGGTTTTTGTTTCTACAATTTGGGTGTTGCAGAATCCCGTGCGATCATAAGGTACTATGCAGAGAAATACAAGTCACAAGGGACTGAACTATTGGGAAAGACAGTAGAGGAAAGGGGACAGGTGGAGAATTGGTTGGAGGTGGAGGCACACAATTTCAACCCACACATTTACAATCTGACCCTTCAAGTCATGTTTTCTTCCAAGCTGGGGTTCCCTCGCGATGAGAATGTGATTAAGGAGAGTGAGGAGAAACTCAGCCGAGTGCTGGATATCTACGAGGAGAGGCTGTCTAAGAGCAAGTACTTGGCCGGGGATTTCTTCAGCCTTGCTGACCTTAGCCACCTGCCTTTCACTCAGTACTTGGTAGGTCAGATCGGAAAGGAATACATGATCACTAGCAGGAAGCATGTGAACGCTTGGTGGAACGATATCAGCAGCAGGCCTTCATGGCAAAAGGTCCTCCAGCTCTACCCTGCTCCTCTTTAAGAAGTCATCAATATGATGCAAATCTGGGTTGAGGTCCTTTGAATAATGTTTAGTTTGTTTTCGAGTCGAGTCGAACTATGGTGCTAGAAGATGTTTCTATGGTTAAAGCTGTGTTGTCCTATGTTTGATGTTATGAATAAAGATGAATTTGTATTCATTGAACCTTGGAAGAAAACAAAGAATGTTGGTAAGGAGTCCTAATATCACTCACCAATCACCGTCCATTTCATTTTCTAAACACATGTGACCAAGATTACCGTATTATTGAAAAAATTACAGATGAAAGAAAGCTGCAATTTGAGGTTATGTGGCCCATTTTTTAATTCATTTAGATGATATCTTGCGATAGCTAAAAAAAATATCAATTTCAATTACCATAAAAGGAGGATTTACCATACAAGTACATTGTAGGGCCACATCTCTCGTATTCGAATCTATCATCAGTTAACGTCTAAGTCCATGGTTCCAGGGTTGGAATTCTATATATATAAAAAAAAACATTGTAGGGCATAAGCTACAATGGACGCATTTTTTAATAATTTAATGTGAGTACTTTATCACATTATAGATGAATAAAAATATTTTGGTTTTGCTTTGACAGGGTGTAAAGAAAATTGAAGGAATAGAAAATTAAACAGTAGAATAGCGGAAACATAGAATTTTTTTATTGGTGTGTTTGGTAAGAATGATAAAAAATTGAAAGAAATTTGAGTTTTATTTTCATTTATTGGATAATAGATTTAAAAATTAGAAAGAAAGAAAACTAAGCTATGAAATTTTTATATTTTGAACTAATTCGCATCTCTTCCACATTTTCTTTCATATTTCTCTTCTAATTTTGTGATGATTTATTTTTATGCATGAGCATGGAAATTGATCACCCTTCTAGTTTTCTTTACTCTCACTTTTCTTTCCTACCAAACACACCTATTTTTTTTTATTTCTTCTCCTCTCCTTCCACTTTTCCACCGAGAGAGGTTCTAGGGTGAAACCTTTAATTTGAGGCTAATTTAAGGCTGTCCGGTTGTGAAGGTTATAAATTCGTACATAATTTATTACAAGGTTTGTACATAATTGATTACAGAAAATGTAATTAAAAATGTACATACATAATTTGTTACAAGATATCACAAAATCCAAGAAACATCAACAAAGGGTAATAAACTATGTACATACATAGTTTAAAAGTATGAAAACGTAATTTGTTACAATAAAACATGGTAAATTAAGTATGCACTTAATTTATTACACGATGTACGTACTTTGTTACACAATCTGTAATGAAAACGGTATGTACTTAAATTATTACACGACATCACCAAAACCTAAACCAGCTCAACCAAGGATAATAAACTATGTACATACCTAGTTTTTTACACGAAAACCTAATTTGTTACAAAAAGTATGAAAAATTAAGTATGTACTTAAATTATTACACGTTGTACGTAATTTGTTACAAAATCTGTAATGAAAACGGTACGTACTTAAATTATTACACGACATCACCAGCCCCAAAAGTACTTCAACCAAGGGTAACAAACTATGTACATACATAGTTTCTTACACGAAAACCTAATTTGTTACAAAAGGTAGGAGAAATTAAGTATGTACTTAATTTATTACACGTTGTACGTAATTTGTTACAGAATTTGTAATGAAAAAGGTATGTACGGAAATTATTACAGGAGATCATCAACCCCAAAAGTACTCAACCAAAGGTAATAAAACTATGTACATACAAAATTTCTTACACGAAAACGTATTTTGTTACAAAAAGCATGAGAAATGAAGTATGCACTTAATTTATTACAGCTTGTACGTAAGTTGTTACAGAATTTTTAATGAAAAAGGTATGTACCGAAATTATTACAAGAGATCTCAAACTCCAAAAGTACCTCAACCAAGGGTAATAAATTATGTACATACATAATTTCTTACACGAAAACCTAATTTGTTACAAAAAGTATGATAAATTATGTACTTAATTTATTACACGTTGTACGTAATTTGTAACAGAATTTGTAATTAAAAAGGTATGTACTGAAATTATTACACGAGATCACCAACCCCAAAAGTACTCAACCAAAGGTAATAAACTATGTACATACAAAGTTTCTTACACGAAAACGTATTTTGTTACAAAAAACATGAGAAATTAAGTATTTACTTAATTTATTACACGTTGTACGTAATTTGTTATAGAATTTGTAATTAAAAAGGTATGTACCGAAAATATTACAAGAGATTACCAACCCGAAAAGTACATCAACCAAGGGTAATAAACTATGTACATACATAGTTTCTTACACGGAAACCTAATTTGTTACAAAAACATGAGCAATTAAGTATGTACTTAATTTGTTACACGTTGTACGTAATTTGTTATAGAATTTGTAGTGAAAAGGGTATGTACCTAAATTATTACACGAGATCACCAATCCCAAAAATACCTCAACCAAGGGTAATAAACTATGTATGTACTTAATTTATTACACATTGTACGTAATTTGTTACACAATCTGTAATGAAAATGCTATGTACTTAAATTATTACACGACATCACCAAAACCTAAACCAACTCAACCAAGGGTAATAAACTATGTACATACCTAGTTTCTTACACGAAAACCTAATTTGTTACAAAAAGTATGAAAAATTAAGTATGTACTCAAATTATTATATCTTGTACGTTATTTGTTACAAAATCTGTAATGAAAACGGTATATACTTAAATTATTACACGACATCATCAACCCAAAAGTAACTCAACCAAGGGTAATAAACTATGTACATACATAATTTCTTACAGGAAAACCTAATTTGTTACAAAAGGTATGAGAAATTAAGTATGTACTTAATTTATTACATGTTGTACGTAATTTGTTACAGAATTTGTAATGAAAAAAGTATGTACGGAAATTATTACAGGTGACCACCAACCCCAAAAGTACTCAACCAAAGGTAATAAACTATGTACATACAAAGTTTCTTACACGAAAACGTATTTTGTTTAAAAAAAAGCATGAGAAATAAAGTATGTACTTAATTTATTATAGCTTGTACGTAAGTTGTTACAGAATTTGTAATAAAAAAGGTATGTACCGAAATTATTACAAGAGCTCACCAACCCCAAAAGTACCTCAACCAAGGGTAATGAATTATGTACATACATAGTTTCTTACACGAAAACTTAATTTGTTACAAAAAGCATGAGAAATTAAGTATGTACTTAATTTATTACACGTTGTACGTAATTTATTACAGAATCTGTAATGAAAAGGGTATGTACCTAAATTATTACACGAGATCACCAATCCCAAAAGTACCTCAACCAAGGGTAATAAACTATGTACATACATAGTTTCTTACACGAAAACTGTAACCCCCTAGACCCGCCTATGCGTTTCGCGGATCCTAGGAAGTCACATTAGGGTCACAAGAGCGACCCACAGTAAAAATACACATAAAACATTTTCTAAAAAAAACACATATTAAATTATAACGGTAACTTTTGTTGAAAATACTCTTTCATAAAATCATATAAACATGTAACAGGATTTTAGAAAACATTTTACAGACACTATCATGAAACAATAATGATATGCATGCCCACTAACTATGTCGGTACCGTACTCCAAAAGCAACGCCGAGAGAACTCCGAACACTGATGTCAAACGTTATACCATAATATATATTCCTTTAACCTGCGATGGTAAAAACAATGTGAGCTTGGAAAAGCTCAGTAATACAAAACTACCAAAAGATTCTATAAGCTCATGCAGATATATGGTAGGCATAACATTTTCATGATGTTCCACGCAGTAACGATCTTCATTTCTTTTTTTTTCGATATTCAGTGTAACGTTATACTTGATAATAACGGTATTTGTTCTTTATTTAATCATTGGGAATTAGACAGGAATTATAGGCTATTAATGTACGGAGGTGGAATTAGAGAGTTCGGTTCCTAGTGTGTTCCAACAGTGTAAGTAAAACATGTGCAACAACAATATAATATGCATTTCTAGTTCAAAAAAAACATAAGTTCAAGTAATAATACGGTTCGGTTTAATCTTTTATTTACCCTCCAACCATACTCCAAGAGGCAGTTCCCCAAAACTGCGTCAAAGGCGTTAACCAGTGCCCATTGGGCATAGGTGCCATCCTAAGGGATTACCTTAGGAACGGTACGGTATGGTGGTATTACCCTAGCCGAAGCATAGGAACCTGTAACGGTAAAGGAATTACCAGCTGGATCAGGGCTGAACCTACGGTCACTTCATATTCCATCCCAAGTACCCCAGTAACAATTTATGTAACGGTTCGGTTAATCAATAGCTGTATTTTTAGTAATATATTATCCATATAGCATGTTGATCATATCAGGTGCATATGCATATATCAAAAATACATTACGGTCATGTTAAATTATAAAACATGTCATGTTCATGTGAGTTCAAGTATTCTATCATGTGCACATAATCGGTAATATAACATGTAAATCAGTATGCAAAAACAGTCGTGTAGCACACATGGAACACACTAGGTGGAATAGTTTATTTCCTTGGAGATACTTGACATTTACGGAAGAGAACATATTAACTTTTGACAATTGAACAGATCTTTGAAACAAGGCCCCTATTAAAAGAGGGGTTTGTACTAACGATTCAAACCAGATAGTCAGGAGATGATACATCAAGATCTTGAGAGTTTATGCATATCATGAGTGATTTAGCCATTTAAGCCTACCAGGGGCATTATGGTCATTTTATCATACATGACATTTTGGTAATTTATACAACCATGGCGTAAACAGTGGCTCAGAAATTCTATTTGCTCATCAAGTTTCCAACCAGGCATTTAGGGATTTTTATGTCGAGATCTTTCATGATATCAGATACATTCGGGGCTATTTTGATTACTTGGGCCAACGAGGGCATTTCGGTCATTTAACTATCAGGGGTGATTTGTAATTTAGCCCAATAATGATGAAATGACGATTTGCACTATTTAAGATTCCCATAAGTTTATCGAGCCTCCAAAACCATTCAAACTACATATTCCCACCTTGTAGTACAATCCAACGCTTCTGATGCATCCAACTGTATCGTATATCTGAACGATTGCTTTCATATTTCACCGCAAGATTTTCCACGGAGTAGTCAAACTTATATTCTGTGCGGAGAAATTTCCATCCTTACATTAATATCAGGAGTGATTGATATACGTAAGTCATGCTTCTACCCTTAAGGGCATTTCAGTCATTTCCAACTTTATTGGCATTTCCAGAATTTATCAAGGGCAATTTACTTATTTCAGTCAAAGGGGGTATTTTGGTCATTCACGAATTTCGGTACTTCCAACCACTTCATTCATTTCAAAACTCAAGGTTTTATTCATCCTTCCAATTTATTTGTAAACCTCGGTGTCCGAGGATACTTCAGCCCTTTTTTAGTCAATACGGTCATTCTGATTAATTTAACCATAACAGGATTTCCAATACTTTTAGTCATTACGATCAATTCAGTATTTGAGTCGCTTGATCAATTTAGAGGTACGAATAGTTTCCCGTAAATATAAATATATTCAGGAATTCATTCTAAATTCAAGGAAGTCCAACACCATTACAATCTTGAACGTTTAAATCTTGTTACCATATCTTACCAGTAGATCGAGGTTTCCCGATGAATCGAGTTGGTTTACCATATCCACTGTAGATTTCTAGACATCTTCCAATTCAAAGGGTATTTTAGTCCTTCTCATATCTCAAGGGCATTTTCGTAATTTCATGTCCAGGTATCTTTCTCATTTAAACATTTCACACTAATGCTCGAAATTGGAGATTAGCTGCCTCATTAATTATTTAATGAACTACAAATACTTCAGATTTATTAGCTTCCTCGTTCGAACATTTCGGTCTTATCTAAGTTATCATACTCAATTTCATATTTAGTTTGACTTAAGTAGGGCTAACAGCACTCCTTATCATATTCATGCATGCATTAACAAATACCAACATGTTCTCAAAGCATACAAGAGGTAGTAGTGTATTACCTTTAATTCTTGCTATATCGGTCGACCATTATACTCCGTTCGATCACTCTCGAACCCGCATGCGACGTCCTCTACATCTCGAATACAAGGAACTTTGAATACCTTCAATCGCACAAAATCTAATTTCAGTCCTTAATCACAATGCTCATAATTGATTATTAAAATACATAAGCAGACTCGAGTTCAAGGTCCAATTCGGAGGCTTTCGGGTTAGAATTTCACAAAACGGGCTTCAAAATCGGACTCAGGACGTCGAAAAACATAAAATAGGGCTTTTCGGAAAAAGTTGACTTTTTTGGTCAAAGTCAACGGTCAACGGTCAAAGTCAACGGTCAACACTGACGTCAGCGGTCAAAGTCAACGCTGACGTCAGCGGTCAAAGTCAACGCTGACGTCATGCTGATGTCACTGGTCCAAGGCTAACTCGGCGAGTCGACTCACTGGGTTGACTCGGGCGAGTTGACTCAGTGGGTTGACTCGGTCGAGTTGACTCGGTCAACCGACTCGACTGCCCAGACGAAGCCCACTCGCGACCGGCGGCGCGTGGGGCGCGTGCGGCGGCTGTGGGCGGCCGTTGGCTACCAAATTTTACAGGTCGATAGTTTTCGACCTTCCGAACACGGTGGTGGCCTCGGATTTTCAAAATTCAAACTCAAAGTTCGAATACTAACCTTTTAAGTTTTCCGACGATAAACAAACACCCCCTCCAACGGTGACTCCGATGATGATGTCGTTGGTACCGGTGAACTCGACTCGACAAGATGAACGCAATGGTGGTGGAGGTGTCGAAAATGGACGGTCGGATCTCGGTAGATCTGAGATTGAATCTCTACCTATTTTTTTTCTTTCTCACCTTTCTTTCTTCATTTCTTTCCCTCTGCCAACACGTTAAACTTAGCTGATATATTATCCTTCAAAGAAAAAAAAGGTCAAATTACACTCTTAGCAATTTAATTTTTGGGGAGTTCACACTTTTGTCTCCAAACTTTATTCCGTTTTCAAATTGGTCATCAATTCCTTATAAATCAAGCTTCCCAAACCTGAATTCATTCAATTAAGTCCCAAAACTTATTATTTTAGGAAATAAAAGATTAAATCTCCCAAAAATTCTTAAAATTTTACTAGCCCCATTTGAGATTGTTACAATTCTCTCCCCCTTAAAAGAAATTTCGTCCTCGAAATTTACCAGAGTCAGAGGAATAAAGAGATTACACTTTCATCTATCTTTGTACTGAAACTTTTCCATCAGGGTATCCTTATTTCTCAAGACTCATCGACAATTACGGATCAATCTGACAGTGTCTTCAGTTACTCAAATTGACTTTGGAGCCATAATCATCCCATCATACATTTTGGACCAATTAATCAGAATATAACATTTAAATCTATAACGAACTTCATATAATGCAGAACAACATTTGTCCCATAACTTTTATTATAAACGGTCTCAGTCAATGATAATAAATTTCTTCCGGTACCACAAAAGTTAATCATACAATCTCGAAATCATATCCTCTAAAAACCCAACTTACTTTACTAAATTGATCATCGATTTACGAATGTAGAACTATATCTGGAATCCATACAGATACTCAAAGGCTTCAAAGAGAGTCCTCCAAAATCATGATATTAACCTCAAATTTCATTTAGAATCGATATATAGCGAAACACTATGCCATTTTTTTGGCGGTCACATATCAATTTGGTCGTGTCTGTAGTCGCTCAGCTATTCTTTAAACGCAATGTCATCCTATCATACAACACATGCGAACTAATCATATTACGATATCTAAATTCATACAGAACTTTATACGAAGCTAAACAAACACTTATCTTGCAACTTTCATTATATGCGGTCTCAATCAGGGATACGAAACCTTTCCAACAACCACAGAAATAATCATACCACCTAGAAGCATCTCCTCTAGGATATGAGTTAATCCATTAAATCAACCATCGATTTACGTATAAGAATCTGTACCTGAAATCCAAACAAATAATCCAAGCTTCCAACATAGCCTTCCAAAATTAAGACGTAACATCGAATTTCAGTCAGGGATGATATGTATAACTATACACTATGCCACATTGTCGCAAAAATAACTTTCTCCTTGGCAATCAATCATAATCAAGGTTTTATACGGATATCACTTACCTTTAACGAAATTTTTAGACAATTGCTTCCTTCGTATATTACAGAGTCACCATAGAGTTTTACACTTTCGCCACATTCACAAACACCTTTTTTTTCATAACACTTTTATCAAATTTCCATCAAGATATTCTCAAACATAATCATTATCACCGAGCTACCTTGCATGTAATCTTATATCGATTTCCTCGTTTGATCAAATATTTATTCTTAATCTGTTTCAGATCTTCTATTTCACATGCATAAACCATCTCAAGTTCTCTATCCGGATTCAAATCCATCAATTTAATCCAATTCGTAGACAAACATTACCGATTTTTTTTTTCCAGTACAGATCAAGCTATTATGGACAGAAGAGTTAGATGAACTTATTACAGGAAAAGATTCAACATTGGAGTCTCGGCACATAGGAGTACGGTTATGATCTAGGGGCATGCACAGACCAGACACCCTATGACAGACGATCGGCCGATCTACCCAGAAAGACGCAACTCTAAGCTCTGATACCACTAAATGTAACCCCCTAGACCCGCCTATGCGTTTCGCGGATCCTAGGAAGTCACATTAGGGTCACAAGAGCGACCCACAGTAAAAATACACATAAAACATTTTCTAAAAAAAACACATATTAAATTATAACGGTAACTTTTGTTGAAAATACTCTTTCATAAAATCATATAAACATGTAACAGGATTTTAGAAAACATTTTACAGACACTATCATGAAACAATAATGATATGCATGCCCACTAACTATGTCGGTACCGTACTCCAAAAGCAACGCCGAGAGAACTCCGAACACTGATGTCAAACGTTATACCATAATATATATTCCTTTAACCTGCGATGGTAAAAACAATGTGAGCTTGGAAAAGCTCAGTAATACAAAACTACCAAAAGATTCTATAAGCTCATGCAGATATATGGTAGGCATAACATTTTCATGATGTTCCACGCAGTAACGATCTTCATTTCTTTTTTTTTCGATATTCAGTGTAACGTTATACTTGATAATAACGGTATTTGTTCTTTATTTAATCATTGGGAATTAGACAGGAATTATAGGCTATTAATGTACGGAGGTGGAATTAGAGAGTTCGGTTCCTAGTGTGTTCCAACAGTGTAAGTAAAACATGTGCAACAACAATATAATATGCATTTCTAGTTCAAAAAAAACATAAGTTCAAGTAATAATACGGTTCGGTTTAATCTTTTATTTACCCTCCAACCATACTCCAAGAGGCAGTTCCCCAAAACTGCGTCAAAGGCGTTAACCAGTGCCCATTGGGCATAGGTGCCATCCTAAGGGATTACCTTAGGA
This sequence comes from Hibiscus tridactylites, assembly GCA_958450335.1. Lineage (NCBI taxonomy): Eukaryota > Viridiplantae > Streptophyta > Magnoliopsida > Malvales > Malvaceae > Hibiscus > Hibiscus tridactylites. Next base: position 11,274,269 of record OY288292.1, on the reverse strand, counting down.
ACGGTACGGTATGGTGGTATTACCCTAGCCGAAGCATAGGAACCTGTAACGGTAAAGGAATTACCAGCTGGATCAGGGCTGAACCTACGGTCACTTCATATTCCATCCCAAGTACCCCAGTAACAATTTATGTAACGGTTCGGTTAATCAATAGCTGTATTTTTAGTAATATATTATCCATATAGCATGTTGATCATATCAGGTGCATATGCATATATCAAAAATACATTACGGTCATGTTAAATTATAAAACATGTCATGTTCATGTGAGTTCAAGTATTCTATCATGTGCACATAATCGGTAATATAACATGTAAATCAGTATGCAAAAACAGTCGTGTAGCACACATGGAACACACTAGGTGGAATAGTTTATTTCCTTGGAGATACTTGACATTTACGGAAGAGAACATATTAACTTTTGACAATTGAACAGATCTTTGAAACAAGGCCCCTATTAAAAGAGGGGTTTGTACTAACGATTCAAACCAGATAGTCAGGAGATGATACATCAAGATCTTGAGAGTTTATGCATATCATGAGTGATTTAGCCATTTAAGCCTACCAGGGGCATTATGGTCATTTTATCATACATGACATTTTGGTAATTTATACAACCATGGCGTAAACAGTGGCTCAGAAATTCTATTTGCTCATCAAGTTTCCAACCAGGCATTTAGGGATTTTTATGTCGAGATCTTTCATGATATCAGATACATTCGGGGCTATTTTGATTACTTGGGCCAACGAGGGCATTTCGGTCATTTAACTATCAGGGGTGATTTGTAATTTAGCCCAATAATGATGAAATGACGATTTGCACTATTTAAGATTCCCATAAGTTTATCGAGCCTCCAAAACCATTCAAACTACATATTCCCACCTTGTAGTACAATCCAACGCTTCTGATGCATCCAACTGTATCGTATATCTGAACGATTGCTTTCATATTTCACCGCAAGATTTTCCACGGAGTAGTCAAACTTATATTCTGTGCGGAGAAATTTCCATCCTTACATTAATATCAGGAGTGATTGATATACGTAAGTCATGCTTCTACCCTTAAGGGCATTTCAGTCATTTCCAACTTTATTGGCATTTCCAGAATTTATCAAGGGCAATTTACTTATTTCAGTCAAAGGGGGTATTTTGGTCATTCACGAATTTCGGTACTTCCAACCACTTCATTCATTTCAAAACTCAAGGTTTTATTCATCCTTCCAATTTATTTGTAAACCTCGGTGTCCGAGGATACTTCAGCCCTTTTTTAGTCAATACGGTCATTCTGATTAATTTAACCATAACAGGATTTCCAATACTTTTAGTCATTACGATCAATTCAGTATTTGAGTCGCTTGATCAATTTAGAGGTACGAATAGTTTCCCGTAAATATAAATATATTCAGGAATTCATTCTAAATTCAAGGAAGTCCAACACCATTACAATCTTGAACGTTTAAATCTTGTTACCATATCTTACCAGTAGATCGAGGTTTCCCGATGAATCGAGTTGGTTTACCATATCCACTGTAGATTTCTAGACATCTTCCAATTCAAAGGGTATTTTAGTCCTTCTCATATCTTAAGGGCATTTTCGTAATTTCATGTCCAGGTATCTTTCTCATTTAAACATTTCACACTAATGCTCGAAATTGGAGATTAGCTGCCTCATTAATTATTTAATGAACTACAAATACTTCAGATTTATTAGCTTCCTCGTTCGAACATTTCGGTCTTATCTAAGTTATCATACTCAATTTCATATTTAGTTTGACTTAAGTAGGGCTAACAACACTCCTTATCATATTCATGCATGCATTAACAAATACCAACATGTTCTCAAAGCATACAAGAGGTAGTAGTGTATTACCTTTAATTCTTGCTATATCGGTCGACCATTATACTCCGTTCGATCACTCTCGAACCCGCATGCGACGTCCTCTACATCTCGAATACAAGGAACTTCGAATACCTTCAATCGCACAAAATCTAATTTCAGTCCTTAATCACAATGCTCATAATTGATTATTAAAATACATAAGCAGACTCGAGTTCAAGGTCCAATTCGGAGGCTTTCGGGTTAGAATTTCACAAAACGGGCTTCAAAATCGGACTCAGGACGTCGAAAAACATAAAATAGGGCTTTTCGGAAAAAGTTGACTTTTTTGGTCAAAGTCAACGGTCAACGGTCAACGCTGACGTCAGCGGTCAAAGTCAACGCTGACGTCATGTTGATGTCACTGGTCCAAGGCTAACTCGGCGAGTCGACTCACTGGGTTGACTCGGGCGAGTTGACTCAGTGGGTTGACTCGGTCGAGTTGACTCGGTCAACCGACTCGACTGCCCAGACGAAGCCCACTAGCGACCGGCGGCGCGTGGGGCGCGTGCGGCGGCTGTGGGCGGCCGTTGGCTACCAAATTTTACAGGCCGATAGTTTTCGACCTTTCGAACACGGTGGTGGCCTCGGATTTTCAAAATTCAAACTCAAAGTTCGAATACTAACCTTTTAAGTTTTCCGACGATAAACAAACACCCCCTCCAACGGTGACTCCGATGATGATGTCGTTGGTACCGGTGAACTCAACTCGACAAGATGAACGCAATGGTGGTGGAGGTGTCGAAAATGGACGGTCGGATCTCGGTAGAACTGAGATTGAATCTCTACCTATTTTTTTTCTTTCTCACCTTTCTTTCTTCATTTCTTTCCCTCTGCCAACACGTTAAACTTAGCTGATATATTATCCTTCAAAGAAAAAAAAGGTCAAATTACACTCTTAGCCATTTAATTTTTGGGGAGTTCACACTTTTGTCTCCAAACTTTATTCCGTTTTCAAATTGGTCATCAATTCCTTATAAATCAAGCTTCCCAAACCTGAATTCATTCAATTAAGTCCCAAAACTTATTATTTTAGGAAATAAAAGATTAAATCTCCCAAAAATTCTTAAAATTTTACTAGCCCCATTTGAGATTGTTACAAAAACCTAATTTGTTACAAAAAATATGATAAATTAAATATGTACTTAATTTATTACACGTTGTACGTAATTTGTAATTAAAAGGGTATGTACCGAAATTATTACACGAGATCACCAACCCCAAAAGTACTCAACCAAAGATAATAAACTATGTACATACAAAGTTTCTTACATGAAAACGTATTTTGTTACAAAAAGCATGAGAAATTAAGTATGTACTTAATTTATTACACGTTGTACGTAATTTGTTACAGAATTTGTAATTAAAAAGATATGTACCAAAATTATTACATGAGATCACCAACCCCAAAAGTACCTCAACCAAGGGTAATAAACTATGTACATACATAGTTTCTTACACAAAAACCTAATTTGTTACAAAAAAACATGAGAAAATAAGTATGCACTTAATTTATTACACGTTGTATGTAATTTGTTACAAAATCTGTAATGGAAAAGGTATGTACCGAAATCATTATAGAGATCACCAACCCCAAAAGTACTCAACCAAAGGTAAGAAACTATGTACATACATAGTTTCTTACACGAAAACCTAATTTGTTACAAAAAGTATGACAAATTAAGTACGTACTTATTTATTACAGGTTGTGAATTTATAATGAAAAAGGTATGTACCGATTTTATTACACGGTTAACCGGATAACCCTTTTAATTTTTGCCTTCAATTTTTGAGTGACGGTTAAGCAGGTCACCTTTTTTTTAATCCAACGGTTGTTATTATTATACCATCTGAATCTAACGGTTTAAAATAACTGGTCTTATGTTAGCCTTAAATTAAAGAGTTTTTTTTTAGAGAAATCCTTTCCACCCGACCAAACACACACACACACACAATATATATATATATATATATATAGGGATATGATCAAATTACACGGTGTAAAACTCTCTAAGTTTTACACCTTTTTTGGATCGTTGGATGAGTGAAACGGATGGATAAGATTAACAGTAAAATATGTGAAGATTATCACTTGGGAATTAAAAACACGGAGTTAATCTCAACCATCTATTTCTCCCATCCAACGATCCAAAAGAGGTGTAAAACTTAGAGAGTTTTACACTGTGTAAGTTGATCTTAACCCATATATATATATATTTGTAGATATTATTCAAACCCAAAACTTGGGTCAACGCTCATCCATTGAATCAGAACTTTGTATAATTTCTTATAACCTTTTCTTTCTTTTTCATTATGGTTTTTGGCAATACAAAGTTGATCTTGTTCGACTAAAAAACGAGCAAAGTGCTCTTCATTATTTGTTCTTTTCGTGTGATTGTGCCACGTAGACAAAGACACATCCAATCATCCATATTTTTTCTGAGTTTTAGCCTGCAAAGATGAGTTTAGTCATCGACGCTTTTCTTGAGTTTTAACCAAAGTTGGTGCTCTTTTCAACCCCTCCCCCTGGATCAGCAAATATTATTGCATTGCTATTGATCTCAGGTCCTCTATCTACTACAGTTTGGCTTACTGTGTTTCCAGCTTCAGACAGAAGGTTGAGTTTGTTGCTGGTGTCTCCATGGAATCCTTCGAACTAAAGTTAAGGTTTTCGTTAGCATTGAACAGGTTGATAAAACCCACGTCCTCAGATGAGGGAGCCTGTCTCCGAAAGGAGCTCTCACCTGGATTTTGCTTTCGAGCTCTCATCCCTAAACTTTGGACGACGAGGATCATGTGTCTGTGTTTTTTCTCTGCTGTGTTGCTCCCGACGCTCTCTTTGGCCAGGGCTTTTCCTTGTCGCGTGTTTCCTTTTTTGTTGAATATCAATGGCGTTGTTTGCCTTTGCATGTGTTGGAGGTTAAGATACGTGCTTCGTTGTTTGTTTTCTTTGTGGTTTAATGAGTTTCTCTTTGGATAAAAAAGACTTTTAACCAAAGGATAATATTTTTGTAAATAATTTTATCTGAGTGTCACTTTAATTAATGATAAAAATATATATTATTTTAGTAAAAATGTCATATTCTCGAGCTCTAAAATATGCATCTTAAGACCGTTTATTTTTTAACAAAAAAAACTTTGCAATATTCCTCTTTTTACAAAATTCCTCTTTCACAATTTTCTTATGGGGGCGAAAGATCACATTGGTAAAATTTTAATCAATAAAACATACAAGTGTGCTGGTAAGTCAACTGGTGGATTGTTCTTTCCATTGTTAATATCTAATATTTATATGCAGCACAACATGCCCAAGACCAATGCATACATAGCCCTAATCGTCAAAGGCACCACCATCACTGCACCGGCCGCTTGGAAAAACTTTACTGTCATATCTAAGGACAAAGGTAAAGGCAAGGCCTCCACGATGACACCTAAGCCTAAAGCACCTAAGGTTCAGTCCGGATTTTCGATGCCAATGGAATGGCATTGTTCGGCCAGATCTACCACCTAGGGATTTGACTCCGACCCGATATTTTACATACTCTACCCGAACTCGCCCCGCCCCGAAAATTATTCTTAATTTACCCGCCCCGAAATTTATAATATAGACCCAGCCCCGACCCGATCCGAAAAACAACCAAATTAAGAAACGGAAACCCTCAAATAGATAAGAAAAATAAAAACAAAGTAAAAAATTCAAATATGAGATTATATATACTAAACCCTAAAGAAACAAAAAATCATATCTAAAAATAAAAATATCAAAACTATAAATAAAGAACATTGGATATGAATATAAATAACATCAGATCTAAAAATATATATATTTATTATCAAACTCTACAAACAAGATATAAAACAAACAAACAATGAACGAAGAACAAAACAGATTGTTTCCTAAAATTATTAGATTTAGAACGAAAATTTCAACCAAATAATTATCAAGTTTCAATCTTTCAAATATGGGTAGTATGAATATATTATTATTATTATTTGTAAATAAAAAAGAAAGAAAAGAAAACAATTAAAAAATGAAAATAAAGAAAGAGAAGACAAAAGGATGCATAATGAAAAATTAAAGGGTAAACTACACGGGTGGTCACCCAACTATTACATTTTTCCTATTTTGGTCACCCAACTAATTGTTTTGTCAAAACCGTCACTAACGTTTAGTTTCGTTATCATTTTCGTCACCCGCCGTTAAAAAAATTAACAGAGATGGTAACATGTCATGGGATAATAACATTTTTAGTCCTAAAACTTGTGCATTTTATTAATTAAGTCTTAATTTAAAATAACTCAACAAATATATAGGTCAAACTCCAAATTTCCCATTTTCATTCTTCTTCCTCTGCAACATTTTTCATTTCATTATATACACTGCACGTAAAATCTTACTCTTAATTAAAGAACTGAAGTTTACCCCTTTATTTGTTTAGTTTTCTCTTTGTCTAATGTGTGCCAATTGACAACAAGCGAATCGAATCCTTGTTTATTTCTTTTCTTCATTTTTCTTATAACTGAAAACTACAGAGAAATCAAGAGCGAATCTTTGGAGAAACTAATTTAACGCCATCCCTTTGAATTCGAAAGAGCGACATGGAGGAAGAAGAAGAAGACCTATTGATTTCAATCCCCTTTTCATGCCCACTCCTCAACATCATTGCGTTTTCGGTCTCTCTCTCTGTTTTTGCTTCTGTTTTTAGATTGTATTTGTAGCAATTAATCATTGTTTTCTTTTTCATTCTTTAATTGGTTAATTGGTATTAATCTGAAGTTGTTTTTGTTTTTTACAAAGTTACTGGATTTAGTATTTATTTTCTTTTTGTTTTGGTTGGCAGTTAGGAATATACCTTATAATGCTACTGAGGAACATCTTATAGAAATCTGCACGGAGGTTGGACCTATTGTTTCTTTACGGTTGAAAATTTCTTTATGATTCCACATTTGAAATTTAATTTGCTTAAAATGATTCTTTCAAAAAAAATTTGCTTAAAATGATTAAGCTTCAATTTGGAAAAATGGGATGAAGAAATTAACATGGACAAAAAAAAGACTAAAAGTGTTGTTGCGGAGGAAGTTGAAAGAAATGGGAAATCTAGGATTTGACTCATGTATTTGTTAAGTTATTTTGAATTAGGACCTAAATAAAAAAATCCATAAAATTTAAGACTAAAAGTGTTATTATCCCATGACACATCACCATCTCCATTAATTTTTAACGGTCGGTGACCAAAATGATAACAAAACTAAACGTTAGTGACGATTTTGACAAACAATTTAGTTGGGTGGCTAAAATAGGAAAAAGGTGAAAGTTGGGTGACTATCTGTGTAGTTTACCCAAAATTAAACAAATGAAGGAAAATGGAGAGGAAATGAAAGAGTGAGAGGCGGCACAAATGGAAATTAAACAAAGGGGGAGAATGGAGAGGAAAAGTAAAGGAGAAGAGGCGGCAGACGGGTGAAAATGAAATGGTTAGGGTAAGTATCTAACCTAAATATCTATATATAATGGCAATTCTATAAATAAATTAATTATATTTTTTAAATATTCCGGGTCGAGTTGGGGAATTTTTAACCTAAACCCGACCCTGTCTCGACCCCGACCTTAATATTTTCAAAACTCGCCCCGCCCTGCCCCGAACCCGAAATTTAAAAGGAAAACCCTGACCGGGTCGGGTCACACCGAGTCGGGTCAGGGTCGGGTAATTTTTCCATCCCTACTACCACCGTCAGGAGTTGATGCTCCAAAAGTTGAAAAGGGCTGAGGACCAGAGGAAGAAGCTATTCCACTACACCCACACCAGGGATGTAGCCATCAAGGAGGCTCTTGTGACCATGTCTCCATAAGTCATGCCCGCATTCCCTGCCTTCCCGACAGAGCTCTTTGCCGATGACAGTGTCATGCCAGCTAGTCCAGTCCATAGCCCAATTTATAGTCTTGTACTGTATGATGCCACCGAACCTATTTTCCCTGTTCAAGTTAAATTCGCCAAGACCGACATTACCATGGAATCTGTTGAGGATGTTTAGAAGAAATTTGATGCCCTTGCTGAGTCTGCCGCCACTCCTACCACATCGGAGCTAGCGTGGATTGTTGAGGAAACCCCTGCATCCACTGCCACTTCGAAGCCAACCATGACGAGAGTGAAACACAATGCCACTAATCGTGAAAGCTTTGTTAAGAGGAAGACGTGTGTCACACGTGAAGAAGCTACACAAGAGGAAGCCTCTGAGGGGGAGTCCTCTTCTTCTTAAAACTCCTTTACATTTCATTACATAGCATTTTTATGTTCATGCATTTTATTTTTCTATTTTTAATTGTATATATGTGTTGTTTTCATGCATTGAGAATAATGCCCATTTTGGGTTTGGGGATGTGCATTTCCTTACATTTATGTCATGCCATGTCTTTCATGTTTTCATTCATATTGCCATGCCATGTATGCCATATAGATTAGCTTTGCATGTCGAACCATAAAAAAAAGAAAAAGAAAATTTTACCTCGGTTTACTTTTGAAGCATGTTAAACACTTGTTAGGAAAGCTTAATTTGATCTAGGTTTTTGTCCAGTGAGGAAACTTTGTATCTTTTGATCCCTATGCTAGCATAATAGTAATGCTAAGTCGCTTGGCAATTGATCTCTAGTTTAGGGAAATGAACTTTCACTTAACACGTACTATGCATCTAGTTACCGAGTAAACTTAGAATTTTTGAAACTAAGCTCAAATTAAAAAAAAAGAAAAAAATTGATGTCAGGGTAAAAAGAAATTAATAAGGCAGCAATGTTCTGCCAAGGAAATGAAAAAATGAACTCTCCTCTAGCTTAGGGATAATAAGTTACTTTGAGCTTCGTGGTTTGCTCCCTCTTAGTTCTCAAGTCCAAAACTTTAGGGTATGAGTTGAAGAGAAAGCCTAGTGATATTTGGATTAACGTGGGGGGGGGGGGGTTCGTGCTATGCTCCCTCTTATTTCTGAAGCCAAACATTGTCACGAAGAAAGCTTAAATTAATGCCAACAAAAAAACCTTGGCACGAAAAAGAAAGAAAGAAGAAAATATGAGTTTAGGTTGTAAAATTGACTAAGTGAGTAAAAGGATACTTGATGCATATTGCCTACATATCATGCACTCTTCATGCCCTTATACTAGAGTTATAATATTGCACTTGAATTTCCTATATGTTTGGCATTATTACACTGGGATACATGAGGACAGAAATAGAGCCAACTTCTGCTTGCCAGCACTTGTTGGCATTTCAACCAAAATTTTGCCGATGTACTATTTTCACAATTTTTGTTTTTCTTAGTTTATTTGCATTACTTGAGGACAAGCAATGATTGAGGTTTGGGGGAGTGTTACCTTCTCAAAATTACTGATTTTTATGCCTATTTTACAGTATCTTTGCTTGTCTTTGAGCACATTTAGATGCATTTAGTTGTTAATTGCATGCATTTGCATAAGAAGTTTTTAATCTAGCTATGCCAGTGTGAAGGGTTGTTTGTTGGTATGGTTGCAGGCAAAATGGAGCAGATTAGCGAAAGAAGAGGATGATGAGAATGCCGGTAGTTGTTGGCAGCGAAGGACCAAAAATTGCCGAAGCACCGGTTGGCAGAGAAGAGATGTTTGATGCCAGGTCGAGTGGACGGTGAACCAATGATGACATCAGCCCTAGGATTCAAATGAGGGATAGGATTAGTACATCCCTTATCCTCGAGCGTTCACATTTAAATTCAAAGCTTATCCTAGGTCATTCACGTGCACCTATTTAAATGAACTCAAGAAAACACTTGAGGGGGGATCGACAATCGGATTTAGAAGGTTGCACCAAGGAGACATGGCTCAACCAAGCTTGAACGAGAGCCTGGATTTTGAAGGAATGCATCGAGAGACCCCCTTCTCACCCATTCTATTCGTTTAAGTTGTTTTTGTTTTTATTTAAGACGATGATGTTGAGATACAATTATGGTGTTTGGTTGGAAACCCTCATCGTGAACTAATTTAATAGTCGGTGAGGGATAGTTGCATTGGACGCTATTTTCCATGTTTAGCTTTTAATAATTAGAATTGTGATGGCATTGTTTTTCCTATTTGGCATGATCTTAATTATTTTCACAAATACAATGCCAAGAGAGAGCTGTCTTTGTTGGCTTACTAAACCTTAATATCTTATCCGACTTAGGGAATAACGAACAAATGCTAAATACTAAGGCAATATGCTTCGAGAGAAGATGTTCAGGTAGATGAACTCACTTCAGGAATGAAATCTACCCCTTAGGAGCAAAAGATTGGGACTTAATCAAATTAATTTATGAAAAAAACTGTTTTATAGAGATATGAAATTTTTTGCGTAGTTAATTCAGGGCATTACCATCGAGAGAGGCAATGCCAACTTTGAATCTGCTCGGCAAACAATGCCAAGATAAGATTTCTTAAAAGTTGGCATGGCATGAATATCATGAAAACCAGACATCCCTTGCCAACACTCATCATACATTTTAAAACTCTCCTTGCCAACACGTTGTTGTCTTTTATTTCTTTCTTTTCAACTTGCTTTCAAAACCAACTTCAAAACAAACTTTTCTTTGACAAGTAAAACGAGTAAGCAATTAAACTCTTGACCAATCCTTGTGGGATCAATAACTCAGCTTATTGTTGTATTACTTGGAGGACCGTGTATACTTGCACACAAAAGACTCTTTCTTGGCACTATTTATTCATTACCAACACATTTATACCCCCTTTGCCAAGCACTCTCACGAGTCCAACAGATGTTATACCCGATCCTTTCAAAAATTCTTAGAAAATTTAGTTCTAACCCTTGCCCACCCAGTATTTGATAAAATTCCTAAACCAAAAATTTTCAAGGCAAAACCTTTGTTATTGCCATGGCTCCTAGAGCTAAATATCTACGTAGAGAAACGGGTAAATCCTCTCGTGATGTTCCAACTCAACTTCAAAACCCAAATTTCTTGAATCTTTGTTTTAAAGATGATGAAAAGCTTGCTCATTTTCATCAAATTCATGAAGACAAAGATAATAGAGCTGAGCGAACTATAGATTTAGACTTTTTAACGCCCGAGCTCTATAATTTTGAATTCTTTCCTTTGTTTGTTTAATGGGGATGGATGGAGTTTCTAGATATTAAACCTCGTGTTTTTCATAACATAGTCAAAGTTTTGTATGCCAATGCTAGGCTTGTTCATGACATTTATAATGAGGTTTTGTGAATTGATTCATATCTTATGGAAACTGAAATTGAACTCACACCGGAAAGTATAGCCAATCATCTAGGTGTCTCTATTAGTGGTGCTTTTAAAAAGTATGAAAGTGTCCCTATAAATTTTGATGATGATAGTCCTACTCACCTTCACATCAATGATAGGCTTCTTCATCTTTTCACCACTTGATTTTTTCAGCCTTCTAGTGGAAGATGCACTCGCATGCGACATACGAACTATTGGTGGTTACACCAAATTCGTACTAGTAATCGTCCTAATATTGCCCAAATCATCTTCAACTCGCTTGTTAAATTCATTAGCAATCCCTCTAGATCTCGCAATTTATAGATGTGTTCTAAGTCACACCTTTGAGAAGTTAAACATTAACATCTCTCTTGATCCCATCATTCGTCTAAAGAGTAAGATTGATAAGACAACGGCTAAGAAGGCCAGATGGAGGTTTATTAATGGGGAGTGAGTTCACAAAAATGATGAAGACGAAGCTCGCGTTGGTCGTAGGAATGTTGATGCACCGGATGCTCCACCTTCGATGAGCATTGAATCCATGTATGCGACCATGATCACTCGTTTTGACAACATTGATGCCTTTCTTCTTAGGTCGCGTGAGGAGTCTACCGACTTGATTCGTAGCTTAGATGGTCGTCTCACATCTCTAGAGTATGACATGTGTGATTTTCGTGGTTATCTTTTCCCACCATCATCGCCTTCGGATGCACCATATGCTTAGGACTTATGTTGTGTTATACTTTCAGTGGATTTATGCAATGATATTTTGGAATTCTCTTGATTTAGGTTATTGGATTGTGCATGAACTTTGTTGGATATTTCATTTATGGCTATGATTTTATGTAGGATTTTATATTTTAGTTTTTATATGTTGAATTTATGATGGATTCTATATTGAATAAGTAGATATAAAATTCCACGTGAACAAACGTCAACAAGCATTTTATGAAGTGTTTATGATATAACTAAACATAATAACACGAGAAATTGTTTGATATTTCATTTATGCGTATGCTTTTATGTTGGATATAAGTAAAAGGAATAACCTTCACATTTTATAAACTTAATATATCATATGTGTTGGTTTTCTGATTCCCACTTCTCGTATCTATTTCCCACTTAATATATCATAAGTTAAAGGAATAACCTTGTATTTGTTTCCCACTTCTCGTTGTTGTAGCTTTACACTACTCATATGTTGGTTTTCTAGTAACCTCAGTATCACTAGGGAATCCTCTATTCTGTCTGGTGTTGATGAACTGGGATTCCTAACCCATCTGTGTCTTTAGAGACTTTAGAGTAGCCTCATGGTTTGTCATTCTCATCTCTGTTTTATCAATGAATGTTTCAGTCTTCTTGACAAAGTGATCCATGTTGGCCATATATGCTCCAGTTTGAGACATGAAAGTTGCTAGGGTCTGTTCTATTATACTTGTGGATGATGACGGCTGTTGTTGTGGCTGCTGTTGTGATAGTATCCTAGGAACTCCTTGATTCTGATTATTCTGGAGTAGAGGATTCAAAGTATTTTCTAGGTTACTCTAAGAGAATTTAGGGTTCTTCCTCCAATTCGGGTTGTAGTTGTTGGAGTCGTAGCCTTTATTCTTGTTGTAGTTTCCAACATACATTCTCGTTTCCAGCTGTATGGGACACTCCTCTGTACTGTGGTTTCCGCTGCAAGTTTCACACATCTCCTCGGTAGAAAATACCGCCTTAGATTCGCTCTTCCGCTGCAAGTTTTCAACTACCTTGGTGATGTATGCTAATTAGGTTTTTACCGAGTTGTCAGATTAGTGTTCCTTGACAGATACTCCTTGTCTTCCTCCTCTTCGTTCTGTGGGGAACTGTTCGTCGTTCTTTGCCAACCTTTGTTGAGTGTGTAAAAGTTCTATTATTTACACCCGTTTTAACCCATATTTCTGCTGCATTCAAGCATCATTGCATTGCATTTAGGTCAGTTTACAGCAAAACATCACAAATAGATTAAAGGCACGGATTCTACTAAAAGATGGCTAATTTTGCAGGTTGCTGCCATAGTAGACAGAGAAGGCGGGCGCAGGGCAGAGAAGTAGAGGAGCTGAACTAGACAAGCAGACGATGAGGACGATGCTGCCATGGATCTGCCGTGACAGCAGAGGACGACATCAATTTAGTGGAGAAAAAGCAAAGTGGACCTCGATAGATAGAGAAAATTATGCTCATCTGTCGTGTGAAAACCATATATTTTTCCAAGCCCCGGATCAAAAGATATGTCAAGCCAAAGCTCAAGGAGAGGAAATCCCAAGAAACAAGGAAGGCGGCTGAAAAGTAGGATACTTGAAGATTAAGTCTTTATTAGAATCTTACTTTTAATTAAAGTTGTAATCCTTGTTAACTTAGAATACTTGAGCCCAAAGCTTATATAAGGGCATAGATTTTAACCTAGGAAAATAATACTCCATACCCCATAACCGATAACCAAAACCCCTCCGTCGTTTACCCGCCGTCGATATGTTCTAAAAACCCCCTAGGGCCACGGGTTGAGTTGTAAAGTAGTTGCAAGGGTTGTTTTGTTTTAGGAATTTCCAAGTTCAATAAAATAAACTTCAAGTTCTCTTATTTTGGTTATTAATATCTTGCAAGAGCATCGAGAGAGCATTGTGAGGTTATCCATTTACTTAGCATCGGGAGAGTTAAGTATACGAAAGAAATAAGAGCAAGTTCTCTAGTCTATAGTTGAACTATCTTGTGCCTAGGGATAGGGCAAGGTTAAGTGGCTAAAGAAGAATTCATACACATCAGTGTTCATCCTTCGATTCACGCCGGGAGGTATCATCAAGACGTGATCATCGACAGACTTGGACCTAGGGATAGGCCAAGGCAGATCTGGGATTCTTGCCAAACTTGGAGTACTGAGTTGGTGTGTTGCTGCCGCGACGACCGACGGACTGCTGCCGCGACAGGCGCAACGACAGAACTGGAGTTCCTAAGCAATACAATACCTGCACTACTGAGCAATTCAATACCAGCCCATTCTCTCTATCTTGATATCTCAATTCTTTTATTTGCATTTTTTTCTTCATTATTCTCGTGACAATTCTCTCAAATATTTTCTTTACTTCGTGTAGTAAAATAAGGTGAAGCTATAGCCCAATCCCTGTGGAGACGATATCCGATACTTCGTATCACTTACTACTTGCGTCGTGTACACTTGCACTACAATTGCGATAAACTCTTTTACACGCAACAAGTTTTTGGCGCCGTTGCCGGGGATTGGCAACATAACTACACCTTTCTTTTATTGCACTTTTCGTTTTAGTTTTAGTTTTTCTTTTTATTTTCTTTTCTTATTTTTCGTTGGTGCTTTCAACTCTTGCTTTTCACAAGGTTTTCTTGTTTATGCACAGATCTAAAAGAGGTGAAGATCCTGAATATCCGTTAGATCCGGAAGTCGAACGTTCCTTCAACCTCAAGAAACAACTTCGTCACCTTTTAGCCAGAAACGAGTACCTTGAAGAACAGCTTGAGAAGATGGCCCACGTTGGAAACGACCCGCCTATCGGCAAAGTTATACCGCCTGTCGGCGATCCGCCTGCAGCAGCCGGACGACGGTCGTGCCGTGACTACATGCTGAACGATCATGTAGAGTTGGAGACCACGCTGCCGGATATTGATGTTGATAACTTCAAGCTGAAACATGTCATGTTTAGTATGATCAACAATGTCGAGCAGTTTAGTGGTTCTGTTACAGAAGATGCTAGGGAGCATCTCAAAACGTTCCAGGAGATCTGTGGTTCGTTTAGACTGCCAGGATTTAATTCGGAGATACTGAGGCTTCGGTTATTTCCCCATTCATTGAGGGACAGAGCTAAAACTTGGTGGAATAAACTTACGCCGGGTTCAATTAGAACTTGGGCAGATTTATCTCGTGATTTTTTATCTCGCTTTAATCCTTCGCATTTATCTGAGCGATTACGTAATGAAATTGCTACTTTTCAACAGGAAGATGACGAGCCGATGCACGAGGCCTGGGACAGATTTACTACTCTTCTTCGGAACTGCCCAATGCATGGATTCCCCGTCTGGTATCAGGTTACAATGTTTTATAATGCTGCCAACTTACAAACTCGTATTCGAATTGATTCAGCAGCAAATGGACTATTATTGGATAAAGATCCAGACGAGGCATTGCAAGTTTTGAAAAATCTGGCCAAGAATGAGGAGCAGTTTCCGACAGCTAGAAGAGGGGGTAAACGGGTACTTGCTGTCAAGGATTATGAAGCCGACGGCACGATGAAGTCACATGTAGCATTCCTTACTAAAGCAATGAAAAGGTTATTGAATGATGATGGACTACAAGGATTTGCTGTTGAGGAAGTATGTGACATCTGTGAGGGAAATCATAGTCGGGATGAGTGCCCAATACAAGTAGAAGATGGAAAATATGTTGGAAACTACAAGCTAAATTACAACTCCAACAACTATAATCCCAATTGGAGGAAGGATCCCAAATTTTCCTGGAGTAATCCTAATAATGCCCTGAATCTGCAAGCACACAATCAGAATCAGGGAGGACCTAGATTGCTAACGCGACAGTAACTGCCGCCGCAACTGCCGTCGCAGCAGCAATAGCAGCCACCAGCTGCCACGAGTAGTATACTGGAACAGACTCTGGCCACCTTTATGTCTCAGACCGGTACTTATATTGAGAATATGAATCAGTTTGTCAAGAAGACGGAGAATTTCATGGATAAAACAGAGATGAGGATGGCAAATCATGAAGCTACTCTGAAATCCTTGGAGACACAAATGGGTCAGGTTTCTCAACATAGTAAGCCGAGGCAGACTGGAGGATTCCCTAGTAATACTGAAAATGCTAGGCAGCCCACACATGAGCAATGTAAGGCGATTACTACTAGGAGTGGGAAAAAACTACCAGGGCCGGAAAAAGAAGCTGAAACAGAAAAGGAACCTGCCTTGGATAAACCTGCCGAGGAAGCTGCCCCGACAGGTGATAAACAGACTGCTGCCGATGAGCCTGTCATGACAGCAGAAGCGACAGAGGAGAAAAAAGATGATTACCGTCCTCAGATTCGCATGCAGTGGGAAGGACGTATTGCTGACTATCGTCCCCGCCACCTTTTCTCCAACGGATACAGCAAGCTAAGCAAGAATCTCAACTTAAAAAGATTTATGATATTTTTAAGCAGGTTCATATTAACATTCCGCTGTTAGATGCCGTTAGGGAGATGCCCGGTTATGCTAAATTTCTCAAGGATGTTATGTCGAAAAAATCTAAACTTGGGGAGTTTGAAACGGTAAAGATGACAGAAGGTTGCATGAGTATTCTTCACCGGCAGCCACCCCAGAAAAAGAAGGATCCGGGGAGCTTCATCATACCTTGTGTAATCGGAAATAAATTCGTGGGTAAGGCACTTTGTGATCTTTGTGCTAGTGTTAACTTAATGTCAAAGTCTGTTTTTCAGAAATTAGGTATTGGAAAGGTGCGGCCCACGACAGTAACTCTGCAGCTGGCAGACCGCTCTTACGTTCATCCAGAAGGAAAAATTGAAGATATTCTGGTAAGAGTGGATAAGTTTATTTTTCCTGCTGACTTTCTTGTTTTAGATTGTGAGGCAGACGAAAACGCACCAGTCATCCTTGGGCGACCCTTCTTAGCCACGGGAAGATCACTAATTGATGTGGAGAAAGGAGAACTCACCATGCGAGTGAACGATCAAGAGATTAAGCTGAATGTTCTCCAAGAGATGAAACATGCTGATGTAGAAGAGGAATGCAAGGCTATCACTGATGTTAACCTTGATCAACCCTGCATCAGGTCGGGCTGTCACGATATTAAATTTGGTCACTGCCGCGGCAGCCACCTACAAGGCTGTCACGACAGCAACGATGACAGCACCGACGACAGCAACTCCTCTGAATCCGATACATCTGATACTGAAGATCAGGAGGAGGTAAACTGGATAGGCAATCGTCCAGGTAAGTTATTCGAACCTTTGAATTATACTTCGGATAACCATTTAATCCAAAAGCCATCTACTGTTGAACCACCTGCCTTAGAACTGAAGCCCCTGCCAGGGCAGCTAAAATATGCTTTTCTTGGTTCAAATGATACGTTGCCCGTAATCATCTCTTCTAAGCTGCCGCAGGAACAGGAACGGCAGCTAATCGGCATGCTTAGGCAGCACAAAAAGGCGATTGGATGGACGATTGCTGATATACAAGGCATCAGTCCGGCATTATGCATGCACAAAATCCTTTTAGAGGAAGATCATAAGCCGACTATTGATGCCCAAAGGCGGCTAAACCATGCTATGAAAGAGGTAGTGCGTAAAGAGATAATCAAATGGTTAGATGTTGGTATTATTTACGCCATCTCCGACAGCAAATGGGTGAGCCCGGTGCAATGTGTTCCAAAGAAAGGAGGAATGACCATGGTGACCAACAAAAACAATGAGTTAATCCCAACCAGGATGTGACCGGTTGGAGGGTTTGTATGGACTATCGGAAGCTTAACAAAGCTACCCGAAAGGACCACTTTCCTTTACCCTTTATTGATCAAATGCTTGATAGATTAGCGGGTAAACCTTACTATTGTTTTCTAGATGGTTATTCAGGTTATAACCAAATTACTATAGCACCGGAGGATCAAGAAAAGACGACTTTCACATGCCCCTACGGAACGTACGCCTTTAGGAGAATGTCGTTTGGATTATGTAATGCACCTGCCACCTTCCAACGGTGCATGATGGCCATATTCTCCGATATGGTAGAGGACTTCCTTGAGATTTTTATGGATTATTTTTCCGTCTTTGGAGACGATTTTGAGAGCTGCCTCGGGAATCTACAAAAGGTACTTGAAAGATGTGAAAAAGAAAATCTTGTTTTGAATTGGGAAAAATGCCACTTTATGGTGGACGAAGGGATAGTCCTTGGGCATAAGATTAGCTGTCGTGGGATAGAAGTCGACAGGGCTAAAATAGAAGTGATCGAGAAGCTGCCGCCGCCGACTACAGTCAAGGGTATTAGAAGTTTCTTAGGGCATGCTGGTTTTTATCGGAGATTCATTGCAAATTTCTCAAAAATCACCAAGCCCCTATGCCATCTCTTAGAGCAGAACCGACCCTTTGACTTTAATGATGAATGTACTGAAGCATTCAAGGTTCTGAAGGAAAAACTAGTAACAGCCCCCATAGTACAGCCACCAAACTGGGCACATCCATTTGAGATTATGTGTGATGCTAGTGACTATGCTGTCGGGGCAGCACTTGGGCAGCGCAGAGATAAGCTGTTTCATGTCATATATTATGCCAGCAAGACACTGAATGACGCCCAAGTAAATTACACCACCACAGAAAAGGAGCTATTAGCTGTGGTATTCTCCATCGACAAGTTTCGTTCTTACATACTTGGGACGAAAGTGATAGTGCACACAGACCATTTGCCCTTAAGTATTTGTTCGCGAAAAAGGATGCAAAGCCTAGATTGATACGGTGGATCATGCTATTGCAAGAATTCGACCTTGAGATCGAGGACAAAAAAGGGACAAAATCAGGTGGCAGACCACTTGTCAAGGTTGGAGAAGGGACAGAGTCTGCCAATAGATGAAACACACATACTGGAGACCTTCCCAGACGAGCAGCTCTTTGCTACCGCAATCGCTGCCGCGACAGCCATGGCGGCAGGTAAGTCTTCTGAACTCCCCTGGTATGTTGATTTCGTTAATTTTATAGTTAGCGGAATACTTCCTTCTGATCTTAATTATCAAGCCAGGAAGAGGTTCCAAAACGATGTTGAGCATTATTATTGGGACGAACCTCTTCTTTTCAAACAATGTGCAGATCAGGTTATAAGGAGGTGTGTACCAAAAGAAGAGCAAGAAGACATACTTCATCACTGCCATGCTTCACAATATGGAGGACACTTAGGAGGCAACAAAACTGCTGCCAAGGTACTGCAGTCAGGGTTTTACTGGCCGACACTGTATAAAGATGCACAGGACTTCTACAAGAACTGTGACAGGTGTCAGCGGACAGGTAACATCTCGAGGAGAAACGAGATGCCACTGCAGAACATTCTAGAAGTCGAGATCTTCGATGTTTGGGGGATTGATTTTATGGGACCTTTTCCATCTTCATGTGGAAATCTATACATCCTCCTAGCAGTGGATTATGTCTCTAAGTGGGTTGAAGCTATTGCCACTCAAAAGAATGATGCCAAGACAGTCCAAAAGTTTCTGCACAAAAACATTTTTTCTAGATTTGGCATCCCTAAGGCGATTATCAGTGATGAAGGGAGACATTTTGACAATAGGGTTATTGCTGCCGCCTTGAAGAAATATGGTGTCAAGCACAGGATCGCGACAGCATACCACCCACAGACCAATGGACAAGCTGAGATATCCAATAGGGAAGTTAAGAACATTCTTGAGAAGATGGTTAAGCCAACTAGGAAATATTGGTCTTTACTTCTAAATGATGCATTATGGGCATATAGGACAACTTTTAAAACTCCATTGGGCATGTCTCCATACCGATTGATTTATGGAAAAACCTGCCATCTGCCTGTCGAGATAGAGCACAGGGCATACTGGGCAATCAAGGCAGTGAACATGGACTTGGACAAGGCAGGCCAGAAAAGGCTGTTAGATCTGAACGAGATTGAAGAAATACGGACAATGGCCTACGAAAATGCAAGAATCTACAAGGAGAAAACTAAGAAGTGGCATGACAAGAAGTTTCTGCCACGACAGTTCTGCCCAGGGCAGCTTGTGTTGTTGTTCAATTCTAGGTTGAAACTCTTCCCATGGAAGCTTAAATCTAGATGGTCTGGCCCGTTCCAAGTGGTACAAGTTTTTCCCCATGGTGCCATCACTATACGATCATTAAAAGACGGGCACCAATTCAAAGTCAATGGACAACGCCTCAAGCATTATCAGGGGACTGAAGCCCCATGAATATAGGAAGTGGTTACTTTAGGAGAGGCCCCACAAGGCAGTCCTAATTTAACCTAAATTTTCTTTTTATTTATTTTTTATTATTTATTATTAGGAAATAAGGTTTATTTTTTTTATTAGGAAATAAGGTTTATTTTATTCGAATAATGTTTTTATATTTTCTGTTTTCAGGAAATAAAGGAGTCAAGAAGAAAAGGAGAAGTGACCCAAACCCACCATCCATCCATCAGCCCAACAGAGCCCATTTATTGAAGCTTGTCGTTCCAGCTGCCGCCGTAGACACGGATAAGACAGGTTGTTAACAGACTGTCATGACAGACGCAGAAGCGCGTGACAGACACGTAACAGACGCATAAATGCGTGGCAAACGCGTCAGACACGCCAAAACTCAACAGTCGCCCCGTTATTCACGCTTGCCGTTACAACATTAAACGGGCAGTATAACAGTCACGTCTTTATTATTTGCTGTGTCTTATTTAATTTTCAAAAAAAATCAGAAAAGTTTGAAAATTTTGGCTTAAAACTGTGATTTGAACTTACCTGTCGTGACAGCTCTGTCGTGGCAGCATCTTTAGGATAGTTTAAGGAGAAGTTTAGAGCCTTTCTATAGTTTTGAAAACTTAAACTCCATTGTGACTGTTATACTGCTTAGATTTCTTTTAGCCAAACTAGAATAGGAAGCTTAGCACTTGAATAGCCCCTAGAGGTGCCTAACACTGGCTCTAGGAAAGAAGTTTAGCAAAAGAGACTCAAAAACCTAGAGGTGCCCGAAACCGGCTCTAGGAAAGCTAACTAGAGGTGCCCGAAACCGGCTCTAGGAAAGCTAACTAGAGGTGCCTAACACTGGCTCTAGTGAAAATCAGCTTGAAAAATAGAGGAAAAGAAGCATGAAAATGTGTCTTCAAAAAATAAACTTTGGCATAAAAATTCGAGTTAAAAAGTTGAATATTCTAGTGAAACTAAGAGAGTCTTAGCATATAACTGTTCACAAGCATGCACACACTGCACGAGGACTATAGTGAGATTCCAGACAGATCCTAAAGTATCCTACAGGTGCTGCCGCCACAGGGAACGAACGGCGGGTAAGGGAAAGTTCACTGTTTGAAAGCCAAAACAAAAATATTCATTTTTCTTTTAGGTCTAAATTGCTTGAGGGCAAGCAAAAACTTGAGTTTGGGGGTGTGTTGAGTGTGTAAAAGTTCTATTATTTACACCCGTTTTAACCCATATTTCTTCTGCATTCAAGCATCATTGCATTGCATTTAGGTCAGTTTACAGCAAAACATCACAAATAGATTAAAGGCACGGATTCTACTAAAAGATGGCTGATTTTGCAGGTTGCTGCCATAGTAGACGGAGAAGGCGGGCGCAGGGCAGAGAAGCAGAGGTGCTGAACTAGACAAGCAGACGATGAGGACGATGCTGCCATGGATCTGCCGTGACAGCAGAGGACGACGGCAATTTAGTGGAGAAAAAGAAAAGTGGACCTCGATAGATAGAGAAAATTATGCTCATCTGTCGTGTGAAAACCATATATTTTTCCAAGCCCCGGATTAAAAGATATGTCAAGCCAAAGCTCAAGGAGAGGAAATCCCAAGAAACAAGGAAGGCGGCTGAAAAGTAGGATACTTGAAGATTAAGTCTTTATTAGAATCTTACTTTTAATTAAAGTTGTAATCCTTGTTAACTTAGAATACTTGAGCCCAAAGCTTATATAAGGGCATAGATTTTAACCTAGGAAAATAATACTCCATACCTCATAACCGATAACCAAAACCCCTCCGCCGTTTACCCGCCGTCGATATGTTCTAAAAACCCCCTAGGGCCACAGGTTGAGTTGTAAAGTAGTTGCAAGGGTTGTTTTGTTTTAGGAATTTCCAAGTTCAATAAAATAAACTTCAAGTTCTCTTATTTTGGTTATTAATATCTTGCAAGAGCATCGGGAGAGCATTGTGAGGTTATCCATTTACTTAGCACCGGGAGAGTTAAGTATACGAAAGAAATAAGAGCAAGTTCTCTAGTCTATAGTTGAACTATCTTGTGCCTAGGGATAGGGCAAGGTTAAGTGGCTAAAGAAGAATTCATACACATCGGTGTTCATCCTTCGATTCACGCCGGGAGGTATCATCAAGACGTGATCATCGACAGACTTGGACCTAGGGATAGGCCAAGGCAGATCTGGGATTCTTGCCAAACTTGGAGTACTGAGTTGGTGTGTTGCTGCCGCGACGACCGACGGACTGCTGCCGCGACAGGTGCAACGACAGAACTGGAGTTCCTAAGCAATACAATACCTGCACTACTGAGAAATTCAATACCAGCCCATTCTCTCTATCTTGATATCTCAATTCTTTTATTTGCATTTTTTCTTTATTATTCTCGTGACAATTCTCTCAAATATTTTCTTTACTTCGTGCAGTGAAATAAGGTGAAGCCATAGCCCAATCCCTACGGAGACGATATCCGATACTTCGTATCACTTACTACTTGCGTCGTGTACACTTGCACTACAATTGCGATAGACTCTTTTACACGCAACAACCTTTCCAACACAAGCATTGCATCTTTCGGCTCTTTGTCTAGTAACAAACCATTAGCTGTCGAATCTACCCTCATTCGAGTGGGTGCATTGGCAGCATTGTAGAATTTGACGACCTGGTTTTATACGGGGAATCCATGCATCGAGCAGTTTCGTAAGAGAGTTGTAAAATGGCCCCATGCCTCATGCATTGTTTCATCATCTTCCTGTTGAAAAGTAGCTATTCCGTTACGCAATCTTTTAGTTAAAAGAGAAGGATTAAAACGAGAAAGGAATTCACAGCAAAGATTTGCCCAAGTTCTTATTGAACCCGACGTTAACTTATTCCACTAGGTTTTTGCCCTATCCCTTAATGAATGGGGAAATATTCGGAGTCTCAGCACTTCCGGGCTTATTCCTAGTAGTCTAAATGATCCACAGATCTTCTGGAAGGTTTTCAAATGCTCGCGTGCATCCTCTGTAGCAGAACCGCCAAATTGTCCGGCTGAATTTAACATGCTGAACATCACGGGTTTTAGTTCGAAGTGTTCAGCTTCCACGTCTGGAAGTATAGTTTGCAGTTCAACTTGATCATTGTCCATATATTCTCGGCATGTCTGTCGTGCTGCCGGGGTAGCAAGAGCTTGCCGGTTGTCTTGAACATCAGCAGGAGGAATAATATCAGCCTTGAGGTTGTTGTTGTTGTTGTTGTTGTTACCTACCCCAACACCTTGTCCTAGGGTTTCCATTGCTTCAATTCTTTCCTCAAGATAGCGGTTTCTCTCTATCAGGAGTTAGGCTTGGTTCCTGAGATGGTACGTACGATCGATTTCCGAGTCTAGTTCGTATTCAGGATCTGTATCGCGTCTCAATCTGCGCATAAGCAAAAGAAGAAAACCTTGTTAAAAGCACAGGGAAATATAACAACCAGAAATAGAAAATAAATAAAAATAAAAATAAAAATAAAAAGTGCAGTAATTAAAGGTAAATGTATGTTGTCAGTCCCCGGCAACGGCGCCAAAAACTTGTTGTGTGTAAATAAGACTATCGCAATTGAGTGCAAGTATACATGACGCAAGTAATATAGTGATACAAAGTATCGGATATAGTCTCCATAGGGACTGGAAATACTTCTAACTTTAAAACTCTGCACAAGAAAAGAAATAGATTTAATAAAGTGTTTTGAGAATTCTTGAAGATAAACTAAAATAGAGAAGGAAATCAGATTGATAAAGTAGGCTGGTATTGATTTGTTTCGTA
Organism: Hibiscus tridactylites; assembly: GCA_958450335.1. NCBI lineage: Eukaryota > Viridiplantae > Streptophyta > Magnoliopsida > Malvales > Malvaceae > Hibiscus > Hibiscus tridactylites. The sequence continues at coordinate 11,250,413 of OY288292.1, read as the reverse complement.
GTGTAGGTATTGCACTATTCAGAGGACTTCTGTTGCATATGTCGTGGAACCTGTCGCGGCAGCACCTGTCGCGGAAGAGGTCTGTTGTTGCCGTGGCAGCGATCAACAACTCAGTTACTTCAAGTTCAGCAAGAACCTCTATTGTGACTTGTCCTATCCTTAGGTCCAAGTTATGTCGACGAACACGTCTTGGATGATACATCCCGGCGTGAATCGAAGGATGAACACCGATGTTTGTGAATTCTTCTTTAGCCGCTTAACCTTGTACCTATCCCTAGGCCAAGATAGTTTAACCATAAACTGGAAAATTGTATTTACTCCTTTCTTATACTTAACTCTCCTGATATTAAGTAAATAGATAACCTCACAATGCTCTCCTGATACTCTTATGAGATGTTGAAACCAGAGTAAATAAACTTGAAGTTTTATTAATTGAACAGAAAAACTTAAGAAACAATTTAACCCTTACAACTACTTTACAAGATCAACCCTTAGCCTTGGGGAAGATTTAGAACATGATGAAGAAAAGAAAAGCTAGGGTTTATGATGGAAGACGGCTAGGAGCTAGGTTCTCTTCCCTTGTCGTAATACAAGCATATATATAGGCCTTGGGTGTAAGCTTTCTTAATGGCCAAGAATACTAGTTTGAATTAAAGTACAATTTATTTAAAGACTAAATCTCTGAATAAACGTCCCTTAGTTCACCCTATCTTCTTGCTTTGACTTTCTCCTCAAACTTTGGGCAATGCCTTCCTTGTGCTTCTGGGCTCCAAAAATTATGCGAGTGATCTACAAAAATCAGGCTTGAAATCCTCTATCAGTCGAACTCCACTTCGCATTTTCCATCTTTGTTGTCTTCACTGTCGCCACTTCTGTCACGGCATCTGTCACGACAATGATGTATGAGGCAGTTTTCTTCAACCCTTCACTCTAGCTCAGCGGTTATCTTCTGTTCCTCTACTGCCTTGGATGCTGCCACGACAGGTACCTGCAAGAATTGACCGAAATCAGCAGTATCTGTGCAAAATTATCTATCTATGATGTTTATGCAAATTCTATCCTAAAATGCAACTAAACATGCTTGAGTGCATCAATAATATGGATAAATGAGGGTTAAAATATAGAACATTTATGCACTCAACAATGAATATATGTTTAATATTTTGCAATGTGTTAAGAGCTTTCGTGCTTTGAACTTAGGATTGAAACTGCTATAGCCTTATTCTCACAAGTTGCATGCTACCTAAAAACTTAAGAAGTCATAGGGAAATTCTAGGTCGACTCTCTAATGCCAAAGCATGATTTGATGTTAATGAACTAAATGCTCAATGTAGCAATAAAAGGCTTAATTAAGATCCTATAAAATCGAGAAAAATAATGAAATTTAATTGAAAACTCGATGTCAAAGACAAACTGTCGAGGGGAACTCTTCTATGCATCTTGCTAGCTTAGTACACTAGGTGAGTTGTGTTTGCTCTATTTAACTTTCCCTGGTAGGAATAGTAGCATATCATAAGAGTGAATAAAAGTCTTCACATGATGACCTTGCTCGTAGGGCTTAGGGTTGGGTTGTTTGCTCCACTACATCTTCAGGCCTGAAGAGTAGTCGTGATAAGCTGAAGCCCCAATGATACAGTTTAATGAACTTAAAAAGAATTAAGTGAATATAACATTGTGCTTAAAAGAAAAAATGCAAAGGTAATAATAGAGAGGAATCCTTAAATTTTTCTAAGCCATTAAGTGACGATTGCATGCGACACAACACTCACTGCACCTATAGTAGAATAGATCCTTGGAACAAAACGATAAGCTCTATTACTTTACATCTCTTTAAAATAGTTGAGGATTAAATTGATGCTACAACATGTTTTCGAACTCTTGAAGCCATGGCTTAGTTGGAACCTTTGATACAATAGTTTGTTTATGTTTTTAGTTTAGTTTAGGTTAGTTTGTATTGCTTGAGGGTTTAAGAATACTTTGCAATCCTTAAATGTTTTGGAACTCTTGAAGCCATGGTTCTGATATAATTATTTATATAAATTAAAATATTGATTTGTTTAATTACGTAAATAGATCCACTAATTGGTCTAGTGGCTAAGGATGTTCATTTTATCCTATCTTGTATGAGTTCGAATCCCAACATGGGAATGTAATATCTCGCTATTTAATCAAAAAATATCAATTTGTTTTCATACATCAATTTTCAAATAAAAAAATATCAAGTAATATAATTTTTTTAAACTCTCACAATATTAACTTAAAAAGCCCCCGACTATAATTTTTATTTGAATATATATTTATACAATAAAAAAATTCAAGTTCGACGATGCGCTTTGTATTTCCACTTTCTTCAAATTCTCAAGTATAGAGAAACAAACCATAAACAGAGGACAAAATTAGAGCTCTTGTTTTTCCCAAAAAAAAAATGGTGCATTTTGGTATTGGGTGTTAGGCATGCTGGTGAAGTTTAAGATCATTTGAGGGGAAGATTTGGAGAATTCAACTAATATTTACGCCGCGGGGAAGGTTTGATCGGGCTGGTCGTTGGCACCTGGAAAGAAAATTGACGGGTCAGGTTCGGATCCAAACTCCAATGGGGTTTTTGTATGGAAAGAGAAATGAGTGGCTTTTGCTGAGCCTTTGACTCCAAAATTGTGAATACGTTGGATCAGAGGACCATAAATAATCGCGCGAGAAAGTGTTAAGACTCGAAAATAAGGTTATTTGCTACAATATATATATATATATATATATATATATCTAAATTTGCTATTTTTAGCCTTTTAAATATGTTCGTATTGTTATGAAAATATATATTTTTAATTTGTCATGTTATTGAATGTTAGAACCAAATCATAAATCAATTTGAAACCTAATACACAGGATCTATCATGTTAAATCATCGAGAATAATAAATCGAATAAACTGAATGCGGAAACGTACCTGAATTAATTGATAGATTGAAAACCTTGAATCTTCATGTTGAAATCCAAATCTTTGGTATTGATCTTCCAAGAAGATAGATTAGCCCTTGCCGTAAAAACTCTATGACGGGAACAAGAGTAATACAAGTTAACATATTTCTTGGAGGACCACTACCTCTTTATATACTTAATTATTAAATCGACTATTAAATATTTATAACTCTGTCTTTCATTGAATTATAAATATATCTTATGATATCTACACTTTTATTTTCATGACACATTAATACCTATGACACGCCTAACATAATTGGTCACTTGATTTTGTGACATACTTTATAATAGCATCATACATTTTACATATGTGCCCACAATTGAGGATTTTAATCCAACAATCTCCCACTTGGGCAACATATATTTCCTGATAAATGTACAACCTTATGAGCTCAAAAATTTGCTATTATATAATAGGTATTCTATAACAATCTCGTCCATCAACTATATCCATATAGGATCAAAGCGGTCTTCACCATATCAATCATGACTGGACCCATCAATGGTCACGTATACAAACATAGTCAAATGACATAAATAAATCTTGGATGTATAGCATGAAAAATTACATGAAATGTGAACCGAAAATGTCTATTTCCAACCGGTATTCCTAAACCTTAGTGAGATCAACTTTACTGAATTCAGAGTGTGCATAAACCAAAAGAACTTTATTTCTGCAGAAAATAATCTTAAAATATCCTTAAACTGAAGTAACCGAAATTGTGTCTAAAACGAATGAGCATTTTTCAAAATTACAAACTCCCACTAAAACTGAATATCCTTAAATAACATTACACCCACATGAGTAGTGTGCTCATGAAAGACCTAGGGTGACAGTTTCTTAATATGCGCGCAATTGTGAAGTTTGTACCAACATGCTCTATAGACACACAACCACTCTGAATTTTCTTTAACAACTAGGAACTTAATATTTATGTGCTTCAAATTTGAAGTGTTCCTATTGTTTATATAATAAATGAGTGTATATTTATTGTCCCAAATAACTAAAGTGATCTTTCTATTCAATCTACAATTAACAACTCAGGTGACAAAATTCTTTTGCATCAATATTCTATTAGAATCGAAGTCTGTAAACCTGATGATCTCTAACTTACCAGAACTTCGACATGTGAGCATGTAATTTTTGTTCTCTGAAGATATCTCATAACCCCATTAGCTCCTATTCAATGCTTCATAATATGATTTCTCAAATATATGTCTAACATTCCAACAATGTACACAATTTCTGAACACATACATATTTAATCATAAATTAGATTCTCAATAGCTTATGCATAGAGAATCTTTTGGATTTTCTAAATTTCAACTTTACTTTTAGGGTACTGAGTAAGACTAAATTTTTCTTCTTTAGCAATATGAGTATCAATTGATTTTACTCCCACTGAACTTGTAGTATATACAATTGTCAACCAAATTTATCTCAAAACCGAATGAGATAATCAATATGAAATTTATAATTTCATTAATGAGAGTCCTACTAATCTCATAGATAAATTTCTTTAATTTATGATTAAATATCTCATAACCCCATTAGCTCCTATTCAATGCTTCATAATATGATTTCTCAAATATATGTCTAACATTCCAACAATGTACACAATTTCCGAACACATACATATTTAATCATAAATTAGATTCTCAATAGCTTATGCATAGAGAATCTTTTGGATTTTCTAAATTTCAAGTTTACTTTTAGGGTACTGAGTAAGACTAAATTTTTCTTCTTTAGCAATATGAGTATCAATTGATTTTACTCCCACTGAACTTGTAGTATATACAATTGTCAACCAAATTTATCTCAAAACCGAATGAGATAATCAATATGAAATTTATAATTTCATTAATGAGAGTCATACTAATCTCATAGATAAATTTCTTTAATTTACATATCATTGATTTTGTATTATTAGACACAAATCTCTGATTGTACCATATAATTTGTTTTCCAATGTCGCCATTGAAAAACAAAAGCTTAACTTCCTTCTTATGTAGCTCAAGACTAAAATAAGCAACAAGTGTCATGATTATCTTGAAAGAGTATTTCAATGAAACTTGAGAGAAAGTCTCTACAAAATCAATGTCTTCTTTAGAGTATATCCTTAGAAACAAGACGCGTTTTATACTTATCCACATTACCATTTACATCCCTATTAGTTTAAATATCCATTTACAACCAATTGATTTTAACCTTAAGGTAATGAGACAAGTTCCTAAACATTGTCTTGCATAAAATTATATTCTTCTTGTATATCATCAATCCACTTTTAAGAGTTAGAACTTTTATGGTCTGATAAAAATAATTGAGTCACTTTCTATCATTCCATTGTTATCCTTATTTTCTTGAAGAAATAAAATATAATAATCCAGAATAGTATTTCATCTTCCTCTCGTAGACCTCTTTAATGACACTTGTTTTTTTAAGGTTGTTGAGTTTGTTCTTCTGAAACAATTACCTTATCTTGAATGGGAGATGTTCAACATTATTTTGTTGAGGTACTTGATTCACTTCCTGATTAATGATAGGTGTGAAAACCTAAACATCATCAAAAGTGATAGTATTAATTAAATTATAATTTAATTCCTCCTCAATAACAATGCATCTAACTTTATTTCTCCCTCCAAATTCAACATTTTAAAAAAGTTATAAATCTCTCCTTAAAATAATCTTAATTATGGGATCATAAAATTTACAGCCCATGGATCGCTCAAAATAATCAAAGTAGTTGCTCGCTTTTAAAGTTTAATTTCTTTACATGTGTCCTAACTTATACAAAAGAATCAACACTTTGTAACTTATTGTCGTTTCTTTTAAGTATGACCCTTAGCAACTTTATTCTAATATTTTTTTATTGCCCTTATTCTTAGAAACATTAACTAAATGAGCACTAACTAAATGAGTACTTTTACACTTATAATGCTTCAACTTTTCTTTCTCTTTAACCCAATGAGAAACGAGCTCAGTTAGAGCCTACTTCTCCTTTTGACAGTTGTAACTAATTTTGAATTAGTTAAATTGTTTAGGAAACGGTGCCAAAACCATAAGAACAAACAATTGTTAGAAAGTTTGATCTTATGTGCCTTAAATTTTGAAGCAACATTAAACATTTCCATATTCTCTCACATTTCCTTGACCCTTATACTTCATAGACATCAAAGAAGGCATAAGTGATGTCATCTTAACATTAATATTTTGGGTAAAACATTTCTTAATTTCGTCAAGGTAATCCTTAATATGAGTAATCTTTTTAGATTTGTGCTCCTAAAGACATCTAAAATGTAGTGCTTTATGATCATTAGACTCATGCAATTTGAACGATCTTACCTCTCAAAATCCCTTTTATAGGTGCTTACCGTGGTGAGAGGTGCAAGTTATTCTTTCCTTAATGCAAAGTCTATGTTCATACAACCAAATACTATATGTAAGTGTCTTTTCTATTCATTGAAATTAGTTTTACTAAACATGAGTGTAGAATGTATTTAACAGATATTGTGATAATAAAGATAAATGACCTAAATATAGAACAAAAATAAAATAAAACAAGCTCACATAAATATCCATAAGTAAACAAATAAATTCAAAATAATGGCTAGTTTCCCTCGAGATACCAAGCACAACATTAATATCGAGTCTTTAGACAGTAATATTAATTGTAAGCGATACTCTTGTTGTAGCAATCAAACATTGACAATAAACCATGTCAAACAATAGATTAATCTTTGGACTAACATACTGCTCACGTAAAATACTTTATAATTGTCACACATTTATCATCACAGCTGTCGTTGTAATTCTACCAAATATTAATTTTCCTTTGGGCCAATTAGTAAACTCATAAATTACAAAAACCCATAAATATCTTGATATTTTAAATAAACTAATCTACACGAAAGCGGTCACTTTGGTGGCATTAATTTTTAATTAATCCATTAAAATATTAGACATCTGAAGCCAAAATATGAATTTTTATTGTTTCAAAATATTTGTCTTAATTTTATATTTCAATCAAATTAAATGATAACCAAAATAATAATAAATTTGAATAAAGGTAAATCTCATATCAAGATATCGGGCACTCCATTAATATTTCATCTTTGGGAAAAAAACATTAACTTGCAAGTGAAATCTTGGTACAATAATCAAACATTGATAATAAGAACATGTCAAGCAGAGATCTTCCCTTGGGCCGATTTATTGCTCACATATAAAACCGAATAATTATCACATGTTTATTACCACAGTTGCGCGTGTAATAATGTTAATTATTAACCTTCCTTTGGGCCGATTAATATTAACATAATTCGACTTACATGCATAAAACCTTCTATATTTTAAAATAAAATAATTTCCACAATAGAGGTCATTTTTGTGGCTTAATGCTTTAATTAATTTATCTAAAAATATATAACATAAATATAGCGATATTCAAATTTAAAATTTTTTAACATTCAAAACTGAAATTTCTAATAACACTTAAGTTCCGAAATAACCCAAAATAAGGTTTTCTAAATGAGGCTATCAGAAATCGAAAAACTTAAATATTTGACTGTTTCTTATAAAATGTCTTAAACCTTAAACATGCACTTACCAAAATCAAAATCGAATTCAAAACATTCAATCTTTAACTAAAAGCAAAAATCAGAAGTATCATGCAAATAAGTAATTTATATAATAATTACATAAAACCTGAAAATATTCATAATAACCTAATGGTTAGAATTCGACATAATTAAGCGTATTCAAATATGCATATTCTGTAAATAACATTAACGGCATAATTAAGCATAATGTCAAACAAATTTAACCAAAATATTTTGTACAAAACTAAACATGATTCAACAAAATTCAACCATAATTCATTAGACATAAACCGAATATAAAGCTCCGAGAGCTAACCTGATTATAAAGTTTCCAAGTTACAGTAAATTTACCACGACAAAGCTCAAGTCAACTTTATTTTTCTTTTAATTACTAAGGATCAAAACTAAAATTTTGATTAAACCAAATTGAATATATATTTCTAATATATATATTATAAAATAATTAAAGTGTGTGTCTAATACTAAATCCAAAAGAAACAAACTCATCAATTAAAACCCTAAGAGATGTCGATAAAGAAATCATAATAATCTTAATAGGTCCGTAAATATGATCCACCGACATTAGAACTCAATTCTCATTAACCTAAGTTAAAGAAATAGACAGAAACAAAATTCAATTCTCATTAACCTAAATTAAAGAAATAGATAGAAACGTAATTGCCTTAAATTTCTCAAATTTTATGGTTGAGCCCTGAACCCTTAATCCATAATCAACAAATATACGGTGACCAATGATAAGAATCAACAAAATTGAAACTTCGATTTACGAATAATCGTAACAAATACACTAAGAAACAAAACCGTTCACAACATATACTAACTTCAATCTGCCGAACTTACATACATTGGTCATTACTCATTCATGGGTTAAGAAAAAAAATACACCCAAAAACATAATGATACTTTTAAGCATTTTTTTAAATACATCGAATTGAAACCGAAATATTCGATTAGCTCTTAAACAGTAAGAACCTAACTCAAATCGCATACATAGATGATAAACAAAATTACGATTGTGATTTTTTACGATAGAAAATTAATCTGATGTCAATGATTCAACATGATGAGACTCTGATGCTACTTGTTAGAACCAAATCATAAATCAATATGAAACCTAATACACATGATCTATCATGTCAAATCATCGAGAACAATAAATTGAATAAACTGAATGCAGAAGCATACCTGAATTAATCGATAGATTGAAAACCTTGAATCTTCATGTTGAAATCTCAAATCTTTGGTATTGATCTTTCAAGAAGATAGGTTAGCCCTTGCCGTAAAAACTCTCTGACGGGGACAAGAGTAATACAAGTTAACCTATTTCTTGGGGACCACTACTGTAACCCCCTCGACCCGACCTAGGCGGTAGAGCATTCCGAATGGGTCACACGGGGAATATTGAAGTAAACTGAGAAAGTTTACCTCAATAAACAACCCTATTTTTTTCTTTTATCTTGTATAGATGCTCGTTAGAAACCAAAGTGTTTATCATCACATCGGAACATTCACATCATCAAATGGACATTAATTAAAACTTAATTGCTTTCAAATACGATTTTAGGGACCATTTTGTAAATTTATCAAATTACAAGGGATTCCTCCAATTTTAGATTACCATTCTTAAATTAATCATACTACATGCATCTATGTCAAAACTCCGCTCAAAACAATCATTCATGCTCACTAAATTGCATCCACAACATTTAAGGACTAAAACGTAAGAAAAACAGAACATTCAAATATGCTTTCAACTACCATAACAACCACCGTACCGATACCCTTGAGTAGGGTATCGATACACCCTCGACTGGTTCAACACTTAGACTCGACAAGACAGGGAACGTACTAATACCCTTCGAGCCTGTATCGGTATGCCCACAACCAGTAGCCAATTTCGGTATCGATACACCCCTGCGTATCGGTACCCCCTTACAATTTTGCAAGCTCATATCGATACCCTCCCTAGGGTATCGATACCCTGTGGCTTTTAAGGTCCCAAATTGCAGCTTTTACACTTTCAAAATCATACCAAAACAATCCAACATGCTTCCAACGTACATACATCATATTTAAACATCAATCCATAAGCATACATGGCCACATTAACAACAAAGCATGAAAAGAATCATCAAAGAGTACTATAGGAATGCTTCCTATGAAAATTGAACCATCAAAAAGCCAAAACACAATTCAAAGCGTAAATCGGCATATAAAGGCCTTTTACAAGCTAAAAACCAACATGTAAACATGCTAAAATAGGGAGTTTCAACACATCTCCCAAATAAACCATGGAATCCCCCATTGCCCTTATTATTCTAGTCCATAAAACAAAACATACATTCAAAGCGAAGTCTCTTACGATCCCCTTGTAAGTTGCTGCCTCCAAACACCTAATTATCTGCATTGATGGATAAATAGAGAGCGTAAGCATACAAGCTTAGTGAGGAGGGCTCAAAACCAAAACACCATCAATGCATAAAAACTATTTTACATCATTTGAAAATCATCATGACCTCTTTAAAAATCATGCACTTCCTTAACAAAATCAGCTTGTTAAACATCAAGCAATAAATATTAAAAACTCAACAGCAAATCTATTTGCTAACACTCAACTTAAGTCTTTCCATGCATAGTTACCATATGCAAAGCTTAAAGAGTAAAACATGCATTTTCATAATATGCATCCATATTCATTTCATAACAATTTGTCAATTATATTAGCTCACAAGTGATCATCAACATAGTCATTTCTCAAAATCATATCGAATACACGGATTCCAAAGTGTTGTCCCAACACTTCCTACATTTTCATCGGCATCTCAAGGTTCATACACGGGAGCTATCCTCCACTGTTGTGACACCCGTGGTGGAGTATTCGGTACCTTACAACCCCTCAACACCACTCATCGGTAGATGTATAACTCCACTAACGAGAGACGGGACACAACTCAATTTCCTCAATCGTTAGGGTACTTGGATGGAGTATTCGGTACACTCACAACCCCTCAACATCCAAGGCGACTTGTTTATAGTGCACTCAATCTTATAGCCGGCTAACTATATCCGATTTCATTTAAAAACCACTTTTCACAACATCACTTGCCAATATAATTTCCATTTAGCACAAACCTCATTGTTTTCAAAGCGTTACCAAAAAACCACATTTCCAAGCATTAAATCATACTTCATTAAACATGTATAAGCATATACATACAATGATCACTTACCATGTGCATCCTTCATCCATATGGCATCATAAACAATAAATCTCTTACTTTAAATCATGTTTTAAGCAGTAGGTAAAACGCATTTAAAATCAAGTGCAACAACGAATTCATAATAGCACAATCCAAGGGAGAAAATTAATTTACTTACTTCCAAACTTAGTAAAGCGTTTCAAGCTTACACTAAGTTTCCAAAACCACCTTTTAAGTGTTTCAAAGCTGGAAAACTCATTTCCACTCACCGACTCGCGAAACCAAGATTCGTCGACGCGAATTTAAGCGTTCGAAGCCCCCGGATCTTCACTGCTTGCTTCCAAAGTATTCTCTCATGTTTATACCACACAAGAACAGAGGATTAATGCATCATAATGCATTAAAATCACCAGCAACTCAAACAATCTCCCTGCTCTGCCCTAAAACACCAAAATACACATCCAAAACAACCGAAAACTCAATCGATCTTACTCGAAACTTAACCCAGCCACAATCCATCACTTCCATTCACTTTTAACCATCAATCAACAATAAAAAAAAAACAGCCTTTTCTTTCTATAAAATTTGACCTTCTCAAATATATGATTTGTAATGTAGTTCTAAGGTACCATTTCCAAGTTTTTGATTAAATTTAATCAGAAACGATCTTGTTTACTCTGTTTTCAAGTGTAGCTTACTTAGTTATGTGTTGAAGCATGTTCTTAAGTTGCAAAAATGTAAGTTTATGGATCCTAATGAGCCATTGTTTCTTTACTTGTTCTTCTATCAAATTTGGCGAAATCACTATCAATAATCTTATAAATAAACATTTTTTATTTTGTTTATAAATAAATAAAGAGCTTTATAGTTGCACGGGTAGCCTTGCTAATATCATTGACAACTTTTAATGCATTTAATAGTTTTTTTATTTCGTTTGTGTTCTTTTGTTGCTGATTATATTTTCTTTTTCTTTGTATTAAAATTTTTAGTATAGAGGTTCGAGATGGTGGCTGACGGTAGTGGTGACCGAGAAGTAGTGGATCGAGGAAGAAACGCTTCAAAACGAAATATGTAGTTTTTTTTTTTTTTTTTGCAAATTAGATGGGATTGGATTGTGACAAAATGTATTTTTGTAATAAAATAAATATTTTATTTTAACAAATATTTTGTTCTTATAAGTAACATTTAATGATGAAATAAATGTAGTGAGAAATTAAATTTTGTTACAATATGTATTTTTATCACGAAAATCTTTGATGTTCGATGTTAAAATTTAAGTTAATTATGGCAAAATTTACATTTTTTTATGAAATAAATATTTTATTTTAACAAATATCTTGTCTCTGCAAGTTACATTTTATGACGAAATAGAAGCAATGAGAAAAAAATTATTGCATTATGTATTTTTGTCACAAAAATTCTTTATATTTGATGTTAACATAAACGTTAGTTGTGACAAAACGTACTTCTTGTGGTGAAATAGTTAATTTATTGTGAGAAATATTTTATCATGAAAAGTTAATTATAGTAACGAAATTTTATTGTTACGATAAATAGTATAAAATGGTAACAAATACAATTTCGGCACAATATACTTTACATGACGGGGTTGTTCTAACAAACATGGTAACAAATAAAATTTGTCAAAATAAATATATCGTGAAAATTTTAGCACTTTTAGCGATAAATAATTTTGTTGCAATATTATAAATTTCTTTTAGTGAGACCTTGGTCCCCGTAGAAATGAATCCCATTGAGCAAGCCAACGGGTGCACCAGAACACCAAAATCGAAAAAGAAAACAAAAACAAAAACAAAGAAAGAGAGAAGGAGGGAGAAAAAAGAGCCAATGTGGGATGGGAGGTCAGTCGCTGATAATTATAACATTGACTCACTGAAGAAAATCTAGGGTTAAAGTTTTAAGAGAGAAGGCAGAGGATATGAGTAAAGAGAGAGAAAGTAATTGTTTATGGAATTAGATTTTTTGTGTTTTAACTTCTTTTGTTGTTCAACATGTTGAGATGTGAGGGGCTCGATTCGATCAACCGTTCTTGCTCGCCAAGTGTGGAGAAGTTGGATAATTGGGTGTTTTAGTGGGAGATGAAAAATTGGCAATTTGACACATGGATTTATAGTGGTTCAACCTTCTAACCAAGGTCTTAATCCACTACCTTAACTCCCCACTAAGGATTTCTAAACAAATTCACTAAGAATTTCGTCCCATTTTCTCGGATTAAGAGGAAACCGTTACAACGATCAAGCTTTCTACCCAAAGCTTTATCAAACACTCTCTTACAAGAGAAAGACTTAGCAAACTAGAAATCCCTCTAATAGGTATGTATTTGCAATACTAAGCACTCACCCAAAACCTAAACACTTGAGCAAATTTAACAATGTTAAGCTCACAAGTGTTGTCTAAGCAAGAAATATACAATTTAAGCTCTAGACAAATTTTGACATCATAATGTTGTAACAATTGAAGCATTAACCATTACAAGATGCTTGGAGGTCTCTTTTATACTCCTTGATGAGTTTGTGGTCGTTACTAGCCGTTGGGATTGGATTGGAGCCGTTGGAGCCTTTATTTCCCACCATAAATGCAGTTCTGTAGCTTGGCGTATCGATACTCGTCAAACCGTATCGATACAGTCTCAATGAGGAATTAGCCGTTGGGCTTTTTCAGCTGATGCGTATCGATACGCTTACCTAGCGTATCAGTGCGATCCTACAATTAAAAGACCGTTGGGAAAATGACCGTTGGGGCAGTTAGGCGTATCGGTACGCGACTAGTCGTTGGACTATTTCAAAACACACCGTATCGATACGGCTAAGCGTATCGGTACGAGTTTTGGCTACTGGAAACTTCAGGTAGTTGAAACCCTAAGGCGTATCGGTACGGTCTGAGACCGTATCGATACGGGCAGTTGAAAAGGCTGGTTTTGACTACTTTAAATGTACTTTAAATCATTCCAAAGCCTTGTAAAACCCTTAAACGTATTTTCAAGTTGTTTTTTTACTAAAAACATATTTTAAATTCTTTTCAATTTAGTCCAAAACATTTTTCAAATATTATATCAAAACATTAGTTCTACACAACACTTGCTTGATAAGAAATTGTTTTACCTTTTTTATCGTAAACTTATCAATTCTCAATTCGATAACCTAGACCTCTGTCAATTATGAAAGGAAAATTCTACAACGTACGACGAACACCGTTGAACACCACTTATGTTAAACACCGTTGAACAATATTAAATTAATTAATAAAAATTAAAAAATTTAAGGACTAAACATACAATTAATAATTATTTAAAAAATCAATTAAGTTATTTTTCATATATATTAAATTTTTGAGTTTTATAAAAGGGTAAACTACATATTTAGTACCTCACCTATTTTCGTATTTCTATTTCGGTACCCAAACTAATAGGTTAATTTTAGTTGATTTTCATTTTTTTTTCATTCTTTGCTTTTTTTGTTATTGTTGTTATTAAAGTTGATATTGAAAATAATTTAGTACTAGACGTTACGTATTGTTTACGTAATTATTGTTATTAAACCACAATACCATTAAAAATAACAATTATAATTATCAATGAGTTGATAGCTTTGAATCGAACAGAATGAACTTTCCTGCAGGCGAATTTCTAGATTTTGAACTCAAACACATGCTTTCTAGTGCAGTCTCCACAAACTCGAGTCTCCTCCGAACCGAAAAATTTAAGAGACTTATAATTATCACCCCCAATAACAATTAGAACAACTGCTGAAATCGTAACAACACCAAAAACACTAAAAAGATACGATGATGGAATCTCATCGGAACTGATTAGTGCTTATTTTATGCTATGTTTTGTGTTTAATTACTCATTGATTGATTGTTTTAAGTTGCTAATTTGGGCACTCTTGTTCATTTTCAATGCAGAACAGTAGATTCCAGAAATGTTGCTAAAATTGATGAAATTGTGCAATTTTGGTTTTTCTTATTCATGGCTGGATTATTGAGCATGAATTGGGGCATGAAAGTGCTGACTGAGCGACACGTCAGCAACTTCTAGAATATGACGCCAGCAACGCTTGATAGCTTACAGCCGAGATTTGGATTAATACTTGGGAATTATCTTTTGAATTTAATTTAAACACTTTAGAATTTATTTCTTATCACTTTAGGAATTATCTTTTGTATTTTAAATATTTTAGGATTTATCTCTTATCATTTTAGAGTTATTTTAGGGTTTTGAGATACTATAAATACCCTTTGGGGTGAACTCAAAAATCATCTTCCATTCTTAGCTTGTTCTTCACCTTTGAAATTTATAAAATCTTTTCTCTTCGTTCTTCATTTTTTAGTTGTCTATTTTATTTTGAAAAATGCTAAGTATGATTTCTTCCATAATCATGCTTAGCTAAGTTTTCTATAGCCAAAGGCTTAAGAATTGACTCAATTCCAACGTGAGGATTGGAAAACACTTCATCAACTTTGGGTATCTCTCTCAGTTTTCTAAGCTTAATTTCAAAATCAAAATGATTTCAAAACCAAAGATTGACATTGGTCAGGATGTTGTTTTGGTTGATTGTGTGGGAGGAAGGATCGGCTATTGAAGCACATTCGATTTCCTGTGAACACACTTAGCAAAAAAATTTGCTAAGAGGAAACTGAGATCGGATCAGTTATTATTGAAACAACATAATCCGAGTCGGTCTTTTACGAATTTAAAACGATTTTATCTACAACATTGCTTTGATTAGATCAATTTACAAAATCGATATCAAAGATGGCACTTGGGTATTCGATTTACAAAGCTTAGTCACAAGGATTGGTCCTTGTAGACAAGTAATCGACGTGAATCCTGAAGTGAAAAATCCTTTTTTCGATGACCCGAGAAAATTGAGTCAAAGCAAGAGTCTTAGGCTAATCTTTATCATATTAAATCACTTCTTTTAAATATTCTCTACAATCTCTTATTTTTACTTAATTCCTCAATCCCTTTTACTTAAATATTATTCAACTCTCTTCTTGGCTCACCGATTGAACAAACATAAATCATGAAGTTTCTTAGTCCCTGTGGGATCGACCCTTAATTCTCCCTTACTATGCTTAATTTCCTTTATTTATTATTTGAGAAGAACGAATTATTTTGGCGCGAAAAACGACGCGTGTCAAGAACCACGAATTCGTTTCTTTGACTATGGCCACCCATTTGACCATTGTAAGCATCCATATAGATAACTAAAGGTTTCGACACATTCAACTTACATTGTCCTTTCAACAATGGTGAGCAGATCCCCAAATTTCCATGCAAAGCACTTTGATCCAAGCTTCGAAATATGGCTCATACCGGCAACCTGCCTATAAGTTGATTGTATGGTACAATCACAGCAAGAATGTTTTCCAACAATCCGAGCTCTTTCAGCGTTTCTTCATTTAGTTCGTTGAATTCGAGTTTGAGAATCTTAAGTTCAGTCAATTCCAAAATTAATTCCGATATTGAACCGGTTAGATTGTTGTGAGACAACGTCCCACAAAAAAGATACAGTTCTGAATAACATTTGTCCAAGAAATCTTAACTTAGCATATGATAATAAAAAAATGGATTAATGAAAGTTACAATGAGTACAATGATTAACAATTTCCAATATCATCCGAAATTGGCCCGCTCAATGAATTTCCATCCAATTGAAGAATAACCAAACTCCCAGATTCACATATACCCCCCGAAACATCACCGGATAAAGCATTGTCCCGAAGATCGAGCACGGTCAGGTTCAGAAATAACCCGAGCTCTGGTGGTATCCTCAATTGAAGCTTGTTCCATGATAAGTTCAAGCACCTCATGTTGGCAAAAAGACCCATTTCCGCAGGAATGAACTTTACTGCAGAAAAAAGCAAAAAATTAAATTAAATTTCATTTTAATTTCGAAGAAACCCAACATCATTGAGGAATCGGCTATGACAGCACGATGAATATCATTTTTTGTGCTTCTTGCTCTTGTAGGTTTTAGTTATAGTTTGCTTTTTTGTTGTTGTTATTAAAGTCGATATTGTTTTTGGAGGAATTAAAAAAATAATCGATGAAAATTTGTAGGAAACTGTAGTGACAAAGATGAAGATGTTCGATACTAGTTTTTCATTCTTCGAATGGAAGAAGAAGAATAAAGAATAAATTTACATTTTTAATCCAAAAATTAAAATTGATGTTTAAAAATTGATAATATTTTGTACTAAATTGATAGATTGTATAAGTTTTAGGGACTAAAATGTTATTTGACGAAGCAACGTCACTATTTCTGTTTAATTTTAACAATTAGGGTACTAAAATAAAAACAATATGTAACGTTAGGTAATATTTTGCTAAATAAATTAGTTTGGGTACTAAAATAGAAATATGGAAATATGTGAGGTACTAAATATGTAGTTTACCCTTATTAAAAAATCAAAAATTTAATATATATGGAAAATAATTCAATTGAATTTTTTAAATAATTATTAATTGTATATTGAGTCCTTCAAATTTTTAATTTTTATTAATCAATTTAATGGTGTTCAACATTAGTAGTGTTCAATAGTATTCGTCGCACGTGGTAGACTTATCCATTAACAAAAATCATTTGTCGACACTACGTAGAATATGGCTGAATTGTGCTTCAACATTACCTCCAAAATCATGATTTACTAAAACTGTTAATGATTTTTAGAGGAGAGAAACAAATGGAAAACACGACTCAATTATAGAGCGTTTTTTTTTTGTTGAGTCCTTTAACTATGAAAAGTTACAAAATAGTTTTTTTTTTATTTAAAAAAATATCAAGTAGGTCAATTATCGTTAACAAATTAATTGTTGATGATGTATTTAGTCATTCAAATTTAAATATTCAATCAATTTAGTTCTAATTCGAAAAGCCACTAAATTTAACTCTCTTTATTTAAAGATTCAATCAATTTGATCCATTTTTTATATAATTTTATTTAAAGATGAGATGATTTCCAAAGCATCGCTCTCTTATTTTTGACTTCCCCTTGCCCGCAACCAGCCGTGCCACGCTATTCCCAAACTTAGCGGAACAGGTCTAATCTGAGATCCACTCTCATACTCTCTTTGTCTCTCACTGTTTTTTCTTTGTTGTACCTGTACTGCTCATTCATTGGTTTTTAAATTGTTTGCAGACCGAGAAGGCGTTTTTGAAGCAACCCAAAGTGTTTCTAAGGTAAGTTTACTGTCACGGACTTATTTCTTCAAGCTCAAATCCGTGCAGCGCTAACACTCTCGGCACGATGTTAGCAAGTCTTTATCGCGCAACGCTATGGCAAAACGCAAGGAGCAAAAGAGTTTACAAGGAAAGGACATTGTATTAGGCAACGTAAGCTTTACAAGAGAACTTTACAAGAGGACTTCTTAGGTGATTTACAAATGTGAGGGGTGGCCCTATTTATAGGCACCAACCTCCTCAACGAACGGTTAGGATCGATTTGATCCAACGGCTAGGAATTTGCCTCCCAAAATATCTAAGGTGCTTAGATTTCTCTAGATAAGTCCCTACTTATCTATATACATCTATAGCATTCTAAGGTATTCTAGAATGTTCTAGAGTTGCTCCTATAGATCTACACTTATCTATAGCCTTCTAGAAGGTTACGGAGATGTCCAGAGTTGTCCCGAGCCTTTCGGACTTGTCCCAAGCCTTCCCGAGTCTCTCGGATCTTCTAGGTCCCTCCGGATGAACCTAGATGGTCGTGGAACCTTCTGGAACCCCTTGGACTTGTGTGGAAACGTTTGGAGCTCACTAGGCCATTCTAGATCCTTCCTTGGATCATCCTTGGCCTTAAAATGCTCAAGGTCTCTCATTTTGCCTTTGTTGGTTTGTGAGCACCTGGGTGGGGCTCCTCGGGCGTGCGTAGCGTACCTAGGTGGGGAACCTCGGTGCTTCTCGGTGCACCCTGGCGGGTGTGCCCCTCGGTTGGCTTCGGTGTGCTCTGGTGGGGCGTGACATTGCGCTCAATTCCATGGAAATACTTGAGCTTTCTTGCCTTTCCCGGTTTAGGTTTTTCTTATTCAGTACAGATTGTTTTCAGCTCTAAAAGAATCCGGGAAAAGGAAGAGCATTGGTTTAGGCTTCAAGACTCCTCGTGAAGCTCTTGAAGGTTTGTTTTCCTTTTCTTTCTTTTTGCTTCATGTTTCTATCTACTGATGTACGTATTTTAGGTGCTATCATGAGTCAGGACCAGTTATGTATAAGTTTTGATTGTTACTTGCATTTAGTAGCTAATTAATGTGAATCGAGATTGCTTTAAGCTAGATGTAATTGCATTATCATGTTAGTTAATAATTTGTTTTGTTTCTACCAGAAAATGGATCCCTCATAAAATCTGATATATATATATATATTTAAAAGAAGTGTTATACAGTCCAATGTTCTATGGTTTATATGTTTCTATGCATTGTGAATTGATTCGTTAACCATGCTATAATTTTATTTAAATCAACAATTTAGTCTTCTTTATTTAATAAGTTATTTAATTTTTAAAATAAAGAGGTTAAATTTATTATTTTTTTTTCAAATTAGGATTACCTTGATTGGATGTTTAAGTATGAAGGACTAAATGTATTATTATGTCAAACTTTTTTTTGATCAAAAGGGAAACGAAATTCGATTAAGATAGAAGGGGCCCAACCCCATGCACATGAAGTGCAAGAAACAAAGAGACAACATCAGACATAAACCAAGAGGCAGTCAACCGGCAGGACTCGGTATCCATGCAAAGCCGAGCTATGTAGAGGGAATAAAAATATCGGAGGCAAAGAGCCTATCCGGGACCGGGGCACGCAGGCCCACAAGGCTAAACCATCGCTAATCAAGGCAAAGGAAATATCCACCACAAGACGACCTCGGATCAGAAAGGGCGTAAACGTAATTCCTGTTCATCTGGGAGAGCTCCATCCGGAGGCAGGCTCCCAATTCCATAGAGGGATTGGGTCTTGTCACCAAAACCGTAGGAAAACGTAACCCTTACTGATCTGGCTTCATTGACCAAAACTTAAACCCAACATTCTTAAAAAGAAACCATGATCAGCCACAAATCGGATCGACATCGATCATATCTCATACTGAGGACAAGAGCCGCCCGAATCCCATCCGAAGCTACACACCTTCAACTCCCGGTTCTCAACATCAATCCAAGTCCCAACAAAATTCCATATCCCATGATAAAAGCTGGTCCAATAAAAGGAAATCGGTTTCCAAATCCCATGCCACCAGAGAAAGTTAAGCTTAAAATGGAAAACAATTGAGCTAAAAGCTGGACATAGATAATTTGGGAAATACACCAATGAAAAGACAAGAATGCCCCTGTCCTCAAACTGCACCTTGAGCAAAGCAGCTGTCATGGCTTTTCCGACAAGCCCATACCCCTGCCGGAATCTGGGACCAATTTGGCAGAGTCGCGGTAAACCAGATCCAAAACGGGGACCGAAAAAATAAACCCAACGCAGCTCTCCTAGTTCAGATTCGATTCTAAAACTACTTGGAGAAACGTCGACCCAACCTATCATCCATATACGTCTTCTGGGCCGGAATCCGTTCACCAGAGCTATTCTAGTCACCAAAGCCAGACCGCCTGCCTGTCCTGAAAATGTCTTGTACCCACTGGCCCTGATAGCTTTCGTCAATACATAGAACAAGCAGTTGTCCCTGCGTCTCCCCAGACTGATGGCCTGACTCCGGCGTGGAGGGACAAGCCAACTCAAAGGGCAGAAAGGAGAACGGCGTCGGAGGGGGAATGGATCCCGAATAGACCAGATCCGAGGGGAGAGGGACGGAGGCAGACCGAAAATAACCTCCTGTAGGACTAACTCGTTATTCCGGAGCCACCACCAGACGAAAACCTAGATGCTCACCCCGAAGCTTCGGCAAGAAGCATTTGGCAACGGCGACGTAGCTAGATCTGAACTACGCCTGGAAACGGCTACCCCCAACGTTAACCAAACCGGCCTCGCTCCATTCCACTGGTCCGAACCACCAATCAGAGTCGCCCTCCGTTGCGCCGGCGACCGTCAGCCCTTGTAGGACCCGAACGCGAAGGCCGGAACGGACAGATCAAAGCTCTGTCTGAGGGACAAGGGTTATAGAGAAAAGGGGGTTTGGGATGCGCGTGGAGCGCGTTCATTTTCGAGGATGGGGAAATCTTTTCTTAACCGACGGCTCTGTTGCAATCAAAACACTAGGAGCAATATATTGCAAGGTGGGGTACTTTTGAGCAGCAAAAATCTTATTATGTCAAACTTTATTAACTACTACATCATCGACCATTAATTTTTTCTTTTTAACGATACTGGACCAACTTATTACTTTTTCGGGGAATATTTTGTAACTTTTCATAGTCAAGAGAGTTAACAAAAAAATGCTCTAAAATCATAATATTATTTATGCAGTTTGCCCTTCAATTTTAAAATAAAACTAACTTATTAAACCCGACAAGTGGTCACAGTAGAAAAGCGGATGATATTCATCCCTGGAGACCAAGTTCAATCGCTTTGTCAATAAGATGTGTGTTCATTGTCAAAGGGTTAAAAATATCTACGAATAGACACTACATTGTAATCACATTAATTTATTAATCACATGGTAGAGGAAAAAATAAGGGTAAAGTTTTGATACACAAACTCTGTAAAATTTTACGCAAGCCTACATATTTACACTATAAAACCCAACTTTTAAATTCCTAATCATGAACCCTAAAAAACTAATCCCTAAGTTTTAAACACTAACCTTAAATTCTAAACCCTGAAACTTAAATCCTTAAACTAAACCTCTAACCCATAAAACTAAAATGTTTGTGTAAACTAAAATTCACACGACATATGTATCAATTTTTTTCCAAAATAATAATGTCATTTCCTTTAATAATTTTATTTATGTGTCCTTTCCTTTAATAGCTTTAAGGGTAAAGTATACATACGATCACTAAACTTTGGTAAAAAAATAGTAATCAAACTTTCAAAAATCACAAAATGATAATTAAACTTTATGTTTTATAACAAGATGGTAATTGTTGAGTTTTTATGTGCTCGATTTCCTTCAACCGTTTTAGCTAGCCAAGTGGTGGAGAAGTTTGATATTTAGATGATTTTGTGGGAGGTGAAAAATAGACAATAGACACAAGGATTTATAGTGGTTCGACCTTCTAACAAGCACCTACATCCACTACCTTAGCTCCCCACTAAGGATTTCAACCAAATTCACTAAGAATTTCGTCCCCTTTTCTCGGATTAGGAGGAAACAGTTACAACGATCAAGCTTTCTACCCAAAGCTTGATCAACCACTCTCTTACAAGAGAAATTCTAATCAAACTTGAAATCCCTCTAATAGGTATTTGTTTGAACAATTAAGCTCTCACCCAAAACCTAAACACTTGAGCAAAGTTGACAATGTTTACCTCACTAGTGTTGTCTATACAAGAAAATAAACAATTAAGCTCTAAGACAAATTATTTATCATTATGTTGTTGACAATTGAATCATTAGTCTTCTCTTGATGCTTGGAGGTCCCTTTTATACTTCTAATTGAGTTTGTAGCCGTTGAGGACCGTTGGAGCCTTTATTTCCCTCCACAAATGCAGTTCTGCAGCTTGGTGTATCGATACCCCTCAAACCATATCGACACGGTCCCGATAAGGAAGTAGTCGTTGAGCCCTTTAGCTTGTGCGTATTGATACGCCTAGTAAGCGTATCGGTATGGTCCTGAAATTTAAAAGATCGTTGGGAAATTGACCGTTGGGGGTAGTTAGACGTATCGGTACACGATACAACCGTATCGGTACGCGAACTAGCCGTTGGGTATTTTTAAGCATATCGTATCGATACGGAAAGGCGTATCGGTACGAGTTTTGGCTACTGGAAAATTACTGTAGTTGAAACCCTAGGGCGTACCGGTACAGTACCAGACCGTATCGGTACGGGTACTTGAAAAGCACGGTTTTGACTACTTTAAATACACTTTAGATCATTCTAAAGTCTTGTAAAACCCTTAAACATATTTTCAAGTTGTTTTTGACTTAAAAAACATATTTTAAATTCTTTTCAATTTAGTCCAAAACATTTTTCAAATATTATATCAAAACACTTAGTTCTACAGTAACTAGACGTTCAATCCCGTTAAGTGTCTGTTATAAAATTTGGTATAATAACACATTTAGTCTTTTATATTTATACATTCAATCAATTTAGTCCTAATTCGAAACAATTCACCAAATTTAGCTTTCCTTATTTACGTATTCTTTCAATTTGGTCCTTAAAGCAAAATTCCAAAGTATGGTAACATGATAAATAATTACAATTAAATTTTTATAGGAACTCAAAAACTCGACTCGAATCGAAAAAATTTCAAATGAAGTTTGAGTTGTAAAATATGACGCGTCAATTCGAATAACTCAAATTTTTTTTTGTCTCAACTCGATCGAACACTCACCTCTATCTTAAGATATGACACATCAAATCGAATAACTCGAAATATTTGAATATTTTAAGTAATTTTTTCTTTGAAATTGAATATTTTTTAAAATAGAATATTTAATATTTTTCATATTTAAATCACATCGATTATTTAATAACAACTTTAAATATTTGATTTAATTTAAAAATATTCAATTTAAAAGAAAAAATTATTTAAAATATTCGAATATTTAATTACATTTTTTAGGAACTCTGTAGAACTAATGTTTTGATATAATAATTGAAAAATGTTTTGGACTAATTTGAAAAGAATTTAAAACTTGTTTTTAAGTCCAAACAACTTGAATTTATGTTTGAGGTATTTTAAGAGGTTTTTGGCAAGACTTTTCATGCTTTTAAATAGCCAAACTTGTATTTTTTAAGTACCCGTACCGATACGGTCCAACCCGTATCGATACCTTTTTGCCTCAGTTTGGTCACTGTCAAAACCCGTATCGAAACAGGTTTGGCCGTTTCGATACGGATCGGGATCGTTTCGATACGTCTGGTAAGCGTACCGATCCCCTTTCCAACAACCCCAACGACTATTTCCCAACTGTCTTTTAAAAGTGAAATCGTACCGATACGCCCTCAAGCGTATCGGTACGCCCAGGCTGACAAGAGCCCAACGGCTAGTTTCTAATGAAGGTCGTACCGATACGGATCCAAGCGTATCGATACGGATAGCTGCAGAACAGCATTAATGAAGGGAAATAAAGTCCTCAACGGCTCCAAATCATCCCCAACGGCTAGAAACGGCTATAAACTCAATTGGGAGTATAGAAGGGACCTCCAAGCATCTTGTAATGGTTAATGCTTCAATTGTTACAACATTATGATGTCAAAATTTGTCTAGAGCTTAAATTGTTTATTTCTTGCTTAGACAACACTTGTGAGCTTACATTGTTAAATTTGCTCAAGTGTTTAGGTTTTGGGTGAGAGCTTAGAATTGCAAACAAACACCTTTTAGAGGGATTTCTAGTTTGCTAAGTCTTTCTTTGTAAAGAGAGTGTTCCTTCAAGCTTTGGGTAGAAAGCTTTGAGGGTTGTAACGGTTTCCTCCTAATCTGAGAAAAGGGGACGAAATTCTTAGTGAATTTGTTGGAAATCCTTAGTGGGGAGCTAAGGTAATGGATGTAGACCTTGGTTAGAAGGTTGAACCACTATAAATCATTGTGTCAAATTGCCAAATTTTCACCTCCCACTAAAACACCCAATTATCCAACTTCTCCACACTTGGCGAGCAAGAACGGTTGATCGAATCGAGCCCTTAAAATCTCAACAATTGGTATCAGAGCTTGGCTCAATCGAAGGGGATTCACATTCTATTAAGAAGATCCGGCAAGCTCGATCAACATTTCACCAACCGGCTCAATGGCACAATCAATCGACAAACCGCCTTTCTTCGACGGAAATCACTGTGCCCATTGGAAGACAAAGATGAAATTCTTCTTGAAGTCAAGAGATTACAAGCTATGGGACATAGTTGAAGATGGCCCGTTCGTGCCTCAAGGAAGCAAAACGGAATGGAGTGCCGACGATCGCAAGAAGATGGAGCTTAATTGCAAATCCTTGCACATACTCTTTTGTGCATTTGGCCCAACCATCTATGAGAAGATGTCTTCTTGTGAGAGTGCCAAGGAAGTATGAGACAAGCTTGAAGTCACATACGAGGGAACCAATGAAGTCAAGGAGACCAAGATTGGGCTCCTAACCTTAGAGTATGAGAACTTCAAGATGGATCCGGAAGAGAACATCGAGAAGATGTTTGATAGGTTCTCCACTATCACCAATGGTCTTAAAGGTTATGGAGAAGCCATCCCGGAAGAGAAGCTTGTCCGAAAGCTCATATACTCCCTTCCCGAGTCATGGGACTCAAAGAGGACCGCCATCATCGAAGCCAAGAATCTCAAAACCTTGAAGCTTGATGAACTCATGGGGTCTCTTCTCACTCACCAAATAATGAAGAAAAATAAAGAAGAGGAGAAGAAGAAGGAAGAGATTAGAGCAATGGGGAAGAAGAAGATCATGGAGCTAGGCATCAATGCTAGTGCCGTAGCTCTCAAATCCTTCACATGCCATCATGAAGATTCAAGTGAGGAGGAAAGTGAAGATGAAGAGATGGCCTATCTCTTCGACAAATTTGCCCGGTTCATGAAGAGCGAAATGGAAAAATCCAAGCATGAATCGATGAAGAAGATGAAGGACTCCCACAAATCCAAAAAGAAGGGATCATCTTCAAAACAAGCATATGTGGCCACATGGAGTGATGAAGACTCCACTGATGATGAAGTAGCCCACCTATGCTTGATGGCCCTCAATGAGGGGGAGGTAACTTCTAACTCATCTATTTCAAATTCTTATACATTTGATGAGTTACAAGATGCCTATGATGATTTGCTTTTGGAATTCAAGGCATCATTTTCCAAGAACAAAAAATTGATTTCAAAAATAAAAATTGAAAATGATTTGCTTTCCAAAACAAATCTTGAACTTGAAGCAAAATTGAAAGATTTTGAACAAAAATGTCTTGATTTACAAAATTTGCTTCTTAAAATTCAAAAAGAAAAAGATTTGATTTCCAAAGAGCTTGAAAAGAAAAACAATTTTGGAAAATCAAATTTTTATGTAAGACAATCTAGTGCCCCTATATTTGTGAATGGAAAATGTTTTAGAAGTGTTTGGGTCCCAAAAGGACTAACCATTTCAACTAAAAAGGATGAAATTGAAAAATGGATTCCTAAGGGGACTAAATTTTGTGCTACTAATGTCTATGGATCCAAAGCAATTTGGATACCAAAAATTACTTGATTGTCTTTTGCTAGGTGTGATGGAGAGTGATCAACAAGTCAAAAATTGAGGGAGAGCTCCATGCACACATAGGAAGAACACTTGAAGAAGAAAGGCTTCACATCCTCCCTTGAGTTCAAGTGTGGTAAAATCTAGTTGCTTTTACTTTTTATTTGATTAATTTTCTTTTAAGTCAACTAGATAATCATATATGTTGAACTAAAATTCTTATGATGCTTTGAGCAAAGGGGAGCCAATTTTAAAACAAAATTTTATGTGTGTCAAATTTCTTTCACCTCTATTGTTATTTTGAAACTTAATGTTTAAACACTTTTTGATATAACAAAAAGGGGGAGAAATGGTTTGAAAAATTGAATTTTCAAATGAATAAGGGGGGCTTTATTTGATTTCATTACTTTAATCTCTTATTCACATTTTTTAAGTTAAAGGGGGAGAATCCCAAACAAATTTTCAAGTGAGTTTTATTATATCAAAAAGGTGGAGATTGTAGAACTAATGTTTTGATATAATAATTGAAAAATGTTTTAGACTAATTTGAAAAGAATTTAAAACTTGTTTTTAAGTCCAAACAACTTCAATTTATGTTTGAGGTATTTTAAGAGGTTTTTGGCAAGACTTTTCATGCTTTTAAATAGCCAAACTTGTATTTTTAAGTACCCGTACCGATACGGTCCAACCCGTATCGATACCTTTTTGCCTCAGTTTGATCACTGTCAAAACCCGTATCGAAACAGGCTTGGCCGTTTCGATGCGGATCGGGATCGTTTCGATACGCCTGGTAAGCATACCGATCCCCTTTCCAACAACCCCAACGGCTATTTCCCAACGGTCTTTTAAAAGTGAAACCGTATCGATACGCCCTCAAGCGTATCGATACGCCCAGGCTGACAAGAGCCCAACGGCTAGTTTCTAATGAAGGTCGTACCGATACGGATCCAAGCGTATCGATACGGATAGCTGCAGAACAGCATTAATGAAGGGAAATAAAGTCCTCAACGGCTCCAAATCATCCCTAACGGCTAGAAACGGCTATAAACTCAATTGGGAGTATAAAAGGGACCTTCAAGCATCTTGTAATGGTTAATGCTTCAATTGTTACAACATTATGATGTCAAAATTTGTCTAGAGCTTAAATTGTTTATTTCTTGCTTAGACAACACTTGTGAGCTTACATTGTTAAATTTGCTCAAGTGTTTAGGTTTTGGGCGAGAGCTTAGAATTGCAAACAAACACCTTTTAGAGAGATTTCTAGTTTGCTAAGTCTTTCTTTGTAAAGAGAGTGTTCCTTCAAGCTTTGGGTAGAAAGCTTTGAGGGTTGTAACGGTTTCCTCCTAATCCGAGAAAAGGGGACGAAATTCTTAGTGAATTTGTTGGAAATCCTTAGTGGGGAGCTAAGGTAGTGGATGTAGACCTTAGTTAGAAGGTTGAACCACTATAAATCATTGTGTCAAATTGCCAAATTTTCACCTCCCACTAAAACACCCAATTATCCAACTTCTCCACACTTGGCGAGCAAGAACGGTTGATCGAATCGAGCCCTTAAAATCTCAACAAACTCGAAAGCTCAACTTGAATCGAAAAAAATTGTAATAAAGTTTGAATTGTAAAATATGACGCGTCAACTTGAATAAATCGATTTTTTTACCCGACTCAATCGAACGCTCACCTCTATCTTAAGGTATGACGCGTCAACTCGAATAACTCAAAACATTCAAATATTTTAAATCATTTTTTCTTTTAAATCGAATATTTTTTAAAATTGAATATTTAATATTTTCATATTTAAATCACATCAAATATTTAATAACTATTTTAAATATTCGATTTAAAAGAAAAAATGATTTAAAATATTCGAATATTTAATTAAATTTTTATAGGAACTCGAAAACTCGACTCGAAAAATTTCAAATAAAGTTTTAGTTGTAAAATATGACGCGTCAACTCGAACAACTCGAAATTTTTTGACTCGAAATATTCGAATATTTTAAATAATTTTTTCTTTTAAATCACATCAAATATTTAATAGTTCCTTTAAATATTCAATTTATTTAAAAATATTCGATTTACAAAAAAAATTGATTTAAAATATTTGAATATTAAAATAGTTATTAAATATCCGAATATTTAAAAGAAAAATATTTAAAATAGTTATTAAATATTTGAATATTTTAAATTAGTTTTTCTTTTAAATCGAATATTTTTAAATTAAATTGAATATTTAAAGGAATTATTAAATATTCGATGTGATTTAAATATAAAAATATTAAATATTCTATTTTAAAAATATTTAATTTAAAAGAAAAAAATGATTTAAAATATTTAAATATTTTGAATTATTTGAGTTGGATTTTAATTACCTTTTATGACTTTTTGAAAGTTTGATTACCATTTTGGTTTTTTTTACCAAAGTTCAGTAATGGTTCGGTAAACTTTAACTTTACTATTTTAGTTTTTTTTTACCAAAGTTTGATTACCATTTTAAATTATTCGAATATTTTTACCATTTTAATTTTTTATCAAAGTTTGATTACCCTTTTGAGTTGGGTTTTAATTGTTGGAGTAAAATTGCCGTCCTTCTCGTATATAATGTTGGATGTTGCCGCGGAAGAGAAGGGATGGTGCGGTAAACTTTAGGCGGCACTTTTTTGAAACCCAGAATACAACACCGGCTGCAGCAAGGGTTTGGGTTAAAAAGAAAAACCCAGAAACAAGCAATTGCTCTCTAACTCAGTTATCAAATTTGTGGAAGTGTATTCCAGGAAATGGCAGGAGTAGTGAAAGGTCCAGGTGCCTTCGCCATTACTCCGCACAAAGTTTCACTCTGCATTTTGGTTCATACCTACGCTTCTCCTTCTCAAATCTCCGTCCCTTTCCCTTTCTCCTCCGTTTCTCAGCACAACCGCCTCGGCTTGTATTTGTTAGCTCTCACCAAGGTATTTCCAGCGTTTTCCCCCTTTTCTTCGCCTTTGCATCTGTTTTGCCTTTGGAACCAAATGGATGCATAATGTTTGTGTTTTGCAGTCATGTGATGACATTTTGGAGCCAAAATTAGACCAGCTTATTAACCAATTGAGGGAGATTGGTGGTTTACTGGATGATTGGTTAACTGATCATATAACTAGTCGGTTATCATCTTTATCGTCGCCTGATGATCTGTTCAATTTCTTTAATGAGTTGCGAGGTTAGCTTTTTGTTTGTTTGTTTGTTTGTTGTTTTACTCACTTTAATCCTCCTCCTCCGCTGTCATTGTTATTATTATTATTACTATTATTTTGTAGAAACACTCGGGGGACCTGATTCAGGAGTTATGGACGATGACCAGGTTATTTTGGACCCAAGCAGTAATCTGGGGATGTTTCTTCGTCGTTGCATACTTGCTTTCAACCTCTTGACCTTTGAGGTATTTCTATCTCGCCTCATAAATTGTAAATATCATGTATTGAATTGCGATTGTATGGTTTTGTTGGAATAATCACTTTTTTTGCTGTGCTTATACATGAAATTGTGAGGCAAACCCATGGTGGCCATTGAAGCATAAATCTATCATTCTGTATACGGTTATTGATGGTTGGATGTATATGTTTATAAAAGAGTTGAGGTTGGGAATTTAATTAATATTATACTCACTACAGTTCAAATGAAATGAAGTAGGAGTCTGTCCTTCTATATCTTGATATTGGTAGTTGGATGCATATTCTTAGAAAATAATTGAAAGGTTGGGATTTTCGTTAAGATTATACTCACTACTGTTCAAATGAAATGAAGTAGGAATCTGTCACTCTATATCCCGATATTGGTAGTTGGATGCATATTCTTAGAAAAGAATTGAAAGGTTGAGAGTTTAATTAACATTCTATCACTGCTGTTCAAGTGGAATTTTGCTACATTCTCTACCTTGTTCTATGCTTTTCTTTTAAGTATTTATATTTTTCATTTAATTTTGATAATCATTTTTCTTTTTAATATAAAAAGAAGTTTAAATGTATGTATGATGGATTCTTGTTTAAGAATAGACTATGTTTATGGCACTGACATTTGTCATATGATGCAGGGCATCTGTCATCTTTTGACTAATATTGGGATCTATTGTAA
This sequence comes from Hibiscus tridactylites, assembly GCA_958450335.1. Taxonomy (NCBI): domain Eukaryota; kingdom Viridiplantae; phylum Streptophyta; class Magnoliopsida; order Malvales; family Malvaceae; genus Hibiscus; species Hibiscus tridactylites. The sequence continues at coordinate 11,220,228 of OY288292.1, read as the reverse complement.
AGAAGCCATTTCGAGTTCATCTTATGAGCATCGGTTAGATGACTCTGGTAATGACTTGGAATCTTTATCTGAGTATGAGAATATGGATCTCAACCTTGTTTTCAAAAAAATAAATGAAGAAATGGAAGCAAGGAAAAAAGCCACCGAACAAGTTTCTTTTCATCTTCATCTTCCAAAGGACCTTTCAACATTGGTGGAAGGTAGTTTCATTCTTGTAAAGTGTGTTTTTATGTTTGTAAGTAATTAATTACTTATGCTGTTTGAACAGGAGACTAATGGTTACAGTTACAGTTGTGATGATGATATGATTTTATTGTAATTTTTTGTAGACGTATTGCAGACAATATATACTAGATTACAAAAATTGTGCCACAGAAGCCAATAAATATAGTTGTCAATCTTGAATGATTTTGAAGTTAGTTTTTTGTGAATTTATGTCAAATCTGTACCATTTTACTGGTCTCACTTAGCAGTTTTGAAATTATGCATGCAGATGTTGAGGTTTTTGCTGATCCTAAACCAGAACACAACGAAAAAGGCAGAGAGTCTTCTTCATATGCTTCTGGTGATTTGTTGAGAGATGTTGATCCCGATGGCGGGGTATTTTTGCGCACCAATTGGCAAATACAAGGTTATTTAATGGAGCAAGCTGATACAATTGAAAAGTAAGCTACTTATTGACTTAAAATCTTTTGCATTTAACTTTTGAAATGCTAATTAAATTGAACTAAATTGCTCAGGTCTTCTTGTGGCAGGCATGACAGTTCTTTCACTTTCAATGCCTTTGAACTGACTCTAAGGCAGCTTCAGAAGTTGGCCCCCGAGTTCCATCGTGTAGGTTGACATGCTTTTTTAAGTTGCACATGCTCGGTCTCTCGTGTTGGTAGTAGGACTCATTACTTTTTGCCCTATTTCATTGTGATGCAGGTTCACTTTTTGCGCTACTTGAATAATCTCTATCATGATGAGTATTTTTCTGCATTGGAGAATCTTCATCGTTATTTTGATTACAGGTGACTTGGAAACTTTTTAACTTTATTCTCTCTCTCTTTTTTTTGTGTGTGTGTGTGTGTGTGGGGGGGGGGTGAAAGGGCAGCCTTGATACTGTACTTTAGGTGGATATTGAAATTTTGCACTATATTTTACTTTGATTGGTATTTGTCATTGTACTTTTGGGATTAAGAGTAAATTTACTTACTATAACTCATTCTTGAACTTTGCCACTTAATTTTAGTAATTTGATTTTGGAAAATTACTTAACTTTAATTTTGAATAGTTTGAAGACAAAGTTTAATATACTAACAATATTAAATAAATTAATAAAATATTAAAAAATAAAATAGAATGTGTATTTAAAAAAAAACTATTTTCTGTTATTTTCTCAAGAGTCTCTTTTGTAAAAAAATTTTTTGTTTTGAATAATTTTTATGAATTAATATATTGTTAATTATTAAATAAAATATTTGAATGAATTTGTTTGTAAATTTTGTCTTCAAATCATCCAAAATCAATGTTAGGTGTCACAATTCAATTAAAAATCAAAGTTTAGTTGCAAAATTCAATCAACTAAAGGAGAGGTAAATTTTACCCAAATATCAATCAAAATATAGTGGCAAATTTGCCTTTTAACCTTTTTCCTGTTTATATGAGTGTGCCACGTGATGAGTTCGTAGCAGTTCCTTGTGTCCTGTACTCTTTGATTTTTGTTATCAATTAAAGTATTTAGTTTTTATCCAACTATATCTGTCTTCCTTTTATTCTGCTAACGCTGTTAATGTATTTATGATATGTCTTGTGCTTAGTCTCTTACTTAAAAACTGGGTTCTGGTACTTGCAATGAATGACTCATCACTGTGAAGCATTGTTGGGATGAGATATAGTTTACTAAATTATGTGCATAAAAAATAGAGCTTCATGTACAAATTAACATCTTTGGATTTGCATATGTCAATAGTATAAAGAATCCTGTTTCTTTAGGAGGTCAAAGAATCTTTGGTCATCACTCATTAGTGCTTTTGATTGAGGGATAGCTGACCTTGTAGAAATGCATGTGAAAGCCATTTTTCACATTTATATTTTGTTTTGAATAGAATTGCATGAAAAATAACATTATCTGAGGCTTTAAATTTTTTAAGAGTTCATGTGAGTTATTCTTCTTTATTATTGAACTCTTTTATTGTTTTGCCGCTTGAATATCCGCCAATATTAGTATGGTCTACAGGTTCATATATGTCTGAGAATGTGTTTCTTTTCTGACTTATCTTTTTCTTACTATTCTTTTGGCTTCCAAATATAATCTTGGATGGAAGAATACTTGCTTGAAATGAATTGTTCTGATAAATTTTGGCACAATAGTGCAGGAACCGAGGGATTTGATTTTGTTCCACCTGCTGGTTGCAAGGATTTTGGAAGATTTGAGATTGCTCTGTTATGTTTGGGGATGATGCAGTTTCACTTTGGTCATCCTAAGAAGGCCTTGGAGGTAACATGAGAGGGCTTTCTCCCTTACAAGATTGCCTGGCTTGCACATAAACTGACAATTATGTAAAAGTAGTTGCATCAAGTAGGGTTGTCAATTGGCTGAGGTGACTAAAGCTTGCCCGTCTTTCCTGGTTTTTTAAGCTGTGGATTTATTTATTAAGTGGACTGGGGGGGGGGGGTTGAGTTTGTCAAAGGTTTTTATTATAAATCAACAATGCCTAGTCTTAGGTTGTCTAAGTATGCTGGTTTGAGTCTCAATGCCTGGAACAACCAGATTTGCTGATGTTATTGCTTTTGGTCAAAGAACTCAGTTGAAGTATAAGATGACAATTGAGATGCCTGTATTTGGCAAGAATTTCATGTCCTAAGCATATTTGTGAAAACCGTTGTAACTTGCCCCAACCTGAAGCTTTGCCCAACCTTACTGACAAGCTCACTAGAAGCTAGCTTTCTTGCCATATTTGTTTTGAAATGGTGATTTTTGTGATGATTTCAGGTCCTTACTGAAGCTGTTCTTGTCTCCCAACAGGTTATTTCATTCTATCAACTTGATGGTTTTGAATGTTAACGTGCCATATATTTTCAATTTCTTTACATACTATTGGGCCTGATGGTTTTGAATTTTTTCAGCATTGCAATGATACTTGTCTGGCATACACTTTAGCTGCCATCTGCAACTTGTTGTCTGAGATTGGTTTCTCAACCACTAGTGGAATACTTGGATCACCATTCTCTCCTATGACCAATGTAGGCACTTCTTTGTCAGTTCAGCAACAACTGTTTGTTCTCTTGAAAGGATCTCTAAAGAGAGCAGAGAGTTTGAAACTGAAGCAACTAATAGCTGCCAATAATCTGGCAATGGCTAAATTTGGTTTGACGGTAAGAATGTGTACAATTGCTTTAGCAAATTTCCTTTATGACTTGATTACACAAGCCCCTTTGTATATAGGTGATGCATGTTTGTCGTTCATACTACTCTTGGTAGAAATATAACTATTTTCTTGGAAACAAGTTTTGCTGCAGCCATGTTTTTGTCTCTACATTGAACAGCTCTTTCACACATTCTTTTTGCATAACGAATTCCTATTAATGAACTGTTCCTGCACATAAATCTGCAAAAGTACATGTTTTATAGGGCAAGTGCTAGATCATTTGGTCAAGGCTGCATCTTAGAGTGTATTACCCATCTTCTAAACTTTGTTCTCAGAGACCTCTAGCTATGTCTCTTAAAATCCTTCCCCTCAAAATGTGGATGTCATTTATATCAGCGATTTGGCTGATTGACGATGATATATATAGTTTCCTTGGGTGCCATGCTAGTGTATTTCCTGTAAGGAGATGAAGAATATCTGGTAGAGCAACAATCTTTGTATATGTTGGGAACTCCATATATTATATAGGGTACTTTCTGCAGTTTAGGAAAGGACTTTGGAACTTTATTTATGGAACTGTCTCGTTATCTTAAGTTCTTCAAACCTTCACATTATCTCAGTTTTTCTAATTTATGGTGTGAATTCAGAACAATCACATTTCTTTATTTATGACTTGCATGGAAATAGTTTTTGGTTCTTATGAGCAAGCGAGCTTTAGTTATAGTTTCAGACAACCTTTGTGTGCATGGTATCATTAGTTTCAAGTTGAAAGGCAATATTGTACGGCATCAATTGGCACAATGTTGTGAATGCGATATTAATGCACACAAACAATCCGGTGCATATACAAACTCGTAAGCTTTATGGAAGACAGGACTGATGCACATGGCTTTTATGATGGGGCAAAATTTAATTCTTTTTCTCCTTTCATAAACACTTCACCACCTATGTTGTAGCATTAGAATAAGCTTTTGTTGTTGATGCTTTAAGAGTTCTTTCTTGTAATATTGTAGACTCAAAGTTTCTAATGCTTTAGTTGTATTTTTTTGGGAATATCATGATAAATGTTACATTGAATCAATTCTAATAAGCGTGAAAGTGTTTGACAGAATATTTGGGAGATGATTCTCTCTCTCTCTCTGAACTCATAAGTAGCGAGCATTGAAAAATGGCAGAAGTATGCATCATAAGAACTTGAAAAGGAAAAAGGAAGTATCAGTTGAAGAAAGGTTCCTAAAGTCTAAAACATGCCTCGCTCAAAAAATAAAACACATGAAGAACCTCCATATCAGAATAAGCTGAGTAGGTGTGACCAGGAGCTGGAAAATAACTTTCTGCCCTTGGCTTCAGCCCGCTTACTTCAATGCTCTACTCATCTTCTGAATTATATAATTTCTTTAGCTCAAAGGTTCCTGCTCAAGACAAGAATGAACTTCTCTGCATATCATATCTGTCTTTACCAAATTATTAGCTGCTAGGTTTTTATTTATGGGGTTCGTATAAACCTCAACCTAGTTAGGAAATTTGTCCTTTTCATCAATTGTTTTACTGTAAATATACAGGAAAGAGATAAATTTCATAAAGCAAATATAAAATTTCCAGCCTTGATATCACCTCAACCTTCCATTTCTTTATAGCTTTGGTTCTCAGCATTTTCTTGTGTCATGTTTCCTATTGAAGTGATGAAAATACCTTTTAAGATGTGGTAGGGAACTTACATACATGGTTTTTGCAAGGTTAATGAAATCTGTTGTACATAGAGCTGCTCCCCCCAGTTTTTTTCTCCTTTTAGTTTTTGATTCTGTTAATTCCTTAATCTTTTTTTATTGTGTCAAATTATTTAATCTTCTTATCACATGCACAGCATGTTCAGAGACCTCTTTTGTCATTTGGTCCGAAGACTTCCATGAAACTCAGGACATGCCCAATTATTGTATGCAAGGTAAAGTGGCGTTGTTTATGGCATGCTTGTTTCTTGTATATTTGAGGGCTTCTGCAATTGCATTTTATTTCATATGGTATATTACCTTTGCAGGAACTAAGATCAGGTTACCACTTAATCAGTGATTTTTGTTGCGAAGGCTCTACAATGACAACAGATGGTGCTTTTAGCACTTCCTGGCTTAAGAACTTGCAAAAGCCCATGGGTTCATTAGTGATGTCTCAAGATAATGGTTCTAGGAACAATTCTAATCCTTTTCTATTCTTTACACAACCAAGTTCAATTCCTGGATCTGTTCTGCAGTTAGTAGGTTCCTCATATCTGCATCGTGCCACTGCATGGGAGATGTATGGAAGGTGACTTTTAACAAGCCCTTGTTACGGATTTTTTGTTCTTTGTTGCACTTTTGACTTAAGATCACCGCGCTTTGACTTGTCATTCTTGACCCCTGTCTGACAGTTTATGTATTTGTGTGTTTCATTGTGTCATAATCATGTTTAAGTTAATTTATATGTATTAACTTGTGACAAGTTAATAGTTGGCATTGTATAGACTTTGGCATGTTTGTGTAGTCTTGTCGTGTTTGTGTTTTGTTCAATATCTTGTTTTTTTTTCCTGTCATGTTTGTTTTCTGCTATTGTGTCGTGTCCAGCATTGCCAGGTTGGTAATTCTCTTATTGCAGGTGTTCTTTTCAAGTAACAACAAGGGATTCAGTTTCTAAATGTGATAGTTTTAGATGCTGTTTGATAAACTCAATAAATTTAATACCGAAAATTTGATGTACTGAATTCAGATATAGAAGTTGTTCAATACACTATTGAAAGTTAAAATTGTATGATTTTTTATATAAAATATATAATTTTGTAAATATTTCCAATTGGTAAAACAAAACAATATGTAATGGAAGTAAAAGGTTAACATAATTGCATAATATTTTCTTCCTTAAATACAATTCACTTAATACGTTAAGTAGCTAGTAACTACTTAGCATTTTTAACATTTTTTCTTTGTAAATGTTCCATTAAGTGATTTCTTAAAATGATTTACTAAATGCTTTGAAAAAAATGGAAATTTTCAATGGGCTATCAAGTATGTCCTTGGTCGACAACTAGGTGTTAATCTGGTGATGTAAGCTACTGGTCCTTTCGGTAATGCTATCACTCTGCCAGTTGCTAGCATGAACCTTTGAGTGCCTTGGTGTTTCATGATTTTGTTTCACCTTTCTTTTCTTCATCATATCTTCTTGTGGCAAGATCATCAAAACTAGGAATCCGCTCTTTGCATTTACTACCCTCACTGCTCTTTATTTGTTCACCATTTATTTTATTTTATTTTATTACCTCTTTATGGTTCCTGTCCCCACTCTTTTTGCATTTCTTGAACACAGTCTGTAGCCTCACTTTATCATCCATTCGTCAATTGGTTAAAGCATGACATATTTGAATTATTTGATTGTGTGTTTAATTCCTGGTCTAGCTCAAATAACATTTTAATTGCTTGTCACAACTGAATGCTTGATGTTTTTCTTCTTTTTGTCTATGGTTGTTAGTGCTCCACTTGCTCGGGTGAATGCTTTGGTTTATGCAACTTGCTTTGCTGATGCTTCTAGGTAATAATCATGCAAACCAATACCAACCTAGTATTTGGCTAGGTACTATATATATTTCTTTTTATGCAATATTACTGCATCTGGGTCTTCCTTAGTTTGAGGTTTACCAAATGTTGGACATTCCAGTTCATCTGACGCAGCAGTAGTGCATGTGAAGCTTATCCAACATCTGGCAGCATTTAAAGGCTACAAAGGTCAGATAAAATGTTTAAACGTCTTACCATTGGCATTGCACTCCTGCATTTGTTTTTCCTACTCTTTTTTTTGCTCGAAACAGGTTGATTTTTTTTAATTGATGATTGTGTATATGTGGTTCCAGTTTTACTGAAATTTGAGACTCTCCCCCCTACTTATATTTGCAACTTGAATTATTAGTTAAATATCTGGTTTTAGTTAATATTCACTTTAGGCAGAACACAACATGAAAATGGTATCCATATCTGTTTGTCTCATGTTCATCTGGTCAATGAGACATTCACGAGAGTCCAATGGTTAGAGAGAATGAAGTGAATTAATCTATCTGATTATTCCGATTTGATTGAAATGCTCATGCTTGTATAGAAGTTCTTTATAATAACCACGTGCACATTCTTGCCCATACCTTAACACATGCATATCTGTTGTCATCACTGCATTTATTTATCATTATTTATATATTTAATTTATATATATTATTTCTATACTTTTCTAGAGGCTTTTGCCGCTCTTAAAATTGCGGAAGAGAAGTTTTTATGTGCATCCAAATCACGGATATTGATACTGAAGTTACAGCTGCTCCATGAGCGTGCATTACATCGGTAATGTTGCTTAGTAAAATTTGTATATGCAGCACTCTTCCCATATTTATTGGAAGTTTTCAATTGCTTTCATTTTTCTAATGATACTAGAGGACATCTCAAGCTTGCCCAACAAGTATGTGATGAGCTTGGAGTTTTGGCATCATCTGTCACTTCTGTCGACTTGGAGCTGAAGACAGAGGCAAGCCTTCGCCATGCTCGTACATTGCTTGCAGCAAAGCAATTCAGCCAGGTTTGTGCTTGATATGGATATATCCTTTTGTGGAGCTAAGTTCTATTTCCAAAATATAAGTTAGAGATGAATAATAATGCAATTTGTAGTCATTATTTGATTAAAAGTTGCTATAAGTTTGAAAAGGAGGGCAAACAGAAGCTGATTCCAGGGCATGGGCTTTCTGAAGCATATTCGTCATCACAAAAATTTTAATTGTCATGCATATGTAAAATCATGCAATATTTGAAAACATGCTAATAAAACTGGAGTCTGTCAAACATCGAGCATAAGTGATTTGAGATTTCATCAAGTATTTATCAATAGTTTGACAACTTACGTTGTCACTGTCAGCAAGGCTAGAGGCTACCAAATGATATTCATTGTGAACATACTGATTGATTTTTCTGATTTTGGTGTTGTTAAATTTCACAGCCATTCGCCAGGTCCTTAATTTCTTATACTAATCGATATATTCTTGTAAATAAGAAGTATTTTGTGAAGAGAGGTAATTTTCCTTCTCATTTTCTATGTTTTCATTGATAAGAGTAGGACCTATTTATAGTTTACAAAGAAGACATAAGCTAGGAAAGATATAATTACCAGGAATTTAGTTCCTAATTTACAGCTAATATTGACTAGAATATTAGGGAAATAATTCCTAAATATCATCAGCTAGATATTGAGAATATAATTCCCTAATTTTCTGCAATCTACACTCCCTTTCAAGCTGGGGAGTATACATTGTAAAGTCCCAGCTTTGATGTAAACTTATCAAAAATGTCTCTTGGTAGTGCTTTAGTAGGAACATCAACTAGCTGGTCCTTTGTAGGAATAAAATGTAGTTTAATTGTTCCTCCATTGACCTTTTCAGCAATAAAATGTCGATCAATTTCCACATGTTTGGTTCTGTCATGATGAACCGGATTTTTGGCAATGCTGATAGCTGACTGGTTATCACTTTGCAACTCGAACTCTTCAAATAGCTTGAGTTCTAGTTCTGCCAACAATCTTTGTAGCCACATTCCTTCACAGATTCCCAAAGCCATAGCTCTATACTCAACCTCAGCACTGCTTTTGGCCACCATTGGTTGATTCTTGCTCCTCCATGTGACTAAATTTCCCCACATGAATGAACAATAACCACTAGTTGATTTTCTGTCAGTTAGCTCACCAGCCCAACTGAATTAGTAAATATTTTTTTGTTAGTTTATCCGAATTAAAGAGTTAGTTTTGTAAATAAACTCTAGTTTAGTAGTTATATTAATGTCCCATACTTAAGGGATTAGAGTTAGTAGTTAAATGTAACTAGGACTCCTAATGTAACTAAAATTCCTACACTTAGAGTCTTTAAATTAGTTTGTAACGATGAATTATGTATGAATGAAAATTACAAAATATTATTTTGTTTCTCTATATGGTATCAGTCTAATGTCGATCCTCTCTAGAATTTTTTTTCTGATGGATAATCAAAATCAATCAATGTCGAGTGAGGTGCAATCCTCAACCTCTACTGTCGGTGTGGCAGATTTTTCTGAAGTAACAGGTGCGAATGTTACTTGTCACAGATTTGTAGGCACCAATTATCTTGAATGGTCCCAATTTGTTAAGATTTTCCTTGTCAGTCGAGAAACTCTAGGGTACATCACTGGCAAAGTTAAGAAACCCTTTGATGATGATTAGGGTTTTGAGAAGTGGGCTCAAGAGAATGGCAGTCATGTCGTGGCTGCTCAACACAATGTCTTCAGAAGTTGGATTTCAATTTCTTCTCTATGAAACATCAAGTGAAGTTTGGAATGCTGTTAAAGACACCTACTCGAGTACCAACAATAATTTTGTGTTGTTTGGTATTGAGAGCAAGGCTTCAAATTTCAAGCAAGAAGGGATGAATGTTACATAGTTTTATACTGCTTTAACAAATCTATGGCAGCAAATAGATTTGTTTGAGGCAATTGAATGGGAAACTGTCAATGATTTTGCATTATACAGGAACATCACTACACAAAAGAGGATTTTCCAGATTCTAAATGGTCTTAACAGAGAGTAGGACCCGGTCAAATCAAGAATTCTTGGATGCAACCCTTTACCCTCTCTTAGGGAAGTGTTTTTTGAGGTCAGGCGAGAAGAAAGTAGATCCTACATGATTCAAGATGCCCCTATTTTTGAGAGTTTTGCCTTGGTTACTCAAACTTCCTCTGCTCCAAAAACGAAGGGAAGGATTGTGTGCGATTACTGCAAGAAATTAGGTAATTTGAAGGAGACTTGTTGGAAGTTGCACGGCAAGCCAACAGATTGGAAACCATCCGCCCAGAGGGTTCCTAGGGAATCATACTCCAATGCAGTCACCACTAATTCAACTAGTGGTTTCACTAAACAACAAATGTTAGAGTTGCAAAAGCTGTTCATCAAATTTTCATGGATAGAACCATTAAATTAAAAAAATAATCAAATAAATTCATAAATTTCGGATATTCGGATATTTGATTTTTTCGGATCAGATACAGATCGCTATTTAAGAGATCTAAATTTTTTGGATATCCGAATTTTCAGATCGTATCTGGTATCCGAAAATGAACACCCCTAGGTACGGGTTGACTATCTTTGACCAGTTTTGATACGCTTTGAACTCGTATCGAAACAAGGAATTCCAGAGACGAAATGTTTCGGAACGACACTAAACTATTTCGATACGTCCTGACCCCTAGGCTCAATTATGCTTACCCGTATCGAAATGCCATCATCCGTTTCGATATGGCCTGACCTGTAATGACGGATTCTTGCTGATTTTTATTCATTTTAGCATATTAAACAATGTCCAAATACAGTGAAACTTTACCCACAACATTATGACCATAAATTCTATTAGCATGTTAAATTTTAGAGTCATGAATTAATTTACTCGGTTTTTACCTTTTAGTGCCAAAACATGCATTTAAGCCATTTTTAAGTAAACATAACAAATCATTTAGGGCACTTTAACCACATATAACATATAACTTTTATACACATAAACAAAACACCATCATCAACTACTTTAACTACTTTTCCACCATTCTAGGAGTTCAAAGAGACAAAGGTACTTTACATTAATCCCGTGGTAACTTGCCAAACTTCCAGCTAATCCTGATCTTGATCCGGTACTTTTTTTTATCTTGAAATGTATGAACAATGAATGCATTAGACTTACATAGTCTAAGTGAGGTAGTCAATAACAATGAATGCATTAGACTTACATAGTCTAAGTGAGGTAGTCAATAACAATGAATGCACTTAGTATATTTTCATGCTTTGATGACATTCATAAAATTAAGTAAACAATGATTTTGGCATGCTCTTCAATCATGTTGGAACATAGTATCAATAATCAAATCACCAATGTCAATATCTCAATATCATGACAATGCAATATCAATGATCATTTCATCAATGACAATATTAATAATTAATTTTCTTCCTTGGATCGATTTCAACCGTATTTGCTACATGAATTCCACCATTACACCGACGATGAACAATATGGTCCAATATTCTCCAGTACACCGTTTTGACCAACACAAATCACATCCATCCACTACACCGTGTAATCTCCGTACCACTGAGCTCATGAATTCTATGGCATGCCAACTGTATCTAATACTTCGATCCCAAGGCTCGATAACCATAGTTCGATATTAATGATTCAATGACAATACTTCATTATCAATGATTCAATGACAATAGTTCGATATCAATATCAATGACAATAATTCAATAGTAATAGCATCGTTTCAATAATTACAATTTCCATGGTAATTAGCAATAATTCGTGGCAATGATTCTACATGTCAATGCTTCAATGGTTCCCATGACAACAATAACAATGCTATGAACAATGAATTGATGCAATACTTACCAAACTTACCCATATGGTTTTCAATAATGCTTTATACAAACCCCTTTAGTTCAATAGTTAGCAAATCATATAAAATCAATAACGGTAAATTCGGAAAGGCTCCTCGCCTAATTCCGAGACTCCGACTACACTCACCTCGATAATCCTAAGCTCCTAAGGCTTTCAGATGGTGATCCCCTTATTTTTAGCTTTCGACGGAGATGATGGATTAGTATTTTCGCCTTCTTGAACTAGGAAAAACGATAAAGCATTTATTAGAATCAAAATAGCAATATCAATACTTGAATAGACATTAACCATTAGGCAAAACTTAACTTAAAGCTTGAAATTGTGCATTCAATAGCTGAGAGAATCAATGATTAACTTAGGGCTTTCACTTGCCCGATCAATGACTATGAATTGATGTTCTTAGATCAAGAAAAACTTAAGCTTACGGCTCACAATAGAGAGGTGTATGTTGAGTTTGGTGGAGAAGACAACAATGGAGGTGTGTGCTTGTTCTTTCAAAGTTAAGAGATGAGGATGGGTTTCGGTGATGCAAAACAAATATTAAAGCTTTCTCTTTATTCATTCTAAGGAACTTACAACATCAATCATTACCCACCTTACCAAGGTCCAATGAAAAGGTTTCCTTCTTCCAAAGGAAAACTTAAAATAATATTTCTATTATTTCTTTATCTTATCAATATTAGGCTTATAGATGACTATTTGTCATCCCTTTTTAATGATATTCACGTGAGGAGGGCAGCAATAAACAGGTGAATCATCACCTTATCCTTTTCTCTAAATTTTCCTTTAACTATATTCGAAACAGGGGACCCGTTTCGAAACGAGTGAAACCGTATCGAAACGGTCAAGCAAAAGTTCAAAAGTTAGTTAAAACCGTTGGAATCATATCAGAACACCTACAATTGTTTCGAAACGCCTTAGTTAGACCGTTTCGGTACGAGTCTGACTGTATCAAAACGCTTAGTTCAAAAACATGATTTTAAGCACTTCCAATGAGGTTCCTAACTACGAATGAGTTCAGTTAAGATCTCTAACAATATATTCTATAGCAGGGATTCAATATATTAATATTTAATATCAATACTCTGATCATCGGAATCCAATTCTGACTAGACCGATTTTCGGGGTGTTACACTTTGTATTAGTTTGTAACGATGAATTATGTATGAATGAAAATTACAAAATATTATTCTGTTTCTCTATATTTTTACTGATCTGTCTTCATTCTTCTTGGAGATTAAACCGTGTCCAGGGGTCTTCTTCAAATACCTTACGATTCTATACACAACTTCAAGGTGCTTTTCTCTTGGATCACTCATATGTTGGCTAACAATATTTACAAAGAAAGCTATGTTTGGTCTAGTAAGAGACAAATAAATCAACTTTCACACAAGTCTTTGATACTGCTCTTTGTTGTCAGGACTACCCAACTCTTCTTTTCGTAGTTTCAAACTAGCCTCCATTGGTGTTTCAGCTGGTTTGCACCCTAACATTCCCGTTTCTGAAAGCAAATTAAGAACATATTTTCTTTGATTTATAACAATACCAGCTCTAGACCTTGCTACCTCCATCCTTAAGAAGTACCTAAGGCTGTCGAGCTCCTTTGTTTCGAACTCGGTTGAAAGCAGGTTTTTCAAGTTATTAATCTCACAAGTAACATCACCTGTAATAATGATATCGTCAACATATACAATCAAAATTGATTTCTTTTTACCTGAAGTCATTTTTACAAACTGTGTGATCTGCTTAACACTATTTGTACCCATTTTTTACAATGACTTTAGTAAACCTTTCGAGCCAAGCTCTAGGGGATTGCTTTAGTCCGTACAATGATTTTTCCAGCTTGCAAACAATTTTCTGATCTTGTTTCATTTCTAGAGGAATTTGCATGTATACCTCTTCTTCTAATCTTCCATTTAGAAAGGTATTCTTGATGTCTAGTTGGTGAAGTTTCCAGTCCTCGTTATTGTACTCAGCTAAGGATAACAACACTCTTATTGTACTCAGCTTGGCTATTGTGGCAAATGTTTCTTGGTAGTCAATTTGATAGGATTGTGTAAATCCCTTGGCCATCAGCCTCGCTTTGTACCTTTCCATGCTGCCATCAGACTTGTATTTGATCGTGAACACTCATTTACAACCCACTGGTCTCTTCCCTTGAAGAAGATGAGTCAGAGTCCACGTTTTATTGCTTTCAAGTGCACTAATTTCCTCTTCCACTGCTTTTCTCCATTTAGGATCTTTTAGAGCTTCCTCTATTGTCCCTGGAATTTGAATTCTATCAACATTAGCAGTAAAGGTCTTGAATGAGGGCATCAAATCTCCATATGCAATATATCTCTGTATGGGATGATTTGTGCATTTTCTTACCCCTTTCCTTTGAGCAATAGGTAAATCAGTTGTATCAACAAGAGGAACATGAATTTTATTCTGAGATATGTCCATACCTTCCAAATGTTCTGAGGCTGTAGGACTGAGTTCCAGCTCTTGACAGTCTCCAGGTTGTATAATGATCTCTTTGGTGGGCTTTTGTCTCCTTTTATATACTCTAAGTTCCTTTTTCTCAAGTTGCTCCGATTGGGTTCTTTGAGGAGTTTGTGGTGAAGTAGGAATAGGAGGTAGTATAGTTTCTGAAGAAGAAGGAGGTATAGGTTCTATAGGAGGATTAATAGAATCATTGGGTATATGTACAATGGGTTGGAATATAGGCTCTGAAGGAGAAGGTGGTATAAGTTTTGAAGGAGGATCAATAGGATTAGTGGGTATAGGTATAATGTGTTGGTATATAGAAGGCTGAAATTCATCCAAAATATGAGATTCTCCTAGACTCTCCCCTTGAATCTCAGGTTTTGGGTGATAAGGTTTAGTTTCAAGAAAAGTGACATCCATGAAAATGTAGTTCTTTTAGTGACGAGTGAGTAACACTTGTATCCCTTCTTAGTGGAGGAATAACCTAAGAAGACACACTTAAGGGCTCTAGGATCTAGTTTAGAATTTGAGGGATGATGAGTATGAACAAAGATAGTACACCCAAAGACCCGTAAAGGAAGATTAGACGAAAGGGGTTTAAAATGAGGAAATTGTTTAAGGAAGACATCTCGAGGTATTTGAAATTTTAAGGGTTTGCTCGGCATTCTATTGATGAGATATGTGGCAGTAAGAACAGCTTCTCCCGAGAAGAATTTAGGAACATTAGCAAAAAATAACAAGGACCTGGCGACCTCTAAAAGATGTCTATTCTTTCTCTGGGCTACCCCATTCCGTTAAGGAGAATCAACGCAAGAGCTTATATGTAGTATCCCTTTTTCTTGAAGTTAGGATCCTAAAGATCTAGTGAAATACTCACTGCCATTATCACTATGAAGAATTTGAATTTTGCTGTTAAATTGAGTTTCTATCATATTTTGAAAATTTTTAAACACTCCCAGTTTCAGGTTTTTCTCTCATTAAGAAAGTCCAAGTAAGACGAGAATGATCATCGATTAAGGTAATAAACCATCTAGAGCTATCTTAGTTTTTTACTCTTGAAGGGCCCCAAATGTCACTATGTACAACGGAAAAGAGATGAGAAGATTTGTATTGGGATGGTTTATATGTATTTTTTGTGTGTTTAGCAAGGGGACATATGTCACAAGTAAATAGTTTTGGACTTGTATTAAGAAATAGGCTAGGGAACATTTTTGCAAGGTAATGAAAATTGGGATGTCCTAACGTGTAATGCCATAGCAAAATGTCTTTAGAAAAATTCAAACCGGTATTTTGGAAACACTTCGGTTTAGGTGAACAACTTGAGTTGACTTGTCTATTTGGAGATGGTTGCCCTTGAAGGATGTAGAGTCCACCACACAACCTAGCATTGCCAATCACCTTCCCCGAGTCCATAGCTTGAAATTCACAAATATACGGAGAGAACTTAGTAGTGCACTGTAAATCAGTAGTGAGTTTACTGACAGAGATAGGGTTGCAAGCCAATTTAGGGACATATAGTACAGTTGACAATGCAATATTTTTAGAAATTTGAATAGAACCACTTCCTTCGATGGATGACAAAGAACCATCTCCAGTCTTGATGTGGGATGTACAAGTCAATTTCTGAAAGTTTTGGAAAAGTGTCACATCTCCAGTCATATGATCAGACTGAATCCACAACCCATGTTGTATAATTATTATCGGCTGAATTTGTAAAAAATGTACTGCCTTCATGAGTCGTAGAAGCCACATTGATTTGCTGAAAGGCTGAAGGTGGCTGTAAATTATCAACAACAGTGGGCTGCTGGGAGATTGAAGATGGCTGAAAATCATCAACAACTGTAGGTTGTTGAAACCTGTTGAAAGGTTGGATTTTGCCAACAGCAGTGGGCTGCTGGAGTTTGTTGAAAGGTTGACATACATTATCTAAAATTGTTCCCAAACTAATTTCAGAGATAGAAGATGTATACATCTCACAAGTTTTGGGATCTAAAACCTAAGCTGATACCATATAAATAACAAGTATTTTGTGAAGAGATGTAATTTTCCTTCTCATTTTCTATGTTTTCATTGATAAGAGTAGGACCTATTTATAGTTTACAAAGAAGACATAAGCTAGGAAAGATATAATTACCCAAAATTACAGCAGAAATTTAGTTCCTAATTTACAGTTAATATTGACTAGAATTTAGGGAAATAATTCCTAAATATCATCAGTTAGATATTTGGGAATATAATTCCCTAATTTTCTGCAATCTACAATTCTGATTGTTTCTGGATTTCCATTTATTCTCAATTATTTGTGCAGGCAGCAGCTGTGGCGCACTCCCTCTTTTGCATGTGTTACAAATTCAATCTTCAAGTTGAAAGTGCCGCCGTTCTTCTTCTGCTTGCTGAAATTCACATGGTATGATCATGCATTTGACAATTATACATACAATTTGAGATGGAGTATAGCTAAATTGAAATTTAACCATATATAATACTATTATAAACTGTAAATGTATTGCTTGAAGATATTTTAGACTTGTTATGGCTTGTGTATTTACGTCCAACTCCATTAACCAAGGAGAAATTGAACACCGCACTTTAAGGCATTCTCTTTGTGTAACATCTTTTTCAACATAGGTATCCATCATTTTGTGCTCATACCATCCCTTCTACAAGCATTTATTTACTATTTCATCTTTCCCTAGAAATCAACAGATTGTTTTATATCATCCTTATATCTGTTATATGTGTCCGAGATGAGTACCTCGGGGAATACAAAATTGATTATTGTATCGTAAACTGGACCATGAAGTGTTGATATTTGCTTTATTTGGTGTCGGTAGAAATCAGGAAACGCTGTCGTGGGCCTTCCCTATGCATTAGCAAGCCTTTCGTATTGTCAGTCATTTAACTTGGATCTTCTCAGAGCATCAGCAACTCTTACACTGGCTGAGTTATGGCTTTCACTTGGATCCAATCATACGAAGAATGCTTTAACACTGTTACACGGTGCTTTTCCAATGATTCTTGGCCATGGAGGTTTGGAACTCTGTGCTCGGGCCTATATCACAGAAGCAAAATGTTATCTCTCTGATCCAAGCTTCTCAGGTATTATTTAATCATCCCCTTCATTGGGATTTATTCCTAATTTTTTAAAGTAGAGCAAGTGTGCTATATTTTTCTTTCCTTCCTCTTCTTCTAAGGTATCATGAGATTGTGATGTAGGAAAGGTATATCATGAGTGATTGAGTTCATGACTTGTTAGATCGACAAGTATTTGGTTTCTTTACTTTTCACCAATATCGGTATGAATTTTGAATATGTAATTCGTCTGATCAGGGGTTAAAATCTCAGTATTTCAACAAATACACAATTATTATTTTAAAGTATGGACTTCCTTTTTGTAAAAGACACCAACTTTTAGGATCAGATGAAATTGACCTACCATTTTTTTTGCCTATTCCTCCATTCTCTTTTTATTTGTCAAGCTTGTTTGAATTGAAAATGTTGTATACTTCTCCCACACTGCACTAACTTGTTGAGTTTCCTCATCAGTTTCCGACAATCCAGAGCTCGTGCTGGATCCCTTGAGGCAAGCTGCAGATGAGTTGCAAGCTTTGGAGGTTAGTTTAGTTAACTTTTGATATGGAATGTGTAGATTCGACTTCATTTTGGAATGCTCAGCATTTATGAAACAAGAGCCTATGCATTTGATTGAATGTTAAGTGTATTCATATGATCCATAATTGGGTACATAAAGTTTGCTTCTGCTTTCATAGCAAATATTGGCATTGTTGGTAATGGGATGGACCTTGTTTTGGACCTCAGTATCATGAATTAATGGCGGAAGCGTTCTACTTGATGGCCATTGTCTATGGCAAGCTGGGGAAATTACAACAGAGAGAAGAAGCTGCATCTTCATTCAAGAATCACATCATCACTCTTGACCATCCTCACAACGTGGATGATCCGTTCCTCTCTTAAAACAATTAGAGTAGGGTAATCAGGTATTTGCCTGTTTCTTTATGATGAATTAATTATGTATGGCGATTAAATTTTTTGATTGCTGACAATTGGATGATCTTTTATTTAATACAAGTGATCAGTACAAGATGTTAATTGGTAGACTAATTGTGTTTGGTGAAAATTGGGTGATTTTAGCCTTTTAGTTGATTTTAGATTTGCGTTTGGTAGGGATTCAGTTCGACTCTATAATGATCAGAAACTTGTCACCCAAGTAAAATGAAGAACAGATTATGCTCGCTATTGTCTTTTTTATCTCATTTTTAATTTTTTTATTAAAGATAAACTATGATGACTCACAACTTGTATTAAATTATGGTAATGATGTTAGAAAAGTTGCGATTTGACAATTTTTTTTCTTGAAGTAATTAAACCACCATACTATTAAATTGGATGTAATGTGACCACCAGCCGTTAGAGGTTAATGGTAGTGTGATGTGGCAGTTAAAAAATAAGAGTATAATTACATATTTGGTCCTTGTTACTTATCCACTCTATCAATTTGGTCTTAATTTTAATTTAATAAAATAAATTAATTATGTGGTGATACGTGTCACCAGATTGGAGGAAGAAAATAAAAAGAATGAGCATCTTGCTCCTGATAGGATTCAAACTGAGGTTGTCTTAGAAAAAACATGTAAGCTGATCACTAGGCCAAGTCATCTTTGTGATGTATGATACAAAACCTAAACTTTAACAGATAAAAGACTCCAATGGAAGAGGTATGCAATTTTCTTTCTCTCTAAACACCATTCTCTCTCCTACGTTATTTATCGGCAGCGTTTCCATTTTAGTTCCAAGTTTTAAAGACCTTAATTCTTTTCACTGCCCTGTGAAATACCATTGAAGAGAAGGAGCTTTGTCTACTGAGAAGAAATTACAACATTCTTTTATAGTAATCATGCATTGTTCTTCCACTTTCACAAGCTGCGGTTCATACATATTCCCCACAATCATTCCTGGCTCCAATGGTTGAAACCAGTGATGCTCATTTGATGAATCCGAAGATGAAGAAGATCCATTCACTTGAAAACAAGAAGAAGCTGGTGACATCAACAACCGAGCATCATCATTGCCACACAAATCATGGTCTTTGATCTTGTCTGAGAATTTCTCAGAATCTTCTTTGAGCTTTGCTTTCAGATCTCTCAACTGCAATTTGAGCACAAAAATCACATTAATCACTGCAAAAACAAATGGGATTTCATTTCAGTAATGAACATATATAGATTATAGACCTTTGCAGTTAATGCATCATTCTATTGTTGAAGATTGTTATAATCAAGCTTAAGAGCATCCTAATTTGCTCTAAGAACACCATAATCTTTCTCCAGCTCCTTAGTCTTCCAACGGGTACGTCGGTTTTGGAACCAGATAGCTACTTGTCTCAGTTGCAGCCCTAATTCTTCAGCTAATTTAACCTTCCTATCAGGCTCTACCTTGCTTCCCACATTGAAAATCTTCTCCAATGCCTTGACTTGAAGCATAGATAATCGCCTTTTCTTCTCAGTAGCTTGACCATCTTCTTCTAATCTGTCTTCTTCCTCTAAACCATCCAACATTGCTTGGAACTCCTTAACATGGTTTGTAGCACAAAAAGGGAAAAAATGGAACTTTAATCCCAACAAAAATGGGGTCTAAAGTCTAAACTCTAAAGTAATGGTTGAATTTCATGTACCTTGAGGTGGGGAAATGGAGATGAAAGCATCCATGGTGAAAGCTAATAACAGAAGGAGTGTTCAAAGTTTCAAGCAAATTTGGTGCATTGCATCTCCATTAATACAAATAGGGAGCAGTAAATATGTATTGTGACACTGAATGGTGAAAGCTGACAAGAATGGCAAAAATGTTAGTTTGTGCACAATCTTCTCTAGGATTCGGAACTTTTTGATTTTCTGTTTAAATGTGGCACCATTCTCTGTAAAACTTGGAACTAAAATAGAAAGGCTACAGATAAAAGAATGTGGGAGAGAGAATGGTGTTTGTGTTTGTGGAGAGGGAAAATTGTATACCTTTTCTATTGGAGTCTTTTATCTGTTAAATTTACGTTTTGTACCATACATTACAAAGGTCCACTTGGCCTAGTAGTAAGCTTACATGCCTTCATCCAAGGCAACCTTGGCTCAAATCCTACCAGGAGCAAGATGTTCCTTTTATTTTCTTCTTCCAATATGGTGACACGTGTCACCACCTAATTAAATAATTAATTTATTTTATTAAATTAAAATTATGACCAAAATGATAGAGTGTATAAGTAACGAGGACCAAATGTGTAATTATACCCCTATTTTTTTAACTGCCACATCACCTTGCCATTAACTTCTAACAGCGGATGGTCACATTCCATCCAATTTAATAGTATGGTCGTTTAATTGCTTCGAAAAAAATAAGGTGGTCAAATCGCAACTTTTCTAATAGTATGGTGGTTATTTATGTAGTTTACCCTTAATTTATAGGGTAAACTACCCCAGTGACCACCCAACTATTGACCGCGACTTGTTTTGACCACTCAATTAAAAAAATTCAAAATTCGACCACCCAACTATTTAAATAACATATTTTGACCAAATGCCGTTAAAAGCTAACGGAAAGGTGATGTGGCCGTTAAAGTAAAATCTGTATGATTATACATTTGGTCCTTGTTAGTTACCTATTATATCAATTTAGTCTTAATTTTAATTTAACTAAATAAAATTAATCAACTAATCTAGTGATAACACGTGTCGTCACCTGATTGGATGATTTTAATCTAATTTTTATTTTATTTTTAATATATTTATTTTCCTCCAATCAAGTGGTGACACGTGTCACCACTTGATGGAAGGAAAATTCAAAAATAAAGGGGAAGTGCTTGGCATAGGGTTTAAACCCACAACCTCATGGGTGATAACCCATGACTTTACCACTACACCAATCTATTCTTAATGAAATGAATTGCACCAGTTTTTATATATCTTATAATGCAGTAAATGCTAGGGAATAAAGAATTAAAAATGGTTGCAAGGATACTCGAACCTAAATCACTTGGGATGTGTAAAATCATACAAATCACTTAACCAATTCAAATAATTAATTTAAATATAAATATATTTTAAATATATTTAACGTATAGTTAAAGCAAGATTTAAAATGAAATTAAATATATGATTTATATATTTTTAAACTAAATTGAATATATAATTTTTATATTTTAAATTAAATTAATACATTTATTTAAAAAATATATATTAAATTTAATTTAAAAATATAAATATTATATATCTAATTTCATTTTAAAACTTGCTTTAGCTATACGTTAAATATATTTAAAACATATTTATATCTAAATTAATTATTTAAATTGGTTAAGTGGTTTGTATGGTTTTACACATCTTAAGTGATTTAGGTTCGAGTACCTTTGCAACCATTTTTAATTCTTTATTCCCTAGCATTATAAGATATATAAAACTTGTGAAATTCATTTCATTAAGAATGGATTGGTGCAGTGGTAAATTCATGGGTTTTCACACAAGAGGTTGTTGGTTTAAACCCCACGCCAAACACTTCCCCTTTATTCTTTATTCTTGGAGGAAAATAAATATATTAAATATTAAAAAATAAAATAATAATTAGATTAAAATCATCTAATCAGGTGACGACACATGCTGTCACCAGATTGGTTGATTAATTTTATTTATTTAACTTAAAATTAGGACTAAATTGATATAATAGGTAACTAACAAGGACCAAATGTGTAATTATACACATTTTACTTTAACAGCCACGTCACCTTTTTGTTAGCTTTTAACGACCGGTGGTCAAAATAGGTCCACTTAAATAGTTGGGTGGTCGAATTATGAATTTTTTTAGTTAGATGATCAAAACAGGTCGCAACCAATAGTTGGGTGGTCACTAGAGGTGGCAATTGGGTCGTTCGGTTCGGGTCTATCTAGAATCGGTTTAGGTCGGTTTGGGTCTAATTCGGGTCTGTGATGAGTCGGGTTCGGTTTGGGTATTGGATCGGGTCAAAATCGGATCGTTTGTTTTCGGGCCGGGTCAATATCAGATCAGTCGCTTTTGGTTCGGGTCAAAATCGGGTCGTTCGGGTCGCTTTCGGTTCAGGTCAAAATCGGGTCATTCGGGTCGATTTCGGGCCGGGTCAACATTTGAATTTTCGGGTCAATTCGGTTTGAAGTGGGTTTAGGGTTTGAGGTTTAGTATTTATGGTTTAGTTTAGAGTTATTGGTGTTTGAGATTAATTCTGATTTAACTTGTTAATCTATGCATTTGAATTTAATTAAATATTTAAATCAAAGCTTCATGTATCCATATCAAAATTTTGTGTATAATTATATTAAATCAAAGTTTATTATATGTAGTAATAATAATAATAATAATAATAATAATAATAATAATAATAATAATAATAATGTATGAAATGAATTAATTTATTAAATTTATGATCTAATTGAGCTAACTAAAATCTAGAAGCATAAACCAAGAACATAGTTAAAATAATTTTAAAACTAAATGTGAAATTTCAATTAAATTAATCTAAATTAAAACTCAATTAAATTAAGAAAAAAAGAGAGAAAGACAATTGGTAAAAATAGAGAGGGAAAAGACAAAATTTTGGAGAGAAATAAGCCACTAATTTTTTAAGCTAGATTGAAAAAAAAGAAAAAGACAATTGGTAAAAATAGAGAGGGAAATGACAAAATTTTGGAGGGAAATAAGCCACCAATTATTCAAGTTAGAGATTAATTACTTTTTAGGTCATGTTGCATTTAAAATGTTACATTTTAGTACTAATATTCAACTTTAAGTTTTAGTTTAATTTAATTTAGTCACAAGTATCCCCACAGTTTAGACTTCGAATATAGAAATCCCCTCCCCGTAGTGATATTTAGTCTCTAAAAAACTACTTTTAGTCAAAATTAACTAATCTTTGTAATTTAGTCTATTAATTTAATATAATGATATTTTTGTTCATTTTAATTTCTAAGATTTAATTTTTAGCCAAAATTGACCCCTATTTATTTATATGGTATAATTATGAAATTGGTCATTGGACTCTCAAATTTCTCCACTTCCAAATTGTCAATTTAGTCCACAATTTCAGTTTTATGCTATATTTTATGGTAAGATTGTAAAAATTGTCTCTAATTTCAGTTTATGGTTTAGGCCTTAGTGTTAATGGTTTATGGTTATTGATTTTAGATTAATTTCTATGGCTTAAAGGTTAATAGTTTATGTTTTTATGGCATAGTGTTAATGATTTAGGGTTTATGGTTTAGTTTAAGGTTATTTGGTTCATGAGATTAATTTCTATGGCTTAAGGTTTATTGTTTAGGATTTATGACTTAAGATTAAATATTGGGAGAGAAAATAGTACATTAAAATTCTAAATTTAAAAATTAGTAGGGACAAATTTTTTATTTAATTAATATTTAAACGTAAAATGACATAAAATGTTATTATACCACAACTTTGACAAGAGCAACAGTCTCTTCCATGGTATAGTACAAAAAGATAATAAAACATACTTATTTTATTATTTAGGGTAAACTATACCGTTGATCACCATACTTTGGTTAACGTATTAAAATGACCACCTTAAAAAATCGATTCAATTGACCACCCAAACTATTAAAATTGGATCAATGTGACCACCAGCCGTTAATGGGCTAACGGAAGGTGATGTGACAGTTAATAAGGACCAAATTGATCCAATGTGTGATTATACCTTTAATTTTTTAACTGCCACGTCACCTTCCGTTAGCCCATTAACGGCTGGTGGTCACATTGATCCAATTTTAATAGTTTGGGTGGTCAATTGAGTCGATTTTTTTAAGGTGGTCATTTTAATACGTTAACCAAAGTATGGTGGTCAACGGTATAGTTTACCCTATTATTTATTATATTGTTAAAAATAGATAATATTAAAAATAAATTATTCATTTATTTTACCTTAATTTTCGGGTTAAAATCGGGTCGATATTCGGTTAAGCTTTCGGTTTGGGTAGCATTCGGTTCGGGTCAAATCGGTCCAACAAAAAATTTCGGTTCGGTTTCGGTTCAGTTTAGTTTATTTTGGGTTTCGGGTCAACTTCAGATCATCATGTTCGGGTCAAAATCGGGTCTCGGTTCGGGTTTCAGGTCAAGTTTGCCAGGTCTATTGGTCATTGGGTAGTTTACCCTTAATTATATGATCCAAGTTAGACCTGGTAAATTTGACCCGGTTTGATTTACCGGACAAGAGACTCGATATATACCCCAAACATTATGGTCTAAACTTACCTGAATTCGAACTAAAATCGAACCGAACCAAAATTGGTTCGAAGTTTACTTAATCGAAAATCAATCTGAACCAAAAGTAACCAGAACAAAAAATAACCGAAATTGAAATCAACATGAACTGAAAGTAACTCGAACTGAAAGTAACTCGAATTGAAAGTAATCAGGATTGAAAATAACTCAAATTTAATTTGCCCAAGTCTGATCCAAACTGAACATCAACCTAATTTTGATCAGATAATTGAGTCAAAATGAACGGATAAGTTATTTTTATTTATTTTTTAGTAGTATGATAAATAGTAAATATGTATATTTTATTCTCCTTTTTTTTATTATATTACTGATTAGCAACTAAATTTAGTAAAAATTTAAAGGTTTATGTTGGGCTCGAAATCGATCAATCGAATCCTTCAAGAGAGTTGAATTTGCTTCTCGAATGAATTGGCTAAAATCGAAAAATAGTGGAATGAGCTATTAGCCGTTTATGGCCGTTGGGGATGGTTTGGAGCCATTGGGGATTGATTTTCCAGCAATAAATGCAGTTTGGGCATCTTAGTATTGGTATGCGGGATTTCGGTATCGGTACCTACCTTAAACTAGAAAGAGGCGTTACACAATAAATGCACTAGGTACCGATACGCGATAGTCAGTATCGGTACAGTCCCTCTCGTATCTGTACATTTAAGCATGTACCGATACGATGGCTACTGAAAATCTGAAACCCTTGGAAATTAAAAGGGCGTATCGGTACATGTTTGGCCGTATCGATACAGGCAGCTCAATATCGATATGATGACATTTGTACCAGTACTCGCCGTTAGTTTTTTTTTTTACGTTTTAGCTATTTAAAAATATTTTAAACATGTCAAAAAAGCTTTGAAAAACTTTCAAACATATTTTTTACTTTAATTGACTTTTAAAATATTTTTGCAAATTTGTTTAAAGTCCAAAAACATTTTTCATTTAAGTTATATTAAAATCAAGAATCTCAACAATCTCCCCATTTTGATATAATAAAATCACTTGAAAAATTGTTTTTGAAATTTCTCCCCCTTAGAAAAATAATTTTAGAAAAAGAGAATGTTTTGAGAAAATATTAAAGCCCCCCCCTCTTTTTAAAATTGAATTTTTCGAACCCATCTCTCCCTTTTTTGTTATATCAAAAATAGTTTCAAAACAAAGTTTGAAATCACATTAAGGTTCAAAACACCAATTGTTGAAAGGTTGATACCAATCGAAGGAAATTGAGTACAAATTGATAGAAAATACCAATTGCTGGTGTAAAAAATAACAATAGAGAATAAGATAAATCTTTTAAAATTAAAAGCTCCCCTTTAATCAAAGCATTCCATTTAAAGATTTTGTTCAAATTTTGACACTCAAGAGATTAAATTTCACCATTGAATCAAATCAATTAAAATCACATGAAATTTAATTTATCCAAGACTTTTAAAAACTTTATGCAAACATATAAATGAAACAATGTGACTCATATGCATAAAGCATCATAAAATGTCATGCACTTGTAAATATAAATATGCAATGATGCATGAACATTTATCATCAAAATAGGCAATCAAATGATTTATAATCAAATACATTAAAATTAGAGATTTCCCATCTTCTTCACTTGTGTGACTAGAACATTTCTATATTTTTTTGCTTTTCTTGCAATTGCTCCAATACACCTACAAGAGACATTTACTTGATTTTTAATATCCAAATTGCTTTGAATTCTTTGACATTCGTTTCAATGTCCCTAGTTCCCTTAGGAACCCATACATGTCTAATCCTATAAGTTTTCTCTTTTTATAGACCCATACACCTTGATGCAGTCTACAAAATACTGATGTACCTTAAAATAACCCTTGAACATGGCTTAGTTTTTAGGAAAAGTTATGATAGAACATTAAAGAATTTTACTGATTCTAGCTGGGCTGGAGAACTAAATGACAGGAGACAGTGAGCGGTTGTTGTTCCTTTATTTGGGGTAACCTAGTGACATGGAGGAGCAAAAACCAATCAATGGTAGTAAGAAGTAGTGCTCAAGCTGAGTATAGAGCTCTAGCTCTCAGAATTTGGCTAAAATATTACATTCAAAATTGAATTTTAACTATAGCAAACAAATTGAACTTCAAAGTGATAGTCAATCAACCATCAATATTGCTAAAAATTCAGTTCACCATGACCGAATTAAGCATATTGAGATAGATAGACATTTTATCTAAGTGTAAAGTGCTTAAAAGTCTTATATTTTATGCCCATTTTAGCTCATATTGTTGTTGTTCTTAAACTCATTCTAGTTCATAAATAGGTTTTCATGCATGTTTTATAGTATCTTTGCTTCTCTCAGCTTATTACAATGTTTATGATTTTTTAGAAAAAAGATATTGTTTTCGGTTGCATTTGCATTACAGGTTACAAGAGACTGCCGCCAGAACCCGCTATGGCAGCATGGTACAAGAATGAGCAGAGAGGAGGAGAAAGAAGAATGATCACATCCATTCACACAGGACCAACCATCGCTGCAGAGAAGAAATGTACTGATGTAGTTCAAAGAATAGCCCGCAGAGACAGACCGCCGCCAGCACTGCCGTCGTAACGGCACATTAGAGAATGACCAAAAGGGAGTGCGATCTGAAGAGGAGAATTTCATGAATCAGTAGAACCAAGTCACATGAAGAATAGAGTCTATGAGCATCCAGGGATAACGTGAGAAAACCCAAACAAGGAAGAAGCTTGCAGCCCAAGAAAGCCCAAAAGAGGAGTTATTTTGGAATAAAATATTCAGACGTTCAATTGCATTTAATTCCAACTCAACTTCCTCCTAAAGAGAGATTTCTTCCCCAAGTAGGGTTTTTACATGTAACCGCCTATATAAAGGCAAGGCTTGACCAATTGGAGGACACGAAGAGAGATTAGGATTTAGAGTTTATTTTTGTGTTTTCTTTACTTCCATTATGTTCTAAACTTTCCTTAGCGTTAAGATTGTTTTGTTTAGTAGTTGTGAGAACGATTGTAATTAGTTAAAGTTTTTGTTATGCAATTCAATTCAAGGTTTGTTTATCATATGTTCTTAATCTTTGTTTGCAATAGAATCGAGAGATCTTTGTGAGCACATCAATTTGTTTCAATTCGAGAGAGTTAAACTCAAGAAAGGGATAAGCATGATACCCATCAACTAAGGTGAGAATCAACTTAGCTTAGAGATAAGTCTTGGTTTAAGGCGGCTAAAGAGGAACGTGGGAAAATTGTTGTTCAACATAGGTTTACGCTGAGAGGTATTGTCAAATAGTGGGCATCAACAGTATTCGGACTTAAAGATAATTTGGAATCAGATCAGGAAGTTCTATCGAGCCTTGTAGGCCCGTCGTGGCAGTGTTCTATCCGTCACCCGCCGTAGCAGAGATATCGACTTTGCATTACAAGACTTTTACGAGTTCAACGCAGTTTCACACTACGACACAGCTCAATCTGACCCATCTTCTTATTCTGATTTCTCAATCCTTTCATTATTTGTTTTCTTTAAGTTTATGCAACTTTCTCAAACCAATCCAATTCAATTGTGTTTTTACTTTTCCTTGTGCAGGAATTTAATCACTGAAGCAGCTTCTAATCTTGTGGAGACGATATCTTAAATACTATAACTTGACAGAAGTGTACACTTGCACTGGATTTAGAGAACTCCTTTACGCTCTACACTAAGAAAAGGTGAACAATGGAGGACTCGAACTCAATTTTGTACCTACTAAAATTTAACTAGCTGATGTTTTCACCAAGGCCCTTCCAAGAAGAACCTTTGACAAGTTTACATCCAGATGAGACTCTACAACGTATACAATACTCACCAGCTTAAAGGGTGTAGGTTGTTAACGTGTAAATAGAAGATTTTTACTTTGTAATTGTATTAAGTTAGTAGTTTAGAAAAACTTTTCTTGCTTTTCAGGGAATTTTTAAGCCTTTGTTTTTCTATATTTAGCATTAAGTTCATTCACTTTGATTCATACTTTGACATTAGAAAGTCAACCTAGAGCTTCCCTAAGGTTTCTTAAGTTTATAGAGTGCACGTAACATGTGTTTTTAAGGGCTGCATCGGATTCATCATTAAGTTCAAAACATAAATCTCTTAACACCTTGCAAAGCATCAACATAGATTCATCATAGGAAGTCATGATCAATGCAACAACAATTTTAGAATCAAAGGAATCATAGAAAAGGGATCCTATCAGACATATTAGGCTATTTACAAGTTCTAAAAAATTTAAAATTTTACATAAATTCAACCTAATTTATATCAGGGTATGTACTCCCCCAAACTTGAGAAGAACATTGTCCCCAATGTAAAAAGCAAAAGCAAAACAAATCAAACAAATGTGCAAATGCATATATGAAAAACTAAACTAAAATAAAAGATAAAAAGCAAAAACTAACCCAGGGAGTTATTGGGTTCAGTTAGATTTTGTTGCTGATTTTGCTGGAAACCTGAGGGTTCAGTCAGATTTTGTTGCTGATTCGATCCACCAGAATTGTTGTTTCCTTGATTTCCCCAAGAAAGGTTACGATGCTGACGCCACCCTGGGTTGTAGGTGTTCGAGTAGGGGTTTTTGTTCCTATTGTAGTTCCCCACATAGTTGGTAGACTCGTTGTTTTTTGGGCACTCTCTCAAATGATGGTTTCCTTCACAACGAAGACAAGTAGATGCAGTCTTTACTTCCTTCACCTCATTAGGACGTTGGAAATTCTTTAGCATATTCTTGATGGTTGATAATTGAGCTGCAACTGAATCATCTGCATCAAGATCACGTGTTCCTTGAGTCTTCCTCCCCATTCCTAATCTCAAAGAAGGAAATTGGTAGTCATTGTTGGCTATCCTATCAAGGATGTCAAATGCTTCTTCGGGCGACTTGTCCAGCAAAGTTCCATTTGCTGAAGCACCTAACATCATCCTCGTGGGAGCATTAACACCATTGTAGAACATCATCACTTGCGTCCAATCATGAAAACCATGATTTGTACATTTGCGCAGCAGTTCATTGAATCTATCCCAACACTCGTATATCGACTCGTCATCAGCTTGACGAAAGGAAGCAATATCATTATTTAGTTGGGTGTTCCTATTGGGTGGATTATACCGCAAAAAAAGCTTTTACACAAGTCTGTCCATGATTCTATCAAATCAGATGGTACTCCACCCAACC
This sequence comes from Hibiscus tridactylites, assembly GCA_958450335.1. Taxonomy (NCBI): domain Eukaryota; kingdom Viridiplantae; phylum Streptophyta; class Magnoliopsida; order Malvales; family Malvaceae; genus Hibiscus; species Hibiscus tridactylites. The sequence goes on along the minus strand of OY288292.1, from coordinate 11,190,457 downwards.
ACTCTCGTGCTCGATCACGCAATAAATAAGGGAACAACTTCAGCTTCAACACATCTTCATGCACCCCTTGCTGTCTAAATGAGTCAAAAACCTCCAAGAATGAACGGATGTGTTCTCTTGCATCGTCATGAGGCTAGCCACCAAACTGTCCAATCGAGTTCAACATGTTGAACATCACATGTTTAAGCTCGAAGTGGGCTGCCTGAATATCGGGAGCTACAATCCCAGGGTTGAGATCATCCAAGATCAGATTCAAATGATTTCTAATAGCTCGTGGACGAACTGCAGCTCCGCCATTTGCTGCAGCATCATGATCTGCCTGATTATCAGTGGGTAATCCTTGGTTCTGAGCTCTATGCATGATTCTGAGAGCTTCTTGTATACGCCTTCTTTGTCGGAAGAGATGTTCAATTTCAATAATTATCGGTAGTACGGGTTTGTCGGGTCTTCCTCGGGCCATGCTCCAGCACAAACCTAAAAAAAGACAATCAAAACAACAAATAAATCTTTACAAAAAGAGAAAATAAAATGATGCAAAAACTAAACCTAAAATGATCAATTGCCAATCCCCAACAACGGCGCCAAAAACTTGTTTGCGCGTGTAAGGTACTATAAATGGTACGCAAATGGTGCAAGTATACACGTCGAACAAGTAGTAAAGTGATGAGTGAGTATCGTCTCCACGGGGATTGGAGGCATTTTATTGTTTAGTTTAAGCACGCAAAACAAGATTTAAAAGTGTAGATGAGTGGGTTGATATGAACAGTAAGGTGAAATGCTATGTCTAGCTCTCATGAAAGGCTAACACCTTCCAGCTTATAAAACTAGAGTGAACTGAATAGATCGCAATAGTCCTCACACGTACTTGAAACTCTCTATGGGATGACAGGCTGGGTTTACCAGGGAATCCTATGTCTAGCTCTCATGAATGGCTAACACCTTCTAGCTTATAACATGCTCGACGGGGTTTTTCTAAAATATCTCTAGCTAGAAACCTGATAGCTAGAATGCTATGGCAATACCTCTCAGCGTGAACCCTAACAAGCTACTTACCGATGAGGTTCTACCCTTTTTAGTCATTATAATCCTTCCCTTATCTCTAAGGTGAGTTAGGGTTGTGCCTCTCAGCATCCAACCCTATTGCCTAGGTAGATCTAAGCATAACTCTCTCGACCATTAGGCTAATCTAACACCCAAGTAAAGGCTAACTCTCGAGAGCTCTTACAAACTTAGGGCAATAAAACAATAGACAAAGCATTAATGAAGCTTGGAAATATAACACATCCATTAAGAACTAAAACATCATTATCCAAAGAAAACCCAAGCCACCTAAAATTAGTTCATGGCTGGGTTTAAAACATCTATCATTAATCGTTTCAAACAACTAATTTTCAGAATATAAATTTTAAAGCAAAGAACAACAAAGAAAAAGATTCTCTCGTGCCGCCTTGGTCTGCCATGAACCACCTTAGGCTTGATGTTTCTCTCAAAGCCAACAAGATCTTCCCTTTGGAGCTTCAACAATAGAGGACGCAATGAAGGAGAAGAAGAAGGAGTGTAGCCGCCTTAGCTCTTCCCTTTCATAGCTCAAAAAGCACCTTTTCAGCTCTCCCTCCAAAGTAGATGTCTTGTCCTTTATATATTGGGGGCTCCTAGGGTTTTGTGCCCTAAATATTCCTTGTGTGACCCAAAGAATATTCCCTAGGTCACATGAGTGGCACAACTGGCTGGTGGAATCACGCGTGGGGGCTCTCAAAATATCTTCTCTTTTTGTCTTTTCTGCTCCCAGAAATGCGTCCAGAATGCCGCATCATTTTTCCTTTGCCCTGCGTCTTCCCTTTGCTTACCTGTACAACACCATACCAAAACGAACCTTCCTCAAGCAACACCCATTTCATCAAATAGAACATAACAACCAAGCAACACACCAAATGCAACTATATAAACTAAATGCAACCTATATGCCACGAAATGAGCTTGAAACCAACCAATAACCTAAGTAAAAAGTCATAAATTATGGTCATTTTATAGGGTTAACAGTAGGGACAATCGATTCAGCATAACACTGGTAGCCAGATCATTCTCTCTAGTGTAGTTGAAGAACGGCTGGAAGAACTCTGTTAAGACATTAAGCAAACTGACACACAGTGAATTAGTAGTCGTGGTGCTGAATGGTGTTGTACTAGCCACAAGCCCCTTAAGTCGGGTATCTCCTTTCGGAGCATCCCTGTAGAGGCCTCTATTACTAAGTCGTCTAGGTTAGTTTAAACTTGTGTTTTTCACATAATGCAATGATCAGACTTGGGAATAGTAGGGTCGTTTTTGGCTAGAAACCGTTGTTTTATTCACAATGGAGTCATAAGTCATTTTTCCTACATCAATTTGCCAACCAGTCATTATGGAGTACATGAGAAGCATCCTCTTGGCAGGGATCGTGGAGTGGTGTCCGGTGGGTCCCATTCTTGTGTTCATGAAATGAATCTAATATTTAGGGTATGGCTTCAAGTCGACCTGTTTCATATTCTTGTGGTTGGTTGACTATCATGTCCATGTAGTCCCCAGAATGCAAGGTCTTGTAACATTTCATCATGGGTGGAGTTGGTGGTCGTCGATGCAAAGTCCTCATGGTCGTCTTTTACTTTATCAAGGTTAAAGAAAGAATTGATTGAACCGGCGAAGAAGTTTACCATTTTCCCCTGGACGAATGCGGTGGTATCGTCAGTTTTGGTGATGTGCGTATAGAACTCGTGAACCTAAGAAACGTTAATCCGCCCAGGCTAGTTGATAAACTCTTCCCATCCATGGGTTTCAATCATAGAGTGAATGTTGTCATCGAATTGGGTCATGTGTACGCTGATGAACTCCAAACCGTCTTATGGTAGTAATTTTCGGTTCTAGAAGATCTTGTAGTGTGTCTCCATCTCTGGATTGTAAAAGAACCAGTAGGGATTGATTTCTTTTATGGCCGACGTGGTACGGCGAGAAGTTGAGGCGAAAGATTTCCAGGATGATGTTACTCCAACAGGTTTAGAGGTTATTGGAGAGGCACTTGCACTAGCGCGGATAGCGATTCTTGTTTTGGCCATGTTTGAAAGCGAAGAAGAAGAGTGTCAGGATTTTAGTAAATGTTGAGAAAGTGAGGAGAAGGGAAAAATCACGGTGTTCTCAGGGTTATGAAGGGAAGCAAAATGTCTGGATAGCGTGGTGAAGGAGGGAAATGTGGTATAATTGTATGTGATTGATGGAAGGCTTGTGACGGCAAGAGAAAAGTGTGTAGGGTAAAGTAGGGTAGAGAAGACTAGTATAATGATTATAAGGGAATGATGGTAATTGTGATAGCACATATTTCTCCCCCTTTTCCAAGGAATATCCCCTTCGATCAAACGCTATTTCCTTGATTTATGAAGAACCCCGCAAATAACCTTGTGAGATAACTACCAAAATTATTAAAGAGAACTTAGTCCTAAAAAAGAAACGAAACTAGTATTACGGAAATTGAAATAAAAGGGATAAGATGAGGATGTGCTAATTATCCCATTAAAGAATCTCGGATTTATCACGGAGGATTGGTGCTCTGTTGAACATTGTCAACAATTGCAAACTTCATTGAGTTTTCCTAGACATTGATTCCAGAATCGTGATGAGGCATAGTCCCATGAAGTATTCGAGATAAAGCAAACGTTCTCATCGTGCCATTTGAAGATTTCTATTTCATCTACAGCTCTAACAATTGGATTGAGTCTTGGATGTGTTGTCAACGAGCTGCCGTAATTACCTGCAAGCAAAACCTCATACATGCATAGAGTAGGACTTATGTCCTTTAAGTCAGAAATATTCCATCCAAGGGCTTTTGTATGTTGAGATAACACATTAAGCAATTTAGCCTCTTTGTCAGGTTTTAAGCAAGCAAAAATAACATTGGGGAGTTGAATATTTTCCCCTAAGAATGCATAGTTTAATTCTGTGGGAAGAGATTAAAGATCAAGTACCGAGTAATGGTTTGGGAGATTTTAACTTAGCATAATTCAATGGTTCAAAAGTCATACCTGGTCCGGTGAGCACAACAATAGGTTCTTCAATTTCATCCTCACTTGTTTCTTCAGCTTTTTTCATGGCCTCATCAAAGTCAGCTTGCTCTGCAATGGTAAGCATATTGCTGCAGCACATCTCATGCAAACTTTCTTCAACCAAGGCTTCTTCAGTGTTGATAAGCTGGTATTCTTCATAGTCATACACGTACTTGAGTGTGTTGAAGACGTTGAATGTGATCATTTGGCCATTCATCTTCATGGTGAATTCACCTTTTTCACAGTCGATCAAAATACACTCGATAGCCAAGAATGATCTCCCAGAATGATGGGAGCATTCTCATCAGCTTCACACTTAAGGATGATAAAGTCTTCCGGAAAGACAAACCTATCTACCTTTACTAAAACATTTTCAATTCTTCCCCTGGGTCAGATTTTAGATCGATCGGCCAACTGAAGGATCACTAATGTGGGTTTTACTTTTCCAATCCCTAGTCGTTTGAGCACGGACTTCGACATCAAGTTAACACTTGCACCAAGATCACATAAGGCATGACAGGAATAATTGTGGCCTATGGAACAGAAAATGGTGAAACTGTCGGAATCCTTCATTTTGGGTGGCAAATCACTCAACACAACTACACACTCACCCGTAGTAGTAATAGTTTCAACTTCACCTACCATCCTCTTCTTTGTCACGATCTCCTTAAGAAACTTTGCGTAGATTGACATCTGATCAATGGCCACCATAAGTGGGTCATTGATGAGCAATTGTTTGAGCATGTCTAGAAACTTCTGGTACTAAACATCTTACTTTTGAGCTTTCAATCGTCGAGAGAATGAAGATGGTGGTCTGGGCTCATTGTGTGGTTTACTGGATACAGGGGCATCCTTTTCTTTGTCTTCCTTGCCATCAGTAGCAAGGTCACTCACTGTATCAGACACTGGAGCTGGTTCCTTAGGTGCAAGAGCATCAATGGATGGCTTGCTTGAGGTGGAATCTAATGGAGAGCCTCCCCTAAACTTGGCTTCTATCCTTAGTTGTGTGCCACTACGTAGAGTGATGACATTGTATTACTCTGCATTAAAGGTCTTAGTGACTTCAGTATCACTAGGTAATCCGCCACGTGGTCGTACTTTCAACATCTTGGCAATCTACCCAACTTGTGTCTCTAAGTACCGTATATAGGCGGTGTTGTTTTGCATGACCGATTGCTGGTTTTTTAACATGGCATCATGTTTTGTGAGCATATCATTGTGGTTCTTCAAATAGGATGCTTGATTCTGCATAATAACTCGGGCAATTTCCATAAAATTTGTATAGGAATCATCAAAATAATTAAGATTGGAGTTAGAAGCTCCATGGTTCTGCCTATGAGTCTTTTGTTGGAATTTAGGAGGTTCATTTGTGGCATTCTGTTGTGTTCCTAAATTGCCTTTATTTCCTCCCCAACCAAAATTTGGATATTGCCACCACCCTGGGTTGAAGGTATTGGAGTAGGGGATGTTTTTATGGTTGGTGTTCCCTACATAGCATCTAGATTCTTGTCGTTGGGGACACTCACTCGACTAATGTTCCACATCACAATGCTCACAAGTGTATTACACTACCTTGGCCTCGCGGACATTGGATAGTCCTTGCATGTTCTTGAGCAGGTTGGTGATGGTGGAGAGTTGGGCTGCTACGGTCTGGGAACCATCCAGCTAGAGTGTTTTAGATGCCTTAGGGCATGACCTCAATCTCCCCCTTGAGAACTGGTAGTTGGTGTTGGTTATCTGGTCAAGTATCTTGAAATCCTTGTCAGGTTCTCTGTCGAGCAAAGTACCATCAGCTGACGAGTCAATCATTATTCTTGTAGGTGCATTGACGTCACTATAGAACGTCATGACTTGTAGCCAATCATGGAACCCAAGGATCGAGCACTTGCGTAGCATGTCTTTCTATCTATCACAAGCCTCATACATAGATTCATCATTATATTGTTGGAATGAGATAATGTTGTTGTGTTTTTTATTGTGCACGTTCGATGGATCATATCAGTGTAGAAATTTTTTGCACAAGTCATCCAAGGATGTAATGGATCATGTGGAACAAGTGTTCAACCATGCTCTGGCTCGATCTCACAAAGAGTAAGGAAACAACTTGAGTCAGAAAGCGTCGTTAGGAATTTTCGGTTGTCGGAAATAGTCACAAACTTCCAAGAAAGCTTGAATGTGCTCTCGTGCATCCTCCCTTGCAAATCCACCCAATTGTCCAATAGTTTTGAGCATGTTGAACATTACGGGCTTTATCTCAAAGTGAGATGTCCCAAGATCAGGCACAACAATCGGTGGATTGAGATTGTTGATAACAGGCTTAACGATACCTCTAATGGGCCTTCTAGGTCAGGCAGGTAGTGGATCCTCCTATCGTTCTTGGATATTATTTTAGACCACTCCAACAACTCCCTGTCCATCGACTGGGTGTACTCCTTGGTTACACACATTCTCATGGTCTTCCAGCTCATTATTGTTCACCGTATTCTTTTTCTCTCGTAGTAAAGTCTTCAAATGTCTTTCGATCTCTGATATGTATGAAAAAATAGGTTCTATGTTAGACCTTCTGTTCATGCCCTAGAACGTACCTGAGAAAGAAAAACAAAAACAAAAACTAAAATTAAATGCAAATAAAATAAAGTCATAAGTGCAATTACAACGTAATTATCAATTGTCATTCTCCGACAACGGCGCCAAAAACTTGATGCTTGTCGAATAGTGATGCACTTTAGAGCAAGTATATTCGTCCTATCAAGTAATAAAGTAATAAGTAGAGTGTCGAACCCACGAGGATTGGATCAATAACTACGAAGTTATTATGATTAAGAATGTGTTTGCAAGTGATGGTAGTTGTAGATTTAAGTAAAACTAAAACAATTAAACTAAAGATAGCTATGATTAAGACGAACAACTACAGAAAATAATAGATAATTATGGAGGTTGGGATTATTGCTAAGGATATATGCTTGATTGCTTTTTACAATGCTATAGCGATCGACAATACGTGTTTGCGTAAATCGTTAAGATCTTTATCTACTCGACATGAATTTCTAATGAAATTTTAATTCTCTCGATGCCTAGAAGTTAATAATATTGAAGCTAAGGTAATACATGTCTATGTGAACCCTAACAACACTATTATTTGTTTAAGAACTCCCTTTTAGTCGTTAAAACCCTAAAGTTATGTCTAAGCCGGACTAGAACTAAGTTAACAGTTTAGCCCCACTGTTCACGTTTGTATAACCTAACTCTCTTGATATTAAGTCACAGATCAATAGTTAAAAGGTCTGTCTCGATAGCTCTTACAATATCTACGCATGAAGAACAATGAATAGAATAGATTAAGGGAAAAATAACTATAACATTATAATAAAGAAATCAAAACACAAAATCTTGTGAAGCAATAATCCCAACTAAAGTATTTAGCTCGTGTCTGAGCCTAAAACATCCATAACGAAAATATTAAGTACTGGCAGTTTATCAAGCAAGGAAAAGAAAAGAGTCAAGCGTCCTCGACAAACTCCTTCAATGCTTTCCAACAGTGTTGCATGTCTCCCACTCCGTCGACTCTCTCGATGCTTTTGTCGTGAGGAGATTTCTCTAGCTTCCACTCTGGTGGTTCTCCGCTAGCTTTAGACTAGGATTGTTGTATATAATTGCGCTTCCCTTGAAGTAGCGTCCAAGTCTCTCTTATATAGGTGGTGAAACTAGGTTTAAGAACCCTAAAGTGCGCGCGGGTTCATTAAAGAAGACCATTAATTTCCCGCTATCTTTATTGTTCCGTATCTGAAAGAGAGTCTACGTGGGAAAAAATAGATTCATCTCTAACTCTTTACGCCTCGTGAGCTCCAGCCATGAGTTCTCTACTCCTCCACTCCAGCACTCCTCTAGCATTCACTAGCATCCTGCACATGCACCACAAAGTACCACATTTCCCGTAAAAAGTACTAATATATACGACATTAAAGTACATGTGGTGTAACTCCCTATCTACATGCAAATATGTACAATCTAACCTAAATGCAAACTATATGAACTTAAAAACATGAAGAAAAAAAAACAAGTAAAAAAGGCATACAAAATAAATCATTTACGCACTCGTCAGTTCACACTAGAACAAGAAATATGTCTAAATTTCATCATAGAGGAATGATTAGTTGCCTTAGGAACAAGGACCAAAGTAGTACCGTTGAATTTGACAGCTGCTGAAAAAATAGTTCATAAAATCATTTCCAACTATGTTCCACGCTTGTTTGAAAAATCAGGAAGCAAGGCCATCACCATTTTGCTCCAACATAGGCTGTTTCATCTTTTATTTACCCACTGGTTTACACATCTTCAAAAAGAAAAAGTGACATTCAATAATCCTTTAACATACCAACCGAGGAACCACCAATGTCAGTATTAGGATTACCAATCAGTCTCTTGTAGAATGCAACAACCTCTTTTGCAATCTTCCATCTTCAGAATTAAGCCTTGGAATAAACTGTGTATTTTGCATGTGAAAATATTTAGTGTTCTGATTCCCAACAGATCCTCAACTTTTTCCTATAGAAGCTCTCCTTTGCTGCCAGAAGGTCTTGTAGCTCATTGTAGACAACTTTTTCTTAGCTAATAGCCTAATAACCACATAACATTACCATTACCTAAATTTTCATATTTTATCTCCTCTAATTCACCCATCTTCGCTTTCAATTTCCTTGAAATGCCCCCACATTTATCAGAGTTAAGCTACTTCAACCTCTTAAGCTTGGAAAACGGATTATTTCCCAAAACAGACTACCTCTATGATTCTTCAACAATCTTTAAGAACTCTGGATATCTTGTCTAGAAAGTAAAGAATGGAAATGGTTAGGAACTGAGTTGGATCTTCTGTCGGACAATGGAGCCAAAATCTTTACTGGAGAATGAGAAAAATTCATGATCCAAGAAGAGTTAACCACAACCCTGTCGAGTTTTTTGTTTATCCCTGATCAATCATTCTTATAGTTTAGAAGAGAAGCAGGTTTGTAGATCTCTAATAACATTATTTACTCCCCATGTAATCCTTTGGTCACATTATAGTCCCCAAATGGTCTCATAGCCTTCTTCTGTCAATTCCCAGATAATGTCTTGATAGTCTTTAAATTTTATATATTCTATCAATTTAAAGTAACTCATCAAATATTTGGATTAAATACTAAATTTTCCATCGCCTTTTTTTTCTTTTGAAACTTTGATTCAGTTCAACTGTTTTAGTTATTTCAGACCTTGGGTCTCGAATATCATGAGATTCCATTCAGTGTTTGACTGAATCCATAAAATTTCAATTTTGGAGTTTTAGATTTAGAAAAATTGTGTTTAGAGTTTCAATTTGAGATTTCAAAAATAGATCTAAGATTTCAACTTTTTTGGGATTTCAATTTTGGATGCCGGTGAAAAAGGGGGAAAGAATCTCCATTAATATATGCATGATGACGATTGTCTAAAAAAGATTAAATTGGTATAATTTTAAATATTACTCCCTAACTACGATGGTTAAGAAAAAAAATTAAACTAACGAACCATCAATTTTTAAGTCATATGAAACCCCACATAACATCATATTATTGCAGCAGCAAGGGTAAGAAAAATGTCATGGTCAAAGTGAACAAATAAACCCTATAACAACAACAGCAAAAAGACCCAATTTGTTAAGTGGTTACAACTCAGTGAGTTTATAGGTCATCTTTGGAGCCTACAGCAAATTTGGCTATGAAAAAGCCAATTGTATCAAGTGGAGATGAGGGATCAAACCTTTGAACCAATTCCTCCTCTCCTGGTCTCAGCCATTCCCTGTGTAGCATCCATATCAGTATATAAATCAACTTTCTGCCAAAATACAAAGCAATGTGTAACAGGGGATACTTACTCAACATATCCATCTGGAAATTCACAACTACCGACAAGACCAGCTCCTCCGATTCTTGGATGCTGAAAAAGAGCAAACATTGACAATAGAGCATGATTTTATGACATTGGTAAGACCTCATAAATCCTATCCAAATGTTAGTCAACTCACACTGGAGTTTTCCCAGCTTAATTCTATGAAAAAACTCGAAAGCTTTTTAATGTGTTGTAAGGTTTAAGACATCTTACCTGCGGAGCTAAAGACAGGAATTTGTATGTATCCAGGGCATACCGGACCAATGCTTCATTCTCACCAGGATTGATTGTACACCTAAACAACACATTACGTGAAAAAGAATTTGAGAGGAAAATAACAAAAATCAGTTTAACCCTTCCATCACTTGATAAACAAACAACAAAAGAACATGCGAAGTATGATAACACTAGAAGCACAAGCTACAAATCTCACTAACAGCACCTAACCTTAGAAGTTAGGTTCACAACTTTACTATCCGTGTCCTAAATAAAGACCCAGTGAATAACATCTAATTAGCTCAAAAATTTATTAGAGCCTACAACATTGTCAGGACTCAGAAACTTGTTTTAATGCATTTTGTAAAAAAGCACACACAGCCAATCAGAAATGCATGATGCAAGCAACATAAAACATTTATAGTCCATCATGAGAACAGTACATTAATAATTTATGAAAGCAAAAATATAAAATTGTCCCAAGGAAGCAAACTAACGTTGAGTACACAAGGACTCCCCCAGGGCGAACTAACTGAACAGCCTGATCAAACATTCTCCTTTGATACTTCGCATGCTTTCTTAATGTCTCAATGGTTTCCTGTATGCCAAAGAAAAACAACAAACAGTCAAATCAAATTCAATTAAGGGTTTCCAGTTCTTTCTATTAAATCAAATAATTTGAAGAACATTCAGTAGAAAAACTAAAAGTAATGCAAGTTATTTAATTTTTACATGATTCAAACTGAGAAAATGAGTTTATCTTTGGATAAGACTTTATTCCATTATCTGCTATCATCTCCTTGTGAACTTACAAATCTCACCTTAGAGGTGCATCTATTGTATGTTTTACTCAATCTCAACCCAACATCCCCACATTACTCTGACTCTTAATTTTTCATTAAGTATCCGTGTTCCACACTCATATCCTGCGCACATCCAGACAGGGGTACGAGGATATGACCTTTCAAAGATCCTCTAAATATATAGGAAAACTTAGGAAAAGTCATATAAACCTGTGTTATATACATATCGTATCAGACAGTTACACCCGAGTGCGAGTAATAAAGCAGCCTCCCACCTCCAACAAATAAATAAATGAAAATATAGAGGCAACATGTAGAAACAATAAATCACAAGCCAAAATACTTGTAGAAGGACAAAAAGACCGAAGAAATACAAAGCTTAATTATGAAACAGCAGAAACTAATGCTTACTAATTCACAAGTAACAACATGCCAATACCAGCATAGTTCACATATATTAACACCCTAAAAGGAAACAACTAGCAGTGTCCACACACAATGTATATTTTGTTTTTTATTTTATATATTTGCAACAACTGTCTTCAGAATAGTCCAGACCTTCTAAGACAGTATAAATCATTTCTTGAGTGAAGGGTATAAATTTTGTCCACTCTACTGATACTAAGCATGTGAATGAACATAATTTAGAATGCAGAAAGATTAAGGACAGAGATATGATCACTCTACTGATATATGAATGGGAATGAACAGAATTTAGAATGCAGTTGCATCACAGACATAGGTTCCATCACTCTATGCATGGGAATGGACAGAATGTGGAATGCATAAAGATTAAGGGCATAGATATTCATCACTCTACTGATACTATGCGTAGGAGTGGACAGAACTTAGAATGCAGTTGCATAACAGACATAATTTAGTCACTCTACTGATACTATGCATGGGAGTGGACAGAACTTAGAATGCAGTTACACCATGGACATAGATTTCATCACTCCACTGATTCCGTGCATGGGAATGGACATAATTTAGAGTGCAGCAAAATAGCCCGGAAGAACAAATATCAGTTTTTAACCAGTATAAACAGAGTGCCCTACCTCTCCAGCAAATAGCCGAGGTCTCAAACCAAGAGCAGAGCAAGGAGCGTCAAGAAGGACACGATCAAAGCTATTAGGAAGGAAGCCTTTAGAATTCTCAACTCTGCCACCCAGGCTTTGATTTCTCCCTGGGCCATTCCTCATTCTTCGCATGGTCTTCCTAATGTCAGCTTTGCTAGCATAAGTTCTCTCATTTGCTTTTTCATTACTAACTATAACAATGAGAATCAGAGACAAGTATGTAACTCTAACTCTAAGCCTTTTACTCATGCAAAAACGAAAATGGTAAAGAAAGCATTATATAACAATGAAATCAAATTTGGAAGATATAAAAGAAACTCATTTTCACAATTCTTAGCGAGAGAAAAGGCTTAAAAGTTGATTTCATTATCTTCTCAAACAATTTCACTTGATTCTAAATATAAGCATGCAATGCACATTTAAAGAAAATATAGCGATAAAATTTCATTGATGCAAAAATGTCTGAGTTGAAAATTTACTATTTGTTTAGTGTGGAAAACTTGAACCTATAATTTGATACCAGTCATTCATCCTTAAGCATGTAGGCAAATTAGCCATCCTTCCGAAGAACTTACAACTATAGATGCTACGCTAAAAAAATTATCCACGCAACTTTAGTTATAAAATATTGAATTTACAGCAACTCCGAATACAAACAAAGTTGATGCAAAGATTGACATGCTGAACTGAAAAATATTATTAGATCATAGTTATTGGGTATCAAACAGAAAAGAAATCAATAATCATGTAAGATAGTCAAATAGGTGGTTTGTTTTTTCCTTGGCAGGCAAAGGAGTGGCATTCCTGTCAAGAAGAATATAGAAAGCGGCCACTCAAGAGCCTAACACAATTTCAGCACTACCAGATGCTCCCATGCATGAAACCAAGGTTCAGTCTGCCCGTAGATGGATCTACATGACAGTACAATAAGATTTCTTAACATGAATAGGTAATACTATATCCAACAACCTAGATTGAGCTAGACAGTCCTCACATGAATCTCATCATCTCAAGAATGTTCTAGTATTTGAAGATAATGTGTGGAATACACATTCCCCCCCCCCCCCCCCCCCCCCCTTCGCCTCCACCTTCCAACATAAAAAAGAAAAAGAAGAAAACAAGCAAACATGTTCTCATGAACATTTGCCCGAATTTACATACCATTCTCCTTGCAAGTTGTATCAGCATTTGATCCTACAATGGTAGTAGATGGCACTCCATTCCCAAGAGGCTTTGAGTCAGACCTTTGGATCACTACATCATTGTTATCCTTGTTACAGCACAAAGTGGTCATATCACTTGACCCATTTGTTTTACGAACAGCTTTGAGAGCATCTAGTTTATATGTTGTTATACAAGTCAAACCCAACTCAGCTGCCAATTTCTGAATATCCATCACCTATAAATTAAGAAATTAGTATCCTAAAAACAAAGAAATTATAGATTCCAGATTAAAAAATAATACATCATCTCTGAACAGTTCATTAAAGAAGAAATTTTTTTATAGCAATCAAGTAACAAATAATACTTACATGCTTGTAATATGTATTCTGAAATGAGATCAGTCAACTATAAGGAATATGGAAACTAGCAGTATATCATATGATATGCTTAAGTGAAAGTAATTGATAAGGACCGTTCAAAGAACTCTACCATGCACTTTTCTCAAGAGGATTGAAAGTCAAATGTCAGATAAGTTGACCAGTAAGTCCTGCAAGAGAAACACAAGGTTGGCTAGTGTTTCTCCCTTAGGGACCCTTCCATTGAGAGGTTCTCTCTCTAGAAAGAAAGGACTTTTGGCAAAATGAATGCTTCGAGAAAAGAGATATCCTATCTATACTTGAGGGTAGGGGACTCCATGGAAGACGGGGCAAAAAGGAGGCTTGAGGGAGTAAGGACACTTTCTGTCAGCCCTAAGCTTTGAACTAAGGCCCTTACTACAACTTCATTAAAAGGTCAAACAAAGCCATAGAGATCATGGGCCACATTCAAGCTTTGCAGCAGTCATGGAAAAGGATGAAGAGGAAACTATGCAATGAACATCATGTTTTTCTTAAGATGAAAACAGACATAATGATCGAGGACTGGAAGTCAAGTGGAAGTGGAAACAAGCCCCAGGGTTACAGGACTCATGGAAAAAATTCTTCCATTGTCACATTATTATATAAATAGTAGCACCTTATTATGAGATCTATCTGCTGCAATGACCTCCCCTTCATCCTTCATAAGTATAGAAATTGCAGTTGTCTTCCCTCCTGGTGCTGCACACATGTCTAGTATCCGCTCACCTTTCTGAGGATCTGAGACAAAAATAAGAGCACATGCAATGAACATGTCATGCAAAAATTTCACAATTCACAAGCATGCATGTGAAGGAAACCTCAAGCAAAGAATACTGAAGATGAGAAACCAGACAATCCTTTTAGAGGGAAAAGATTAAAAAAGGAGACAGGTCTTTCATTTTCCAAGGATTATATCTACACACCTTCGAGAATCATATTTCAACCAAAAAAATGAAAAGGGGCAACCATGCACTCAATATAAACAAAACAATCTACGGTACCAGCAGCCAACTATTTTTCATACTACATTGAATAGCCTAAAAGGGTACGATATGAGTCATATGACTCCCTTCAATATCTATAATATTGCCTTTGTTCAAATACTTAACGTCACAAAAGCTGGTGCAGACAAACACTGCTCAAATGCTACCCTTACATAACAACCAAATATAAAATTTAGGTGACTTAATGAACTCCTCGTTGGAAAATCTAGGACCCAGTCAAAGACATCTTAGTGGTTCTATTTTTTATAGTCCGTTTTTGTCCATCCAAAACGCATAGAACTTTTACCTTTTCCAGTAAGAAAAATTCCACCCTCACCGTGGTCTAAGATAAGTGGGAAGCATTAGTAGATATAGAGGAAAGTTAACTCTTTCTGTGATGAGAGGAAACCATTTTTATTGTGGGAGGATAGTGAACTTGTTTTGGCAAACATCATTAGAAGTAATAATTAAAAAATATTGCTCTACTAACTATTTGCATGTTGGCTAGCATGGGTGACAATGTTGAAACTTCAACCTTTCTGATGAGTAATCACCACCCTCTTCTGATGCAAAAACTTTCTGTCGGCTTAATTTATTAAAAAGTAAACCACACCAGATCTCAATATGTGCACCAAGGCAGAAAGTTTAATTTATTGAGCTTGGCGCACATATTGAGATCTGGTAATGAAGAAAGAAAAAATCGACACAATGTTCTGATTCCATCCCAATGAAGAAAATTCAGATTCCAAGGCAGTTAAAGCATGTTATATAACAAAAAGGTGTTCCAACCCACTAAAGTTTCCTTGATATAAAATTGAAAAGAAGAAAGAAAGAAAGAAAGAAAGAAAAATCCAACCCAATGAAGAAAATTCAGATTCCAAGGCAGTTAAATCATGTTATATAACAAAAAGGTGTTCCTGCTGTTACCAGTTCAAGCACAATAACATCCACCACAATATACTTCAGCGCCTAATTTAAGTTCCAGGGACCAGAACATGTACAAAGCACTCCATAATAGTTCAGTATAGAAGATATTTCAGAGCTTAAGATAACTGAGAAAATTGAAGAATCTAGCATCTAGATATATAAGATGGCATAGATTAAAAACAAAGGATTCCTAAATAAGAAACAGAACTTCTAAATAAGTGTGGATACCAAGAGCATGAGCAGCAACAATGCTCGGCAGGTTTTGAAGAAATATTTCCCCCTCGAGCACATCTGTAAAAAAACAAAAGAGAAGTACCAAGACCAATTCAAAATTCCAGAAAACATCATCCAGAACTTAAACATTATTCCACAAGTCCATTGTAGCATCTACATGTTTCAGATAATGGATGAATTGCATACCATAAAATGAAGGCAACTTAAATACTCGATTATTCATATCAACAGCAATTCCTTGAGAAGCACGAAAGATCCCAGCTCTTGACAACATTGTTGTTCCTTGACCGATGTATAATCCATTTCTCTCAAAGTAAAATGGATCTATAGTGTATCATAGCATATAATTCAAGAAATTTTAGCAGTTTCACAGCACTAGAAGAAACAAACAGTCAAACACAACCCATAAATACAATAAATGTTATACAAGGTAACACACATGTTTAACCAGACGAATTACTTAGTCCTTAGGTTTAATATGATGATCAAAAATATAAAAATGATTCATGATTCAATTCCTCCTATAAAAAATATGATAATCCCCAGTCAACAGTGCAGACAATTGAGCTTGGCTTTACCTTGCTTTCTCTTCTTATATCCAAATATCAATTTTTCTAGTATTTACTTCAGATTAGGTTACAGTACACTTTAGTCTAGATTAGAGAAATGGATTGGAATTAATACAGGAACATCACTCCTTGTGAGCAGGTGGTGCCATTATTATTCCTTGAATCCAGTCTTGAACCCTATATCTCTTTCCTTTTCCAAAACACCTAAATTTGGTAGCATCAACATTTAGACTCTCTTTCGAGATACATTAAGATAAAACAAGAAGGTAGTTTTACTTTTAACTAAACATGTACCAGATCAATCATACACATCCCATTTAAATTAATCCTTCCAACAAGGGAGGCTACAAATGTTCACAACAAGATCAATTAAATTAAAAAAAGAAAGAAAGATAGTAATATCCTTAATTTGTTAAAAACTTAAATAAATCCTAAATCTATGTAGAATCTACTTGCTAAAAACCAAAGGATCCAAATGGTAAAACACTGACATTAAAGCAAAAAGCATACTACTTACCTGTCGGCAGTCCCTGCAGAACAGTCCCACGTGTTATACCAAGTCCCCATCCACCATCAGGAGAAGGCTGCTCCACCGCAACTGAAACTGCAACTAGATCCCCTTCCTCAACACGAGAACTGCAGGCCATAACCCCGGGAACATATACCTAAAGATAAACAACCATGAGAAAAAAGGATCAATTTTAAGTTGACAATGTCAATGAGTGCATGATATTTTAAAAAGCCTCTGGAATCCTTAAGAAAAGTTGTTGATAACTTTTAAAGAGAAACTAAACCTCAATTTTAACTGTTACATAAAGAAGAAATTGCAGATACATAGATTCCAAATTTAAGAGACGGATAAAAAATGAACTCTTGAATTAGGCATTAGAATCAACAAGATGTACCTGAGCACCTCGAAGAACTGCTTCAGCACATTTCCTACTAACAAGTACCTCCTTGGGTGGTTTGTCGGGCAAATAACCATAATCAATAGCATGTGGTCCAGAACCCTTAACAAATACAACATATTCTAAACCCGGTATCTGACATTTACTGATGGACTCATGTTGCAAGCTCGATTGCTTCTCAGCCATATCCGAGTCAATATCATTACTTGCTTTAGTCTCTTTCAAATTTATGTCTTCAACATCATTTTGAGACCCCGGTTTTCTCATGATCTCCCCAAGCTTCTCAATGACGGCATCACTTGTGGATTTGAGAGTGTTCACTCGAATACAAGAATAGCAAGACGGCCGCCTAATCAAAAACCAACAATGCCATCACAAAAATGAATGAAAGATAGCACGAAACACTAATGGACTCTGTTTTTATCCTTTTAAAAGCTTTCATTTTGGTAAATGCCTTTTGGAATGAAATACCATTGAAAAAAAGGAAGCAAAAGCATATAGTAGAAGACAACATCAACATAAAAGTAAAGAAATCTAAAATGCAGGAAGCTAAGGAGAGAAGCGGCGTACGTTAAGGCTTTGGAGATTTGAGCGAAATGGGAAGAGCCATATGCGCTGATGAAGTAATCTTGGACTTGAGGGTTCCATCGCAATACGGGGTTGTAACAGTAACGCTCTGATGCTTCACTCATCTTTGCCTACATAAATCAAAGCACAAGGTATCAGAGAAATCATCTGTACATATAAAACAAAAGGACTGATTTCGGGTCGTAAAGTGGGTGCCTGGAAAGTTGGGTTTCGGAGGGTGAGAAAGGCTTGGCGGAAGGCTGCGAATAAACCCCTCCCTTTCTTCTTCATTCAATGAAGGAAGGAACCAACGTTTAAGCATCTTTGAGTCGACATTAAAGAAAAATGAAGAGACTTGAGGTGGGCTGGACCTGAAATTACAAGGCTCGTGTAAGCCCATACAAAGTTAGTATGGGTTTACTTTGGTTGAACTGGTTACCACAACATGGAGACAGTGTTGAACAACAGATGTGAGATTTCCATGTACCCAAATCATCAAGACACTACAGCTACAAACAATCCCAGCAAAACTTGGCAACACCAACCAGTTTCACAATTAGATTGAACACTTTACTTCTGTAGCCCCCTTATGTCTTTATTTATTTTTTTGTGGTTTGACGTGTTTATTTTAATTTGATAAACATGATTTGCAGTTTAATCATATTTGAAGGAACGTTTGTCCATTTGGTGAGCGTTAAGCTTCTGTCTGTCATCACTTTGCTATCAGAAAATACTTCCATGTTTGGTTCCATGACAGGAGAAAGAGAGCTTGAATAAGAGGGATGCAATAAATGCAAACAAAACAACAATACACATTGAAAAATCTGAATACCAAAATTCCTCAATACAAAGTAAAACAGTTTGATACAAATAAGAATAAGAAAGAAAAAAAAACTAGTGGATTTCCTCCTTGCGCAAGAGTTCAAATACAAGACCTACCCCAAAATTTCCTTTCTATTTTTGTTACAAGTAGCACTCCATCAAAAACTTTTCCTGTTGCTGTAAAATGCTTTAAACAAAGATTCTAAACAAAACTATCTGCATAAAACTTTCCAATGATGCAAGTTTCTTAGAAACATGCCTCGTGCAATGTAAGCTCTCATTCATATCATCCCAGAGTTAAAGACATGCAAACCTAGCAAAGCACGATAATGCCCTTTCTCGATGTCTTCTTCTTTAACCCGATGCAGGAGGAGGGCTTCGATAACAAAATCTTCCCAATCAATTTCTTCTTTAACCTGATTCCTTCTCTTTCTCTTCTTCCCAGCACAACCAACTTCGGAAGAGTTAAAATTGTCACAACCATCTGAAACAGTACAGGGTGGATCCATTATCTTATTGATTCGCACCTTAGCAGCATTTATCTTTTGCCTTCTCCTTTCAACTGCCTTGCAACCAGCAATATAAGAGGGCGGCGTCATATCTAAACCGACTTCTTTTTCCAAAATTTGTTGCAGAAGAAGCTTTTTACTTAATTCTGATTTCCCACTCCACCAATCCTCATATGCAAGAAGCTCGAGCCTCCTATTCTTTCGAACCTGAATCTTTCCATGTTTTCCTTCCAATTTATTGACATCAACCTCATTGGCAAAGGTTGTATAAATCAAGGACAAGCATTCATGTGAAAGCTTAAGGTTATCTACATCATTACCATTAGATGACCTGGTAAAATAACTTCTATTCCCTCCCTCAAAATACCCCCGATCACCATTAAAAATGTTCTCATCATCACCATATGTAGCAACTTTCTGCAAACACTCATGAACCACATCATCTATATCAAAATTCTCAACCCCCTCACCTCCTCCTCCAGGCACTTCTATGGACTTCAACTCCATATATCGAATAATAAATGGTGCATATTTGATCACATTTTTCACTGAAACATCTTTCCCCCATGGCAACACTTGAGCAACCTTGACAAGTGCCTCCAAGAGCTCCTTATACCTCGACTTAGTAGTAGACACCACGGCACGAACATTCTTTGCCGCATCCTCGATCTTCAAACTGTCCACCCCATTCAACTCTGCCACAAACGCCATCACTGCTGCCACCACCGGCAATGGCCTCCTCCCTGTGGTCAAAAACCACTTGACAGCACAATTGACCAAAAAAATCCCTTGTTTCATCATCCTCTCTTTCTTATTCTCATCCACATCGTTGAAATTCATATAATTATTCAACTCTCTTTCAAACAAACCGGCAATACTAACCTCGGGCAAGGTCAATTTCAGAAACTTAACGACACGAGCAATCATCCTACCTAATTCATAAACATCACAACCAACAACCTCCGCCACCTCTGCGGCCGGCAAAAACTTATTAGCTCTCCTCACAACAACATAAGAACAAGCACCGATTAGAACAGGAAACCAATCGCCATCACCGAATTCACCATCGGTGATCTCATCGATCATAGAAGTAACCTCAGATTCAGAATTAGATATTTTAAGACTGGTGGTGTATTCATGGATTAAGGCATTGGCTTGGAAGATTTTTCTGTCTTTGTAACTATAGAGAGAACCGGTACCTGCGTAGCCGATGTGGATGTTGGTGCCAGTAGGACCGCTGATGCCGCCGATTTGGGCATCGTAGTTGCCGAATTCGAGGACGGTGTAGCAATTGGAGCAGACGAGGCTTTCCGTCAAATCGTCGCGAATGGTTGAACGACTTCCGCATCTGCACGGCATTTAGGTTTTTGGAGTTTTACCAGGGGTGGATTTGAATGGAGATTGGGACTGATAAAAAAACCCTAAACTTTGAAAATATAATTAAAATAAAGGGTAAAATACACTACATACTACTCAACTATGGAGGCTGACTTAAAAACATCACCAAACTTTAAAATATTTAAAACTAACACTGAACTTTAGTTGGTGGCTCGAAAATATCACTCCGCCGTTAACTCTTAACACTCTCGTTAAGTTAAAACGACATCGTTTTGGTGCGGCTGTTTTAAAGTCTAGTTTAGTCTAAAACAACGTCGTTTTATTGGAGGAAAAATAATAAAAATACGTGCTTGGAGAGGTTTGAACCCAAAACCTTCAAATAAAAAGGTTAAACTTTAACCAGTAAAGCAACTCGAACCCTATAAAAAACCTAAACTTTAACCACAAATATTATATATCTCAAAACACTTAAGATTAATTTAAATTATTTTATAAAATAAATAACACTAAAAATAATATTAATATATAAATAATACAAAATATATTATTTGTATATATATATACATATATATAAATAAAAGTGTATTGTTTTTATTTTTCATATAATATTTATAATATAAATATATTATTTTAAAAAATTCAAAATATTCATAAAAATAATATATTTATATTATAAACAATTTATAAAAACTCTGAACCCTACATCTTAAACTTTAAACTACAAAGCCCAAACCTCAAACTATAAATTTAATTAGATACTAAACATAAGATAAGTAAGCGGAAAATCGAAAGGAAGGATAAATGATGAGAACAAATAATTACAGAGAATATTCTTCATCTTCTTAACCTTCTACACAAGAAAAAGAATTTTACATATCATTTCTTGTGTCGAAATAATAATGGAACTCGTTCGTCAAAGATTTATATTCTTAGTTTAAATTTTTCCAGATTTTTCAGAACCTTTTATTTTTTATTTTTTTATAATTTACTTATAATAGAATAAGTAATAAGGATAATATAATAAGTATAAAATAAGTCTAAACTAAATAAGTAAAATATAAAGTAATAGACAACAAAAAAAGAATGAATCTTTTTTTTTAATAAAATAGGGTTTGGGGTTTAGGATTTATGGTTTTTATATACTATTTATAATATAAATATATTTTTTAATAAATATATTTTTTATAAATAATATATTTATATTATAAATAATATATAAAAAAAACTATAAAAATAATATATTTTTATTGATATATGTAAATAATATATTTTATATTATTTATATTATTATTTTTTTCATAAAATAATTTGATCGAAGCAAATGGATAAGTTTATATAATTTATATTGTTTTTATATTATATATATTATTGATAATATAAATATATTATTTAAAAAAAATCCAAAATATTCATAACATTAATATATAAAAAAGCTTTAAACCTTAAATTTAAAATTTAAGGTTTAAGTTTGAGGGTTGGCATTTATGGATTAATAGTTTAGGGTTTAGGGTTTTTATATATTATTAATAATATATAAAAAATAATATATTTTATATTTTTATATATTACTATCATTTATAGTATTATTTATTTCATTAAATAATTTGAATTAATCTCAGTTAGTTTTAAATATATAACATTTTTAGTAAAATATTATATAATATCATGTTGATTTAGTTGTTAAGACTTAACCTTTGTATTTGAAGGTTTTGGGTTTAAACCCCTCAAAGTGCATGGTTTTAATAATTTTCTTGCAGTAAAACGACGTCGTTTTGAGTTAAATTAGGCTTTTAAAATAGTCGCGCTAAAACGGCGGAGTTGTATTTTCGAGTCACAAACTAAAGTTCAGTGTTAGTTTTAAATTTTTTAAAGTTCAATGTTATTTTCGAGTTAGCGGTCATAGTTGAGTGGTATGTGGTGTTGTTTACCTAAAAATAAAATGTTGAAAACTCATAAAGGGAAATTTAAAGAGTCCAAAAATCAAAAGTACAATCCATTTACTTAACAGAGATATTTAAAGAGAAATAGCAACGAAAACCATCCTTTAAGTAGAAACAAAGTAGGGATGGATCCTCTGCACTGTATATCGGGAAAGAAACAAATTCTAAACATATTTAATATAAAAGCAAATTACACTTTGATCTCTAAACTTTTAGAACGTTTGCAATATGGTCACTTTAAAACTTACATTGTAATCACCAAACTTTTAATTCATTTTTATTACAAACATTGCTTTCAGTTGTTGTTAAAAAACTAATGTGGAACGTTAAAATCTCTCTTTTTTTAAAAAACATGTGGTCAACCCTTTCTATTATCATCCTCTCCCCCATAAGCCTTGTTCAGGGCCGTCTCGAAGATTTTCAGGGCCTTGAGCGGAAACTAAAAATGAACCCTTATATACTGAAAGCATATCTCATTGCGAATAGAAATCCTCAGCTTCTTTTCGGTGCCCTATTTATGCCCAATAGTAAAAAATTAGGTTTAGAGCTTAGGGTTATTATTTAAGTTTAGGGTTCAAGGTATTGGTATAGAGTTTATGATTTAGAATTTAGAGTTAGGGCTTCGAATTTAATTTTTTAGTGTTTTACATAGAAAGGGCACCGAAAAGGATAGAGGATTTTTATTCATCTCATTACTTTAAACAATTAATTTAATATTTCAAACACATTATTTTCATTGTTAGATTTATTTAATTATTTAAGAAAGAGAATTAATTTTTACCATTAGATTAATTTATCTCATTGGTAAATTGAAAAATAAAACTTAAATATGGATAAATAAATTTTAGGGGGCCTAGGCTGGTTGGGGACCCTGAGCGATCGTGCAGGGTGCTCCCCCTTATAGCCGACCCTGGCCTTGTTGATGCCGATTTTGGGAGACACGAGACAAGGAGGTGGTTCACTCGTCATTGGATGAGGGAAGGTTTGGGGACGAGACTTGGTGGTCCACTCGTCATCGGACGAGCAGAGAGCCATGGTGAATGGTGGTTGATTGTAAAATCGAGCGGTTCACCCCTGGTTGTCTTGGGGCTGAGAGCCGCAAACAATGTAGAAAGGGCGAGTGGAGCCATGTGTGAGAGGAGAGAGAGGGTGGTCGATGTAGGAGAGTTTTCCCTTTTGTCTTCAGTCTTAGGATATTTATATCCCTTTGGTGTTGTAGATGGAGTGATGCTTGATGAAACCATGTCATGCCTAGTGATGGCTATTGATGAGCTGACAGGTGGTAGCTCGGCTGTCAGACTACGAGCTCAGTCGAACTTGATGGTTGTCTTGTCTTAGCGCAGTGGACACCGAAGGTGTAGGAGTGTTCGAGGGAGGAGTTCTGGGCTCTGTGATGTTGGAGCGTGGTGTGAAGATGGTGGTGTTGCCTTCAAAGGTAGACTTTTCTGGAGGCGTTTGGCGGAGGTGCAATATCAGTCCCCCCTTAGTCGAAGGAGTGTCATAAAGTGGCACGAACTAAGACCAAAAGTAACTGATCATTCCCTCCCAAAGGAGAGGACTTTCCTCGAGACCAAGCACTTTTATCGGGCCTAATCATTGTCGTGACAGTTGTGTCCTCTAGGCGTTTGTGCTCGTGTTATCACCTAAGTGGTATGAGGTGGGGCGGTTTGGATTATGGCTTTTCGCAACGGGTCCTCACCTTTATTTCTGAGGTGGGGCGGTTTGGCTCTTCTCAATGGAATTATAGCAAAAGGGAGCCATCAAAAACATATTAGACTATTTATAGGCTAATTTTTTTAAAAAAATAAATTTTACCTAAATTTAACCTAATATATACATGGGATATTACTCCCCAAACTTGAGAAGAGCATTGTCCCCAATGCAAAAAGGAAATAATAAAAACAAATATGCAATATGCAAAACTTAAAAAAATAAAAAGAAAAGAAAAACTAACGCATGGAGTTACTGCGGAGAAGGTTCTCAGATGATGATGCCTTTGCCTTTGTCCGGGGAGACTTTGTCTTTTTGGCATGGCGGAAGGAGGCAGCAGCTTCAGTATCTGATCGCCTTTTCCTTTGGGTAATGGTGGTGATGGCAGGTGCAGCAGTAGCATGGGCGGGTGCAAAGAGTTTAGGGGGAAACAATGTGAACTCTTCTTGTGCATTCGGAAGGAGCTGGTGGAAGAGTGGTCGCTCAATAGTATCTCTAGTTTGAACATATCGGAAATAGGGTTCTAAAAATATGGTGACAACCTCCTAAACAACACAGTGGAGATCTTGCGTAGGGGGAGCAAATGGGTTGTCACGAGTTCCTAACCCTTCCATGGCCTGAGCTTGGGAAGAGAGCTACCTAGTAAAGCGCTCGATAATTTGATCCTCTCCCCACTCTTCCACCCCAGCTTTCTGGTAAATAGTTGTGATAAGATTGGGGAAATGTAAATCTTCGTAATTTTGTCTCGAGGCTGCCCTTTTTGTAATAGACTCATAGATGAGGTTGCATGGGTCCACTCCCCTTCTATCGAGTATAGAATGGAGGATCATCAGCCGACGATATGAAATAGTGGATCGGTTCCTAGATGGAACGATGCGATTATTGATAAAAGCATACAAAACTTAGAGTACGACATAAGCTGCTCCCATTTCACAAACCTAGTATTGGTTTCCCCTTTGTCCTATATAGTGTTGGGAATGTAGAGGTCGTCTAGTACTTGTACATATGTCTCAGTTGTGGCAATAGCCATGAAATCTGTATGATTGTTACCAACCATAGATAGGTTGTAGTGATAGACGATCAAGAAGGCTGAGAACTGTATATTTTATCCACGAACATATACCTTCCCATTTTCCATTTTCCCCATATGAGTGTAGAACTCATGTACCTAATCAGTGTTGATGTGTCTCAGATGGCAGATGAAGTCTCCCCAACCTTATGTGGTAATAACATGTATGGCAGGCTCAAATTCATAGCGATAGCTTGGAGTAAACTTCAGGCCTTCCTCAGGGATGAGTTCCTAATTGCACATGTGGCGATAGAGCTTCTTAAAAGGACTATCAAGCGAATACAAGCGGCGGTCAAGATCATCACGTTCTTCGAGGGTAGTATCGCCAGAGGCTGTCGTATTCGTGGCAGGAGATGGCAAGGGAGAAGGAGAAGACGGAGGGCTAGGGGTCTCTCTATTCAGGGAGATTGTTGGTTGCGACGGGTTACTTTGAGCTGTCAGACCATGGTTACTCAGAATGGATAGGGAAGACAAGTAAAAAGTCTGATAGCATGAGTTCTGTGGAAGAAAAATTGTTTGCCTTTGTGTTGTATTTGAAAGGGAAAGATGTAAAGATGAGGAGTTAGGGTATCATGGAGGGAATATCAAACAATAAATGTAGAGATCCTCGTTAAGTGGTAAAGTGGAGATATATGTGGTGTGATGAATAGGCGCATAACATGTGGCGGTTTATGGGGAAAATGTATAAGGAAGAGTGATCGAAAAGATATTGTGTAATTATTGAGGAAACAAAGTGAAAGAGGACTATAATATCTCTCTCCTATGTGGCCATCATATATTCTTTTACCAAGTCAACTGAGTTGTTTTCATATCTTTAAACACATGAGGCGCTCTCCAACTATCTACATGCTTGATAACTGCTAGATTAAACAAAACATATTAAATAAAATCTAATCCTAATAGGAAATAAAATTAAATGTTAAGGAATAAAAATTGTGTACTAAAAATGCAGAAATTGAAAATTGCATGAAATTAAATGCAGAAAATAAAGGATAGAGCTGAATATACTAATAATCCATTATTTTGACCAAGGGCTTATCACGATGGACCGGTGCTCCTTTGTAAATCCTTAACCACTTTAACACCTTGGCAAGCTTACTCAAGCACTGGTCAAGTGAGTCTTCGTGGGCATGAAGGTCATCCATGAAGATTTCTAGAAAGGCATCCACCCCTTCCAAAAATGTGGCCATCATATAATGCTGGAATGGTGTCGAGGCTTTGCAAAAGCTATAGGGCTTCCTGGCAAAAGACATAGATGTCATAAAGATAAGTGAATGGCTCATTCGCTCAGTCCTCTTATGTAATGTCAATTCGGTTGTGCCCGGAGTAACCTTCCAAGAAGCAGTAGTATGATTTCCTTGCAAGTGTGTCAAACATTTGATCAATGAACGACAATGGGAAGTGGTCATGTTTTATGGCTTTGTTCAGTTTTTGGTAATCAATACATATCCTCCATCCAGTAACAATTCTGGTGGGGACGAGTTCATCGGCATCGTTCTTGATCACGGTCATGCCTCCTTTCTTTGGCACACATTGTATAAGACTCACCCACAAACTATCCGAGATATGTTAGATTATTCCAAATGTAACCCCCTAAATCCTGCCTAGACGAAAAGACCGAATTTAGGAAGTTACGATTAAAAACTTTTCCCTCGAGTAATAGATTTTAGGTTTAAATAATTTCTAAAACAAAATAATTATTAAATAATAATAATTACCGTAAAATACCACAATTGTTTACAAAACCTAAACGTTATAAAAATATTCCGATCATTTAATAAAATATCTAAAATAAAGTTTGTAATTACATGCTAATACATAATCCCAAAAATATAAAGTTCCACGGTCTGAATTATGTAAATGTACCAAAACATAAATTTAAAATAATCTGGTAGTCTAAAATAGAGTTCATACTGGTGATAAATTATCCGAGTAAAATACGAGATGCTCCAAGTACCGAGTCGCCTAAAAGTCGGAGTATATCTGAAAGAGAAACTAGGGGGTAAGCTAAAGAGCTTAGTGTGTCTCTAAAGTGCAAGAAAACCATAGTCGTAAAACATAGTATTATTTTCTTAAAAATCATTTAAACCATAACACATAAATCACAAGCGCAATGCAATGTACCAAACTACGTCCGCCAAATAAGAGTAAGGTTCCCCAGAACCCCTCACTACAACGTCACCAATCGATGTGTGGTAAAAACCACTACTTCCTCTGTACAAATCCCAACCCACGCTCATACATACATGATGGTTAAAAATCAAATTTCATAAACCCAGATCCATAAATCCGATATTCCATAAACATACTTCATAAACCATAGTCCATAAATCCATAAATCATAGATTCATAAATCTGATGTTTCATAAACCATATATTCCATAAGTCATAATTAAAACACATTTTGAAAATTGTATGCACGTAATGTCAACCATACAAGTCATAATACATATAAATAATCACATAAGGGGTAAAACACCAACACATAGAAAAATAATATATAATTTATTTATAGCACCAGAAGAAAACACACCTCTAGCAGCAATAGCTCTAACGTCGAGAAGAACGCCTCTCACGTTCAGGTCTAGCACTGGCCCTAGCTGAATCAGAACCTAAGATATAATCCATATATTAATTAATATCTATCACTATGCCACCAACTAAAAGGACTAATACTAATCTAAAAGAATACTCACGTGTAGTCCTCGTGGTACGTGTACAGTTAGATCGAATAGGCGATGAAGGTGGTAATTCGTCTTCCTCAAAGTCGATATCGTCTAAAACACATACATAACCCAATTGAATTGCTCGATTTTATTTAACATTTTCAAACAATGGGATTTTGTAGAACTAATTATTTTGATATAATAATTGAAATTTTTTTGGACTAAAGTGAAAATAATTTAAAACATTCTTTTAGTGAAAACAACTTGAAAATATATTTAAGGGTTTTTATAAGGCTTTGGAATAATTTAAAGTGCATTTAAAATAGCCAAAACCAAACTTTTAATGCAACCATACAGATACGGTATGTTATCGTATCGATACCCTTTAGGGTTTTAACTATATTGATTTTCCAGTAGCAAAAACATGTACCGATACGCTTTGTCCGTATCAATACGGTTTGCTTTAAATACCCAACGGCTAGTTAGCGTATCGATACACCCAACTACCCCCAACTGTCTTTTATATTGCAGAACCGTACCAATACGCTTGCTATGTGTATCGATATGCACCAGCTGAAAGTGCTCAACAACTATTTCCTTATCGAGACCGTATCGATACGATTTGAGGAGTATCGATACGCTAAGATGCAGAACTGCATTTATGGTGGGAAATAAAGGCTCCAATTCAACCCCAATGGTCTTCAACGGCTACAAACTCAATTGGAAGTATAAAATGGACCTCCAAGCATCAAGGAAAGGCTAATGCTTCAATTGTAACAACATTATGATGTCAAATTGTCTTTAGAGCTTTATTGTCATTCTCTTGTATAGATAAAACACTTTTGAGCCAATATTGTCAAATTTGCTCAAGTGTATAGGTTTTGGGTGAGTGCTTAAAGTTACAAACACATACCTATTAGAGAGATTTCTTGTTTTCTTTGAATTTCACTTGTAAGAGAGTGTTTGATTAAGCCAAGGGTAGATAGCTTAATCGTTGTAACGATTTCCTCCTAAGTCGAGAAAATGGGACGAAATTCTTAGTGAATTTGGGAAATCCTTGGTAGCGTTCCAAGGTAGTGGATGTAGGCTTTGGTTTAGAAAGCCGAACCACTCTAAATCCTTGTGTTTAATTCTTTATTTTTGCCACCAACTCAAACACCCAAAAATCCAACTTCTCCACCACTTGGCAAGCATTAGTTGAAGATGATAATCGAGCTTATCAAGCCCAACAGATATCCTGTGCGCAAAAACCAACACACGACTTGCGAGAATCCAAGAATTTGATTTACCAATGGGTATTGGTTCTATGAGGCATGCAAGGTGGGGAATGGAAAAGGGGCGAAGGTATTTGGGGACTAAACGGTATATATATAACAAACAAACATGGGTAATTGAAGATTAAATATTAAGGACAAAAGGGTAAATTACAAGTTATAGCCTTAAATTAACTAGGGTTTATGCAAGGAAAACCAAAATTTTTCCTCACCTCACAATGGTCACTAAAATTCGTTTAAAATTCAATTAATTTCCAAATTTCTTAATTAGGGTTTTATATTAAAATTCCCAATTCCTAGGGTTTTAAGAATTAAGGATTTCAAAATTAGGTTTCTAAATTAGGGATTTTACAAATCAAAGGTTTACAATTTGAGCGTAATTTGTGGGGTGTTACATCTCTCCCATCCTTAAAAGAAATTATGTCATCCAAATTTTTCAGACTTCGCGTAAATTCCCAAAAGCACGAATATTTAGATAGAAGTATAAAAGAGCATTTCGGATCAGGCTACGAATGACAACACATGGTTTTCAAGTAGACTTTGATCTAAATTTTATAAGAATGAGAATGATCACGACCGGTCGCTGATCTAGAGCTCCTACGAGGTGGCATAATAATCTATCTACAAAAAGGACAATCTTAGAATTAAAGTTGGTACTTGGAGTTTTTATTCAAAACATATCTTTAATTCTTTAAAATAATAAATTTATCAAAAAATTCCATTTTGCCCCAAAACATTTAATATGCATGCAAAAATCATTTTCGGCTTAAAATTTTAAGTGAGCCTCATAGTCCGAGGGTTGAACTTGGCTCTGATACCACTAAATGTAACCCCTAAACCTAGCCTAGAAGAAAAAGACCGAATTTAAGAAGTTGCGATTGAAAACTTTTCCCTCAAGTAATATATTTTAGGTTTAAATAATTTATAAAACAAAATAATTATTAAATAATAATAATTACCGTAAAATACCATAATTTTTTACAAAACCTAAACGTTATAAAAATATTCCGATCATTTAATAACATATCTAAAATAAAGTCTGTAATTACATGCTAAAATATAATCCCAAAAATATAAAGTTCTACTGTCTGAATTACGTAAATGTCCAAAAACATAAATTTAAAATAATCTGGTAGTCAAAATAGAGTTCATACTGGTGATAAATTATCCGAGTAAAATACGAAATGCTCCAAGTACCGAGTCGCCTAAAAGTCGGAGTATATCTAAAAGAGAAACTAAGGAGGGGGGTAAGCTAAAGAGCTTAGTGTGTCTCTAAAGTGCAAGAAAATCATAGTCGTAAAACATAGTATTATTTTCTTAAAAATCTTTTAAACCATAACACATAAATCACAAGCGCAATGCAATGCACCCAACTACGTTCACCAAATACGAGTAAGGTTCCCCAAAACCCCTCACTACAACGTCACCAATCGATGTGTGGTAAAAACCACTACTTTCTCCGTACAAATCCAAACCCACCCTCATACATACATGATGATTAAAAATCGAATTTCATAAACCCTGTTCC
The DNA here is from genome assembly GCA_958450335.1 of Hibiscus tridactylites. Classification (NCBI taxonomy): domain Eukaryota; kingdom Viridiplantae; phylum Streptophyta; class Magnoliopsida; order Malvales; family Malvaceae; genus Hibiscus; species Hibiscus tridactylites. Next base: position 11,159,785 of record OY288292.1, on the reverse strand, counting down.
TTAAATCCGATTTTCCATAAACATACTTCATAGACCATAGTCCATAAATCCATAAATCATATATCCGTAAACCTGATGTTTCATAACCAAATATTCCATAAGTCATAATTAAAACATGTTTTGAAAATCGTATGCACGTGATGTCAACCATACAAGTCTGTTGGGATGTGTGGGGCTCGATTCGATCAACCAATTATGCTCACCAAGTGGTGGAGAGGTGGAAATTTGGGTGGAAGGGTTGTGGAAGCTAGAAAGATTAAAGACACAATGATTTATAGTGGTTCGGCCTTCTAACAAGCACCTACATCCACTACCTTAGCTTCCCACTAAGGATTTCACAATCAATCCACTAATTGATTCGTCCCCTTTTCTAGGATTAGGAGGAAACCCTTACAACCGATCAAGCTTCTACCCAAGCCTTGATCAAAACCCTCTTTTACAAAGAGATAATGAAAGCAAACTTAAACCCTCTAATAGGTGTTTGTTTGCACAATGAAGTACTCACCCAAAACCTAAAACACTTGAGCAAATTTGACAATTTTGGCTCACTAGTGTTTGTCTATACAAGAAATGACACTTAAAGCACTAAGACAATTTCTTGATCATTTGTTGATTGACAATTGAAGCATTAGTCTTCTCTTGATGCTTGGAGGTCCCTTTTATACTCCCAATTGAGTTTATAGCCGTTTAGGACCGTTGGGGTTGAAATAGATTCGTTGGAGCCTTTAATTCCCTCCATAAATGCAGTTCTGCAGCTCCCCGTTTCGAAACGCTCGAAGCCGTTTCGGAACACCCTCAATATAGAAAGAGCCGTTGCAGTCTGTCAGGGTACCCGTTTCGAAACACCCCCTTGCCGTTTCGGAACGCGTATCGGAACGCCCTTAGCCCGTATCGAAACGACCTGTATTTAAAAGTTAGTTGGGAAAGAGCCGTTGGGGTTTATGACCGTTGTGGTCAGTGCCACGTGGGCGTATCGGAACGGCCTAGCCGTTTCGAAACGCTAAGGCCCGTTTCGATACGAGTATCGAAATGTTTTGGCCACTGGAGGCACCTGTTTCGAAACGCCCTAAGGTGTTTCGAAACACTTTGTCAGTTTTGAGAAAATTGGCCTTTGAAAACATGAAAAACCCTTTTGAAAAATTCCTTAAATATTATTTCAAGTTGTTTGGACTTTGGAAATGTTTTAAATATTTTTTAAATCAGTCCAAAACATTTTTCAATTATTATATCAAAACATTAGTTCTACAATCTCCCCCTTTTTTGATATAATAAAACCACTTGAAAAATTGTTTGGAATTCTCCCCCTTTAACTTTAAAAAGTGAATAAGAGATTAAAATTTTAATTCACATAAGGCTCCCCCTTATCCATTTGAAAATTCAATTTTTCAAACCATTTCTCCCCCTTTTTGTTATATCAAAAAGATTTAAAACATTAAGTTCAAAAATAACAATAGAGGTAAAATTTGACAAAAATATGAATTTTGGTTTTAAAAATGGCTCCCCCTTACTCAAGGCATCATCAAAATGTTAGTCCAACATATATGATCATCTAGTTGAATTTAAATTAAAATAAACAAATAAAAGCAAAAACAACTAGAAATTTACCAACACTTGAATTTAAGGGAGGATGTGAAGCCTTCCTTCTTCAAGTGTTCTTTCTTGTGTGTATGGAGCTCCCCCTCAATGTTTGACTTGTTGAACATCTCCATCACACCTAGCAAAAGACAATCAAGTGATTTTTGGTATCCAAATTGCTTTGGATCCATGTACATTAGTAGCACAAATTTTTGACCCCTTAGGAATCCATTTTTCAATTTCATCCTTTTTAATTGAAGTATTAAGTCCTTTTGGGACCCAAACACTTCTAAAACATTTACCATTTATAAATCTAGGGGCACTAGATTGTCTAACATAAAAATTTGATTTTCCAAAATTGTTTTTCTTTTCAAGCTCTTTGGAAATCAAATCTTTTTCTCCTTGAACTTTTTGAAGCAATTTTTGTAAATCAAGACATTTTAGTTCAAACTCTTCAAGTTTTGCTTCAAGTTCAAGTTTGGTTTTAGAAAGCAAATCATTTTGAATTTTTAACTTTGAAATCAATTTATTGTTTTTCAAAATGTGGCTTTTAAAATCTAAAACCAAATCATCATAGGCATCTTGTAATTCATCAAAAGTGTAAGAACATGAAGTAGATGAATTAGAAGTTACCCTTGAATCTTCTTCGATGGCCATAAGACAAAGGTTGGCTTGTTCATCGTCGGTGGAGTCCTCATCACTCCAAGTAGCCAATTGTGCCTTCTTCTTATGGCTTGAAGTGCTTGCCCTCTCCTTTCTTTTAGGTTCTCGTTCAAGCTCTTTCAAGGCTTTCTTCATGAACGGGGCACACTTCTTGAAGAGATGAACTATCTCTTCATCTTCATCCTCCTCTTCACTTGAGTAGACATGATGGCAAGTGGAGGATTTGAGAGCCATGACACTAGCATTGATGCCAAGCCCTTTGATTTTCTTCTCTCCCATAGCTCTAATTTCTTCCCTCTTCTTCTCATCCTCTTTGTTCTTCTTCATGATTTGATGAGTAAGGAGTGACCCCATGAGTTCATCAAGCTTCAAGGTCTTCAAATTTTTGGCTTCGATGATGGCGGTCCTCTTTGAGTCCCAAGACTCGGGAAGTGAGTAGATGAGCTTTCGAACAAGCTTCTCCTCCGGGATGGCTTCTCCATAACCTTTAAGACCATTGGTGATGGTGGAGAATCTATCAAACATCTTCTCGATGTTCTCTTCCGGATCCATTTTGAAGTTCTCATACTCCAAGGTTAGGAGCCCAATCTTGGTCTCCTTGACTTCGTTAGTCCCCTCGTATGTGACTTCAAGCTTGTCCCATACCTCCTTGGCACTCTCACAAGAAGACATCTTCTCATAGATGGATGGACCAAAAGCACAAAACAAGATGTGCAAGGCTTTGCAATTAAGCTCCATCTTCTTGCGATCGTCGGCACTCCACTTCGCTTTGCTTCTTTTAGGTACGAACGGGCCATCTTCAACTACATCCCATAGCTTGTAATCTTTTGATTTGATGAAGAACTTCATCTTTGTCTTCCAATGGGCATAGTGAGCTCCGTCGAAGAAAGGCGGTTTGTCTATGGATTGCGCCATTTGAGCCGGTTGATGAAAAAGTGATCGAGCTTGCCGGATCTTCTCAATAGGATGTGAATCCTCTTCGATTGAGCCAAGCTCTGATACCAATTGTTGGGATGTGTGGGGCTCGATTCGATCAACCAATTATGCTCACCAAGTGGTGGAGAGGTGGAAATTTGGGTGGAAGGGTTGTGGAAGCTAGAAAGATTAAAGACACAATGATTTATAGTGGTTCGGCCTTCTAACAAGCACCTACATCCACTACCTTAGCTTCCCACTAAGGATTTCACAATCAATCCACTAATTGATTCGTCCCCTTTTCTAGGATTAGGAGGAAACCCTTACAACCGATCAAGCTTCTACCCAAGCCTTGATCAAAACCCTCTTTTACAAAGAGATAATGAAAGCAAACTTAAACCCTCTAATAGGTGTTTGTTTGCACAATGAAGCACTCACCCAAAACCTAAAACACTTGAGCAAATTTGACAATTTTGGCTCACTAGTGTTTGTCTATACAAGAAATGACACTTAAAGCACTAAGACAATTTCTTAATCATTTGTTGATTGACAATTGAAGCATTAGTCTTCTCTTGATGCTTGGAGGTCCCTTTTATACTCCCAATTGAGTTTATAGCCGTTTAGGACCGTTGGGGTTGAAATAGAGTCGTTGGAGCCTTTAATTCCCTCCATAAATGCAGTTCTGCAGCTCCCCGTTTCGAAACGCTCGAAGCCGTTTCGGAACACCCTCAATATAGAAAGAGCCGTTGCAGTCTGTCAGGGTACCCGTTTCGGAACACCCCCTTGCCGTTTCGGAACGCGTATCGGAACGCCCTTAGCCCGTATCGAAACGACCTGCATTTAAAAGTTAGTTGGGAAAGAGCCGTTGGGGTTTATGACCGTTGTGGTCAGTGCCACGTGGGCGTATCGGAACGACCTAGCCGTTTCGAAACGCTAAGGCCCGTTTCGATACTCGTATCGAAACGTTTTGGCCACTGGAGGCACCTGTTTCGAAACGCCCTAAGGTGTTTCGAAACACTTGGTCAGTTTTGAGAAAATTGGCCTTTGAAAACATGAAAAACCCTTTTGAAAAATTCATTAAATATTATTTCAAGTTGTTTGGACTTTGGAAATGTTTTAAATATTTTTTAAATCAGTCCAAAACATTTTTCAATTATTATATCAAAACATTAGTTCTACAAAGTCGTACTACATATAAATAATCACATAAGGTGTAAAACACCAACACATAGAAAAATAATATATAATTTATTTATAGCACCAAAAGAAAACACACATTTAGCAGCAATAACTCTAACGTCGAGAAGAACACATCTCACATTCAGGTCTAGCACTGGCCCTAGCTGAATCAGAACCTACGATATAAACCCTATATTAATTAATATCTATCACTATGTGTTGCGTGTAAAATAGTCTATCGCAATTATAGTGCAAGTATACACGACGCAAGTAGTAAAGTGATACGAAGTATCGGATATCGTCTCCACAGGGATTGGGCTAATGACTTCACCTTATTTCACTGCACAAAGTAAAAGTAATAGTTTGAGAGAATTGTCACGAAAATAGTAAGGAAAACGCAAATAAAAGAAGTAAGATATCAAGATAGAGAGAATGGGCTGGTATTGAGTTGCTCGGTAGTGCAGGTATTGAATTGCTTAGGATCTCCAGTTCTGTCGTCGCACCCGTCGCCGACAGCACCTGTCGCGGCGTCTGTCTGTTAGCTGTCGCGGCAGCGAACACTAACTCCGTACTTCAAGCTTGGCAAGAATCCCAGATCTGCCTTGCCCTATCCCTAGGCACAAGTCTGTCGATGATCACGTCTTTGATGATACCTCCCGGCGTGAATCGAAGGATGAACACCGATGTGTATGAATTCTTCCTTAGCCACTTAACCTCGCCCTATCCCTAGGCACGAGATGGTTCAACTATAAACTAGAGAACGCACTCTTATCTCTTTCGTATACTTAACTCTCCCGATGCTAAGTAAATGGATAACCTCACAATGCTCTCCCGATGCTCTTGCAAGATATTAAAACCAAGATAAAAGAACTTGAAGTTTATTTTATTGAACTTAAAAAAATCCTAAAACAAAGCAACCCTTGCAACTACTTTACAAAACAACCCGTAGCCCTAGGGGGAATTTAGAACATATCGGTGACAGGTAAACGGCAGGGTTTAGGTTTCGGTTATGGGGTAATCGGTTATGCCCTAGGTTTAATCTATGCCCTTATATAAGCTTTGGGCTCAAGTTATCTAAGATAACAAGGATTACAACTTTAATTAAAAGTAAGATTCTAATAAAGACTAAATCTCTAAAGTCTCCTACTTTCCAGCCGCATCCTTGCTTTTAGGGATTTCCTCTCCTTTGAGCTTTGGCTTGACATATCTTTTGATCCGGGGCTTGGAAAAATATTCAGCTTCCACACGACAGACGAGCAGATTTTTCTCTATCTATCGAGGTCCACTTGACTTTTCCTCTTCATGAGTCTGCTGTCACCATGCTGTCACGACAGGTCCATGACAGGTTCGTCTTCTTCAGCTGCTTGTCCAGTTCAGCTCTCCTGCTTGTCTGCCCTGCGCCTACCTTCAACATCTTCTGTGACAGATACCTGCAAAAATAGCCATCTTTCAGTAGAATCCGTGCCTTTTATATAATTGTGATGTTTTATTGAAAACTAACCTAAATGCAATGCAATGATGCTTGAATGCAGCAGAAATATGGGTTAAAAAGGGTGTAAATAATAGAACTTTTACGCACTCAACACACCCCCAAACTCAAGTTTTTTCTTGCCCTCAAGCAATGAAGACTTAAAAGAAAACTGAAAATTTTTGTGTTGGCCTTCAAACAATGATCTGTCCCTTACCTGTCGCTCATTCTCTATGGTGGCAGCAACCTGTCGGAAGGGTTAGGATCTGTCCGGAATCTCCCTATAGCTCTTGTGCAGTGTGTGCATGCTTGTGAACAGTTATATGATAAGACTCTCTTAGTTTCACTAGAATATTCAACTCCTTAACTCGAATTTTATGCCAAAGTTTACTTTCTTTTAGAAGGCACATTTTCATGCTTCTTTTTCTTCTATTTTCAAGCTAAGTTTTTCTAGAGCCAGTTTCGGGCACCTCTAGTTAGCTTCCTAGAGCCGGTTTCGGGCACCTCTAGGTTTTTGATTTTCTTTTGCTAAACTTCTTTCCTAGAGCCAGTGTTAGGCACCTCTAGGGGCTATCCAAGTTCTAAGCTTCCTATTCTAGTTTGGCTAAAAGAAATCTAAGCAATATAACAGTCACAAAAGTGTTTAAGTTTTCAGAACTATAGAAAGGCTCTAAACTTTTCCTTAACCTGTCCTAAAGATGCTGCCACGACAGAGCCGTCATGACAGGTAAGTTAACTTCACGGTTTTAAGCCAACAGTTTAAATTTTCTGATTTTTCTGATTTTTTTTAAGATAAAAGAAAATAAATAACTAATAAGACACAACAATTAATCAAAAGATGTGCTAAAGACTCCATTAAATATGGAGGGTTGCCACCCCCAAACTCGAGGGTTGCATTGCCCTCAATGCAAAATGACACAAAAACAAATAAAGAAAAACACGATAAATAAAAGTACATCACAAATATATAAGGGCAGGCAGCAATAAGAGGAGAAAAAGAAATAAAAACTTAAATTTTATTCGCTGTCCTCGCTGCTGCTGCTGACGCGGATCTGATGGCGGCGTCTGCGTTGGGGAGGTGGCTGGGCAGGTTCCGGAGCAGGTTGATCAACAGGTTCATCAGCCTGTTGAGGTGCAGGTTCTTCCTCCGGTTGGGGGACAGGGTCGTCAGCAGGTTGAAGGGCAGGTGGCTCCACTAGTCGGACATCAGAACTGCTGCTGCTGTCCCAACTGCTACTCGTGATGGCTTTGGACAGCCTTCTCTTGTTGGCCACATGCTTAATACGTTTTACCCGCGTGAAGGCGCTGTCCAAATTCCTCCGGACAAGAGGGCTGTCATCAGTGGCAGCTCGCTTGGTGCCTCGAGGGGAGGTTTCTGCCGGTGGGCTGCCGGCTGCTGTCGGGGAAGGTGTGGAGGAGGCAGATTCTCCGTGGGGAGAGACAGGTGGTGTGGGAGTAGGGGAGGGGATATTGAAATAATGGGCGGGGAAGGTGGGGAAAATGACATCCGGAAAATTCAAAGTATTGGTAATGAAATTTACCGTTGCATTGGAGAAGTCACGGATGAAAGTCATCAAACCCATCTGGCGCTCCTCTATCCTCAAGATGGCAGCAAGGATGTGGGCGTTCTGATCTGCCGGAGCGGTGTTGGTGGCAGCTTCTGGGGCAGGTTCGGTGGCAGGTTCATCATCAGACTCAGCAGGAGGGGCGTTTGGATCGAAGGCGTTGAGGGGTGATACGACGATGATCTCCATGAGGCTGGAGATGTTGCTGTCTGTCCAGCCGCTGCCCTTCTTGATTTTGTCAGAAGGGTCCTCCGGTACGGCAGCGCAGCGGCAGAGGGCAGTGATGGTGAAGGGCAGGCAGAGTCGTGAATCTGATCGGAAGGCACAATCGAGAATGCTGTCCCGCATGTACCTGCCCACATTGATGGGCCTGTCATGCATGATAGAGTGGATGAGGGCCAACCGCTGTCTGTTGACTGTCGTATGGTGGGACGAGGGTAGGATACGCTTTTTGATAAAAGCATTCCAGAGTTTTGCCTCAGGGAGTAGCTGCGCCCTATTGACGGAGTTGGGGTTCTTCTTACTGGTGCTCCATGTCGTTCTCGCCTCTGTCAACTCCCTCATGACAGCATCATGTCCGGCAGCGTCGAGGGTGTCCCAAAATTGTTGATGAGCATCGTCATTGGGGCCAAAGAAGAGGCCGAATACATGGTTGATGCTGCTGGCGGTGAAAGGAACTATCACTCCTCGGACGATGACAGATGTCGCCGTCTTACTTTCGATCGCCGCATAAAATTCCCTGACCAGAGTGTCGTTAAGCTCTGCCGGCTGCTCGGCATAGTCCTCCCAAAGTTGTGCTGTTATGGCCTTCATAATGAACGGCCGGAGTCCAAAAAGAGGGGCATCTCTGTTATAGATGAAGCTCCATTCCTCCCATAGTTCCTTTTTAGCGAACGGGGATGCTGCTGCTGAAGAAGAAGCGGCAACAGCGTTCTGACGGGTTTGTCGTGAAGACATTTTGGTTGCAAGGGCTGAAAAAAAGAAAGAAAGTAGATAAAACTAGAAGGGAATAACAAGAGAGAAAATCAGAAGTGATGAAAAATGAAAAAGGGGAAGGGGTTTATATAGCGGTCGAGTAGCTGCCCATTTAATGCCGCAACGACAGGCGGGAATAACGGGGCGGCAGATTGGATATTGCGTGTCTGACGCGTCTGACACGCATTAATGCGTCTATTGTGCGTCTGCCGCACGCTTCTTCGTCTGTTGTGCGTCTGTTGACAGCCTGTCAAATCCGTCTGCGCTGGCAGCCGAAACGACAGGTTACCATAAATGGGCTTTATTGGGCTGGTGGATGAGCGGTGGGCTTTGGCCACTTCTTCTTTCTCACTTGACTCCTTTATTTCCTAAAAACTGAAATTAAAAACAAAACATTATTTGAATAAAATAAATCTAATTCCTAATAAATAATAATAAATAATAAAATAAAATAAAAATAAAAATTAGGTTAAATTAGGGATGCCTTGTGGGGCATCACCTAAGGTAACCACTTCCTGTATTCTTGGGGCTTCAGTCCCCCGATAATGCTTGAGGCGTTGTCCATTGACTTTGAATTGGTGCCCGTCCTTTAATGATTGAATTGTAATGGCACCATGGGGAAAAACTTGAACCACTTGGAACGGACCAGACCATCTAGATTTAAGCTTCCCTGGGAAGAGTTTCAACCTAGAATTAAACAACAATACAAGCTGCCCTGGGCAGAACTGACGTGGCAGCAACTTCTTGTCATGCCACTTCTTTGTTTTCTCCTTGTATATTCTTGCGTTGTCGTAGGCCATCGTCCGTATTTCATCAATCTCATTCAAATCTAACAGCCTTTTCTGGCCTGCCTTGTCCAAGTCCATATTTACTGCCTTGATTGCCCAATATGCCTTGTGCTCTATCTCGACAGGCAGGTGGCAGGTTTTCCCATAGATCAATCGGAATGGAGACATGCCCAATGGAGTTTTGAAAGCTGTCCTGTATGCCCATAATGCATCATTCAGAAGTAGAGACCAATCTTTCCTAGTTGGTTTAACCATCTTTTCAAGAATGTTCTTCACTTCCCTGTTGGAAATCTCAGCCTGTCCATTGGTCTGTGGGTGGTATGCTGTCGCGATCCTGTGCTTGACACCATATTTTCTTAAGGCGGCAGCAATTACCCTGTTGTCAAAATGTCTCCCTTCATCACTGATAATCGCCCTAGGGATGCCAAATCTAGAAAAGATGTTTTTGTGCAAAAACTTTTGGACCGTTTTGGCATAATTCTTTTGAGTTGCGATTGCTTCTACCCACTTGGAGACATAATCTACTGCTAGGAGGATGTAAAGATTTCCACACGACGATGGAAAAGGTCCCATAAAATCAATCCCCCAAACGTCGAAGATTTCGACTTCTAAAATATTCTGCAGTGGCATCTCGTTTCTCCTCGAGATATTACCTGTCCGCTGGCACCTGTCACAGTTTTTGTAAAATTCCTGTGCGTCCTTATACAGTGTCGGCCAGTAGAACCCTGACTGCAGCACCTTGGCAGCAGTTTTATTGCCTCCTAAGTGTCCTCCATATTGTGAAGCATGACAGTGATGGAGAATGTCTTCTTGTTCTTCTTGTGGTACACATCTCCTTATAACCTGATCTGCGCACACTTTGAAAAGAAGAGGTTCGTCCCAATAATAATGTTTAACATCATTTTGAAACCTCTTCCTGGCTTGATAAGTAAGATCAGAAGGTAATATTCCGCTAACTATAAAATTAACGAAATCAGCATACCAGGGAAGGTTAGAAGACTTACCTGCCGCCATGGCTGTCGCGACAGCTATTGCGGCAGCAAAGAGCTGCTCATCTGGGAAGGTCTCTAGTATGTGTGTTTCATCTAAAGGTAGACTCTGTCCCTTCTCCAACCTCGACAAGTGATCTGCCACCTGATTTTCTGTCCCCTTTTTGTCTTTGATTTCAAGGTCGAACTCTTGTAATAGCAAGATCCATCGTATCAACCTAGGCTTTGCATCCTTCTTTGCGAACAAGTACTTAAGGGCATAATGATCGGTGTGCACTATTACCTTCGTTCTAAGTATATAAGAACGAAACTTGTCGATGGAGAACACCACAGCTAACAGCTCCTTTTCTGTGGTGGTATAATTCACTTGGGCATCATTCAATGTTTTGCTGGCATAATATATGACATGAAACAGCCTGTCCTTGCGCTGCCCAAGTGCTGCCCCGACAGCATAGTCACTAGCATCACACATAATTTCAAACGGTTGCGTCCAGTCTGGTGGCTGTACTATGGGGGCTGTCACTAGCTTTTCCTTCAGAACCTTGAATGCTTCAGTACATTCTTCATTAAAGTCAAAGGGTCGGTTCTGCTCTAAGAGATGACATAGGGGCTTCGTGATTTTTGAGAAATTTGCAATAAATCTCCTATAAAAACCAGCATGCCCTAGAAAACTCCTAATTCCCTTGACTGTGGTTGGCGGCGGCAGCTTCTCAATTACCTCTATTTTGGCCCTGTCGACTTCTATCCCACGGCAGCTAATCTTATGGCCTAAAACTATCCCTTCATCCACCATAAAATGGCATTTTTCCCAATTAAGAACAAGATTAGCTTTTTCACATCTTTCAAGTACCTTTTTAAGGTTGCCGAGGCAGCTCTCAAAATCGTCTCCAAAGACGGAAAAATCATCCATGAAGATTTCGAGGAAGTCCTCTACCATGTCGGAGAATATTGCCATCATGCACCTTTGGAAGGTGGCAGGTGCGTTACATAGGCCGAACGACATCCTCCTAAATGCGTATGTTCCGTAAGGGCATGTGAAGGTCGTTTTCTCTTGGTCCTCCGGTGCAATAGCAATTTGATTATATCCTGAATAACCATCAAGAAAACAATAGTAAGGTTTACCCACTAATCTATCAAGCATTTGATCAATAAAGGGTAAAGGAAAGTGGTCTTTTCGGGTAGCTTTGTTAAGCTTCCGATAGTCCATACAAACCCTCCAACCGGTCACAGTCCTGGTTGGGATTAACTCATTGTTTTCGTTGGTTATCACGGGCATGCCTCCTTTCTTGGGAACACATTGCACCGGGCTTACCCATTTGCTATCGGAGATGGCGTAAATAATACCAGCATCTAACCATTTAATTATTTCTTTACGCACTACCTCCTTCATTGCAAGGTTTAACCGCCTTTGGGCATCAATAGTCGGCTTATGATCTTCCTCCAGGAGGATTTTGTGCATACAGATTGCCGGACTAATGCCCTGAATGTCTGCTATCGTCCATCCTATCGCCCTTTTATGCTGCCTCAACATGTCGATCAGCTGTCGTTCCTGTTCCTGCGGCAGCTTAGCAGAGATGATTACGGGCAGTGTGTTATCACAACCAAGATAAGCATATTTAAGCTGCCCTGGCAGGGGCTTAAGTTCTAAGACAGGTGGTTCAACAGTAGAGGGCTTTTGGATTAAATGGTTATTCGAAGTGTAATTCAAGGGTTCGAATAACTTACCTGGACGATGGTCTAACCAGTTTACCTCCTCATGACCTTCAGTATCAGATGTATTGGATTCAGAGGAGTCACTGTCGTCGGTGCTGTCGTCATTGCTGTCGGACAGGCTTGTAGATGGCTGTCGCAGCAGTGACCAAATTTTATATCTCGGCAGCCCGTCCTGATGCAGGGTTGATCAAAGGTCACCTCAATGATGGCCTTGCATTCCTCATCCATATCAGCATGTTTCATTGCTTGGAGAACATTCAACTTAATTTCTTGATCGTTTACGCGCATGGTGAGTTCTCCTTTCTCCACATCAATCAATGATCTTCCCGTGGCTAAGAAGGGTCGCCCTAGGATGACTGGTGCGTTCTCATCTGCCTCACAATCTAAAATAAGAAAGTCAGCAGGAAAAATAAGTTTATCCACTCTTACCAAGATGTCTTCAATTTTTCCCTCGGGGTGAACGTAAGAGCGGTCGGCTAGCTGTAGGGTAACTGTCGTGGGCCGCGCCTTGCCAATACCTAGTTTCTGAAAAACAGATTTGGGCATTAGATTAACACTAGCACCAAGATCACATAATGCCTTACCCTCAAATTTATCGCCGATTACGCAAGGTATGAGGAAGCTCCCCGGATCCTTCTTTTTCTGGGGTGGTTGCCGATGAAGAATACTCATGCAACCTTCTTGCATCCTTACCGTTTCAAATTCCCCAAGTTTAGATTTTTTAGACATGACATCCTTGAGAAATTTAGCATAACCGGGCATCTCCCTAACATCATCTAACAACGGAATATTGATATGAACCTGTTTAAAAATATCATAAATCTTTTTAAGTTGAGATTCATGCTTAGCTTGCTGTATCCGTTGCGGAAAAGGTGGTGGAGGACGGTAATCAGCAATGCGTCCTTCCCACTGCATGCGAATCTGAGGACGATACTCATCTTTTTTCTCCCCTGTCGCTTCTGCTGTCGTGACAGGCTCATCGGCAGCAGTCTGTTTATCACCTGTCGGGGCAGCTTCCTCGGCAGGTTTATCCAAGGCAGGTTCCTTTTCTGTTTCAGCTTCTTTTTCCGGCCCTGGTAACTTTTTCCCACTCCTAGTAGTAATTGCCTTACATTGCTCATGTGGGGGTGGTCTAGCATTTTCAGTATTGCTAGGAAATCCTCCATTCTGCCGTGGCTTAATGTGCTGCGACACCTGACCCATTTGTGTCTCTAGAGATTTCAAGGTAGCCTCATGATTTGTCATTCTCATCTTGGTTTCATCCATAAAGTCTTCCGTTTTCTTGACAAACTTATTAATGTTCTCCATATACGTACCAGTCTGAGACATAAAGGTGGCCAGAGTCTGTTCCAATACACTACTCGTGGCAGGTGGTGGCTGCTGTTGCTGCTGAGGTGGCAGGTTCTGCGGCAGATGCTGTCGCGTCAACAATCTAGGACCCCCCTGATTCTGATTATGTGCTTGTGGATTCAGGGCATTGTTTGGGTTACTCCAGGAGAATTTGGGATCCTTCCTCCAATTAGGGTTGTAATTGTTGGAATTGTAGTTCGGCTTGTAATTTCCAACATATTTTCCCTCTTCTATATTTATGGGGCATTCATCCCTACTATGATTTCCCTCACAAGTAGCACAAACTTCCTCGACAGCAAATCCTTGTAATTCATCATCATTCAATAATTTTTTCATTGCTTTAGTAAGGAATGCTACCTGTGATTTCATAGTGCTGTCGGCCTCATAGTCCTTGACAGCAAGTACCCGTTTACCTCCTCTTCTAGTGGTTGGAAACTGCTCCTCATTCTTAGCCAGATGTTTCAAAACTTGCAGGGCCTCGTCCGGATCTTTGTCCAATAATAGTCCATTTGCTGCAGAATCAATTCGAATGCGAGTTTGTAAGTTAGCAGCATTATAGAACTTAGTTACCTGATTCCAAACGGGAAATCCATGCATTGGGCAGTTTCGTAGAAGAGTTGTAAATCTGTCCCAGGCCTCGTGCATTGGCTCGTCATCTTCCTGTTGAAAAGTAGCAATTTCATTACGTAATCGCTCAGCTAAATGTGAAGGATTAAAACGAGACAAAAATTCACGAGTTAAATCTGCCCAAGTCATAATAGAACCCGGTGTAAGTTTATTCCACCAAGTTTTAGCTCTGTCCCTCAATGAATGGGGAAATAACCGAAACCTCAGTATCTCCGGACTAACTCCTGGTAGTCTAAACGAACCACAGATCTCCTGGAACGTTTTGAGATGCTCCCTAGCATCTTCTGTCGCAGAACCACTAAACTGCCCGGCGTTGTTGATCATACTAAACATGACAGGTTTAAGCTCGAAGTTGTCAACATCAATATCCGGCAGCGTGGTCTCCAGCTCTACATGATCATTCAGTATGTAGTCACGACATGACCGTCGTCCACCTGCCGCGGGCGGGTCACCGACAGGCGGGATTTCTTCACCGATAGGCTGATTACGGGCCATCTGCTCTAGCTCTTTCTCAATGTATTCTTTTCGGTCTAAGAGGTGGTGAATCTGTTTCTTGAGATTAAAGGAACGTTCGATCTCCGGATCTAATTTATACTCAGGATCTTCACCTCTTTTCGATCTTCGCATAAACAGAAAAACCTTGTGAAAAGCAAGAGTTAAAAACGCAAAAGAAAAATTAAAGAAAAATAAAAATAAAAACAAAAACGAGAACGAAAATAAAAACAAAAAGTGCAAGGAAAGGAAGGTGTAGTTATGTTGCCAATCCCCGGCAACGGCGCCAAAAACTTGTTGCGTGTAAAATAGTCTATCGCAATTATAGTGCAAGTATACACGACGCAAGTAGTAAAGTGATACGAAGTACCGGATATCGTCTCCACAGGGATTGGGCTAATGACTTCACCTTATTTCACTGCACAAAGTAAAAGTAATAGTTTGAGAGAATTGTCACGAAAATAGTAAGGAAAACGCAAATAAAAGAAGTAAGATATCAAGATAGAGAGAATGGGCTGGTATTGAGTTGCTCGGTAGTGCAGGTATTGAATTGCTTAGGATCTCCAGTTCTGTCGTCGCACCCGTCGCCGACAGCACCTGTCGCGGCGTCTGTCCGTTAGCTGTCGCGGCAGCGAACACTAACTCCGTACTTCAAGCTTGGCAAGAATCCCAGATCTGCCTTGCCCTATCCCTAGGCACAAGTCTGTCGATGATCACGTCTTTGATGATACCTCCCGGCGTGAATCGAAGGATGAACACCGATGTGTATGAATTCTTCCTTAGCCACTTAACCTCGCCCTATCCCTAGGCACGAGATGGTTCAACTATAAACTAGAGAACGCGCTCTTATCTCTTTCGTATACTAAACTCTCCCGATGCTAAGTAAATGGATAACCTCACAATGCTCTCCCGATGCTCTTGCAAGATATTAAAACCAAGATAAAAGAACTTGAAGTTTATTTTATTGAACTTAAAAAAATCCTAAAACAAAGCAACCCTTGCAACTACTTTACAAAACAACCCGTAGCCCTAGGGGGAATTTAGAACATATCGGTGACAGGTAAACGACAGGGTTTAGGTTTCGGTTATGGGGTAATCGGTTATGCCCTAGGTTTAATCTATGCCCTTATATAAGCTTTGGGCTCAAGTTATCTAAGATAACAAGGATTACAACTTTAATTAAAAGTAAGATTCTAATAAAGACTAAATCTCTAAAGTCTCCTACTTTCCAGCCGCATCCTTGCTTTTAGGGATTTCCTCTCCTTTGAGCTTTGGCTTGACATATCTTTTGATCCGGGGCTTGGAAAAATATTCGGCTTCCACACGACAGACGAGCAGATTTTTCTCTATCTATCGAGGTCCACTTGACTTTTCCTCTTCATGAGTCTGCTGTCACCATGCTGTCACGACAGGTCCATGACAGGTTCGTCTTCTTCAGCTGCTTGTCCAGTTCAGCTCTCCTGCTTGTCTGCCCTGCGCCTGCCTTCAACATCTTCTGTGACAGATACCTGCAAAAATAGCCATCTTTCAGTAGAATCCGTGCCTTTTATATAATTGTGATGTTTTATTGAAAACTAACCTAAATGCAATGCAATGATGCTTGAATGCAGCAGAAATATGGGTTAAAAAGGGTGTAAATAATAGAACTTTTACGCACTCAACACTATGCCTCCAGCTAAAAACACTAATGCTATTCTAAAAGAATACTCATGTGTAGTCCTCGTGGTATGTTTATGGTTAGATCGAATTAGGCGAAGGAGGTGGTAATTCATCTTCCTCAAAGTCGATGCCGTCTAAAACACATACATAACCCAATTGAATTGCTCGATTTCCTTTAACATTTTCAAACAATGGGATATCATGTGCGCAAAAACCAACACACGGCTTGCGAGAATCCAAGAATTTGATTTATCGATGGGTATTGGTTCTATGCTAGCGGTAAGGTGGGGAATGGAAAAAGTGCGAAGGTTTTTGGGGACTAAACGACCGAGGGAAACAAATATATATATATATATATATATATATAAAAGACAGACATGGGTAATTGAAGATTAAATATTAAGGACAAAAGGGTAAATTACAAGTTATAGCCTTAAATTAACTAGGGTTTATGCAAGGGAAACCAAATTCTGCCTCCACATCACAATGGTCACTAAAATTCGTTTAAAATTCAATTAAATCCCAAATTTCTTAATTAGGGTTTTATATTAAAATTCCCAATTCCTAGGGTTTCAAGAATTAGGGATTTCAAAATTAGGTTTCTAAATTAGGGATTTTATGAATCTAGGGTTTACAATTTGGGCATAATTTTTGGGGTGTTACACCAGCGTTGAGCCATTTGATGATCTCCTTCATAACCACAGTCCTTATGATTGGATTGAGTCTTCGTTGTGGTTCTATCGAGCTGTTGTGATCACATACAAGCAACATATGCATACTTTAATTGTGGGGGAACATGTTTAAGATCAAGTACCTTCTTGGGATATTTAAACTCAGCATAATCCAAAGGTTCAAAAGTCATACCTAGTCCGGTAAGCACAACATTAGATTGTTCAATCTTGACCTTACCTTCTTCTTTAGCTTCTTGCTTGGTCTCATCAAAGTCAGATTGCTCTGCAGCACTAAGCACATTGCTGCAACATATCTCTTGTAAACTCTCTTCAATTAGGGTTTCCTCACTTTGCACAAGCTGGCATTCTTCATAGTCATCCACGTACTTGAGAGTGGTGAAGACATTGAGTGTGATCTTTTGGTCATTCATCTTCATAGTAAATTCACCCTTTTCGCATTTGATCACAATATGCCCGGTGGCAAGGAATGGTCTCCCAAGGATGATGGGAGCATTCTCATCATCTTCAATTTCTAGGATGATAAAATATGTCAGGAAGACAATTCTATCCACCTTAATTAAGACATCTTCAATTCTGCCATTGGGTCGGATTTGAGAACTATCGGCCAATTGAAGGATCACCGATATAAGCTTAGCTCTTCCCATCCCTAGTCGTGTAAACACAGTTTTTGGCATCAAATTAACACTTGAACTGAGATCACATAGGGCACAACCATAGTAGTTATGGCCTATGGAGCATGGAATGGTAAAACTGCCAGGAATTCATCTTTGGTGGTAAATCACTTAGCACAACCACACATGCACCCATAGTAGTAAGAGTTTCAACTTCACCCACTATCTTTTTCTTGGTCACGATCTCCTTGAGAGACTTCACATATATTGGCATTGATCGATGGCCTCCAAGAATGGGACATTGATGTGCAATTGTATGAGCATGTCCAGAAACTTCTAGAACTAGACATCTTGCTTCTGAGCTTTCAATCGTTATGGAAATGAAGGAGGTGGCCTGGTCTCATTGTGTGGTTTACTGGATGTAGGGGCATCCTTAGCTTTATCATCCTTTCCATCAGTGGCAAGGTCACTCATTGTATCAGACACATTAAAGGCTACATAGTGTGATGGCATTGCACTGCTTCACATTAAAGGCTTTAGTGACTTTAGTATCACTAGGTAATCCTCATGGTGGTCTCATCTTTAATACTCGGCCAATCTGCCCAACCTGTGTTTCCAAGGTCCATAAGGAGGCGGTGTTGTTTTGCAAGACCGATTTCTGATTTTGCAACATAGAAGCTTGCATTGTGAGCATGTCACTATGGTTCTTTAATTGAGCTGCCTGATCCTGCATAATAACTCGGGGATTCTTCTGACCAAAATAGAAAATATACCAAAAAACTAAAAAGTATAGTAAATAAATAATAAAAAAATACATATAATTTAGAATTTCGGCAGTTTTCATAAAAAATTGATAAGTAGAATCAAGGGAATTAGAACTGGAGTTAGAAGCTCCCTGATTTTACCTCTAAGTCTTTTATTGGAATCTTGGAGGTTCTGCTGTGGCATTCTATCGCGCTCCTGAATTACCTGTATTACCTCCTCAACCAAAATTTGGATGTTGCCGACACCCTGGCTGTAGGTGTTAGAGTAGGGATTGTTATTATGGTTGGTGTTCCCTACATAGAATCCAGATTCTTGTTGTTGGGGGCATTCATTCGACTGGTGTTCCCCATCACAATGCTCACATGTGTATTAAATTACCTTAGCCTCTCGTACATTAGATGTCAGCTATATGTTCTTGAGTAGATTTGCAATGGTGGAGAGTTGAGCCGCTACACTCTGGGAATCGTCCAACTGAATTGATCCAGAAGATTTAGGCCCAAGCTTCAATCTCCCCCTTGGGAACTGATAGTCGTTATTGGTTATCAGGTAAAGTATTTCGAAAGCCTTTTTAGGATCTTTGTCAAGCAAAATACCATTGGCTGAAGAGTCAATTATCATCCCTGTAGGTGCATTTACGCCATTATAGAACTTCATGATTTGTATCCAATCATGGAATCCAAGAATCGAGCACTTGCGTAGCATATCTTTGTATTTGTCCCAACATTCACACATGGATTCATCATCAATTTGTGTAAATGAGATGATATCGCTTCACTTCTGATTGTGCACATTCGTTGGATCATATATGTTCAAAAACTTGTTGTGCAAATCAACCCAGGATGTAATAGATCCTGAGGAACAAGTCTTCAACCATGCCCTGGCTCGATCCCGCAAGGAGTAGGGAAATAGTTTAAGTCTCAACGCATCCTTAGGAATCCCTGGTTTTCTAAAACAGTCGCAAACTTCTAGGAAAGCTTGAATGTGTTCTCGAGCATCCTCTCTTGTTGATCCTCCATATTGTCCAATGTAGTTGAGCATGTTGGACATAAATGTCTTCAACTCAAAGTTATCTTCCCTAGATCAAGCACAACGATCGATGGGTTAAGGTTTTTGATGACAAGGTCAATATTCGTTCTAATGGGCCTTTTAGGTATGGCAGGTGGTGGAGCCTTCTGTCGTGTATGTCCTCTATTCTGGCATGCATTCTCAACCACCACCACCGATAGCATGCCATTGTTACGCTCATTCTCATGGTCGTCCTGTGCATTGTTGGTGCGGTAACCGGGAGGATCCATATTCATTTGCCCTCGACGGAGTTCTCTCAGTTATAATTCAAGGTTAGTACTCTACTAACTCCTATGTATTCTTGGAAATCATCAATTTGATTGCTTGCTTGATTATATGATGGTTTGGTTAGGATTAGAGCTTGGTGTTCATCCATAGTAAATTCTAAACTTGGTGTTGAAAAGGTGTAAAACTGGTAGGAATCCACTTAATAGACCTTTCATAACTTGTAGGATTAATTTGGGGGTTTGTTATACCAGTTAAGTGGTGTTTAAAGGGGGATTCAAACTCCAAAATTCAAAGCCTGGTTTCGCGTACCGATACTGGGTGGACCAGTATCGGTACCCTTTTGTGAAAGATAGCCTTTTTAAGCGAATTACAAAGTGGGTATCGGTACGTTAGGGGGGTAGCGGTACCACTGTTCCATTTAAAATTCCAAGTGTTTTTGGGTATCAGTACGCTTGAGGGCGTATCGATACCTATGGGGTATCGATATACGACCCCATTATGGATGGCAATGGATCGGACTTTATAAAGTCCAATCTAATTAATAATTGGACCTAAAAATTCCAACTCTAAATCCAAGCCTGATTACATAAATCCAAGTCCGATCCAATAAAATATCTAAAATCCATATCGAAATCCAAAAGTCCAAATCCAATTATTTGTTTTTCTTTTTTAAAGTAACAACTCAAATAAATATCTTTAAATAAAAACAATTTTCATCAAACAAATATATTTAAACTAATAGCACAAATAAATCTCAACAAATATTACAATCCAATATAAAAACAAATTAAAGTAACAACTCAAATTTCAACTAAAAAATCTCAACAACAAATAAATTATCCTTACATAAACTACTATTGTCTTACTAGTCTACTAACATAACTACTTTCCAAATCACAATTATAAAATGTCTAATAGATATTACAATCCAAGATGAAACGAGTTAAAAATATAATCAAAATGTAGCCATCAACTCAATTTTTCCAAGCTTGTCTCAATTACCACAATACACGACTTACTAAAGTTAATACTTAAGCCCGAGCATACTTCAAGACTTCTGAGAATTCTCTTCACATTTAGTATATTTTCCTCATCTTGATCCAGAAATCTTAATTAACGGATTGACAAGAGGTTTAGCGAAGATAGGGTTAACCAGAGCAGAAACCTTTAAAGCCTGATTGTAACTTGTTGTTTACTTTTGATTAATCTGTTTCGGTAGGAAGATGGTGAAATTGTGTAATGTATTACCAGGTTCTGTGTTTTATTTTTGTTTTGGGAGAATATTATTTTGTATTCCGGCTTATGTGTACTCTTTTGCTCCACTTAGGATTATGGAGGTTTTGAATGAGGCACATAATGCCGGGTAGGCTTATATGAAATTAATAAAATCATATTTGTCGAGCAAAAAAATATAATCCCAATTCAACTTAATTAGGATTTCAATATATATCTATATTAATATACATAATCTCAATTCAACTTAATTAGGATTTCAATATATATCTATATTTTTAAATCTAAGAGTTTAAATATTTTTATTCGCATTCATATATGGATCGGATATGGATTTGGATCAGATTAGGATCAGATCTTGGCAATGACCATATCTGATCCACCTCCTGCTAGGACATGGACATTTTTTTTTCAGATTCAGGCTTTTTTCGATCATATTTGGATCAGATTTTTTTCTTTAGACCGAATTGGATTCGGATTATATTGCCATCCCTAGGCCTCGTGTATCAGTACATGTGTCTGTTAAACCCTGTGGTATGTGGGCAAGGTATTGATTGTAACACCCCAAATTATAAAACCCTAATTTGAATTTAAATGCCTAATTTTAAACCCTAAAATTTTGGAAATTTTGAATTCAATTTTAAATTGAATTTAAGTGGCTCATTTGTAATAATCGTAAACTTGGGTGACATAAGTGTGAAGTGGGAAATTGTAAAGGGTCCTTATGATGTAATTTAGCCCAAAACAGGGAAAAACGTTTCCCATATTCCCTTCGTGTTTTCATCGTACCAGAACCCACCATTTTCAATCATCGTTCAAGCTCCGTTCGTGACCAAATCGGCGGTGGTTTGTCGCGGCAAGGCCGACCATCGCTTCCCCTCAACCATGTAAACATAACCCTAGCAACCACACTCCGTTTCCGGCCACTGTTGTTCTTAAATGGACCAAAAACCGTTCGATAAATCGAATGAGGGGGTGATCGATTTTGTTGTTTTTAGCCGTGATTTGAGTTGGGTAAGTGCGATTTGGGCTTGCGTGAGTTGTGTGTGTGTGCAGGTTACTCGTCAGATTATGGCGTGAAAGGTCGCCGCCAGTGGGGAAATTGGGAAGTTACGTGCCCTAAGATTCAATCGGTGGAATTAGGGATTTTTTAGGGTTGGACCGGACTAAACCGGTCCATTTTGGCTAGACCGGGTAGAACCGGTTAAGTTTAACCGAACTAGATATATTCAAAGAAAAACCAGTTCGACTGACATAAGTGATGACCGTTGACATTTTCAGAAAAGACCTATTTTATGTTTTTGAACGTCATGATTCCGATTCCGCTGCCCGTTTTCCCAAATTTGAACCCTAAAGACCGTTTTGACCACTTTTATTCGATTATACTTAGTATTTAAAGATTTGAATATCGGGAAATTAATTATATTTATTCCTATTTTCAGACGACGTTGACTCGGATACTGAGATCCTTCCTCCTCCACCACATGGACGACCTCCTGTTGCTCGGACATCGAGATCTAATCGTGAGTTTAATTAATAATATATTCGATATTTATATTATCAGTGTCTTGGCATAGTAGTAGTATCTTTGATGGTGTATTTAATTATTATAGGAACTGACTCTGACTGACCTAGAGATAGAGCTGAGCGTGGGAGACGTCACCATCGATGTTGAGTGTTAGCTACCTGAGGTGTTTTCTCTTCTGTGCTATTTGTTTGTAGTGCTTTGTATGTATATGTGTTAATGGATTGAATTGTAAATATGATGTGGTCTGATGTTGTATGGTAATAACATTATGATGATATGTGATATTTGACTTGTTAAGTATGTTGTTACATCATCCAATATATATATGTTATCATATTCAGATTATTGTATATCAGATTATATGATTATGCATTTCTGTTGATAAACAATGCATTCAAATTTAGAAATCGGAAAATTATGTCATCTCATTTTGGTTGGGATTCTGTTCGAGGAAGTTTAGTAGCTTCATCCTCCGGGTTGAAGTCTGCTTCAGATTAGTGGTTTCACTCTACGAACTAAATTCCACTTCGAATGGTGACGAGGTAGAGAGTGGTTCTGGGGAACCTTACTCTTCGGATGGTGATGTAGTTGGGTGCATATCATACTGTGTTGCATATTCATTCATACATGTTGAATTGTTTGAATTAATTATTGATGGAGAATAGTATTCTAATAATGTATGGTTGACTTTGTTGTTATGATGATTCTGTTAGTTCTATTTGCACTGTAGAGACACACTGTGTGTTTTCGCTGACTCCCCCTTAGTTGCTATTTCAGATACTCAGGTCTAGGCTACGGTATTCTCTAAGATAGACCTGAGATCTGGTTATTACCAACTCAAGGTTAAGGATTCTGATGTGTTTAAAACAACTTTCTGGACACGATATGGTCATTATGAGTTCCTTGTGATGTCTTTTGGGTTGACTAACGCCCCTGCCGCTTTTATGGATATGATGAATAGGGTGTTTCAACCCTATTTTAACCAGTTTGTTATGGTATTATTGATGATATACTAGTATATTCTAGATCTGTGGTAGAGCATGAGGAACATCTTCGGATTGTGTTGCAGACTCTGCGAGAGAAACAATTGTATGCAAAATTCAGTAAGTGTGAATTCTGTCTTTCTGAGGTTATGTTCCTGGGTCATATAGTTTCTGCTCAAGGTATTCAGGTTGATCCGAAGAATGTCGAGGCTATTATGAGTTGGAAGAAGCCCAAGAATGTTCCTGAGGTTTGAAGCTTCTTGGGTTTAGCTGGTTATTATCGGAGATTCGTTAAGGGTTTCTCTTCTATTGTAGCTTCATTGACTAAGCTTCTGAGGAAGGATGTTCCCTTCATTTGGACTGAGGCACAGCAGTCTAGTTTCGAGAAGCTTAAGTATGTGTTGACTGAAGCACCAGTTTTGATTCAGCCTGAGCCTGGTAAGACTTATACAATTTACAGTGATGCTTCGTACACATGATTGGGGTGTGTTCTGATGCAGGATGGAAAGGTAGTGGCTTATGTATCTCGATAGTTGAAACCGCATGAGTGTAACTATCCTACCCACGATCTAGAGCTTGCTGTTGTTATTTTTGCGCTTAAGATTTGGAGACACTATCTCTATGGAGAGAAGTGTTATATCTATACAGACCATAAGAGTTTGAAATACCTCCTCACTCAGAAAGAGCTTAATCTGAGACATTGTCGTTGGTTAGAGCTTCTCAAGGATTATGATTGTAAGATTGAGTATCATATGGGCAAAGCTAATGTCGTTGCTGATGCATTGAGTCGCAACGTCATTTCATATTTTAGAGCTTTGTTTGCTCAGATGAGTTTGTACGACGATGGCAGTCTGTTGGCAGAACTTTAGGTTATTCCTACTCTGATTTCAGATATTCGAGTTGAGCAGCCTAGTGATCTGTTCTTGATGCACCAGTTGAGAGAGGTTGAGGATGGTACATCTCAGGGTTTCTCTATTGATCAGGATGGTGTTTTATGCTTTCAAGGTAAGTATTGTGTTCCGAGAAACTCTGAGCTGAAATAGGTTATTCTCCGTGAGGCCCATGACAATCCTTATTTTATGCATCCTGGTGCTGACAAGATGTATAAGAATCTTCGTGAAAGGTACTGGTGGAAAGGTCTCAAGTGAGACGTCGTCGAATTTGTATCGAGATGTTTGACTTGTCAGAAAGTCAAAGTAGAGCATCATCGTCCGTCTGGGTTACTTCAGCATATTCAGATTCCTCAGTGGAAGTGGGAGCGCGTGACTATGGACTTTATTAGTGGACTTCCTTTGACTCCATCGAAGAAGGATTTCATCTAGGTTATTGTTGATCGTCTGACGAAGTCTGCGCATTTCATCCCTGTCGGAGTTGACTATTCTTTGAGTAAGTTAGCTCAGCTTTATATTTCTGAGATTGTTCGACTTAACGGGGTACCGTCATCTATTATTTCTGACAGAGATCTGAGGTTCACTTCAAAATTCTGGGGGTCACTTCATTCTGCTTTGGGTACTCGGTTGAACTTCAGTACATCTTATCATCTGCAGACAAATGATCAGTCTAAGCTTGTGATCCAGATTCTTGAGGATATACTGAGGGGTTGTATTCTTGATTTTAGAGGTAGTTGGGAGAATTTCCTGCCGCTTGCAGAGTTTGCTTATAATAACAGTTATCAGGCCAATATTAAGATGGCACCGTATGAGGCTCTCTATGGACGTAAATGTCGATCACCTATTGGCTGGATTGAGCTTAATGAGCACAGATTGTTGGGACCAGATATGGTTCAGGAGACAGAGTAGACTGTTAGACTGATTCAGGATCAGATTAAGGCTGCTTTTGACAGACAGAAGCCTTATGCCGATTTGAGATGTCGTGATCTTGAGTTTGAGGTGGGTGATGAGGTTTTCTTGAAAGTATCTCCTTGGAGGAAGGTACTTCGGTTTGGTCGGAAGGGCAAGCTGAGTCCTCGTTACATTGGCCCTTATCAGATTATTTGTCGAGTCAGACT
Source organism: Hibiscus tridactylites (assembly GCA_958450335.1). NCBI lineage: Eukaryota > Viridiplantae > Streptophyta > Magnoliopsida > Malvales > Malvaceae > Hibiscus > Hibiscus tridactylites. Next base: position 11,134,714 of record OY288292.1, on the reverse strand, counting down.
AGTTGCCTATCAGTTAGAGCTACCACCAGAGCTTCAGTGTATTCATGATTTCTTTCATATCTCAGTGTTGAGACATTATCATCCTGATCCGTTACATATTATGCATGTTGAGGATATTGAGATTCGTCCTGATTTGCGTTTTGAGGAGAAGCCTATTGAGATTCTTGCTCAAGATAAAAAGGTTCTCAGAAGGAAGACCATTAAGATGGTCAAAGTCCTGTGGCGTGGTCGTAGTCATGATGATGGTACGTGGGAGCCCAAGACTGTCATCCGAGCTTAGTATCCGCACTTTTTTGCTCCAGGTAAATTTCGAGGCCGAAATTTCTTTTTAACGGGGGGAGAGTTGTAACACCCCAAATTATGAAACCCTAATTTGAATTTAAAGGCCTAATTTTAAACCCTAAAATTTAGGAAATTTTGAATTCAATTTTAAATTGAATTTTAGTGGCTCATTTGTAATAATCGTAAATTTGGGTGACATAAGTGTGAGGTGGGAAATTTTAGGGATCTTTATGATGTAATTTACCCCAAAATAGGGAAAAACATTTCCCCCTTCAGATTATCGCGTCGTTTCAGTTTCCAGTTCCCATTTCCCTTCGTGTTTTCATCGTAGCAGAACCCACCATTTTCAAGCATCGTTCAAGCTCCGTTCGTGACCAAATCGGTGGTCGTTTGTCGCGACAAGGCTGGCCATCGCTTCCCCTTAACCGTGCGAACATAACCCTAGCAACCACACTCCGTTTCTGGCCAATGTTGTTCTTAAACGGACCGAAAACTGTTCGATAAATCGAATGAGGGGGTGATCAATTTCGTTGTTTTTGGCCGTGATTTGAGTTGGGTAAGTGCGATTTGGGCTTGCGTGAGTTGTGTGTGTGTGTGGGTTACGGAAACTCGCCGAATTATAGCGTGAAAGGTCACCGGCAGTGAGGAAATCGGGAAGTTATGTGCTGTTGAGTGTGTAAAAGTTCTATTATTTACACCCTTTTTAACCAATATTTCTGCTGCATTCAAGCATCATTGCATTGCATTTAGGTCAGTTTACAGTAAAACATCACAAATTCACTAAAGGCACGGATTCTACTAAAAGATGGCTAATTTTGCAGGTTACTGCCATGGTTGACGAAGAAGGCAGGCGCAGGGCAGAGAAGCAGAAGAGCTGAACCGGACAAGCAAACGATGACGACGAAGCTGCCATGGACCTGTCGTGACAGCAAGGTTACAACAGCCTTATGAAGAGGAAAAAGTAAAGTGGACCTCGATAGATAGAGAAAAATCTACTCGTCTGTCGTGTGAAAGCCAAATATTTTTCCAAGCCCCGGATCAAAAGATATGTCAAGCCAAAGCTCAAGGAGAGGAATTCCCATGAAACAAGGAGGCGGCTGAAAAGTAGGAATCCTTAGAGATTAAGCATTTAATAGAATCTTACTTTTCATTAAAGTTGTAATCCTTGTTAACTTAGGATACTTGAGCCCAAAGCTTATATAAGGGCATAGATTTTAACCTAGAGGCATCATACCCCATAACCGACAACCTAAACCCCTCCGCCGTTTACCCGTCGTCGACATGTTCTAAAAACCTCCTAGGGGCACGGGTTGATTTGTAAAATAGTTGCAAGGGTTGTTTTGTTTTAGGATTTTCCAAGTTCAATAAAATAAAGTTCAAGTTCTCTTATTTCGGTTTTAATATCTTGCAAGAGCATCGGGAGAGCATTGTGAGGTTATCTATTTACTTAGCATCGAGAGAGTTAAGTATACGAAAGAGATAAGAGCGCGTTCTCTAGTTTATAGTTGAACCATCTCGTGCCTAGGGATAGGGCGAGGTTAAGTGGCTAAGAAAGAATTCATACACATCGGTGTTCATCCTTCGATTCACGCCGGGAGGTATCATCAAAGACGTGATCATCGACAGACTTGGACCTAGGGATAGGCCAAGGCAGATCTGGGATTCTTGCCAAACTTGGAGTACGGAGTTGGTGTGTTCGCTGCCGCGACAGCTAACGGACAGCCGCCGCGACAGGTGCTGTCGGCGACGGGAGAGACGACAGAACTGGATTTCCTAAACTTTTCAATACCTGCACTACTGAGCAACTCAATACCAGCCCATTCTCTCTCTCTTGATATTTCTATTCTTTTTATTTACGTTTACTTTAATATTCTCGTGACAATCTTTTTAAACTATTCCCTTTACTTCGTGCAGTGAAATTAGGTGAAGTCATTAGCCCAATCCCTGTGGAGACGATATCTGATACTTCATATCACTTTACTACTTGCGTCGTGTACACTTGCACTACAATTGCGATAGACTATTTTACACGCAACAAGTTTTTGGCGCCGCTGCCGGGGATTGGCAACATAACTACACCTTTCTTTTATTGCACTTTTCATTTTTATTTCTATTTTCGTTTTTGTTTTTATTTTTATTTTTCTTTAATTTTTCTTTTGTGTTTTCAACTCTTGCTTTTCACGAGGTTTTCCAGTTTATGCGCAGATCTAAAAGAGGTGAAGATCCTGAGTATCCATTAGATCCAGAAGTTGAACGTTCCTTCAATCTCAAGAAACAACTTCGCCGCCTTTTAGACAGGAACGAATACCTTGAGGAACAGCTAGAGAAGATGGCCCGTAATCCGCCCGCTGGTGATGGTATGCCGCCTATCGGTGACCCGCCCGCAGCAGCCGGACGACGGTCATGTCGTGACTACATGCTGAACGATCATGTAGAGCTGGAGACCACGTTGTCGGATATTGATGTTGATAACTTCGAGCTTAAGCCTGTCATATTTAGCATGATCAACAATGCCGGGCAGTTTAGTGGTGCTGCAACAGAGGATGCTAGGGAGCATCTCAAAACGTTCCAGGAGATCTGTGGTTCGTTTAGACTGCCAGGAGTTAGTCCGGAGATACTGAGGCTTCGGTTATTCCCCCATTCATTGAGGGACAGAGCTAAAACTTGGTGGAATAAACTAACACCGGGTTCAATTATGACTTGGGCAGATTTATCTCGTGAATCTTTATCTCGTTTTAATCCTTCGCATTTATCTGAGCGATTACGTAACGAAATTGCTACTTTTCAACAGGAAGATGACGAGCCGATGCACGAGGCCTGGGACAGATTTACTACTCTTCTTCGAAATTGCCCAATGCATGGATTCCCCGTCTGGAATCAGGTTACTAAGTTCTATAATGCTGCCAACCTACAAACTCGCATCCGAATTGATTCCGCAGCAAATGGGTTACTATTGGATAAGGATCCAGACGAGGCCTTGCAAGTTTTGAAAAATCTGGCCAAGAATGAGGAGCAGTTTCCGACTGCAAGAAGAGGGGGTAAACGGGTACTTGCTGTCAAGGACTACGAAGCCGACAGCACGATGAAATCACAGGTAGCCTTCCTTACTAAAGCAATGAAAAGGTTATTGAATGATGATAGTTTACAAGGATTTGCTGTTGAGGAAGTATGCGATATCTGTGAGGGGAATCATAGTAGGGATGAGTGCCCAATAAATGTAGAAGAGGGAAAATATGTTGGAAACTACAAGCCAAATTATAATTCCAACAACTATAATCCCAATTGGAGGAAGGATCCTAAGTTTTCTTGGAGTAATCCCAACAATGCCCTGAATCCTCAAGCACATAATCAGAATCAGGGAGGTCCTAGACTGTTGACGCGACAGCAGCTGCCGCAGAACCTGTCGCCGCCGCAGCAACAGCAGCCACCAGCTGCCACGAGCAGTATATTGGAACAGACTCTGGCCACCTTCATGTCTCAGACCGGTACTTACATTGAGAATATGAATCAGTTTGTCAAGAAGACAGAGAATTTCATGGATAAGACAGAGATGAGGATGACAAATCATGAAGCCACTTTGAAATCTTTGGAGACACAAATGGGTCAGGTGTCGCAACACATTAAGCCAAGGCAGAATGGAGGATTTCCTAGCAATACTGAGAATGCTAGACCACCCACACATGAGCAATGTAAGGCGATTACTACTAGGAGTGGGAAGAAGCTACCAGGGCCAGAAAAAGCTGAAACAGAAAAGGAACCTGCCTTAGATACACCTGCCGAGGAAGCTGCCCCGACAGGTGATAAACAGACTACTGCCGATGAGCCTGTCACAACAGCAGAAGCGACAGAGGAAAAAAAAGATGAATATCGTCCTCAGATTCGCATGCAGTGGGAAGGACGCATTGCTGATTATCGTCCCCCACCATCCTTCCCTCAACGGATACAGCAAGCTAAGCATGAATCTCAACTTAAAAAGATTTATGATATTTTTAAGCAGGTTCATATTAATATTCCATTATTAGATGCCGTTAGGGAGATGCCCGGTTATGCTAAATTTCTCAAGGATGTTATGTCGAAAAAATCTAAACTTGGGGAGTTTGAAACGGTAAAGATGACAGAAGGTTGCATGAGCATTCTTCATCGGCAGCCACCCCAGAAAAAGAAGGATCCGGGGAGCTTCATCATACCTTGCGCAACCGGAAATAAATTCGTGGGTAAGGCACTTTGTGATCTTGGTGCTAGTGTTAATCTAATGCCCAAATCTGTTTTTCAGAAATTAGGTATTGGGAAGGCGCGGCCCACGACAGTCACTCTGCAGCTGGCAGACCGCTCTTACGTTCATCCAGAGGGAAAAATTGAAGATATTTTGGTAAGAGTGGATAAGTTTATTTTTCCTGCTGACTTTCTTGTTTTAGATTGTGAAGCAGATGAAAATGCACCAATCATCCTTGGGCGACCCTTCTTAGCCACGGGAAGATCACTGATTGATGTGGAGAAAGGAGAACTTACCATGCGAGTAAACGATCAAGAGATTAAGTTGAATGTTCTCCAAGCGATGAAACACGCTGATGTGGACGAGGAATGCAAGGCTATCACTGACGTTACCCTTGATCAACCCTACATCAGGTCGGGCTGTCACGATATTAAATTTGGTCACTGTTGCGGCAGCCACCTACAGGCTTGTCACGACAGCGACGACGACAGCACCAACGACAGCGACTCCCTTGAATCCGATTAATCTGATACTGAAGATCAGAAGGAGGTAAACTGGATTGGCAATCATCCAGGTAAGTTATTCGAACCTTTGAATTATACTGCGGATAACCATTTAATCCAAAAGCCATCTATTGTTGAACCACCTGCCTTAGAACTGAAACCCCTGCCAGGGCAACTTAAATATGCTTTTCTTGGTTCGAATGATACGTTGCCCGTAATCATCTCTTCTAAGCTGCCGCAGGAACAGGAACGACAGCTAATCGACATGTTGAGGCAGCACAAGAAGGCGATTGGATGGACGATTGCTGATATTCAGGGCATTAGTCCGGCGTTATGCATGCACAAAATCCTTTTAGAGGAAGATCATAAGCCGACTATTGATGCCCAAAGGCGGCTAAACCATGCGAAGAAGGAGGTAGTGCGTAAAGAGATAATCAAATGGCTAGATGCTGGTATTATTTACGCCATCTCTGACAGCAAATGGGTGAGCCCGGTGCAATGCGTTCCCAAGAAAGGAGGAATGACCTTGGTGACCAATGAGAACAATGAGTTAATCCCAACCAGGACTGTGACCGGTTGGAGGGTTTGTATGGACTATCGGAAGCTTAATAAAGCTACCCGAAAGGACCACTTTCCTTTACCCTTTATTGATCAAATGCTTGATAGATTAGCGGGTAAACCTTACTATTGTTTTCTTGATGGTTACTCAGGTTACAATCAAATTGCTATCGCACCGGAGGATCAAGAAAAGACGACTTTCACATGCCCCTACGGAACGTACGCATTTAGGAGAATGCCATTCGGATTATGCAACGCACCCGCCACCTTCCAAAGGTGCATGATGGCCATATTCTCCGACATGGTGGAGGACTTCCTTGAGATTTTTATGGATGATTTTTCCGTCTTTGGAGATGATTTTGAGAGTTGTTTAGGCAATTTACAAAAGGTACTTGAAAGATGTGAAAAAGCAAACTTGGTCTTAAATTGGGAAAAATGCCACTTTATGGTGGATGAGGGGATAGTCCTTGGCCATAAGATTAGCTGTCGTGGGATAGAAGTCGACAGGGCCAAAATAGAAGTGATCGAGAAGCTGCCGCCGCCCACCACAGTCAAGGGTATTAGGAGTTTTTTAGGGCATGCTGGGTTTTATCGGAGATTTATTGCTAACTTCTCAAAAATCACGAAGCCCTTATGCCATCTCTTAGAGCAGAACCGACCCTTTGATTTAATGATGAATGTACTGAAGCATTCAAGGTTCTGAAGGAAAAGTTAGTAACAGCCCCCATAGTACAACCACCAGACTGGACGCAGCCGTTCGAGATTATGTGTGATGCTAGTGACTATGCTGTCGGGGCAGCACTTGGGCAGCACAGAGACAAGCTGTTTCATGTCATATATTATGCCAGCAAGACATTGAATGACGCCCAAGTGAACTACACCACCACAGAAAAGGAGTTGTTAGCTGTGGTGTTCTCCATTGACAAGTTTCGTTCTTACATACTTGGGACGAAAGTAATAGTGCACACAGACCATTCTGCCCTTAAGTATTTGTTCGCAAAGAAGGATGCAAAGCCTAGATTGATACGGTGGATCTTGCTACTACAAGAATTCGACCTTGAGATCAAGGACAAAAAGGGGACAGAAAATCAAGTGGCAGACCACTTGTCAAGGTTGGAGACGGGACATAGTCTGCCAATAGATGAGATACATATACTGGAGACCTTCCCAGATGAGCAGCTCTTTGCTGCCGCAATCGTTGCCGCGACAGCAATGGCGGCAGGTAAGTCTTCTGAACTTCCCTGGTATGCTGATTTCATTAATTTTATAGTTAGCGGAATATTGCCTTCTGATCTTAATTATCAAGCCAGGAAGAGGTTCCAAAATGATGTTAAGCATTATTATTGGGACGAACCTCTTCTTTTCAAAATGTGTGCAGATCAGGTTATAAGGAGGTGTGTACCACAAGAAGAGCAAGAAGACATTCTCCATCACTGCCACGATTCACAATATGGAGGTCACTTAGGAGGCAATAAAACTGCTGCCAAGGTGCTGCAGTCATGGTTCTACTGGCCGACACTGTATAAAGATGTACATGACTGTTACAAGAACTGTGACAGGTGCCAGCGGACAGGTAACATCTCGAGGAGAAACGAGATGCCACTGCAAAACATTCTAGAAGTCGAGATCTTCGACGTTTGGGGGATCGACTTTATGGGACGTTTTCCATCTTCATGTGGAAATCTTTACATCCTCCTAGCAGTGGATTATGTCTCTAAGTGGGTTGAAGCTATCGCTACTCAAAAGAATGATGCCAAGACGGTCCAAAAGTTTTTACACAAAAACATTTTTTCGAGATTTGGCATTCCTAAGGCGATTATCAGTGATGAAGGGAGACATTTTGATAATAGGGTAATTGCTGCCGCCTTGAAGAAATATGGCGTCAAGCACAGGATCGCGACAGCATACCACCCACAGACCAATGGACAGGCTGAGATATCCAATAGGGAAGTAAAGAATATTCTTGAGAAGATGGTTAAGCCAACTAGGAAAGATTGGTCTTTACTTCTGAATGATGCATTATGGGCATATAGGACAGCTTTTAAAACTCCATTGGGCATGTCTCCATACCGTTTGATTTATGGGAAAACCTGTCATCTGCCTGTTGAGATAGAGCACAGGGCATACTGGGCAATTAAGGCAGTGAATATGGACTTGGAAAAGGCAGGCCAGAAAAGGCTGTTAGATTTGAATGAAATTGAAGAAATACGAACAATGGCCTACGACAATGCAAGAATATACAAGGAGAAAACTAAGAAGTGGCATGACAAGAAGTTGCTGCCACGTCAGTTCTGCCCAGGGCAGCTTGTGTTGTTGTTCAATTCTAGACTAAAACTCTTCCCAGGGAAGCTAAAATCTAGATGGTCCGGCCCGTTCCAAGTAGTACAAGTTTTTCCCTATGGCGCCATCACAATCCAATCATTAAAAGACGGGCACCAATTCAAAGTCAACGGACAAAGCCTCAAGCATTATCAGGGGACTGAAGCCCCAGGAATACAGGAAGTGGTTACTTTAGGAGATGCCCCACAAGGCATCCCTAATTTAACCTAAATTTTTTTTTTTTTATTTTTTTTTTTTATTATTTATTAGGAAATTAGATTTATTTTATTCGAATAATGTTTTTATTTTCTGTTTTTAGGAAATAAAGGAGTCAAGAAGAAAAGGAGAAGTGACCCAAGCCCACCATCCATCCATCAGCCAACAAAGCCCATTTATTGAAACTTGTCGTTTCGGCTGCCACCGCAGACGGATAAGACAGGCTGTCAACAGACTGTCACGCAGATGCAGAAGCGTGCGACAGATGCATAACAGACGCATAAATGCGTGTCAGACGCGTCAGACACGCTAACACACAATAGTCGCTCCGTTATTCCCGCCTGCCGTTACGGCATTAAATGGGCAGCTCCTCGACCGCTATAAAACCCCGTTTGCACTTTCATTTTTCCTCACTTCTGCTTATTCTTACTTGCTTTCTCCTCCCGTTTTCATTTGCTTTCTTTATTTTCACAACCCTTGCAACTAATATATCGTCTAGACAGACCCGCCGCAGTGCTACCTCAGCCTCTTCTTCAGCAGCTGCAACGCCTTTTGACACCAAGGAATTATGGGAGGAACGAGGTTTCATTTACATCTGCAAAGCACCAAACATGGGGCTCCGCCCATTCATAGCGAAGGCAATAAGGAACCTGCTATGGGAGCAGTTCGCTGAGCAACCGGCAGAACTCAATGACACGTTGGTGAGGGAGTTTTATGCTGCCATCGATAGCAAAACGGCAACCTCCGTCATCGTCCGAGGGGTAGAAGTGCCCTTTACAGCTGACAGCATCAACCACATGTATGGCCTATATTTTGGCCCCGACGATGACGCCCACCAGAAATTTTTAGAAACCCTGGATGCTGCCGCCTACGGTGCCATCATGGCGGAAGTGACAGAGGAAGGAACAACATGGACCACATGCAAAAAGAATCCCAACTCTGTCAAAAGGGGGCAGCTGCTCCCAGAAGCTAAACTATGGAACGCGTTCATCAAGAAGCGTATCCTGCCGTCCTCCCATCACACGACGGTGAACCAGCAGCGGTTGGCTCTCATCCACTCCATCATGCACGACCGGCCTATCAATGTGGGCCGCTATATGAGGGAGAGCATCTTGGACTGCACTTTCCGCTCATTTTCTCGTCTTTGTCTACCGTTCACGATCACCCTCCTCTGCCGCTGCGCTGCTGTGCCAGAGGCCCCCACCGACAAGCTAATCAAGGGCAAAGGCTGGACGGACAACAACATCAACAGCCTCATGGAGCTGATAGTCGTAACACCTGTCAACGCCTTCAACCCTGCTGCCGGCCCAGCAACCTCAGATGAAGAACCTGCCAATGACCCTGCCACGGCAGCCACTCCACCGGACCAAGCTGCCCAGATCCTGGCCGCCATACAGAGGGTGGAAGAAAGACAGATGGGGCTGATGATATTCATCCGGGACTTCGCAACTTGCACGGTAAATTTCATTACCAATAATTTGAATTATCCCGATGTTAATTTCCCCATATTCCCCGATCACTATTTCCACATCCCCTCCCCTGTCCACACACCTACACCACCTGCTTCCCCCATACCCAATCGGCCGCCTCCACCCCTTCACCTGCCCCGACGGCAGCTGCCAGTCCTCTGGCCGAAACTTCCGCCAGAGGAACGAAGCGACAGCCCTCGGACGACCTCGAAGCATTTGTGGCTGGTTTCTCCCCTTCTTCTGTCTGGGCCGACAGCGAAGCAGACCCTCCCATTCGGAGAAACTTGGAGAAGGAATTCACACCTGCCAAGAGACAGAAACATGTGGCAGACAGAAAACTGATGCCTAAGGCCAGCGCCACCACCAGCAGCACTTGGGACAGCGGTAGCAGCTCCGACATTCAGGTTGTGGAGCAACCTGCCCAGCCTCCTCCACAGCCGGAAGTGAGGAAATCGGGAAGTTATGTGCCCTAAGTTTCAATTGGTAGAATTGGGGATTTTTGGGGTTGGACCGGACTGAACCGGTCCATTTTGGCTAGACTGGGTTGAAGCAGTTGAGTTTAACCAAACCAAATATATTAAAAAAAACCAGTTCGGCCGACGTCAGCGCTGACTGTTGACTTTTTCAGAAAAGGCCTATTTTATGTTTTTTGACGTCCTTATTCTGATTCCGCTGCCCGTTTTCCTAAATTTGAGCCCGAAAGATCGTTTTTACCACTTTTATTTGATTATACTTAGTATTTAAAGATTTGAATATCGGGAAATTAATTGTATTTATTCCTATTTTCAGACAACGTTGACTTGGATACTGAGATCCTTCCACCTCCTCCACTTGGACGACCTCCTGTTGCTCAGACATCGGGATCCACTCGTGAGTTTAATTAATAATATATTCGATATTTATAATATCAGTGTCTTGGCATAGTAGTAGTATCTTTGATGGTGTATTTAATTATTATAGGAACTGTCTCTGACCGACCTAGAGATAGAGCTGAGCGTGGGAGATGCCACCGTCGACGTTGAGTGTTAGCTACCTGAGGTGTGTTCTCTTATGTGCTATCTGTTTGCAGTGCTTTGTATGTATATGTGTTAATGGATTGAATGGTAAATATGATGTGGTCTGGTGTTGTATGGTAATAACATTCTGGTGATCTATGATATTTGACTTGCTCAGTATGTTGTTACATCATCCAATATATATATATATGTGTGTGTGTGTGTGTGTGTGTGTGTGTGTGTGTGTGTTATTAGATTCGGATTATTGTATATCGGATTATATGATTATGCATTTCTGTTGATAAACAATGCATTCAGATTCAGAACACAGAAAATTATGTCATTTCATTTTGGTTGGGATTCTGTTCGGGGAAGTTTAGTAGCTTTTTCCTTCGGGTTGAAGTCTGCATTGGATTAGTGGTTTCACTCTACGGACTGAATTCCACTTCGGATGGTGATGAGGTAGAGAGTGGTTCTAGGGAACCTTACTCTTCGGATGGTGATGTAATTGGGTGCATGTCATATTGTGTTGCATATTCATTCATACATGTTGATTTGTTTGAATTAATTCTTGATGGAGAATAGTATTATGATAATGTATGGTTGACTCTGTTGATATGATGATTTTGTTAGTCCTGTTTGCACTGTAGAGACACACTGTGCGTTTTCGCTGACTCCCCCTTAGTTGCTATTTCAGATACTCAAGTCTAGGCTACGATACTTAATTTCATATTTCGGACATCTTATTTGGGATAATACGTTTTATTATGCTTATATATATATATTTGGATATTTAAAATTTTCAAGACGACACTGTAAGTACGTATTGTGGATATTATTATTATTTATTTCGAAAGTGATATTTTTGCATTTGATTGCTTTACTTGAGGGACAAGTTTCAAACTTGATTTCTTATATTCGATCCAATTCTTCTGGGTCAGGTTTAGGGGGTTACATTGACATTCAATGGTGAGTATTTGTACCCATAGAGGTGTATCAATACCCTCATGTGAGTATCGGTACTCGCTGGGCAATCTGCCCAAGAAACTTCATTTTGAGTTTGAGAGTTCTATAATTCGTGGACAAGGGTCCAATGGGTCTCCTAAGGGGAAAAATGAATAGTAAAATTGAGAAATTGAGTTTCTAGTTCTGTATATGGTTTAAATGATTAATGACTTAGTAATTAAAAAAGGGAATTTCTTGTATTAGCAAACCTTAGGGATCCTTGGTGGATCATGTGTGGACGTTCCAGGTAAGGGCACTTATATGGCTGAGTCATCTTGGTTGGTGGGATCCGGATACCTAGTGAGAGTGTTGCAACACAAGTTGATGAGATTCCGAATGTACATTCCTGAGGCTATGTGACATCGAGCCTCATCCGATGATACTTGACGAGAGATTTCAAGTATGAGTGTACGTTCTTGAGGCTGTATGACACCGGGTCTCACTCTGAGTGTACGCTCCCGAGCCTGTGTGTCACCGAGCCGCACTCGAGGTTTGTTGGTATGATGTATGTTTGTTGTGTTAGATATTACATCCTTGCTTGCTATGTGTTTAGGTGGTTCCGGTAGCACCATTGCTTATCTTACCATGATATCATATTCGTAGCTTGCTCTTACTTATGATTTGTATGAAGCATGGCTAAGTGAAAGTGTATCCACTGAGCTTCGTTAGCTTAGTGTTCAGAATTGTTGTTTCCGTTCGCAAGTTAGTAGGTTGGCGTGCATCGTTGGATACTGTAGAGCGTCTAGGTGTTCTCTATTTATGAGCGCAAGTGCACACTCTTGTCAAGTTATAATATAAAAGATAACGTCTCCCACAGGGATTGGAGCAGCTTCTATGAATTGTTTCCTGCGCAAAGATTTAGTAAATGCGCAATTAAATCTTACGATGTGGAAATATAAAAAACACAAATAAAATAAAGATAGTGATGAGAGGGATGATAGGGAGAGATTTGGTCGATAGACTGGGTAAGACAATTGCAGATCAGTAGCGTGAAGGTTGTGTTGTAAAGCCTAAGTATGTTTTGCGCTGCCATGAATTGCTGCCTCGGCAGGTATGGCGGGCGGCAGGCTACGACCCTGTCACGCGACCGCAGCGGGTCACTACCCCTGCAACTTTCGTTGTCTCGGTAGGTGGAACAGAAATAGGTCCTGGCGGCAAGTCTGGCAGACATTCCAAGTTCGGCGAGATAGTCGACAGTGATCCTCCCTATTTCTAGGCAAGGATGCTCGAACACTCACGTGATATAGGCAATACCTAGCAATCTCAGCTTAAACCTAACATAAGCAAGTCAATTCGGTTGGTGATCCCTTTTAGCTGCCAAAACTTGTAAACTTGTTAGGAACCAAGTTAGTCACGCCCCAACATGTTGTGACCGTAACTAACCCTTTCGTGAGCCTTACAGTTTCGTGCCCGACAAATGGATTCTCTCAACTGACTGGTGTGGACTAATTGAAAGAATGCAGTGCATAGATTAAGCAAACTTTGGAATTTTATTGAAAACAACTCAAAGCTATTACAGCCGTTTCTCACATCTACTTTACATACATGCGCCTAAACCTCAGGAGAGTTGGGCCGCGACCCCCCCCCCCCCCCAACAACTCCCATCTATCTAGCTACATCTCCACTGTGCGGCTATTCAAGCACGCATCCCCTCATACCTCGTCATGCCCTTATACTCTTATATACATTGGGTATATATAGGGCTCATGACCTAAATTTGAGTCCTCATTGAAGTAGAAGTTCTTAAAGTAATTTACATTAAATACAGACTCCTTTTTTACTTAAATGTAGACTCTTTGGACGTTGCCTTATCCCGCAAGTAAGAATAAGTACTCATACTTATCAATCTTGGATCAGTTCTACCGGCCGCTACAGGATTCAGAAGATTGCAAGATTGGGCTCGTTGGGCTTAGGAAATTGCCCTCTTTCAATCGCTACCCATCTTGGCTAAGTCGGTGTAACTCCTGCCTGGGCGGCAATGCTGCTTCGGCAGCGTCCTTGGCTGCATCTGGAACTACTTCAATACAGCTTCTTTTGTTCCAAATTTCATGTCCCCTCCTCTCCTCTCCTTGCTACAGCACCTGAAAATAAAAACTAAACAAAAACAATATCTTTTCTTTACCAAACATAACATATACAATAAAAGCATGGTGAAAGAGAAAATACTGTTATTAAGCATGCAATGCACCTAAATATGCCTAAATGGCTTAATAATAGCAATAATAAGGGCAAGAATGTGTACAAAATATAGAACTCGTGGACACTCTACACACCGCCAAACTCGAACTATTGCTTGTCCTCAAGCAATGCAACCTAACTAGTAAAACTGCCCCTTGCACAAAATTAATAGAAACTTTAGCCTTTAACTTGATTCTTACCTCAAGGCCGTGGCACCTATTTTTATGTTAGTGATAGGGAATGGCATGAAATAACTTAGATTTTGATTTTCTTAATGCCAGTGTAGTGTGTGCGGGTCTGAGTCCACGCTAAAATGCTGAGATAACTAAGTTAACAATGAATGCCTAAATTAATTTAATTACTAAAAAGGATACGAGTTGCTGCCTTGGCAGCACAGTTGGGCACTTATGTCTTCTTTTTCTGATCATGGCTTTAAGAGCTTCAGCTCATCACAACTATTATCTGGGTCTGAAGCTAAGATAGGTGCACTCTACGAAACTTCGAACCCTTTGAATAGAGTCATCCCGTGAAGACTTTCATTCACTCTTGCTAATTTGTCCGTCACTTGGTTTAGATACGTGGACTTTGATAGAGCCTGTTTCGGGCACCTCTAGGGTATTTGAACTTCCTGCCTAAAGCCTGTTTCGGGCACCTCTAGAGTTTTCATCATCTTTGTTTTGCTACCCTGTGCTACTGTGGCGACAACATGTATCCAATCAAGGAATTTTTATTAAGGCAGACAATGTTAAACTTAAAACTCAAGCAAAATTCAGCATTTAACAGACAATGTACAGATAATTAGCAAAAAGAAAAAATTTCTAAGTATTTTTCATGCTTCTTCCCATAGTTAGGTTAAATTTTTTCTTGGTATGGTGCGAATATAATTAGTTGGCTAATTATCATAGGCACAAGTTTTAAACTAAAAATTTCTATTTCATTAAGTGCTAGGTGGCATAATTTACATATGATCCTATATGCTACTAAATGAACCTAAAACAAAGAGGATTATCCCCCCAAACTCAAGGTTGGCATTGTCCTCAATGCCTCTACACAAAACAAAAATTAAAACAGAAAATAAAAGAAAAATAAAAACAGAAAAAAGAAAAATAGAAAAATAAAAATTAAAAATTAAAAAGAAAAGAAAAGGCTGCTATAGACTAGGGGAGTTCCCCTTTGTTGTTGCTGCGTCAGAGGAGGATGCTGAGGAGACGGGTTGTTGTGATGCAGCAATAGTTGTGAGACAGTTGTTTTTCCTAAAGAACGAAAAAGAAAGTAAGAGAAAGTAAAGCAAGTGAAATCTTGAAAGCAAAGATAGCAGAAAGAATTAAGAGTAAAAGAGAAAGCAAAGTGAAGAACGGGGAGAGAATAGTTGGCCTTATATAGCCGTTTTCTCCCCTGCCTTGGCGAGCACGCTGCCAACGGACGACAATTATTGCGGCGCGAATAACAAGATTCCTACCGTTACGCAGATAGATGTTCCGCTCGTTGCGGCTAGCCGTTATGCTCATCTGCCTTGGACTGCCTTGGCCGCTAGTTGAGCTTCTCCTTTATTCTTTCATCTTTCTTGGTCTTTCCTTCATTTCTAACCTGAAATAAATTAAATGCAAAATTTAAATAAAAATAACTGAAAATTAAGTCTAATCCTAATGCATAAAAATAAATTAAAAAGAAAAAGAAAAATTAGGATATGTTGGGTTGCGCTTTTCCCAAACATAACCACTTTCTGAGGGCTTTGTGTTTGGCTATTCTTCTGGGCATGTCCTTCCCCTCCTCAGGTGGATGTTGCTGCCATCTTTGCCGCCCTGGCGGGACATACACCAAAGAAGACAAAGAGGCAAATATATAAGCAGAAGTACAGGAATTCAAACACAGTTGTTGTTGCCAATCTCCGGCAACGGCACCAAAAACTTGTAGAGCATTTGGGTGTTCTCTATTTATGAGCGCAAGTGCACACTCTTGTCAAGTTATAGTATAAAAGATATCGTCTCTCACAGGGATTGGAGCAACTTCTATGAATGGTTTCTTGCACAAAGATTTAGTAAATGCGCAATTAAATCTTACGATGTAGAAATATAAAAAAACACAAATAAAATAAATATAGTGATGAGAGGGATGATAGGGAGAGATTTGGTCGATAGACTGGGTAAGACAATTGCAGCTCAGTAGCGTGAAGGTTGCGTTGTAAAGCCTAAGTATGTTTTACGCTGCCATGAATTGCTGCCTCGGTGGGTATGGCAGGCAGTAGGCTATGACCCTCTCACGCGGCCGTAGCGGGTCACTACCCCTGCAACTTTTGCTGTCTCGGTAGGTGGAACGAAAATAGGTCCTGGCGGCAAGTCTGGCAGACATTCCAAGTTCGGCGGGATAGTCAACAGTGATCCTCCCTATTTCTAGGCAAGGATGCTCGAACACTCACGTGATGCAGGCAATACCTAACAATCTTAGCATAAACCTAACACATGCAAGTCAATTCGGTTGGTGATCCCTTTTAGCCGTTAAAACTTGTGAACTTGTTAGGAACCAAGTTAGTCACGCCCCAACATGTTGTGAGCGTACTTAACTTTTTCGTGAGCCTTACACTTTCATGCCCGACAAATGGATTCTCTCAACTGACTGGTGTGCACTGATTTTACTAGACTCTATTTTCCATTTACAGAATAAACAAGTAGTTTTACATAGGGAAGTCAGCTTAATTCCCTCAATTCATCACTTGCAATCGATTCGATGTCACCGCTACCCATAGTTGGATAGATTAATCCAAAGAAACTTTCTTCATCAGAAATGTCTTGTGCAATCTCGAATATTCCAGAGTTACATTCTACAACATCACTGTCTACTCTGGATTTGTGGTGGGGGACAAAGGCACAGAAAGATGATTCTTCATACATATATTCACCATAAGGAGCCATATGCACCGAACCAAAATCTGCTTTCTCTTGCAGTTCCAAAGCACGCTCTAACATTAACTCCACTTCACCCATCTCAGGCTGTGAATCTTCGACTACACATGTACAGGAACCGACAATGTCCATGAACATCTTGAAGCACTCTGGCGCAATCCTCCCCTTCAAATACGGATCAATGATATCATAAATTGTTTCTTCTCTAATTGACTAAGAGGCACAATCAACTAGAAAAATCTTCTCCCCATCATCATGTACCACTAATGGCAGAGCCACATGTAATTTAGAGGGCTCAATAGACCCCACTTGATTTGTTATGGTATAAAATTTTCAAAGAGTTAAATGAGATTTTCAATGGATTAAAATAAATTTTTTCAAGGAAATATTAGAATTGACCCCACTTAATTTGTTTGGGTATGGGGTCAACAATATTTATATTGTAGTGGTATGAGAATCCTCGTACCTCAAAGTCTACTCTGACCCCACTATATGAAAATTTTGAATCCGCCACTGTATACTACACATGGCCTTCTAGCACACAACACTTCAAATAAAACAACCCCAAGTGAATACACATCACATTTTTCCTCTAGTTGCACTGTTTCCAAATACACTGGATCCAAATAACCTAAATTACTCTGCACTAATGCATGTATTCTTTTCGAAGTTTTCAACTTCTTATTGCTACGGGGACACAGTTTGGAAGCCCGAAAATCAGAAAGCTTACAAACCCAATTGCCATCCAAACTGTTAACGTTACATTGAATTATTGCTCGCTTCGCTCCTATGTGAAGGTAACGTAATCCACGAGCTGCACCGATGCATATCTTCAGCCTCTACTTCCATGGAAGAGGATCATATCTAAAACCGTGAAGACGATCAGGTAATTACCCCTTTCCCATGTATTCGTAAACAAGGATCATCTCGCCCTTATCAAAGCAAAACCCTATAGAAGGTACCAGATTTTGGTGGTCCAGCTGACAGAGCATCAGTAGTTCAATTCAGAACTCTTCATAGCTTGCGCTCGGTTCAGAATATGATTTTAAGCATTTGACAGCAACAACCAAGTTCCCATCATTGAGAAACTCTTTGTAAACAGTTCCCAAAACACCATCACCAATAATCATGTCAAAATTGAGAAGAAAAGTAAAAGAATACATCTCATATATTGCATTCATTGATAAGTTTACGCCACATGTCTTTATATACACATTCAATATAACTAACTAGGAAATAACAAACTCAACTAATTAAGAAATAACAGACTAACTAATCTGTTAACTAAGGTAACTACTTTCAACCCTCCCCCTCAAGTTGGTGGTTGAAAGATATTCTTCATCCCGACTTAGATTTGTTAATAAATCTGCTTGTTGATCTGCAGATTTCACATGTTCTGTTTGTATTAATCCCTCTTGAACTTTCTCCCGGATGAAGTGACAATCTATCTCATCGTGCTTCGTTCTCTCATGAAAAATGGGATTTTCTGTTATTTGCAAAGCAACTTTACTATCACTGTACATTATAGCAGGTTGTGTTGTCTTCATCCCAAGCTCTCGCAACAAACCACTCAACCAAACAATCTCAGTCGTTGTATTTGCCATGCTTCTATACTCAGCTTCTGCCGATGATCTGGCAATGGTTGTTTGTTTCTTTGACTTCCAAGAAACCAGTGAATCTCCAATTTTCAAATAAAACTAGTAATGAACTTCATAGACATTGGACATGATGCCCAGTCTGAGTCATAAAATGCTATGCTTTGGCATTTATTTGCAGCCTTTAGTAAAATTCCTTGTCCAGGATTCGATTTCAGATATCTAAGTACTCTCATTGTTGCCTCAAGATGGATTTTCTTTGGCTGCTGCATAAATTGGCTGAGATGTTGCACATAATAAGTAATGTCTGGCCTAGTATGTGTTAAGTACAGAAGCTGACCAATCAATCTTTGAAACAAAGATTTTTCTTCAACCAAAGCATCATCCTCTGATGACAGCTGGAATCTGCATCATATTCAACAGATGTAAGCTTCAAGTTCTGTTCTAAAGGTATCAATGCTTGTCTTGCACATGTTAAACCAGTTTCCTTAATCAATTCCAAAGTATAATTTCTTTGGTTCAATAATATTCCCTCCTCAGATCTCAAGATTTCAAGACCTAGAAATACTTAAGGTATCCTAGATCTTTCATCTTAAAATTATGATTTAGGATTCCTTTCAACTCTTGAACCAATTCCAAACCATTCCTTGTTAAGAACAAATCATCCACATAGATGAGCATGGCCACTAACTTGCTTCCTTGTCTTCTTGTAAACAATGAGTAATCAAATTTACTCTTCTTGTAACCTACTGCCAGAAGAGCTTCTGTGAGTTTTAAGTTCCACTATTTTGAAGCTTGCTTCAGACCATATAGGGATTTTTGCAGCCTACAAACCATGTTCTCCCCTTGACTGCAAACACCCTCAAGAATTGTCATGTACACTTCCTCGAAGAGATCACCCTGAAGAAACACATCGTGTACATCCATTTGGAATAAAGGCCAGCCATACATTGCAACAAGAGAAAAATGACACAAACAAGGATCATTTTTGCTACAGGAGAGAAGGTGTCCAAGTAGTCAATTCCTTTCTTTTGGTTATAACCCTTGGAAACTAATCTTGCCTTAAAATGTTTAACAAAACCATCTGCTTTATACTTGATTCTGTAAACCTATTTGCAACCAATGGGACGTTAGCCTTGGGGCAAAGATACAACAGACCATGTACCATTGGATTCTAAGGCCTGGATTTCCTCTTGCATTGTTTTAACCCATAAGGGACTAGTGATAACCTCAGAATAAGATGTAGGCTCAATAAGGGTAGTAGAAGAAAGAAAACTTGGGTTTTATGATAACCTTGTAAAAAGCATGCATTTCATACCCATTTACTCAGTTATTTGCTTGTCTTTAAGCTCATTTCATTTGCATTTAGATGCATTTAGTTCATATAGTTGCATTTGGTGTTGTTAGCTTGGTTGTTTTGATTTAATTATGAAATGGGTGCTGGTTGAGAAAGGGTTGTTCTGGTATGGTGATGTGCAGGTAAGCAAGGGAGTGTGGCTGAGCAAAGAAATGCTGCAGCATTTTGGATGGCAATTCTAAGTGCAGAAAAGGACAGAGCAACGAAGATATTTTCCAACCCACATGAGAGAACCACCATTTGGCTTTTGTGCCTGGTATATCCTAGGGAATATTACCCATGACACACAAGGAATGTTTAGGGCACAAAACCCTAGAAGCCTCCACTATATAAAGGACAAGATACCCACATTAAGGGAGAGAGCTGAAAAAGTGACTTTTGGTTGCTAAGAGTGAGGAGAAAAGGCGGCTACTTTCCATCTTCTTCCTCAACTTGGTGTCCTCAATTGTTGAAGCTCCAAGGGGTGACCTTGTTAGCCTTTGAGAGAAGCAGCAAGTCTAGGGTGGTTCACGGCAGTCCAAGGCAGCATGAGATATTTCCTTTTCTTTGATGTTTTCATTAACTCTTATTATTTTGGAAATGGGTTGTTTAAGATGAATGATGATGGATGATTTACACCCAACCATGAACTAACTTTAGATGGCTTGGGTTTGTTTTGGATGACTTTATTTTAGTTTTTAATGAATGTTTAGCATGTTTCTAGTTTCATATGCTTTGTCTACTATTTTATTGCCTTAAGTTTGTAAGAGCTTTCGAGAGTTAGCCTTTACTTAGGTGCTAGATTAGCTTAATGGTCGTGAGGGTTAAGCTTACATCCACGTAGACAAGGGGGTTGGCTGTTGAGAGGCACAACTCTAACTCACCTTAGAGATAAGGATAGGGTTTCAACGACTAAAAAGGGTAGCACATCAATGATAAGTAGCTTGCTAGGGTTCACGCTGAAAGGTATTGCCGTAGCATTCTGGCTGTCAGGTTTCTTGCTAGAGATAGTTTAGAAACACGATAGGAAACTGTAGAACTTATGTTTTGATATAATAATTGAAAAATGTTTTGGACTAATTTGAAAAGAATTTAAAACTTGGTTTTAAGTCCAAACAACTTGAATTTATGTTTGAGGTATTTTAAGAGGTTTTTGGCAAAGATTTTTCATGTTTTAAACAGCCAAACTTGTGTTTTCAAGTCACCAGTATCGATACGGTTGTACCCGTACCGATACCTTTTTGGCTCAGTTTGGCCACTGTCAAAACCCGTATCGATACGAGGGTTTAGCGTATCGATACGGACCGGGGTCGTTTCGATACGCCACGTCAGCGTACTGATCCCTGTTCAACTACCCCAACGGCTATTTCCCAACGGCTATTCAAATATGCAGCTGTACCGATACGCCCTCAAGCGTATCGATACGCCTCAGCTGGCAAGAGCTCAACGGCTAGTTCCTATGAAGGCCGTATCGATATCGTTCTACGTGTATCGATACCCCTGTGCTGGCAAAAGCCCAACGGCTATTTCTTCATGAAGGCCGTATCGATACCGTTCCACTGGTATCGATACTGGTAGCTGCAGAACAGCATTTATGAAGGGAAATAAAGTCCTCAACGGCTCCAATTCATCCCCAACGGTCCTAAACGGTTATAAACTCAATTGGGAGTATAAAAGGGACCTCCAAGCATCAAGAGAAGACTAATGCTCATATTGTCAAACACCAATTGATCAAGAAAATGTCTTAGCTCTTAAATTGTTAATTCTTGTATAGACAAACACTAGTGAGCCAAAATTGTTAAATTTGCTCAAGTGTTTTAGGTTTTGGGTGAGTGCTTAAGTGTGCAAACAAACACCTATTAGAGGGTTTAAGTTTGCTTTCATTTGTCTCTTGTAAAAGAGGGTTTTTATCAAGGCTTGGGTAGAAGCTTGATCAGTTGTAAGGGTTTCCTCCTAATCCTAGAAAAGGGGACGAATCAATTAGTGAATTGGTTGAGAAATCCTTAGTGGGAAGCTAAGGTAGTGGATGTAGGTGCTTGTTAGAAGGCCGAACCACTATAAATCATTGTGTCTTTAATCTTTCTAGCTTCCACAACCCTTCCACCCAAACATCCACCTCTCCACCACTTGGTGAGCATAATTGGTTGATCGAATCGAGCCCCACACATCCCAACAATTGGTATCAGAGCTTGGCTCAATCGGTGAGGATTAACATCCTATTGAGAAGATCCGGCAAGCTCGATCACTTTTTCATCAACCGGCTCAAATGGCGCAATCCATAGACAAACCGCCTTTCTTTGACGGAGACCACTACGCCCATTGGAAGACAAAGATGAAATTCTTCATCAAATCAAAAGATTACAAGTTATGGGATGTAGTTGAAGATGGTCCGTTCGTGCCTAAAAGAAGTAAAGCGGAGTGGAGTGCCGACGATCGCAAGAAGATGGAGCTTAATTGCAAAGCCTTGCACATATTGTTTTGTGCATTTGGTCCATCCATCTATGAGAAGATGTCTTCTTGTGAGAGTGCCAAGGAGGTATGGGACAAGCTTGAAGTCACATACGAGGGGACAAACGAAGTCAAGGAGACCAAGATTGGGCTCCTAACCTTGGAGTATGAGAACTTCAAAATGGATCCGGAAGAGAACATCGAGAAGATGTTTGATAGATTCTCCACCATCACCAATGGTCTTAAAGGTTATGGAGAATCCATCCCGGAGGAGAAGCTTGTTCGAAAGCTCATCTACTCACTTCCCGAGTCTTGGGACTCAAAGAAGACCGCCATCATCGAAGCCAAAAATTTGAAGACTTTGAAGCTTGATGAACTCATGGGGTCACTTCTTACTCATCAAATCATGAAGAAGAACAAGGAGGATGAGAAGAAGAGGGAAGAAATTCGAGCTATGGGAGAGAAGAAAATCAAAGGGCTTGGCATCAATGCTAGTGCCATGGCTCTCAAGTCCTCCACTTGCCATCATGTCTACTCAAGTGAAGAGGAGGAAGATGAAGAGATAGTTCATCTCTTCAAGAAGTGTGCCCCTTTCATGAAGAAAGCCTTGAGAGAGCTTGAACGAGAACCTAAAAGAAAGGAGAGGGCTAGCACTTCAAGCCATAAGAAGAAGGCACATGTGGCTACTTGGAGTGATGAGGACTCCACCGACGATGAACAAGCCAACCTTTGCCTTATGGCCATCGAAGAAGATTCAAGGGTAACTTCTAATTCATCTACTTCATGTTCTTACACTTTTGATGAATTACAAGATGCCTATGATGAATTGGTTTTAGATTTTAAAAGCCACATTTTGAAAAACAATAAATTGATTTCAAAGTTAAAAATTCAAAATGATTTGCTTTCTAAAACCAAACTTGAACTTGAAGCAAAACTTGAAGAGTTTGAACTAAAATGTCTTGATTTACAAAAATTGCTTCAAAAAGTTCAAGGAGAAAAAGATTTGATTTCCAAAGAGCTTGAAAAGAAAAACAATTTTGGAAAATCAAATTTTTATGTTAGACAATCTAGTGCCCCTAGATTTATAAATGGTAAATGTTTTAGAAGTGTTTGGGTCCCAAAAGGACTTAATACTTCAACTAAAAAGGATGAAATTGAAAAATGGATTCCAAAGGGGACTAAATTTTGTGCAACTAACGTTTATGGATCCAAAGCAATTTGGATACCAAAAGTTACTTGATTGTCTATTGTAGGTGTGATGGAGATGTTCAACAAGTCAAACATTGAGGGGGAGCTCCATACATACAAGGAAGAACACTTGGAGAAGGAAGGCTTCACATCCTCCCTTAAATTCAAGTGTTGGTAAAATTCTAGTTGTTTTTGCTTTTATTTGTTTAATTCAATTTAAATTCAACTAGATGATCATTTATGTTGGACTAACATTTCAATGATGCTTTGAGTAAGGGGGAGCCAATTTTTAAAACCAAAATTTTAAGTGTGTCAAAATTTTTTTTGCCTCCTATGTTATCTTGAACTTAAATGTCATTTTAAATTCTTTTTGATATAACAAAAAGGGGGAGAAATTGGTTTGAAAAATTGAATTTTCAAATGAATAAGGGGGAGCTTTATTTGATCTCATATACTTAATCTCTTATTCACATTTTTAAAGTTAAAGGGGGAGAAACCCAAACAATTTTTCAAGTGAGTTTTATTATATCAAAAAGGGGGAGATTGTAGAACTTATGTTTTGATATAATAATTGAAAAATGTTTTGGACTAATTTGAAAAGAATTTAAAACTTGGTTTTAAGTCCAAACAACTTGAATTTATGTTTGAGGTATTTTAAGAGGTTTTTGGCAAAGATTTTTCATGTTTTAAACAGCCAAACTTGTGTTTTCAAGTCACCAGTATCGATACGGTTGTACCCGTACCGATACCTTTTTGGCTCAGTTTGGCCACTGTCAAAACCCGTATCGATACGAGGGTTTAGCGTATCGATACGGACCGGGGTCGTTTCGATACGCCACGTCAGCGTACCGATCCCTGTTCAACTACCCCAACGGCTATTTCCCAACGGCTATTCAAATATGCAGTCGTACCGATACGCCCTCAAGCGTATCGATACGCCTCAGCTGGCAAGAGCTCAACGGCTAGTTCCTATGAAGGCCGTATCGATACCGTTCTACGTGTATCGATACCCCTGTGCTGGCAAAAGCCCAACGGCTATTTCTTCATGAAGGCCGTATCGATACCGTTCCACGGGTATCGATACTGGTAGCTGCAGAACAACATTTATGAAGGGAAATAAAGTCCTCAACGGCTCCAATTCATCCCCAACGGTCCTAAACGGCTATAAACTCAATTGGGAGTATAAAAGGGACCTCCAAGCATCAAGAGAAGACTAATGCTCATATTGTCAAACACCAATTGATCAAGAAAATGTCTTAGCTCTTAAATTGTCAATTCTTGTATAGACAAACACTAGTGAGCCAAAATTGTTAAATTTGCTCAAGTGTTTTAGGTTTTGGGTGAGTGCTTAAGTGTGCAAACAAACACCTATTAGAGGGTTTAAGTTTGCTTTCATTTGTCTCTTGTAAAAGAGGGTTTTGATCAAGGCTTGGGTAGAAGCTTGATCGGTTGTAAGGGTTTCCTCCTAATCCTAGAAAAGGGGACGAATCAATTAGTGAATTGGTTGAGAAATCCTTAGTGGGAAGCTAAGGTAGTGGATGTAGGTGCTTGTTAGAAGGCCGAACCACTATAAATCATTGTGTCTTTAATCTTTCTAGCTTCCACAACCCTTCCACCCAAACATCCACCTCTCCACCACTTGGTGAGCATAATTGGTTGATCGAATCGAGCCCCACACATCCCAACAGAAACCCTGTTGAGCATAGTCTGAACTGGAAAGTGTTAGATATACATTATAACTAGGCGTAAGATTCCTTAACAAACCCATCCCGGCATTCCCAATAGAGAGTTTCACATACAATTGAGGACCTTGCAACTTATTTAGTTCACTTCAGTTTATTTAATTGCTTTTGCTACAACATTTCTTGCCCTGTTCTCACTTGCTATCCCATTTATATTCAATTTATGTTTTGTGTGCTTGAACTTGACTTGAAATACCTCCAATCCCTGTGAAGACGATACTCACTCATCACTTTACTACTTGTTTCGACGTGTATACTTGCACTATTTGCGTATCAATTATAGTACATCGCACAACCCAACAAGTTTTTGGCGTCGTTGTCGGGGATTGACAATTTCTCATTTTAGGTTTAGTTTTTGCATCATTTTATTTTCTCTTTTTGAATAGATTTATTTGTTTTTTGTTTGTCTTTTTCAGGTGTGTGCTAGTGCATGACCTGAGGAAGACCCGACGAACCAGTACTACCGATCATTCCTAAAATTGAACATCTCTTCTAACAAAGAAGGCATATACAAGAAGCTCTCAGAATCATGCATAGAGCTCAGAGCCAAGGATTGCCATCTGATAATCAGAAAGATCCTGATGCTGCAGCAAATGGCGGACATGCGGTTCGTCCACGAGCTATTAGAGATCATTTGAATTCGATCTTGGATGATCTCAACCCTGGGATTGTAGCTCCCAAGATTCAGGCAGCCCACTTCGAGCTTAAACCTGTGATGTTCAACATGTTGAACTCGATTGGACAGTTTGGTGGCTCACCTCATGAAGATGCAAGACTACACATCCGTGCATTCTTGGAGTTTTATGACTCATTTGGACAACAAGGGGTTCATGTAGACGTGCTAAAGCTGTAGTTATTCCCTTATTTATTACGTGATCGAGCACGCGAGTGGTTGAGTGGAGTACCAGCCGGTTCGATGGAATCATGGATAGACTTGTGCAAAAGTTTTTTTGTTGTGGTATAATCCACCCAACAGGAACACCCAACTAAGGAATGATATTGCTTCCTTTCATCAAGCTGATGACTAGTCGATGTACGAGTGTTGGGATAGATTTAAGGGACTATTGCGCAAATGTACAAATCATGGTTTTCATGATTGGAAGCAAGTGGCGATGTTCTACAATGGTGTTAATGCTCCCACGAGGATGATGTTAGATGCTTCAGCAAATGGAACTTTGTTGGACAAGTCGCCCAAAGAAGCATTTGACATCCTTGATAGGATAGCCAACAATGACTATCAATTTCCTTCTTCGAGATTAGGAATGGGGAGGAAGAATCAAGGAACGTGTGATCTTGATGCAGATGATTCAGTTGCAGCTCAATTATTAACCATCAAGAATATGCTAAATAATCTCCAACGTCCAAACGAGGTGAAGGAAGTAAAGACTGAATCTACTTGTCTTCATTGTGAAGCAAACCATCATTTGAGCGAGTGCCCAGAAAACAACAAGTCTACCAACTATGTGGGGAACTACAATAGGAACAACAACCACTACTCGAACACCTCCAACCCAGGGTGGTGTCAACATTCTAACCTTTCTTTGGGAAATCAAGGAAACAACAATTCTGGTGGCTCAAACCAACAACAAAATCTGACTGAACCCTCAGGTTTCCAACAAAATATGTCATGGAAAAACAAAAACGGTTCAACATCTTCATCAACAAACAATTCTTTGGAATCTACTTTCAAGGATTTTATGACAACTTCGAAGGATTTCATGACAACAATGAAGGCTCTACTTCAAGAATACTCTACGTCTATTAGGAGTCAGTGAGCACTGCTACAAAGCCATTGCTCATTCTGGAGAGCTTTGGAAACCCAACTAGGTCAAATCGCTCAAGCTTTGCATGTTAGACCTCAAGGAAATCTTCCTAATGATACTGAAGTCACTAAAAGTCATGGCAAGGAGTAGTGTAGTGCACTCACTTTAAGGAGTGGCAACCAACTCAACAAAGAAGATAAGTTTGGGGGAAGAAGAATGAGGATTCTAACCTTAAAACTATAAAAAAAACAATCTGATATGTAAGAGGAATCAGCTCGTAAGAAGGAGAAGGAGGAGGAATTGACAAATGAACCTGCTGATGGAGGACCGAATGCTACAACAAAAGAAAGATCCCCACCGGCAGAGGAAGAAGTCAGACCCCACCACCCTTCCCTCAAAGATTGAAGAAGTAGAATGATGATCTCCAATTCAGTCTCTAGAGATGACTTTGAGTCATGCTTGGGCAAAATGGCAAATGTACTCAAGAGGTGTAAAGAAGCCGACTTGGTTCTCAATTGGGAGAAATGCCATTTTATGGTGACCTAAGGTACTGTTTTGGGGCACAAGATATCGAAGAAGGGCATAGAGGTGGACAAGGAAAATGTTGAGGTGATTGAGAAGCTACCTCTTCCTACCATTGTGAAGGGCATTAGAAGCTTCTTGGGCCATGCAGGCTTGTATAGGAGGTTAATCAAGGACTTCTCCAAGATCTCTAAACCACCATGCACTTTGCTACAACAAAACTAACCCTTTATATTTGATGCTGATTGCCACAATGCGTTCAATGAAATGAAGGAGAAACTTATCTCAGCACCTATTGTTGTTCCACCAGATTGGTCATCACCATTCGAACTGATGTGTGATGTGAGTGACTACGCAGTGGGGGTAGCACCCGAGCAACACCGAGGTAAACTCTTTCATGTTATTTATTATGCTAGCTTCACCTTAAATGATGCACAAATCAACTACATCACCACAGAAAAAGAATTGTTAGGTGTTGTGTTTGCCTTTGATAAGTTTAGAGCATACTTGATAGGCATTAAGGTCGTTGCTCACACCGATCACTCAACTATTAAGTACCTAGTGACTAAAAAGGATGCTAAACCTAGACTTATTAAGTGGATACTTCTCTTGCAAGAATTTGACCTAGAAGTTAGGGATAGAAAGGGTTGTGAAAACCAAGTGGTTGGTCATCTTTCTAGGCTAGAAAACAAGGCTGAAAACAATGATGAACAAGAAATTAAAAAGGAATTTCCCGATGAGAAAATATTATATGCTACAGCAACTCCAGCGTATGCTGATATTGTTAACTTTCTTGTTAGTGGTATTTTGCCTCATGATTTGAATAGCCAGGGTAGGAAGAAGTTCAAGCATGGTGTGAGATTCTACTTTTGGGATGAACCCTATTTGTTCAAGAAAAATGCTGACCAAATGATAAGAAGATGTGTCCCCGAAGAGGAGCAAAAGGAGATCCTATTTCATTGCCACTCATCATTGTGCGGAGTCCATTTTATAGGAGCTAGGACCGCTGCAAAAGTCCTCCAATCAGGGTTTTACTGGCCCACACTTTTTAAGGATGCACATGATGTAATACCTCAAAATATACTTAAAATATCTATCATGCTATCTTGTTGTCGAATTAAATGGAATCTGGTTCATAAAGTTATTATTAAGGGCTTATGATCAAACTTGAATAAAGGAAGGTTGGAAAGACCAGATTAGAATGATTAAAAGGATTAAATGTTAATTATCTAGAGTTGCATGGCAAAAATTAAAGGAATTGGGTGGCTTAGACACTTGGCTAGCCTTGAGCCATGCCAAGTTTTGAAGAAGGGTGACTCGGCAAAAGCCACTAACCATGGATGAGAACAATTCTCATCATCTTTCTTCTATCAAAGAAAAAATCCTCCATAGCCGGTGGAAGGAGAGATAGAGGGAGAAAGTAGATTTGGTGATGCTTGCTTAGCTTCAATTGTTGAACCGGAAACTGTTTAAATTAAAGAGGTAATTATTTGTTTTCTTCTTGCTTAAGTGAACTATGTGTATAGCTTGTGAATGAGCTTTGAATCGGAATATTTGATAGGAGAAATCTTAACATTTTCAAATAGAACCTTGGATGAGTCTTGTGCTTCTAAAGTTGCTGTGGGTAAATTTATCCTAGGAGAATTTTTAGAATATGGTAAACTTGATGCTTGAAAGACTAGTTGTCACATGTATGTGTGTGCTAGTTTGATGGACAGTTTCGAATGTATTGACATATACATATAAATGTAAGTGTGTATAAGAAAACGTCCTGGTTTGCGAGAATATGTGGGGATAAGAAATTTGATTGTTTTAGCATGTTACAGAAGCATGCTGGACAGTTTCAAAAATACAAGTGTAAACCTTTGTATGTGTTCTAAGTAATATAAACGTAAATGGACTAAAATTGAATATTGAAATAGGGGATTATTATGTAGAACAATTAGGGGCTGTTTCATGACCCTTAAAATTATTAGGAATCGAATAAATAGGTTTAAGGTTGTCCATGTGTATAAATAAGTGTTTGGAAGATTGTTTTACTTGTATAAATGTGAATCTAAAGGAATTTGGGGCTGCTCTGAATTAAATTAGAAAGTTAATGGACTGTTTTGATGTGTATTGGAGAACATATGTTTTTCTGCAGTGTTTTTATTAAATATGAAAATTAAAGGGGTTGTTTTGAAATATATTAAGGGCTGGTTTAGTAAACTGGAAGGAAGGGAAATTGTTTAGTTATCAAAATAGACTGTTTTGGGTTCATAAGAATGTATGTGGGCTGATTTTATGCAATTGAGTATGTGAATATGTATATGATGGACTGCCTTGTGAGTTTAAGGACACTAAGGACTGATTTGTACACGTACACATGTATACACAACGAGTTTGGACTGTTTTGAAATACATACATGAGTTGGGACTGCCTTGCTTAATCTTAAATGCATATGGAGCTATTTTAATGCATGTATAATCACATGGAAGATTGTTTGGTATGTTATATATATATATATTGGGGCTGATTTTATCAACTTTGGACTGCCCTGTACACATTTAAAGACTATTTTACATCCATAAAAGAATACTAGGGATTGTTTGATATGTTGTAGACTTCTTTGAACATTATTGAACAATGTGGGCTGTTTTGATAATATACATGAGTTGATAATTGGACTGTTTCGATGCTTCCAAATGCTTAAGTAGTAAACTGGATTGTTATATACCCATACAAGTAATTATAGATTGACTTGAACTAGTAAGAAAGTATGTATATGTGATTTGGATGGTTCTGCATCAATGAAAATAATTGTGGACAGTTTTGAGTATTTAAAAGTATGCTTGAATGTGCAGTTTTGTTATGAGTAAATATGCAGAGTCTCAAATGCAGTTCGTGCTGATTTTATGGATGCATTTATATGCTAAAATTGGTAGTAATGCAGAATCAAAGTATAATGAAACAGTTTTGGGTTGCTGAATTACAGTTTTGCAATTTAGATTAATGGATTGTTTTATGCTAAAGTAAATTTTGTTGGACAGTCTAGAATATAAATGAAACCGTTGTTGGAGTGTCTTAATGAGTGTATATGTATGTATGTTTGAATTGGGCATCTTTGAATAGATATGAAAGTATGAGGCTGTTTTTGACGAATCTAAGTTCTATAGAACTGTTTTGGCATGTTAGATAAGCATGTGTATTTATGGTAGAGTTTGTTTGATAAGGATATAAAAGATAATGAACTGTTTGTAAGTTAAACAAATTGATTTGATCCTAATGATTTTGCTAATTGGTGTGAGGTACATGTTTTGTTGAGAAAGACTAGAAGATGAGGGTTAGAGAAAGCTAGGAGAATTGTAGATTCAGGTATCCCGTAACTTCGGGATAAGAGGTGAGTGTAGCTGTTTGTGTCTCGGATGGCATGGTGTCATCCCGATTTTATCATTTCTTCAAGATTAATGTTATTGTATGTTCATGGATGGATTGCATTAATCATACAAGTTGCATAAGGCTCAAATTGAGCAATTTCAGGAAGGGCATTCATTCATAGCATGGCATCCTTATTATTATGAATATACATTACCTAAGAAATCATGCTTTGCTATGTTATGCTTGCTTTGTGATAATTGTATACTGACATTAAAGCTTTGAAGCCAACCACTGATCAAAAGATGCCATAAAACTTAAAGATGAATTTATTCTTAATGTTACATTAAAGCTTTGAATTTATTCTTAATGAATTTATTCAATGCAAGTTAAAAGACATTAAGTAATAACAAGTAAGATTACTTGTATGATAAGATATCTACCCTAATATCTAATATGAGATAAGATATCTAAGTTGCCTATTCAATGGAAGCCCTTGGACACATTGGTATGACACAAGGTATATTATTAGGACTAGGGTCCATGAGCTACGGCTCAGGGGATGTCCCATTTATATGTGATATGTATATTGGCGAAAGTAGGAGGTAACGGGGGAGATGTACGGAGAATGGCGACGGCTTGGTTGGATAGTAAGAATATAAGATTGATGTGTTTCCGATACTAGCCATTGCTATGTGCTTTGGGCTAAGTATTTCTTGACCGATATGATCAAACACAGAGCAATGTGATTTATGACCAAATGTGATCCAAGGCAAACTTTATAAAAGACATGAACATTCTAAGAAACAACACAAGATTTCCATAGTAACTTGAAAGTATTACATTGATAAAGGCTCTTGTGAGCATGAATTATTGAAAAAGGCTTTTGTGAGCATAAAGTATTGAAAAAGGCTCTTAGTGAGCATGAATTATTGATCATGGCTCTAAATGAGCAGTGACAAGATTTGGAATTTATAAATCTTGAATAAACTTTTGAACTAAACTTCTAAACAATAACATCTTGTACTCTAAGTTTAGTCTAAACACCTATAAAGATTTGGTTGATCAATTGTGCTTTATTGTTGTTTGCTTTAGCATGGTTACTACCTCACTTAGGCTACATAAGCTTAATGCATTCATTTTCATGCACACGCAGGTTATACGGATATACTTTTGATGAACATGTTGAGGAGGTTGATAATCACATGTAAAGATCTTGTAGTTGATTACATTATGTTCTAAACTCCTAGGATGGTGGCACTAAAAATGTATTCTAGCAATGTTCCTTTATTTGGCATGTATAATTTGGCTTCAATTGAGGCTTTTAAGCCTATATGTGGAGTTCGAATGAAAGGTTGATTTTGTATAGGTTGCTTGAAATTCAATTATGTTTTAAACTATGAGATGCCTACGTTCTTATTGTGTAACCTTGATGATATGATTAAATATAGTTCGGCTTATTTCAAGGGGACCTTTGATAGTTGGTTGTAATGATGATGATGATGATGATCATTGTTTGAGCTCAAGTAACTCATGTCTTACTAAATAGTTAAAAACATGTTTGAAATTAGATTGATTGAATGATCTGTTATGTATGGTTCAAGAATCATTACTTGCGAATTGTAGGTAAGTCCGACTTGAGTTGATGCATATAGTTAACGGATAAGATGATAATCATGAGTAATTCATTTCATGACGAATATTACATTACTCTATGACCGTTTGATATGAATAAGTATATCTAGCCATGTACCTTGATGCTAAAATGTTAGTTAAACAAGCTTGTTTGGTGTATTGTGATCGGGAGATGAATGTCTGATTTCTTATGTTCTTGTAAGTCAGAATCATGTATAGTTTGAAGAATTAAATAGATATCTATGTTGGTCAATTGAGCTTATATGTCTCCATTGAAATCTCTGACTCAATCACATTGATATCGTAAGTTAGGTGAACCCTAACCATTATTGATTAAAGCTACGTCGTGGGGTTTCATTGATTGAATATGTGGGCTTATAATGAAGATATTTATATGCTTATGTGTGGCTAAGGCATAATGGTTTGTTAAACCATGAGAATATGTAAAATCTATACATATTAAGGTTTATCAATTTGAGGACATGTTGTTAAATAAAATTGTGATATTAAGTTATTCGAGTTTTTTTCCAGATAGCTAAGATGAGTGGACCTAAATTGATTGGTTAAATTGGTTAAGCTTTACAATGCTTATAGGACGCTTGGATGTAGTGTGTGTGTGTGTGTATATATATATATATATATTGTTATATTACGGTTATGTCTAACTCTTGAAACGACTAAGACATTAATATTGATGCTAAGATGCTTCTTTGATGATATATGAAATAAAGAGCCTAGTTTACGAATGTCAAGTTAATGTTATAATGGAAATGGTAATTGATCATGACTAGTGAAAGAATTTAACTATCAAAAAGCTTATTGTCTTCTTGGCCCCTTCACATTAAGTTAATTGTTTGATTTGTGTCCTAAGAAACTTTTTTTTTTTGAATAAAAGAGTTTTGAAATTTTCGAGTCTTCAGGAAAAGAAGCATGTTATTATGTGGTAATAACTTCCCCTTTTGGGCAGACCGTGCCCTATCTTGAAATACAAGTTAGATCTAGAGTTTGTTTTTAACACTCTAGACTCGGTTTACTTCTAAGCCGGGTTTGGGGTGTTACACATGAATATTGCAAAACTTGTGATGGATGCCAATGGACGAGAAATGTTTCTCGAAGGCACAAAATATTGTTGCAAGGCATATTGGAAATGGAAGTCTTTGATGTATGGGGAATATATTTCATGGGGCCATTTCTTTCATTATTTGGGAATCTCTACATCTTGTTGGCAGTGAACTATGTGTCAAAATGGGTTGAAGAATTGTCACACCAAAGAATGACTCCAAGATCGTTTTGAAGTTCCTTCACAAGAACATCTTTACAAGGTTTGGAGCACCACGAGTCATCATCGGTGATGAGAAAACTCACTTGGACAATAAGTTGACTGCCAAGGCATTACAAAGATACAGAGTGAGACACAAAATTGCTACGACATATCACCCCTAAACTAATGAACAAGCTGAGATCTCCAACTGAGAGATAAAGCATGTACTTAAAAAGGTAGTCAACCGCAAGAGAAAAGAATGGTCTCCTAGGCTTGATGAGGTTCTATGGGCCTATCACAGAGCTTTCAAGACACCCTTGGGAATGTCCCCATTCAAGCTTGTCTATGGAAAGTCATGTCATCTTCCCGTCGAGATTGAAAACAAGGATTATTAGGCTATTAAGAAACTCAACATGGATGCCCAACTAGCTGGAGAAAGGAGGCTGTTGGAGCTTAACGAGATGGAAGAGTTTTGAGCCCATGCTTATGAAAACACACGGTTGTACAAGGAGAAGGCAAAGAATCGGCATGATAAATATCTTTTGCCACGGCATTTTTCAGAAGGTCAACAAGTGCTTCTCTACAAATCCAGGCTCAAGCTCTTTCCTGGCAAGCTGAAGTCTCCATGGTCATGCCCCTTCTTAGTGCACAAGGTCTATCCCCACGCTGCAGTGGAAATCAAGAACCTAGACGATGACATCGTCTTCAAGGTCAATGGCTAATGACTGAATGTCTACAATGGAGCTCCTGTCCTGTGAGACAAGTCATCTTAGCTCCTCCATGACCCTTGAGAGTTTGCACCTCCCCACTTTTTTAATTTTGCTATAGCATTTTAATGTTTTTCTGTTTATAAATAATTTAGTTTGTCTCTTTATTGGTCGTACTTTCGTTCTTTATTTTCGTTGCTCTTCGATTTATTTTATTTTATTTCATGCTTTTGTTTTTGTTTTTATTATCCCATGTCAAAATTACCCTAGAGCTGCAGGTGGCACGCTAGGTATTGTTTTAAGGAGACAAGTTTTTTTATATTAGGGTTAGGCTTTTGTTTTATCTTATTTGAGGAAAAGTGGTATAAAGCCAAAAATAATTCCAAGTTTGGGGGGAGGCGGCATTAAAGAGGCAAAAAAGGAGGGGTTTTTATTCCTTTTCAACCTTTTAAAACCCTAGGCAATCATCACCTTTTTAAATTCTCTCACCTCCTTTTTACCCTGCATTAACTCCCCATCATATCACATCTTTTCCCCACACCTTACAACCGCCACCTCACCTTCTCTCTCTCATTTGCTTGTGATAGTTTCTTTCCACTCAACTTTCCCCCTCATAATTACTTTTTGTTTCTTTTACTTCTTCCTACTTTAAACCAAAACTTTCCCTCCCTTCATCTTCTTTAATAACCAAAACACCCATTAAAGCCAAACTTCTTCATTCTTCATCCCCTTCATATCCTTCCCCCACACATAAAATCTCCAAATCAAACCAGAAAATTCCTACCTTTTGCAAACATTGTCTGTTACAAGAATGTCGAAGACGCATCCAGTAGTGCTTGAACCCAACCTCCCATTCATATCAAGAAATTTTTTGACAACTCGACCAAGGATCGTTTCCAACTTCTCAAGGAAAGAAAGGTCTTTCCTGAGCAAGGTCTCAAGTTCCCTACTGATGGGGAAGCCAGCTTCGACAAAGAGGTGATGGATGTAATTGCCAAGCACAATTGGGAGCCTTTCATCAAACACCAAGGGGACATCTGTGTGCCACTAGTAAAGGAGTTTTATGCACTCCATCCTTAATGGGCGTCCGATAGATGTGGGGAAGACGATAGTAGATGAAGTCTACTCATGCTTAAAGAGGAAGTCAAGTCCTTTGATCTTTCCTAACTTGATCACATCCCTGTGCTAGAAAAAAGAAGTGTTCGAAGACCCAATGTGGACGAGGTAGACACGGGCAAGGGTGAAATCACTCTAGACCAGATTCCTAGCCTAAGGGGATTTGATGAGGATTCTCCAATAGAAACAATTTCTGGAAGACCCCGAACCTTTGCTGCAACAAGGATTGTTGCACTGGTGGCCACCATGAAACGCCTCAGGGAAGACATAGACCAGATGTGCAACGATTTGACAACTTTTTTCCAAGTATGTCAAGGAAAGGGATGTTGTGTTAAACTCCTATTTTAAGGACATGATGTCGCATGTTGATGTTGACTTCCCCGTCTTCCCTAATGCATTGCTAGCAACCAAAAAGGACCCTCCTCTCACACAAGAAACCCCAACCTTGAGCAAAGCCCGTACACAGTCCTAGCCCTCCACTCAAGAGAAAGACCCTACTGATGCCACCATAGGCCAACGTAAGAAAATAAAGAGAAAAGGAAAGGAACCAATGAAG
The DNA here is from genome assembly GCA_958450335.1 of Hibiscus tridactylites. Classification (NCBI taxonomy): domain Eukaryota; kingdom Viridiplantae; phylum Streptophyta; class Magnoliopsida; order Malvales; family Malvaceae; genus Hibiscus; species Hibiscus tridactylites. The sequence goes on along the minus strand of OY288292.1, from coordinate 11,098,852 downwards.
GTCGCACTGACTGAAGACCCTGTCGATGACCCTGTCTCCATCGAGAGCGATGATGAGGACTTGATGGACCACACTCCTACACCTTCGCCTGCCTCGGCTTCAAATGTTGCGGCAAAGACTAAGAGTCTCTAGAAGCGCACATGTCGTGTGTGGCACACCCTTGACGAGAAGAGTGATTCTTCTGATACTGATGATGATAATGACCAGCCCGAACAGCTTGCCCAGGACGCCGAAAACGAAGCGGCCCCACAACCAGAAACAGATGCCACTGACCCACCCATTGCTTTGCTGAAGAAGAAGGGCATCAAGCACAAGGCAACCAGAACATCACCACCAAAATAGGACCCCAACAAGGTACCTCTGTATTGCATTTAGGATAGTTTCATTTTATTTCCTTTTCATGCATTGGGGACACTGCATCTTTCATGTTTGGGGGGAGTAGTGTTCATAGTTAGTCATTTGCATTTGTAGTTAGAAATAGAATTTTGCTATGGCATATTGTTTAGTTTAGAGACAGTTTTATGAATAAATTGAAGATGTCCAATGATGAGTATTTTTTATGGCTTTGGATTGATTGAATGTTTATGACTGTTGAGATTGGTAGAACAGACTTTAGGACTTGATGCTTTTAGATTAAAACTTACACGATATATGCTCTCTATGTTTAATATTGTTAGAGGATTTTTGAAAAACTCTTGCATACCTTAGTATGAATGAACCTGATGAACGTGAATGATAAATGAAAGCTGTAAAGGCTTTATCAAACTCCCTTGTGCTTAATGAGTATGTTAAACTGTGAATAAATGCTACGCCATATTCGTAGAGGGAAACTCCGCTTTGTGTTGCATTGCTTGGAAACCATACTTGAATAAATGGCAGCAACATCAAATGAGTGAATGAAAGTTGTCACGGGATTATTCTACTTACTAGCTCGGGGGTAAGATGTTTGCTTCATACTCATCTAGAGCTAAGGACAGTAATTGTGATGAGCTAACACCCCTCTCGAAAAAAATTGGAATCGAGGGAGTAAAATTTTTTTTAATTGATTAATGCATACTAGGTTGCAATAGAGATCTTGCCCAAAATTTTTCTAACTCTGTTAAGCATAGATTGCATGCAACACACACATACATGAAAAGGATCTTGTCCTAGGTAAAAGTTCTTAAAATCTTGATTTGTCTAGCATGTTGAAGCTTATATTTTTCTGAGGACTGAAATTTTGCCATAGCACTATCTTGAACTAAACTTTGCCATAGCATTCTCTCTGTTTTTCTCTACTCATTGCTTGAGGACAAGCAATAGCTTAAGTTTGGGGGTGTGATAACCTTGTAAAAAGCATGTATTTCATACCCATTTACTCAATTATTTGCTTGTCTTTAAGCTCATTTCATTTGCATTTAGCTGCATTTAGTTCATATAGTTGCATTTGGTGTTGTTAGCTTGGTTGTTTTGATTTAATTATGAAATAGGTGCTGCTTGAGAAAGGGTTGTTATGGTATGATGATGTGCAGGTAAGCAAGGGAGTGTGGTTGAGCAAAGAAATGTTGCAGCATTTTGGACGACAATTCTAGGTGTAGAAAAGGACAAAGCAACGAAGATATTTTCCAGCCCACGTGAGAGAACCCTATTTGTTTGTTGTGCCTGGTATATCCTAGGGAATATTCCCTAGCACACACAAAGAGTGTTTAGTGCACAAAACCCTAGGAGCCTTCACTATATAAAGGACAAGATGCCCATATTAAGGGAGAGAGCTGAAAAAAGTGACTTTTGGGTGCTAAGAGTTAGGAGAAAAGGCGGCTACTTTCCATCTTCTTCCTCAACTTGGTGTCCTCCATTGTTGAAGCTCCAAGGGGTGACCTTGTTGGCCTTTGAGAAAAGCAGCAAGTCCAGGGTGGTTCACGACAGTCCAAGGTAGCACGAGAGATTTCCTTTTCTTTGCAGTTTGCTTTAACTCTTATTATTTTGGAAATGGGTTGTTTAAGACGAATGATGATGAATGATTTTACACCCAACCATGAACTAACTTTAGATGGCTTAGGTTTGTTTTGGATGACTTTATTTTAGTTTTTAATGAATGTTTATCATGTTTCTAGTTTCATATGCTTTGTCTACTATTTTATTGCCTTAAGTTTGTAAGAGCTTTCGAGAGTTAGCCTTTACTTAGGTGCTAGATTAGCTTAATGGTCAAGAGAGTTAAGCTTAGATCCACGTAGACAAAGGGGTTGGTTGTTGAGAGGCACAAGTCTAACTCACCTTGGAGATAAGGATAGGGTTTCAACGACTAAAAAGGGTAGCACGTCAACGATAATTAGCTTGTTTGGGTTCACACTAAGAGGTATTGTCGTAGCATTCTTGTTGTCAGGTTTCTTGCTATGGATAGTTTAGAAACACGATAGGAAACCTTGTCAAGCATAGTCTGAACTGGAAAATGTTAGATATACATTAGAACTAGGCGTAGGATTCCTTAACAACATTTCTTGCTCTGTTCCCACTTGCTATCACATTTATATTCAATTTGTGTTTATGTGCTTGAACTTGACTTGAAATACCTCCAATCCATGTGGAGACGATACTCACTCGTCACTTTAATACTTGTTTTGACGTGTATACTTGCACTATTTGTGTATCAATTATAGTACACCGCACAGCGCAACATTTTACAAGGTAAATGAGAATAAGAACAATTAGAAGATATGGAATACTGACCGGTAGTAGAAGAAGAGGATTGGTGTGAACAATCATAGTCTTTAAACCAAGAAGGGGGCTTAGTGACACGAGAAGAATGTCTTAAGGGTGGAATAAGAGTATCAACATGTGATGAAGGGATAGAAGGTATGGAATTATTAGCTTCAGTAGGTGGTGGTGATATCGTATGTGAGTTGATAGGTGGAGAAACCTGAACAGTGGGTGAAGAACAATTTGATGTAGTAGGGGAGAGAATAAGAAATTCAGAATTTGGTATATATGGTTGGGAAGGAAAAAAGAAGAAGAAGATGAAAGGGAAAAAATGGATTCATAAAAAATAACATCTCGGTATATATTGCTGGTCCTTATGATGGTTCTTCTGGCTCTCGTCGGCGATAACACTGCTCTTTCTTGTGACCACGAACCTTACAATGGTTGCAAATGCCATTGAATCGCCGGCGAGAACCAGAAGAACCATCATAAGGACTAGCAACATAAGCCCGATTCGTCATAGAATCCAGAAGAGGGGAACCAGAGGTAAATTGACAACGTTGAGACTCCTCTTGAGTAAGCATAGAATATGCTTGATTCACCGATGGCAAATGATACATTAGAAGAATATGACTATGAACAGCCGAATAAGTCTCGTTGAGACCCATGAGAAACTGAAACAAACGCTGCTGAAGAATATTGTGAAGATTATCTTGAGATTAGGGACAATCACAGGACGGTGATGGCACCAATACACTATATTCATCCCACAAGAGTTTCAATCTCGTAAAATAGGAAGAAATCAAAGAGTCACCTTGAGTGAGAGTTGCGATTTCACGATGAAGGAAGAAGATCCAAGCACCGTAAACCTTGTCGAATCTCTCCTTCAAATCAGACCAAACGACAGTGACACTTGATGCAAAAATGATACCAGCAAAAAGATCCTTGCTCACCATGTTCAGAATCTAGGAAAGGACGATTGCATTGCAACGATCCCATTGAAATTGCAGGTGAGGCTCAAAATCATCATGTCGGCAATCGCCATCCATAAAACCCAACTTATTTTTCGCTACCAATGAGATACGCATGGAGCGACTCCAGACGTTGTAATTGTCGATGCCGGTAAGTTGATGAGAGACGAGAACTACACCAGACGTATCAGAAGGATGAAGATACAAAGGATTATTGAACTTCATGAAGCAGAGAAATGGAAGATCGAGAAACGAAATAGAAACAAAAGGGAAAATGAGGAAAAAAAGATAAGGAAGCAAGCCCTAGAAATTGATTGAAGAAACAAACTAGAAAAGGCTCAATAGAGCGAACCCAATTTCATCTGATACCATAATAAAATTGAGAAGAAAAGTAAAAAAAATATCTCATGTATTGCATTAAATGATAAGTTTACACCACATGTTTTTATATACACATTCAATCTAACTAACTAACTAACTAAGAAATAACAAACTCAACTAATTAAGAAATAACATACTAACTAATATGTTAACTAAAGTAACTACTTTTAACAAATCAGATCTCGACGAAAGTTGCAAGTTGCAGCTCTGATCTGGGCCAGAGAAAATTGGCGGTGAATTTCTTCGGGAAGAGCCACTAGATTTCATAATCTAGTCTGCTTCTCATTTCCCTCACCTGGTTCAGATTTTCTATTACTTTTTCTTTTTTGAACACACTGAAGGAAACTGAGAGAAAATCTGGAGGAACTCTCATGTTGGACTTGGATACGGACAAACATTGAACAAGTTGGGAGGGAAAATGGGTATTTGTTGTGTTGATCTCATCGAGAAATGGTGTTTGACCTTGAATTGATCATTCCTTTATGCGTGTGGAACGAGTCTGGTTCAAATAAGGGTAAACTACAGAGTTGGTCTCTTATGCTTTATAATTGTTCACGTTTACTCATTACTTACATTATTGATTTATAAAATTTTGATCACTAAACGTTAAAAGTTCTTAGTCTAAGGGTAGTTTGAGAATATGGCACGTTAGTAAAATGAGTTAAATTTTAATTTGACCCTTGAATTTTATCAAGGGCGATTCAAAGGTTTACGGGGCCCTGTACAATTTATTAAAACGAGGCCCTTTAATTTATAATCCAAAAATATATAAGGTTTTTTTAAAAGATATTTTTTATTTTAGTAAAATATATATTATGAGGCCTTCTTTAAAGTCATTTTTTTATTTTTTTTTCTTGTAATTTTGTAAACCAAAAGTTTTTGTTTTCTCCCTATAAATATTTAATTCAACTCATTTGGAATTCCTTTTTTCTTGGGGCTCTGTGCGGTCGCTTACCTCGCACATGTCAAAACTCCAACTAAACTTTATATATAATATTCATTTGACCCCTTAACTTTAGATGAAATATCATTTTAATTTATGGATTCGACTAAAGTCTCCCAACACTGACAGTCGCTCACCACCATCACCTCCTGTCACTGTCGTTCGCCACTGTTTATCGTTGTCGACGATCATTAGTCACCAGCGTTCAACCTCACACACAAGTAAAACGCAACTTTATCTGCAACCATACCAACCGCTTGAGATGGAGAAAGCAAGAGAAACCGAGGTTTTGAACACTAAGAATTAGGTTGTATCCTGCAACATCTTAACCTTTCACGTTCTGCTTTTAGAATTTCTATCTTATTTACTTAAGTGGAACACAGATAAGCATCATCCAAGAACCAACCAGCCGAGTTGGAGGGGATGGGAAACTCAAGTTTCAAACATTTAAACTACGTCGTGCCAAAAATCCAAACTATTTCAGAGATAATTACTAGAACATGCGTTTCTTTCTTCAAATCTTCCTTCACATGCAACCAATCTGGAGACTTGTTGGTGTCATTCTCATCTGTCATAGCTTCGACACAACAACCTACCGCTGATACCCACTTTTTTCTAATTACTAACTTTCTTTTTAGCATAAGCAGTCAACAGAGTATGTTGTAAAATAAATAAATTAAAATATTCAAGCGAATTAAACAAAATAATAATGCAATAATTGAAGGGGAAGAGGAATTGTTTTTGAAGCACAGAATACACTGAATCTTCAAATTCCATAATTTTAATCCTAACCATGGTTGGGAGTGGAAATTTTGTTCTTCAGTACAGAAGGTTGAAGATTTAGTTCCAACTGTCGTTAACAATGGTGACCGGTGGTGATGGTGAGTGACTACCGGAGGTGATCAGCGGTGTTGGTGTCTGGTGAGTTATTGTCGGTGACGAGAGCTTTTGGTCGAATTCAGGGGTCAATATAATATTTCATTTAAAGTCAAGGGGTCAAATTAGTATTATATCTTAAGTTCATAGGTCAAAATGAAAATTTAACCTCTTTTACTAACGTGTCACGTCATCAAACTAACGACCCTTAACGATGGGTGACTAAAATTTTAGAAATTGATAACGTAAGTCACCACGTTACTTTTTGAATTTGGTGAGCAAAAGTAGACATTTAAACATAAGTGGCTATGTCCCAGTGGTAAGGAATGACATATTTCATCCAGGTGACTCAGGTTCGACTTTCAATTCGCCGCAAAGTACCTCGAAGTCCACGAATCAAGAAAAAATCTTTTGATTTCTCTTTCACTGATTTCTCTCATCTGTCGTCAGATCGAGTTTACTTCTCATTATATTGCTTCCCTCGTGCCGATGAAGCTTTTCACCGTTGAATCTTGAAAAGTTCTTTCGTCTTTCGATAAATGGATACCGTCGAAAAATAACAGAAGTATGATAAAAAAACTTTCAATGTCTACACTTCAGTGAATAAATTGAAAGTTTTAAAACTTTAGTGACCAAAATAGGTTTCAGAGTAAAGTTCAATAGTGATTTACGTAATTTAGCCTAAATTCATTTTATTTTCAACCGAACCAATCAAATTAAAAATTTGGACTTAATACTTTGATATGAATCATTTGTTTAATTAATTGAAAGCTCTAAGGTCCAACATTTTGATTATGAAACTTGTTTTAATCATAAATGATATTCTACTCTATGAATTTTGGATTAGATCACCGTGTATATATTACTTTTCCATCAGTGATGCACAAGTTTATTATATGTTTAATATTATTATGTTTAGTAAAAGAGCAAAACAAAATTAATACTAAAAAAGTTAGCCAACAATTTTTAGAGCATGTGGTTAAAAAGTTATTGGTTGACACTTTTTTTCCTCTTAAATTATGAGTTCTAGACTCATTAAGAACAAATTTCACCTTTCCTTCTTCTAAAAAAAAATTGTTCAAAAATAATACTATTAAAAAAAAGGTTAGCGGTTCTCTTTTTTGTTCTTTTCTATCGTGTTCTCTTCAATATAAAGAAGAGCAAATTTGTGCAATATTCTTATCCATATTCAATATCATCCACTTCAGCGGCGGATCTAAAATTCTTATCAAATAAATTTAAGAAAGATAAAGTAAAAAATAAATATATTAAAAATTTTATAATATATAAATAAAAAATTATTGAATATATTTAAATTTAGGAAAAATATATGATGCACTGGCAGTGGAAACATTTTGTTTCCACAAGCGCCCTAATTTCAGAGGTTAAGAATTTAATTTATGGTTTGTTAGTTTAGGGGTTTAGAAGTTAGGGTTTAAGGTTTAGAGGTTAGGGTTTTATGGTAATATGGTGGAGACTTAGGTTTTTACTATTAACCCCTAAATTCTAACCTTAAACTCTAAATTCAAACCACAATCCCTAAATTCTAAGCACATAAACTTAATCCCCTATACTATGAACCCTAAATCAAATCTCTAACCTCTAAAATTAGGGCGCTTGTGAAAACAAAATGTTTTCATCGCTAGTGCATGATATAATTACCTTTAAATTTATTAAACAAACTAACAATCCAGTAATAATAATAATAATAATAATAATAATAATAATAATAATAATAATAATAATAATAATAAAATAACATGAGTCTAAAAATTATCTTTCTTTTTCGATAATTGTCTTCGACAATTAATGACTTTGCCTATTATAAAAAATAAAACTTTAAAAATAATTTAAATTTTGAAATACTATTTGTAATCAAAATAATTTTAAATACTAAAGAATTTAACTGAGGAGTCCACTGGGCTTTTACTCCACTTTTGTAACTATTCAAAAAATAATAATTTTTATTTGAGTTTGAGACTTTAAGTTTCATGCTGTGGATAAAGGGTTCAAATACATATAATTTTTTTCTCTCCCAAACTTTCATTTTTTTACAAGGATTTTTTATACTCAAGTGGGGCCAATTGACCCCACTAAACAAGACGTGAATCCGCCCCTGATACTCTCCAGCACTCAACTACCACATGGAAGGTGGATAAACTTGTTCTATCAAATTTTGTGTAGCACTCTCAATAGGAAAACCTCTCCCAGCCACCAATCGTCCACTCTGATATAAATTCCCGGTGCAATAGCAAAGCGAATCTGCCTCTCTAAGACATCTTGGGATAAGTAGTCAGTTTCCTAGTAATAGCAGCACCAAAACCATTAAAGGAAGGTGCATGGTAACATATTCTAAGTATTCCATCAGTCACCAACAGAAATTCAAGTCCATCATGCCACAACGGACAGATTTCCTCACGCCGTCTTGTTTGATCAACATTTTCAGCATAGTACTGAGGCCTGTAATTTCTCTTCCTCTATTAGAAACTCCAGCTCTTGCCTTGAAACCCCAATGATGTATGCTTTGTTCCAGGCTTTCATGATCACCCCGAACTTCTTAGGCCATGCAATTGCTTTAAAAACTGTAGATCGCACGGAAGGAGATGTTAAAGCCTCTGAGTTGAAGTGGAAAATCCTAGCCTGCATTGTTGGATAACAAAACCTCCACATTCAATTAAGAAATCCAATCCAACCATATGGGCTACTTCAATCATCTACACAAAACCTTAGTTTTAAAAAGCGCGCCTAGGCGCGCCTAAGGCGCTAGGCGTATGGAGGCGTGGAGGAAAACGCTTCTGCCTGTAAAGGCGCAGCGAGATACCGGAGGCGCAAGGAGGCGCCGGGAGGCGCGCGCCTTTCTGAAGGCACTGGGCGCGGCGCTTTTTGCGCCTTTGGGAAGAAGATGAGAAAACCCGAGCTTTCCTTTTGTTTTTTACTTCATTACTCTGTTTTTTAGTTTCTTCTCTCTCCTTTGAGTTGAAGAAGACGAAGAAGGAAATTTTTTAATATTTTTTAATTTGTCTCGATTTCCTAAGTGTTCAGTTGTTGGGGTACAGCTGGCCATTAAGGGGTCTTTTTTCATTTCTCTATTTTCCAACGTAAAAAAGGGTAAAGCCTTTCATTTCATTTTATTTTTCTTTAATTATTATTTATGGTGCCCAAAAAATGTTTTAATGACAGAACCATTGCCTCTTTCTTTTTTTATTTTATTATCATTTTAAAAAATAGGGTTTTTTTTACTGCTTTACCTTTTTCTTAGGATTTATTATTATTATTATTTATGAAAATAATCACATTATTAATTTTGTGATTCAAAGATTTAATCTATATTAAAGAATTTTTAATACTAATTTTAATGTCAATTAATATAATAAAATAAAATTTATTTCTAATTATTAATTTAAATAAAATATTAAAATTACATATTTAAGTAATATAAACTTATTAATATATTAAAATATTTATTTTTAATAGTATTTAAATCTACATCTAGTTGGCTCATCCCCTTGTGTCCTGGTGGCAAAGGTTGATGTTTATCATCCCTTGGGACTCGGGTTCGAGCACCAGTAATACCATGCTGTGTGTGCCGTCTTTAAAAAGACTAAGAAAGTTGAACAGATGTTACCCTTGCATCACACCAGCATATTCAAAAAAAAAAAAATCTACATCTAGTTGAAGTATTTTGATTTTAAGCATCTATAAATTATTACAAATATATACTTATTAGCTATTTTCATCACTTAAAAAGGATATATGTTTTTTATTTTATTTTTTATTTTTTATTTATATTTAAATTAATATAAATAATATATTTATATTATTTAATATAAGAGGCGCCTCACCTACAAAAGGCACGCGCCTTCGCCTAGCGCCTAGCGCTTCGGCTTCAGAGACCTTTTGCGCCTCGGTGCGCCTAGCGCCTCTTAAAACTAAGCACAAAACTGGTTTCTACATTAATGCTATGTTTGGTATGGGTATTATTTATTCCCCCTGTTTTAGTACATGGTTAACAATAAAAGAACTTCACTTGGTAATATTTAGCCATTCACATGGCTTAGATTGAACAAAGAGGAGGAATAAATATTTTTTTGAATATAAAACACTATAGGAGGAATAAATATTGCTTGTTTTGAATAGGTATTATTTTTTACTTGAGTTTTTATTCATCTTTCTATGTTCACATTTAAATTTGTACTAATCTTCTTTAAATTATGAGAAACTGTTTTAAAACTCATGTAATAAAAGCTTTTCTCTATGTTATTACTTATGTTCCAAGTGTGACATAAGGGAATCAGAGATTTATATATTCTCAAAACTATCAAGTATACCAACTACCCAAATAACAAGAATGGTATACTAACTACATAAATATAAGCCTGATCAATTTCACATCTTCATAAAATATTCCAAAAATCAAAGTTGGAACTAGTATTTATTAAAGTACTAAAAGCACACTATAAAATATGCACATGAGATGTACACCTTTGCATCTAACATTACTTCCTCACAATCTTTCTAATATTTGTTCCATTGCAACCAGAAAACAGAACTTATAAAAAGTTGACAAATCTCTAATAGCTTTCTGTGATTCTAGAATCAAAGTTCAGGCAATTATTAATAATAATGTAAGAACAAAACAAGTAGCCGAGAACCAATATTCATGGTGAGATTTCACCAAGAAACATCCAAGAGTTCAAACCGTTTCAAAACCAAAATAAATAACAGTGATTCAAAGATGAAATTAAGTAATTAACAATTAAACGAGTAAGAGGAACTTAGAAATGTTACTACGGATAAAATTGGTAAGCAAATGAATCAATTTCCAAAAGCCTAGCAATATTCATAATTAGATACAAATTGGAATTGTATAACACTTACAAATTTCCCAGCCTTTTCAAAGAAGGTAGGACGAGCCCCTTGTCCTCCCGCTTGAAACATCTTCTTTCGCCGCTGCTTCCTCTTTGCATGAAACTTTCCTACTTTTTCTATTAGGATTGGGGCTCAAGCAGTTCTTTTCCATTTTTTGGTTGAACATCAAAAAGCAGGAACGAAAAAGATTACTAAGAGAACTGAAAAAAGAAGATGAAAAAACAAACAGCAAAATCAAATCCATTAAACAAGGTGAAAATGAAACAAATCTGTAAATTTATAGATATGCAAAGGTAAAGGGAAAATTTATAAGAGAAGCAAAGATGAAGGAAATCTTAAGCCAGAGGAAAAGAGAGAAGGGGCCGTAAAATGACTTATGGAATTTTATCTTGTGAGTCAATTTACAGAAAATGGGTCGTATTTTCCAGTGACCCACTTTTTTTTTCACAACCAAACACCAGAAAATGAGGAAAGTGTTTTCTGGAAAATAAAATAAGGGAAACACACAGACCCTAAGTGTATAAGAAACTTCAGTAGAAAATCGGTACAGAACATTAACTATACAACTCTAAACTAGAGAGATAATCATAAAAATGTCAAGTTACAGAATATGCCACAACAACAGGCACGGCATTTAGCATACACAACTACTAATTAGATCAACAATAGTATAGCATTTAAAAGTAGTTACAGCAGATATGTAGTACCCCTGATGGACTGAAATGACATTATTACACGGATTCGAGGATGAGCGTAGGATATGAATGAATATTTTTTCACTTTATTTAAAAAATCAATACATTTGTAAGATCATATTTTGATTGGTACATAAAAAAGGATGATTTCTCTAAAATTCTGAAGCTTAAATATGAAATGGCTCATACAAGCCATTTATCTGATTGAGTTGGATAGACAAGAGAACAGAACAGAGGAAAATGTTCTTGCTCACAAGGTGGATGATCTTCAAGTACAAGCTAGCCCAGACTTTGATTGATGAAAGGGATGAACTTACACTCGTACCGGCACTAGAATGGGATCAGTCAGCAGCCCTGGCCAACTTTGTGGTCATTATACCTAGTGGAGCACCATCGGGCGGGCGGTTTAATATCTGCAAGGAACTTACTCTGGTCTGCCAAAAGACTTGCGTTGATTTCAAGTTTTAATCAAAGAAGAAAAGGGAAGAAGAATGGATATCAAAGATGACTTCCAGTTTCTAGCTTGGGAAAGCTTGAAGGGCTCTGTAAGATTAAGGAGCATTGGGGGCAATAAAAAACATTCAGTGAAAGGCATGGAAGGAGCAATGTATGTTTTGCAGGTAACTAGTTGGGAACAGGCCTTGCTTTAAGAGTGGGAAAAGCATTGGCTACAGAAGGGATATAATTAGATGCTCATTTATTTGTATACATACCATCTATTTCACTGTCTATCAGCTTAAGAAATATTAAGCTGGGTAAGTCAATGCTTCCTTCAAGCAATGAACCTCGGGCCACTGGAAATGTGGAGATCAAGGATAACTCTTTAGGACTACGAATTTCTTAGGCCATATATACAGGGAAAAGGCTTCTGTGGGATCGAAGAAAAGTGGGCAAGTTGCAGCAGAGTTGTTTGGTGATGTCAAAGGAGAAACAAAAGTTTCTCGAGGCTCACGGGTAGAATCAATGGAATGGCAGTCTGTTGACTTGGATAACCAGCAGGTAAACGAAAACAATAAAAAAATTGTTTATACAACAACTGACTTAAGCATATCTGTGAACACATTTGCACATTCCTTTCCTTAACAAGTGCACAAAAGTCCCATAATTTGAGAAGAAAGTTAGTGTATAGTGTATACATTGCAAATGTGAAAGGTCAATAGTTCTTTTAACAAATTTAGAAATGGCATACGTAGAAAGACATATAAATAAGATCTTCAATAGCAATAGAAGAAGGAAGTTTCTGCTAAACAAACAGAATATTGTATACCTTCATTGTTTGATGGCTATTGAATCCCCAATGCCTTGTGAAATTACATCTTCATACATGAAGTCACCATGAGGAATTAATACTTGTCATTTCGGAGTCTGATTTCTTTTGCAGTTCCAATGCAAGTTCTAGAGTCACCTCCACTTCACCCATGGAGGGTCGTTCATCTTCCCTATCGGAGACACAACAGATAGAAATATCCATAAATTTGTTGAAGCACTCTGGGGCTATCCTCCCCTTTAAATATGGATCAATGTAGTGATAAAGGGTCCCATTCCTGAAGTACCGAGATGCCCATCCAGTCAGAGATCTAGACTCATTGTTCATCTGAAAGTGAAATATTCCTGTTTCACCAAAAATTACTTCAAGTAAGACAACACCAAAACAATAGACATCATTTTTTTCAGACAGATACTCGGTGGCATAATATTCTGGATCAAGGAATCCGGGTGCCTCTTTTCTTATCAAAGCTTTTGACATGCTCCTAGGTCCTAACTTGGACACAAAGAAACCAGAAAGCTTAGGAACGAAATCATGATCTAAGAGAATAGTTTTGCTGTGCACGTTGCGGTGCAGTACAACATACTTGGCTCCGGTATGAAGGTAATGTAATCCACGAGCTGCGCCAATGCAAATTTCTAGCCTTTTTTCCCAAGGGAGTGGACCATTACCACGGAGACAATCGTAGAGCGACCTATTGCACAGGTATTCATAAACAAGGATTGTTTCTCCCTCATCATTGCAGAACCCAATGAGAGATTCAACATTTAAGTGATTCAGCTGGCAAAGGAAGACCACTTCAGTTCGGAATTGACTAAAGCTACATTCCATGCGTCTGATAGCAACAGTAAAGGTCCCATCATCTATAATCCCTTTGTATACAGATCCAAAAAGACTTGTACCGATGATCAAGCCTTGTTCGAAGTTGGCGGTGGCAGATTTGATCTCCGCTAGTGAAAACTGGCGAAGGGATAGCTCCTCCGGAAGCGTGGAATAGGATTTCCCAGAAGATTCTCGTTGACTCCGTCGTCGCCAAAAGCACCCAACCGCTTTCTTAGAGACTTGAAAGAAACGTAAACGTGAGCTTGAACAACCTGTCATGACGGTACATGAGAATGAGGATGCCGATTTACAAAGCTAGCCGAGGATGCCAGACTATGAAATTTCGCACTTCTTTTTTTTTTTTAATTTTAGTCTTAAATCCTAAATAATAAGTTGTGGTAGTAATGATGACGAATGGTTGAATTGCAGAGCTTCGATTTGGGGAAATGGTCGAATACCAGACTTTGGGTTTGATTTATGGACTAATTTGGGACACGCACGCACACGTATGTATATCTGCATCTAATTTTTTTTTTGAACCGTTTAGCTGCTTTTATTCAAGGAAATAAGTTTAATAAACAATAGCCTCATTAAAAACCCCCTAATCCTAGGTGGGGAAAGAGTGCTATTGAGTATTAAATACAAAACTGAAAGAAATAAAGACACAAAAAGAAAAACGGGGAAAGGAGAGCAGTTAAACAACCCACCCCTACCCAGAAATACCAAGCGTCAGGGTTAAGGAAAAAGGGGGAAGGCTATTGAGGAAATCGGGGGAACATAGAGTGAGAGAATACGCCCGATTGTGGCCGTGGGAGCGATGCCAGCAACAGAAACCGCCGTCTACACAGCACCCCTCTCCCGATCGGTGACATGCAAGATGGCTTGTGGAGCTTCTTCCACCCAGACCATCTTCGAAGGGAAGGAGCGACCCAGACGGGCCAGTTCGTGCGCCGCAACATTAAAGCGATGATTCACATGACGGAAGGTGAGATAATCGAAACTAGACTTCATGGCTTTGATTTTAGTGATGATCGGAGCTAGATCTGACATATCTTCCGTCGCCGATCTGAGTTTCGTGATGACAGCCATTGCATCGCCCTCGACAATGACACACCGAAAGCCCAGGTCCACCGCCGTAGCCACCGCTTCACAGCACGCCAGTGCTTCAGCCATCTCAGGCGATGCCACAAAAGCGTGGGGGTAAGTACCCGCAGCCATTACTTGACCTTCATGATCCCTGTATACAAAACCCGAAAAAGATGTTTGTTGGATTAAACTAAAGTGGGCATCAAAATTTGTCTTTATGTAACCAAACGGAGGAGGTGACCATCCATCTTCAATATCACGCGGGAGGGCAGAAGGACCTGCTGGAAGAGCATCAATTTCCTGGAGGTAAATCTTGACAAAATTAGCCACTGCAATCGTAGACTGGTAGATATGCTCATGAATGATCTTGTTACGGGTGAACCAAATTGACCAGAATAAAATAAACAGTAACCGTCTGCTTTGGACTTGCAGGTTAGTGATAAAGTTTATCAACCAGTTTAAGAGGCTAGTTGCATTTCCCACCTGCGGTATAACCACACCAATGCTGTCTGACACCTTCTTCACAAAAGGGCATTCACAAAACAAATGGAAGGTAGATTCCTCCCCTTCGTTACATAGTTTACAATTTGGTTCAATGTTTATTCGACGGATACGCAAATTGGTAAAAGTAGGGAGAAAGTTCTTTACCATACGCCAAAAATGAATTTTAACTTTAGCTGGTAAATTGCTTGCCCAAATATATGCGTATAAACCTGAGAATTCATCAGCAACTGGTATATTCGGATCACCATTATGGCCAGATGTAGAGTTAATAAGCCAACGATACTCGCTTCTAACAGTATAAACACCAGACCTATCCCCTCTCCAATAATACGAATCTGCTATAGGCGTAGTCGGCAACGACATACAAAGAATTTTAATGGCAATATCTGTGGGGAAAAGGTTTTGAACCACATCAACCTTCCACCTTCGATTACCCTGGTCAATAAGGTCAGAAACCAGGTTGTATCTCGTAGATGAGACAGACTGTGGCACTCTCCCATTACCTTTACCCGAAATCCAAGCTTCAGCCCAAATACTGATAGTAGTGCCCGAGCCCACTCTTCTACCCATACCCAGTTCTATAAGCCCTCTAGCACTCCGGATGCTTTTCCAAGTATAAGAGGGTAAAGAGCCCAACTCCGCATGAAGGAAAGTCGTGTGAGGATAGTACCTACCCTTGAGGACCCTAGCCAAGAGACTCCCCGGATTAATTAAGAGATTCCAGCCTTGTTTAGCAAGAAGTGCGATATTAAACTTCGCAAGGTCTCGGAAACCCATACCGCCAGCCTTTTTAGGTGAACATAAAGAGCTCCAACTCGCCCAATGAATACCCCTTCTAGAACCACTATTTCTCCACCAAAAACGGCACATGATAGCCTCTAACTCTGTACAAATAGCCTTCGGAAACAGAAAGCATTGCATAGCATATATAGGAGTAGCCTGTAGAACAGACTTTACAAACACCTCCTTCCCACCCATTGATAGATGCCTATTTTGCCAATTGTCCGTAAGTTTATGCATCTTATCCCGAAGCTCCGCAAAAGCAGCCTTCTTGCAACGGCCCACCATAGTGGGTAAGCCAAGATATCTCTCCGGATTAGAAGAAACTCGGACACCAAAAATACCACTAATAGCATCTTTAATTGAATTAGAAAGATTGCCACTAAAGTAGATAAGGGACTTCGAGAAATTAACCTGTTGTCCTGACGCATTTTCATAAATCGTCAAAATATTCTTGATCCTTGTAGCCTCCGCTATAGTACTCTTTCCGAACATAATACTGTCGTCTGCGAAGAAGAGGTGCGTGATGGGAACCCCATATCTCCCAGCTTTAGTACCATGTAAAAGGCCATCACTTCGATTCGCATTCAGCACGGAAGAGAGCCCCTCGGCACAAAGGATAAAAAGGTACGGGCTCATAGGATCACCTTGGCGTAACCCTCTTGTTGGAGAGAAGACAGTGCCATTCACACCATTAAAGAGAACTGTATACGACACCATCGTAACACATGCCATAATCGTAGAGACAAATCTATCCGCAATGCCAATACGTAGAAGCATCTGTTTAAGGAAACCCCAATCCATTCGATCGTAGGCTTTCGCCATATCCAACTTTAGAGCAAAACTCCCGTTTATTCCAGCCTTCCGGTGTTTCATTGCATGTAGCAGCTCATATGCAATGAGAATATTATCCGTAATGAGTCTACCAGGGACAAAAGCACTCTGAGACTCATGAATACACTGATCAAGGGCAGTCCGTAGTCTGTTAGCAAGAGCCTTAGCAATTATCTTGTATAAGACATTGCATAGACTTATGGGTCTGAACTGGGCCATACGGGTGGGATCAGGAACTTTGGGAATCAGAGAAATAGAAGTATAATTAATATCAGCAATTTTCAAATTATCCTCGAGAGCTGAGATGCAAAAACGAGCCACTTCATCACCCACAATGGGCCAGAATTTCTGGTAGAAATAAGCCGGGTAACCATCCAGTCCGGATGCTTTCAGAGGGGCCATGCTCTTGACAGCTTCAAAGATTTCCTCCTTAGTGAACGGGGTTAGAAGCTTAGAATTCATCGTATGAGAAACAGTCGGCTGAGCAGACTCAAGAATAATATCAACATTCGACGTAGGTGAACTCGTGAAGAGAGTCTTAAAATAATTCGTTGCGATATCAGTCATCTTATCATTATCCGTCACACAAATACCAGACTCATCATCTAGTTTACGAATTAAATTCTTCGACTTTCGAGTCTTCGCCCAATTGTGAAAGAACGAAGTATTTCGGTCACCATTTTTCAACCAGTTTACACGAGCCTTCTGTTCCCAAAAGATTTCCTCCTTATCAGCTTCCATATTAAGGGCTATCTTCACATCCAAAAGCTGGGCTAAATTTTCATCATCCGGATCCTCCATAGAAAGCTCAGCAAGCTTAGCATTAAGGGACCTTTTACGTTTGGCTCGGTCATTCTTCAGATTCCTACTCCAGTCTTTAATAGCTTCAGCCAATTTCAACAATTTCCCAGGGAGAGCTTCATTAATTAAACCCCAAGTATTGCGAAGGAAGGGCTCAAAACCCTCCTCTAAGGCACAACTAGCATCAAACTTGAAATAAGGCCGATTCTGAAAGTCAGAATCCCTATCTGGAGAAGTGGAGACGAGGATAGGACAATGATCAGATATAGAGTGCGAGAGATGAGTTACCGAAGAATTAGGGAAAAAAGTGCGCCAAGCAAGGTTAGAAACACCCCTGTCAAGGTGTTCCCGAATGTTGGTTGCCGGAATCCTACCTTTCTCCCATGTGTACCAAGGACCATCAAAGAGCATATCATCAAGACCACAATCCAATAAGGCTTCCCGAAATGCTTGCATACTATGAACAGATCGAACCCTACCACCCCTCTTTTCTTCAGCAAGTAAGATCTCGTTGAAATCACCTATAACAAGCCATGGGATACTAGGGTCATTATCAAGGGATCGAAGGAGTTGCCACGAACGGTGCCGAAGCGCTTCAACCGGATTCCCATAAAAGCCCGTAATTCTCCAGCGCATACCATTATTGTTATCCACAAAAAGAACATCAATGTGTGCAATAGAAGAAGACTGAACCGTGGCTGTAAGAGTCGAGGACCATCCAAAAGAGAGACCCCCTCTAGACCCCTCAGCCGAAACATCAAAACCAGAAAGAAAACCACACTTGCGTCTAATCTTCTGCATTTTAGACATAGACACCTTTGTTTCCATAAGAAACAGAACTTGGGGACGAACCTCTCTCAACTTATTGTTGAGTCTTCTGATAGCCCGTGGTTTCCCCAAACCACAGACATTCCAACTCATCATTTTCATTGCAAGCGGCGGGCCTGATTATCAAGGCCGGCCGATGAAACATTATTAATCTCTGATGAATCCACGGGAGTAGAAACATCAAAAGGTGATAGAACACGAGGACGCTTAGCAGCTTCTGGGCCCAGAGGATTATCTTCCGAGGCACTATCCATAGGCGTGTCCATATTTGTGCTAGGCCCCAACATCCTAGAAGTCAACGATCCAAAACCTGGCGGGCCCATGGAATACATAGGAATATCCAATCCCACATATGAGACCGAAGATCCCTTGATACCCGCACTTGAAGTCTCAGCATGATTGGCTCGTGAATTTAAAATTCCACCATCACCTCCTAAATTACCGATGTTTGTAGTAGGCAAGAAGTCCACCGGATCACGCAACCAGATACTAGTCGGAACCATATTTCTCCGGCGAGGCGCCCGAAGAGACATATCCCAGCCAAACTGCGAAACATCGAACCTATCATCAATCCTCAACGGGCAGAAGCTTTCCCCATGACCCAGTCTCCCACACAAGAAACAAAATAACGTAAGTTTCTCATACTCAAAACGAACGTAATGCTCTTTCCCATTAGCGAGGATCACCTTCTTCCTCCTTTTCAGTGGTTGGTGAATATCAAAGCAAACACGGATCCTCATTACACCTCTATAGCTTAGGCTCGTATCACTGAAATCATATTCCTCAAACACACCAATGAAGTTACCAAGGGAGCGAGCCACCTTTTCCGACATAAAACCATGGGGTATATTGTGAACAAGGACCCAAAAACACACATGAGATAAAGGAACCAGATTAGGGTCATCTCCCTGACTTAGTCTTCTTAAGACAAGAAGGTGTGAGTTAAAATTCTAGGGACCACCTAGTTCAATCTGATTCACATCCACAGCATTATACAAGCGGAATAAGAATCTTCCTCCTCCAAGATCCGATATAGAGATGCCCCCGATGGGGTGCTAGACATTCGCCAAAGTTAATTTCATTGATAAGAAGTGGATCACACTCGATGTTAAGAAAGCCCCAACCAAACATAAATCATACGACACCGTGCCTGTCTGATTATCCAAAACTAGATCCAGACCATCATCTCCACCCGATCCCAAAGATAGATCGGCCAGATTTTTTTCAATCGTCGACATGGAAGCAAAACAGGTTGGGACGGAATCAAAGGAGAAGCAGCGTGCCAAGGAGCAGAAAGAAAGAAAACGGCGTGCAAAAAAGCAGAGGAAAGCGTGCAAAAGAGCAGAGGATATATTATTCAACTCCTGCATCTAAATTTTAATTTTTTAAGTGCAGGTACATTACATTTTTTTAAATAACTATCAAGATTTAAACTCATACAAAATAAAATAACACAAGTATTATTAATTTTAAATTTTTTATTTAATTTGATATTTTTGGTTTTTTTGTTCAATTAGGTACTAGAATTTGACATGTTTCGAAACTAATATATAAGCTTAGATTTTCACTTAAAATTAAGGATTTATATTGAATACGCTAGCGGTGAAACTTTTAGTTTTCACAAGCATCTTAGTTTTAGGGACTCATATTAAGGTGTATAGTTTAGAGGTTTCAGTGTAGGGGTTTGAAATTTAGGGGTAATTGTTAGAATTTAAGGGTTCGGGTTAGGATTCAGAGTTCAAATGTTAGGATTTAGGTTTTGGGATAATATATTGAGGATTTAAGTTTTAATCTATACAGCCTAAATTCTATTCAAAATTACTAACCTTAAACCCCTAAACCATGCACCTTAAAATGAGTCCCTAAACTCAAAACTAATGCGCTTGTGGAAACGAAAATTTCCACTGTGAATGTACCAAATAATTATCCTAAAACTAATAGGAAAATTCAACTTTTTAAATTTAATTGTTTCAGATTTAAAGAGATGGGCATATATATATATATTTTAAAATTTTATAAAAATACTAAATATCCTAATTCAAACATATTAATTAGTTGGCTAAAAAATCATAAATATCAAAATGAACTAAAAAAACTTTTGAACTAAGAAGCCCACTTTAAACAGAAAATGAATTATATTTTGATACACAATATGTGTAAAAATATATTATGCAATCTTTCTTTAAAAATTTAAATTCTAAATTACTAAACTAAAAACTCTAAATTCTAACTCTAAACCTTAAAGTTTACGCAAGTTTGTATATTAAAAATTTTAACATTAAAAAACACATACTAAATTAAACAAAAAACCAAATTTAAATAATTGATTGGATAAAAGCAAATATTAAATTAATTATTAAAATAAAATTCAAAAACCAAAATTTATATTTGGTCAAAAAAAAATTATCCACTCAAAAAGTATACACACTAAAGTAATATAGCTTGACACAACAATATATATACACACACGACAACATATATTTTTTAGGAAAAATTTAGAATGTGACACACATTGTTAGGTGTGTTAATAATCGGGTATTCGTATCTTCAAGTAGTAAAATGTTTACTCATGTTCTTATCTGTAAATTGGTAACCCAAAATAGTCAGGTACCCCACAAGTTGGCCCGTCGGGTACTCGAAACAAATTTAAATATTTTTTTTTACAAAATCATAAAATTTAAAATAATTCAAATGCAACTAAAAGTTTAAGTTACATAATTCAAGGGAAAGTATTATTTGATCCAAATAAAACTTTTTTTTGAATAGAACCAGCTAGTCTTATTAAAAAGAAAAAATATTCAAAATTATAATAAGAGTTTACAAATATCATCATAAACTAAATACATAGTTTGGACATTTTCCTATAACATTGACACAAGAAACTGGTCACTTTAAATCATACAAGGACCATACATGGAAAATGTTAAAAACTCAACCAAAAGACTCGAACAAAAAATAGATAAGAAAAAATATGACTACATCGGAAAACGAACCATAAAAGGAGATTAAGATATTGAAAGACCAACAAGAACCGTAAGTCAGAGTCAAACGTCGTGAGAAATATTCATGTAATACCCTAAACTCGGATGTCACATTTGGGTCTTAAGCACAAACCCTTAAATCCAAAAGTTGAAAATATAGACAAATGATTAAATCGTTACAAAGGAGCTCCAATTTAATTTAAAACGTTTAAACATACGACTAGATTAATACAATTCAAAAATAAGAGTTACACACTCGACCACGTAAGGTCCTATAAAGACATAACCACTAATACAAGTGTTGTACTCTGATGATCACCGCTTGCTAGAATCCGTACTGATAATGCTCCTCGATCCCACGATCCGGCGATCAACCTAAGCACAGAAACAACGATTCTGAGCGATGAGCTTACAAAGCTCAATAGTACACATCTACTGATGTAGGCCGTTCTTGTTGTTGTAAGAGACAACAACTTTGATTTTAGGATCTTGGTAGGTAGCAAGTAATCCTGCAAATAAGAGGCTTAAGGAAAAGGGGTAAAAATGATGGAATGAAAGAAGTTGAGCTTACGTTTTCTATAAGAAGTTTTGTATAATTTGTAATAATTTTTGTATTTACTTAAATTTCAATCGTTTCGGTAAGAAAATAAGTTTTCTCGTAGGAAAATATGTATGTACACAAATGCTTACCCTAATTTGAGCTTCTTTTGGTTTGGGTGATCTCGGGTAAGGATTTCGGTACCTAACTTTTTTTACGGTTTCTGTAAGAAATTATGTATAATTTTTAATAATTTATGTACCTACTGAAATTCTCATTGTTCTTGTAAGAAAATAGGTTTTCTCGTAGGAAAATATGTATGTACACAAATGCTTACCCTAAGTTGAGCTCCTTTTAGTTTCGGTGATCTCGAGTAAGAATTTCGGTACCTACCTTTTTTCTTACACTTTCTGTAAGAAATTATGTATAATTTGTAATAATTTATGTAACTACTTAAATTTTAATCGTTCTTGTAAGAAGATATGTTTACTCGTAGGAAAATTTGTATGTACACAAATGCTTACGCTAAGTTGAGCTCCTTTTGGTTTGGGTGATATCGAGTAAGGATTTTGGTTTAGGTGATCTCAGGTAAGGAAAATTTGTATGTACACAAATGCTTACGCTTTTTTTCTTAATGTTTTTGTAATAAGTTATGTATAATTTGTAATAATTTATGTATCTACTTAAATTTCAATCGCTCTTGTAAGAAAATAGGTTTTCTCGTAGGAAAATATGTATGCACACAAATGTTTACCGTAAGTTGAGCTCATTTTGGTTTAGGTGATCCCAGGTAAGGATTTCGGTACCTACCTTTTTTCTTACGATTTATGTAAGAAATTATGTATAATTTTTAATAATTTCTTTACCTACTAAAATTTTCATCGTTTTTGTAAGAAAATTTGTTTGCTTGTAGGAAAATATGTATGCACACAAATGCTTACCCTAAGTTGAGTTCCTTATGGTTTAGGTGATCTCGGGTAAGGATTTCGGTACCTACTTTTTTCTTACAGTTTCTGTAAGAAGTTATGTTTAATTTGTAATAATTTCTGTATCTACTTAAATTTCAAACATTCTTGTAAGAAAATAGGTTTTCTCGTAGGAAAATATGTATGTACACAAATGCTTACCATAAGTTGAGCTCCTTTTTGTTTGGGTGATCTCGGGTAAGGATTTTGGTACTTATCTCTTTTCTTACAATTTCTAAAAGAAATTATGTATAATTTGTAATAATTTATGTACCTACTGAAATTATCATCGTTCTTGTAAGAAAAGAGGTTTTCTCGTCGGAAAATATGTTTGTATACAAATGCTTACCCTAAGTTGAGCTCCTTTTAGTTTTGGTGATCTCGGGTAGGATTGCGGTACCTACCTTTTTTCTTACGGTTTTTGTAAGAAATTATGTATTATTTGTAATAACTTCTGTAACTAGTTAAATTTCAATCGTTCTTATAAGAAAATATGTTTTTCCGTAGGAAAATCTGTATCCACACAAATGCTTAACCTAAGTTGAGCTTCTTTTGGTTTGGGTGATCTCGGGTAAGGATTTCGGTACCTACTTTTAATCTTACAGTTTCTGTAAGAAGTAATGTATAATTTTTAGTAATTTCTGTATCTACTGAAATTTCAATCGTTATTGTAATAAAATAGGTTTTCTCGTAGGAAAATATGTTTGTACACAAATGATTATCGTAAGTTGAGCTCATTTTGTTTTGGGTGATATCGGGTAAGGATTTTGGTACCTACTTTTTTTCTTACAATTTCTATAAGAAATTATGTATAATTTTTTATAATTTCTATACCAACTGAAATTCTTATCGTTCTTGTAAGAAAATGTGTTTTCTAATTGGAAAATATGTATGTACACAAATACTTACCCTAAGTTGAGTTCATTTTGGTTTTGGTGATCTCGAGTAAGGATTTCGGTACCTACTATTTTTTTTCTTACGATTTCTGAAAACAAATTATTTATAATTTGTTGTAATTTATGTAACTAATTAATTTTCAACCGTTCTTGTAAGAAAATAGGTTTTCTTGTAGGAAAATCTGTATGTGCACAAATTCTGAACCTAAGTTAAGCTCCTTTTGGTTTGGGTGATCTCGATTAAAGATTTCAGCAACTACTTTTTTTCTTTCGGTTTCTGTAAAAAGTTATGTATAATTTGTAATAATTTATGTACCTACTTAAATTTCAATCGTTCTTGTAAGAAAATAGGTTTTCTCGTAAGAAAATATGTATGTACACAAATGTTTACCGTAAGTTGTGCTCCTTTTGCTTTGGATGATCTCAGGTAAGGATTTTGGTACCTACCTTTTTTCTTACGATTTCTGTAAGAAATTATATATTATTTGTAATAGTTTATGTACCTACTAAAATTCTCACCGTTCTTGTAAGAAAATGTGTTTTCTTGTAGGAAAATATGTATGTACACAAATGCATACCTTAAGTTGAGTTCCTTTTGGTGATCTCGTGTAAGGTTTTCGGTACATACCTTTTTTTCTTACGGTTTCGGAAAGAAATTGTGTATAATTTGTAATAATTTCATTACCTACTGAAATTTTCATCGTTCTTGTAAGAAAATAGGTTTTCTAGTAGGAAAATATGTACGTACACAAATGCTTACCCTAAGTTGAGCTCCTTTTAGTTTTGGTATGTATCGATTCTTGGTAGACAAAAGTGGTTATCTCGGGTAAGGATTTCGGTACCTACATTTTTTCTTACGGTTTTTGTAAGAAATTATGTATTATTTGTAATAATTTCTGAAACTACTTAGATTTCAATCGTTATTGTAAGAAAATATGTTTTCTCGTAGGAAAATATGTATGCTTAACCTAAGTTGAGCTCCTTTTGGTTTCGGTGATCTCGGGTAAGGATTTCGGTACCTACTTTTTTCTTATGGTTTTTGTAAGAAGTTATGTATGATTTTTAATAATTTCTGTATCTACTTAAATTTCAATCGTTCTTGTAAGAAAATAGGTTTTCTCGTAGGAAAATATGTATGTACACAAATGTTTACCGTAAGTTGAGCTCATTTTATTTTGGGTGATCTTGGGTAAGGATTTCGGTAGCTACCTTTTTTTACAATTTTTGTAAGAAATTATGTTTAATTTTAAATAATTTTTGTACCTACTTAAATTTCAATCGTTCTTGTAAGAAAATAGGTTTTCTCGTAGGAAAATCTGTAAGTACACAAATGATTACCTTAAGTTGAGCTTCTTTTTGTTTGGGTGATCTCATGTAAGGATTTCGGTACCTACCTTTTCTCTTATGTTTTCTATAAGAAATTATGTATAATTTGTAATAATTTCTGTACCTAGTTAAATTTCAATCGTTCTTATAAGAAAATAGGTTTTCTTGTAGGAAAATCTGTATGTACACAAATGCTTACCTAAGTTGAGCTCCTTTTGGTTTGGGTGATCTCGGGTAAGGATTTCTGTACCAACTTTTTTCTTACGGTTTCTGTAAGAAATTATGTATATGTTGTAATAATTTTTGTACCTACTTAAATTTCAACTGTTCTTGTAAGAAAATAAGTTTTTTCGTAGAAAAAATATGTATGTACACAAATGCTTACCCTAAGTTGAGCTCCTTTTAGTTTTGGTGATCTCGGGTAAAGATTTGACACCTACCTTTTTTCTTACGGTTTTTGTAAGAAATTATGTATTATTTGTAATAATTTCTGAAACTACTTAAATTTCAATCGTTCTTGTAAGAAAATATGTTTTCTCGTAGGAAAATATGTATCTACACAAATGCTTAACCTAAGTTGAGCTCCTTTTGGTTTGGGTGATATCAGGTAAGGATTTCGGTACCTACTTTTTTCTTATGGTTTCTGTAAGAAGTTATGTATAATTTTTAATAATTTTTGTATCTACTTAAATTTCAATCGTTCTTGTAAGAAAATAGGTTTTCTCATAGGAAAATATGTATGTACATAAATGTTTACCGTAAGTTGAGCTCATTTTGTTTTGGGTGATCTTGGATAAGGATTTCAGTAGCTACCTTTTTTACAATTTCTGTAAGAAATTATGTTTAACTTTTAATAATTTTGGTACCTACTTAAATTTCAATCGTTCTTGTAAGAAAGTAGTTTTTCTCGTAAGAAAATCTGTATGTACACAAATGATTACCTTAAGTTGAGCTCCTTTTTTTGGGTGATCTCGAGTAAGAATTTCGGTACCTACCTTTTCTCTTACGTTTTCTGTAAGAAATTATGTATAATTTATAATAATTTCTGTACGTAATTAAATTTCAATCGTTCTTGTAAGAAAATAGGTTTTCTTGTAGGAAAATCTGTATGTACACAAATGCTTACCCTAAGTTGAGCTACTTTTAGTTTGGGTGATCTCGGGTAAGGAATTTTGTACCAACTTTTTTTCTTACGGTTTTTGTAAGAAATTATGTATATGTTGTAATAATTTCTGTACCTACTTAAATTTCAATCATTCTTGTAAGAAAATAAAATTTTTGTAGAAAAATATGTATATACAAAAATGCTTACGTCTTAAGATTTTATGTATACAAACCTCGTAAGAATTTATGTACAAACTTGCTACAGGTAGAACGGGTCAGCCTCATTTTAGCCCTGAATTAACGGTTTCACGTTATAATCACCCGAGTGGGGGCAGTCCCTCCAAGTTTATGAAATTTGAGAAACCTTGTGCTGTTGAACTTAGGGAGAAAGTGGTTGACAGGTCCAATCCCTTGTAGCTTTCAAAACAATTGTTCTTGAACGGTCTTTTGATCTCAGCTTCAACTTGTTATATGATTTTATCCCTAATTTTTTAAGACAGTTTCATAACATTACCTTCATTGATCTCTCCAATAATCAATTCTGAGGGCACCTACCTGTTTCAATGTTCAGTTTGGTCACACTGTCAAACCTGTCATTGAGCCACAACCACCTTACAGGCTGTATCTCAGACTAGGTTGGCAACCTCAAATCTCTCAATAGACGAGTCACAACAAGTTAATAGGTCCTATTCTAACATCTATTTCAAGGTTATAAAAACTTTGGTACCTAAATTTATCTAGAAATAAATTCTTCAATCCTTTACCAGCTATTTCTAGTAAGGGTGACGCTTCACTTTTGTCAATAGACTTGTCCTTCAACATACCTGGTTTTAAACTGAGAGGTGCCTTCCCAAATTTCAGACCAATTAAGTTCATTGAGTTTCATAGACCTGTCTGATAACTTGCTTACGGGGAGCATTTTCACTTCACAAATATAACAATTCTGCAGAAGCTGAAGCTTTCAAATAATCAACTGAAGTTTGATATTTCAAAACTCGTGTTGCCGAATGCGATTTTCACCATCGATTTCCATTCGAATCAGGTGTTCAGGTCACTCTCTAGTTTTTTAAATAACCGAACCAATTGCTTATTGGAGGTCATAGATGTGTCAAACAATCTCATTTCCAGCAAAATATCGGAATTCACCCAAGGCTTGAGTTTGAAGGTGTTGAACATAGGAAGCAACAGGATTGTAGGCCGAGTCCTCGGCTCAATCTCAAATCTCATTGAACTCGAAAGGATGGACGTTTTGAGGAACAAGATAGCATTATTCCATCAAGTTTAGGACAAACTGGTGAAACTTCAATGGCTCGACGTTTCCATCAACCGATCATTGACGAACAGCGGTGGCCGGAGACGATGGAATGAAACTGTCGGCGCAGTAGATCCCAAAAACGACATGGCTTGGCATTTGGCAAGGTAGGTGATGGTCAATAAAGGGTGCAATGTCGTTTTGGGTTGTTATTTTTTAGGGTAAACTAACCATTTAGTACCCAACCTATTACCGTGTTTTTGTTTTCGTACTCTACCTATTTTTTTGGCAAAATGATACTTAACATTACGATTTTGTTCTGTTTTGGCATTTCGAATGTTCAAAATTAATAGAGATGGTGACCTAACTCATTTATAATTGAGACAATAACAATTTTAATCTAAAAACCTTATATATTTCTATCATTTTGGACCAAAATCTATCGATTCTTCTCCAAAAATCCTAACCCCTCTATTTCCCCATAAAACTCAAGAACTCTCGAACAGTAGCAACCGAAGGAATTGATGTTTCCAAGCTGTTGCTTCCATCCCTGGACAGACCCAAATTGTACAACAATGTTGTTTTACAGTGCATAAACTTTGGGCAAATTTGGGAAGAGGAGGAACCACTATGTCGAAGGAGGAGACGCTGACAACCGTGAGAATTACTTCAACGAGTTAATTAGGAAAATGAATTAAAAGAACTATAGGTTTTATCTGTCAAAGCTAGTGGTTAATGTCTTTTTGGTTTATTTGGATCATAATTTATGTTGTAAGTTGGAAACAATTTTATATAAGAAAACATGGATATTGCTTTGTGCTGCCATTTTCTAAAAAAATGAGGAATTCTTTTCAGCCGAATTAAATGTCTGCTCTACGCTCATACAGTTGAATTACATCTTCATATTTGTGGAGATGCGATTTAGGGTTGACGAAAAGAGGGTCAAAGTTTTTGGGGAAGGAAAAAAGAAAGAAAAGAAATTCACAGTTTTAACTCAAATATTTAATATGATGATTAAATTGATAGAGTTTTAACCCAAATAATTTAATATGATAATTAAATTGATAGACTTTGAACCAAATTGATAGAAATGCATAAGCTTTGGGACTAAAATTGTTAGTGTCCCAATTAAAAATGAGCTATGTCATCATCTCTGTTAATTTTAACGGTCGGGGTATCAAAATAGAACAAAAACATAACATTATTTACCATTTTGCCAAAAAAATAGTTGGAGTGCCAAAATAGAAAGACGATAATAGATTAGGTACTAAATGGGCAAGTTACCTTATTTTTATTGCTTTACTAACGTTTCTTTTAATAAACTTTTTTATTTTTTTCATAACAGAGTTGGAGGTTAATTGAAGAATGATGAAAAAAATTAATGTTTAAAGATCAGTGAGTTAATTAGGCGTTTTGAAATTTTAGTGATTAAAATAGGTTAGATAACAAAGTTCAACGTTGATTTGTGTATTTTACCCAAGTCATAGTTGGTTTAAAATGAATGGAATTAACAAAATGTGATAGTAATTATAGCATAATTAGTAAAATTTAGAGTAAAATCAAGCATGTAGTATTTAAATGAATTCCGTTTTTGAATCTTTACTTCTCCATAAATGGTGTTTAGTTTATGCAATATGCATTTTGTATTTTGGTTTCTGTGGAAAATGTAACAATTGAATGCTGTCTGAATTCTATATTTAAATATAATTTGGGTGTTTTTGGTTAACTTATATTCGTCGAGGTGTCGAGTTTACATGTATGATAAATTGCTCTAATGCTGTAACCACTAAGCTTTTGGTATGCTTGAGTTGCATCTAAACTCAATTTCTTGACACGAATGGTATATTATGTCCTGAGTTTCCTCTCTCTTTTTTTAACATTGTATACTAGGCTTTATAAGCATTTCTAAAATATAGAATCAAATTTAAAGAATGTGTAAATAACGATGGTTAAATTAATATTTTTTTAAATTAAGACTAAATTAATTGAATATGCAAACTTGGAGAACTAAATGTGTTATTATACAAAATTTGTTATCCGCATAGGGCAGTAAACAATTCAGTGACTAGTTTGAATCAAAATTAAAGTTTAATGCTCACAATGAAACAATTAATAGTTTAGTTACCAAATTGAACAATTTATTAAAATTTAGTGACCATTTGTAAATTTTAACCTTAAATCTTGAGCCTTTAGTTCACTCGGTCGCTAAGTCGTGTGGCGCTTGAATAGGAGTTTCACCTGATCAAGTCAGCCTTTTCACTCGAAATATCTGTCAAAAGGTCAATAAGCACCACATTAGTCCCGCATCACGATGTATTTCCCAGCAACAAGTCAAAACCGTGAGGCATAGCGGATGTCCACGATCGACCCCCTGTTTCCCCGAAGGAAAAAAATGGTTTTTTTATTAAAACAAAAGCATCGGGTTACACAGAAGCTAATCCACACCATCGTCGAGTGAGGTGGTAGGGGCCACCCCGATGGTGTGGGAAATCCTAGCACAAGCACACACACAAGCAAGTGGGCAGCCCCGACCATCTGCCCACCCCCTACATACATGCGAAATAAACTTTGCAGAAATCCTACGAGTAGACATAACTTTGTTTGAAATGAGGACACTTTTTACTTAGCCTAAGAAATAGTGAAAACAAAGACACTTTCTAAAACATTGATGTGCTTAAAACAGAGACACGATGACAATGACTCGGTTGTGGCCCTGGAACTTGGTTGAGACTCGGTAAGAGAGGCTAGCCACAACATCCTCCCCCACCTAACTTGTCGATGCCCTCGTTGATTGTGCTGCAAGGAACTCCTTGATCTTCTGCCGAAAAGCTTTCAGGTTGTGATCCCTCTCCCAACTTGACTCTTCAGGCCCGAGACCTTCCCACTTGACCAAGTACTCGCGAACAAGCTTCTTCTTCGACACTGTTACAAATCTGTTGGTAAGGATCTCCTCAACTTGGCATTGGGATGGAGGTTTGGTGCAGATGAGTTCCCTATCACTCAGTCCTCGGCTAGCATCCAAGGGGTCCGCATGAAAGGGCTTCAAGTTGCTCATATGGAACACTGGTGAACTCTCATCCATGAGGGCGGCTTGATTTTGTATGAATTATTCCCCACTTCGGCCACGATCTGTAGTGGTCCCTCATACTTCCTCACCAACCGTCGATCTCTATTTCATAGGAACCGCAGTTGTTTTGCCATCAGCTTGACAAGCACTAGATTGCCAACTCTGAACTGTTGATCCCTTCAGCCATGATCCACCCACTTCTTCATACGCTTTGCAGCTTTCTCAAGGTAAGCCCGAGCAATCTCTGTATTTTGGTGCCACTCCTTGAAAAAGGTAAAAGCTTGAGGGCACTTCCCTTTGTAGGATTCCAGAGTGGTGTGTGGAAGTCGCAGTTGCTGACCCGTCACAATTTCAAAGGGGCTTTTATTAGTAGTGGAGCTCTTTTGTGAATTAAAGCAAAGTTGTGCCACATCCAAAAACGACGACCAATCTTTCTGGTTGGCCAAGACAAAATGCCTGAAGTATTCTTCTAATAACCCATTGAAACGCTCAGTCTGCCCATCTGTTTGAGGATGGTAACTTGATGACAAATTCAGCTTGGACCCCAATAGTCTGAATGGTTCTCACCAAAGTTTTCCCGTGAACCGACCATCCCTGTCACTGACAATATCATGTGGCACACCTCAATATTTCACAACATGTTTGAAAACCAACTGAGTTGTCTCCTCCGCGGAACAGTACTTTGGTGCTGGGATAAACGTAGCATATTTTAAGAACTGATCCACCACCACAATAACAGCTCCAAGATCCCTCAGTCTAGGCAAACTCATTATGAAGTCGAGGGAAATGCTCTCCCAAGGCCTTTCCGGCACGGACAATGGCTCCAATAACCCATCGGTCTTTTGTCAATCTACCTTGTCTTTTTGGCAAATAAGACAAGTTTTCGTATAATCCATTATGTCTTGTCGTATGTGCGGTCAATAATATCCTTGTTCCAAAGGGATCAGAGTGCGTCGCCAACCTTGGTGACCTGCCCAGTGAGTGTCATGGCATTCCCGCAGTAGTTTCTGTCTAAATTCTCCCGCCCTCGGGACACACATCCGCGGACCTTTGGTCATTAAGATTACATTCTCTATCCAGAAGGTTTTCAACTGCCCACTTTCCACCATCTTCATTATTGCCACCATCTGCGGGTCTTTCTTCATATTCTCTATAATCAATTCACGGATATCATTTGTCACCCTACTAGCTGACATAGGAGAAATTCGCCTAAGAGCTGCCAGATCAGCATTTCGACTCAGTGCATCAGCAACCTGATTCTTCTTCCCAGCTTTATGTTCAAAACAAAAATCAAACTATGCTAGGTGTTCTTGCCATCTTGCTTGCCTCGCTAACAGCTTTGGTTGTGTCAGAATGTGATTGGCAGCTGTTTTGTCCTCTTTAACAACAAACTTGGAGCCCAACAAGTAATGCCTCTAAGCCCTAAGACAATGGATTACCGCTAGAAGTTCCTTCTCTTGGGTTCCATATATCGTCTCGGCCCCACTCAGTTTCCTACTCTCAAAGGCCACAGGGTGACCCTCTTGCATCAGTACCCCCCTATGGCAAAGTCATATGCATCCGTTTCAACATCCATGGGTTTCCCAATATTAGGTAATGTTAGGACAAGATCATTCATCACAACCGCTTTTAATCCCTTAAAAGCATCTTGACATTCCTTGGTCCAAACCCATTTCTCACCCTTTTTTAACAAATCAGTAAGCACTGCTGCCCTCCGAGAGTAGCCTTCGACAAACCATCTGTAATAGTTAGCCAGACCCAAGAACGATCTAAGCTCACTGACATTCTTTGGAGCCGGCCACTCTTGGATTGCTTTCATTTTTTCCTCATCCATTCGAACATACCCCTGTCCAACGAGGTGTCCCAAGAACTTGATTTGAGTCTGAGCAAACTCGCATTTCTCCCTTTTAGCTGATTGTCTATGAGCCTCTACAACACCAACTGCAAATGCCTCTCATGATCCTCTAGAGATGGACGGTATACCATTATGTCATCCAAGTATATCACCACGAACTTGTCAAGAAAATCATGAAATACTTGATTCATCAAAGTACAAAAAGTAGCAGGTGCATTGGTTAGCCCAAATGGCATAACAAGAAATTCAAATGCTTCATACCGGGTAACACAATTCCTTCTCGGTTCATCTCTTTCGGTCACTCTTACTTGATGATATCCCAAACGAAGATCCAGTTTAGTAAAATACTTTGCACTACTTAGCTGATCAAACAAGTCCGCAATCAACGAGATAGGATACTTGTTTCGAACTGTCACCTTATTCAAAGCCCTATTGTTGAGATTTTAGGGGCTCGATTCGATCAACCGTTCTTGCTCGCCAAGTGTGGAGAAGTTGGATAATTGGGTGTTTTAGTGGGAGATGAAAAATTGGTAATTTGACACAAGGATTTATAGTGGTTCAACCTTCTAACCAAGGTCTACATCCACTACCTTAGCTCCCACTAAGGATTTCTAACAAATTCACTAAGAATTTCGTCCCCTTTTCTCGGATTAGGAGGAAACCGTTACAACCCTCAAAGCTTTCTACTCAAAGCTTGAAGGAACACTCTCTTTACAAAGAAAGACTTAGCAAACTAGAAATCCCTCTAAAAGGTGTTTGTTTGCAATTCTAAGCTCTCACCCAAAACCTAAACACTTGAGCAAATTTAACAATGTAAGCTCACAAGTGTTGTCTAAGCAAGAAATGAACAATTAAAGCTCTAGACAAATTTTGACATCATAATATTGTAACAATTGAAGCATAAGTCATTACAAGATGCTTGGAGGTCCCTTTTATACTCCCAATTGAGTTTGTAGCTGTCCCTAGTCGTTGGGGATGATTTGGAGCCATTGAGGACTTTATTTCCCTTCATAAATGTTGTTCTGCAGCCATCTGTATCGATACGCGTGGAACCGTATCGGTACGGCCTTCATTAGAAACTAGCCGTTGGGCTCTTGCCTGCCTGGGCGTATCGATACGCTTGAGGGCGTATCGATACGGGTTCACTTTTAAATGACCGTTGGGAAAGTAGCCGTTGGGGTGGTTGAAAGGGGATCGGTACGCTTACCAAGCGTATCAAAACGATCTCGATCCGTATCGAAACGGCCAAGCCTGTTTTGGTACGGGTTTTGGCAGTGACCAAACTTGGGCAAAAAGGTATCGGTACGGGTACAACCGTATCGATACGGGTAACGTGAAAAGTTAAGTTTGGCTAAATAAAAGCATGAAAAATCTTGCCAAAAACCTCTTAAAATACCTCAAACATAAATTCAAGTTGTTTGGACTTACAACCAAGTTTTAAATTCTTTTCAAATTAGTCCAAAACATTTTTCAATTATTATATCAAAACACTAGTTCTACACCTATAGTCCACACACAATCTCAAACTCCCATCATATTTCTTTTGGAATAGCACAAACGCCCCAAACAGCGCTTTGGACGGTCGAATAAACCCGGCTTGAAGCAGTTCATCTAGTTGCTTCCTCAATTCAGCTAACTCAGGCGGTGACATGCGGTACGGACACCTTGCGGGAGGCTTGGTACCTGGGACCAGTTCAATCTCATGATCCACCGCCCTTTGAGGAGGGAGCCCTTCTGGAAATTGATTCGACATGACATCTCTATAGTCCTCCAACACTCTACGAATCCCACTTGGTACCCCTTCGAGGGTTGACTCGCCATGTAGAATGGGTAACACAACAAAATAAGGTTCCCCCTTCCTCACCCCTTTTTTAAACTGCATAGCCGTCAACATTTTGTTCCCACTCCTTAGTAAGAATGTAGCAGACACCACCCCCGGACAATCCCCTAAGAATACTAGACAACTCGCAGCCGCGACGGGGATGACCTGGGCCTTTCTCATGAAATCCATCCCCAAAACAACATCAAAATAATCTATAGGTTAAACGGTGAAATCCACGCTTCCTTCCCAAGAACCAAGCCGGGCCATTACTCCATTGGCACTTCCACATATTGTTGCCGCAGTAGAATTGACGGCTTTCATCTGTCCCACGTCTTTAGTCACTGTTAAACTACATTTCTAGGCCTCTCTAGGCGAGATAAAAGTATCAGTCGCTCTCGTGTCGACCAAAGCCCTAGTTGCCTTACCATTGATTGTCAAGTCCACATACATATAGCCCATTTTGGCTCCTTCTTTGAGTTTTCCAACTGAGACTATAGCGTATTCAAAAACCGAATGGACCCAATCCTAGCTGGTTCAGTCTCACTATTCTCTGTAGGTGAGTTGGGAGGTGTGTCCTCCGGTCGTGAAAGCTCCAAAGCATTTATTGATCCCCTGTGGGGACATTCAGCCACACGATGGGGACTCTTACACAAGAAACATGCTAGAGGTAACTTGCTCGGACCATTCCTGGCTGTAGTGCCACCAATCCCACGATTTTGAACTGGTTCCTTGCTGGGGAGTCCTCTCCTAGCTCCCCAAGTTAACGGCATCTCTCATTTGGCCGCCTTACTCCCATTGTTTGCATGATTATTATTCCCTCCAGTTGGGGCCTTGTGTTTGTTGGAGCCATCAATGTAATCATTAAGACGTTCGGCAGCCGCCATAGCAGCGACTACTTCTGTTACACCCCTCCTCTGAATCTCAGTCCTAGCCCACAGCTTTAAAACCTCAAGGAAACCAAACATCTTGTCTTTCTCAGACATGTCCCTGATGTCTAGCATCAGCGCAACAAACTCTCTTACATATTCATGAATGGTTCTAGTATGGGCCAAATCCATTAAGTTTTTTCGAGCATTATACTCCACATTCTCGGGGAAGAAAGTAGCCATCATTCCTCTATTCAACTCGTCCCAACTCTTAATGGAACACGCGCCATTGGTGAATTTGGACCTCCACTACAGCTTGGTGTCTCCCGACAAATACATAGAGGCCACTGAGACTTTGTCATCCTCTGTCACAGTGCGAGTAGCCCGAAAGTACTGCTCAATATCAAACAAGAAGTTTTTTAGTTCCTTGGCATCCTTGTTCCCTTCATATCTCTGAGGCTCGGGGACTCTAGTTCTCTGGCCTCTATCCAATGTCACTAAATTTCCCACAGCCACGTCAACCAAATTCATCTGAGCCTTGAGCTCCTCTATCTCATACTTCAGGGTACTCATTGCCTCTTTCGTCTCGTCAGCAAGTTGCTTCACCATGTGAGCTAACCCTTGATGGGACACTTCGATCGCTCTAACTCGCTCACGCATCACTACATGAGCCCTCAGGGACGCCACCGCGGCTTCTAGCTCTTCGAACCGATGAGGGTCTACAGCCTTACCCCCTTGGGTGGGTATCTCCGCCCCCTATTGGCCTACACCTTTGTCATTCTGTGTGGGAATTTCAGCCCATGTTGTGTCGAGGAACCCACGCCCACCGGCGTCTAAATTCTAGGGACAACTTTCGGACCCTGGTTCCTACGAGTAGTCACCATCCTTAGGTCAACTCACCACTCAACTAGTTCCTGCACGCAAAGAACAAGCACCATATTGCTTATTAGAAAATCCAGCACCACTGTGCTTTATGAGGGAACAAGCACCGATGTGCTTCCCTAAGAATAAAAACTAGGCACTGATGTGCGCTAGTAACAAGCACCACTGTGCATCATGAATGAGATAGGCACCGCTGTGCTTTCCCAACGAACCACAGACTAGGCACCACAGTGCACTAGCGACAAGAAATCACCACTATGCTAGAAAATACGCACCTTTGTGCTTTTAACGCCAATGTCTAGGCACCACCACACCTGGATTTAGAACACAAACCACGCTCTGATACCACGTGTCACGATCTTAGCCTTTAGTTCACTCGGTCGCTAAGTCGTGCGGCACTTGAATAGGAGTTTCACCCGATCAAGTCAGCCTTTTCACTCGAAATATCTGTCAAAAGGTCAATAAGCACCACATTAGTCTCGCATCACGATGTATTTCCCAGCAACAAGTCAAAACCGCGGGGCATAGCAGATGCCCACGATCGCCCCCCTGTTTCCCCGAAGGAAAAAAAGGTTTTTTTATTAAAACAAAAGCATCGGGTTACACAGAAGCTAATCCACACCATCGTCGAGTGAGGTGGTAGGGGCCACCCCGATGGTGTGGGAAATCCTAGCACAAGCACACACACAAGCAAGTGGGCAGCCCCGGCCATCTGCCCACCCCCTACATATATGCGAAATAAACTTTACAAAAATCCTACGAGTAGACGTTACTTTGTTTGAAATGAGAGCACTTTTTACTTAGCCTAAAAAATAGTAAAAATAAAGACATTTTCTAAAACATTGATGTGCTTGAAACGGAGACACGGTGACAATGACTCGGTTGTGGCCCTGTAACTTGGTTGAGAAGGGCTTTGATGCACCCCCCCCCCCCCCCCAATTTTTGGACCATTGACTTTTGAGTTTTCAATTTTTTTTAAAATTTATATTGGCTCCTCCAAAAAATTTAAAATCTACATTAAGTTTATTTCTTTAAATATTTTTAATTGTATCATCTTTTAAATTTTAAAAATTTGCTCATTAAAATTATGTTTTTTTTAATTTTAATTAAATCTCTAAAATTTTAAATTAAACATGTCAAAATTTTAGTTTATGCTAACAAAAAAATTGAAAATTTTAAATAGTTCCCTTTAACTTATCTTACCAAAATCCGTCCCCTGTATTGTCTTATATTTTCTCACGTATTATACGAATTTGATATTTCGGCATTTTTAAATAATTGATTGTGACCCGACCCAATGCCTGTTATGGACCGGAAAAGTCCGAATTAAAATCCAGTTTCTGCTCAAAGCCCTAGCAAGAATTCAAACATACTAGGGCTTCACTAATCCATAATATATATACCTCATTGTAAATTTATTTCCCTTTCTCGACTGCGTGGAGAGAAGCAGCAGCTGTCGTAGCCATGGTGAAGTTTCTGAAACCCAACAAGGCCGTGATTGTCCTCCAAGGCCGATATGCCGGGCGCAAAGCGGTGATCGTCAAATCCTTCGACGAAGGCACACGTGACCGCCCCTATGGCCACTGTTTGGTTGCAGGGATAAAGAAGTACCCCAGCAAGGTTATCCGCAAGGATTCCTCCAAGAAAACAGCCAAGAAGTCACGCGTCAAGTGCTTCGTCAAGCTCGTGAATTACCAGCATCTGATGCCCACGCGCTACACCCTCGACGTGGACTTGAAAGACGTGGTTTCCGTCGACGCTCTTCAGACCAAGGACAAGAAAGTGGCTGCTTGCAAGGCAACCAAGGAGAGGTTTGAGGAAAGGTTCAAGACTGGAAAGAACAGGTGGTTCTTTACTAAGCTTAGATTCTGAGGATCTATTTGGTATTATGTTATCGTTTTTAAAAAAGAAAAAGTTTGATGTTCAACCTAGTGCTTTGAACATTTTGCATTTTGCATTTTAACGTCGGATTTGAATCTGTTTCTGGGTTGCTTTGTTGTATGATGTTAAGTTATTTACTCATTTCTCTTAGAAATTTATGATTGCTTTAGATTGATGGAAGATGTTAATTGCATTGCAACATTTTCAATGTTTGCCCATTGCTGCTGAGTTGGAGTCGATTTGCTTGCCTGAGAAATTTGTGTGCTTCAGCATCTAGGTATTAGGTGAAAGTAAGCGTTGGATTGTTGTGCTACCTGGACTTGTTAGCATTGTGTTGAATGTGGTCTTTGTATGTTGGTTTCTTTCATTCTCTCGAGGTTAGTTGGATTCTTACGGGGTGGCAATAGTATGATTTAATGGATTCATTGTGTTTCCATGCTTGTTTGAAATTGCCTAAAATACTGTTTTAGGGCTTTTCATTTTTATAATTGAGTGCCTTGGTAGTCTTGGGTGCGGTTCCAACCTTTTCTTGATCTTCCTTTTTGATGGTGCTAGTAAAGTTAATCCTTCACTATCCCTGGATTTCACCTCTACTCCTTCCTTCGATTCAGCTGAACTTCCATCACCCTTCAATTTGTGATTTTGGGGTTAGCAGCAAATTTCACATTTTCATAAAAATGTAGCCAAAAGGATCTTTAGTAGTGTTATGTACTTCCTTGAAGCATATACTGGTAGTGATGTACATGTAACTATCGATTTTCCAGTTCTAATGGCTTTTCTTTCATGGTTTTCTCAGCCTAACTGAGGAATTGAAGTGTACAAGTGGTTACCCCCATTCTTTGGTACTGATAATTTGAAACATGACAGTGATGAGAAATCTTAATCTAAATTCATTATTGCTTTTGATATGAAACAGTAATTGCAGACGAACACAGCATTATGAAATTTCCTGTGAGCTGTAAATCTCTTTGAAATCGAAGCACTTGGTTGGTAGAATCTCTATCACCAAGATTTTGTGCATGGTCTTCTAATTCAGCCAGTCTTAGATTGTTAATCTACGAGTGACAAGCAAAATGGTTAGAGCTAATCATTTGCAAACAAATCTGGAAAAACTTAAGTCAGTTTTCCTTATATATTTTTTTAACAGAGTGCCATACCTCTTCTTTCAATTGAGTTTCAAGCTTCACAAACTGTTCTTCAAGCTCTTTGCCACGAGTTTGAATCCTGGAACTCTGCAATCTCATCCTTTAGATTTCTAATCTCCAATCTCAGAGATTCTTCATTTTCTTTTTATTACGGATTGAAGTTCCTTCTTTGTATCCTGAGAGGGTCAGCTCAAATGCACCTCGGCTAGCCCTCCACTCTCTTCTGCCTTAATTTTTTTCGATACAACAACTCCGGATGCTTCATGAGCATGTTTCTTCATATGTTTTAATTTGGCCTTGAAGCACTTTCAACTTTTCAATCAGGTCAATGGTTTCTGATTCTTTCTTGGTGTGTTTCGCAATAGCTTTATGTAAACGAGCTTCTGCTTCCACAATTTGAGATCGAAGTTCTAAAGCCTTCAGTATGTTGATATGATAATTCTCTAATTCTGTACGTAAGAGAAGCAATTACTTTCTTCTCAGAAACAGCAGAATTAATCAATTCCTGAAGCTGGCCAACGCCCTTGAGTTGAATGCTTGTCTGTACAGGAAGCTTGTTCTCTAAGGAAGATTGGAGAGATTAATCGATTCAATCCCCAAATTTCACCCGATACATATCAAATCAGTCCCAAACTACTTGCAGTTACACCCAACGAATTTATCGTCAAAAATCTACTTTTAACATTCCAAAACATCAACCTAAAGCTGTCAAACCTTCAATTGTCATTTAAACTCAAAACTCATCCAAAAACTCAGGATTTTCAACTTCCAAAATCACTCACAATACCCATTTCGAGTTTCCTATAACAACTCATTATTTTCATGTTATTTTAGCAATAAAACAAAATTAAAACACACTCAAACTCAGCCATAGTCAACCCCAACGAAAACCCATAAACTTCCTTTCATTTCAAACCAAACTTTAAAAATCAAAACACGTTTAAACTATAGGCTTTGCTAAAATCTCAACATTTATGACTCAAGGAAGATCAAACTAAGTTAAAACATCAATTACCTTGAAGAAATCACTTGGAATGAGATCTTGAGGCAATGAAATAGTAAAATGGAGTTTAGGGGAGGTTTTGAACATGAAAAACAATTTGGAGAAGATGATGACTTTCAAAAATTCTTTTTTCTTATTTCTTTTATTAAAAATTCTCATTTTGTCCTTTACTCTTTTAAAACACTCTGGTGTGTTAAAAATTAGTTTTTCTCCAATTTAAATTTAACCCGATTCGGCTTGACTAATCCAATTATCTTTCAGCGCTAAACTCGGGGTGTTACATTCAATCTGTAATGTTGAGCTGGTTTGAACCGGGTTGTAAAAAGTATCTTGAACTGGTATAGGAATGTTGGGTTGACCCGATCATTCATGAATCAAATGAGTTAACCCCGACTGTTTGAGCTGAACTTGCTGGTCGAAAGTATGTAACTGGATCTAAGGGTCTGAATGACCCAAAATGCATGGGTAACTTTGTTCGTGGACCATTATTAGTCCCCAACTCGTTACCAGCATCTGACCCAGCCCCTGACAGTGGACGCAAAAGTCCTTGATTCACGCCACTAGATCCCGACCCTTGACCCGTTGCAATTCTAGTAAGTGGATTTGTTAGTTGCGTCGGAGCTTTGCCCTTTATTGGATCACGAGCTTCAGTTGATAGTCTCATTATGCTAAAAACGTCATGCAACGAAAGGCCCGGTGAAACTTCAACCAATGACGACAATGGAAGAGGATCATAAATTTTAGGGAGCATGTCGATAGTGACGATGGGGTGCCCGAGATAAGGAGCAACCAATGGAGCTGTTGAACTCGGAGAGCCAACCACATTCTTATTCTCCCCAAAAAATTACTAAAGAGTATATTCAAATCCTTGAAGTTGAGATTGAAACTTATCTTTCATGGTTGAGATTCTATCGTTGAAATTGGAGTCAAAATGAGAGCTCGATTTCTCTAAACGAGTTTCAATGGTAGATTCTAAGGATTGAACGCGGTTGTCTAAAGCTTGAATGTCTCTTTGAAGGGCAATGAAATCTGTCGCCGTTTGACTACGCGTTTTGGCGCCTTCACCTAAATTGATTTTACCCATATCCGAGGATTGTGAGCTTTGATACCCTTGTAACACACACAATAAAAAATAGAAAGACATTGCAGAAGAAATATATTGAGGGATGAAGAAGAAGACTATTGACAGAAAAAGGCTAAAAAAACACAAAACAATTTTAATTCATTTCATTTTTCCGAGTGTAAAACCCTACAAATTTTGGGATTTAAACTCACAAAGTAAAACAACAGTGTATTAAATTATTACTAAACGACACTGTTTTTTTCTAACGACAAATGGGCTCGTAACATTACCCTTGCCCTAGGTCTTTTGTTGCTTTGTTGCAACTTCAGTTTTTTTTTTGTCTTTAGTTTTCTTGATTTCTCTGCGCAACAATCAACATAATAAACACTCAAAGTTTGGAAAGATTCAGGGATGGTGGTGATTAGTGTTGGAGAGTGGAGACAGGGGACCCTGATTATTAAATAATTTGGTCATTTTGAAATAATATGTAAATAAGATGGTTAAATTTATTAGGGTAAAGTACCCAAATGGTTACTAAACTATCCTTAAAAATATAAAATGTTCACCTAACTTTCAAAAGTTACATAATAGGTACTAAACTTTAATTTTTATTACAAAATAATCACTGGGCCGTTATCTGTCGTTAAGTGAATGACATGACAGTTACAAAAATTTGAATAATAACATATTTAATCCTCTGTATTTACACATTCAATTAATTTAGTCCTAATTTAACCCTCATTATCGATGTCTAAATTGATTGAATGCATTAATGTTGAGGATTAAATGTGTTGTTATACAAATTTTCGTAACTGTCATGTCATCCAGTTAAAAACTTAGTGACCATTTTGTAACAAAATCTAAAGTTTAATGCTCATTATGTAACTTTTGAAAGTTTGATGACCATTTTATATTTTTTGAGATAGTTTAGTGACCATTTGTGTACTTTACTCAATTTATTAATTTGTTTCAAATTACAATTAGTGCAAACGTAAAGAATAAATATGTTATTATACAAATTTTCTTAACTACCACATCACCATTTTAACACCCGCTAACGGCTCAGTGCCCAATTCGAAGCAAAATTAAAATTTAATGGTAATATTGAAATAACTGAAAAATTGGTACCAAATTAAATAATTTAGATGACTGTTTATGAACTTTACCCTTAATTCAATTCGATTGAATTATAATATTAACTAGAAGTTCAAATATAAAGTTAAAAATGCTAAGAAAAAAACATCACCAAGAGTTTAAACTCAAAACAATATATTTATAACAGGATCAACATAAACTATTCATATTATTTATAAATTTTAATTTGATATATTTATAAAACATTATTATTTTGTAAAATATAATTTTATTTAACTCAATAGATATAAAAAATCAAAAAATCAAAAAATTTTGTAATGTGTTGGTTTCTCTAAAAACAAATTCTAAAAAATGTTTTTAAAAAATATCAAACAAGGGAAAATATTTTACACTGCATTATTCAAACACTGATTTTTTCCCCCAAAAAAACTATTTTCTAAACAATGTAAATCATTTTTCAGAATTCATTTTCCTAGTCACAAGCAAAACAAACAAACAAAATGCAGGTGAAAAACAAGAAACAAAAACATTTGCTTTATTAAGGCACCAAATATCTTTACAGATATGTGATGAGTATTAACTCCTTGACTTATCAGAATAGCTTTCAGTTCACATGAGGCCGCATTACAATTTTCACCATCATCAACAAAAGCTCTTCACTGTTTCTTCTGCTGGGACTTGAGTTCCTTCACCCTCTCCTCAGTAGCCTTCAACGCTTTCCCGTATTTGCTTATTAACTGCAGATAGTAATGAGTCCAGGAATATTATTTATTTATTATATTACAACTCTGCTCAACAACAACTAGAACTGCTATTTCCAGTATGTCAACCAAGAGAAACATAGGAAAACATTAAAGTAGAAAACTTCCGCAAGGTGCGATGAAAGCTTGAGAAGGGAAACGAACTACATGCATATTTATAGATAATTCAGCAGATAGAGCTAACATCCTTAGACTTACTTCATCGACCTCTTGAGGAGTAATTATAAATGGTGGAGACATCATTATATTGTCACCTGCAACACGTATTAACAACCCTTCCTTCTCGCATTGTGCTCCAAAATATGCACCAATTCCTATGGAGTAACAAAATATAACATCCGTCACTCAATTGCCTTTACATAAAAAGAAAGCAACTCAAATCCCCTATCATGCAGACAGAAGATTAGTTTTCTCTCAAAGAGAAATAGGAAGTAGAAAGTGCAACTTACCCCATTCAGAAGGGAACGGATCATTAGGTGACTTGTTGTCTGTAAACTCAGTACCAAGAATCAAACCAGTACCTCTGATCTGCAGAATCAGTGAAAGATAACAATTTCATGTCTCGTGCTTACTGAATAGTGATTACCTCAATTTCAAATGCAGAACGTACCTCTCCAACAATAGGACTGTCGGAAAAGGATTTTATACCATCTTGAAACCTCGGTGAAATGCTATTCACTTTCTCAACAATGTTTCTCTCCCTGCAAGGATGTGAAATATACTTCCCTAAGTATTGCACGCAGTATGCAAATTAACTCAACAACGTGTTCCAGGTTAATTGATTAAATAACGAATGTATAGCTGAAAAATGAACCATAAAACAGATTTATCTAAAACTACCGTTTAACCATATACAACCAGACGAAATAAGCTTGGTAACATTTTCATTATGGCATACTTTGGTTATTATTTGGGTTAGTTATGTGCCTTTCAAGATAACATGAAGATTTAACCTATTTTTATTTTTTCCTAGGGCGAGGTCAAGTGGCTTCCGAGACAGCTAGATGTTTCAACCCAAAACTAGTCCAAGATACTGCCACGGAATTCAACTACTCCATGAAATAACAGCTATAGAGAAACTTTTCTGCTTGCAATCTAGACATGTTGGAAGTAAGTTATTTTTTCTATTTAGAGGTGGGATAGAAACACACTTGTAGAGCTTGAGTGCTTCAATTGCAACAGCACAGGATACAGGGTGTCCAGAGTAGGTGAATCCATGAGAGAAAGTACCTGAAATGAGCAGAAATTAGATGAGGCACTGAGAAAATGA
Organism: Hibiscus tridactylites; assembly: GCA_958450335.1. Taxonomy (NCBI): domain Eukaryota; kingdom Viridiplantae; phylum Streptophyta; class Magnoliopsida; order Malvales; family Malvaceae; genus Hibiscus; species Hibiscus tridactylites. Next base: position 11,054,747 of record OY288292.1, on the reverse strand, counting down.
ATATGCACTCGTCATCTATGAGTAATATTCCATACCAAGTTTGTTGCTTTGAGAATAAATGACTTCTGAAACTTCAGGGCTCACCATGACTGCTCCGATGGGCATATATGCAGAAGAAAGGGCCTGCAGAACACAATACCAGCATATGCCAAAAGATGAGAATTATCTCACGGTTGAAGCCTATTTTATACTCGAATATATTATTACTACTTCACCTTTGCTACAGAAACAAGATCTGGTTTAATATTGTACTTGTCACACCCAAACATCGTCCCAAGCCTTCCAAATGCACAAATAACCTAAAGCAAGCACAAAAGCATGCTTAAAAACAAATAATGGAAATATTTCTAAAAGCATTGACAGCAATATCAATATGGACAAAGAGATAGCCGAGTACCTCATCCGCAATAAAAAGTATGTCGTATTTTTTCACAACAGCTTGTATCTGCATGATATTTGAAATGCTACATCAGTAAAAACTGCAGAGAATTTTTTAAAGACACCGTAGCAGAAAAAATGAAAAATTGCAGTAAATTGCTAATGCTTTTGTACGCAACAAACTATGTTGTGCTACCATGCCGATTTGAGTTTTAGTAAATCAGGAGAACCATGTTAAAATGCTATTGGGCTTATAAAGCAAAACAAGTTATTTAAAACTTTAATTGGCTAATAAAAGCTCACCTTCTCAAAATAAGTAGCAGGAGGAGGTATTACACCTCCTGCTCCCATCACAGGCTCGGCGATAAATGCAGCAATCTAAGATAAACAAACTTGCTAGGTCAGCTATACAAATAAACCCCTCAAGTTGCAAAAGGATTCCCATTTCATGTTAAAACATATCAGCTGACATTACCGTTTCTGGACCCTCTTTCAAAATAAGATTTTCTAAATTGTTGGCTAATCTGGTCGAGAACTCCTCTTCCGTCTCACCTGAGACATGAATAAAAGATGCTTGTTACTTTGAACGTTCAAAAGTATATCACAGAAAATATTGGTGAAATTGAAAACCTTCTAGATGATAGCGCCAGTAATGAGGGCAGTCGGTATGCAACACGAATGGAGCTGGAAGGTCAAACTTTTGATGTAAAGCAGGAAGTCTGTAATGGCAATATAATTGTTAAGGAGATATCAAGCAACAAAGTATAAAAATTTTGACATAAAATAAATTTTACCCAGAAAGACTAGCTGATATCAAAGTTGAACCATGGTATCTGGAGATATATAGAAAAAGAAAAGGGATGGTAAGTATTCAAGAAATAGCACAAAGAGAAGCAAAGAAGAACAATATTGACTGAGTAGTTGAATTTTACGATTTTTCTCGAGCAATAAATTTCTTCTTATTTGGTCTTCCAAGTGCATTATTATAATACCAAACGAGCTTCACCTACATATAATAATGCAGAAAGTCAAACATCTGCAAGGACTAACTTCACCACCTTTTCAGTTTATACGTATCACCAAGATATGTCCATTACTGATATGAATGCCTGAAAAGACAATTTAAAATACTGATAATTTACTAAAAAAAACCTGAGTATCATTTGCTTCAGATCCACTGTTTGTAAAGAAGACTTTTGCCATTTTGCTTGAGGTAAAAGTTTCAAGAAGATCCTTAGCAAGATCCTGTAAGATCCATATTTTCTCTCTTTAAATTTGTTTTTAATAAACAATAAAAGGTGATATGAACAATATATATAATGCAGAACACAACATAACCTAATAAGAGATAATGATTCTAAGGGAAAAAATTCGTTGGATGGATCGAAACATGGGATTAAGAATATTGATTAATACCAGTGAAGGTTTTGTCGTACGGTTCCAAAACGAATGGTAAAATGGCAATTTATTCAATTGAGCAGTGGCAGCTTCCACAAGTCGAGGCTCATTTCCTCCTGCAAAATTTAGCAAACATAAGGGACATTATGAAATGCTTCTGCCATAAAATCATATCATTTAGGCTCATTTCTTCAGTTGATTCAAAATGCATGGGGTAAACAGGAAGATGCAGTGGACATTTAGAAAAGGCATAGCTCCTATTTAACAATAATACTAGAGTGGGAACGCTGTTAAGAAGATAAAAGCTTTCACTCAATTTGTGGTGGTGATTTGCAAATGTTTCCCCATGCAAGAATAAAAAAGAATGCTAGATCCAGATACAGCACTTTCTAAGAGGGGCAAGTGACAAATATTTAACATGCAGGCATATATGATATACTGCATCGCTGAATAGTCATCACAGATTATAGTATACACCAAGTGCAACAAAATTGGAGCAAACAAACTTTGAGAGCAATAATTTTATTTTTAAAAAAACCCCACAATGCTAGCAATTATATTACTAGCACTATAATTAAGGTTACTTGTAGCCAGTAAGTCGAGTTAAAAATCAAGTTCTTCAATATTAGTATAAGACAAGACGGGGGTAGGAAAAAGGGAAATGTAGAGAATATTGAATGAGGAAGATAATGCAAAGAAAACAACAGAGGAAGAGCCGAGAGATTGTTTTAAAACAACAAGACATCATCAATACCTAAAGCTGTACACCATAAACCAGCAAGAGCATCCAGATACTTTTTCCCATTGGCATCATAAACATAGCTTCCCTGTGCAAGATCAATTTCACATTGTTATCACAGCAGGAACGAAGAGTAACTTTAGAAAAAAAAATGAAAAGGCATTTCTTGAGGTGAGTTCATTCACCTAAGCAATTTTGAGCAAGTAAAAGAATGACACCTTAGACTCATACCTCAGACCTTTCAATAACCAGGGGCTTTCCGTCAGTGGTCTGCCACCCTGCTGTAAATGGAGCCAACATATCATGCCCCTTATACCTGAGATAAAGGAGATGCATTAATCCATACCCCATATGCATCAATATAGTATATGCACTTTCAAATATAAACTGTCAGACATTAAATTCATTTATTTAAAAGAATAATAATCAAGTTACATCTCCATAATTCACTTCTGTATGCATAAACTAAGGTATCCACAATATGAGTAACAGCACAGACAAGTGAAGTACACTACTATATGAGATGAGGCGAACATGGACAAAGGTTTGAATACGAGTTACTGATACTTGAAATATACATACCCTTTACTATCCTTAAAATCTGAATCTTCTTTCTGCAAAGATGTTTCAGTACTATATAATCTTGCCAACAATGAACCCTTGAGTGGGTGGTCCATAGAAATTCTGTATGCAGCAGCATTTTTTATGTAGGAACCAAGCTGTAAATGGGAAGGGAGAAATAAAATAAATACAGGTGTTTGCGAAATCAATACAAAAAAAAGTAAAGGAAAAAGGGAAATCAAGTGAGTGTTGCTCCACTAAATTGGGATTATATCTAAAATGACCCAAGTCAGGCCTAAACCTCAATCTGCTATTAGCTCCTGCTACTTTCAATAATGGTAGCCACGGTCCGACCCAAAAATGATACCCCCACTTCCAATTTTTCTGTTCTTCTTCAGTATAAAGGATCAGTAACTAGATGGAAAGTTTAGAAATCATCCAACTCTTCAGAAATTCTATTGCAAACCTTTTTTTCCCTATTCTATGTTGTATTGCGATCATTCAGATTTCAGAGAAAGGGGTTTCACATTAATGGATCATAAACAAGACATGACTATGTTGACCAGGAATAACTCTTATGAAGCTCAGTATTTTCTCAGAACCCAAGCAGAACCTAAAATCATAGCCAATGAAGTTGGATCTTGAAAAATAGGCAGTAGATTCAGTACAGAAAAACATTTATCACTCGGTACTGTAGATTCCACTTCATAATTTCCCCAGTATATCCCATCAGACTCACTTTTAACATTTTTTACAAACAGAGTGGATCCATAACAAACAAGAAAGTTACTGTAATTTTAAATTCCAAAAAGTTTAAAAGATGATATCCACTAACTCTTGACAGCATCAAGTGATCCATAAAAGCCGGAAACAGTGCACAAAGTCCAACAAATCATCACAACAAGTCAACAACATAATGAAAGAAAATACTAACAATTAAGCTTGTTCCTTCTACCAACATTTCTCAGCAAAAAAAAAAATGAAACATGAGAATCTACAAGTTTTTCGTTGAATCGGGAGAAGCGAAAAAAGGGTTATCTTGTCATGATCCGAACATGCAAGAGAAAACATGAAGTTTGCCTGTTTTATTTGAACAAAGGGTCGATCAAACAGTGGACCAAAAGGAAAAAGAAAAGAAAAGAAAAAGTAGGTGGGTATTACAAAACTAGAACCTGAGTTTTGAGAGTTGATCGAAGGAGGCCGTTGAGCACCATTTTCTTTCTTCTCGTTATTATCTAAAACAAAGACAAAAACATGTAAAGAAGCAAAAGGCCAGAGGAGAACAAGAGAGGAGGGAGTGAGTGATGTGAGAAATAAAACGGCCACTTATGGTAATACTTTTGTTAATGGGAATCAATCAATAAATAAATTCGGACAAAATTGAATGTAGGCCACCACCATCAGCAACCTGTCAAATTAAGGGCGTTCTCATTGAACGGTGAGATACGCGCGCACGCGCCCCTAATTTCTTCTCTCAACTGGAATCCCCGAGCCTCAAGCGGCGGATTGTTTCCTTGGTCCGGTGATATTGAACGATGCAGTGAGTGTGCGGCTCACCCCCCTTACACGACTGTCGTGTTCCGGCGGTGTAGGTATCGTCCCCGATTGGTGGTTTGCTCGTGGTGTTTTTTCGGATACAGAGGAGCGGTTAGGGTAGCGGTAGCGGCTCCGGTCTCCTTCTTTCGGTTGGGCGCTTTTTCCGACGGATGCCCTGGAAAAATCAAAGTCTCATCTCCTCTCCCAGATCGTTATGCACAACGAAGACTGTTACCCTGGTTGTTGGACGAAGAGACAGGATTCAGCGGTCCCTCTGTGCTTTGTAAGGTTCCTTTCCCTCCTTCAACCGCCTGGTCTATAGTGTCGCCCCGCTTTCTGGTGATTAATCCCCTTTCTCCCCCCTCACGTTCCCCGTTTTCTTGTGGACTTACCCCTTCTTTGGGTTGCTGAATTATGCGGACTGCCTTTTTCTGGATTGCTGGTTCTGTTCTGGGATATGCATTATGTTGCTTCGTCTGCTTTGATTGGCATGTGAGTGTCGGTCTACTCTGAAGTGGTCACTGCTGTTGTGTTTTTCTGATTCCGTCTGTATTGGGTCTTTGTCTGTTTTGGTTCACTGTTTGTCAAGCGAGGGTCGGTCGGTTCTGGTTTACTGCTTTTGCAAGTTGTTTCACTTACATTGACTCTCTTGGTGGCGAGGGGCTGGTGCTTTGGCTGTTGTTCTGTATTTTGCTGATAGTGGCAGGGTTTATCTGAAGTTCTGCTCATTGCTGGTTTGGGAGTGCTGGGGCTGTTCTTCCGTTACTCTAGTCCTATGCGTTCTCTTGTTGAAGCGAGGAAAGGGAAGCGATGTCTATCTTTGCGTGGAACATCCGAGGGATGGGAAACAGAAAAACAGTGAGGGCCCTTCAAAATTCTATCTTCAAGATTAAACCAACTGTAATTTTCCTCAGTGAAACAAAATAGAAGAAACGGTATCTGGAAAAAATTAAGATGAAAATAAAAATGGAGCACTCCTTCTATGTGGAACCGCAAGGCTTAGCGGGGGGCCTTGCTCTATGGTGGACTTCGGAAGTAAATATTACCATTCTGAGATATGACATGAACTCCATAGACACGAAGATTATTCTTCAGGAGGGTGGGGCTTGGTTCAACACCTTCATATATGGCCCCCTAAATCGAGAAGACCGACAAGCCTTCTGGCAGGGACTTGCTAAGTTCAGGGATTCCATTCAGGATAAATGGGTGATTATGGGGGACTCTAATACGGTGACGTGCAAGGAAGAGAAAGAAGGCGGAAATCCTTTTAATCCAACGGAGGCAAAATGGTTTGAGGAATTTGTTGATTCCTCAGGCTTGGTGGAGTTGCCTATAAAGGGAGATAAGTTTACCTGGTACAACCAAAGAGGAGGGGAACACGCCATTCTTGAGAAGCTGGATCGGATTCTCTGTTCTCCAGAATGGAGCTTCGCGTTTCCTAAAGCCCTGGGGATGATGGAAATGGCTATCGCATCTGATCACGCCCCTATAGTTCTTCTATTTAAGGGGCTACCCAGGAAATACAGGAAAGACTTCAAATTTGAGACCAAATGGCTTCTTGAGGAGGATTGCCCGCAAACGGTGGCAAAAGGGTGGAATATATCACCCGGTGAAAGAGTGGTATCCAGATTTCGGAGGAAGATCTGAAGCACCAAAACCGCTCTTGTAAAATGGAATAAAAAGAAGATGACAAAGAGAAATGAACGGAAACAGAAGCTGATGGAAGGAATCTCTAATCTTCAGGGAAGGAAGTTGTCTAACTTGGAATTGGACGAATATAAGAGGCTTAAGAAAGAGCTCGACGCTGAATGGGAGAGTGAGGAAAGGTATTGACATCAAAGATCTAGAGTGAACTGGCTGAAGTGGGGAGACAAAAACACTAAGTTTTTCCACGCTACAACCATTCAGCACCGGAGATCCAATTCAATTGTCAAAATTAAAAATGGAAATGGTTCTTGGCTCGAGGATCCGGAAGAGATAGCCACTTACATGCTTCATCATTTTCAACAGGTATTCATGAAAGATCCATCGGTCAATTACCTTTGCCTCAGAGACTACATTCCCAAAGTTGTTACGAATGAGATGAACACAGTTCTTTGCAAGACTGTTGATGAAGAGGAGATCAAAAAGGCAGTCTTTGAGATGGGAGCAACTAAAGCCCCGGGACCCGATGGATTTCCTGGGTGTTTCTATCAGACTTTTTGGGAAACTGTGAAAGACGATCTTCTTGGGATGGTTACATCTTTCTTCAGGAACAGAGCTATGGATCCAACAATCAACAAAACTAATATTGTGCTAATTCCTAAGAAGGCCAGCCCCACAGAAGTATCTCACTTGAGGCCAATCAGTTTATGCAATTTCTCCCTAAAAGTGATCACCAAAATTCTTGCAACAAGACTGAAGGTCTTCCTTCCTGAAATCATTCCACAATTCCAATCTGCGTTTGTGAAAGGCAGATCTATCCACGACAACATCATCCTTGCAAATGAGGCCTTCCACGCTATTAAGCGAACAAGGAAAGGACATAAGGGCTTCATGGCTCTTAAAATTGACTTGGAAAAAGCCTACGATAAAGTGGACTGGAACCTTCTTCAATTCGTGATGAAGGAAATGGGATTTGAGGAGTGGTAGATTGACAAAGTTATGAGCTGTGTCTCGACGGTTTCATTTTCCTTAGTTGTGAATGGTGAACGCAAGGGAGAGTTTAGTGTGGGAAGAGGTCTGAGACAGGGAGATCCGTTATCCCCTTTTCTATTCACATTCATTTCAAGCATCATATCCTGGATCATCAAAAAAGAAATCGGGAGGGACCTTTTTGATGGTATGAGAATTAAAAGAAGATGCCCCATTCTGAGTCATCTACTGTTCGCGGATGATTGCCTTGTATTCACTGAGGCAAATGAAAAAAATTGTACGGGGTTATTACAGATCCTCCAGCTTTTTCAATCTTCTACAGGTCAGACGGTTAGCCCCATGAAATCTTCCGTCTTCTTCTCACCCAATGTCAACAACAGTCTCAAAACTCATCTCCATAACATTCTGGGCTTCAAAGCAATGGAAGAAGATTCTCGATATCTCGGCCTCCCCTCCTTTTGGGGTCGAAGTAAAAAGGAAGCTTTGGCCTTTATTAAAGAACGAGTCCAAAATCGGCTACGAGGATGGAAAGCTAGATTTTTGACTAGTGCTGGGAAGGAAATACTCATCAAGGGAGTTGCTCAGGCTATTCCCACTTATGTTATGTAGTGTTTTCTTCTTCCAATCACCTTCTGCGATGAAATCAGCTCCATTGTGGCTAAGTTCTGGTGGAACAACTGTGCGGATAAGGAAAAAAGCATTCATTGGATCAATTGGAAGGATCTGTGTCGGCCCAAAGAACAAGGGGGAATGGGTTTTCGGAATCTCAGAGTGTTCAATAAAGCTTTAGTCTCTAAAATTACCTGGAAGGTGATAAGAAATCTGGAATCCCTTTTAGCTCAGGTTCTTCGAGGAATCTATTTCCCAAACGGGAACATTTTTGAGGCTCTCAAGTGTTCTAATCCCTCCTGGGCATGGTCGGGAATAAGAGAAGGGATCAAAGTTATTAAGAATGACTCCCTCTGGAGAGTCGAAAATGGCAAAAATATCTCAACCTGGTTCGACAACTGGATCTCTAAGATTCAGGGCTTCAGACTTTCGTCTCAGCCTCCGCAGGGCTTTCCTGCCCCCTCTATCAGTTCCCTCATGAATTCCGACTGGACATGGAATGAAGCGAAGGTTAATGAGCTCTACTCTCCATCTGAATCGAAGGCGATCTTGAGAATTCTGATTGGAGGTCCAAATGTCCAAGATTATCTCATATGGGCCGGCAACAAAAATGGAGAGTACTCGGCCAAGTCGAGATATAGATTCATGGAAGAGGGTTCTATGGACACTCTAAATCCCTTATCCAGCGAGGGCACCTTATCAAAAAAGGAGTTATGGAATTCAATTTGGAAATTACAAGTCCCCACTAAGATTCAGTCCTTTTTGTGAAGACTTTGCCATAACATTGTTCCTACAAAGAGTTCCTTGAAAGCCCGCTTGCATGGGAACTTCAAAGATCCTGATGCCTGCCCCCATTACGAGAGTCCAGGGGAAACGACTGAGCATCTCTTGTTCTTCTGTCCTTTCGCTCAGGCAATCTGGAAAGCTTCAGGCTTTAACTACTCTCCAGCCGCCATTGGTTTTCCTGGCTTCCCAAAATGGTGGTGTAAGGTTCTTGAAGATCGAAACCTAGGTTTAGCTGGCGAAGGGTGCGCTCACTTGGCCTTCATTCTTTAGACCATTTGGAAATCAAGAAACGCACTGGTCTTTGAAAGAAGAAGAGACTCCCCTTGGGATGTATGGTTAAAGGCGGACAAAGACTTCATGGAATTCCAACTTACCAACAATCCCGACAACTCGGAAAGGTCGGCTGACAAGTCGAAGGATCACAAGTGGACACCACCTTCTCAAGGAACTATAAAAATCAATTGCAATGCCGCTTTCGACCATGAGTCAGGGAAAGCCTCTATTGCAGCTGTTTTTCGTGATTGCTCGAGTTCTTGCCTATTTGGGGTCTCAGCTCCCTGTTGGGCTCCGTTTGCTGCAGCAGCAGAAGCTTGTGCAATCAGATTGGGTTTATTGATTGCCTACTAGAGCGGTTTTACGGACGTCATCATCGAAGCGGACAGTAAAGCTGTCATCAACAGGCTTCGAACTGGAGATGGTCTTGACTGGGAAACATTAGCTATAGAAGAAAATATTAAGGAAACCGTTAAGGGGTTTGAGTCTTGTTGTTTTTCCTTTGTTTCCCGATCTTGTAACCAGGCAGCTGATTGGCTAGCCAAGTTTGCAAAGACAAAATAGGACGAAGTTGTTTGGAATCCTGTAGTCTTTCCTCCTCATCTTTTGTTCACTTGATTTTCTATGATATGAAGTCTTATTTGATAAAAAAAACCTGTCAAATTAAGATGAAGAATCCTTTTCTTTTTTTACCCTTTACAATAATTTATTATTTTAAGATATAAGATTAGTTCAAAAGTTATATGTTTCGTATAAAGCCAGAAAATCTCATAACATTGTTACTTTGGTTTTTATTTTTTAAAGGCAAAATTTAGTTTTTAACGTTTTATTTTGATTAAAATATTTTTTTACAATAAAATTGTTAGTAAACTAATTATAAATGACTTAAAATGGCATAGCAGTGCACACTGATATGACAATGTCATATAGATAAAAGTGTTCTTAAAAAAATGTCACATCAGTCAAAAAATAATTTTATACAATTATATAAAATATAAAATTACTTTTTCTGCTGATGTGTAATTTTGTTAAGTTATTTCAAATTGTTTACCGTAAGTTAACTATCAGTTTTCATTCGTAGAGGGACTATTTTAACCTAAAATGAAATTTTAAGGGTTAAATTACTTTAAAAAAGAATGTGGGTCAGAATAACTATTCAGTCCAAATGTTAGGGGCATTTTTGACTTCATGTCTATATTTTTTGAAGAGTAATTATTCCATGCACAAGCGTTTGTGTTGTTTTATGGCTTAGAGCTTAGGGGTTTAAGTGTAGTAGTTTTAAATTACGGAGTCGTTGATAGAATTTTGGGTTTAGGGTTAAAACTTAAATCTCTAACCATATTACCCCTAAAACCTAAACCTAACCTTAAACTCTAAATTTTAATCATAAATCCTAAATTCTAAACATGAACCGTAAATTCTAAACCCTACACTAAAACCCCTAAAACCCTAAGCTCTAAAATTAAGGTTGTAACACCCGGGTTTAGGGGTCGGGTGAAAATAATATTTAAATAATATTATGAGTTTCAGTTTTATAATTAAAATAATAATATATTATTTTAGGCTTCATATCTTCAAGCAAACATTTTATGTTGGACCAAATTAAATTGAAACCCATTTTCCATGGAATTTGCAAATATTGAGATTTGCCATCTCATTAATGGCAAATCTGTAAATAAATGAACTTTCATTTAAAACCCCCTTTTTTAATTAAAAGAACCTTTTGTCATCTTCCTCCTCTCTTCACTTTGGTTTTCAACGACAAAGAGAGGGCTCTATCACCATTTTCACTATTCCATCTCCTTTCATCATCATCTTTGGAGCTTTTCATAAGGTAATGGCATTTTTGACTTGGCCTTGGCTTTCTTTACATTTTGTTACCATTAGTTTTCATTAAAACTATGTATTTCACATTTTGGATTCTTCAAGTTTTTTGCTAAATGTTGTAACTTTATGAGATTTTAACCAAGCTTTTGGTTTAATGTTGATAGATAAGTTGTTTATGAACCATGAGGTCCAACATATATGATTTTTAAAGTGTTTTATTAAGATTCCCGGATTTGGGTTGTAATGGGATTTTGAAGGGTTTTAAGATGAGTTTTGGGTGTGTTTAATGTTGGAATTTGAGGGTTGAGGTTAGTACGATAGTTGAGGGTTGTTTTGGAATCATTTAAGTGTGTAAAAAGGGTGGAAATCATGAGTTTTGGATTGAGTTTGAGGGCTGCTCGGGTTTGGAGTTTTTGGGGTTGTTCTTGGCTTGAGAATCATGTGTTTTATGCTTGAGTAATGTTCTGGGTTTGATACATTGATGTGTGAACTGATTTGAGGTTGTTTTGTTTGTGTTGAGTTGATTAGAAGCAAGAGTTTGTGTTGGTGAAGCATCGGGAGTGAATCTGGAAGCTTGAAGGTCTTGGTTGCTTGGTTGTTGAGCTAGGAGGTGAAGGTGAGTGGTTAAATGTTTTTAAATGGTTTTGAGTATTGGTTCAAGCATGTAGACTAGGTTGGGCTTGGTAGACCCACTTAGAGTTGGGATTAGAGTGGTAGCCTAATCCCAAGCTTTAAATAGAGACTTTGGTTGACCTTTAGTTGATGTGTATGCCTCATGTTTACTTGTGATTATGGTGTTATATATAATGTGTTATACATGTGGTTGAGGCATGAATTGATGCATTGTTATATGCATGTGGATTGTGCATGATGTTAATCATGGTAAGTATGTGCTAAGCACGGAAGTGGATATGAAATGATGTTATGGTTTGTGTTTAATATTGGCACTAGTATGCTTGGGTACAAATGATCGATCATTAGGATGTTTAGTGTGAACACGTGAGTCAAATGCGCGCGTGGTCTTGGTGATGGTAGTCATTAAGATGGAGTACGAGTTCGCTCGGAAAACCTTCTTATATATATATTAGTCGATGATGAGTGTAATCCCATCGGCGGGGCGTGAGGACGAGTGGAATCCCCTCCGCGGGAACGGTGATGAGTGTAATCCCACCGTAAGGTAATGGTTGTTGTTGGATGTGAGTTCCAACGTGTTATCCGTGTATTCGAGTCATATCTAGGTGCCAATATGTGATGAGATGTGTACCAATATGATATGAAATGTGATTCCTATATGGATTATTATATGTGCTTACATATGATGTGGTTATGGACTCGTTGAGCATGGCATAATATTGAATATATGTTCATGCATCATTTATACTTTTGACTCATGTGGATCGAAGGTAAGATCATACATTATTACCTTGGTTGTGCTCGTGCTTGGAACCTGCATTGTCAAGGTTTGTTTTAAATGAGCTTACCCTCACTAAGCTTTATGCTTATGCTTTCTTTTGTTCGACAATGCAGATCCGTAGTTCGTGGGTTGCTAGTGTAAGAAGGGCCCTCCAAGTTTGCTTTGTGGTGCTATCTTAGCTATCAAGTATGGATATTTTAGTTAAAGGATGTAATAGTCAAGCAATGGGATATGTACTTGTTTCTTTGATGCTTTTGAAGTATGTTGGTGTTGGTTGTTTAGGAGCATGTTAGACTCCCTTTTATATGTTATGTTGGTTGGCTTTTGGTTGCCTTGTATCGCTTGTAAACCATGTTTGAGTTGCCTACCTTGAATGCCTAAGTGCTGACCTTGTTGAAGCGTGTTATCTTTAATGCTATGTATGGATGTATGAATCATATGTTGTTGATCCCTTTAATGTATGGTCTTGATATGTTTGAAGTGTGTTAAGCATGGTTGTAATGTTTGAATTGTCTTAGCATTGTTGTAGGTGCGTTAAGTGAGGTTTTGGTAGGGTTTAGGGACATCCTTATGCCATAAACCAGCTAAAATCAATCTGCAGACAGAGGGCATATCGAAACGATTGGTCCCGTTCTGATACGGTCCCTTTGTTTCGGGCCAGGCGTTTTGGTACGCTAGGGGGCCGTTTCGATACATTTTTGCTACTGGAAATCTGAGAATTTGACGATAAAATGATGTATCAAAACAGGCTATAGTGTTTCAGAACGGCTTTCTTATCGCTGACTACGAGAAATTGATCGTTAAGGTCGTTTCGATACGGGTCACCCCTGTTTCGAAATGGTCTCATCAGGTTGACTTTGGTCAGTTGAACAGGTCAAGGCGTATCGAAACACCCTATGGGCATTCCGATACGGTCTACTGTATAAGAATAAAATGGGTTGTTTTAAGTGGGTTGTTGGTTGTTTACCTCATCGTTTCTTCCGTTGTTGCTCTTCTCACATAAGGTTTAATAATACATCTAGAAAAGATAATTTAAATAAAAAGTTTTCCTTGGGTCGGTAACCGAAGTGGAGCTTTAATAGGTTTCGCCTCGATTATCCCCATGTAGCTCACTCGGATCGGTCAAGCGTCCGTACCGGGACAAGGGGGTTACACTTGTTGGTATCAGAGCCTAAGGTTTCCGAGACCTTGGGCAAGTAAGTGAGGTAAGTTGTGTTTTTATGTTGAAAATGCACGGTGTTTGCTTGCCATGTAAGCATGTTTGCTTGTTTATTAAGTATGACTTGTTGTATGCTTGTTTGATCTTGTATGATGTTTGAAGCATGTTGAGTAGAGTCACATTGCTACTATTACATCGGAAAAAGGATTTTTAAAGTGAGGGAACATACTTGAGCCACTTGGAACCCTTGCCTTGCTAACCCTATCTTTTGTGCTTTCTTGTTGTTGTTGTAGTTGTTGTTTGTGAGTGCGATGTCGAGGCCTAGAGGTAGACCGAGGGTGATTCGTCAGGAACCACGTGTTGCGGCTCCTGTTGATGAGCCGGTGGTTTGGGTTGAGGCTCGTGTAGGAGAGCATGTTGTTGGAGTTGGAGCTCCTCCACCACCTCCATCACCACCACCTCCTCAGCCTGGAGTAGGAGGCGAGGATGGAGCTGAGGGAGAGGGACCTCAGGTTGGCCAAGGTGGCCAAGGTTCTGTCGGAATAGATATGGCTCTGCTTGTGCAAGCTATAACGGGAGCGTTACAGGCTGCAGTTTCCGAGGCTCAGTCTGCAGCTCAGCCTAGAGGTTATGATACTAGCCTACCATTAGAGAGGCTCTGTAGCCTAGGGGCAGAAGAGTTCAGAGGGTCTACACCTGAGTGATCCAAGTTGTGGTTGGAGAAGACAGTCCGCATCATAGCTTAGATGGGTTGTGTGGGTGCTTGCAAGTTGGGCTGTGCGATTTCTTTGCTACAGGGTGATGCCTACACCTGGTGGGTCACCATTACTACTGGAGTTCCTGAGGCTGAGATTGGATGGGATTTATTTGAGTCTGCTTTCCGGAAGAGATACTTGGGGCCGAGATATCTTGATGAGAAGAAGCGAGAGTTTATGGCTCTTGTTCAGGGAGATGTGTTGCGTGTAAAAGAGTCTATCATAATTGTAGTGCAAGTGTACACGACGCAAGTAGTAAAGTGATACGAAGTATCAGATATCGTCTCCATAGGGATTGGGCTAATAGCTTCACCTTGTTTACTGCACGAAAGTAAAGGAAATAATTGAGAGATTTGTCACGAGAATAATAAGGTAAAAACGCAAATAAAAGAATTGAATTTATCAAGATAGAGAGAATGGGCTGGTATTGAATTGCTCGGTAGTGCAGGTATTGGATTACTTAGGAACTCCAGTTCTGTCGTCGCTCCCGTCGCCGATAGCACCTGTCGCGGCGGCTGTCCGTTAGCTGTCGCGGCAGCGAACACACCAACTTCGTACTTCAAGTTTGGCAAGAATCCCAAATCTGCCTTGGCCTATCCCTAGGTCCAAGTCTGTCGACGATCACGTCTTTGATGATACCTCCCGGCGTGAATCGAAGGATGAACATCGATATGTATGAATTCTTCCTTAGCCACTTAACCTCGCCCTATCCCTAGGCACGAGATGGTTCAACTATAAACTAGAGAACGCGATCTTATCTCTTTCGTATACTTAACTCTCCCGATGCTAAGTAAATGGATAACCTTACAATGCTCTCCCGATGCTCTTGCAAGATATTAAAACCAAAATAAGAGAACTTGAAGTTTATTTTATTGAACTTGGAAAATCCTAAAACAAAACAATCCTTGCAACTACTTTACAAAACAACCCGTGGCCCTAGGGGGAATTTAGAACATGTCGGTGACGGGTGAACGGCAGAGAGGTTTAGGTTATCGGTTATGGGGTAGAATGAGGGATGATGCCTCTAGGTTAAAACCTATGCCCTTATATAAGCTTTGGGCTCAAGTATTCTAGGTTAACAAGGATTACAACTTTAATGAAAAGTAAGATTCTAATAAATGCTTAATCTCTAAGGATTCCTACTTTTCAGCCGCCTCCTTGTTTTATGGGAATTCCTCTCCTTGAGCTTTGGCTTGACATATCTTTTGATCCGGGGCTTGGAAAAATATTTGGCTTTCACACGACAGACGAGCAGATTTTTCTCTATCTATCGAGGTCCACTTTACTTTTCCTCTTCATAAAGTTGCTGTCACCTTGCTATCACGACAGGTCCATGGCAGCTTCGTCTTCTTCGTCTGCTTGTCCAGTTCAGCTTTCCTGCTTCTCTGCCCTGCGCCTGCCTTCTTTGTCAACTATGGCAGATACCTGCAAAATAAGCCATCTTTTAGTAGAATCCGAACCTTTAATCCATTTGTGATGTTTTACTGAAAACTAACCTAAATGCAATGCAATGATGCTTGAATGCAGCAGAAATATGGGTTAAAAAGGATGTAAATAATAGAACTTTTACACACTCAACACACCCCCAAACTCAAGTTTTTGCTTGCCCTCAAGCAATTAAACCTAAAAGAAAAATGAAAATTTTTGCGTTGGCCTTCAAACAGTGAACTGTCCCTTACCCGTCGCTCATTCTATGTGCGGCAGCAACCTGTCGGAAAGGTTAGGATCTGTTCGGAATCTCCCTATAGCTCTCGTGCAGTTTGTGCATGCTTGTGAACAGTTATATGCTAAGACTCTCTTAGTTTCACTAGAATATTCAACTTTTTAACTCGAATTTTTATGCCAAAGTTTAATTTTGAAGACACATTTTCATGCTTCTTTTCTTTTATTTTCAAGCTAAGTTTTTACTAGAGCCAGTTTCAGGCACCTCTAGTTACTAGAGCCGGTTTCGGGCACCTCTAGTTAGCTTTCCTAGAGCCGGTTTCGGGCACCTCTAGGTTTTTGATTTTCTTTTGCTAAACTTCTTTCCTAGAGCCAGTGTTAGGCACCTCTAGGGGCTATTCAAGTTCTAAGCATCCTATTCTAGTTTGGCTAAAAGAAATCTAGGCAATATAACAGTCACAATGGTGTTTAAGTTTTCAGAACTATAGAAAGGCTCTAAACTTCTCCTTAAACTGTCCTAAAGATGCTGCCACGACAGAGCTATCATGACAGGTAAGTTAACTTCACAGTTTTACATTTTATGATTTTTTTAAGCGAAAATTAATTAAAAATTAAGACACAACAATTAATAAAAAGATGTACTTAAGACTCCATTAATGATGGAGGGTTGCCACCCCCAAACTCGAGGGTTGCATTGCCCTCAATGCAAAATGACATGAAAAGACAAAAATATGAAGAAAAGTACATCACAAAAGATAAAGGCAGGCAGCAGTAAAATAAAAATAAGATTTAAATTTTCAGTCCCTGTCCTCGCTGCTGCTGCTGACACAGATCTGACGGCGGCGTCTGGGCTGTGGAGGAGGCTGCGCAGGTTCAGGGGCAGGTTCAGGGGCTAGTTGCTCCACGAGCTGGATGTCGGAACTGCTGCCGCTGTCCCAAGTGCTGCTGGTGGTGGTGCTAGCCTTGGGCAGCAGCTTCTTATTTGCCATGTGCTTTATCCGCTTGACCGGCGTAAATTCCCTCTCCAAATTCCTCCTGATCAAGGGGCTGTCTTCAGAGGCAGGTCTCTTCGTTCCTCTGGCAGGGGTGTCAGCCGGTGGACTGCCTGCTGCCGTCGGGGTAGGTGATGGGGTGGAAGCGGCAGAATGTGTATGGGGAGAGGCAGGTGGTGTAGGTGTAGGGGAGGGGATATGGAAATAATGGGCAGGGAAGGTGGGGAAGATGACATCAAAATAATGTAAAGTGTCGGTAATGAAATTTACCGTTGCGGTGGTGAAATCGCGGATGAAAGTCATCAATCCCATTTGTCGCTCCTCTACCCGTTGGATTGCAGCAAGGATGTGGGCAGACTAGTCTGTCGGGGCGGTGGCTGCGGCAGGTTCGGTGGCAGGTTCCTCATCGGAGTCTGCAGGAGGGGCAGTTGGATCGAAGGAGTTGATGGGTGTTGCGGCTATGACCTCCATGAGGCTTGAGATGTTGTTGTCAGTCCAGCCACGACCTTGGATTAGTTTGTCGGAGGGCTCCTCGGGGACAGCTGCACAACGGCAGAGGGAAGAAATTGTGAACGGTAGGCAGAGGCGAGAGTCGGCGCGGAAGGCGCAGTCCAGGATGCTGTCTCTCATATAGCGGCCGATATTGATGGGCCTGTCGTGCATGATGGAGTGAATAAGGGCCAATCGCTGTCGGTTAACTGTCGTGTGGTGAGAAGAAGGCATGATACGCTTTTTGATGAAAACGTTCCAAAGTTTGGCTTCCGGTAGGAGCTGCCCCCTGTTGACGGAGTGGGGGTTCTTTTTGCTGGTTGTCCATGATGTTCCCTCCTCTGTCAACTCCACCATGACAGCATCATAAGCGGCAGCATCGAGGGTGTCGAGAAATTTCTGGTGGGCATCATCATCAGGGCCAAAGTAGAGGCCAAACATGTGGTTGATGCTGTCGGCAGTGAATGGCACATTAACTCCTCGAACGATGACAGATGTCGCCGTTCTGCTGTCTATGGCCGCATAGAACTCCCAGACTAATGTGTCATTTAGTTCTGCCGGTTGTTCGGCAAAGTCCTTCCACAGCTGAGCCATGATGGCCTTTACAATGAACGGCCGGAGTCCCATGTTGGGTGCTTTTCGGATGTACACGAAACCACGTTCCTCCCATAACTCCTTGTTGGCGAAGGGCGTCGCTGCTGCTGAAGAAGAGGCGGGGGCAGCGCTACGGCGGGTCTGTCTAGACAACATGTTAGTTGCAAGGGTTGTGAAATAGAGAAAGAAAATAAAAACTAGAGGAGAAAGCAAGAGAGAATAAGCAGAAGTGATGAAAAATGAAAGGGAAAACGGGGTTTTATAGCGGTCGAGTTGCTGCCCATTTAATGCTGTAACGGCATGCGTGAATAACAGGGTGACGGATAGGATTTAGCGTGTCTGACGCGTCTGACACGTAATTATGCGTCTGTTACGCGTCTGTCGCACGCTTCTCCGTCTGCCGTGTCAGTCTGTTGACAGCCTGTCTTATTCGTCTGCGGCGGCAGTCGAAACGACAGGTTTCAATAAATGGGCTCTGTTGGGCTGGTGGATGGATGGTGGGCTTGGGCCACTTCTTCTTTTCTTCTTGACTCCTTTATTTCCTAAAAACAGAAAATAGAAAAACATTATTCAAATTAAAATAAACCTTATTACCTAATATATAATAAATAATAAAAATAAATAAAAATAAAACTTAGGTTAAATTAGGGATGCCTTGTGGGGCATCTCCTAAGGTAACCACTTCCTGTATTCCTGGGGCTTCAGTCCCCTGATAGTGCTTGAGGCGCTGTCCATTTACTTTGAATTGGTGCCCGTCTTTTGATGATTGAATTGTGATGGCACCATGGGGAAAAACTTGAACCACTTGGAACGGGCCAGACCATCTAGATTTTAACTTCCCTGTGAAGAGTTTCAACCTAGAATTAAACAACAACACAAGCTGCCCTGGGCAGAACTGTCGTGGCAGCAACTTCCTGTCATGCCACTTCTTAGTTTTTTCCTTGTAGATCCTTACGTTGTCGTAGGCCATTATTCGTAATTCCTCAATCTCATTCAGATCTAATAACCTTTTCTGGCCTGCCTTGTCCAAGTCCATGTTCACTGCCTTGATTGCCCAATATGCTTTGTGCTCGATCTCGACAGGCAAGTGACAGGTTTTTCCATAAATCAAACGGTATGGAGACATGCCCAATGGAGTCTTAAAAGCTGTCCTATATGCCCATAATGCATCATTCAGAAGTAAAGACCAATCTTTCCTAGTTGGCTTCACCATCTTTTCAAGAATGTTCTTCACTTCCCTATTGGATATCTCAGCCTGTCCATTGGTCTGTGGGTGGTATGCTGTCGCGATCCTGTGCTTGACACCATATTTTCTCAAGGCGGCAGCAATTACCCTATTGTCAAAATGTCTCCCTTCATCACTGATAATCGCCTTAGGGATGCCAAATCTAGAAAAAAAAATGTTTTTGTGTAAAAACTTTTGGACCGTCTTGGCATCATTCTTTTGAGTGGTGATGGCTTCAACCCACTTAGAGACATAGTCCACTGCTAGGAGGATGTATAGATTTCCATATGAGGATGGAAAAGGTCACATAAAATCAATCCCCCAAACGTCGAAGATCTCGACTTCTAGAATGTTCTGTAGTGGCATCTCGTTTCTCCTCGAGATGTTACCTGTCCGCTGGCACCTGTCACAGTTCTTGTAAAAGTTCTGTGCATCCTTATATAAGGTCGGCCAGAAGAACCCTGACTGCAGCACCTTGGCAGCAGTTTTGTTGCCTCCTAAGTGACCTCCATATTGTGAAGCATGACAGTGATGGAGAATATCTTCTTGCTCTTCTTGTGGTACACACCTCCTTATAACCTGATCTGCGCACATTTTGAAAAGAAGAGGTTCGTCCCAATAATAATGTTTAACATCATTTTGGAACCTCTTCCTGGCTTGATAATTAAGATCAGAAGGTAATATTCCGCTAACTATAAAATTAACGAAATCAGCATACCAGGGAAGGTCAGAAGACTTACCTGCCGCCATGGCTGTCGCGACAACGATTGCGGCAGCAAAGAGCTGCTCATCTGGGAAGGTCTTCAGTATGTGTGTCTCATCTAACGGTAGACTCTGTCCCTTCTCTAACCTCGACAAGTGGTCTGCCACCTGATTTTCTGTCCCCCTTTTGTCCTTGATCTCAATGTCGAACTCTTGTAATAGCAAGATCCACCGTATCAATCTAGGTTTTGCATCCTTCTTTGTGAACAAATACTTAAGGGCAGAATGGTCGGTGTGCACTATTACTTTCGTCCCAAGTATGTAAGAACGACACTTGTCGATGGGGAACACCACAGCTAGCAGCTCCTTTTCTGTGGTGGTATAGTTCACTTGGGCATCATTCAATGTTTTGCTGGCGTAGTATATGACATGAAACAGCTTGTCCCTGCGCTGCCCAAGTGCTGCCCCGACAGCATAGTCACTAGCATCTCACATAATTTCAAACCGCTGTGTCCAGTCTGGTGGCTGTACTATGGGGGCTGTCACTAGTTTTTCCTTCAGAACCTTGAATGCTTCAGTACATTCATCATCGAAGTCAAAGGGTCGGTTCTGCTCTAAGAGATGACATAGGGGCTTGGTAATTTTTGAGAAATTTGCAATGAATCTCCGATAAAACCCAGCATGCCCTAAAAAACTCCTAATGCCCTTGACTGTGGTCGGCGGCGGCAGCTTCTCTATGACTTCTATTTTAGCCCTGTCGACTTCTATCCCACGGTAGCTAATCTTATGGCCAAGGACTATCCCTTCATCCACCATAAAGTGGCATTTTTCCCAATTTAGAACAAGATTAGCTTTTTCACATCTTTCAAGTACCTTTTGAAGATTGCCGAGGCAGCTCGCAAAATCGTCTCCAAAGACGGAAAAATCATCCATGAAAATCTCAAGGAAGTCCTCTACCATGTCGGAGAATATTGCCATCATGCACCTTTGGAAGGTGGCAGGTGCATTACAGAGTCCAAACGGCATCCTCCTAAACGCATATGTTCCGTAGGGGCATGTAAAAGTCGTTTTCTCTTGATCCTCAGGTGCAATAGCAATTTGGTTGTAACCTGAATAACCATCAAGAAAACAATAGTAAGGCTTACCCGCTAATCTATCAAGCATTTGATCAATAAAGGGTAAAGGAAAGTGGTCCTTTCGGGTAGCTTTATTAAGCTTCCGATAGTCCATACAAACCCTCCAACCGGTCACAGTCCTGGTTGGGATTAACTCATTGTTCTCGTTGGTTATCACGGTCATTCCTCCTTTCTTGGGAACACATTGCACTGGGCTCACCCATTTGCTGTCGGAGATGACGTAAATAATACCAGCATCTAACCACTTAATGATCTCTTTACGCACTACCTCCTTCATCGCATGGTTTAGCCGCCTTTGGGCATCAATAGTCGGCTTATGATCCTCTTCAAGGAGGATTTTGTGCATGCATAACGCCGGACTAATGCCTTGTATATCAGCAATCGTCCATCCAATCGCCTTCTTGTGCTTCCTTAGCATGTCGATTAGCTGTCGTTCCTGTTCCTGCGGCAGCTTAGAAGAGATGATTACGGGCAGTGTGTCATTGGAACCAAGAAAAGCATATTTAAGCTGCCCTGACAGGGGCTTTAATTCTAAGGCAGGTGGTTCAACAGTAGATGGCTTTTGGATTAAATGGTTATCCGAAGTATAATTCAAAGGTTCGAATAACTTACCTGGACGATTGCCCATCCAGTTTACCTCCTCTTGACCTTCAGTATCAGATGTATCGGATTCAGAGGAGTCACTGTCGTCGGTGCTGTCGTCGTTGCTGTCGTGACAGGCCTGTAGGTGGCTATCGCGGCAGTGACCAAATTTTATATCACGGCAGCCCGACCTGATGCAGGGTTGATCAAAGGTCACCTCAATGATGGCCTTGCATTCCTCGTCCACATCAGCATGTTTCATTGCTTGGAGAACATTTAACTTAATCTCTTGATCGTTCACGCGCATGGTGAGTTCTCCTTTCTCCACATCAATCAATGATCTTCCCGTGGCTAAGAAGGGTCGCCCAAGGATGACTGGTGCATTTTCGTCTGCCTCACAATCTAAGATAAGAAAGTCAGCAGGAAAAATAAGCTTATCCACTCTTACCAAAATATCTTCAATTTTTCCTTCGGGGTGAACGTAAGAGCGGTCGGCTAGCTGTAAAGTTACTGTCGTGGGCCGCGCCTTGCCAATACCTAATTTCTGAAAAACAGATTTGGGCATTAGATTAACACTAGCACCAAGATCACAAAGTGCCTTACCCACAAATTTGTCGCCGATTACACAAGGTATGATGAAGCTCCCCGGATCCTTCTTTTTCTGGGGTGGCTGTCGATGAAGAATACTCATGCAACCTTCTGTCATCTTTACCGTTTCAAATTCCCCAAGTTTGGATTTTTTCGACATAACATCCTTGAGAAATTTAGCATAACCGAGCATCTCCCTAACAGCATCTAAAAACGGAATATTAATATGAACCTGCTTAAAAATATCATAAATCTTTCTAAGTTGAGATTCATGCTTAGCTTGTTGTATACGTTGGGGAAAAGGTGGTGGAGGATGATAATCAGCAATACGCCCTTCCCACTGCATGCGAATCTGAGAACGATAATCATCTTTTTTCTCCTCTGTCGCTTCTGCTGTCGTGACAGGCTCATCGGCAGCAGTCTGTATATCACCTGTCGGGGCAGCTTCCTCGGCAGGTTTATCTAAGGCAGGTTCCTTTTCTGTTTCAGCTTCTTTTTCCGGCCCTGGTAGTTTCTTCCCACTCCTAGTATTAATAGCTTTACACTGCTCATGTGTGGGTGGTCTAGCATTTTCAGTATTGCTAGGGAATCCTCCATTCTGCCTCGGCTTAATATGTTGCGACACCTAACCCATTTGTGTCTCCAGAGATTTCAAAGTGGCTTCATGATTTGTCATTCTCATCTCGGTTCTATCCATAAAGGTTTCCGTCTTCTTGACAAACTGATTAATATTCTCCATATACGTACCAGTCTGAGACATAAATGTGGCCAGAGTCTGCTCCAATATACTACTCGTGGCAGGTGGTGGCTGTTGTTGCTGCTGCGGCGGCAGGTGCTGCGGCAGATGCTGTCGCGTCAGCAATCTAGGACCTCCCTGATTCTGATTATGTGCTTGCGGATTCAGGGCATTGTTAGGGTTACTCCAGGAAAATTTGGGATCCTTCCTCCAATTGGGATTATAGTTGTTGGAATTGTAGTTCGGCTTGTAATTTCCAACATATTTCCCCTCTTCTATTTGTATTGGGCACTCATCCCGACTATGATTTCCCTCACACATAGTACAAACTTCCTCGACAGCAAATCCTTGTAATTCATCTTCATTCAATAACCGTTTCATTGCTTTAGTAAGGAATGCTACCTGTGATTTCATAGTGCTGTCGGCCTCATAATCCTTGACAACAAGTACCCGTTTACCCCCTCTTCTAGCTGTCGGAAACTGCTCCTCATTCTTAGCCAGATTTTTCAAAACTTGCAAAGCCTCGTCCGGATCTTTATCCAGTAATAATCCATTTGCTGCAGAATCAATTCGGATGCGAGTTTGTAGGTTGGCAACATTGTAGAACTTTGTAACCTGATTCCAGACGGGGAATCCATGCATTGGGCAGTTCCGAAGAAGAGTAGTAAATCTGTCCCAGGCCTCGTGCATCGGCTCGTCGTCTTCCTGTTGAAAAGTAGCAATTTCATTACGTAATCGCTCAGCTAAATGTGAAGGATTAAAACAAGACAAAAATTCACGAGTTAAATCTGCCCAAGTTATAATACAACCCGGTGTAAGTTTATTCCACCAAGTTTTAGCTCTATACCTCAATGAATGGGGGAATAACCGAAGCCTCAGTATCTCCGGACTAACTCCTGGCAGTCTAAACGAACCACAGATCTCCTGGAACGTTTTGAGATGCTCCCTGGCATCCTCTGTCACGGCACCACTAAACTGCCCGGCGTTGTTGATCATACTAAACATGACAGGTTTAAGCTCGAAGTTTTCAACATCAATATCTGGCAGCGTGGTCTCCAGTTCTACATGATCGTTCAGTATGTAGTCACGACATGACCGTCGTCCATCTGCTGCGGGCGGGTCACCGACAGGCGGTATAATTCCACCAGCGGGCTGATTACGGTCCATCTGCTCTAGCTATTCCTCAAGGTATTCGTTTCTGTCTAAAAGTCGGCGAAGTTGTTTCTTGAGACTGAAGGAACGTTCGATTTCCGGATCTAATTTATGCTCAGGTTCTTCGCCTCTTTTAGATCTGCGCATAAACAAGAAAACCTTGTGAAAAGCAAGAGTTGAAAACACAAAAGAAAAAGAAAATAAAAATAAAAACAAAAACGAAAAGTGCAATAAAAGAAAGATGTAGTTATGTTGCCAATCCTCGGCAACGGCGCCAAAAACTTGTTGCGTGTAAAAGAGTCTATCGCAATTGTAGTGCAAGTGTACACGACGCAAGTAGTAAAGTGATACGAAGTATCGGATATCGTCTCCACAGGGATTGGGCTAATAGCTTCACCTTGTTTACTGCACGAAAGTAAAGGAAATAATTGAGAGATTTGTCACGAGAATAATAAGGTAAAAACGCAAATAAAAGAATTAAATTTATCAAGATAGAGAGAATGGGCTGGTATTGAATTGCTCGGTAGTGCAGGTATTGGATTGCTTAGGAACTCCAGTTCTGCCGTCGCTCCCGTCGCCGACAGCACCTATCGCGGCGGCTGTTCGTTAGTTGTCGCGGCAGCGAACACACCAACTCCGTACTTCAAGTTTGGCAAGAATCCCAGATCTGCCTTGGCCTATCCTTAGGTCCAAGTCTGTCGATGATCACGTCTTTGATGATACCTCCCGGCGTGAATCGAAGGATGAACACCGATATGTATGAATTCTTCCTTAGCCACTTAACCTCGCCCTATCCCTAGGCACGAGATGGTTCAACTATAAACTAGAGAACGCGCTCTTATCTCTTTCGTATACTTAACTCTCCCGATGCTAAGTAAATGGATAACCTTACAATGCTCTCTCGATGCTCTTGCAAGATATTAAAACCAAAATAAGAGAACTTGAAGTTTATTTTATTGAACTTGGAAAATCCTAAAACAAAACAATCCTTGCAACTACTTTACAAAACAACCCGTGGCCCTAGGGGGAATTTAGAACATGTCGGTGACGGGTGAACGACAGAGAGGTTTAGGTTATCGGTTATGGGGTAGAATGAGGGATGATGCCTCTAGGTTAAAACCTATGCCCTTATATAAGCTTTGGGCTCAAGTATTCTAGGTTAACAAGGATTACAACTTTAATGAAAAGTAAGATTCTAATAAATGCTTAATCTCTAAGGATTCCTACTTTTCAGCCGCCTCCTTGTTTTATGGGAATTCCTCTCTTTGAGCTTTGGCTTGACATATCTTTTGATCCGGGGCTTAGAAAAATATTTGGCTTTCACACGACAGACGAGCAGATTTTTCTCTATCTATCGAGGTCCACTTTACTTTTCCTCTTCATAAAGTTGCTGTCACCTTGCTGTCACGACAGGTCCATGGCAGCTTCGTCTTCTTCGTCTGCTTGTCCAGTTCAGCTTTCCTGCTTCTCTGCCCTGCGCCTGCCTTCTTTGTCAACTATGGCAGATACCTGCAAAATAAGCCATCTTTTAGTAGAATCCGAACCTTTAATCCATTTGTGATGTTTTACTGAAAACTAACCTAAATGCAATGCAATGATGCTTGAATGCAGCAGAAATATGGGTTAAAAAGGGTGTAAATAATAGAACTTTTACACACTCAACAAGATGCTTCTATGACTGACTACGAGATTCGTTTTGTTCGTTTGAGTCAGTACGCTCTAGAGTTGGTTCCTACTGAGAGGGACCGTTGTAACCGTTTCAGATATGGGCTTCATGAGGAAGTTAAGAGGTATACCTTAGCTTTAGATTATTCAGATTTTGATGTCTTGGTTGCTAGAGCCAAGGACATTGAGCATAGCTTGGGGCTGACCAAGCGTTCTAGAGGATCTAGTTCTGGTAAGAGACATAAAAACTTTTACCGTGGTGATGCCAAGAGGCATCGGGGTGGCGGACAATAGTTTGACCATAGACGTGTCGGTTGCCATCATAGTAGAGGCCACCAGGGCCATAGAGCTGGAGGGTGTTTACCCGAGTGTACACGTTGTGGGAGACATCATTCTGGAGAGTGTTGGGGTAACTTCCATGCTTGTTGGAACTGTGGTTCGAGGGACCACTTCAGGAGGGAGTGTCCGCATCAGGCGGCACAAGCACCAAACATAGCACAAGCTCCCGCGAGAGCGATAAATTATCAGAGAGGCCGTGGGCGCGGTTGTGGCTACTTCCAGCCTAGGGCTGATGCACCTAGGACAGATGCTCAGATAAACCCTGCTCGTGTTATGGCCGTACAACCAGAGGCCGGTAGGCCAGCTAGGGTCTATGCTCAGAGAGAGGCCGGGAACGACACAGATGTGATAACAGGTAATTTTGAGTTACAGTCTATGTCTTTGCTTTCTTTGGTTGATTCAAGTTCTACGTATTCCTACATTTTGAGTGAGCATGCACAGAAGTTAGATATGCCTGTTGAGATCTTAGATGTAGGTATGCATGTGACTAGTTCCTTTGGTGAGACAGTCGTAGTTAGACGAATGTATAGGAGGTGTCCGCTGAAAATTCAGGGTCATGTGTTTCCCGTTGATATGATGGAGCTTCTGTTCTATGGTTTTGACATTATCTTGGGTATGGACTGGTTAGTTGAGCACAGAGCTAGTGTAGACTTTGAGACGAAGAGAATTGCTTTGAAGCTTTCTGATGACTACGAGGTAGTAGTAGTAGTAGGCGAGAACATTAAGTTCTTGTCCAATGTTGTATCAGCTTTAGAGGCTCATATGTTGATGGATTCCGGATGTGGGGCTTACCTAGCTTATGTTATAAATCCGAATATGAGTGAGGCTAGACCGAAGGATATTAGAACAGTTTGTGATTTTCCGGATATGTTTCCTGAAGAGTTACCGGGGTTGCCTCCTGACAGAGATGTTGAGTTTGTGATTGAGACTGTTTCAGGGTCTACTCCAATTTCCATAGCTCCGTATCGTGTAGCTCCGAAAGAGTTGAAAGAATTGAAGAGTCAGCTTCAAGAGTTGTTAGACTGTGGTTTCATTAGGCCTAGTAGTTCACCTTGGGGTGCTCCTGTGTTGTTTATAAAGAAGAAAGATGGTAGTATGCGTATGTGTATTGACTACATGCAGTTAAATCAGTTGACTGTGAAGAACAAGTATTTGTTGCCTCGTATAGATGATTTGTTTGATCAGTTGAGGGGTGCTTCAGTGTTCTCGAAGATAGATTTGAGGTCAGGGTACTATCAGTTGAAAGTAAAAGAGGATGATGTTCTGAAAATAACTTTTATGACTAGATATGGTCATTATGAGTTCCTTGTGATGCCGTTTGGGCTCACGAATGCACCTGCAACATTCATGGATATGATGAACATAATTTTCAAAGACTATCTAGACCGTTTTGTAGTTGTTTTCATAGATGACATCCTTGTATACTCGAGATCAGAAGAAGAGCATGATGGGCATCTGAGACTTGTTTTACAGAGATTGTTAAGCAATCAGTTGTATGCGAAGTTGAGCAAATGTGAGTTCTGGATTCGAGAGGTAGTATTTCTTGGCCATGTTGTGTCAGCTGAAGGTAGCCGTGTTGATCCGTCGAAGATTGAGGCTATTGTTGAGTGGAAACAACCTAAGTCTTTGACTGAGATTAGGAGTTTCCTAGGATTAGCCAGTTACTATAGGAGATTTGTTGATGGTTTCTCTAGAGTAGCTGCTCCTTTGACTAAATTATTGCAAAAAGGAGTTAAGTTCGAGTGGTCAGATGCAAGACAGAAGGCTTTTGAGAAATTGAAAGAGGCTTTGACGAATGCTCCAGTATTAGTGCAACCAGTTTCAGGTAAAGAGTTTGTGATCTATATTGATGCTTCTTACATAGGTTTAGGGTGTGTTCTGATGCAAGAAAGAAGAGTTGTTGCCTATGCTTCGAGATAGTTGAAAGTGCATGAGAAGAACTATCCTACTCACGATATAGAGTTAGCCGCAGTTGTGTTTGCGTTGAAGATTTGGCGTCACTACTTGTATGGTGAGAAGTGTATAGTTTATACCGATCATAAGAGCTTGAAGTATTTGATGACACATAGAGAGTTGAACTTGAGACAGAGAAGATGGCTTGAGCTATTGAAGGATTATGATTTGACTATCGAGTACCTTCCGGGTAAGGCAAATGTAGTAGTTGATGCTTTGAGCAGAAAAGTTGCAGTTGAGTTGAGAGCTATGTTTGCTAGATTGTGTGTATCCGGTGATGGTGGTTTGATCACAGAGTTGCAAGTGAAGCCTTTCTTGATTCAGTTGATCAGAGAGAAACATTTGCAAGATGTGTCTTTAGTTCCTCATGTTCAGGACATAGCCGAAGGTAGATCGACCAAGTATAGTTTCAGTGGTGAGAATATGTTATACTTCAAAGATATAGTTGTTGTGCCAGAAGATATGGAGGTTGAGACATCTGATTTTGAGCGAAGCACATTCGAGTCCTTTTTCGTTGCATCCGGGTAGTACCAAGATGTACCGTGACTTAAAGAATGATTATTTTTGGGTTGGTTTGAAGAAGGATGTAGCCGAGTATGTGAGCCGTTGTATGGTTTGTCAGAGAGTGAAGGCAGAACACCAGGTTCCTTCAGGTATGTTACAACCTTTGAAGATTCCGGAATGGAAATGAGAGAGGGTCACTATGGACTTCGTGTCGGGGTTGTCGTTGTCTTCTTCGAAGAAGAATTCAGTTTGAGTGATAGTTGATAGATTCACTAAGTGTGCTCACTTCTTAGTAGTGAACACTGCAGATTCTTTAGACAAGTTGACGAATTTGTACGTTCGCGAGATTGTGAGACTTCATGGAGTTACGAAGTCCATTATTTCAGACAGAGATCCGAGATTCACTTCGAGGTTCTGGGGTTGTTTGGATAGTGCTCTAGGTAGCCGTTTTCATTTCAGTACTTCTTATCATCCGTCGTCCGATGGACAGTCAGAGCGAGTGATACAGATATTAGAAGATATGCTTTGTTGTTGTGTGATTGACTTCCAGGGTTCTTGGGAGAAGCACTTGCCCTTAGTTGAGTTTGCTTACAACAACAGTTACCAGGCTAGTATACAGATGGCTCCCTATAAGGCTTTGTATGGTAGACAATGTAGAACTCCGATCTGTTGGGCTGAAATAGGTCAGAGATTGTTACCTATGCCAAATTTGCTTAAGGGGACTACAGAAAAGGTGAAGTTGATTTGTGACCGTTTGAAAGCAGCTTCCGATCGTCAGAAGTCTTATACAGATTTGAAGAGAAAAGAGATTGAGTTCTCAGTGGGTGAGAAGGTGTTTCTGAAATTATCTTCGTGGAAGAAGGTAATGCGATTTGGCCGGAAAGGCAAGTTGAGTCCGATGTTTATTGGTCCGTATGAGATAGTTGAGCGGATTGGGCCAGTAGCTTACCGTTTGAGATTGCCTTCAGAGTTAGAGAAGATCCATGATGTCTTTCATGTATCGATGCTTATGAGATATAGATCAGATCCTTCTCATGTTATGCTTGTTGAAGAGATAGAGTTGAATCCGGATTTGTATTACAATGAAGAACCAGTTGAGATACTTGCTTCTGATAGCAAGGTGTTGTGTGGCAAGACCATAGAGTTGGTCAAGGTGTTGTGGAGACATAGGAGTGTGGAAGAGGCCACATGGGAGAGGAAAGCTGATATGCTTGAGCAGTTTCCGTACTTGTTTCCGTTAGGTAATTTTGGGGACGAAATGCCTTAAGTGGGGAAGAGTTGTAACACCCGGGTTTAGGGGTCGGGTGAAAATAATATTTAAATAATATCATAAGTTTTAGTTTTATAATTAAATTAATAATATATTATTTTGTGCTTTATATATTCAAGCAAACATTTTATGTTGGACCAAATTAAATTAAAACCCATTATCCATGGAATTTGCAAATATTGAGATTTGCTATCTCATTAATGGCAAATATGTAAATAAATGAATTTTCATTTAAAACCCCCTTTTTAATTAAAAGAACCCTTTGTCATCTTCCTCCTCTCTTCACTTTGGTTTTCAACGACAAAGAGAAGGCTCTCTCACCATTTTCACTATTCCATCTCCTTTCATCATCATCTTTGGAGCTTTTCATAAGGTAATGGCATTTTTTACTTGGCCTTGGCTTTCTTTACATTTTGATACCATTAGTTTTCATTAAAGCTATGTATTTCACATTTTGGATTTTTCAAGGTTTTTTCTAAAGGTTGTAACTTTATGAGATCTTAACCAAGCTTTTGGTTTAATGTTGATAGATAAGTTGTTTATGAACCATGAGGTCCAACATATATGATTTTTAAAGTGTTTTATTAAGATTCCCGTATTTGGGTTGTAATGGGGTTTTTGAAGGGTTTTAAGATGAGTTTTGGGTGTGTTTAATGTTGGAATTTGAGGGTTGAGGTTAGTATGATAGTTGGGGATTGTTTTGGAATCATTTAAGTGTGTAAAAAGGGTGGAAATCATGAGTTTTGGATTGAGTTTGAGGGCTTCTCGGGTTTGGAGTTTTTGGGGTTGTTCTTGGCTTGAGAATCATGTGTTTTATGCTTGAGTAATGTTCCGGGTTTGCTACATTGATGTGTGAACTGATTCGAGGTTGTTTTGTTTGTGTTGAGTTGATTAGAAGTAAGAGTTTGTGTTGGTGAAGCATCAGGAGTGAATCCGGAAGCTTGAAGGTCTTGGTTGCTTGGTTGTTGAGCTAGGAGGTGAAGGTGAGTGGTTAAATGTTTTTAAATGGTTTTGAGTATTGGTTCAAGCATGTAGACTAGGTTGGGATTGGTGGACCCACCTAGAGTTGGGATTAGAGTGGTAGCCTAATCCCAAGCTTTAAATAGAGACTTTGGTTGACCTTTAGTTGATGTGTATGCCTCTTGTTTACTTGTGATTATGGTGTTATGTATAATGTGTTATACATGTGGTTGAGGCATGGATTGATGCATTGTTATATGCATGTGGGTTGTGCATGATGTTAATCATGGTGAGTACGTGCTAAGCACGGAAGTGGATATGAAATGATGTTGTGGTTTGTGTTTAATATTGAGACTAGTATGCTTGGGTACAAATGATCGATCATTAGGATGTTTAGTGTGCACACGTGAGCCAAATGTGCGCGTGGTCTTGGTGATGGTAGTCATCAAGATGGAGTACGAGTTCGTCCAGAAAACCTTCTTATATATATGTTAGTCGATGATGAGTGTAATCCCATCGACGGGGCGTGAGAATGAGTGGAATCCCCTCCGCGTGAACGGTGATGAGTGTAATCCCACCGTTAGGTAATGGTTGTTGTTGGATGTGAGTTCCAATGTGTTATCCGTGTATTCGAGTCATAGCTAGGTGCCAATATATGATGAGATGTGTACCAATATGATATGAAATGTGATTCATATATGGATTATTATATGTGCTTACATATGATGTGGTTATGGACTCGTTGAGCATGGCATAATATTGAATATATGTTCATGCATCATTTATACTTTCGGCTCATGTGGATCGAAGGTAAGATCATGCATTATTACCTTGGTTGTGCTCGTGCTTGGACCCTGCATTGTCGAGGTTTGTTTTAAATGAGCCTACCCCCACTAAGCTTTATGCTTACGCTCTCTTTTGTTCGACAATGCAGATCCGTAGTTCGTGGGTTGCTAGTGCAAGAAAGGGCCTCCAAGTGTTCTTTGTGGTGCTATCTTAGCTATCAAGTATAGATATTTTAGTAAAAGGATGTAATAGTCAAGCAATGGGATATGTACTTGTTGCTTTGATGCTTTTGAAGTATGTTGGTGTTGGTTGTTTAAGATCATGTTAGACTCCCTTTATATGTTATGTTGGTTGGCTTTTGGTTGCCTTGTATCGCTTGTAAACCATGTTTGAATTGCCTACCTTGAATGCCTAAGTGTTGACCTTGTTGAAGCATGTTATCTTTAATGCTATGTATGGGTGTATGAATCATATGTTGTTGATCCTTTTAATGTATGGTCTTGATATGTTTGAAGTGTGTTAAGCATGCTTGTAATGTTTGAATTGTCTTAGCATTGTTGTAGGTGTGTTAAGTGAGGTTTTGGTGGGGTTAGGGACATCCTTGTGCCATAAACCAGCTAAAACCAATCTGCAGACAAAGGGCGTATCAAAACGGTTGGTCCCATTCCGATACGGTCCCTTTGTTTCGGGTCAGGCGTTTCGGTACGCTAGGGGGCCGTTTCGATACATTTTTGCTACTAGAAATCTGAGAATTTGACGATAAAATGACGTATCGAAACGTGCTATAGTGTTTCGGAACGACCTTCGTATCGCTGACCACGAGAAGTTGACCGTTGAGGTCGTTTCGATACGGGTCACCCCTGTTTCGAAACGGTCTCATCAGGTTGACTTTGGTCAGTTGACCAGGTCAAGGCGTATCGAAACACCGTATGGGCGTTCCGATACGGCCTATTGTATAAGAATAAAATGGGTTGTTTTAAGTGGGCTGTTGGTTGTTTACCTCATCGTTTCTTCTGTTGTTGCTCTTCTCACATAGGGTTTAATAATACATCTAGAAAAGATAATTTAAATGAAAAGTTTTTCCTTGGGTCGGTAACCGAAGTGGAGCCTTAACGGGTTTTGCCTCGGTTATCCCCGTGTAGCCCACTCGGATCGATCAAGCGTTCGGACCGGGACGAGGGGGTTACAAAGGTGCTTGTGGAAACAAAAAGTTTTCACCGCATGTGTATGAAATAATAATCCATTTCAATAATTTTAAGGTGATTACATTATTATAATATGTATGTATATATTAAAAATGTTAATTTTGATACAAAACATGTGGAAAAAATTACACAATCCTTCATTGAAATTAAAACTAAAATTCTAACACTAAGATCTTAAATCCTAAACTTAAAACCCTAGATCCTAAACTCTAAACTCACTAACTTAAATCTCCAAATCCTAAACTAATTTCATGGGCCCTAAATTTTAAAAACTTTTATAAACAAGCTTTTGTATCAAAGTTTTTTTTTTCTAATTTAGATATTGGTTTTGGAAAATAGATCATGTTTTTAAAAATAGTTTTTGAAATTGTTTCTTTAAGATTTATGTGTTTAGTATTATGATAAAAAAAATTAAATAGATAATATATGTTTTAAACATTATTTTTTAAAATGTAAAAATGATATGGTGCAATGGCAAGACACATTGTACTCAAAAGAAGAGGATCGAGTTCGAACATTCGAGATGATATTATTGAAAATAAAAAATACAAATCTCGTACATGAACCATAAAATGGACATGTAATATATAAAAAAATATAAAATTGATGATGCAATAAGCTAAATAATAATAATATTCTTTTTAGTACTTGTACTTTTAGTCTAAAAAATTATCTATTTAACATTATTAAGTACATTTGACTTTAAAATATTTTTAAAAATAAAGGTAAACACCCTTAAACAACCTTTCAAACACTTTTAATTAAGGGTAACTATATTCTTTTTAGAATCCAACTAGTGGTCAAGTAAAAACAGATGGTGTCCATCTATCGACTTTGTCTACAATGTGTATGTACATTGTCAAAGGGTTAAAATTTAATATGAACATATATTAACTTGTAAATCATTGTTAGACTATTAAAAAACTATATTCTTTCTAATCAATATTTAAAATTAAAAAATTAAATAAATATAGATATACACTTGACAAAATTAAGGGAATATTCCCATTTAGGGAAATAATTAGAAAACTATCCCACATTAATAGTTATGTATAAAAATACCTCATTTCAGTCCACATAAGGTGTTGCGTGTAAGGATGTACTATAAGTGATACACAAATAGTGTAAGTATATACATCGAACAAGCAGTAAAGTGATGAGTGAGTATCGTCTCCACATGAATTGGAGGTAATTTAAGTCAAGGCTAAGCACACAAACAAAGACTAAAATATAAATGAAATAGCAAGTGAGAACAAGGCAAGAAATGTGATAGCAAACAACTAAAATAAAGTTGAACTAAAACAAGGATACTTCAAGGGTCCTCTCACGTGTACAAAGTTCTCTAATATAATGATAGGATGGGCTTGCTAAGGACTTCTATGTCTAAACCTAAAGAATGTCTAGTACTACTTCACCTACAACATGCTCGATAGAGTTTACTTAGGTGTTTCTAGACTATCTCTAGCAAAAAACCTGACAACTAGAATGCTATGGCAATACCTCTCAACGTGAACCCTAGCAAGCTACTTGTCGATGAAGTTCTACTCCTTTTAGTCGTTGAAACTCCATCTTTATCTCTAAGGTGAGTTAGGGTTCTGCCTCTCAGCATCAAACCCCTATTGTCCACGAGGATCTAATCCTAACTCTCTCGAATATTAAATTATCTAACACCTAGGCTAAGGCTAACTCTCGAAAGCTCTTACAAGCTTAAGACATAAAAGAACAATGGACAAAACATGAAATGAACAAGAAAGCAACTTTAACATTCAAATAAGTTTAAAATTTAAAAACCTAAACAAGACCAAGCCACTTAAAATCAGTTCATAGCTGGGAAAATATCATCCATCGCCATTCGTAACAACCCATCTAAATAAAGAAAATGAACATCAAAGCAACTAAAGGAAGGGAAAACTCCGAAGCTGTTGTTGACAATCCAAAAGTACTGATTTATATACTAATTTCACATGTTTTTACTTGTCTTTTAAGTACATTTAGTTGCATTTTACCTTAGGAACCATGTATTTGCATTAAGAGTTAGGATTTAGTGTCATGCCATTGTGAAGGGGTTGTTTTTGGCACCTTTTTGCAGGTTAGCATAGCCAATGGCATGAAAGTTGGTGGAGCAGGTGACGAAACCAAGGAGGATGCCGAGTTGTTGTTGGTGCAGAAGGACCTTTAATGCCAAGAACTGGACGACGAAGAAGAGAACTTGATGTCATGCCAATTAGATGTTGACTCCGAAAAAATAGGACCAGATCAGGCTGCAGAAAAATAGGGACCATATCAATCTCCGAGAAAATAGGGGACGAGCAGTGCCAAGTACGGTTGGTAGTACCATGCCAAGCTTTGATGCTGGATGAGTATTGGCACGATGACGTCAGCCCTAACCTAATCAGCCTTAGGATTTAAACGTCGGATAAGATGATCGTCCACCTTATCCTTGCACGTTCAAATTCAAATTCAAGATAATCATAAGCTATCCATGAAGTCCTATTTAATCATGATCAAAACAAAACGAGAAAAGGGGAGACGACAGTGGAGAATCGAGGAGAGTGATCAGCGATAAAGGAGTAACAATCGAGAGCCTAGTCATGAAGAGCTGCATCGACAGACCCTCTTCTAGCTCATCCTCTTCGTTGTTATTTTCCTTTTCTTAGTTTTAATGATGATGGATGTTGAAAACGATTATGGTTTTTGGTTGATACCCTCACTATGAACTAATTTAATAGTTGGTGAGGGTTGTTTATGTAACACCCCTCACCCAGTTTAGTCATAAACCAAATAAGAGGTGTTACTCAAGCAAAGAAAAACATGAACCAACAAAAACTTTTGCCTAACTTACCCCTAATAGGTAAGTCAGACTTCTAATCAAACAATCATCACGCATCATATTACAATCAAACCATAACATTTGAACAACATGTACATGACTAAACTAACTATTTTAAATGCCAAGCAAACCAGATATTAAACCCTTGCATTCTTAACTCAACTAATCAATTTAAACAAAATCATCAAAACATGCTATAGTATTTACAATATCATATGAGCATAACAATACTATGCTGTAGCAAATGAGCATTCATCATTCTTAAATCATGATAAGCAATCAAAGCACGAATCAATATATCTGTCAATCATCAAAGCTTTCAAGACATCATATATCGCAGCATAAAGCCATCTATACTCATATACCATAGCATAATACCTAGATCAACTAGGCTACCAAACAAGTCACATTAGCAATTTGTTCATGCCATATCATATCAAATATATATATCTAGCCTTTCCTAGGCTCAAAATGCATGAATATGAAATCTAGATACAAGACTATGGCCACCAACTAGGAGTATACAAAAAGTCATAACCATACTTGTGTTTTAGCTTGTCTTGCCTTGCCTCCAACTCAACGTAGCTTGCAATTTATTAACTTGTATTTTGGGAAGAATGAAAATGAGAGTGATAAGTATGGTTAAGTACTTAGTGAGGTAACAACCTAAGCTAGGCGAGTTTATTCAAATTTTCAAGTGTATCTTATTCAAAGGAGACCTAGCTAGGTTCACGAAGATCAAGCCTATACAAGAATACAAGACATTCGAGTATTCTAGATCATGCAGCGCATTATATCATTTCATATATTTACTCAATCCATAACCATGGGTTTTCATATTCATGTGTATACATATCACTAGTCAATTCCAAGCCAACATTACATATTATCATCAAGATCATGGATTCATAGCAACATCTCAAATGTCATGGCATCTCACAAGTTAAAATCAATGAATTCAATATTCATTTCATGTACATGTAATAGCAGCTTTGCATTATTAGGATTATACCATCCAATTCAAGTATAAGCTCAGGTTAAGTTTCATTTCAAATTCATAGGATATCAAAGCTTTGTTGTAGCAATATTAGATAATCAATTCAAGTTTAGGCCTTGGTATGTAGTCAAGTCTAGGTAATCGAGTCACCAACCTAACTGTCGCCAAATCAAGATGCACCGTAGTGCTGGTCATATCCCTCATACTGTCGCCAAATACCAAAACACACATCCCTCCTACTGTCGCCAATTAAGGGCCTTAGCCCGGTCCGTAGACCACCCAACACACAAATGAGCTTAAGACTCTATGGCGTGCCATCCTACCTATGACTCACTAGCTACCAAGACATTATTTAGTTTGGTGTTCATTTATCAAGATACATGTGATAAACAAGGCAAGAATCAAGGCATGTTCAAGGCACAATTCAAACTTATCCAATATGTCATTAGACATTCAACAAGATCAGAGAGCCCTTAGGCTAGTGAACCCTAGTTCATTATCACAATATATCATTCTTTAAGCATGATTCATAAAGTAGCCAATCTAGGTATTCAAGGTATTAAACATGTCATGGCATTAAACATGTCACATCATCATGCAATCATACAAGGTCTAATACGCATTATGCATTTATCAAGCTTAGTGTATACCATTCTCCCTTAGTTAATTACCAAATATAATTTAAGTCCATTTTCATAGCAATATCTAAATATAATCATAATCAAGCTTGGTTAAGACCTAAGTTAATTACCAAATATAATTTAAGAATGGAGACATTGATGTCCAATAGATTCGTTCATGTGATAATTTGGCAGATTTATTTATCAAGGCACTCCCTACTGCTCCATTTGAGAAGTTAATTTATAATATCGGATTGCGTCGGGTCAAAGATCTTATATGATGTATTTATGAGGGGGAGCAAAATACGCGTTGTACTCTTTTCCTTATCCATGGTTTTGTCACATTGGGTTTTCCTGGAAAGGTTTTTAATGAGGCAACATGTTATGCGTATTAAAAATGTGTGTACTCTTTTCCTTTACTAAAGATTTTTTTCTTTCTCTTTCTGGGGTTTTTATCTTAGTAAGGTTTTAACGAGGCACACTGTCTTCATAGACATCCAAGGGGGAGTGTTATGAATATTTATCTATGTGAATGTCTATCATGATAAGGACTTTATCAAATGAGATTTGAATTATTTTATCATTAGGAATATTATCTACATTAATTAGAGTTTAATGTATTATGTACTTCTTATGCCTATAAATAGATGATTTACTGAAGGCATTGTACATAAGTCAATATTCAGAATAATACAAATCTTTTTCTTTCTCTCATCTTATTTTGTTCCTATTTCTTCATGTTCTTGTTCTTTTCACATTATTTACAACAAATGTTTATTTTTATATATTTTTTGTTGTCTTTCTCGATTTTTACGGCTTTGCCTTGATTAATATGGATCGGCTCGCATCACACATCTAGTTTTGGTGGGTGAGTCTCTCGGCGGATTTTTTTACATACACAAGGACTCGAACTCGAGTCCTACTTAAGCGATATTAATCTACTTACCACTTGGACCAATCCTGTTAGTTATTTGTTTGGAAGTTTATTAATACTTCGCATAACTAAAAATAAGAGTAATTTTACAGTTTTCAACTGAACTAGTGTACGAGTTAAACTCAATATAGATTATTATTTTTAATTTTTTTATCTAACCATCGACTTCAATTCATTGGTTGACTAATCATGATCAGGTACTGTAGAGACTCATTATTGGGAGAAACTCTCCCAACCTAATTGTTCTATTCACAACGTCAGAATTCAAACCATTGACCTTGTTTAAAGGATCTAATGCCTCATCCCACTAGATCAATTAGTTTTTGGTAGAATGTTATTAATATTATTATTTTTATGGGTAAAATTTTGAAATACATGTTGTGTAAAATTTATTTTACACAAACCTACATATGTAAACTATAAAACTCAAATCCTAAGTTCTTAACATTAAGCCGTAAAAAACTACACCATAAGCTCTAAACCCGATACCTTAAATTCTAAACCTTAAAATATAAACCTCTAAACTTTAAAACATACACTAAATTCGTGACCCTAAAATTAAAAGGCTTGTTTAGTTTACACAACCTCTATATCGAAGTATTTTCCTATTATTATTATTATTATTATTATTATTATTATTATTATTATTATTATTATTATTATTATTATTATTATTATTATTATTATTATTATTATTATTATTATTATTAGGGTTAACTATACCATTGACCACCGAATTAATTGGGGATTTCTATTTTGACCACCGAACTAACAAACTCGTCAATCAAACCACCGAACTTATAAAATCAACCTATTTTGACCACCGCCGTTAGAAACCTAACGGTGGAGTGACGGAACTGCCACGTGGTAGCTAACGAAAAATTTTTAAAATTACACATTTGGTCCATGTTATTTACACAATCTTTCAATTTAGTCTTAATTTTAAATTAATAAAATAATAAATTATTTAATTAGATAGTGACACGTGTCAACACCTTATTAAAGAACTTTAATTATTTAGATTTAATTTTATTAATTTATTTTCCTCCTCCAATCAGGTGGTGACACGTGTCACCACCTATTTAGAGGAGAAAAACAAAGTCAAGATACATGTCATCCAAGGGAATCAAACCTGGGTTGTGTAGGTGCAAAAGCAGTGGCTTAGCCACTGCACCAAGCACAACTTTGTGCTTCAAATCACCCAACATAATATATACCTCTTATTGGTTTCTACATTTATAAGCCAAAAGCTCAAACCCTAAACACTAATTTCACATGTATAACCCTAAACCTTAAACCTTAAACATTTCAAATTAAATTCACATATATAAACTATAAACCATAAACCTTAAACCCTAAGTATTTTAAATTAATTTTACACTAAACATTTCAAATTAAATTCACATATATAAACCCTAAACTCTAAACTCTAAAGCCTAAACCCTAAATATTTTAAATTAATTTTACACTAAACATTTCAAATTAATTTTACATATATAAATCATAAACCCTAAACCCCAATTTGAAATATTTGGTGTGAAATTAATTTGAAATATTTAGCATAAAATTAATTTGAAATATTTAGGGTTTGAGTTTAGGGTTTACATATGTGAAATTAATTTGGAATGTTTAATGTAAAATTAATTTAAAATATTTAGGGTTTAAGGTTTAGGGTTTATATATGTGAATTTAATTTGAAATGTTTAGTGTAAAATTAATTTGAAATATTTAGGGTTTAAGGTTTAGGGTTATATATGTGAAATTAGTGTTTAGGGTTTGAGCTTTTTGGCTTATAAATGTAGAAACCAACAAGAGCTATATATTAAGTTGGGCGATTTAAATCACAAAGTTGTGCTTGGTGTAGTGGCTTAGCTACTGCTTTTGCACCTACACAACCTAGGTTCGATTTCCTTGGATGGTTTGTATGCTTGACTTTGTTTTTCTCCTCTAAATATGTGTCACCACCTAATTGGAGGAGGAAAATAAATTAATAAAATTAAATCTAAATAATTAAAGTCCTCCAATAAGGTGTTGACACGTGTCACTACCTAATTAAATAATTTATTATTTTATTAATTTAAAATTATGACTAAACTGAAAGAATGTGTAAATAACAGGGACCAAATGTGTAATTTTAAAATTTTCCCGTTACTTCCACGTGGCAGTTTCGTCACTCCACCGTTAGATTTTTAACGGCAGTGGTCAAAATAGGTTGATTTTATAAGTTCGGTGGTCTAATTGACGAGTTCGTTAGTTCGGTGGTCAAAATAAGAATCACCAATTAGTTCGGTGGTCAATGGTATAGTTAACTCTTATTATTATTATTATTATTATTATTATTATTATTATTATTATTATTATTGAGGCCATTTTTTCTGTGTTTTATTTCATTTTCGCTTGAAGCTTGATTTTTAAAGTTCCAAGTTTCAATTTGGTACGTACAAATCCCAAATTCAAAATCCCTAATAACTCCTAAAACTCTGTCTCATTTCACTCTGCAACATCTCGCTTAATCCACACCATCGCCTACTTTGTCCCCTTTATTCCCCAGCACCTTTCTTCTTCTGGTATATGGCTTCTCCTTTTCCTTCAGTTTATTGAAAATGTTTTTGGTTTTTTTTTTCCCTAATTTAGTTTTCATTTAATTATGGGTATCCAGTTCATCAACATTTCTTGCTACCACGTCTAAATTAGTCACTGTCCAATCCATCTAGTTTTAAGGTTATCGATCTTGTTGGATAATTTTTTTGTTAGTATTCTGTATTTTTTTTCTACTTCTTTTGAATGGTTTTCATTAGAAAGAAGTTTATTTTGATTGGCCAGTTGACTTACTTGCTTTGGATAAAATTTTCTGTATTTTGCTTTTATATTTTTTTGCCAAGTATGAATGAGGTTCAAGCATGCCAATCGATCCGAACTAACCTAAACATTTCATGATAGGGTTATAATTCGGGATAGTTTAGTTTTTGATCAAATGCTTTCCCATTGTTACCGACATAAGGTTTGTAAAAGTTGTCCTCTTTTGGGTGTTTACCAGGTGCCACTGGATTATCTGTTGGAGAAGTGGATTTTCTCATGAAAATAGAGAGGAATCTACCATTTGGTGATCATGGTAAAGATTGGAGAAAACCAAAATGCAATCAGTAATATGGTGGATTGTAGAGACGCCATGCCTTGTAATAATGATGGAGTGAATGAACATATGGTTGATATTGTGGATGAAACGGCACGTGGTAGAGATGGTGGAATAGTGAATACCTCTAAAAGGGCTGTTGTTGGATTTGAAGGAGATGCAGAATTTGAACCACGCAATGGCATTGAGTTTGAGTCGCACGAGGCAGCATATGCATTTTATCAGGAATATGCCAAGTCCATGGGATTTACCACCTCAATTAAAAACAGTAGGCGTTCAAAGAAATCTAAGGAATTTATTGATGCTAAATTTGCATGTTCCAGATATGGAGTCACCCCTGAATCGGATGTTGGTAGCAGTAGAAGATCAAGTGTGAAAAAAACAGACTGCAAAGCCAGTATGCATGTGAAAAGAAGGCCGGATGGGAAGTGGATTATTCATGAATTTATAAAGGAGCATAATCATGAACTTTTACCAGCCCTTGCTTACCACTTTCGGATCTATCGGAATGTGAAATTGGCTGAAAAGAATAACATTGACATTCTAAATGCTGTTAGTGAACGGACAAGAAAGATGTATGTTGAGATGTCTAGACAGTCCGGTGGATACCAAAATGTAAGCTTCCTTCAGAATGACGTAAAAAATCAGTTTGATAAGGGCAGACACTTGGTTGTGGATGAGGGGGATGCCCAACTTATGCTGGAATATTTTAAGCGTATCAAGAAGGAGAACCCTAACTTCTTCTATGCAATAGATTTAAATGAGGAGCAACGCTTGAGAAATTTGTTCTGGGTTGATGCTAAAAGCAGGAATGATTATGCAAGTTTCAATGACGTGGTTTCTTTTGATACCACATATGTGAAATTCAATGAGAAGTTACCATTTGCACCATTTATTGGGGTTAACCATCACTTCCAGACAATGTTACTTGGATGTGCATTGCTTGCAGATGAAACTAAGCCCACATTAGTTTGGCTAATGAAGACATGGCTTAGAGCAATGGGTGGACACGCTCCCAAAGTTATAATTACTGACCAAGACAAAGAATTGAAGGCTGCAGTCGGAGAGGTCTTCCCAAATGCACACCATTGCTTTGCTCTTTGGCATATTTTAGAAAAGATTCCCAAATCTCTTGCACATGTAATTGGGCCACATGAGAGCTTTTTGCCTGAATTCAACAGATGCGTTTTCAAATCTTGGACGGACGAAGAGTTTGATATGCAATGGTGGAAAATGATAGCTCAATTTGAACTCCAAGATGATGAGTGGGTTCAATCATTGTATGAAGACCGCAAAAAATGGGTACCTACTTTCATGGATAATGTTTTTCTTGCTGGAATGTCTGCAAGTCAGCGTTCTGAAAGTATGAACTCCTTCTTTGATAAATACATCCATAAGAAAATTACTTTGAAAGAATTTGTGAAACAGTATGGAGCTATTCTGCAAAATAGATATGAAGAGGAAGCTATAGCTGATTTTGATACCTGGCAGAAACAGCCAGCACTAAAATCTCCATCACCATGGGAAAAGCAAATGTCTATTGTTTATACACATGCAATATTCAGAAAATTCCAAGTTGAAGTGTTGGGTGTAGTTGGCTGCCATCCCAAAAGGGAAAATGAAAATCAAGGAACTGTACCATTTAGAGTTCAAGACTGTGAAAAGGATGAAAATTTTATGGTAATATGGAATGAAGAAAAGTCGGAGGTTTCTTGTAGCTGTCGCTTGTTTGAATACAAAGGTTTTCTTTGTCGGCATGCAATGATTGTTCTCCAAATGTGTGGTCGCACAAGTATCCCTTCTCGTTATATATTGAAGAGGTGGACTAAGGATGCTAAGAGTGGCCAATCGACAGCCGAAGGAACAGAACAAGTGCAAACAAGGGTTCATCGATACAATGATTTGTGCAAACAAGCTATTGAATTGAGTGAGGAAGGATCACTGTCTGAAGAGAGTTATAACATTGCTTTTCGTGTATTGGTTGAAGCTTTGAAAAATTGTGTCAATGTTAACAACTCTTGTATCAGTGCCATAGAATCTACTGGCAATGTTCAAGGTCTTCGTGAAGCAGAAGAAGAAATTCAAGGGAGTATCGCTTCAAAATCAAGTAAGAAAAAGAACACAAACAGGAAACGGAAGGTTAGTTCTGAAACTGGAAAGTTGATTGATGTGTATGTTTCTAATGTTGTAACTTTTGCCACTTGTCCCAAGCTAAAAATGCAATCATTCAAGAAAGGGATTTTATGTTTCAGGGGCAATCAGATCCAGCTCTCATGTTTGTTGATACCCAAGACAGCTTGCAGCAAATGGTTTGTCCTAGCTTAATTCTTTTTTCTTGATGGATTTTATAGCTTCTTTCTGGTTGCATTGCAAGTTGGAATGTGAAAATGATTGCTCTAATATTATTCATTGCATGTTGTACACTTCATCTATTATCTTTTTAATAAAGAAGTCATGGCTTCATTCTAGTTGTGTTGTAATGTATATATTCTATAGCATGATGCATTGGGCTATGAAAATGATTATTTAATATTATCATTGCATGTTGTAAACTTCATCTACTTTCTTTTGGTAAAGGACTTACTATAACTTATGGACTCTGATGTTAAGGGGTAGGTAGTCATTAACTTTGAACTATTGAAAATTTTACTGAAAAATGAATTATTGAATGTGATTCTGCATCTTTCTTTCATGTAGTTTGGTGTTGATTGTCATAACAAGTTAAGTTGGCTTTGGGGCATTTTGGCTTTATCTGTGTAGGAGAACCTGAACTCAGACGGGATAACTCTTAATGGCTACTATGGTGCCCAGCAAAATGTGCAAGGACTGGTATTTCATATTTACTAATTTGAAAACATATGAAGATTTATAGAACTGTTGTAGTTTTAGCACTGATTTTAAATGGATTAATTACAGGTACAGTTAAACTTGATGGAGCCACCTCATGATGGTTATTATGTTAATCAGCAAAGCATACAGGGTCTGGTAAGTTTGCTGGCCTTACAACCATAATAACCAGTTAGATGAAAAATACATTAGCCGACCCAACCAAACAGTGCTCCTTCAGAGATGAAATCATTACCGGACTTGATATGAGAAGTTAACATCCTGCACTTGCTCTAATCCGAATCCAGCCACTCTAGCTCAACTGTCCGAAATTGATCTAGCATGCCCCAGATAAGCTAAACAACAAAATGATCTAAGCTTATTGACCTGAAGCGCCTGATTTGAACTGTTAATGACTGTGGCTATTGGCTAGTTATAAGTAGTTATCCTTAAGTATTGTTTGGGTTGCATTTGTAGGGACAGTTGAACTCTATGGCACCCAGCCATGACAGTTATTTTGGCACTCAACAAAGCATGCATGGGATGGTATGAAATTTTGTTATGCCATTTTTGTCAATAACTTTGTTTATATTAAAATGGTTATGACAATAATTTTTTCTATGCTTTCTCATGTAGGGACATTTGGATTATCGGCCTTCAGCTAGCTTCACTTATGCTTTGCAGGTTAGTTTTGTAAACCTTTGTTGGACAAAATTGTTGAGATAGCTTCTTTTGATGCATATTTGTTTCCCCTATTACAGGACGAGCCCCAATTGAGATCAACACAATTGCATGGTGGTGTTTCAAGACATCCATGATGGAGAGACACCATGAACTGCCTCTTGGTACGTTTGACAATAGAGTCGGGAGCTGTATATAGTAAAGGAAAAGTGAATCCAAGATACATTATATCTTTGTTATTCACTTCTGCTAATTTCATTGAACTCTAAACTAAAATATCAGTCATCCCACAGTTTTCTATGAAACATTGTGAG
This sequence comes from Hibiscus tridactylites, assembly GCA_958450335.1. Taxonomy (NCBI): domain Eukaryota; kingdom Viridiplantae; phylum Streptophyta; class Magnoliopsida; order Malvales; family Malvaceae; genus Hibiscus; species Hibiscus tridactylites. The sequence goes on along the minus strand of OY288292.1, from coordinate 11,009,803 downwards.
CTGAAACTTGGGCAACTCTTGTCTTTGCTGATTCTGATATGCCACTGGCCAAAAGTTCTGGAGAAATAAAGCACAACTTGCTTTTTTTTGTATATCACTTTGAGCAGCAGTTGGAGGCGGAGCATGCCGGGTCCTTTTCCTTAACCTCTTTCATTCAGGCAGAAGAGGTTCCAAGATTGTATCACAAATGGAAAACCCAGATGAGGATGCTATTTTTAGATTTTGACTTCTGAAGTTTGATGCCTATAAATCTGTATGATGTTCATTGTTGTATGCACCTTGTTTACCCCTGCTCCTTTCCTTAAGGGGACCGTAATGTTTTATGTATTTATGGGAGGAATCTTTGAATAAATGCCTATAGTTCCTTGATTAACGAAACAAAGCATACAGTGGGGGATGGGTGAGAGGACGGACCCAGCCGTTAGCAAAACAAAGAAAAACCCTAGCCCTATTTCCTGTACAAGCATTGCTGGAGCCTGGAGAGCAACACTTAAGTGAGAAAACCAGAGAACCTCCAAAACATGTAGCCACAGACATTGTGGATCTTGCTCTTTTAGGCCCCCAATTTCTGACCAAACTCGACCGAGAAACTAGGGGAGAACTGACAGTCAAGGGAGAAAAGAAATAAAAAAAGTTAAATTTGATTTGATCCGTAAAATTAGATTTTCAGTTTTTGAATTAACTCAATTAGTTTTTCAGTTTTTAAAATTCGAGTCGAGTTGAATATTAAAAAAATATATATTTGGTTTTATTTAACTCAGAAAATTTTTAAAATAATTTTTAATAACAAAATAAGACTTATTAAATGAAAATTATTTGATTTGATTTGATTCATCGTGACTTGATAAATACGAGACGTTAAACGCCTAAACAAACGTATATTATCGTGTTTTTGGGGGGAGCATTGATCTCTGTTTTGATTAGAGCCATATTTTGGTTTTTGTTGTTTTCCTTCGGCGTTGGTTTTTAATGGTCTCTTGCAACGGTTCTCTTTTAAATTTCAATGGGTATACATTCAAATTCAAATTTATATAAAATAAGATAATATATAAATTTTTAATCATTTAATCAACTAATGGACCTCTGTAATGATTTTTTTTGTATTCCTTTCATTTAATTAGTAAGATCTTCGGTATATATATATATATTGACAAATAATACTTATAATCTAATTTAGAGAAGAGAGAATATGAGACTCTAGAGAAAGGAAAAAGTCATTTTTAGTGGATCTAAAATTCAAAAGCTAAAGAAATACGAGGGAACAAAGATGACTAACTTCGCTAATCGACCAAATGTACTTATTCATATTAAATTAATAAATGTGGTATTTAATGGGGTAAACTACACCACATACCACTCAACTATGGCCTCTGAGTCGAAAATACCATCGAACTTTAAAATTGTTTAAAATTCACTGAACTTTAATATGTGAGTCGAAAATGTCACTCCGCCGTTAACCGTTGACTCTCCCGTTAAGTAAAAACAACGTTTTAGTGCTGCTGTTTTGAAGCCTAATTTAGCCCAAAACGGCGTCGTTTTGCTGGAGGGGAAAAATTTTAGAACCGTGCACTTGAGGAGTTTTGACCTCAAAACCTTTAGGAGAAAGATTTAAGCCTTAACCACTAAACCAACATAACATTATATAGTATTTTACCACAAATATTATATATCTCAAACGACTTAGATTAATTCAAATTATTTGGTTCAACCAAATTATTTTATAAAAATAATTTTATAAATAATATAAAATATATTATTTTTACATATATTAATAAAAATATATTATTTTTTAAAAACAAAAATATTCATAAAACAATATATTTATATTATAAATAATATATAAAAACTATAAACCCTAAACCTCAAATCATAAAGTTTAGGATTTGAGGTTTAAGCTTTGTAGTTTAAGGTTTAAGATTTAGAGTTTAGAGTTTTTATATAATATTTATAATATAAATATATAGTTTTTATGAATATTTTGGGGTTTTTAAATAATATATTTTAATATATACAAATAATATATTTTAATATTATTTATTTCATAATAATTTGAATTAATCTAAAATAGTTTGAGATATATAATATTTGTGGTAAAATATTATATAATATTATGTTGGTTTAGTGGTTAAGCTTAACTGTTTTTCCTAAAGGCCCTAGGTTCAAAACTCCTCAAGCCCATGGTTTTAATATTTTTTCCTCGAGCAAAACAACGTCGTTTTGGGATAAATTAGGCTTCAAAACAATCACACCAAAACGACTTTATTTTGACTTAACAGGGGAGTTAACGGCGGAGTGATAGTTTTGAACAATTTTAAAGTTCTATAGAATTTTCACTCAGGACCATAGTTGAGTGGTATGTGGTGTAGTTTATCCTATTTAATGAGACAACCCATTTAAAAAAGTTGTAAATGATGACGGTATAAAAATTCATAAAAATTAAAAAAAGACTAGTTTAATATTTATTCAGGGAGAAAATAATTATATATTTCCTATCATAAAATTGAAATTCGATCATGTGTCGTGAACAGGAAGACAGCACCAAGTATTTTGAGATGCCTAGCTGAGATGTTTGAATAATAAAATATATTACTTGTTCATTGAAGTTTCTAGATGCACTTTGTTGGTTGAAGTTTGAAATGTTTTAAAATGTAATAATATTTTTATCAATATTCATTTCTTATAATTTAATTAATGTAGATAAATAACTTTTCAAGGAAAATTATTTAGGATTGAATCTAAAATTAATTAATTATGTTTTTTTTTGATGATTAAGTACTTATTGTTTATCACTGTATCACATATGTTTAATTAATATATAAACACATTTTTCAATTAAACTATAACTCGAACCATATGAATTACAAAAAAAAAATCTACCACGTACGTCAAACACCGCTGAACACTATTAACGCTGAATACCATTAATTTGATTAATAAAAATTAAAAATCTTAAGGATTCAACATACAATTAATAATTATTTAAAATAAATTTTTCATTAAATTATATATATATATTATATTTTTTATTTTTTTCAAATAATTGGATCAAATATCAACCACAGTCAATCCTTAAATTAAAAAAACTCTAAATTTTTTCCTTTGCTATTCCATCATTAAGGTGTTTAACAAAAATGTTATTAATTGTATGTATATATGTAACTCGTCTTCTTCAAAAAATAATTGAACGAGTTCAGTTTGATAGAGAACATCTTCTTTGTCTGAATCCATGTTTTTGCTTCTTCTTTTTTTAGTCAGAATCCATGTTTTTGCTCTTCACCTATAACATGAAAAAGGCAATAGTTAACTGTAAATGCCAAGAAAAAACCCATTTTTTGAATGAAAATATTTCACCATTTTTGCTGGTGCAGTTTTTTAATCATCTTAATGATCTCATTGGTGTTGTTGTTATTGGAGTACCCGAGGAATAGCATGGTTGAACACGAACCCTAAATTTAAAAATATAATATACATGAAAAATAATTTAATTAAAATTTTATTAAATAATTATTAATTGTAGGTTGAGTTCTTGAGATTTATAATCTTTATTAATTAATTTAACGGTATTTAACGGTATTAGTATTAGTGGTGTTCAACGATATTCGACGCACATAGTAGAGTGATCCAAAAAAATATGATTTTTTAAAGAAAAGCAAACCTTATTAGAGAAATAGAGAAAGAGAAGGAACCAGGATGTTTCCTATTTCCACATACTATAAGGTTTTAATCCATGTTTGAAGACCAACGAACAAGGCAAAAGTAATCAATGTCCACCAATCCACTTAATCAAAGTCAACTAATGGTTTTGGTCCCTTCATTATGTTCAAACTTAAATAAGATTTTATGTATTGATTTGACATAACTTAATTCTTCATTTTATAATATAATTAGTTCAAATAATTAATACTGATAATTATCTCGGTTAAAATATTATTGTAGTTCTTAAAATTAATAATTTTAGTAAAAATCATATCAATAGTGTAACGACCCGAATTATGAAATCTGTATGTCAGTTTAAGCTGATGAGAGTAGCAATCGATCGGATGAAATCAAGAGGGGGTGAATTGGATTTTTAAAGACTAGTGGACACTAATTGCAAAGGTAGAAATTGCAAGGTGATTTAGAGTGATTCAACTCCCTTAATGGAGTCTACATCCACTACCTTAATGACCATACTAAGGATTTTCCACAAATCTACTAATTTGCCTTTCCTTTAAGGATAATGAGTAACCTTACACAATTCAATAGACTTATACCCAAAGTCTATTGAATCCTTTCCCCAAAACAAATACAAAGAAGCAAACTAGGAAATCCTCACAAGGAAGGTGTTTGCAAAGTTTAAGCTCTCTCACACACCCAAAAAAACACTAGGAAATTTAATCACAACGAAGAACCACACTAGTGTTTACAGGAAAAATGGAAAATTGAGTACAAGTTGAAATTTGATTGCTTGGAAATTAGGATATGCTTTCTTGTTTCTTCATTACTTTTTGGAGACCCCTTTCATATGCTCTTGATCTTTTCTAACCGTTGGGAGACTTTGGAGCCGTTGGAAGCCATTAAAACTAAGCATTAAATGCTCACCTGCACAGAGGTTTCGAAACCTTAAGAAGGGATTTGTAAAACTAGCCGTTATAGGGAATGAAGGTTTCGAAACCTTTGCTAAAGTTTCAAAAATAGTGGCATTCTGCCCATAAATGTTTCGAAACATTCTTCAAGGTTTCGAAACTTTTCTTTAAAAACTCAAGTTTCGACCATTTGTTGACTTTTAAAAGATACATTCGGTATAGGTACAAAGTCAAACATTTTTAAAACATTTTGACAAGATTGAATCGATTTTTTGACAAATTTATTTCGTGAACTTTACTTTACAAATTTTTACACATTAGTCCTTGAAAATTAAATTTAAGTTATATCAAAATCAAAATAAGTCTAACAATCTCCCTTTTTTGATATAACAAAACCTTTTGTAAAAATTTGTTTTTTAAAAAATTTGTCAAACTTACAAATCTCCCACTTAAGCTCCCCTTAATAAATGTCTTTGTAAAATCTATGAGAATTAAATTTGAAGACATTTGTTAAGAAATTTGATTTTTTTTTTGTTTTATTCTAATTTTCTCCCCCTTTTTGTTATAGCAAAAAGGATAAATAAGCTACAAAAAGAACAAACGTCAATAGAGCAATAAGGCATTATCCAAAAAGCAATAACAAGATAAACCATAATGTTCATAGCAAACATCCATTATAAAATCCAATAAAAATTCATAGGCAAAAGATATCCAACAAAGAACATAACAAAAGTCTAAAACATAAACCAAAGCCTAAATCAAAATAAGTCCAGAAGTACCATAATAATACCATAAAGTCATACTAGAATGCATAAAAGACTGAACCTCCGGTTCATCATGAGGCGATGAAGGAGGGAAAAGATGTCCACGAACAAGATGCATATCGTGCTCAAGAGATGTCACACGTCCGTCCAAGCCACGAAGCAACCCGGTAGTCTCATGAGAACTACGAAGATAGGCATCTATGTTGTCAAAAGGAGTGACCATGGCCGCAAACATGGACTCCATAGTCATAGGAGACGGTGCATCCTCATCTACTGGAGTCTCGAAAGCCTCCAAGTCGACCTCTTCTACTCCTCCTCAGTGAACCCAATCGTTAACTCCAAGATACCATTGAGATTTGTGGCAAGATTTGATATCAATCTTGCTCTTGTTCTTCACTTGAGGATCAAGAGAGGTATCAATGTTGAGATTTCTAAAGATGTGGCTAAGCACACATCCAAAGGAAAGAGAAAAAGTGGTGGGGTTGAATATGACTTTTACGAGGTTGAGGAAAATGATGGTAGCGATATCGGGTTGAGACCTATCACGATATTGGCGAAACCACCAATAATCAATGACCGTCATAGAAGCAGCTTTTCCGCTGGAAGAACGAAAAAACCAAGTAGTGAGAAGGTGAAAGAGACGTTCCTCGAGAGGAATATGAGTGAGGGCGACCATCCGAAAATGTAGGAATATTATGAGGCCTATACTCATTGGATTTTCCACCAAGGGGGACACCTAAATGTTTGGCAATAGATTGAGGTGTCAACTTAAACTCGGTACCCATGAGAAAAGATCGAATACCAATAATAGGGTTAGTGCCATTAGGAGACCGAATAAATTCGGCATTGGCATGAAAAGCACAAACTAACCTACGATGTGTATAAGGTGGAATACTCAAGTAGTCAAGCCATTCCCATTCAGTGAATAATTCAAAAAGATCAAAGTTATGCTCGGGAGACATAAGAAAGGCTAAGTCTATGGTTCGCTCGACTCTAACTTCTTTGGATTCATAGATACTAAGGTATCTATAACGGTGAACACCATCTCTAAAACAAAGATCCTCAAATTGAGGATTAGGATTATAAATATGGACGAGTTGATTAGAACCAGAATGCTGACCTCTTTCAACATGAGTATGTTTGGCTCTAGGAGGCATGGTTCTAGGAGGCATGATTAAGGCAAAAAATGAGTTTTGGCTTGAAAGTTTTTGGTTGGAGAATTTTATCAAACACTTTGTGGGTAAGACTTTAAACAAAATTTAGAAAAGGGTTTCAGATGGATTGGGTGATACCTCCTGCAAAAACATAATATATAACATATAAACCATCAACCCAATGTATTATTTTAAGCACACAAATCTTGAATTTTCTTTAAAAAATTCGAAATACCCTATGGAAAGATGATTTTTCAGAATAACCAAAAAATATTTAAAAGAATAATGGGTTTTATGTAAATCATGTTTAAAAGTACGAACAATATAAAACTAACATAATTTTTAATGATTATAAGCATGGAAGACATCATTTTAAATCCTAAAACTTCATCTAATATGTAAAACTAAAGAAAGTGAAAAAAATTAGAAGAATTTACCTCAAAAGATTGGTGAAGATGATGATGAAACCCGAAATCTTGATGAATTTCTCAGAAACCAAGCAAGGATTTGAGGGAAATTTGAGAGGTTTTAGAGATGTGGTCGTTTGAAATAGGAGAAATAAGGGTTAGGTTTTAAAACTTTTGGGGATTTTGGCTTAATACACGACCTTTCCCGATTTGTTTTAATGAAGGTTTCACAACCTTGTTAAAGGTTTTGGAACTTTCAAGCAAAGGTTTCGAAACTCTTTTGAAAAGGTTTTGAAACTATTTTTCCAGTAAGTCCATAAACTGAAATTCCCAGAAGGGTTCGAAACCTTTATGAAGGTTTCGAAACTTTAGGTCAAGAATTGACAAAATGTCAATTTTAAGCCTCTATTTAACCCGAAAATGCATTCTAACACACTTTAATATTATTATAGGCATTAAAGACCTTTTGAACTAAGATCAAGCAAGTATGTCTCTAAAACTATCACTAGCTATAGATAAAGATTTTGAATTTAGAATATTTAAGCTAGAAGTTGAATCCTAAAAGATTTAATTTAGCTAAAAGTGACTAACCTTAACTAAGGTCACTCAAACATGAAAAACAATTAATTTTAATTCAAGATAAGCATGTAAGCACACAAATCATAAAAAACATTGACTCAAACAAATTTTGCTAATTTTAAGGCCAAAAGTCGTAACATTAAGCATATAAGGCCAAGAATAGCAAATCATGCAACAAAAGACTCCCCCTTTTTAATATCACTAAAACAACATATGGGGACCCTCAAACATGCTTTAAACCATATAAACACATATAAAATAACATGATTGAGTAAAGATTGCATGTAAATGAAAATATTACCACTTGAACCAAGATAGGTTGATTAGGCCTCATCCTCTTCAAGTATCCTTCCTTCTAGTGTGTCTAGAGCTTTCAAATTTCTTCATTTTACTCACCATGGCTCCAACACACCTACAATAGGGAACTATGCATGTTTTGGTACCCAAATTATTTTGTGTCCATAAGAGTTAGTTTCTAATATTCTAGTCCCTTTTGATATCCATTTAGATAAAAGATCATATTCTTTGTTAGCAATGAGTCCTTTAGGAACCCAAATGCTTTTGACTATCTTTCAATTATATGATCTTTGGGGACCTCTATAAATTTTTCCATTGAAGTTCTTTCTAACATAGTTGGGTTTTGAATTTTCACCTTTTTCAAAAAAAATGTCCCAACTTTGTTAAAAGAAGCTTTAAGATCATCAAGTTCCTTTTGATGATCATCATGGACCTTTGAAAGTAAGTTGTGCAAGTCTTAATTTTTCTTTTCAAATTCTTTTATTTTAACTTGCATTTCCTCAACTTTACTTTCAAATTCCTTATTAGATTTGGAAAGAGAGTCATTTTCAATTTTCAAGTTTGAAATGATTTTTCTATTTTTCAAAACCGACTCTTCAAATTCAAAAGCTAATTCATCATATGCCTCTTGCAATTCATCAAAAGAATAGTTAATTGAAGGAGATGAATTAAAGGTTACCATACAGTCATCCTCAAATGCCATGAGACACAAGTTGGCTACTTAATTCTCGTCCTCGTCGGATGATTTATCACCGCTCCAAGTAGCTATATGAGCCTTTTGCTTCTTTTTCTCAAAGCTCTTCTTCTTTAATTGGGGACAATAAAACTTGATATGTCCCATTTTTTTGCACTCATAGCAAATGATGTGATCCTTCGCTTTGAAATCATTCTTAAAGCCCTCTTCTCTTTGGAATCTTCTTCCATTGTTGGACCTCGTGAATCTTTTGAATCTCTTAGCGAACATAGATATCTCTTTATCTTCATCTTATTCACTAGAATCAATTTCTTCTTTTGTTGCTTTGAGAGCAACTCCAAGTTTCTTCTTTTTTTTTCCTTCTTCTTTTCATTCTTCCCTTTGGACATCATCTCATGTATAAGCAAGGAACCAATGAGCTCATCCAACTTGAGAGATTTGAGGTCCTTTGCTTCTATGATAGTCGTCTTATTTGAATCCCATGAGTTGGAAAGAGAGTATATCATCTTTCTTACAAGTTTATCTTCCAAGATCACTTCTTCATAGCCCTTCAAACCATTCACAATTACGGAGAATCGGTCGGACATGGAATTGATATCTTCTTCGGGATCCATCTTGAAGTTCTTGTATTTGAGGTTGAGGAGCCCAATTTTGGTCTCCTTCACTTGGTTGGTTCCTTCATGTGTCACTTCAAGTTTATCCCAAATTTCTTTGGCATTGGAACATGATGACACCCTTCCATATTCTTCCGGGCCAAGAGCATAAAATATGATATGCATTGCCTTGGCATTTGTAGAGAATTTCTTGTTCTCATCATTGCTCCAAGTCTCCATGCCACTAGTTGGTGTGGTATAACCACTCATGATGATCTTCCAAGCTTTAAGATCAAAAGCTTGAATGAATAACTTCATGTGGTTCTTCTAATAAGCATAATTAACTACATTGAAGAAGGGAGGCTTGTTGGTGGGTTGAGAATCTCCCCAAGCTTCAATGGTGGAGGAGGAAGCCATAGATGACCTTGTAGATGATTGCACACTTCTTGGATCTTCTCAAGAGGTTGTAAGACCTTCCAATGGGCCAAGCTCTGATACCAATTGATGAGAGTGACAATCGATCGAATAAAACTAAGAGGAGTGAATTGGATTTTTAAAGATTGGTGAACACTAATTGCAAAGGTAGAAATTGAAAGGTGATTTAGAGTGGTTCAACTCCCTTAATGGAGTCTACATCCACTACCTTAGTGACCACACTAAATATTTTCCACAAATCCACTAATTTGTCTTTCCTTTAAGGATAAAGAGTAACCTTACACAATTCAATAGACTTATACCCCAAAGTCTATTGAATCCTTTCCCCAAAACAAATACAAAGAAGAAAACTAGGAAATCCTCACAAGGAAAGTTTTTGCAAAGTTTAAGCTCTCTCACACACCCAAGAAACACTAGGAAATTAATTACAATGAAGAACCACACTAGTGTTCACAAGAAAGATGGAAAAATTGAGTAAAAGTTGGAATTTGATTGCTTGGAAATTATGATAGGCTTTCTTGTTTCTTCATTATTGTTTGGAGACCCATTTTATATGCTCTTGATCTTTTCTAACCGTTGAGAGACTTTGGAGGGAATTTGGAGCCGTTGGAAGCCATTAAAACCAAGCATTAAATGCTCACCTGCACATAGGTTTCGAAAACTTAAGAAGGGATTTGTAATATAGTCGTTACAGGGAATGGAGGTTTCGAAACCTTTGCTAAGGTTTAAAAAACAATGGCATTCTGTCCAGAAAAGTTTTGAAACCTTCCTCGAGGTTTCGAAACTTTTCTTTAAAAACTCAAGTTTCTACCTATTGTTGACTTTTAAAAGATACACTCGATATAGGTGGAAAGTCAAACATTTTTAAAACATTTTGACAAGATTGAATCAAGTTCTTGACAAATTTATTTTGTGAACTTTACTTTACAAATTTTTACACATTAGTCCTTGAAAATTAAATTTAAGTTATATCAAAATAAGTCTAACACAAGCTGAACTTTGGGCCTTGCGTTTTGGGTCTTTGGGTGCTTGAGAGGACTATAATAGGCCTTCATTTTATTGTTGGATTTAGGTTTTGGATTGGGGAGTGATTGAGAGAATGTTGGAAGGACAAGAAGGTAAATCATTTCATTTTTGAAACAGAGAAGGTTGGCTTCTCTTTAATTTCCTACAGAAAAATGGGTGAATGATCTCATCATTGTTCTCTTGTCTTCTTCCTTCACCTATTTCTCATATCCTAGCTCTCACACCCAAAGAAAGGTTGAATCTTTATCAATTTAAGTGGAAATCTCAGAATTTGAGATGAGGGCAGTGTAATCTCCATCCAAGGATCTACATTTTGAGGTAAGAACCATCAAGATTAGTAGAAGATGAAATGGTGGGTTTTGTGGTAGGGGTTGGTAGATATGAGCTAAGAGAGGATTTAATCTCGTTTTTCCAGCTCTAATAGTAATTTGATGTTATCCTTTTATCTTCTGCAAGTTGTAATTCGAATTTACAATTCTTTGTGTAGTGAGAGAGGTATGAGACTCTTCTAAGGAGCAAGGGAATAAAAAGTCAGAGGTTGAGCAAGAAGTTGTTTTTTCAGCTTTTGAAGGAAAGTTAGTACACTACTAACTCCTTTGTTTCATGCACATCCTAAGAATGATGCTTTGTTGCTTGATTTAATGTGTGTGGTTGTTTTTGGGTGTTGGGTGCTTAAGACCATCTATAATGGTATAAATCAGATTTCATGTTAAAAAAACATAAAAATGGTAGAAAATAACCTTTCATATTGAGTATCTTCGATTTAAAGCTTAGCCATAAGAGTTTAATAGGGTTGGGGGTGAAATTCAAACTCCAAAAAATGAATTCTGGGTTCGAGTACCGATACAGAAAGAACCTGTATCAGTACCTCGTGTTCAAGCAGATGAGCACTTATGATTCTAGAGGGGTGTACCGGTACGGGCTAAAAGTCGTATTGGTACAGGGCTCATAGGCATATCGGTACGGGTCGACCCGTACCGGTACCCGTTGTTGATCGGTGATTATAGTGAGGAAATCATGCATCGGTACACACGTGAGTGTACCGGTACTGAGTGCGTATCAATACTGGAGCTTCGAGTATCGGTATTGGGTGTCCATTGACCCTTTTTTCTTGAGAAGCTCGTATATTGGTACGCAAAGTGCATGTGCCGGTACTCGTTGTACTGTACTGATACACAAGGTTGGGTATCGATACTCACTACGCAAACTGTCCAAAAAGTTTGGTTTTGAGTTCAAAGGGTTGATAATTCAAGGACTATAGTCCAATAAACTTCTAATGTGGTAAAATGAATTTTAAAATCGAAAGTCTGGATTTTACCCCTCTATTCGAGCATAATGTGTAATAACTTGGTAAAACCTTGTGTGACTTATTGTAAAAGCAACCATAAGAGATCCTTGGTGGATCATATGGTGTTATGTGTCAGGTAAGGTCACTTGATTGGTTGGTTGAGTCACCTTGTATGTTGGGAACCGGATACCCAGAGTGTGTGTTGCAACACCACGAGATGTGACACCGAATGTATGTTCCTGAGGCTGTGTGACATCGGGCCTCATTCGAATGATACTCGACAAGAGATTTCGAGTATGAGTGTATGTTCCCCATTTGCATCTCGCCCTTCATCTCATTGTGAGGGCCATCCCTAGGCTTTTAGTTACTCTTCAAGAGACACCGGTAGAGAGGCTTCGTCGGTATGGTGCAAAGGGTTTCCTTGGGTCGGGGCAAGATGGCCCAGTTCAAGCTGATCAATTGCTACATGATACAAAATATATCCTTCGAAAAATGTAACTTGGGTCTGAGGACAAGTTGGCATACATCAATTCCCTTTTGAAGAAGAATGTCCAAGCATGGTAGGAAATGATGGAGTTGGGATGACGTCCCAACCAACCCTCATGGGAAGATTTCCTTGAGGATTTTGAAGGAAAGTATATTCGAGAATCTCATATTAACAGCTTGAAAGATCGATTAAACAATTTGGTTCAAGAGAATTGGTCTGTGTTCGAGTATGAACACGAATTTCTACAGTTGAACAAGTTTACCTCAAAGTTGGTTGTGACCGAGAATTTGATATGCAAAAAGTTTATACGGTGCCTAAAGAAAGAAATTCATATGTGTTTGATTACTGATCTACCCGTGACATTTTTTGAGTTAGCCTCGAGTGCTAAAACACTTGAGTAGGTGGGTGGTATGGCGTATGGCTAGGGTAGTGGTTAGGGAGGTTCGAGCGGGAGGACTCAGAACTTCTCTAATAACTCGCAATCCTATTCCGGGGGAAATAGAGGTCAATGAAATAAAGGTAGATGAGTGTCGAATCAAAATTCAAGATCGAGCGGTAGGTCAAAATCTACTAGCCATAAGAGGCCTTTATCATCTTCATTCATGATGAGTTCTGGAGGTTCTTAGAGAAGTGTGGGCGCACCCATGTGTGATCAGTGTGGATGCAAGCATCATGGTGAATGTTGGGGTACATCTAGAGTTTGTTATGGTTGTGGGTCGCCGAACCACTATGTGAGAGATTGTTCGACAGTTGCTAGAACTACTCTAGTTTAGACTCAGATGACCTCTTATCCAGCTGAAAAGGGTTGGGGATTTGCTAAAAGAGGAGTGAGATACATGTTTGGACAACCGAGTGTGAATACAGTCTAGTCTATCGTAAGGGCACCAACAAGACAATATGTAGTTAAGGGTCAAGAGGACTGTGAGGCTACCGACGTCATCTCAGGTACATATACCTTGTTTTATGTTGCTATTGTTGTCTAGGTAGACTCGGGGTCTACCCATTCTTATATTCGTAGTGAGATATCTCATCAGTGGGGTATTCTTGTCGATGACCTCAAGATAAGAGTTCATGTGACTAGTCTATTGGGATACAATGTTTTAGTGGATAAGGTGTATCGGAGGTGTCCGATCGAGGTTTAGGGTTTAATATTTTCAGCGGATCTAATGTCATTTCTATTCCAAGAGTTTGATTTTATCTCGGGGGATGGATTGGCTGTTTGGACGGAGCCAAGCTAGTTGTAAAAGGTGAGAGAAACCATTGTCTTCCCAATGTTATGTCGGCTTTAGCAGCATATGAGAAGATTCAACAGGGTTACGAGGTCTTCTTGGCTCATGTTATTGATACAAGAGTTGAGATTCCGATGCTTGAGAGCCTTCGAACCGTTAGAGAGTACCCCAATGTGTTTCTAGAGGAATTGCCAGGGTTACCACCTGATCGTGAGTTAGAGTTTCGGATCGAGGTGATGCCAAGAACGACACCGGTGTCTACTACCCCATATTGTATGGCACCGATAGAGTTGAGAGAATTAAAGAATCAGATTCAAGAGTTGTTGGAAAAAGGATTTATCCAACTGAGCATCTCACTTTGGGTTTATCAGTCTTGTTTGTTAAAAAGAACGACAATTCAATGAGGATGTGCATTGATTACGGTCAGCCCAATAAGGTAACGATGAAGAACCGTTATCCTCTTCCAATGATTGATGATTTTTTGACCAGTTGAGAGGCACGCACGTGTTTTCGAAGTTTGACATGAGGTTGAGTTATTACCAGTTAAAGGTGGTGGACGAAGATGTCCAGAAAACCGCATTTAGGATACGATATGACCATTATGAGTTCTTGGTTATACCTTTTGGGCTTACCAATGCACCTTCCACTTTTATAGATACGTTGAACTGGATTTTTCCGTCGTACCAAGATCAGTTTGTGATGGTATTCATAGATGATATTTTGGTTTACTTTAGTTTGGAGGACGAACATGATTAGAACCTTCGTGTTGTCCTTCAGATCTTGAGGGATACACAACTATACGCCAAATTTAGCATGTGTGAATTTTGGCTTTCTAAGGTGGCGTTCTTGGGCCACATTGTTGCGACAGATGGGATCTGTGTTGATCCACAAAAGATTCAGGTAGTAGTGGAGTGGGAACCACCTAAGAATATTTCGGAAGTCCTTAGTTTCCTAGGACTCATCGGATATTACTGTCGTTTTGTTAAGGGTTTTTCTATCATAGTTGCCCCAATGAAAAAGTTGTTGTAGAAAGGATTTATTTTTGTGTGGGATGAGAAAAGACAACAAAGCTTCGAGCATTTGAAGGCTTACCTGACGGAAGCTCTGGTGTTGACGTAACCTGGACCATGAACGGATTACGTGGTTTTCAGCGATGCTTCGTTGAATGGGTTTGGTTGTGTTCTCATGTAAGAGGGTAAGGTAATTACTTACGTCTCAAGACAACTTAAGCCTCATGAACAAAATTACCCTACACATGATTTAGAAATTGCGGTTGTTATCTTCGCATTGAAGATTTTGAGGCACTACCTGTATGGAGAAAAATGTTATATCTATACTGACCATAAGAGTTCAAAGTATCTACTCACCCAGAAAGAGTGGAATTTAAGACAAAGAATATGGATTGAGCTACTTAAGGATTATGATTGTATCATAGAGTATTATCCTGGAAAAGCTAATGTTGTGGCTAACGTTTTGAGCCGGAAGTCTATGTCAAACTTGAGAGTAATGTTTGCGTGCTTGAGGATGACTGAGGATGACATATTATTAGCGGAGCTTCGTGTAGAGCCTACCTTGGTGCAGAAGATAAAGAGAACACAAGTGTTGGCCAAAGAGTTAGTGGCAACGATAGAGATGGTTCAACGAGGTGAGACATCTAGTTTTAAGGTACGAGATGGTGGGATCTTGTACTTCAGAGGCTGGTTGTGTGTTCCAGCCTTAGAGGATTTGTGAGATCGAATTATCTTGGAGGATCATCGTAATCCGTTTGCTATACATCCAGACAACAATAAGATGTACCAAGATCTTCATCTTTATTATTGGTGGCCGAGTATGAAAATAGACGTGTCAAAGTTCATGACCAGATGCTTAGCTTGTCAGCAAGTTAAAACTGAACATCAAGTTCCTTCGGGCTTGCTTTAGCCTATTCAGATTCTACAGTGGAAGTGGGATCGCGTGACCATGAATTTTGTGATGGGATTGCCATTAGCCTAAAGGAAGCATGATGCCATTTGGGTGATTTTGGATTGTTTGACCAAGACTGCTCATTTCTTGCCATTACGTATGGATTTCACCCTTGAGAGGTTGGCAATGGTGTACATCCAAGAGATTGTGTGGTTGCATGGAGTGCCACCGTCGATTATTTCGGATAGAGATCCTCGATTCACATCAAGACTGGAAGAAAAATTCATGAAGCATAGAACACCAAATTACATTTCAGCACCGCTTTTCATCCTTAGACTGATGGTCAGTCTAAGCGAGTTATTTAGATTTTGGAATACATGCTCTGCTGTTATATCATTGATTTCAAGGGTATTTGGGAGGAACATTTCCCATTAGTTGAATTTTCCTATAACAACAGCTTCCAATCAAGCATTAAGATGGTTGCTTTCGAAGCCTTGTATGGGCGCAAGTGTAGAACACCGTTGTGTTGGATAGAGCTCAACAAGAGGAAGATTGTGGGATCAGACTTGACTAAGCAAACTGAGGAGAAGGTACAAATTATCAAAGAAAGATTGCAAGCGGCTTTTGATCATCAGAAGGCTTATACGAACCATAAGCGTAAGCACATCGAGTATGAGGTTGGTGACAAAGTGTTTCTCAATGTGTCACCATGGAAGAGAATAATCTGTTTTGAATGGAAGGTGTTGCGTGTAAAAGAGTCTATCGCAATTGTAGTGCAAGTGTACACGATGCAAGTAGTAAAGTGATACGAAGTATCGGATATTGTCTCCACAGGGACTGGGCTAATAGCTTCACCTTGAATCACTGCACGAAAGTAAAGAGAATATTTGAGAAAGTTGTCATGAGAATAATAAAGAAAACGTAAATAAAAGAGTAGAGAAATCAAGATAGAGAGAATGGGTTGGTATTGAATTGCTCAGTAGTGGAGGTATTGCTAAGTCTAGGAAATCCAGTTCTATCGTCGTTCCCGTCGCGGCAGCACCTGTCGCGGCAGTAGTCCGTTGTTTGTCGCGGCAGCGAACACTCAACTCAGTACTTCAAGTTTGGCAAGAATCCCTGATGTGCCTTGGCCTATCCCTAGGTCCAAGTCTGTCGATGAACACGTCTTTGATGATACCTCCCGGCGTGAATCAAAGGATGAACACCGATGTTGTTGAATTCTTCTTTAGCCACTTAACCTCGTCCTATCCCTAGGTCCGAGATAGTTCAACTATAAACTAGAGAACTCGCACTTATTCCTTTCGTATACTTAACTCTCCCGATATTAAGTAAATAGATAACCTCGCAATGCTCTCCCGATGCTCTTACAAGATGTTAATAACCAGAATAAGAGAACTTGAAGTTTATTTTATTGAACTGAAAATTCCTAAAACAAAAGCAACCCTTGCAACTACTTTACAAAACAACCCGTGGCCCTAAGGGGAATTTAGAACATGATGAGGGAAGGAAAACGACTAGGGTTTTGGGAAGAAAGCTAGAGAATAGGTTATCTTCTCCCTAGGTCGAAATACATGCCCTTATATAGGCTTTGGGTCCAAGTTTTCTAAAATAGCAAGAATACAAATTTAAATTAAAGTACAACTCTAATAAAGACTAAATCTTCAGAGAATCTAACTTTAAGTCGTCCTCCTTCTTGCTTGGGATTTTCTCTCCTTGAACCTTGGGCTTGACATTCCTTTCGATCTGGGGCTTGAAAAAATATAGTGGTTTTACACGACAGACGGGCTGGATTTTCTCTATCTGTCGAGGTCCACTTTGCTTATTCTCCTCAAAACTGCTGTCATCCTCTGCTCTCACGGCGGCAACCATGGCAGCATCGTCCTCGTTGACTGCTCATCCAGTTCCAGCTCTTCTGCTTCATTGCCTAGCGCCTGCCCTTTCTGTCTGCTACAGCAGCAACCTGCAAAAGCAACCAATTTTAGTAGAAACTGTGCCATTTAATATATATGTGATGTTTAACTGTAAACTAACCTAAATGCAATGAATTATTCTTGAATGCAACATAAATATGGGTTAAATAGGGGGTAAATAATAGAACTTTTACACACTCAACACACCCCAAACTCAAGTTTTTGCTTGCCCTCAAGCAATTAAGACCTAAAAGAAAAATGAAATATTTTTGTTTTGGCTCAAAACAGTGAACTTTCCCTTACCCTTCATTTGTTCCCTGTGGCGGCAGCACCCTGTCGGATAATCTAGGATCTGTCCGGAGTCTCACTATAGTCCTCGTGCAGTGTGTGCATGCTTGTGAACAGTTATATGCCAAGACTCTCTTAAATTCACTAGAATATTTTAGCCCTTAACTCGAATTTTTATGCCAAAGTTTATTTTTTGACGACATTTTTTTATGCTCCTTTGATTTTTTGTTTTGACTCGATTTCACTATTTTTAAGCTACAGTTTCAATAGAGCCAGTTTTGGGCACCTCTAGCTAACTTCCTAGAGCCAGTTTCGGGCACCTCTAGGGCTGTTGAGTCTCTTTTGCTAAACTTCTTTCTTAGAGCCAGTGTTAGGCACCTCTAGGGGTTATCCAAGTGCTAGGCTTCCTATTCTAGTTGACTAAAAGAGTTCTAAGCAATATAACAGTCACAATGGTGTTTTAGTTTTCAGAACTATAGAAAGGCTCTAAACTTTTCCTAAAAACTATCCTAAAGGCACTGCCACGACAGAGCTGTCACGGCAGGTAAGTTTAGTTCACAGACTTAAGCCAAAATTTTTCAACATTTTCATTTTTTTTCAAAAATAAACTAAGTAAAAGACACAAATTTTAAAACTAAAATGGACTCCATTAATGGAGGGATGCCACCCCCAAACTCGAGTGTTGCATTGCCCTCAATGCAAATGACATGAAAAAAATAGAAGCAGTGCATCACAAAATATATAAGCAGACAACAAAATAAGATAAGAAACTTAAATTTAAGTGTTGTCGTCGCTGCTGCTGCTGAGTCTGATCTGGCGGCGGGCACGAGCTTTCGGAGCTGGCTGGGGAATGGGGGAGGCAGATATGTTCTTTGCTTTGGCCTCCCGTGGTGGTTGGATCCTGGTTGGGGAGATATGAGGTGGTTGCTCCACAACCTGGATTTCAGAGCTGCTGCTGCTGTCCTCACCGCTGCTGCTATCACTGCCGCTGCCGCTGGCTCTTGGCATATTGTTTTTATCCACCATTCGCTTCTGCCTCTTCACCGGCGAGAACTCCTTTGAAAGATTCCTCTTAATAGAGGGTTCATTGTCACTGGAGGCCCAAACGGAGGAGGACGAGAATCCGTCAATAAAGGCATCAAGCTCCTCCGATGCCATTCTACGTTTCGTACCACGGGCAGATGGCTCATCACGGTTGCTGCCGGCGACTGTCGGGGCAGGTGTTGGTGTTGAGGCGACAGAGGGTGTCCGTGAGGTGGCAGCAGGTGTAGGAGTGTGGGCAGGGGTAGGTACAGTAAAATAATGTGTAGGAAATGTAGGGAAGACAACATCAGGGAAATTTAAAGAATTATGGATAAAGTTTACCGTAGAGGCAGTAAAATCCCTGATGAAGGTCATCAGACCAAGTTGTCGTTCCTCCATCTTCTGAATGGCAGCTAAGATTTGGGAGGATGAGTCTGTCGGGGCTGCTGCTGCGGTAGTTGGTTCAGTTTCCGGCGGCTCTATCGTGTCTGCTGTTGTGGCAGCTAGATCGAATGACGATAGAGGAGTGGCAGTGGTCAGCTCCATAAGGCTGAGGATTTTCTTTTCATTCCAACCTTTCCCTTGGACTCGTAGATCAGTGGGCACTTCTGGTACATCATGGCCACGACAGAGTGAGGTGATGAGGTATGGGAGGTAAAGCGGACCCGTCGGTCTGTGTGCGCACTCCAAGATGCTCTCACGGATATAGCTACCCACGTTAATGGGCATTTCATGTAAAATGGAGTGAATTAATGCTAACCTTGGCTGGTCGACCGTGGTGTTGTGGGACGACAGCATGATACGCTTTTTTATAAACGCATTCCATAATTTCGCTCCGGCAGCAGTTGAGTCCTCTTTACTGTCCGTGGGTTCTTTCGGCTGGTGTTCCATTGAGTCCCCTCATCTGTCAGCTCTGCCATGACAGCGTCATAGGCAGCAGGGTCCAATGTGTTGAGGAACTGTTGGTGAGCGTCGTCGTTGCTGCCGATGTAGAATCCATACAATGTGTTAATGTACTCAGCTTCGAACATCATTTCTTTTCCTCGTACAATCACCACTGTCGCCGTCCTGCTGCTAATGGCAGCATAAAATTCTCGTACCAACGAGACATTCATTTCTTCAGGCTACTCAGCAAAAGTCTGCCACTGTAGAGCTCGAACATTCCGGGCTATGAACGACTTTAGGCCCAGATTTTCCTCCTTCGATGTGTAAATGAATCCTCTCTCTTCCCACATATCTCTGATCGTGAAGGAGCGTGGGGTGGTTGCTGTCGGTGTGGAGCTGGACGCAGCATTCCTTCGGGTTTTCCTGGGAGACATTGTTGCAAGGGTTGTGGAAATAAAAATGAAAGCAAGTAAAATCTAGAGGGAGCATGTAAAAAGAGTAGAAGTGAGTGAAAATGAAAAATGAAACGGGGTTATATAGAGAAGGATTGCTGCCCGTTGAAGCTGTAACGGCAGGCACGAATAACGGGGCCAGCTGTTATACGTTAGCGTGTCTGACGCGTCTGTCACGCGTTTCCGTGTCTGTTGCGCATCTGTGACGTGTTTCCGTGTCTGTCGTGACAGCGTGTTGACAACCTGTATTTTCCGCGTCTGTCGCGGCAGCTATAACGACGAGCTTCAAAAATATGGGCTTTGTTGGGCTGGTGGATGGATGATGGGCTGAGTTCACTTCTCCTGTTTTTCTTGACTCCTTTATTTCCTAAAAAAAGAAAAATAAAAACATTATTCAAATAAAATAAATCTTATTTCCTAATAAATAATAAGTAATAAGAAAACTAAAACTAAAAATTAGGTTAAATTAGGAGTGCCATGTGGGGCATCTCCTAAGGTAACCACTTCATGTATTCCTGGGGCTTCAGTCCCCTGATAATGCTTCAAGCGCTGTCCGTTAACTTTGAATTGGTGCCCATCCTTTAATGATCGGATTGTGATGGCACCATGGGGAAAAACCTGTACGACTTGGAACGTGCCAGACCATCTAGATTTCAGCTTCCCTGAGAAGAGTTTCAATCTAGAATTGAACAACAATACAAGCTGCCCTGGGTAGAACTTTCGTGGCATCAACTTCTTGTCATGCCATTTTTTAGTTTTATCCTTGTAGATTCTTGCATTGTCATAGGCCATTGTCCGGATTTCTTCGATTTCGTTCAGATCCAATAGCCTTTTCTGCCCTACCTTGTCCAAGTCCATATTTACTGCCTTGATTGCCCAGTATGCTCTGTTCTCGATCTCGACAGGTAGATGACATGTTTTCCCATAAATCAATCAGTATGGAGACATTTCCAATGGAGTTTTAAAAGTTGTCCTATAAGCCCATAATGCATCATTAAGGAGTAAAGACCAATCTTTCCTAGTTGGCTTGACCATCTTCTCAAGAATGTTCTTAACCTCCCTGTTGGATATTTCAGCTTGTCCATTGGTCTGTGGGTGATATGCTGTCGCGATCCGATGCGTCCTACCATACTTCTTCAAGGCATCAGTAATAACCCTGTTGTCGAAATGTCTCCCTTCATCACTGATAATCACCTTAGGGATGCCAAACCTAGAAAAAATATTTTTGTGTAAAAACCTTTGGACCGTCTTGGCATCATTTTTTTGAGTTGCGATAGCTTCAACCCACTTAGAGACATAATCTACTGCCAGGAGGATGTATAGATTCCCACATGAAGATGGGAATGGTCCCATAAAATCAATCCCCCAAACGTCAAAGATCTCGACTTCTAGAATGTTCTGCAGTGGCATCTCGTGTCTCCTTGAGATGTTTCCTATCCGTTGGCACTTGTCACAACTCTTGTAGAAGATTTGTGCATCCTTATATAGTGACGGCCAATAAAACCCTGAATGCAGCACTTTGGCAGCAATTTTGTTGCCTCCTAAGTGTCCTCCATACTGTGAAGCATGGCAGTGATGAAGTATGTCTTCTTGCTCTTCCTGTGGTACGCATCTCCTTATAACCTGATCTGCACAGATTTTGAAAAGAAGTGGTTCGTCCCAATAATAATGCTTAACATCATTTTGGAACCTCTTCCTGGCTTGATAATTAAGGTCAAAAGGAATTATTCCGCTAACTAAGAAATTACCGAAATCAGTATACCAGGGGAGTTCAGAAGACTTACCTGCCGCCATGGCTGTCGCGACAGTGGCTGCGGCAGCAAAGAGCTGCTCATCTGGGAAGGTCTCCAATATGTTTGTCTCATCTGTCCGTAGACTCTTTCCCTTCTCCAACATTGACAAGTGATCTGCCACTTGATTTTCTGTCCCCTTTTTATCCTTGATTTCAAGGTCGAATTCTTGCAATAGCAGGATCCACCGTATCAATCGAGGCTTAGCATCTTTTTTCGCGAACAGATACTTCAAGGCAGAATGGTCTGTGTGCACTATGACCTTCGTTCCAAGTATGTAAGAACGAAACTCGTCAATGGAGAATATCACAGCTAATAACTCCTTTTCTGTGGTGGTGTAGTTTACTTGGGCGTCGTTTATTGTCTTGCTGGCATAGTATATGACATGAAATAATTTGTCTCTCCGCTGCCCAAGTGCTGCCCCGACAGCATACTCACTAACATCACACATGATCTCAAATGGCTGTGTCCAGTCTGGTGGATGTACTATTGAGGTTGTTACCAGCTTTTCCTTCAGAACCTTGAATGCTTCAGTACATTCATCGTTAAAGTCAAAGGGTCGGTTCTGCTCCAGAAGATGGCATAGGGGCTTGGTGATTTTTGAAAAATTCACAATGAATCTCCGATAAAAGCCAGCATGTCCTAAGAAACTTCTGATTCCCTTGATTGTGGTAGGCGGCGACAACTTTTCGATCACTTCTATCTTAGCCCTGTCGACTTCTATGCCACGACAGCTAATCTTATGGCCAAGGACTATCCCTTCATCCACCATGAAGTGACATTTTTCCCAATACAAAACTAGGTTTGCTTTTTCACATCTTTCGAGTACCTTTTGTAGGTTGCCTAGGCAGCTTTCAAAATCTTCTCCAAAGACTGAAAAGTCATCCATAAAAATCTCTAGGAAGTCATCCACCATGTCAGAGAATATGGCCATCATGCATCTTTGGAAGGTGGCGGGTGCATTGCATAGTCCAAAAGGCATCCTCCTAAAAGCATACGTTCTGTAGGGGCATGTGAAGGTCTTCTTTTCTTGATCTTCCGGTGCGATAGCTATTTGATTGTACCCTGAATAACCATCAAGAAAACAATAGTAAGATTTACCCGCTAATATATCAAGCATTTGATCAATAAAGGGTAAAGGAAAGTGGTCCTTTCGGGTAGCTTTGTTAAGCTTCCGATAGTCCATACAAACCCTCCAACCGGTCACAATCCTGGTTAGGATTAACTCATTGTTTTCGTTGGTCACCACGGTCATTCCTCCTTTCTTGGGAACACATTGCACCGGGCTCACCCATTTGCTGTCCGAGATGGCGTAAATTATACCAGCATCCAACCATTTGATTATCTCTTTGCGCACCACCTCTTTCATCGCATGGTTTAGCCGCCTTTGAGCATCTATAGTCGGCTTATGATCATCCTCTAAAAGGATTTTATGCATACATAATGCCGGACTAATGCCTTGAATATTAGCTATCGTCCATCCAATTTCCTTTTTGTGCTGCTGCAGCATCCCTATTAACTGCTGTTCCTGCATCAACTTGGAAGAGATGATTACGGGCAACGTATCACTTGAATATCAGCATACTTTAGTTGCCCTGGCAGGGGCTTCAGTTCTAAAACAGAGGGCTCAACAGTTGATGGCTTTTGGATTGCATGGTTATCCGAAGTATAATTTAAAGGTTCGAATAACTTACCTGGACGATCGCCTATCCAGTTTACCTCCTCCTGACCTTCAATATCAGATGTATCAGATTCTGAGGAGTTGCTGTCATCGGTGCTGTCGTGACAGTCCTGTAAATGGCTGCCGAGGCAGTGTCCAATGTTGATGTCGTGACAGCCCGACCTGATGCAGGGTTGGTCAAGGGTAGGGGTGGGAGAAAATACCCGACCCGATTGACCCGACCCGAAAACCCGACTACCCGAAATAAAAATACCGGGTAATTCCCGAAAAAAAATTACCTGACCGGGCCGGGTACCCGTCCCGGCAAATTTCCCGGGACACGGGCCGAGAGTTTTCCCTTACCGGGTACCCGACCCGACCCGATAAAATTTAATATATATTTTTTATATTTAAAATTATATTTTTATTTTATGTTTCTTAATAATTTCACTCTAAAATTAAGTTTAAATCCCTATATTTTTTCTATGTTTGTATTATATTCCTTTAAGTTTTAAGTTTAATTTTTTTTAAATATTTTTGTGTTTAACCTATAATTTTTTTAATTTAAAATAAAAAAATATGAACCGGGTACCCGGTACCCGATTACCCGGGTACCCGAATTTTACGGGTACCCGAATCCCGGGTACCCGAATTTAATGGGCCGGGACACGGGCCATTTAAAGAGGTACCCGGATGAACCGGGTACCCGGTTTTCCGGGTACCCGAATCCCGGGTACCCGACAATTCCCACCCTTAGTCAAGGGTAACTTCAGTGATAACCTTGCATTCCTCTTCTACATCAGCGTGCTTCATAGCTTGGAGAACATTCTACTTTATCTCTTGATCGTTCACTCTCATGGTGAGTTCTCCTTTTTCCACATCAATCAGTGATCTTCCCGTGGCTAAGAAGGGTCGCCCTAGGATGATTGGTGTGTTTTCATCTGCTTCACAATCTAAAACAAGAAAGTCAGCAAGAAATATAAATTTATCCACTCTTACCAGAATATCTTCGATTTTTCCTTCCGGATGAACATAAGAGCGGTCTGCCAGCTGCAGAATTACTGTCGTGGGTCGAGCTTTTCCAATACCTAATTTCTGGAAAACAGATTCTGGCATTAAATTAATACTAGCACCAAGATCACAAAGTGCCTTACCCACATATTTATCTCCGATTACACAAGGTATGATGAAGCTCCCCGATCCTTCTTTTTCTGGGGTGGATGCTTGTGCAGAATACTCATGCATCCTTCTGTCATCTTAACCGTTTCGAATTCCCCAAGTCTAGATTTCTTCGACATGGCTTCCTTGAGAAATTTGGCGTAACCGGGCATCTCTCTAACGGCGTCCAATAGCGGGATATTAATATGAACCTGCTTAAAGATATCATAAATCTTTTGTAGCTGAGATTCTTGCTTCAGTTGCTGTAACCGTTGAGGAAAAGGAGGTGGGGGACGATAATCAGCAATACGCCCTTCCCACTGCATACGAATCTGAGGAGGTTTGGGTTCATCATCTTTCTCCTCTGTCGCCTCTGCTGTCGTGACATGCTCATCGGCAGCAGGCTGTCTGTTACCTGTCAGGGCAGCTTCCTCGGCAAGTATGTCCAAGGATGGTTTCTTCACTGTTTCAGCTTTTTTCTCTGGCCCTGGTAGTTTCTTCCCACTTCTAGTAGTAATGGCTTTACATTGCTCATGTGTGGGCTGCCTAGCATTTTCAATATTGCTAGGAAATCCTCCAGTCTGCCTGGGGTTGATGTGCTAGGAAACCTGACCCATCTGTGTCTCCAAAGATTTCAGAGTAGCTTCATGATTTGTCATCCGCATGTCTGTTTTATCCATGAATGTCTCTGTCTTCTTGACAAACTGATTCATGTTCTCAATATAAGTTCCTGTCTGAGACATAAATGTAGCCAGAGTCTGTTCCAGTATACTGTTTGTTGCAGCTGGTGGTTGTTGCTGCTGCTGCTGCGGTTGCTGTCGAGTCAGCAATCTAGGTCCTCCCTGATTCAGATTATTGTGTGCTTGAGGATTCAGGGCATTATTGGGATTACTCAAAGAAAACTTGGGATCCTTCCTCCAGCTGGGATTGTAGTTGTTGGAGTTGTAATTCTGCTTGAAGTTTCCAACATACTTTCCCTCTTTTAACTGTATAGGACACTCATCCGAACTATGATTTCCCTCACAAATTTCACATACCTCTTCGACAGCGAATCCATGTTGTGTGTCATCGTTCAAGAGCTTTTTCATTGCCTTAGTAAGGTATGCCACCTGTGATTTCATCGTGTTGTCGGCCTCATAATCCTTAACAGCTAAGACCCGTTTACCCCCTCTTCTTGCTGTCAGAAACTGCTCCTCATTCTTAGCCAGATTTTTCTATACTTGCATAGCCTCGTCTGGGTCTTTGTCCAATAGTAATCCGTTTGCTGCTGAATCAATTCGAATACGAGTTTTTAAGTTGGCAGCATTATAGAACTTAGTTACCTGGTTCCAAACGGGGAATCCATGCATTGGGCAGTTCCGTAAAAGAGTGGTAAATCTGTCCCAGGCCTCGTGCATTGGCTCGTCATCTTCCTGTTGAAAAGTAGCAATTTCATTACGTAACCGCTCAGATAAATGTGAAGGATTAAAACGAGATAAAAATTCACGAGACAAATCTGCCCAAGTTCTAATTGAACCCGGCGTAAGTTTATTCCACCAAGTCTTTGCTCTGTCCCTCAATGAATGGGGAAATAACCGAAGCCTCAGTATCTCCAGATTAACTCCTGGTAGTCTAAACGAACCACATATTTCCTGGAATGTTTTTAGATGCTCCCTAGCATCCTCTGTAGCAGCACCACTAAATTGATCGACGTTGTTGATCATGCTAAACATAACAGGTTTCAGCTCGAAGTTATCAAAATCTATATCCGGCAGCGTGGTTTCCAGTTCTACATGGTCATTCAACATGTAGTCACGACAGGACCGTCGTCTGGCAGCGGCAGCAGGGTTGCCGACAGGAGGTATAATCTCTCCATCTCCGACAGGAGGATCACCATGGGGGTTCCCTTGGTTGTTCATCGTCTCTAATTGTTCCTCAAGGTACTCGTTCCTGGCTAATATATGACGAAGGCGAGTCTTAAGATTGAATGAACGTTCAATTTCCGGATCTAATGGATACTCAAGATCTTTTCCTCGTCTCGATCTGCGCATAAACAAGAAACCTTGTGAAAAGCAAGAGTCGAACAAACCAAATTAAAACAGAAAAATAAAATAAAAACGAAAAGTGTAGTAAAAGAAAAGGTAGAGTTATGTTGCCAGTCCCCGGAAACGGCGCCAAAAACTTGTTGCGTGTAAAAGAGTCTATCGCAATTGTAGTGCAAGTGTACACGACGCAAGTAGTAAAGTGATACGAAGTATCGGATATCGTCTCCACAGGGACTGGGCTAATAGCTTCACCTTGAATCACTGCACGAAAGTAAAGAAAATATTTGAGAAAGTTGTCACGAGAATAATAAAGAAAACGTAAATAAAAGAGTAGAGAAATCAAGATAGAGAGAATGGGCTGGTATTGAATTGCTCAGTAGTGCATGTATTGCTAAGTCTAGGAAATCCAGTTCTGTCGTCGTTCCCGTCGCGGCAGCACCTGTCGCGGCAGCAGTCCGTTGTTTGTCGCAGCAGCGAACACTCAACTCAGTACTTCAAGTTTGGCAAGAATCCCTGATGTGCCTTGGCCTATCCCTAGGTCCAAGTTTGTCGATGAACACGTCTTTGATGATACCTCCCGGTGTGAATCGAAGGATGAACATCGATGTTGTTGAATTCTTCTTTGGCCACTTAACCTCGTCCTATCCCTAGGTCTGAGATAGTTCAACTGTAAACTAGAGAACTCGCACTTATTCCTTTCGTATACTTAACTCTCCCGATATTAAGTAAATAGATAACCTCGCAATGCTCTCCCGATGCTCTTACAAGATGTTAATAACCAGAATAAGAGAACTTGAAGTTTATTTTATTGAACTGAAAATTCCTAAAACAAAAGCAACCCTTGCAACTACTTTACAAAACAACCCGTAGCCCTAAGGGGAATTTAGAACATGATGAGGGAAGGAAATCGGCTAGGGTTTTGGGAAGAAAGCTAGAGAATAGGTTATCTTCTCCCTGGGTCGAAATACATGCCCTTATATAGGCTTTGGGTCCAAGTTTTCTAAAATAGCAAGAATACAACTTTAAATTAAAGTACAACTCTAATAAAGACTAAATCTTCAGAGAATCTAACTTTAAGTCGTCCTCCTTCTTGCTTGGGATTTTCTCTCCTTGAACCTTAGGCTTGACATTCCTTTCGATCTGAGGCTTGGAAAAATATAGTGGTTTTACACGACAGACGGGCTGAATTTTCTCTATCTGTCGAGGTCCACTTTGCTTCTTCTCCTCAAAACTGCTGTCGTCCTCTGCTGTCACGGCGGCAACCATGGCAGCATCGTCCTCCTTGACTGCTCGTCCAGTTCCAGCTCTTCTGCTTCACTGCCTAGCGCCTGCCCTTTCTGTCTGCTACAACAACAACCTGCAAAAGCAACCAATTTCAGTAGAAACTGCGCCATTTAATATATATGTGATGTTTAACTGTAAACTAACCTAAATGCAATGAATTATGCTTGAATGCAACAAAAATATGGGTTAAATAGGGGGTAAATAATAGAACTTTTACACACTCAACAGAAGGACAAGTTGGGCCTGAGGTTTATTGGACCGTATGGGATCTTAGAAAGGGTTGGACCCATGGGTTACCGCTTAGCTTTGCCCCCGAAAATGACATGTATTCATGACGTCTTCCATGTTTCCATGTTAAAGCGTTATCATTCCAACCCTTCGTATGTTATTCCACTTGAGAAGATTGAGATCAACACTGATTTGACCTATGAAGAGAAGTCGATAAGAATTCTAGATAAAGGAGTCAAAGAGCTACGCAACAAGTGTATACATTTGGTAAAGATGCTGTGGAGGAACCACGGAGTCAAAGAGACTACATGGAAAACCGAAGAAGATATGAGGTTTCTTTGCCCATATATTTTTCCATTAGGTAAACTTTGGGGAGGAAATTTTCTTTAAAAATGGGAGAGTTGTAATGACTTAGACTTTAGAATTCGTGGGTCGGTTCAACCCAAACCTTGGGCCATGTATTTTAGGCATAGAATATTGGCCTTTCAGTACTTGAGAACACCTTAGTGGGCCTTCATTTTATTTTTAGGCTTGGGTTTTGGGTTGGGGAGTTTTTGGGAGGATGTTTGAAGGACAAGAAGGTGAATTACCTCATTTTAGAAGAGAGAAGGTTGTCTTCTCTTTAATTTCCTACAAAAAGGGGTAAATGATCTCACTGTTGTTCCCTTGTCTTCTTCTTTCACCTATTTCTTATTTTCTAGCTCTCACACCCAAAGAAAGGTTGAATCTTTATCAATTTAAGTTGAAATCTCAAAATTTGAGTTGAAGACATTGTAATCTCCATCCAAGGATCTACATTTTGAGGTAAGAACCGTCAAGATCGATGGAAGATGGAAATGGTGGGTTTTGGGGGTGGTGGTGAATATGAGACAAGAGTGGATTTAATCCTGTTTTTTCAGCTCTAAGAGTAAGTTGATGTTAGCCTTTCATCTCCTACAAGTTGTTATCTGAATTTACAACTCTTTGTGTAGTGAAAGAGGTAAGAGACTTTTCCCATGAGCAAGGGAAGAAGAAGAAGTGAGAGTTTGAGCAACGAGTTGTTTTCGCAGCTTTTGAAGGAAGGTTAGTGCACTACTAAATCCTTTGTTTCATGTACATCCTAAGGATAATGCTTTGTTGCTTAATTTGATTTGTGTGGTTGTTTTTGGGTGTTGGGTGCTTAAGACCATCTATAATGGCATAAATCATATTTCATCTTAATAAAGCGTCACCTTCTATAATAAGTAGGTTCGATTTAAGTCTTAACTCTAAGAGTTTGGTTGGGTTAGGGGTGAACTCGGAACTCCAAAAAATGTATCCTGGGTTTGAGTATCGATACGAGAAGAACTTGTATCGATACCCCATGTTCAAGCGGATGACCACTTATGATTTTGAAAAGGGTGTATTGGTACAAGCTTCAACTAATATCGGTACGAGACTCATGGGCTTATCGGTACGGGTCAACCCGTACTGATACCCATTTTTTATTGGTGATTCTAGTGAGGAAATCACACACCAGTACACACGGGAGTGTACCGGTACTAAGTGTGTACCGGTACTCGAGCTTTGAGTATCAGTACTGGTATCCGTTGAACCCTTTTTCTTGAGAATCTTGTGTATCAATATGCAAAGGGCAAGTATCACTACCCATTGTACCGTATCGATACACGAGATTGGGTATCGGTACCCACTAGGTAATCTGCCCAAAACGTTTGGTTTTGAGTTTGAGGGGCTGATAATTCAATGTCTATAGTCCAATAGACTTCTAATATGGTAAAATGAATTGTAAAACTGAAAGTTGGGATTTTACCCCTCTATACGAGCATAATGTGTAACAACTTGGTAAAACCTTGGGTGACTTGTTGTAATAGCAACCATAGGAGATCTTTGGTGGATCGTGTGGTGTTATGTGCTAGGTAAGGGCACTTGATTGGTTGGTTGAGTCACCTTGTGTGTTGGGATCCGGATACCCATAGAGTGTGTTGCAACACCATGAGATGAGACACTGGATGCACGTTCCCGAGGTTGTGTGACACCAGACCTCACTCCAGGTTTGTATAGTATGATGCTTATGTTTGCTTTGTGAGATTAATGCATCTATTGTTGTTTGCTTTGTGTTTAGGAGGCTAGAGGTAGCGCCACATATTGTTATGTTGTCATGTCATCATCTTTAGCTACATGATCATAATTATGATTTACATGAAGCATGGTAGAGTGAAAGTGTATCCACTGAGCTTTGTTAGCTCAGAGTTCGGAATCGTTGTTTCCATTCGCATGTTAGTAGGTTGGCACACGCATTGGAGGAGCACCATTGGAGTAGGATTTCAGCATCGACATGTTCAGGGTATAGTACTCAAATCTATTTGGGCTATGTATTCGTAAGACCCTATGTTTTGTATTGTAACTCGTATTTTGGATCTATAACGTTGTGTCGAATGCTTTTAAATTGTATTTTAATTGGAGCTCTTATTTAAACGCTTTTAACTACTTATATATGTTTTGATTATTTGAATCCAATGGATATTATGAAAATGGATGTGTGTTGAGCTAAACTAGGTCAAAAATTTACGGTAGTGGGTTTGGCTTGAGGCCCAACTGTGACCTCCAAGTTAAGGGAGTTACAAGTAGATATTTTTTTAACCAATTATTAATTTGTCTAATAATATGAGGTGTTGTATCTCTTATAATATGTCAAGAGTTAAAATCTTGACATCGTAAATAGTGATATTTTGGTTGGAATGATCATCTCAAAATTGACCTATGTAATACTTGATTTAGATTAGACAATAGTGAGTTGGTGAATTGGTGGATGTACCAAAGAAAGAATTTCTTAAAAATAATAATAATTTTTTAGCATATGATTTGATATAATGGAAAATTCTACAGCGCTCGACGAGCACCGATGAGCACCACTAACGACAAGTACCGATAAGCACTATTAATTTAATTTATAAAGATTTAAAATCAAAAGAAATCAACGTATAATTATAATTTAATTAAAAATTAAAAGGTAAATTACTTAAAACATATTTTTTATTTTAAATTTTCTCTTAAACATAATTAAATAAAAATACGTACCCCTAAATTACAAAACCCTAATTTTTGTTCATTTAAAATTCAAGCCGTCGTTGCCCTGCCGCCGCCGTTCCCAAACTTTCTTGCAAGAAGGTAATTTATCCCCAATACCCCCATTCGAACCATAAATTAATTTAATTCAATTTAGAGTTTTGGCGCCAGTCGCCATCGTCATCAGCCACTCGCCGGTATCCCCATCCAGTCGGCCACCTAATTCTGGCATCCCCTAAATCGTTATCCCCAATTCCTACACCCATACTGGTACGCTCTGTTTGATTGTTCAACTTTTTTTTTGGTTTTAAGTTCTACTTACTTTCTGAAGTTATAATTTTGAAATTTTGTGTTAAGTTCGATTCTCTTGCCATGTACCATTATTATAATGTTTCTTTTCTTTATTTTTGTTAAATTACAGATTTTCTTGAGATGGTTGATAACAAAGATACCAAAATTCAAACTACAGAGTTGGCGCGTTATAACCAGGATGAAGATGACCATAATCAGGATAATGATTGTTACAATAGTGAACCATATTGTGAAATTTGTACTAAAGAAGAACAAATTGGTTATCCTATTGAGGATGACAAACATATAGATGATGAGAAGACCCTTGACTACTTCATTGACGAAAGCATGTGGGACAAGATTGGGAAACAATTACAAGATTACGATGAGAATGATATGAGTATGCTGAAGTGGAATACTTTAGATGATTGCATACAATTTTATCATACCTATGCCAAAGCGAAATGTTTTGGAGTTCGAGTCGACCAGACAGTGAAAAGTCGAACTGGTGAACATATAATTACAAAGAAAATGGTATGTCGTAAGGAGGGATATAGAGAGAAAAGGTGGATTAATATGCCAAACAAAAAACGTGAAGAAAGACCGACCACCATAGTTGGATGTGAAGCATTTATTAGATTCAAATTGGACAAACAATATCAATATTGGAAATTTGTTAAACTCCACGTAGAACATAACCATGAAATGGTTCAGGTAACACAAGTTGCTTATATCCGGTATGTAAATCATCAATAAGTAAGTTGTTACATACTAACTTCTACTTTATATCCGGTATTGATGATTTACATTGTGCAAAGAAATGTCCTATGAGGGTTATTATTTGGTCAAAAAAACTGAAGTACAAAATGAGTGCATGTCTTATTGGTTAGAGCATGCGGAAAAGGAGAAATTGTATCTTGTAGTTAAAGATACCACAAATGATACCATGAATTGTTACTGTATGAAGTTGGAGTCTGTTTGGTTTTCATGTCGTCATATGTTTGCCGTGTTGAAATCTGAAAAGGTAAAGGAAATAACCCAATGATGTATAATGAAATGGTAGACTATTTTTGCGAAGAAAGATGTTGGATTACAAAATAAGAATGTAGATGTTGAAGATAATAATCCAACAACAGTTTAAGCCAGGTATTACACTCTAGCCTCTTATTGTATGACTATATGTCATCGTGTATCACAGACATTCAAGACTTTCAATGAGGTTAAAGATCAATTTGCAAAAATGAGTCTTAAATTGCAAGCAGTTAAAGTGGGATGTAAAAAAGAACCACTAAAGGCGAAGAGACTCTTCGAATTGGCGATCATATAGTTCTTGAAACAGAAAGAGGAAAACCCAAGAGAACTAAGCATCAAGCTTCATCGTCCAACCTAACACATGTTTCATATGATGAAGATGTCACGTTGGACTCGCATAAAACATCTGAACCTTCTCCGAACAAGCCTTTTGATCAGGATATGAGGCATACTGATGCACTTCAGAAATCAAAATTAGCTAGATACATGCCCAACACAAAAAAAGAAAATGACATCTCTAAGGTAATTAAATATAAAATATAATAATAATTACGCTTTGTTATTTTGTATATTGATAATATATTTTTTCGCAGCCTGCATATAGTAATGAATTGAAAAATATGGAAAATATCCTATTATTTTGGATTAGCAGCCAAAGAAGGATTGGTAGTGTGAGGTCTCGTCCAAAAATTATAGTATTTGTTCTTGTAAGTTAAGCATTCATTGACTTAAAAAACATGTTATTTGTTGTTGTGATTGCTAATGTTAATTTCTACGATTTTCCCTCTCATGATAAACAAGACTACGTCTAAGCGTGCATCGATAAAGTAACTACCGCATGATGGATCAGGGCTATGGTTTTCCTTATTTTTTCCGTTGGGATGTTTAGTTTAGTTATGTTATTCTAGTTATACATGCAAAAATACTAGTTATATGCAAGAAATATTGTTGAGTTTTAATATTTCGGATTGTATGAAGTTGATTTTGTACTTACTTTATTTTTTATGTTATTTGTGTCTACTTACACATAATACCATCTTTGTATGCATTTATATATAAGAATGTTTTGGGGGGAAATTTTCACCACAAGTATAATGAACAAACGATACGAATCAATACAAATATGAAAATGGGTCACTGAAATTAAGTAATCTAAAGTTTCAAATATCATACCGGTACGCTTACCTTCACCATACCGGTACGCTTTATCGTACGGTACAAAAACGGGTCACTGGAATTTCTTGAATTCGTAGCATATCGGTATGGTGTATCGGTACACTCGTACCTGTATACATTAATTACTGTATCGGTACGTGCAGGCCTGAGAATATAAATATCCCACTTAAGGTTTTTTCCTAAAATGTTTCAAACCCTAACCCTATGTACGCTGGCTTCCACTGAAAAACCACCAATTTTTCACTCAAAATCCACCAAATTTCACGAGTTTTGCAAGGATTTTAAAGGATTTCATCCCCAATCAAAGATTCGTGCATACCCATCACTCCTTTCATTTATTTGTCGTATTTGTCAATGTATTTTAATATTTATCCGAATATTTAACTTATTTTTCAGGTTTGCGAATCTAGATTCGGTGTGTTGAGTATATTTGTTATGTATTATTCATTAATAGTTGAGTGAAATAGAAGTGCAAGTTGACCCAATTTTAAGAAAAAATGAAAAAAAAACGAGAAATTTAGGTTTGTGAATCTAGATTAGAAAGTTTGAGTATATTTGATATTTTTTAGGTTTTGCACCACGATATTTAGGTGCTTAGGTTTATACATTTGATACATAATGGACTAAAATTGATGAATATTGTGAATATTGAGTATTGATACCATTATTACTTTATGGACTGAAATTGATGAATATTATATATATTGTGATTATTGTTTTTGTAGGACTTTGACCTCTCAATTAGTGTGTCTAGAACCTGAAATCCTTTTTTTCTTGTTTAAAATGGCACCAAAGACAAAACTTGCGACAAAGCGTTGTCGCATGTCTGATGCTTCTTTGAGTCAGTCCGCACCCGAATCTTAACCTCAACCCATTTTAACTTCTTCTTTTGACTCATGCTTTAATGAACCTGGAGTACAAAATCAAAGGATAAACTTTGACATGTTCAAAAAAATTCTGATTAGGGATGAGCGTGTTGTAGATTTTGAATTTATGTCCGATCCCAACTTTAAGTTTCTTTACCTTGGTCTTATAAAGCGATGGAAATTTTTTACCATGCTTCAGCTTATTCCGAATATTTTCCTACTTTAACCCGGATTTTCTTTTCCAACGCTCGTTGTGTTGTTGATGAACTCACTAACAGTGCTATTGCCATCGAGTCTTACCTTATGGGAAAGATCTTTCTTCTAGACATCGAAATAACTATAAAACATCTAGGTCTAGAAAACACCGATATTGATAATGATGATCAACCTATTCCTGGTTCTCCAGCTCCCGGGTCTGTTACTACCCTAAACGCCCATAAATGCTTTCTCCATTTGATTATCACTTGGTGGTTTTGACCATATGGTGGTAAGTATTCTACCATTATGACTATCGATGCTTGGTGGATTTAGTGCTTCAGCACTGGCCAAGGCATCAATCTTGCTCAGATTATTTTTGTGGACCTAGCTTACCTGATCAACAACCATGTAACCCCCTCGTCCCGGTCTGGCCGGATGACCGGTCCGAGTGAGCTACACGGGGAAAACCGAGTGAAAACCCCTTAAGGATTCCCCCTAGGTTAGCAACCCTATTTTTTTTCTTTTAACTCTTGTCTAAATGGATATTAAATCCTAAGTGATCATACAGCGGAATAACATATGCGATACAAAATCCAACGAACTCAAACAATCATGTTACGGCCAAATTTTAAACTTTACTGCAGGTGGTATCGATACACCTAAGGGGTGTATCGATACCCCTTGACCAGGTCAATGGGTCAAAGTCAACCCGTGGAGACCGTATCGATACACCTAGGAGTGTATCGATACCCTTCCCAATTGTTGACTTCCCACGGTCAACGCTAAGGGGACCGTATCGATACGCAAGAAGGCCCGTACCGATACGGAACTGGACAGTAGCTCCAGTAGCAAAAATAGTATCGGTACGCCCCCTCGCGTATCGAAACGCGGGGCCTGAACCATGAAGGCCGTATCGATACGGGACCAACCGTATCGATACCCCTACTACGAAAATTCAGGTTTGAGCTGATTTAAGGCACAAAGAGGCCCTTAAATCCCTCTCAAACCTCAACCAACACACTAACATGTATCCTAAGTCAAACCAAGAGTATAGGCATGCTTAAACTTAAAACTAAAGACACATTTCAACACAAGGTGATGATTCAATCATACAAGCAACTTGGCATACAAACATGGAACAAGGCTTGCCTACTTGACATTCCAACAAAGGCAATTAGGCATACAAGTCATACATGGAACTCAAAGGCCTTAAAAGGCACAAGGAAAGCATATGAGGTTTGGCCCTCTCTAACAAGGCAACCTAAACACCAATAGGCATGCCAACACACACAACATCCATCATAGCATATCATGCATTACAAACCATAATCAAACCAAAACATCAACATAAGGCATTAACAACATGTGGCCAATACAAAGGAGTCTAGATACAATCTCCTAAAACACGTAGCACTTCCTATTGCTAGACTACTACATTATTTAATTAAATCATACTTGAGCAAACTACCACACGCTTGGACGCCCTTATCTTGCTCCTTGCTAACTCTAAGCTAAAGATCTGCATTGTCGGAAAAAGGAGAGCGTAAGCATAAAGCTTAGTGAGCGGAGCTCTAAAACATAACTACGACAATGCAGGGTTCAAAGCTTTCTTTAAAATAAAGGCCAACACAAAAGATCCATTCAACTACCTAATCCTCTTACTAACATGCAAGTTCAACCACAATTCAACAATATATACATTTAACATGGCATTACACTTTATGGTATGCATGAGGAGATAATCCCAGATTAAAGCAAAACAATATGAAGACAATGATATAGTGAGATACAACATGAACATTACATGGCATGCACAAGCATAACCAAAACACACACGGTGGGACTACACATCACCGTTTCGACTAGTAGTTTTCCAATGGGACTACACATCAAAGTACTCTTCTACTAGTCACTACCGGTGGGACTACACATCACCGGAGTCTTACACCACTTGCTACCAGCGGGACTACACATCACCGGAGCAACGACAACCATCACGTGAGGTTCGACACCAACCATGCAACACGATGTACAATCACTACCATACGACATGTACTCACTATAGCATGCACAACCAATTCAAGATGTAACAAAATCCACAATTAGGCATCACTTACTACTTGGAACCTTACCAAACACAAATGGTCTTACTCACCATTTTTGTGCACAACCTGCACCAACTTACAGACATCTCACAAGGTATAACAACGTCACCATTATTACCATCATACATCATTAACGATATAGAAATAGGCAACATGCTTCTACTCAAGTATTTAAATTTCATGCTTAACAAACCATCATTTCAAGCAATGAAAACAATGATAAAAAGGAAAATTAGAGAGGTATTTCACATCAACTTACTCTTTGAGTTTAAGTCACTTTCAAGCCCAAATCTAAACCACTTTCAAAATTACCTTTGAACCAAAACGATTCTTGAAAACATTTCCACATTCACGTGCTTGTACCAATCTTAGAAAATCAAATTAAAACATTAACCACTCACCTTACTTCCTTAAGCAAATCAAGCAAAGCCGAATCAAGCCTCCTCACTTCCGGATTCGATCTCAAAGCTTTACCAATGCAAATCCTTGCCTCTAATCGTCCCAACACAAGTAAATTAACCTCAAATCAGTCCACCAACAATATAGCAAACCCGGAATACAATTCAAACTTCAAACACTTATTTTTCGAACCAAGAACAACCCCAAAAAGCCATTTCCGAGCAGCCCTTTAGCACAGTCCAAAACCGATGATTCCAACTCTTTTAACACACCTAATAGCTCCCAAAACAACCCTTATACATGGCCTAACCACCAGCCCACAAATTCTCACACAAAACACCCCCAAAATTCAACATTTCAACACTCTAAAACCTCCCTAAAACCCAATTTCGGGAAACACCATAAAACCATGTAAAAATCGGATATGTTGAACCTTATAGATAGTAAACAACTCATATATCATCAATAAATCAAAAGCTTTAGTTTAAGACAACAAAGATGACATTTTTAGTCTAAACTTTCAAAATACCAAAATGCAAAATCATGGGTTTTAATGAAATCTAAGAATACTAGCATGTAGAGGAAAGAGAGGACAAGTCGAATATATGTTTACCTTTCGAAAATCACCAAGGATGAGGAAGAAAGATGATGAAATAGTAGACTAGGGAGAAGGGGAGTTTTTGTCGTGAGATTTTGGAAAGGGGGAGGGAAGAAGATGATGAATTTTCTCTTTAAAATAAGAAATGGGTTTTTAATTCCCCAATTCCATTAAATTACAAGTATGCCATTAATGAAATGGCTATTGGGCTTTGGTTTAAAAATTGGGTCCAACACCTTTGTTTTATTTGTAAACAAAACCCGAACCATTATTTAATTTATTTAAATTATAAAACCGAACCCGAATAATATTAAAATATTATTTTCTCCCGGCCCCCAAACCCGGGTGTTACAAACCATCACACCACTATGGTCAACTTCTTTTACTACAGTTGCATCCTAAGCTATATCTTTGTGAAGGAAAGCATAGATTGATCTATAGATATTCCAAATCATCTAGGACATAAGATTGGTGCTTTATCTCTTTGAAATGCTCATTTGGAGCTCGTCAACGGATATTGGATTCCTCGCGGTCCACGGCCAGCTCCAGCACCTCAAGCGGCTCATCAGGCAGTTGCTCTGGTACCTTAGGGAGATGTCTCTTTGGCATCACTTTCGGAGTTGATCACTCAGATAGAGGGTTGCATTATGCGTTGTTTTGATTTAGTTGATGAGCATCTTGAGATCTTAGAGTATTCAGTTCAGCTTCTTTAGACTGATGCCGAGGATGATGTTGATGGCGACGACGATTGACTTGAGCCTTAGCTTTATTTCATGTCTGTAGCTTATGTTAGATTATTTTTTGTGTGGCAATGCCACTTTGGATATGTTTTATGGATTTTATGTATGTTTTGTGCATTTTAGGTATGTTTTATGGATTTTGGATATGTTTTATAGATTTTAGGTATGTTTTATGGATTTTGGATATGTTCAAATAAAATTTTAAAGTATTGACCTAACTCACAAAATCATAGTTGAAAAAGAGCTAAGTAACGTTGGAAGAGAGCTAAGTGTTCAAATTACATTGAAAAACACTTTAGTGTTCGAATTTTTTTAAAAGTATTTAAATAACTCAAAAACTCAAAGTTGGAAAGAACTAAGTGTTCGAATATCAAAATTATTTAAAACAAATTCGAAATTTACAAGGTTAGTGTGTGGGGACAAAATATGCTTTATGGTAACAAATATTTGTGTTTCAAGTGAAATATAATATCAAAAAATAGACAAAATTTAAATACTAATACACTAATTTGGCCAATTTGGTTGTGAATATTATGTGTCAATTCAATGTTCTACGAGTATGTTATGTAACTTGCTAAGGTTAGAAGGACCGAGGAAGCCAATTTGGCCTAGTCGTACTGGTACGGTATCTAGGCATACCGATTCGAGTATGTTATGCCAAATTCCAGTGAGCTCTATTTGTACAGATACTGTTTGAGTATTGATACGGTTTAAATGAGCGTACCGGTACAGTATTCAATCATAGTTTATTATTTCATGCATTATCTCATCCCAAGTAAATTTATTTAGTTTACTATTGGAAGCGTTGTAAATTTTCTTATTAATCAATGGTTTTATATCATTCTTGTTCTAAAAATTGAATTTTAGTGGAGCTTAGTTTTTTTATGGGTAAAGTTCACTGAACTTTGTTTAAAAAAATGATAATCAAACTTTCAAATGTTACACAATCAAAATTGAACTTTGTGTTTTGTAACAAAATGGTAACTATGACGTTAAACCCTGTTAAATACTTAACGTTTCTGTTATAAAACTTTGTATAATAACACATTTGATCCTTCATATTTACACATTCAATTAATTTAGCCATAAATCTAAAAAATCACTAAATTTATCCCTCGCTATTTACATATTATTTCAATTTGGTATTTAAAGTAAAATAAAAT
Source organism: Hibiscus tridactylites (assembly GCA_958450335.1). Taxonomy (NCBI): domain Eukaryota; kingdom Viridiplantae; phylum Streptophyta; class Magnoliopsida; order Malvales; family Malvaceae; genus Hibiscus; species Hibiscus tridactylites. The sequence continues at coordinate 10,970,068 of OY288292.1, read as the reverse complement.
GCTAATGTTTGAGTATTTATTGGCTCTTAATCCATTTTTGTTCGATCAACTCAAGAAATACTAAAAAATCAAAATATTGAAAAATCAAAACAAATTTGATCCTTCATATAATAGGGACTATAATAACCATAATACTCACATATATGCCAAGCTTTGAAAATCTCAAGTCACCACATGATTAAAATAAATGAAAAGTGAAAAAAATAGGGAAGGTTGAGAACCACCGAAAAAATGGTAAAATAACATTTAAACTAGGCAAACTTGACTCGAGACCCAAGACCCAATATTGACCCGAACATGATGACCCAAAGTTGACCTGAAACCCGAAATAAACTGTACCGAACTGAAATTTTTGTTGAACCGAAATGGACCCGAACCAATTTTCACCCGAACTGAAGGCTACCCGAGCTGAAAGTTGAATCAAATATCTACCCAATTTTAACCCGATAATTAAGGTAAAGTAAATGAATAATTTATTTTTAATGTTATCTATATTTTAACAATATGATAAATAGTATAACAGTGTATGTTTTTATTATTTTTTATATTATACTATGATAAAGACTGTTGTTTTTCTCAAAATTGTAGTATAATAACATCTTATGTCATTCTAAGTTTAAATATTAATTAAATAAGGCTTTTTTTCCTACTAATTTTTAAATTTAGAAGTTTAATAGACTCATTTTCCTCCCAATATTTGATCTTAATTTCATCCTAAACTACACCATAAACCTTAAACCGTTAACACTAAGCCTTAAAAATCCTAACCATAAATCTTAAGCTACAAAACTTAATCTCATAAACCAATAACCCTAAACTACAACATATTCCCTAAACCGTTAGCCCTAAGACTAATCCTAAAACCATAAACAAAAATTATGGACCATTTTCACAATTTACCATAAAATATAGCCTAAACCCAACATTAGGGACTAATTTGAAAATTTCAAAGTGGAGAAATTTGAGAGCCCGATGACCAATTTCATAATTTTACCATAAAATATAACATACAATCGAAATTAGGGACTAATTTGAAAATTTGGACGTAATGAAATTTGAGAGTATAGTAACCAATTTCACAATTTTACCATAGAAATAAATAGGGGTCATTTTCGGTTGAAAATTAAATCTTAGGAACTTAAATGAACAAAAATACCAATATATTAAAATTATTAGAATAAATTATAAAAATTAGAAATAAATATGTGTCAATTTTAACTAAAAGTAATTTTTTAGGGACTAAATATCACTGTGGGGAGGGGATTGCTGTATCCGAAGTCCAAACCGTGAGGATACTTCATACTTGTGACTAAATTAAATTAAAATAAAACTTAAAATGAATATTAGGACTAATATAAAACATTTTAAACGTAGCAAGACTTAAAAGTGAACTAACCCCTAACCTAAACAAATTAGGGGATCGTTTGTCGTTTCCTTCCATCATTTTGGGTTTTCCCTTTTTTCATTTTACAAATTGTGATTTCCCTTTTTTTAATTAAAATAACTCATTATCTTTTAATTTTAGGTTAAGGGCAATTAATTGTTTAGCCCTTTATAATGAAAAGATGGAGAGAGAGAGAGAGAGAGAGAGAGCGTGGAAGGGGAGTCCAGAAAGAGGAAGGTTTCGTGATGCAGTGGACAGATCAAGGAGAAACAGATCAGGATTCACTGTATTTGTAGACAACGTGAGCAAAAGAATCCATTTCTCTACATTAAGGGAAGCTTTCCAAGCCTACGGAAAGGTCGTGGACGTCTATATCGCTTTGCACGATGTGAAAAGGATATCAAAACCCACTACATTTGCATTTGTCTGCTTCGAGTCAGCAAAGGAGGCGAGGATACCAGTACATCGAGGCAATGACAAGAGGATGGATGGACACAACATAAGGGTGTTTGAAGAGCGAAGGGTGAGTAGCAGAAGGTTGTTTGAAGAGAAAAGGGTTAGAAACAACACTTTCAGCAATCGAAGGGAGGAGAGAAGAAATCTCAACACAAGGTCGGAGTTGAAAGACGAGAGAACCTTTAAGGAGGTTTTATTGGGCATCAAGAAGCTGGGGTCAAACCAGTCTCCGGAAACTGGAAAAATCGATGAGATTTCAAACAATGATAATGGAAAATTGATACAGGTGGTTCTAGTGGATGAAGATGAACCAGTGTCAAAAGCACCGTGTATAAAGAATGAGCGTCTAATAAGGATCAACTACAAAGGAATGATTTGGAGGAAGAAATGCCTTGTGTGGAAAGCAAAAGCCATGTACAATCTTGAGATGATCTAGGAGGCTATCAGATCGGAAGGAATCAGAGTGAAAGTTTGTCAATGGCATGGCCTTCTCGCGGTCCTACAGTTTCAAACAAATGAAGAATTGATGGAAGTCTGTAGGCACAAAGAGGAAATGATTAGATTATGGTTCGATGAACTCAAGATGCTTGAAGGGTATGAAGGAAAGAGGAGTGTCAAAACATGGGTGGTGTTACATGATGTACCTTTACATGTCTGGTTAGAAGACTTCTTCCGGGGAATTTGCAGAAGATGGGGTTGGATCGTCGAAATAGACAAAGACACAATCCAAAGGAATAAGTTCGAGGAAGCAAGAATTTTGTTGGCAGTAAAGAAGGTCTCAAACATTCCTGACAGGGTGTGGATCCTTATCAACAGAGTTATCCACGAGATGAAGATCACGACGGCAGAACATGAAGAGGAAAGGCAATTCTTGGACGGCCGATCACCGTTCGACGTTAATGAGTCTGATAGAAATGACGCTTCGGATGCAGAACCAAATAATCATGAAGACATTAACATATGGGAAAGTCCCGAGAGAATTTCCAACTGCATGCAGAATGTTGAATTTCCAAAGTGACCGCTTTTGTGTAGATTAGTTTATTTAAAATATTAAGATGATTATGGGTTTTTTTTAATTCATGCGTTTATTAATTGGCCCAAAGGAAAGTTAATATTTGGCAGAATTACAACGACAACTATGGCGATAAATGTGTGACAATTATAAGGTATTTTATGTGAGCAATACGTTAGTCCAAAGATTAGCCTATTGTTTGACATAGTTTATTGTCAATGTTTGATTGCTACAACAAGAGTACCACTTACAATTAATATTACTGTCCAAAGACTTAATATTAATGTTGTGTTTGGTATCTTGAGGGGAACTAGTCATTATTTTGAATTTATTTGTTTACTTATGAATTTTTTATGTGAGCTTGTTTCTATTTTATTTACTCATTTTTGTTCTATATTTAGGTAATTTATTTTTGTTGTCACAATATCTGTTAAATACATTCTACACTCGTGTTTAGTGAAACTAATTTCAAGGAATATAAAAGACACTTACATATAGTATTTTGATGTATGAACATAGACTTTACACTAAGGAATGAACAACTTGCACCTCTCACCGCGGTAAGCACCCATAAAAAGTATTTTGAGAGGTGAGATCGTTCGAATCGCATGAGTCTAATGATCATAAAACACAACATTCTAGATGTATTTAGGAGCACAAATCTAAAGAGATTATTCATACTAAGGGTTTCCTTGACGAAATTAAGAAATGTTTTACCCAAAACATTAAGGTTAAGATGACATCACTTATGCTTTCTTTGATGTCTATGAAGTATAAGGGTCAAGGAAATGTGAGAGAGTAGATTATAAAAATTCTTTATATTGCTTCAAAATTTAAGGTACATAAGATCGAACTTTCTAACAATTGTTTGTTCTTATGTTTTTGGTACCGCTTCCTATACAGTTTAACCAATTCAAAATCAGTTACAACTGCCAAAATGAGAAATATACTCTAATTAGGCTCATTTCTCATTGTGTTCAAGAGGAAGAAAAGTTGAAGCATTATAAGTATAAAAGTACACATTTTGTTAGTGCTCATTTAGTTAGTGTCTCTAAGATAAGGGCAATAAAAGAAAATATTAAAATAAAGTTACTAAGGGTTATACTCAAAAGAAACAACAATAAATTATAAAAGGGTTGATTTCTTTTGTAACGAGTTAGGACACATGTGAAGTAATTCAAGTTTAAAAGCGAGCAACTACTTCAGTTATTTTGAGTGATCCATGAGCTGTAAATTTTATGATCCCACAATTAAGAATACTTTAAGGAGAGATTTATAACTCTTTTTTTGGATGTTGAGTTTGGAGGGAGAAATAAAGTTAGATGCATTATTATTGAGGAAAAATTGAATTATAATTAAATTTATACTATCACTTTTGATGATGTTTAGGTTTTTACACCTATCATTAATCAAGAAGTGAATCAAGTACCTCAACAAAATAATGTTGAACAACTCTCATTCAAGATAAGGTAATTGTTTCAGAAGAACAAACTCAACAACCTTTCAAAAAAACAAGTGTCATTAAAGAGGTCCACGAGAGGAAGATGAAATACTATTCTGGATTATTATGTTGTATTTCTTTAAGAAAATAAGGTAACGGCGGAATGATAGAAAATGACTCAATCATTTTTTATCAGACCATAAAAGTTCCAACTCTCAAAAGTGGATTGATGTCATTCAAGAAGAGTACAATTTTATGCAAGACAATAAAGTTTAGGAACTTGTCTCATTACCTTAAGGTGCAAACCAATTGGTTGTAAATGAATATTTAAAACTAATAGGTATTTAAATGGTAATGTGGATAAGTATAAAGCACGTCTTGTATCTAAGGATATACTATAAAGAAGACATTGATTTTGTAGAAACTTTCTCTTCAGTTTCATTGAAAGACTCTTTTAGGATAATCACGACGCTTGTTGCTTATTTTAATCTTTGAGCTACATAAGATGAATGTTAAGTTTGTGTTTTTCAATGGCAACATTGAAGAAATTATTCATATGGTACAGTCATAGAGTTGTCTCTTATGATACAATATCAATGATATGTAAATTAAAGAAATTCATCTATGAGCTTAAGTAGGACTCTCATTAATGAAATTATAAATTTCATGTTGATTATCTCATTCGGTTTTGAGATAAATTTGGTTGGAACTTGTATATACTACAAGTTCAGTGGGAGTAAACCAAGTGACACTCATATTGCTAAAGAAGATAAGTATTATCTTACTCAATGCCCTAAAAGTAACCTTGAAATTTAGAAAATCCAAAAGATTCTTTATGCTTAAGTATGTATGCGTTCGAAAATTATGTACATTGTTGGAATGTTAGATAGATATTTAAGAAATTCTAGTATGGACTATTGGATAGCAGCCAATAGAGTTATGTGATATCTTCAGAGAACAAAAATTACATGCTCACATGTCGGAGTTCTAGTAAGTTAGAGATCATAAGGTTTACAGACTTCGATTCTATTTGAATATTGATGCAAAAGAATTCTGTCACATGAACTGCTACTTATAGATTGAATAGAAAGACCACTTTAGTTATTTTGTGACAATAAATATGCATTCATTTATTCTATACACAATAGGAACACTTCAAACTTGAAGCACATAAATATTACGTTCCTAGTTGTTAAAGAAAATTCAGAGTGTTTGTGTGTTTAAAGAGCATGTTGGTACAAACTCCATAATTGCGTGCATATTAAGAAACTGTCACCCTAGGTCTTTCATGAGCACACTACTTATGTGGGTGTAATGTTATTTAAGGATATTTGGTTTTAGTGGGAGTTTGTAATTTTTGAAAAATGCTCATTTGATTTAGACACAATTTCAGTTACTTCAGTTTAAAGTTATTTAAGATTATTTTCTGCAAAAATAAAGTTCTTTTGGTTTATGCACACTCTGAATTTAGTAAAGTTTGATCTCACTAAGGTTTAGGAGGACCGGTTGGAAATAGACATGTATGGTTCACATTTCATGTAATTTTCCATGCTACACATCCATGATTGATCTATGTCATTTGACTATATTTGTATACGTGACCATTGATGGGTCCAGTCATGATTGATATGGCAAAGATCGCTTTGATCCTATGTGGATATAGTTGATGGACGAGATTGTTATAGAATATCTATTATATAATAGCAAAATTTTGAGCTCATAAGGTTGTACATTTATCAGGAAACATATGTTGCCCAAGTGGGAGATTGTTGGATTAAAATCCGTAATTGTGGGCACATATGTAAAATGTATGTTGCTATTACAAAGTATGACACAAAATAAAGTGACCAATTAAGTTAAGCGTGTCATGGGTATTAAAATGTCATGGAAATAAAAGTGTAGATACCATAAGATATATTTATAATTCAATGAGGGGCAGAGTTATAAATATTTAATAGTTTGATTTAGTAATCAACTATATAAAGAGGTAGTGGTCCCCAAGAAATAGGTTAACTTGTTTTTCTCTCCTTTCCCGTCAGAGAGTTTTACTTCAAGAGATAACCTATCTTCTTGGAAGATCAATACCAAAGCACATCAAGATTCAAGATTTTCAATCTATCAATGAATTCAGGTACGCTTCCGCATTCAGTTTTTTTTCGGTTTATTGTTCTTGATGATTTGACATGATAGATCTGGGGTTTTAGATTTCATATTAATTTATGATTTAATTCTAACACTTAATCCTCAACTTCTTAATCTTGTATATGTAGTTTATGACAATTAAAAAGATCAACTTCATTGTGGTTGCTTGAAACAAGTTTTGCCAAAATTCTCAGTCGTTCAACTCTCATTTGTTGCATCTACACAATAAATATATCATGTTATTCAATAACACATGATAGTTAAACGAAACTACATGATATACTTTACCGTGAAAGTAATCTTCGACCAATCACTTTTGTTATCGACTTTTACATACTTCAATATGTACATGCCACAATCATCTCTGAATCTAATATAAAATAAATTAATATATTAATAAGAAATTTATAGAGATATCTTAAAAATAACTTTTATTTTTAATTTAAGTTACGTATGAATTTAGCTGTTTCGGTAATTCCACAAAATGGATTGGAAATTTTGTAACTTTTTCAAATAATCTACCCAAATTAGCATGACCCGCATACCTAAATGGAGTTTTATTCAATTGTTATAATAAGTCAAAACAAAATTAAGAAATTGATATTTAAAAACTATACATTTCCATTAATTATCATAAATGAATAATAAACTTACTACTATGCAATCTTTCTACGCACTTCATTGGCGCCAAGATAGACCAAAAACATAATTTTTCCCTCCACAACATTAACAACTAATAAAAATCAATGGTTGTCTTCTGCATCATGTAAAGACACATATACCTGCTAAATAATATGAGTTAAAAATCACTGTCAACTACATACAAGCAAACAACAAATTATGAATATACTTGTTCAACATTACTACTATCAATCGGTATAAATATATCTATCCATCGGGTATGAAATCGGAAAACACAATTATTTATTCTCGCCTTCTAAGAGTGTGTGAAATCTTCCATAATGGAACTATACGACAAACATTAAATTTGAAAATGTCCTGAAATCATAAATTGAAAATAATGTGATTCGTAGCCCATAAATTATTTTTTACCTAAAAGGATAGAGGCGGATATAACTTCTTTGGCATAGTCTCTTGTCTCAAGTGCAAATCGTACACGTAGATATCAATAAATTATTAAATATTTATAAAAAATAAAAACACTTGTATTAATAACAAATATAAAAACAAATATTAATTATGTAAAAAATTAATATTTTAATCTATAATATCTAATCAGATAATCATTGTTTTGGAAAAGTAGTACGAGCATCGCCAACGTCCAAATTATTATTTTTGGTCATGTAAAGAGTGGTGGATGTATCATTCCAAGTACCAACATTCGTACAAATTCTGCGTTCTTCAGGCGTTAAGTACTTCAAATATTGCTTGTACACATCACTTATCATACAAATTTCTTTGGAAGCTTCTGATAAGCAATCACCTAACTCATATTTATACTACATGAAAAATATTTATCTCTTAAAAATAATAATAACATGAAAATTAAATGTTGATATTAAAAATGTGTTTATAGTTTACACCTTTCTTCTTTTAAATTTTGATTTGAGCTTTTACGAATAAATCTTGCAATCTTGGTTCAATCTCAATATCACAAAGCTTGTTTTTTTTCAACCTGCACAATCAAAGAGGAATTCAACTCAAATGGAATATTTGTACATTATTTCTTTCAAATTTTCACCATCCTAAAACAATATATTTTTCATAATGTTACTACCTCATTTTTTTCCAGAACAATCAACCTTTAATATTTCTCCAATATTATGAAACTTTGTGGTTTTTTCCTGTATCTACATATAATATGGCAAATATTTTTTAAGCAAAAAAAATAATGTCAAACTATAAGATTAAATATAACTAATAAAGAATGATTTATATATACCTTTGTATTCACTATAGAAGTTCGATCTCTTTTTTTATGTCATATCTTTTGACTTCAGATCATCAATAAAATTAGAATGTGGAGTCGAACATCTCACACTCTTTTTTTAGAGTCTTTACTCTTTGACAAGGCCTTCGGACCGTTAGACATTTTGGGCAACATTTTTTAATTATTGGAGTTTCCTTCAACGTAACTAATTGACTAGGAAATCGATGGGGACTAGATTGAAAGTTAAAAACCTCGCTAGGAATTTTTGGGAACCATCATTGTCAGTCTTGATGTTATCTTCAGAATTAACTTCAAGTTGTCTCTTACCAAGAGGTTCTAATTAGGGAGAAGAATAATTCGTATCACAATTAATAAATGGAGACAAACTCGATTTTTTCATATCACTCTTAGTTTCTTCCTTCAATGATGCGATACTTAATCTTTTTTCCTTCTGTGATTTATTTTCTAAACCCTATCTTTCAATGGAACACTATATAAATTAGCCTCTTCCGATTTATTATTTATAGCATCCTCCTTTAATTCTCGACTATGTATATCTTCTCCTTTTACTGAATCACAATCTTGTAATGAACTTTTAACATTACTCGATGTTGATATAGTCACAAAATTTTTAAATTGGACATTTAATTTTTCAAATTGACCATTAAAAAATTTAAATTGACCATTCATTTTAACAAATTTCTTTTTTAATAATTTACATCGAATGAATGAGTGTCTCGAACTTGTGATCACTCTGATTAGAGGTTCTTATGTTTTCCTCATGTACAACTTTAACTTTTTCCTATATGTATATAAAAAAATAACAATAATCTTAACAAAAAAATCAACACTATTATTGAAATTTCAGTTAATTATAATGAATGTACCTCGTTGTTTGTCTTTTCCAAACACATGTCAATTTGACGCTTGCACTCCATTATCTTAACTTGTTTTGAAGGTGTTAAGTTTAGATCCATCATCTACGTTAAAATGTTAAAAATCTAAGCATGCATTGAACTTAAAACCGAAAAAAAGTTTAACAATCAAACAGAGCGTCCGGTACGGGTGTACGAGCGTACCGGTACACGCTGTTTGGAATTAAATTTCAGTGGCCACTTTTCGTACCGGTGCACTTACAATATCGATATGCATAAACTCGCGTACCGGTATGCATGGAACACCGTACTAGTACGGACGCCAGATTGCGATTTGGGAATTCAGAATCAGACATGAGATTTAGGGTTCTAACATACAAATTGGAGTTCTATTCTGGTAATTGGGGTTCTAACATGAGAATTAGGGTACTCAATTTGAGAATTAGGGTTCTACATTGGCCTAATTTCAAAAATTAAGGTTAGGGTGGTGGTTGGGGTTTGGAATTAGGGGATTAAGGGATGCATGAATTAGGGATAACGATTTAGGGGATGCCAGAATTGGGTGGCCGACTAGACAGGGATACCAGCGAGTGGCTGGTGACTGGCTGCCAAAACCCTAGGTCGAATTAAATTTATTTAGGTTTCGAATGAGGGAATTAGGGATAAATTACATTCTTGCAAGAAAAGGTTGGGAACAGCGACAGGGCTCAACGACGGCGGCAAGTAGGGGTGAGCGTTCGATCGAGTCGAGTCGAGTCAAAAAATTTTGAGTTATTCGAGTTGACGAGTCATATTTTACAACTCAAACTTTATTTGAAATTTTTTTGATTCGAGTCGAGTCGAGTCGAGTTTTCGAGTTCCTATAAAAATTTAATTGTAATTATTTATCATGTTATAGTAGGGTTTGATTCCAATTTAAGCTCCTTTCTTTAATCATATAAGATATGCACATATATATTTTTTCACATGTGACAATATTTCTTCATATTTTTATATATCAGTATGTCTATATCACAAAAAATAGAGGGACTCGTCTCAATCTTAAAAATAAATCCACTAATTACTAAAAATTTTGAGTTATTCGAGTTATTCGAATTTCCATTTTACAACTCAAACTTTATTTGAAATTTTTTCGAGTTATTCGAGTTTATGAAATTTCGAGTCGAGTCAAGACGAGTCGAGTATTTTTGCCTCGAGTTGAGTCGAGTTATTCAGTTTTTTCGAGTCGAGTCGAGTTTTGCTCACCCCTAGCGACAAGGCAGCAGCGACGACGACTTGAATTTTAAATGAATAAAAATTAGGGTTTTGTAATTTAGGGTAGGTATTTTGATTTAATTATGTTTAAGAGAAAATTTAAAATAAAAATGTATTTTAATTAATTTACCTTTTAATTTTTAAATAAATTATAATTATACGTTTAGTCCTTTTGATTTTAAATCTTTATAAATTAAATTAATAGTGCTAATCGGTGCTCGTCGCTAGTGATGCTTATCGGTGCTTGTCGAACGTGAAAGACTCGTCCTTATTATACTACTCAGAGCTCTCCAAACCCATAAATCTTAAGGACATAGAATGCTTAAGCATGCTTGAAACTACGCCTTCCTCCTATATATTGTACTTGGACATGTTAACCGAGTTTTAATTGAGATACTTAAAGAGTATTAATCATTTGAATTAAGAACCAAGATTATAAAAGTTTGGCAACTAAATATGGCAAATTAAGGTATCTCAAATTTAAAAATAATAGAGTGACCAAATCCAAAATTTGGCCAAAGAAAACAGTCATAAGCTGACATGTTTATTTTTTTAGATGACGTCATGGCGATAAGTAATTTGCTGCTTCGTCGAAACTATCCCCCGGACTTCCAGAACGCCCATTTCTGCCAAACATTTTCTCCTTTTTCCGCCACATCCCTCACGTGCTGTTCCTCATCAATAAATCTTTTTGAACCGAAATCAACGGCCATGATTTCCTCAATATTCTTCCTTTGACCACCTTCAAACCTACCATAAATACCTTAAGCTCGGGCTCTCTCTTCCCTTCTTACAAAAAAAGAAAAGAGGAAAGAAAACAATTAATTCTTCTATAGTTTTAGGTTATTTTGCGTCCTGGACATGAGTGAAACCATGTCTGATTGGCCTCAGTTTTACGATCAAAATCTTTCCAACCAAGACATATCGAATCGCCTCCGTGTTCTGACATCAGAATCGGTTTTCGCCGACCAAGGTTCCGATACTTCCGCCGTCGTCAACACTCCCACGCTCACTACGGGCAACGCTCCGGTGAGCTCATTAGGCTCGGGACTAGGCGGTGGTCATTTGAGCCCCGAAGGCCGCGTTGGGAAGCCAGTTCGAAGACGATCAAGGGCTTCAAGGCGAACCCCGACTACCTTGCTCAACACGGACACCACCAATTTCCGAGCCATGGTTCAACAATTCACTGGCGGACCCACGGCTCCTTTCGCGGCAGGAGGTTCTCACCCTGGTGGGACGAGTTTCGGGTTCGGGTTCGGAACCCGTCAACCCCATGTCAACCCGAGTAACTCCCTCATGCTTCCTCCCACTGGTTTTCAATTGCAATATCAGCAACAACAAAACCAGTTACTCCATCACCACCAAAACCAGCCGTTGATGTTTTCATTGAACAGCAACGATAGTAATCCGGGGACGGAGGAGGTTTTCTTTCAAAGACTGGGCGGCGGGGACCCAAGGGCGACCGTGGAAGGTGGTGGTGCGGTGTCGCAAGGGTTGGTTGCGGAGGGTGTTTCCTCACAGGTTCCTGGCTCTAGAACATCAACCTCGTCCAATGAGAACAGAACAAACCCTAGGCTCATGTTTTGAGAGGAACATAAAGCAGAATGTTAGGTACTGACTTGTCTTAGGGAGAACTTAAACTCAAAGATTTGACCAATGTATATATTTGTTTATGTTTTAGTTTCTTTTTTAAATATGTCAATCCAATTATTAGCCATTAATTGGGGATAATGGATTCTTGTTTTCAAAAACTATGGGCCTAATTCAATTTCAGCAAAAACAACAAACTTATATTTAAAATTGCTTAATTGTCTTCTTGCTTTGAAAAAAATATATAAAAAAATAGATGTGGTTCTACTTGTAAATTAAACTTTCTGGTGAGAATACACTTTCTTTAATTATATTATCATATGCCCAACCAATAAAAAATTCAAAACGGATGTGACTCAAAAGAAAACGTGATCAAATTATTAGAATACCATAGTTTAAAGACTACTAAATACAATACGACTATACGAGCATATGTGTAAAGAAATATAATATGTATATATGTCTATGAATTATCATTGTTAGTTGTGAAAAAGGTATATAAAATTAAATAATAAGTACATTTTGTTGATTGGACAAATTGCTCATCATTGTTCTTTTATTTTTCTTAGATTATAAGTTATAGATTTATGAGGAACATTTCCTTTATTTCTTCTAGAGTTTTTTTTCCTCTCCTTGAAGTAAGATTAGGATTATATTTAAAATTTGTAAAAAAACTTTCTATATTTAATTTGACTTTTTGAGTATTACAAATACATTTTTATTTTAGTTTAATGTTTTTTAAACCATAAATTGACTCCAAATTGATGGAATTTAGGAGGAAAAATTAAGCATTGCCACTAAATAGGAATATTCTGTCGGAAAATTTATAAGGGTAAAGAAACAATATTAATGAATAAGGTGGTCAATTGATTATTCTAATTGGAATTCAATTAAAATAAGGTTTAACAGTTAAATATGTTCCCGAATTATATTTTTTTTTTCAGATAACTGCATAAACTATATTTGGGGCAAAATAGGGGCCTAATGTTTTATTTCGTGACCCATTTAAGTTTTTTCTATGACAAACATTATTTTTCTCGTTATCTAATGAAATTCGAACACGTGGTATGGTTGATCCAACAATTTTTAATTTCTCTAAACCACAACCTTAAATCCCTAAATTCCTCCACTTCAACCATCGATTCAACCACCACATGCCACCTTTGTCTTCATCGGACTTCGTCTACCGAAAGCCCCATCATTTCGTCGTCAAAAACTGGCGAATGAACCGTCAATTGCACCGTCGGCGAACACTCAACAAGGAAAAAAAAGAGATCGATTGGGTTCCCACCGATGGTAGAGAATGGCGGATGTCGAACGGTGAGGTACACGGTGTTTTGGGCAGTGAAAGGTGAACCACCGACTTGTGGGGGATGTTGGACGATGAGGGAGATGTGATTTGGGGGGTTTGATCTAAATAAATTAAAATTTTGGGGTTTTTAAAGAAATTTAGATTTTTAAAAAATTCAGAAATTAAAAAATATAAAAAACATGACATGTGTCATGTTTTGATTGGATGTTGAAATTTTTTAACCGTCTTTGACAGAAAAACCTTAAATGAGTCACGGAATAAAACATTAGACACCTATTTGGCCCAAAATATAGTTTAAGCACCTATCTAGAAAAAATGTATAATTTAGACACTTATTTGACCGTTAAGCCTTAAAATAACGCTGTTAATCTTTTAAGTAGCTCCAAACCAATGTTTATAAATATAATTTACAAAAAAAATATAAATATAATAACAATATGAAGAACCCAACAAGTGTCCCACTGGAAAAGTGGATGATATTCATCTCAGGAGACACGGATTCAAATCGCTTTGTCTACAAGGTGTATGCGCATTGTCAAAGGTTAAGATTATGTATGCGCAGATACTATATTGTAATCACCTTTAGACCATTCAAAAAAATAATAACGAAATGATACACTAAAATAAAAAAAAAATCTATGAACATATTTGAGATGTTATCGTAAAAAAATTAATAAATTCATTTTAAATTTAATAAAACTATAGGCTTAAGTGTCAAATAAGTTCCAAACTATACATTTTTTCTAGACAAGTGCACAAAGTAATTTTCAGGTCAAATAAGTGCCTAACGTTTTTAAAGCTTTTCATTTAGAAGTTTTGGCGTTAACAGCCGTTAAAAAAATTTCATTAGTCAATAAATACATGATACATAAGATATTTTATTTTTTAAATTCTCATCGATTAACCAAACATAAAAAATGAAAGGAATAAAAAGTACATAAGAATTCAAAATTTGAGGGAAAAAGACATATACGAGAGTGAAAGGAATGGAGAAGAGGGGATGAACCAAAACGTGTAATGGGACCCCATTGACATCAAAAGCAGAAAATGGAATTGACAAAGTCAAATTTAGGACAATCTTTACAGAATTTGAGAAATAAATAACAAAAATTTAAACAAACTGATTCACTAAGATTACTTTCAAATTAAGTCCTTATTTTGGTAAAGGAAACATTATTAGTGTGCAACTTAATTTCAACATTATCACAGTAATTATGTCATGTCAAGCACGTGTATCTATACCATACACATACATATCTTCCATGCGTCCCTAGTTCAAACTCCTGTCTTTTTGCAAAAAAATATTAGGTTTAATCGTTAAATAAGTGCTCAAATTATACTTTTTTTCATATATGTGCTTAAATTATATTTTGTGCTAAATAAGTGCCTAACGTTTCATTCCGTGATCCATTTAAGGTTTCTCCGTCAACGACTGTTAAAAAAATTTTGCCATCCAATCAAAACATGACATGTGGCCTATTTTTATTTTAATTTTCCGAAATTCTTTAGAAATCTGAAATTCTTTAAAAATTCTTAAGTTTTAATTTCTTTTCAATTAAACCCCAAAATCACATCTCCCTCACCGTACGACATCCCCACACGTCGGTGATTCACCGTTCACCGCCCAAGTGTTGGGCACCTCACCGTTCGACATTCCCCACCCTCTATTTATCGACCGGAACCCAAATGACCTCTTTTTTCTTCATTGTTGGGTGTTCGTCGACGGTGAAAATTGGCGGTTCTTTCGTCGATTTTTGATGACGAGGTGATGGGGCTTTAGGTAGAGAGGGTCCGATGAAGACAATGGTGGTCGGTGGTGGTTGAATCGGTGGCCGGAGTGGAGAAATTTAGGGTTAGGGTTTTTTAAAGAAATTAAAGATTATTGGGTTAATTATCATATTTTATTATTTTATTTTTCTATTTTTCGGATTTTAATTTTAGAAAATGATAATTCATGCCACATGCTCGAATTTCACTGGATAACGGGAAAAATAACATCTGTCACGGAAAAACCTTAAATGGGTCACATAATGAAACTCTAGGCACCTATTTGGCCCAAAATATAGTTTAGGCACATATATAAAAAAATATAGTTTGGGCACTTATTTGACGGTTATGCCAAAATATTACTAACTGTTTAATTATATTGTTTTGGATAAATTACACTCGTGGTTATCCAACTAGTGATCCCACTTCAATTTTTTCCACTTTTGTTCTCTTATATATATTTTTTAATTTGGTTTATTTTTTAATTTGCCCTCCACTTTTCAAATATTTATGTTTTGGTCCAAACTCTAAATTCTAATTTCGTCCATGTATCCAATTATGGATAAATTCTTTTGTCGCCCAATTATAAAAAGTTATAAACTGATCAACAAGGGACGTTTCTTAGTAAGGACCGGTGAAGGCCACGTCTCCACGTCTCCACAAAAAATAAAAAAATAATTTTTTTTTAAAATTTAAACAATGATACAATTGTATTTTAACCCTCTAAAAATTATAACTTATTTTGCCCACCCTATATTCAGAACTTTTATACGATCCCCTCAATAAATAATTTGAGTTTTGTCACTTCTGGTCATTCAACTAACCGAATTTTTGTACCACTTGCAATTAACTTTTGAGAGAAAGATGACGGTGGTTAGTTATAAAATTGAAATAATAAGGGTAAAGTACCAATTTGGTACCCAACCTACTACTTTCTTTTTGTTTTTGTTTTAGTATCTTAACTATTTCTTTGTCAAAATCATGCCTAACATTACGTTTTGATTCTATTTTGGTATCCACTGTTATAAAACATGTGGCAAGTTGATTAGGAGAGAGAGAAACACATGTTGTAGGCTGTCACACCATTTCTCTCTCCTAGTTAGCCAGTCATGTAACACCCCCTCCCTGGCCTGGTTGAGGACCGGGTCGGAGTATGACACTTGAATTCAATACAATGATCGGTACAATATTTTAATCATTGCTCAATGATTTAGTAAGTTAAAATCCATGCAATGTTTATTTCGATTTTTCATTACAATGCTAAGTCTATACAGTGGAACCATGTTTCGATGTGATATGATAGTCTTGAGTTTAAGACCAGTTTTAAATTTTTAAAGATTTAGGGAATAATCCGTAATTTCAATAAATTAGAGGTCCTTTACTGAAATGAACTTTACCACAATGAAATTCAGCCTATAATCAATGTACATGCAAATTTTCGTGTTAATCAGAATCCATTTACCTCTGAGCCAATCACTAATAGGTGACCAATATGCAACTTTTCAGAATTATTACAAGATCTTTTAACCAAATTACCTAAATCGGTACCGACACTCGAGAGGCCGTATCGGTACGCCATGCACATTTTACATACTGTTAAACTCCAGTGACCAAAACTTGCATCGCTATAGATAAGTGTTGAGATGTGTGGGGCTCGATTCGATCAACCAATTTAGCTCACCAAGTGGTGGAGAGGTGGATTTTTGGGTGGAAGGGTTTAGGAAGCTAAAATGAAAATTGACACAATGATTTATAGTGGTTCAACCTTCTAACCAAGGTCTACATCCACTACCTTAGCTTCCCACTAAGGATTTCTCAACCAATTCCACTAATTGATTCGTCCTCTTTTCTAGGATTAGGAGGAAACCCTTACAACCGATCAAGCTTCTACCCAAAGCCTTGATCAACACCCTCTTTACAAAGAGATAAATAAAGCAAACTTAAAACCCTCTAATAGGTGTTTGTTTGCACAATTAAGCACTCACCCAAAACCTAAAACACTTGAGCAAATTTGACAATTTTGGCTCACTAGTGTTTGTCTATACAAAAATTTACAATTTAAGCACTAAGACACTTTTTGATCATTTGATGTTTGACAATATGAGCATTAACCTTCTCTTGATGCTTGGAGGTCCTTTTTATACTCCCAAATGAGTTTGTAGCCGTTACTAGCCGTTGGGATCATATTGGAGCCGTTGAGGACTTTAATTCCCACCATAAATGCAGTTCTGCAGCTCCCCGTTTCAAAACGCTCGAAGCCGTTTCGAAACACTCTCAATGTAGAAAGAGCCGTTGCAGTCTGTCAGGGTACCCGTTTCGGAACACCCCCTTGCCGTTTCGAAACGCGTATCGAAACACTATGAGCCCGTATCGAAACGCCTGCATTTGAAAGTTGGTTAGGAAAGAGCCGTTGGGTTTTATGACCGTTATGGTCAATGCCATGTAGGCGTATCGAAACGGCCTAGCCCGTTTCGAAACGCTGGGCAAAAATCCTGTCCAAAGAAAGCCCGTTTCGAAACAAGTTTCGAAACGTTTTGGCTACTGTAAACCCCTGTTTCGAAATGCCCTAAGGTGTTTCGAAACACCTGGACAGTTTTGTGAAATTTGGCTTTGAAAAACATGAAAAACCCTTTTGAAAAATTCCCTAGACATAATTTCAAGTTGTTTGGACTTTGGAAATGTTTTAAATACTTTTTAAATCAGTCCAAAACATTTTTCAATTATTATATCAAAACATTAGTTCTACAATAAGGCTGTACCGGTACAAATAAACAAGTATAGGTACGCCTTACAGTCGTACCGAAACCTTTTTGCAAACTGAATTCCAGTGTTGATTTTTTGTACCGATGCGCCCAAGGCCTATCAATACGCCTTGTTGACCAGTGTTGACTTGGTTCAAATATGAATAATCATAACGATATACCATCACCCGTATTGGTACGACATGGTTTGTAATGACAGATTTAGTCTGGTTTTTATCCATTTTCATCTATCATACAATGTCCAATTCCTATAAAATTTTGCAGGCAAGTTTATAATACCATAATCTACTATCATACCAAATTTCATAGCCATATGAATCCCTTTACTAAGTCTTTACCTTTTTTAGACCAATTATGCATATAACACCACTTTTAGCCAATTTCAAGAATACTTTTTAGATCTCTAAAACTTGTACATATCATATGCAACATATACACAACAAAAAGGCTAAAAGTGTTTGATTTAACTACTTTGCCACCATACTAGGAGTTTGTAGGGATAATATATATTACTTTAAGTTTGTAGTGACTTGCCGAAACTTCCAACGATCCCATATCTCGCAACGGTGACTTTCTTAACCTGAAATGCATAAGATGAAATGAATTAGGCATACTTTGACTAGTGAGGTAGTCATAAACAATAACAACAACAATGAGATGCATTCCAAATCATGTTCTATCAATGAAAGTACTATGAATGAAATTCAATGACAATAATATTATTGTAACCCCCTCGTCTCGATCTGGCCGGATGACCGGTCCGAGTGGGCCACACGGGGAAAACCGATGCGAAACCTGCTAAGGATTCCACCTCGGTTAGCAACCCTAAAATTTCATTTAATTTAATCTTCCCTAAAGGCACATTTAAATCCTATGTGATCACGATAGCAGATTAATTCGAGAAAGACATGCAACTAGACCCCAAAATATAATTAAACATATCAATTTTATATTATTTGGCAGGCCGTTTCGAAACACCCTTAAGGTGTATCGAAACACCTTAACTTGGTCAACGACCCCAAGTCCACACGAGAAGGCCGTATCGGAACGAAGGTCAACCGTTCCGAAACACCCCCAACGGTCAACTTCTCGTGGTCAACGATATATTGACCGTTCCGATACACCTAGACTCGTTTCGAAACCCCAAAATATCGACAATTTCTCATAATTCCAGTAGCAAAACTGTTTCGGAATGGACCCTAGGCGTATCGAAACGCCTGGCCTGAAACAAGAGGCCGTATCGAAATGAGACCAACCGTTTCGATACACGGGCTGCGAAAAGACAGATTTTGTTGCTTTAAGACACAAGGCAGCCCCAAAACTTCACCAAAACACTCAAGACTCAATACACAACCAATCTAGATGATAGGCAACCTAATAACTCATGCTTAGCACGCAATATACATGTAAAGCCAAACATCAATGAAACAACATGCATAACAACAATTCTTGCATCACAATCCATATTCATTCAAGGCATACTTAAGCATTAAAAAGCCTTTAAGGCACAATTCACTACACATGGAGTTTACATGCAACATCAATACATGCACTCATCCAAAGAGTAGCATCTCAAACAAGCATTCATCAAGGCTTAACATGGTTTACAAATCCAACAAAAACATAAACACCAACAACATCCATGAGTCAAACAACGCTCATACAAAATATATAATAGCCCCATTGCTAAACTACCACATTAAATGCTAAATCATACTTGAGCAACTACAACTTGGAAAGCCCCTTCGCCTTGCTCCTTGCTAACACCACGCTAATGATCTGCATTGTTGAAAATGAGAGCGTAAGCTAGAAGCTTAGTGAGGATGCTCTAAAATAAAAAACAACAACAATGCAGGGTCCAAGCATGCAAATCCCTAACATCATACACAACATACATAGGCATCAACAAGGCAATTTAGCTAGTCTTTCAAGAGTCATAATATGTCATCTCACATCATACTAAGCTCAACAATGTAAATCAATTATCTCAAAATCATAATCACAAAAGCAATTACATTGGCCACTATTAGATTACCCGGATGTGCAGATTTACTCTCAACAGCAACATTACCTCGGTGGGATTACACTCATCACCGGACCTTGCATGGGTGGGATTCCACTCATCGCCACATGCCCTACGGATGGGATTCCACTCATCATCACGTATAAAATAGTAAATTTCCGGTGGAATATTACGTCACCGTACTTCTCCTTGATGACTCAACGCCATCAAGGCCACGCGCGTTTTGGCTCAATTATGTGCACACTAATCCTAATGATCGATCATTTACACCCGATAAGTTAATTAGTGCTAATTTCTTTAAGCCACATCACACATCCATCAATTATATCACATATTCATCACATACACATATCAAGGTATACACATACGAATCAATCATATCTCACAAGATCAATATAGGCATTGGCATATAAGCAACATTAAAAATCGAGGAGTTAAACTACCAATTTAACTTCCATCCCGGAATGGCCTACCAAGCTCATTCCAACACTTCCACTACCCATACTTGAACCAACTTTAAAACATAATTAAAGTTTTACTCACCACCCTTCCTTAGCAAACCAAGCAAGCCTCCTAAATTCCCGAATTCGGTCCCGATGCTTCTCCGATGCCTCCTCTTGTTTCTAGCCAATCAAAACAAAACCATTACTCACAAATTCGATGCTAAAATCAGTCGCCAACTCCAACCCATAAACACGAACCAAACTTCACCAAATTCAAACCCATTTACTCACCAAACTTCCAATTTTCGTGCTCCCTTATTACCCAGCAGAAAACCATGATTTCAAGCACTCAAAAGACATCTAAAAGATCCCAAAACACTCCCCTAATATCCCTAAACCATCAGCCCTTCAACCCAACCCTAAAACTCACCAAAAATTCAATTTTAGACACCTCAAAAATGGCCCCAAAGACCCACTTCGAATTTTCACCCAAAATCAACCATTTCAAGATATTATGTGCATTTTGATGTGATTAAACCAAAACCCAACTTAACAAATCAGAATCTAATGTAAAAACCATTAAAAATTCAAACTTTCCTTAAACTTGAAATTCTAAAAAGATGATAGTTTTCAATTCTAAGACTAGGTAAATGAGGAGGATGATGAGGAGAGTGTAAATATATAATTACCTTTGAAAATGCCCTTGAGTAGATGAAGAAATCAAATGGAATAGTGATTTAGAGGTTTTGGGTGAGTTTGGGGGTTTTCAACGTGAAAATGAAAAAGGGAAGAAGACAACCCTTTTTTTCTTTTTGATTCAAAAAGTGGTCTTCCACTTTTTCACCTTAATTACAAAATTGCCACCCCTTTTATTTTAAATTCCAATTAAATCAAGACTAAGGTCAATTTGATTAAAATATATTTTACCGACTTGAACCAACTCACACGACTAACTCCTAACCCCAAAACACAGGTGTTACAACTCTCTCCCACTTAAGGAATTTCGTCCCCGAAATTACCTGACTGAAAGAGATACAGAAACTGCCTTTCCATATCCTCCTTCCTCTCCCAAGTGGCCTCGTCCACTCCTCGACGTTGCCACCACACTTTCACTAACTCAATCGATCTACCCCGCAACACCTTTATGTCAGAAGCTAGGATCTCAACTGGTTCTTACTCATAAGTCAAATCCGTATTCAATTAAATCTCTTCTACATGCATAACATGCGATGGATCGGACCTATACTTACGGAGCATCGAAACATGAAATACATCGTGTATCTTCTCTAGCTCGGATGGCAAACGTAACTGATAAGCAACCGGACCAACCCACTTCACAATCTCATATGGTCCTATGTACCTCAGACTCAACTTCCCCTTTCGGCCAAATCTTATTACTTTCTTCCACGGAGACACCTTCAAGAACACCTTCTCACCCACTGAGAACTCAACTTCCTTCCTCTTCAAGTCGGTATAGCACTTCTGCCTATACAAAGCAGCCTTCACTCGATTGCAAATCAATTTCACCTTGCCAGTGGTCCCTGTTGCGTGTAAAATAGTCTATCGCAATTATAGTGCAAGTATACACGACGCAAGTAGTAAAGTGATACAAAGTATCGGATATCGTCTCCACAGGGATTGGGCTAATGACTCCACCTAAATTCACTGCACGAAGTAAAGAGAAATATTTAAGAGAATTATCACGAATATTAAAGTAAAAACGTAAATAAAAGATTGAGATATCAAGAGAGAGAGAATGGGCTGGTATTGAGTTGCTCAGTAGTGTAGGTATTGAATTGCTTAGGATCTCCAGTTCTGTCGTCGCACCCGTCGCCGACAGCACCTGTCGCGGCGTCTGTCCGTTAGCTGTCGCGGCAGCGAACACTAACTCCGTACTTCAAGCTTGGCAAGAATCCCTGGTCTGCCTTGCCCTATCCCTAGGCACAAGTCTGTCGATGATCACGTCTTTGATGATACCTCCCGGCGTGAATCGAAGGATGAACACCGATGTGTATGAATTCTTCCTTAGCCACTTAACCTCGCCTTATCCCTAAGCACGAGATGGTTCAACTATAAACTAGAGAACGCGCTTTTACCTCTTTCGTATACTTAACTCTCCCGATGCTAAGTAAATAGATAACCTCACAATGCTCTCCCGATGCTCTTGCAAGATATTAAAACCAAGATAAAAGAACTTGAAGTTTATTTTATTGAACTTGAAAAATCCTAAAACAAAGCAACCCTTGCAACTACTTTACAAAACAACCCGTAGCCCTAGGGGGAATTTAGAACATATCGGTGACAGGTAAACGACAGGGTTTAGGTTTCGGTTATGGGGTAGTCGGCTATGCCCTAGGTTTAATCTATGCCCTTTATATAAGCTTTGGGCTCAAGTTATCTAAGGTAACAAGGATTACAACTTTAATTAAAAGTAAGATTCTAATAAAGACTAAATCTCTAAGGATTCCTACTTTTCAGCCGCCTCCTTGTTTCATGGAGATTCCTCTCCTTGAGCTTTGGCTTGACATATCTTTTGATCCGGGGCTTGGAAAAATATTTGGCTTCCACACTATAGACGAGCAGATTTTTCTCTATCTATCGAGGTCCACTTCACTTTTCCTCTTCATAAATCTGCTGTCACCATGCTGTCACGACAGGTCCATGACAGGTTCGTCTTCTTCAGCTGCTTGTCCAGTTTAGCTCTCCTGCTTATCTGCCCTGCGCCTGCCTTCGACATCTACTGTGACAGATGCCTGCAAAAATAGCCCTCTTTCAGTAGAATCCGTGCCTTTTATATGATTGTGATGTTTTATTGAAAACTAACCTAAATGCAATGCAATGATGCTTGAATGCAGCAGAAATATGGGTTTAAAAAGGTGTAAATGATAGAACTTTTACACACTCAACACACCCCCAAACTCAAGTTTTTGCTTGCCCTCAAGCAATGAAGACTTAAAAGAAAACTGAAAATTTTTGTGTTGGCCTTCAAACAGTGAATTGTCCCTTGCCTGTCGCTCATTCTCTATGGCGGCAACAACCTGTCGGAAAGGTTAGGATCTGTCCGGAATCTCCCTATAGCTCTCGTGCAGTGTGTGCATGCTTGTGAACAGTTATATGCTAAGACTCTTTTTGTTTCACTAGAATATTCAACTCCTTAACTTGAATTTTATGCCAAAGTTTACTTTCTTTTAGAAGGCACATTTTCATGCTTTTTCTTCTATTTTCAAGCTAAGTTTTTCTAGAGCCAGTTTTGGGCACCTCTAGTTAGCTTCCTAGAGCCGGTTTCGGGCACCTCTAGGTTTTTGAATTTTCTTTTGCTAAACTTCTTTCCTAGAGCCAGTGTTAGGCACCTCTAGGGGCTATCCAAGTTCTAAGCTTCCTATTCTAGTTTGGCTAAAAGAAATCTAAGCAATATAACAATCACAAAAGTGTTTAAGTTTTCAGAACTATAGAAAGGCTCTAAACTTTTCCTTAACCTGTCCTAAAGATGCTGCCACGACAGAGCCGTCATGACAGGTAAGTTATCATCACAGTTTTAAGCCAACAGTTTAGATTTTCTTATTTTTCTGATTTTTTTTGAAAGAACTTAACTAATAAGACACAACAATTAAACAAAAGATGTGCTAAAGACTCCATTAAATATGGAGGGTTGCCACCCCCAAACTCGAGGGTTGCATTGCCCTCAATGCAAAATGACAGAAAAACAAAGAAAGAAAAAAAACATGATAAATAAAAGTACATCACAAATATATAAGGGCAGGCAGCAATAAGAGGAGTAAAAGAAATAAAAACTTAAATTTTATTCGCTGTCCTCGCTGCTGCTGCTGACGCGGATCTGATGGTAGCGTCTGCGTTGGGGAGGTGGCTGGGCAGGTTCCGGAGCAGGTTGATCAACAGGTTCATCAGCCTGTTGAGGTGCAGGTTCTTCCTCCGGTTGGGGGACAGGGTCGTCAGCAGGTTGAAGGGCAGGTGGCTCCACTAGTCGGACATCAGAACTGCTGCTGCTGTCCCAGCTGCCACTCGTGATGGCTTTGGACAGCATTCTCTTGTTGGCCACATGCTTAATTCTTTTCACCCGCGTGAAGGCGCTGTCCAAGTTCCTCCGGACAAGAGGGTTGTCATCAGTGGCAGCTCGCTTGGTGCCTCTAGGGGAAGTGTCCGCCGGTGGGCTGCCAGCTGCTGTCGGGGAAGGTGTGGAGGAGGCAGATTCTTCGTGGGGAGAGACAGGTGGTGTGGGAGTGGGGGAGGGGATATTGAAATAATGGGCGGGGAAGGTGGGGAAAATGACATCCGGAAAATTCAAAGTATTGGTAATGAAATTTACCGTTGCATTGGAGAAGTCGCGGATGAATGTCATCAAACCCATCTGGCGCTCCTCTATCCTTAGGATGGCAGCAAGGATGTGGGAGTTCTGATCTGCCGGAGCGGTGTTGGTGGCAGCTTCTGGGGCAGGTTCAGTAGCAGGTTCATCATCAGACTCAGCAGGAGGAGCGTTTGGATCGAAGGCGTTGAGGGGCGATACGACGATGATCTCCATGAGGCTGGAGATGTTGCTGTCAGTCCAGCCGCTGCCCTTCTTGATTTTGTCTGAAGGGTCCTCCGGTACGGCAGCGCAGCGGCAGAGGCCAGTGATTGTGAAGGGCAGGCATAGTCGTGAATCTGATCGGAAGGCACAATCGAGAATGCTGTCTCGCATGTACCTGCCCACATTGATGGGCCTGTCATGCATGATAGAGTGGATGAGGGCCAACCGCTGTCTGTTGACTGTCGTATGGTGTGACGAGGGCAGGATACGCTTTTTGATAAAAGCATTCCATAATTTTGCCTCGGGGAGTAGCTCTGCCCTGTTGACGGAGTTGGGGTTCTTCTTGCTGGTGCTCCAGGTCGTGCCCTCCTCTGTCAACTCCCTCATGACAGCATCATGTCCGGCAGCGTCGAGGTTGTCCCAAAACTGTTGATGAGCATCGTCATTGGGGCCAAAGAAGAGGCCGAATACATGGTTGATGCTGCTGGCGGTGAAAGGAACTGTCACTCCTCGGACGACGACAGATGTCGCCGTCTTACTTTCGATCGCCTCGTAAAATTCCCTGACCAGAGTGTCGTTAAGCTCTGCCGGCTGCTCGGCAAAGTCCTCCCAAAGTTGTGCCGTAATGGCCTTCATAATGAACGACCGGAGTCCAAAAAGAGGGGCATCTCTGTTATAGATGAAGCTCCGTTCCTCCCATAGTTCTTTGTTAGCGAACGGAGATGCTGCTGCTGAAGAAGAAGCGGCAGCAGCATTCTGACGGGTTTGTCGTGAAGACATTTTGGTTGCAAGGGCTGAAAAAAGAAAGAAAGTAGATAAAACTAGAAGGGAATAACAAGAGAGAAAATCAGAAGTGATGAAAAATGAAAAGGGGAAGGGGTTTATATAGCGGTCGAGTAGCTGCCCATTTAATGCCGCAACGGCAGGCGGGAAAAACGGGGCGGCAGATTGGATATTGCGTGTCTGACGCGTCTGACACGCATTAATGCGTCTGCTGTGCGTCTGTTGACAGCCTGTCAAATCTGTCTGCGCCGGCAGCCGAAACGACAGGTTACCATAAATGGGCTTTATTGGGCTGGTGGACGAGCGGTGGGCTTGGGCCACTTCTTCTTTCTCACTTGACTCCTTTATTTCCTAAAAACTGAAATTAAAAACAAAACATTATTAAAATAAATCTAATTCCTAATAAATAATAATAAATAAAATAAAATAAAAATAAAAATTAGGTTAAATTAGGGATGCCTTGTGGGGCATCACCTAAGGTAACCACTTCCTATATTCCTGGGGCTTCAGTCCCCTGATAATGCTTGAGGCGTTGTCCATTGACTTTGAATTGGTGCCCGTCCTTTAATGATTGAATTGTAATGGCACCATGGGGAAAAACTTGAATCACTTGGAACGGGCCAGACCATCTAGATTTAAGCTTTCCTGGGAATAGTTTCAACCTAGAATTAAACAATAATACAAGCTGCCCTGGGCAGAACTGACGTGGCAGCAACTTCTTGTCATGCCACTTCTTTGTTTTCTCCTTGTATATTCTTGCGTTGTCGTAGGCCATCGTTCGTATTTCATCGATCTCATTCAAATCTAACAGCCTTTTCTGGCCTGCCTTGTCCAAGTCCATGTTTACTGCCTTGATTGCCCAATATGCCTTGTGCTCTATCTCGACAGGCAAGTGGCAGGTTTTCCCATAGATCAATCGGAATGGAGACATGCCCAATGGAGTTTTGAAAGCTGTCCTGTATGCCCATAATGCATCATTCAGAAGTAGAGACCAATCTTTCCTAGTTGGTTTAACCATCTTTTCGAGAATGTTCTTCACTTCCCTGTTGGAAATCTCAGCCTGCCCATTGGTCTGTGGGTGGTATGCTGTCGCGATCCTGTGCTTGACACCATATTTTCTCAAGGCGGCAGCAATTACCCTATTGTCAAAATGTCTCCCTTCATCACTGATAATCGCCCTCGGGATGCCAAATCTAGAAAAGATGTTTTTGTGCAAAAACTTTTGGACCGTTTTGGCATCATTCTTTTGAGTTGCGATTGCTTCTACCCACTTGGAGACATAATCTACTGCTAGGAGGATGTAAAGATTTCCACACGAAGATGGAAAAGGTCCCATAAAATCAATCCCCCAAACATCGAAGATTTCGACTTCTAAAATATTCTGCAGTGGCATCTCGTTTCTCCTCGAGATATTACCTGTCCGCTGGCACCTGTCACAGTTTTTGTAAAATTCCTGTGCGTCCTTGTACAGTGTCGGCCAGTAGAACCCTGACTGCAGCACCTTGGCAGCAGTTTTATTGCCTCCTAAGTGTCCTCCATATTGTGAAGCATGACAGTGATGGAGAATGTCTTCTTGTTCTTCTTGTGGTACACATCTCCTTATAACCTGATCTGCGCACATCTTGAAAAGAAGAGGTTCGTCCCAATAATAATGTTTAACATCATTTTGAAACCTCTTCCTGGCTTGATAAGTAAGATCAGAAGGTAATATTCCGCTAACTATAAAATTAACGAAATCAGCATACCAGGGAAGGTTAGAAGACTTACCTGCCGCCATGGCTGTCGCGACAGCTATTGCGGCAGCAAAGAGCTGCTCATCTGGGAAGGTCTCTAGTATGTGTGTCTCATCTACAGGTAGACTCTGTCCCATCTCCAACCTTGACAAGTGATCTGCCACCTGATTTTCTGTCCCCTTTTTGTCTTTGATTTCAAGGTCGAACTCTTGTAATAGTAAGATCCACCGTATCAACCTAGGCTTTGCATCCTTTTTTGCAAATAAATACTTGAGGGCAGAGTGGTCGGTGTGTATTATAACCTTCGTTCCAAGTATGTAAGAACGAAACTTGTCGATGGAGAACACCACAGCTAACAGCTCCTTTTCTGTGGTGGTATAATTCACTTGGGCATCATTCAATGTTTTGCTGGCATAATATATGACAAAAACTTGTTGCGTCCAGTCTGGTGGCTGTACTATGGGGGCTGTCACTAGCTTTTCCTTCAGAACCTTGAATGCTTCAGTACATTCTTCATTAAAGTCAAAGGGTCGGTTCTGCTCTAAGAGATGACATAGGGGTTTCGTGATTTTTGAGAAATTGGCGATGAATCTCCTATAAAAACCAGCATGCCCTAAAAAACTCCTAATTCCCTTGACTGTGGTTGGCGGCGGCAGCTTCTCTATGACCTCTATTTTTGCCCTGTCGACTTCTATCCCACGGCAGCTAATCTTATGGCCTAAAACTATCCCTTCATCTACCATAAAATGACATTTTTCCCAATTAAGAACAAGATTAGCTTTTTCACATCTTTCAAGTACCTTTTGAAGGTTGCCGAGGCAGCTTTCAAAATCGTCTCCAAAGACAGAAAAATCATCCATGAAGATCTCAAGGAAGTCCTCAACCATGTCGGAGAATATAGCCATCATGCACCTTTGGAAGGTGGCAGGTGCGTTACAGAGTCCAAACGGCATCCTCCTAAATGCGTATGTTCCGTAGGGGCAGGTGAAAGTCGTTTTCTCTTGATCCTCTGGTGCAATAGCGATTTGGTTATAACCTGAGTAACCATCAAGAAAACAATAGTAAGGTTTACCTGCTAATCTATCAAGCATTTGATCAATAAAGGGTAAAGGAAAATGGTCTTTTCGGGTAGCTTTGTTAAGCTTCCGATAGTCCATACAAACCCTCCAACCGGTCACAATCCTGGTTGGGATTAACTCATTGTTTTCGTTGGTTATCACGGTCATGCCTCCTTTCTTGGGAACACATTGCACCGGGCTTACCCATTTGCTATCGGATATGGCGTAAATAATACCAGCATCTAACCATTTAATTATTTCTTTACGCACTACCTCCTTCATTGCAAGGTTTAACCGCCGTTAGGCATCAATAGTCGGCTTATGATCTTCCTCTAGGAGGATTTTGTGCATACAGATTGCCGGACTAATGCCCTGAATGTCTGCTATAGTCCATCCTATCGCCCTTTTATGTTGCCTCAACATGTCGATCAGCTGTCGTTCCTGTTCCTGCGGCAGCTTAGCAGAGATGATTACGGGCAGTGTTTTATCACAACCAAGATAAGCATATTTGAGCTGCCCTGGCAGGGGCTTAAGTTCTAAGACAGGTGGTTCAACAGTAGATGGCTTTTGGATTAAATGGTTATCCGAAGTGTAATTCAAGGGTTCGAATAACTTACCTGGGCGATGGTCTAACCAGTCTACCTCCTCATGACCTTCAGTATCAGATGTATCAGATTCAGAGGAGTCGCTGTCGTCGGTGCTGTCGTCGTTGCTGTCGTGACAGGCTTGTAAATGGCTGTCGCAGCAGTGACCAAATTTTATATCCCGGCAGCCCGACCTGATGCAGGGTTGATCAAAGGTCACCTCAATGATGGCCTTGCATTCTTCATCCACATCAGCATGTTTCATTGCTTGGAGAACATTCAACTTAATTTCTTGATCGTTTACGCGCATGGTGAGTTCTCCTTTCTCCACATCAATCAATGATCTTCTCGTGGCTAAGAAGGGTCGCCCTAGGATGACTGGTGCGTTCTCATCTGCCTCACAATCTAAAATAAGAAAGTCAGCAGGAAAAATAAGTTTATCCACTCTTACCAAGATGTCTTCAATTTTTCCTTCGGGGTGAACGTAAGAGCAGTCGGCTAGCTGTAGGGTAACTGTCGTGGGCCGCGCCTTGCCAATACCTAGTTTCTGGAAAACAGATTTGGGCATTAGATTAATACTAGCACCAAGATCACATAATGCCTTACCCACAAATCTGTCGCCGATTACGCAAGGTATGAGGAAGCTCCCCGGATCCTTCTTTTTCTGGGGTGGTTGTCGATGAAGAATACTCATGCAACCTTCTTGCATCCTTACCGTTTCAAATTCCCCAAGTTTAGATTTTTTAGACATGACATCCTTGAGAAATTTAGCATAACCGGGCATTTCCCTAACATCATCTAACAACGGAATGTTAATATGAACATGTTTAAAAATATCATAAATCTTTTTAAGTTGAGATTCATGCTTAGCTTGCTGTATCTGTTGAGGAAAAGGTGGTGGAGGACGGTAATCAGCAATGCGTCCTTCCCACTGCATGCGAATCTGAGGACGATACTCATCTTTTTTTCTCCTCTGTCGCTTCTGCTGTCGTGACAGGCTTATCGGCAGCCGTCTGTTTGTCACCTGTCGGGGCAGCTTCCTCGGCAGGTTTATCCAAGGCAGGTTCCTTTTCTGTTTCAGCTTCTTTTTCCGGCCCTGGTAACTTTTTCCCACTCCTAGTAGTAATCGCCTTACATTGCTCGTGTGAAGGCGGTCTAGCATTTTCAGTATTGCTAGGGAAACCTCCATTCTGCCTCGGCTTAATATGCTGCGACACCTGACCCATTTGTGTCTCTAGAGATTTCAAGGTGGCCTCATGGTTTGTCATTCTCATCTTGGTTTCATCCATAAAGTCTTCCGTTTTCTTGACAAACTTATTGATGTTCTCCATATACGTACCA
Source organism: Hibiscus tridactylites (assembly GCA_958450335.1). Classification (NCBI taxonomy): domain Eukaryota; kingdom Viridiplantae; phylum Streptophyta; class Magnoliopsida; order Malvales; family Malvaceae; genus Hibiscus; species Hibiscus tridactylites. The sequence continues at coordinate 10,939,692 of OY288292.1, read as the reverse complement.
GTCTGAGACATAAAGGTGGCTAGAGTCTGCTCCAATATACTACTCGTGGCAGGTGGTGGCTGCTGTTGTTGCTGAGGCGGCAGGTTCTGCGGCAGGTTCTGCGGCTGCGGCTGCTGTCGCGTCAACAATCTAGGACCCCCTTGATTCTGATTATATGCTTGTGGATTTAGGGCATTGTTAGGGTTACTCTAGGAAAATTTGGGATCTTTCCTCCAATTAGGGTTGTAATTGTTGGAATTGTAGTTTGGCTTGTAATTTCCAACATATTTTCCTTCTTCTATATTTATAGGGCACTCATCCCTACTATGATTTCCCTCACATGTAGCACAAACTTCCTCGACAGCAAACCCTCGTACTTCCTCTTCACTCAATAAGTGTTTCATGGCTTTAGTGAGGAATGCTACCTGTGATTTCATAGTGCTGTCGGCCTCATAATCCTTGACAGCAAGTACCCGTTTACCCCCTCTTCTAGCGGTTGGAAACTGCTCCTCATTCTTAGCCAGATGTTTCAAAACTTGCAGGGCCTCGTCCGGATCTTTATCCAATAATAGTCCATTCGCTGCAGAATCAATTCGAATGCGAGTTTGTAAGTTAGCAGCATTATAAAACTTAGTTACCTGATTCCAGACGGGGAATCCATGCATTGGGCAGTTTCGTAGAAGAGTTGTGAATCTGTCCCAGGCCTCGTGCATTGGCTCGTCATCTTCCTGTTGAAAAGTAGCAATTTCATTACGTAATCGCTCAGCTAAATGTGAAGGATTAAAACGAGACAAAAATTCACGAGTTAAATTTGCCCAAGTCATAATAGAACCCGGTGTAAGTTTATTCCACCAAGTTTTAGCTCTATCCCTCAATGAATGGGGGAATAACCGAAGCCTCAGTATCTCCGGACTAACTCCTGGTAGTCTAAACGAACCACAGATCTCCTGGAACGTTTTGAGATGCTCCCTAGCATCTTCTGTCGCAGAACCACCAAACTGCCCGGCATTGTTGATCATACTAAACATGACAGGTTTAAGCTCGAAGTTGTCAACATCAATATCCGGCAGCGTGGTCTCCAGCTCTACATGATCGTTCAGCATGTAGTCACGACATGACCGTCGTCCACCTGCCGCGGGCGGGTCACCGACAGGCGGGATTTCTTCACCGACAGGCTGATTACGGGCCATCTGCTCTAGCTGTTCTTCAAGGTATTCGTTTCGGTCTAAAAGGTGGCGAATCTGTTTCTTGAGATTAAAGGAACGTTCAATCTCCGGATCTAATTTATACTCAGGATCTTCACCTCTTTTCGATCTGCGCATAAACAGGAAAACCTTGTGAAAAGCAAGAGTTTAAAACACAAAAGAAAAATTAAAGAAAAGTAAAAATAAAAACAAAAACAAAAACGAAAATAAAAACAAAAAGTGCAAGGAAAGAAAGGTGTAGTTATGTTGCCAGTCCCCGGCAACGGCGCCAAAAACTTGTTGCGTGTAAAATAGTCTATCGCAATTATAGTGCAAGTATACACGACGCAAGTAGTAAAGTGATACAAAGTATCGGATATCGTCTCCACAGGGATTGGGCTAATGACTCCACCTAAATTCACTGCACGAAGTAAAGAGAAATATTTAAGAGAATTGTCACGAATATTAAAGTAAAAACGTAAATAAAAGATTGAGATATCAAGAGAGAGAGAATGGGCTGGTATTGAGTTGCTCAGTAGTGTAGGTATTGAATTGCTTAGGATCTCCAGTTCTGTCGTCGCACCCGTCGCCGACAGCACCTGTCGCGGCGTCTGTCCGTTAGCTGTCGCGGCAGCGAACACTAACTCCGTACTTCAAGCTTGGCAAGAATCCCTGGTCTGCCTTGCCCTATCCCTAGGCACAAGTCTGTCGATGATCACGTCTTTGATGATACCTCCCGGCGTGAATCGAAGGATGAAAACCGATGTGTATGAATTCTTCCTTAGCCACTTAACCTCGCCTTATCCCTAAGCACGAGATGGTTCAACTATAAACTAGAGAACGCGCTTTTACCTCTTTCGTGTACTTAACTCTCCCGATGCTAAGTAAATAGATAACCTCACAATGCTCTCCCGATGCTCTTGCAAGATATTAAAACCAAGATAAAAGAACTTGAAGTTTATTTTATTGAACTTGAAAAATCCTAAAACAAAGCAACCCTTGCAACTACTTTACAAAACAACCCGTAGCCCTAGGGGGAATTTAGAACATATCGGTGACAGGTAAACGGCAGGGTTTAGGTTTCGGTTATGGGGTAGTCGGCTATGCCCTAGGTTTAATCTATGCCCTTTATATAAGCTTTGGGCTCAAGTTATCTAAGGTAACAAGGATTACAACTTTAATTAAAAGTAAGATTCTAATAAAGACTAAATCTCTAAGGATTCCTACTTTTCAGCCGCCTCCTTGCTTCATGGAGATTCCTCTCCTTGAGCTTTGGCTTGACATATCTTTTGATCCGGGGCTTGGAAAAATATTTGGCTTCCACACGACAGACGAGCAGATTTTTCTCTATCTATCGAGGTCCACTTCACTTTTCCTCTTCATAAATCTGATGTCACCATGCTGTCACAACAGGTCCATGACAGGTTCGTCTTCTTCAGCTGCTTGTCCAGTTTAGCTCTCCTGCTTATCTGCCCTGCGCTTGCCTTCGACATCTACTGTGACAGATGCCTGCAAAAATAGCCCTCTTTCAGTAGAATCCGTGCCTTTTATATGATTGTGATGTTTTATTGAAAACTAACCTAAATGCAATGCAATGATGCTTGAATGCAGCAGAAATATGGGTTTAAAAAGGTGTAAATGATAGAACTTTTACACACTCAACAGTCCCCTTGAGCAAATCCGGCATAGGTAACAACTTTTGTCCCACTTCGGCCCAACAAACTAGAGTTCTACACTTCCTACCATACAAGGCCTCATACGGAGCCATCTGAATACTCGACTGGAAGCTGTTATTGTATGTGAACTCAACTAGAGGCAAGTGCTTCTCCCAAGTACCCTGAAAATCAATGATGCAACAACGCAACATATCCTCTAAGATCTGTATAACTCTCTCTGACTGACCATCTGACTGAGGATGATAAGACGTGCTGAAGTTCAAACGGGTACCCAAAGCTATATGCAAACACTCCCAAAATTCGAGCTGTAAACCTCGGATCTCGATCGGACACAATAGACTTCGGCACACCATGTAGTCTAACAATCTCACCGATGTACAGATTGGCCAATCTATCTAAAGTATAAGTGGTATTGACTGCCAAGAAGTGAGCACACTTCGTAAAACGATCCACTATAACCCAAACTGAGTTCTTCTTCGTAGGAGTCAAAGGCAAGCCCGAAACAAAATCCATGGTAATATTCTCCCATTTCCATTCTGGAATTCTCAACGGTTGCAACAAACCTGAGGGAACCTGATGTTCCGCCTTCACTCTTTGACACACCATACACTTGCTCACGAATTCGGCCACATCTCTCTTCAAACCAACCCAATAGTACTCATTCTTCAAATCACGGTACATCTTTTTACTTCCAGGATGCATAGCAAACGGACTACTGTGTGCTTCAGTCAAGATCGTACGTCTCAAGTCACTGTCTTCTGGAACAACTATCCTATTTTTGAAACACAAGACCCTATCGGTACTGAAACTGTAGTCTGAAGGTCTACCCTCAGCCACATCTTGCATGTGAGGTGCCAAGGATCTATCTAAGAGCTGCTTCTCCCTAATCAACTGACCTAGAGTAGGTCTAACCTGAAGCTCGGCTACCAAGCCACCATCTCCAGACAAGATAAATCTAGCAAACATGGCTCTCAAATCTATAGCTACCTTTCTACTCAAAGCATCATCCACTACATTGGCCTTACCCGGATGGTACTCAATCGTAAGATCATAGTCTTTTAGCAACTCTAACCACCTACGCTGTTTGAGATTCAAATCTCGCTGAGTCATGATGTACTTCAAACTCTTGTGATCTGTGTATACTGTGCATCTCTCACCGTACAAATAATGTCTCCAAATCTTCAGAGCAAACACAACTGCGGCTAACTCTATGTCATAGGTCGGATAGTTGCGCTCGTGAGTCTTCAACTGTCTTGAGGCATAAGCTACCACTCTCTTGTCTTGCATGAGAACACAACCTAGGCCTACATAGGAAGCATCACTGTAAACTACATAGTCTTTCCCGGACTCTGGCTGAATCAAGATCGATGCTTGGGTCAAATCTTCTTTCAATTTCTCAAAGGCTTTCTGTCTTGCATCTGTCCACTCAAACTGAACACTCTTCTGAAGCAACTGTGTCAAAGGAGCGGCTAACTTCGAGAAAGTTTCTACAAATCTTCTATAGTATCCAGCTAAGCCTAGAAAGCTACGTACCTCTGTTACAAACTTCAGTTGCTTCCATTCAACAATGGCCTCTATTTTCTTCGGATCAACTCTAATCCCATCGGCTGACACTACATGTCCTAGGAAGACTACCTCTTGGATCCAGAATTCACACTTGCTCAACTTCGCATACAACTGATGATCTAGCAAAGTCTTCAAAACTAGTCTCAAGTGTCGGTCATGGTCTTCTTCAGTTCGCGAATACACCAAGATGTCGTCTATAAAAACAACTACAAACTGATCTAAGTACTGATGAAAATCCTATTCATCATATCCATGAAGGCAGCCGGTGCGTTAGTCAACCCAAAAGGCATGACTAAGAACTAATAGTGACCATACCTAGTTCTGAAGGCTGTCTTCGGTACATCAACCTCTCTTACCTTTAGCTGGTAGTAGCCGGATCTCAAGTCAATCTTCAAAAAGACTGTTGCCCCTCTCAACTGGTCAAACAAATCATCGATTCTAGGCAAAGGATACTTATTCTTCACTGTTAACTGATTCAACTGTCTATAATCTATACACATTCTCATGCTTCAATCTTTCTTCTTTACAAACAAAACTGGTGCACCCCAAGGTGAAGAACTAGGTCGAATGAAGCCTCTATCTGTCAACTCTTGCAACCGAGTCTTCAACTCTTTCAGCTCTTTCGATGCCATGCTATACGGAGCAATCGAAACATGAGCCGAATCAGAATAAGTCTCAATAGTGAACTCTACCTCTCTATCAGGCGGTAAACCCGACAACTCTTCCGGAAACACACTAGGAAAGTCACACACTGTCCAGATGTCTTGAGGTCTAACCTCGCTCATGTTTGGATTCATCACATAGGCCAAGTATGCTTCGCAACCCATCTCAACTAATCTCTTGGCCTCTAGTACTGAAACTACATTGGATAAGAACTTCACGTTCTCACCCACCACTACGATCTCATAATAATCTATGAGTCTCAAAGAAATCCTCTTAGTTTCAAAGTCTATCCTAGCTCTATGCTCAGTGAGCCAGTCCATACCCAGAATCACATCAAAGCCATAAAATGGTAGCTCCATCATATCCACTGGAAACACATGTCCCTGAACCATCAGCTGACACCTTCTGTACAACTTTCTAACTACTACCATGTCCCCAAAAGAACTAGTAACACTAACTCCTACCTCTAACATTTCACAAGGCAAATTCGACGACTGTGCATGCTCACTCAATATATAAGAATGTGTAGACCCAGAGTCAATCAAAGAAAGTAAACCCAAAGACTGTATCGAGAAGTTACCTGCGATCACATCTGTGTCATGCTGATCCCCACGCTGAGCGTAAACTCTGGCCTGACCTCCGCTCCCTGGCTGGACTGCAACTACATGTGCTATGTTCCTCTAACCATCATTTCTCGGCTGGAAGTTACCTCTACCACGCCCGCGGCCTCTCTAAGAGTCATTGGCTCTAGCAGGAGCCTGAGCTGGTGCCTGCCCCACCTGATGTGGACAGTCACGTCTAATATGATCCCTAGCTCCGCAACTCCAACACGAGTGGAAATTCCCCAACACTCACCGGTGTGGTTCCTCCCGCAAGTAGCACATGTGGGCAACTTCCCACCAGCCCTCTGCCCTGTTGGCCCCTACCGTGGTTACCTCCACCACGCCTATGGTTATAGTGATGCCGGTTGTCCCGATGCCTCTTGGCATCACCTCTATCAAAGTCACTAGATCTCTTGCTGGAACTAGAGCCACCAGATCGTTTGGTCAAGCCCAAACTGTGCTCCAAGTCCTTGGCCCTCGCGACCAAGACATCAAAATCAGTGTAGTCCGAAGCTAGAGTGTACCTCTTGATCTCTTCATTCAACCCATAACGGAAATGGTTACAACGTTCCACTTCAGTAGGAACAAGCTCATATGCATACTGACTTAGCCTAACAAATCGAATCTCATAGTCGGTCACAGACATACTCCCCTGAAGCAAGGCCATAAACTCCCTCTTCTTCTCATCGAGATATCGAGGACCAAATACTTCTTACGAAATGCGGACTCAAAGAACTCTCAAGTAATCTCGGCCTCCTCCATACCCGTAGTGATGGTGACCCACCAAGTGTAGGCATCACCCTGAAGCAAGGACTCAACACACCCTAACTTGCGTCCCCCAATACATCCCATCTGTGACAAGATACGGACGGTCTTCTCTAACCACATCTCAGACCTCTTCAGTGTCGATCCTCTGAATTCTTCACCTCCCAAACTACGGAGTCTCTCTAAAGGCAACCCAGTACCCTCTCCCTGAGGCTGTGCCACTGCCTGACCCCCAGCCACTGCAGCCTGGAAAGCCCCAGCTATCGCCTGAACTAAGGGAGCTAAATCGATTCTGGCCGGTCCTTGGCCAACTTGAGGTCCAACACCCTCGGCTCCCGCCTCAGCTCCCTCTTGCTGAAGAGGTGGTGGAGGAGGTTGAGGAGCCTGTGCCCCACCATTCTGCTCAATCCTCGGAGCTTGTGCCCGTGGTTCCGGCTAAACCATCCTAGGCCTCCCGCGGGGTCTCATGATACAGCTAGCAAGATATTAACTACAACACAAACATATAGGGATTACGTTAGCAAAGGCAAGGGTCCAACAGTGCTCAAATACTCTCCTTTACAAAACCTTTTTAAATTAAGTAATAGTAGCAATGGGCACTCGACACTACACCAAACGCAACAATTCATGCTTCAACTCATCATACGAACAATCAAACAACAAGATTTCATGGCAAAGCATACACCAAACAATACAATTAATTATCACATCAAGCTTACCTCACTTACCTGCCTGAGGTCTCGGTAACCTCAGGCTCCGATACCAACAAATGTAACCCCCTCGTCCCGGTCTGGCCGGATGACCGGTCCGAGTGGGCCACACGGGGAAAATCGATGCGAAACCTGCTAAGGATTCCACCTCGGTTAGCAACCCTAAAATTTCATTTAATTTAATCTTCCCTAAAGGCACATTTAAATCCTATGTGATCACGACAATGGATTAATTCGAGAAAGACATGCAACTGGACCCCAAAATATAATTAAACAGATCAATTTTATATTATTTGGTAGGCCATTTCGAAACACCCTTAAGGTGTATCGAAACACCTTGACTTGGTCAACGGCCCCAAGTCCACACGAGAAGGTCGTATCGGAACGGAGGTCAACCATTCTGAAACACCCCCAACGGTCAACTTCTCATGGTCAACGATATATTGACCGTTCCGATACACCTAGACACGTTTCGAAACCCCAAAATATCGGCAATTTCTCAGAATTCCAGTAGCAAAATTGTTCCGGAATGGACACTAGGCGTATCGAAACGCATGGCCTGAAACAAGAGGCCGTATCGAAACGAGACCAACCGTTTCGATACACGGGCTGTGAAAAGACAAATTTTTGCTGGTTTAAGACACAAGGCAGCCCCAAAACTTCACCAAAACACTCAAGACTCAATACACAACCAATCTAGATGATAGGCAACCTAATAACTCATGCTTAGCACGCAATATACATGTAAAGCCAAACATCAATGAAACAACATGTATAACAACAATTCTTGCATCACAATCCATATTCATTCAAGGCATACTTAAGCATTAAAAAGCCTTTAAGGCACAATTCACCACACATGGAGTTTACATGCAACATCAATACATGCACTCATCCAAAGAGTAGCATCTCAAACAAGCATTCATCAAGGCTTAACATGGTTTACAAATCCAACAAAAACATAAACACAAACAACATCCATGAGTCAAACAACGCTCATACAAAATATATAATAGCCCCATTGCTAAACTACCACATTAATTGCTAAATCATACTTGAGGAACTACAACTTGGAAAGCCTCTTCGCCTTGCTCCTTGCTAACACCATGCTAATGATCTGCATTGTTGAAAATGAGAGCGTAAGCTAGAAGCTTAGTGAGGATGCTCTTAAATAAAAAATAACAACAATGCAGGGTCCAAGCATGCAAATCCCTAACATCATACACAACATACATAGGCATCAACAAGGCAACTTAGCTAGTCTTTCAAGAGTCATAATATGGCATCTCACATCATACTAAGCTCAACAATGTAAATCAATTATCTCAACATCATAATCACAACATTACCTCGGTGGGATTACACTCATCACCAGACCTTGCATGGGTGGGATTCCACTCATCACCACATGCCCTACGGATGAGATTCCACTCATCATCACGTAAAACATAGTAAATTTCCGATGGAATATTACGTCACCATACTCCTCCTTGATGACTCAACGCCATCAAGGCCACGCGCGTTTTGACTCAATTGTGTCCACACTAATCCTAATGATCGATCATTTACACCCGGTAAGTTAATTAGTGCCAATTTCTTTAAGCCACATCACACATTCATCAATTATATCACATATTCATCACATACACATATCAAGGTATACAGATACGAATCAATCATATCTCACAAGATCAATATAGGCATTGGCATATAAGCAACATTAAAAATCAAGGAGTTAAACTACCAATTTAACTTCCATCCCGGAATGGCCTACCAAGCTCATTCCAACACTTCCACTACCCATACTTGAACCAACTTTAAAACATAATTAAAGTTTTACTCACCACCCTTCCTTAGCAAACCAATCAAGCAAGCAAGCCTCCTAAATTCCCGGATTCGGTCCCGATGCTTCTCCTATGCCTCCTCTTGTTTCTAGCCAATCAAAACACAACCATTACTCACAAATTCGATGCTAAAATCAGTCACCAACTCCAACCCATAAACACAAGCCAAACTTCACCAAATTTAAACCCATTTACTCACCAAGCTTCCAATTTTCGTGCTCCCTTATTACCCAGCAGAAAACCATGATTTCAAGCACTCAAAAGACATCTAAAAGGTCCCAAAACACTCCCCTAATATCTCTAAACCATCAACCCTTCAACACAACCCTAAAACTCACCAAAAATTCAATTTTAGACACCTCAAAATGGCCCCAAAGACCCACTTCGGGTTTTCACCCAAAATCAACCATTTTAAGATATTATGTGCATTTTGATGTGATTAAACCAAAACCCAACTTAACAAATCAGAATCAAATGTAAAACCCATTAAAAATTCAAACTTTCTTTAAACTTGAAATTCTAAAAAGATGATAGTTTTCAATTCTAAGACTAGGTAAATGAAGAGGATGATGAGGAGAGTGTAAATATATAATTACCTTTGAAAATGCCCTTTAGTAGATGAAAAAATCAAATGGAATAGTGATTTATAGGTTTTGAGTGAGTTTGGGGGTTTTCAACGTGAAAATGAAAAAGGGAAGAAGACAACCCTTTTTTTCTTTTTGATTCAAAAAGTGGTCTTCCACTTTTTCACCTTAATTACAAAATTGCCACCCCTTTTATTTTAAATTCCAATTAAATCAAGACTAAGGTCAATTTGATTAAAATTGATTTTACCGACTTGAACCAATTCACACGACTAACTCCTAACCCCAAAACACGGGTGTTACAATCATATTATAATAATGTCCATTGGATCGAATCAAGATAGTGAGTACGCGAATTCCTACGCCTTGCCAAATCAATGAGTGGTCTAGTTCCCCCGCCTCGCCAATTGACCAATACCACAAACATCCCTCTACCTTGCCACAATAAAGGTCGTAGCCAAGGACCGTAGTCCACCCGTACCAATGAGCTCATGAATTCTATGGTATGCCAATTGTATCCAATGTCCTTTCGAAGTCAAGGTTCCATAACAATAACAAGAACGATGAAAATAACAACATCAATATCAATAGCAATGCTCAATGACAATAGCGATAACAATATCAATGTCGATATTCAATGGCAATAGCAATATCAATGTACGATGCTTAATGCTTCTACATTCCAATGCTTCAATGAGACCAATGACAATAACAATATTTCTATGAACAATAATTTGATGCAACAACTTACCAATGCTTACCAATATAGTTTCCCATGAGATTCGTTGCGATATCCTTAGACACAATGTTAGCTATGCAAAAATCAATACCGAAAAAACCAAAAAAAGCACCTAGTCTATTCTCGAGACTCCGACTACACTCACCTTGTTTTCTAAAGCTCATACGGCTCTCAAATGACAACTCCCTTGTTCCTCGCCTTTGATGGAGATGGTGGACTCTCATTTTCCAACTCTTGAGCCAATTGATGCCAATACGATGGAATCAAGAAATTGAAGAAAATTGAGCTTTAAATCAACAACAATGAAGGTGCTTGCTTATTTAAAATGAGAGGTTGAAGATGAATATGGTGTCCTCCTTTTTGATCAACTAACTGGGTAAGTTTCCCCCTTTTTCTTTCCACCTTAATTCGCGGGCTTTCCTTCAGATGAAGGAATTAAATATCCTAATCTCACGTATTGGTGATTAGGCTTGGGGAGGGGATAATCGCAAGGTTAGTCCCTCAACTTTCTATACTTAATACTTTTGCCCCTAAACTTTCAATTTTCACAATTTAGTCACTAAATAGTTTTCCAATAAATTCAATAAGATCCTTAATCAATAAATTAACTTAATTAGAGTTCAATATCAATGTAATTGACTACACGATCAAAGTCAACACAATATTGAGACTTTTCGGTGTAAGATTTTTGATCGTCGGAACCCAATTCTGACTAGATTGATTTTCTGGGTGTTACAAGACACGCATGCTTTTTTATGGTTTTATTTGATGTCACAGGCTGACAAGGAGAGAGAGAAAATGACGTGACAACATGTCACATGCGATTTTCTCTCTCTTATTCAGCATTCCTTTACTTTTTTTAACGGTGGGGTGCCAAAATAAAAATAAAACGTAACGTTGGATACCATTTTACCAAAGAAAAGATGGGTTACAAAAATAGAAACAAAGTAATGGGTTGGGTACTAAATGAGTACTTTATCCTAATAACAAAATTAGCTCTTAACCTTAACGTAGTGCATCTAGGGCTGAGCATGGTTAACCGAAAAACTGAAAACCGATTCGAACCGAGGTGTTTAGGCTGTTTATGGTTCACAAGTTTACGAACCGTGGTTACCTAAATTAAACCGAATTTGATTTTTATTTAATTTAAAATTATTTTTATACTATAAAAATAATTATTTTATACTTAAACTACTATAGATGTATTATTGTTTATTGTTTTTTCACTTAAAAAATTAAGTTTTTAATAAATATTTATGAAAAACATTTTAAAACTTTACGATTTAATGTTTAAAAGTATTAAAATAAAACTATTTTTTCAAAATAAAATAAAAAATTTTAAAAACCAATATTAAAATGGAAAAACTGAAAACCAAGGTTAATCAAACTGAAAACTAGTAGTTACTAAAATGACTTACCGAATTATACCAAAATTGAACCGTATATACCCTTAATAAATGCATCAATTTGGTCGAAATTTTAAAAATTTAACCATCAACCTTTACAAATTGTATTAATTTAATCCTTATTTTAAAAATCCAATGAAATTATAATAAAAGTTTGAAAAAATTAAAAGTTAAAATTCTAAAAATAATCGTTAAAACTTTAAGGTAAATATATATATATATATATATTAAAAAATAATTCTTTCATTTAACTCATTTCCTTTCAATTCTTTTTCTTCAATCAAGTTTATCATTTTTTCATTTTTTTTAATTTTTATTAAAATTATTTGATATCTTCCCGCATATAAAATTTTAATGAAAAAAATCACATAAATAAATGATCTCATCTTTAATGCCATTGGTCAAAGTATTGATGCTCTATTTTAGTAGCGTCTAGAATGGACTAAATACTCGGCAGTGAATATCTTGGATCAAATAAAAAAGAATGGACTAAACACTAGGACACGTCTCAAGCGAATCCACCCATGAAGGATTCTAATGTAGAAAGACAACGACAAATATATGATCGCACAATAAAAGAAACACCAAGATTTTACGTTGAAAACTCTTTTCGGAAAAATCACGGGAGGAGGAGAAAATTAACTATAATGTCAAAAGAATACGAGAGGATGAGTTTATGCGGCTAAACCTATTTGCGACACTCATAATTTATTCTCACAAAACTCTAAACCAAATTAATTATAGGGTAAGTAACTTGATTACACAAGAAACTTGCGTAGCATGAAAATCTAGCAATACTAGGTTTCATACTTTAATTAATGTAAAGTAGAAGAATATACTCAAACTAGATTTGCAACTTTAAACTAAAGTTTAATTGAATTTAGGTAACAAACTCTAACAATATTCACATTGACAAAAATTTTAGTAGTACAAGGAGTCTCAAACAAAATTCTAAACTTCGAAAAAATGTCAAAACACAATAAGAAACAAATTCTCCACCTTGACAAACAAGTTCTTCACCTCTTCCACAAACCCTCGGGGCATTCTTCAACAATGGAAGCCAACCAAGTCCAAGCCGTATTCAAGCTTGGATGTAAAAAGTGACTCAGTCTTTATATCAACATAACTGTTAACTTTGCTCTCAATTATATCAACACGAGCAATATCATGCACAACACGATACTAATCACTAAGGGAGATTCTATCCTTAGTTATTATAACACATTAGCCTCATTGAATCTCTTCATTAGCCTATTTTCTTTTCTATGAATATTTCTAGTAGTAAAATAGTTGAACCCTACAGAACATAAAATCTAGAAAAGGAAACAACAACTACATCGTCTAAAATAATTCATCTCTGTTCATTTTCTTCACAAGGATTTATAGTGGCTCGACCTTCTAACAAGCACCTACATCCACTACCTTATCTTCCCACTAAGGATTTGAACAAATTCACTCTTGAATTTCGTCCCCTTTTCTCGCCTTAGGAGGAAACCGTTACAACGATCAAGCTTTCTACTTAAAGCTTGATCAAGCACTCTCTCACAAGAGAAATTCTAAAGAAAACTTGAAATTCCTCTGATAGGTAATTGTTTGCACTATTTAGCTCTCACCCAAAACCTAAACACTTAAGCAAATATAACAATGTTTAGCTCACTAGTGTTGTCTATACAAGAAATGGACAATTTAAGATCTAAGACAATTTCTTGATCATAGTGTTGTTGACAATTGAAGCATTAGTCTTCTCTTGATGCTTGGAGGTCCCTTTTGTACTCCTAAGTGAGTTTGTAGCCGTTGAGGATCGTTGAGGTTGTTTTGAAGCCGTTGGAGACTTTATTTCCCACTATAAATGTTGTTATGTAGACGTCCATTTCGAAACCATCGACCCCGTTTCAGAACGCCCCTTTAGAACTAGCCATTGAAGCATGATGCAGCAAGCCGTATCGAAACGCCTCTGGTCATATCAAAACTGTATTGAGCTGTATCGAAACGATTACAAATCGTTTCGGTACGAGTGACTGTTGAGCTGCATTTAAAAAGGCGTTGGGAAATTTTGACCGTTGGGCGTATCAAAACACCAAATGGGTGTTTCGAAACGAAAACCCTCCTTATCGAAATGGGCAAGCCCTGTTTCGGTACGGGTTTTGGTAGTTTTAAACTGTTTTGAAACAGGCCCCCCTGTCTCAAAACGGGTACCTTGAAAACCCTGGTTTGGTTACTTAAAACGTTTTGAACCTCGCCAAAACCATTTAAAACATCCACAAACTTATTTTCAAGTTGTTTGGACTTAAAGGCACTTTTGAAATCTTTTCAATTTAGTCCAAAACTATCTTCAATTATTATATCAAAACATTAATTCTTCAATCTCCCCCTTTTTGATATAATAAAACCAACTTGAAAAATTGTTTGGGATTCTCCCCTTTCAAGTTTAAAAGTTTGAATATGAGATTTCAAAATTGACAAGTAATTAAAGCTCCCCCTTATTCATTTGAAAATACAATTTTTCAAACCAAACTTTCCCCCTTTTTGTTATATCAAAAAGAATTTAAATAACTTTAAGTTCAAATAACTTGGGAGGTAAAAAATTGACACAAATAAGAATTTTGGTTTAAAATGGCTCCCCCTTACTCAAAGCATCATTGTTAGGCTTAATCAAATAATCCAAGACTTTAAAACGAAAATATGATAACCAAAGATAAAAGATAATAAAAGCTATAAGCTTAGAGGTTACCCAATTTCTTCACTTGTGTGACTAGAGCATTTTCATGTCTTTGCATTTCTTCCCATTGTTCCAACACACCTACAAAAGACATTCACTTGATTTTTGGTATCCAAATTGCTTTGGATCCATTTACGTTAGTCACAATGTCTTTAGTTCCCTTAGGAACCCATACTTGTCTAATCCTATAAGATTTTCTCTTCTTAATAGGACAAGTATGTAAGGAAAGACCATGATAATGGCAATGTGAGCATTTTGCCACTATGTGACAAGATGAATTATTAAAAATGATATGTTTTTCTTTTGTTAAGCTTTCAGGCTAAACTTTCAAATCAAGATTTCCTTTTTCTAAAACATCTTTACTTGTTTTTGAAAACTCTAAATCATTTTTCAAAATTTTATTTTGTTTTGAAAAGAAAATCATTTTCAAATTCAAGTTTTGAAATCATTTTCTTAAATTTGGAATTCATGGTCTCAAATTCCAAAAATAATTCATCGAAAGCATCTTGAAACTCATCGAAAGAGTAAGAATAAAGCTCACTTGAGTTAGAAGATACCTTAGGCTCATCGAGAGCCAAAACACCATCCACCTTTGGATTGGAGAGAAGGTTTGCACATGATTGATCATCATCTTTCTTTTCTCCCTTCTTGTTTCCATAAAGCTTATCAAGTTTCTCCCACAATTATTTGGCACTTTTTCATGTGGAGATCCTCTTGGAAACTTCTTCGTTATGGCCACAATAGAGAATGTGCACAGCCTTGGTGTTTAGCTTTGCTTTCGTCTCGTTGGCACTCATTTGATTTTTCTTCTTTTTCGGAGCTTCAAAATACCCATCTTCAATGATGTCCCAAACCTCATAGTCTTGAGAATTGATGAAGAATTTCAAGATATTTTCCCATTGGAAGTATGCTTCTCCTTCGAAGAGCGGATGACACGAGATAGATCGGTTTTCTTCAAATCTTGACTTTTTGTTGAACGGTGGACTTCGAGCAAATGATCTTTACTCTCGGATGTTAGTCCTTCAATGGAGACGAGGCTCTGATACCAATTGTTGGGTTTTTATATGCTCGATTTCCTTCAACCGTTCTAGCTCGCCAAGTGTGGAGAAGTTGGATATTTGGGTGTTTTAGTGGGAGGTGAAAAATGGAC
The DNA here is from genome assembly GCA_958450335.1 of Hibiscus tridactylites. NCBI lineage: Eukaryota > Viridiplantae > Streptophyta > Magnoliopsida > Malvales > Malvaceae > Hibiscus > Hibiscus tridactylites. The sequence continues at coordinate 10,924,105 of OY288292.1, read as the reverse complement.
AATAAGACACAAGGATTTATAGTGGTTCGGCCTTCTAAAAAGCACCTACATCCACTACCTTAGCTTCCCACTAAGGATTTGAACAAATTCACTCTTGAATTTCGTCCCCTTTTCTCGCCTTAGGAGGAAACCGTTACAACGATCAAGCTTTCTACCCAAAGCTTGATCAAGCACACTCTCACAAGAGAAATTCTAAAGCAAACTTGAAATCCCTCTAATAGGTAATTGTTTGCACTATTTAGCTCTCACCCAAAACCTAAACAGTTGAGCAAATATAACAATGTTTAGCTCACTAGTGTTGCCTATACAAGAAATGGACACTTTAAGCTCTAAGACAATTTCTTGATCATAGTGTTGTTGACAATTGAAGCATTAGTCTTCTCTTGATGCTTAAAGGTCTCTTTTATACTCCTAATTGAGTTTGTAGCCGTTGAGGATTGTTGGGGTTGTGTTGGAGTCGTTGGAGACTTTATTTCCCCACCATAAATGATGTTCTGCAGACGTCCGTTTCGAAACAATCGAAATGGTATTGAGCTGTATCGAAACAGTTACTAACTGTTTCGATACGAGTGACCGTTGATCTGCATTTAAAAAGTCGTTGGGAAATTTCGACCGTTGGGGAGGTTTTGACCGTCGGGAGTATCGAAACACCAAAGGGGTGTTTCGAAACAAAACCCTCCGTATCGAAATGGGCAAGCCTTGTTTCGGTACGGGTTTTGACAGTTTCAAACTGTTTCAAAACATGTTCCCCTGTATTGAAATGGGTACCTTGAAAACCCTGGTTTGGTTACTTAAAAATGTTTTAAACCTTGCCAAAACCAATTAAAACATCCACAAACTTATTTTCAAGTTATTTGGACTTAAAGGCACTTTTGAAATCTTTTCAATTTAGTCCAAAACTATTTTTCAATTATTATATCAAAAGCTTAGTTCTTCAGATGCATATCAATTTGAGACATAACCTTTTGATCCCTATGTTGTTTCTTCTTCGGTAGCGTGAGTGGAGTTTTGTCGCGATGAATCAATGCTCCTTTGTAGGCCTTGATTCTTTTTCCGTTGACTTTAAAGATCGAGCCATTCTTCAAATCCTTGATCTCCACAACACTATGTGAATACACCTTGACAACCTCAAATGAGTCGGACCAACGAGACTTCAACTTTCCCGGGAAAAGCTTAAGCGAAAGCTGTAGAGCAAGACTTTTTGGCCTTCAAAAAATGCTTAGGCATCCGTTTCGCATCATGCCATCGCTTGGTCTTCTCTTTGTAGATCTTGGCATTCTTATAATCCAACAATCGTCTCTCTCTAGCTAGTTGGCAGTCCTGATTGATCTTTTTAATAGCCCAAAAGGCTTTGTGCTCAAGCTCGACCGGTTAGTGACATGCTTTGCCATAGACAAGTCTATATGGTGACATGCCCAACGAAGTTTTAAAAGTGGTCTGATAGGCTCATAAGGCTTCATCGAGTTTCAAAGACCAATCTTTGTAGTTTGGCTTTACCACCTTTTCAAGGATTTACTTAATCTCTCGGTTGGACAATTTGGCTTGCCCATTGGTCTGCGGATGATATGCTGTGGTGATCTTATGGTGAACTCTATATCTACGAAACGCCTTAGCAATCAGTTTGTTGTCGAAGTGGCTGCCCTCGTCACTGATAATAGGTCGAGGCACTCTAAACCGAGTGAAAATATTTGTGCAAAAACTTCAGGACTGTTTTTGCATCATTCTTTGTTGTTGCAATGGCCTTCACCCACTTGGACACTTAATCAATTGTGAGCAATATGTAAAGGTGTCTGCAGAAAGATGGAAAGGGTCCCATGAAGTTGATACCCCAAACATCAAATAGTTCAACTTCGAGGATGACTTACATAGGTAGCTCGTTTCTCCTAGAGAGGTTCCCCATTCGTTGGCATCTATCTCAAGCTTTATAGAAAGCTTGGGCATCCTTGAACAAGGTGGGCTAGTAGAACCTTGATTGTAGGACCTCGGTGTCAGTCCCATATCCTCCAAAATGGCCTCTTCATATGGTGGAATGGCAATGGAAAAAGATGTCCTCTTGGTCTTCCTTGAGTACGCATCTCTGGATCATCTGATTAATGCATTGCTTGAAAAGGTAATGATCGTCCCAATAGTAGTAGCGTGCATCATGTTAGAATTTATTCATGCTCTGGCTATTAAGATAAAAAGGAAAAATACGACTAACAGGAAAATTAACAATGTCAGCATACCACGACAATGTCGTAGCAATCAATAATTTCTCATCAGGGAATTCTTTCTTAATATCAAGTGCATGATCACATGTATTCTCAAGCCTAGAAAGATGGTTGGCTACTTGATTTTCAGTACCTTTTCTATCCACTTATTCGATGTTTGTTGTGTGGATCAACCAATGAATAAATGGCCAAGAGGGGGTGAATTGGCTTTTAAAATTTTGAGGGATGAAATTGGTAAATTAAAAATAAAGGCACATAAGATTTATAGTGGATCAAGCGTAGAACAAGCTCTACATCCACTACCTTAGCCCTCACTAAGGATTTCAACCAATTTCACTATAAATTCTTCCCATTTTCACGGATTAGGAGGAAACCTTACAAACCGATTAAGCTTTCTACTAAAAGTTTAATCATAGATCACTCTTAACAAGAGAAGTTGTTGGCAAATGAAAGTGCACCTCACAAAGGTAAAATAATTTGCCCCAATTACAAGAACACTCTCCCCAATCTTGAAATAAAGAATACAAGTGGATTACACAAGATGAGTACAAGGGTTTGAGTCTATTTGGCTCAAATTGGATTGGATTTTTGCTTGAATGTGCTTGGCTTGATGAATAGTTATTGTTGTAGCTTTAATGGCTTGCTTTTATAACTTTTTATTGAATTCTAACCGTTTGGGTGGTTGGCATCATCAATAGAGCCGTTGGGCTCTCTTTTTCTCACCATTAATGCAGTTCTGCAACCTACCATATCGGTACTCGCGTCACCATATCGGTACTTGTCAAAAGAAGAAAGAGTCGTTGTATACAAATAGCGTATCAATACACGAAGAGGCGTATCAGTACGGAAATCATATTTTACAAAGGGGATCAGTACGACATAGTGTGTACCGGTACCGATTTTGCACACTGGAATATGGAGAATTTGTTAACCAAAAAGTGTATCGGTACGGTAGTTAGGCATATCGGTATTGTTAAACAATTTTTAAAAAGTTTGGTTCCAATAAATTGACAAGGAACCAGTCAAAAAATTAAATTCCAAGATTTTTTAAATCTTACCAACTCGTATCGGTACGGAAAGGAGCGTATCGATACGGTAAGTAGTTTTTAGTTTCCAGGTTTAAACCGAGTCTAAAAACCGTATCAATACGACAAGAAGCGTATCGGTACGGGCGTAACTGTATCGGTACGCTTGGACAAAACTTCAAAGTTTTAGTTCAAAAATACTTAGAAAATATTTTGGATGCTTGGCTTTTGATTTAGAAATACTTAAAGTTTCAATCTGTGTCATTTTGTAAGTCTTTTGAGTATTTAAAAGTTTATTTCATTTTGCAATTAATTCAATGAAAAATATTGTTATATCAAAATCAATTTTGGTTTTACAACCTCCACCTTTTTGATATAACAAAACCCAAATAAATTTTTAAAATTTCTCCCCCTTACATTAAGACTAAAAGATGTATCTTGAATTTTTTTTGGAATTTTTTAAGGCTCTCGTTACTTCTCCCCCTTTTTGTTAGATCAAAATCAATGTAGAAAATAATATAAGCAATGCAAGGCAACATAAAGCAATATAAACTTCATTAAGCACTGAAGGCATACTAGTTCGAAGAAAAATAAAATCCAAACTCAAAGCCTAAAAACATAATTCAAAAAACAAATAAACAAATCACATGTTCAAAAATAAATAACATATATAGGTGCATAAAAGAAGATCCTAAATGATATGATATGATATGATATGATATGATATGATATGATATGATATGATATGATATGATATGATATGATATGATATGATATGATATGATATGATATGATATGATATGATATGATATGATATGATATGATATGCCTAAGGAGTGTCATCTTCGCCTTTATCATTGTCTTCATCATCATCTTCATCTTCCATGGCATCATGATCGAAGGTATGTCCACCCCACTCTTCACGTAAGGCGGTGAGAGTCATATCCATTGAGTCTTGGCTAGCCTCCATAGAGGTGACTCTAGCATCCAAATCCGTAAGACGGGTGTCAATAGAGGAGAAATCGGCATTCATGCTCGCACTCATTGAAGAAAATTGCCTATTAAGATAGGTCATAAGAGCATCAAAAGAAGGCGGTGGAGGAGCAACCAGAGAAGGCGCTACAAGAACATTCTCTTCATCTTCGGGCTGAACATGTTGAGGTAGACCAACATTTTAAACCCATTAGTTGTTATACCAAGTGAATTTAGCCTTGCGAAGGGATTTGTCGTCAATAGGATCGGTGAGAGACACTTCAAGATCATACGAGCAATCAATCCCAATCTTGTGAAAGATGTCACTCAAGGCGGTGCCATAGGTAAAGGATGAGACAAAGGTCGAATGGCAGTTCTGAACAAGGTAGACGATCTCCGCAAACATGGTATGAGCAAAGTTTGGGCGCTTGCTTTCCCGAAAGCATCAGATCTAAAAACTATCAACTTGATGAATAGTGGACCATTTACCATCGGATGGACGGAACCACCAAGTCATAAGGAAGCGGTCATGGGCATCAAGGGTAGAGACGGAGCCGAGTTAAATGTTACTCAAATAGTGTTCATCATCTATCCCAATATCCTCAACCCCAAACAATTTGCTATAACTTTAGAATCAATTCGAAAAGTTTGGCCCATAAGGTATGAATCAATGACTATAACTTCATTTTTGGCTTTGTCCACAATACATCGAGCATTAGAGTAAAAGATTAAAACAATGTTTTTATAAAAGACCCCAAGTATGCTTAGAAAAGGCATGAACTTCCATTGGGTAAGTAACTCAATATAACGAAAGTTAAATTTAGGGGAAATCAAGTAGGGGATAGAAACCTTACGCTCACGACAGATTTTATAGTTTTGAAAAATTTTGAAACGATCCATCGCTCGAGTGATACCGGACTCATTAGTACTATGTTGCAAGATGTATGACAAATTTGGTTTAGTACCATTGGAGTCGATGTTAGAGGAAGATGCAATATCTTTTCTCATACGTTTCTTAGGAGCCATAACCTGAAATCAAAGTCAAGCAAAACAATGTATGCATAAATCACCATATTTGATCCAATAATTAATCCAAAATTCAAGGTGTTTGTAAAAAAATATACAATACACTTTAAAAACATATAAAAATATGCAAATAATTTTTGGTAAGAAAAATTTTGAAAAACAGTTTATACAAATATACAATATATTTTTATATTCGAATAAAATAATTTCTAGTTTTGATTTTTTTTTGCAAAAACTTTAAAACACATACTATATGTATAATATATATACAAAAATTAATTAAAAACAGTACATAAATTTAAACGAATTTGAAAAAGATAAGAAAAAGAGTTTTTACCTTGAATATGGGATTTTGGATGAATAAGGAGATGATAATGCAACAAATTGATGATATAGCTTAGCCTTGATTTGAAAAGCAAAAAACCTCAAAAAATTTGAAGAATTGTGTGAGAAATCAAAGGGTTTTGATGAGTTTATATAGAGAGTTCCGTTCTAGGGTTTTTTTTTGAAAAAAATGGTTGAGTTTTAATTAAAGTAGGAAACCCTTATTTAATGACATTTAAACACTCCAACATCAACGCGTACCGGTGCGCTAATAGCTGTATCGGTACCGACTCGACAAACCATACCGATACAATTTTAGCTGTACTGATTACCTCGTGAACACCCGTACCGGTACAGTTTTACGTGTACCGGAACTTTCATGAACGCGTACCGATACACGATTACCCGTATTGGTACTTATTGCCAGAAATGACATTTTTGGCAGAAATTAGCTCAAAAATTCGATTTTAATCGAATCGATATGCATGTATGTGATATATGAACATGTATAGGCTAAAACATGAGCATACTCCCCCTAGAAACAAGCATAGATGCATAAAGGAGCAAAATCACACAAGCACATACATAAATCAAATTCAAGCAAATTTTTGACCTTAAAAGGCTATAAAGGGGTCAAGAAAGGCTAGTTAAACCCAACTCTCTCCTAAGAGACAAAAAATGCTCTTTGACTAAAGGTTTGGTAAAGATGTCCGCTAATTGGTTCAAGGTATCAACATACTCTAGAACTACATACTTTTTCAAGACACGATCCCTAATAAAATGATGTCTTATCTCTATGTGCTTGGTTCTAGAATGTTGGATGAGATTCTTAGTGAGACAAATGACACTAGTATTGTCACACCTAAGATGTATGGTACCTACATCAACTCCATAATATAAAAGTTGTTGCTTCATCCAAAGGACTTGAGCACAATAACTTCCGGCCGATATGTACTCTGTTTCGGTGGTAGATAAGGCTACACTATTTTGTTTCTTAGAGAACCAAGATGTTAACATACTACCTAGGAATTGACATGTTCTGGAGGTACTCTTTCTATCTATCTTACATCCCCCAAAATCTGCATCCGGGAAATCATGCAAATCAAAGGAAGAATCTCTAGGATACCAAAGTCATAAACAAGATGTGTCTCTAAGGTATCTAAAGAATCTCTTAACGACTACAAGGTGAAATTCTCTAGGACTAGCTTGAAACCCAACACACAAGCAAACACTAAACATAATATCGAGTCTACTTGCGGTAAGGTAAAGCAAAGATCCAATCATAGAATGATAAAGCTTTGAATCTACACACTTACCTCCTTCATCTTTGTCAAGCTTTATAGAAGAACTCATTCGAGTGGCTTGAGGCTTCGCATTCTTCAAGCCAAACTTCTTGAGCATATCTTTGATGTACTTAGCTTGACTTATGAAGGTGTCATCCTTACTTTGTTTGATTCAGAGTTCTAAGAAGAAGGAGAGCTCCCCCATTATGCTCATCTCAAACTCACCTTGCATTAACTTAGCAAACTCTTGGCAAAACAATTCATTAGTAGAACAAAAACTGATATCATCAACATATATTTGAACTACTAACACGTCTTTGCCATTTCTTTTAATAAAAAGTGTAGTATCCACATTCTCTTTTTCAAAACCTTTTTCAATAAAAAAGTTTGAAAGCCTTTCATACCAAGCTCTTGGAGCTTGTTTTAAACCATATAAAACTTTAGTGATTTTAAAAACATGGTTTGAGAATTTTGGATCTTCAAACCGGGTGGTTGTTCTACATACACTTCTTCATTAATAAAACATTTAGTAAAGCACTTTTGACATCCATTTGAAAAAGCTTGAATTCATGATAACATGTAAATGCAAGAAGCATCCTAATAGCTTCCAATCTAGCTATGGGTGTATAGGTTTCATCAAAATCAATTCCCTTTTCTTGAGTGTAACCTTGAGCAACAAGTCTAGCCTTGTTCCTCACTATGGTACCACTCTCATCTAGTTTGTTTCTAAAAACCCATTTAGTTCCTATATTAGATTTATTACTAGGCCTATCAACTAATGTCCAAACTTGACTCCTCTCAAAGTGATTTAATTCTTCTTCTATGGCCAATATCCAAAAATCATCTTTTAATGCTTCTTTGATATTTTTAGGCTCAATGCATGAAATGAATGAAACATTGTTTATAAGTCTAAGAAAGGATCTAGTGGTTACCCCTTTGGATGGATCACCCAAAATCTCACCACCTTTGACATAGTTGAACTCCCTTGGGTAGCTCGCTTCCTTTTCGCCAAGGTTCATGTCCTTCAAGGTTTCTATGGGAGGATCTTGTGCTTCTTCCTCTTTGGTTGGAACTTCATCCACCTTTGATGATTCTCCACCATCATTAGCTTCAATGATTCCTACATCATCAACATCACAAGAATCCTTCCCCGGAAGGAGGTTATCATTAGCTTCAATGATTCCTACATCATCATCATCACAAGAATCCTTCCTCGGAAGGAGGTTATCATCGAAAACCACATGAATATACTCTTCTACAACTAATCTTCTTCCTCTAGAGTCATGTCTTTCAAGGCTTCTAGTGGTGGATCTTGTACTTCTTCTTCCTTGGTTGGAACCTTATCCACTCTTGATGATTTTCTACCATCATTAGCTTCAATGATTCCTACATCATCATCATCACAAGAATCTTTCCTTGGAAGGAGGTTATCATCGAAAGCCACGTGAATAGACTCTTCAACAACTAAAGTTCTTTTGTTAAATACACGATAGGTTTTAGAGTTTAAAGAATACACTAAGAAAATAGCTTCATCACTTTTTGCATCAAATTTACCTAAAATGTCTTTTCCATTATTTAAAACAAAACACTTGCATCCAAATTGATGAAAATAGCTAATGTTAGGCTTCTTTGATTTCGAAATCCCATAAGGAGTTTTCTTTAAAATTGGCCTAATCATTACTCAGTTAACGATATAACAAGCGGTGTTTGTGGCTTCCGCCCAAAAATATTTAGGTAAATCATTTTTCACAAAGAATGGTTCTAGCCATTTTTCTAAAGTTTGGTTTTTCCTCTCAACTACCCCATTTTGTTGAGGAGTGCGAGGTGCGGAAAAATTATGGCTTATACCATTAGTGTTACAAAAATCTTTAAATCCTAAATTTTGAAACTCGGTTCCATGATCACTTCTAATATGAGAAATTTGTTGACCAAGATCATTTTGAGAAATTTTTAAAAATGTGATACTTAAGAATAGAACACAAGTGTATCTAGAGTAATCATCTACTAACACAAAAGCATATGATTTTCCACACAAGCTCATAGTCCTAATAGGTCCAAAGAGATCCATATGGATCAATTTTAATACTACTCTACTAGTGTAAATATCATTAATAGGTTTAATAGATACCCTTTTATGTTTACCCTTAGCACAAGTATCACAAATTTTATCTAGAGAAAATTTTAACTTAGGTAAACCTCTTACTAGATCTTGGGAAACTAATTTTTTCTAAAACACTCATGCTAGCACGTCCTAGTTTCATATGCCATAACCATGAATCATGTTCATCTTTAGCTACAAAGCATGCATTAGAAATGTGAATGTCATCTAGATGCACCATATATATATATATATAACCTATGCGATGACCTATGAGCACTATCTTATTTGTTTCAATGTTCATAATTTTGCAACCATTAGCATCAAAGAGAACATTAAAATCTTTATCACATAATTAACTAATGCTCAATAAATTATGTTTTAGACCATTGACATAAAGGACATTTTCAATGAGAATGGAAGAGTGATTACCAATGGAACCAATTCCTTCAATGTAGCCTTTGGAGTTGTCACCAAACGTCACTACTCCTCCACTTTTTGGGTTTAGTTACAAGAATCTACTCTTGTCGCATGTTATGTGTCTTGAGCATCTACTATCAAGGTACCATTTATTTTGACTTGAAGCTTTGACCTTGTAGCAATGCCCCCTACAAACAAAGATTAGGTATTTATGTTTGGTACCCAAATCATTTTGGGTCCATGGAGATTAGCTCCCAAAATCTTGGTTCCTTTGGGAATTCAAGAAGCAATAACATGTACATCATTAGAAGTAATTAGGTTCTTAGGAACCCAAACACTTCTAATCCTCTTACCTCTAGAGGGCCTTTGGAAACCTCTTAGTTTGTAGTCAACAAAGTTTATTTTTACATGGTTGGGTTTTGAAGATTCACCTTTTTCAAAACTTGAGTTCCCAACTTTGTTCAAAGAAGCTTTGAGATCATTCACCTCTTTTTGGTGATGATCATTAAGCTCGAAAAGAAGGTTGTTTAAATCATTTTTTTCTTTTTCAAAATAACTTAAATTGTGTTTTAAAGCACAAACCTTCTTTTCAAGTTTGGAGTTGGTTTTGGTTAAAGAATCGTTTTGGTTTTTCAAATCAGAAATTGTTTTCTTGTGTTTGAAAACCGATTGTTTATAATTTTCTATCAACTCATCGTAAACCTCTTGAAACTCATCATAAGCTTCTTGAAGCTCATCAAAAGTGAAATAAAAAGTAGACGAGTTAGGGTTTACCTTAGGATCTTCCTCAAAAGCCGTAAGACAAAGGTTGACAACTTCTTGCTCCTTTTCACCAGATGATGACTCCTTATCACTCCAAGTAGTAACGTTGGCCTTGAGCTTCTTCTTCTTCTTCCTGAAGCTCTTTTTTTGAGTTGGGGGCATTCTTTTCTAATGTGCCCCGTCTTCTTGCACTCATAGCATATGAGTTGATCATTCTCTTCTTCCTTGTTCTTGTTCTTGATGTCTCATTTTCTAAAGATCTTTCTTCCTCGGTTGGACTTCATGAACCGAGTGAATCTTTTTGCTAGCATAGCCATCTCTTCAAGCTTCTCATCGCTTGAATCACTCTCTTCTTGTGAAGCTTTGAGAGTAATTCCGATTTTCTTCTTTTCCACTTCCTTCTTCTCCATCTTCTTCTCTTCTCTTTTCTTTTCTTCTTCTCTTCCTTGCTTCATGAATCTCATGAGTAAGGAGTGAACCTATGACTGCATCGAGCTTTAAAGTCTTCAAGTCTTTTGCCTCGATGATGGCAGTTCTCTTCCCATCTCATGACTCAAGAAGAGATTAGAGTAGTTTCCGAATAAGCTTGTCTTTGGGGATGACTTCTTTGAAACCTTTGAGACCATTGATGATGACCAAGAACCGATCAAACATATTCATGACACTCTCGTCGGGCTCTATTTTGAAATTCTCGTAGCTTAAGTTGAGGAGTCCAAACTTGGTAACCTTAACATCGTTGGTGTCCTTGTAGGTGGTCTCGAGCTTGTCCCACACCTCTTTTGCACTTGTACAAGAGGACATCTTCAAAAACATGTTCGGTCCAAGTGCACAAAAGAGCATGTACAAGGCCTTGTCATTGACTTGTAGCTTCTTTCTTTCTTCATCGGTCATTTCTTGTTTGGCCTTGGGAACTTACCTATCACGTTCTTGCTTCATTGGAATGGATGACCCGTCTTCAATTACATCCCAAAGGAGATAATCGTTGGATTTAATGAATTGCCTCATCCGGTTCTTCCAATATGGGTAGTTGTCCCCATTGAAGAATGGAGGTTTGGTGTTGGATTGACTCTCATACAAGTTGATGGAAGTAGATGCCATTTCTTTGTTGTCAATTGATTAGATTGCTTCAAGGATCGCCTCTTGTAGATGTTAATCTCTCAAAGAGTTAGGCTCTGATACCAATTGTTATGTGGATCAATCAATGAATAAATAGCCAAGAGATGGGTGAATTGCCTTTTAAAAGTTTGAGGGATGAAATTGGTAAATTAAAATAAAGGCACAAGAGATTTATAGTGGTTCAAGATTAGAACAAGCTCTACATCCACTATCTTAGCTTCATTTAGGATTTTCAACCAATTTCACTAGAAATTCTTCCCCTTTTCTCGGATTAGGAGGAAACCTTACAAACCGATTAAACTTTCGACCCAAAGCTTTAATCAAAGATCACTCTTAACAAGAGAAGTTGTTGGCCAATAAAAGTACACCTCACAAAGGTAAAATAATTTGCCCCAATTACAAGAACACTTTCCCCAATCTTGAAATAAAGAATACATGTGGATTATACAAGATGAGTATAAAGGTTTGACTCTAATTGGCTCAAATTAGATTGGATTTTTGCTTGAATGTGCTTGACTTGATGAATAGTTATTGTTGTAGCTTTAATGACTTGCTTTTATACCTCTTCATTGAATTCTAACCGTTTGGGTGGTTGGCATCATCAATAGAGCCGTTGGGTTCTCTTTTTCCCACCATAAATGCAGTTCTGCAACCTACCGTACCAGTACTCGAATTACCGTATCGGTACCTGTCAAAAGAAGAAACATCCATTGTATACAAATAGCGTATCGATATACGAAGAGGCGTATCGGTACGGAAATCATATTTTACAAAGCGGATCGGTACGGCATAGTGTGTACTGGTACCGATTTTGCTCATTAGAACTTGGAGAATTGGTTAACCAAAAAATGTATCCTTAAGATATTTAGGCGTATCAGTACTGTTAACCGATTTTCAAAAAGTTTGGTTCCAATAAACTGACAAGGCAACAGTCAAAAAATTAAATGCCAAGATTTTTCAAATCTTACTAACTCGTATCGGTACAGAAAAGAGCATATCGATACGGTAAGTAGTTTTTAGTTTCCAGGTTTAAACTGAGTCTGAAAATCGTATTGATACAACAAGGAGCGTATCGGTACACTTTTCTTAACTCGTTTCCAATAGCCAAAAACCGTATCGATGCGGGTGTAACCGTATCGGTTCGTCTGGACAAAACTTCAAAGTTTTAGTTCAAAAATAATTAGAAAATATTTTAGATACTTGGCTTTTGATTTAGAAATACTTAAAGTTCGAATTCTTTTCATTTTGTGAGTTTTTTGAGTATTTAAAAATTTATTTCATTTTGCAATTAAGTCCTTGAAAAATATTGTTATATGAAAAACAATTTTGGTTTTACAATTTCAAATTCTTGCAATAGCAAAATCCACCTAATAAGTCAGGTTGAGCATCATTTTTAGTTACTAAATATTTAATGGTCAAATGATCAGTATGCACAATGACTTTAGTTCCTATAAGGTATGCCCTAAATTTATCAAATGCAAACACTACAACAAGTAGTTCTTTTTAGTGGTAGTGTAGTTTAATTGTGCCTCATTTAGAGTGTGACTAGTATAGTATATAACATGAAAGATCTTACTCCAATATTAGCCAAGAACGACTCCGAAGGCATAATCACCAGCATCGCACATTAGTTCAAAGGTTTGTGACCAATCATGAGACAATACGACTGGTGCAGATATAAGTTTCTTCCTCAGGGTTTTCAATGCTACACAACATTGGTCATCAAACTCGAATGCTCTATTCTGCTTCAACAACGAGCATAATGGCTTCGAGATTTTGGAAAAATCTTTGATGAATCTCATGTAGAAACCGACATGGCCAAGGAAGCTTCGAATGGCTTTGACATTAGAAGGGGGTGGAAGCTTCTCAATGGCTTTTATCTTGGCTTTGTCCACTTCAATGCCTTGTTTGGAAATGCGGTAGCCCAAGACAATGCCCTCGGCAACCATGAAATGGCACTTCTCCCAATTGAGGACAAGGTCGGTTTCTTACATCTTTTCAATACTTTGGCATGATTGTCTAGGCATTGATCAAACGGGTCTCTAAAGACTAAAAGGTCGTCCATGAAGATCTCAAGAAAGCCATCCACCATGTCAGAAAAGATGGCCATCATACAACACTAGAATGTTGTTGGAGAATTGCATAGGCCAAAAGGCATTCGAAGAAAGGCATAAATACCATAGGGATATGTTAATGTCGTCTTCTCTTATTCATCTAGTGCAATAGCAATTTGGTTGTACCCGGAGTACCCATCCAAGAAGCAATAATAAGGCTTCCCCGCAAGCTTTTCGAGCATCCGGTCGATAAAATGGAAAGGGGAAGTGATCCTTCTTAGTGGCTTTATTTAGAATTCGATAGTCAATTGGTAAAGGGGTACGTTGCTTCAGAAACAATGTTCCTTGTCTGTTAACAGATCTAGGATTGAAGCAAGTATATCTCTACAATATAAACACAAGAAGGGACGTTTTTAGGCTTAAAAATAACAAACAAAATGAAAGAAAACAAAGAAAAAGGGTGTAGGAATTTCTGGACAAATGTGGACTCAAATGAAGATGAAGGCTTCAATGGGCTTTCAAGGCTGCATTTGAATATCCAAAATGGCAGAAACGTTGCTAGAAAATCAGCGAATAATTCAACGATGAACTCGAAAGAACTCGAACAATATGTTGAATGAACCCCGAATCGAATATGTTCTTCGTCAAACAGACTTGGACCCTCTAGATAACGATCTAGGAACCTGAAGTATCAAGAAAGATGACATAATCAAACAAAGTCTGAAAATGCCAAGTAGTTCCCAAGAGAACCGAAATTGAGAGAAAATCTCACAAGTATATTTTTCATACAAATTGTCCAACCTTTATTACATTGTTTTAACACATATATATAGGGTACAAAGAAGGATAACTAAAATTACATGTGTGGCTAATATTAAAAGAGTTTTAAAAATTAAATTTGAGTGAAATAATTCCTTTTGGGTGCCATGAAATGTGGACCAAGTGTTTGAATGCATAATACACATTTAACATGTGTTTAATTGCTTGAAATTCAAACCAAAACCACTTGATCTTATCCCCTTAAAGTGTCGCATATTAGAGAGAGATGGCTTTTCAAATTCGGCCACACACTTGCATGGTTTCACACATGCACGCATATGCACATCACCTCACACACGTGCACCCGAGGCTGCCACACACTTGTAGGACACTCTCCCTCATGTAGAGTAGGTTTGAGCTGGTTCTGGACTTGTCAGCTAGAGTTGAGCTAGTGGAGCTGAAGTTGAGCTGACTGGAGCTAAATTTAGCTAGCTGAGAGTGAAGTGAGCTGAAGATGAGCTAGTTACACTCTCCTAAGCTGAGAGTGAGCTGGTTACACTCTCGTGAGCTGGGGTTGAGCTGCATACACTCTCGTGAGCTGAAGATGAGCTGCATAAACTCACTTGAGCTGGAGTTGAGCTGCGTATGCTCACTTGAGCTAGTGTCCTCCTATATACCTATGTCAAATCATAACAAACTTCCATCAAAGTATTATAAACTTAATGGAAACACAAATACAAGTTGTAAACACTTGCATTCTTATTTATTAACCCATAAATAAGTATAAACCCACCATAAGCTATATCAAACTAAGTCAAAACACATATAGCATATTATATACATACTTAAACACACCTACTAAGTAACATAACCTAAACATGTCACATATCAAAATGCAACACATTATAAAGTCTATGTTCTAAGGCATGAACATGCTCAAATGAATCAGGAATTGTAGCACAAGTAAGGAAAAGAGCTACCCTGAACTTCTTTTCCTTAGAACGTGTAATAGGTCCTAATGGTAAGACCTCCAGATCAGTTTGCTTGTCTTGAAAAGATGTGTTCACATCACCCCCCTTCTTGAAAAGGATTTGACCTCAAATCTGCAGAATCGTCATAAGGGGTTAAATCAGAAACATTGAATATGGCACTTACATTATATTCTCCCGGTAAGTCTATCTTGTAAGCGTTGTCATTAACTTTCGCCAACACCTGAAAAGGACCATCTCCATGCGGTAACAGCTTGGACCGCCTTTGGGCTGGAAATCTTTCCTGTCAGAGATGAACCCAAACCCAATCACCAACATCGAAGGTGACTCGCTTCCTTCCTTTGTTTGCATGCTTTTCGTACTGCCGAGTCCTTCTTTCCAGATTCTCCTTAACCTGTTGATGCAACTTTTTCACATAATTAGCTTTGCTTTGACCATCCCTGTTTGTCACCTGTTCTTGTGGCAAAGGTAACAAATCTAGAGGCGTAATAGGATTAAAACGATAAACAACATCAAATGGTGACATTTTAGTAGCAGAATGTATAGCATGGTTATAAGCAAACTCAACATGTGACAAACATTCTTCCCAAGTTTTTATGTTCTTTTTAATGATGGATCGAAGTAAGTAGATAAAACTCTATTAACAACCTCAGTTTGTCCATCAGTCTGGGGATGGCAAGTAGTAGAAAACATAAGTTTTGTACCTAATTTACTCCAAAGAGTCCTCCAGAAGTGACTCAAAAACTTTACATCCGTTTCAGAAACAATTGACCTAGGAATACCATGCAGTCGAACAATATCTCTAAAGAACAAGTTAGCCACATTAACAGCATCATCAGTCTTATGGCATACAATGAAATGTGCCATCTTAGAGAACCTATCAACCACAACAAAAATACTATCTCTGCATGTCCTAGTTCGAGGCAATTCCAAAACAAAATCCATAGAAATACCAGTCCAAGGGGAATTAGGAATAGGTAAAGGTAAGTACATACCATGTGGTGAAACCTTCGATTTTGCTTTCCTACAAGTCACACAGCGTTCACAATACCTTTCAACATCTCTGTGCATCTTTGGCCAAAACAAATGCTCCTTCAAGGTATGTAACGTCTTGGTGACTCTAAAATGACCCATCAATCCACATTCATGTGCCTCATGGATCAGTATGTCACGCATCGAACCCTGTGGAATGCATATCCTGTTTTCTTTGAAAATATAACCATCATGCCTGTAGAATTTTCCATCTGCACCTTTCTCACAAGTATTATACTTATCTCTAAAATCAAGATCATCAGGGTATAACTCACGAATGTATGCAAAACCAATCAAATGTGAATCAAGATAACTCAAAAGTGCATACCTACGTGATAATGCATCATCAACGACATTATCTTTCCCCTTTTTGTATCGAATGAAATAAGGAAAAGATTCTAAGAATTCAACCCATTTAGCATGTCGTTTATTTAATTTATACTGACCTGTGATATATTGCAAAGCCTCGTGGTCAATGTGGATCACAAACTCCTTAGGCAACAAGTAATGCTGCCACGTCTCCAAAGCCCGAATTAGTGCATACATCTCTTTGTCATACACTGGATAATTCAATGTCGCTCCACTCAGTTTCTCACTGAAATATGCAACAGGCCTCTTTTCCTGCATCAAAATTGCGCCTATACCAACTCCAGAAGCATCACATTCAATTTCAAAAGTTTTATCAAAGTCGGGTAAGGCTAACACTAGTGCTCTAGTCAAACAATCCTTAATT
This sequence comes from Hibiscus tridactylites, assembly GCA_958450335.1. Taxonomy (NCBI): domain Eukaryota; kingdom Viridiplantae; phylum Streptophyta; class Magnoliopsida; order Malvales; family Malvaceae; genus Hibiscus; species Hibiscus tridactylites. The sequence continues at coordinate 10,907,302 of OY288292.1, read as the reverse complement.
TTCAGAAAGCATCTTCTTGTTCTTTACCCCAAGAGAAGACTGAATTCTTCTTTATAATCCCGGTTAAGGGGGCGGTAATAGAACTGAAGTTAGGAACAACCCGCCGATAAAAGCTCGTTAAACCATGAAATGATCTAACCTGAGTAATCAATGTCGGTCGTGGCCATTCCTGAATTGCTTTAATCTTCTCTGGATCGACTTCAACACCATGTTCAATCACAATGTAACCAAGCAGTGTAAGCTTGTTAGTACAAAACACACATTTCTCTATATTACCAAATAACTTCTCATTTCTCAAAGTTTGTAAAACAGCTCTCAAATGTTCTGCATGATCATGCAAGGTCTTACTGTAAATTAAAATATCGTCAAAGTACACGACACAAAATTTACCAATAAAGGAACGCAAAGCATGATTCATTAATCGCATGAAAGTACTAGGTGCATTAGTTAAACCAAAATGCATCACTAGCAATTCGTACAAAACTAGCTTTGTTTTGAAGGTTGTCTTCCACTCATCGCCTTCTCGCATGCAAATCTGGTGATATCCGCTCTTCAAGTCAATTTTGGAGAAGATGACGGCTCCACAAAGCTCGTCCAACATATTATCAAGTCTCGGAATGGGATGACGATACTTAATTACAATCTGGTTCACAACTCTACAATCTACGCACATCCTCCAAGATCTATCTTTCTTCGGCACTAACAGCACCGGAATAGCACAGGGACTCAAACTCTCTCGAATGTAACCCTTGTCCATCAACTCTGTAACTTGCCTTTGAAGCTCTTTCGTTTCTTCAGGGTTAGTTCGATAAGTTGGTCGATTTGGAATAGTAGCACCTGAAATTAAAACGATCTGGTTCTCAATTCCACGAAGAGGTGGCAATCCCTACGGTGTTTCATCAAGAAACATGTCCTCAAATTCCTGCAAAAGAGATGAAACATAAGCAGGTAAATCACCAGGAATCTCAGACAATAAACAATGATCTTTAAATAACAAAACAAGTAAAGATTGTTGAAATGAGAGATATTTCCTGATTTCTCGACTGCTTGCGTACACATTCATCTTCTTTTTCCCACAAACTTCCTCAACATTCTTTCAAAGTCTCTCTTGGTCTTCTTGTACTTGACTAGGCGTCAAAGGTGCCAAAGTGATATTCTTTCATGCATGCATAAAAGAATACTTGTTTGTAAAGCCATCATGTGTCGCCTTCTTGTCAAACTGCCAAGGACGGCCCAATAGCAAATGGCTTGCATCCATCGCAACGACATCGCAAAGTACTTCATCCTTGTACTTTCCAATGGCAAATGGCACTAAAACTTTCTTCGTCACTCTAATTTCTTCACCGTCATTTAGCCACTGTAATTTGTAAGGATTAGGATGCTTTGTTGTCTTCAAACCTAACTTTTCAACCTTCACAGAACTAGAAACATCAGTGCAACTACCACCATTGATAATCACAACACATACCTTATTATTCACGAGACATCTGGTGTGAAAGATATTCTCTCGTTGTTGTTCATCTTGAATCGGTTGAGTATTCAGACTCCTTTTGACAACAAGTGCTTCACATGTGGCAAACGACTGCACATTGTCATCATCTTCTTCTGCGTCCACTTTAGGGGGTCCTGTTCGTCTTCCTCAGACTCAGACTCGATCTCGCCACTTTCTAACATCAACATAGTCTTCTGATTGGGGCACTGACTGGCGATATGTCCTCGTCCTAGACATTTGAAACACATAATGTCTCTTGAACATTTCTGTGTCACCACCTGCTTGTCACGCCTACTCTCAGTAATAGGGTCTTTGGCTTGCTTGATTCTGCCTTTTCGCGAATCTGATGTGGTGCTTGTGGTGCAGACTTCCTGAAATTGTTAGAGGTATTCGAAGAATTGGAAAATGACTTAAACAAAAGATTACATTGATTTGAAGACTTCATGCGTTGTTGTCGCTCAACTTTGATCGCCATATGCACCATGTCATCCAACTCGACATAATGCTGCAACTCAACAACATTAGAAATTTTGGAATTCAAACCTGCAAGAAAATATGACATGGTAGCTTCTCGATCTTCCTCGATGTTTGCACGCATCATGGCCATCTCCATTTCCTTGAAGTAGTCTTCAACACTCCGATTACCTTGTTTCAAATATTGTAATTTCCGATATAAATCACGATGGTAATGGGATGGAACAAACCATTTTCGCATTATTCGCTTCATTTCGTCCCATGTAGTCACTGGACCTTCGCCTGTACGTCTCCGGCTAAGCAGTAACTGATCCCACCATATCAGGGCATAATCGACAAACTCCATTGCTGCTAATCGAACCTTCTTTTGTTCTGAATAGTTGTAACACTAAAAAACGTGCTCAACTTTGCTTTCCCAAGATAGGTATGCATCAGGATCTATACGTCCCTGAAAAGAAGGAACAACAACCTTAATGTTAATCAAATTGTCATCTACCTGTTGCACACGTCCTTGTCTAGGAGTATGTCTCGGTGACTATTCGACTACATTATCGTTAAGTCCTTCATGGGCAGAATTTGATCCTCCATCAATTCTATCCATTCTAGACTGTAACCGCTCCAATGCATTAGCAACAACTCATTGCATCATGCGCTCCAAGGCTTGCATCTGGAGATTCAGTGGTTGTTCACCCAAATTATCATCAGAATCTGCCATTTAAAACACTAAAACAAACAAAAAGAAAGATGTTATATGTTAGTATAAAAGAAAAAGGACCTCATTGCACACTCAACAAAATCTCACAGATCGCTCAAAAATTGTACTCAAACGCTCGTGTTTCACTCGGGAGAATACTTGAATGGCTCTTTTATCCCCCCTTCCGTTCTCACACGCTCAATTTCCTTTTCCACTCGATCTCTCGCAATCAGTTCTTTAAGGAACTAACTCGATCTTCCAGACATGTTAATTGTGTCAAACTTTACAAGATAATATAAAGGTTAAAGTATTAAAACGGTCAGGAAAAAATAGGGGCTGTTAGGTATGACATGAAGGCTGAAAAAGAAAGAATAAGAAGCCTGGAAATTGGTGATGAAATAAAAGAAATGAAGGCTGATAAAATGAAGGAAAAGAAACAACTAACTGCAAAAGAAATGCTTACAACGATCCTATCACCGAACAAATAAGAACAAGTTGTTTCGGGTGATTTCGAAGCATTCCATGGCATTCTTGAACATCCTTCATCATTTTCACGAACAAACAACACTTTATATATGTAAAATACACCAAATATTTGAATCTGAATTTTTTTTAATTTTTTGACTTTGACTTTTCTAGTCAAACCTTTGACTTTGACTTTTTTTTCTTCAGAATTTCGAAATTTCTTTTTTTTACTTCTGTGTTGTTTTTGTAAGTTGTAGTGCAGAACGTGCTGAAATCTGACCAAAGCTCTGATTACCATATGATAAAGGGTCATGTTGCTTTAGAAACAATGTTCCTTGTCTGTTAACGAATCTAGGATTGAAGCAAGCATATCTCTGCAATATAAACACAAGAAGGGGCGTTTTTAGGCTTAAAAATAACAAAGAAAAAGGGTGTAGGAATTTCTAGAGAGGTTTGGACTCGAATGAAGATGAAGGCTTCAACGGGCTTTCAAGGATGCATTTGAACATCCAAAATGGCATAAACGTTGCTGGAAAATCAGCAGATAATTCAACGACGTTGAACTCGAACATTATGTTGAACGAACCCGAATCTTATATGTTCATTGTCAAACGGACTTGGACCCTCTAGATAGCGATCTAGGAACCCGAAGTATCAAGAAAGATGACACAATCAAACAAAGTCTGAAAATGCCAAGTAGTTCCCAAGAGAACCGAAATTGAAAGAAAATCTCACAAGTATATTTTTCATAAAATTTGTTCAACCTTTATTACATTGTTTGAACATATATATATATATATAGGGTACAAAGAGGGATAACTGAAATTACATGTGTGGCTAATATTAAAAGAGTTTTAAAAAATAAATTTGAGTGAAATAATTCCTTTTGGGCGCCATGCAATGTGGACCAAGTGTTTGAATGCATAATACACATTTAACATGTGTTTAATTGCTTGAAATTCAAACCAAAACCACTTGATATTATCCCCTTAAAGTGCCGCACATTAGAGAAAGGGATGTTCAAATTTGGCAACACACTTGCATGGTTTCACACATGCACGCACATCACCTCACACGCGTGCACCCGGGGTTGCCACACACTTGTAGGACACTGTCCCTCATGTAGGGTAGGTTTCAGCTGGTTATGGACTTGTCAACTAGAGTTGAGCTAGTGGAGCTTAAGTTGAGCTGACTGGAGCTGAATTCAGCTAGCTGGGAGTGAAGTGAGCTGGAGATGAGCTAGTTACACTCTAATGAGCTGAGGGTGAGATGGTTACACTCTCCTGAGCTGGGGCTAAGCTGCATACACTCTCGTGAGCTGAAGATGAGCTGCATACACTCACTTGAGCTGAGGTTGAGGTGCGTATGCTCACTTGAGCTAGTGTCCTCCTATGTACCTATGTCAAATCATAACAAACTTCCATCAAAGTATTATAAACTTAATGGAAACACTAATACAAATTGTAAACACCTGCATTCTTATTCATTAACCCATAAATAAGTATAAACACACCATAAGCTATATCAAACTAAGTCAAAACACATATAACATATTATATACATACTTAAAGACACATACTAAGTAATATAACCTAAACATATCACATATCAGAATGCAACACATTTTAAAGTCTATGTTCTAAGGCATGAACATGCTCAAATGAATCAGGAATTGTAGCACAAGTAAGGAAAAGAGCTTCCCTGAACTTCTTTTCCTTAGAATGGGTAATAGGTCCTAATGGTAAGACCTTCGGGTCAGTTTGCTTGTCTTGAAAAGATGTGCTCACATCATCAATACAGATCCACCATCCAGTAATGGTTCTGGTTAGGAGGAGTTCATCAACATCATTTTTTATCATGTTCATCCTTCCCTTATTTGGAATACATTAGATAGGACTAACCCATGAACTATCCGAGATAGGATAGATGATTCTAGCATTGAGCCATTTGATGATCTCCTTCATAACCACAGTTCTTATGATTTGATTGAGTCTCTGTTGTAGTTCTATCGAATTGCTATGACCATCTGCAAGCAAAAATCTTTTGCATATAAAGAGTAGGGCTTATGCCCTTAAAGTCATTAATAGTCCAGCCAATAGCTCTCTTATGTTGTTTCAGTACATGCAGTAAATCATTTTCTTGGCCAGATGTCAAGATAGTAGACATGATCACAAGCAACATATTATTCTTCCCTAAAAATGCATATTTTAATTTTGTGACAGATGTTTTAGGTCAAGTTCAAGTGGATGCTCCAGCGATGGTTTGGGAGATTTAAACTCCGAATAATCCAAAGTTTTAAAAGTCTTACTTGAACTTACCAACATAGTATTGGATTGCTCGGTATATTCATCACCCTCTTCTTGTTCTTGTAACATCGCCTCATCGAATTTTGTTTTCTCTGTTGCATTGAGTAAAATGCTACAACAAATTTCTTGAAGGTTCTCTTCGACTAGAGCTTCTTCACTTTGCACAAGCTGGCATTCCCCATAATCATTTACGAACTTGAGTGTGCTGAAGACATTGAGTGTGATCATTTGATCGTTCATCTTCATGGTAAACTCATCCTTTTCAAAATCGATCACAATACGCCCGGTAGCAAGGAATGATCTCCCGAAGATGATGAGAGCATTCTCATCGAACTTATAATCAAGAATGTTGAAATCCACTAAGAAGACGAATCTATCAAGCTTGACCAAGACATCTTCAATTCTTCCTTCGGGTTGAATCTGGGAATGATCAGCCAATTGAAGGATCACTGATGTAGGTTTGGCTTTTCCCATGCCTAATTTCAGGAAAACTGATTTTGGCATCAAGTTCACACTAGCACAAGAGATCACATAAAGCACAGACAAAATAGTTGCGGCCTATGGAACATGGAATGGTGAAACTGTCAGGATCCTTCATCTTGAGTGACAAGTTACTCAACATTGTCCCATATTTGCCTATCATGGCAACGGTTTCAACCTCGCCCACCATGTGTTTCTTAGTTACGATCTCCTTCAAAAACTTTGCATAGATTGGCATCTGATCAATGACCTCCATAAAGGGGACATCAATATGCAATTGTTTGAGCATATCTAGGAACTTCTAGAATTGAGCGTCTTGTTTATGAGGTTTCAATCGTTGTGGAAACGACGATGAAGGTCTAGGCTCACCGCGTGGTGCCTTGGATGTTGTGGCATCCTTTGTTTTGTTAGTCTTGCCATCTATAGCAAGGTCTTTATCAATTGATGTATCTATGGGTGCTGGAGCATCAAGTGGCAACTTACTTGGAGTGGGATCGTCGAGGTGTGCCCCTGGCTAAACTTATCATCTTTATTCAACAGAGTGCCACTACATAAACCGCCTTGAGGTCTTGTTTGTAAAATTTTGCCAATCTACCCAACTTCTATTTCCAAGGACCGTACAGAAGCGACGTAATTCTGCAGGATGTATTGCTGATTCTATAACATTTCGGCGTGCGTTGTTAGGTTGTCTCCATGGTTCTTCAAGTTCGTCGAATGATCCTGCATAATAACTCGGGTAATGTCCATAAATTTTTTATATGAAGTATCAAAAGAACTAGGATTAGAGTTAGAAACTCCTTATTTCTGCCTCTGGGTCTTTTTTTTGAAATCCAAGAGGTTCTTCTGTAGCATTTTGTTTAGATCCTGAATTTGCATTGTTGCCTTCCCATCCGAAATTGGGATGCTACCGCCACCCGGGGTTGTAGATGTTGGAGTAGGTATTTTTTTTCATTTAGAATTCTCTTCAAAGCATCTAGTTTCTTGTTGCTGGGGGCATTTACTTGATTGATGTTCCCTATCAAAATGCTCACATGTGTATTGGACCATGTTAGCATCTCGTACATTGGATGGTGGTTTCATGTTCTTGAGAATATTTGCGACAGCAGAGATTTGAGCCGCTACACTCAGTGATTCATCCAAGTGGAGTGTTCCAGTAGATTTAGGACCTGAACTCAATCTCGCTTTGAGAAACTGATAATCATTGTTGGCTATTTGATTAAGGATTTCAAAAGCCTCCTCGGGATCTTAGTCTAGCAAAATACAATTGGTAGAAGAGTCAATCATCATCCTCATGGATGCATTAACACCATTGTAGAATGTCACCACTTGAAGACAATCATGAAAATTATGAATCGAACACTTGTGCAGCATGTCTTTATGTCTATCTCAGCACTCGTACATGGATTCATCATCTCTGTGCCAGAATGCTATGATGTAGCTTTGTAACTAATTGTTCATGTTCGGTGGATTGTACCTTTGTAAAATAAAACTCATGCACAGCTTCTCCCAGGATGTGATAGATCTTGAGGGTCTGGTCTTCAACCATGCTCTGGCTCGATCACGTAAGGAATAAGGGAACAATTTGAGTCTCATCACATCATCAGGTACTCCCTATTGTCTAAAACAGTCACACACTTCTAGAAAAGCTTGAATGTGCTCTTGAGCATCCTCCCTTGTTGATTCGCTGAATTGTCCAATGGAATTGAGCATGTTGAACATCACATGCTTGAGCTCGAAGTGAGTTGCTTGTATTGTTGGCATAATGATCGCTAGAGTTAGGTCATTAAAGACATGTGAAAAGTTGTCTTGAATGGGTCTTCTTGGATGAGCTGATGGTTGAGCGCCACACTGTTCTCCATTAACGTTCGCACCATCAACAACTACCCAATCAAGAGGCATGTCATTTCTTGAGTTGTTCAGGCCGTTCATGTCATATCGTCGATGTGGGCCCACCATTATTCTGCATTCTCGTTGTCTGGCACACAAAAATCTTTCAATCTCTAGAATATATGGAATAAGTGGTTCTTCTCGATTTATGCGTCTGGTCATGCACTATGACACACATGAAAAGGAAATAAAAATAAAAAAATAAAATAAAAGTTCGTACTAAAATAAAAATTAAGTGCAACTACTAAGCTAATAATACCAATTGCCAATCCCCGACAACGACGCCAAAAACTTGACAACTTATATATTCGATATGGTTTTCTAACAACTCCTAGACTCTCTCGATACCTAGTAGTAACAACAAGAATCTATGGCAATACACGTCTGCGTAAACCATAACTACTCATTGTTTATTCAAGTTCCCCACATTAGTCGTTGAAATCCTAAACTTTTGTCTAAGCCAGATTAGAACCTAAGTTAACTGCTTAAGTTCCAAAGTTCATGTTTGTCTAACTTAACTCTCTCGATATTAAGCCACAAATAAATAACTAAAAGGCCTCTCTCAAAAGCTCTTATAATAATTATGCATGAAGAACAATGAACAGAATAGATAAAGGAAAAGGTGTTATAACATTGAATACGTAATTAAACATAAATCCTTAAAACAATAAACCTAACAAAAGAGTATTTAGTGCATGTCTGAGCAAATAAAATCCATAAAAACAGTAAAGAACATGGCAGTTTATAAAGCAAAGAGAAATAAGTCAAGCATCCTCAATATCTCCTCCAAGCCTTCTAATTGTGTTGCAGTGCTCCTCACTCCTCAAGTCTCTCTCTATAGCTCTCGTCGTGTGGAGACTCCTCAAGACCTTCGACTACGGTGGTTCTCCGATATCTCGAGACTAGGATTGTTTGTGATCAAGCTCTCTTTGTTTGTAGCCTAAGTTATATTTATATAAGCGGTGAAGTTAGGGTTTAGAACCCTAAAGCACGCGAAGCCTCTGAATGAGGATCTTACTTTCCAGCTTCATTAAATGGAGAACATATCGGATAGAAGTCCACGCATGCGAAAAGTCCAGATTCGTCTCCAACTCTATTGCCTTCCTTGTTTTATCACGAGAGAGATCCACTCCACTGCTCAAACATTCCATTGCCGAGGTTGCTTCATGTACAAGCACTAGTAAAAAGCACTACATTCCCCATTAAAAGTACCAATATATATATATATATATATATATATATATATATATATATATATAAGCACAAACACCATTAACATGCAAACTACTCTGAAATGCAACTATATGGGCTTAAACACATGCAAAAGCTATAGCGCCCCGTTTTTGGGCCTGGATGTTTTGGACGTCAGACCGGATCAGTCGGAAAACGGTTCGAATCACATAAGGTGATTTAAGGAAATTAAGGATCGTGATAGGATAAAAATGTGGTAAAAATTTCTAAAATCCTCTAAAAATATGTTTAAGAGGTTGGTCAAATCAATTTAACAAAAATAATTTCGGAAGTGGTACATTTTGAGTAGTGACCAAATTGTAATGTTTCAAAACTGTGCAAATGTTATTTTTAAAGGAGAAGCCAAAATCTTAGAATCTTTAAGGGGCTTTATGGAAATTTAGCCTTTCCTTAATATGACATGTGTTTAAAATGGTTTTAATTAAATAGTTTTAATTGGCTTTTATTTTATTTAATTAATTAAGGTAGTTATTAGTGAGATTCCATCACGTAACCACCGTTCTCTTTTCATTCTCAACCAAACACAATTCTAACTCATTTTCTCCAGAATTCTTTTCTTCCAAACACTCTCACATTATCTCCTAAACAATTTTCAAGAAATCCTTTCAAGTTCTTCAAGATTTTGCTAAGGAAAACTTGTCATTCATTGAGGAAAGCAAGGATTGGAGGGGATCTTGATCCGATAACAAACGAAGCACTTTTGGAGTCTTCGGAGGGGTGATTTTTGCATCGGCGAGCGAGGTTTCGTGTATCGGTGAGTGGAAATGGATTTTCCATCTTTGTTACTCTTTGAGCGTGGTCTTGGGAGCTTAGTGTAAGTTAGAAACACTTAGCTAAGCTCAAGAGTAAGTGGTTCGAAAGTCTCTCCCGGAAATGTGTTATGTTTTGATGAAAATGCACTTGAGTTAAATGTGATTTTGATTATTGTTTTAAAGCATGTTAGAAGCATGATTAATTCTGGATTTTAATGACATTGTGTTAAGGATGCACTTGGTAAGTGGTCCTTGGTTTTATATGATAAATGCATATGATGTAAAGCATGTTATGCTTGTGGAAATGGCATTGTACTTATGCTTGTAAAATAGTGGATTATTGATGTTGAATGACTATATTGGCAAGTGATGAAAGTGGTTTTGGGTTCTTGTAATCGGATATAGTTAGCCGGCTATAGGATTGGGTGCACCGTAAATAAAGTCTCCTTGGATGTCGAGGGGTTGTGATTGTGCCGTAATCTCCATCCAAGTACCATAGCGATTGAGGAATGAGCGTCACCACGTTAGAGGATAACTCTCGTGGGTAGACTTAGATAAGTGTCACAATGGTGGAGGAATGCCACCGTGTGTGAGCTTGGTTAAGGTGATTACAATGGTTGAGGTAGCTCCCATGTGTAAGCCTTGTTTTGTGTCTCGACTCTCGCTAGTGGGTTATACAACTACCTATGAGTGATGTTGAGGGGCTGTGATTGTGCCATTAACTCCACTACGGGTGTTGAGGGGTTGTGATTGTGCCATTAACTCCACTACGGGTGTTGAGGGCTTGTGATTGTGCCATTAACTCCACCACGGGTGTTGAGGGATTGTGATTGTGCCATTTATCTCCATCACGGGTGTTGAGGGGTTGTGATTGTGCCATATATCTCCACCTTGTGTAGTCTGGTAGTGTGTATGAAGCGTGTGGGACAACGCTTGTAATCCGCATATCCGATTGTGTCATTTGAGATGGTTTTGGTATGGTTTGAGGATTGTTCACTTGTAAGCCAATATAATGTTGTGATTAATGGTTAAAGCATGAGATGCTTGTGAGTTATGCTAGAATGCATGTATTGCTTGGTAAAGCATGAGCAAAGGTTTACTTGTTGTTTTCTTAAGGGATGCGTACGAGCATGTGTTTTTAAAAAGTGCATTGATGCCTTGTGAGGGCATGTTTTTAGCAAAGGCATGAGTTTGTAAATGATGTTATCTTGGTTTTATTAAATGCATTGATGAATGTTTGGTTTTAGCGATCCTCACTAAGCTTTATGCTTACGCTCATTTGTTTCATCAATACAGAGGATTGGACCTTAGAGGCAGCAAGAAAGCAAGGGGATAATCCAAGTACTTGTCTAAGCGAAGTATGTGGTTTTACTTTAGTGTAATAAGAGGCAATGGGTGGGATTTCTACTCTTGGAATAATTGGTGATGTTAAACACCTAAAGCACGTTTATTTTGTTTATTTTGGTTTATAAATGGCCTTTGAGGATTGATTTTTGTATGGATGTTGGTTTTAGCTTTTTATGGCTTTGAAGGACTAGGGAGCATGCCAATAGTTCCAATGCTTGCATGAATGATGCCACGTCTAAGCTTATGCTTCGTAATGATGATCTTTGATGCTTATATGTGTTGTATAAATGTTGTGGCATGAATTGGAATGTTTTTGGATGTAGAATGTTATGTAAAACCAGCAAAATTTTGTTGTTGCAGGGCAAGGCGTATCGGAACGCCCTTACCTGTTTCGAAATAGAGGCTTGAAATGGCCATGAGGTTTCAGAACGAGTAGGAACGTTCCGAAATGATTTTGCTACTGGAAAGAGGTGTTTCGATACGGGTTTCGGAACGCACCCGAGTATCGAAACGGTCAACCTGGTTTCGAAACGACTGTTCCGATACATGGTCCTATGTTTCGGAACACCCGACCGTTGAAGTTGAGTTTGATCTGTTCCAGGTTTCTGTTTCTTGCGTTTTGGTCCCTGAGTCTTGTATGCTTAATTAAATGGGTTTAGATGATCTGTTTGTGATACAAATTGTCACGCTGGCATGTAATATGATTAATTTTGGATTGGTAACTTAAAAACCTATTTAATTCTTATAATTTTAGAAATTTAAAAACTAGTCCCTAAAAGACATTTGTATGCAATCGAACCCCTATTTGAGCTCCGTTTGCTATATCGCTTCCGCTAAAGTGTTTTGCTACTCACAGAGGATAATATATGCATCTAGAAAAGTTAAAAGAAAAAAAGGGTCGTTAATCAAGGTTGACTTTCACGAGTTGACTTTGGTTTTTCTCGTGTAATCTTCTTAGTTCGGGTCGGGCGTCTAGGCCCGGCTATGGGGATTACATTTGTTGGTATCAGAGCCAGGTTACGAAAGAATTGGGGATGTTGGTATGTGAAATTTAGTATGTAGTGATGTGTGTTGATTGAAAAGCATGATTTTGGTTGAATATTGAAGCTGGTGCTATGCTTGACTGAGGTGAATCATATGTGAGATGTCTATGATTGTATGTTGATGATGGGATGTTGTTATGTGCTGATTTTGGATGATGGAAAGCATGATGAGAATGATATGATATTGTATGCCATGTTATGTTTGAGGGAAATCGGGGTGCCCATTGCCTTATTACACTGATTAAATGTTTTTGTAAACTTGGATCCTTGCTTGAGGCTGACCTAAATCATGGTTTGATTTGTTGTTTTTTGTTATTTTGCCTTGTTAAAAATAGCACAATGAGTTCGAGGAGAGAGTTGGGATCGGATACGATCGTACCTGCGGATGAGCAGGGTAGTCAGGGGAACAATGTTCCATCTGTCGGGAATGTGCATGTTTGGCCGTTCTTATCTGGAGTTGAGGCGATAGGGCAGCACAAAGGGGTTGACCCTGTGGTGAAAGTTTTATCATTAGTGGTTCTGGAGATGTCTGGAGCAACTCACGTTGCAGTGAATGAAAAGCCTGCACATGTACCGTCTGTCGGACAGACTAGTTTGTCAAAACAACACATGTAAGCTGGGAAGCGTTGTTTCGTTAATATTGGACGATGTTTGTAGTTCGTGGGCAGTTGTGTCAGCATCACTAAACATCCATGACGTGGATTTGGAGTTCATCCTAGCTGCCTTTATAAGAATATATCTTGGAGATAAGTCTATGGATAACCAGAAGCGCGGAAGTATGGCTTCAGTTTATGTTGATGAGCAGAAGTTGGGTCTAACATCACATGGATGGGGTTCTAGCTCTGGTAAGAGAGCTGCTGAATTCAGTTTTGGAAGGGGACGGGCAAAGAAAGGCCGAGATAAGAGGTATCAACCTGCTGCTAGGCGAGGTAACCTTAGACATGGTGTATTGGTTCAGGGGAACAGAACGAGAGCAGAGCAACACACGTGCTGGACGTGTGGTTCTCCGGAGCACTTGAGGAGGGATTGTCCTCGTGCGGCTGGAGAGGTACAGACTCCTGTTGAAGTGACAGGGAATTCTTGCTGGAACTGTGGTTCAGTAGATCATTTAAGGCGTGAGTGTCCTCTGTTGGCAGGTGGGGGTCAGGGACGTGCACCTGCTGTGGCTGCACCTCAGAAAGGCCGCGAGCGTGGCCGAGACAGGGTTCGGAGGTTGCAAGAAAGGCAGAGAGACACAGGGTGTTTGATGGTTGAACCTTGTTGGTGTTGTGGGTCTGTTGGACATTTGAGGCGAGATTGTCCGGTGTTAGCTCGGGGTGGTCAATGTGGGATGTCTGTTGAAGCTTCCCATAGTCGCGGGTGTAGTTGCGGTTCTTTTCCACAAGGAGACCACGGTGGCTCCACGAAAGAGGGTGTGGGTGTTCGTTGCTTCAAGCATAATGATGTGATTGCAGGTACCTTTTATGTGCAATCCATGTTATTGTTATCTTTGCTTAGTTTTGTTTTGCATCCTCTTGGGTAGTTGTCAGAGTCCAATAGTTAGTGAGTTATGAACAGTGTTGTTGTTGTTTTAAGAACAACATTTGGTGAAGAGGAGTAGTAGTTAAAATAGTTGTTGTAGTGAGATGTGAGGATGGTGCCGCAGGAAAAGTTTGGAAGTTGAGATTAGGATAAGAGGTTGGTTTTGGTTGGGTTCGAGGACGTTATTAGTAAGTGTGAACAGACATACATGCACAGTTAAAATCATTTGTATACATATATTACATATGTTGGTACATGCATACATTTGTCATGACATTAGAAGTATGCATACATGTGCATAGGCATTCGTAAGGGCATGAAAGCAATCATGCATAAGAATGTTCACACTTACTAATAGCTAATTGGACCTGATAGTGATGAATTATGTTTGGGGTAGTTTGTGGGTTTAAAGTTTTGTTTTGGAGCTAGTTGAAGAGTGGGTGTGAGTTTAGGAAATGGATAAGTTTACCGTTAGGAATGTGTAACGCCCGTGTTTTGGGGTTAGGAGTTAGTGGGTTTGCGGTTCGAGTCGGTAAAATAAAATTTAAAATAAATTCAACCCTAATTTGGACCTAATTGAGCTTTAGTAAAAAGGGGAGGGACCAATGTTGTAATTTGACCCAAAACTTTTAAATGCAAGACAACTTTTAAAGAAAAGTTACTATTCAATTAAATCTAATCTTCATTCCAAGGCCATTCTCAAAGGTAATCATGTTTTCTATCTCTCCTCTTCATTCCCTATCCATACATAGTCTTAGATTTTAAAAATATGAGATTTTGAAAATTAGGGTTTGATTTAAAGTTTGGGTTTTTATGGTGATTTTCACCTTGTTTTGAAATAATGAGTTAAGTTTTGTTTTAATCACATCAAGATATACAATATATGTCAAAATGAGTGGGTTTTATTCAAAACCCGAAATGGGTTCTTGGAGCCATTTTTGGGATGTCAAAACTTGGTTTTTGGGTGGGTTTTAAGTGAAAATTGAAGGGCTGATGGTTTATATAAGTTATGAGGGTGTTTTGGGACCTTTTGGGGGTCATTTGGGTGATTGAAAATGGGTATTTCAGCTAAGGTTTGAAGGAGTACGAATTTGAGATATTTGGGGATTATTTTGGTTGGAAATGTGGGTGAAGTTAGTTTAAGCTCTAAGGTTGAGTGCTGATTGAATATTAGCATTGATTTTGGTTGTTGGTTGTGTTTTTGGTTGGCTAGAAGCAAGAGGAGTCGTCGAAGGAGCATTGGGACCGAATCCGGGTTCGTAGGAGATTTGTTTCGGTTGCTAAGGAAGGGCGGTGAGTGGTTTTAAACTTGTTTTAAAGTTTGGTTCGAGTGTGTGTAGAGTGTGTGTGTGGAATGTGCTTGGTAGGCCATTTCTTTATTTCAGGTTGTTAATTCTAGCCATCGATTCCATTAAATGCTATTGTGTTTGCCTATCTATGCTCTTGTGAAATGTGGTTAAATTGGTGCATGTATATCATGAAATGTATATATGTGATGAGCATGGGATGTGGTTGATGATATGTGATGTGGTTATCAAAATTGGCACTAAATAAATTACCGGTTGTAAATGATCGATCATTAGGATTAGTGTGCACACAAATTGAGTCAAAACGTACGTGGCCTTGATGGCGTTAAGTCATCAAGGAGGAGTACGGTGATGTAATATTCCACCGGAAGCTTTTATATATTTCTACGGGATGATGAGTGGAATCCCATCCGTAGGGCATGTGGCGATGAGTGGAATCCCGCACATGCAAGGTCCGGTGATGAGTGTAATCCCACCGAGGTAAAGTGTTGTTGAGATTTAAATCCGCACATTCGGGTAATTAAAAGTTGCCAATTAAACTTGTTCATATGTTGTGATATATGATATTGATATGTGGTGTTTTTACATGATAATTGAGCTTGGTAGGATGCGAGAAACCGTATTATGCTCTTGAAAGACTAGCTAGGTCTACTCGATTACTTCGCCAATGTATGATGTATGTGAGATTAGGATTTACATACTTGAACCCTGCATTGTTGATGTTTTTCGTTTTAGAGCACCCTCACTAAGCTTATAGCTTACGCTCTTAATGTTCAACAATGCAGATCATTAGCGTGGTGTTAGCTCGGAGCAAGGCAAGAAGGGCTTTCCAAGTTTGTGGCTCAAGTACGGTGGTAAATTTTGTATTAATTAGCAATGTGGCAAGGGTTTTTGTATGAGCTATGTATGACTCATGTATGTTGATGTTTTGAATTGGCTTTGGTTTGTAAAGCACGTTATGCTATGATGAATGTTTGAGTGTGGTAGCATGCCCTCTAGATGTTTAGGTTGCCTTGTGTGTGAGTGAAAACCTCCTATATGTTGACTTGTGCCATTTTGGCCTTTTGAGCCTTTATGTATGCCCATTTATGCTCAATTTGCTCTTTTGTTGGAATGCCATGTATGGATGCCTTGTTTCATGTTTGAATGCTTCTTTTGGCTCAAGTATGATTGTTTAAATGTTTTTATGTGCATAGGAGAGTCTAAAAATGCATCTCGAGTCTTGATTGAGGTCACCAAGTTGAAATTGGTGGGATTGCAGAGAAGGGCGTATCGATACGCCCGAGGGCCGTATCGATACGGCCTTGCCCAAAGGCCACGATTTTTTCCTGGCGTACCGATACCCTAAGGGTATGGATACCCTCCAAAGTTACTGGAATTTGGAGTTTTGGGTGAGAGTAGAGCGTACCGATACGAAGTTCACGAGTATCGATACGGGTCTACTCGGTTGACCAAGAAGGGTTGACCGAGAACGGCATATCGATACGCTCAAGGGCTGTATCGATACGGTATTCCCGGAGTTGACTCTTTGGGTTGACCTGGTCAGGGCGTATCGATACCCCTAGTTAGGGTACCGATACGGTCTGCCCTATAAGCTTAAAAATGGACTGTTTGTGTATGGCCGTGATTCGAATGTGACTTCCTTTGTATGTTTTCCGCTGTCGTGAATCACTTAGGACTTAATATTCCTCTAGACAATATTAAAATGAAAAAAATAGGGTCGCTAACTGAGGGGGAACCTTAACGGGTTTCGCTTCGGTTTTCCCCGTGTGGCCCACTCAGACCGGTCATCCGGCCAGACCGAGACGAGGGGGTTACATTTGTTGGTATCAGAGCCTGAGGTTGCCGAGACCTCGGGCAGGTAAGTGAGGTAAGCTTGATGTGTTAAATGATTGTGTTGTTCGATGCATGGCTTGCCATGATTTCTTGACATTTGACTGTTTGAATGATGTTTGAAGCATGCGTTGTTGTGTCTGGTGTAGAGTGTGTGCCCATTGCTACTATTACTTAATTTAAAAAGATTTTTGGAAAAGGAGTACTTGAGTTCTATTAGACCCTTGTTTTGGCTAACGTAATCCTTATCTGTTTGTTGTTGTAGTTTATACCTTGCTAGCTGTACCATGAGACCACGTGAGAGGCCTAGGATGGTTCGACCGGAACCACGGGCAGCGGCTCCAGGAGTTGAGCCAGTAGTTAGGGTTGAGGCTCAAGTGAGAGAGCCTGTGGTTGGAGTTGGAGCTCCTCCACCACCACCACCTCATCCACCTGGTGTAGGAGGCGAAGCCGAGGCCAAAGGAGAGGGACCTCAAGGAGGCCAAGGTGGCCAGGGTGGCCAAGGACCAGCCAGGATAGACTTAGCTCCGTTGGTTCAGGCGATAGCCGGGGCGTTTCAGGCTGCAGTAGCTGGGGGTCAGGCAGCACATCATCAGGGTGAGGGCACCGGATTGCCGTTAGAGAGACTTCGGGGCCTTGGGGCCGAAGAGTTTAGAGGGTCTACTCTAGAGAGATCCGAGTTGTGGTTTGAGAAGATTGTTCGTATCCTTGCTCAGATGGGGTGTACTGGTGAGCGCAAGTGTGGATGTGTTGAGTCTTTGCTTCAGGGTGATGCCTACACTTGGTGGGTCACCATTACTACGGGTATGGATGAGACCGAGATCACTTGGGAGTTCTTTGAGACAACTTTCCGTAAGAAGTATTTGGCTCCGCGATACCTCGATGAGAGGAAGAGGGAGTTTATGGCTTTGCTTCAGGGGAGTATGTCCGTGACAGATTATGAGATCCGATTTGTTAGATTGAGTCAGTATGCACCTAAGCTTGTTCCTACTGAGGTAGAACGTTGTAACCATTTTCGTTATGGGCTGAGTGAAGAGATCAAGACGTATACTCTAGCTTCGGACTACACTGATTTTGATGTCTTGGTCGCGAGGGCCAAGGACTTAGAGCACATCTTGAGTTTGATCAGGCGGTCTGGTGGATCTAGTTCGGGTAAGAGGTCCAGTAACTTTGATAGAGGTGATGCCAAGAGGCATCGGGACAACACGCATCATTATGATCATAGACGTGGTGGCGGTAACCACGGTAGGGGCCAACAGGGCCAGAGAGCTGGTGGGAAGTTGCCCACATGTGCTACTTGCGGGAGGAACCACACCGGTGAGTGTTGGGGAAATTTTCATTCTTGTTGGAGTTGTGGGGCTAGAGACCACATTAGGCGTGACTGTCCACATCAGGTGAGACAGGCACCAGCTCAGGCTCCTGCTAGAGCCAATGACTTTCAGAGAGGCCGCGGGCGCGGTAGAGGTAATTTCCAGCCGAGGAACGATGGTCAGAGGAACATAGCACATGTAGTTGCAGTTCAGCCGGAGGGCGGAGGTCAGGCCAGAGTTTATGCTCAGCGTGGGGATCAGCATGACACCGATGTGATCGCAGGTAACTTCTCGATACAGTCTTTGGGTTTGCTTTCTTTGATTGACTCTGGGTCTACACATTCCTACATATTGAGTGAGCATGCACAGTCTTTGAATTTGCCTTGTGAGATGTTAGAGATAGGAGTTAGTGTTACTAGTTCCTTTGGGGATACGGTAGTAGTTAGGAAGATGTACCGAAGGTGTCCGTTGATGGTTCAGGGGCATGTGTTTCCAGTGGATATGATGGAGCTTCCTTTCTATGGTTTTGATGTGATTCTGGGTATGGACTGGCTCACGGAGCATAGAGCTAGGATAGATTTTGAAACTAAGCGGATTTCTTTGAGGCTATCAGATGACTATGAGATTGTAGTGGTGGGTGAGAACGTGAAGTTCTTGTCCAATGTGGTTTCAGTATTAGAGGCTAAGAGATTAGTTGAGTTGGGGTGTGAAGCATACTTAGCGTATGTGATGAACCCTAACATGAGTGAGGTTAGACCTCGGGACATCCGGATAGTATGTGACTTTCCTAGTGTGTTTCCGGAAGAGTTGCCAGGGTTACCACCGGACAGAGAGGTAGAGTTCACCATTGAGACTTACTCTGATTCAGCACCTGTTTCGATTGCTCCGTATCGCATGGCACTGAAAGAATTGAAAGAGTTGAAGACTCAGTTGCAAGAATTGACAGATAGAGGTTTTATTCGGCCTAGTTCTTCACCTTGGGGTGCACCAGTTTTGTTTGTGAAGAAGAAAGATGGAAGCATGAGAATGTGTATAGATTACAGACAGTTAAATTAGTTGACGGTGAAGAATAAATATCTGTTGCCTAGAATTGATGACTTGTTTGATCAGTTGAGGGGAGCATCAGTCTTTTCGAAGATTGACTTGAGATCGGGTTACTACCAGCTAAAGGTAAGAGAGGTTGATATACCGAAGACGACCTTTAGGACTAGATATGGTCACTATGAGTTTTTAGTCATGCCTTTTGGGTTGACTAATGCACCGACTGCTTTTATGGACATGATGAATAGGATTTTTCATCAATATCTAGATCAGTTTGTAGTTGTGTTTATTGATGACATCTTGGTGTACTCGCGAACTGAAGAAGACCATGACCGACACTTGAGACTAGTTTTGAAGACTTTGCTAGATCATCAGTTGTATGCGAAGCTAAACAAGTGTGAATTCTAGATCCGAGAGGTAGTCTTCTTAGGACATGTAGTGTCAGCCGATGGGATTAGAGTTGATCCAAAGAAGATTGGGGCCATTTTTTAGTGGAAGCAACCGAAGTCGGTGACAGAGGTACGTAGCTTCCTAGGTTTAGCCGGATACTATAGGAGATTTGTAGAAGGTTTCTCTAAGCTAGCCGCTCCATTGACACAGTTACTTCAGAAGAGTGTTCAGTTTGAGTGGACAGATGCAAAACAGAAAGCCTTTGAGAAATTGAAGGAAGCTCTGACCCAAGCACCGATCTTGATTCAGCCAGAGTCCGGGAAGGACTATGTAGTCTACAGTGATGCTTCATATGTAGGGCTAGGATGTGTTCTTATGCAAGACAAGAGAGTAGTGGCTTATGCCTCAAGACAGTTGAAGACCAATGAGCGCAACTATCTGACCCATGACATAGAGTTAGCTGCAGTTGTGTTTGCTCTGAAGATTTTGAGGCACTATTTGTACGGTGAGAAATGCATAGTGTACATCGATCACAAGAGTTTGAAATACATTATGACCCAGTGAGATTTGAATCTCAGACAGCGTAGGTGGTTAGAGTTATTAAAAGACTATGATCTTACCATTGAGTACCATCCGGGTAAGGCCAATGTAGTGGCCGATGCATTGAGTAGGAAAATGGTCGTGGACTTGAGAGCCATGTTTGCCAGATTGAGTTTTTCCGGAGATGGTGGCTTGGTAGCCGAACTTCAGGTTAGACCTACTCTAGGTCAGTTGATTAGAGAGAAACAACTCTTAGATAGATCTTTGGCACCTCACGTGCAAGATATAGCCGAGGGTAGATCTTCAGACTACAGTTTCAGTACTGATGGGGTTTTGTGTTTCAAAGATAGAATAGTTGTGCCAGAGGACAGTGATTTGAGACGTACGATCTTGACTGAAGCCCACAGTAGTCCGTTTGCTATGCATCCTGGAAGTACGAAGATGTACCGTGATTTGAAGAATGAGTACTTTTGGGTTGGCTTGAAGAGAGATGTGGCCGACTTTGTGAGTAAGTGCTTAGTGTGTCAGAGAGTGAAGGCGGAACATCAGGTTCCCTCAGGTTTGTTACAGCCGTTGAGAATTCCGGAATGGAAATGGGAGAACATCACCATGGATTTTGTTTCGGGTTTGCCTTTGACTCCTACGAAGAAGAACTCAGTTTGGGTGATAGTAGATCATTTTACGAAGTGTGCTCACTTCTTGGCAGTCAACACTACTTACACTTTAGATAGATTGGTCGATTTGTACATTAGTGAGATTGTTAGACTGCATGGTGTGCCGAAGTCCATTGTGTCAGATAGAGATCCGCGATTTACTTCTCGATTTTGGGAGTGTCTGCATACAGCTTTGGGTACCCGTTTAAACTTCAGCACTTCTTATCATCCTCAGTCAGATGGTCAGTCGGAGAGGGTTATTCATATCTTAGAGGATATGTTGCATTGTTGTATCATTGACTTTCAGGGTACTTCGGAGAAGCATCTGCCTCTAGTAGAGTTTGCGTACAATAATAGCTTTCAGTCGAGCATTCAGATGGCTCCGTATGAGGCCTTGTATGGCCGAAAGTGTAGGACTCCAGTTTGTTGGGCCGAGGTGGGACATAAATTGTTACCTATGCCGGATTTACTCAAGGGGACAACCGACAAGGTGAAATTGATTTGTGATCATTTGAAAGCTGCTTCGGATAGGCAGAATTCCTATGTCGATTTGAAGAGGAAGGAGGTTGAGTTCTCAGTGGGTGAGAGAGTATTCTTGAAGGTGTCTCCGTGGAAGAAGGTGATGAGATTTGGCCGAAAGGGGAAGTTGAGTCCGAGATACATAGGTCCGTATGAGATTGTGAAGAGGGTTGGTCCGGTTGCTTATCAATTACGTTTGCCATCTGAGCTAGAGAAGATACACGATGTGTTCCATGTTTCGATGTTTCGTAAGTATATGTCCGATCCATCACATGTTATGCCCGTAGAAGAAATTGAATTGAATCCGGATTTGACTTATGAGGAAGAGCCCGTGGAGATCTTAGCTTCTGACAGTAAGGTATTGAGGGGTAGATCGATTGAGTTAGTGAAGGTGCGGTGGCAACGTCGAGGTGTGGACGAGGCCACTTGGGAGAGGAAGGAGGATATGGAAAAGCAGTTTCTGTATCTCTTTCAGTCAGGTAATTTCGGGGACGAAATTCCTTAAGTGGGAGAGAGTTGTAACGCCCGTGTTTTGGGGTTAGGAGTTAGTGGGTTTGCGGTTCGAGTCGGTAAAATAAAATTTAAAATAAATTCAACCCTAATTTGGACCTAATTGAGCTTTAGTAAAAAGGGGAGGGACCAATGTTGTAATTTGACCCAAAACTTTTAAAAGCAAGACAACTTTTAAAGAAAAGTTGTCTTCCTTCCCCCTTTATCTCTTCTTCAACGTTAGAAACCAAAAACCTTTCCCTAAACCCATAAGTTACTATTCCATTAAATCTAATCTTCATTCCAAGGCCATTCTCAAAGGTAATCATGTTTTCTAACTCTCCTCTTCATTCCCTATCCATACATAGTCTTAGATTTTAAAAATATGAGATTTTGAAAATTAGGGTTTGATTTAAAGTTTGGGTTTTTATGGTGATTTTCACCTTGTTTTGAAATAATGAGTTAAGTTTTGTTTTAATCACATCAAGATATACAATATATGTCAAAATGAGTGGGTTTTATTGAAAACCCGAAATGGGTTCTTGGAGCCATTTTTGGGATGTCAAAACTTGGTTTTTGGGTGGGTTTTAAGTGAAAATTGAAGGGCTGATGGTTTATATAAGTTATGAGGGTGTTTTGGGACCTTTTGGGGGTCATTTGGGTGATTGAAAATGGGTATTTCAGCTAAGGTTTGAAGGAGTACGAATTTGAGATATTTGGGGATTATTTTGGTTGGAAAATGTGGGTGAAGTTAGTTTAAGCTCTAAGGTTGAGTGCTGATTGAATATTAGCATTGATTGTGGTTGTTGGTTGTGTTTTTGGTTGGCTAGAAGCAAGAGGAGTCGTCGAAGGAGCATTGGGACCGAATCCGGGTTCGTAGGAGATTTGTTTCGGTTGCTAAGGAAGGGCGGTGAGTGGTTTCAAACTTGTTTTAAAGTTTGGTTCGAGTGTGTGTAGAGTGTGTGTGTGGAATGTGCTTGGTAGGCCATTTCTTTATTTCAAATTGTTAATTCTAGCCATTGATTCCATTAAATGCTATTGTGTTTGCCTATCTATGCTCTTGTGAAATGTGGTTAAATTGGTGCATGTATATCATGAAATGTATATATGTGATGAGCATGGGAAGTGGTTGATGATATGTGATGTGGTTATGAAAATTGGCACTAAATAAATTACTGGTTGTAAATGATCGATCATTAGGATTAGTGTGCACACAAATTGAGTCAAAACGTACGTGGCCTTGATGGCGTTAAGTCATCAAGGAGGAGTACGGTGATGTAATATTCCACCAGAAGCTTTTATATATTTCTACGGGATGATGAGTGGAATCCCATTCGTAGGGCATGTGGCGATGAGTGGAATCCCGCACATGCAAGGTCCGGTGATGAGTGTAATCCCACCGAGGTAAAGTGTTGTTGAGATTTAAATTCGCACATCCAGGTAATTAAAAGTGGCCAATTAAACTTGTTCATATGTTGTGATATATGATGTTGATATGTGGTGTTTTTACATGATAATTGAGCTTGGTAGGATGCGAGAAACCGTATTATTCTCTTGAAAGACTAGCTAGGTCTACTCGATTACTTCGCCAATGTATGATGTATGTGAGATTAGGATTTACATACTTGAACCCTACATTGTTGATGTTTTTCGTTTTAGAGCACCCTCACTAAGCTTATAGCTTACGCTCTCAATGTTCAACAATGCAGATCACTAGCGTGGTGTTAGCTCGGAGCAAGGCAAGAAGGGCTTTCCAAGTTTGTGGCTCAAGTACGGTGGTAAATTTTGTATTAGTTAGCAATGTGGCAAGGGTTTTTGTATGAGCTATGTATGACTCATGTATGTTGATGTTTTGAATTGGCTTTGGTTTGTAAAGCACGTTATGCTATGATGAATGTTTGAGTGTGGTAGCATGCCCTCTAGATGTTTAGGTTGCCTTGTGTGTGAGTGCAAACCTCCTATATGTTTACTTGTGCCATTTTGGCCTTTTGAGCCTTTATGTATGCCCATTTATGCTCAATTTGCTCTTTTGTTGGAATGCCATGTATGGATGCCTTGTTTCATGTTTGAATGCTTCTTTTGGCTCAAGTATGATTGTTTAAATGTTTTTATGTGCATAGAAGAGTCTAAAAATGCATCTAGAGTCTTGATTGAGGTCACCAAGTTGAAATTGGTGGGATTGTAGAGCAGGGCGTATCGATACGCCTGAGGGCCGTATCGATACGGCCTTGCCCAATGGCCGCAAATTTTGCCTGGCGTACCGATACCCTAAGGGTATCGATACCCTCCAAAGTTACTGGAATTTGGAGTTTTGGGTGAGAGTGGAGCGTACCGATACGTGGTTCACGAGTATCGATACGGGTCTACTATGTTGACCAAGAAGGGTTGACCGAGAAGGGCGTATCGATACGCTCAAGGGCTGTATCGATACGGTCTTCCCGGAGTTGACTCTTTGGGTTGACCTGGTTAGGGCGTATCGGTACCCGTAGTTAGGGTACCGGTACGGTCTGCCCTGTAAGCTTAAAATGGACTGTTTGTGTATGGTCGTGATTCGAATGTGACTTCCTTTGTATGTTTTCCGCTGCCGTGAATCACTTAGGACTTAATATTCCTCTAGACAAGATTAAAATGAAAAAAATAGGGTCGCTAACCGAGGGGGAACCTTAACGAGTTTCACTTCAGTTTTCCCCGTGTGGCCCCCTCGGATCGGTCATCCAGCCAGACAGGGACGAGGGGGTTACAGAATGGGTGTGGTCTATCTTGGTTGGCTAGAGATAAAGTTCTAGGTGTTTTAAGGGACTTTGGCGGCTTGGTGGCGCAGAGGAGACCGTTTTGGTTAGAATCGGCTGAGATCGTTTGGTGTGTAGTTAAAATCTTTTTGAAGTAGCCGTTGGGTATTGTAGTTCATCTGGGATGGACGGTTGTCGTAGGTTTACGGATGTGGTTTTGAAGCGTTGTTGTATAATTTGTTGAATAGTCATAGCAGGATGGTTGTTTTAGGTGGATGAGGTTTTGACGGTGACCTTGGAGGAGTTGGAAGGAAATTCTAACGGTAGTTCTAATCGAGATTTAGCTTGGGTTGAGTAGAGAGTTCTTAACTCTTGCATGAGTTGTAGGATGAGTGGTTAAGCAGGTTGGGAAGGTTGTAGTGTATGCTTTTAGTCGAATGCAAGTGCTTGGAGAATGAGCTTTATGCGTGGTTATGTAAGCTCAAAAGCCATGATGTTTTGGTTGGGTCCTCGTGAGAGGGTGGTCTGTTGGCTGAGTGTAAGTAAACCTTTTTGAGATAGTTGATGTAAGTGAAGTAATAGTTGGAGACGGTGTTAGAGTTTCGTGATGGGGTATCATGTTGGAAAGGCCAACGTTGTGGCCAATGCTTTGAGCAGGAAAGTGGCTGTGGAGTCGAGGGAGATCTTTACTCGCTTGAGCGTATCACAAGATGGTGATCTTGTTGCCGAATTGTGGATGAAACCATCCCTGAACCAATTTATCAGGGATAAACAGTTGCTTGACGATTCTCTTGTATCGTGTGTTCAAGATATCGTGGATGGAAAGTCTTGAGTTTAGGTTTCAATGATGTTGGTGTTTTGGGCTTTGGGAGTTGAATAGGGGTGCCAAGTGATGATGGGTTGAGGTGCTCTATTCTGGATGAAGCTCTTAGTGGTTCTTTCGTAGTGTGCCCTGGTGGTACGAAGGTGTATGTAGTTTGAGACTTGGGTGATGCCTGATAGGGTGAAAAAGGATGTTAACAAGTTTGTAGGCTAATGTTTGGTTTGATAGCGGGTGGAAGCTAAGTTTTGGTTTCCTTCAAGGTGTAGTAACCGTTGGGGGTTCTATAGAGGGAGTTGAGGGGGAAGGATTTCTGTGGATTCGTGGTTGGATTACTTTGGACTCTATCAAAGGGTAATTTTTGTTTGGGTGGTTGTTGACCGTCTTGCGAAGTATGCACACTTCTTGGCAGTGCGTACTATGTATATGTTGGATAAATTGTCCGAGTTGTTTGTTGTTGAGATTGTGTGTTTGCACGGAGTGCTGAAGTCTGATGTATCAGATAGAGATTCGAGGTTCACATAGAGGTTTGGGAATGGTTTAGTCAAGCTTGGGGTACGCGGTTGGGTTTCGATACTTCTTATCATCCTTTGACGGATGGGTAGTCGGAGCGTGTTATCTAGGTGCTTGAGGATATGTTGAGATGTTGGGCATAGATTTCCAAGGTTCATCGGAAAGGCATTCGCCCTTGGTTGAGATTGCTTGTAACATTAGTTACCAGGCAAGTTTCGAATGGCTCCATACGAGGCTTTGTATGGGAGAAAGTGTAGAATGCCACTTTGTTGGGCGGAAACGGGGCAAGAGTTGGTTCGATGCTGGATATGTCGGAAGGAACCACCGAGATGGTGAAGCTCGTTTGTGAGTGTTTGAAGGTAGCATCGGATCGACAAAAGTCTTACGCGGATCTGAAGCGTAAGGAGTTTGAGTTCGTGGTTGGCGAATGTGTGATCCTGAGGTTAACGCCTTAAGAGAAGGTGATAAGTTTTGGGACGTTGTGGTAAGCTTAGCCCGAGGTTTATTGGACCATATGAGGTTGAGGAGCATGTTGGTTCTGTGGTTTATCAGTTGAGGTTGCCTCCCGAATTGGAAAAGTTTCATGATGTGTTTCATGTCTTGGTGTTGCGGAGGTATAGTTCGGATCTTTCGTATATGATGCCTGTTGAGTAGGTAGAGTTTAATCCCGATCTGTTTTATGATGAGGAATCGGTGAGGATCCTAGATGATAGTGGTGAAGTTCTTGTGGCATGACGATAGAGCTTGTGAGGGTGTTGTGGCGACACCAGGGAGTTGAGGAAGCTACGTGGGAAAGCAAGGCGGACTTGCTGAAGTAGTTTCTACACCTTTTTCCTTCAGGTAAAATTTTGAGGATGAAATTTCTGTAGTGGGGGAGAGTTGTAACGCCCCGGTTTTGGGCATGGAAGTTTTGGACGTCAGACCGGATCGGTCGGGAAACGGTTCGAATCGCGTAAGGTGATTTAAGGAAATCAAGGATCAGGATAGGATAAAAATGTGGTAAAATTTGATAAAATCCTCTAAAAATATGTTTAAGAGGTTGGTCAAATCAATTTAACAAAAAGAGTTTCGGAAGTGGTACATTTTGAGTAGTGACCAAATTGTAAAGTTTCAAAACTGTGGAAATGTGATTTTTAAAGGGGAAGCCAAAATCTTAGAATCTTTAGGGGGCTTTATGGCAATTTAGCCTTTCCTTACTATGACATGTGTTTAAAATGATTTTAATTAAATAGTTTTAATTGGCTTTTATTTTATTTAATTAATTAAGGTGGTTATTAGTGAGATTCCATTACGTAACTATCATTCTCTTTTCATTCTAAGCCAAACACAACTCTAACTCATTTTCTCCAGAATTCTTTTCTTCCAAACACTCTCACATTATCTCCTAAACAATTTTCAAGAAATTCTTTCAAGTTCTTCAAGATTTTGCTAAGGAAAACTTGTCATTCATTGAGGAAAGCAATGATTGGAGGGGATCTTGATCCGGTAGCAAACGAAGCACTTTTGGAAGCTTCGGAGGGGTGATTTTCGCGTCAGCGAGCGAGGTTTCGCGTATCGATGAGTGGAAATGGATTTTCCAGCTTTGTAACGCTTTAAGCATAGTCTTGGGAGCTTAGTGTAAGTTTGAAACACTTAGCTAAGCTCAAGAGTAAATGGTTCGAAAGTCTCTCCCAGAAATGTGCTATGTTTTGATGAAAATGAACTTGAGTTAAATGTGATTTTGATTACTGTTTTAAAGCATGTTAGAAGCATGATTAATGTTGGATTTTAATGCCATTGTGTTAAGGATGCACTTGGTAAGTGGTCCTTGGTTTTATATGATAAATGCATATGATGTAAAGCATGTTATGCTTGTGGAAATGGCATTGTACTTATGCTTGTAAAATAGTGGATTATTGATGTTGAATGACTATATTGGCAAGTGATGAAAGTAGTTTTGGGTTCTTGTAATCGGATATAGTTAGCCGGCTATATGATTGGGTGCACCGTAAATAAAGTCACCTTGGATGTCGAGGGGTTGTGATTGTGCCATAATCTCCATCCAAGTACCCCTAGCGATTGAGGAATGAGCGTCACCACGTTGGAGGATGACTCTCATGGGTAGACTTAGTTAAGCGTCACAATGGTGGAGGAATGCTACCGTGTGTGAGCTTGGTTAAGGTGATTACAATGGTTGAGGTAGCTCCCATGTGTAAGCCTTGTTTTGTGTCTCGACTCTCGCTAGTGGGTTATACAACTACCGATGAGTGATGTTGAGGGGTTGTGATTGTGCCATTAACTCCACTACGGGTGTTGAGGGGTTGTGATTGTTCCATTAACTCCACTAAGGGTGTTGAGGGGTTGTGATTGTGCCATTAACTCCACTACGAGTGTTGAGGGGTTGTGATTGTGCCATTAACTCCACCACGGGTGTTGAGGGGTTGTGATTGTGCCATTTATCTCCATCACGGGTGTTGAGGGTTGTGATTGTGCCATTTATCTCCATCACGGGTGTTGAGGGTTGTGATTGTTCCATATATCTCCACCTTGTGTAGTCCGGTAGTGTGTATGAAGCGTGTGGGACAACGCTTGTAATCCACATATTCGATTGTGTCATTTGAGATGGTTTGAGGTTTGTTCACTTGTAAGCCAATATAATGTTGTGATTAATGGTTAAAGCATGAGATGTTTGTGAGTTATGCTAGAATGCATGTATTGCTAGGTAAAGCATGAGCAAAGGTTTACTTGTTGTTTTCTTAAGGGATGCGTACGAGCATGTGTTTTTAAAAATTGCATTGATGCCTTGTGAGGGCATGTTTTTAGTAAAGGCATGAGTTTGTAAATGATGTTATCTTGGATTTATTAAATGCATTGATGAATGTTTGGTTTTAGCGATCCTCATTAAGCTTTATGCTTACGCTCATTTGTTTCGTCAATACAGAGGATTGAGCCGTAGAGGCAGCAAGAAAGCAAAGGGATAATCCAAGTACTTGTCTAAGCGAAGTATGTGGTTTTGCTTTAGTGTAATAAGAGGTAATGGGTGGGATTTCTACTCATGGAATAATTGGTGATGTTAAACACCTAAAGCACGTTTGGTTTGTTTATTTTGGTTTATAAATGGCCTTTGAGAATT
Organism: Hibiscus tridactylites; assembly: GCA_958450335.1. Lineage (NCBI taxonomy): Eukaryota > Viridiplantae > Streptophyta > Magnoliopsida > Malvales > Malvaceae > Hibiscus > Hibiscus tridactylites. The sequence continues at coordinate 10,878,334 of OY288292.1, read as the reverse complement.
GATTTTTGGATGGATGTTGGTTTTAGCTTTGTATGGCTTTGACGGACTAGGAAGCATGCCTATAGTTCCAATGCTTGCATGAATGAGGCCATGTCTAAACTTATGCTTCGTAATGATGATCTTTGATGCTTATATGTGTTGTATATATGTTGTGGCATGAATTGGAATGTTTTCGGATGTAGAAAGTTATGTAAAACCAGCAAAATCTGTTGTTGCAGGGCAACGCGTATCAGGACGCTCTTACCTGTTTCGAAACAGAGGCCTGAAATGGCCATGAGGTTTCGGAACGGGTAGGAACGTTTCGGAACGATTTTGCTACTGGAAAGAGGTGTTTCGATACGGGTTTCGGAATGCACCTGAGTATCGAAACGGTCAACCTGGTTTCGAAACGACTATTCCGATACATGGTCCTATGTTTCGAAACACCCGACCGTTGAAGTTGAGTTTGATCTGTTCCAGGTTTCTGTTTCATGCGTTTTGGTCCCTGAGTCTTGTATGCTTAATTAAATGGGTTTGGATGATCTGTTTGTGATGCAAATTGTCATGCTGGCATGTAATATGATTAATTTTGGATTGGTAAATTAAAAACCTATTTAGTTATTATAATTTTGGAAATTTACAAACTAGTCCCTAAAAGACGTTTGTATGCAATCGAACCCTTAATTGAGCTCCGTTTGCTAGGTCACTTCTGCTAAAGTGTTTTGCTACTCACAGAGGATAATAATATGCATCTAGAAAAGTTAAAAGAAAAAAAGGGTCGTTAATCAAGGTTGACTTTCATGAGTTGACTTTGGTTTTCCCCATGTAATCTTCTTAGTTTGGGTCGGGTGTCTAGGCTGGGCTAAGGGGGTTACAAAAGCTATGTAGAAGGGGACAAATATAGGTTATCTACGTAGTCATCAATAGGGAGTACATGTATGCATTGTTCACATATCGGTACGGGGAGTACATGTACACATTGTTCACGTACCGGTACGACATGTCAAAAATTTAAATTTGAGCATGTAGCAGCTATATTTTGAAGAAGTATTGATACTCACTTTCGAGTATCGATACCCACTGGACAGAACTACTTTTTATGAAGAAAAATCACCCTCCAACGGCTCCAAACCTTCCCCAATGGATATAAATGGTTAATTTCACATTTCGCACTATATATACAAGCCAAGGACACTTGAAGAACATGGGGATGGACATCCAATCTTAAAGATCAAGAGAGAAGTGTTTTTCATTATTTATTTGCTTATTTCTCTTGTAATTAAGTCCAATCCTAATGAGAAAAAATGTTAAACACCCACCTAGAGAGGTATTAAGTTTACACTGTCAAGACCTCGTAATTGAGGTATAGGTTCTAGTTAAGCCTTAGAAAAACTAGGGAGGTTATATCTTAGCCTTTGAAAAGATATGGATGTAAAAGTTATCTCTTTGTTCTGTAAAAAGAAAGAACTCATTAGTGAATTGAGAAATCCTTAGTGTGGTTGCTAAGGTAGTGGATGTAGACCTTGGTTTAGAAGGTCGAACCACTTTGAAATTGATCGTGTCAAAATTGTCATTTCTTTTGTCAGTTTTTGCTTCCCAATTTCAACATGAGACTTTTACACCTTTAATTGTCGATTTAGTTGACGTATTCGAGCCCAAAATTGGTATTAGAGCGAGGCTCAATCGAAGGTCTAACCACCATTGAAAAGATTCTTGGAGTGCTCGATCCATTTCTACATTCAACCGACCTTGAAAAGCTATCTTGTTCAACATCAAGCTCAAGGATTCATGATGAACCATCAATCCTCCTCTCAATTGCAAATGTGGCATGCTCACACATTAAATATGGGTAGCTTCCATGCTTAATCTTTTAGATTATACATTTGATTTCTTATTTTTAATAGATTTTCGAATGTTTATGCAAATTTGATCGTTAAAACCGTTTTAGTGCATAATATTCTTTGAGGCTTTGTGCATCTGTTCTTAATATATTTTACTAATATTAAGGCATAAAGTTTTCTAAAAAGTATGGGATACATTGAATTTCATATGATTTTAAATCACTTAAGTATATGTTGAAATTCAATAATTTTCTTAAGTGTCAAAATATTTTGAGCTAAAATTTAAAATGGAATGCATATATTAAGGGGAACTTTGTTTTCAAAAGAACTAACTTACTCTTCATTGTTATTTTGAACCTTAAATAATTTAAATTATTTTTTATTTAACAAAAAGGGGAGAGATAAGTTGAAAAATAAATTTCAAAAAGAAAACGGGGGAGCTTAAATATTTTTCTAAAAATATTTTTCTAATGGGAGCATTTTCAAAAATAATTTTTCAAGGTATTTTGTTATATCAAAAAGAGGAAGATTATATATATATATATATATTGATATAATAATTTAAGAGAAAAATATTTTTGGACTTATTCGAATATTGAAAAGATAATTTAAAGTCCAACAAACTTGAAAAATATGTTTTAAAGTTTTAAAACCTCAAAAATAGGTATTATTAATTGTTTATAATTATAAAATATTTTTGAGTTGATTAAAATTATTTTTAAAAGTTTTTAAAATGTTTTAAAACATGAAAATTACTATTTTGCACTGTTCATGAATAAAGAGTACAAGTAAGCACTGTTTACGTATAGGTATGGGGAGTACACGTACGTATTGTTCACGTACCGGTACGACATGCTAAAAATTTAAATTTGAGCATATAACAACTATGTTTTGAAGGAGTATCGATACCCACTTTCGAGTATTAATACACACTGGACAGAACTATTTTTATAAATGAAAAACACTCTCCAACGGCTCTAAACCTTCTCCAACAAATATAAAAGGTTAGTTTCACATTTCGCACTATAAATGCAAACCAAGAACACTTGAAGAATATGAGGATGGAAATCCAAACTTAAAGATCAATAGAGAAGAGTTTTTATTGTTTATTTGCTTAATTTTTTGTAATTAAGTCTAATTTTAGTGAGCCAAAATGTGTAAACACCTACTTAGAGAGGTATTAAGTTTACATTGTCAAGACCTCGTAATTGAAAGATAGGTTCTAGTTGAGCCTTAGAAATTTAGGGAGGTTATATCTTACCCTTTGAAAAGATATGGATGTAAAAGTTATTTCTTTTTCTTATAAAAATAAAGAAATTCTTTAGTGAATTGAGAAATGTTTAGTGTGGATGTTAAGGTAGTGGATGTTGACATTGGTTGAGAAGATCGAACTACTCTAAAATCGATAGTGTCAAAATTGTCATTTTTTTGTCTTTTTTACTTCTCAATTTCAACAACAACAAAAAAAACTTTTACACCTTTTATTGATGATTCGATTCACATATGCGAGCTCAACACTTTTTCTCTTCACTTTTTGCCTAGTTTGTTTTACCGCATCATATTCTGTAAAACACACTCCCATTTTCTCTTCAACCCAAAACACTTTCGCAGTTTCTATGGCTTTGATTTTTTAAGTTTTGGCATCTCTCCATCTGCAGCAACTTCAGCATCTCTCCATCTGCAACGACAATAAAAACCTCGCTAAACAAGAAATTTTAGACAAAAAATGGCGTTTGAAAGGAGTTATCAACCCAAACCAAGAAGCTGGGTTTTGGCTTGCTTTTGCAGTGAAAAGTCTCGTTTGGGAAGAAAATTCTAATTTTAACCTCTCAACACTAACTCTTCTTCTTCCTTCCTCTTTGTCATATTTTTGCATCTCTTCATTTTTGCTTCCTCTCATTTAGGTTGGAAAGCACGAGTATGACGTCTTCGTACTATTTTAAGTACTCGATATGTCTTCGATACAAAACATATATGTATTGAGGACGTCCTATGACGAAGGGGTATGTCTGAAATTTGTGGAGGACGTCCGATGAACTTATAGAGACGTTTCGAGGACGACTTATGACTTGCACATGTGTCCCAGGGTTATTTTTGAACTTTAGCATAATTATTTTTAGGGAAAACTACACCACTGACCACCAAACAAATTGGGGATACCTATTTGGACCACCGAACTATAAAAAACGTCAATCAGACCACCGAACTTATAAAGTCAACCTATTTTGACCACCGCCGTTAAAAACCTAACGGTGGAGTGACGAAACTGCCACGTGGCAATTGACGGAAAAATTTAAAAATTACACATTTGGTCCCTATTATTTACACATTCTTTCAATTTAGTCCTAATTTTAAATTAATAAAATAATTAATTATTTAATTAAGTGGTGACACATGTCAACACCAATTTAGAAGAGAAAAATAAACTTCTCTACTTTGTGTTTACTAAGAGTCGAACCTAGGTCTCCAAGTTATAAAGCCCATGGCTTTACCATTACACCAAGCACAACTTTGTGCTATAATACTCCAGATATAATATATACCTCTTATTAGTTTCCACATTTATAAGCCAAAAGCTCAAACCTTAAACAATAATTTCACACATATATATAAATCTCAAACCCTAAACACAATGCTTTAGAAACTCCCTATCTGCCTCAAGTGCTTGCAGTCTCTCATAAACATGGTTCACTTCTTCCTCAATAGCCAGCCTTTTACTTTCTAGCTCGGAGTTGGCGGGCGAGGACAGTTGCAAGGCAACAGAGTCGAAGTCATTTTCGTGTCCATTCAATATCTCATTCTTGATTTCTGCTTCAACGGCATCAAAAAGTAAGAGGAGTCTCTTTGCAGTTGCAGCCATGAAATTTTTCTCTTGGTGATGTTTCCCATTCACTCCCTCGAAATGACCATTGGCAATTTCATTTGGTTCGTAGGCAATAGCAAAACTCTCATAAAAGCCATTTCCATTCTCTTTATACAAATATTCAAGCGATTTGACATCCTCAAAATGTTCCTCTTCATCATTAAAGAAATCAGTTTCTCTTTCAAAACTTTGAGTTGTTCTAGGATCGATAGCCTCTCTTCCTCGAAGCTAGCCAATGACTCCTCCAAATACAACACTGCATCAGCAGGGGTATTCTGGTTGCTATCATCTTGATGGTTGCCAAAGCAATCTTCTTCCTTTGGTTCATGATTCAAATCGATTGATAGTCTCACTGTAAAAGTTCAACTACAAATTAGCAGTCTTAGGTGGTAAGTATTTGAATCATTTATGTTTTAACTTCACAGAATTTAAGAACTTATATTTTTTCCTATTGAACTAACATACACTGCATCTTCTTTTCACAATTAGGAGTTAAGCATAAAAAAATCAGTTCCTGAAAATGTCTCCCAAACGTGTTAGTGATACAAGCCAATAGAGTTTAGGGTTTGAGATTTATATATATATATATGTGAAATTAGTGTTTAAGGTTTGAGCTTTTGGCTTATAAATGTGGAAACTAATAAGAGGTATATATATTATATCTAGAGTACTATACCACAAAGTTGTGCTTGGTGTAGTGGCAAAGCCATGGGCTTTACAATTGGAAGACCCAAGTTCGAGGGAGATATATTATATCTAGACGCAGAGGAGAGAAGTTTATTTTTCTCCTCTAAATTGGTGGTGACACGTGTCACCACTTGATTGGAGGGAGAAAATAAATTAATAAAATCAAATATAAATAATTAAAGTCCTCCAATAAGGTGTTGACACGTGTCACCACTTAATTAAATAATTTATTATTTTATTAATTTAAAATTAGGACTAAATTGAAAGAATTTGTAAATAATAGGGACCAAATGTGTAATTTTTAAATTTTTCCGTCAATTGCCACGTGGCAGTTCCTTCACTCCACCGTTAAGTTTTTAACGGCGGTGGTCAAAATAGGTTGATTTTATAAGTTTGGTGGTCTGATTGACGTTTTTTATAGTTCGATGGTCCAAATAGGTATCCCCAATTTGTTTGGTGGTCAGTGGTGTAGTTTTCCCTTATTTTTAAACAAAATAACCTTATGACAGCTATGTAGCCCGACTCTGTCTGTAGACTCACATTCTCACTTTCCTTTTTCCTACTTGGAGAGGGCAAGAGGCGACAAACACTAGCTAAGGACCAAGAGGTCGGCGCCGACGTTCAGATTTTAATTTCAGCAGGTTTGTCTTCTCCTATTTCTTTTCTTCATCTATTTTACATCTTTCTGCCTTTTTTTCTATTTTCCCTTTCGTTTTGAATTTTTCTGTTATTTGTTAATTTTTTTTAATTTTGGATAAATAAAGTGAGAATATTAGGATACTTAGAAGAGACTAAACATAGAGAATTAGAGGGAAAGAGTGGCAGTACTCTCTGTTATTTTATTAATGAACAAACTACCCGTAATATCTCAATAGAGACCGGGTATCTTATATACAAGAGGAAGAGAGAGTCAGTAAGGTAACGGTATTCTAACAGAATCCTAACCATCCTTGCTGACTCATCTCAACAGATTCAATTTACAACAGACTCTTAACCTATACCTATAACATTCACCCTACTTTCTACATCTTGTAAATCTTCCAAAAGACTTCAGAACCGGTCGAGCAGCCCCTGCAGCACACAACAAGAGAAAAACAAAGAACAAACAGCAACAACCAGGAAAGAAAGAAAAGAAAATACCTCATGAAACTAGAAGCACTCCAGACACAGGAACAATTCCAAGACGAGAACGAAAACGAGAGAATAATGGAGTAGAAAGTGGCTTAGTCATTATGTCAGCTACTTGCTCACATGCTGGTACTTCATTGACAAGTAATTTCCCAGCAGCAACCTTCTCACGAACAAAGTAGAGATCCAATTTCACATGTTTAAACTTAGAATGCATGACAAGATTAGCAGAAACAACAACGGCACTAGAATTATCACACCAGAGAACAGGTGTGTCAAGAATATCAATATGTAATTCACCAAGAAGAGACTGAAGCCAAAGGATTTCAGTAGTCGCACATGCCACAGCACGATACTCTGCTTCAGCCGTGGAACGAGACACAACCGGCTGCTTTTTGGAACCCCAAGACACAGGATTTCCTCCAAAAAATAGACAAAAACCAGTGGTCGAACGTCGATCATCCACATCCGACCCCCAATTTGCATCAGCAAAAGCTGTTATATTCATTCTAGAACAGGCAGAAAACCTCGAGCCATAATCAATAGTACCTTGGAGGTACCTTAGAATACGTTTCACTGCTTGAAGATGAGTATCTAAGGGAACTTGCATAAACTGACAAACCCTATTAACGGCAAAGGCAATCTCAGGCCTAGTGATCACTATATACTGAAGATCACCCACAATGCTTCTGTAATTAGAAGGGTTATCTATGGGACTACCATTACCCGTAGACATATGCAAATTTGTAATCATTGGTGTTGGTAATTCCTTAGCATTTTCAAGACCAGCTTTACACAACAATTCACTAATATACTTCTTTTGACTGAGGACAATTTCATCATTCCCATATCTGACCTCAATGCCTAAAAAATAATTCAGCAATCCTAAATCTTTTAAGGAAAAGGTTTTGTGTAAGTCATCTATCACAACCTGTATCTCATCATCATCACACCCAGCTATGATTATGTCATCGACATAAACTAAAAGATACAAAACTCTATGTTCCAGTTTCCGAACGAACAGAGACGAATCAGACTCTGACACACAAAATCCCACAGATACTAAGTAATCACGTAATTTTTCAAACCAGGCTCTCGGAGCCTGTTTCAACCCATAAATGGCTTTATTGAGTTTACAAACATACCTGTGTTTATCACCTTGCTCATACCCAGGAGGTTGTGTCATGTAGACCTCTTCGACAAGGTCACCGTTGAGAAAAGCGTTGTTGATGTCAACTTGACGCAGCTTCCAACGTTTGGCAACAGCAAGAGAGAGAATAACACGAACGGTGGTTGGTTTGACGACGGGGCTGAAGATCTCGTGAAAATCACAGCCTGCCTGCTGAAGATAACCTTTCGCCACCAGCCGTGCCTTGTACCGAGAGACAGAGCCATCTGCATTCCGCTTAATTTTGAAGATCCATTTGCAATTTACAGCCCGTCGATGTGGGGGTAGTTCGACAACAGTCCACGTGTTGTTCTGAACCAGAGCATCAAACTCTGCTTGAGCTGCTACATGCCACTTCGGATTTCGGAAAGCCTCATGAATAGTCAGTGGTTCCACTTCATCAGACGGAGAAACAGTAGCATGGAAGACTTTGGGTTTGCGAATATCAGACTTACCTCTGGTAACCATAGGATGCAAATTAACAACCTGAGGGGGAGACACAGACGCAGCCGACATCGGATCGGAAGAGACGTGAAGAGGGAGATCATCAGAAAAGGATGAAGACGCAAACTGACCAGAACCACGAGATGCCTAAGTGTCGTATCGGACAAAGAACCCGAACCATCAGCTCCCAAATCAGTGGGAATAGAACCATCTTGACCACCAACGATCGACGAATCAGACCGTGCACCAGAAAGAGGCGGGGACGCAGACCGATCAGAACCGCGGGATGCCCTAACCGCCGCATCTGATGAAGAGTCAATAAGAGGAACGCCCAAATCAATAGGGTTAGAAGCATCTGGACAAATTATGGGCTGCAAACCAGGATGTGGGCTAGACGAATCAGGACCACCCAAGTTACGAAAAGAAAGATCCATATTCGTACTTGGTTCAACCGGTACAATCGGGTCTTCAGACTCAATATAAGCCTCAGGATCTGAATGCACGGAAACATCTGGACCTGGGTTAATAGGACCCGATGAAACATGACCCGAAGACATACGTGGGCTAGGATGTGTTGAGGGCCCAGCCGTAGCAGACGAGGAGGACGGCACCAGCACACTGGGCTTATGAGACTGATCTGTAGGACCTGGAACGGGGCCTACATTTTGTGGGCCTGAATTTGGTGAAGAGCCTGGCACACCCGTAGGAGAAACAACAAACAAAGGAAAACTACGACCATGAGCAGAGGATGAAGTATCAGTAGAGAAAAATTCCCTAGCTGACCGAGAATTTTCAGAGCCTACCTTAGGAAACATAGTTTCATCAAAAATTACATGCCTAGACAAGAGAATTTTACCATCATCAGTTAGACATTTATAACCTTTATGCCGCGGACTATACCCCAAAAATACACATTGTGTAGTACAAAAATCCAATTTATGACGATTGAACGGTCGAGTCAACGGAAAGCAAGCACGCCCAAATGCACGAAGAAAATCATAATCCGGCTTCATTTTGTATAAAACTTCGAAAGAAGACTTATTACTTAACACTGAAGTAGGAAGCTGATTTATCAAAAACACGGCCGTCACAAATGCATGACTCCAGAATTCAAGGCCCAACCCTGCTTGGGCCAGTAAAACTAGACCCATTTCAACTATGTGTCGATGTTTACGTTCAGCCTTTCCATTTTGCTCAGATGTGCTTGGACATGTAATTCGATGTTGTACACCATTCAAATTCAACCAATCAGTCAAAACTTTGTACTCAGTACCACCATCTGTTTGTAAAGCCCGAATTTTACAATTAAACTGAACTTCAATTAATGTGTAAAAATTCATGAAACATTGAGCAACATCCGATTTTCTTTTAACCAAATATAACCAAGTGAATCGACTATGAACATCTATAAACGACACATAATAGGAATAACCATCTGACTCGATATGGGCAGGGCCCCAAACATCGGACACCACCAACTGAAACAAGGAAGAATAGTCTGTTGTTGACAATTGAAAGGGAAGTTTATGTGCCTTCCCTTTTAGACATGGCACACACACATTAGGTAATTCAGTAGTGCAAACATCAATATTACAGGATGCTAAAACAGAACGAAGAACATGCAAAGAGGGGTGACCAAGTCGACGACGCCACAGCTCCAAAGGCAACCGGGTCTTGGAAGCAGCACACACAACCTTCAAGCCTTTATTCGCAGTACCAGAAACCAAAGAAGATCGAGAAACAGAGCGAAGCTCGTACAAACCTTCAGGAGTGAGCCTCCCCTCCAATAGAAGAGCTTGGGTCCGAGCATCCTTCACAAGGCACATATGAGGATGAAACTCAAAATATACTGCATTATCTCGAGCAAATTGTGAGACGGATTATAAGTTCTTTTTAATTGTTGGAACACACAACATGTTACACAAGTTCAAATTTCTGTCAACAGTCGAAAGAACACCATACCCTACATGAGATATGTTGACAGCAATACCGCTACCCATTAAGAGAGAATCATTACCTGAATATACAGCATCCGACTGCAAGTTGGACCGATCATTAGTAATATGATGGGTGGCCCCAGAATCTGGGTACCACACCACCTCACGAGAACCAGACGAGCTTACATTGGGAAACACCACTGGGCTTGGAGCAGATGCAATAGAAGCAGAAGGTACTTGAGAAACCATAGCATTATGAGGTGTGAACACTGCCCCAGGAGTGGAGGAAGGAAAAACTGAACCAGGTGGAAGAGTAACACTCAGAGGTGCAGTGGGAAAAGCATAAGGAACGGGATACGGACTGTTAAAAACAGATGGTGAAGCAGGAGAAAAGCTGTGAGAGTAAACTTGAGCAGTAGGGGAGGAATCAGGCCTTGGTCCAGTAGAGAAATCACCCCTACCAGGATTCGCATCAGTGGAAGTAGAGCCATGAAAATTGCGATCAAAATGATAGTAGCACTTTTGGACTAAATGACCAAATTTACCACACAGCTGGCACTGAGGACGATTAGAGCCATAACCAAATCGACCACGACCTCTTCCTCGAAAAGAGGAGTTGCCACGCTGACCCCTGAAAAAAGACTAAGATTGATTCTGAGTTTGGAAATGATCATCAGAAAATTCTCCCTTATTTTCAGGAACATCAGACAAAGTTGACTTATGAGAAGAATGAGTAACAACATTCGCTTGAAGTGTAAAGTTATCAGCCAAAAAATCCTTTTGTCTGGCCTCACAGTCAAAAAGCATTTCAGACAATTGTTCAAGTGTCAGTGTTACACGAGAAGCAACAGCAATTACGGATTCAAACTCTGCAGTTAACCCAGCAAGAATCACATTGACCTGCTCTTGTTCAGTCACAGTGCTTCCGGACGCATTCAGTGTATCGCAAATAAGCTTGATCTTGGCAAGATAGTCACTTACAGACATGCCACGCTTCCTCTGAGAATGTAAGTTATGTCGTAACGATGAAACTCTGGAAGCAGATTTAGCAGCATACCATCTGGACAAAGTATTCCAAATAGACAACCCAGTAGTAAGGCATGTGAGATGAGGTAGAACCTCAGAACTGATAGTCGAAAGAAGCCACGAGGCTAACAGTTTGTCCTGCTTCAAGTAAGCCACATAGATTGGATTAATCACCAACTGACCAGTCGAATCAGTTACCACTTTCTCAGGAACCTTATGATCGACAATAAACGACATCAAGCCATAGACTTCGATGATCAACAAGACTTGATGCTTCCAAAGTACATAACTGCTCTCCGTTAACTTGACAGTATCAAGCTTCGGAAGTTGTTGAACATTATATTCAGTGGAGGACACAGTCAAAGAGGACGGAATCGAATCAGAGGATTGCGGACCAGTTGCGGAATTGGATTCAATAGTCATGATAGAGCAAGACTGAAAAAATAACTCCAAACCTTATAGAGGCAAAATATCAAACAGATGGTGGACATATAACCACAAGCAACCAGATGGCAGAAGCAAAGTATCAAACAGATACCGTGCAACAGAAACAAGGCAGTAGAAAGCTCATACACACTGCAATATACACCACCCAACCAGCTCACAGGAAAAAAGCAGCAGAACAGACTCCAATCCAAGCAAAAGAACAGACGCAATCAAGAATCCAAAGCAACAAGAACCAGATATATAAGCATGTGAAGACTGCAAAGTCTAGTAGAACACAGAAAAGATTCTAACAGACTCAATTTCTGACCTAAGAATCATCTACAAATCACTCGTCTGCTCTAAATCAATCAACATGAGACAGACATCCTGACGATTTAACTGATAATCCTTCAAGAAGATCAGAGAATTAAAGTGAAAATTGAGTTTGAGATGAGTACATAAGCCTTACCTCTCGCGATCAGATCTCAAGACGGAGAAACACGATCAGAGAGCTCGATTATTGAGTCACCAACTCAACCACAACCGCAGCCTTCAACACGCTCAGAGAAAACAAACCACACTAGGCAGAGGAGAAGAATCACAGCGAAGCACCACCAGGAAACTAGCGACTGATACCATATTAGGATACTTAGAAGAGACTAAACATAGAGAATTAGGGGGAAAGAGAGGCAGTACTCTCTGTTATTTTATTAATGAACAAACTACCTGTAATATCTCAATAGAGACCGGGTATCTTATATACAAGAGGAAGAGAGAGTCAGTGAGGTAACGGTATTCTAACAGAATCCTAACCATCCTTGCTGACTCATCTCAACAGATTCAGTTTACAACAAACTCTTAACCTATACCTATAACAGAGAATGTGAGAGTTGTTTTTCATTTTCAATTTTCCTGAATTTTTTGTTTTGAATTTTTATTTTTCCCTTTCGTTTTGGAGTGCTTTCAATTTACCACTTGGAACGATGTTGTTTCATTGTTTGTCCTATAAGCCATGGTAGCTGAAGGATGAAGTAAAGCACAATGCGAATGCCCATCCTTTATTGTCTTCTCTCAACTTGTATTGTTTATGTTCTTTTGTTTTGGATAATAATATTGTTTATGAATTTACTACAGTTTCAACTTCTTGAATTTATCATACATTACAACTGAAAATAGAGAACAAATATCGGATTGTTGGTGCATTTAGTATGATGAAAAGTTTTTTTTAATAGGCTGATGTGTTATAACTAGGATAGCATCTGTTCAACTTTTTTAATTTTTTAATTAAGACACACATCGTGCAGAACTAGTGCTCGAATCCGGGTCACCTTAATGAATTACATCATCTTTTACTACTATAACAACCAGGGGTGAGCAGTATGATGAAAAGTTTAATTTTAAAGAATTTTAATTAGTTGAGATATGATTCTAATATTTGAAAATAGAGAACAAATAACGGATTATTGGTGCATTTATAATATTTGTATAAAATTTGAGTCGGATCTTCATTTTTTGAAGATTATTACAACTTATATAAATAAAATGGCCCCAATATTTTCTTTTAAATTCTTTTTATTTTCACATATTCAATCACCATTTGTTGTGAAAAGACAAAATTGTAGTTGTGTTTTACATATTATGGAGAAAAATAAATTTATAGCTATCTTTATTAACTTTTTTTTTGAAAGCATCTTTATTAACTTCTTGAGTGTTCTATTTGTAATTTTTGTTTAAATTTTTTGATATATTGTTGAAAAATTATATATTTAAAACTTTGCAAAATATAAAATTAACTCAATAAAAATATTAAAAGATAAGGAATCAAGAAAATCTAGAATTTGTGTTTGTTCTATTGACAAATGTTTTCAAAAAAAATTATCAAATAAAGAAAAATAATAACATAGCATCATTCAAATACCAGAAAATGGTTTTCCTAAACTATTTTTTTAAAAAATGTAGCTCATTTTCCAAACTTTATTTTCCGAAATTAATTTTCAGTTATTGTAGAAGTTGATAATTTGGAGGTTGTGTATCTTATTCCAGATATTCAAAAGAAAGGCCTCTCACAGTTTTACAAAATATTTTGATAATTCTTGTTCAAAATTGAGAGATAGCCATTGCTCATGTTCATGAAGATAATAAATTTATTGACGATATATTGAAGTTAATTTTGTCTCAAAACTTTAGTTAATATGTTTTACACAGTCCATTTTATATGGTGCTATCGATTTTTCAGGATGATTGTAATGCTTAAGGACATATTTTCAATTGCAATGTTCAGAAAAATTACCTTTATGCACAAGAAATTAACAGTAAAAAAATATCTGCAAAAGTAAAAACAAAACAATTTGCTATTTCCTTTTTTTAACATCAAAAGTTCTAAAAATGTATTTTTTGATATTATTAGTAGCTTCTTTGAAAAAAGTATTTTTTTTAAATGAACCCGGTTGGACTTTTATTAAAATATATTAAAGGATAAAAGAGTTAAGATCCACTAATTAATCGAGTTATCAAGAATGCTCATTTTTTCATCGACAACATTTAAAATTATCGGCTAAAGAGATCAATGAAACGTCGATCAAACCAAGAACCACCGAGGGGCATCTTCGATCTGGTAAGTATTCGAGAGGAGGCATCTACCAAAATTTTCCATCTCATGCACGACCATGTTTCCCTATCTAGCGATGATGTCGAAACGGAAGGAAGAAAATGTCTTTGCATCAGAGATATAGGGGGAGAAGGACTGCCAGATCATCAGCAGACGATTTCAGCTTAGAGATGACAGAAAGAGTCACTCTCCGAGGTAATTTCTCTAATGCAAAACGAATAACATGGACAACCCAACTCCAAGGTAATCTTACGTATTTAATGTTGGCCTCTGAAATTAAAAATTCAAATATTTTACTAATATACCATGTGATTATTGGCTCGGAACATCGGATGATGTTCATATATATTCTTAATCCTTTGACAATGCACATACTTTACAAACAAAACGATTGAATTCGAAAATCTTAAGGTGAACATCATCTGCTTTTTTACTAGAATCACTCGTTGAACATTTTAAGAGTTTCTTCTACAAGTTGAATGTCAAGATCTGCTAATATAATTTCATTTGTTTTCCTTTCCAATGAAACGTGAGTGGAAGATATGTAAAAAAAACATGTTATGGATTGACATTTTCTCTATAAGTTATATATAGACATGTATGACTTGATAGATATAATTACAATCAGGAATAGAGTTAAAAATTTATTTAGGAGATGCTGTTTTCTTTAAACACTATTTAAGAGAAATCGATTACTTATAAAAAGGTGTCATTATTTTTTATATACAAACTAAGTAGAAAAAATTTAAGAAATTTTAGGATGTCAACGGACACCCAAACCTTCATGTGGCTCCACTTATGATTACAACTAAAATTACTTTCTACAATTGAACTTGTAAAGTAAAATGTCAAATTTAGTCCTGTGTTAAGCCTTACATATTCATTTTATTATGAGAATTTAATTTTAACATTTTTAAGACTAAAACGAACTGTCAAAACTTTTTCCAGCAATAGTTTTTATGCTGTCAACTAGTTTTTAGTGTTTATGCTAGTTGTATATAAATAAGATTTTTCTCTTTTGATGAGGAATCATTTATATCTTTTAATCTCGTTTTTTCTTTATTTTGCTTTGCCAAAAGTTATTTTGCATATGTTTTTCTGGTTATTTTTTGTCTGCTTGTATGACAGTTTGTTTGTCTACTTTTTTTACAGGATTTGTCTGTTTTTGTGACAGTGTTGTATGATGTTATGGCAATTTAGCGTTCAGATAACAAGTATTATTGAGCGTTTTAAGTCACAAAATAACTGGCGGTCTATTTTTTCGATTCCTTAGTGGTAGTTTGGCGATGTGCCAAGAACTCGCAGCGAAAAGAATGCTTGATACATGAAGTTTTTTGGTTAAAGTTTATCATTGTTGAAATTTCATTTGGAAGATGGAACAAGTTTTTTTTAGGAAGGATTGCGTTTAATTTTATCTTTCACGCTCTTTGATTTTTTTGATATTTTTATCTTTTATGGATATACATGGTTTAGAGTGTGTTATACTTTGTAATTCTTCCTTTTGATTAATGAAATTCAGTAAAGTTCTTAGCTAAAAAAGTTAATATACACTTTTTTCTCGAAACAGGTACCTAAAGTATTTTTGGGACGTTGTGCCCCCTTAACTAAAAATTGTTACCGCGTTTGTCCCTTTCGTTAAACGCCGTTAGAAAAATTCACAGGCTAATCAGAACGCGTCACATGTCATTTTATTAAAAAAATAAATTGAATTAAATAAAAGGGATGAATTGCACATTAGGTATGCCAAATTTTATTTTTTGTTCATTTTAGTCACGTATTGTTCATCTTCTTCCTCGAGTTGTTTGGTCGAATGGGAAGAACTGAAAGTTTTATAGCCAATCAAAGCCGCCATTAAAGCACCTTAACCTACTACACCCTCTTTCATGATTCAAACAACAAGAAAAATATCTCCATTAGCAAAACAAAGCAAGCAACACCCATGTCTCTCCTCCTCTTGTCCTCATTCTTCTTTACTCTCTTCCTCTTAAACACTTCACCGTCTTTGTCCCAACAAGCTCGATCTTTCACCTCATCGGACTTCCATGGCGCCCATCTCAAAACAAGTTCCTCGTCTCTTAAAACAATATTTTTGCCTCTGGTTTTAAGCCTACAAACTCTTCTCCAAATCGCTATGTTTTCTCAAAACAAGCTCGATCTTTCACCTCATCGTTGTTTGGTCAACCGACGCGAAATCTTCGGTCACCAGTGATTCCTCCCTTATTATCGACGACAACGGTGTTCTTCTTTTAATTGACTCTTCAGGCCGAAACTTGTTGTCGTGGAGCTCTACAGAGATTGGTAATAATAATCCAAATTCTACAAGCTTAACCTTAGAGGATTGAGTAATCTTGTTTATGGCAATTGGCAGAGTTTCAAGTATCCAACTGATACGATTTTACCTAACTAACTATACAATGAATAAAAGCAACGGGACCACGTTGCGATCAAAGAACGGTAAATTAAGGTTCGTTGATCGTAAAAGCCTTGTTTTTGGTTCGTCTTCATATCGAAGCACTGGTAATGCATTTACAATGCTTGAACAAACTGGAATAGTGACTCGATGTTGAAAAACGTATATACAGAAAGATGGACGATGAAAGCTTGCTTGCTTCTTTCATTATCATGCAACTTATATAGCTGTTGGAAATACAAAGAAGAGAGGAAATAATAGAAAGCCAGCTGGTGCAACAAACCCTAGCTGGTGAAAACGATGCACAACAGAAAAACGTTACAGCTCAGCAAAGTTGTTGCGGCTGTGATCTTCTACATCATTCTTCAACATCCTCTCTACTTCCTTCACTTCGAACTTCTTCATTGTTCAATACGCGTAGACGACGCCTGAATTTGTTGAAGTACTCCTTTGACAAGGGTTTGGTGAGGCCATCGGCAAGCTGAAATTCTGCTGGTACGTAATTCACTTGTAATAGTTTTGCTGCCACCTTTTCTCGCACGAAGTGGACATCGAGCTCTACATGCTTGGTCTTCAAATGGTAAACAGGATTATCACTCATTGCTATGGCACTTGAATTGTCGCACCAAATGACTGGAGGTGAGTTCAGTTGTATCTTCATTTCAAGTAGGAGTGTCTGTATCCAAGTTACTTCCGATGCTGCATCGGCTAAGCTGCGGTATTCTGCCTCTGTGGTAGATCGTGACACTGTTTTCTGTTTCTTGGACGTCCATAGAACTAGGTTGCCTCCTACAAACACACAGATTCCTGATATCGAGCGTCTGTCATCCATGTTACCTCCCCAATCAGCATCAGCAAATGCAGTTACTTGATATGGTTCAGCAGTCGATGAGAAGATAAGGCCTCTATCCAACGTTCCATTTAGATAGCGTAGAACACGTTTAAGAGCCACCATATGTTGTTCGCATGGCGAGTGCATATATTGAGCAAGTTTGTTCACTGCAAGTACGATGTCTGGGCGTGTATGACATGCATACAGTAGGGCACCAACCAGACTCATGTACTCTTTGGGGTCTTGTAGAAGGTTTCCTGCTGACTGAGTTAACTTTAATGAGGCGATCATTGGAGTGGGTGTAGTGTTTGCTTCGAGCATTCCAGCTTTGGACAACAGATCAAGCAAGTATTTCTTCTGACTCAAGATAATTAAATTTGCTTCATACCTCACCTCCATGCCAAGGAAATAATGAAGTTGTCCGAGTTCTTTGAGAGAAAATCTGGAGCCTAAGCAACGGACCACCTCATCAATAGCTGTGTTAGAGTTCCCTGTAACCACAATATCATCGACATAGACTATGACATATGTCACTGAACTCTGATTAGTTTTGATTAACATAGATGCATCTGCTTTGGAGCTAATAAACCCTTCATCAAGCAGATATTCTTTTAGTTTTGCAAACCAGTTTCTTGGGGCTTGTCTAAGCCCGTAGAGAGCTTTCTTCAATTTGCACACAAGCAATGTGCCATTGGATGCTGTCTATTGAAAGCCTGGAGGTTGTAGCATGTAGACATCCTCAGACAAGTCACCATTCAAGAATGCATTGTTTACATCGAGTTGCCTTAAGTTCCATCCATGGTGAGCAGCTAAGGAAATGACAATGTTGATAGTGGTGGCTTTGACAACGGGGCTGAATGTATCTTGGAAGTCCTGGCCTGGTACTTGTGAGAAGCCTTTGGCTACAAGACGAGCCTTGTAGCGTTGCACTGTTCCATCAGCATGCTTCTTAACATGGAAGAGCCATTTACAACCAACAGTGGATCTTCCTTCAGGTAGTGGTACAACCTCCCAGGTAGCATTTTTAATTAATGCATCGTATTCAGCAGGGACTGCAGGGCCCCAATTGGATGACTGTAAAGCAGCTTCAATGGACAGAGGTTCAGCCTCTTCATTGTTGAAGGATGTTATGTAGGTTTTAGGCTTGAATATACCGTGTTTACTCCTGGTCACCATGGAGTGGCCTCCCATATGTAAAGGTTCCTGTGATGTAGATTTAGGAATCAAGTTGGTTGAGCTGATCAATGTGGATTCAGGTAGTAAAGATGATTCATGAAGTGATGGTGACTCAGAGGGTGATGTGGGTTCAATAGGTGAAGTAGGTGGAGAGGGAAAGGATGGTGCACCTGAGGTGGTATGTATAGGTTCAGTGGTGTCATACGTTTCATTGTTGATCACAGGACTCGATGTATGAGGGTGAGGAGATGTTTCAACAGTAGGTGTATGTGGTGTCACATGTGTTGAAGGGGTCTCTCTGGAAGGATTATCAGGGTTTAGATCGGTAGGGGAAGAAGTAGAATTTTGTTGACAGGCTTCAATACCTCCAGGAACAACCACAAACTCAGAAGTTTCAGGGAACAAGGAGGCTATATTGGTGCGAGAGTGATAAGGAGTGATGGTTGACTCGAAGGGAAACACTTGTTCATCGAAGATTACATGGCGTGATACATACACACGACCATTAGGTGCCAAACAATCATACCCTTTATGTTGAATGCTGTACCCCAAAAACGTGCAGGGTTGAGATCGAAAACTGAGTTTGTGCCTTTGATATGGGCATAGATGGGGAAAACACCTGCAACCAAACACTTTCAAGGCATGATAATCTGGTTGCTTGCCATACAACCTTTCAAACGGAGAGGACCCTTGTAACACTGTTGAGGGAAGCCTGTTGATAAGATGCACAGCAGTGCGAACAACATACGCCCAATATTGAAAAGGCAAGGAAGCTTGAGCAAGTAGCACAAGTGCCAACTCCACGATGTGTCTGTGCTTACGCTCTACGACACCGTTCTGCTCAGAGGTGTGTGGGCATGTGATTCTATGTGAGATGCCTGCTTTAGCTAGCTCTTGAGATAAGGTCATGTACTCGCCTCCCCAGTCACTCTAGACGGCTTTAATTTGAGCATCAAACTGAGTATGAACCATGGACTGAAACAGATGAAACACTTGTATGGCTTGACTTTTAGATTTAAGTAGGTAAACCCAACAGTGGCGAGTGTAGGCATCAATGAAGGAGATATAATATGAAAATCCAGTAGATGTAATGTGAGCTGGTCCCCAAAGATCAGTGTAGATGAGTTAAAAAGGAGCAGTGTAGACAGCATTAGAATCATCAAACGGAATTTTGTGACTTTTACCCAATCGACAGGCCACACAAATATCAGAAGCATTTCCATTTCGATTCCCAGGGATTACAATGTTTGATTTCTTACAAACTTGAACAAGAGACGAGTGAGCAGGGTGGCCCAAACGTCTATGCCACAAATCGTAAGTATTAATGGAAGAACTAACAACATGAGCTTCACATCTATTTGTAACTAAAGAACCAGAACATTTAGAATTGAAATGATAGAGTCCATCTTCCACAGTTCCTTGTAGCAGCATTGCACCTGTATCCTCATCTCGAACCAGACACGATGTTGCATGGAACTCAAAGAATATGTGATTATCTCTAGCTAGCTTTGAAACAAAAAGGATGTTCTTAGTGATAGCAGGCACATGTAGTAGATCATTAATCAAAATTGCACGAGAAGATGTATGTAACACAGAGTTGCCAGATCGAGATATGGACAGATTGTTACCGTTGCCTACAGTGAGTTTACCTGGACCCGTGAAGTTAGTGGCATGTTGCACCTTGGTGGCATCAGGGGTAACGTGATGGGTTGCACCTGAGTCTACTACCCATGCATCAGAGGAAGTCGAGGTTGGATTGCTACAAAACTGATAGTTGGCAGAGGGGGAATCAAGTGTTGCAACATGAGCATTGGCATTATCCTCAGACGATGTAGGTTGGGGTGAGAAATTCCCAGTGAAGGCATTATCATAACGATGCCAACAGCGATCAGCAGAGTGACCAACTTTGCTACAAATCTGACACTGAAGACGAGCACGACCACGAAAACCAGATCGACCACCGGACCAGGAATTGAACCCGCCACCAGACCATTGAGGAGGATGCCCATCAGAGTAAGAAGGTTGACGCGGGCCACGATCAGGGATGATATCTTGGTCTCGTCGTTGAACTTGAGCTATGTTGGCAACCATGGCTAACTGATATTGCACATTAAATCCTCGAAGTTGAGCCTCAGCATCAATAAGGACAGATTTGACGCTGTCAATAGTGAAGGGATCCCTGCTAGTCGTGATGATAGCCATGAACGGCTGGTATTCGATAGGTAGCCCATTTAAAATGGTAGCTATTTGTTCGATGTCCGAAATCGCACTCCCACAGGCAGAAAGAGCATCGCAGACTTCCTTAATTTGGGTAAGGTAATTACGCATGGTTTCATCACCTTTGCAAATAGATCTGAGTTTGCAGTGCAAGCTCATAGCACTCGTAGTAGATTTGTTGGCAAAGAACTTTTGGACGAGAGACCAAACATCGGTAGCCGTTTCAGCGCCAACGAAGTGGGTAGAAGGGATGCACTAATCGTTGATAATAACCAGGATGCAAGTGCGCTGTCCTAAGCTACAAACGCCTCATAATCAGCGTTGGAGATATGTTGCCCATCTGAACTCGTGACAAGCTCGGGAGGGGGTTTGGCAGCTCTAGTGAGGAGCTTCTCAAGGCGATGACTCCTAACAGTGAGGAGTATTTGTTGCTTCCAGAGTAGGAAGTTCATCTCATCAAGGACCAGACTGATTTTCTTGTTGGTGAAGGTGTGGGCAACTCGTACGGACTCAGTCGAGTCAGAGCTAGGGGAAGCATCAGTGTTGGGCATGGTGAAGAAGGGGATGAAAACGAAAAGGAAGAAAGGTAAAGAAAGGAAGAATCGAAGGAGGGCTCCAGGATCACATGGCGATTGATACCATTTTGAAAAACATATATACAGAAAGATGGACGGTGAAAGCTAACGATGCACAACAGAAAAACGTTACAGCTCAGCAAAGTTGTTGCGGCTGTGATCTTCTACATCATTCTTCAACATCCTCTCTACTTCCTTCACTTCGAACTTCTTCATTGTTCAATACTCGTAGACGACGCCTGAATTTGTTGAAGTACTCCTTTGACAAGGGTTTGGTGAGGCCATCGGCAAGCTGAAATTCTGCTGGTACGTA
This sequence comes from Hibiscus tridactylites, assembly GCA_958450335.1. Classification (NCBI taxonomy): domain Eukaryota; kingdom Viridiplantae; phylum Streptophyta; class Magnoliopsida; order Malvales; family Malvaceae; genus Hibiscus; species Hibiscus tridactylites. The sequence goes on along the minus strand of OY288292.1, from coordinate 10,856,704 downwards.
ATTCACTTGTAATAGTTTTGCTGCCACCTTTTCTCGCACGAAGTGGACATCGAGCTCTACATGCTTGGTCTTCGAATGGTAAACAGGATTATCACTCATTGCTATGGCACTTGAATTGTCGCACCAAATGACTGTATCCAAGTTGTATATTCATTTCAAGTAGGAGTGTCTGTATCCAAGTTACTTCCGATGTTGCATCGGCTAAGCTGCGGTATTCTGCCTCTGTGGTAGATCGTGACACTGTTTTCTGTTTCTTGGACGTCCATAGAACTAGGTTGCCTCCTACAAACACACAGATTCCTGATATCGAGCGTCTGTCACTCAAGAAACTAGGTCTACTTTAGTTTCTTCACATTTTGTTGAACAAAACAAGTTACGGAGATTAACATTGGATGATGACGGAAATATCAGGATTTACATCTTCGATCGAATAGCTAATGAATCGAGTGTCGTTTGGTTAGTTGTTCAAGAAATGTGCACTGTTCGGGAATGAGTTGTTTTGCAGTGATGATGATAGAAATATGAGGGAAATGAGGATGAATGGGAGATTGAGGGTGTTGGTGCTCAAGATTATTTGTTGGATACCTACTGTGCAATTTACCATTTTTATTTAAGTCATAGTTTTTTAATAAAATGACACGTGGCACGTTTTGACTGGACCATGAGAATTTTTTAACAGCATCTAACGGAGGGGCCAAACGAAATAATATTTTTTAGTTGATAGGGCACAACGTCTCAAAAAATATACATGTTCGGAAAAAATTGTATACTTTAGGGGGCAAATGGGCCTTTAAGCCAAAAAAAAAATTCCATACTTATTTTTGGGAAATATTCAAACTCTAGACAAGTAGAACACCAAAGTATCTAATTAAAAGTTTTGATTATATTGGAGAGGGAAAGGACATGATGAGAACCAACACAAAACAAGAAATAAATCCTGTTCTTTTTGATACGCTACAAAAATAGCAGCGGAAGAAGCGCATATTCGAAGGCACAGAGGGGTGTTTGAAACGGAAGGCCCCATCTTTGCCTTACGGTGAAAAGAAGTAATCCGAATTATAATTATGAGACAAGAGATTTTAAAATTTTGTCAAATTTTCTTCTTCTATCATCTCCATCATGAACAACGACAACAACAGCGGTAATCCCGACCCCGATCATCTGCTCCGTGTCTACGCTGATGGCATCTACGATCTTTTCCACTTCGGCCACGCTCGCTCCCTCGAACAAGCCAAGAAATCGTCGGTTTTCCTCCATCTTATCTTTCTTTCCTAACTTTTAATCTGCATATGTTTCTGGGTATCTTTCATGAGTGCCATTTTTCTTATTTTTCAAATCTTCTTAACCTTAGGTTTCCCAATACGTATTTACTCGTGGGATGTTGCAATGATGAAACAACCCACAAGTACAAGGGTAAAACTGTTATGACCGAAGCAGAGCGCTACGAATCCCTTCGCCATTGCAGGTATTACCAACTCTCAGCCTATTCCAGTTTTTCTATTTGAACAACACTACAACAGTTTGGTCTGTTGGATACTGTTTTATTTGTTATTCATTTCTTACAGGTGGGTTGACGAAGTCATTCCTGATGCACCCTGGGTTATCAATCAAGAATTTCTGGATAAACACAACATAGACTACGTGGCTCATGATTCGCTTCCGTAAGCATACACAATGCTTGCTTGATTTTATACTAATTTGTTCATGGTGAATACTGTATTGTATAAGAAGGATACATATATAAACAGAAACTACTGTATCTTTTATATTGGGCTTTTAGCTATTGAAAAATGAATAAATACTTGGCGCTACTGATGTATAGTCTTTATACTTTGCCATATATTTTTTTTACAGCTATGCTGATGCCAGTGGAGCTGCCAATGATGTGTATGAGTTTGTGAGTTAATTGAGACGCTTCTTTGTAGTTATTGCATTTTTGTGTTATATCTAAGTAAGCTCTTGTTCTTAGGTTAAAGCTGCCGGAAAGTTCAAGGAAACTAAACGAACTGATGGGATTTCGACGTCAGATATTATAATGAGAATTATTAAAGATTATAACCAGTATGTGATACGTAATTTGGACCGTGGGTATTCAAGGAAAGATCTTGGAGTTAGCTACGTAAAGGTATGGTCTTGAATTCTTGTGAGAAACTGAGAATGCAACTTTACCGTGAGATATAATCTAGGGGGCAAAACTAAAAGAAATATGTAAAAGCTGAACTGAATGATGTTTATTGAACACAATTAAAGAGTTTATATAGGAAGAAACCCAACTGAATTACGAACAATTGAAATTCAAATGATAACATGATTATGCTTCTATATTGATGTTCCCATATAATATCAACAGGAAAAGAGATTGAGAGTGAACATGAGACTAAAGAAACTACATGAAAAAGTAAAGGAACACCAAGAAAAGGTGGGAGAAAAGGTATGTCCCCTCATGCCATGACTATCTAAACTAGATCTATTAATATTTTAATAAACATGGCGCAATATTATTTTAATGGAATTCCCTAAGCTTTACCTGGAAATACTTGCAGATACAAACTGTTGCTAAGCATCGTAACGAGTGGGTGGGAAACGCTGACCGCTGGGTCGCTGGATGTAACGAGTTGGTGGAAAATGCTGATCGATGGGTTGCCGGATTTCTTGAGATGTTCGAAGAAGGTTTCCACAAAATGGTGAGCAAAATCTAAAGAGCTCTATGCTCATAGTAACGACCAATGCATGCACATAAAAACTTTGGGTGCTTTTCAGGGTACTGCAATCAGAGAACGAATCCAGGAGCATTTGATGAGGCAACAATCAAGGAATTCCACATATCTGCTGGAAATCAGTGATGAAGATGAAGAATATTATTATTATGATGATGAAGATGTTGACAATGACAACGATAACGAGGAATACTATGATGAGGATGAATATTATGACCAGAAAGACGAGAGAAAATAAAGTATTGCTTCTTCAGTTTACTGCTGTAGGGTTTGAGCAGAAAGCTCCATTCTGTAATTTTGGTTATACATGTCATGTCATACCTGGATATATAAGATGTTACAAATATCGAAATAGATGTTAGTTATTTACATGATTGTATTGTATATATGAATTAAATAAAGTAAATTTTAAATGTATAAAAAATTTGTTATTGACTTGCCTCCGTTAGTTTTTTCCCTTTTAAAAGAGTGCAAGTTCTGTCACACAGTGGTTCATGTTTTAGTATTGCATGTCAATTTCCCGGTTAATTTTGGTATGGAATCTGATTTTCAAGGTTTGTCTTTGCAAGGAAAAAGATTCCCAAAGACGCGCCTGATGAGGAGAGCAACTATGATATGAAGAAGATTGCTGTCCCCAAACGCCTCAAGAAGACCCTATCTCCGAAAGCAACATCACTGTTTCCGCGCCACGCTATAATTTTAAGGAGCCCGGATTTCTTCTCCAGACACTCCTACTCCTTTTGACTCATTAGCTTCGGAGACCAATACGCTGAGATAAGGCAACCATCAAGATCAACTGAGCTCGCAGATTGACAACCGAGCTACTATTTACCAGCCTGGTAATAGCCATTACCAGGCCTGACCCGGTCTCATCAAGCATCACTCCTTCTACGACACCAAGAGGATATAAATACCCCAAGACCAAAGACAAAAGGAACGACTCTCCTACATACATCGACCTCTCTCACTCTCCTCTCCCGATGGCTCCACTTGCCCTCTCCGCATTGTTTGTGGCTCTCAGCCCCAATCCAACCATGGGTGAACCATTCGATTCTATAGTCAACCACCGCCTACTGTGGCTCTCCTCCCCCCGTCCTACGATGGGTGAATCACCAATCCTCGTCCTCAACCCTTCCTTCGGCCACCATCTCCACTCTCCACCTCTTTGTCTGGTGTCACCCAAAAACTACATCAACAATTGGCACTATGAGTGTGGAGATCCTCTCGATCAAGAGAATCAATCACGACGATTCTCTTATTCCCGACAACCCCTCACCTCCCCCGATGACGCTCCTTCCCCGTCGACTTCTACTAGTAACAGTACGTATGATGACAAATAAGGAAACAACGAAGGAAACGGATCAACAATCTCTCACCAGCAACATCCGAGGTCAGTACCATGAGACCAACAGGGTGACAGCTCCTTACCAGGCATGTTGACGGCGATAAGCTGAGCGTTGATGAGATCCTATCGTCCGGTGAACATTCGGGACCACCCCATATTAAGAGGGAAAGGTTAGCTTGAAAAAGCAATTCCCCTCGACCAACTCTACAAAGCCAACCCTCCAGTGTTGTCGCCAACAAAAGCAAGCGGCGACACCTCGCACACACTCACCAACAACCCATGCTATAGGTGTGCGTGGTGAAGATCGAAAAGAGTGTCAGTCCTAGACCTCATGAAAGGCGTTCTTGGTGTAAGGACGGAGAAGCATCAACAAGAGAGGCAAGAACCGGACCCAGACTAAATACAACGTGCATGAGAAGCACTGTTGGCCAAAGACCTCCCCTTCCTCCCTTGCAACACCCTTAGGTGTAAAAATAAAGATATGGCATTTTAGGTAGTTTAAAGCCTAGATGGCTCCAAAAACGAATGCCACCAAATGTTAATATAAAAACGTATGAATTATAGGGTAACCTCTGCCCTTTAATTGCCTTTGTGTGCATGACCAAAAAAGTGCGGAGGACACCCCGATCAAATGAAATAAAATTGTAATTTACACAACAATGAATAATTTACAAGAGAATAATCTCTGCTACAGACGTACACTTCATCTATCCTTCAACTGTCAGGGAAACTCATTTTATTCGAATACCCTAGGAACTTGGTACAATCCTAAGAGAATAATCAAACTTACTATAAATGTTTGAATAAACGATTGCATATTTTTCTACACTATAAATTTCGGGTTTCCTTCCGTTTGCGTACCATGTCCAAACTACGTTTATTTCTCCAAAGGCATCGAGATGACTCAGCCCGCGTTAATCTTCAAGGGCGTCGAAATAAGCTCCGCCCATAAACGATGTTTCTCCAAAGGTATCGAGATGACTTCACCCGTGTTAATCTTCAAGGGCATCGAGATAACTTTCGCCCATAATCGATGTTTCTCCAAGGGCGTCGAGATGAGCTCTGCCCATAATACAACTGTTTCTCTAAGGGCGTCGAGACGATCTCTACCCATAATACAACCGTTTCTCCAAGGGCGTCGAGATGAGCTCTACCCATAATACAACTGTTTCTCCAAGGGCGTTGAGATGACTCTATCCGTGTTAATCTCCAATGGCGTCGCAATAAGCTCCGTCCACGAGCGATGTTTCTCCAAGGGTGTCGATATGAGCTCTGCCCATAATACAACTATTTTTCCAAGGTCGTCGAGATGACTTCGCCCGGGTTAATCTCCAAGGGCGTCGAGATAACCTCTACCCATTATCGATGTTTCCCGAAGGTCGTCGAGATGAGTTATGCCCATAATACGATTGTTTCTCCAAGGGCGTCTAGATAACTTTGTCCGCGTTAATCTCCAAGGGCTTCGAGATAAGCTCCGCACAGAATCGATATTTTTCTAAGGGCGTCGAGATGTGCTCTACCTTTAATACATCTGTTTCGCCAAAGGCGTCGAGATGACTTCGCCCACGTTAATCTCTAAGGGCGTCAAGATAAGCTCTGCCCATAGTCGATGTTTCTCCAAGGGCATCGAGATGTGCTCTGCCCATAATACAACTATTTCTCCAAGGGCATCGAGATGACTTCTCCCGCGTTAATCTTCAAGGGCGTTGAGATAAGCTTCTACCATAATCGATGTTTCTCCAAGGGCGTCGAGATGAGCTCCGCCCATAATACAATTGTTTCTCTAAGGGCGTCGAGATGATCTCTACCCATAATACAATTGTTTCTCCAAGGGCGTCGAGATGAGCTCTACCCATAATACAACTGTTTCTCTAAGGGCGTTGAGATGGCTCTATCTGTGTTAATCTCCAAGGGCGTCGCGATAAGCTCCGTCCACGAGCGATGTTTCTCCAAGGGTGTCGATATGAGCTCTGCCCATAATACAACTATTTTTCCAAGGTCGTCGAGATGACTTCGCCCGCGTTAATCTCCAAGGGCGTTGAGATAACCTCTACCCATAATCGATGTTTCTCCAAGGGCGTCGAGATGAGTTATGATCATAATATGATTGTTTCTCCAAGGGCGTCTAGATGACTCCGTCCGCGTTAATCTCCAAGGGCTTCGAGATAAGCTCCGCACATAATCGATATTTTTCTAAGGGCGTCGAGATGTGCTCTACCTTTAATACATCTGTTTTGCCAAAGGCGTCGAGATGACTTCACCCACGTTAATCTCTAAAGGCGTCAAGATAAGTTCTGCCCATAGTCGATGTTTCTCCAAGGGCATCGAGATGTGCTCCGCCTATAATACAACTATTTCTCCAAGGGCATCAAGATGACTTCTCCCGCGTTAATCTCCAAGAGCGTTGAGATAAGCTTCTACCATAATCGATGTTTCTTCAAAGGCGTCGAGATGAGCTCTGCCCATAATACAACTATTTCTCCAAGGACGTCGAGATGACTCTGCCCGCGTTAATCTCCAAGGGCATCGAGATGACTCCGCCCTTATTAATCTCCAAGGACGTCGAGATAAGCTACGTCCATAATCGTTGTTTCTCCGAGGGCATCAATATGAGCTCCGCCTATAATACAACTGTTCCTCCAAAGGCATCAAGATGAACTCCATCCATGATGTGATTATTTCTCCAAAGGCGTCGAGATGACTCCGCCCACGTTAATCTTCTTAGAGCGTTGAGATGAGATCCACCCACAATACAACTAATTCCCCATGGATAACATGGAGACAACCTCCATAAGCTTACATGGGAAGTAATTCTGAAACAACATGGTTTGAAGCTTTGAATTCATTGTAATACTTACCTCCCCTAAAGGAGAAGGTGAACACATGAGAATGTAGACCATACAAGTTAAAATGCACCTGAAAGATAAATCACCAAACACATACAATCAAAGGATGAATTTATTAATATAGAAAAATGTTGAGCTCGATACTCACAACCGAGATGCTTGCTAAGTGTGGAGAAGATTGAATTTTTGGGTGTTTTAGTGGAAGCTAAAACTATAGGAAATGAACACAAGGATTTAGAGTGGTTCGGCTTTCTAACCCAAAGCCTACATCCACTACCTTAGCTTCCTACTAAGGATTTCAACCAAATTCACTAAGAATTTCGTCCCCTTTTCTCAGATTAGGAGGAAACCGTTACAACGATCAAGCTTTTTGCCCAATGCTTGATCAAGCAATCTCTTACAAGATAAATTCTAAGCAAACTTAAAATCCCTCTAATAGGTATTTGTTTGCACCATTAAGAACTCACCCAAAACCTAAACACTTGAGCAAATTTGACAATTAAGCTCACAAGTGTTATTTATACAAGAAATATACAATAAAGCTCTAAAGACAATATTTCATCATAGTGTTGTTACAATTGAAGCATCAACCTCTCCTTGATGCTTAGAGGTCCCTTTTTTATACACCCAAATGAGTTTGTAGCTGTTGAGGACCGTTGTGATTAAATTGGAACCGTTGGAGACTTTATTTCCCTCATTAATTGTAGTTCTGGTGATGTCCTTTTTGGAACAGGCAAGCTCGTATCGGAACGATCTTCTTCAGAACTAGCCTTTGAAGCCTGATGCAGCAAGCCATATCGAAACGCCTCTGGTCGTATCGAAACGGTATGAGCTGTATCAAAACGATTACAAACCGTTTCGGTACAAGTGGCCGTTGAGCTGCATTTCAAAAGTTGTTGGGAAATTTTGACCGTTGGGCATATCGAAACACAAAAGGGGTGTTTCGAAACCGAAACCCTCCGTATCGAAATGGGCAAGCCCTGTTTCGGTACGTGTTTTGGCTGTTTCAAACTGTTTCGAAATAGGTTAGCCTGTATCGAAACGGGTACCTTGAAAATCCTAACTTTGCTACTTAAAAACGTCTCAAACCTTGCCCCAAAACATTTAAAACATCCACAAACTTATTTTCAAGTTGTTTGGACTTAAAGGCATTTTTGAAATCTTTTCAATTTAGTCCAAAACTATTTTTCAATTATTATATCAAACCATTAGTTCTACAATCTCCCCCTTTTTTATATAATAAAACCAATCGTGAAAATTTATTTGGGATTCTCCCCCTTAGTGAAATAAATTTTTAATAAGAGAGTTTAAATTCAAAATCAATTAAAGCTCCCCTTATTCATTTGAAAATTCAATTTTTCAAAACATTCTCCCCCTTTTTGTTATATCAAAAAGAATTTAAATAAATTTAAGTTCAAAATAACTTAGGAGGTTAAAAATTGACAAAAATAAGAATTATGTTTTTAAAATTCCCCCTACTCAAAGCATCATCAAAAAATGTTAGTCCAACACATGATAATCTAGTTGAATTAAAAATAAATTAAATTAAACAAATGAAAACAACTAGATTTTACCAACACTTGAACTTCAAGGGAGGAAGTGAAGCCTTCCTTCTTCAAGTGTTCTTCTTTGTGTGCATGGAGCTCCCCCTCAAATTTGGACTTGTTGAACAATCTCCATCACACCTAAACAGGACAATCAAGTAATTTTGGCATCCAAATTGCTTTGGATCCATAGACGTTAGTGGCACAAAATTTAGTCCTCTTTGGAATCCATTTTTCAATTTTATCCTTTTTAGTTGAAGTACTTTGTCCTTTTGGGACCCAAATACTTCTAAAAACTTTACCATTCAAAAATCTAGGGGCACTAGATTGTCTAACATAAAATTTTAATTTTTCAAAACTATTTTTCTTTTCAAGCTCTTTGGACATCAAATCTTTTTCCTTTTGAAATTTATGAAGCAAATTTTGCAAATCAACACATTTTTGCTCAAACTCATTGAGTTTTGCTTCAAGTTCAATTTTGGTTTTAGAAATCAAATCATTTTGAATTTTCAAATTTGAAATCACTTTCTTATTTTTCAAAATATGATTTTAAACTCTAAAACCAAATCATCATAGACATCTTATAATTCATCAAAGGAATATGAACATGAGGTAGATGAATTAGAAATTACCCTTAAATCTTCTTCGATGGCCATAAGGCAAAGGTTGGCTTGTTCATCGTCGGTGGAGTCTTCATCACACCATGTAGCCACATATGCCTTCTTCTTATGGCTTGAAGTGGTTGCCCTCTTCTTCTTCTTCATAGATTCACGTTTGAATTCTTTCATTACTTTCTTCATGAATGAGGAACACTTCTTGAAGAGATGAACTATCTTTTCTTCTTCATCATTCTTCTCGCTTGTATCAACATGGTTGCACTTGGAGGGTTTGAGAGAAACGACATTGACATCAATGCCTTGCTTCTTGGTCTTCTTCTTATTCTCCTTCTTCAGAGGTAGAGACATCATCACATGGGTAAGAAGAGATCCGTTTAGCTCATCAAGCTTGAGCTTCTTCAAGTCTTTGGCTTCAATGATGGTCATCTTCTTTGAATCCTATGACTCGGGAAGTGAATAGATCACCTTCCGAACGAGTTTGTCTTCTGAAATCTACTCTCCAAAAATTTTGAGTTGATTGATGATTGTGGAGAATCGATCGAACATCCTCTTGATGTCTTCATCCGGGTCCATCTTGACGTTCTCATACTCTAAGTTAAGAAGACTGATCTTGGTCTACTTTACTTCGTTGGTTCCCTCGTATGAGACTTCAAGCTTGTCCCATACTTCCTTGGCATCTTCGCAAGAGGACATCTTCTCATAGATGTTTGGGCTAAATACACAAAAGAGGATGTGCAAAGCCTTGCAATTTAGCTCCATCTTCTTGCGATCATCCGCACTCCATTTCACCTTACTTCGTTGTGGCACGAACGGACCATCTTCAACTATGTCCCAAAGCTTGTAATCCTTGGATTTGATGAAGAACATCATTCTTGTCTTCTAATAGGCATAGTTGGTTTCGTCGAAGAATGGTGGCTTGTCGATGGATTGCGCCATTTGAACAGATTGTTTGAAATGTTGTTTGAGCTTGCCGGATCACCTCAATAGGATGTTAATCCCCTTCAATTGAGCCAAGCTCTGATATCAATTGTTGAGCTCGATGGTCAAAACCGAGATGCTTGCCAAGTGTGGAGAAGATTGGATTTTTGGGTGTTTTAGTGGAAGCTAAAAATATAATAAATGAACACAAGGATTTAGAGTGGTTCGGCTTTCTAACCCAAAGCCTACATCCACTACCTTAGCTTCCTACTAAGGATTTCAATCAAATTCACTAAAAAATTTGTCCCCTTTTCTTGGATTAAGAGAAAACAATTACAACGATCAAGCTTTCTACCCAAAGCTTGATCAAGCACTCTATTACAAGAGAAATTTTAAGCAAACTTAAAATCCCGCTAATAGGTATTTGTTTGCACTATTAAGCACTCACCCAAAACCTAAACACTTGAGAAAATTTGATAATTAAGCTCACAAGTGTTGTCTATACAAGAAATATACAATAAAGCTCTAAAGACAATATTTCATCATAGTGTTGTTACAATTGAAGCATTAACCTCTCTTTGATGCTTAGAGGTCCCTTTTTTATACTCCCAAATGAGTTTCTAGCCGTTGAGGACCGTTGGGATTAAATTGAAGCCATTTGATACTTTATTTCCCTCATTAATTGTAGTTCTTGTGATGTCTGTTTTGGAACATGCGAGCCCGTATCGGAATGACCTTCTTTAGAACTAGCCGTTGAAGCCTGATGCATCAAGCCGTATTAAAACACCTCTGGTCGTATCGAAACGGTTACAAATCGTTTCGGTACGAGTGACCGTTGAGTTGCATTTAAAAAGTTGTTGGGAAATTTTGACCATTGGGGAAGTTTTGACCGTTAGGCATATCGAAACACCAAAGGGGTGTTTCGAAACCGAAACCCCTCCGTATCGAAACGGGCAAGACATGTTTTGGTACGTGTTTTGGCAGTTTCAAACTTTTTCAAAACAGGTTAGCCTATATCAAAACGGGTACCTTGAAAACCCTAGTTTGGCTACTTAAAAACGTTTCAAACCTTGCCCAAAAACATTTAAAACATCCACAAACTTATTTTCAAGTTGTTTGGACTTAAAGGCATTTTTGAAATCTTTTCAATTTAGTCCAAAACTATTTTTCAATTATTATATCAAAACATTAGTTCTACAAAAAAATGTACAAAATTACAATATGGAGTCCCACCTCTTGATGGGTTAATGGTTTCAAAAACCTAAAGATTTTTCATTCATTTTCTGTGACTCCCACCAACCTAGAATTTAAAGCCTCACCTACAGGGACCGAAGGATCCTCAATCTCCTTCATACATATATAAGGCAATAACTTGGCACGAGCATCCTCCCAAGGCTTGTCCGAGGGGTTATATACATCAAAATCACCCCATCCTCTACAAAATTCTAGCAATAGTGGAGATCCAGGTGGCTCAAGTTTAATATCCCCGCAACCACCTAAACCACACATACTTAGCCTCTTTCACACCGGTTCGTGAAGTTCTCAAAATCCGCCAATTGCCCCTTTCCATCAACTTTCTTCGCACTAACCTCCTTCTTCAATTCTTTCTTCCAAAGCTTATTTTTCGTCCTACATCTAGACAACCTCCTTCGTTTTCTTCTTCACCTCTAAGGCAGCCTTAACAGCAAACACTTTTTGCTCATGAGCAGTTATATGAACTAGCACATGCTCTCTTCGCTCGACAATGGCCATCATCACATCCCTTTCCAGAACGTTACGTGTAACCCCCTTAACCCGGCCCAGACGGGTGAACCGAATTAAGAAGTTTACACGGGGAAAACCAAAGTCAACCCGAAAATCAACCTTGATTAACGACCCTTTTTTTATTTTAAGTCTTATCTAAATGCACATTAACCCTAGATATGTTCACAAGAATAGCATACTCAAAGATCATAACAATCAAAGAACATTCAGGGACTCGATTGCACAAGTTATGACTTTAGGGACCAAAATGCAAACTCTGAAAATTATAAGGACTTAACCCGATTAAAAATTACCAATATGAAATTAATCATCTTTCATGCTTCTCTGCCAAATTTCAGCTCAAACGGACATCTCGAACTCATTCAATTGCATAAACAAGGTTCAGGACTAAAACGCAAAGATTTCAAAACATATAATCGTCAATTTCAGTGCCCAACGGTCGAGTGTTCCGAAACAGGGAGGGCCTGTTCCAAAATGCGGGACCGTTCCGAAACACGTTTCGATACAGGGTTTGGCAGTAACATTTTCGTTCCGAAACGGGTCTACCCGTTTCGAAACGCCAAGGCCATTTCAGGCCCTCTATTCCGAAACGGTAGCACCTGTTCCGAAACAGGCTGCCCAGATTGCAGAAAAATAGCTGGTTTAACACACAATTGACCCATCAAACATGCTCCAAAGGCAACCAAATTATACCAGCAAGTCATTACATACTTAAGGAACATATTAGCATCAACCATTCTCAAACATGGCATCAATTAAGCAAATCCCCAATTCTATAAGCATGCAACCTATGTAGAAAACCATTCAAGCACCATAATACCAAACCAACTTCACAAAGGCCAATTACATGTTCCATCATCAACAACAACATAAAACCAACTTAAGGAGTCCAAAACATCTCCCAAATCAACAACATAGGTTCCCCATTGCCAAATGCCAAAAGCTAATAGTGTTAAAAAACTTTCACCATACATGAGCTTAGTTCTTCACTTGGATTCTTGACCTCTTGCTGCCCTTATAAGCACTTCAATGCTCTGCATTATTGGTTCAAGAAAAGAGAGAGAGCGTAAGCAAATAACTTAGTGAGGAATGCTCATTTAAAACAACTCAATAATGCATTTATAAAACACCTTTATAAACCTTAATTCAAAACAACATTTATACATGCACATAAGCATTTAAAACAAGCATTTCATGCTTCAAATTATTAACATGTCATATTGGCCACAAGTGATAATCATAATCTTTTTCCATCTCAAAATACAATCAACACAAGATCCACACATGGACTTTTAACCACCATTGTGATCTTACAATTCACAAGGACAACACATGGACTTTTAACCACCAGTGTGTCCTTAGCACAAGAATCACCCATGGACTTTTAACCACCATGGTGTTCTTACAATCCACAAGGTCCACACAAGGACTTTTAACCACCTTTGTGACCTTAACACAAGAATCACCCATGGACTTTTAACCACCATGGTGTTCTTACAATACACAAGGTCCACACAAGGACTTTTAACCACCTTTGTGACCTTACCATACACAAGGCTCACACAAGGACTTTTAACCACCTTTGTGACCTTAGTACAAGAACCAACCATGGACTTTTAACCACCATGTTGTTCTTAATTACAAGAACCACCTATGGACTTTTAACCACCATAGTGTTCTTAACTATTCTCAAGACATCACTTGCCAATATACATCATTTAACAACAATATTCCACTGTTTTAAAGCATTTAACAAAGCCATAATCATCATGCATCGTTATGCATCAAAACCACATTTAACAATGTTCAAAAACAAGGATCTCTTACCTTGAGCATCCTTCAGCACATGGCTTATAAAATCAGCAAATAAACATGCTAAAATATGCTTTCAAAACAGAATTTAAAACATGCAAACAAATCACATTGTATTCAACCAACTCATGGTTCATCAACAAGAGAGTTTTCCCGAAAACTTACTCTTGAGCTTAGCAAAGTTGTTTAGACTTAAACTAAGCTCCCAAACCTTCAAAACATTGGTTTCAAAGCTGAAAACCAAAAACCACTCACCGATTCCGTTTCGCAACTTGCCGAAACACCGATCCAGCTTCCGGATCACCACCACAAAGATCCGAAGATGTCTCCCCTATTTTAAACACATCAAAGCAGAGGATTAATGCATCATCATGCATTAATAACTTCAATGAAAGCACCTAAACTCGCTGCTCTCATCCACACTCCATTTTCGGCTACCAAACACAACCGAAAACACATCCAAACAACTCCACAACACTACCCAGCCAAGATCCATCAATTCCAAACATTCTTAAACCTCAATTAACATCCAAAAAGGATCTTATCACGTCCTTATACCTCCAGATATAGCAGATCATCAAGATCATCCCAAAAACAACCAAATACTCAAGCAAAACTTAGGAAAATTAACCTATTCGGGATTGCATTAATTAAACCTCAATTTCTCATCAATTATACATTCATTTCACATCAAAATGACATCTCAAAACAGTGCCCAATCAATTCATACGAATTTCATCAAAAATTAACCAAATCTTGCATTTTAAAGCCAAGATCAAGAATACAATTGTAAAACCTTTAATAAAACACAAATCAAGGATTGAGAACTTGGGAATTTCAGTAAAGAACTGAGAATTTAGAGGAGAAGGACGTTCATACCTCTAAACTTGAGTTTCTCCCTTTTTGGATCCAAGATCTTGAAAATCCAATAAGCAAATGCTAAGGTTTTGTTGAAGAATTGATTAGAGATCAAATGAAGGTTGAAATCTCATCTTTAGTTGTCAAGATCAGAGGGAATTTTGCTGGAGAAATGTGTTTGGGTTGAGAGAAAAGTTGAGAGAAAAGAAAATGGAAATTTGGAGAAAAGTTAGTTAAAATGACAAAATATCTTTTCCCTCCTTTTTACCTTTTATTAAAACCATTAATTAATTGATTAATATTCAGAAAAATCTGGAGAAACTCTTATTGGGTAAATAGCTCCTTAAAGATTCAAAGTTTCAATCCTTTTTAAAACAGTCACCCAGCTTTCAAAAATTACATTTTAGTCACTAACCCAAAATGTCACTCTTCCAAACCTCATTTTGTAAAATTGATTTCACCATTCTCTTATATATAATAAAAGAGGATTTTAAGATATTTTTCCATATTGTTAATGCAACCCGAACTAGGCTTTCCTAAATTCACCCTTTATATTCGAACCGCAACCCGACCGGCCCGGCCCAAACCCAAAACTTCTAAGCCCAAAATTGGGGTGTTACAACTCTCCCCCCTTAAGAAATTTCGTCCTCGAAATTTACCTGAAGGAAAGAGGTACGGAAACTGCTTCAGCATGTCATCCTTCCGTTCCCACGTGGCTTCTTCAACACCACGATGCTTCCACAACACCTTTACCAACTCAATGGTCTTGCCTCGAAGAACTTTACTATCCGAATCCAGAATCTTCACCGGTTCCTCATCATAGGTCAAATCCGGATTCAATTCCACTTCTTCCGCAGGCATCACATGTGAAGGATCCGATCTATACTTCCGAAGCATAGAAACATGAAACACATCATGAATCTTTTCCAACTCTTGAGGTAACCTTAACTTGTACGCAACAGGACCCACACGCTCAATCACCTCGTATGGTCCAATGTACCTTGGGCTCAACTTACCCTTCCGGCCAAACCTCATCACCTTTTTCCAAGGTGAAACCTTCAAAAACACACGGTCACCCACCGCATACTCAATTTCCTTACGCTTCAAATCCGCGTAAGACTTTTGCCGATCAGAAGCTGCCTTCAAACGCTCACAAATGAGCTTCACCTTCTCGGTGGTTCCTTTCAACAAAGCTGGCATCGAAACCAACTTCTGACCCGTTTCAGCCCAACAAAGAGGAGTCCTACACTTCCTCCCGTACAAAGCCTCATAAGGTGCCATTTGAATACTTGCCTGATAACTATTATTATAGGCAAACTCCACCAAAGGCAAATGTTTCTCCCAAGAGCCCTGAAACTCAACCACGTAGCACCTCAACATATCCTCCAAAACCTGGATAACACGCTCGGACTGACCATCCGACTGAGGATGATAAGATGTACTGAAATTCAACCGTGTACCCAAAGCCTGATGCAAACATTGCCAGAAACGCGATGTAAACCTCGGATCCCTATCCGACACAATCGACTTAGGCACACCATGCAGCCGCACGATCTCAGCAATGTACAGCTCCGCAAGCTTATCCAAAGAGTACGTAGTATGCACAGGCAGAAAATGCGCACACTTTGTCAGGAATTCTTCTTCGATGGTGACAAAGGTAAACCAGATACAAAATCCATGGTAACCCTTTCCCACTTCTATTCAGGAATTCTCAACGGTTGCAACAACCCTAAAGGAAACTGATGCCCAGCCTTAACTCGCTGACACACCATGCACTTGCTCACAAACTCAGCAACATCCTTCTTTAAACCCACCCAATAGTACTCATCACGAAGATCACGATACATCTTAGTACTACCAGGGTGCATAGCAAAAGGACTACTATGACCTTCAGTCAGAATAGCACGCCTCAATTCAGCATCATTGGGCACTACTATCCGACTCCCAAAACACAACACTCCATCATCATTAAAACAGAAATCTGAGGGCCTGTCCTCCGCAATATCCTGAACATGCGGTACCAAGGAATCATCCAACAACTGCTTCTCCTTAATCAACTGAACCAAAGATGGTTTCACTTGCAACTCAGCCACAAGACCACCATCACGCGAAATACTCAAACTGGCAAACATAGCCCTCAACTCAACAGCTACCTTTCTACTCAAGGCATCCGCTACAACATTAGCTTTTCCAGGGTGATACTCAATCGTCAAATCATAATCCTTGAGCAACTCCACCCAACGCCGCTGTCTAAGATTCAACTCCTTCTGAGACATCAGATACTTCAAACTCTTGTGATCAGTGTACACAATACACTTCTCACCATACAGATAATGTCTCCAGATCTTCAAAGCAAAAACCACCGCAGCCAACTCGATGTCATGCGTAGGATAATTGCGCTCATGCACCTTCAACTGCCGTGAAGCATAAGCCACCACCTTACCCTCTTGCATTAACACACATCCCAAACCAACATAGGACGCATCGCTATACACCACAAACTCTTTCCCTGATTCAGGTTGAACCAAGATAGGAGCTTACGTCAAGGCTGCCTTAAGCTTCTCAAAAGCCTGCTGTCTCGCTTCCGTCCACTCATACTTAACATCCTTCTGCAACAACTTTGTCAAAGGTGCACAAATCATTGAAAACCCATCCACAAACCTCCGGTAGTATCCCGCCAAACCAAGGAAACTACGGACCTCATGAACAGACTTAGGAACCTTCCAATTCATCACTGCCTCAATCTTCTGAGGATCAACACGAATCCTCTCAGTAGAAACCACATGACCAAGAAACACCACTTCCCTAAGCCAGAACTCACACTTGCTCAGCTTGGCATAAAGCTGATTCTCCAACAAAGCTTGCAACACAATTCTCAAATGCTCTGCATGCTCCTCCTCAGTACGCGAGTACACGAGGATATCATCAATGAACACCACAACAAATTTATCCAAGTATTCATGAAATACTCGATTCATCATGTCCATGAAAGCTGCAGGAGCATTTGTCAAACCAAACGGCATCACAAGGAACTCATAATGCCCATACCTCGTCCTGAAAGCTGTCTTTGGAACATCCACATCCTTCATCTTCAACTGGTAATACCCTGACCTCAAGTCAATCTTAGAGAACACAGCTGCTCCCCGAAATTGATCAAAAAGATCATCAATTCTCGGCAATGGATACCGATTCTTGATAGTTAACTTGTTAAGCTGACGATAATCAATGCACATTCTCATAGTGCCATCCTTCTTCTTCATAAACATGACCGGTGCACCCCAAGGTGACACACTCGGCCGAATGAACCCACGATCAAGCAACTCTTGCAATTACGTCTTCAGCTTCTTCAACTCTTTAGGTGCCATTCTATAAGGGGTAATGGACACTGGAGTTGTATTCTCATACAGCTCAATCCCAAACTCCACTTCGCGATTAGGAGGCAATCCAGGCAACTCCTCAGGGAACACACCAGGGAACTCTCGCACAGTTCTGATATCTTGCACACGCAACTCCTTAGAACTAGGATTCATCACAAAAGCCAGGTAAGCTTCACAACCTTACCTCAGCATCTGGCTCGCCTCCAATGTAGACACCACATTGGCAAGAAACTTCACATTCTCGCCAACCACAACAACCTCATAATCATCCGCAAGCTTCAACGAAACTCGCTTATTCTCACAATCCACTACAGCTCGATGCTCAACAAGCCAATCCATACCAAGGATTACATCAAAACCATAGAAAGGTAACTCCATAAGATCAATAGGAAAAACATGATCTTGCACGACCAAAGGACATCTTCTATAAAGCTTTCGAGTCACAACAGTCTCACCAAAAGAACTAGTGACACGCATACCAACATCCAAAGACTCAACAGGCAAACCAAGCAATTCAGCATGCTCACGCAATATGTATGAGTGCGTAGATCCAGAATCAATCAAGGAAAGTAATGACAATGATTGCAAAGTAAAAGTACCTGCTATCACATCCGTGTCATTCCTCCCCTCCCTCTGAGCATACACTCTAGCCTGGCCGCCACCCTCAGGCTGAACAGCTACAACATGGGCCACATTACGTCCACCATCCTCCCTACGCTGGAAGTTACCACGGCCGCGCCCACGACTTCTCTGTGTTGCAACAACTACAAGAGCACGCCCTTGGCCACCAGCCAACATAGGACACTCTCTCCTCATGTGATCCGTAGATCCACAGTTCCAGCACGAATTACCAGCCTCCACAATAGGAGCTTGCACCTCCCTCACAGCTCGAGGACAATCACGCTTCATATGGCCACGCGATCCACATGTCTAACATGCGTTCGGATCAGCTCTTGCCTTGCCTCCCTAAGCAGGCGCACCACCACCTCGCTTAGCTGAAGACTGATATTTCTGATCACGTCCCCTCTTGTTCCGTCCACCACCGGAACTATACTCAGCAACTCGCTTACCAGCACTAGAACCAGCACTTCTAGAAGATAAACCCAAGTTCATCTCAATGTCCTTTGCTCGGCCAACCAGCACATCAAAATCATTATACTCAGCAGCCAGCATATACGTCTTTACTTCCGTCACCAAACCATAACGGAACCTTTCACACCTCTCCCGCTCATCCGGGACAAGCTCAGGTGCGTACTGACTGAGTCGGACAAACTGAACTTCGTACTCAGCTACAGACATGCTCCCTTGGGTAAGAGACATGAATTCCCTTTTCTTTTCATCTAGGTACCTCACACCCAGATACCTTCTCTTGAAGACATTCTGAAAGAACGTCCATGTCACATCAGCATCCGCCATCCCAAAGATAGTGGTTGTCCACCAAGTATAAGCATCGTCTTGCAACAATGATACCACACAGCCCAGCTTCTGCACATCAGTGCAATTCATTTGTCCCAAGATTCTCTTGGTACTTTCTAACCAAGACTCCGAACCTTCAGCGGACAAACCCCTGAACTCGGTCCCTCCCAGACTGCGCAAACGTTCCAAAGGTAGTCTAACACCAGCATCTCCCTGATGCCCCGCTCCTTGAGCTCCAGCTACCGCTGCTCGAAAAGCACCAGCAATAGCTTGAACCAACATTGACATGTCAGGAACAGCTTGCCCCTGACCAGCTTCAGGTCCTGCGACCCCAGCACCAGCTGCAACATCAGCTCCCTCACCCCCATCACCACCACCACCACCAGGCGGAGGACGTAAATCCACAACATTTTCAGCATTCTCCTCATTCTCATTTTGAGCCATAGCTCGCGTATTAACCCTCAATTCTCTACGAGGTGTCATTCACTAAACAATGCAATCACAATGCAACAAACAAAGTCAGGCTCAGCAAGGTAAGCAATCCAAGTACTCAAGCTCATTTTCACTTAAAAACAAATCATTACATTAGCTTTGATTTGGCAATGGGTCCCCCTAACATGCTTTCACCACAGCATACACCACAATTGTAACATGCTTACAATTCACACATCATGCTTTCACTCAACAAGCATACAAAGCATTCAAGCACTTAACACCCATTCATCAGTTCCAAATTACTCAAGAACTTAGCTCTGATACCACCAAATGTAACCCCCTTAACCCGGCCCAGACGGTTGAACCGAATTAAGAAGTTTACACGGGGAAAACCAAAGTCAACCCGAAAGTCAACCTTGATTAACGACCCTTTTTTTATTTTAAGTCTTATCTAAATGCACATTAACCCTAGATATGTTCACAAGAATAGCATACTCAAAGATCATAACAATCAAAGAACATTCAGGGACTCGATTGCAAAAGTTATGACTTTAGGGACCAAAATGCAAACTCTGAAAATTATAAGGACTTAACCCGATTAAAAATTACCAATATGAAATTAATCATCTTTCATGCTTCTCTGCCAAATTTCAGCTTAAACGGACATCTCGAACTCATTCAATTGCATAAACAAGGTTCAGGACTAAAACGCAAATATATCAAAACATATAACCGTCAATTTCAGTGCCCAACGGTCGAGTGTTCCAAAACAGGGAGGGCATGTTCCGAAACGCGAGACCGTTCCGAAACACGTTTCGATACAGGGCTTGGCAGTAACATTTTCGTTCCAAAACGAGTCTACCCGTTTCGAAACGCCAAGGCCATTTCAGGCCCTCTGTTCCGAAACGGTAGCACCTGTTCCGAAACAGGCTGCCCAGATTGCAGAAAAATAGTTGGTTTAACACACAATTGACCCATCAAACATGCTCCAAAGGCAACCAAATTATACCAGCAAGTCATTACATACTTAAGGAACATATTAGCATCAACCATTCTCAAACATGGCATCAATTAAGCAAATCCCCAATTCTATAAGCATGCAACCTATGTAGAAAACCATTCAAGCACCATAATACCAAACCAACTTCACAAAGGCCAATTACATGTTTCATCATCAACAACAACATAAAACCAACTTAAGGAGTCCAAAACATCTCCCAAATCAACAACATAGGTTCCCCATTGCCAAATGTCAAAAGCTAATAGTGTTAAGAAACTTTCACCATACATGAGCTTAGTTCTTCACTTGGATTCTTGACCTCTTGCTGCCCTTATAAGCACTTCAATGATCTGCATTATTGGTTCAAGAAAAGAGAGAGAGCGTAAGCAAATAGCTTAGTGAGGAATGCTCATTTAAAACAACTCAATAATGCATTTATAAAACACCTTTATAAACCTTAATTCAAAACAACATTTATACATGCACATAAGCATTTAAAACAAGCATTTCATGCTTCAAATTATTAACATGTCATATTGGCCACAAGTGATAATCATAATCTTTTTCCATCTCAAAATACAATCAACACAAGATCCACACATGGACTTTTAACCACCATTGTGATCTTACAATTCACAAGGACCACACATGGACTTTTAACCACCATTGTGTCCTTAGCACAAGAATCACCCATGGACTTTTAACCACCATGGTGTTCTTACAATCCACAAGGTCCACACAGGGACTTTTAACCACCTTTGTGACCTTAACACAAGAATCACCCATGGACTTTTAACCACCATGGTGTTCTTACAATACACAAGGTCCACACAAGGACTTTTAACCACCTTTGTGACCTTACCATACACAAGGCTCACACAAGGACTTTTAACCACCTTTGTGACCTTAGTACAAGAACCAACCATGGACTTTTAACCACCATGTTGTTCTTAATTACAAAAACCACCTATGGACTTTTAACCACCATAGTGTTCTTAACTATTCTCAAGACATCACTTGCCAATATACATCATTTAACAACAATATTCCATTGTTTTAAAGCATTTAACAAAGCCATAATCATCGTGCATCGTTATGCATCAAAACCACATTTAACAATGTTCAAAAACAAGGATCTCTTACCTTGAGCATCCTTCAGCACATGGCTTATAAAATCAGCAAATAAACATGCTAAAATATGCTTTCAAAACAGAATTTAAAACATGCAAACAAATCACATTGCATTCAACCAACTCATGGTTCATCAACAAGAGAGTTTTCCCGAAAACTTACTCTTGAGCTTAGCAAAGTTGTTTAGACTTAAACTAAGCTCCCAAACCTTCAAAACATTGGTTTCAAAGCTGAAAACCAAAAACCACTCACCGATTCCGTTTCACAACTTGCCGAAACACCGATCAAGCTTCCGGATCACCACCACAAAGATCCGAAGATGTCTCCCCTGTTTTAAACACATCAAAGCAGAGGATTAATGCATCATCATGCATTAATATCTTCAATGAAAGCACCTAAACTCGCTGCTCTCATCCACACTCCATTTTCGGCTACCAAACACATCCAAACAACTCCACAACACTACCCAGCCAAGATCCATCAATTCCAAACATTCTTAAACCTCAATTAACATCCAAAAAGGATCTTATCACGTCCTTATACCTCCAGCTATAGCAGATCATCAAGATCATCCCAAAAACAACCAAATACTCAAGCAAAACTTAGGAAAATTAACCTATTCGGGATTGCATTAATTAAACCTCAATTTCTCATCAATTATACATTCATTTCACATCAAAATGACATCTCAAAACAGTGCCCAATCAATTCATACGAATTTCATCAAAAATTAACCAAATCTTGCATTTTAAAGCCAAGATCAAGAATACAATTGTAAAACCTTTAATAAAACACAAATCAAGGATTGAGAACTTAGGAATTTCAGTAAAGAACTGAGAATTTAGAGGAGAAGGACGTTCATACCTCTAAACTTGAGTTTCTCCCTTTTTGAAACCAAGATCTTGAAAATCCAATAAGCAAATGCTAAGGTTTTGTTGAAGAATTGATTAGATATCAAATGAAGGTTGAAATCTCATCTTTAGTTGTCAAGATCAGAGGGAATTTTGCTGGAGAAATGTGTTTGGGTTGAGAGAAAAGTTGAGAGAAAAGAAAATGGAAATTTGGAGAAAAGTTAGTTAAAATGACAAAATATCTTTTCCCTCCTTTTTACCTTTTATTAAAACCATTAATTAATTAATTAATATTCAGAAAAATCTGGAGAAACTCTTATTGGGTAAATAGCTCCTTAAAGATTCAAAGTTTCAATCCTTTTTAAAATAGTCACCCAGCTTTCAAAAATTACATTTTAGTCACTAACCCAAAATGTCACTCTTCCAAACCTCATTTTGTAAAATTGATTTCACCATTCTCTTATATATAATAAAAGAGGACTTTAAGATATTTTTCCATATTTTTAATGCAACCCGAACTAGGCTTTCCTAAATTCACCCTTTATATTCGAACCGCAACCCGACCGGTCCGGCCCAAACCCAAAACTTTTAAGCCCAAAATTGGGGTGTTACATTACGGATCACACCCAGTTCCCGTCTTGATGCTGCCACATCTTCAGTCATCAAGGCAACTTTATTATTGGCCTCTGAAAGATCTTTCTCCTTAGCGTTCAACTCCTCTTTCTGACAGACACAAGTTACCTCAATATCGGCAAAAGTAGTAAAAATATCCTCACCTACCTCACGGAACAAACTCTACAGCCTACCCGATGTTGGGCATACATCGGTGGGTAAGTGACCAGCTTTTGCATGATAAACCCCATAAAGTTTCAAAGGGGCAGCCGCATCACTCTTCCAAGCCTCCAAGCACGGTATTTTAGGAACCTCTACCACGAGCAACACAAGCGTTAGCACATCTCAAATAAATAAAGTGCAAAACATCATCACACGCACATATTTTTTATGGGAAGTGGCGGACTTAATGTTTCCCCACGCCGACGCCTAGCGTCGACTCCCCTAGCAACAACTGAAGTCAAGGGAATAAGCACCTCTTCTGACACCTTTGCCACAAGATCAGGTTCCTCTATAGCTAGTTTGACCCTTTTCGCTGGAATGCTTCTATTCGCCAAAATATCAATCAAGGACGACCTCATTTTCCTACTACCAAAGAAAGTAGCCCTCGCTCTTGATTTTCTCTGTAGTCCCCACCCTGCCGAATCACCTGGATGCACAACTACGTCTCTGGTATTAGCCAAAGGAGAACTTCCCTTCTCTCGCTGATAACTTGATGGGACCATCTCTGGGGACACCTCCGGCACCACGTCTGACCCAGCACCCCTTAGCATCACCATGCCGAAAGGGATGCCTCCCGTAAACCTCCCCTCCTCCTCGATATCCCTCTTCGGCAACAGGTCATACGAAGATTCAATCTCATATGCGCAAGTGTTCTCCTCTTTCCCATGAGGTATAGCTAATATTGATCCAGCTAACCCTAGCTCGATCGGAGCTCCCAAGGCTTTAGAGCCTATATCTGTCATATCCACATCTATTATCCAGCTAAAACCCTCATCCGTGCCTATCTCTATGTTGAGTTTCCATTGTTTTTTGCCCTACAAAACTCTAGGACTAGCGACCATTTCCTATACAACCAACACCCATAGCTAATCAACTATTTTCCCACCTCCGGCTCAACACCAACAAGCACTCGGGCCAGTTTCTCCTTCCCGTTGTAGGGCCACGCGGTTTTGCTCATCAAGATACCCGAAAGAGGAGCATAACCCTCCCTCAGACATGAAATCCTATAACCATTGTGATTATGCCCTCGGAGTAATATTTTGAAAACACATTGAAAGGTGAAATCCATTCCGATATTCACAGTTTCCCTTTCCTCAAAACAACAAAAATGCTTTTCTTCAGCCTTCGACAACACATAGATTAATTCCCTAGCATCCTACCTAGGTACCCTCATTTTCAAAGGAAATCCGAGCCTTTCACTCTGCCTCCACATCACCTTAATTTACTTGTAATGGTTTAGCATCAACTTGTTCGAGCCGCTCCCCCTCGATCGGATCGACAATAAAGTCATACTTTCCACGTTGCGTCATAAAACTCTACAACCCTAGAGAGCTCTACGAAATAGGGCTAAAGGTAAAAAGCCTCTTCAAAACCTTCACAGATGGCTTCCACATCTCCTTAATGCACTTAAGAAGATAACTAATGATGAGCCACCAGGATACCCCTGCAAGCTACCTCGAAGCAACGCCATAGTCAGTCAGCATATCACAAACAAACCGATGCATGGGAAATAAAACCCAACCTTGAATAGAAACAATGATAGGAAACACCATTCCATAGCCTCATCCTCTCCCTTGCCGTAGTCGCTTAAGCAAAATGTTCCCTTCGGAACCTCGAATTTAAACTCAAAGTTCGACCATTATATCCCACGAAACTCCAACAACCTCTTCGCTTCATGCTCAACTGTATTACACTCGACCTTGGGTCCAGCGACACCGATGGCCTTGTTTACCTCCACCTTCCTCGCCAATGCCACCACGCTTCTCAAAATTTTGGGAAAGAACTTACTATCTCAAAAACCAGCAATAGATCAGTGGAAATGGCATTACACTTTGCCCCTAATTTGTAACCCTCCTAGGGTGACGTTTCAGAAGCCCACAACCCATAACCTCTTATGCAGCCCTGTAGAACTAATGTTTTGATATAATAATTGAAAAATGTTTTGGACTGATTTAAAAAGAATTCAAAACTATTTCCAAAGTCCAAATAACTTGAAACTATGTTTAGAGGATGTTTTTAAAGGTTTTTACATGTTTTCAAAGCCAAACTTAACAAAACCATCCAGGTGTATCGAAACACCCTTAGGCGTTTCGATACGGTGTCTTCTAATGTCAAAACATTTCGATACGGGTATCGAAACGGGTCTTTTCTGGATGAGTTTTTTACCCGGCGTTTCGATACGAGCTATACCATTTCGATACGCCTACGTGGCATCGACCACAATGGTTATAAACCCCAACGGCTATTTCCCAACTAACTTTTAAATGTATGTCGTTTCGATACGGTATTAGGCGTTTCGATACGGGTGTTTCGTTACGGCCATCAATGTTTCGATACAGGTGTTGCAACGGCTCTTTCTACTTGAGGAGCGTATCGAAACAGATTCGAGCGTTTCGATACGGTTAGCAGCAGAACAACATTTATGGTGGGAAATAAAGTCCTCAACGGCTCCAATTCAACCCCAACGACTAGTAACGGCTACAAACTCATTAAGGAGTATAAAAGGGACCTCAAAGCATCAAGATATGGTTAATGCTTCAATTGTCAATCAACAAATGATCGAGAATTGTCTTTGTACTTAAATTGTCATTTCTTTGTATAGACAAACACTAGTGAGCCAAAATTGTCAAAATTTGCTCAAGTGTTTTAGATTTTGGGTGAGAGCTTATTTGTGCAAACAATCGCCTATTAGAGGGATTTAAGTTTGCTTATCTTTTCTCTTTGTAAAGAGGGTTTGATCAAGGTTTTGGGTAGAAAGCTTGATCGGTGTATAAGGGTTTCCTCCTAAGCATAGAAAAGAGGACGAATCAATAGTGGATTGATTGGAAATCCTTAGTGGGAAGCTAAGGTAGTGGATGTAGACCTTGGTTAGAAGGTTGAACCACTCTAAAATTATTGTGTCATTTATCTTTTAGATTCCACACCACATCCACCCAAAATTCCACCTTCCACCACTTGGTGAGCAAGATCGGTTGAAGGAATCGAGCACCTCATAACTCAACAAGCCCACATTCAACCAATGATGGCCTAAATTCTCGAAAAACGGACCCCTAAAAAGAGGCAATTAAAGTAGTAATCGCAAGCACGACTTTCTCTCTCCAGTCTCAGTTCGTATCACTTTATGACACTCCTACAACTAAGGGGGACTGGTGTTGTACCTCTGCCAAATACCTCCAGAAGACTCTACCTCTGAAGGCCACACCACCGTCTCCATGCCACGCTCTAACTTCATGGAGCTTGGAACTCCACCCCTAGACACTTCTACCCCTCCAGACCCATCAAATCTGGAGACCATTACACTGAGATAAGATAACAATCAAGATCAACTAAGCTCGCAGCCTAACAGTCGAGCTACTATTTGCTAGCCCTTAAATAGCCATCACTAGGCCTAACACGGTCTCATCAAGCACAACTCCATCTATAGCACCAAGGGGATATAAATACCCTCAAGACCAAAGAAAAAAGGATGACTCTCCTACATAAATCGACCTCTTTCACTCTTCTCTCCCAAATGGCTCCACTTGCCCTCTTCACACTGTTTGCAACTCTCGGCCCCAATCCAACCAGAGGTGAACCGCCCGATTCTACAGTCAACCACCGCCTATTATGGCTCTCAACTCGTCCCACGATGAGTGAACCACCAATCCTAATCCCTAAAACCTTTCTTCAGCCAACGTCTCCACCTCCTTGTCTGGTGTCGCCCAAAAACGACATTAACAAATATGATATGGAATTTATAGGGGCTGAGAATGCTTGAACCTACGCATATGCCTCACAAATAATGTCATTGTCAACCCTGTTAGAGTATGTTAGTCAAATTTAAGTAGTCAAATGTAATTAGTGGTGATGAGTTAACCGATTCACGGATTCTAAAATCTGTGTCGTTACAACTCTCCCCTCCTAAGAGAAAATTTTGTCCTCAAAATTTACCTAGTTAAGAATATACGGATAAAACAATCTCTTGTCATCCTCAGTTCCCAAGTGGCTTCCTCAACCTATGGTTCCTCCACAACATTTTCACTAAAGGTATACACTTTTTGCCTAGCTCTTTAACTCTATTATCTAGAATCCTTATCAGCTTCTCTTCATAGGTCAAATCAAAGTTGATGTCAATCTCCTCAAGCGGAATAACATGCAAAGGGTCGGAACGGTAAAGCCTCAACCTGGAGACATGAAAGACGTTATGAATGCATGCCATCTCAGGGGGTAACGCCAAACGGTAAGCTACGGGTCTAACTCTCTTTAATATATCACATGGCCCAATAAACCTTGGCCTTAACTTACCCTTTTGTCCAAAATGGATTACTCATTTCCATGAATATACCTTGAGGAATACTTTGTCACCCAACTAAAACTCAATGTGCTTACGCTTTTGGCCCACATAAGCTTTTTGACGGTCAAAAGTTGCTTGCAATCTTTCTTTGATAATCTGAACCTTCTCCTTAGTTTTCTTTACTAAGTCGAATCCTACGTTCATCATCTCATTGAGTTTTGTCTCACACATCACTGTTCTACACTTGTGTCCATATAAAGCTTCGAAAGGAGTCATCTTAATGCTCAATTGGAAACTATTGTTATAGGAAAGTTCAACTAGTGAAAGTTATTCCTCCCAACTCCCCTCAAAATCGATGATGAAACAACAGAGCATATCCTCTAAAATCTGAATAACTCGCTTAGACTATCCATTAGTCTGAGGATGGAATGTTATGCTTAAATGCAACATGGTGTCCAACGCTTCCTGAATCTTCTTCCAAAGCCTTGACGTAAACCGTGGGTCCTTATCTAAAATGAGCGATGATGGCACTTCATGCAATCTCACAATCTCTTAGATGTACAGCTGTGCCAACCTTTCGAATGTTAAATCCATATGCACAGGTAAGAAATGAGAGATCTTGGTCAAATGATCCATAATCACCTAAATTGCATCATGCTTCCTTTGGGTCAACGGCAAACCCGCCACAAAATCTATGGTCACCCAATCTCACTTCCACTATGGAATCTAAATGGGTAGAAGCAAACCCAAAGGAACCTGATGTTTGAACTTAACTTGCTAGCAAGCTAGACACCTAATCACAAACTCAGACACATCTCTCTCTATGCTAGCCTCACGAAGAATCCGGTCACACAAATCCTCCAAGGCCAGAACACATAATTGGACTTTAAGGTATAAGATCCCACCATCTCGTACCTCAAAACTAGATGTCTCCCCTTGTTGTACCATCTCTATCTTTGAAACTAACTCTTCATCTAACACTCGAGTTATCTTAATCTCTTGCACTAAGGTAGGCTTCATACGAATCTCAAACCTCGGTCATCCTCAAGCAGGAAAACATTGCCCTCAAGTCTGACGTAGATTTCTGACTCAAAGCGGCAGCCACAACTTTTTCTTTACTGAGATGATACTATATGATGAAATCATAATCCTTAAGTAGTTCAATCCATATTCTTTTTCTCAAGTTCAACTCTTTCTGGATGAGCAAATACTTTAAAATCTTGTGGTCGCTGTAGATGTAGTATTGTTCTTTGTATAGGTAGTGCCTCTAAATCTTCAAAGGGAAGATAATTGCCACAAGCTTCAAATCATGTGTAGGGTAATTGCGTTCATGAGGCTTGAGTTGTCTCGAGGCGTAAGCAACCACCTTATCCAATTGCATGAAAACACAACCAAGCCCATTCAACGAAGCAACACTTAACACCACATAATCTATACCCGATTGAGGTTGCGTCAAAACCGAGGCTTCTATTAAGTAAACCTTCAATTGCTCGAAACTTTGTTGTCTTTTCTCGTTCCACACAAATGGAACTCCTTTCTGCAACAACTTTGTCATGGGAGCAACTATGATAGAGAAACCCTTGACGACACAACAATAATATATGGCAAGCCTAAGAAAACTACGGACCTCTGAAATATTCCTAGGTGGTTTCCACTCCACCATAGCCTGAATCTTTTGTGGATCCATGTGAATCTCATCCGCCGAAATGATGTAGCCCAAGAATTCCACCTCAAAAAGTGAAAATTCACACTTACTGAACTTGGCATAAAGTTATCTCTCTCTCAAGGTTTGGAGAACGATATGAAGGTGATAATCGTGCTCGTCTTCCAAACTCGAGTAAACCAAAATATCATCAATGTAGATCACCACAAACTAATCTAAATAGGGTTGAAAGAAATGGTTAATCAAATCCATAAAAGCTGCAGGTGCGTTAGTAAGCCCAGAAGACATAACCGAAAACCATAGAGGCCATACCACGTCCAAAAAATAGTCATTTGCAAATCCTCTTCCCTTATCTTTAGCTTGTAATAATCTGACCTGAAGTCCATCTTTGAGAACATGCAAGAACCTCTCAACTGGTCAAACATGTTGTTTATCCTTGAAAGAAGATAACAGTTCTTCATCGCTACCTTGTTGAGCTGACGATAGACAACACATAACCTCATAAAGCCATCATTCTTTTTGAAAAAAAGAACGGTGCACCTCAAGGTGATATGCTTGGTCGAATAAAGCCTTGCTCCAAAAAATCATGAATTTGATTTTTCAATTCCCTTAATTTCGTCGGTGCCATGTAATAAGGAGTAATGGACATCAATGTCGTTCTCGGCATCACCTTAATGCAAAACTCTAACTCACGATCAGGTGGTAGCTCAGGTAATTCTTCCTGAAACATGTCAACAAACTCTCTAATGGTTCAAAGGCTCTGAAGCATCAGGCTCTCAATTCTTGTATCAACCACGTGAGCCAAGAAGGCCTCGCAACCTTTCTGAATCATCTTTTGTACCGCCAAGGCCGATACTACATTGGGAAGGCAATGGTTTCTATAACCTTTCACTACTAGCTATGCCTCGTCTGAACCATAAATCTTAATGCTCTTTGCCCTACAACCTAAACTCACATTATGCTCAAACAATTATTCCATCCCCAAGATAGCATTAAGCTCTTGAACTGGCAATACCATCAAATTCATAGGAATATCAAACCCTAAACTTATATTAGCCACTTGCAGTACACCTTATCCACCAAAACATTATATCCTAGCGGGCTAGTCACACGAACCCCTACCTTGAGGTCCTCGACAAGGGCACCCCACTGATGAGATATCCTACTACGAACTTAGGAATAGGTAAACCCCGAGTCTACCAAAGCAACAATAGGAACAGAAAACAAGGTAAATATACATGAGATGGCGTCGATAGCCTCGCAATCCTCTTGAGCCTTGACTGCATAGTGCCTCGTTGGTGCTCTCATGATAGACTAAACAGTACCCCTACCCTACTATCCAGACACGTGGCTCGCTCCTCATCTAGCGAAGCCTCGACCTCTATGAGCCGGATAAGAGTTCCTTTGAGTCTGAACCGAAACAATGTTAGTACCTGCTAGACAATCTCTCCTATAATGATTCGATGACCCACACCTATTGCATACTCTATATATTCCCTAGAATTCTCCACGATGTTTGCGTTCACACTGATCACACACAGGTGAACTCACACTCCTCTTTGAACCTCTAGAACTCATCATAAAAGATGATGACGATGGCCTCTTTAAAGTAGCAGATTCCGATATGCAGTATGACCTTGTATTAATTCGATGCTCATTTACCAGATCCTCCATAGCCTTTGCTCCTCCTAGTGTAGGACTGTGAATTTTTATTACAAACCCACTTGTTCAAGTGCCTTAGCACTAGTGGCTAACTCAGAGAACGTTGATGATGGGTTGGTCGTCAAATACATTTGGATCTCTTTCTTCAGGCCTCTTCTGAACTTCTTGCATCTCAGTTTCTGGGTGGCAACCAATTCATGGACAAACCTTCTAAGTTGTATAAACTTTTGTTCATACTTGAATATAGACTATTCTTTTGCAACAAATTATTGAATCAATCTCTTAGGCTATCAATATGAACTTCATCAATGTACTTTCCTTGAAACTCTTCAACCATTTTTACACATTATTAACTCAGTTTCTGGATTAAGCCATAAACATGTCTCTTTTCACCAAAACACAAAAATCACCAATCAAGCACACAAAGCATCATCTTTAGGATGTAAATGAATCAAACAAGTTAGAGGTGTACTAACCTTGATTTTACTGCTGGAAAAGAAACTTCTTTCAAGCTCTTCAAACCTTCTTCTTCCCTTACTCTTTGAAAGATTCCCCAATTTTTTTTCACTAAACAAAGAAGTTGTAAATCAAATTACAACCTTGCAGTAGACGGAAGGGTTGATATAGAAACTTACTCCCAAAGCTGGAAAATGAGGTTAAACCCCATTTATCTCTCATACTTTACCAACCTCCCATTAAAACCCATATTTTCACCTCCCCTCCATTTCCTTACATATTTACCTTTTCTTGTAGCTCTTGTGATGTAGATTACTAAAATTTAACTCTTGATTCCGAAAATAACACTTAAGATGACAAAGACTTGATCTTGTCTTTGGGTTAAAAGTAGAAAGAAGAAGAGAGATGTGAGAAGGTAGCAAGGAGACAAGATGAGCTCTCCTTCTACCCTCTTGCAACATAAAATTCAGAATATTAAGGAGGTGATTTAACTTTTCTTTAAATTTAGAGGTATTTACAACATAAACCCCTCTTATCCATCCTTAGCTCATCACTTTTTGGTCACCAACTGAGCCCAACAAGACAAGAAACAAGCCTACTAGGGTGTACTTTAGTAGCCAAGGAAACCAACACTTTGGGCCAACTCTCAAGACTCACGACTCATGTGAACCGATCCACAAATTCTAAAATTCGGGTCGTTATAAATTTTAATTTTTTGCATTATGTTTGCATATAAAATTATGGTTATAATTAAATTTTTTCATATTTTTATTAAGGAACCGAGAATATAAATACCCATGGACGGTCTCAGTATTTTATGTCATGAGTGTGAACTTATATATCTAGTAAAATTATATAAGAATTTATAATTTTTAATGGTGCAAAATTAAATTATAAATATAAAAATATAAAAATATATCTATATTATATGAGAATTTAAAAATTTTGGATGATGCAATTACCTCAATATCCCTACGGTCCATCACTGCATATGCAAATATAGCATATTTATATTTTCCACATTTTATATCAATGTACCTTGCTAGTCAACAGCAAAATTCCCCAAAGAGAAAACTATGGACATTCTATTTTAGGTTTAGCAATTAAGGCATGGCTTGGATAATGGGAATGCTTTCAAATTTCTTTCCACTTCTTGTTATGTCGACATTATTTCCACACATTTGTATTTATTTTCAGCGTCTCAAAGCCTTCAACCGTAAATCTCTAATTTTAACAATTTTATTAAGAATTTCTTTATACTTTTTTCGATAAAAAATTAGGAATTTCTTTTAATTTAAAGACTTTTTAACAACTAACAATAATATATTGAAAAAATATTCAAAAAAAGCAATCGGTAGAATTTAATTGATGTGTTGTTTAATAAATTAAAAAGGGTAAAGTACATAAATGGTCAATAAACTATACCAAAAAATACAAAATGTTCACTAAACTTTCAAAAGTTACATAATGGGTATTAAACTTTAGTTTTTGTTATAAAATGGTCACTGAGCCGTTAATCGTCATTAATTGAATGACGTGACAATTACGAAAATTTAAATAATAACATATTTAATCCTTCATATTTACACATTTAATCAATTTAGTCTTAATTTAACCCTCATTATTGATGTCTAAATTGATTAAACATATAAATATTGAGGAATAAATGTATTGCTATATAAATTTTTATAATTGTCATGTCACCTAGTTAACAACTTACAGTGACCATTTTCTAACAAAATCTAAAGTTCAATGTCCATTATGTAATTTTAATAGTTTAATGATCATTTTATATTTTTTAGGATAGTTTAATGATCGTTTTTATAAATTTGTTTGATGTTTTTATTTAAAATAAATTTTAAATATAATTAGATTATTTGGTAAACATAAATTTTAAAATATAATATAATTAAAGGGAAAAAATTTCAAAATAAATGCTGTTTGATAAAGAGGTAAGCCAACTAAATCGACCAAAATACAAGGATTACATCTTAAAATATTACCTCATTATTTGTTCATGATTAGCAATTTAGTGTCGTAACAAAATTAATCCCAATTACCAAAATGATTTCACATCTCCTAAGATTTTACCCTTTATAAACAAAAATTATATATATATTTTTCATTCTACATTGTCTCTTCAAACATCAAACTATTCTTCCTCAATTTTGACTTTTCAGTTGCAGTCATGATCAACTTTAAGCAAACTCAATTCTTCACGTTTCTTTGTTGCTTTCTAACCCTAATTTCTCCCCTTGTACGTGGGGACTGCACCTGTGATCTCGAAGACGAAGATCGCGACAAGTTTGTAGCACTCAAATACAAGATGGTTGCTATAGCCTCCATCCTCGTTGCCGGAGCCATTGGTGTTTGCTTTCCTCTACTTGGGAAAATCGTCAATGCTTTACGTCCCGAGAAAAATCTCTTCTTTATCATTAAAGCCTTTGCCGCCGGAGTCATATTGTCCACCGGATTCATCCATGTTCTTCCGGACGCTACCGAGAACTTAACGTCTCCCTGCCTCAATGAGAATCCTTGGGGGAATTTTCCGTTCGCCGGAATGGTGGCAATGGCAGCTTCCATTGGTACATTGATGGTCGATGTGTTTGCTACATCTCATTACACCAAGTCTCACCTTCATAAAACCCAACAGATCAACAATGGTGATGAAGAGAAAACAGGAGAAAACGAAAATCATTTGTCGGTTCATACTCATGCCACCCATGGCCATGCTCATGGTTCCATTTCGGATTCAGCTCAGCTTCTTCGGCACAGAGTAGTATCTCAGGTGGTTTTCTTTTATTTTGATTTTTGTTGCTTTGGATATGAAAAATGATGGATCTATCCGATGATGTTGTAGGTTTTGGAATTGGGAATAGTGGTGCACTCGGTGATCATAGGGATATCGTTGGGTGCTTCTGAAAGTCCAAAGACTATAAGGCCTTTGGTGGCTGCACTCACCTTTCATCAGTTCTTTGAAGGCATGGGACTTGGCGGATGCATTTCTCAGGTGGAGTCCTACTACTTTTGATTGTGTCATAAAATATTTGTATTACTTAGGATTGAATGTTGATTGCAGGCCGAATTTAAGTGCCGGGCGGTGACAATGATGGCAATATTTTTTTCACTGACAACTCCGGTGGGAATCGCTATAGGAATAGGAATAACAAACATATACGATGAGAGCAGCCCTACTGCGTTGATCGTTGAAGGCTTGTTGAACGCTGCATCAGCTGGGATCCTAATATATATGGCACTGGTGGATCTTCTGGCTGCTGATTTCATGAATCCAAAGTTACAAAACAATGGATTACTTCAAGTTGGAGCTAGCGTTTCTCTTCTTCTTGGGGCTACTCTCATGTCTCTCTTGGCTATTTGGGCTTAAATTCACTTCCCTCCTTTATTCATTTACACACTCAACTGGAATTTAAATTTTGTTCTTCAGCGCTACTTGCCTTATAAAATCACAAGCATTTTTTCTAGTTTTGAATATTTTTTGTACTTTCAATGTTAAAAGTTTGCCTTCAGTGTACCGTGCATGTCATATAGGCTTAGCAATTTAGAGAGGATTTACGACTCTAATGGGTAAGAACCAAATTATTTGAATTTTGGACTAATTAAAGTGTTGTTTAATAATACAAGGAATTAAGTGTTTGTAAAAATTAAATATTGAATTTATATATATAAATATTTGATATATTAGTAAAAATAAGTATGAAATATAATCATATAGTTTGATTGTTTTATTATTTTTTTTTAAATTAGGGCTTTTTATTCATATTGAATCATTAGTATGAGCCTCATTAAAAACCTCTCTAATCCTAGATGGAGGAAAAAGAGTGCACCCTACTAATGTTTAAAGGGTTACATCTTTCCAATGTCTATATGCCATCTCAGCAACAATACTATGTTAAGAACACCTGCCAATGTCTCCATCGCAATCAAATTCGAGTGTAAACAGCACAGCCCAGCATGAACCCCCAACCTTAACTTTCGCAATCCAAGGTTTAGTGTTTAGGTCCTGTCGCTTCATCCTAACGGTTATTGACCTGATTTTGAACTCAAACTGCGGCCACATCCAGAAACTCAACTTCAGCACTAGTCTTGATTCATTCAATGCCTTGCCATTCCTCATAATAGTCTGCCACTCGTCCGATTCCTTTTTTAGCTAAGTTATCTACGCAAACATTACATTCTCGGGGGATGTATGAGATTTTTCATTCGACATCTTTTAGCAGCTCCAGACATGAGACGATAATTTGTTTAAACACACATGGGGCTACGTCCAGATTATTGAGCCACTCTACCACGAGTTCGCAGTCAGTTTCGATGTGCAACTTCCATCTATTAAACCAGCAGGAGCTTTTGAAAGCCAATATTGATTCATTAACTGCCAAAATTTCAGCAGTGGTTGGATCAGCAACTCCCATTGATTTTGAGAACATTATCAAGCATCTCGACCTATTGTTACGCAAGCATCCACCAATTCCTGCTTGACCATAGCTCCCCTTGACTGCGCCATCCATATTGAACTTAACTTCACCACTCCTAGGAGGTTTCCATACTGACTTGATATCGTTTAACTTGATGCATTGCACATATTTGAAAGACAAAGGGGAATAGATTAGATCACTAATAGGTATATTGGAATGAGGCCAATTACCTTTACACCATCATGCCATCCGGAGAATACAAATGTCGAAAATTTGGGCATAATCCATAAGCCTTCCTTTGAAAATAACATCATTTATAATCAGCCAACACGACCACATAAAGCACAAGAGGCTCAGTTTCCACGCCTCAACATTCAAGCTTGGCGGCTTAAAGTGTTCCCAGCCTCTAATCAGCTCAATTATCTTTTCAGGAAAAACTAAGTGGACATCCCAAATCGAAAACCACCTCTGCCAAATAGCCCAAATATACTTACAATGACACAACACATGAATGACAATTTCGGGTACCTCTTCACAAAATGGGCACAAGGTTGAGGGGATTTGAGTTACACCGCAAACCTGCAAATTAACTCTCATAGGCAGTCGTCCATGTGCTGCTTTCCAAGCGAAGGCAACAACTTTTGGAGGTGTTAGAGTAGACCAGATTGTTTTCCAGCACACATCATTCAAATTTTCACAAACTGCCAAAGCACAGTAGGATTTGATAGAGAATGAGCCACTTGAACTTGCCTTCCATCTAATGATGTCTGATATGGAAGGGTCTGATATGAAGTTTTTTAGTGTGTTAATGAAGGATTCCCAAACACTAATTTCCCAGTCAAATAGCCACTTTCTTAGAGGTATATTCCACCTCCATTCCCTATTCACGACCAAACCATGATTCGCTAAAGACCCTCTCTTGAGACATGCTAGTGCATAAATCCTAGGAAAAACTTCCATCAAATTAGTATCACCAGCTCAAATATCAGTCCAGAATTGAATCGTCTTACCATCGCCCACTAAGTATCAGATATTTTGAGAGAATGAGGTGCCAAGTGATGCAACGAGGGCCGATATGTTTCTCCATATAAATGACATATTAGTACTCCTCAAGTTGTGTGGCATAAGGGACTGGGAATTCGCCTCATATCTTGCTTTAATGAGGTTTCGCCACAGATTGTTAGGTTCAGTACCATACCGCCAAATCCACTCGAGTAACATCGCTTCATTCGTTTCTTTAAAATCTACGATGCCTAAGCCGCCACAACGTTTAGGAAAACACAGTGTCTCCCATTTTACCCAATAAATTGTTCGGTAATCAAGTGAGCCCCACAAAAATTTGGCGATTAAACTCGTGAGAAGTTTGCATATCTTTGCTAGCGTAGGAAATATGGATATGTAATACATTGGTAAGTTTGACAGTATAAATTTTACCAATGTGATACTGCCCCCAAAAGAGAGTGCTTTTGCTTTCCACCCTTTCAACTTTGATTTAGCTTTTTTTAACTTGATGTTGCAATTTTTTCTTTAACTTGAGCTTGTAGCGACTTTTTTTTCAACGTCGAAATTGAAAATCGTTCACGAGTTATTTAATTTATTTTGTTTTTAAATTTCATTTCTACTTCTTTTTTTATGAAAACGATAAAGTTGAAAATATCGGATTATTTTTAACAAAAAAAAGTTTTGGAGTCGCCACCGGCCACTTAGGTAGGCCGGACACCGTAAAACTAAATATTCGTTTTGGAAGGTATTGGGGACTGGTTATGCGCGGGGAAGGATTAGCACCCCCAACACTCCCGAAAATCGGTACCAAAATATTTGTTGCTTTTAATCGAAGGAAATTGCTGAAATTTAAAATAGATTTAACTTAGTGTACTTAATTGAAAATTGACTTTAATTGAACGGGTTTTATCAAATTGACGAGCTCGAATTAATTAGGCATTTAATTAATAAGGATGACGATACATCGGACCATAGATTAAACCGACAACGAATAAGCCCGACTGTCGTGTTAATTTATTGTTCGATATTCGTATGTCACATTTATGCATGATGCAACCGTTTAAATATGATGTCATGATATTGTCAACTTTTAACTATAATTTACCTTGGGATGGTAAGAATTATTTCGAATATTTTGTCAACATCCTTTAAGCTTGGACTATTACGACACAAATATTAGAATTAATAAATAACTCCCTTTTTATGATTTAATTTGATTATTTCAAAATAAATTGGTCATATGAATGACAATTTAAAATGAATGTCACAAAAAGACTTAAAACTAAACATGCAAAAAGTATGCTAAAGCCTTAACCTAAAAGCCCCAAATTATAGAAAGCCTAATTAGTGATCTAATTATTAACTAAGTGATTCTAGTATTAAACCTTAAATTAATTGATTCCTTAAAAATTAGATGAAAAAAAAAACCTAACAAATTATGAGAATTAGCTTTAATTTTGATCCAAGTTGTGAAGTTAATTTTAACCCTGAGGTTGTGAAGAAATGTCCAGCTAATTTAACGAATTTAACATTCACCCAAATAAGCCAAGAGCGAATTTAAATTTGCTAAGTTAATTCGAATCTTAATTTTAACTAAGACTTTAAAACTAATCCTTGATTAAATTAATTAAGTTACAAATCGTGCCCTTATAAAATGGGCACACGATTCAAATTAATTAAATTAATCATCTAATCCTAATCTAAAGCTAACTTAATCTAAAGCCCAAAAAATCCAAAACTATTAAAGCTAAACCCAAAGCGTATAAACAATTACTGCACCTTATACTAAAAAAACTATTTTTTTAAACTATATTATACATTATATAAAAAACACGTTTTATATACATTATAAAACTTTTCATTATATTATAAAAATTTATTTTTAAAAAAACACTATACATTATATTTTAGTATAAAAAATTATCTATATATATATATATATATATCATATAATATATGTTATATGAAAAACATCTATTATATAAAAATCACGTATATAATATAAAAGCTATATGTTATATAAAAACTATTCATTAAGTATAATATATATTAAACTATATTTATATATTATAAAAAGTAAGTATTATATAAAAACTATATGTTACATAAAATATATATGTATATATTATGAAAATTGTAGGTTGTATAAAGACTATATATTATATCTTACATAGAAACCATATATTATGTAACAAATATACATGTTGTACATTATGTATAAACTATGTTATATAAACTCTATATATCATATATAAACATATATACATATGCTATGAAAAATCTATGATACATATATACATGTACTGTGTAAACTATTTCATACTAAGAAAGACAAAAAAAAACTATATATTATAACGAACTCAAAACCCAAAAAAACAACACCGAAATGATCTTTCCCCTCCCTTAATCCAAAACGAACCACCATTTATCCAAATCGAAAGCCCCTTTTTGAAAATCCCGAACCATTTTAGACCGTTGCCTCATCCGTTTCACCATGCAAAACCTGGGGAGGCCAGGTGGCTTATCAACGTCGAGGGTGGACGGCCCGACGCGCCGAAAAGGCGGAACGCCGAAGGTAAAACCACCGAATTTTTTTATATGCTCATGCTATTTCGAAATAAAAAGAAAAGGGCAGATATACCTCCGAAAAGGCAGAACGCCGAAGGTAAAACCACCGACATTTTTATTTAACATATTTTTCACATATCATCAATGAATAATATTTAATTAACTATTTAAATATTTTTTATTAGGATTTATAAGAAATTTAGATATTTTTTCTCTGAATTTATTTAGATGAAAAGTTTCAGAGAATTCTTATAGAAAAAATATTAAAATTATTAATTAAACACCATTTACTTATGATATACAAAAACTATATGTTAAATAAAAGTATTAATTTTAGTTTTTACATTAGAATTATTTAACGTTGTTAGTATAAGTAACTTCATTTATAAATAATAAAAGTTGATAATACAATTTGATTAAATTAAAGTTTTGTGATATAAATAAAAATAAAAGTGAAATTTAGTGATCTAAAATGTAAGGGTAAACTATACTAATGACCACCGAACTATGAGGTTAGTGTCGATTTGACCACTATATTTTTAATTGTGTTAAATATACCACATAATCATTTAATTGGTTCTAATGTAGCCACATGCCGTTAAAAAAAACGGAAAAGTTGACGGGGCTGTTAAAATAATTGGTATAATTATAAATTTGGTCCCTTTTACCTATACAATCTATCAATTTGGTCCTAATTTTAATCTAATAAAAATTTATTTATTTTAATTAGGTGGTGACACGTGTCACCACCTTATTGGGGGATTTGTAATTATTTTTATTTAACTAAATTAATTAATTTTCCCCCTCCAATCAGGTGTTGACACGTGTCACCTTGATTGGAGTAGGAAAAATAAAAATAAAAAAATTGCCCTTAATAGGAATTGAACCTAAGACCTTGGGAGAGTAGTGTGCAAGTTTGCCACTGAGCCAAACATATACATGAGATATCAAATACTAATAATAAGATATGTTTTATATTACTGGAGAAAGAAAAAAAACAATAACGAAGTGTTTGATAATGGTGCATTTCTCAACTCGCATCCCTTTTAAGGCTTATAAAAGGCGAAGCTTACCTCTTAGAAGCCTCAGTCACTTAAAAATCTCCGCAGTACGTGGGGGTCTCTGTCAGCTCAGCTTTGTTTTCTTGTACTCGTGGACAACCGAATATATGAAATGAATGCAAATTAGAGAGGCGCTGCAAGGCTTCCTTGGATGGCAGATGCACCAGATTTTTACAAAACGTAAATTTTAAAATCCGAAGAGAGGAGAGGTTTCCCAACCACTCCGGCAAAACTTTCAGTCTATAAAAGTACTCAATTTCTAACTGCTCAAGTGCGGTGAGGTGTTGAAGTTGATCTGGCAAAAATTTTAAAATAAATTTTTATTAGATTAAAATTAGGACTAAATTGATAGATTGTATAGGTAAAGGGGACTAAATTTGTAATTATACCAATTATTTTAACAGCCCCGTCAACTTTTTCGTTTTTTTACGGCATGTGGCTACATTGGAACCAATTAAATAGTTATGTGGTATATTTAACACAATTGAAAATATAGTAGTCAAATCGACACTAACCCCATAGTTCGGTGGTCACTAGTATAGTTTACCCAAAATATAAATTACTAAGTTAACTCAGATTCAAACTTCTTACCTAAGTCACAACACGTTACAATACATTTTATGTTTTTTGGTCTAAAAAAATATATTAAGTTTAGTTTGATTAACATTATCATCAATATAATACGCAACACAATAGCATATGGGATATAGCATGATTAAACTTTAAATATCCTCCAATTTATGAGTAAATGGTATGAATACTATAGACATAATATCAAATTATATGTTAAAAATACTTAAAAGCATGAAAAATTCATAAAAGAAAATATTATTTGAATTTTGATTAGCAAACATTTCCCAAATTGTGTTGCAGCAAACATCGAAACAAAGTTAAACCCAAAATGCATACAATTACGGTATCATATCTGTAACGACTTACGAAGTACAAACACCTTGCACATTGATACAACACAGATTGTAAAAGTACTGCATACCTATATCTAGCTGAACTCAACCCAAAAGTTAAACCGTTTGCAACACAATGTGTATATATATATATATAAAACCCTGGAGACTAATTTTGATATTAAGAACTAAACATGGTGATATAGGCGACAACAGATAGATGAAGATGACTCAGGTGATGAAAACAAACCGGCACCATTTTATTCGATTAATTCATCTGATTCGTGAGAATCCTCGGACGTAACATCCGAATCTTCATCATCTTCGTCAAAACCTTCTTCTTGTATCCTTACAGCTTTGCTTGAGGTTATCTTGGTCAATGCTGCAGTCTTGCTTGCCCTTTGTGAGCGAGGGCCTATAGTGCCAGGATTGGTAGGTGCCACAGACTTAACATAGGCAGGTGAGTTTTCTTCATCAGAACTAACTTCTTCACGTCTCACTCGTCT
This sequence comes from Hibiscus tridactylites, assembly GCA_958450335.1. Classification (NCBI taxonomy): domain Eukaryota; kingdom Viridiplantae; phylum Streptophyta; class Magnoliopsida; order Malvales; family Malvaceae; genus Hibiscus; species Hibiscus tridactylites. The sequence continues at coordinate 10,814,710 of OY288292.1, read as the reverse complement.
CCTTGAAGGATTAGGCCGAGTTGAACATGGGGCCGGCGTTTGTGGAACTGCAGTGGAACCATCAACATCCATGTTGAATTCCAGGTCTAACTTTCCTGCAAAACATTGAGAGACAATATAGTTTGATATCAATGACAAAAAACAAACCCAACAAATAGTAAGAACCAACCGAAATGAAAATAAAAAATATAAAGCAGCCAAAAAATTGGTATGGGATTTTACATTTTTTATCTGAAACACGGAATAAATCTATGAGGCAATTTCTGGAATTTGTTTCCAGGAAAGCATTCTTCATACATAAAGGTAGTCCTATATGATCAGACAGTTCTTTTACAATATACTCTATCGGAGTTTGCATTTGACATGAAAATATACTCACCAAAAATATACTTAGCTTCATCTTCCAACAAATCCTGACCTGGATTTAGGTCTAGTCCTTTAAGACGTTCAGCCATCTGCTTCAACTCCTTTAAAAGATCTTTCTCGCCTAGAACAATTTCACACACACAACTCAAAAGCCTCCTCATTATCTTTACTGGCCCTTGTTCTGATGAGCGGAAATGGAGAGAGGCAAGTATTCTGCAAAGAGCCGCAACATATGACTTCTCTGCAGATGTCTTCTTTGCTTGGAACCGCAGCACCTTGGGAAAATATAATAATAACAACGTTGTAAGTAACAAATTATTTTGTTCATAGATTAGGTATTCTTTGCCTACATACATGAAGCAATTTCTGGCTTTCAATGTAGTAATACACTTTTTTTGGTGCATCTATTTGCTATGAAGTGAATTTTCAAAATATATATATCTTTGAGCGTGCATTGGTGGGTGGGAGTAAGTATTATAAGACATTGAAGTTAGGTTCTGATTATTGGTACTCTGACATTAAGATTTGAATTGGAAAAAGAAACTGAAGAATTGAGTTTAAGCAATTGAGATTTTCATATTAATACTAAGTGTTATTATTCTCTGGATTATTTTGTCTAATAAATTTTTATTTTTGAGTGAAGACATTATACTTCGAGTGTTCATCCTTTAGCAGTTTCTAAAGGTACTATAAACTGCAGAGTAAACTAACAGTTGCAAAGAATTACCTCTGCAGCTATGCGTATTGCAAGCCCCTCTTCACCACATTCCACTAAAGGCTGTGCCAAACCATCTATGATTTCTGGTGATCCCTTACAATCACCATCATCCCCCGCTTCAGTCCCCTTACAATCACTATCATCCCCCGCTTCAGTCCCCTTCGCATATAGGGGAGTCTGCATCATCTGTAGCATGAATCTTGAAGCTTGTATGGCACGCTTACGCATGCTGGATACCATATAAGTAGAACCACCAAATTTTTCATTTATTCCGGGCCACATAGAGCGCATGACAGGAATGAAAGCTTTGGACAAACACTTCTGCGATTGCAAAATCAAATTTATTTACCATCAACAAACAAGTCTGTATACAAGACATTATTTCTGCGTCAGTATTGACAAGAGAGGCAGATCATCCAGAAATTAGTGCTAAATACCTTGTGATTTTTTGAGAGAGAAGCATAATGCTCGAAGAAAACAGATAAGCACTGTTTCAATCTAGTAAACAAATAAAAGACAAAAATGTTGTAATGGCAGTCATATTAAAGAAGTAAAGAAAAATAAAAGAGAGAGGTAGAGACAGGCTCAGATCCACCCACCTCAGGAGGTCCGTCGATTCATTACTGAAATACAAGCTAATCAGCTTGGATAAGAGCCAAGGATGAAATGAGGCTGGAATACTCGGATACTTCTCACTCAAAAGAAGAATCTTGGCAAACCCCTCTCCAAGAACAGCTTGGACTGTTTCGGTATCATCATTTTCCAGAGCTCTGCCCCAATTTTTTGTTGCAAATCCAGCATATAAGAGATCAACCAATTTAATATTCAAATCTCCCTCTGTGTCAGAAAAGCTTCCAGGACTAGAGGGCATAGCAGCTTCTTCAAGCTGTGATGATAAATTCAGCCCAGAGGCCCTATCAACTTCCTGAGGACCATGCCACATCCCAATATCAAATAATGCTTTACAAGCAACCGTGCTAACTGAAGAGGGGCCCTTAACATAGGAGATCCTCAACTGCTTTATAAGTTCTTCACTTGGTTTAGTCTCTAACAACCCAAATAGCCCTAGGCACCGAACAGATACCCTCTGCACATCCAAGTGAACATGTTTCGCCTGCATTTTATTCTCCATGTCAATTGTTAAATCCTTCCAAAAAGAATTTTTTAGATGATATATTAAATAGGCATTTTAAAACATCTAAAATCTGTGCAAACCCATGAATATGTCATGTATATGGAATACATATTATATAAAATTCTATCAAGTTTAATGCCTAAAGAGAAGATGTCTTTCATTTGTTACGAGTTGTAGTCAAATTCTTATGTCTCTTTGAATAGATACTTCCTATTAAAATTAAACATGGCAATATGAACAGATTAATAGCCAAACTCTTCATTTTGTCTTGTATGTAGAAATAGAAAACCATACTCTCAAAAAGTTGAGGCTATTAGATTTAGGCCTCAAGGATTTGATTGATTATGAATAACAACGTGACTGCAAATAGACTGAAAGACAAGACCAGGTACATACCCCAGGAAGCAACAAAGACTGAAGCAGTTCAGTAGGTTCAACAGCCCAATGGAATGATTTTGCATTTTCCAAGAGAAGACCGGTAACAGCAAGGCAGTGCATCCATTTTATGAAGTCGGCAGTTCTCTCCCTGCAAGGACCTGCAAGCTCTTGTACAACCCCAAGAATAACTTCTTCAAATTCACCAGTAGCAGAGTGAACCTTCCTTGCCAACCTTGCCACTGCAATAGCCCAATCTCGGTCACCACCAAGATTAATGCCATCTCCAATCACAACTTTGTTGCCTTCATCATCCATTTCATGTTCAAGAGGCCTGTGCAATAAGTCCTGCACAAAGGAGCTAGCAATCTTTCTGATTGTAGCATCAGAAAAATCAAGCATTTCACCTAGCAATAGTAGCTGCCGAGATGCAAAGTGGTAGTTCACCCCTAAAATTATATGGTCAAATTAGAATATTAGAGGGAACAAATTCTTTATGCGCTTGTTGATCAAAAGAACCTGACCTACCAGCATCAATATGAGCCTTCACCAAATCTATGTAATCGGAGACAGTTTCTGGAAGAATTCTATCTAACAGATCATTTTTGTCTGAAGCTACAGCGGCATATATAGCTGCTTCAGTGCCCATTGTAGCAGCAGCATCAGAACCTTTTCCCTGTCCAACAAGGTGATACGTTGCATATTATCATGAAAGTGCATGTAATGTTATTAAATTCAAAAATAATACTTAAAAAAGTCATTATCATCCATGTCTAAGAAAGTGAAACAGTAGTACATTGCAAATAAATATTTTAGGGTGTTCTACTACTCAGCTTTAATGATGAATGGCTGATATATGGACAGTTAAAGCTGTCTAGCAAGTATATGTTGTGAGGGATGACCCATGATATTGCACTAGAAATGAAGACCAAGAGAAGGGATATGAAACTAGAAGCAAGAGGGAATCAAGGAGAAAGGGGAGAGGCTTGCAAAAACAAAAAGAAACAGGAACATTACCCTAGAATAACCTAGAGATTAAAAACGTGACAAACCACAAAACAAGATAACTAAATAAAGAACTACATATTTCAATTGTTCAATCGGCTTCTCTGTCAAAAATCAGTTGCTTGCGTCTTGAAAAAATGCTATATAAGTACAAAAGGAGCGGGTATTGATTTAATGTTAATGAAAACACTTTATATTAATCTCAAAACTAGAATGAAAAAAAAAACAAAAGAAAGTACTCACTTAAATATATGTTCAATGACACTGGGCAATAAGAAATAAACAGATAAACAAACAAATGAATTACAATCTTACTTGTGCCTCCATCTGCAAATGTTTGCATACCATCCTCCAATAAAGACAGACCTCAGGTTCCATTAGCCTGATACTAAGAGAACCATCTGCTGAATCTCCTAGAATAATAGCAGGAAAAAAATCAAGATAATTGGCATGTGAATTTTCTTGTATAAATTGGCACGTTACACCAACCACTATACTGATGCTTACAAAGGCATTATTATAGTATGTTACCAAAATGGAAGGACTGTAAATGAAAATAAAGATGATAATATTTACTCGTTTAACAGAAATATCTAAAATCTCCACAAACCTTCATTTATTTCATTTGTTGATGCTCTTAATATGTACTGCTGGATACTTTCTACCTTCTGCAGTTTCACTAAACCAGCTTTCAGAAGAGACTCCATAACAGACTCCCCAACTGATTCATAGGTTTCAACATCGAGATACTTGAGAAGTTCTACAGGATCTCCATTGCAGCACTTTGCTAGCCACTGATCTGTCATTAACTTTAAACACTCCTTCAAAACAGCCGAAGAACGATCAGCAAGTCCTCTCTGAAGAATTGTTGTCCTATGCTTGATACTAGAAGACCAAGAAAATTAAGCAAAAGAAGATTTAAGAACTCATTAAAAAAATACAAACAATATAGCACAACTAGGGGATTAAGAGATCCATCTTACCTTAGGCTTTGAAGAGGAAATTTGCTAGCTATAACACAGTATGCTGCTTTGCGGACCGGCTCACTAACATCCATTGTACAATCTATGATTACTTGGGAAGTTGTATTTGAAGGAGGCAGAGATAACACAATGGTCTTACGAACCTCCTGTAAACAGAATCTCCAGAATTCTTAAAAAAGAACTTTAATTATTTCGCTTACTAAACCTTCCAATAAATTCAAAAATTTTCATACTAAATCCAGCAACCCTTCAAAAAACGAGAAAGAAAGCATAAGCTTAGAGACTGACCGAGTTCTGCTCCAAAGGAAGGACTTCCAGAAATAAATCGAGAATGTCGCTATTTTCAGAATCATTAACAAATCGTGAAAGTGCCCTAACTGCAAGTGTACGAATTAAGGGAACCTTGTCTAACACACGAAATTTCATTAACTCTATCACCTCGTCCCACAATTCATCGCTCACTTCCGAGTCATCCGGCAGCCGCAATATGATCTGTTTTATATGCACACACATATATTCCTGAAAATCAAAAACCAAAAACCTAAAAGGAAGGGGGGAAAGAAGCCAGAAATTGAGAGAGGTAACCTCGGAAATGATCTGGCAGGCCCTGAATCGTGCTGCTTTATTAGCGGCAGTAGCACCAACCAAAAGAAACTTCAAAAATTCCTCCAAGAACTCATCGCTAGCGGAAGCGTCATTGTGGTCTAGGGCACTGGAAAAGGCCGAAACAAAGCGCACGGCGCGCTCCACGGAAGCGGTTCGCTTTAGGGAATGAAAGAGAGGGGTTAGGGTTTTGGTGAAGGCGAGAGAGAATTGGTGGAGGGAGGAGCATTTTGAACGGACGGCAGAGAGCTCCTTGAGCTTCCGCTGATGTGTGACGATGGAAGCTTGAGCCTCGTCTAGGATTTTGGCAATTTTGCGAGTCAGTTGTGCCTCTGCCATTTCTTGCTCTTTCGTCATCGTGTGTTTCTGTCTTCTTCTTCTTTTTTGATCCGAATCGTGTGTTTCTGTCTGTGTAGTGAAGTGATCTCGTTTTGAATTTTTGATTTGGAAATTGAGCGGGAGTTTACTATTAATCTATACACGATTATTTCTTTTATTTATTTTGCATTAACGTATACATTACATGTGGTAAACTTTATCAAAATATTGGGTTTGATTCAATGGCCAGACGCTCCTTTCCCCTCGATTTGCCCAGGAGTGACACGTGTCACAAATAGAAGCCTTGAAGGTAATTTACCCTATTTTCAAAAGTAGAAAATCTTTTAATCAGTCAGTCATTGCTCTGCCTCTCATCATGATTTTTAAAAATATAAAAATATTAATGATATAAACGATAATATGGCGAGTAATTTTACTCAAAAACATTTAAAAGAAATTTAACTTTTAAAAAACACTTTTTAAACGAAGGTGAAAAAACATTTTATTACATGTTTTACATTGCTTTTGGTCTTAACAATGACTAAAAAATTAGTTTAAAAAGCAATGAAACCCATGCATCAGGAAAGTTTTTCTCTAGCTTCTCTCTAATTCGAGAATTTTTTTATTATTCTTTTCAGTAATATTGTTTCTTTGATTTTAGAATGATAGTCACCTCAAATATTTTCCTTATGCCTTTGTTCCTCAACAACCCCCCCCCCCCCCCCCCCCTCTTTCTCCTTCCCTTTTCCCTCTTCAAAATTTTTTCTTTCTTTTTCAATTTTGGTATGGCATTTTTAAGGATTTTTTCGTCGTTCAATGAGGGGTCTTTTATTCTATCATTCGATGAGTATTTTATTTATAGTTTAGGGTTTTGTGTTTAAAAATTAAGGTTATTATTTAAAATTTAAGATATATGGTTTTGAGTTTAAATTTAGTTTTTAAGGTATATGGTTAGAATTTTAAATTTTCATTTTATAGTGTAAATATATAAGTTTGTGTAAGATAAATTTTTACAGAGCATGTATATCAAAATTGTACCCATTAAGGATTTATATTCATACACAAGCTGTGGAAACAAAAAGTTTCAACAAATGCCTTAATGTTAGGATGTATGGTTTAGAGGTTTGGGTTTAGTGGTTTAGAATTGATGAGTTGTGGTTAGAATTTAGGGTTTAGAGTTAGAGTGATGTGGTTAGAGATTTAGATTTTAACCTATAAACTTTAAAATCTAACCACAACCCATAAATTTTAAACCACTAAACCTAAACCATAACTAAACCCTATAATCTAACTCTAAACCCTAAAAGTAAATTGATTCTGGAAACTTTTTTACTTTCACTGCATGCGTATGGAATGATTACCAACATATTAAAGTAAAATGGTTAACACGAACATGGTCAATATCCTAAAGCTAAAGTTTACGCATGCCTTTTAGTTTTAAAATTTAAAGTTTAGGAGTTTAAGTTTTATGGTTAGAGTTTAAGGTATAATGGTTACCAACATATTAAAGTAAATGGTTAACACGAACATGGTCAATATTCTAAAGTTAAAGTTTACGCATGCCTTTTAGTTTTAAAATTTAAAGTTTAGGGGTTTAAGTTTTATGGTTAGAGTTTAGGGTGTAAGGTTTAAAATTTAAAATTTAATTTTTAAGGGTTAGAGTTGAGAATTAAAGATTTAAATTTTATAGTACAAATATATAAATTTGTGTGAAATAATTTACACAAACAATGTATCAAAAATTTACCCTTAAGATTATTTTTATTAATCCCAAGATTTTTCAACATTCATCCAATTAATATGAGATTCCCCTGACTTCATAAGCTTTGCCTTTTTATGAGAAATGTGTTTTAACATTCTATATTAGAATTATACTTCATATAATATTCGTCAAATTTGAATTTTGTATTCGGTAAAGTAAAAGTTGATAGACTCTCCTGCATGCTTTCCATTATTTGTTTCATTTTTTCTATTTTTTAGGAATTAATTATTTTTTTTCCTTTCAATGAAGTTTGAAATTTATTTGTTTCAATCAAAAAGTGATATAAATAGGGAAAATTTTAGAATGGGCGATGCACACTGCTGAACACCATTAACGCAATATATCGTTGACCATTAAATTTGATTTGACACCAGAAATAAACTGATCGAAATTTAGTTGAACCGAATAGACACGAACCGAATATATTTGGATCGATTTCACTCAAACTGAAAACAACCTGAACCGATTTTCACTCAAAATAAAGAAAATATATTAAAATAAATAAAGAAATATGAGAAGTGAACTGATGTACAACTCACCAAAAAGTCAAATATACGTGATATATAAATCCATATATGGGGTGTAATAACCTAACTCGACCTGAAAACCCGACTGAAACCGATCAATCTCTCATTAACCCGAAATTGACCCGACCCAAAAATAATAGACCCAATATAAACTGAACCGAAAGTCAACCGACCCGAAACTCAACCGAACTGGCCTGATACCCGACATGAAGTCACCATAGACCCGAACTTAAACTGGCCCAAACCGAATTTAAACCGAATGTAATCAGACCTGAAATGAGAACCTAAATCGAATAACCCGTTTGCCACCTCTACTGAGTCACAATCTCGACAATGATCCTACCCAATTAAATAAACCTACGTCATCTTTATTTTCCCTATAATATTTTATTATAAATTTAAATTTACAAATCATCAAATTCTTCCTCATACCAAAAAAAACTTAACACATAAATTAAAAGAGACAAAAATAAAATTATTATTAATAAAATCACTTCATTCTAATCTCAACCCAATCTTCGATAAAATAATTACATTCATCCCCATCAACCTACCATTAGCAATTAGCATCGCCGGCTTTACAAGAACACTCACCATTAAAAGGCTGCCTCCAGCACCGAGACACAATTTGATTCAACGATCTTCGTACCATAACTTACATATTTTCACCCCAAATGACTCAGCAATCAAATTGTTAATAAAAACAATTCCGGTAACTCTATTGACCCTAAGTATCTGCTCCGGTTTTTTAAACTTGCAACCGATGACGCAGATATAAAAACACAAAATAATTTCATTGAAGATTAGGTCGAGATTGAAATACAATAATTTCATTAATAATATTTTTATTTTTGTTTCGTTTGATTCGTGTGTTAAATTTTTTTGGTATGGGAAAGAAGATGATAATTTGTAAATTTTAATTTATAAGAAAATATTATACGAAAAATAAAGATAACGCGGGTTCATTTATTTGGGTATGATCATGAATGAGATTGTGAGAATACTCCATGGAATAGTCCATGAAATATTTTGCTAATAGTGTTTAGCGGTGTATGTCACTCGTTCTAGACTCATCCTTTAAGTAGATATTTGTAACCACTAAAGAAGACAACATAAAAGTTACTAAAGATTTGTTTTTTAATAGAAAGTTACTGAAGATCTGTTGATGATGCTATTATGAATTTCTTTAACTTTCTGAATTTTGTTTAAATTTATTGTTCCATTCAATTTAATCTCTTTTGTTTTTCTTTTTCATACTTTTTTGTACGAACCATAGACGCACACCTCTTCATCATAATTTGGGCTATTTTCTCCCTTTAACTTCAACAACTTGCAAGTGAAGTTGATATAATTCATTTAGAGGAGAAAATAGCCCAAAGTATAATGAAGAGGCGGTGGTGGTAGAGTGGTACTAGTAGTAGAAGAATTACTTAATTATCTAAAAATGATTTTTTAATTTCTTTTAGGTTAAAAATAGTTTAATTATTTTATTCAGATTTTAATTTTTTTATGAAAGGAAAGAAGAAAAGAAAAAATGTGTAACTTGAAAAAAAAATAAAACAAAAATTTTTTTACCAAAAAAATAAAAGGGTTTCTTACTAAGTAATTACACAGTTTCTAATCGTTTAATTGTTTAATGCCCATCATGCATAGAGATGTCAGTGGGGAGAGTTCCACATGAATTCGCTCTACTTTGCATCAAATTGGGTAAGGATGAGTACACGTTTCGCGGGTTGTGGAGTGAGAATGAGAACAAATATTTAATTAGTCATTGGTGGTGAGGCAAACGTGAGTATGACCTTATATCTACTCCATCACCACTCCCGCCCACCCACCCACCCACCCAAAATATATAATAAGTATGTTTATATGCGCTCTCCAAGCATAGTTGCGGCTTCGAAATTCTTGAAGTTCAGTTTGATTGTGCGCAGGCGACTAAGCTGGTACAAGATCCACAAGCTCACTTCAGCTCCATCCCATTAGTTCGCTCAATTGAAAAGATTCAAAAAATGAGGATTGGTGATGAATCTCTGCTAGATCCCTATAATCACTAATTTTGTTCGAATTAACAACCCATTTTCTTATTTTTTTGTATTTCTATTATTTATTATTATTATTATTATATTATAAATATTACAACTAAACCAAAAAATATTATAACTAATATTATCAATAAATAAACAGTTCAATTTAATTAAATTTATCAGTACATTTATACTTATAATTTAAAAATCAATATACATATATTATTAATCGGCCTGATAGGCCCAAAACTAAATAAACCCTAGACCTAATCTGATAATCCTTTGAATCTTTACGTAGTTAAGCGCCAGCCATCCGATCTAGGATGATCGAACGATCCATATCTGAGAAAAAGAAGGTCCTCTAGCTTTCCACTTGCACGTGTGGGACACACACTAGACTCTCCAGCTGCCTAAGTGAGCCGCACGCGTCTCCAGCTTATCTATGGACCCATGTCCAATGAGAGCCTACCAAACAACCTAAACTATGCGAACATTGTAGATTACCGGGTCACAGAATGCCAAATTTTCCATCTTTGCTACAATCATCTAATCGCTGATATGGTCATTGTAACCCCCTCGTCCCGGTCCGGACGCTTGACCGATCCGAGCGGGTCACACCGGGGATAACCGAGATAAAACCCGATAAGGCTCCACTTCGGTTACCGACTCTAGGAAAAACTTTTTCATTTAATATCTTATCTAGATGCATTAATTAAACCTAAGCGTGAAACGACAGCGGAAACAAGGCTCACGAGAAGCCCAACAACAAATAGGGCCTAAGCCCAAACCTTGAGACCCTTTAGAGATGTTAAAAAGCCCATTTACAGGCATGTGTTTCGAAACAGTCAATGCCCGTTTCGAAACACGGGCTCCAGTTTTAAAAGCCAGACACCCGTACCGAAACGCCTCCACCTCGTTTCGGAACAGGGTCCCATTTTGCCTAGCCGTTCCGATACCCGTTTCGGAACAGGCAATTCCAGTAGCCAAAGTGTTTCGAAACTTGTTTCGAAACAGGGGCTCACAATAGCTAAAACGTACCGAAACGAGTTTCGATACGGGGGCCCTGGAACCACACCCGTTTCGAAACGGCACAACTCGTTTCGAAACACCTGCAGTCTGTGAATTCCCAAAATCAGTTTTAAGCACCTCTAAATGATCCCAAACGTCCGTAACGACCCCAAGAAGCAAACACAACATACGAACACATTCTAGAGGCATGCACCCTATTGCAAACATACTCAAGATACATAAAGATACAAGATAGGGGCATCCATTTAAAGGATCATACATGGCATTAAAGGTTCATGCTTCACGAGACAATCACTTAGGCATTTGTAGAACTAGTGTTTTGATATAACAATTGAAAAATGTTTGGACTAATTTGAAAAGAATTTAAAACTTGGTTTTAAGTCCAAACAACTTGAAAATTGTGTTTGAGATATTTTAAAAGTTTTTGGCAATGTTTTTACTAATTTTAAATAGCCAAACTTGACTTTTCAAGCTACCCGTATCGATACGGTTGTACCCGTACCGATACCTTTTTGCCCTAGTTTGGTCACTGCCAAAACCCGTATCGAAACAGGCTTGGCCGTTTCGATACGGATCGGGATCGTTTCGATACGCCTGGTAAGCGTACCGATCCCCTTTCTAACAACCCCAACGGCTATTTCCCAACGTCATTTAAAAGTGAACCCGTACCGATACGCCCTCAAGCGTATCGATACGCCCAGGCTGGCAAGAGCCCAACGGCTAGTTTCTGATGAAGGCCGTACCAATACGGATCCAAGCGTATCGATACAGAAGACTGCAGAACAGCATTAATGAAGGGAAATAAAGTCCTCAAAGGCTCCAATTCATCCCCAACGGCTAGTAACGGCTACAAACTCAATTATGAATATAAAAGGGACCTCCAAGCATCAAGTAAAGGCTAATGCTCATATTGTCAAACATCAAATGATCAAGAATTGTCTTAGAGCTTAAATTGTCATTTATTGTATAAACAAACACTAGTGAGCCAAAATTGTCAAATTTGCTCAAGTGTTTTAGGTTTTGGGTGAGTGCTTAATTGTGCAAACAAACACCTATTGGAGGGTTTTAAGTTTGCTTCTTGTTTCTCTTTGTAAGAGAGGATTTCAATCAAGGCTTTGGGTAGAAAGCATGATTGTGTATAAGGGTTACCTTCTAAGCCTAGAAAAGGGGACGAATCAATAGTGGATTGATTGGAAATCCTTAGTGGGGAGCTAAGGTAGTGGATGTAGACCTTGGTTAGAAGGTTGAACCACTATATTTCATTGTGTCAATTTTCATTTTAGCTTCCACAACCCTTCCACCCAAAAATCCACCTCTCCACCACTTGGTGAGCCTTATCGGTTGAACGAATCGAGCCTCACACAACTCAACAACATTCAAGATAGACAATTCAAACATGGTTACAAGCATTCAAGGCAACCAAAAGCCAACCAACAACATGACATTTAAAGGAGTCTAACATTCTCCTAAACAACCAACACCAACATACTTCAAAGGCTCAAACAACATATACATGTCCCATTGCTTGACCATTACATCATATAATATAAAATCCATACTTGAAAGATTCAAAAGCCCAACTAGCACACTTGGAGGCCCATTCTTACACTAGCAACCCTCGAACTAAGGATCTACATTGTCGAACAAAAGAGAGCGTAAGCGTAAAGCTTAGTGAGGGTAAGCTTATTTAAAACAAACCTCGACAATGCAGGGTCCAAGCACGAGCACAACCAAGGTAAATGCATGATTTTACCTTCGATCCATATGAGCCAAAATATCAATGATGCATGAACATAAATTCAATAGTCTGCCATGCTCAACAAGCTCAAATCCACATCATATGTAAACACATATAATAATCCATATAGGAAATCACATCTCATATCATATTGATACACATATCAACTCATATTGGCACCTAGCTATGACTCGAATACACGGATAACACGTTGGAACTCACATCCAACAACAACCATTACCTTACGGTGGGATTACACTCATCACCGTTCACGCGGAGTGGATTCCACTCATCCTCACGCCCCGTTGATGGGATTACACTCATCACCAACTATCATATAAATAATAATGTTTTCCGGGCGAATCCGTACTCCATCTTGATGACTACCATCATCAAGACCACGCGCGCATTTGACTCACGTGTGCACACTAACATCCTAATGATCGATCATTTGTACCCAAGCATACTAGTGCCAATTTTAAACACAATCCACAACCACATTTCATATTACTTCCGTGCTTAGCATGTACTCGCCATGATTAACATCATGCACAATCCACATGCATATGACAATGCATCAATCCAAGCCTCAATATACATGTCTAACACATTTATACATAACCATCATAAACACAAATCATCATGAGGCATAAACAATAATTAGAGTTCAACCAATGTCTCTAACTAAAGCTTGAGATTAGGCTACCACTCTAATCCCAACTCTAGGTGGGTCTACCAAGCCCAACCTAGTCCACATGCTTGAACCAAATACACAAAACCATTTTAAAAACATTAGCCACTCACCTTCACTTCCGAGCTCAACAACCAAGCAACCAAGACCTTCAAGCTTCCGGATTCACTCCCGATGTCTCACCAACACAAACTATTGCCTCTAATCATCCCAACACAATCAAAATAATCTCAAATCAGTCCATACATCAATGTAGCAAACCCGGAACACTATTCAAGCATCAAACACATGATTTTCAAGCTATGAACAACCCCAAAATAATCAAACTCGAGCAGCCCTTATACCCAATCCAAACTTATGATTTCAACACATTTAACACACTCAAACGCTTCCAAAACAATCCTCAACCAACATACAACCAAAGACCCTCCATTTCCAGCATAAAACACACCCAAAACCCATTCCAAAACCCTTCAAAAACCCCATGAAAACCCAAATACGAAAATCATGTTAAAACACTTTGAAATTCATATATGTTGGACCTCAAGGTTCATAAACAACATATCTAACATTATTAAATCAATAGCTTTGATAAAAACTCATAAAGTCACCACCTTTAACATTTTTCCATGAAAAACTAAATTCCTAAAACACGGATGAAATTAAAATCTAATGGTACTTTCAAAGAGAGGAAGATGAGAGCAAGATGGGAATGTGATTACCTTTCAAAACCGATCCAAAATGAAGATGCTAGGTAATGGAATAGTAACTTGGTAGAGAAAGCTCTTTGTGTCGTTGAATGAAAATGAGAGAATTGAGAAGGAAGAAGACAAGGGTTTATTTTAATGAAAAGGGAATTTAAATTGAAAGTTGGTTTATTTACAGGATTGCCATTAATGAGATGACAATCTCATTAACATTTAAAATCCATGGAAATTGATTTCCAAATCAATTTGAGTCCAACATATAATATTAGTTTTGAAAACCCGAGACCCAAAATAATATTTTATTATTTAAATTGTAAACCGAGACTCATAATATTATTTAAATATTAATTTCACCCGACCCCTATACCCGGGTGATACAGTTATTTTTTCCGAAATCTGTTGTTTTATTACGTCCCCTCAATTTGTTGGTTATTTGTATAACACGTACTCGTGCATTTTTTAAACACAAGTCTTAGTATGAAACTTCACTCCAACTATTTACCATTCCTTAAATTTAATTGTTTACAATATTTAAATTAACTATTTAAAATTTTTAAATTTAATTATTTACATTTTCATGGGACGGAGGAATGTATTAAATTTAAATATAATTACTATTTTCTTTATTTTTTAATTATAAAGCATTATTTTTAAACTATTAGTGGATTTAAATACAATTACTAAATTTAGTTAAAAGGGAAAATTCTTTACAAATTTATTTTTTTAAATTAAACTATTTTTTATTGAAACTCCTCGTGCATGCACGAAGAGTTTCATAGTTTTAAATTGTGCCTTTATGACCAGTTACACATCGTTACGTACATGAAACTCGTCGTGCATGCAAGGCGAGTTTAGATTAAGTCAATCATCTGATTAACTTTTAAACAAAGATTTAAAAGGATTAGATCTCCTCGTGCATGCACGAAAAGTTCCAATAAAAAATATTTTATTCAAACTCGTCGTGCATGCATGGCGAGTTCACTATTGTATTCACCTATTTTGTCTGGGGTGTTAACCCGTCTTTGTTTTTTTAATAATGGGCTTTATATCTACCTTATTATATATTATTATTAATTATTAACTTTGTTACCATTACCATTGTTATTATACTATGATATTATATTATTATCTGTTTATTACTTATTATTATTTATGTTATTATTATTATATACTATTTTTAGTATTATCTCCTACTATTATTATTATCTATTATCATCTTATTATTACTATTATTATTTATTATTACCATCTTATTATCCATTATCGTTATCATAATTATCCATATTACTATCTATATTATTATTATTAGCATTATATTTATTAGCATTATTATTATTTTCATTAACATATCGAAGCAAATGTGAAAATCTGAAGAAAAAAATTAATATATATACACAAGCCCAATATATTAATAAAAATAAATAAAGCCCAACAGTTAATTTAAAGTCCATTTACAATTAAAAACCCAAAAATATTACATGGCCCGATTTGGGCCTAGCCCAAATATGAAACCCTAAGTCTTAAAAAAACATAACTGCTCTATCTCTTTGTGCAGCCGCTGCATCCCTCTGAACCGTTGGATCGGGAGTGCATCCAACGGTTGAGATCAACGCGGAGAAGCTTCCAGAGCTCCCACGCGCCTGCGCGTCCGTCTCTTCAGCTCCCACGCGCCCGCGCGTCCGTCTCTTCAGCTCCCACGTGCCGCGCGTTCATCTCATCAGCTCCGCTCCCACGTGCCGGGCTTCGGTTGCAGCACTCTTCCTCTGGTCCCCTCTCCTCGTCGTTCACCACACCATCACATGCAAACAAAGACGCGGAAAAAAATGTCAGAATTTCCTAACCGAAAGCAGAGGCAAAACCAAACAACCAGAGACGAATATCGACAAGAGTAGGCAGAACCAATAGGGTCATTTTCCTTCAATTTTATGTTTTCCGAAATTTGTAAATTGTCATGACCGCCCGGAGAAGCTCGAGCAAATTAGGGATTCGATCATTGAGGATTGGGAATTCTGAAGGCTCTCGTAAGCAATTCGAAGAGAAGCTGGACGACGTCGTGTGGGATTCGGGAAGCGGGCCGAGTATTAAAGTCAAAATGGGCTGCGCGTTTGAAGAGAAGGAGCGGGCTGGAGATGGTTTGGCCCAGTTATCAGGGTATCCAGATCAGAATGAGGCCTAGTCATCTAGATAGTGCAATTCTGTTATGAGTTAGTTGTTAAGAGACAGCTGTAAATAAACAATTTGTCCTTAGGCCAATAGCTATATTATGGATGTACTCAGACAGAGAAAATTTTATCGTTTGAATGAAATTACAACTTTTCTCTTCTAAAACCTAATCTCTATTCTCTCTGAAATCTCAAAAACTTCTCTTTTCTAGCCTTCACTATTACATTTGGTAATCAGAGCCAGGTCCCTGATCCATCAGTCACGCTGGGAAAACAAAAGAAAGCACAAGCCATGGGGGAAAATGTGGACTTAACCGCCCTGCAGCGCCAAATGGAGGAGATGAAAGCGGACAAGGATAGCTTGAAGGACATGATGGACAAGATCGACTCCCGTATGGATGAAGTCTAAGAGGATCTGAGAAAGATCGTTGATGCTGTGACAAAAGGAGCAGGAAGCTTAGAACCAGTAACACCTGAAAAGGACAAACAAGCATCAATGGAACAACAGATGAAACAGGAAGGTAAGAAACCTATTCAAGTGGCTTTTATTGATGATAAAGAAAGATATTCCATTAAACTAGATGACCCGGGAGTCCTAGGCGCAAAACCACAGGGTAACATGTCTTATGAAGGGAAATGGAATGAAAAAGAGAATACTTCGAACCCTCAGGGAAACCAAAAAATGGAAAGAGAGGGACAGGAAAACTGGTGGAACTCTTTAAATCTGAGACCTAAGATAGAGCTAAGCATGTTCGAAGGGGAGAACCCGAGAGGTTGGATAAGAAGATGTGAGAAGTACTTTGCCATTTTCAATATACCTGAGAACCACAAGATGGAGATAGCTGCAATGCATTTGAGTGGAAGAGCAGAAACCTGGTTCGATGGCTATATGATGCAGAAATACAGGATAAATTGGCACGAGTTCATAGCTGACCTATGCCACAGATTATGTAATAAAACCAGTAGTGATGTAGTGGAGGAGTTTAACAAACTGACTCAGAGGACAACTGTTGAGGAATATCAGGACAAGTTTGAGGAGTTAAAGCCATATATGCTACAATTGAACTCATCCCTCAGCGAAAATTATTTTGTATCCAGCTTTGTTAGTGGCTTAAAGGAGGAGTTGAGGCACAGAATCAAGGTCCATCCCCCAAAGGACCTCTCTGAAGCTTTCAGACAGGCCAGGTTAATTGAGCTATCACTGGATTTTGAGCACAGAAGATAGAAATACTCTACGAAAAGTTTCACTCCAACTAATGCAGCAGGGAACAGCAAACCAATAGGAACAACCCTGAATGCAAGAACTACTCCTCAGATGCAGGGAAACAGGCAGACATTGTTAGAATACAGGAGGACAAATAACTTATGCTACAGATGTGGTGAAAAGTACTCCCCTGGACATCAGTGTAAGGTGAAACAGCTGAATGTGATGGAAGAAGAAGACACAGAAGAATTGGAAGCAAAAGAAGAGGAAGAGGAACAAGAGGAAGTAGGGGAGGAGAAAACCAAGGATGCAGATTTGGAAATCTCTATGAATGCCTTAACTGGCAGCATTGGGCATAACACTCTCAGAATTCCTGGTACTATTAAGGGGAAGATGCTCAGTGTCTTGGTGGACAGTGGGAGCACCCACAGCTTCATCACTCCGACATGGGCCAGAGGAGGAGTGGAACTTGTACAGACACCACCATTAGCTATTACTGTTGCAAATGGTGAGAAGCTATACAACACAGGCAGATGCAACAAACTGAGTTGGAGAATGCAAGGCCAGGATTTTGAGCATGATTTCAGGATCTTGAGACTAGGAGGGAGTGATATGGTCTTGGGAGTGGACTGGATGAGCAAGTACAGTCCCATTCTAATGGACTTCAAGAAGATGACCCTGAGTTTTGAGAAACAAGGAAAGACAGTTGAGTTACAAGGTGGGAGGAAATCAGAGAAGATCAAGGAGATTTCCAGTGATAAAATGTTGAAATTGACAGAAAAGGACCCTGACTGCTTTGGGGAGATGTACCTATTAAATATGGAGGGAGAGGAGACAGAAGTTCCTGATAACCTCAAGAGCCTTTTAAGAGAGTTTTCTGATGTTTTTGAAGAGCCTAAGGGACTTCCCCCCACTAGAACACATGACCATGCCATCATACTAAAACCAGGAACATCACCTATCAACCTGAGACCTTACAGGTATCCCTACCATCAGAAAACAGAAATTGAGAAACAAATAGCTGAGATGCTAGCCAGTTCTGTAATCCAGACCAGCAAGAGCCCCTTTGCTGCACCTTGTTTGATGGTCAAGAAGAAAGATGAGAGTTGGAGGTTTTGTGTGGACTACAGACAACTCAATTCAGCAACTGAGAAGAACAGATTTCCTATCCCTGTGGTGGAAGACCTGCTGGATGAGTTAAAAGATGCTGGGTATTTTTCTAAGGTTGATCTTAGGTCAGGGTATTGGCAGATTAGGGTCAAGGAGGAGGACATTCCTAAGATAGCTTTTAGGACCCACCAAGGGCACT
Source organism: Hibiscus tridactylites (assembly GCA_958450335.1). Taxonomy (NCBI): domain Eukaryota; kingdom Viridiplantae; phylum Streptophyta; class Magnoliopsida; order Malvales; family Malvaceae; genus Hibiscus; species Hibiscus tridactylites. The sequence continues at coordinate 10,796,054 of OY288292.1, read as the reverse complement.
ATGAGTTCAGGGTTATGCCTTTTGGGCTAACTAATGCCCCTGCTACATTTCAAGCATTGATGAATGAACTGTTTGAGCCCTATTTGAGGAAGTTTGTGTTGGTATTTTTTGATGATATCTTAATCTACAGCAAAGGGATGAGGGAGCATGAAGGGCATGTCAGAGTTGTTTTGAAGGTGTTGAGGGAGAATAAGTTGTTTGCAAAGAGAAAGAAATGCTTCTTTGGGCAGAGGTATGTGGAGTATCTGGGACACATCATCACTGATCAGGGGGTGGCCACTGACCCCTCTAAAATTGAAGCCATGAGAAGGTGGGCCTTACCTACAAATCTCAAGTCTTTAAGGGGATTTCTAGGCTTGACAGGCTACTACAGGAAGTTCATCCGAGACTATGGAGCAATCAGTAAGCCCCTCACCAACATGCTTAAGAAGGAAGGGTTTAGTTGGTCAGAGGAGTCCAGGAAAGCTTTTGAGACCCTAAAGGAGGCCATGTGTAGAGCCCCAGTGCTAGCACTACCCAATTTCAACAAAGCTTTCTGTTTGGAAACAGTTGCCAGTGCTAAGGGAATTGGAGCAGTACTATCCCAGGATGGAAGGCCCATTGCATACTTGAGTAAGGCTCTAGGTCCTAAAGATGCTGATCTATCCATATACGAAAAGGAGTATCTGGCCATTCTTCTAGCAGTTACTAAGTGGAGACACTACCTAGAGGGGAATTCCTTCATCATAAAGACAGATCATGAGGCTCTGAAACACCTACTTGAGCAAAAATTGACCACTACCATACAGAAGAAAGGGCTCACTAAATTACTGGGGCTAGACTACACCATCCAGTACAGAAAGGGGAGGACAAATGTGGTTGCAGATGCCTTGTCGAGGCAAGAGGAGGGTGATTCTGAACTAAATGGTCTTACAGTTACTACCCTAGTACCAGAATGGGTCAGGGAGATAGAAGGAAGCTATGAGCAAGATCAATTGGCCCAAGAAGCTATATCAGCTCTTACTGTGTGTCAGAACTACAAACCAGGGTGGACATATTCGAGAGGAGAATTGAGGTTCGAGAATAAAGTCTATGTTGGGGAAGCAGGAGGATTGAGGGTACAACTGCTTAAAGAGTTGCATGACTCCCCACAGGGAGGGCATTCAGGGATCCAGGCCACTCTTTTGAGATTGAAAGGTACCTTCTACTGGCCTGGAATGAAGAACACTGTTAAAGACTATGTGCAACAGTGTGAGGTGTGCCAGAGGATAAAGGGAGAACATGTGGCTAATCCAAGATTGCTCCAACCTATTGCAGTACCTACTCAGGCCTGGGAAGTGATCACAATGGACTTTATTGAGGGTCTTCCTACTTCTTTGAAGTTCAACTGCACACTGGTCATTATAGACAAGTTCACCAAGTATGCCCATTTCCTTGGACTCTCTCATCCTTACACTGCCATGGATGTTGCTCGAGCATACTTGGACCAGGTTTATAAACTGCACGGACCACCTAAGATAGCTATTTCAGACAGGGACAAGGTGTTCACAAGTCTTTTCTGGAAGGAGCTTATGAAACAGGTAGGGACCTTGACCCACTTCAGCACTGCATACCACCCTGAGACGGATGGGCAGAGTGAGAGGTTGAATCAATGCCTCGAACAGTGCCTCCGAGGCATGTGTTTTCTAAAGCCTAAAGCTTGGGCCAAATACCTACCCCAAGCCGAATGGTGGTACAATACTAGTTACCACACAACTATAGGAGTTACTCCTTTCGAAGCACTCTATGGGTACAAGCCACCTAACCTAGCATGGAACACTGATACTACTGTTAACAGTGTCCAAGAAGAGAGGGCTAATCGAGAGCATATGGATAAAGTACTAAAGGAGCAATTAGAGAAAGCACAACAACGAATGAAACATTATGCAGATAAGCATCGATCAGACAGACAATTTAATGTCGGGGATGAAGTTTATTTAAAGTTGCAGCCTTACCGACAGACGACCCTGGCGTTGAGGAAGAATCTGAAGTTATCCGTGAAGTTTTACGGGCCCTACAAGGTGATACATAAGGTCGGGTCAGTAGCGTACAAACTGCAGTTACCGGAGGGGTCCAAACTGCACCCCGTGTTTCACATTAGCTTGTTGAAAAAGAAGATCGGACACAGAGACGTTACCTCGCTGAAACCACCTGAGACCACAGACGATGGCCAAGTCAAGGTCTACCCCACCCTAGTGCTGGACAAGAGAATGGTGAAGAGGGACAACCGGGCGGTGACACAACTTCTGATCAAATGGTCCAACTTAGGGGGAGAGAACGCCACATGGGAGGATTTCAGTGTGCTCCAATCCCAATTTCCAGACTTTGATCCTTGGGGACAAGGATCTGCTGAAGGGGAGGGAAATGTCATGACCGCCCGGAGAAGCTCGAGCAAATTAGGGATTCGATCATTGAGGATTGGGAATTCTGAAGGCTCTCGTAAGCAATTCGAAGAGAAGCTGGATGACGTCGTGTAGGATTTGGGAAGCGGGCCGAGTATTAAAGTCAAAATGGGCTGCGCGTTTGAAGAGAAGGAGCGGGCTGGAGATGGTTTGGCCCAGTTATCAGGGTATCCAGATCAGAATGAGGCCTAGTCATCTAGATAGTGCAATTCTGTTATGAGTTAGTTGTTAAGAGACAGCTGTAAATAAACAATTTGTCCTTAGGCCAACAACTATATTATAGATGTACTCAGACAGAGAAAATTTTATCGTTTGAATGAAATTACAACTTTTCTCTTCTAAAACCTAATCTCTATTCTCTCTGAAATCTCAAAAACTTCTCTTTTCTAGCCTTCACTATTACATAAATATCCAAGCTATATAAAGCCGAAACCACAATGTAATCGAAAGAAAAAAAATTTGCAATCAAAAGAATTTCAAAGAGCAATACAAAGAGAAAGTTACAGAGGTATAATTGTCTTCATCTTCTTTTTTTATTTCGACTTCGAAGCAAAAAAACAAAAAAAAATCTAAGGTTCTGTCTTTTTTACCTTTGCCGCTTCGGCTTCTTCATCCCCTTGATTGCCGGCGACAAGCCCTTCAACCTCCTTGAGGCCGTCTGTGGTGAGTCGGAAAAGCTAGCTTCGAAAAGGGATTTTAGGGTTTTAGTTTTTTTAAAAGGGAAAATTTGTTTGTGTGCCGTTTTCACAAAATAGGGGCTTTTAGGTTTTCGGAGAGTAAAAAAAGGATTTCGAAAGTTTTCTAGGTCTCCGGCGCTGGCAACGGCGACCGGAGTGAGTGACGGCGCCAAGTTTTTAGAGGAAAATGGGTGAGTCTCTTTCTGGTTTAGGGTTTATGAAAAGGAAAAAGGATTAAAATGTGTTTAATGTAGTTTATATAACGTTTTTTATTTTAAAATTAGTTTAAACATGTTTTAAGTCCCTCCGCGTCAACGTAATTACGCGAGGGAGGACTTCCGCTTTTTAAAACCCTTCCCGCAGTCCCTGCATTTTTTCAACTCTTTTCAATCTCGCCCTATCCTTTTTAATTAAATTTCGAATGGAAAAATCATCGTTTAGTCCCTGCAGGTTTTCACCTCTTTTCAATTTAGTCCCAATTTCGCATTAAATTAGTTTTTTAAAGTGGATTTATTACAGTTTTGATCCCTGCCAGTTTGCTCTTTTTTATTTAGCATTTTATTACGTTATTTTCTGTTATTTATGCATGTTACCTTTTTGTATCGAATATATGTTTTTTTTTCGTATTGCTTATACTTGTTTAATATATATAATTTATGGCACATGTATGTTATTTTATATATGATCACATGCTCTTTATAATTAACCTTGTTTAGCTTTTTATAGTATGTAGTTTTATGCATGTAATGTAGTGTTTTGTTATATGTGTTGTATGCTCGTTTTTATGTCATTCAATATGTTTTCGTGGCATGCATTTAAAATGGCCATCATGTGACTTTTGATATTTTTAAGTATAATAATTAATTTTAATCATAACAAGGAGATACCTATTAATTCGCGTATTCGGGTCGAATATCCTAGCTTATTGGATATTCCTCGAATATTCGGATTAATTCGAATCATCTAAAGGTAAATCCGTAATTAAAATGAATAAGACCATAACCCCATATTTAACTGCTTGCATCATGCATAAAGGTGACGTACAAGATCCGAACCCTAAACTAACACGACAACCAGTCTTATATGATGTTGATTTAGTCTATGGTCCGTTGTACCGTCATCTTTTCTAGTTAAATGTCTAATTAATTCCAAAGCCATGATTCGATATAGCCCGTTCTATTTAAGTCACATTTTCATTTAAGAACGTTTTCATTAAATTCACTTTGGATCTTAAATAATTTCTATCGCTTAAAGGCAACAAGTTATTTGGTACCGATTTCCGGGCGTGATGGGGGTACTAACTCTTCCCCACACGTAACCAACTCCCGAACCCGTTTTAAAACGAATCTCTGGTTTTGTGGTGTCCGGCCTACCTTAGTGGCGGTGGCGACTCCAAGATTTTTACCATTTTCCAAAATCCAAATTTCCCCCTTTTAATAAACCAATTTAAAAAAAACGAAACCATGAAAAGTGTTTTGGTTTTTAGGAAAAGAACCTTATCACAACTATAAGGGTGTTATCTTGGGAATTATAAAACTTCGAGTGCTATTTGGGGAAATATAGGCCTTAATGGTACTATTTTAGGGATAAGGCCTAGTTCCAAAGTGTAGGTGTTATGAGTGGTCAGTGGCATTATGAGTGATCAGTGACAACTATACGCATAGGCGAGGGTGGATAAAGGCCCACCCTGAAAAAAGTCTATTAAATATCCATTTTATTTTTTTGTGTCTACCATAAAATTTATTTATGTCCATCTGGAATTTATTTGTGCTCACCTTAGAATTAAGCTAGTATGATTAATGTGGTTGGTGCTTCATGCAAGAGAAACAAAATTCTTCAATCTACTCAAATGACTAAGGTAAGAGGAAAATTACGAAATGGTGAAATCTTCCATAGTCGTATAGATAAGGGCACCAAAAGGGGTAGGATATTTATATTCATGGACTAAATCAAGAAGTTATTATAAAGAGAATTGAAGATACTCATTGGGTGTTCACATTATAAAACTGTTGTTCGCTTGATTACTATGTTTTCTTTTGTGATGAATGTGCTTGAAATTATTGAGGAAGGTGGAACATACTTAGAGCAAAGAGCCGAAGCTTGTATGTTGTTGAAATCTTTACAGTCTTTTGAGTTTTGTGTTTAATTTGCACTTGGTGAAAAATATAATGAAGGTTATTAATGATTTTTCTCAAGCACTGCAATAGAATGATTAGGATATTGTGAATATTATGCATTTAGTTAGTGTGTCAAAGCATCGATTACAAATGATGAGAGATGTGAGATGACAATCTTTAATTAAAGAAGTTTCTTTGGTTTATAAAAAGAATAACATTGAGGTTCCAAATATGAAAGATGTATTTGTTGTTTCAGGGAAGTCTAGGAGAAAAGTTCACGAAGTGACTAGTTTTGTCATAATTTCTGTGTTAATTATGCTTAGGTAGTGGCTTTGTGATGAAGAATTGTGGCTCATTACGTGATTTACTGTACAGGACCTCGCTGCTGCGAAATATTACGAAAAAGACCATGTAACCCCCTCGTCCCGGTCTGGCCGGATGACCGGTCCGAGTGAGCTGCACGGGGAAAACCGAGTGAAAACTCCCTAAGGAACTCTCCCTCGGTTAGCAACCCTATTTTTTTTCATTTTAATCTTGTCTAGATGAAAATTACATCCTAAGTGATCATACAGCGGAACGATATTTACAACGCAGCCAAACGAACCCAAACTAACATTTAAAAGCCCATTTTTAAAGTTAAACTGCAGGCGATATCGATACCCTTAGGGGGGGTATCGATACCCCTTGACTAGGTCAACAGGGTTTGGTCAACCTGAGGAGACAGTATCGATACCTCCCTCAAGGGTATCGACACCCTCTCCAAAAGTTGACTTTCCACGGTCAAAGCTAAGACAACGGTATCGATACCCTCGAGGCCGGTATCGATACCAAAATCGACAGTGGCTCCAGTGGCCAAAAAGGTATCGATACTCTCCCTCGAGTATCGATACACGAGGCCTGAAACCAAAGGGCAGTATCGATACCAGGCCAACGGTATCGATACCCCAGCTACGAAAAGGCAGGTTTGAGCTGATTTAAGGCACAATAAGGCCCTTAAATCCCTCTCAAACCTCAACCAACACACTAACATCAATCCTAAGGCAAAATCAAACATATAAGCATGCTCAAACATGAAATCGATGGCACAATCCATCACAAGATGATACACAAGTCATGCAATCAACTTAGCATCCAAACATGAGCAAGGCACACATACTTGGCATTCCAACAAAGGCAATTAGGCATACAAGTCATCCATGGATCTCAAGGGTCTTAAAAGGCATAAGGTAAGCATATGAGGTTTGACCCTCTCTAACAAGGCAACCTAAACACCAATAGACATGCCAACACACGCAACATCCATCATAGCATATTATGCATTACAAACCATAATCAAACTAAGACATCAACATAAGGCATTAACAACATATGGCCAACACAAAGGAGTCTAGATACAAACTCCTAAAACACGTAGCATTTCCCATTGCTAGACTACTACATTATTTAATTATACCATACTTGAGCAAACTACCACACGCTTGGACGCCCTCATCTTGCTCCTTGCTAACTCCAAGCTAAAGATCTGCATTGTCGGAAAAGGAGAGCGTAAGCATAAAGCTTAGTGAGCGGAGCTCTAAAACATAACTACGACAATGCAGGGTTCAAAGCTTTCTTTTAAAATAAAGGTCAACACATACAAATCATCCTACAACCTAAACCTTCTACTAACATACAAGTTCAACCAAAGGTCATCAACATAAGCATTTGTCATGGCATTACACTTCATGGTATGCATAAAGGCATGATCCTAAATTAAAGCAAAACCATAGGAGGAAAGATATAGTGAGATACACATGAACAACACATGGTATGCACAAGCATAACCAAACACACACGGTGGGACTACACATCACCGTTTCGACTAGTAGTTTTCCAATGGGACTACACATCAAAGTACTCTTCTACTAGTCACTACCGGTGGGACTACACATCACCGGAGTCTTATACCACTTGCTACCGGTGGGACTACACATCACCGGAGCAACGACAACCATCACGTGAGGTTCGACACCAACCATACAACACAATATACACTCACTATCATGCAACATGTACTCACTATATCATGCACAACCAAACAAGTTGTAACAATTTCCACAGTTAGGCATCACTTACTACATTACAATCTTACCAATTACAAATGGTCTTACTCACCATTTTCGTGCACCACCTGCACCAACTTACACACATCTTACAAGACATATCACATCCACATTATTACCATCATACATGAGCAACGATATATTAAATAGCAACAAGCTTCTTCCCAAAGTATTGGAATTTCATGTATATCAAAATATCATTTCAAGAGATGAAAAACAATGATAAAGGGAAAATTTAAAGAGACATTTCACATCACTTACTCTTTGAGTTTAAAATTGACTTTTCAAGCTCAAAACTAAACTTTCTCAAAACCAACTTTGAACCAAATATTACTTGAAAACATTTCCATATTCACATGCTCGAACCAAATGATCGAAGCCATTTAAAAATATTTTAACCACTCACCTCATTTCCTTAAGCAAAACAAGCTAAGCCGAATCAAGCCTCCTCACTTCCGGATTCGATCCCAAAGCTTTACCAACGTAATTCCTTGCTTCTAATCGCCTCAACACAAGTGAATTAACCTCGAATCAGTCCACAACACAACATAGCAAACCCGGAATACAATTCAAATATTAAACACCTGTTTTTCGAACCAAGAACAACCCCCAAAAAGCCATTCCCGAGCAGCCCCTTTGCACAGTCCAAAACTTGTGATTTCAACACATTTAACACTTCCAAATGCTTCCAAAACAATCCCCAACCAATGCCCTAACATCAACCCTCAATTTCCAACACCAACCACACCCAAAACTCAACTAAAAACCCTCCTAAAAACCCACCAAAACCCAAATTCGGGAAACTTGACAAAACCCTTTAAAAATCATATATGTTGAACCATTTAACTTCTATACATCATTACTAACCATATTAAATCAAAACATTAAGCTTAACAACATAAAGTTTCCACTTTTAATCAAAATCTTTCAAAACTCTATTTTCCAAAACTTCCATGAAAATGAAAATAAGTGGTACTTTTAAAGAGAGGGAGTTGAGGGGAAGTCAAAAACGTAATTACCTTTCAAAACCGAGCCAAAATGAGGGAGGAAGGAGATGGAATAGTGAAAGGGGGAGGGAGCTCTTCAAACCCGTTGAAGAAGAAGATGATGAATAGTAAAGGGTGTTTTATTTGTATAAAGGGGGATTTAAATTAGAAAATGGGAAAATTACCAAAAGGCCATTAATGAGGTGGCTATTTCCCCCTTTTCTCTAAAACCATCCAAATTAAATTTTTCATTTCAATTTAGTCCAACAATAAAATGTTTGATTTTAAAACCCGAGGCCCAAAAGGTTATTCTAATTATAAAACCGAGCCCGAAATAATATTAAAATATTATTTTCACCCGACCCCTAAACCCGGGTGTTACAACTCTCCCCTACTTAAGGAAATTTCGTCCCCGAAATTTATCAGACAGAAAGAGTCACTGACACATGCTCCTCCACGCTTTCTTTCACCACAACATACCCACCAACTCGGTAGACTCACCACACAACATTAGCTAACTGATGCCAAGATCTCAACGGGTCCTTCAATGCATGACCATTTGAAATCCAACTCAATCTTTTCAACAACATAACACGGAACAAAACTGGCTCACACTTCTGAATCATAGACACACAGAACACATCACAAACCCCTTTCTAACTCCGATGGTAACCGCAACAAATAAACAACTGAACTAGCCCGATTCACAATCCCATACAACACTGTTTGAATTCTTGACCCATAACCTTCTCTAGCTGACCATCTGACTTCAACAGGTAACCAAACACTACGCAGACGTCTTAAAAAATCTAGCAGAAAACTCGAATCTCTATCGGCCACTATTGATCTCAAGACACTGTACAATTCATGATCTTGCTAAGGCACAACTCCACCATCTTACCCACGGTACAAGTAGCTTGAACATGTATAAAATGAGCACACTCGATGTAACTATCATTGCTTACTCGGCTAAACTCTCTCGTGAGAAATCAAAGGCGAACTGGACACAAAGTCCCTCAAATCTATTTCCCACTTTCATTACGAATCTCCCACAGATGTAACAAACTAGAAGAAACTGATGCTCGATCTTGACACACAGACAAACTATACACTTACTCGCATACTGAACCACGTCATTCATCAACTCAACCCAGAAGTACTCATCTTCGACCCACAATACCTCTTCATACTATTCTGATGCCATACAAATAAACTGTCATATGCTTCGGCCAACACAATACGTCTCAAAACACTATGTCAATCGGTACAACATTTCTGTCTCTAACAATACAAATTCTATCATCTCTGAACTGTACTCTGAAGGTTTTCTTTCTGATATGCCTTGCACGTGAGGTGCCAAGAATCTATCTTGCAACTGTTTCTCTTCAAACATTCTGACTCAATGTAGGTTCAACCCGAAACTCGGCCACAGAAACACTATCATTTGGTAAACTGAATCCGGTAATTACAACTCGCATCTCAACTACTAATCTAGCAACGATATAACTCGAAGCATCGGTTACTACGTAGACTCTCCTCGGATGGTATTCAATCTTGAGATCTCAGTCTTCTTGCAATTCTGACAACTCATGTTGTTCAAGTTCCAACTATTCCCAAGTCTTCGAATATTTCAAGATCTAATGATACGTACACATACACTGTGTATTTCTTACTATACAAGCTTTGTCTCTAAGTCTTCAAAGCAAATTCAACTGTAATTAACTCTATGTCTCCTATCAGATAACTCTTATCACAGTCTTCCAACTATCTTGATGAACAAGCCGAAATCTTCTGCATTGCATAAGCACACAACCTAACTCTACAATGTGACACATCACTATGGTCCACAAACTCTTCTTTGATATAAGCTGATTCAAGGTCGAAGCTCTCTTCAAAGTTTCTTCCGGTTTCTCAAGGGCTCATTTTCCCGCATCTAACCACACAACTGAACATTCTTCTGTAGCAATCTATCAATGGAGCAACTATCTTCAACTGATTATTTACAATTCTCTGAGAGTAACAATGCTAGACCTAGGAACTATAGTTACATGTCACAGTCTTCAAATTTCTTCCAACTCACATCTTCTTCTGACTACTTGGGATTTACCCTAATACACTCGGCCAATCCACATGTCTTAGGAGAACATCTTCCTTAACTCGGAGCTCACGCTTGCACAACTTAGCATACAGCTGATTCCCTAAAAGGATCTACCACACTAACTTCAAAGCTTGACATAGCCTTCTTCGGTACGCGAATATACCCGCGTGTCATCTATGTGAGCTACTATAACTGATCAAGGACTTAGAAAAACATTTTTGCTCAACATCTCTTGCAAAAGTAACTTACACACTAGTCTAACAGAGCGGCATAACTCAAAACCCAAAGTGATCACATCTGCCCTGAAAGCTGTCTTCAATGCTTCAACTTCTCTCATTTTCAACTGGTAATAATCGGATCTCAAACCAACCTTCGAACAGACTAAAACATACACTAACAGATCAACAAGCCACTGACGTACAGAAACGAATACCAACTACTCACTGTCTACTGTTTCAGTTGTCTGAAATCTAATCACATTCTTGTATCGTCTTCTCTCTTCTTCACAATTTGTACTGTTATCCTCTAAGATGATGCACTAAGACAAAGAATCTAAGGTCTAACAAACTCGTAGTTGATCCTTCAACACTCTCAAGTCGGTCGAGAATCATAAGGTACAGAGCAACCAAAATAGGAGCAAACTCGGAGACGGTCCTAAAATCAAACCCTTCTTCCCTATCAAGAGACAAACCGGGCAATTCTTCCAAACACCTCTAGGATAAACACAACCTATTCTAACATTATGGGGTCTAATCCTCATTCAAAAAACCAAATCTATAACATTTGCTAGGCAAGCCTGTCAACCAAAGTCAATCAATCTTTGACTTCTAAAGCTGGATTTAACATTCGATACAAAACCCACATTCCTATCTTCCGTTACAATCTCATAGTCATCCGAAAGCTCTAAGAAATCTTTCAATGTCTCAAAGTCTACCCTAACTCTATGTTCTTCAAACCAATCCATGCACAGCTTCACATCAAAACCGTAAAAAGCAATTCCATCGCATCAACTGAAAACACGTGCCACTGAATCGTCAACGAACACCCCTTGTACATCTTTCTGACCACGACTGTATCCCCGAAGGAGCTAGCAACACCAACACCTACCTCTAGTACCTCACAAGGTAGATTTCAACAGCTTCGCATGCTCACTCCAATTACACAGACACGTAGATCCAGAATCAATCAGAAAAGAAACATGTTCAAAGATTGTATCGAGGAATTACTTGCTATAACATCGACATCATTCCGAAGCCAACTCTTAGTTCATCACTCCTCTTACCATCTCATGTCAAGATCGGTCACATTGTTCTCCCTCAACAGAAACCAACTCATGTGCCTGTTGACCCAAACAAACAAACTGCACTCCAAACTCTAGTACGGTCATACTGCCCTGAACTAAAACGATGAACTCTCTCATCATTCACATCCTCTAAAACCTCAGATTCACAATTACCAGCCCTAGGCCCACGCCTCGGCCTCCAATTCACCAAAGACAACAATACAATACTAAACAAAACACGCAAACAAGAATATTTAGGGTTAGCAAGAGCAAGGGTCCAAGGTGCTCAAGTATATTCCTTTACAAAAATCTTTTTAAATAAGTAATAGTAGCAATGGGAACTCGACACTACGCTTCAACACAACCATCATGCTAACACACGCTTTCAAACACCGTACTAACAAGCAAACATTAAGCATACATGGCAAAACATTCACCGAGACATAGCAACAACATAACACATCAAACTTACCTCACTTACCTGCCCGAGGTCGCGGAAACCTCAGGCTCTGATACCAATAAATGTAACCCCCTCGTCCCGGTCTGGCCGGATGACCGGTCCGAGTGAGCTGCATGGGGAAAACCGAGTGAAAACTCCCTAAGGATCTCTCCCTCGGTTAGCAACCCTATTTTTTTTCATTTTAATCTTGTCTAGATGAAAATTACATCCTAAGTGATCATACAGCGGAACGATATTTACAACGCAGCCAAACGAACCCAAACTAACATTTAAAAGCCCATTTTTAAAGTTAAACTGCAGGCGGTATCGATACCCTTAGGGGGGGTATCGATACCCCTTGACTAGGTCAACAGGGTTTGGTCAACCTGAGGAGACAGTATCGATACCTCCCTCAAGGGTATCGATACCCTCTCCAAAAGTTGACTTTCCACGGTCAAAGCTAAGACAACGGTATCGATACCCTCGAGGCCGGTATCGATACCGAAATCGATAGTGGCTCCAGTGGCCAAAAAGGTATCGATACTCTCCCTCGAGTATCGATACACGAGGCCTGAAACCAAAGGGCAGTATCGATACCAGTCCAACGGTATCGATACCCCAGCTACGAAAAGGCAGGTTTGAGCTGATTTAAGGCACAATAAGGCCCTTAAATCCCTCTCAAACCTCAACCAACACACTAACATCAATCCTAAGGCAAAATCAAACATATAAGCATGCTCAAACATGAAATCGATGGCACAATCCATCACAAGATGATACACAAGTCATGCAATCAACTTAGCATCCAAACATGAGCAAGGCACACATACTTGGCATTCCAACAAAGGCAATTAGGCATACAAGTCATCCATGGATCTCAAGGGTCTTAAAAGGCATAAGGTAAGCATATGAGGTTTGACCCTCTCTAACAAGGCAACCTAAACACCAATAGACATGCCAACACACGCAACATCCATCATAGCATATTATGCATTACAAACCATAATCAAACTAAGACATCAACATAAGGCATTAACAACATGTGGCCAACACAAAGGAGTCTAGATACAAACTCCTAAAACACGTAGCATTTCCCATTGCTAGACTACTACATTATTTAATTATACCATACTTGAGCAAACTACCACACGCTTGGACGCCCTCATCTTGCTCCTTGCTAACTCCAAGCTAAAGATCTGCATTGTCGGAAAAGGAGAGCGTAAGCATAAAGCTTAGTGAGCGGAGCTCTAAAACATAACTACGACAATGCAGGGTTCAAAGCTTTCTTTTAAAATAAAGGTCAACACATACAAATCATCCTACAACCTAAACCTTCTACTAACATACAAGTTCAACCAAAGGTCATCAACATAAGCATTTGTCATGGCATTACACTTCATGGTATGCATAAAGGCATGATCCTAAATTAAAGCAAAACCATAGGAGGAAAGATATAGTGAGATACACATGAACAACACATGGTATGCACAAGCATAACCAAACACACACGGTGGGACTACACATCACCGTTTCGACTAGTAGTTTTCCAATGGGACTACACATCAAAGTACTCTTCTACTAGTCACTACCGGTGGGACTACACATCACCGGAGTCTTATACCACTTGCTACCGGTGGGACTACACATCACCGGAGCAACGACAACCATCACGTGAGGTTCGACACCAACCATACAACACAATATACACTCACTATCATGCAACATGTACTCACTATATCATGCACAACCAAACAAGTTGTAACAATTTCCACAGTTAGGCATCACTTACTACATTACAATCTTACCAATTACAAATGGTCTTACTCACCATTTTCGTGCACCACCTGCACCAACTTACACACATCTTACAAGACATATCACATCCACATTATTACCATCATACATGAGCAACGATATATTAAATAGCAACAAGCTTCTTCCCAAAGTATTGGAATTTCATGTATATCAAAATATCATTTCAAGAGATGAAAAACAATGATAAAGGGAAAATTTAAAGAGACATTTCACATCACTTACTCTTTGAGTTTAAAATTGACTTTTCAAGCTCAAAACTAAACTTTCTCAAAACCAACTTTGAACCAAATATTACTTGAAAACATTTCCATATTCACATGCTCGAACCAAATGATCGAAGCCATTTAAAAATATTTTAACCACTCACCTCATTTCCTTAAGCAAAACAAGCTAAGCCGAATCAAGCCTCCTCACTTCCGGATTCGATCCCAAAGCTTTACCAACGCAATTCCTTGCTTCTAATCGCCTCAACACAAGTGAATTAACCTCGAATCAGTCCACAACACAACATAGCAAACCCGGAATACAATTCAAATATTAAACACCTGTTTTTCGAACCAAGAACAACCCCCAAAAAGCCATTCCCGAGCAGCCCCTTTGCACAGTCCAAAACTTGTGATTTCAACACATTTAACACTTCCAAATGCTTCCAAAACAATCCCCAACCAATGCCCTAACGTCAACCCTCAATTTCCAACACCAACCACACCCAAAACTCAACTAAAAACCCTCCTAAAAACCCACCAAAACCCAAATTCGGGAAACTTGACAAAACCCTTTAAAAATCATATATGTTGAACCATTTAACTTCTATACATCATTACTAACCATATTAAATCAAAACATTAAGCTTAACAACATAAAGTTTCCACTTTTAATCAAAATCTTTCAAAACTCTATTTTCCAAAACTTCCATGAAAATGAAAATAAGTGGTACTTTTAAAGAGAGGGAGTTGAGGGGAAGTCAAAAACGTAATTACCTTTCAAAACCGAGCCAAAATGAGGGAGGAAGGAGATGGAATAGTGAAAGGGGGAGGGAGCTCTTCAAACTCGTTGAAGAAGAAGATGATGAATAGTAAAGGGTGTTTTATTTGTATAAAGGGGGATTTAAATTAGAAAATGGGAAAATTACCAAAAGGCCATTAATGAGGTGGCTATTTCCCCCTTTTCTCTAAAACCATCCAAATTAAATTTTTCATTTCAATTTAGTCCAACAATAAAATGTTTGATTTTAAAACCCGAGGCCCAAAAGGTTATTCTAATTATAAAACCGAGCCAAAAATAATATTAAAATATTATTTTCACCCGACCCCTAAACCCGAGTGTTACAGACCAAAATCTGCAATTTTTTTGGATTCATGGCTGAGATTGTGGGCATGAACCGGGACATGAAAATACTGACTAGGCGCGACACGTCAGCGGATGACGTCAACAACACGAAAGGATGACATCAGCAACAGTTATGATCGGATGATGATGTGGCGATAGAAGTGAAAGCTTATCAGGATATTTTGATAGCTTATCGTATTCAAGATGATTGCTTATCGACCAGGATTTGGATAAAGACTTGGGATTTATCTCTTTTATTTAATTTAAATATTTTTTAGGAATTGTTGAGTGTGTAAAAGTTCTATTATTTACACCCTTTTTAACCCATATTTCTGCTGCATTCAAGCATCATTACATTGCATTTAGGTCAGTTTACAGTAAAACATCACAAATACACTAAAGGCACGGATTCTACTAAAAGATGGCTGATTTTGCAGGTTGCTGCCATAGTTGACGAGGAAGGCAGGCGCAGGACAGAGAAGCAGAAGAGCTGAACTGGACAAGCAGACGACGAGGACGACGCTGCCATGGAGCTGTCGTGACAGCATGGTGACAACAACTTTGTAAAGAGGAAAATTAAAGTGGACCTCGATAGATAGAGAAAAATCTGCTCGTCTGTCGTGTGAAAACCAATTATTTTTCCAAGCCCCGGATCAAAAGATATGACAAGCCAAAGCTCAAGGAGAGGAAATCCCTAGAAACAAGGATGGCGGCTGCAAAGTAGGAACTTTAGAGATTAAGTCTTTATTAGAATCTTACTTTTAATTAAAGTTGTAATCCTTGTTAACTTAGAATACTTGAGCCCAAAGCTTATATAAGGGCATAGAGTTAACCTAGGAGGCATCATACCCCATAACCGATAACCTAAACCCCTCCGCCGTTTACCCGTCGTCGACATGTTCTAAAAACCCCCTAGGGCCACAGGTTGTTTTGTAAAGTAGTTGCGAGGGTTGTTTTGTTTAGGATTTTCCAAGTTCAATAAAATAAACTTCAAGTTCTCTTATTTTGGTTTTAATATCTTGCAAGAGCATTGGGAGAGCATTGTGATGTTATCTATTTACTTAGCATCGGGAGAGTTAAGTATACGAAAGAGATAAGAGCGCGTTCTCTAGTCTATAGTTGAACCATCTCGTGCCTAGGGATAGGGCGAGGTTAAGTGGCTAAGGAAGAATTCATACACATCGGTGTTCATCCTTCGATTCACGCCGGGAGGTATCATCAAAGACGTGATCATCGACAGACTTGGACCTAGGGATAGGCCAAGGCAGATCTGGGATTCTTGCCAAACTTGGAGTACGGAGTTGGTGTGTTCGCTGCCGCGACAGCTAACGGACAGCCGCCGCAACAGGTGCTGTTGGCGACGGGTACGGCGACAGAACTGGAGTTCCTAAGCATCGCAATACTTGCATTACTGAGCAATTCAATACCAGCCCATTCTCTCTATCTTGATATTCCAACTCTTTTATTTACGTTTTACTTTATTATTCTCGTGACAATCTTCTCAATTATTTTCTTTACTTTCGTGCAGTAAATAAAGGTGAAGTCATTAGCCCAATCCCTGTGGAGACGATATCTGATACTCCGTATCACTTACTACTTGCATCGTGTACACTTGCACTACAATTGCGATAGACTATTTTACACGCAACAAGTTTTTGGCGCCGTTGCCGGGGATTGACAACATAACTACATCTTTCTTTTATTGCACTTTTCGTTTTCGTTTTCGTTTTTCTTTTAATTTTTCTTTTTCTATTTTTCGTTAGTACTTTCAACTCTTGCTTTTCACGAGGTTTTCTTGTTTATGCGCAGATCTAAAAGAGGCGAAGATCCTGAGTATAAATTAGATCCGGAAGTTGAACGTTCCTTCAATCTCAAGAAACAACTTCGCCACCTTTTAGACCGGAACGAGTACCTTGAGGAACAGCTAGAGCAGATGGCCCGTAATCTGCCCGCTGGTGGAGGTATACCGCCTGTCGGCGACCCGCCCGCGGCAGATGGACGACGGTCATGTCGTGACTACATGCTGAACGATCATGTAGAGCTGAAGACCACGCTGCCGGATATTGATGTTGATAACTTCGAGCTTAAACCTGTCATGTTTAGTATGATCAACAATGTCGGGCAGTTTAGTGGTGCTGTGACAGAAGATGCTAGGGAGCATCTCAAAACGTTCCAGGAGATCTGTGGTTCGTTTAGACTGCCAGGAGTTAGTTCGGAGATACTGAGGCTTCGGTTATTCCCCCATTCATTGAGGGACAGAGCTAAAACTTGGTGGAATAAACTCACACCGGTTTCAATCGTAACTTGGGTAGATTTATCTCGTGAATTTTTATCTCGTTTTAATCCTTCGCATTTATCTGAGCGATTACATAACGAAATTAATACTTTTCAACAGGAAGATGACGAGCCGATGCACGAGGCCTGGGACAGATTTACTACTCTTCTTCGAAACTGCCCAATGCATGGATTCCCCGTCTGGAATCAGGTTACAGAGTTCTATAATGCTGCCAACCTACAAACTCGCATTCGAATTGATTCTGCAGCAAATGGACTATTATTGGATAAAGATCCGGACGAGGCATTACAAGTTTTGAAAAATCTAGCCAAGAATGAGGAGCAGTTTCCGACTGGAAGAAGAGGGGGTAAACGGGTACTTGCTGTCAAGGATTATGAAGCCGACAACACTATGAAATCGCAGGTAGCATTCCTTACTAAAGCAATGAAAAGGTTATTGAATGATGATGGCTTACAAGGATTTGCTGTTGAGGAAGTATGCGATATCTGTGAGGGAAATCATAGTAGGGATGAGTGCCCAATAAATGTAGAAGAGGGAAAATATGTTGGAAATTACAAGCCAAATTACAATTCCAACAACTATAATCCCAATTGGAGGAAGGATCCTAAGTTTTCATGGAGCAATCCTAATAATGCCATGAACCCTCAAGCACATAATCAGAATCAGGGAGGTCCTAGATTGCTGACGCGACAGCAACTGCCACCGCAACTACTGCCGCAATTGCCGCCGCAGCAGCAACAGCAGCCACCACCTGCCACGAGCAGTATATTGGAATAGACTCTGGCCACCTTTATGTCTCAGACCGGTACTTACATTGAGAATATGAATCAGTTCGTCAAGAAGACAGATAATTTCATGGATAAAACCGAGATGAGGATGACAAATCATGAAGCTACTTTGAAATCTCTGGAGACCCAAATGGGTCAGGTTTCTCAACATATTAAGCCAAGGCAGAATGAAGGATTTCCTAGCAATACTGAAAATGCTAGACCGCCCCCACATGAGCAATGTAAGGCAATTACTACTAGGAGTGGGAAGAAACTACCAGGGCCGGAAAAAGAAGCTGAAACAGAAAAGGAACCCGTCTTGGATAAACCTGCAGAGGAAGCTGCCCCGACAGGTGATAAACAGACTGCTGCCGATGAACCTGTCACGACAGTAGAAGCGACAGAGGAGAAAAAAAAATGATTATCGTCCTCAGATTCACATGCAGTGGGAAGGACGCATTACTGATTACCGTCCCCCACCACCCTTCCCTCAACGGATACAGCAAGCTAAGCATGAATCTCAACTTAAAAAGATTTATGATATTTTTAAGCAGGTTCATATTAATATTCCGCTGTTAGATGTCGTTAGGGAGATGCCCGGTTATGCCAAATTTCTCAAGGATGTTATGTCAAAGAAATCTAAACTTGGGGAGTTTGAAACGGTAAAGATGATAGAAGGTTGCATGAGCATTCTTCATCGGCAGCCACCCCAGAAAAAGAAGGATCCGGGGAGCTTCATCATACCTTGCGTAATCGGAAATAAATTCGTGGGTAAGGCACTTTGTGATCTTGGTGCTAGTGTTAATTTAATGCCAAAGTTTGTTTTTCAAAAATTAGGTATTGGGAAGGCGCGGCCCACAATAGTAACTCTGCAGCTGGCAGACCGCTCTTACGTTCATCCTGAAGGAAAAATTGAAGATATTCTGGTAAGAGTGGATAAATTTATTTTTCTTGCTGACTTTCTTGTTTTAGATTGTGAGGCAGACGAAAACGCACCAGTCATCCTTGGGCGACCCTTCTTAGCCACGGGAAGATCACTAATTGATGTGGAGAAAGGAGAACTCACCATGCGAGTGAACGATCAAGAGATCAAGTTGAATGTTCTCCAAGCAATGAAACATGCTGATGTGGACGAGGAATGCAAGGCTATCACTGATGTTACCCTTGATCAACCCTGCATCAGGTCGGGCTGTCACGATATTAAATTTGGGCACTGCCGCGGTAGCCACCTACAGGCCTGTCACGACAGCAACGACGACAGCAACTCCTCTGATTCCGATACATCTGATACTGAAGATCAGGAGGAGGTAAACTGGATAGGCAATCGTCCAGGTAAGTTATTCGAACCTTTGAATTATACTTCGGATAACCATTTAATTCAAAAGCCATCTACTGTTGAACCACCTGCCTTAGAATTAAAACCCCTGCCAGGGCAGCTTAAATATGCTTTTCTTGGTTCAAATGATACGTTGCCCGTAATCATCTCTTCTAAGCTGCCGTAGGAACAGGAACGACAACTAATCGACATGCTAAGGCAGCACAAGAAGGCGATTGGATGGACGATTGCTGATATACAAGGCATTAGTCCGGCGTTATGCATGCACAAAATCCTTCTAGAGGAAGAGCATAAGCCGACTATTGATGCCCAAAGGCGGCTAAACCATGCGATGAAGGAGGTAGTGCGTAAGGAGATAATTAAGTGGTTAGATGCTGGTATTATTTACGCCATCTCCGACAGCAAATGGGTGAGCCCGATGCAATGCGTTCCCAAGAAAGAAGGAATGACCGTGGTGACCAATGAAAACAATGAGTTAATCCCAACCAGGACTGTGACCGGTTGGAGGGTTTGTATGGACTATCGGAAGCTTAACAAAGCTACCCGAAAGGACCACTTTCCTTTACCCTTTATCGATCAAATGCTTGATAGATTAGCAGGTAAACCTTACTATTGTTTTCTTGATGGTTATTCAGGTTATAATCAAATTGCTATTGCACCAGAGGATCAAGAGAAAACGACTTTTACATGCCCCTACGGAACATACGCGTTTAGGAGGATGCCGTTTGGACTCTGTAATGCACCTGCCACCTTCCAAAGGTGCATGATGGCCATATTCTCCGACATGGTAGAGGACTTCCTTGAGATTTTCATGGATGATTTTTCCGTCTTTGGAGACGATTTTGAGAGCTGCCTCGGCAATCTTCAAAAGGTACTTGAAAGATGTGAAAAAGCTAATCTTGTTCTAAATTGGGAAAAATGCCACTTTATGGTGGATGAAGGGATAGTCCTTGGCCATAAGATTAGCTACCGTGGGATAGAAGTCGACAGAGCCAAAATAGAAGTAATTGAGAAGCTGCTGCCGCCGACCACAGTCAAGGGCATTAGGATTTTTTAGGGCATGCTGGCTTTTATAGAAGATTTATTGTAAACTTCTCAAAAATCACCAAGCCGCTATGCCATCTTTTAGAGCAGAACCGACCCTTTGACTTTAATGATGAATGTACTGAAGCATTCAAGGTTCTGAAGGAAAAACTGGTAACAGCCCCCATAGTACAGCCACCAGACTGGACACAGCCATTTGAGATCATGTGTGATGCTAGTGACTATGTTGTCGGGGCAACACTTGGGCAGCGCAGAGACAAGCTGTTTCATGTCATATATTATGCCAGCAAGACATTGAATGACGCCCAAGTAACCTACATCACCACAGAAAAGGAGCTGTTAGCTGTGGTGTTCTCCATCGACAAGTTTCGTTCTTACATACTTGGGACGAAAGTAATAGTGCACACAGACCATTCTGCCCTGAAGTATTTGTTCGCAAAGAAGGATGCAAAGCCTAGATTGATACGGTGGATCCTGCTATTGCAAGAATTCGACCTTGAGATCAAGGACAAAAAAGGGATGGAAAATCAGGTGGCAGACCACTTGTCAAGGTTGGAGAAGGGACAGAGTCTACCAATCGACGAAACAAATATATTGGAGACCTTCCCAGATGAGCAGCTCTTTGCTGCCGCAATCGCTGCCGCAACAGCCATGGCGGCAGGTAAGTCTTCTGAACTCCCCTGGTATGCTGATTTCGTTAATTTTATAGTTAGCGGAATACTTCCCTCTGATTTTAATTATCAATCCAGGAAGAGGTTCCAAAATGATGTTAAGCATTATTATTGGGACGAACCACTTCTTTTCAAAATGTGTGCAGATCAGGTTATAAGGAGGTGTGTACCACAAGAAGAACAAGAAGACATACTCCATCGCTGCCACGCCTCACAATATGGAGGCCACTTAGGAGGCAACAAAACCGCTGCCAAGGTGCTGCAGTTAGGGTTCTATTGGCCGACGCTGTATAAAGACGCACAGGACTTCTACAAGAACTGTGACAGGTGCCAGCAGACAGGTAACATCTCGAGGAGAAACGAGATGCCACTGCAGAACATTCTAGAAGTCAAGATCTTCAACGTTTGGGGGATTGATTTTATGGGACCCTTTCCATCTTCATGTGGAAATTTATACATCCTCCTAGCAGTGGATTTTGTCTCCAAGTGGGTTGAACCTATCGCCACCCAAAAGAATGATGCCAAGACAGTCCAAAAGTTTTTGCACAAAAACATTTTTTCGAGGTTTGGCATCCCTAAGGCGATTATCAGTGATGAAGGGAGACATTTTGACAATAGGGTTATTGCTGCCGCTTTGAAGAAATATGGTGTCAAGCACAGGATCGCGACAGCATACCACCCACAGACCAATGGACAAGCTGAGATATCCAATAGAGAAGTTAAGAACATTCTTGAGAAGATGGTTAAGCCAACTAGGAAAGATTGGTCTTTACTCCTTAATGATGCATTATGGGCATATAGGACAGCTTTTAAGACTCCATTAGGCATGTCTCCATACCGACTGATTTATGGGAAAACCTGTCACCTGCATGTCGAGATAGAGCACAAGGTATATTGGGCAATCAAGGCAGTAAATATGGACTTGGACAAGGCAGGCCAGAAAAGGCTGTTAGATTTGAACGAGATTGAGGAAATACGGACAATGGCCTACGACAATGCAAGGATCTACAAGGAGAAAACAAAGAAGTGGCATGACAAGAAGTTGCTGCCACGACAGTTCTGCCCAGGGCAGCTTGTGTTATTGTTCAATTCTAGACTGAAACTCTTCCCAGGGAAGCTAAAATCTAGATGGTCCGGCCCGTTCCAAGTGGTACAAGTTTTTCCCCATGGTGCCATCACAATCCAATCATTAAAAGACGGGCACCAATTCAAAGTCAACGGACAGCGCCTCAAGCACTATCAGGGGACTGAAGCCCCAGGAATACAGGAAGTGGTTACCTTAGGAGATGCCCCACAAGGCATCCCTAATTTAACCTAAGTTTTATTTTTATTTATTTTTATTATTTATTATTTATTAGGTAATAAGGTTTATTTTTATATGAATAATGTTTTTTTTTCTCTATTTTCTGTTTTTAGGAAATAAAGGAGTCAAGAAGAAAAAGAGAAGTGGCCCAAGCCCACCATCCAACCATCAGCCCAACAGAGCCCATTTATTTAAGTCTGTCGTTTCGGCTGCCGCCGCAGACGGATAAGACAGGCTGTCAATAGACTGACACGACAGACGCAGAAGCGTGTGACAGACGCGTAACAGACGCATTAATGCGTGGCAGACGCGTCAGACACGCCAACTCTCAACAGTCGCTCCGTTATTCACGCCTGCCGTTACAGCATTAAACGGGCAGACCCCCGACCGCTATAAAACCCCGTTTTCACTTTCATTTTTCATCACTCCTGCTTATTCTTACTTGCTTTCTCCTATCGTTTTTCTTTGCTTTCTTTACTTTCAAACCCTTGCAACTAATATGTCTTCTAGACAGACCCGCCGCAGTGCTGCCTCAGCCTCTTCATCAGCAGCACAGTCGCCCTTCGAAACTAAGGAATTATGGGAGGAAAGGGGCTTCATCTACATCCGCAAGGCACCAAACATGGGGCTCCGACCATTCATCGCGAAGGCAATAAGGAATTTGCTATGGGAGTAGTTCGCCGAACAACCGGCAGAACTAAACGACACGTTGGTGAGGGAGTTTTATGCTGCCATCGACAGCAAAACGGCAACCTCAGCCATCGTCCGAGGAGTAGAGGTGCCATTTACAGCTGACAGCATCAATCACATGTATGGCCTATATTTTGGCCCCCGACGATGACGCCCACCAGCAATTTTTAGAGACCCTCGATGCTACCGCCTACGGTGCTGTCATGGCGGAGGTGACAGAGGAAGGAACAACATGGACCACGAGCAAAAAGAACCCCAACTCTGTAAAAAGGGGGCAGCTGCTCCCAGAAGCAAATCTATGGAATGCTTTCATCAAGAAGCGTATCCTGCCGTCCTCCCATCACACGACGGTGAACCAGCAGCGGCTGGCTCTCATTCACTCGATCATGCACGACCGGCCTATCAACGTGGGCCGCTATATGAGGGAAAGCATCTTGGACTGCACATTCCGCTCCTCTTCCCGTCTTTGCTTACCGTTCACGATCACTCTCCTTTGCCGCTGCGCTGCTGTCCCAGAGGCCACCACCGACAAACTAATCAATTGCAGAGGCTGGACAGAAAACAACATTACCAGCCTCATGGAGCTGATAGTCGCAACACCTATCAACTCTTTCAACCCAGCTGCCTCCCCAGCAGACTCAGATGAGGAACCTGCCACCGAACCTGCCGCAGCAGCCGCCCAGGCCGACCAATCCGCCCAAATCCTTGCCGCCATACAACGGGTGGAAGACAGACAGATGGGGCTGATGACATTCATCCGGGATTTCGCAACTTCCACGGTAAATTTCATTACAAATACTTTACATTATCCCGATGTTATTTTCCCCACTTTTCCGGACCACTACTTCCATATCACCACCCCTCTCCACACACCTACACCACCTGCCTCCCCACATACCCATTCCACCGCTTCCACCCCATCACCTGCCCCGACGGCAGCTGCGAGTCCTCCGGCCGACAGCCCCGCACGTGGCACGAAGCGGCCAGCTACAGCTGACAGCGAGTAGGAACCTCTGATTAGGAGGAATTTGGAGAGGGAGTTTACGCCTGTCAAGAGGCAGAAACACGTGGCAGACAGAAAGCTAATGCCCAAGGCCAGCACCACCACCAGCAACACTTGGGATAGTGGCAGCAGCTCCGACATCCAGCTCGTGGAACAACCTGCCCAGCCTCCTCCACAGCCCAGACACCGCCGCCAGATCCGTGTCAGCAGCAGCAACGAGGACAGCGATTAAAATTTAAGTCTTTTATTTTTCTTTTCTTGCTGCTTGCTTTATCTTTATTTTGTGATGTACATGTCTTCATCTTTATCTGTCATTTTGCATTGAGGGCAATGCAACCCTCGAGTTTGGGGGTGGCAACCCTCCATTTTAATGGAGTCGTAGTACATCCTTATTTAACTGTGGTGTCTTTTATTTAATTAAAGTTCTCTTAAAAAAACTAAAACGGTTGGCTTAAAACTGTGAAGTTAACTTACCTGTCATGACAGCTCTGTCGTGGCAGCATCTTTAGGACCGTTTAAGGAGAAGTTTAGAGCCTTTCTATAGTTCTGAAAACTTAAAACACCATTGTGACTGTTATATTGCTTAGATTTCTTTTAGCCAAACTAGAATAGGATGCTTAGAACTTGAATAGCCCCTAGAGGTGCCTAACACTGGCTCTAGGAAAGAAGTTTAGCAAAAGAAACTTCAAAACCTAGAGGTGCCCGAAACCGGCTCTAGGAAGCTAACTAGAGGTGCCCAAAACTGGCTCTAGTAAAACTTAGCTTGAAAATAAAAGAAAAGAAGCATGAAAAGGTGTCTTCAAAAAAATAAACTTTGGCATAAAAATTCGAGTTAAAGAGTTGAATATTCTAGTGAAACTAAGAGAGTCTTAGCATATAACTGTTCACAAGCATGCACACACGGCACGAGAACTATAGGGAGATTCTGGACAGATCCTAAAACCTTCCGACAGGTTGCTGCCGCCACAGAGAATGAGCGACGGGTAAGGGACAGTTCACTGTTTGAAAGCCAACGCAAAAATATTCTTTTTCTTTTAGGTTTTGATTGCTTGAGGACAAGCAAAAACTTGAGTTTGGGGGTGTGCTGAGTGTGTAAAAGTTCTATTATTTACACCCTTTTTAACCCATATTTCTGCTGTATTCAAGCATCATTACATTGCATTTAGGTCAGTTTACAGTAAAACATCACAAATACACTAAAGGCACAGATTCTACTAAAAGATGGCTGATTTTGCAGGTTGCTGCCATAGTTGACGAAGAAGGCATGCGCAGGACAGAGAAGCAGAAGAGCTGAACTGGACAAGCAGACGACGAGGACGACGCTGCCATGGAGCTGTCGTGACAGCATGGTGACAGCAACTTTGTGAAGAGGAAAAGTAAAGTGGACCTCGATAGATAGAGAAAAATCTGCTCGTCTGTCGTGTGAAAACCAATTATTTTTCCAAGCCCCGGATCAAAAGATATGACAAGCCAAAGCTCAAGGAGAGGAAATCCCTAGAAACAAGGATGGCGTCTGCAAAGTAGGAACTTTAGAGATTAAGTCTTTATTAGAATCTTACTTTTAATTAAAGTTGTAATCCTTGTTAACTTAAAATACTTGAGCCCAAAGCTTATATAAGGGCATATAGTTAACCTAGGAGGCATCATACCCCATAACCGATAACCTAAACCCCTCCGTCGTTTACCCGTCGTCGACATGTTCTAAAAACCCCCTAGGGCCACGGGTTGTTTTGTAAAGTAGTTGCAAGGGTTGTTTTGTTTAGGATTTTCCAAGTTCAATAAAATAAACTTCAAGTTCTCTTATTTTGGTTTTAATATCTTGCAAGAGCATTGGGAGAGCATTGTGAGGTTATCTATTTACTTAGCATCGGGAGAGTTAAGTATACGAAAGAGATAAGAGCGCGTTCTCTAGTTTATAGTTGAACCATCTCGTGCCTAGGGATAGGGCGAGGTTAAGTGGCTAAGGAAGAATTCATACACATCGGTGTTCATCCTTCGATTCACGTCGGGAGGTATCATCAAAGACGTGATCATCGACAGACTTGGACCTAGGGATAGGCCAAGGCAGATCTGGGATTCTTGCCAAACTTGGAGTACGGAGTTGGTGTGTTCGCTGCCGCGACAGCTAACAGACAGCCGCCGCGACAGGTGCTGTCGGCGACGGGCACGACGACAGAACTGGAGTTCCTAAGCATCGCAATACCTGCACTACTGAGCAATTCATTACCAGCCCATTCTCTCTATCTTGATGTTCCAACTCTTTTATTTACGTTTTACTTTATTATTCTCATGACAATCTTCTCAATTATTTTCTTTACTTTCGTGCAGTAAATAAAGGTGAGGTCATTAGCCCAATCCCTGTGGAGACGATATCCGATACTCCGTATCACTTACTACTTGCGTCGTGTACACTTGCACTATAATTGCGATAGACTATTTTACACGCAACAGGAATTATCTCTTAGGAATTATCTTTTGTAATTTGAATTTATTATCTTATCTCTTATCACTTAGGTAATTTCTAAGGTTTTAGACTAGTATAAATACGCTCTTGGGGTAAGACTCAGATCGTCTCATTTTTTGTTCTCCACTTCTTCCTAATTGAGTTTTATAAAATCCTTTTCTCTTTCAATTTCTTTATTTTCTTTACTCGATTTTCTTTTGAAAATGATGCTAAGCATGGTTAATTCAATAATCATGCAAAGCTAAATTTTTCATAAGCCGTGGGCTACAACAATGACTCAAATCCAACGGGAGGATTGAAAAGCGCTTTCAAAAATTCGAGAATCTCTTTCAGTTTTCAAAAGCTAAACTTCAAACCAAAACGATTTTTGAAACAAAAGATTGACTTTATTCGAAATATGGTTTTCGGTTAATATGTGGGAGGAAGGGTCGACTATTGAAGCACATTCGACTTCCTAGCAACACACTTAGTAAATTGATTACTAAGAAAACTAAGATCAGAACCGTTATCATTGAGATAACATAATTCGAGTTAGTTTTTCGAGAACTTAAACGATTTTGATCTACAACATTGTTGTTGACTAGATCAACTTCGTAAATCGATATAAAAGATAAAACTTGGGTATTCGGTTACAAAAATGTTGTCTCAAAGATTGACCCTTGTAGGCAATTAACCAACATGAATCCCGAAGTAAAAATCTTTTCCAATGATCCGAGGAAAGTGAGTCAAAGCCAAAGCCTAAGGCTGATTTAAATACATTGAATTTCTTTCTTTCTAAACTTCGCTTTAATTCCTTTGTCTTCTTGTTTATTTTGCAACCCCCTTTTTCACTTGATAATACTCAATTCACTTCTGTGCTCAGAGATCAAACGAATATAATCAGGAAGTTTCTTAGTCCCTGTGGGATCGACCCTTACTTCTCTTTTACTACATTTAAATTTATTTATTTATTTATTGTTTAAGAAGAAGGAATTATTTTGACACGAAACGGCACGTGTTAAATTGGCGTCGTTTCTAGGGACTTCGTAAAAATTTACTGATTATTTTAGTTTGTTTATGACCAGAAAGAATCCGGGAGAACTAGCATGCTACATCCCGAAAATCAAAGCATTCGCACAACGACAGAATGCACAAACAAAATGAGAGAAGGAAAATAGATTGTGCCAACAAAGGTTACAACGAGATCTTGAGCTAGCATCTCAAACCGCAACACACTCTAAGAATACCAACGAAGAACAAAATCCAATGGCAGACGAACAAACAATCCAACAACTGACTAGGGCACCAGATGACAATCAGCCCTTGTGCATAACCTTCTCGAATGGTGAAACGCAATTCCAATTGAAGATCGGTTTGATTCATCTTCTACTAAAATTTCACGGCTTGCCCTCTGAGAACCCCCACAAGCATCTTAAGGAGTTTCATATGGTTTGTCTAAGTACAAAACCGCAGGGAGTTTTCGAAGATCAAATTAAACTTCGAGCCATTCCTTTTTCTTTATCTGATATTGTCATAGATTGACTATTTGATCTTCCTTCTAATTCTTTTATGACCCGGACTAATATGGCTCGTTTATTTCTTGACAAGTTCTTTCCAGCAGCCAAGGCAAGCGAACTTAGGAGAAGTATCTTAAGTATCCGACAAAAGGATACCGAATCGATGTACGACTACTGGGAACGCTTCAAGAAGATTTGCGCCAGCTGTCCTCAACATGGTTTGTCCGAACAAACACTCCTCTAGTATTTCTACGAGGGTTTAACGCCTATGGACATGAAGGTAGTTGATGCAACACATGGAGGAGCACTTGTCAACATGACCCCAACTGCGGCTCGAACTTTAATAACGACTATGACATCCAACTCGCAACGGTTTCACCATTCAACCGAACCGTCTCAGTGAGTTAATGAGGTAAGTGTTCTGGAAAATAAAATTGATAAGTTGGCTGACATAGTTCATTCTCTTGTTGCAGGTAAAAAAATTACAGCCAGGCTTTACGGTATATGTACGAGCCTAGAACACCCAACAGATTGTTGCCCGATGATCTAAGAAGAAGACAATACACAAGTGAATGCAATAGTGAACTTTCTGGGACCTTCACAAAGACAGTACAACCCAAACACCAATTCATATAATCCTGGATGGCGAGACCATCCAAACTCCAATCATGCGCAAAACCAAAGGCCCGCATATCAACCAAGGCAACCTCCATAACAACAAATGCAAAAGACATCACTAGAGGCAATAGTAGAAAGGCTAGAAATTTCACGAGAAAAGCTGATCACATCCCAAGAAAAATTCCAAAGTCAAACTCAGGCACATCTACAGGAGCTAGATAAACAAATGTCCTAGTTGGCTCACGTCGTGGGGAGACTAGAATTGTGAGGAATACTTCCTTCTCAAACATAGTCAAATCCGAGGGAGAATGTTAGTGCTACCACCCTCCGAAGTGGAACAATTATAAACCCTGAAGTGCCAGAAAAGAATACTGAACAATCCGTGGAAGAGAAGGAAACGCCACCCTCCAACTCCCAAGATACGCCTTCTGCGCCACCACCACCACCCCCTCCTTTTCATGAAATCGCACCACCTTTTTCTTCAAGATTGGTGAAACGTGACAAAAGTGCTGAAGAAAAGGAGATCGTAGAAGTGTTTAAAAAGGTGCAAGTCAACATACCCCTCCTAGAAGTAATCCGACAAGTGCCAAAGTATGCTCGGTTTTTAAAGAAACTTTGCACCACAAAGAGGAAACTAACGGGGCATGAGAAGGTAAATTTGGGAGAACATGTCTCCTCAGTGTTTCAGCGAAAGCTTCCAGCAAAAATGAAGGATCAAGGTATGTTCCCTATACCCTGCAAAATAGGAGATGTATTAATTAAACGTGCAATGTGCGATTTAGGAGCTTTAATTAACGTTATGCTACTTTCTGTTTATAAAATGATTACTAACGAGCCTTTGAAGGAAACGGGGGTAACAATCCAGTTAGCTGATTGCTCAATTATCTATCCAGAGGGAGTGCTTGAAAACGTGTTAGTGAAAGTCGATGATTTAATTTTTCCAGCGGATTTCTATGCCATCGACATGGAAAATGACCAAACCAATTAATCCTCCAACATTCTTCTTGGCTGCCCCTTCCGAAGCACGGAAAATACAAAAACTGATGTAAGAAGCTGAATGCTTACAATAGAGTTCGACGGTGAGGTCGTAGAGTTTGACGTTTACAAAGAAATGCAGCATTCAGATAGTGTTGCTAGTATTAATTTTATAGATGCTATTGAGCCTGCCGTTGAAGAATTTATAGAATCTAAATTTGTTGATGATTCGTGCAAGGATTTGAAGGATCACGACAAAGGAACTAAGGAGTGGAAAAATGTTTCTTCTGTTCATTCTGATTTACGCCTAACTCCATCGAAATCTAAAATGTTTTCTTCCATTTTGCAGGGATTGAATTTGGAGTTAAAATTACCGCCAGATAAATTGAAGAGTGAAAAAGAAATTCTTCTAGTAAAAATGCTCCATAATCACAAAATTTCTCATAGGGAAATTCTTAGTTGGACAAAGCACGAGAAATGGAGGAAATATTTTTCACAATACTTGTAGTCTGAATCAGGTCGTCGAGCTAACGGCGTTAAATAAAGCGCTGAATGGGAGGCAACCCATTTATTTTATTTTACTTAATTTCTATTCGTTTTCAATTTTTATTTGTTTTTGTTTTAGATTTATTTTACTTGAATTTTTCAGGTATCCAAGTATTTTGAATCGAACATTAACCGTTGCAATATTTTTGGTTGAATTGCACATCACCTGGGAATATCACACACAAAGATTAATAGTGGAGATTATTTTTACCAAATTGGTGGTGCACATTAGCAAAACCCTTATCTATTTGTGGTACGCGTTAGCTAAACCCAAATATCAAATATCAATCCTCTACCATCGTCTTATCTTTATTCCATTTTTCTTTTTAATTTCAAAATCTCATGGGATCCACCATTGAGATAAGCTACCACATGTTAAACCAAGCCTACCTTTTTGTTTTTAATTCCCCTATAACATTTTTCTTCTTCCTCATCAGATGCATCTTCCCTTTCTCCCATCTCCCTAAACCTTTGACAACCATCCCCACACCTCAAACTTTCCGGTGAACCATGGTCCGCACAAGAGAATAGCCCGCCGTCACCTCTCTATCATGGCAGACATGGACAACACCTAGCCGCAACTGACCGACCACACCAACCTGCACCATATTCTATTCGATTGGGTGGCCAGTCTTCTCGGTCGGACAGCAGAACCAACGTTTCCGGTTCATTGTGTAACCGGCCACCACGGGCACAACCGCCTCCGCCCCTACACCAGACTCGAAGCTCACTACTGAAACACGCTCTTCTGCAAACGATGGGTATTTCTTTTCCCTCTCTTTTACTTTAAACTTGATATACATTTTGGGGCAAAATGACTTAAGTGAGGGTGAGTAAGAATTTCGGTCAAATTCTTTTTCTTTTTCTTTTTCTTGCTTATCCGTTTGGTTGCTCTCTGGTTCTCTTGATTTTTATCCCATTGATTTGATTGTTTTTATCATCTATTTTACCTTGTCCTTTTGATGCCATTATGATTTTGTATCTATTTTGATTAGAAAGGGTAGATTACACTTTAGACTGTGGCATGATTATTGTGTTTCATGACGTTCCTTCATAATTTGATTCTTTATGCCAAACTAGTCTTAGCGTTCATTAACTTGTTTTGAAATACTTATCGATTTTTTTTGCATAAGAGCTAGAGGTGCCTATCAATGGCTCTAGCCGAAAAAAAGAAAAAACTAGAGATGCATATTACTAACTCCAGCAGAGAAAAAAATAAAGCTAGAAGTGCCTAAAAACTAGTTCTAGCAGGAAGAAAAAAAATGAAAAAAATGAAAAATGCCTTATGTTAACAGTGTAGACTAGGTTTCATTTACAAGTTTATGATATACTTTGCCTAGGTTGGCTTAACTTATTTTGTTGGAATGTTTGTGTTGATAATAATTTTGCCATTTATCTATTGGTTTCTTTTCTTTCTTCCATTTATAGATATTTCATCATTTTTGCACATTAAGGACTTCGTGAAATAGAGGATGAGAACATGAGATTCAATAGTTTGAATTTTTGATACTTGAGGACAAGCATCGGATAAGTGAGGGGAATTTGATTAGTGACTAGTTTTGTCATTATTTTTGTGTTAATTATGCTTAGGTAGTGGCTTTGTGATGAAGAATTGTGGCTCATTACGTAATTTACTATGCAGGACCTCGCTGCTGCGAAATATTCTGAAAAAAGCTGAAATCTGCAATTTTTCTAGATTCATGGCTGAGTTAGTGGGCATGAACTGGGACATGAAAATGCTGACTAGGCGCGACACGTCAGCGGATGACGTTGGCAACACAGAAGGATGACATCAGCAACAGTGATGATCGGATGATGGCGTGGCGGCAAAAGTGAAAGCTTATCAGGATATTTTGATAGCTTATCAGATTCGGGATGATAGCTTATCGATCAGGATTTGGATATAAACTTGGGATTTATCTCTTTTATTTAATTTAAATATTTTTTAGGAATTATCTCTTAGGATTTATCTTTTGCATTTTGAATTTATTATCTTATCTCTTATCACTTAGGAAATTTCTAGGGTTTTAGACTAGTATAAATACCCCCTTTGGGTAAGACTCAGATCATCTCATTTTTAGTTCTTCACTTGTTTCTACTTGAGTTTTATAAAATCCTTTTCTCTTTTAGTTTTTTATTTTCTTTACTCTATTTTCTTTTGAAAATGATGCTAAGCATGGTTAATTCAATAATCATGCAATGTAACCCCCTCGTCCCGGTCTGGCCGGATGACCGGTCCGAGTGGGCCACACGGGGAAAACCGAGTGAAACCCGCTAAGGTTCCCCCTCGGTTAGCAACCCTATTTTTTCTTTTATTTTAATCTTGTCTAGAGGGATATTAAATCCTAAGTGATTCACAACAGCGGAAAACATCCAAAAAAAAGATCACATTCGAACCCCGACCATACATACTTAGTCCATATTTAAGCTTACAGGGCAGTCCGTATCGGTACCCTAACTAGGGGTATCGATACGCCCTGACCAGGTTAACCCAAGGAGTCAACACCGGGAAGGCCGTATCGATACTGCCCTTGAGCGTATCGATACGCCCTTCTCGGTCAATCCTTCTTGGTCAACGGAGTAGACCCGTATCGATACTCGGGAACCCCGTATCGGTACGCACTACTCGTTCCCAATTCTCCAAATTCAGTAACTTTGGAGGGTATTGATACCCTTGGGGTATCGGTACGCTAGGCAAAATTTGTGGCATTTGGGCAAGGCCGTATCGATACGGCCCTCTGGCGTATCGATACGCCCTGGTCTGCAATTCCACCAAATTCAACTTGGTGACCTCAAACACGACTCTAGATGTATTTTTAGACTCTCCTATGCACATACAAACGTACATACATCAAAACTACAACCGAGATTTAGCTTACAAGGCATTGAATCTAACAAGGATCATACAAATCAAGACTTCATGCAATTTCACAAAAAGAAGCATACTTAGCAAGCACAAGGCATCATACACAAGGTAGTCAAGCATAAGGCATACATAGGCCAACAACATACATGTTTAGGCATATGCAAATAAACGACATGATAATCATAGGCCACAATCCAAGAAACAAAAGCATAACACAACATGAGTTTAACATGCTCAAACATAATCTCCTAAGGAGTTTGACACGAACTCCTAAACTCTATACCCCATCGTCTAGGCATTATTACAAAATGCAAACCATACTTGCACTAGCTTGAGAACTCCAAAAGCTCCTCCCTCGCCCGCTTGCCTCCCGAACTCTAACGATCTGCACGTTGGAAACAAAGAGAGAGCATAAGCCAACTAGCTTAGTGAGAGAGGCTCTACAATTCACAACATGCAGTTTTCCAAAACACGTTTTATATGCAAGAAACAATAGATGCACGAAGGTCTATCTCAACAACAACACATGGTTTGCACAAGCACAACCAACATACATATACGGTGGGACTACACATCACCGTTTCGACTAGTGGATTTCCAATGGGACTACACATCAAAGTACTACCCTACTAGTCACTACCGGTGGGACTACACATCACCGTAGTTTAGACCACCATCACGTGAGGCACGAACTCAACACGACTACAACATTAACAACTTAAAATGCACTCAATAATCACAACGTATACACATTCAACATATCACAACAACATGAGAGTAGAGAGGCTTACACTCGGGTTTAGGTAACCCCTCAAGGTTCCACCCAAACCCCAAAAGAATCCATATCGAGCACAATGCAAAAACCAATAATTCTACTCACCGTTGTTACCCAAGAGAAGAT
This sequence comes from Hibiscus tridactylites, assembly GCA_958450335.1. NCBI lineage: Eukaryota > Viridiplantae > Streptophyta > Magnoliopsida > Malvales > Malvaceae > Hibiscus > Hibiscus tridactylites. The sequence continues at coordinate 10,761,813 of OY288292.1, read as the reverse complement.
CGAAGACCAAGCTCAAGACTCCGAAATCCCCGGATTTGTCCTCGAAGCTTCACCAACCAAATTTCTCGTTTCTAAACATTCCAATGCCAAGTAAACAATCCCAAATTAGTCCATATTCCAGAATAGTCAACCCGGATTACATACTAAACACAAGACATCCAATTTTCCATTGAAAACAAACCCAAAGTTCCAAATCCCGAGCAGCCCTTAAGCACCCCTTAAATCCATTGATTCCAACCCTCAAATTGCTCCCTAAAGCCTTCAAAACAATGCTTACATATAACCTAACCATCAGCCCTCAAGATTCCACCTAAAACACCCCAAAACTCAACTTAAAACCTCCCAAAAACCTCCCCAAAACCCATTTCGGGAAACACCCCAAACCTTGTAAAAATCAGACCCATTGGACCCCTTTAGACTTAAAACAACTCATATAACATTAATAAATCAAAAACCTAAGTTTAGGATGTTAAAAATGACATTTTTAATCAAAATTTCAAAAATACCCAAATTACAAAAATCATGAGCTTTCTCGAAAATAAAGGTATGTGCTAGTAGAGGATGATGAGAGCAAGTCAAAAACGACCTTACCTTTGAAAAATCTTCAAGAATGGGTGAGTTATGGAATGGAATAGTACTCCAAAAGGGAGAGGGGTTTTTGACGTTGAAGTGAATAGTAGAGAGGGGAAGAAGATGACTCAAAATAAAAACATTATTTAGGTTGGTTTAAAATTAAAAGTCCAAAGACCTAAATGCCCTTAATGAAAAAGGGAAACCACGATAGGTGCCACCCATGGCCTTTTGGGCTTAATTTAGAAATGGTCCAACTTAATTTCATTTGTCTTAAAACCCGATGCCCAAATCGTTATTTTATTATTTAAAAATTAGGAACCGAAACCCGAACCATTATTAAATTGCTATTTTCACCCGACCCCCGAACCCGGGTGTTACATGAAAAGCTAAATTTTCCATAAGCCGCGGGCTACAACAATGACTCAAATCCAACGGGAGGATTGAAAAGCGCTTTCAAAAATTCAGGAATCTCTTTCAGTTTTCAAAAGCTAAACTTCAAACCAAAATGATTTTCGAAACAAAAGATTGACTTTATTCGAAATATGGTTTCTGGTTAATATGTGGGATGTAACCCCCTTGTCCCAGTCTAGTCGATAGGTCGGTCCGAACGGGTTACATGGGGAAAACCGAAGCGAAACCCGGTAAGGCCTCACTTCGATTAGCAACCCTTTTTTATTTTATCTTATCTAAATTTTACATTTAGTCCTATGTGCGACAACGTCAGCGGAGAACGATATAGAAAGCATCCAAGCAGACATAAGGTAATTTAAATTTTACCAAGTGTCATGTTAATCCATTTGCATGCTTACAAAACCAAAACCATACGTAAAAGATACACGTAGACTAAACAAGGAAGCTTACAAACAAACAGGACTAAAACACAACATCCGAGAACCTTTGAAGATGCCAAAAAGCCAATTTACATGTATGTGTTTCGAAACAGGCTTGCATGTTTCGATACGCGGGCTCCAGTTTAAAAGAATCACGAGCGTTTCGAAATGCCTGCACACAGAGTGACCCGAAAACATACTTTGACGCCTCAAAATGTTCTCAAATGTGTCCCAAATCATCAAAAACCATATGGCAACATATCATACATACATTCTAGATGCAAGGAGTCCTAATCACATCGTTAGACATGTATTCAAATAACATATTGGATTTCAAGCTCTAAGCTCACATGCAACCTTAAATACAAAAACACTAGCACACCAAACCACCAAGCAATTCATACATGTCAACATTTAACCTCAGCATAACATATCATCATCATTTTAAACATTTTTGAACATAAACAAACCATAGTAAAGGAGTTTGGACACCAACTCCATAACATACAAAACTAGCATTCCCATTGTCTAAGCCTTATTACACAACGTAAACCATATTTTGAGCTTAATGAGAACTCCAAGAGTTTCCTCCCTTGCCCACTTGCCCCTCGAAGCCTCTAACGATCTGCATTGTTGAAGAAAAGAGAGCGTAAGCTAGGAGCTTAGTGAGCGGAGCTCTAAAACACAACAACAATGCAGTTTTTAAAACGTAAACTTAGATTTAAGCAAAACCATTTAAGGAAAGACGTAATGAATCACAATCATCACAATACAAGGTATGCACATGCGTAACCCAAAACCCGGTGGGACTACACACGTTCAATTAGTAGTTTTCCGATGGGACTACACATCATCGTACTCGTCTACTAGTCACTACTGATGAGACTACACATCACCGTAGTAACGATAACCATCACGTGAGGCTCGACACCAACAACGACTACACAACAACATTAAACGGAGAGTAAAAATAATCTAAAAACATCATCACATCACACATATCACGAAAACTGAAAATCAACCAACAAATGAGATTAGATGAACTCACTCTTGGGTCTAGGTTAGTCTCTGTGACCCCACCCAAACCTTCATTGAACGTAAATAAGATTCCAAAACAATATCCACTCACCGATGAGCCCAAACGGAAGTCGAAACACCGATCTCAAGCCTCCATAGCACCCGATATCGCACCTGAACCCGATTCCTCTATTTTAAGCAATCTAAATCATACTATTAGGACACTAATACACTTGTAAACCAGCATCAAACCGGAAATTAAATCTTGCAACCAAAACACATCGATTCGAATGCAAATTTCATCCAAACTTCACCATTTTCGTTCTACCCAAACCCCACACTGAAATCATCCATTTCAACCATCAAAACACATCCAAAAACATCTAGAAACACTCCCCAACATCAAGGGAACCACCAACCATGTTTTCAACCTAAAACCAACCCAAAAACCCAACCTTTTCAACCTAAAAATCTCATTTTAATACCCATTTCGGGATTTCCACAAAACTCTACCATTTTAAGATATAATACACTTAAGGGCAAGACTTTAACACATATTAACTTTACAAATGAAAAACCTAACAAAAACCCATTAAAGCCTCCACCTTTTTCTTAAAACTTGAACATTTGAAATCACAAAAAATGAAGTTTAGGAAAACTAAAACCATAGAAACGTTAAGGATGATGAGGAGAAGTCAAAAACACATTTACATTGATGAAAGCTCTTGAAAACGTGAAGGGAGGAGAATGTTTTGGGGTTGAAGGGAGGTTTTGTCGTGATTTTTGGATGAAGGAGGAAGAAAATAGCTTTTCTCAAAACATTATTTCACTTGACTTATTCCACTTATTTAGAAAATTATCATTTTGCCCTTAATGAAATCTCGTGCCCCTTTTAATTTAAAACCAACCCCATTTTTATTTAAAACAAGCCCAACGACTTGAACCCTGTTTAACTCTCCTAACACCCGACCCCTAAACCCGAGTGTTACATGGGAGGAAGGATCGGCTATTAAAGCACACTCGACTTCCTACGAACACACTTAGTAAATTGATTACTAAGGAAAACTGAGATCGAAACCGTTATTATTAAGATAACATAATTCGAGTTGGTTTTTCCAGAACTTAAACGATTTTGATCTACAACATTGTTGTTGACTAGATCAACTTCGTAAATCGATATCAAAGATAGAACTTGGGTATTCAGTTGCAAAAACGCAGTCTCAAGGATTGACCCTTGTAGGCAATTAACCGACGTGAATCCCGAAGTAAAAATCTTTTCCAATGATACGAGGAAAGTGAGTCAAAGCCAAAGCCTAAGGCTGATTTAAATACATTGAATTTCTTTCTTTCTAAACTTCTCTTTAATTCTTTTGAGATTTAAGGGGCTCGATTCCTTCAACCGTTCTTGCTCGCCAAGTGTGGAGAAGTTGGATAATTTGGGTGTAAATGTGGGAAGGAAAAGATAGACAATTTACACAAGGATTTATAGTGGTTCAACCTTCTAACCAAGGTCTACATCCACTACCTTAGCTTCCCACTAAGGATTTCCAAACAAATTCACTAAGAATTTCGTCCCCTTTTCTCGAATTAGGAGGAAACCGTTACAACGATCAAGCTTTCTACCCAAAGCTTGATCAACCACTCTCTTACAAGAGAAAGACTTAGCAAACTAGAAATCCCTTTAATAGGTATGTCTTTGCAATACTAAGCACTCACCCAAAACCTAAACACTTGAGCAAATTTAACAATGTTAAGCTCACAAGTGTTGTCTAAGCAAGAAATGTACAATTTAAGCTCTAGACAAATTTTGACATCATAATGTTGTAACAATTGAAGCATTAACCATTACAAGATGCTTGGAGGTCCCTTTTATACTCCTTGATGAGTTTGTGGCCGTTACTAGCCGTTGGGATTGAATTGGAGCCGTTGGAGCCTTTATTTCCCACCATAAATGCAGTTCCACAGCTTGGCGTATCGATACCCTTCAAACCGTATCGATACGGTCCCGATAAGGAATTTAGCAGTTGAGCTTCTTCAGCTGATGCGTATCGATACGCTTACCTAGCGTATCGGTACGGTCCTGCAAAATGAAGACCGTTGGGAAAATGACAGTTAGGGTAGTTAGGCGTATTGGTACGCGACTAGCTGTTGGGCTATTTCAAAACACACCGTATCGATACGGCTAAGCGTATCGGTACGGGTTTTGGCTACTGGAAAAATCAGGTAGTTGAAACCCTAAGGTGTATCGGTACGGTTCGAGACCGTTGTAACCCCCGTAGCCCGGCCTGGACGGTTGACCCGAACTACGAAGATTACACGGGGAAAACCAAAGTCAACCCGAAAGTCAACCTTGATTAACGACCCTTTTTTTTTTAATCTTATCTAGATGCATATTAACCTTAGATGTGATCACACAAACACCATGCTCAAAGATCACAATCATCAGAGATCAAACAGGGACCCAATTGAACAAATTACAACTTTAGGGACCAAATTGTAATTTCTGAAAACTTTAAGGACTTAACCAGATTTTAAGTTACCAGCTTAAAATTAATCATGTTTCATGCTTCTCTGCCAAATTTCAGCTCAAACGGACATCCCGAACTCATACAATTGCACAAACAAGATTCAGGACCAAAATGCAAACATTTTGAAACATTTAACCGCCCATGTCAGCCCCCAACTGTCACCCGTTCCGAAACAGGCCAAGCCCGTTCCGAAACACGGGCCGTTCCGCAACGCGTTCCGCAACGGGGGTCTGGCAGAATACATTCCGTTTCGGAACGGTGGCACCCGTTTCGGACGTCTGGGTTCATGCAGGGCACCCGTTCCGAAACGGTGTTACCTGTTCCGAAACACATAGCCCAGAATGTTGCATTTTGCTCAGACAAACACACAATTGGTCATTCAAACATGCTCCAAAACCCACCAAACTTTGCCAACATGCAATTCAACATAAAAGAGACATACTTGCATCAACAATTCAACAATTAACCATCACATATGAAAAGCCCCAAATCTATAGGCATGCTTCCTACACAAGCAACCATTTAAGCACAAACCTTCCAATTCAACCTCAATTAAGCCAATTCATGATTCAACATCATTAACAACAGTATTTAAACATTCATGATCAACACATACGATCACAATAACAACAAAAACCCGAGAGATTCTACCCCATTGCCCTTATTAACTATAGCTATTCACCGAGACATACATCTCCATTGGAGTCCACCTTGAATCCCTTGCTCCTTGCTGCCCAAACCTCAAGAATCTGCATTGATGGACAAAAAGGAGCGTAAGCACATAATGCTTAGTGAGGAATGCTCAAAACCAAAACACCATCAATGCAGCGGGTCTTTAAAACACTTTAAAACCAACCCGATTTGCTTTCCAAAACCATGTTCGAAAACTCTTTTCAACATCAAGCTCAAACCATGCATAAACACCATATGCTAAGCTTAATCAAAACCATGGAAAACACATCCTTTTCACAACATACCTTTCTTCAACTTGAAAACCACATCAAGCAAGAAACCATTTAAAACCATAGTTCAATCAAACCATTTCATGCATTTAATCAAGGCAACATAAAACCATATCATCATCATCACATGCCTTTAACAACAAGTCATACATGACTCCAATGCAACATAGGTAATTCATGCTCACATGCATCATTTATCAAATGATAACCAACACTTGTTCAACATACAAGTAACATGCTTTCACTAGCATCATACACATCTCATGCAACAATGCATCTTACCAAGCATCTCATGCTTCTCATGCAAACATGCATCAATTCAAGCATCTCATGCTTCACATGCAACCATGCATCATTTCAAGCAATCCCATGCTTCACATGCAACTATGCATCATTTCAAGCAATCCCATGCTTCACATGATCAAGAACATTATATTGGCTTTCAAGAGATCAACCATATTCACTTTCCAACTTTTCAACCCGATCGGATACGCGGATTACAAGCGTGTCCCAACGCTTCCTACACACTACCCAATCCAAGGTCTTCCCGTGGGCAACAACCTCCACTGACCTCAATCTCCTAAGGTTCCCATGTATGGACTTTTAAACACCATACAACCTTAGCTTTTCCTCAAGGTTACCATGTATGGACTTTCAACCGCCATACACCCTTGACATGCACAAGGTCTTCCCGTATGGACTTTCAACCACCATACAACCTTTGCATAACCGATTGGTAGTTGTAGACATCATCTAACGAGATCCGGGACATCACACACAAGATCCACACATGGACTTTACCACAGCCATTGTGATCTTAACAAGTACAAGGTTCTCACATAAGGACTTTTAACCACCTTATAACCTTTACTCAACCAAGGTCTACCGTGGGCAACAACCTCCACTACGACCTTAAGCAACCGAGGTCCTCCCGTGGGCACACCCTCCACTGACCTCATCTCGTTAGGAATACTTGAGGGGAGTTTACCCGGTCCACACTTGACCACTCCGCCATCAAGGCGACTTTATTCACGGTGCACCCAATCCTATAGCCGGCTAATTATACCCGATCAACGAACCAAGAACCATTCACATCTCTTGCCAACATAACCATCTTACCATAATATCCAATGTTCCACATGCATAAACATAATGCAAGGCCATCACATCATTAGCTCAATGATTCACATGCATACACATAATGCAAAACCATCACATCATTAGCTCAATGATTCACATGCATAAGCAATATGCACAAGGTAACAATTATCATCATTAATCATCATCAACTCACTGTTTTTAAGCATCATACAAAGCCAATGAACAACATGCAACACTATGCATCAAAACCACATTTTCAATGCACTAAACCAAGGATCTCTTACCTTGAGCATCCTTTTCAATTGACTTTCAAAATCAGCATTAAACCATGCTAAAAACATGCTTACAAAACAGAATTAAACCATGCAATAACACATGCATATCAATCATCATCCACAATTGATTTTAAAACCAAATCATACACAATTCAAGAGCAAAAACCTCTTCACTTACTCTTGAGCTTAGCAAAGTTGTTTAGACTTAAACTAAGCTCCCAAAAACCTTCAAACCTTGTTTCAAAAGCTGAAATCCCAACTTCACTCACCGATTACCAAACAAGCCTAGCCAACAAGCTTTCCAAGCTTCCGAAACCTTCCGAAAACACCTCCAAAGCTCAAGGATCAACCTACCCTGTTTCAAGCACATAAAAACAGAACATTAATGCATCCATATGCATTAAAACACCAGCAACATCAACACAACTCGCTGCTCATCACAAAACTAGCAATTTGGCTACCAAACACAACCGAAATCACCTCCAAACACTTCCAAAACTTAACCCAGCCAAGATCCACCACTTCTAACCATTTTTATACATCAAATAACATGCAAAATGATCACAACCACGTCCTTATACCTCCAGGTATAACAGATCACCAAAAACACTCCAAAAACAACCAAAAACTCAAGCCAAACTTAGGAAATTCAACCTATCCGGGATTGCATTGATTAAACCTCAACTTCTAATCAATTTAACATTCATTTAACATCATTTTAACATCTCTAAACCCTGCTTAAACAGATCACACGAAATTTTCACCAAAATCGCCAAATCTTGCATTTTAGCCAAAAATCAAGATCTCAATTGAAAAGCCTTTAATAAAACATAAATCAAGGATTGAGAACTTAGGAATTTCAGTAAAGAACTGATAGTTTAGAGGAGAAGGACGTTCTTACCTCCAAACTTGAATTTCTCCATTTTAGAGCCAAAAAGCTTGATGAATCAACTTGTAAATTGAGAGGTTTTGATGATGAGATGATTAGGAATCAAATGAGAATTGAAATGAGAGTTTAAGATGTTAAAATCAAAGAAAGAAATCTGAGGAAATCTTGTTTGGGTTGAGAGAAAATGAGAGAAAAGAGAATTTGAGAGAAAATAGAAAGTTAGTTGAAAATTGGTTAAAAATGATTTCCCTCTCTTTTCTTAATCTTTAAAATCAGATTTGAGTCATAAAATATCTTAGAAAAATCTGGAGAAATCCTTTTTGGAATAATAGCTCCTTAAAGATTCAAAGTTTCAATCCTTTATAAAACTGTCCCGAAACTTTCAAAAATTACATTTTGGTCACTAGCAAAAATGTCAACCTTCCGAACCTCATTTTCCAAAATTGATTTCACAGTTCACTTATACATATTAAAAGATGATTTTAGAATATTTTTCCATATTTTTAATGCAACCCGAACTAGGCTTTCCTAAATTCACTCTTATATATTCGATCAGCACTTTGACCGAACCGGTCAACACCCAAAACTTCCGAGCCCAAAACCGGGGCGTTACAACCGTATCGGTACGGGCACTTGAAAAGGCTGGTTTTGACTACTTTAAATCATTCCAAAGTCTTGTAAAACCCTTAAACATATTTTCAAGTTGTTTTTTTTACTAAAAACATATTTTAAATTCTTTTCAATTTAGTCCAAAACATTTTTCAAATATTATATCAAAACACTTAGTTCTACAATCTCCCCCCTTTTGATATAATAAAACCAACTTGAAAAATTGTTTGGGATTCTCTCCCCCTTTGTATTTTAAAAATTTGAATAAGAGATTTAAAATTTGAATTAGATTAAAGCTCCCCCTTATTCTCTTGAAAAACTTGAAAACTCAATTTTTCAAACCATTTCTCCCCCTTTTTGTTATATCAAAAAGAATTTAAAAAGACATTGAGCTCAAAATAACTTAGGAGGTAAAAAGAAAATTTGACACACTTAAAAATTTGGTTTAAAAAATTTGGCTCCCCCTTACTCAAAACATCATAAGAATGTTAGTTCAACATATATGATTATCTAGTTGACATAAATAAAAAAATCAAATAAGAGCAGAAACAACTAGATTTTACCACACTTGAACTCAAGGGAGGATGTGAAGCCTTCCTTCTTCAAGTGTTCTTCCTATGTGTGCATGGAGCTCCCCCTCAATTTTTGACTTGTTGATCACTCTCCATCACACCTAGCAAAAGACAATCAAGTAATTTTTGGTATCCAATTTGCTTTGGATCCATAGACGTTAGTTGCACAAAATTTAGTCCCCTTAGGTATCCATTTTTCAATTTCATTCTTTTTAGTTGAAGTGGTTAGTCCTTTTGGGACCCAAACATTTCTAAAACATTTTTCATTCACAAATCTAGGGGCACTAGATTGTCTTACATAAAAGTTTGATTTTCCAAAACTATTTTTCTTTTCAAGTTCATTGGAAATCAAATCCTTTTCTTTTTTAACTTTAAGAAGCAAATTTTGTAAATCAAAACATTTTTGTTCAAAATCTTTCAATTTTTCTTCAAGTTCAAGATTTGTTTTGGAAAGCAAATCATTTTCAATTTTTATTTTTGAAATCAACTTTTTGTTCTTGGAAAATGGTGCATTGAATTCCAAAAGCAAATTATCATAGGCATCTTGCAACTCATCAAATGTATATGAATTTGAAATAGATGAGTTAGAAGTTACCTCCCCCTCATTGAGGGCCATCAAGTATAGGTGGGCTACTTCATCATCAGTGGAGTCTTTATCACTCCATGTGGCCACATATGCTTGTTTTGAAGATGATCCCCTCTTTTTGGATTTGTGGGAGTCCGTCGTCTTCTTCATCGATTCATGCTTGGATTTTTCCATTTTGCTCTTCATGAACCGGGCAAATTTGTTGAAGAGATGGGCCATCTCTTCATCTTCACTTTCCTCCTCACTTGAATCTACATGATGGCATGTGGAGGATTTGAGAGCCACGACACTTGCATTGATGCCTAGCTCCATGATCTTCTTCTTCCCCATCACTCTAATCTCTTCCTTCTTCTTCTCCTCTTCTTTGTTTTTCTTCATTATTTGATGAGTGAGAAGTGAACCCATGAGTTCATCAAGCTTCAAGGTTTTGAGATTCTTGGCTTCAATGATGGTGGTCCTCTTTGATTCCCATGACTCGGGAAGGGAGTAGATGAGCTTTTGGACAAGCTTCACTTCCGGGATGGCTTCTCCATAGCCTTTGAGTCCATTTGTGATAGTGGAGAACCTATCAAACATCTTCTCGATGTTCTCTTCCAGATCCATCTTGAAGTTCTCATACTCTAAGGCGAGGAGCCCTATATTGGTCTCATTTACTTCATTCGTTCCTTCGTATATGACTTTAAGCTTGTCCCATACCTCCTTGGCACTCTCACAAGAAGACATCTTCTCATAGATGGTTGGGCCAAATGCACAAAAGAGCATGTGCAAGGCTTTTCAATTAAGCTCCATCTTCTTGCGATCATCGACACTCCATTCCGCTTTGCTTCCTTGAGACACGAACGGACCATCTTCAACTATGTCCCATAGCTTGTAGTCTCTTGACTTCAAGAAGAATTTCATCTTTGTCTTCCAATGGGTATAGTGATTTCCGTCGAAGAAGGGCGGTTTGTCGATTGATTGTGCCATTGAGCCGGTTGAGTAAAATGTTGATCGAGCTTGCCGGATCTTCTCAATAGTATGTGAATCCCCTTCGATTGAGCCAAGCTCTGATACCAAGGATTTATAGTTCTTGATGAGTTTGTGGCCGTTACTAGCTCGATTTCTTCAACCATTCTCGCTCGCCAAGTGTGGAGAAGTTGGATAATTTAGGTGTAAATGTGGGAAGGAAAAGATGGACAATTTACACAAGGATTTATAGTGGTTCAACCTTCTAACCAATGTCTACATCCACTACCTTAGCTTCCCACTAAGGATTTCCAAACAAATTCACTAAGAATTTCGTACCCTTTTCTCGGATTAGGAGGAAATCGTTACAACGATCAAGCTTTCTACCCAAAGCTTGATCAACCACTCTCTTACAAGAGAAAGACTTAGCAAACTAGAAATCTCTCTAATAGGTATGTCTTTGCAATACTAAGCACTCACCCAAAACCTAAACACTTGAGAAAATTTAACAATGTTAAGCTCACAAGTGTTGTCTAAGCAAGAAATGTACAATTTAAGCTCTAGATAAATTTTGACATCATAATGTTGTAACAATTGAAGCATTAACCATTACAAGATGCTTGGAGGTCCCTTTTATACTCCTTGATGAGTTTGTGGTCGTTATTAGCCGTTGGGATTGGATTGGAGCCGTTGGAGCCTTTATTTCTCACCATAAATGCAGTTCTGTAGCTTGGCGTATCGATACCCTTCAAACCGTATCGATACGGTCCCGTTAAGGAATTAGCCGTTGGGCTTCTTCAGCTGATGCATATCGATACGCTTACCTAGCGTATCGGTACGGTCTTGTAAAATAAAGACCGTTAGGAAAATGACCGTTGGGGTAGTTAGGCGTATCGGTACACAATACACCCGTATTGGTACGCGACTAGCTGTTGGGCTATTTTAAAACACACCGTATCGATACGGCTAAGCGTATCGATACGGGTTTTGGCTATTGGAAAAAATCAAGTAGTTGAAACCCTAAGGCGTATCGGTACGGTCCGAGACCGTATCAGTACGGGCACTTGAAAAGGCTGGTTTTGACTACTTTAAATGTACTTTAAATCATTCCAAAGCCTTGTAAAACCCTTAAACATATTTTCAAGTTGTTTTTGACTAAAAACATATTTTAAATTCTTTTCAATTTAGTCCAAAACATTTTTCAAATATTATATCAAAACACTTAGTTCTACAAATTCCTTACCCCCCCTTTTCACTTGATAATACTCAATTCACTTCTGCGCTTAGAGATCAAACGAATATAATCAAGAAGTTTCTTAGTCCTTGTGGGATCGACCCTTACTTCTCTTTTACTACATTTAAATTCCTTTATTTATTTATTTATTATTTGAGAGGAATGAATTATTTTGACGCGAAAACGACGCGTGTCACACTTGCTGAGAAATATAATGAGGGTTATTAATAATTTTTCTCAAGCATTGCAATAGAATGATTATGATATTGTGAATATTATGCATTTAGTTAGTGTGTCAAAGCATCGATTACAAATGATGAGAGATGTGAGATGACAATCTTTAATTAAAGAAGTTTCTTTGTTTTATAAAAAGAATAACATTGAGGTTCCAAAGATGAAAGATGTATTTGTTGTTTCAGGGAAGTCTAGGAGAAAATTCACGAAATTTCAAATTTGCATTATTTTCAGGTTAAATTATTTTATCAAGTAATTGATAGACGATTCCAAAAGCATAACAATCATTTTTTTAGAGAAGTACAGAGTTGCTTCTTAGTTTGACTTGCTTGAGTCCAAGAGACTTGTATCTTTCTTTTGATAAGAAAAAATTAATTCGTCTTACCCAATTTTATTCTTATGAATTTCTACATGAGATTTTATGTTGCTTGTTTGTCAGCTTGAGAATTATACTGTTGATGTTTGTTTAGATAAAAGATTTTGTGATCTAAATTTTTTTCTGATTTATCTAAAAAAGTGGTTGAGACAATGAAGCATGATGTGTACCTAGTTGTGCATTTCCTTTTGAAGTTGGCTTTGGTTCTAGCAATCACAACAATAGAAAGAACATTCTCTACAAAGCACTTTATAGAGAATCGACTGCGCAACCGTATGACAAATTAATGGTTGAATGATTTCTTAGTTACTTTTATTGAGAAATATATTTTTGATAATGTACACAATGAAAAGATCATACAAGATATCAGAAAAATGAGGTTTAGAAGGAAATATTGTAAAATTTATTTTTTTGTTATAGTTTTTGTAAGACTTATTATAATTAAAATATTATTAATATTTTTATCATAAAAAATTATGATATTAATATATGTGAGTTTACCCTCAAATTTTTTTCTAGATCTACTACTAAGTGGTACTAGAGTTTCATATGATGTCACCATCGTATATAGTTGTTTGAATTTGGAGTATAAGTTAACTCATATTGGCTCTCTTAATTTTCCTCTTTTTAGATCTATTATTAAGGGTTAGGAAGAAATATAATGATCTTTTCAGTGTCATAACCACAAATAATACATGGAATAACTTTGACATACATCATTTCAAACAAATCCACAAATTTTGATCAGTCATTTCTCATCAACTTTGGAGGGACTTCCTTGTGGATCAAATAAAGCAAAAACTCATTCAATGTGTCAATTGGGCCTGGCAAACACCAATGAACACAGTCATACACCGGCGCATTCTTATGCATGGAGTGTCCATAACCATTTGGATGCCCATCTGGTCTCTGCCACATGATTTCAGTGGCGTTTATCACTTCAAATCTTAACCCACTTTTCTTCCCCTTTTCCTCTGCTTTCCTCACCTCTTCAACTTGAACCGAGTAAAACTCCTTGTTGAACTCTTGCAACTTCATTTCATTGCTTGTAAAAGGCCTCGTTCTACCACAGTTTCCTCCTTTATCCCAATCCCCGTTCTCGAAATGGGACGCCAAAAACGTCCGTAGAAACGTGGTACCGGTGTAGTTTTTAAGGCTCAGAAGAGTTTCAAAAGCTGTTCTGAAGGCCATCTTGTATGCATAGTACTTGGAAATGCTTGTGACGTTGTTTTGATTACAGATATGACATCCGATGAGTTGACTGCTCTCGTAGAATAACAGTGGCCGGAAGAACCATTGCCCCACTGAAACGATCACGTAGTCGAATTTCTCGATCTCGGTTGTCCATGCTTCATCCGCTTCATCCAGGTAAATGCCAATGAGGCCATTGATGCCTGCAGGTCCAGATTTAACCAAAAACGGTGACCAAAATGCTGCTAAGGTGAAGTTGTAATCAGCATAGAACCAACGCTTGAAATAGTTTTTGTCTGCTGAAATTTTTTGAGTTATATCCTCTGGATATGCTTCCTGAAAAACACACATCCAAAACAGTGCATCAGAGTTACTAAATCTTTTTCCAAATCAGAACCAGAAGTCGGGTTTTGGTTGTTTATCGAATTTGTGTCGGACTCAGACATGTGTTAGTTACAACTTACATGAGCTAAGAGGCACACTAAAGATTCCATCTGGTTCCTTCCTACTGAATCCCCAACAAAAGCCATTGATTTCCCTCTCACAATCTCCAAGAAGTGAGCTGCATCAAACAGAGGCAGCTCGCAGTCATCTGGTTTCCATCTCCACTTCATGAACTCTGTGTCTGGTCTCCCAAACTTCATGCAGTTCTGCTGGTCAATGATCAGCCGACAAGTTTCATTAGTGTAATAAGGAGGACCTTGTGGATAAGGCACCCATTTCCCCTCGAAAACATTGCAAGTTTTTTGTAAGCTTCTGGGGATTCGGGGAAGTGGCAGCGGCAAATGGGAACTTCTCAGAAAGCTTAAACTGATTGTGCTGATGAGAATCAATGAAAGAGTTAAGATGAAAATGTTAATGGAAACTGTCTTGTTCAGAGTTTTTTCCATTGGGGAACTCAAATGAGCTGCAAATTCATGGGGGAAGCCTCAAAAAGCGAGAGTACATGAATCAACAATGACAGTTCATCAACTAGCTAATTGCCTTCTCTTTTGTATTTTGTTTTTGTTTTTTATTTTTTCCCCAAACAAGCTCTTAACATTTGATATATTCACGATTTTCTATTTTATACACCATTTTAACAATAAAGTTAATTACTAAACACAATGTTAGGAAAAAAGTTTTTTAAAGTGAAAATTTTAATTCACCAAAAGATGATAAAAGTACATTGTATTTTTTGATTTGAATTCTAGAGATGACTTTATTAGGAGATAATCATAAATCTTATTTTTGGGCTGAATTTTAAATTTATTTTATTACTTGTCTTTGTTACATCCTCATAAAGTTTATACAAATCAATATATCAAATGTTTGATTTATCTGTAAAATAAATATTTAAATTATATATATTTGCAATTTTTTTACAATTTTTATTAAAAATAGGTGTGTAACATATTGTTTTGTTGAGATCTCAAAAAATCATCCTTATTTACTTTATTAATTATAAATAAATAAAAATCAGCTTAAACATCTTTTATTTTCAAAAAAAAAAAAAAAAAACGAATACAGACTATACATCATATTATATCATATCCTATCATTATATGGTGAGACACTTTAAGTTTTAACGCCCAAAATATTTGAAAGCCTTGGGATTTGTATACCCAAATGGATGCTTCAACAGCCACATATTATTGATTGATATTCTTTTCTCTATTATTTGTAGAGTGCAATATGCATCAACTGTTTCTAGTAGGCCATAGTCTTCAAATATGACCTTTAGTCTTTTCTGTTTTTTCACCCTTTTAAATAATTGATTTTTTAAAATCTATATTACTAATTCATTTAGAAAGTATTTTAAAATCTTTCTAAATAAAAACAGATTTTAGAAATTATATAATAGGTCTGGTTCGCCATGTCATCTATGGTCTCAACTAATAAAAATTATACATTTAATTATTTTTTTATTGTCATTTTTATCAAGTGAATCTTCACTCATATTTACCGTAAATTAAATTTAAATTTTTTTACCAAGTGAATTCACTTGGTAAAAAGATGACATAAAATTTTTTAATAAAATGGATGATTTTTATTGGACCATGGACAGGGACGGAGCTAGGACCAAAAGTTCCGAGGGGCAAGAGTCTATTAAGTCTTTGAATCTGAAAATTAGGAGGGGCAAAAGTCTATTAAGTCTTTGAATCTGAAAATTAGGAAGGGCAAATGCCTTATTTTATTAATATTTAAACTGAAAAAGACCTAAAATAGAATTATACCAAAATTTTTTGGAAGGGGCAACAACCCCTCCCATCCCCTATATACCTCCGTCCCTGACCATGGATGACATGGAAACCTGAGCCTATGATACAATTTATAGGTTCAAAGGCACCATAAACCCTCGCCAAAAGACATGAATATTGGCCCTGTTTGGCAATTAGCGGATAGCGGATAGCTGATAGCTGATAGCGGATTACATTAGCTGATAGCTGATTGCATTAGCTGATTTGACTAGCGGATTGTATTAGCTGATTGTATAAAAGTGTTTGGTAAAATTAACTGATAGCTGATAGCTGTTTGATTATTTAAACAAGCAAAATGACATATAAGGACATGATTATATTTAATACTTGTTTGAATAATTTATTAGTTATTAATATTTTGTATCTAATAAATATTAATTAGATTTGTAAAAATTATTTTTTAATATAAATTTCCTAAAAATATTTGAAAGATTTATATATTAATTTATTATTTATATAATTATTAATTTTTTATATGCACATATAAATATGTGATAATAAAAAAATAGAATTAACTTACAAATGTCACCATATAAATTAGTAGTAACAACAAATAAGTCTAATATTTAATATGTTATTATTTATTTTAAAAAATATTATTATTTAATTTAGGTTATTCGGAGATTTTTGGTAATTGTTAAGGGTAAAAGAGTCATTACAACTCTAATATCAAATCTCTAATCTCAAAAAGCTCATATTAGGAGCTTTTTCAAAATTAGCTTTTTCACCCCAATCCGCTCTTTCAATCCGCTATTTACCAAACATCAATATTAGCGAATTTGACTAGTCAAACCTTTAATTATACCTAAAACTTTTAATTTTTGCCCAAACCGCTATTTACCAAACAGGGCCATTGTCTTTAAATTTTTTTCCCACAATATGATTTATGTCAGATTATTTCCCAGAATATTGTGATTTCTAAAGTGAAAAGTGAAGTTGGATGGATTACAATCCAACTTTGAACAATAAACTCCCTTAATGATTAAAGAATTAAAGTCGAGTAGACTACAGTTCGACTTTGAACAATGTTTTACATTAAATTCGGAACCTTTTCTCACCGTTTTCAACAATTTTTAATTAAGAAAATAAGGATGACCAGTGAAGTCGGATCCCTTTCCTAACGACTTTACTTTTACTGTAACAAATACTATTTTTTAGGAATAAATAACTTTCTGCCATATTTAAGTAAAGTTGTCATAAACCCTTATACTATTTGAAAAAAAATCAATTAATTTTTAAATTTTTTTTACACCCATTTAAACTGTTATATTTCAACATATCATCAATTCACTCTTTTGACCAACATTTACTATTAAATCTAATAATTTTTTTCGATCAATAGAACAATATATAGTGTTACAGTGTTATCACTTGTTGTTTCTAGAATTTTTTTATTTTATTTAAAAAATCTTTAAATGTTTAAAAAATTTAAAAAAACATATAAAATGATAAAAATAATTTTCTAAAAAAATTAAATGTCACAGGATAGAATTTTAGTGTATCACGCGGGAGTAATATCTCAAGAAAAAATCATCAAGAATTGATGGTCAAAATTGGTCAAAAAGTTTAATTGACTCAATTTACTGGTTCAATGGCTTAATTGAGTACAACAAAAGTTCAAAAACTTAATTGAATTATTTTAAAAAAGTTCAAGGGCTTCAAGGACCCTTAAGCCTAAAATATATTGTTATAATAATTTTTTTTCGTTATATGCAGCCTTAAGGGTTGAGCATAAAATTAGCAAATTCTTCTAATACTTATTTCCGTTTTCGATAGAATCTAATAAAATGTTTAATATAAAATTAATTGTAAATATAATTAATAGTCAACAAAACTTTTTAAACACATCAATTTAGTGTATTTGTTGACTTTAATTAATTATCCACAAATTTTAAATTGTAAATTTTAAACCTTAAACTTTAAATTCTATATTTTAAATTAAAAACCATCAATTAAAAATCTCAAATCTTATAATTAAGTTAATGGGTTCAAATTTTTTTATTAAGTATTAACTACAATTAGAATTAATTATACATCAAACATTCTACCGGAATCTGATAGAATGAGAGAAACATTTATTATAAAATTTTAGTATTTTTTATGCACGACTCTTAGGATAGTGTATAGTAAAATCCATAAAAATTACCCGGATTTGGAAAGTTTGCAATGGCGGATCCAGGTATAGTGTAAGGTGGGCCTGTGCCCGCCCTAATTTTTTTTGAAGTTCACACATTTTTCTTTCAATTTTTTTAATTTTTATGAATTGGTCTTTAAATTTTTATAATATTCAAGGCTTGTGCCCACTCTGAAATTTCGAGATTTTATTTGTGTTTACCCTCAAATATATTTTTGAATCCGTCACTAAAAGTTTGCTAATAAGAGAAAGCATTGAATGAAGTTATAAGAATATTGAATAAAATTTTGTCAAACAATATGGAATATTTATACGATCTTATTAAATATATGAAATAACATATACATAAAATATTAAATGCATAATGTTATAATATAATGGACATAATTAAGGAAAATCAGTTGCCTTGGCTCCTAAAGAAAAATGATCTTTTAGTCCCTTAAGATAAATAAAATTAGAAATTAGTCTAATGGAGTAACAATTTATACTTTGACCCCAAAAACTTGTGGACATATGGTTTGGAACATTATCTGATATCCACAGCTGTTTGATCAGACATTTCTCATCGACTTTGGAAGGACGTGCTTGTTGATCAAATAAAGCAAAAACTCATTCAATGTGTCGATGGGGCCAGGCAAACACCAATGAACACAATCATTCACAGCAGCCTTCTTTTTCATGAATTTTCCATAACGGCTTGGATGCCCATCTGGTCTCAGCCACATGATTTCAGTGGTGTTTATCAGTTCAAATGCTAACCCACTTTTCTTCCCTTTTTCCTGTGCTTTTCGCAGTTCCTCAACTTGAATCAAGTAAAACTCCATGTTAAATTCTTGTAACTTGGTTTCGTTGCGTGTAAAAGGCCTTGTTCTACCGCAGTTCCCTCCTTTATCCCAATCTCCATTCTCGTAGTGCGCCGCCGAAAACGTCCGTAGAAACGTCACGCCGTTGTAGTTTTTATGGTTTACAAGGGTTTCCAGGGCTGTTCCGAAGGCTGTTCTGTATGCCTGGTACTTGGAAATGCTTGTAACGTTGTTTTGGTTACAATTATAGCATCCCACAAGTTGGCCACTCTCGTAGAATAGCAGCGACCGGAAGAACCATTGTCCTGCCGATATGATTACATAGTCCAATTTCTCCATCTCCTTTGCCCATGCTTCATCGGCCTCATCAAGGTAAAGGCTAAAGAGGCCATTGCTGGAATTGCCATTAATGTCTGCAACCCTGGATTTAACTAAAAAAGGCGACCAAATAACCGATAAGGTGAAGTTGTAATCGGCATAGAACCAACGCTTGAAATTGTGAGATATATCCTCTGGATATGCTTCCTGAAAGATACATCTAAGTTCGTTACTCAAATCTGAATGTGAGTATCGGATTCGGATATGAATGTTTCCATTGGATACAGCAAAAGAAAAAAAAAGGGTTAAGAAGTTACATGAGCTAAGAGGCAGAGTAATGATTCCATTTGGTTCCTTGCTACTGAATCCCCAACAAAAGCCATTGATTTCCCTCTCACAATCTCCAAGAAGTGAGCTGCATTAAACAGAGGCAACTCACAGTCATCCGGTTTCCATCTCCATTTCAAGAACTCTGTGTCTGGTCTCCCAAACTTCATGCAGTTGTTCTGGTCAACGATCAGTCGACACGTTTCGTTGCTGTAATAAGGACCTTGTGGATAAGGCATCCATTTCCCCTTGAAAACATCACACTTCTTGTCTAAGCTTCTGGGGATACTGGGAAGCGGCAATGGCGAACGGGAGCTCTTCAGAAAGCTTAATGTGATTGAGCTGATGAGAATCAGTGAAAGGGTAAAGATGAAAAGTTGAGTGGAAACTGTTTTGTCCATCGGGAAACTGAATGACATTGGAGATTCAGGGTTGGGAAGCCAGAAAAGCAAGAAATTGCATCCACTATAAGAATGGACAATGACAGTTCATCAACTAGCAATCCGTGATCATGTTTTAAATACGAATTTGTTAAATCATAATGATGAATTGCTTATCACAATGAAAGAATCCCGATGTTTTCTTTTTGTCCGTAAAAAAATAAAAACAATCTCAGAAGATTACAGTTTGTATCGTAACAGACCGGCTGATAGGAGAGTACAATGACCGCTCAGATGTTTGAATAATAAAAGACAATTACAAACAAACTAATTGTATCTCTTAAGCAAAATCAGATGTTTGAATTTTAGCGTTACGAATAAAATAAATTGGGTTGGAAGGGTCGCTCCATAAATAAGTCTGTAATGCTCGATCCAGATTAGTCAGTCAATGGGTGGATTACCATTGGTTAAACAAAAAAAACTCAATTCCTTCAAATTTTCTTAACAAAACAATGAAAATAATATATTTATCAAAGTTTAATCATATTTCGATGGTTTATTAATGAAATATCAAATTAATTGTTCAAAGTAATGATATATATTTTTGTTCTACAAGAGTCTATTTTTGAGTTTTGCACAAGGCATTCGAGACGACACTCTATTGTAACAGTTAACAAAAAATACACAAGTATTAATATAAAACATTAATTAAAGGGTAAACTACACCAGATGCTATTGAATTTTAAAAATGTCCAAATTTAACACTGAACTTTACTTTTTAACTCGTTTATGTCACTCCACTGTTAACTTTAAATGGAAACGTTAACTCAAAACGACGTCGTTTTGTTAGAGGAAAATAATAAAACCCATGACCTTAAGAGGGTTTGACCCAAAACCTTTAGAAACAAAGGGTAAGCTTTTACCACTAGAGCAACATAGAAATATGTAATGTTTTACCACAAATATAATATATGTCAAACTACAATTGAGATTAATTTCAAGACATTCATAAAATAATTTGAATTAATCTCAAGTGTAAGCCTTAATCACAAATATATTATATTTGAATTAATCTCAAGTGTAGTTTGACATATATTATATTTACCACAATACAAAGTGTAAACCTTAATCGTAAATGTATTATTTTTATTTATTATTTAAAACATAAATATATTATTTTAAAAACACCCAAATATTCATGATGATAACATATTTATATTATAAATATTATATAAAAAATTAAAAACTCTAAACTCCAAACTTTAATTTCAAACCCTAAACCTTAAGTTTGTGTTTGAGATTTATGGTTTTTTATGTATTATATAAATATTTTAGGTTTTCTAAAACTAATATATTTATATTATAAATAATATATTAAAAATATAAAAATAATATATATATTGATATATATGTAAATAATATATTTTATATTATTATTATTATTATTATTATTTATAGCATTATTTATTTCATAAAATAATTTGAATTAATTTCAAGTGTAGTTTGACATATATTATATTTGTGGTAAGGTATTATATAATTTTATGTTAATTTAGTGGTTAAGGCTTACACTTTGTATTTAAGGTCTTGAATTCAAACCCTTATAAGTGCATGGGTTTTATTATTTTTCCTCCAGTAAAATGACTATGTTTTGAGCTAATTAGGTTTCAAAATAGTCAGACCAAAACGATGATGTTTTGAGTTAACGATTCTATTAAGAGTTAACAACGGAGTGACATAAACGGGTCAAAAAACTAAATTCAGTGTCATGTTTGAACATTTTCTAATTAGTGGTAATAATTTAGTTGCATCTGGTGTAATTTACTCTAATTAAAAAATCAAATTAATCAAATAAATTTGATGAAAAAAGAATAAAACAAACCGAATTGAGAGTCGGTCTAGCTTGAAATTTAGATAATTTTGTACACTCTTATAAATTACATTATTTGAATCCAAATCATCTAAGTGAGACACACAATACTTTATCATATATATTTTTTGTATAGCATTCGTTACAAGCTGTTGAAAGAAAGGCCTAGCAAGATTGAGCCCATTATGGATGATTCGAGAGTTGCCAGCCAAAGCTCAACAACCTCACAAACAACCTCACCGTCAGCAACTCTTGCGGTTAGCAATGATCTCAGCAACCAGCATGCTGTTAGCCAGCTCAGCATGCACAGCTCATCTTCAACAGAATCGTCCCATGCAGCAGCGTTCCTTTTCTGATTTTGTGTATAAAATGCTAATGTTTACACTGTGATTTCAGAGAGTTTTCTCCATTCAATAACATTTCTTCTTCATTCTCTTCTTTATCATATGTAAGTTAAATTAGGGTTTCCTAACATGGTATCTTTCGCCATCGTTCTTGGTGACCTTCATTTCCTTGCCGCGTTTCTCTTTCCTTAAACATCTAGCATCATGCCAAACAACTCCACCGAATCATCGTCTGATCTGTCATCCTCCTCTAAGGGTGGCAAGATGTTCACCAACAAGAAGGTCAATGTGGTTCTTGATGAAACGAACTTCTTGTTGTGGAAACAACAAGTCCTTCTCACTGTGCGAAGCCATCGTTTAGAGAGACTGCTTATGGGCAAACTCAAACCTCCTCCTGAAATGGTTCCTGGCGAAGATGGTGATCAGGTTCTCAACGAGGATTATGAGATATTTGTTGCTCAGGACAGTGCTCTCGCTTCCTGGCTACTATCCACTATTGGTGCTCCTCTTCTTCCTAATTTTGTGGGTGCAGAGACGACGGCTGATGTATGGACTACGGTTGTTCAGTTTTTTGCAAACAAATCTACCACTTGTGCCATGAGTCTTCACTGTAAGCTCAGGTCCATTCGCAAAGGAGATCAAACCATGCGTTCATATCTTACTCAAATCAAGGAGGTCAGTGATGCCTTAGCTGCGTGTGGCAGTTCCATTTCTGATATGGAACAGATTGCTACCATCTTGAATGGTTTACCTATTGAATACCAACCTTTCATGGCTGTCATCACTGCTAGCAAGGATCCGTACACGTTGGATGGTGTTAAGTCTGTGCTTGTTGATGCTGAAGCTCAGATCAAAGGATTCAGTGCTCAGCTTCAGTTCCCTGTTAGTGTGAATGTTGCTCGCTTTCAGAATGGTGCTCCTGTTCAACCTTCCTCAGCTCCTAAATCTGGCACTCCACAACAATTGTCTTCTGGTTCTCCACAGTTCTCTGGTGGCAATTCTCAGTTCTCCAATAGTCCTCAACATTTCTCTGGTGGTCAACAACAGTTCGCTGGTGGTCGAAATGGTGGTCGTGGAAGGGGTCGAGCCAGACTTCAATGCCAACTCTGTGGCAAGCTTGGGCATTCTGTTGATCGATGCTGGAGACGTTTTGATCAGTCCTTTGCTGGAGTGTTAGCTGCTGGTGGTGACACAACCAAGGACTCTCTCAGTGATCGTGACTCCAATGCCCATGCCAATTTGACCGATACTTCTGCTTCATGCTACACTTGCACTCATCCTTCAAGCTCCACCCCTACTTTTACTTCTGATTCCTGGGTAGTTGATACAGGTGCAACGCACCATGTTACTCATGATTCTTCCAAAGTTTTGCAAGGATTGGACTACAGTGGTCCAGGTAAACTTGTAGTGGGTAATGGCCACAGCTTAGATATTCACAAAGCTGGTCAATCTTACTTACTCTCTTCTTCTTCTTCAAGAATTCTCATGATTAATGATCTTCTACATGTACCCTCGGTTACTAAAAACTTGCTTTCTGTCTCCAAGCTTGCTAGAGACAACAATGTCTTCTTCCAATTCCATGCTTCTTGTTGTTTTGTTCGAGATGAAGTCAGTGGCGAAGTGCTTTTGAAAGGGAAGGAAGTCAATGGTTTGTATCAGTTCACTGGAGGTTCTATGGATTTGGATACTGCGTCTGAAGATCGTATTGTGGCTAGTCTTGCAAATAAATCTAGTGTGTCTTATGCTTTGTGGCACAAACGTTTGGGGCATCTTGCTCATTCAACACTTGTTCAAGTGTGTAAAAACTCAGATATTGTAATTCCTCTTAATGAATACAACGATATTTCTGAAATGTGTGTTGCATGTAGAATGGGTAAGAGTCATAAGCTTCCCTTCTCTGACTCCACTACCACGTATGTTAATCCTTTTACCTTGGTGTATGCTGATCTTTGGGGGCCAGCTCATGTGGTCTCTAATGGCTTCAAATATTATATTTCTTTTGTTGATGCAACTACTAGACACTGTTGGCTATACCTGTTGAAATCCAAAGATCAAGCATGTCATGCATTTCAGCTGTTTGATCAAATGGTCAGGAATCAGTTTCAAACCACGATCAAAGAGGTGCAAACAGATTGGGGAGGAGAATTTCGGTCTCTCTCTACTATGCTAGCTACATTGGGCATCAAGCATCGTGTGACTTGTCCACATACCTCCGAGCAGAATGGAGTTGTGGAGAGAAAGCATCGACACATCGTCGAATTGGCACTTGTATTGCTCGCACAAGCTGCTCTTCCATTTCGTTTTTGGTCCTATGCTGTTGTTGCGTGTAAAATAGTCTATCGCAATTATAGTGCAAGTATACACGACGCAAGTAGTAAAGTGATACGAAGTATCGGATATCGTCTCCACAGGGATTGGGCTAATAGCTTCACCTAAATTCACTGCACGAAGTAAAGGAAATAATTATGAGAAGTTGTCACGAATAATATTGTAAAAACGTAAATAAAGGAATTGAAATATCAAGATGGAGAGAATGGGCTGGTATTGAATTGCTCAGTAGTGCAGGTATTGAATTGCTTAGGATCTCCAGTTCTGTCGTTGCATCCGTCGCCGACAGCACCTGTCGCGGCGTCTGTCCGTTAGCTGTCGCGGCAGCGAACACTAACTCCGTACTTCAAGCTTGGCAAGAATCCCTGATCTGCCTTGCCCTATCCCTAGGCACAAGTCTGTCGATGATCACGTCTTTGATGATACCTCCCGGTGTGAATCGAAGGATGAACACCGATGTGTATGAATTCTTCCTTAGCCACTTAACCTCGCCCTATCCCTAGGCACGAGATGGTTCAACTATAAACTAGAGAACGCGCTCTTATCTCTTTCGTATACTTAACTCTCCCGATGCTAAGTAAATGGATAACCTCACAATGCTCTCACGATGCTCTTGCAAGATATTAAAACCAAGATAAAAGAACTTGAAGTTTATTTTATTGAACTTGAAAAATCCTAAAACAAAGCAACCCTTGCAACTACTTTACAAAGCAACTCGTAGCCCTAGGGGGAATTTAGAACATATCGGTGACAGGTAAACGGCAGGGTTTAGATTTCGGTTATGGGGTTTTCGGTCATGCCCTAGGTTTAATCTATGCCCTTATATAAGCTTTGGGCTCAAGTTATCTAAGGTAACAAGGATTACAACTTTAATTAAAAGTAAGATTCTAATAAAGACTAAATCTCTAAAGACTCCTACTTTCCAGCCGCATCCTTGCTTTTAGGGATTTCCTCTCCTTGAGCTTTTGCTTGACATATCTTTTGATCCGGGGCTTGGAAAAATATTCGGCTTCCACACGACAGACGAGCAGATTTTTCTCTATCTATCGAGGTCCACTTCACTTTTCCTCTTCATAAATCTGCTGTCACCATGTTGTCACGACAGGTCCATGACAGGTTCGTCTTCTTCAGCTGCTTGTCCAGTTCAGCTCTCCTGCTTATCTGCCCTGCGCCTGCCTTCGACATCTACTGTGACAGATACCTGCAAAAATAGCCATCTTTCAGTAGAATCCGTGCCTTTTATATAATTGTGATGTTTTATTGAAAACTAACCTAAATGCAATGCAATGATGCTTGAATGCAGCAGAAATATGGGTTAAAAAGGGTGTAAATAATAGAACTTTTACACACTCAACACACCCCCAAACTCAAGTTTTTGCTTGCCCTCAAGCAATGAAGACTTAAAAGAAAACTGAAAATTTTTGTGTTGGCCTTCAAACAGTGAACTGTCCCTTACCTGTCGCTCATTCTCTATGGCGGCAGCAACCTGTCGGAAAGGTTAGGATCTGTCCGGAATCTCCCTATAGCTCTCGTGCAGTGTGTGCATGCTTGTGAACAGTTATATGCTAAGATTCTCTTAGTTTCACTAGAATATTCAACTCCTTAACTCGAATTTTTATGCCAAAGTTTATTTTTTAGAAGGCACATTTTCATGCTTCTTTTTCTTCTATTTTCAAGCTAAGTTTTTCTAGAGCCAGTTTCAGGCACCTCTAGTTAGCTTCCTAGAGCCGGTTTCGGGCACCTCTAGGTTTTTGATTTTCTTTTGCTAAACTTCTTTCCTAGAGCCAGTGTTAGGCACCTCTAGGGGCTATCCAAGTTCTAAGCTTCCTATTCTAGTTTGGCTAAAAGAAATCTAAGCAATATAACAGTCACAAAAGTGTTTAAGTTTTCAGAACTATAGAAAGGCTCTAAACTTTTCCTTAACCTGTCCTAAAGATGCTGCCACGACAGAGCCGTCATGACAGGTAAGTTAACTTCACAGTTTTAAGCCAACAGTTTAAATTTTATAAATATATATATATATATATATATATATATATATATATATTTTAAAGACTTAAATAAATAACACAACAATTAATAAAATATGTACTAAGACTCCATTAGAATGGAGGGTTGCCACCCCCAAACTCGAGGGTTGCATTGCCCTCAATGCAAAATGACATGAAAAATAAAAGAAAGAAAAACAAAGTACATCACAAAATATAAAGGCAGGCAGCAGTAAAGGGAAAAAAAACTTAAATTTTTATTCGCTGTCCTCGCTGCTGCTGCTGACGCGGATCTGATGGCGGCGTCTGCGCTGTGGAGGGGGCTGGGCAGGTTCCGGAGCAGGTTGATCAACAGGTTCATCAGCCTGTTGAGGGGCAGGTTCATCGGCAGGTTGAGGGGCAGGTGGCTCCACTAGTCGGACATCGGAACTGCTGCCGCTGTCCCATGATGTGCTGGTTGTGATGGCTTTGGACAGCCTTCTCTTGTTTGCCACGTGCTTAATACGTTTTACCCGCGTGAAGTCGCTGTCCAAATTCCTCCGGACAAGAGGGCTGTCATCAATGGCAGTTCGCTTGGTTCCTCGAGGGGAGGTGTCTGCCGGTGGGCTGCCGTCTGCCGTCTGCCGTCGGGGCAGGGGATGGTGTGGAGGAGGCAGATTCTCCGTGGGGAGAGAGAGGTGGTGTGGGAGTGGGAGAGGGGATATTGAAATAATGGGCAGGGAAGGTGGGGAAGATGACATCCGAATAATTCAAAGTATTAGTGATGAAATTTACCGTTGCATTTGAGAAGTCACGGATGAAGGTCATCAAACCCATTTGGCGCTCCTCTACCCTCAGGATGGCATCAAGGATGTGGGTGTTCTGATCTGCCGGAGCGGTGTTGGTGGCAGCTTCTGGGGCAGGTTGATCAACAGGTTCATCAGCCTGTTGAGGGGCATGTTCATCATCGGAATCAGCAGGAGGGGCGTTGGGGTCGAAGGCATTGAGTGGCGATACGACTATGACCTCCATGAGGCTGGAGATGTTGTTGTCTGTCCAGCCGCTGCCCTTCTTGATTTTGTCGGAGGGCTCCTCTGGTGCAGCAGCACATCGGCAGAGGGCGGTGATGGTGAACGGTAGGCAGAGTCGTGTCTGTGCGGAAAGCACAGTCGAGGATGCTGTCCCTCATGTATCTGCCCACATTGATGGGCCTGTTGTGCATAATGGAGTGGATAAGGGCCAGCCGCTGTCGGTTGACTGTCGTATGGTGGGACGAGGGCAGAATACGCTTTTTGATGAAAGTGTTCCATAGTTTTGCCTCAGGGAGTAGCTGCGCCCTATTGACGGAGTTGGGGTTCTTCTTACTGGTGCTCCATGTCGTGCCCGCCTCTGTCAACTCCCTCATGACAGCATCATGTCCAGCAGCGTCGAGGGTGTCCCAAAATTGTTGGTGAGCATCATCATTGGGGCCAAAGAAGAGGCCGAACACATGGTTGATGCTGCTGGCGGTGAAGGGAACTGCCACTCCTCGGACGGTGACAGATGTCGCCGTTTTGCTGTCGGTGGCCTCATAAAATTCTCGGACCAAAGTATCATTAAGCTCTGCCGGCTGCTCGGCAAAATCCTCCCAAAGTTGTGCTGTTATGGCCTGCATGATGAACGACCGGAGTCCCATATGGGGGGCATCTCTGTTGTATATAAAGCCACGCTCTTCCCATAGCTCCTTTTTAGCGAACGGGGATGCTGCTGCTGAAGAAGAAGCGGCAGCAGCGTTCTGACGGGTTTGTCATGATGACATTTTGGTTGCAAGGGCTGAAAAAGAAAGAAAAAAAAATAAAACTAGAGGAGAATAACAAGAGAGAAAAATCAGAAGTGAGGAAAAAATGAAAAGAGGAAGGGGTTTATATAGCGGTCGAGTAGCTGCCCATTTAATGCCGCAACGGCAGGCGGGAATAACGGGGCGACAGATTGAATATAGCGTGTCTGACGCGTCTGACACGCATTTATGCGTCTGCTGTGCGTCTGCCGCACGCTTCTGCGTCTGCAGTGTCAGCCTGTTGACAGCCTGTCAAGTTCGTCTGCGCCGGCAGCTGAAACGACAGGTTATCATAAATGGGCTTTATTGGGCTGATGGATGGGCGGTGGGCTTGGGTCACTTCTCCTTTTCTTCTTGACTCCTTTATTTCCTAAAAACTGAAATTTGAAAAACAAAACGTTATTCGAATGAAATAAACCTAATTTCCTAATAAATAATAAAATAAATAAAAATAAAAATTAGGTTAAATTAGGGATGCCTTGTGGGGCATCACCTAAAGTAACCACTTCCTGTATTCCTGGGGCTTCAGTCCCCTGATAATGCTTGAGGCGTTGTCCATTGACTTTGAATTGGTGCCCGTCCTTTAATGATTGAATTGTAATGGCACCATGGGGAAAAACTTGAACCACTTGGAACGGGCCAGACCATCTAGATTTAAGAATGTCTCCTTTCATCACTGATAATCGCCTTAGGGATGCCAAATCTAGAAAAGATGTTTTTGTGCAAAAACTTTTGGACCGTTTTGGCATCATTCTTTTGAGTTGCGATTGCTTCTACCCACTTGGAGACATAATCCACTGCTAGGAGGATGTAAAGATTTCCACATGAAGATGGAAAAGGTCCCATAAAATCAATCCCCCAAACGTCGAAGATCTCGACTTCTAGGATATTCTGCAGTGGCATCTCGTTTCTCCTCGAGATGTTACCTGTCCGCTGGCACCTGTCACAGTTCCTGTAAAAGTCCTGTGCATCTTTATATAGTGTCGGCCAGTAGAACCCTGACTGCAGCACTTTGGCAGCAGTTTTGTTGCCTCCTAAGTGTCCTCCATATTGTGAAGCATGGCAGTGATGGAGAATGTCTTCTTGTTCTTCTTGTGGTACACACCTCCTCAGGATGCTGTTGTTAACTCAGTGCCTCAATCTGCTGCTCATGAAGCCACTTCAGATCCACCAACTCCTAATAGCCATGAAACATCACAAGATTTGTTTAAGCCAGTGCTTCCTGTTCAAGAACCTCACCCTCCTGATAGTGGACACCACATGGTCACTCGTAGCAAGGCAGGAATTTTCAAGCCCAAAATGTTTCTTGCACAGCAACTCACTGATGAGGAAGAACCTGCCACTATTCGACAAGCCTTGCAGTCACCATGTTGGAAGGCTGCCGTACATGATGAGTTTGAAGCTCTTAAGAAAAATGCTACCTGGTCTCTCGTTCCTCTTCATGAAGGTCGTTCTACTGTTGGATGCAAGTGGATCTTCAAGCTCAAAAGGAACCCTGATGGCACTATTCAACGCTACAAAGCTAGGCTTGTAGCCAAAGGCTTCTCCCAGGTTCCTGGTCAGGACTTCCATCACACCTTCAGCCCTGTTGTCAAGCCCTCCACGATCAATGTTGTTCTTGCCTTGGCCATTCAACAACACTGGACTCTCAGACAGGTTGATGTGAACAATGCTTTCCTCAATGGTGAGCTTCATGAGGATGTGTTCATGCAGCAACCACCAGAGTTTGAGGAACTAGCACCCGATGGATCCAAACTTGTGTGCAAGCTTCATAAGGCTCTTTATGGACTACGCCAAGCCCCTCGAAACTGGTTCTCTAAGTTGCGAAGTCACTTTCTATCAGCTGGTTTCTTAGCTTCTCAAGCAGACAATTCCTTGTTTATTAAAGTGCAAGGTTCCACAGCCACCTATGCTCTTGTCTATGTGGATGATATTATCATCACAGGAAACTCTACTGAAGATGTTGAAGGTGTCACTCAACAGTTAGCACTTCAATTCTCCTTAAAGGATCTAGGTCCTCTCAATTTTTTCTTGGGGATTGAGGTAGTTCGAGTTGGGGATTCCATTGTTCTCAGCCAAAAGAAATTCATTATGGAACTCTTGGAGAAGGCTCAGATGAGTAGTGCTGCACCTATGCCTACTCCTATGATTACTTCTCTCAAACTTACACAACAACATGCTGGCGATCCCTTGACTGATCCTAAAAGCTACAGAAGTCTTGTTGGTGCACTCCTATATGCCTGTCATACACACCCGAATATTGTGTACAGTGTCAACAAGCTTGCACAGTTCATGCATGCTCCTTGTGAGCAACATATGACAGCTGTTCGAAGAGTCTTGAGATATCTTAATGGCACTTTAGATTATGGCTTAGCATTTGCTCCAACCAATGATCCTTTTCACCTTGTTGCATTCACTGATGCAGACTGGGCAGGGAATGTTGAAGATAGAAGGTCTGTCTCAGGTAGCTGTGTCTATCTCGGAGGCAACCTAGTTCAGTGGAGTTCCAAGAAGCAAAAGACCGTCTCACGATCGACATCAGAGGCTGAATATCGAAGCTTGGCTGACGTTGCTTCAGAAGTCACTTGGATAGACACCTTGCTTACTGAGATGAAGATTAAAACAACTGCTATTCCAGTGATTTGGAGTGACAATTCAGGAGCCATTGCCATGAGTGCCAATCCTGTTTATCACTCTAAAAGCAAACATGTTGAATTGGATGTACATTTCGTACGTGAGAAGGTAGCTGCCAACAAAATTCTTGTCAACTATGTTCCTGCTGAAAGTCAAGTTGCAGATGGATTCACAAAGTCTCTTTCAAAGGCCTATTTTCAGTTGTTTCGACAGAAGCTAGGGGTTGTGTCCATTACAGAGTGGAAGAGTGAAAGAGCGGGGAGCATGTTGAAAGAAAGGCCTAGCAAGATTGAGCCCATTATGGATGATTCGAGAGTTGCCAGCCAAAGCTCAACAACCTCACAAACAACCTCACCGTCAGCAGCTCTTGCGGTTAGCAATGATCTCAGCAACCAGCATGCTGTTAGCCAGCTCAGCATGCACAACTCATCTTCAACAGAATCGTCCCATGCAGCAGCGTTCCTTTTCTGATTTTGTGTATAAAATGCTAATGTTTACACTGTGATTTCAGAGAGTTTTCTCCATTCAATAACATTTCTTCTTCATTCTCTTCTTTATCATATGTAAGTTAAATTAGGGTTTCCTAACACAAGCATATATGCCTGCACATAATATTTGTTTAACGTAAGGGTTACATAATTTGGTTAAGAAAAAATTCATTGTTTGTTAATCAAAATCCAATTATGCTAAAAACATTATTCTTCACTTCTTCATTTTTTCTAATGCGTTTATAAAATTTTTCTAAATTCTTTTTTTATCGTTTTTATCGGCGGCGACCTTTAGCTGTTCTGCTGGTTCTATACATAAATAAAATTTATTTTTTTCGATAAATATTTCGTTTTTCAAGTTTGTTTCTTGTTTTTCTTCTACTTTGTCAGATTTTTATTTAAATTTGCTTTCATGGCAGTTCTTTTGTCTGTTTGGTGGTAGTTCTTACGTTTTCTTTTTAGCAGTTTTTATCTGTCTTCATGACAGTAGTTTGTCTTTTGACAGTTACGCGTTCGAATGACGAGTATCAACGAGCGCTTTTCAACGAAAGAGGTCGTTCTATACATGTTATGATTTCCTTTTGTGGTTGTGCCGACATGCCAAAAACAAGTAGTTGAAGAATTTTTGCTATATTCAAAGAGCACTCAAGACAAAGTTGTAGTTTTTTTTTGGATTTTTATTTCAAAAGATTTCTTCTGACAGTGTTATGTTTGATATTTTAACGTCTTTCACACCTTTATATTTTGTTGTTTTATTCTACATTGTATTTCTCTTGTAAAATGTGTGATTCTTTTGTATTCCTTTCGCTGTTCAGTATAAGTCAGATTCAAAAAAAATATGTCAATTAATTGAATTAATGCTGTGAAGTGTTGGATTCCTTAAGAAAAATTAAAATTTGAATTTTAAAATTATAAGTAAAATAAATTAGATTGAGATAAATATTCATGATGATTCTCTACAATAATTTATTTAAATTAATTGATCAAGAAATGAAAAAAGTTTCTTTCTAAAAAAATTAATGTCTAGTCAGATGTCATGGATAATTTTATAATAAATATTATGTACCACAATGTATCATTAACTATTTTAATTAGTTTTAAAATTTTAAAGATCCAAAATGTTATTATCCCCTTTTAGAATAAAATCTTTAAAAATATTTTTTATATTATTTTTTCAGATTTTCTTTTATTTTTAATTCTAAAAATAATTAAACTATTATTACTATAATAATTCTTACATTCATTTTAATTTAAGGGTAAAGTTCACAAATGGTCACTAAACTTTGATTAATTATTCAAGTTGTAAACTAAATTTTTAATTGCTTCAATGTTACCATTAAACTTTTAGTTTTGTTTCAATTTGGTCATTGACCCGTTACTGTTAAAAGGGTGACGTGGCTATTAAAATATTTTGTATAGTAACACATTTAGTCCTCCACATTTACACATTCAAACAATTTAGTCATAATTCGAAAGAAATAATAAATTTAACCTCATTATTTCAATTTGATCATATTTTTAATTAGAGATAATTTAATATTTTATTTTGATCTCTCAACTATAACTAATGTTATCTTGTCTCTCTCAATCCCAACCATACTCAATCCATCCTTTAAAATAAAAAAATACTTCTGAAAATGTAATGTTGTTCCAGTGTGATTGGAGCCTTCCCCTGTTTCTTTATTGTCTTCAATTTTACAAGGAAGCATGCTGGTTAATATGTCCCTTGGGACACAGATTTTAAAAACCACACTTTGGAATACTATAAGCATTAGCAATAGTGATATAAAACCCAAGAGCATCAACTCTGCCAAAAAAAAGACATTTCAATGTTACAATTTGTTAAATAGAAGAAAAAAAATCTCCCGATAGAAACGCATAAAAACTCATTCTTCCACACAAACTTCAAAAAAAAGTATGCAAAATTCGCATCCTTGAACATATAATCATAAAAAAGTAATATTTAAATGTGTTCCCCCTTAAAAATGCATAGTCCGGGGAAAGCATATAAGATTGGGACAAAAAGTTAATGAAACATAGAGAAGTCGGATCTAAAAAGAGCTGGAAATTACAAAAGATTGAACGTGTAGGGTTCTTCACTGACAAACAAACATAAAGAAGTATTTTTTTTGAATGTGTAAAAGCAGATGACTAAATGTGTTATTATACAAAATATTTTAACAGTCATATCATCCTTTTAACAGTGGTTAATGAGTCAATGGCTAAATTGAAATAAAACTAAAAGTTTAAGGGTAAAATACTAAAATCATCACTCAATTTTTCTCTGTGACCTATTTTGGTCCCTAAACTTTCAAAAAGATCAATTTACTCACTGAACTTTATCTTTTGACCTATTTTGATCATTTTGAATAATTTTATTAATATTTAGGGATGACATGGCATATTTCATTATTATTAAATATAAAAAATAATTTATACTATATTTATTATTAAATACAAAATTACAAAAATAAAACTCAAATATCTTTGATAAGTTCTCAAATGTGACATACTTCATTTGCTATTTTTCGAGTTATTAGGACTTCTTGCTGCTTAATACATGCCGTTTTTGTTATATTTTGTGCAGGGACCTAATTCTGGAAATAGCAGTGAAAAGAGGGCATTTCTGCAGTTTTCATTATTATTCTGTCATGACTGGCATTATGGGCACGACACTAGGCACGGCGCGTCTGACGTGGCAACTTCTAGAAGCTTTTGGAACGTTCTGAGAGATCTTATCAGCTTATCCGTTTAAATTTCTTGCATTTAAATTTCAAAACATTTGAATTGTTTTATCTTTTACTTTATTATTTTAAATTTTCCTATCTCTTATCCTTGTAATCTAAGCCTATAAATACCAACCTTTGGTGAAGGCTTAAGATCATCTTCTTAGCTTTGAGTATTTTTATCTTTTCCTTTGTAAACATTTTCTAGTTTTAATTCAAGTTCTTTTCCTTTATTTTCTTGTTTCGTTTGTTTTATGCCATTTAATTACTTTTCTAAAATCAAGTTAAATATGATAATCAATATCATGCTTAGCTAAATCTTTTAAGCCAGGAACCAGCCAAGTCAATTCGATTCGTGAGAATTGAACTTTGCTTAAATTCTTTTGGGAAATCATTTTTATCTTTCTGCTTAGATAGTTTGGCAATCGGCCTTACTAAAATTTTTTAACCGTTTTTCAAATAAAAAAGGGCTTGTTGGTCTGAAATCGCTTAAAAACACAGTTGGGAGGAAGAATCGGCCTGTGACAATTTCGACTTCCTATGAACACTTTTAGTGGTGGTCCGCTAATGAAAGATAAAACTAGAAGCGATTCTTTTTAGACAATTTCTGAGTCGGGTTTTTCCTGCTTTTAATCTAAATATTTTAACGGCGATAGACGTGGTTGATTTATTTAAGAACCATCTTTCGGAGATAGACTTGGGAGGATTGGTTACTCGAGAGAGAAACAAGTTACGACGGGTTGGGCCTCGTAGACTGTAACCGACATGATCCCCGAAATAAAATCTTTTTTCAGTGATCAAAAGAATTGAAGGAGCTGGTTCGAGGCTATTTTACATACTTGAGTTTTCTTATTCTTTTTACCTCTGCATTCAAATCTTGCTATTTTATTTTCGTCCAATATAAGATCACTCACCCCATTTTATTTACTTATTTTGCAGATATTCCTGGAAGTAATAATCGAAGCAGCCTTCAGTCAATAATTCCAGCTAATCTCCCTGCAGATCGACCCTCTTTCCCTATATCTATTTAATTTCTTTATTCTATTATTTATTGAAAGAAGTTAATTAATTTATTTATTTTTGACCGGTTAAACGACGACTTGTCAAAATTGGCGCCGTTGCCGGGGAGATTTACTTTCGGCACTTTTGACTAATTTTGTTTTTTTATGACCAGGAAAAACCCACTTTTAAAGAACAAAAAATTTAGCAAATGTCGTCGAGCTAAACGACGTTAAACAAAGCGCTAAATGGGAGGCAACCCATTGGTTTATTTTTCGTTAATTTTCCTTCCTTTTTAATAATTTAATTTATGTTTCATTTTTCATTTTCTTTCTTTTTTTAATTGCCTTAATAATTTTCTTTTCCCTATGCAGGATTCTTTTCACAAACAGTAATGGCAAGCATAACCTCAGCTGAAGTGCACCGTTTCATTAATGCGGTGCATTTTAGCACACTCAATGAACGGTGCACGATAGCCCACGCCCTTTCCCCTTAGCATCCGTCCAATTTTCCCTTTTCCCCCTCCTTTCTTTCTTTCTTTCTTCCCGAAAACCACCAAATCCCTAAAAACACAACACACCCAGCCGCAGTTCACCATGTCCCGCACCTCCTCCACGCTGCGGTGGTCGACGACGGCAATCCCCCAGCCCCCGAACGAGAATCCCATCCTTACGGCTTCCACCGCTCCTCCGCCTCCTTCCCCAACCGTCATCCGTCGTTCGCGTCTCTCCAACAACACTGTCGGACCAAGCTCCAGTCGCCGTCCACCTCCCCCACGATCACCATCACCGTCATTCCACTCTATGCCAACGGTGGACTCAATTTCATCACTCACGGGGAGTATTTTTTTACCCTTATTTGTTCCTCATTTTCTTTATTTTTATTTTGAATTGGGGCAATTCATTTAAGTGAGGGGAGGGTGCAAAACCACTTGTCCTATGCTTGTTTGATGTATGATCAGTTTAGACTTAACCTTTAGTATATTTCCAATTGCCATCACTTGCTTGCTCTCCAACATGTTTAAATTTTTGAAAATGAATTTTAATAATCATTTGCAGTTTGACATCTCTCCCTAATTGCCTTAGTTGTGTTAGAATTCTTGCCTAGCTTAATCAAATTAGCCCAATTTTGTAAGATTTGAGCCTTGAGCATGCTTTCTTCATATTATGCATTCTTCATATTTTGATCTATGTTTAAAATAAAATTACAAAAATAAAACCCAAATATCCCAAACACCCAAACTCTCAAACGTCACTCTCACCGGCCACCATTCTCTCTGCCGCTTCCGCCACCGACGGCGCCATTGCCCACCTACGACCCACGACCTATGACCCTTTCACTCCACCCGACCCAAGACAGTTGGACGCTTTACTTGCCTCCGGTCACGCCTCAAGATCAGCTCTTTGTTTACCCTTCCAATGGCGGCCAGAATTACCTTAAACTTTTTGGTTTCAGAGATAACACGACGTCGTTAACCTGAGAACTTTTCTCCTGCGTTCGGTGGTATGTAACATGTTTTTCCTTCATTAGTTGTTTTCCAATATCAAATTTAGCAGCAAATATTCAAAGAAAATAATTTGCAGGTATGCTTTATACCTTGAAAATCTGTTGCAAACGTCAAGGATTCTGGGGTTCTTTCTAAGTTCAAATCCAAGCAGTTTAAATAAAGACGAAGAACAAGAGGAGAAAGTATCGTCGCTTATAAATAACCAACTGCTTACAGAGATAAACTCTTTGGGGAATTTGATCGAACATATTTTGAGAATGCCCAATTTTTCACATTCCGACGACAACTTATTGGTGGAAGAGGTTGTGGGGTTGGTGGGTGGGGATTATTTGTCATCGATCAACGAGGTTTCAATCCGAGTCGGCGAGTTCAAAGAGAGACTGATTTGTCTGAGCTTTTTTTGACTCGATTGACTTGATTCTTGCTTTGAAGAGATTGAAAGATTGTAAATTGAGATTGTCAGCACTTTCACAGATGAAGAACGTGTTATTTGAAACAGTTTGGCATTCGATAAGTGAAGCAAAGGATCATATCAGGAACGATGAAGTGTACGGATGAGAAGGAAGGTTTTCGAGTATGGGGAGCAGCAAGAACAAGGTTAGCGAGATATCTCGGTATGGCGGCGGGTGATGGCGCCGTTGGCGGCGGAGGTGGCGGCCGACGAGAGTGATACCGGTGAGGGTGCGAGAGTTTGGGTGTTTGGAATATTTGGGTTTTATTTTTATAATTTTGTATTTAATAATAAATATAATATAATTTATTTTTATTTTAAATTATTCTTATATTTAATAATAATAAAATATGTCATGTCATCTCTAAATATTAATAAAATAATTTAAAATGATTAAAATATGTCAGAAAGTAAAATTCAGTGAGTAAATTGATTTTTTGAAAGTTCAGTGACCAAAATAAGTCACGGAGCAAAGTTGAGTGATTATTTAAGTATTTTACCCAAAGTTTAATGGTAACATGGAAGCAATTGAAAGTTTGGTTGCCAAATTCAATAATTAATCAAAGTTTAGTGACCATTTGTGAACTATACTCTTAAATTAAAGTGAAGGTAGGAATTATTATAGTAATAAAAGTTTAATTATTTTTTGAATTAAAAATAAAAAAATCTGAAAAAGTAATATAAAAAACATTTTTTAAGATTTTATCCTAAAATGAGATAAAAACACTTTCGGACTTTATAATTTTAAAATTAATTAAAATAATTAATAGTACATTACAATACATATAAATAGTAGTACATTGCGGTAGTACCATTTACTATATATCATTCATTAATTCATCATCTTATGTCGTGGATAATATGGGAATCATCTTTACTAATTATAAATAAATAGATAAGGCAATGCAGCCCATACTTCTTTTATCTCAAAACATAATTTAAGATGAATACTAACACAATATTACATTATATTATTGGACAAGTGTGCCACGCTCGATGGATATCGATGAGTACCACTAACGACGAGCATTGATGAGCACCATTAATTCAATTTATAAAAAATAAAAATTTAAAGGACTCACCTATAATTATAAATTATTTAAAAGTCAAAAGGTAAAATAATTAAAATATATTATTTTATTTTTAATTTTATTTTAAACATAGATCAAAATACCTATCTTTCCTTAAATTAAAAAAACCCTAATTTTTGTTCATTTGAAATTCAAGATGCCGCCGATCTAAATAACATGATATATAAACAAGCTTTCTTTTGTCAGTTTATACCGAGAACAATAGCTTCATCAGTGGCGGCCATGTAGGAGGCAGCGGCAGCGACTTGAATTTCAAATGAACAAAAATTATGGTTTTTTTAATTTAAAGGAAGATAGGTATTTTGATCTATGTTTAAAATAAAATTAAAAATAAAATAATATATTTTAATTAATTTACCTTTTAATTTTTAAATAATTTATAATTATACAGAGTCTTTCAAATTTTTAATGTTTATAAATTAAATTAATGGTGCTCATCAGTGCTTATCAAGAGCAAAATTTTCCCCTATTATTTACCATTTTAGAGAATCATTTCAATAACCATTTGATGATGAGACCCTTAACCCACCATACTTTTTCAAAGCCTTAGAAATTTTATTTCTAAATTGATGCTTGAACAACCCCATATTATTAATTAATATTATTTTTAATGTAGATTAAATGTATATAATTTTCTAGTAGGCCATGGTCTTCATATACGACCAAAATCTCTTGGTTTTTTGTTCTTTAATAATTGAATTTTCTTTAATCAAAAAATAAATACGAAAACTTTCTATAAAGTTCACAGATTGCACTGAACCAGAAGTAAAAAAGAAATTAAAATATTGAAACCCAAACTTTAGATATATATATGTGTGTGTGTAATCTAAGGCTCCAAATTAAGGTGCAGAGGGATTAAGATTTTTGGAAAAATGGCCGTTGGAAGGGACTAGGAGGAGAATGGCCGTCGCCGATGTTGGACGTTTATGTGGCGAACATATTGAATCGCCTACATTGGAAGGGACTTTGGTAATCCTTTGATCGGCATGAAGTGGATGCCTGATGAGAATGTCAATTTGGTGAATCGGAATGAGGAATCGTGAAGTGGGGGTGGATGTTACGACATTTGAGACTGATCAGAATGAGGTCGTGAGTGCCATGGGCCCGTTGGCAATGGGATTCCCTTTTACGTGCGGGCTCCATGTGGTGCTGAATTGATTAATCATCAGGGCAATATTAGAAATGTTAGACAAGTTTCAGAGATTCTTTTAAATTTCTTATCACTTGAGGAACACAGAGTGGCTGAGAAAAATTTGAGAAAGAAGAGAAGATTTGAATACATCACAGGCTGTGGCGAATGTGTCGTTGATGGACTCAAATTTTATACGTCGACGTCAGGTTATATTGAATGATTGAAAGGAGATGTTGAAATTTGGGAAATTGATTTGTGCTAAGACAATTGGTAACGAGGAGGAGATAATTAAAGACATCGCTAAGGGTATTGAAGCCCGGGGGAGACAATAGAAAGGAGGATGAAGGTGTTGTTTTGGAACGCACGTGAGTTGGGTTCAACATAAAAAAAATCAGTGCAAAATATGATGAGACCTACGGCTCGAATAGAAGACCATTTACCACCATATGGTCAAAACTACTAAGTGATAAAAAGGTGAAAAAAGCTCATGGGACAAGTGATAAAAAAATCAGTGCAAAATATGTTGAGACCTACTGCTCGAATAGAAGACCTAGCATTAGAGTAAAAAATACGGACAAGAGTTTTGTAGGCTATACCCAGAATTTGAAGAACAAAGAGGAATTTCCATTTCCTCAATAAATGGAGGATACACCTAGCATCGGAACACATGTAATTATAGTCCACGACGAATTGTAAGGTTTTGAATCATTTGAAAATTGGCGAGTTGGTTTTGAACACCTTGTTCATTAAAGCTTAGTTTATAGATAGCAAAAAAAAATTTGGGTGAGCATTGGTACAGGAAGAACTAGCGACATCTATTATAGGGCGTTTGGTACGGGAGGCATTTTTGAAAACATATAAGAGTTTTCGATTAAAAACGAGTTGGACACTAAGAATTATCTCCTGCAAAACAAAACAATAACAATGTATGCAATTCATCAATAGTTCAATTAAATACATTCAACCAATGTTCTAGGTATAAGAAAAAATAAATATAAATGTAGGTTTGTGAAAAATTGTACAAGTATATGTAATCAAGAAAATATATGAGTGTAGTTTTGAATCTAAGAAAAATACGTATAAATATGTATATGTATATTTATATATTCAAAAAAATTGAATTTTTGAAAGGATTTTAGTAAATGATTTAAAACCATACAATTATATAACCTAATAAACTAGATTCAAACCTAAAAAGTAGACAAAAATATAAGGAATTCGAAATAAGTATAGAAAATAGGGTTTTACCTTGAAGAATGGCTGAATGGGATGATGATCTTGCACTAACTTGATGTTTAGAGGATAGATATGGTGTTTTGTTGAAGATTCCCAAACACATTTGATAAAAATTGGTGAAAAGATGAGTAATTTTAATGAAAAGCTGAGAGAATAATCGGCTAGAGATTGAGCGTTTAAATAATTGGGATTTTTCTGATGAAAACTGCCCTATTTATAGCCCCAGAGGTGCACGTACCGGTACGGTGATATGCATACTGAAACATAGCGTACCAGTATAGATTGGTCTGTATCGATCTTTGAAGACACATATCGGTACTAGCTTACCAAATTGTCAAATTTGGATGCAAAAGACCAAAAATGCAACATAAATGCCCTTATATGCATGTAAAAGATGTTTGAGTATAAAATATAAGCAAACAAGAATACATACTCTCCCCTAACTATTTGAATAAAAGAATCAAGGAGAAATTCACAAAGGCATGGATTTCAAACAAATTCAAGCAATCTTTAAAAACATTAGAAGGCTCTAAAGTTCAAGAAAGGTTTGTAAGACCTAGTTCTCTCTTAAGAGTCCAAAACATTCCTTATTTAAAAGTTTTGTAGAAATATACGCTACTTGATGCAAGGTATCTACAAATTCTAGAACTACATCTTCTTTTAAGACAATATCTCTAATGAAAGGATGTCTTATCCCTATGTGTTTGGATCTAGAATGTTGGATGAGATTTTTAGTGAGACAAATAGCACTGGTGTTGTCACACTTAATTGGTATGGTACCTATATCAAATGAAAGAGAATAAGGGCTTGCGGGTTCGGAAGAATGTAGAGTATTGATCACCATCTCGAGCTGTTCTAGCTGACTGGAATCCGTATACAGCGAACATGGTGGATTTAGAGACTAGTAAAGTTCAAGCAGTGTCGAGGCAGGATAATGTTGAGATGGATGAGGGGTATCTGGATGAGTCTAATCTGGCTGTGGATCAGCCTACGCATGTGGTTCTTGGGGAGTCTGTTGATGTAGTAATGAACAAGGACGGGTTGTTCCTACCGTAATTGGTGTTACTATATAAGTCTTAATCACAATGAATATAATATTTTAGAGTTGCAGGGGCGCGATAAGCTCCACATTTCGTAGGCATCTGAAGAAATTTATTCGTGAGAGTCTTTAATGAAGAGACATGTTAGTGGTAGAGTTGCGGATAATGTGATTCGTAAGCTTGGGTTCTTGAATTCTTTTAGGGTTGAGGCTCAAGGGTTTAATGGAGGCATTTGGATACTTTGAGAGGATGAGGTGGAGTTGGAGGTGTTACATGTATCATCCCAATTCATTAACTGTAGATGTTGTTTGGTGAATTCATCTAATTGGGTTCAGCTTACAACAATATATGCTTGTCCCATAGCGGCCCTACATAAACTGGTATGGGGTCCTTTGGCCTGCCTTTTTCCTGGTAACGATATTCCCTGGTTACTAGTGGGTGATTTTAATGCAATTCTTCGGAGGAGAGAGCGTTTGGGTGGTTCAACTCATAACATGAGTATTAGCAAACTTTTTTCTGATATTATTTTTGACATGGGGTTGATTGATATAGGGTATGTGGGAGATAATTATACATGGAATAGAGGTAATTTGTATCAACGATTAGATCGCTATTTGATGAATTTGGTTTTGAGTAGAAAATTTCCTTCTTCGCAGGTTGTCCACTTAGATCGAATTGGATTAGATCATTGCCTGGTCTTACTAAAGATGAATCTTGATATACACTATGAGTGTCATCGGCTATTTCGGTTTATAGTAGCATGGCAAGAACACCTGGAGTTTCGTAATTTCTTAGCTTCCACCTGAAATTAGGAGTTAGATTTGGCAGTGAACTTGAAAACATTCTACACGGAAATTAAAGGGTGGATTAGGGATGTTTTTGGGCACATTGTCAATAAGAATAAAGAGTTGTTGACTAGAATTTGGGGTATTGAGAAAGTGCTTTGACGGGGGCAAACATATCATCTTTTACAACTTGATAAGCAATTGCGAAGGGAACTTGATATTGTGTTGGAGCAGGAAGAAAGTTTGTGGTTTCAAAAGGATTGAACTAAGTGGGTGAATCGAGGAGATCGAAATACACAAGTTTTAAATGCTTCTACCATTGTGAGGCGTAGATCAAATAATATTATGGGGTTGTAACAAGATGACAAGGAGTGGTGTAGAGATCAAGAGGATGTTAAGTTGCTGGTTGTAAATTATTTTCAATCCCTATTTACCTCGAGTGAGGTTACCTAGAGTGTGTATGAAGGGAGGGGTTGATTTTTGGCCACGAGTTCAAACACGTGGGAGGATCTTAGCCGAGTGGTAACTGATGAGGAAATTTGGGATGTGATTTTCGGCATGGACCCTTTGAAGTCACCCGAGCTGGATGACTTGCATGTATTTTTCTACCAATGGAATTGGCGCATGGTAAGGCGTAGCGTGTGCAACTTTGTCAAACGTATTTTCGAGGCTGGAGAATGGACAAAAGAGTTGAATCATACTTTGATCGTTCTCATTCCAAAAGTAGCCGTTCTGATTAAAGTTAGCCAATTTCGCCCGATAAGCTTGTGCCCTATGTTGTACAAGATTGTTACTAAGGTTATAGTTAATAGGATAAAACCATACCTTGCTGAGTGGGTGTTGTGTAATCAAATGAGTTTTATTTTGGGGATGTCTATTTCGGACAATATAATCATTGTTCAGGACGTCATTATTCCATGTGCTT
Organism: Hibiscus tridactylites; assembly: GCA_958450335.1. Lineage (NCBI taxonomy): Eukaryota > Viridiplantae > Streptophyta > Magnoliopsida > Malvales > Malvaceae > Hibiscus > Hibiscus tridactylites. Next base: position 10,718,350 of record OY288292.1, on the reverse strand, counting down.
GAAGACGGGGGAAAAGGATGAATGACTATTAAAATCTATTTAGAGAAGGTGTATGATCGCCTTGACTGACCATTTATTGATGACACGTTACGGGATGTGGGGTATCTGGATTCAATTCGCAAGCTTATTATGACATGTATATCTTTGTATCATCCCAAATTATTTGAAATTGTTCGACTACTCAATCTTTTTTTTTGACGAGAGGAATAAGGCAAAGGGATTCAATTTCACCTTATATTTTTGTTCTATGTATGGAGAGGCAAAGTCAGACGATACAGAGGGAGGTGGTGAATGGGAGATGGAGACCGTTTACTCTAGTTCGAGGTGGGACAAGTGTTTCTCATTTATTTATTGCAGACGATATGACCCTTTTCGCGGAAGCGTCATTAGAACAAGTGAAGGTTATTCGTTCTATGTTGGAAGATTTTTATGGTGCGTCGGGTCTCAAGGTTAGTATTGCCAAACCACAATTCAATTTTCTTCTAATGTTGATTTATAGTTGAGGAACCAAATAAGTGGGACTTCCGGTTACACGGAAGTTGCAGATATGAGGAGATATCTGGGTGTGCCTGTTTTGCATGGTAGAGTGAACAATGCCACATACAAGTATTTGATCTACAAGATATAAGAAAGTCTCATGGGTTGGCAAGCGAAAACTTTGTCACAAGCTGGTAGTATTGTTCTAGCAAAGTGTAAAACCCCAAAATCCAGTCTAGTCAGAATTGCGTTTCGGTGATTAGAAATTTTGCACCGATAAAGTCTAAATATAGTATTGACGAGTTAATCATTGATATTGGACCCTAAATCGATTAAATCATTGTTATTGGACCTTATTGAATAGTATCGAAACATTATAGTGACTAAATTGTGGAAAAGCTGGGAGTTGGAGTCAAAATTATAAAGCATTAAAAATTGAGGGACTAATCTAGCGATTAGCCCCTCCTCAATTACTATTTTCATACGTGGGATGACCAGGAAAGCTTCCTTCATTGGAAAGAAAGCTTCCTAAATTAAAACAAGTGAATAGCCAAGCAAAGCCTCACCGAAACTAAACTTAGGCTTACACCTCTCCCAAACTCTTCATCTTCATCATCTCCTACCTAAGCAAGCACCTCCATTGGAGCTAGCTTCAAGCTTTGTTTTTCTTCGATTTATTGTTACCAAATCGTTGCTATCGATCGGGTAAGCTATATTCCTCACTCAGTTATTGGATTCCATGGATGTATTGAGTTTAATCCTAAGCTAGGGTTTTGACCATCCATGGATATCTCATCGTTGTCACCTGTATCAAGATCGGTTATCGATTTTGATTTTGTTATATTGATTTTGATATCGTAATATAGATCATAATAATCTCTCTATTGATTTCCTAGCTCATGAAGTTGATAAAGAGCACCCATCGTCTCCATCCAAAGCTAGGAACAAGGGGATTGTTATCCGAGAGTCATAGGAGCATCAGATTTAGAGGTGAGTATAGTCGGAGTCTTGGGATTAAGAGAAAAAGCCTTCCCGAATCTTTTATTGTTGTTTTCGATCAATTAGCTAATAACACTATTGAGAAAGTTACATCAGATTGTTAAACGGACACCTTGGTAAGTGTGGATAAGCGTGTTATTGAATATCAGACATAGTTATTGGTATCGTCATTGTGCATTGTCATTGATATAGTCATTGTTATTGAAATATTGTAAAGAAATCATCGGACATTGATATTGACATTGAACCATGAAACATTGATAACGAGACATATCTGTCATTGAAAATATTGAAATCATTGGTCATTGGAATTCTCATTGAACATTGGATATGGATATGAACATTGAAACCTTGAATTTGAATAGACATTGGATACAATTGGCATGCCATATAATTCATGAGCACAGTGTACGGGTGGACTACGGTCCTAAGGCTACCGCCTATATTGATTTGGCGAGGCAGAGGGATGTATATTGATATTGATCATATTGGCGAGGCGGATGGATTAGACCATTCATTGATTTGGCGAGGCGTAAGAATTCGCGTATCCACTATCTTGATTCAATCCAAGGATTAATGATGAAATGAATATGTTAAATATTGATATTGATGCATATTATTGTCATTGATTAGCATGAGAGCATGTACATAGATACTTGTCACATTGTTGTTCATTTTGTTTAAGACTACCTCACTAGACAATATTTGCCTATTGTGTCTCATCTCATACATTTCAGGTTGAAAGATCGTGTGTTCGAGGATCGGATAGTCAAGGTAAGACAAGTCACTACAAGCCTTAAAGTAATGTGTTTTGACTTATGAACTCCTAGGAAGGTGGCAAAGTAGTTGAACTAGCCGTTTATGCCCATTTTGATATGTTTGTGTAATGCCTATGCTATAATATGGTTGATGGCCCTAAATGGCCCTTTTGTTTGGCTTAAAATGGTTTAAAAGTGCATACTTAGCTCATAAAGGTCAAAACTGGGTAAACATATTCATATGATCATAAAATTTGGCATGCTAGTAGTTTATACTATCGAAATGATGTGTGTAAAGTTTCATTGCATTTGGACATCGTTCGGTAGGTCAAACCAAATAAATATCAGCAAAAAATTGTCATTACAAGTTAGGCCGTATCGAAACGGGTGATGGCATTACAATACGAGTAAGCATAAATGAACCTGAAGAGCAGGGGCATACCGATACGGTCTATAGCCGTTTCGGAACATTTTGTCACTAGAATCTATTGTTTTGATACGGGTTCATAGCGCATCGAAACAGGTCAAAGTCAAAGTCAAAGGAAGTCAATCCGTTTCGATATAGGGGGCTGTCATATCGAAACGGTCTAGAGAGTAAAGTCAACATGGCTTGACCATTGTTCACTCATTTTGAAACGGCCATAAGGTGTTTCGATACGGGGTTAGTTAAGTTTGTTAAAGGCATATTAGACAGATTGCAATGTTCACAATTTAGTCACCAAATTTTGAAAGATTAAATTGAATGAGCTAACGAACTCCAAATTGTATAAAATTTTATAGGTATGTGAATATTGTGGTGAGTTCCAAGGTAGTATAATCAATTGCATCAAAGGACCCCTAATTTGTCAAATTTATAATTTGGTCCCTAAAACTTGAAATAGTTGGAAACTAGCCCTGAATGATTAATTACTACTTCGTATGGGTCAATTGGACTAAGTCACCTTGTGGTAATGGTTCATTGAATGTTATTGTTTAAATGTTAATATTAAACTGGAATTTTACTGCACCGTCCATTGTATTGATCATCGATATCACCTTCCGACCTGATTCTCGACCAGACTGGGAAGGAGGTGTTACACGAAGTCTGTGCTTGAAGCTATTCTTTCATACATGACGCAAACAACTTATATTCCCAAGGGTGTATTAAATAAAATTGAGTGTATTATCAGGCGATTTATTTTGAGTCATAATTTAGAACGGAATATAGTGCATTTGATGTAGTGGGATGACCACTATCAACTTGTCGTTCGTGCTGGTCTCGATTTTAAAAAGCTTCATGTGCAAAACATAACTTTTTTTTTATGAAAGTTACCTTTCATTTGATTACGAAATGTGATCAGTTATGGATATGGTTGTTGTGGTCGAAATATAATTGGTGCAACATTACGAATGGTCCGGTTCTAAGATCTAATTGCTCTAGGCTGTGGCGTGAAATTTTCTTGGTAGGGGAGGATTTCGAAGACATATAGTTTAGCAGCTCGGGAATGGTTATAATGTTCGCTTCTGGTTAGATCTGTGGCTTCGGCTTGTTAGCTGAGCATATGTTGGATTGTTCGACAATTGATGATGAAACTAAGGTGGTGGCAGACGTGGTTAATGAGTATAGGGTGTGGTGGTGGTCTGAGTTTGAACACCTCTTCCCATGGAAATTTTGTTTCGTGTGGCAGCCGTTAAGCCTCCATCGTTGACTCATGTCCGGGATACTCTGGGATAACACAAAGAGAAACAAATTTAGTTCAGGTGCATTCTGCATATGGTATTCGATTAGCTATTCAAGCTGGCCTGATCAAATAGGTTTGGACCACCAATGCTAAGTTTCGAAGGTAGCCTCGAGTTAAAACTTTTTTATGGCTTGTATTGACCGGTTGCAAGAGTTTTATGCTCTTCACACTAAAGAATGGATGCACACAAACCTTGTGATGTTGAAGTTAGAAACAATTATATTGTTAGCTAGGTGGTTAGATTTGTTTAAGTGTTGTTAGTTAGTTGTAAGCATCACTATATATTAAGGCTTGTGTATAACAATGATTATTATTCAGTTGTGAATGAATATAATATGAAATATACGTTTTTACATGGTATCACGAGTCTAAGGTTTTTTTCATTCACAACTGTTTGGGCCTTTAGCTAATTTTTTGGGCTATCTTTCTTTCACCTCTGTTAGCTGATTTTTTTTCAATATTGTCTCACTTCGTTTTTTTCTCCAATTCTTCGTTTCTTCAATCCCTAATTTCACGATGCCTTCACCACCGACTGCCTCGCCCGATACTGATTCCACCATTGACTTCAACCATTTGTTGTTCCTTCATCCTTCTGATACGCCGGGGACGATTCTTATCTCTCACCAACTGACCAGAATCGAGAACTACACGATTTGGAGTCGTTCTTTGCGCATAGCTCTTCTCGCAAAGAACAAGCTCAATTTCATTGACGACAATTGTAAGCGTACGGACTACTCTCAGCCTTCTCTCCAGGCGCAGTGGGATTGTTGCAACGCGATAGTTCTCTCCTGGCTCATGAACTCTATTAGAAAGGAGCTCTCGACGGGTATCGTTTTTGCCTCCAGTGCTGCCTTGGTGTGGGACAATCTCAATGAGAGATTCAACAAGGTTGATGGCTCACACATGTTTTTCATCCACCGCGAAATTGCGACACTCACACAAGGTGAATCTTCCGTTTCAGTTTATTTCACGAAATTGAAACTATTGTGCGATGAATATTCTGTTCTGGTGCCCTATTCTATCTAAAATTGTGATTCGACTCAACGTAATTCGGCGCATATTGCTCATAATCATCTGTTTCAATTCTTGACGGGCCTCAATGAATCGTACGCTGCCTTGCGAAGTCAGATTCTGTTGATGCAACCCATACCGTCCGTCAACAATGCCTATTCCATGATCATTCGTGAGGAATCACATCGTCTTCATATGTTTGGTGTCGTTCCTTCTTTTGAATCTACTGCACTTTACTCTAATGTCTCCAACACGAGAAATAAGTTCTCTGGGATATGTGACTATTGCAAAATTAAAGGGCACAAGAAGGAGTCCTGTTATTGTCTTATCGGATTTCCCTCTAACTACAAGTTTAGCAAGAAACGTGGTTCTCAGGCTGCAATGACTGTGGCTTCTGGTGGGTTGTCTGCTGTTGACGGTTTTTCTCTACCAGCGTTTACTTCTGATCAACATTCCCAGCTTCTTGAACTTTTGAATTGGAGTTCCATTTCCAATTCCTCAGTGAATTTGGCAGGTACTTCTCTTTTTTGCTCATTTGTTAATTCCTCTTTGCAATGGATCCTTGACACTGGTGCGACTGATCATGCATTGTCTGATTTCTCTAGCTTGGTTGATTCTCGCCCTTGTCTGACTAATTCTCATTTTGTTCAACTCTCAAATGGTAAATCCTCTCACGTGTCTCACATTGGTTCTGTCAATTTGCCAAATGGTCTTGTGTTACCTGATGTTTTGTTTGTCCCCAATTTCACTCATAATTTGATTTCTATTTCTAAGCTCACCAAAGACACGAGATCTGCTGTCATTTCTTTTCTGACTTCTGCGTTTTGCAGGATCTCTCAAGTGGCATGATGAGGGAATTGGTAGGAAATTTAGGGGACTTTATTTCCTTCAATCTTCTTTTTTTCCTTTTGATCCTGTTTGTAAGTCTATTTCCCATTCCACTGTTTTACATTCAATTACTCAAGCTCATACATGTAAATCTTTGAATTCTAATGAAACTGCAACTTGGCATGCTCGTTTAGGGCATGTTCCTATTCCTCAATTCTCTCGTTTGTCTATTTTTGCTAATTCCTCTTTGGATCTTTCTGGTTTACATGCTTGCACTGTTTCCCCTTTAGCTAGGCAATCTAGACTACCCTTCTCTGTTAATGCTTCCTCTTCTGATACTCTTTTTAGTCTCATACATATAGATATATGGGGACCTTATAGGATATCTACTCATGCTGGACATAGGTTCTTTTTAACCATAGTTGATGACTACTCTAGGATGACTTGGGTGTACTTACTGAGATTAAGAAGTGATGCTATTTTTTCCCTAAAAATCTTTCTTTCCATGGTTCAAAATCAATTCTCCACCACTGTAAAAATAATTAGGAGTGATAATGGCCGTGAGTTCTTTAACTCAGAATGTTCATCCTTGTTTACATCCTTAGGAATTATCCACCAAAGCTCTTGTGTTCACACTCCTCAGCAAAATGGAGTTGCTGAACGTAAACACAAACACCTTCTTCAGGTTGCTAGAGCCCTTTGTTTTCAGTACCAAATCCCTTTAAAATTATGGGGTGAATGCGTTTTAACTACTTGTTACATCATCAACAGGCTTCCCTCTTCTGTGTTGCATTGGAAAACCCCTTTTGAGCTTGTTTACCATAAATCTCCATCTTATGATCATTTCAGAATTTTTGGTTGTTTATGCTTTGCTACAAATTTAACACCTTCTGATAAATTTGCTTCCCGTACTTCTCCTTGCATTTTTTGGGCTATGCCCCAACTCAGAAGGGTTATATTCTATTCAACCTTGTCTCTAAAGTTCTGTTTGTTAGCCGTGATGTCCGATTTTTTTGAAAGTCAATTTCCTTTTCATTCATCTTCTCCTTTTTTCCATACTGTTCTTTTTTCTCTCCATCTGTCTCTCTTCCCGATTTTGATTTTTTAGTTTTGAACCTTCATGTATCTACCCATGATCCTACAAATGTTCCTACATCTGGTCTTACATCTGATACTACACCTGATACTACACCTGATCCTACATCAAATCTTACATCTGATCCTACATCTGATCTTGGTCCTTTACCTACTACTGAACCTGAGCCCCCTACTGCCCTTGTTCATGATCCTATCCCTGCACCTGTTCATGTTGCATCACCTTTTGACTCAGTAAGTGCACCTTTTGTTGTCCCTAGGAGATCTGCTCGTATCTCTAAACCTCCCCCATGGTTAAATAATTACACAAATCTTTGTCACTCTTCATCTTCTTCCTCCTTGGTTCACTATCCTTCTTCATTGTCATTTTCTCATTTACCATCTCATTCTCAAGCCTTTTTAACTTCCATCTTTGCATCTTCTGAGCCTCAGTCCTTTTTTGAGGCCAGTCAAAATCATCTTTGGGTCAAGGCAATGGCTGATGAAATTCAAGCTTTGCAATCAAACAATACACAGTCTCTTGTTCCCCTGCCTCCTGGAAAAATTGCAATTGGATGCAAGTGAGTTTATCGGATTAAGTACAAGGCAACATGTGAGGTTGAACAGTACAAAGCCCGACTTGTTGCCAAGGGATATAATCAGAAGGAAGGTATTGACTTTGTGGAGACGTTTTCCCCTGTGGTAAAAATGGTTACCATTCTAACCATTTTGTCCCTTTCTTCCATTTTTCAGTGGCCTATCTACTAGATGGATGTCTTCAATGCCTTCCTCCAAGGTGATCTGTATGAGGAGGTTTACATGGAACTTCCTGCTGGATTTTGCAGTCAGGGGGATAATTTGGTATGTAGACTGCAAAAATCCTTATATGGGCTCAAACAAGCTTAAAGGCAACGAAATCTGAAACTTACTGAAGCTCTTACTTCTGCTGGTTACATTTAGAGTAAGCATGATTATTCTCTGTTCATCAAAAAACAACATAATAAGATTATGATGATTCTAGTTTATGTTGATGATTTGCTGATTACTGGAAATGATGAGGTTCTGGTAAAAGAGTTGAAACAAATTTTGAATGATCATTTTAAGATGAAGGATTTGGGACACCTGAGGTATTTCTTAGGCATTGAAGTACTTCGGTCAAAAGAGGGCATACTATTGAATCAAAGGAAGTATGCCCTTGAATTGATCAAGGATGTTGGGTTGGAAAATGCTAAGTGTGCATTGACTCCACTGGAGCGGAATTTGAAGTTAACTTCAATAGTTTTTGATCAGGATTTGCAGCCTGATATTGAAGATGGGTTAATGGAGGATAAGTCAGCCTATCAAAGGCAAATAGGAAGATTGATATATATGACTTACACAAGGCCTGATATCACCTTTGCTGTTAACACTTTAAGCCAGTTCATGCATCAACCAAAGAAGTCTCACATGGAAGCTGCTCTAAGAATGGTCAGGTACATCAAGAAAGAACCTAGCATGGGAATTTTGTTGAAAGCTTCTACTGATTGCAAGATGACAACATATTGTGATTCAGATTGGGCTTTTTGCCCAATGTCCAAAAAATCAGTTACATGTTTCTGCATCAAGCTTGGGGAATCCTTAATCTCATGGAAGTCGAAGAAACAAAATGTAATTGCATCAAGCTTGTACATAACAATTATTATTATCCAGATGTGAATGAATATAATATGAAATATACGTTTTTACATGTGAAGCCAAGAGTGTTTGCACGTAATGGCGAGGATTTGGAAATTTTTTGGATCATTAATTTGGCAGCTATAGTTACGGCGAAATGATGTTATGTTTAATCCACATGCCTTGCATCGAGAACCGGTGATTGAGGCGAGTGTTAGGATGCAGAACGAGTGCCTTGCTAGCATGTTGCAGTCACGTTTGAGCAAGGTGATTTTTGATCCTGTTAACCAAGACTTAGTGAAGTGGCAAAAACCTATGGCGGGCTAGTGCAAGTTATTAGAACTTAGTTAGTTAGTTAGGTATTAAAGAAACGGTTAGTGTTTAAGTATTATATAAATGTTATTTTCATATATGATTATTTTTGTATTCTGACTTTTCATTTTTGATATTATTAAAATTTCTCACGTTTTCTTTTTCTTTTCTCTCCTCTCAATTACGCGTTCCCAATTCTGAGAAACAAGAAACCCTAAGTTTCTTTTCCCTCTCTTTCTCACGCATTCTCAATCCGAGAAATCAAGAAACGCTAGGTTTCAACATGGTATCAGTTGACTCTTTGTCCGCCGGCCGTTCCTCTACTTCTACCGACGACTCCTTTCGCAACGATGATCCTTCTGGGGAGTATTATATTCACCCTAATGAAAAACCTGCTTTAGTCCTCACCTCTTCTCTTCTTGACGGTGCGAATTACCATAGTTGGGCTCGGAGCATGAAGATGTCCCTCATCTCCAAAAATAAGTGGAGTTTCGTCGATGGTTCTATTGAAGAACCCGGGACAGAATCGCCTATGTACAAGGCTTGGCTCATGTGCAACAACCTTGTCCTTTCCTGGTTGCAGCGAGCCCTAAAACCGGAGATTGCTCAGAGTGTATTGTGGTTCGACACCGCGTACAATTTGTGGAGAGATTTGTTTGAGCGTTTCAACTAGGGAGAGCTGTTACGGGTTTCGGATCTTTTACAAGAATTTTATTCTTGTCAGCAAGGTAATTCTCCTGTAACGACCTATTATACTCAATTGAAAGTCCTTTGGGACGAAATCTGCAATTTTAGGCCTTTAAAATCTTGTGCCTGTTCTGCTATAAAATACCGCAGTCAAGATTGTTTGATTCAGTTTCTTAAGGGGTTAAATGAAAACTTTTATGTGCCTAAATCTCAGTTGTTAATGATGAAACCCACCCCTTCAATTAGTGATGCTTTTGCTGTTGTTATTCAACATGAAAGGTCTCTCGTGTGTGTTGTTTTGCCTGAATTTAATGTTTTCCTAGCAGATAGGGTTTCTAGGAAAGGTTATGAAAATACTAAAACTGATACTAGGAATTTCAGTAGGAAAGTTAATAGTTCGAATTCTGCCAAAAGGCCTTTGTGTATTTTCTGTGGTTTGTATGGCCACACTATTGAAAAGTGTTATAGAAAACACGGTTTTCCTCCAGGGTATAAAAATCGTAGTCAATCTAAAGTCAACCAAGTAGGAAATCAAGATCTGCCATTTGAAGGGTCTCATGTTGTTAATAAAAATACTCAAGAATGTAGTTCTCCTGTTGTCTTTACTAAACAACAATATGATAACCTGCTGAGCATATTGCAAGAGAGAAATCTTTCTGTCCAGAATCTTCCTGGTATACAAACTCCTGCTGGTGTTATTGATTCTAAGGTCAATGCTCTTTCCACTGCATTTGATGCCCCTGTTGTTGATGAAGGTAATGATCAAATCTTCTCTGTTTGCTGTTCCAGTTTTATTTCTTGTTCTAGTGTGTCTTGGATATTGGATTCTGGAGCAACGGATCACATTTGTAATGATTTAACATGTTTTAGTTCTTATTATGCTGTTACTGATAAGTTTATTAGGTTGCCTAATAATTCCTTGATTAGAGTAAGTCATATGGGTACTGTTAAACTTAATAATTCTTTGGTTTTAGATAATGTGTTTTATATTTTTGGTTTTGCTTTTAACATTGTTTCTATATCTCAACTAACAAGAAAATATGTTGCTTGTTTGTTTTCTTTTGATTTTTGTTCTATGCAGGACATGCCCAATTGGAGGATGATTGGTTTAGCTAAGAATGTCAATGGCTTGTATCAGTTGGTTACTTCTATTCCAAGTAACTCTGTTTCCATTTGTTTTTCAGTACCTTCTACTTCAAGTAATTTTGTTCCTTTGTCTACTGTTTGTGTTTCATCTCTTGAATCCTTTAGGCTCTGGCATTCTAGGCTAGGCCATCCTTCTATGAAAAGAATGAAAAGTTTTGTTGATGTTAATAAAGAATTTTCTTCTTTTCCCAATGCTTTTGACTGTGAAGTATGTCATTTAGCTAAGCAAAAAAGATTGCCATTTCCTATGAGTAATACTATTTTTGAATCTATTTTTGATTTAATTCACATTGATGTGTGGGGTCTCTTCTCGGGAGAAGTATCTATGGTCATTTATACTTTTTAACAATTGTAGATGACAAAAGTAGGCATGTTTGGATTTATCCTATGAAAATGAAATATGAAGTTAGGACCATACTTGTTAGTTTCTATAATCTTGTAGAAACACAATTTTCAAAATGAATAAAATGTATTCGATCTGATAATGCAAAGGCGTTTAATCTTATTGATTTTTTCAATTCTAAGGGCATCATACATAAAAAGTTATGTACTTATACTCTACAACAGAATAGTGTTGTGGAGCGAAAGCATCAACATCTTTTGTCTGTTGCTCGAACTCTTAGAATACAAGCTGATTTACCCTTATTCTTCTGGATTGATTGTGTTGTTCATGCATCATATTTGATAAATGTTACACCTACTCCTCTTTTAAATAATAAAAATCCTCATAAGCTTTTATATGGTGCATGTAACCCCCTAAACCCGGCCTAGAAGAAATAGCCGAATTTAGGAAGTCACAATTGAAAACTTTACCCTCAAGAAAACCAATTTTGAAATTACACTTTAATTTAAAAAAAATATATGTAACGATAATTAATAAATATATAATAATAAATAAAAATAAAATATCATAATAAGTGTTCGAATGATTGTATAAAATCTTTGAATTAAAATAATAGTAGATGAATGCTAAAAATAATCCCAAAACTTAAATAGTCTAAAATTACATCCATGTCCCAAAATAATAAAAAGAAATCTAATTAAACTAAAATAGTTTCGTACTGAATAAAATCTGAGATCCTCCAAGTACCTCGTCGCCTAAAGCCCAAAGATACCTGTAAGAGGAAACTATGGGGGAGTAAGCTAAAGAGCTTAGTGTGTCTCTAAAGTGCAAGAAAAACCATAATTATAAAACATAATATTATTTTGAATAAAATCTTTTAAAGCATAACACAAATCACAAGCGCAATGCAATGCAATGCACCCAACTACATCACCGTCCGAAGAGTAAGGTTCCCCAGAACCACTCTCTACATCGTCACCAGTCCGAAGTGGAACTCAACCCGAAGGTGGAACCACTGATCCGAAGTGAAATTCAGCCCGAAGGATGAAACCACTGAACTTCCTCTGTACAAATCCCAACCCATGCTCATACAAATATGATGTTTAAAAACCAGATTCCATAAACACAGTTCCATAAATCCGATATTCCGTAAACATACTTTATAAACCATAGTCCATAAATTCATAAATCATAATTCCGAAAATCTGATGTTTCATAAATCAAATATTTCATAAATCATAATTAAAATACATTCTGAAATTGTATGCATATGATGTCAACCATACAAACCATAATACATATAAATAATCACAAAGAGGTAAAACACCAACACATAGAAAAATAGTATATAATTTAATTATAGCACTGGAAGAAAACACACCTTAAGTAGGCAATAGCTTTAACGACGTAGCGAACAAATCTCGCGCTCATTCTCTAGTACTGGATTTTAATCGAATCGGAAATATTTTACTATGATCATGCTTTCGGTATTGGTTGTGAGTGGTGGTTTTAGTGTGTGCATATATTTTTTTATCGCATAACTATACTACATATATATACATAGTTGGCGGTGGTAAAATTGAATAGATTAGTAATTGCATTAGGGTTAGAATTATAAATAAATAGGGTAATTAATAATAATAATAATAATAATAATAATAATAATAATAATAATAATAATAATAATAATAATAATAATAATAATAATAATAATAATAATAATAATAATAATAATAATAATAATAATAATAATAATAATAATAATAAAATAATTTCAAAAAAAAGAGACGGCTTGAGTGGGAAACATAAGAGAATTAGAATTCAAATTCTAAAAAAAATGGGTTAATTTCATATGTAGTTCTTAAACTTTTAAGAAATTTCATATTAATTTCCAAGTTTAATAAAAATTCATATTTAGTCCCTTCAAAAAAAATTAGGGTTCCTGAATTAAAATTCCCAAATAATTAGGGTTTTCAATTAGGGATTTCAAAATTAGGGATTTTTCGAATCTAGGATTTACAATTTGGGCATAGTTTTTGGGGTGTTACAGTGCATCTCCTAAATTAGGACATTTAAACGTTTTTGGATGCACTGCTTTTGCATCAGTTTTGCCTAAACCAAGAACTAAAATGGACCCAAGAGCTGTTAAATGTGTTTTTATAGGCTTTCCTAAACATATAAAAGGGTATAGACTCTATGATATTAATACTAAGTCCATATTTGTATCAAGAGATGTTTTTTCTGAATCTGATTTTCATTTTAAATCTACCAAAACTATCAAACCAATTGTTTTTCCTACATATGATAGTAATATTTCTAATGATGAAGTGTTCATGAGTGACACTCATTTTAATGACCATCCTGATATTTCTGTTTCTCCTCCCATCACTTCTATTAATTCTGAACCTATTCAAGTTGCAAGTTCTCCTAAATCTATTCATCAAAATTCAGATTTGCAGCAGGTTCAACCTTCTGAGTTAATACAACAGCCTCATATTCCTCTTGTTTCCAGGCCACGTAGAACTGTTTGCTTACCTTCTAAGTTTAGGGATTATGAGGTTTCTATTCCAGGATCTAGGACATCACCACATAACATCAATAATGTTTCTTGCTATGATGCTTTGTCCACTAGTGATAATATATATGTAAATAATATTGATATCCTTGCTGAACTAAATTCTTATTCCCAAGCCATAAAACATGAGTATTGGAAGAATGCCATGGCTGATGAAATTAAAGCTTTGGAAGTTAATAACACTTGGGAACTAGTTCCTCTCCCTCCAGGAAAGAAAACTATAGGTTGTAAATGGGTATTTAAGACCAAATTAAAGTCTGATGGCTCTTTAGAAAGATATAAGGCCCGTCTTGTAGCAAAAGGCTATACTCAGGTTTTTGGGGTAGATTTTCTAGATACTTTTAGCCCGGTTGCTCGAATAACAACAATTAGGACATTGCTTGCTGTTGCATCTTCTAAAAACTGGTTTTTGCACCAACTGGACATTAATAATGCATTCTTGCATGGTTTTTTTTGGATGAGGAAGTCTATATGGACTTACCTCCTGGTTTTATGCCTGATAGACCTGTCCTTGGTTGTAAGTTAACAAAGAGCCTATATGGTCTTAAACAAGCCAGTAGGCAATGGAATGAGAGGCTCACTTCAGCTTTACTTCAACAAGTATTTAAGCAAGTCTCTACAGATACTTCTCTTTTTGTGAAAGGATCAGGTATGAATTTCATTGCTTTTGCAGTATATGTTGATGATATAGTCTTAGCTAGTCCCAATGAGCATGAAATAACTAGTATAAAAGAGTATTTGCATGACTGCTTTAAAATTAAAGACCTAGGAAATTTAAAGTACTTTCTGGGACTTGAGTTAGCTAGGTCTACCAAAGGTATTAACTTGTGCCAAAGAAAGTACACTCTAGACTTACTTAAGGAGACTGACTTTCTCAATTCAAAACCTGTTTCGACTCCTTTACTTGCTAAAGCTAAATTTTCAAAACATGAAGGAAATCCTTTGTCAGATATTACTTGTTATAGGAGATTAATAGGAAAACTGTTGTATTTAACAAACACTAGACCTGATATTTGTTTTGCTGTTCATCAACTATCTCAGTTCATTTCAGCTCCAACTGATATTCATATGCAAGCTGCCCATAGAATTCTTCGGTATCTTAAGGGCACCCCTGGGCAAGGGATTTTCTTTCCTGCTAATAATCTTATAAAAATTAATGCCTTTTGTGATTCTGATTGGGCTTCCTACCCTGATTCAAGGAAATTCGTTACTGGTTTTTGTGTTTTTCTTGGTTCAACTCTTGTGTCTTGGCGTTCCAAGAAACATCAAACCATCTCTCGTTCGTCCAGTGAGGCTGAATACATGGCACTTGCATCTGTCTCCTGCGAAATTCAGTGGCTGAGCTATTTACTTTCTGATTTACAACTTCCTTTAATTACTCCTGCAAATCTCTATTGTGGTAATATGTCTGCTATTCGTATTGTAGAAAACCCTGTTTACCATGAAAGGACCAAACATATTGAAATTGATTGTCATCTCATTCGGGAGAAGCTTCATCAATGGTTGATAACTTTACTCCATGTTTCTACGCATCATCAGTTGGCAGATTGCTTCACAAAGGCATTACAACCTTCTCCTTTTAGTACTGCCATATCTAAGTTGGGCATACATGATATATATGCTCCAACTTGAGGGACTATTAGAACTTAGTTAGTTAGGTAGGTATTAAAGAAACAATTAGTGTTTAAGTATTTTATAAATGTTATTTTCATATTGGATTATTTTTGTATTCTGACTTTTCATTTTTGATATTAATAAAAATTTTCACGTTTTCTTTTTCTTCTCTCTCCTTTCAATTACGCGTTCCCAATTCTAAGAAACAAGAAACCCTAAGTTTCTTTTCCCTCTATTTCTCACGCATTCTCAATCCGAGAAATCAAGAAACCCTAGGTTTCAACACAAGTTGAACAACGATGGTGCGTGGTCCTGATCCTCAGGTTTGGAAACTTGTGGCGGGGCAATTCATGATGAGAATGGAAGTTCGTTGATTGGTTTTGCTCGCAGCTTGGTCGATTGGAGTGCGTAAGTTGATTGTGGAAGTTGATAGCTTGGAAGCCATACAACATATTCGGGGCTACAATGAAGGTGGGGTCAAATTATCTTTGGTTCCACATATTATCGCTGATGAGACGATCATGGACAATTAGATTACAACATGTTGTGTGGGAAGAGAACGTCTTCGCCGATTGTATAGCCAAGTTGGCTTTGTTTGATGATTTCATTTGTCACCGGTTCTTAACGCTGTCGGAGGATGGTTATGATCAGTTCAACGTGGATTCAGGTCCATCGGGTTAGGTGCTATGATGTTTAGTTTTGAACTTTGGTTTTAGGTATTTTGTCGAGTATATCTCGTAAGTATTATGCAGTTATTACCTTGTGTACTCCTTTCCTCCGACCAGGGCCGTTTTGGAGATTTTTGGGGCCCTGAGCGAAAATTAAAAAATTGACCTCTATATATCAAAAACATATATATCTTATTAGTTTGAACAATCAAAGTTATTTTTTTTAAATCTTAACTACAAAATAAGTGTCCAAACTATATACGTTTTTTTTTTTTGCTTTAGGTGCCTAAAGTTTATTTCATTATCATTTTGAGGTATCGATAATTATTTTTTTATATAAAAATGAAACTTTAGACACCTAAAACAAAAAAACGACATAATTTGGGCACTAATTTTTTTAAAAATAGACACCTAAAACAAAAGGCGGCATAATTTGAGCACTTGTTTTTAATTTTTTAACGGTTGTTATCTAGAAATGGTCACAGAGTAAACTTCAAACACTTATTTTGACCCAAAAAATATTTTAGTGTCTAAAAATAAAAAAGAGTATAGTTTGTACACTTATTTTGTAGTTAAGCCTTTCTTTAATAAATCATGAAAATATAATTAATTTTTTTATCAAACACATTATTTTCATTGTTGGATTAATTAATTTATTTATCTAGGAAAGAAAATTAATTTTTATCATTAAATTAATTATTTAATTAATTAAAAAATATGAAGAAAAAAATTAAAAATTAGGGGCCCTAGGCTGGTTGGGGGCCCTGAGCGGTCGCTCAGGCTGCTCCCCCTCACAGCCGGCTCTGCCTCCGACTAAGTTTAAAGGATTTTCACTGAGGCACAAAGTAATATATCTCTTTTCTATTAAAAAAATAAGTAAATAATATATATATATATATATAAAAGTAATCTTTTCTGGGAAAATATCCCTTGTACTATCGGTAGAAAATTTATTTTCCACGAGCTAGTCCAGTTTAAGGTTTAAAAAATTAGTTTAGAGTTTAAGTTTTAGGGTTTAGATATTAGAGTTTAGGATTTAGAGTTTTTAAACTATAATTTAAAATTTTAATTTTATGGTGAAATTAATAATGCTTATGTGAAAAAAAAACTTCAATGTCGTTGCATAGTATAATTAGCCATCTTTTTTTTTTTATCAATAAATAAGAAACCCAAAGCTCGTAATTAAGGTGTAGAGGGGTGGCTATAAAATATCTTCAGATTTATGGTTAGGTTGTGAATATTTTTATGAGAAAATATCTCATGAACGGGAGATGAAAACGAATTTTTTTTTCAAGCGCTTTTATTTTAGGGTTTATGAACTTAATTTAGAATTTAGGGTTTAGAGATTTAAATGTAGGGGTTTAGAGTTTATGGTTTATGATTAAAACTTAGGGTTCAAGAATAGAATGTAGGGTTTAGAGGTTAAGGTTTAGTTTTAGGGTAATGTGGTTGGAGATTTAGGTTCTAACCTATAAACCCTAAATTCTAACCATAAACATCAAATTTAAAACTCATCTACTAAAATCCATGAACACTATACCTTAAACAAAATCTATGAACACTAAAATTAAGATGTTGATGGAATTTTTTTTATTTGGCTAAAAACCAAAAGAAAATGGACGCTGCATTTAATTGAAGTGAACTTTTGCATATGATGCATGTGGTCCATGTATGCATTTTATTATTTTTAAATTTTGATGTCCTTTATAATTATGTAATTTCTTTTTATAAAATAATATTTTTATTTAAATTCGATTTTTAAAACAATTTTATTAATTCTATGCTAGTTTTACTAATTCTATAAATATCACTTAATTGTGGGTCAATTCGTGATCACAAACTAATAATTATTAGGTAAAATACGCAAATAATCTATTGACTATAAAATGTTTTATTGTTAGGTTTCCGACTAAAAAATAAAATAAAATGGTCATTCTAATTAAAAAACAATAAGTTGATCGTTTTTCGTCCAAAAAATATATAATGCACAAAAACAAATTGATCCCTTAACTTTTACTCTTTGTTTTAATTTGATTCTTGTTCTAAAAAATAACCCTCAATATTTCAATACTCTACCGATTATCGCTTTTCTTTTCTTTATTCTAAAACGCTCTATTTGATTTCCAGTTCAACTATGGCTCCTTTTGTTTGTTTATTGTTGTGATACCCTAAACTCAGCTCGAATAATTAGATGGATCCATGAGAGTCACATTTGAGTTATTAGAGCGGCCGCTACTTAAAATTCGAATAAAATGTGTTTAAAAAGGTAAATCATAAAATCCAAAAACAATTGTTATAATAACACGCGTAAAACAATTATAGAAAATTTGGAGTTCTAAAATGTAAAGTATATCGAAAAGCCACAATAAAACTCAATTACAAACCCAAAATATAAAGCGAATGTGTTATGACATGTAAAGGATTTGTATATTTGATAACTCATAATGTTTACAATTAGGGTATATATAGGCTTACAAATGAATATACAAGGATAAGAGAAATCAAATATTAAATACAAGATAAGATTTTGATAGAGATATAATAACATAGGATTTGAATGAGATTTGACTAAGATTTATCTCATCTATCTTTATCTTTGATACGCCCCGCAAGATAGATGATCCATTGGAGATACCAATCTTGGACCTAAAATGGATGAACATATTCCGACCAAGTAGTTTGGTGATTGTGTCTGCAATCTGAGCTTTGGAGGGGATGTGTTGAACAAGTAGTGAACCCGCAACAACTAAGCCACGTACAAAGAAGTAATCAAGTGCAAGATGCTTCATATGAGAACGAAAAATTGGATTTTAGCAAACAAATGTGGCACTGAGATTGTCGCAGAAGAGAGATGGTGGTTTTTGTAATGCCACGACAATTTCTTGAAGTAGATGTTGGACCTACAACACTTCACCACTTGAATTTACCACGACACGATATTCAGCTTTCGTGGAGGAACGAGAAACAATTTTTTGAAGAGCTGAATTCCAAGAAATAAGATTAGATCCAAGATGAATAGCATATTCGATAGTGGATATGCCGTCCGTAGAGGAGCCACCCCACTCCGCATCGGCAAAGGCAGTGAGATGAAGTACAGATGCCGAATGAAAAAGAATGTCATGACATAATGTTCCTTTTAGATAACGCATGATGCACTTAGCTGCTGTCCAATGTGCAAGTGAAGGACCATGCAGGTATTGCGACAAACTATTCACGTCAAAAGAAATATTCGGACAAGTAAGTGTGAGATACTAAAAGAGACCAAGTAATAGGCGATAACTAGAAATACCAAGTGTTGTGGAAGGCTCCTGCGGAGGTAGTTCATAGGAAGAGGACATAGGTGTGGAAATTGCCTTGGCATTTTCCATCTGAAACTGAGTCATAATGTTAGAGATATATTGCGCCTGAGATAGAAACAACCTAGTTGGAGTAGAAATAGCCTCAATGCCAAGAAAATGGCTGAGCAAACCCATATCCTCTAGAGCAAACTTCGTAGATAATAAGCGGGTGAAGTGAGCAATGAAATCAGTATTATTACCAGTAAGCACAATATCATCTACGTAGACTAGAAAGTATAGAATGACTCCCTTTGCATTATAGATGAAGAGGGAGGCATCGACCTTTGATTTCGTAAAACCAAAGTGAATGAGAAATTGAGAGAGTTCAATATACCATACCCTTGGGGCCTACTTGATTCCATACAAGGCTTTACGCAACTGATAAATATGAGATGGTTTAGTACAGTCAACGTACCCCAGAGGTTGTTCTAGATGGACTTCCTCATGTAAGGTGCCATTTAAGAATGCATTATTAATGTCAAGTTGCTTGATGGGGCATGCATGATGTAGTGCAAGAGTGAAAATAATACACATTGTAACATGTTTCATCACAGGACTAAAAGTCTCAAAATAGTCACGACAAGCTTCTTGAGAATACCCTTTTGCTACTAGTCGAGCTTTGTATCAATCAACAGAGCCATCAGCACGCCGTTTCACACGGAATACCCATTTTCACCCTACGAAAGATTGTGTAAACCGTAGAACAAGATCTCATGTATGGTTGCGTAGCAAGGCACTAAACTCATCACCCATGGCTTGTCTTCATAATTGATCTTTGAGAGCTTGAGTAATAGTCTTCGGCTCTAATGTAGGAGGCAATGGATGACATGTAGTAGCATTAAAAATGAATGAACAAAATACCTCAGATTTGGCTGTCGAATTCGTTGTTGCAGAGGATTATATTGTGGCAAGTCAGGGGAGACATTTTGCTATGGCAAGTCAGGGGAGACATCTTGTTGTGGCAGATCAACCAAGAGAACTGGTGTGGCAGTGGAATCATCAGGTTGTCGTGGCATATTAGACAATGAAGCATCAGGTTGTCGTGGTATAGTAGGCAATGAAATATCACGTTGTCGTGGCATAGTAAGCAAGGAAACACCAGGCTGTCGTGGCATAATAGACAATGAAGCATCAGTTTGCCGTGGCATAGTAGGCAAAAGAGGCATGAAAGATGATGTGGATGCAATAGATGACAATACTGGAAGAGGATGCCGTGGCACAGGGAGGACACGTCGTGTAGAAAAAGGGAAGATGTGAGGAACTAACCGAACATGGCGAGAGACATAGATTCTGTTATTGTTCGGGTCTAGGCATTTATAAGCAAATTGCGTCACAGAATTTCCAAAGAAAACACATTCAACAGACCGTGGCTCAAGTTTATGCTTCGTGTATGGTAGCAGCCAAGGAAAGCACAAGCATCCGAATGGTTAAAGCTTGTCATAGTTCGATGCTTGTTGATGAAGTAGAAGATAAGGGGACACATTATCTAGTATCGGTGTTTTCATCCGATTAATAAGATAAGTAGCTGCCTGAAAAGCATGAGGCCAACACTCTATTGGTCGGTGCATTAAGATGCACAAGATCATTGGAAGTAGAACACGGAGTCATGAGAGGAGATCCGTTTTAAAAAGGAGCGAAAATGTGAGGGGAAGAAAAAATGAGTAGAGAAATTCTACTTTGCCCTGATACCATGTAAAGGATTTGCATATTTGATAATTCATAATGTTTACGATTGGGTTATATATAGGCTTACAAATGAATATACAAGGATAAGGGAAATCAAATATTAAATACAAGATAAGATTTAAATAAAGATAAGATTTTGATAGGATTTGAATGAGATTTGACTAAGATTTATCTCATCTTATCTTTATCCTTGATAATACACGTCCTCTAAATACATATATGTATATTACTATGATATCTCAGTTGTTAGAATTGTTGAAGCGATGTCGACACCTTGACCAACACTCGAAACCTACTAACCTGAAAGGATGGAGAAATTCAAACATTGAGTTTTGCAAGATCTAATGAAGCTACATAAAGCATTTAATGCATGTAGATCGAGCATAAAAATGACATAAGCATTCAAGACATAACATCATTCGAACATAGATTTGATTTCATAATAACCATATTAAAAATATGAGATCGTAAAGAGTATAATATATATATATATATATGAAAAAAAAAACAGGGTCGTCTCTGATATTTTTAGGGCTCTAAGCGAAAAATAGACCCTAGTAGAATGAAAGCATATCTCATTACTTTGAACAAACAATTTAATGTTTCATTAATGAAACATAAAAACATGATTAAACTTTGTCAAACACATTATTTTCATTGTTTTGTTAAGAAAACATATTAAGCACAATTAAAACTATAAGGGGGCAACTACTAACTTATAAGATTGTCACTTGAAAGATCTTATCTTCCAAGCATTCTTTGAAGCAGATTCATCAATCAAATCCTTATAAACAATTTTATCAAAACCTTATTCTCGATTACCACCAAAGTTATTCCATTAAGCCTTTCCTGTGACGTAGACATATGCAAGTAAGATTTATGCAACTTTAACTTCGAAAAACTTCTTTTGGCTGTTACAAATGTAATAGGAATGGTTAATAATATCCCATATGAAATAATTACATTAAGAAAACAATCAACATGTTTCAAAAAACTTTACAATATCAAGAGTCCCCAATTTTTTTTTTTTGGGGGGGGGGCACAAATTCTTGGAGTAACTTCAACTCCAAATATAAGTCACAACCACGAATACCACATTTATCATCATTCTTAAGTGTATTTTCCAAATGGCTACAACAAAGTTTTAAACTCGAATTATCTAATGAATGCAAATTCTCAGAAGAAGACAGAAAACCAAGCACATTTTCATATTGATTGTTCAAGCCTTCTATCAAGTGAGGCAATTGCTTGATCAATAATACAATTAAAATAATTATTTTATAAGATCCCTTTGCACATTTTGGACTCTCTTCATCTAATTTTTTTTTATCAATGATTTGATGCATTTGAAAAGAAAATTAGATCAATTTTCATATCAATTGCAAGTTTCTTAGTAACTTTAACAACATTAGTAAAACTATTCTCTCTGTACTCCTTAAAAAATTAAATCAATTTTTCACATCTTCATTGGCAACAAAAACAAACATATCTTTCAATTGTAATTTTTTGCTAAGTGAATTAATAGCATATAACAAATCATACCAAATGGCAATATCCACTACAATTTTAAAAATTACCAAGCTCATTATTAGCTAAAGATTTAACTTTGCATCTTATTTTAGAACCTTTATCACTATCAGCAACTTCAAGCAAAACTTATTTAATATATGAAATCTTATATTTTATTACTTTTACACTATCAGCATGATTCTCTCAATGAGTATAAAATAATGATTTAGGAGTTGAGTCTTTCACATTTTCTTCAATATATGTCATTTCTTTGTGGAATTTGCGAATATAGTGTAAATGCGTTGGAAAATACCAAGAAATCCTTAGTTTTCAGAATTGTAAGCCATGCCACACAAGTATCATAGAGAGCTTTGTACTTGCAATATAAATAGAAAAATAGTTAGCCTTTATTATTTTCTTAACAATTTTATATTTTATTGTACATACAATAAAAAGAATCAACTCATTTTGGATGTTAAAACAAAGATAATGAACATGAATCTCATCACTAGTAATACAATGAACATGCTTTTGAATAAAAAGTGCAACACCTTGATCCGACTCGAGGATCTCTTCATTATGCCATACATTCAAAAGTGTAACACCAAAAAATACCCCCAATTTAGAAACTCTAGTTTTAAAATTCCTAATGTTTGAACCCTAATTCTTTTTGGGGAATTTTAAAACTTGTTTCCCTTAATTTCTATGGATTGGAGTGCAAACTCTATTACGTTCAAGGACCAAAGTTGTAGTTTCCCCTACTTAATTTCCTAGCTCAACAGACTATTACTCCTGTATTCTCTTGTGAGATTTGTGACGAGAACTATAGCTATGAAGATTGCCCACATCATGCAGAAAATGCTAGTTATGTCAGCAACATGCAAGACAATAACATGGGTACATCTTACAACACAACTAATAGAAAAATATGGGATAACTCTAACTCTGCCCATAATTCAGGAGCATTTCGATCTAGGAACAATTTCTTTCAAGGGGATTCTAGT
The DNA here is from genome assembly GCA_958450335.1 of Hibiscus tridactylites. NCBI lineage: Eukaryota > Viridiplantae > Streptophyta > Magnoliopsida > Malvales > Malvaceae > Hibiscus > Hibiscus tridactylites. The sequence continues at coordinate 10,694,947 of OY288292.1, read as the reverse complement.
GTGCGCCAAGGAAACTTTAGTTAACCGCAACAACAATTTACACCACAAACACCATTGCAGCCACAACAGAATAAGATGCAACCAACACATCCTGCTGCACAATCTCAGCAATTTCACTAAGATGCGCAATCACAATATGGAGCACAATCTCAAACACAGTCTCAAATTAGTCATTATGTTCCATCAACTATATTTGATATGTTTGCTCTTTTGAGGAAATGAGGCGCAGCCACTTTTCTCGCACAGAGGCTATAGTGCAAGGTCCCTCTTCATCGATACGTAGTTTGGAAGCTCAGTAGGGGCAGTTGGCTACTGACATGAATTCTTGACGGGCATTCGTCAAACCAAAAGGCATGACCAAAAATCCATTGTAACCATATTGTGTCCGAAAAGCAGTCTTCAAAACATCTACTTTTTTCACCTTCAACTGGTAATACCCCGACCGTAAATCAATCTTAAAAAATATGATCATACCATGATATTGGTAAAACAAATCACATATCTGTAGCAAAGGATACTTGTTATTTATGGTAAACTCGTTCTGTTGTCAATATTCAATGCAAATCCTAATTGTGCCATATTTCTTCTTCACAAATAGCAACATAGCTCTCAAAGTGAAACGCTCGGTTGAATGAACCCTCGATCTAACAACTACTGAATTTGAGTCTTCAACTCTTTCAACTCCTTCGGTGCCGTGCGATAAAGAGCAATAGACACTGAAGTCGTACCAGGGCACGTATCGATTATAAACTCAACTTTACAATCCGGTGGAAAACCAGGTAATTCCTCCAAAAAATTTATAACCGTTCAAATATCCCGAATTCAAACACCCTTACTTCATGGATTCCTTATATAAGCTAGATACGCTTTACAACCCAAACTCAACATCTTTTCAGCTTGAATAGTCGAAATGACATTGGACACAAATCCGGTTTTCTCTCTAACCGCTTCAACCACATAATCACCAGCGAGCTTCAAGGCAATACACTTTGTCTCAAAATTAACCACAACTCAATGTTCCGACAACCAATCGACTCCCAAGATAACATCAAAACTATGGAAAGGTAATTCCATCAAATTAATGGGAAAGTTATGCCCTTGAATCTTTGAAGGACATCTCTGATACAAACGCCTAACCATAAAGGTTTCACCCAATGAACTTGTAACCAACACTCCAACATTAAGTACCTCTACCGGAATATCCAATGCATGTACATGCTCACTCAAAATATAGGAATGCATAGAGCCTGAATCAACCAAAGAAAATAATGAATTAGATTACATAGTAAAAGTATCTACAATAACATTGGTTGTATTATGGGCATTGCGATGAGCATAAACTTGTGTAGTACCTTTATTCTGTGGTTGAATAACAACAATACGAGCCACATTCTTCTGGCCAGCAACAAGCCTCTAAAAATTACCCCTACCCTGGCCTGGGCCTCGTGCAGGAGTAAGAACTGCAACTACGACTATAGCCACCTGATTTAGAGCCTCCTTATCATACTTTGGAAAATCTCTAATAATGTGTTCCTTTGATCCACATCGAAAGAAAACACCAAAAAATTTCCAACATTCTTCAAGGTGACATTTCCCACAATTTTCACACGAGACAACCACATTAGTGGTAGCCTGCTAGTTGTTTTGAGCAGGCCCATCATTATACCTACCTTCCCAACGAAAACAACGATTGCGAGATCTCTTACCCGGTGAAAGACTCAACACTATGTTTTTTGAAGTCCAAACTCATAACTTAAGAAGGCACACCCAAAGACTTTTCAATGTATTTGGCTTTGTTAACCGTGGCATCAAACTCAACAATGTCTGACACAAGTGAGTAGGTCTTTATGTCCTTCTCCACATCATAGCGGAAACGATTGAAACGTTCCATTTCATTCAAAACTAGATCAGGGGCATATTGTCTAAACAGAACAACTTCACTTCATATTCAAATAAAAACATATTTTCTTGCACTAAGCCCATAAACTCTCGCTTCTGTGCATCTTGATACTGGAGACCCAAATACTTCCCTCGAAATGCCGCAATAAAGAAAACCTAATTCTCTCGATTAGTAGCTATACTCACTCAGGTAGTAATGCACCAATGATAAGCATCACCGTTAAGCAGGGAAATAGTGCAACCCAAACTCTCAACATCAGTGCAAGCTATTTGTTCCAAAATTTGTTCTACGACACTGAGCCAGTGCTAGACATCCATCAGATCATTTCCAGACAATCCATGAAACTCGATCCCTCCCCTTCAGACACTCTAACAACAATTCTCGAGGTACCAGATTTGCAAGAGCAAGCAAAAGAACTCCAACAACTACTTTATTGAAATACACCAATGATCGCTTGAACTAACAATGGAGGAGGTGACAAGTGTTGTTTTACTCTACCAATGATTGACTGAGCCTTGTCGTGATTTAGATCCCAGAAGTAGCTAAAACAAATAAATAAAAAAGGGGAGTTTGGCGTGATTGAAGAGACGAGAGAATAATGAACAATCAAAGAAAATTGCAGTAAATAAAGTGAGGAATGAAGTAGAAAAATCACAAATTTGAAAGCAACCTCGAGCTAGTTTCGTCAATTCCTACGATAATTGAAAATAGATTTTCACTCCGGGATTCATGTCGGTTACAGTCTACGAGGCCTAACCCATCGTAACCTGCTTTTCTCTCATGTAACCGATCTTCCAAAGTCTATCTCCGAAAGTTGATTCTTAAATAATTCAACCACGTCTATCGCCCTTGAAATACTTAGTTTAAAAGCAGGAAAAACCCGACTCAGAAGTTTTCTCATTGAGAATCGTTTGTGATTTCATCTTTTCTTAGCAGACCGCCGCTAAGAGTGTTCACAGGAAGTCGAAGTGCCACATACCAATCCTTCCTCCCAACTGTATAATTAAACGATTCCAGACCAAAAAATCCTTTTTGATTTAAAAAACGTTTAAGAGTTTTAGTAAGGCCGATTGTCAAACTATCGAAACAGAAAGATGAAAATGTATCCCGAAGGGATTAAGCAATATTCAATTCTACGTGTGGAATTGATTTGTACTAGCTCTCGGCTTTGGAAAAATTAACCAAGCATGATATTGATTATCATACTTAACATGTTTTTGACAAAATGTTTAAGAAGCATAAAATAAATATGAAGTAAAGATGAAACAAGGAAATACTTCTATTAAAATTAAGGCAAGTAGCAACAAGAACTAAAAACAAGAGATGATCTTAAGCCTTACCCAAGGAAGGTATTTATAGGCTTAGATTTACTAAAGATAACAAAAAGATAACATAATTTAAAATGTTTGGTTTAAAATTTAAAAATCAAAACCCTAAGTTCGGATTGCGTTGACTAGATCTTCTAGACTCTTCCAGAGTTTTTCCTTGCGCTGACTGTATCTTCTAGAAACTACCACGTCAGGCGCGTCGTGCCCAGCGTCGTGCCCATGATGCCAGCCATAACCAGAAAAATAAAAAAACTACAGAAATGCACCTTTTTGCCGTCATTTCCAAAATTGAGCCCCTGCACAGAAAATGAAGTAAACACAACCAATTAAGTAGTGAAAAGTCCTCAAGACAAAGAAAATAGCAAGCAAAAAGTGGCATCTATAAGAGCTTATCAAATTTCCCCACACTTGTTTCATACTTGCCCTCAAGTATGTTTGAAAGAAATTAATCAAAAGCATCTATCTCCCTAAACCGTTGCAAGCTTTAAGCAAAATCATGAAAGTTCAAGCGCACCAAGAATGACATGAATCAAACACGAATCTAAACGAATGGATACAAGTAAGAACAATTCTTCACTCTTACAATTGCCTATTAAACGATAATCAAAGTCCAACCTAAGCTTAATCCTCACCAAGATGCACTCAAATTGCTCAAAGTGTGTCGGGTGTAGAAAGCAAATTCTCTCAAAGTCAAAATTGAACAAGGGTCACCATAGGCTTGTTGAAAGATCAATTCTCCACTACTTTTAAGAAATGAGATGCAAAAATCATTAGGACTTAAATCAGGGGTGTAATAGGGGATTAGGTAAGGGTAGGAAAAAGGCTAAAAAATAAGGCTAGAACAATCAAGACAAGAAGTGTCCAACAAGTGATTAAATCATTTCCATAACCTTAGAAAATGTAGGCAACATAAGCAACAAAGGTAACTAAAATGAATAACATCAAACCTATTTATTTTGGTTAGAAAGTTCCTGCTTTTTCTTTTCGAAATTTTCTGCTGCCCTCTTTTTTTTTCGTGGAACATGATTATATAACTAAAAACTCATACTTCTGTCTTATCAAGGGTGAAAGAGAGAGATAAATGAAAAAAGGTTAGGGTTTGATATCTTAGTGAAAACAAAGATAGTAGAATTAAGCTTTAACTTGGTTCACTAGGGGAATAGAAAAGGTAGGCCTTTAGTGGGGTAAAAAGAAAGGGTGAATCATAGTGCCTAAATCATATTAATGCATCACATTCTAATGTAATCTCAAATTGCATACAAGCCATAATTTCTAGATTCCAATATCCAAATTGACACTCTCAATCAAGAAAAAATGACCACAAAAATATAGTCGTACATGCTCAAGGCTGAAGTTCTCACAAAATGGGGTAATTGATTAAGCTAGGTGAGGAATTCAACTATCACAATCAAGACAAATTGCAAGGAATGTCAAACTGGACTTAGTCATATCATTCGATTATCAAGCATGCTAGAATTCAAGTATTCTTATGAACTAAAACAATCATAACATGTTTGATGGCAAGTGACAGCAAAGGAGATGTTCTTCTAATCAACTCAAACAATCATACTATCAAGCAGGCCGATAGGTCATTTGTAGGCCGTCCTATATGCCCACAACACATCAACTAATTTCAAACTCCAATCCTTTTGATTTGGCTTAACGATATTCTCTAGGATTGACTTGATTTCTCGATTTGAAACCTCCGCTTGTCCATTTGTTTGCGAATGATAGGCCGTCGATATACGTTGTGTTACGCCATATTTCTTCATTAAAGATTCGACAATTCGGTTAACAAAATGTGTTCCTCTGCCGCAAATGATCGCCCTCAGAGTTCCAAATCTGGAAAAATAAAGTCACGCAAAAAAAAATAGTTGTTGTTTTCGCGTCATTTTCTCTGGTGGCTTTCGCCTCTACCCATTTCAAAATGTAACCAACAACCAAAATAATATATAAATTTCCGTATGATGAAGTAAACGGCCCCATATAATCAAGCCCCCACACATCGAAAATTTCATAGATGTGTATCGGGTTTAATGACATCTCACTATTTCGGCTTAGATTTCCAACTCTTTGGCACATGTCACAAGGTTGGCTAAAAAAATCCGCACTCAAGAATTTTGTGTGTGGTATATTTAGGGCCGAAATGCCCACCACAAGCGTAGGAATGACAAAACTCAAGTATGGATTTTACCTCGCTGTTACTTACGCATCGTTGGATGATTTGATCTGAGCAATTTTTCCATAAATACGGATCATCCCAAATATAATACCTAAATTCTCTTTTAATGCGTTTAATCTCGGACTGGGATAGGTTGTTAGGAAGTTTACCAGTAGCTAGATAATTCGCCAAATCGGCGAACCATGGGAATGATGTGTGCACCTCCATCAAGGTTTCGTCCGGAAATTGCTCTCGTAAGGGAGGTTCGACTGGTGATGTAGGCAAACGGCTTAGATGATCTGCCACCAAGTTCTCACTTCCTTTTTTGTCTTTGATTTCGAGATCGAACTCCTGCAATAAGAGAATCCATCGTATCAACCTTGGCTTCGCGTACTTTTTGTTTATCAGGTACTTTAGCGTTGCATGATAAAAAAACAAAAATTTTAGTGCCTAATAAATAAGAACAGAATTTTTCTAATGCAAAAATAATAGCAAATAGCTACTTTTCCGTTGTCGAATAATTTCGTTGAGCCGAGTCGAGGGTCCTAGAGGCATAGGCTATCACATGTGGTCCTTCTTTACTCCTTTGGCCGAGAGCTGCGCCCACGCTAAGATCAGATGCATCACACATAATTTCGAAAGGCAAGGTCTAATCCGGCGGTTGTACGATTGGTGCGAATATAAGACTCTCCTTAAGCTTATCGAATGAATCTTTGCAAGCTCGGTCTATAACAAAATTTGTATCTTTTTGTAACAATCGACATAGAGGTTGTGCTATCTTGGAGAAGTCATTTATGAAGCTTCGGTAGAAACCTGCATGGCCCAAAAAACTACGAATTTCTCTTACCGAAGTGGGGTATGGGGGTGAGAGAATTACATCGACCTTTGCCTTTTCAACGAAAATTCCTTGAGCAGAAACCACATGACCAAGTACTAATCCTTTACTTACCATGAAATGACATTTCTCATAGTTTAGGACTAAATTAAATTCAATGCATCGATTAAGAACATAGGAAAGATAGGAGAGACATTGGGAGAATGAATCATCGTAAACGGTAAAATCATCCATAAATACCTCAATTCCTCACTCGATGTGGTCGGAGAAAATGCTTAGCATGCAGCGTTGGAACGTGGCTGGCGCGTTGCAAAGCCCGAAAGACATTCTCCTGTATACAAAAGTTCCAAAAGGACAAGTGAAAGTTGTTTTTTCTTAATCTTCGGGTGCCACCGGAACCTGAAAAAATCCAGAAAATTTGTCAAGACACCAATAATGTGATTTTCCAGCAAGTCTTTCGATCATTTGATCGATAAACGGTAAAGGAAAATGGTCCTTTCGGGTTTGAGAGTTGAGTTTCCTATAATCGATACACATTCTCCACCCATTTTGTACTATCTTTGGAATCATTTCTCCATCGGCATTTTCGACAACTGTGACTCTAGTCTTCTTTGGTACAACATGGACCTGACTCACTCAGTTGCTATCGGAAAGGGTGTAGATTATATCAGCATCGAGTAACTTTTGTATTTCCTCCTTCACAACGTCCATCATGGGCGGGTTTAAATGTCGCTGCCATTCTCTTGTTGGTTTCGCGCCTTCCTCCATCTTAATTTTATGCATGCAAGTGGATGGACTTAAGCCTTTGATATCGGCTACTGTCCATCCGATTACCTTTTTATAAGCGCGCAAAACATCAACTAATTCCTTTTCGTCTTGCTGTGATAACTCGCTCGAAATAATGATTGGCAAGGTTTGGTTGTCGCCCAAAAATGCGTATTTGAGATGCGATGGGAATTGCTTTAACTCCAATTGTGGTGCCTGCAAAATTGAGGGAAGAGGTATACATCGAGATGGAGTTAATCGCAAATCAGAAATTGAAGAAAGAGTAGAAATGATTTCGCCTATGTTTTCATCGTCGAGATCCGCCAATTCCCTACAAAAGTCATAAAACAAATCAGTTTCGATAAAGTCATTGGCTAATGGATCTATAATGTTAATGAAATTCAAACTTGCGACTGAATCAAGATACTTCATAGCTTTATACACATCGAACTTAACTACGTCCCCATCAAATTCCACAGTTAAGATACCGTTACGGACATCGAATTTTGTATGTGCTATTGACAAGAAGGTGCGGCCAAGCAAGATTTTTGATCCGTTGTTGCTGCGATCATTTTCCATGCCAATAATGTAAAAACCAGTAGGAAAAATAAGATCGTTTACCTTTACCAACACGTTTTCTAGTACCCCCTCAGGGCAAATAACTGATCGGTCAGCTAACTGGACCGTCACTCGCGTTTCCTTCAATGGTTCAGTCGAAATTTTGGTGTAAACGCTCAATGGCATGACATTAATAGATGTGCCTAGATCGCACATTGCCCTCTTTATTCTGACATTTCCGATTTTGCAAGGAATCGTGAACATCTCTTGGTCCTTATATTTCGGAGCATCCTTTTGTAGAGATATTGAAGGAGGGTCAGCTCGGATAGGCCATGTTGCGGGCAACTTGCGCATAACCTTTTGAACCTCTCCCAATAATCGTAGAGAGATTCGTCGCTCCATTGTTGGATTCCCAAGATGCTTTACCTAAGCTCGCTCGCCTTTGCCGCATGAAAAGGAAAAAGGAAATGTCTGTAGTTTGATTTGGTCTTTCGAGAACCCTTGCGGCTTCATGCTATAGCACACCATATGGAATTTCGCGAGATGTTTATGTAGACTTTTGCTAGGGAGACTGTTGAACGTAGGGAGGAGATGAATTAACCCCGTTTTTAGTTGAAAAGGGGTCTCACCATTAGGAAAAGTGATGTAGAGTGGTTGTTGTACAACAGGAGTTGCGGTTAGTTCACGGATTGTTTGATCTGCCATTGGTTTCGGTTATGGTATAGAATCTTCGACTGGTGTAGTTTCAGAAGTGGATTCCTGATCGGATTGTTGTCTGCCTTGTTCTCGTTGTTGTTTCTTTCGCCGAAGCGTTTCACCGTGAGTTCTACGAGCTCTTGCTTCAATCTCCGGGTCAAGGTCAAATAGATCTCCCGGATTGCTTCTGGTCATAAAAATCAAACAAAACAAGCAGTGATTGCCGAAAAATAAAACTCCCCGGCAACGGTGCCAATTTGACAAGTCTTGTTTTACCCGCCAAAATAAAATAAAATAAACATCTTCAAAAAAATAAAAAAATTAAAGTAGAATAAAGGAAGATGGTCGATCCACAAGGATTTTTGTTGGAATCGCTGACTGAGCCTTGTCGTGATTTAGATCCTAGAAGTAGCTAAAACAAATAAATAAATAAGGGGGTTTGGCATGATTGAAGAGACGAGAGAATAATGAACAATCAATGAAAAATGTAGTAAATAAATTGAGGAATAAAGTAAAAAAATCACAAATATGAAAGCAGCCTCAAGCTAGTTTCGTCAATTCCTACGATCATTGAAAATATATTTTCACTCTGGGATTCATGTCGGTTATAGTCTACGAGGCCCAACCCATCGTAACTTGCTTTTCTCTTATGTAACCGATCTTCCCAAGTCTATCTTTGAAATCCGATTCTTAAATAATTCAACCACGTCTATCGCCATTGAAATACTTAGTTTAAAAACAGGAAAAACCTGACTCAGAAGTTGTCTCATTGAGAATCATTTCTGATTTCATCTTTCCTTATCGGACCGCCGCTAAGAGTGTACTCAGGAAGTCGAAGTGCCACTGGTCGATCCTTCCTCCCAACTGTATAATTAAACGATTCTAGACCAACAGATCCTTTTTGATTTGAAAAGCGTTTAAAAGTTTTAGTAAGGCCAATTGCCAAACTATCTAAATAGAAATATGAATATGTATCCCGAAGGGATTAACCAATATTCAATTCTCACGTGTGGAATTGATTTGTATTAGCTCTCGGCTTTGGGAAAATTAGCCAAGCATGATATTGATTATCATACTTAACATTTTTTGACAAAATGTTTAAGAAGCATAAAATAAATATGAAGTAAAGATGAAACAAGGAAATAATTCTATTAAAATGAAGGCAAGTAGCAACAAGAACTAAAAACAAGAGATGATCTTAAGCCTTACCCAAGGAAGGTATTTATAGGCTTAGATTTACTAAAGATAACAAAATGATAAAATAATTTAAAATGTTTGGTTTAAAATTTAAAATTTAAAAATCCTAAGTTCGGATTGCGCTGACTAGATCTTCCAGACTCTTCTAGAGTTTTTCCTTGCGCTGACTGTATCTTCTAGAAACTGCCACATTAGACGCGTTGTGCCCATGATGCCAACCACGACCAAAAAAATAAAAAAACTACAGAAATGCACCTTTTTGCTGGCAATTCCAGAATTGAGCACCTGGACAGAAAATGAAGTAAACGCAACCAATTAAGTAGTGAAAAGTCCTCAAGACAAAAAAAAAAATAGCAAGCAAAAAGTGGCATCTATAAGAGCTTATCAGGAGGCGATAACGAGTTGTTCTCATTAATCGGATTTGCCAGATTATACCCAATATCGACATTATTCATCACATTCATACTAGTACTTGCTCGCCTCTAGGCAACATATCGAATTAATATCTAGTTCACAAAATAAACAAATAAATTAAGGCTTACGATTGGCAAGTGACCCAAGACAAACCTGCAAATCATTTTAAATCAATGGTAATAGATAATATCGTGTTTCCAATTTACCCCAAAACAATCATCAAACAATCAAGTCACTAATAACCATGTTGAACAACTACTCGGTGTTACTAAACTTATACATCATCGGTCCGAGTTTACAAAACATAGCTCCAATACCACCAAATATAATACCCATAACCCGACCTAGAAGACCAGACTTGAATTGCGTGGACCTCATTGATTCACCAAAGTGAATCCAAACAAATTGAACTAAATTCTGCTTACAATTTAAAACATTCAAGCATCCAAGTAAAACTAGATTCATCATGAAACCCTAGAACATCCAAACAAGCAGCGTACTAAATTTCATTCAAATTGGAAACTCAAAGCATGCTCAATTGTGAAATACGTAAAGTCTAAGGACCAAATTGCAATTTTAAAAATTAAAAAGACTTACTCAAATTTAAAGTTTATATTATAAAACTGAATCCCTTCCAAGCATACATGCAAAAGTTCAACTCAAATGGACCTCAAAATCTCATTTAATTGAAGTGTGAAAGTCATATGACCTTTTTTGAAATTTTTTAAAACTATTTTTCATCAAAACAGACCAATACCTATGATTTTCACAAAAGGTATCGAAACCATGGCCCTATGGTTTCGATAAATTTGGTCCGTAAAAATCTAGATTGTTTCCTTCTCGGATCACACAAAAATCTCGAGTGCTCATGGAAAAACATTTGGTGTCTACCTAGTACAATATTGATCTTATAATCAGTATATTATATAAAAGTTAATGTTAGCTTGAACAACACAGTCTCAAATTTTTATAGACACGTTTTCAAAAATATTTTGTGGCATTGAGTTTAAAATCTTTCCTTGAGGCAAGATTATTTCAGAAATCAATTTATAGAAGGTTTTATTAGTGAACTCCACATTTCGAGTTTTCAAACCTAACTCTGACACCACTAAGTGTGACACCTTAAACCCGACTTAGAAGTTACCACCATGTTTGGCATGTCACCGAGTTAAATTATTAAATCTAATTTTAGAAATTATTAGATTAACAATATATTTTACAGTAAAACAAAAATCAGTACAAAGCTACAATTAAGAAAATAAATATTTACGGAAAAGATAAATACTTGAAAATAGAAGTCGTTTAAAACCAAGACTCTTCGAGTGATACTGAGTACGAACTTCTTTTAATTTACTGATCTAAAATGTAAGGAAAAACAAAACAAAGTATGAGCTATAGAGCTCAGAGTGTGGTCTCTACGTGCATAATGTAACAAGAGAACATACATGTACAAATTTTAACTAGAGATCATGTTGAAAATAGAAATTCAACCAAACATCATGTTATTCATTCAGAAGCAGACAAGACAAAATAGATATCGAATTAGTCAATATAGAATAGATACAGAATCAGAAAATACAGAAAATAGATACAGGATCAAACAATACAGAACATATACAAAAACGAAAAATACATAATAGATACAAAATCAAAAAATACAAAACATATACGGAATCATAAAATACAGAACATATACAGAATAAGAAAGCACATAACAAATGCAGACCCAGACTCAAATGGTATACCAGAATGCAAACATGGGCTAGTAAGCCATACATGAGCGTCATAACACAAGTTCATATAGTACTTCCACCTTAACATCCCAATCCCCATGCAGAGTGCAGAACACTATACAGACAGACATTCAAAACAAGACCGAAATATATGAATTTTTTGGAATACAAAATATCATACATGCGTTTCGGAAATTCAGAACATTCAAACATGCTAAACAAACGTCCACATTTTAACAGAATTTAGATATACAAAATACATCAAAATAGGCTTTTAACGGTGTTTTTAGCCATATAGCGGCGTAAAAATCTTTCCGATGCTAGAAAAAACGCCGCAAGAAGTGCCACTAGATCAAACGTCGCAATAGTTAGCGGCGTTTGTGAACAAAAATGCTGCAAAAATTTGAGTTATATAACGGCGTTTCTTCCTCCAAACGCCGCTGTATACATTGTCTTTAGTGGCGTTTGGAGGGACAAACGTCGTTATATACCTTGTCTTTAGTGGTGTTTATCATCCAAATGCCGCTATATACATTGTCTTTAGTGCGTTTGGAGGGACAATGTAACCCCCTAAACTCGCCTATGTGTTACAACGTATCCTAGGGAGTCACATTAGGATCACAAGAGCGATCCATAGTAAAAATCCACATAAAAATATTTTTTAAAAACACTTATTAAACTATAAAATCAACTTCTGTTTAAAATACCCCTTTTTGGAAATCGTTTAAACATATATAAAATTGTCACAAAGTGTTTTACAGACACTACCATAAAACAGTACATGATGTACATGCCTACTAACTGTACAATATCGTACTCCAAAAAGCAACGTCGAGAGAACTCCAACTGCATATGTCGGTCACTATACCATGATAGATTCCTTCTAACCTGCAATGAAAAAAAAACAACACGAGCTTTGAAAAGCTCAGTGACACAAAACTACCAATGGATGTTGTAAGTATATGCATGTATATGACCATCATATCTCTATCATGATGTTCGGAGAAATAACAAGTTCCAAATTACGGCTTATTATTTGATCACCGAGTATCAAGCAACAAGCTTATAAACCGAAAAGAGTGAATGATTAAATTAAACTAGGGAGTTTAATGTGTCCCAACAGTGTTAAACTGTATCAATGTAAACATTTTATTTCACGGGAACATAATTCAAACTACAGTAAGATTCATTTTTAATTCTTATTTACCCACAGACTGTACTCCAATATGAAATTCGGAGCTACGTCTATAAAGGCATTAACCCAAGCCTCTTGGGCGTGAGTACTATCCTAAGGGATTACCTTAGGTCCCGGACAAAATTACACTAGTCAAAGCATATGAACCTGTAATGGTAACGGTAAGGAATTACCCTAGCTGAAGCATAGGAACCTGTAACTGTAACAGTGAGGAATTACCCTAGCCGAAGCATAAGAACCTGTAACGGTAAGGAATTTCCCTAGCCGAAGCATAGGAATAAGGAACGGTAAGGGTAAGAAACTATCCTAGCCGAAGCATAGGAACCTATAACAGTAACGGTAAGGAATTATCCTAGTCGAAGCATAGGAACCTGTAACGGTAACGATATTGAATTACCCTAGCCGAAGCATAGAAACCCGTAACGGTAAGAAATTGCCCTAGCCGAAGCATAGGAAGTTGTAACGGTAACGGTAAGAAATTGCCCTAGCCGAAGCATAGGAAGTTGTAACGGTAATGGTAAGGAATTACCCTAGCCGAAGCATAGAAACCTTATACGGGCAAAATTACTCTTACCAAAGTAGAAGAACCGAATACGGGAAGGATTACCCTTACCAAAGTAGAGAAACCGAATACAGGCGGGATTACCCTCACCGAAGTAGAAGAACCAAATATGGGCAGGATTACCAGCCTGATTAGACTGAACCTGAAGAAACCTTTATTAATATCTGAGATGTAGTTCAGTTTTAAATCAGTAAAGTAGGAATAAGCTTAAGTGTATATATTTTCTACTCATCTCATTATAGTCATGTCCACAACCTTGATTGCGGGTACCAATCGAATAAGGGTCATTCTTCATGCTTTAATTTCTTACCACATCATCAATAACGCCATACAATTTGTCACCCATCGTATTCACTTTTGAATCAAATCTCTTATATATATGGTTTAATTAACTGAGGTTTTAACATGTATTCAGAGATAACCGATTTATCATTTACTTTACAGATCTTAGAAATTTATACGTGTCATTTAATTTTTAATTATGTCACAAGGGTCCCTATTAGTATTCTTATACTATATTCTGCTACATTTAATATTTCACACATTAACTATTATTTAACATGTTCGTTATAGTACACAAGAAGTAGTGGGTATTACCTCGACTCTAAGCTATGTAGGTCAGCCTTCAAAGATCCAATCGATCGCTCTCGAGCTCAAATTTGACGTCCCTCATTATCTCGGATACATGACAAAACAATTTACATCAGAAACAAAACTTGAACACAATAATCAGATTTATCTAGAAAGTCAAATGTTGAATAACAGCTTATAATGTTCAAATTTGGTGAAATAGACTTCAAAAAGGGATCCAAGACGTCGAAAAACCCAAAATAAGAGTTTTTGAGAAAAGTTGACTTTTGGTCAAAGTCAACGGTCAACGCTGACATCAACGGTCAGCGATGACGTCACTGGTCAACGGGGTTAACTCACTGAGTTGACTCGGTCAAAGGGTCGAACAGGTTCAAATTCGGGTCGGAGTCGGGCATGGGTTCGGGTATGGGTTTCATACCCAAAGCCATTTGGGCCCTTAAACAGGTCGGCCCACTTAAAATAACATATGGGTTATTAGACCGGTTCGGGTGTTTGGGTCGGGTTGTTTACTCGGTTCAAGGCTAGACCGAGTCTAAAGCTGGTCCGGCCGGCTTGGTTCACAGGCCACCATTCAAGGTGGCCAGAATTTGTCCACGGCGATGCGTGGTTGCCATGCGCTGCCCAAAACGGCCGAAAAGGCCTAATATGCACCGTTTTTCCAGATTCAACAACCCTAAGCATCAACTTAACTCGGTTTATTCCTAGAAACAGGTTGGAAAACTCATCAAATTATTTTCCAGTAAATTACCAAACTATTTTTCATTAAATATTCCAACCTAAACATTATAAATTTTAATTGGTTTACACTTAATGCTTTATCTATATCCAGACAATTAGCAAACTGTATTTTCAACTTAAAATTTCATTAGGCATTAACGCTTAAGCTGCCCTGTTTTAAACTAGATACATACTGCACTGCATCTCAAATCTGTTTACATTTCTAAACCATGTTATTACACATATAAAATTGTTTATCTCTTTCTTTACAGAACTGCTTTTGTTACACTTATTAATGTCGAAATTGTCTATAAATTACACTACACACAACTCAAATAGCATCAAGATTGCATAGTGCATCAATTCAAGGTTTCAAGACTTCACTTCATATTTAAAACTGTTTTAATACAATTGAACTATATTTATAATAAATTAGGCATACTGCACCCTAAATTTTTCATTCATATATCACTAAACTGCAATTCTTTTAAAAAAAAACTGCATGCATACATTTTATTCAAACAGCTTGTCTGCATTTTAAGGACTCGGCAAATCTGATCTACACCTAAACTAAACTATATTGCATTATTTCTACATATATTGAGACCGATTTCTGCATTCAATTAAAACATACATCCAGCATCATTTTAATACAATTTTATTGCACTGCATCCTAATCAAGACTGTTTTACAGCTATATATATTATGCACTGCATTTAAACTAAAAAAATGCATATTAATTGTATTTCTAAACTGCATTATGCATACATCTTCATTAAAACTATTTCATTCTTCATTTTTTAAACAGACTATATTTCTACATCATTAAAACTGCCTTTTAAGCTTTGCAAAATCGTCCCAAAGATGTTTATTTCATGCAAAACAGTCCCTAACGTTTTATACACATTTAAAACAATCCATTAAGTGTCTAAATATGTTCAAGCAGTCGCATTTAATTTTTACCAATAATTCTCTAATTTTAATTCAACAAACCACCCCCCTTTAAAAATAATTTAGCCCTTGATTAAGCTATAAAACAATCCTTAATTTGATTCATAACATGATTTTGATCAAAGCATCAACTAATACGATAAAGATTCAAGAACACAATACACATCCTAACTAGATTTCAATAACACCAAGCATGGAAATATATCAACCATATAATTCAACCAAAATTCTGAATCTAGTGCTTCAATTCGAATGAAATTTAAATGAAAAGGGGGAAGTATATTACCTTCCTCCTTAATTATCTTAACAAGGCTCAAGCTTAATCAATTTGTTCAATCTATCAAGACCAAGGTGATGATCTTACTCCCTCTCTCTTAAGACTTAGTATTTACAGTTTTGTAGGAAGGGAGGAAGAAGATGATGAACAATTCTCTCTCTATCTTTCAAGCTTGGTTTCGGGTAATGGGGTAGAAGGAGAAGAAGGATGAAGGTTTTCTTCACCACAACCCGAGGACCTCTCTAGTTATGGCGGTGCGACGAATAGACGACAAAATCGTAAAAAATGGAGGGTCAAACCTTTGAGATTCTGTTGAAGCTTCAAACCCAGATTCACGGCGAACGGCGGGGAACCAGGGCGAGTGGCTTACGACGGTGTGCTCAGTAGAGTGCAACGGTGAAGGTGACGGTGCTGTAGTGGCCGAGGTCATGCCGGTGAATGGTGATTGAGGAAGGTGAAAATATTGGAAATTTTTGGATCCAGATATTTTAGTCATATTCAAAATGGGCATTGAATGTCGTGGGTGAGTGGTTCACACCTTATTTATTTTTGGTTCAGACTAATAAAACATGAGTAAAAGAAGAAAGGTGCAAGCTTTAATCAAGAGCAATCTTTGGTTCAACCGGTTACGACTTGGGTTCTCTTAACCTAATTTTAAGGGTTCAAAACCCATGGACAACCTTCATTCCTTTTTATTTTCGTTTCATCATTCTCCCCTTTTTTTCATCTCATATTCTAATCATATTTTTATTAGGGGTGTTACAACTCTGCTCCCCTTAAAGAAATTTTGTCCTCGAAATTTACCAAAGTAAAAAAATGCATCTTTCATCCATTCTTATACCGAAACTTATCCATTAGAATATCATTGTTTCTCAAAACTCCCAAACGGTCATAAATCAATTTGTTAGTGTTATCAGTCACTCGGGCTTCCATTAAACCAACAACAATCACTTCATGCATCTCAGACTAATTGATCAGAATACAATGTTTGAATCCCTACCAAACTTCGTACGATGCCATGCAAACACTTGTCTCGTAACTGTTATTACAAATTGTCTCAGTCAATGCTAAGAAACTTTCCCAACTACAATGGGAGTCAATCTTACAGTCTCGGATTATATCCTCTATAATCTAAACTATTCTCCTAGATTGACATTAGTTTATGGATGAAGAACCGTAACTGTAGCTCAAACCCTCAATGCCTCCTATAGGGCCTTCCAGAATCACGAGGTAAACATCAAATTTCAGTCAAAGATGATATATAACGATACACCATGCCACATTTTCATAGAAGAGGTCTTTCTTCAAGCCGATCGAACAAAACCAAGGTTTTGAACTGATATCACTTACCTTCATCATATTCAGGCAACTATTTCCTTCGTATATACTAGAGTCGTCACAAAAACATATATTTTCAGACTCCCTTCATTTTAAATCATATCACTGTTATCAAATTTCCATTAAAATATTTTCAACCATAACCATTATCATTGTATAGCCTTACATGAAATCTTGTATTGGTTACTTCACATAATCAAACATTTATTATTTTTCTTGTCTCAATCAGATATTCAATTTCACATGCATTAAACGTCACAAATTCTTTATCTAGATTCAAATCCATCACATTAATCCAAATCGTAGATGAACGTTACCGATATTCCTTGCCAGTACAGGTTGAGCTATAGGGGATATGATACTTATATTCACTTATTTCAGGAAAAAGATTCGACATCAAATTTTTAGCTCGGAGGAATACGGTTATGATCTGGGGGGCATGCATAGATTAAACACCCTATGACAGAAGATCGGTCGATCTACCTAGAAAGACGTAACTCTAAGCTTTGATACCACTAAATGTAACCCCCAAAACCCGCCTATGCATTACAACAGATCCTAGGAAGTCACATTAGGGTCACAACAACGACCCACAGTAAAAATCTACATAAAAACATTTTTAAAACACTTATTAAACTATAAAATCAACTTCTGTTTAAAATACCTCTTTTTGGAAATCATTTAAACATATATAAAAATGTTAGGAAGTGTTTTACAGACACTAGCATAAAATAATACATGACGTACATGCCTACTAACTGTACAGTACCGTACTCCAAAAGCAACGCCGAGAGAACTCCAACAGCATATGTCGGTCACTATGCCATGATAGGTTCCTTCTAACCTGCGATGAAAAAAACAACACGAGCTTTGAAAAGCTCAGTGACACAAAACTACCAATGGATGCTATAAGTACATACAGGTATATGACAAGCATAACTCTATCATAATGTCCCGGGAAATAAAAAGTGCTGATACAAGGGTGTTGTTGAAGAAAACAACATTCCTCGTTCATTCGCGGATCTAGGATAATAGCAAGTATTTCTCTGCAATAGAAACAAACATGATGTTGAAGTTAGATATTTTAAATAGTAAAAAAATGAAAAGAAAAAAAAACAAATTCAGAATTGGGAGAGAAGAAAGTTGCAGAAATTTTAGGATAATTTGAACGACGAAGATGAAATTCTTCAAGCATTCAACAACGGTAGCAACGTTCTTTGAATTTGACACGATGAACTCGAAAGAACCTGCATAATCTGTTATGCAAACCCGAATCAAAACTGTTCTTCGTAGTCGAAAAAGGTGAACAAACTCCAAGGAATAACTCGAACAATCTGTTGAACGAACCCGAACCTTATCTTGAATTTGCTCGAATACGGACTTGGACCCTTCAATTATCGAACAATTGAGAACCCGAAGTATCAAAGAAAAAGTTTTAAAAAGAACTAAAATTGAGAGAAATTCTCACAAATATTATTAAATTCATCAAGTGTGTAACCCTTGAAAAGGTTTCGGTTTACATATTTATAACATACATAGTAGTTTGCCAAAACACAATTTGTGGCTGTTATTTGGTGGTTTGAAAATTAAAATTCAAATAAAAAAATGGATAACCAACACATGGGCGACAATTGATTCTTGGCCATACATTTGATTTTGTGCGCCAAGTAGGTTCCAGCCGGCTGCACCATTTGTTTAAGGCACATGTAAAGTGTGCAATTTAATTGAATTTTAAAATTCAAACAAACTTTGGCCGCTGGTTGGAGACTTGAGAGTGGGTGGCATCATTATCACATTTAACATGTGACTTTTAAACTTTGAAATTCAAAGTTAAACCAATTGTTATCATCAAGTTTCTGCCGCTCATTGTGAATCCTACTGCATGTGTCCACGTGCTGCCTTTGTTTCCCACGTACAATGCCACCATTCATTCGGGTGAAATTGAAGCACACAAATGTGGGGCTGCTGCTCTTTGATTTGGAGATTCAAATTGCTGCACATGTGTTGCAGCATATATTTTCGAACCCCACGCGTGTATTATCGAATCACATATCTGCTGCACACACATAAAAATAAACACATTAAAAGAAATACATCATAAGTTATATTATACTAACCCAAAACACTATTAACATAATATATATATATATATATATATATATATATATATATATTTAAACATACTTAATAAATAGTATAACCTAAATAAGTCACATATCAGCATGCAACACATTAAAAGTCCTATCGTCTAAGGCACAAGTGTTATCAAATGATCCAGAAATATTAGCACAAGTAAAGAAAAGAGCTTCCCTGAAACGTTGTGACCTAGATCGCGTAATTGGTCCTAACGGTAAGACCTCCGGATCAACATCAAGTGTAGGTGAAGATGTGCTCACATCATCCCCCCTTCTTGAAAAGGATTTGTCCTCAAATCTGTAGAATCGCCATAAGGGGTTAAGTCAGAAACATTAAATGTGGCACTTACATTGTATTCTTCGGGTAGATCTAACTTGTAGGCGTTGTCATTCACTTTTTCCAACACCTGAAAAGGACCATCTCCTCGCGGTAACAGTTTGGACCGCCTTTGGGCTGGAAATCTTTCCTTTCGGAAATGAACCCAAACCAGTCTCCAACTTCGAAGGTGACTCGCTTTCTTCCCTTGTTTGCTTGCTTTTCATATTGCTGAGTCCTTCGCTCAAGATTCTCCTTCACTTGCTGATGCAACTTCTTGACATATTCTGCTTTCTCTTGACTGTCCCTGTTCGTCACCTGTTCCTGTGGCAGAGGTAACAAATCTAGAGGCGTAATGGGGTTAAAAGCATAAACAACCTCAAATGGTGACATCTTAGTAGTAGAATGAATGGCATGATTATATGCAAATTCAACATGTGGCAAACAATCCTCCCAAGTCCTAATGTTCTTTTTGATGATACAAGGGTGTTGTTGAAGAAAACAACATTCCTCGTTCATTCGCGGATCTAGGATAATAGCAAGTAATAGAAAACATAAGTTTCGTACCTAGTTTGCTCCAAACAGTCCTCTAGAAGTGACTCAAAAACTTTACATCCCTGTCAGAAACAATTGACCTAGGAATACCATGCAAACGAACAATTTCTCTAAAGAACAAGTTAGCCACATTAACAGCATCATCGGTCTTATGGCATGCAATGAAATGTGCCATCTTAGAGAACCTATCAACCACAACAAATACACTATCTCTACCATTTCTAGTTCGAGGCAATCCCAAAACAAAATCCATCGAAATATCAGTCCAAGGGGAATCAGGAATAGGTAGAGGTAAGTACATACCATGTTGTGAAACCTTCAACTTTGCCTTCCTACATGTCACACAACGTTCACAATACCTTTCAATGTCCCTGCGCATCTTTGGCCAAAACAGATGCTCTTTCAGTGTATGTAACGTTTTAGTGACACCAAAATGACCCATTAATCCACCTTCATGTGCCTCACGAATCAGAATATCATGCATCGAACCCTGTAGAATGCAAATCCTGTTTTCCTTTGAAAAGATAGCCATCATGCCTGTAAAACTTTCCATCTGCACCTTTCGAACAAGCATTAAACTTATCTCTAAAATCAGGATCATCAGGGTATAAATCACGAATATATGCAAAACCAATCATATGTGAATCAAGATAACTCAAAAGTGCATACCTACGTGACAATGCATCAGCAACGACATTTTCTTTCCCTTTCTTGTAACGAATGACATAAGGAAAAGATTTTAAGAATTCAACCCACTTAGAACGTCGTTTATTCAATTTATGCTGACCTGTGATGTAACGTAAAGCCTCGTGGTCGGTGTGGATCACAAACTCCTTAGGCAACAAATAATGATGCCATGTCTCCAATGCCCGAATCAGTGCATACATCTCTTTATCATAAACCGGATAGTTCAATGTAGCACCACTCAATTTCTCGCTAAAGTAAGCAACAAGCCTCTTTTCCTGCATCAAAACAGCACCTATACCAATTCCAGAAGCATCACATTCAATTTCAAACATTTTATCAAAATCAGGTAATGCTAACACAGGTGCTCTAGTCAAACAATCTTTAATTTTCAAAAAGGCATCTTCTTGTTCTTTACCCCATGAGAAGACTGAATTCTTCTTTATAATCCCAGTTAAGGGGCGGTAATAGAACTGAAGTTAGGAACAAACCGTCGATAAAAACTTGCTAAACCATGAAACGATCTAACCTGAGTAATCGATGTCGGTCGTGGCCATTCCTGAATTACCTTTATCTTCTCAGGATCAACTTCAACTCCCTGAGAACTAACAATGTAACCAAGAAATGTGAGTTTGTCAGTACAAAATACACACTTCTCCATGTTACCAAACAATCTTTCTTCTCGCAAAACCTGCAAAACAGCTCGCAAATGTCCTACATGATCCTGTAAAGACTTGCTATAGATCAAGATATCATCAAAGTATACAACACAGAATTTACCAATGAAAGATCGTAGAACATGATTCATCAAACGCATAAAAGTATTAGGTGCATTAGTTAAACCAAAAGGCATTACTAACCATTCGTACAAACCTAGCTTTGTCTTGAAGGCTGTTTTCCACTCATCGCCTTCTCGCATGCGAATCTGATGATAGCCGCTCCTTAAGTCAATTTTGGAGAAAATGATGGCTCTGCAAAGCTCATCCAACATGTCATCAAGTCTTGGAATGGGATGACGATACTTAATTGTGATCTGGTTCACAGATCGTCAATCTACGCACATCCTCCAAGAACCATCTTTCTTCGGCACTAACAACACTGGAACAGCACACGGACTCAAGCTCTCTCGAATGTAACCCTTGTCCATCAACTCAGTAATTTGCCTCTGAAGCTCTTTCGTCTCTTCAGGGTTGGTTCGATAAGCTGGCCGGTTCGGAATAGTAGCACCTAGGATGAAATCAATCTGGTGCTCAATGCCACAAAGAGGTGGCAATCCCTTCGGTGTTTCAGCTGGAAACACGTCATCAAACTCCTACAAAAGTGTCAAAATCGGTGAAGGTAGATCAGTAGGAAAATCTGCCAATAAACAATAATCTTTAAACATCAAAATAAGAACAGATTGTTGAGAGGAAATACATTTCCTGATTTTGCTACTGCTCGCATACACATACATCTTTTTCTTCTCTTTTGCAGTCTCTTTACTCTTTTTCAAGCTTGCCTGATCTTCAAACACTTGACTCAGTGTCAAAGGAGCCAAAGTGATCTTCTTACCTGCATGCATAAAAGAGTAACGGTTTGTATAACCATCATGCATTACCTTCTTGTCATACTGCCAAGGGCGTCCCAAAAGAAGGTGAGTAGCATCCATCGTCACAACATCGCAAAGGACCTCGTCCTTGTAGTTTCCAATTGAAAATGGTACAATAGCCTGTTTGGTCACTTTAAGCTCGCCACCATCATTCAACCATTGTAACTTATATGGATGAGGATGCTTTGTCGTTTTCAGACCTAACCTGTCAATCATCACTGAACTGGCAACATTAGTACAACTACCGCTATCAATAATCACAACACATACCTTGTCTTGCACCTTGCATCGCGTGTGAAAGATATTCTCACGCTGTAGATCATTCGGTACCTGTTGCACATTCAGACTTCTTTTAATAACAAAAAGTTCCATTACCTTACCAGATTCAGGAACCTCTAGGTCGGTCTCGTCTTCCTCTTCAGTAGGGACATCATGCACTTCCTCCTCGGAATCTGACTCAATCTCACCATCATCACGCATCAACATAACCCTCCGGTTAGGACATTGACTAGCAACATGTCCTCTTCCAAGGCACTTGAAACACTGGATATCTCGTGATCATTCTTTTACCACAACTTGTTGTTTGCCACACCCATTATCAGCAACGGGAGGCTTTGGTGTGCTGGATTCGCCTTGCTCTCGAATCCGAAGTGGCGTTTGCGGTGCTTGTTTCCTGGAATTGTTAGGAGTATATAATGGATTTGAAAAAGATTTAAAGGAAGGGTTACCTCGATTTGAAGACTTTCTGCGCTGCTGTCGTTCAATCTGTATTGCCATTTGCACTATGTCATCAACCTCGACATAATGTTGTAACTCAACAGCGTTGGCAATCTCGGTGTTCAACCCTGCTAGAAAACATGCCATGGTAGCTTCTCGATCTTCCTCGATATTTGCACGCATCATAGCCATTTCCATATCCTTGAAATAATCCTCAACGCTCTTATT
This sequence comes from Hibiscus tridactylites, assembly GCA_958450335.1. Lineage (NCBI taxonomy): Eukaryota > Viridiplantae > Streptophyta > Magnoliopsida > Malvales > Malvaceae > Hibiscus > Hibiscus tridactylites. The sequence continues at coordinate 10,671,506 of OY288292.1, read as the reverse complement.
TCCCTGTTTCAAATTTTGCAACTTTTGAAACAAATCACGATGATATTGAATAGGAACAAACCTTTTACGCATTAATCGCTTCATCTCGATCCATGTTACAACTGGATCATCACCAGTACGTCTACGACTAAGTAGTAACTGGTCCCACCATATCAAGGCATAATCAACAAACTCTGTTGCTGCTAATCGAACCTTCTTCTGTTCCGAGTAATTATAACACTCGAAAATGTGCTCCACTTTGCTTTCCCAAGCCAAGTATGCATCAGGATCTGAGCGTCCCTGAAAAGAAGGAATAACAACCTTAATGTTAGTCAAATTATCGTCTACATGTTGCACACGTCCTTGTCTAGGAATATGCCGCCTCGGTGACCGTTCGTCTTCATTTTCGTTCAATACATCATTAACAGAGTTGGATCCTCCATCAAACCTATCCATCCTCGACTGTAATGGCTCTAAGGCGGTAGCCACTACTCGTTGCATCATTCTCTCCAAGGCTTGCATATGAGGAATCAGTGGATCCTGTTCAACCGTGTGATCATCGGAACCTGTCATAATTAACAACAAAAACAAACAAACAAACAAACGGGTTAAAGGTTAGAGAAAAAAAGTAGTCCTCACCAATCACACAGCAAAAATCCTCACTAGTCACTCCAAAGAATTTGCACTCAAGAAAATAAGGAATTAACACTCAGCACTCGTGTTTCACTCGGGAGAATACTCGAATGGCTCTTTTTGTCTCCCCTTCTGTTCTCACACGCTCTGTTTGCATTTTCCCTCAATCTCTCGTACTTATTTCTTTAAAGGAACTGATTCCGATGTTCAGATTCTGCAAGTGTTGTCAAATTGAAAGAAAACAACGGGTGACGGGTGAATATTGTTAGAACAAAGATAAGGGTTAGGAGAAAAGAAAAAAAATGAAAGTTGAGAATTGGGCTGAAAGAAAAAAAAAGAACAATATGAAATGAAAGAAAAGATGCTAAAAGAACAAGAATTTAGCAATTTACGTAGTAGAAATGCTTACCACAATCCTATCTCCGGAACAAACAAGAAAAGTTGATTTCGGGTGATTACAAAGCATTTCAAGGTAAGATAGACACATCCTTCATCATTTCACGTCCAAACAGCACATATTAACACAAAATACCCCAAATATTCGAAACTGATTTTTTTGAATATTTTTTTTCAATTTTTCCGATTTTTTTTTGATTTTGACTTTTTGGTCAAACTTTAAATTTTGACTTTTTTTCAGAATTTTTTTTTCGATTTTTTTTTAATTATATATATATATATATATATATTTTGATGCATGGTAGTGCAAAAATTGCTAAAATTCGACCAAAGCTCTGATTACCATATGATACAAGGGTGTTGATGAAGAAAACAACATTCCTCGTTCATTCGCGGATCTAGGATAATAGCAAGTATTTCTCTGCAATAGAAACAAACATGATGTTGAAGTTAGATATTTTAAATAGTAAAAAAATGAAAAGAAAAAAAAAACAAATTCAGAATTGGGAGAGAAGAAAGTTGCAGAAATTTTAGGATAATTTGAACGACGAAGATGAAATTCTTCAACCATTCAACAACGGTAGCAACGTTCTTGGAATTTGACACGATGAACTCGAAAGAACCTGCATAATCTGTTATACAAACCCGAATCGAAACTGTTCTTCGTAGTCGAAAAAGGTGAACAAACTCCAAGGAAGAACTCGAACAATCTGTTGAACGAACCCGAACCTTATCTTGAATTTGCTCGAATACGGACTTGGACCCTTCAATTAACGAACAATTGAGAACCCGAAGTATCAAAGAAAAAGTTCTAAAAAGAACTAAAATTGAGAGAAATTCTCACAAATATTATTAAATTCATCAAGTGTGTAACCCTTGAAAAGGTTTCGGTTTACATATTTATAACATACATAGTAGTTTGCCAAAACACAATTTGTGGTTGTTATTTGGTGGTTTGAAAATTAAAATTCAAAATAAAAAAATGGATAACCAACACATGGGCGACAATTGATTCTTGGCCATACATTTGATTTTGTGCGCCAAGTAGGTTCCAGCCGGCTGCACCATTTGTTTAAGGCACATGTAAAGTGTGCAATTTGATTGAATTTTAAAATTCAAACAAACTTTGGCCGCTGGTTGGAGACTTGAGAGTGGGCGGCATCATTATCACATTTAACATGTGACTTTGAAACTTTGAAATTCAAAGTTAAACCAATTGTTATCATCAAGTTTCTGCCGCTCATTGTGAATCCTACTGCATGTGTCCATGTGCTGCCTTTGTTTCCCACGTACAATGCCACCATTCATTCGGGTGAAATTGAAGCACACAAATGTGGGGTTGCTGCTCTTTGATTTGGAGATTCAAATTGCTGCACATGTGTAATATGTGTTGCAGCACATATTTTTGAACCCCACGCGTGTATTATCGAATCACATATCTGCTGCACACACATAAAAATAAACACATTAAAAGAAATACATCATAAATTATATTATACTAACCCAAAACACTATTAACATAATATATATATATTTTTAAACATACTTAATAAATAGTATAACCTAAATAAGTCACATATCAGCATGCAACACATTAAAAGTCCTATCGTCTAAGGCACAAGTGTTATCAAATGATCCAGAAATATTAGCACAAGTAAAGAAAAGAGCTTCCCTGAAACGTTGTGCCCTAGATCACGTAATTGGTCCTAACGGTAAGACCTCCGGATCAACATCAAGTGTAGGTGAAGATGTGCTCACATCAAGTGCTAAACTTTTGAATATGTTCAAGCAGTCCCATTTAATTTTTACCAATAATTCTCTGATTTTAATTCACCAAACTAGCCCCCTTTAAAAATAATTTAGCCCTTGATTAAGCTATAAAACAATCCTTAATTTGATTCGTAACATGATTTTGATCAATGCATCAACTAATATGATAAAGATTCAAGAACACAATTAACATCCTAACTAGATTTCAATAACACAAGCATGGGAATATATCAACCACATAATTCAACCAAAATTCTGAATCTAGTGCTTCAATTCGAATGAAATTTAAATGAAAAGGGGGGAGTATATTACCTTCCTCCTTAGCTATCTTAACAAGGATCAAGCTTAATCAATTTTCTCAATCTATCAAGACCAAGCTGTTGATCTTACTCTCTCTCTTAAGACTTAGTATCTACGGTTTTGTAGGAAGAGAGGAAGAAGATGGTAAGCAATTCTCTCTCTATCTTTCAAGCTTGGTTTCGGGTAACGGGGTAGAAGGAGAAGAAGGATGAAGGTTTTCTTCGCCTCGGCCCGAGGACCACTCCGGTTATGGTGGTGTGACGAGCAGGCGACAAAATTGTTGAAAAGTGAAGGGTCAAACCTTTGAGATTTTGTTGAAACTTCATACCCAGATTCACGGAGAATGGCGGGGAACCAGGGCGAGTGGCTTACGACGGTGTGGTCAGCAGAGGGCGGCAGTCAAGCTGGTAGGGGCGGTGAAGGTGACGGTGCTTCGGTGGCCGAGATCATGCCGGTGAACGGTGAATGAGGAAGGTGAAAAGGTTGGAAATTTCTAGATCCAGATATTTTAATCATATTCGAAATGGGCGTTGAATGATGTGGCCCTGTGGGTGAGTGGTTCTGATGAGTTCTCAAATATGTCATGTTTCACTTGCTAATTTTCTAATTATTGTGACTTCTTGCTGCTTAATAGATACTGTTTTCATTACATTTTGTGTAGGGGTCCAATTCTCGAAATAGCAGTGAAAATGGAGCATTTCTGCAGTTTTTTTATTATCCTGTCATGACTAGCATCATGGGCACGACACCAGGCACGACGCGTCTGACGTGGCAGTGACGTGGCAATGACGTGGCGACTTCTAGAAGCTTCTGGAACGTTCTGGAAGACGTTATCAGCTTATCCGATTAGATTCTTGCATTTAAATTTCAAAACATTTGAATTGTTTTATCTTTTGTTTATTATTTTAAATTATCTCATCACTTTATCTTTGTAAATCTAAGCCTATAAATACCACCCTTGGTAAAGGCTTAGATCATCCATCATTTTTAGTTTTTATCTTTGTAAACATTTCTAGCTTTAATCCAAGTTCATTTTCATTTATTTTCTTGTCTCATTTATTTTATGTTATTCAATTGTTTTTCTAAAATCAAGTTAAGTATGATAATCAATATCATGCTTAGCTAAATCCTTTAAGACAAGAACCAGCCAAGTCAATTCGATTCGTGAGAATTGAACTTGCTTAAATTCTTTTTGGGAAATCATTTTTATCTTTCTGCTTAGATAGTTTGGCAATCGGCCTTACTAAAAGTTTTTAATTGTTTTTCATATCAAAAAGGGCCCTTTGGTTTGAATTCGCTTAAAAACATAGTTGGGAGGAAGGATCGGCCTGTGGCAAATTTCGACTTCCTGTGAACACTCTTAGCGGCGGTCCGCTAAGGAAAGATAAAATCAGAAGCGATTCTATTTTTAGACAATTTCTGAGTCGGGTTTTTCCTGCTTTATTCTAAATACTTTAACGGCGATAGTCGTGGTTGATTTATTTAAGAACCGTCTTTCGAAGATAGACTTGGGAGGATTGGTTATTCGAGAGAAGAACAAGTTACGACGGGTTGGGCCTCGTAGACTGTAATCGACATGATCCCCGAAATAAAAATCTATTTCAATGATCGAAAGAATTGAAGGAGCTGGTTCGAGGCTGATTTACACACTTGGTTTTTCTTACTTTTAATTCTTTCCTCTTTATTTTATTATTTCACCGAAAATCATATCACCCCCCTTTTTATTCCTTTGCTTTTACAGATATTCCTGGGAACTCAGATCCAACAAATTCAAGTCAACAATTCCAGCTAATCTCCCTGCGGATCGACCCTCTTTCCCTATACTTATTTAATTTCTTTATTTATTTATTGTTGAAAGAGGTTTATTTATTTATTTATTTTGACCGGTTAAACGACGACTTGTCAAAATTGGCGTCGTTGCCGGGGAGATTTATTTTCGGAAATTTTTGACTGATTTTTGTTTTATTTTATGACCAGGAAGAATCTGGGTACTTTAGCTCCATACAACCCGGAAATCGAAGCAAGCGCTCGTAGAACTCACGACGAAACCCTTCGACGAAAGAAACAATAAAGCACACGACGACCGGAACAAGAATCCACCTCCGAAACTACACCAATCGAAGAACCTACACAGGAACCAGAACCGATGGCGGAACAAACGATTCGAGAGCTGAACGCAGCCCCTACTGTGCAGCAACCACTCTGCATCGCCTTTCCTCACGACGATACCCCTTTCCAACTCAAAACGAGCCTAATTCACCTATTACCCACCTTTAATGGCCTCCCTACTGAAAGCCCACATAAACACCTTGCCGAATTTCACATGGTGTGCAGCAGCATGAAACCGCAAGGAGTTTCAGAGGATCAGACAAAACTAAGGGCTTTTCCTTTTTCCTTAGCCGGAACGGCTAAAGAGTGGTTATTTTATTTACCTCCGAATTCTATTAATACATGGGCTGATCTTTCTCGTGTTTTCCTTGACAGGTATTTCCCTGCAGCAAAAGCGACTGAACTTAGGCGAAGCATTTTGAGTATCCAACAAATGCACGACGAATCCCTATATGATTATTGGGAAAGGTTCAAGAAGCTGTGCGCAAGCTGTCCGCAACATGGCCTATCCGAGCAAACGCTCCTTCAATATCTATATGAAGGAATGTTACCAATGGGCAAAAAGATGGTAGATGCAGCAAGCGGTGGCGCGCTCGTTAACATGACTCCTACTGCAGCGAGAACATTAATCTCCACAATGGCTGCAAACTCGCAGCAATTTGGTTCTACAAGTGAACCCAGCCGACGGGTTCACGCAGTAAGCACAATTTCATTAGAGAATAAAATTGATAATTTGACTAATATTGTGTATTCTCTTGTTTCAGGGGAGATAAAAGCTGCTAAGGTATGCGGAATATGCACTATGCCAGATCACGCAACCGACTTATGCCCATTATTGCGAGATATGTCTAGCGCCCAAGTTAACGCCATACACAACTTTCCCGAACCTACCCAAAGACCCTATAACCCACATAGCAATACATTCAATCCCGGTTGGAGAGATCACCCAAACTTGAGCTACGGTAATCAGAACCCGAATTACCAACCTAGGCAACAACCTCCCTACCAAAACCAAGCACCCCAAAAATCTTTGCTTGAGTCTATTGTTGAGAGATTGGCGGTTTCGCAAGAAAAATTCCAAACCCAAACACAATCCCACCTCCAACAAATCGACAAACAAATAAGCCAACTAGCTCAAGCCGTTAGCCGTATAGAATCCCAGGGAAAGTTACCATCCCAAACCGAAAACAACCCAAGGGAAAACGTTAGTGCGATAACTTTGCGTAGTGGAACGGTGATAACGCCTAAACCGCCCAAGCAAGATGAGCAAAAATCCGACGAGCAAGGCAGCTCTCCAAAGGACCAGAACAAAAAGTCTCCACCCATTGCAGGTAACTCTAAATCCAATATTTCTGTTTCTACTTACGAACCTGTTCCTCCTTTTCCAGGTAGATTGGCGGAACGAGATAAAAAGGAGGAAGAGAAGGAAATTTTGGATATATTCAAAAAAATGGAAATCAACATTCCACTTTTGGATGTTATTCGGAAGGTCCCTAAGTACGCAAAATTTTTGAAAGATCTATGCACAAACCGAAGGCGATTGTCTGGGAATGAAAAAGTTAACCTTGGTGAGAACGTTTCGTCTATTCTTCAAAGACCATTGCCGCCAAAGTACAAGGATCAAGGTATGTTTGCGATTCCTTGTAAAATTGGGAATGTTGGGATAAAAAGAGCGATGTGCGATTTAGGCGCATCTATCAACGTCATGCCGTTAAGCGTCTACAACAAAATGTCGACTGAACCTTTGAAGGAAACGCGAGTGACAGTTCAACTAGCTGATCGTTCAGTTATCTACCCCGAGGGAGTACTAGAAAACGTGTTGGTACAGGTAAAAAATCTTATTTTCCCTGCTGATTTTTATATAATTGACATGGAAAATGATCACAGCAATAACGGATCTGAAATCTTGCTTGGCCGACCTTTCCTATCAACTGCGCATACAAAGATTGATATCCGCGACGGCATCTTAACTATGGAATTTGATGGGGAAGTAGTTAAATTTGATATGTATAAAGCTATGAAGTATCCTGATTCGGTCGCAAGTTTAAATTTCATTGATATTATAGATCCGTTAGCTGATGATTTGATCGAAACTAATTTGTGTTATGAATTTTGTAGGGAATTCGCAGATCTCGACGATAAAAACAAAGGCGAAATCATTTCAAATCTTTCTTCCCTTTCTGATTTTCGATTAATTCCAATTCGAACTAAACATTTTCCATCAATTTTGCAGGAACCAAAGCCAAGGTTGGAATGGTTTGATTATATATTTTTAGGCGACAACCAAACTTTGCGAAACATCATCCTGAGTAAGTTGTCGTCTTGGGAAGGAGATAGAAGCTTAGTTGTTGTTTTGCGCACAAAAAGAAAGATGAAGAAAGACGTTAAAACGACGAGCGGTGGACATTATCGATTATTTGAAGACCTTTATTTTGAAGAACCAAAAATTTAGCAAAGGTCGTCGAGCTAAACGACGTTAAACAAAGCGCTTCATGGGAGGCAACCCATTGGTTTATTTTTCTTCAATTTTTACTTCTTTGTTTTTAATAATTTAATTTATGTTTCTTTATTTTTCATTTTTTTATTGCCTTAATAAATTTTCCTTTGCAGGATTCATTTCGAATGCAGCAGAACAATCAAATTCCCACAGCCAAAGTGCACCGTTTCATTAAACGTGGTGCATTTTAGCACGCTCAATGAACGGTGCACGATAGCCCCAAGCCTTTCCCCTTTAAGCATATCGTCAAACTCTCCCCCCTTTCCCTTTCTTTCTTTCCCGCAAAACCACCAAACCCTAAAAACACAACACACCCAGCCGCAAACTCACTCAGCCACAATGCCCCACACCTCCTCCACGCCGCGGTGGTCGATGACGGCAATCCCCCAGCCCTCGATCGAGAACCCCACGCCTATGGCTTCCACCACACCTCTGCCTTCTCCCCCAGCCGTCAGCCACCATTCGCAGCCCTCCAACAGCACCGCTAGACCAAGCTCCACCCGCCGGCCACCTTCTCGACGGTCACCATCACCATCGTCGCAATCATCATTGATCACGGGGAGTTCTCTTTACCCCTCTTTGCCTTACTTTTTTTAATTCTTTTCTCTGAATTGGGGCAATTCACTTAAGTGAGGGGGAGGGTAATAAATTACCACTTGTCTGCTTGTTTGATTATATGTTTGATTTTGATTAAACTTGACATGAACTTTTCTTGCCATTACATGTTATCTAGCATATTGTACTCGCTCTAGTACTTAGGAGTGATTGAATTGGAGCATTTTTGATAATCAAATGATATGGGTAATCTGCAGCTTGACATTTCTTTTAATTACTCTTTATTGTGTTGATTAGATTTCTTGCCTAGCTTAATCAAATTTAGCCCAATTTTGTGAGATTTGAGCCTTGAGCATGCATTCTTCATATTATGCTCATTTATTTTGCTTGAGAGTGTCATCTTGAACTTAGGAATCTAGAACTTGTGGCTTGCTTACAATTTGAGACTACACTAAGAACGAGGTGCTTTAAAATGATTTAGGCATTAGGCTTTAACCTCTTCCATCCCTTTCATTTTAATTTACCCTTTCTCATCGCCTAGTGAGCCTTTGTTAGCCTTACATCTCATTCCTTTGACTTAACCATTTCAATTGATCAAATGCTAGAATATTTATTAGACATGAAGGAGATACTTTTCAAATAAGGGCAGAAATTTTCCTAGAAAAAAAAAACAGAATAAAAGGAAGCAATTGCTTCGAAAAGAAAAGAAAAAAAAAGAAAGAAAAAAAAAGGAAGAAAAACAGTTTCGAAAAGAATAAAAAAAAGAAGAAAAAAAAGAAAAGAAAAAATGTGTGTTGGCTTGCCCATTTTTAGCTCCTTTTTAATGTCTTCACTGCTGAATGTTTGAAATATCTTGCATTGATCATCTTCTTTTACCTTTTCTTTCCATCCTTCTATCCTTTTTTCTAAACCCACATTACACCTTGAACAAAGACCTAATGATTTTTGCACCTCGATTCTATTAAAGTAGTGGAGAATTGAACTTGTTACAAGCATATGGAAACCTTTATTCATGATTGACTTTGAGTGTTTCTGCTTCACTTTTACCTATAAACACTTTGAGTGCTCTTGAGTGTACCTTGGTGGGGATTAAGACTAGGTTAGAATTTGATTAATGCTTGATAGGTAATTGAAAGGGACAAGAGCTGCTCTTTGCTTGTATTTATTTGGTTTTGATTATGTTTCTTTCATGAACCTCCTTTGTGCTAGAACCCTTATAAATCTGTTTGATGCTTGTAATGGCTTGAGAAGTGCATTCTTGGGTTTATGTTAATTCAGACATACTTGAGGACAAGTATGAGACAAGTGAGGGGGAATTTGATGAGTTCTCAAATATGTCATGTTTCACTTGCTAATTTTCTAATTATTGTGACTTCTTGCTGCTTAATACATACTGTTTTCATTACATTTTGTGCAGGGGTCCAATTCTCGAAATAGCAGTGAAAATGGAGCATTTCTGCAGTTTTTTTATTATCCTGTCATGACTGGCATCATGGGCACGACACCAGGCACGACGCGTCTGACGTGGCAGTGACGTGGCAATGACGTGGCGACTTCTAGAAGCTTCTGGAACGTTCTGGAAGACGTTATCAGCTTATCCGATTAGATTCCTGCATTTAAATTTCAAAACATTTGAATTGTTTTATCTTTTGTTTATTATTTTAAATTATTTCATCACTTTATCTTTGTAAATCTAAGCCTATAAATACCACCCTTGGTAAAGGCTTAGATCATCCATCATTTTTAGTTTTTATCTTTGTAAACATTTCTAGCTTTAATCCAAGTTCATTTTCATTTATTTTCTTGTTTCATTTATTTTATGTTATTCAATTGTTTTTCTAAAATCAAGTTAAGTATGATAATTAATATCATGCTTAGCTAAATCCTTTAAGCCAAGAACCAGCCAAGTCAATTCGATTCGTGAGAATTGAACTTGCTTAAATTCTTTTTGGGAAATCATTTTTATCTTTCTGCTTAGATAGTTTGGCAATCGGCCTTACTAAAAGTTTTAATTGTTTTTCATATCAAAAAGGGCCCTATGGTTTGAATTCGCTTAAAAACATAGTTGGGAGGAAGGATCGGCCTGTGGCAAATTTCGACTTCCTGTGAACACTCTTAGCGGCGGTCCGCTAAGGAAAGATAAAATCAGAAGCGATTCTATTTTTAGACAATTTCTGAGTCGGGTTTTTCCTGCTTTGTTCTAAATACTTTAACGGCGATAGTCGTGGTTGATTTATTTAAGAACCGTCTTTCGAAGATAGACTTGGGAGGATTGGTTATTCGAGAGAAGAACAAGTTACGACGGGTTGGGCCTCGTAGACTGTAACCGACATGATCCCCGAAATAAAAATCTATTTCAATGATCGAAAGAATTGAAGGAGCTGGTTCGAGGCTGATTTACACACTTGGTTTTTCTTACTTTTAATTCTTTCCTCTTTATTTTATTATTTCACCGAAAATCATATCACCCCCCTTTTTATTCCTTTGCTTTTACAGATATTCCTGGGAACTCAGATCCAACAAATTCAAGTCAACAATTCCAGCTAATCTCCCTGCGGATCGACCCTCTTTCCCTATACTTATTCAATTTCTTTATTTATTTATTGTTGAAAGAGGTTTATTTATTTATTTATTTTGACCGGTTAAACGACGACTTGTCAGGTTCACACCTTATTTATTTTTGGTTCAAACTAATAAAACATGAGTAAAAGAAGGAAGGTGCAAGCTTTAATCAAGAGCTATCCTTGGTTCAACCGGTTACAGCTTGGGTTCTCTTAACCTAAGGTTAAGGATTCAAAAGCCATGGACAACCTTCATTCCTTTTTATTTTCATTTATCTTTCTCTCATTTTTTCACCTCATATTCTAATCATATTTTTATTAGGGGTGTTACAGACAAACGCCGTTATATACCTTGTCTTTAGTGGTGTTTATTCTCCAAATTCCACTATATACATTGTCTTTAGTGACGTTTGGTGGAACAAACGTCGTTGTATACCTCTTTCTTTAGTGGCATTTGTTCCTTCAAATGTCGTTATATATCTTGCTTTTAGCGGCGTTTGTTCCTCCAGGTGCCTCTGTATACCTTATATGTAGAGGCGTTTGTTCCTCCAAACTCCGCTATTGACTATCCAGATCCCTCAGCTCATTACTTAGGTCGTCGATCTATATTTGCGTTTCGCTTCTTTATAAAGTTTTAGTAAAATATAAATGGAATCGATGTGGGTTTTAAACATTTAAATCCTATTGCGGCATTTTTTAACAAACACCGCTAAAGTACGCGTCTATAGCGGCGTTTGTCTAACAAAGTCCACTAAAGTACCTGTCTATAGAGGTGTTTTCCCAAAAACATCGCTAAAGCATGTGTCTATAGCGGCGTTTGTCTGACAAACGCCATTAAAGTACGTATCTTTAGCGGCATTTTTTTGCTAAAGTATGTGTCTATATCGGCATTTGTCTAACAAATGTCACTAAAGTATGCTTCTATAGAGGCGTTCATTCAACAAACGCCATCAAATGCAAAGATTTAGCAACGTTTACTCGAAAAACGCCGCTAAAAGTGCCGCTAAAAACTTGTTTTGTTGTAGCGACAAATTATTCAGTAATGCAAGTCATTCAGATTCAAAGTCTAAACAACCAAATTCATATAATTCAATACCATATTTACACAGAATAATGCTGACATACAGTTCACACAGAATCACATGATAATAATCCTACAGAAATTGAAATACGTTACCTTAGTAATTGTACGCCCTGAATCCACAATATATAGATAATGACAACAATGATAACAATCACGGAATACAAGAATTTATTGCACAGAATAATGTAGCACAGAATAAGGTGCGGTTTGAGTGGGGACCAATGCCCCTAGACGATCATTTGCCGGTGTGGTCGTGTGGAGACGTTTCTTGATAACCGATCGTTGATGAAGATAGAAGGCTGCTGAAGAGTCATATGAAGAGCAAGGGACGCTTGAACCTTCTGGAATGGAGGCCAAGGCTCACTGGCGGTAACATAGGGTTAGGGTAATTAGGTTAGCTACAAATGTGTTTAGTTCGTGGATGATGTAATGGTTAAGGGTATTTTAGATTTAATTTGACTTTTGAATGGATTAATGGATGATGTAATGGGACATTGGACTCTGTTTTAATTAATTTTGGCCTGGACTAAATTTGGGTGAATAAATTCGAAATGATTTTGTTTGATTTGGATGAATGACGAGAGAAGGAAATTCTGAAAAGATTAAGACCAAGTGTAATCTTTGAGGATTGAATTTGTTATTATGCCAAACCATCGCGTCATTTGTCGTTAATTTTTTAATAAAAAAAGTCAATTTGTTATTTTTTTAAGTCGAGTGGCCATTTCGAAATTTTTATAGTCGAAAGACTCGACAAAAAGTACCGTATAATCAAGGGACTATTTGCGTATTTTCCCTTATAATTATCAGAGCTATTCATGGTGTAAATGCACCCGGAATTATTTTTTAGATTTCTTACTTAAATTTAGTTCAAACTGACATAAATTATCAATCAAATAAATATAAAAGTACAATTAACAGAAGTAGTAATCATACAATGAACAATGAGAAACAAATAATAACACAAAAAGCAAAAGAAACTTGGGATGTTTATTTGAATCTCATTCTTCTATCACCTGAATAAAGTCTTTCTTGATGTGATCTTACCCCTTCCATCTTCAACATTTGAAGCAAAAAATCATTCCAAGTATCAATCGGACCAGGCAAGCACCAATGCACACAATCATTGTACAATGTCACATTTTCATGAGCCCAATGTCCGAATCGGCTAGGATGACCGTCCGGTCTCAACAACGACGCTTGTGTCGTATCCATTAGTCGATATCTCTTCCCTTTCTTCCTCCCTTCTCTTTCAGCAGTTTTGAATTCCTCAATTTGAATCATATAAAACTCCATGTTATCGCCTTCCAATGCCGTCTCGTTGCTTTGGAATGGCTTCGTTCTTACGCAATTTCCACCTTTGTTCCACAATCCGTTTTCAAAGTGTGGCGGTGCAAAAGTTCTTAAAATCGTTATGCCTTTGAAGTTTTCCAAACTATTAATTGCTCTAAAAGCAGTCCTAAAAGCCTTTCGGTACCCATAGAACTTGGTCAAGTCGGTGACATTTTCAATAAGGCAAAAATGGCAGCCCACAATCCGTTGATTTTCGTAGAAAACCAACGGACGATAAAACCAATGGCCACTGGAAATGATCAAGTAGTCAAATTCTTGAATTTGAGTTGTCCATCGCTCATCAAATTCGTCGAGATAGAGATCGAAAAGGCCGGTCTGCGTCGGACCGCTGTCCTCTCTTTCTCCTGATTTCACCAAATGTGTCGTCCAAAAGTAAGCGACGGTGAAATTGTACGTTGTGTATCTCCACCGTTTGAATCTCTCGTCCGGTGTATACGAAACATCTACCGGATATTCGACCTGAAACAATAATTAATGCAAATGGTGAGGACTAGAATTTATATTTCCAGCAAGTATTGAGAAGAGCCAATGTGTTTCAACTTTATTCAAAGAAAAAGCAAACTATGTGGGTGTGGATCAAAGCAAAACATTATCGAATAGAATTTGGACCAAATAATTTAATGTTTTGGCGACAAAACAAACTAAAATCTATGAGCAATTTTATACCGGACAAACGAGCCCACGTTACCAAAAAAAAAAAAACTGTATGCAAATACGCCAACCTCAATTATTATTATTCACCATTAATTTATAAAATATTCGGATTAAAATTACATAAGATTTAATTTTATAAATATTAAAATTTATTTTTTTTCTTTGTTGTGTTTTTCATTAATAATTATTCAATTATTTGGTGGCCACTGGCCGAAGATGGGAATCGTTTTGTAGCGATATTCAAAAGCAAATGTTCAAACAGATAACGTTGTGGAAGGAAAATATGTTAGAATTTAATGCAATCAAATACCACCAATTATTAGACTTGAAGAATATGAATAACAAAAGAAAACAAAAGAGCTTGACAAAGAAAAAGTAAAATTTCTATGTCCTATACTCTTACATAATTGTCAGATTTTATGAAGAAATTTTTGCTGGAATATCTTTTGAATATTTTTTTTTAAATTATTTAAAATATAAAATTCAATGTGTAGAACTAAGTGTTTTGATATAATAATTGAAAAATGTTTTGGACAAATTTAAAAAGAATTTAAAACTTGTCTTTCAGGCCAAACAACTTGAAAATATGTTTGAGGTATTTAAAAAGGTTTTTGGCAAAGTTTTTAATGCTTTAAAGTAGTCAAACTTGACTTTTCAGCAAGCCCGTACCGATACAGTATACCCCGTATCGATACCTTTTTACCCAAGTTTTGAATCTGTCAAAACTCGTACCGATACAGGCTTACCCGTATCGATACGGATCATTTCGATACGCCTATTAAGCGTACTGATCCCTGTTTTAACAACCCCCACGACTATTTCCCAACAGTCTTTCAAATTGCAGACCGTACGATACGCCCTCAAGCGTATCGATACACATAGGCTGACAAAGAGCCCAACGGCTAGTTCTGAAGAAGGGCGTACCGATACGCCTCCACGTGTACCGATACGGTAGGCTGCAGAACTGCATTTATGGTGGGAAATAAAGTCTCCAACGGCTCCAATTCAACCCTAACAACTAGTAACGACTAAAAACTCATTAAGAAGTATAAAAGGGACCTCCAAGCATCAAGAGAAGACTAATGCTTCAATTGTCAACAACACTATGATCAAGAAATTTGTCTTAGAGCTTTATTATTCAATTTATTGTATAGACAACACTTGTGAGCCTAATTGTCAAATTTGCTCAAGTGTTTAGGTTTTGGGTGAGAGCTTTAATTGTGCAAACATATACCTTCTAGAGGGATTTCTAGTTTGCTAAGTCTTTCTTGTGTAAGAGAGTGTTTGATCAAGCTTTTTGTAGAAAGCTTGATCGGTGTAACGGTTTCCTCTTAAACCGAGAAAATGGGACGAAAATCTTAGTGAATTTGTTTGGAAATCCTTAGTGGGAAGCTAAGGTAGTGGATGTAGTCCTTGGTTAGAAGGTTGAACCACTATAAATCCTTGTGTCAATTGCCTATCTTTCTATTCCCACAAAACACCCAAATATTCAACTTCTCTAAACTTGGCAAACACATCGGTTGAAGGAATCGAGCATCATAAAACTCAACAATTGGTATCAAATCTTGGCTCAATCGAAGAGGATTAACATTCTATTGAGGTGATCCGGGAAGCTCAATACAACACATCAACCAACCGATCAAATGGCGCAATCCATTAACAAGCCGCCCTTCTTCGACGGGACCAATTATGCTTATTGGAAGACAAAGATGATGCTCTTTGTCAAATCCAAATACTACAAACTTTGGGATATCATTGAAGATGGCTCGTTCGTACCACAAGGAAGCAAGGCGGAGTGGAGTGCTGACGATCGTAAGAAGATGGAGCTCAATTGCAAAGCTTTGCACTTCATCTTTTGTGCATTTAGCCTCAACATCTTTGAGAAGATGTCTTCTTGCGAGAGTGCCAAGGAAGTTTGGGACAAGCTCAAAGTTACATACGAGAGGACAAACAAAGTAAAAGAGACCAAGATCGGCCTCTTCAACCTAGAGTATGAAAACTTTAACATGGAATCGGATTAGGACATCACTAAGATGTTCGATAGATTCTCCACCATTACTAATGAACTCAGGCTATGGAGAAGCCATTCCGGAAGAGAAGCTTGTCCGAAAGCTCATCTACTCCCTTCCCGAGTCATGGGACTAAAAAAGGACCGCCATCATCAAAGCCAAGAATCTCAAGACTTTGAAGCTTGATGAGCTCATGGGGTCACTTCTCACTCACCAAATTATGAGGAAAAACAAAGAAGAAGGAAAAGATTAAAGCTATGAGGGAGAAGAAGCTCAAAGGGCTTGACATCAACATAAATGACGTTGCTCTCAAATCCTCCACATGCCATCATGTAGATTCAAGTGAAGAGGAAGATGAAGAAGAAGAGATAGTTCATCTCTTCAAGAAGTGTGCCCCTTTCATGAAGAAAGCCTTGAAAGAACTTGAACGAGAATCCATGAAGAAGAAGAACATGTCAAGCACTTCAAGCCATAAGAATAAGGCATATGTGGCCATTTGGAGTGATGAAGACACACCGACGATGAACAAGTCATCCTTTGCCTTATGGCCATCGAAGAAGATTCAAGGGTAACTTCTAATTCATCTACTTCATGTTCATATTCATTTGATGAATACAAGATGCCTATGACGATTTGGTTTTAGAATTTAAATATCACATTTTGAAAAACAAGAAAGTGGTTTTAAATTTGAAAATTCAAAATGACTTGATTTCTAAAACCAAAATTGAACTTGAAGCAAAACCCGAAGAGTTTGAACAAAAATGTTTTGATTTACAAAATTTGCTTCATAAAGTTCAAGAAGAAAAAGATTTGATTTCCAAAGAGCTTGAAATGAAAAATAATGTTAGAAAATCAAATTTTTATGTAAGACAATCTAGTGCTCCTATATTGTAAATGGTAAAATTTTTAGAAGTATTTGGGTTCCAAAAGGACTAAGTACTTCAACTAAAAAGGATGAATTTGAAAAATAGATTCCTAAGGGGACTAAATTTTGTGCTACTAACGTCTGTGGATCCAAAGCAATTTGGATACAAAAAATTACTTGATTGTCTTATGATATATGTGATGGAGATTGATCAATAAGTCAAATATTGGAGGGAGCTTCATGAACACAAGGAAGAACACTTGAAGAGGAATGCTTCACATCCTCCCTTGGATTCAAGTGTTGGTAAAACTAGTTGAATTCCTTTTATTTAGTTTTATTTTTTAGTTCAATTAGTTTAATCATATATGTTGGACTAACATTCTTTGATGATGCTTTGAGTAAGAAGAGCCACTTTTAAAACCGAACATTTTAATAGTTTCAAAATTTAAACCTTCATTGTTATTTTGAGCCTAAAAGTGTTTTAAATTCTTTTTGATATAACAAAAAAAGGGAGAAATAATTTGAAAATTTGAATTTTTAAATGAATAAGGGTGAACTTTAATTGATTTTGAATCTTAATTCTCTTATTCCAAATTTATTTCACAAAGGGGGAGAAATCCTAAACATTTTTTCAAGTTAGTTTTATTATATCAAAAAGGGGGAGATTGTAGAACTAAGTGTTTTGATATAATAATTGAAAAATGTTTTGGACAAATTGGAAAAGAATTTAAAACTTGTCTTTGAGTCCAAACAACTTGAAAATATGTTTGAGGTATTTAAAAAGGTTTTTGGCAAAGTTTTTAATGCTTTAAAGTAGTCAAACTTAACTTTTCAGCAAGCTTGTACCGATACGGTATACCTCGTATCGATACCTTTTTACCCAAGTTTTGAATATGCCAAAACCCGTATCGATACAGGATTACCCGCATCGATGCGGATAGGGATCGTTTCGATATGCCTCTTAAGCGTACCGATCCTTGTTTTAACAACCGCAACGGCTATTTCTCAACAGTCTTTCAAATTGCAGACCCTACCGATACGCCCTCAAGCGTATCGATACACATAGGCTGACAAAGAGCCCAACGACTAGTTCTGAAGAAGGGCGTACCGATACGCCTCCACGTGTATCGATACAATAGGCTACAAAACTGTATTTATGGTGGGAAATAAAGTCTCCAACGGCTCCAATTCAACCCTAAGGGCTAGTAACGGCTAAAAACTCATTAAGAAATATAAAAGAGACCTCCAAGCATCAAGAGAAGACTAATGCTTCAATTGTCAACAACATTATGATCAAGAATTTGTCTTAGGGTTTTATTGTTCAATTTATTGTATAGGCAACACTTGTGAGCCTAATTGTCAAATTTGCTCAAGTGTTTAGGTTAATTGTGAGAGTTTTAATTGTGCAAACATATACCTTCTAGAGAGATTTCTAGTTTGCTAAGGCTTTCTTGTGTAAGAGAGTGTTTGATCAAGCTTTGGGTAGAAAGATTGATCGGTGTAACGGTTTCCTCCTAAGCCGAGAAAAGGGGACGAAATTCTTAGTGAATTTGTTTGAAAATCTTTAGTGGGAAGCTAAGGTAGTGGATGTAGACCTTGGTTAAAAGGTTTAACCACTATAAATCTTTGTGTCAATTGCCTACCTTTCTATTTCCACAAAACACCCAAATATCTAACTTCTTAAAACTTAACAAATACATCGGTTGAAGGAATCGAGCATCATAAAACCAAACTAGGAAAAAAATTAAACGTTAAAAATTTAATTAAACCAAAATACGAATTCCTCTATTCATATAAATGACGGGTGATTAGTTGAAATGTCTTTTTGTTTTGAATAATTATAAGAGACAAAGACAGGCAATTATTTTTAGAAATACCATCATTGTTTCTAAATAACATAATCATAATTTGTCGGACTACAATGGCAGAAGTGATGATTTATGTTGGGGAATTCTTCAATTCATGAGTTATATACTTTATAAAAAATGGATTTTAAAATTTACGATTTATAATTCAACATTAATTGGAGTATTTTTCAAAAGGATCACTCGATGTCATTTTCTTTTATCTGGGTACACAAACACCATATAAATATATGAATTAATAGATTTATTTTCCAAAAATTAGTTGCTACAAAACATAAAATTATCTTAATTATAAACTTCTTGGCATTTTCCCTTTGGCGTTTATGTTTATAACTGGGTGGGCAATTTTAAAGAATCTGAATTTTTTTTCTATTTTCGTTTAGAAAAAAGACCAGAAAAATTCGAATTCTTTTAATTATTAGCTTGTTGGTTTTTCTTCTTCTCTTGGCAGTATGTTTTTGTTAGTAACTAGGTGAATAGTTTTAAAGAATAAAATTTTTTTTTCTGTATTTTTGTTGAGAAAAATAATGTTATTTGATATTTATAATTTTTTAAATAATTCTTTTACATAAAAAATTGTGCTTTAATTATGTGAAGTAATAATTGAACATATGTGTTCCTAAAGATTCCACATATCATTCCACCCCATAATTTCACCTAATCTTTGATTTTACATGATGGCTTAGGTAAACTGCTGCTACTAACTATAATTGATTGGACAAATGTTTAGGGACCACGTTAAATTATTTTAGTGTTTAAAATAGAAAAGTTCTATAAAATTATAATTATGTCTCAACTCTAAAATTAAATCCAAGACTATATTTTCGACATACATATTAATTATTAGATTTTCGATAATAGTGGTTGTTTGCCAAGTGGGTACGGGTACGGGTGGGTGCATGTTAGGTGGTGGACAACCAATTAGGTTGTAGGTGTGTGGTGGATTTGAGAATATATCCGCTTGGGCGGGTGTAGATTTAAAAAAATAATACTTGTCGTGAGTGTTGGTGGATATAAAATTTTTAAGTTGATATAGGTATAGGGAAGGGATATCCGCATCCGCACAGTTTATTTGTCATCCCTATGCATAAGTATACATGTAAACATTTGCAAAAGCAAGAAACATTAAAATAAAATATCATGTTTTTAAGTCAATAATCAAAGTTAATACATGATAATTTAAGTATAAAAAAGTTTACAAAGACTTAGAATCAATATGATAGAAAAAAATAAACATGACAACTTTTAAATTTTTTATCAATTTATATGAAATAATGGTGTATATTGTTTGTTCGGGGTTTATTTTTCATACATCGATAGCACATGAATAGATCAAGCCATGTAATTAAATTTTTTATGCCTAAAATAGCACCTAAACTATACTTTTTGTTTATGTTTAGTCATTAATTTATTTTTCTAGTCAAAACAAGTACATAAACTATAATTTTTATCACTTATCCAAGTAAAAAAAAGTATATCGGCAAATAAGATGTTGACACATCACAAATATTTTTGATCAATAGATAATTTAGGGACTAAAAGAAAAAAAACGGCATAGTATAAGTACTTTGACTAAAAATAGTTTGAATACTTAAAAGTGACCAAAAATAATAGTTTATATACTTATTCTGACCAGAAAAATAATTTAAGGGCTAAAAGCAAACAAAAACACATAGTTTAAAGATTTATTTTTCATTCAAGCCTAAATTTTATGCATGATTAGTTTATCAAATATAAGTAGTGGAGATGTTATTATGGCACAGATTGGTTGAAGAAACAAAAGAAGTGACTTACTCTAGAAAGGAGGCATATGAGGGACTGCATTTGGTTTCTACCCACAGAGTCTCCAACAAAGGCCAAAGATTTACCCCTAACGATTTCCAGGAACTGAGCTGGGTTCAGAACAGGGAGGTCACACCCATCGGGTTTCCATTTCCATTTCATGAACTCTGTATCAGGCCTTCCGTATTTCATGCAATTCTGATGCTCGTGTATCGCCCAGCACGTCGTGTTGGTGTAGTACGGCGCATCACGATTCGGTACCCATTCCCCCGAGAATATGTCACAGTCCTCCCCTTCGGATATCTTTATTGAAGACCGGAGTTCGGGTTCTCGAGAGCCGTATACGGCGGTGGGTGAGGGCTTGGGGGATGATGCTTTTAAGAGGTATAGAGGATACCCTAGCAAAGGATAAAATACAGGGATTATTGTGAGAAAAACTAAGGTGACAAAGATTACAATTAGGACAATTTTTGTTGTTTTTGGCTGTCCATGGCTTCTTCCCAAGGGAGCCTCCACTGCATGAAGTTTCATTTCCAAGGAGGAGATGGAAGGAGTCGAGACTTTTAGCTAGAAAGAGACTTTGGCCATGTATTTAAAGTCGTGACATCTTCAAAATAATAATTTATGAGTATAAATGCATGGTTTTTGACCCTTTGCTTTAGAATTGTACAAGAAATTATTATTAGAATATCACTAGTAGTGTCGAAGTAAAAAATAAAATAAAATAAATGTATAATTTTTGAATAGTTTTCCTTTTTTTAATAGAATAAAATTAATGTATAATGAATGAAATAGAAATATTCCATAGAACTTAATACTCAATCGAAATCAAATACGGATATTTAAATTTTAGTCATTGGATTTCATATTTAAAAATAAAAGGGTAAACTACAACGGAGGTCACTCAATTATGGTTAAGGTTATATTTGTGCCACTCAGTTATGGTTAAGATTACATTTGGGTCACTCAATTATCGATAATGTTACATTTGAGTCACTCAATTATGGATAAAGTTACATTTGGGTCACTCTACCGTTTAAAGCCTTAAATGTTGTCGTTTAATTGGGTAAAATGACATTTTAATCCTCGACGCTTTTATATTCTATCAATTTAGTCCTAATTTAAAATAATTCAATAAATTTAACCCTTCATATTTAAAAATACATATCAAATTAGTCATTTTTCCTCTTCCAATCACTTGTATATCATTGTTAACACTAGAGTACTTCATTTGAAATCATTAATTAATCTAATACACATA
This sequence comes from Hibiscus tridactylites, assembly GCA_958450335.1. Lineage (NCBI taxonomy): Eukaryota > Viridiplantae > Streptophyta > Magnoliopsida > Malvales > Malvaceae > Hibiscus > Hibiscus tridactylites. The sequence goes on along the minus strand of OY288292.1, from coordinate 10,649,836 downwards.
TTTATAAATGTAAAAAAATATTATAAATATGTTTAATGTTAAATATGTAATTAGTATCTGCATTAAAATTAAACTCATTGAAATCTATTTAAAATTATTTATGAAAACCTTCAGGTTTTACTTATTGCTACCACATAATTTTTTACAAAAGTTCAGATTTTAGTTACTGCTACCATGTAAGTTATTGAATTTTTATTATAAAACAAAACTTTTAAGTTCATTGCAAGTCTGTCTTATAATAAAAAAATTACTGCTACAAAAATTATATTTTTAAATGAAAATATACAAACTTACAAGAACTTAAGAAATATGTTTTATAATGAAAATGACTAAATTGATATATATTTTTAAATATGTATGGTTATATTTATTGAAATAGGACAAAATTTATAGAATATGAAAGCTTCGAGGACTTAAATTATCATTTTACCCAATTAAACGACAACATTTAACAAATTTAAGCGATCAAGTGACCCAAATGTAAACATAATATTAATTGAGTGAGCTTTGCTGTAGTTTACCCAAAATAAAAAGTGTTTACAATTCAAGATTGAATTAAAATTCCTTTAATTTATCTCCAAACCTAACACATATGAGCAGACAGTAGTATGATTCTTAGGCACGATGAATGAACTAATTAAATGAAATCTCAAATTCAAACTTTTAACGAGCATAATTATCAAATTGATTAAAAGAAATTAATAAAAAAAAGTCATCAAAATAAAAATCAGATGAAACTTAGATAGTCACGCATGTAGGCTGTGGGGCTTAATTACAAAAAATGAAAGGTTGTGGGCAGTCCAATAGTAATGAAGGTAATGGAACATTGGTTTCATTACTGTTTATTTAATTAATGGGTAAACTACACGAATGCCATTGAACTTTAAAATATGTATTGAAAATACCATTAAACTATAATTCGATACTATTATACTATTAAGTTTAGATTTTGATTTCAACTCAAACACTCCGCCATTAACTATGTAACAGAATACCAAAATGGCGTCGTTTTGGTGTATTTATTTTGATGCCTAAAATAGCCTAAAGCGACACGTTTTGGTAGATGAAAAAATTAAGAAAAATTTCCAGTCAAAGAGATTCAAACCAAAGACCTCAAGAATGAAAACTAGCACCTAATTACTAAGCCAACTTAGAATCTTATTATGATTTCAACGCTAATATATATATATATATATATAACTGCAGTTTAACTTAATTTTATTTGTCTCGTGATATTTTTTTAATATTTTATAATTTATAAATAATATTAAACTAAAATATTATTTATAATATATATAAGTATTATTTATAATATATATAACTCCAAACCCCAAACCCTTCATCCTAAACGTTTAGGTTATGGGTAGGGGTGAGCGTTCGAGCGAGTCGAGTCGAGTCAAAAAATTTCGAGTTATTCGAGTTGACGCGTCATATTTTACGACTTGAACTTAATTTGAAATTTTTTCGATTCGAGTCGAGTTTATGAAATTCGAGTCGAGTTCGAGTCGAGTTTTCGAGTTTCTATACAAATTTAATTGTAATTATTTACCATGTTATAGTACGACTTGATTCCAATTTAAACGACTTTCTCTATTCATATATATATATATATATATATTTCTTCATATTATTTTTCACATGCATAAGTAAGATTTGTAATGTTATTTAATAAAAAATATCATCTAAACTTCTAAAATATATTTATAATATTATTTTTAAATAAGAAACTTTTAAGGATAAAGTATTGATGGGGGTATAAATGAGTCAATGAATTGATGTAAAGAAAAAAATTACAAAAAATTCGGTTGAATGTTCAAATTGAATAAAATATAAAGTTAAAGGGCTAAATTAAAAAAAGAATAAATTTGTTAAAAATATGAATTGAAGTTATATAGATATTATATAGTGTTAGTGAATCATGTGGTTTAATTTTGGTAAAAAAAATAGACTTAAAACGAAAGAGAAATTAAAGAAATGGGAAACCTTCAAAGTTGAAGGGCTAAATTACAAAAGTAAGAAATTTAATTTAAAAATATGAATTGAAGCTAATTAGGTATTCTAGTTTCTACATTGGTTTAGGAGCATGTGGTTCAATTTTGGTCAAAATTGACTTAAAACGAAGGAGATATTGAAGAAATGAGGAAATCATACAAAGTTAAGGGGCTGAATTGAAAAAATATGAAATTTATTTTCAAAAATATAAATTGAATATAAATACGTATTCTACGCCGGTTTAGGAATACATGGTTCAAATTTGGTCAAAAATGGACTTAAAATGAAGGAGGAATTGAAGAAAAATGAAATTAGTGACTAAATTGCAAAACTGTAAAATTCAGTTTTTCGATTTTTCGAGTTGGGAAAATTCCAAACCGACTCGAAATCGATTTTTTTTCGAGTTAATTGAGTTGACTCGAATAACTCGAACAACTCGAACAACTCGCCTCGAATAACTCGAAATTGAAAAAAAATATCGATTTTATCGAGTCGAGTTTTGCTCACCCCTAGTTATGGGTTTGGGTTTGAATTTTAAGGTTTAGTGTTTATGGTTTGAGGTTTGGAGTGTTGAAGGTGCTCCGGTGAGCCATAATCGATGGTGAGAAAATAATCAGAGAACATGGGCAGATCTATAATTATGCAAGGTAGTGCACGTGAACTACCATTAATTATATAAAAAAATTACTTTTACCTTAGGTATTGCTTTACAGCCAAACAACTAGACAAGGGTGGAAGAAGGTGCACTGTTGCACACTAAACTCCCATTAATTGTAAAAAAAAAAATTTAATATATTTTTTTTAGAATTGTCTTATTACCCAATTCTCCACATAACTTTCCCTAAATAGTTAACTACCTTTACACAACCAAGGCGATTATGTAATTTAATTTTTCCCATAAAAAATTATTTAACTTCTCCAGAGTTATCACTTTTCCCAATTCTCATTCCCTAAAAAAAGCTTCCATCGTCTTTTAATATTTATTTCCTTTCCCCCTAATTTCTTCTTAATTTTTTTTCTTCAAATTTTGCTTTAGTTAGATTTAGGTTTACTTCAAGTTAAGTTAAATTATACTATCTCTTTTTTATCGAATGAATGTAAAGGTAGATTAGAAGAAATTAGAAGTAATTTTATTATATATATGTGTTTTGTTTTTCTAATGAATAATTATTTTTCTATTTGATTATTGAAGAAATAGAAGGTAAAGCAAGATCTTTGTATTCACAATTTAGAAATATTAAGTGGCAAGGTTGTTGAAAGGATTTATCTCCTTGGAAAGGTGCGTCTAATTTATAAGTATTAATTTTTTTGTTATTTCTATTTTCTTACATGTTTTCTTAATCGTTTTAAACTTTAACCCTAAAATTATGTAATACTTTAATGTTTGAAATACATATTTAGAATGATTTATAATTTCGTATATAGTCATATAGGTAGGTAGGTAGAAACATTTAAGATAAAAAATTGAAATAATCAAAAGTCTTGGACATAATATTTAGAATGGCAAAATGCACATTATCATGTATTTCTCATATTTATTTTATTATTCAAGTTTGTTTAAATTTTTTTTGAAAATATTTTTCTTATAATCTAATTTCAGAATGAAGAGAACAAATCATAGAGACATTTCTAGTTTTTTATAAAAAACTTCAAAAAGATACTGGAAGTGTCTCTACTCCAAATCTTTCACCATCTCAAGCAAGTTTGCAAGCTTCCTCTCCATCGAACAACGATTCTTCTTCTGATGAACATGGAGAGACTCAAGATATCCCTCAAAATCAAGATAAACATGTTGAAGCTAGTTCAGTTCATATGGATGAAGTATCGATTGATGATGGGAGATTGAGTGAATTTGATGTTATTAATCTTCCACATGATTCGAGGAAAAGGAGAAAAATAAGTGATTTCCATCAAGATGACAGGGATATCGTTAGAAGAGAATATATCCAGAAAACAACATTGTCAACCTGGTAATCATGAGTTTCCTAAAACAAATATATCAGGAAAAAAATCTTCGTTTTAATCCTAATTGGTTTCAAAAGCATGAATCTTTGCTTGAGTATAGTGTGGAGAAGGATGTAGCTTTTTGTTTTGTGTGTTATTTATTCAAGGATGATAATACAGCTGGGGGAGATGCTTTTGTTGGTTCAGGTTTTAGAGCTTGGAATAGAATTGATGCATTTGTTAAGCATGTTGGTGGACATATGAGTGCACACAATCAAGCATTAGGGAAGTTGAGTGATTTCAAGAATTAAAAGACTTCAATTTCATCATGTTTCTCCAAACAATCTAATGAATCAACAAGTGCTTATCGTTTGCGATTAGAAGCTTCTATTACATGTTTGAAGTGGCTTTTGCTTCAAGGGTTGGCTTTTCGTGGCCATGATGAAAATGAGAAATCGTTGAATAAGGGTAATTTTCTTGAACTCTTGCAACTTCTTTCGGTGCATAATCCTGAGTATAAAAAAGTAGTTTTGAAAAATGCTCCCGGTAATTGCCAATTGATAGCTCCTTCAATTCAAAAGGACATAGTCAATGCTTGTGCAAAAAAGACAACAAAAGCAATTATAGAAGAACTTGGTGATGAGTTTTTTTCAATCCTTGTTGATGAGTCTGCAGACATATCTAATAAAGAGCAAATGACACTTTGTTTGCGGTATGTTAACAAAAAGAGAGAAGTTCAAGAGCGTTTTCTTGGTATTTTGCATGTTGCTAATACTACTTCTTTGACTCTAAAAGCTGCAATTGAGTCATTGCTTATGGAACACTCTTTAAGTCTTTCTAGTGTTCGAGGTCAAGGTTATGATGGAGCTAGCAACATGCGAGGTGCAATTAATGGTCTAAAAGCTTTAATCTTGAATGAATATCCAAGTGCATATTATGTTCATTGTTTTACCCATCAACTTCAATTGACACTTGCTGTTGTTGCTAAAAAGAATAGAGATGTTTCTTGGCTATTTGGTGATGTTCTTGCACATTTGTTGAATTTTGTGGGTGGTTCACCTAAAAGGAAAGAATTTCTCCGCGAAAAACAAGCTGAAAATGTTGTGGAGGCATTATCTTTGGGTCAATTAGAATCAGGAACTGGTTTAAATAAAGAGCTTGGTTTGAGTAGGCCTGGAGATACTCGTTGGGGGTCTCATTTTAAAACGATCTTGAATGTAATTTCTTTGTATCCTACAATCCTTGAGTCACTTGATGCCATTGGAGAAGTTTCTGACTGGAATGACACGAACAAAGCCGAGTCACTTACTCATTTAATGATTTCATTTTTGTGGCACACTTGATGTTATCTATATTTGGGATTACAAATGAGCTAAATTTAGCTTTACAAAGAAAGGAGCAATACATTGTGAATGCAATGTCTATGGTTGATGTAACTAAAGTGAATCTTCAAGATTTGAGAGATAATGGATGGAATGATCTCATGGAAAGAGTTACTTCATTTATGATTAAGCATGGAGTGAAGATTCCTGATATGAAGGCAAATTATGTTATCCGGGGGAGGAGTCATTATCGTGGAAGTAAGCAACCAAAAGTGACAAATATCCACCATTTTCGGGTTGAAGTGTTTCTTTGCGTGATTGATTTAGAATTGCAAGAACTTGAAAATCGATTTAGTGAGGTAAGTAAGGAGTTACTTGTTTGTATGTCTTGCTTTCATCCCTCTAATCGGTTTTCTTCTTTTGACAAAAAGAAACTACTACGACTTGCTCAATTTTATCCTAGAGAATTTTCAGAAACTGAATTATTGTTTTTTGAATATTCACTGGGAAATTTCATTGCTGATATTCGGAATGATGAGAGATTTTGGGATGTGAAGAACCTAAATGAGTTCTCCATCAAACTTGTTGAGACGAAGAAGCATGAAATTCATTCTAGAGTCTACTTGCTTTTGAAGTTAATATTACTTCTTCCTGTGGCAACTTCGACAGTAGAAAGAGCTTTTTCATCAATGACAATCGTGAAAAATAAATTGCGTAATAGCATGAGAGATCAACTATTAAATGATTGTTTGGTTACTTTTATAGAAAAAGACTTGTTTGTAGATGTTAGCATGGATGCTATTGTACGACGATACCAAAATATGAGAACTCGTCGTGAACAATTGTAGACATTTTTATGTACTAGTACTTTGTAATTTGAATTTCTTATAAATTTATAATGTAGCTTTTGATGACTTATTTAATTTACTCTTGGCTTATATGTTATTATATTAATTATTGGTTAGTGAACTACCAAATTTATATTTCTAGATCCGCCCCTGTCAGAGAAGATGATGTAACGAAAGAGGAAAAACAATTGGACAAAGGTTTAGCCAAACAAAGCAAAAGTGGGCTACATCTTTTATTTATCTCAAAAAATAGAATGGTGAAACAAAAGAAGGGTTGCCTCTTTTGGGTTGAAACCCATTGAGCTATTTATATTGAGAAACCTAACGGAATAACTATATGCCGGTATGGGCAGCTGTTAGTTGGGCCACCTGTCAAGAAACGATCTGAGCTTAAAAAGAACCTTTTGGTCCTTTCTAGCTCTAACATTCCCCCCACTTTTTTCTTCTTATTAAAAAACTCACAGGAAACAACATTCAGTTTGCTTCGGAAATACTCAAACTGAGATACACTTAATGGTTTAGTCATCACATCGGCTACTTGATTATTGGTTGGTACATAGCCAACTTGCAGTAGGCAGCTGAATACTTTCTCGCGGACAAAGTGCAAGTCCAGATCGACATGCTTTGTCTTAATTTGCATTACCGAATTTGCGGCCGTAGCAATTGTACTGGTATTATCGCACCAAACCATCGACACATCTGGCAACTGAACATTCATGTCTCCCAACAAGTTCTGAACCCACATAATTTCAGATATGGCATCGGCCAAGCTCCTATACTCAGCTTCGGTTATGGATCTCGAAACCGATCGTTGTCTCTTAGAACTCCAAGAAAGTAAATGATCTCCATAATACACGCAATGCCCGGAAACAGACATTCTATCATCTTCATCACTCCCCCAATTAGCATCGGAAAAGGTAACAAGATTGGGGAAGTTACTGTGATGACCCAAACTCAAGTGTTCCCTTGAGATACCTTAGTATCCTTTTAACAGCACACCAATGAGCCACCGTGGGGCATTTCATATATTGTGCAACTCTATTCACAACATGTGCGATATTCGGATGCGTGTGACACACATAAAGTAACGCACCAACAATACTGCGATACTTTGTAATTTCAACAAAGACTTCACTGTCATACTTACGTAGTTTTCGCGAAATTGACATAGGTGTGTCTACAAGCATCACACCATCCATTTGTGTCTGTTGTAACAACTCAGAAACATACTTCCTTTGACTAAGGAAAATTCCATTTGCCCTTGTCGAAGCTTGAATTCCCAAGAAATAATCCAAGACACCAAGATCTTTAAAAAAATTGTTTATGAAGCTACTGCTTGACTTGTTTGATATGATGTTCAGAACTTCCTGAGATTAAAATGTCATCAACGTAGACTATGACATATGTAATCACTCCATCAGCTTTGTATACGAACAAGGAAGTATCAGCAAGCGAACACTGAAATTTTAAGGAGATAAGAAAACCTTTAAGCTTAAGAAACCAGTTGTGCGGTGCTTGTCGCATTACGTATAAGGCTTTCACAAGTTTGCACACAAGTGTGGTACCGCTCAAACTCTTTTGCTCAAATTCGGGTAGTTTCTGCATGTAAACTTCTTCATAGAGGTCTCCTTTCAAAATAGCATTACTAATATCTACTTGATGTACCGCCCATTTATTAGAGACGACCAAGGCAATTAGAACGTTGATGGTAAGAGATTTAACCACCGGGCTAAATGTATCCTTAAAATCATGACCGAGAACTTGTGAATACCCATTTGCCACTAAGCGAGCTTTAAAACGATTAATCGATCCATTAGAATTTCGTTTAATCTTGAAAAGCCACTTGCAACAAATAATTTTTGCGATCAACGGGTGCTTCAACCAGTTCCCATGTTCCATTGGCAATTAATGCTGAATATTTAGCTATAACAACATGTCTCCAGTCCATATTCTCCATAGCTTCATGAACAGAACGTGGTACATCATCACAACTCAGTAGATAAGTCTTCGGTTTGAAAATCCCATGCTTACTATGAGTGGTCATTGTGTGTGTGTTCCTCTGCACACTGGTCTCAGGAATAATAGTAGGGATTTCACTTTGTGTCTCAAGTGTGACTATGGGAGAAGACATATTTTCAAGGGCAACATTGTCTTCCAACACACAATTGTCAAGGGGAGTCGAGCTCATTGGCCATGATAGGAGTGACAACACTTTCTCTTGAAGGAGAAGCATGCAAAGGTTGTGAATTTGTATCACATAAATTATGGTCAGATGGAGGTTGCATTTGTGGCAGTTTGCTGAACCTTCAAGTTCTTTAGTTAGAGGTTGCATTTGTGGTAGATTTGCTAGAGCTTCAAGTTCTGCAACAGGGTTACCCACATCATCAATGTCATCACTTCGATCAACATCTTATTTGTTCAAAGGATAGACTACAAGCACTGGTTGCGACTGAAAACTAGCCAACCGTGGCTCCTTGCTCGAAGAAGCATTTATTGTAAAAGGGAAGAGAGATTCATCAAACTTTACATGACGTGTGATATAGAATCTACCTTGTGCACCAAGACATTGATAACCACAATACTTCAGAGAATAACCCAGAAAGACACATTGTTGAGAACGAATGTCTAGCTTATGTTTATTATACGACCGAAGATATGGATAACAAGCGCACCGAACACTCAAAAGAACCCATAATCTGGTTTTCTCCCTATCAGCTTTTCAAGAGGTTACATATTTTCAATTGCTCGTGAAGGTAGCCTATTAATAATATATGTAGCATTGAGCACATCGTAGGACCAATATTTTAATGAAACCAAAGCTTGATCAAGAAGGCATAGGGCTATCTCAACAAGTTGCCGATGTTTTTGTTTGACCACACTGTTTTGTTGTGAGGTGTGGGGACACATAAATCGATGTTGAATTCCCATGCTACTCAACTTGGAAACTAGAGCTTGAAATTCACCTCCACCAACGGTTTGCACAGCCTTGATGACAATGTTAAACTGAGTTTTAACAAGTGCAACGAAAGCATCAAACACAATTGAAGCTTCATTTTTATTCCTTAGTAAGTAAGTCCAACAGTTTCTACTGAACATATCGACAAATGAGATATAATAGCTTAATTCAGCCGACACAATATTGGCTGGACCCTAAACATCCACCTCCACAAGTTCAAATGGAGTTGTATACTAATTACTGGAAGTTTGAAATGGTAGGGCATGTGCCTTGCCCATTTGACAAGCTTCGCAAAATGCATTCTTATCTGGAGAAGCATATTAAATAACAGCTAAACTAAATACTTCATTGGAGGGGTGCCCGAGCCTCTTGTGCCAAAGCCAATAGGTTGAAGTACCATTATTTAATGTCGTGTGATGAACCGAAGTAGAACGATCAATAGGCTGAATAGGAAAGCTGTAGCGACCCCCCTCTTAGACTCCCTATAGAAGAACTCCCCCTGTCTTTTAATCTCTCACACAACACTTAGTTGAGTGAAACTTAAGAAATACAACATTATCAGAGGCAAATCTAGATACTGACAGTAAATTTCTAGATATTTGAGGCACATAAAGCAATTTATCAATCACAAGTTTACGACTAGAGGCAAATATAGTAGAGCTTCCAATATGATCTATATCAACAGTATTATCATCACCCAAATGTACTTTACCCTGGCCACTATAGCTCATAGCAGAGTTCATAGTTGACTAAATTGAAAATAGAACATAAATTTTTAATTCCTCAAAACATCCCAAACCTTTTAAGCAAAGTGGTCAAGTCAAAACCAAATGGTTATACAAATTTTTCTAAGTGTTTTCCAAGTCAAAAAAGTGATTTTCTAGTAACCGTTTTGAAACATCCCTTAGGTGTTTCGGAACGAGTCTTCCTATTTTTGAAACAGATGAAGAACAACGGAACATACAGATCCGTTTTGCTACAGTTGTATCGAAACGATCTCGAACGTTTCGAAACGAGATTTGAACTTGGATATAAAATTTATGACCGTTGCAATTTTATAACTGATTTTTACAAAACGGTTAAGACGTATTGAAACGATTTAAGAACGTTTCAATACGGGTTTTGACAGTTTTAAATTGTTTCTAAACGGTATCAAGCTATTTCAGAACGAGCTCTTAGCGTATCGAAACGATCGTATCCATTTCGATACGGTCTCTTAATTACACCTCAGTGACTATTTCTATTTTGGTCTATTTCAAAACATGTACATGTGTTTCGAAATGGATAGTTGCAGAAGTGCATTTATGGTGGGAAGATTGCATCCTAAGGGCTATATTGATGATGGCAACCACCCCAACGGCTAAAATTGAATGAGAAGGTATAAAAGGGAGTCTAAAAACAACTAGCAACAACTATTGATCCTAAGAGAAACAATCCTACATCAAATTCAAGCTCAAGTGCTTAAATTCCAATATCCCTATAAAACCCTAATTGTCAATCCTTGTAATTTCCTATTTTTCAGATTCAGTTGGGTTGTGTGCTTGTAATTTGGGAAATATAAGTCTTGAGAGATACATTGTATTTGTCACATTCTTCTTTGTACACTTGTGAGAGGGTTTGGTTAATTTTGGGGTAGAAAATTTACCATTTGTGTAAAGGTTTCCTCCTAAGCCTAGAAAAGGGGAAGATCAACTAGTGAAGTTGTTTGGAAAATCCTTAGTGGGTGTAGGGTTCATTTGGAACTTGAACCACTATAATTGTCTTTGTCCTCAATTTTATTTTACCACTTCACTACCAACCAAATTAAAAATCCAATTCACCCCCTCTTGGCATTTATCGATTCAACGGTCCACTTCACAATTGGTATCAGAGCCTACCTCTTTTGAAGGATTAACAACCACAAGAGGATATCCTAGAAGATTGTGATCAAATTTCTAATCAAGCCATGACATCTACCTTAATCATCAACCTCTATAAGTCTCAATCCACCACTAAATCACCATTCTTTAATGGGGACAACTACCGATATTGGAAGAATATGATGTGTCTCTTCATCAAATCCACCGACTACATGGTTTGGGATGTAGTTGAAGAAGGTCCCCACATTCTTATGAAAAGAAATGATGAAGGAAGACTTGTCTCGAAGGTGAAATCGGAGATGACCGAAGAAGATAGAAGAAGGATGCAAGTCAACGATAAAGCATTTCACATCATCTTTTGTGCACTTGGTCCGGACATCTATTCTAAGGTTTCTTTAATCGAGAGCGCCAAAGAAGTGTGTGACACTCTTGAGAAAACTTATGAGGAAACTAGCGATATTAAGGAGACGAATATCGGGCTACTAAATTTGAGTTATGAGAACTTCAAGATGGATCCCGATGAGAGTGTCTCCAAGATGTTTGATCAATTTTCAATCATCGTTAATGGTCTAAAAAGATTCGGTGAAGTGATTCCCGAAGACAGGCTAGTTAAAAAGCTTCTATATTCTCTCTCGGAATCTTGGGATGGTAAAAGAACGACCATCATCGAAGCTAAGAATTTGAAGACCTTGAAGCTTGATGAGCTAGTTGGTTTTCTTCTTACTCATGAAATTGTGAAACAAGAAAGAGAAGAGGAAAAGAAGAAAGAAGAAAGAAGAATAGAGAAGTAAGAGGTGAACAAGAAAAAGAAGCTAAGAGTTGCTCTCAAGGCCTCTCTACAAAAGGATAGCTCTTCTATCAAGGAGGAGGATTTTGACGAGTTGGCAATGATAGCCAAACGCTTATCACGGTTCATGAAGTCTAACCGAGGGAGGAAATTTCAAAGAAAGAGAGACTTCAAGAAGAAGAGCAAAGAAGAGGAAAAGGATCCTATCATTTGCTTTGAGTGCAAGAAGTTGGGTCATATTCGTTCCGATTGCCCTCAACTCAAGAAGAATGGCTTTGAGAAGTAGAAGAAGCTCAAAGCCAAGATTGCTACTAGGAGTGATGAGGAGTCATCTGAGGATGAGGAATACGAAGTGGCCAACCTTTGCCTCATGGCTCTTGAGAAGGATTCTATGGTAACCTCTAACTCATCTTGCTATGATTTTACATTTGATGAATTACATGATGCATATGATGAGTTACAAGAGGTATATGATGAGTTAGTAGAAAAATACAAGGAGTCCCTTTTGAAAAACAAAAAGGTCATTTCAGATTTGAATGCTCAAAACGATTTACTCTCTAAAACTAACTCGGATTTTGAGAAAAAGGTTTTAAGCTTGCAAGATGATCTAAAGTTCTTTGAAAAAGAAAATATTGATTTGAACAACCTTCTTTCTCAATGTAATGATGAACACCAAAAATGGTGAAGGAGCTCAATGAGCTAAAAAATTCTTTCAAAAGTGTTGGTTCTTTAAAGCTTGAAAAGGGTGAATCTTCAAAAACCAACTTTACAAAAAGAAAGAATTTGAACTACAAACAAAGTGGCTCCTATAGGCACTCTAGGACTAAAAATATCAGAAGTGTATGGGTTCCTAAGGAACTTGTAAAATCTAATAATGTTAATGCCTTGTCATCTTGGATTCCTAAGGGAACCAAGCTTTTGGGAGCTAAGACTCATGGACCCAAAATGATTTGGGTACCAAAAATCAAAGTTTCAACTCTTTGTTTGTAGGGGAGCATTGCTACAAGGCCAAAGCACAAAGTCAAAATTCACGGTACCTGGATAGTGGATGCTCGAGACACATGACCAGAGACAAGAGTTGATTCATGGAATTAAAGCCAAAAAGTAGAGGCGTACTAACTTTTGGTGACAACTCCAAAGGCCACATTGAAGGTATTGGCTCCATAGGTAATCACCCTTCTATATTTATTGAAAATGTCTTGTACGTCAATGGTCTAAAACATAATTTGTTGAGCATTAGTCAATTATGTGATAAATAGTTTAATGTCATGTTTGATGCAAATGAGTGTAAAATATTAGACATTAAATCTAACAAAATAATGCTCATTAGTCATCGCATAGGCAATATTTATATGGTGCATCTAGATGACATTCATACATCCCATGCATGCTTAGTTGCACAAAATGAAAATGATGCATGGTTATGGCATAGGAAACTAGGACATGCTAGCATTAGCGTTTTAGAAAAATTAGTTTCCCTTAATCTAGTTAGAGGCCTACCTAAGCTCAAGTTCTCATTAGATAAAATTTGTGATGCATGTGCTAAAGGTAAACAACATAAAGCCTCTTTCAAGTCCATTAATAATATTTCTACAAGTAGATGTTTGCAATTGATCCATATGGATCTCTTTGGGCCAATTAGGACTACTAGCTTGGGTGCAAAATCATATGCATTTTTACTCGTTGATGATTACTCTAGGTATACTTGGGTTCTCTTTTTAAGCACCAAAGATGATGCTTTAGAAAACTTCATCACATTTTCAAAAATAACCTAAAATGATCTTGAACTTAAAATTTCACATATTAGAAGTGATCATGGAATCGAATTTCAAAATATGTGTTTTAAAGATTTTTGTAATGAAAATGGGATTAGCCATAATTTTTCGGCTCCTCATATTTCTCAATAAAATGGGGTAGTTGAGAGGAAAAATAGAACTTTAGAAGAAATGGCTAGGACCGTGCTTTGTGAAAATAATTTACCTAAGTATTTTTGGGCGGAAGCCACTAACACCGCTTGCTACGTTATAAACCGAGTAATGATTAGGCCTATTTTGAAGAAAACTCCTTATGAGATTTTAAAATCTAAAAAGCCTAACATTACCTATTTTCATCATTTTGGTTGCAAGTGTTTTGTTTTAAACAAGTGAAAAGATAATTTAGGTAAATTTGATGCAAAGAGTGATGAAGCTATTTTTCTAGGTTACCCTTTAAACTCTAAAGCCTACCGTGTGTTTAACAAAAGAACTTTAGTTGTAAAGGAATCTATTCATGTGGTTTTTGATGATAACCTCATTCCGAGGAAGAATTCTTGTGATGATGATGATATAGGGATCATTATAGCCAATGATGGTGGAGAATCATCAAAGGTGAATGAGATTCCAACCAAAGAGTAAGAAGCACAAGAACTGCCTCGAGAAGCATTGCAAGACATATCTCTTGAGAAAAAGGAAGGAGCTACAAAAAGGAGTACAACTATGTCAAAGGTGGTGAGATCTTGGGTGATCCATCCAAGGGGGTAACTACTCGTTCTTCTCTTAAAATGCTTAATAATGTTGCTTTTATCTCATGCATTGAGCCTAAGAATGTTCAAGAAGCATTAAAAGATGACTTTTCGATTATGGCCATGCAAGATGAATTAAACCAATTTGACAGAAGTAAAGTATGGACATTAGTTGATAGGCCTAGAAACAAATCTACTATAGGAACTAAATGAGTCTTTAGAAACAAACTAGATAAGAGTGGTAACATAGTGAGAAACAAGGCTAGGATTGTTGCTCAAGGTTACACTCAAGAAGAGAGAATTGATTTTGATTAAACCTTTTACTCGTAGCTAGAATGGAAGCAATTATGATGTTACTTGCATTTGCATGTTATCATGATTTCAAGATTTTTCAAATGGATTTCAAAAGTGCGTTTTTAAATGGCTTTATAAACGAAGAAGTGTATGTGGAACAACCACCGGGTTTTGAAGACCCCATTTTTCCAAACCATGTTTTCATATTGTCAAAAGCTTTATATGGTTTAAAACAAGCTCCAAGAGCTTGGTAGGAAAGATTATCAAGTTTTCTAGTTGAAAAAGGTTTTGAAAAAGGAAAGGTGGACACAACACTATTTATTAAAAACAATGGCAAAGATATCTTAGTAGTTCAAATTTATGTTGATGATATTATTTTTGGTTCTACTAATGAGTTGCTTTGTCAAGATTTTTCTATGTTGATGCAAGGTGAATTTGAAATGAGCATGATGCGGGAGCTCTCATTCTTCTTGTGACTCCAAAATAAACAAATGAAGGATGCCATCTTCATCAATCAAGCTAAGTACATCAAATATATGCTCAAGATGTTTGACTTGGAGCAAGCAAAGCCTCAAGCTACACCAATGAGCTCATCCACAAAGCTTGACAAAGATGAAGGAGGTAAGTGTGTTGACTCTAAGCTTTATCATTCTATGATTGGTTCTTTTCTTTACCTTACCGCAAGTAGACCGAATATATTGTTTAGTGTTTGCTTGTGTGCTAGGTTCCAAGCTAGTCCTAGAGAGTCACACCTTATAGCTGTTAAAAGGATCTTTAGGTACCTTAGAGATACTCCTTGTTTAGGCCTTTGGTATCCTAAAGACTCAACCTTTAACATTCATGCTTATTCGGATGCGGATTACGAGGGTTGTAAGATAGATAGGAAAAGTACTTCCGGAACTTGTCAATTCCTAGGTAGTATGCTCATATCTTTGTTCTCTAAGAAACAAAACAATGTAACTTTATCTACCACCGAAGCAGAGAACATATCCTTAGGGAGTTTTTATGCTCAAGTCCTTTGGATGAAACAACAACTCTTAGACTATGGAATTGAAGTAGACATCATACCCCTTAAGTGTGATAACACTAGTGCCATATGTCTTACCAAAAATCCCATCCAACACTCTAGAACCAAACACATAGAAATAAGACATCATTTCATTAGAGATCATGTCCTTAAGGAAGATGTTGTTTTAGAGTATGTAGACACCTTAAACCAATTAGCGGACATCTTTACCAAACCTTTAGATACAGAGCGTTTTTGGTCCCTTAGAAGATAGTTAGATCTAACTAGCCTATCTTGACCTTTTAGGACATGTGTGCTTAAAATTGCTTAAATTCTTGTTAAATCCCATGCTTATGTGTTTTTGAATTTAATTACATCATTTCTTATAGTTAGAGGGAGTATGTTTATGTTTTGATATGTTAGACTTGCTCATACATCTAGGTTTAATCAAAGTTTGATTCTTCTGCATTTTAGAGCATTATCTGCTCTTCCAAGGCTATTGGTATCGAAACGGGTCACCATGTTTCGATACGGGTTGCCTCTAAAAAACACATATGAACCAAGCTATTTCGAAATGCTTCCAAGGGTTTCAAAACGTTTTGGTTCTGTTAAAACTTGTATCGAAACGACCCCTCTTCGTTTCGATACGGGAAACTCTTTGGCTTCGATACAGTCAAATTTGTATCGAAACGATCAATAAATTTTGGAATGTTCGTATGCGTTTCGGTACACATGTTTCAAAATGATCTCCCATGTTTTGAAACGCTTATCCGGAAAAGCCAAATTTAAAGGGTTTTAAATGCTTAAATAGTCTTTTAATTAAACCCAAAAACCTTCAAAACCCTAGGCTGATTTCATCTATAAAAACCCTTCAAATCTCTTTGTTTTTCATCAAAACTTGAGGGCTTTTACTCCTAAACATCAATCTAAGCAAACTTCATCAATTTTGTGTAATTTCATCCATAAATTCCTCCAAAATCCCATCTTTGAGGTATTTTCTATCCTTTTCCTTTTCTTTTTATTTCATTTCAATATTATGGTAAAAAAATTATAGTTTTGTATAGAATAATTGTTTTACATTACGAGTTTTCAAAATCTTGTAAAAAAATTTCAAATCTCAAAATTTTTGGTTCTAATATATTTTATTTTAATCGTATTTTAACACTGTTTTTCAAATTTGTTTTCATCAAAATTTTATTTTTATGTATATGCTTTCAAAGTGTTTTTAAAAAACCTTAATGGGATTCTTATTGGATCGAATTAGGATTTAATTCATACACTTAAAATTTATTGCTTGCTTTGTTTTTAGGTGTTTTTAATGGCTTTGCAAAAGAAAAGAAAGACTGAAAGGTGTGAAGGTTCGAACCCCGGTGACGATGTTCGTCCAAACCTTACCCTCCTTTATGCCAAAAGTATTAGAAACCAAGAAGCTAGGAATCTGTTTAAAATTCTCCAAGATGTTGTTGTTCGACGAGAGAGAGTTGTAGACATGGCATTCCTTGATTTTGAGCGTTTCTACTTTAAGTACCTACCTCTTTTGCAACGTTGGGGTTTCCTAAGCTTCATGAATATTCCCGACATTGTCTACAAAAACATGATATTGCTTTTCTACTCCAATGCTCATCTTATTAGCAGTGCCGATCGTTCTGAAGTTATTGCTATCGAGTCTTACATCTTGGGAAAGAAGATTTGCATTGAACCATCAACCTTAGTGACAGTTCTTGGGCTTGTTGATTAGAGCATTGAGGATGATACCTTTGGATCTCGAACTGGATCAATTCTCACTTTGGATGCCCAAGACCGTTTCTTGCACTTAATCATATCTTGGTTCTTTCGCCCATCCGGAGGAAATTTTGCCCATATCCGTCAAGTTGACACATTTTGGCTCGAGTGTTTCCGACAAGCACAGAAACCTAACTTGGTGAAGATAATGTTTACCGAGATGGTCCATCTAGTAAGGCATCATGAATCTGACTCCATCACCTCCTTCACCTATGGGACCGTTTTGAGCTACATTTTTGTTCACCTTGACCTTGATGTCTCATATGATTTTCTGGAACAACACAAGAAAAATCTTGGTGAGTCTTCTCTCGTAAGGTCTGGATTTCGATACACTAATGGTGAATGGACTCGAGTTGATCGTAGAGCTCAAGCACCTCAAGAAGAGCCTCAACCACAAGTTCAAGTTCTCGTTATGGATCCTAACAATGACGCTCTCCTGGCCTTCCTCACCGAGAAGTTCAACATCATGGACAAAAACATGACTTTCGGGTTTGCGGCTATCGACACTCGATTCACATCTTTAGAGGACAATGTTCTTGGCATAGAGAATCACCTTACCTCCCTTGAAACCCAACAATCATCCACGGATCTCTCCTCCACCAACTTCTATGGTGATTAGAGGCGTTTTCGCAAGGATCAATAGAAGACAATGATGATTTCTTTGATGACCTTGGAGGCGATGAAGACGATGAAGCACCTTAGTTTTATTGCATAACATTTTATTTTGTCATATTAGAATTGAGTTTATGCACCTATCTCTATTTTTTGTTTTAAGACCTATACTTTGATTTCATGTTTTTTAGGATTTAGTTTGATTTTATGTTTGAATTTGTTTTATGAACTTAATGCTATCTATGCTATTATGTTGTTTAGTTTATGATTTATGTCTCTTTTATTCTCATTTAGCCTTGATTATATGTTTGATCTAACAAAAGGAGGATAAGTAATTCCTAAGAGCCTAAGTGTTTTTAAGTTTGTTTTTAAGTTTCAAGTGCTTTAAATTTTAACTTTTCAAAACTCTAAAACCTATCTTAAATTGAGGGGGAGTTAAAAGTTTTTTAAAGATTTCAAAACACTTTAAAATTTATATTTATATAAAAAAGGAGGAGATTGTAAAACCAAATACATGATTTTGATATAACAAAGGATTTAAGGACTAAATTGAAAATAAAAAGTAAAATTTTAAGTCCTCAAAACTTCCCAAACCTTTTAAGCAAAGTGGTCAAGTCAAAACTAAATGGTTATACAAATTTTTCTAAGTGTTTTCCAAATCAAAACAATGATTTTCGAGTAACCATTTCGAAACATCCCTTATGTGTTTCAGAACGTGTTGAAACTATTAAAATTGGTTTTGGAACAAGTTATCGTATCGAAATAGGACAAGATGTTTCAAAATGGATGAAGAACAACGTAACTGGTAGATCAGTTTCGCTACGGTTGTATCGAAACGATCTCGAACGTTTTGAAACAAGATTTGAACTTGGATTTAAAATTTATGACCGTTGCAATTTTATAACTGATTTTTTACAAAATGGTTAAGACGTATCGAAACATTTTAAACACGTTTCAATACGGGTTTTGACAGTTTCAAATTGTTTCTAAACGGCATCAAGCCTTTTTGGAATGGGCTCTTAGCGTATCAAAAACATCGTATACATTTCGATACGGTCTCTTAATTACACCCCAACGACTATTTCTACTTTGGTCTGTTTCGAAACAAGTACAGGTGTTTCGAAACGGGTAGTTGCAGAAGTGCATTTATGGTGGGAAGATTGCATCTCAACGGCTATATTGATGATGGCAACCACCCCAACGGCTAGAATTGAATGAGAAGGTATAAAAGGGAGTCTAAAAACAACCAACAACAACTATTGATCCTAAGAGATGCAATCCTACATCAAATCCAAGCTCAAGTGCTTAAATTCCAATATCCTTGTAAAACTCCAATTGTCAACCCTTGTAATTTTCTATTTTTCAGATTCAATTGGGTTGTGTGCTTGTAATTTGGGCAATATAAGTCTTGAGAGATACATTGTATTTGCCACATTCTTCTTTGTACACTTGTGAGAGGGTTTGGTCAATTTTAGGGTAGAAAATTGACCATTTCATAAAGGTTTCCTCCTAAGCCTAAAAAATGGGAAGATCAACTAGTGAAGTTGTTTGGAAAATCTTTAGTGGGAACTAAGGTAGTGGAGGTAGAGTTCATTTGAAACTTGAACCACTATAATTGTCTTTGTCCTCAATTTTATTTTACCACTTCACTACCAACCAAATTAAAAATCCAATTCACCCCTCTTGGCATTTATCGATTCAACGATCCACTCCACAGAAACGTTATAGGCTTAACTAGAACCTTATGGTCCTTCATCTACAGTAGCTCTAACATGGAATTTGTGATTTAAGGTTTAGTCATTATATTGTAAAAATAATATTTTTAAATATTATATATTAATTATAAAATATTATAAAATTATATCATGAGATAAATAAAATTAAGTTCAACTATAATTTTTATATATATATACGTATATTATTAGTGTTGAAATCATAATAAGATCTATGTTGGCTTGTTGGTTAAGTGCTAGCTTTCCATTCTTGAGGTCCTTGGTTTGAGTTTTTTTTAGGGTTATGTTTTCTTAATTTTTCCTCTATCAAAACGATGTCATTTTAGTTTATTTTAGGCATTAAAACAATTTTATCAAAGCAATTCTATTTTGGTTTAACACTCCATTACATAATTAAAGACGAAGTGCTTGGGTTGAAGTTAAAATCTAAATTTATTGGTATAATAGTATTGATTTATAATTTAGTGACATTTCCGATACATGTATTAAAGTTGAATTATTGGTCATTTTTAGGATAATAAAAAGAACCCGTTAACTACTAGATCTAGATTATTGTATACAAAAAGACACCTACTTAATTTAGATTTAAATATTCGTTGTTTGTTTTCCATCATTCTTAAGAGATAAAATAAAAAAACATATAGTAGTTGAATTGTTCAACTAAACTGTACCAAACTTGGATTCCAGTGGCAGTGGCCAGTGGGCGCTTCTCAAATTTGAAAATTATTTTCTTAGAAATTATAATTAGGAGCCTATGTTATTTTTGCTTGATATCTAAACTTAGGGTAAAGTATGTTAGGTACCACTCAATTATAGGGGTAGTCTACTTTTATCACCAAACTTTTAATTAGTCCAAGTTTATCATCGAACTTAAATTTTTAGTTCAATCATACCACCCCGCCCTTAAAGCATAGATGACGTGATAACATGTATAACTTTTCCGTTAAGCCACTGACTTGGCATATTAAGATTTATTTTTTCCACCTGTAAAATAGAATTTGTTTCAAATGCAAAACGACGTAGTTTTAACAAAACACTACTTTTTAATCTCTAAAACTCTCAATTTAAATTTCTACCGTCCCTAATTCATTTCCTTTCTCCATCGTCTTTACTATTTCTATAACTCCCAAAATTATCAACCTCGTTCCCTATATTTTTCAAAAAAACTCGTGTTTCTCAATGGAGTTTTACCTCTTCAAGTTTTACTTGAAGAACCATCATTCTCGCGTCCTTCCACAAAGCTCAGTTGTCGATTTCACAATAAAGATATCTTGTTATTTGGTAAAGCCCGCCATTCGAAAAACCACCATTGTAGTAGTCAAAACTCAAAAACTTATATGCCTCAAGAATTGCAGGAGCCATAAAAAACAAGAAAGCATTGAAAGTCGTTATACGTATGGGCCTTGACGAGTTTAGATCATCCGATTGACATTTTGGTGAACTTTAGAATACCCACTATTGGTACGGACCTTGGAGCTTCTTTTGTCAAGCCTTTTGACGAAGGCGACATACTTGGAGCAGTAGCGAACCGACCATTGGATGCGGGAACAAAGATACTTGATTCTCTTGTTGAAGAGTTTGAATACTGTGAAGAAGTGGGTGGTGAACAAAATGGGTTGTAAAATTTTTAAAGACAGTATGAGACGAAAAAGGTTGCAGAGTTAGAAAAAGAAAAATTGTTTCTTTAGTAATTACATTAAAAGAGACGGTGGCGAAGGAAGACTAGATTACTCGATACTCGATTTTACCATTGCTCTGTTTCCCTTCGCCTTCCTTCCATTGTTGTCGACAAAATGAAAGCAAAAATATATAGTGAAAGAAAATGAATTAGGGATTGTAGAAGTGAGATTTTAGGGATTAAAAGGAGTGTTTTATTAAAACTACGTCGTTTTGTATTTTAAACAAAATTTATTTAATTTTTAAAAAATAATTACGTGAAAAAAATAGTATTTAATAAGCAAAGTCACCAGCTTAACGGAAAAGGTTATACATGTCATCATGCCATCCATGCTTTAACGGCAGGGTAGTATGATTGAACTAAAAATTGAAGTTCGATGATAAATTTAGACCAATTGAAAGTTCGGTGGTAAAAACAGGTCACTCTCTATAATACGGTGGTACCTGGCATAGTTTACCCCTAAATTTATTATTGATAGTTTAGGGATACTGATGGATATATAATCTATTCTAATACTAATACGATGTTTTACAAGTTTTAATTTTTTAATATTTATAAATAAAATCTACCTCGATTATTTACATAGCATTTTTTATATATTTGTAAGAAGAGTGGAAGTTATTATTTTTAAATAAAATTATGAAAAAGGAGCTCATAAGAAAAAAACAGTTAAATTTGATTTAAAAAATAATAAGAAAATGTTAGGTTGAATTTAATTAGATTAGTATTGCTATCGATGCAAAATATATATATTGTTGATCACCTAACTGCGTAACCTCTTTAGACGATGGTTTTTGGGTTGTTCCGAGGGTAGAGATCTAGGATTCCAAACAAGTGTTTTCTTTCTTGGGGTTTGGTCTGGATTTGGGGGCTCCTTTGTTTGGGAGTGCATGGTCTCTTATAGGGTTGGATGAGGTGAGGACACGTGTCAATTGAGGTAGACAACTATCTTAGTGAGTTGTTGTGGCTTGAGTTTCGTTGTAGATCACGTGTATCGTCACGTGGTCTAGGTAGCGTTCGCATACCAAGTTCGCAATGGGTCATAATTAGTTGTTCGCACGGCCGCAGTCCGCTAGTACGTTCACAGAGGGTTGTAATTGGGTATTTGCATGGTTGTAGTTCGTTGGTACTAACAATTGCTCCTCAGACGAAGGAAGGTTATATAGCAACATTCGTAAGCCTAGAAACGCGACCAGGTTTTCTAGAAAGAAGATGGTTTTCCTCTACAATGATTTCCTAGCCCCCAATGATGAGAGAATTATAGAGTTTGAATTATAAAATCTGGAGTCACACGACGCGGATTATTTCTTACCATATTTTGAGTATACATGTTCCCTTGTGCTCGTTTTTAGGAGTAATAAATATTGTTTATCAATGTTCGCTGTAAGGCCTATAAGATTGGCCCGATATAGAAATACATTATATGTATTTGTGTAGTTCTGTGGGTGAATACACGTTTACCGGATTCTTCGTGTTTGGTGTTTGTTGTTCTTTTATGTCGATGTGGTAGCTTTTTTCCTTTTAGAAGTGAGTAGTTGTTTCCCTTGTGCTCGAATTGGTTGTTGACACGCGTCGTAACGTGTCAAGAATAATTTTCTTCTTCCAAATAAATAAATAAAGAAATTAAATTAAATATAGATAGGGAAGTAGGAGTCGAACCCACAAGGACTTGGACTTTCCTTGTTGCGCCTTTGACGTTTTTGAACCAAGAGATGATGACATTGAATTTGTGTGATTGAGGGGGGGGGGGGGAATTGCAATGAAATAATTTAAGAGAGAAAGAAGAATGATTTAAAGATGTTGAAACTAATAATAGAGATATTCAGCCTTGGCTAAGCTTTGACTTGTTCTACTCAGTTCATTGGTAGAGATTTTTTATTTCGAAAAATTTGTTGGCGAAATTACTTGAAGGTCAATCCTTGAATTTTCTTTTTAAACTGAATTTCCAAAACCTATGTTTAGCTTCAGTTTTGATAATTTGTCTAAACCAACTCAATGTTTGAGAAAACAAATTCTTTAAGCTCGTAACCAACTCGAAAAGTTATTTCTATAAAAACGATTCGATCTCAATTTCCCTTAGTAATCTATTTACTAAGTGTGTTCCCTGGAAGTTGGATTTGTTTCAATAACTGATCCTCTCTCTCACTTAATAGATCAAAACAATTGTTTTCTCCAAAGTCAATCTTTGGGTTTAAAAATCATTTTGATTTTGAAGGTAAAGTACGAATAAATCGAGAAAAGTTTCTGAAATGTTTGAAGCATAATTTCAAACCTCGCCTTGAGAACGCGTCATTGCATAGCATACGACTTAAGAAGATTTAGTGGAGCATGGTTATTAAATTAATCATGCTCAACATTTAAGAAATAAACAAAAGAAAAAAACTAAGAAGGAAAAGAAGAAAGAAAGTTTGAAAGAAAAATGATTCAAGTGATGAACTCAATTGAATGATGATTGATTGATGACAAGCCTTACCCCAAAAGGGGTATTTATAATGTTTCAAATAACCTAGGTAAACCTAAAATGATAATTAAAAATTAAACAAAATAATTATTCAAAGTTTAAAATTTAAAATTTAAAAATTCGGAGATAGGCTATCTGATAAGCGGCTTGATAAGCTATCACTGCTGCTGACGTCAGCTTCTAGAAGATACTGACGTGGCGCCTGGTCAGCATTCATGCTTTGAGTCATGCCCATGAATCTGCCCATGACTCCAGCATTTCCTACAGCATTTCAGCTTATTTCCAGCATCACGTCCCCTACATGAAAACAATATAAAACATCTCAGTTAAGTTCCTCAAACTTATATTTAATCGAAATAAGGACAAAAAACACAACCAAAATAAATACTCATCAAATTCCCCCTCACTTATCCGATGCTTGTCCTCAAGTATTTCAAAATTAAACAAATCTAAGCTCAAGTTGTCATCCTTAATTTCACGAAGTCTCAAAGTTTATGAATAGGTATCTAAACATGAAAGAAAATAAGGAGCAAATAGATAAATGACAAGATTTAAAAATAATTTAAGCAAAAACGACATTCCAATACCCTGCTAACAACAATGATGCAAACCAAGTACCCTCACAAGGAATCGTTCATGTCACTCAAAGTGTTTAAGGATAGAGAAAATAACTCGAGCCAAAACTAAATAGAGCATTACCATAAGCTTGTGGTTAAATCTAATCTCCACTACTAAGTATGAATGTGATGCAAAAATCAAGAGGTCTTAAAAGAGTTGTAACGGGGCTAAGGTTCGGGTAGGATAAAGGCCGAAAAATAGGGGTTAAAATTCAAGACAAAAATCATCCCAAAAATTTATTCGAAACTATTTTTTTTCATTCAAATCAAAATTGTTCTACAGTATATTTTTTTGAACTGCACTGCTATTTTTTCTGCTCTTTTTACTGCAGATTCGAATAATTTTCTGCACAATTATTTTTCTCTGCACTGCATATTCGAAACAGTTTCTGCACAGTCTTTTTTTTTTGCATTGTGAATTTTCTGCTCTGCTGGACTGCATGATTCGAATATGTTTTTTTAAGACAATTTTGTCTTGAAAAAAGGGACAAAAATAATGGATATAATAAAAACGGATTAGGCTAAAATATGGTGAATCTCAAGAAAAAGGCCAAGGCTCAAAATTGTTTCACTAAGGGAAAATAATTAAAGGGTAGGCAATTTATTTGTGAAGCGAAATGGTTAAAACCTAGTGCCTCAATCACATTTAAGCATCATACTCAAATAATGTAATCTTGAAAAGAATTTAAACCACAAGTTCTAGAATGCAACTAATTAGCTAGGCACACTCAAAGAAACAAAGAGCAAAAATAATGCATGCTCATTAGGCTCAAAAACTCACAAAAATTGTCTTGTGTACCTAAGTAAGCATCATGTCAATTAATAGAGTAAGGAATGTAATAAAAAGGATTTTATGGAAAAACTATCATGCCAAAATCTACCATGCAACCTAAAATTTCTAACAAGATAGATACAAAATCATACGGAAACAATGAGACAAGGCCAAACTAAGGATTAAACAAGTAACTTAAATTACATAAAATCAGGAGAACAATAGAACAACCAAACGGATAAGCAAAAAGAAAATTTGACAAGCATATCTCCCTCCCCCTCACTTGATGCATTTTGTCCAAAAATGAAAATTAGAGAAAAGGAGAGACTCCCCTAATCAATTGCGGTCACGACCGCAGCCTCGTCGTCCGCGAAAAGAGCCGGAGCCAAGATAGGATAGGATCTCGGCCAAGTCAGTCTTTATGGAGTGGAGTCACTCATCCATATCTCGTCGGGGTTGTTCCTCTTATGTTGGTCGTGTCTGGCTCGCCTTTGAAACACTCGTTCTCTACGAGTTGGGAGAGTGCCTAGGGGAACAATAAAAGGAGCATATGGAGTTCCTGCAAGTAATCCCATGACATCTAGGCATTTCTCATCTAGGGCACTCATAGAGAAAGCATAAGTAAACCGAGATAGGTCAAAAGTAGCAGGAAAAATGTGTAATGCTAAATGAGTAATGTAAGGTCCCAAAATTAGTGGTCGTGGCCTAGTGGTTCGCGCTACACGATGAAACGTGTAGGCCATCCAAAAGCCAAGATTGACCTTGATAATTACCTGCATACACCAGAGAAAAAATAACTCAGTCTTACTCAAGGTTGAGGGAGTGTCATTTCGGCCGGATAGATTATAGGCGAGGAACCTATGGATGTAGTGTAAGGCGGGGCTATGAATGTCGTGGTCCTTTGTCGTTTTTGGGTTGTACTGAGAACCTGTCAAACCTGTCAATGTCTCCTAGGAAAGGTCATTATCGAAATCTTGCGATATGTCTAAAAGAGCAGTATGATAATTAGGGTCGAAAACGTTAGTGACAAAACCCATATAGACATTAAATTTAGTAATAGACAACCGAAAGTACTAACCCAAAAGTCGAAAAGATATAACATTAGGGGTATCGAGAGACATGGCACGACTACGATCAAATGTAAAAGTAGAATAAAATTCAAGTACCAATTCGCAGTAAGTATCACAGGTAATTGTAGAAAATGTACGCCAACCAATGTTATCGAAAAGCGACATTACCTACTCACGTAAATGTAAACGCTCTAGAGTTTGAGTTGGAATATACTTACAAACCGGAAGTGCACGATGGCGGATACGGTTAAAGATCTCAAGTTCGTTTCCAGTAAAGTGCAAGAAACCCTTCAAACTCTCATCGTTTGGTGCTGTAAATCGTTGGCCTCTTCGTGGAGGTTCCTCTTGGTTCGATGGCATGTCGTTTTCGACAGTGTGATGCTCGTGAGATGGTTAATTTGGTTGGGCATTCTCCGATCGAGTGTGATTATGTGAAGTGAACTCGTCATACATTTTCTCTGAAAATCCATAAACGTGGTGAAAGATTAATAAAGGTTGAACAAAAAAACCGGAGTTTACCTCATCGGCCATATTAGCCGCAGAATTATGGTCGGAGTGAATCGACGTGTTCGTGTGCATGGTGAAGGATGGAACACGGATTGGGCTTGGCATGGGCTGAGAATGGTGCTACGAAGAACTTGACATTGCATTGGAGGCTAAGGAGTGGAACGGAGGTGATGGCGATGATGATGGGCGCGTTGGTCAGCGTTGTGATGAAGCGCCATCCTCGCCACTGTTAACGGTATGAGTAGTGCGACCAGTGGACGGGGGTCCTGAGCGGTGCGGGGGAGTGTCGCACCTCACGGCCGGACGGGGCTGTGGTGAAGTAGGCGGGTGTTGCGAGTGGTGGTGCGCATCGTCGGACGGCTCTGGCGTCTTGAGTGAATGGAATGATGGCGACGGTGGGGTTGCTGGCCACTACGAACGGCGGTTCAGGGGGGCGGCAGAGGCGGTTCTGTCAAAAGGTTGGGTGGTACCACTACCGGTTCGACACTCGGGAGGAGGTGCAGGGCTGGTTGGCGGTTGTTGTGGCTCGAAATCGCTGCTGATGGACATGAATTGCAGAGGCGCAAAGCGGCGCCGGCCACCGATGATGAGCGGCGGCTGTTGGGGGAGCCAGCGGGCCTGGTCTCGGGTGCGAGACATGTTTGCTAGGGTGGAGTTTTTGGCGTTGGTGAAGGTTGAAGTAGAAGGTTGAGGGTGACGTGCGGCTTGTGAGATAGGTTTGTGAAAAATAGAATAAAATAAAAAAAGATATGTTTTATTGGAAAGGGATGGCTGAAGGGGAAATTTCAGGTGAGTTGGGGTGTTTAAAATCTAGTGGGGTCCACGGAATCTCTAGATAAGGTGAGGTTGGTTTGTTTGAAAATTGAATTTCGGATTTTTTAATTTAACCGAAAAGGAGAGGATTCGACGGGTGGGGAGATAAGGGTGGGGTCCACGGGTGATAAAGGGATAAAGTGATTTTTTAATTTGTTTCCTAGTTCCCAAACAGATTCGAATCAGGGATAATGCGATAAAAAAATTTTGAGTTCTAAAAATTTAAAAATGGGCCCACATAATCTAGCTGAAAATGATATCTTCTCATGCCTTTATTCGACCAGCCTGCGCATAAAATAAAATAAATTAAAATTAAATTAAATTAAATTGAAATAATAGAAATAAGAATAAATTCGAAAAAAATTAAAATCAAGAAATAAATAAAATGAGTTGCCTCCCATCCAGCGCTTGTTTATCATCGCTAGCTTGACGACCTTATTCAAGTGACATGTTCGATTAAACGAATTTCCTCGACTAGACCAACCAGAGCATTGTCATAGTACGATTTAAGCCGTTGACCGTTAACTTTAAATGGCTATACGAAATTACTTTTAATTTTCACTGTACCATGTGGAAAATTATTAGTCACTGTATACGGTCCAAGCCACTTTGATCGTAATTTTCTTGCAAAAAGTTTTAATTTAGAGTTAAATAATAAAACCTTTTGACCAATATAAAATGATTTAAACGCAATATTACGATCGTGAAAATCTATATTTTTTTCCTTAAAAATTTTCGAACTGTCATAGGCATTTTTTCGAATTTCTTCCAACTCCTAGATATTGAGTTTACGCGTTCGCCAACTAGATCCATTTCCATGTTGCATTTTTGGACTGCCAAACGCGCACAGTGCTTCAATTCAACCGGTAAATGACACGACTTACCAAAAACAAGGCGATAAGGAGACATCCCAATAGGACCCTTATACGATGTCTGATATGCCCATAGTGCGTCATTTAGCTTAACGCTCCAATCCTTCCGATCGGGTTTCACGATCTTTTCAAGAATGGTCTTGATTTCGCGGTTTGATACCTCCGCTTGACCATTCGTTTGCGGATGGTACGACGTCGCGATGCGTTGGGTGACGCCAAATATTTTCATTAGCGCATCGATGACTCGATTGATAAAATGTTTCCCTATGTCGCATATCATCGCTATCGGTGTGCCAAACCTAGAAAAAATATAATCTTTCAAAAATTTGACAGTGGTTTTAGCATCATTATTTTTTTGTAGATTTCGCCTCAACCCATCTTGAAACATAATCAACAGCTAAAATAATATTGAAATTACCGAATGATGATACAAATGACCTCATATAATTTATCCCCCACACATCAAATATTTCGCAAACATGAATAGGGTTTAAGGGCATTTCATTACGTCTGCTCAAGTTACCAACTCTTTGACACTTATCACATGATTTGCAAAATAAATATGTGTCACGAAAAATATTCGGCCAATAGAATCCACATTCAAGAATTTTATGAGCTGTCCTTTTAGGTCCATAGTGTCTACCGCATGCATATGAATGATAGAAATTAAGGATAGATTTTACCTCGTCTTCGGTTACAGATCATCGTATTACTTGATCGGAACAATGTCTCAAAAGGTAGTGATCATCCCCAAATATAGAACTTGGATTCCCGCTTGATTCAATTAATTTCTGACCGTGGCAAGTCAAGGGGCAATTCACTTGTAATCAAATAATTCACCATGTCCGCAAACCAATGTGTTGAAGCTTGCGCCATCATCAAATTTTCTTCAGGGAATTCATCATTAAAAGGCAAATTCGAATTGGTCAGTGGGATTCGTCTGAGGTGATCAGCCACTAAATTTTTGCTCCCCTTCTTGTCTTTTATCTCGAGATTAAACTCCTGAAGGAGTAAAATCCACCGGATCAACCTCGATTTTGCTTCCTTCTTGCTCATCAGATACCACAAAGCTGCATGGTCAGAAAAAACAATAATTTTTGTCCCAAGTAAATAAGAGCGGAATTTATCTAAAGCAAAAACTACAACAAATAGTTCTTTTTCTGTAGTTGAATAGTTGTGTTGCGCTGGATCAAGCGTTCTTGATGCATAGACGATGACATGAGGCTCTCGTCCTTTTCTTTGACCGAATGCCACTTCAACACTCAAATCTAAGGCGTCGCACATAATTTCAAATGACAAGTTCCAATCGAGCGGTTGCACTATCGGCGCAGATACAAGTTTCCCCTTCATAGCATAAAACAATTTCCCGCATTCGGATGTAAAGTCGAACTCCACATCTTTTTGTAGTAACTGACATAGTGGATGTGCTATCTTTGAGAAGTCTTTTATAAATCTCCTGTAGAAATCTGCATGTCCAAGAAAAGAACGGATATCCCTTAAAGTTGTGGGGTATGAGAGTGAGCGGATAATGTTTGTCTTAGCCTTATCAACATAAATTCCTTCAGAGGATACTATATGTCCTAACACTAAGCCTTTGTTAACCATGAAGTGACATTTTTCGTAATTGAGTACAAGGTTAAACTCAATGGAGCATTTTAATACATTGTTAAATTAAGCAAGCACTCACCAAAAGGATTTCCATATATAGTGAAGTCATCCATAAACACTTCAATCCCTTTCTCAACATAATCTGAAAATATACTTACCATAAATCGTCGGAACGTAGCCAGAGCGTTACATAGTCCAAACGACATTGTTGATAGGCGAAGTTTCCGAATGGGCATGTAAACATGGTCTTCTCTTGGTCCTTAGGGGCTATGGGAGTTTGAAAGAAACCTGAAAAACCATCGAGACAGCAATAGTGAGATTTACCAACTAATCTTTCAATCATTTGATCAATATATGGTAAAGGAAAGTGATCTTTTCGGGTTAGAGAATTCAACTTCCTGTAATCTATGCAAACTCGCCATCCATTCTGAACTCGAGTTGGAACTAACTCACCTTCGTCATTTTTGATTCCCGTGACGCGGGTTTTTTAGGAACAACATGAATATGACTTACCCACTCGCTATCCGAGATTTGATATATAATATCCGCGTCTAGAAGTTTTTGAATTTCGACTTGTACTACCTTCATCATTGGATCATTCAAGCGTCGCTGACCTTGTCGAGACGGCTTTGCCTCTTCCTCGATTTTGATCTTGTGCATACAAGTTGAGGGGCTAAGTCCTTTGATGTCTGCAACCGTCCAACTGATTGCTTCCTTATACTTTCGCAGGACTGTGACAAGGTTGACTTCCTCCTCTCCGGTTAATTTATTCGAAATGATAACCGGTAAGGTATCATTATCTCCCAAGAAGGCGTACTTAAGGTGAGATGGGAGTTCCTTTAATTCGAACTTCGGAGCCTGCAAAATAGACGACAAATGTTTAGTCTTAGATGAAATTAAAGCTAAATCAGAATTAATAAAGGAAACAAGTTTGTTCTTCCTTTCTTCCTCATTATCGCAAAGCTCATAGTCGATACTAAAGTTATCAAAAACATTAGAATCCGCATACTCTTCTATACATAGATCAACAATATCAATTGAGTTAACAGATTCAACCTGATCAGGATACCTCATTGTCGATACTAAAGTTATCAAAATAGACCGCTCCTTACTTTTATTTTCGTGTTTGCTGTGCTAAGGAATGAACGTCCCAACAACACTTCGGAGCAAGTGTTTGTTCTATCGTGAGTCATATCGATCACGTAGAAGTCCGCAGGGAAAAACAAGACATCTACCTTTACCAGAACATTTTTTAACACTCCTTCTAGATAGATGACTGATCGATCCGCCAACTGTATCGTAATCCTGGTTTCCTTCAAAGGATCATTAGTTATCATTTTATAAACAGAAAGCAGCATTACATTTATTGAAGCTCCAAGATCGCACATTGCACGTTTAATGGATATAATACCAATTTGACAAGGTATAGCAAACATACCTTGGTCTTTCATTTTGGGTGGTAACTTACGTTGAAAACTGCAGAAACGTGCTCTCCCAAGTTTACCTTTTCGTGCCCGGTAAGTTTTCTCTTGGTTGTGCAAAGCTCTCTGAGGAAACGGGCATACCTTGGAACTTTTCGAATGACTTCTAAGAGGGGAATGTTCACTTGAACTTTTTAAAACACATCCATGATTTCCCTCTCTTCGGCTTTTTTGTTACGTTTTACCAATCGTGATGGGAAGGGAAGTGTGACTACAAGGGGTGGCGAAGGAGTAAGAGATGATGGTAAAGGGTTACCTTGTTTTTTGTTACATTCTTCTGTGGGTGGATTGTTTTCTTTTGGTGGCTCTTTCGGTGCTATAACGGTCCCACTGCGGAGAGTAATTGCACTTACATTTTCTTTAGGGTTAGACTCCGTCTGAGAAGGTAACCTCCCTTGTGACTTCATTCTTCCTAATCATTGGGCAATTTGACTTATTTACTTGTCCATCTCTTGAAAATGGGCCTCCGTGCGGGTTTGGAATTTTTCCTGAGACATAGCCAACCGCTCTACAATGGGCTCTAGGTTCGACTTTTGTTGAAACTGTTGGCTAGGCTGCCTTTGCTGATATTGTTGTCTTTGGTTCTGTGCAAACCTTTGGTCTCTCCACCCTTGGTCTTCTTCTTGGATCATCGGGCAACAATCTGTCGGGTGTTTGGGGCTTGTGCATATCCCACAAAGCCTAGAAACAATCTTTCTATCTGCAATCAAAGTTTGAACAATGTTAGCTAATTATCAATCCTGCTTTCTAATGAAACGGTACCTACCTCATTAACTCTTCGAGATGGTTTACTCGATTGGTAGAAGCATTGTGAATTGGCTGCCATGGTCGAAATCAATGTCCTTGCTGCCGCCGGAGTCATATTGACTAGGGCTCCTCCGCTAGCTGTATCAACTACTTTCATATATGTAGGGGTTAGTCCTTCATAAAAATATTGAATAAGTGTTTGATCTGACAAACTGTGTTGTGGGCAATTTGTGCATAGTTTCTTTAAGCGCTCCCAGTGTTTCGGTTTCCTTTTGTCGGATAATTAGAATATTTCACCTCATTTCGCTTGCTTTAGCGGCTGGGAAGAACATGTCAAGATACAAGCGGGCCATTTCAGTCCAGGTAGTAACTTAGTTAGAAGTTAAATCATAAAGCCAATCTTTAGCAATATCAGATAAAGAAAATGGAAAGGCGCGGAGTTTAATTTGATCCTCAGATACTCCATATGGTTTCGTAGTTGAGCAAACCATGTGGAACTCCTTAAGGTGTTTGTGTGGGTTTTCGCTGGGCAAACCGTGGAAGGTTGGTAGGAGATGAATCAAGCATGTTTTTAGTTTGAATGGCATTTCACCATTCGAGAAAGGTTATGCACAAGGGCTGATTGTCATCTGGTGCCCTGATCAGTTGTTGGATCGTCTGTTCGTTGTCTCCCATTTGGTTTCGTTCTTCAAAGTGTGTTTCGGGTTGGGATGGTTCGAGATCTTGCTGGAATCGTTGTTGACGCAACTTATATCGTTTCTCTCAGTTTCGTTGTGCGTTTTGTCGTCTCACAAATGCTTCAATTTCCAGAATGAATTCAAATTGTTCTCTCAGATTTCTCCTGGTCGTAAATAATCAAAACAAAAAGTAAAAGTTGTCGAAGTCCCCCGCAACGACGCCAATTTTGACACGCATCGTAACGTGTCAAGAATAATTTCCTTCTTCCAAATAAATAAATAAACAAAGGAATTAAATTAAATATAAATAGGGAAGTAGGAGTCGAACCCACAAGGACTTGGACTTTCCTTGTTGCGCCTTTGACGTTTCTGAACCAAGAGATGATGGAATTGAATTTGTGTGATTTGAGGGGGGGATTGCAATGAAATAATTTAAGAGAGCAAGAAGAATGATTTAAAGATGTTGAAACTAATAATAGAGATATTCAGCCTTGGCTAAGCTTTGACTTGTTCTACTCGGTTCATTGGTAGAGATTTTTGATTTCGAAAAACTTGTTGGCGAAATCACTTCAAGGTCAATCCTTGAATTTTCTTTGTAAACTGAATTTCGAAAACCTATGTTTAGCTTCAATTTTGACAATTTGTCTAAACCAACTCAATGTTTGAGAAAACAAATTATTTAAGCTTGTAACCAACTCGAAAATTTATTTCTATAAAAACGATTCGATCTCAATTTCCCTTAGTAATCTATTTACTAAGTGTGTTCCCTGGAAGTCGGATTTGTTTCAATAACCGATCCTCCCTCACACTTGATAGATCAAAACAATTGTTTTCTCCAAAGTTAATCTTTGGGTTTAAAAATCATTTTGATTTTGAAGATAAAGTATGAAGAAATCGAGAAAAGTTTCCAAAATGTTTGAAGCATAATTTCAAACCTCGCCTTGAGAACGTGTCATTGCATAGCCTACGGCTTATGAAGATTTAGCCGAGCATGGTTATTAAATTAACCATGCTCGACATTTAAGAAATAATCAAAAGAAAAAAACTAAAAAGGAAAAGAAGAAAGAAAGTTTGAAAGAGAAATGATTCAAGTGATGAACTCAATTGAATGATGATTGATTGATGACAAGTCTTACCCCAAAAGGGGATTTATAGTGTTTCAAATAACCTAGGTAAACCTAAAATGATAATTAAAAATTAAAAAAAATAATTATCCAAAGTTTAAAATTTAAAATTCAAAAATCAGGAGATAGGCTATCTGATAAGCGGCTTGATAAGCTATCACTGCTGCTGAAGTCAGCTTCTAGAAGACGCTGACGTGGCGCCCAGTCAGCATTCATGCCTATGAATCTGCCCATGACTCCAGCATTTCCTGCAGCATTCCAGCTTATTTCCAACATCACGTCCACTGCATGAAAACAATATAAAACAGCCCAGTTAAGTCCCTCAAACTTATATTTAATGGAAATAGGGACCAAAAACACAATCAAAATAAATACTCATCAGTTGTAACGAGTGCACGCTTTTACCCATGCAGTTATTGATTGGAAGTTTCATGGATGCATTATTTTAGGCGTCTGTTCAAGATTTTAATATCTCGAGATTAACTGCTTGTCTCAGCGGTTTCCAAGATTTGAATTTGAATCGTTGGGTTTTGGTATTTTCTCTTTTTCGTTATAAATAGCACTCTTTTGGGTCTGAATTTTCATGATCCAATTTGTGAGTGGTTCATTCTTTCCTTTGCAATTTTCTTCTTTACAATTTTATATGTGTTGGTTGGAAGAATTTATTTGTGGCGATGATTGATATACATAAGTTGTGTTTTTATAGATCCCGAGGGAGTGCCGACTTTCCCTCGAGGTTGTTTATATCGACAAACAATGGTATTTGGAAGGCTATGATTAGACATTTGTAGCGATGAATGCCAAGAAACAGAGTATTTGGATAACCTTACTCTCAAGATTTTCCAAATACTATTGTTTGCAGTTTGTGACTACATTGAGAGGCGGTTGTTGCAAAGCAGATTATCGAAGTTGTTGATGTGTGCTTGGATTTGGCCGTTTTTCATATATATATATATATATATATATATATATATATATATATATATATATATATATATATATATATCATTAAGGTAGTTGTTCGTTTTCCAATTGTGTGTGAAGGTGATGGCATGCACCATTTTTCATATATATATATATATATATATATATATCATTAAGGTAGTTGTTCGTTTTCCAATTGTGTGTGAAGGTGATGGCATGCACCATTTTTCATATATATATATTTCCAAGTGTTCAGCCTGGTGCTATAACGAGAACCAATTGAAGTGGAAGCATTCAAGCGAGAGGGGTTAAGCTTGAGAAACAAAAGAAATGTATAAATTCTCAATATGTGACAAAATAACCTTGTGGTGATATTTGTGTTTGACATGTTTTCGAGTTTGTTATAAAAAATTCCCGTGAAAGAGCTTAAAATTGTAGTATTTTGTTGCCCCACACATAAAAGATAATTTGCTTTACATTGCTACTTGAAACGGTATGAACACTTGGATTTCATTAATTTATTTTTCTATTATAATATGATGTTTTAGCTCTCAAAACTTGAACTTTGAATCAAATATTCACTTTAGGACACTTTTTTAAAAGAGATAAAGAAGTGATCACTAATCTGTAGCGGCATTCCTAACTCATTTGCTAACTTGTTTGGTAACTTTCTCCCCTCTTTTGCGTTCGCATATTTATTTTGGATAGGGAAATTCTTGCCCTCGGCTGCGATAATCTTGAATATTATATATCTATTCACATATTCATATTTACGAACGTCGTCATTCTCTAGAAGCAAATTATATGAATGCTTGCCCCAATAGATTTTTTACATTGCTAACTGGAAACGAGGTTTCTTTTCTCTAGAATTGTGTAAATGTTGGAAGTAATGATGTCCTTTATTTTTGATATTGTATGTTATCTTCTCACTGAATTTGGGCGTGCTGTATTTTCCTAGTCATCACTTTCCTTAAAATGGGGATACATAAACTTCTGACATTTGGAAACTTGTAAGGTAAATAGGTAGCGAATGTTTATCCCCATTTTGAAAATAATTCACGGGAGGGTTCTCTTTACATTGTTGATGGTATGGTCGGGCGGTGCCCTTGGACGGAGGAGATGGGTGGTTATTAAAGCTCGTTTTTTGGGAAGCATATTTGGAGAACTATTTCTCTCTTATTTGAACATGTAAAACTATTATCTTGGCATATTTGTCATATCGTTGATCGGCTATGAAACGTCATAACAATAGTGCAAGCGTACACGGTCGATGCAAGTATAGTAGACAGATGCAAATCTATCAGATATCGATCCTAGAAGGATAGCGATTTTCTGCCTATTGATGTTAGTGCAAAAGTTCTGAAAATAAAAGGAAATGTGAGTGAAGTTTTGGGTGAAAAGAAAAATAAATGCAAAGGATTTCATAGAGTGATGTGGGTGAAATAGTAACAAAATAGTAAAGGAAAATGATATTCTATAAAATATTGGATTCCCTCGGTGTAACTCGGCAGAGTACCAACTGCTGTAAGGTTAAAGCATGAGATGATTATAAAGCAAGATAGATCAAACCTATCCTACAAAATTTTCTTCAAATCTTAGCCAATGACTTAAACAAACAAATCTACCACAACTTTCGTTGCTGGGAGATATTGTGTGTCCTCGAACGAAAAGACCAACTTTCATTGCGTCCCCACCCAACTCTCACTGTGATGCTTGTTAACTTTAACTGTCACCACACTTCTCAGTGGCAGTGGCTGCATTAAACTCTTTCGTGCAAAATAGAATTCAAACCCAAAAGAGGAAGAAAGCTTCAGAAAACAAGTTGAAGTTCATAATCCAAAATAACTGTCATTCTTAATGAAAGAAAACAGTAAACCATCCTCTATTGAATTATAAAAGAACATGTAAAAACAAAAGGAAACCTCTATTCGTAGCTTGATTCAGAATGAATCTACACATTCCTTTTTGCTTCAACACTTGAATCCTCTTTGTCATTAAGAGATTTGCATCGTCTTCACCTCGGTTTACCAAAAATAAGCTTAAGCTGCCATGGATGAAGAGAAAGCTCCAAAACCAAGGAAAAAGATGATAAGATATGAGCCTCCTTTTTTAGTGTAAGAATATATATATATATATATATATACATCCTTATCAATTTCCAATTGGGTATTTACAGGTGTCCTTCATAGATTTTTTGAATAAAATATCGTATAGGATAGCTGTACTAATGGACAACTCATAATTTTTTTTATCTTATCCCAACAACTGTCATTGTGGCGACAATAACTATTTCATTGCGCCCACATCAGGTCCAGAAAAAGGTTGTTATAACAAACTACCAGCTCATCATCCTTGGATCTTATCCTTTTGCCAACATCATTTGATCTTATCTTTTTGACAACTGTCAATGCAACAACAGTGACTGGTCGCAATAATAAGATTTTTTTACAACGGCATTAGAACTGTTGTGACGTATCTAGCTGCAATAAAGAAAGATTTTTCCAGCGACATTAGAATTGCAATGAAAATAGCAGAATTTACCAAATTCAGCACAAAACAAACAAGTATAACTAAGTTAAAGGAAATGCATAATTAATCTAATGAAATGCAAGAAAGTATGCATGATAAACTAAAGTAAGGACAATTTAATCAATAAATCTAGGTAAAATACATGCTCTTTAAAGAGCTATCAATCGTATTTTCTAGGAGCATCACGTGATACCGTTATTTATGTATACTTACTCGGAAGTGGCAGCCGCTTGTATAATTTATAGTCTTATGCCTACTTATATTGTTCGTTTGGGGTAGGATTGTTTGCTTGGGGCGGTAGGAGAGCTCTTCTTCATTCCATTCTCTTGGGGTGAACTACATTTTATGTATTCTCTTGGCTACCATGAGTTGAGAGAATTCTTGACTATTATTTTTTATTCGCACATTCATTAATACATTATTTATCATGTGCTTCTTTGGAAACGACTAATACTTAGCCTTCTCTTTGAATTTATGGTAAGTGTAACTTGGAAATGGTTTGGCTAGTGGTATCATTTTTTCTTCTTCTTCTTCGGTTTAAATGGTTTGGCTAGTGGTAGCATTTTTTTCTTCTTCGGTTTAAATGGTTTGTCTCTTCTTAGAAGTGGCGCTCGTTGAGCTGTGTCTATCACACTTACTCGGAAGTGGCTAGCGAACCTTTATTTTGGAAGACATTTTACTATGCGCACTTACTCGAAAGTGTCTAGCGAACCTTTCTTTTTGCGGACGCTTTATTATGCACACTTACTCAGAAGTGGCTAGCGAACCTTTATTTTGGTGGACGCTTTACTATGCACATTTACTCTACAGTAGCTAGTGAACCTTTATTTTGAAACAGTAGGAGAGTTTTCACTTTTCATCGCTACGCTACTTGGAGCAGTAGGAGAGTTTACGCTTTTCATCGCTAAGCTACTTGGAGCAGTATGAGAGTTTTTTTTCTCACAACTTGAATAATTTGAACCAAAATGATTATATGAAAAGATATTTAAAACAAAAATATTGATGGGACTAGAATTTTAAAGTGGAATATATATTGAACAACATGAGTTAGGTTGTACCTTTTCCTATTTGATGTGATTTCGCTTTCGATGTATGTATCTCTCAAAATGTCCCTCTTTTTCTTGCTAACATACATATTTGCTAAATGGTCTTAAGCTTTGCATCATGCGCCAATCTTAACTGTCCCATCTAGCTATCAAAGAGGTCACGGGGGAGCAGCTTTTCTTATCAACTTTCACAACTTTGAATTTCATCAGCAGGTATTACTTTACTCTTTAGTAAGGAAGCCATGGGCTCCTTACATCCCTCATCCGGACTTCATGCTTCTTGTTGTCGATGTCTCCTCATACCACTCGTGACCCTCTTACTTTTACATCTCTCATTCGAACTTCTTATATTTTCCACCCATGTTTCTGTTGAGCGCAATCCTTTTTTCCTTTAACGAACCTTTCTAAATGTCCCTTTCTAATGGAAAACTCTATTGCATACTTTAAATTGATACATTCATTTGTGTCATGCCCATGTTCCTCATGAAATTCGCATCTTTTACTGGACCTTTCTCTGACTTCGCTTGGCCTCATTTGAGGTGGGGGCTTTAGAACTCCCATGTGTTTTACTTGGTGTAGGATACGCGACGACATGTCTGTTAGAAGGTAGTACGTTCGGAAAGAAAGTGGTGGCTGCCAAGCTTGAGTGCCTTTTTCGATCTAGGTTTTCACATACTGGTGGGCCCTTTTCCTCCCTTTAGCTCTTCATTTCCCCTTTTTGACTAACACTATAATTATTTTTATTGTTTTCGTGATTCTCCTTCGCTCTTATGGGATGGTAGGCCTTCTCATTCCTATCAGAGTTCGTGGGCTCCGGGCTCTGCATATTTTCAGCTGAAGTTTTAAGGGACATACTGTTGTGGCGTCTTGGTTGATTTTTGTTGCATGCATGCACTCCTCCTCAGTCATTCTAGCTGTAATCATCTGTGATTCCTCCATAACCTTCTCGTTGTGCTCTATTGTTAAGTGTTGCATCTGCCTCCTGATATACTCCTACTGTCGTCGAAGTTTCTTTAGTGTGGTGTGAGTGTACTACTCTATGATTTCTAGCCGACTCTACATGTTGGCTAGCTCGTTGCTTCTGGCTTGAAAAAGGGAGGTTTCCTCCTCCACTTCTTCCCTATTTTTTCCTGTCTCTTTTCATTCCTCCATTTATGCTCATGCCGAAGATCGTTCTTCATTGTTTCTTAACAATCGGACCAAACGGGTGAAGGTTCCACGTTCACCGCACCATTGTTGATAACCTAAATGATCAACCCCTTTGGACGATGGTTTTTAAGTTGTTCCGAGGGTTGAGATATGGGATTACGATCAAGTGTTTTCTTTCTTGGGGTCTGGTCTGGATTTTCGGGGGCTCATTTGTTTGGGGGTGCATGGTTCCTTACAGGGGGTTGGATGAGGTAAGGACACATGTCAATAGAGGAAGAGAAGTGTCTAGGTGAGTTGTTGTGGCTCGGGTGTCAATGTAGATCACGTGTATCGTCACGTGGCATGGGGTAGCGTTCACATGCCTAATTCACAATAGGTCATAATTGGTTGTTCGCACGGCCACGGTCCTCTAGTACATTCGCAGAGGGTTGTAATTAGGTATTCATGTGGTTGTAGTTCGCAGGTACTAGCATATATATATATATATATATATATATATATATATATATATATATATATATATATGATCCTCTTAAAATATAAAACTTGAAAGTTTTACACATTTTTTTGGCCGTTGGATGAATGTAAATGAATGAATGAAATTAAGATTATGACTTGAGAAAAAAATAAGAAAATAATCTTAATCATTTATGATAATCATAATAATCAAATATGAGTAGTAACTTTTCCTATTCCATAACACAGTAGCAAAAACATATAAAAGAGCAGTAACAAAACATGCGGAACGCAACCTGTTTATGA
This sequence comes from Hibiscus tridactylites, assembly GCA_958450335.1. Classification (NCBI taxonomy): domain Eukaryota; kingdom Viridiplantae; phylum Streptophyta; class Magnoliopsida; order Malvales; family Malvaceae; genus Hibiscus; species Hibiscus tridactylites. Next base: position 10,609,364 of record OY288292.1, on the reverse strand, counting down.
ATTTGTCTTTACACCACAAGAAACAAGAAGAATGAGGTTGAATCTTAGGACATCACTACAATTGGGCATATGAATAATACAATTATCACCTATTCACTTTTAATAAATTAGTTTATTATTACACATTTCCATTATTATTTTATCTTCTATCATAAATTTTGGTAAATTAAAAAATTCTAACCAATATTATTATTATTTATTGATGTTAATGTTAATTTATCCATTGCTAATTACGGGCCATAGCATATGCCTTGTAAACTCCACCAGTCGCCTGGAGAGTTTACTAAAGCTTTTTTTACTCCTTAATTTCAAGCTTTCTTTTTTCCTTTTCTCTACATCTCTTTTTCTTTAACCAAGAATCAAGGTGCAGTCAATTGATAGTCTCATTTTGGCCACAGACTCGAATTGTCCTCGGTGCAATATTACTCTGGAAGATACTAGTCATGTGGCTTCGCACAGTTAATTTGGTCTAGTTTGGGGTTTCAATGGTCAAATGATGCTCAACTATTGCCCTTTTATGACAGGCTAATGTGGTTATTTAAACATTACAGCTCTAGTAAGCACTTACTCATCATCACAATCATTTGGACATTATGGTACTCCCGCAACAAACTAGTACATGAGGGAGTAAATCAGAGAATAAGGAAGGTCATTACCTTTATCAAGAGCTACTGTGGCGAATTGAAACATGTTTCTTCTTCCTTGTGTCCCCCGCACACCCACTCTGAAGATCGTTGGCAACCTCCTCCCCCATCACTGTTCGCGGCAGAGGCAATGGCGGTGCTTCAAGGACTCCAATTTGTGAAGGATTTGGGTCTTCATTCAGTCATCACCGAGAGTGACTCAAAATTGGTTGTACTGAAACTGAAATTTTCAAATTCAGACTATTCAGATATAGATCCCAGGACAGATGCATGGTTTTATATTAGGGGAAAACTTATAAAATTTTAAGAATCGAAAATTTGATTTTTAATAAAAATATATAATTTTTTTAAATAATATACGATTTTCAAAATTGTAAGGGATGACCACCCGGTCCATCCATGGCCCCATCATTCCGGACATCAAAACTTTCTGGAAACTTTACATCTTGTGATTACAGCTTTAAGAGTAGATTTTGCAACAAAGCAAAGTTGCACATACACTGGCTATGGCAGGTCTGAAAAACACTCATGATCGGTTTTGGGTAGAAGATGCACTTGCATGTGTTCTTCAGCTCGCTGACGATGATTGACGGTTCTTAGACCCAACGTGAAGGTTTCTGTCCATTTTTTTTTTCTAAGGATTATTACTATCTGATGCTTTGGCATGTCCACGATTTTTGCTCCTCCATCTTCCCGAAATACGACTCGATAGTTTTTGTAGAATTATGAAAAAATGAATGTTGGAAATAATTTTAAAATTTGGGCTTGATTAAAAGAAGTACAACTTTCTTGGGTGAAAATCAGAAAATCTAGAAACTCTAGGGATCAATCTTGTGATTAGACCTTCAATAGAGATTGAAATTCAAATTCTTTCAATATTACTTCAGCAAGCGTATTTTTAAATCCTTTTATTATTTATTTTCTTATAAATCTTTTATAATTATTATTGTTATTATTTTTATATTTTTAATCTATATATATATATATATATATATATATTATTTTGTTTAAAATGGAGGGACCCTTTTCATCTTCTTCAAATTTGTTACAGCTAATAACAGCTCAGTTAGTTATTTTAGTTATTAGGGTTTGTTAGTTTAAACCTATTATTGTATTATCTATATAAGTGTAGTTAACTATTCTGTAAACTTTAACTTTCAGTTGAATAAAAAATTGATTCACTTCCTTTTTATACTTCAATATGGTATCAAATGGTTTTTCTTCTTGATTCTTCAAGAATCAGTTTCTGCGTTTCTGCTCGTGCTTCTGGTTGCACTTTTCTTTTCTCTGCTTTTTGCTTTCAAGCTTCAATGGTTTTCCAACCATGGTTGATCTTAACGATCAATTTCAAGAGGGTAACAACCCTTATTATCTTCATCAGTCGGATAGTCCGGGAATGGTTTTGGTGACTCAACCCTTAACCAATGACAATTACAATACCTGGAAGCGTTCGATGTTAATGGCATTGTCAGCCAAGAATAAATTGGGGTTTGTCGATGGTTCGATCTCAGCCCCTGCGTCCACTTCGGATCGGTTCAATTTTTGGACTAGAGCTAACAATCTTGTTAACTCTTAGATCTTGAATTCTATTTCCAAATAAATTGCAGCAAGCTTGCTTTACCATTCAACAGCAGCTGCGATTTGGAAAGATCTTGAAGAAAGATTCCAACAGACAAATGGTCCTCGCATCTTTCATCTTAAGAAGAAGTTGAATGAGTTGGCTCAGGGTTCAATGTCAGTGAGCACGTATTATACGAATCTCAAAATCTTATGGGATGAATTAATGCCTGTCAAAAGTGTGTGTTATTGTTCTCTTTGTACTTGTGGAGGAGTTCGAAAAATGCTGGATGATCAACAACGTGAGCAGACTATGCAATTTTTGATGGGTCTAAATGAGTCGTATGCTCATGTTCATGCCCAAATCTTGTTAATGGATCCTTTTCCATCCATTTCCAAGGTTTTTTCTTGGATTCTACAAGAAGAGAATCAAATATCTATTTCTTTGAATAGTTTTTCTGAAGTTTCTTCCAATCCTGTGTTTGCTGTTCAGAAGCATGTTCCTCAAGATTCTAAACGATCGCGTCCTCAGTGTACTCATTGTCACATGTTAGGGCATACAAAAGAAAAATGCTTCAAATTACATGGTTATCCTCCAGGGTATACTTTTCGATCACAAAAGAATGCTTCAAATGCTCAAGCACATGCTGTTGCAGATTTGGGTTATACAAAGGATACTTGCTTATCTTCTAATGATTCTTCTGGTAACATTGAGAGCACCAATATTGCATTGACTAGTCAGCAATGTCAGCAGCTTATTGCAATGCTTACTTCTCAGTTGAATACAACTTCACAAAATCCCTATGTTGTGGACATTCCTTCTTCTTCAATCAACCTTTCCATGCAAGGTACGATCTTATCTTATATCAATAGTTTAACTACTTTTCATAACAGTTTTAATTGGGTTTTAGACTCAGGAGCTTCTCGACACATTTGTTGTTCAAAAGAAGCTTTCGAATTTTTGAATCCTATCTTTGACAGTTTTGTTATGTTACCTAATGCTACTATTGTTAAAGTAACACATGTTGGTACAATGAGGTTGTCTCCTGATTTTGTCTTAACAAATGTTTTATATGTTCTTGAGTTCAAGCTTAATCTCATTGCTGTTAGTGAATTGGTAAAATCTTCTAATTTTACTGTGTTATTTGATAAATCCCATTGTCTCATTCAGGACCTTCACAACACGATTGGGAAAGCTGATCTTCTGCAAGGGCTTTATCTTCTTCATTTTCCCTTCGATAAGCATGCTAATGTTCTTAGTTCTTCTTCTAGTGATATTGTATCTGTTTCTTGGCACGTTAGACTAGGGCATCCTAGTGCTCGTGTTTTGCATTTGTTAAAAGATGTGTTACCCAATTGTAATATAAATAAGAATAATGATCCTTGCTATGTCTGTCCCATGGCTAAACAACATAGATTGTCTTTTTCTAATTCTTCTTCCAAATCTAATCAGCCCTTCGAGCTGATTCATTGTGATATTTGGGGGGCCTTTCAAGTGTCCAACTTATGATAATAAGTGATATTTTTAACCATTGTGGATGATTTCACTCGTTGTACTTGGACCTATTTGATGCAGTATAAATCTGAGGTTTCTAATATTGTTCCTGCCTTTATAAAAATGGTTAAAAGGCAATTTGGTTTTGATTTAAAAATATTCAGGTCTGATAATGCTCCTGAACTGAAGTTCATCGATTTGTTTAAATCTCTTGGCACCCTCCATCAGTTTTCCTGTGTAGAAACACCCCAACAAAATGTTGTGGTTGAGAGAATGCATCAGCATTTGTTAATTGTTGCTCGTGCCTTTTACTTCCAATCTAAGTTACCTATTCAATTTTGGGGAGATTGTTTGCTTGCTGCCACACATGTCATTAATAGGCCCCTTCCATGTTTTTAGATAACAAATCACCTTATGAGCTTTTATTCTGCAAAGTTCCTGATTATAATCATTTAAGAAACTTTGGATGTTTATGTTTCGTTTCTACTCTTAAATCCAAACGTGACAATTTTTCACCTCGTGCTTTACCTGGTGTTCTTCTTGGTTATGTTCATGGAGTAAAAGGTTACAAAGTCTTCATTATTTCTACTAGGAAGATTGTCATTTCCAGGGATGTGATTTTTCATGAATCCATATATCCTTTTCACAAAGTGGAACCTTCTACAGATATTTTAATTGATCCTTTTCCTACTGTTTCTTTGCCTCGAGTTTCTAATGATAACTTGCCTTCATCCTTTATTCAGACCACTCCTCAAGTTTCTGATACGAATGGTGTTGAGCATGAAATAAGTTCTCCCCTTACATCTCTTAACCATCCTTCTGGAACAAGCCACAATGCTCCTGAAATTGGTGTTTCTCATGACATTCCTGAAGTTTCTCAACCTACTCAGCATGTGACACTTCAGGAGAATTTCTCCACCAACTTGCCTTTTGATCAGTCCATGACATTTCAACCTACTTAATCTATTCAACCTACACAAGAAAATGTTCCTCCTGCACCAATTTCTCCCCAAGATGTTCTTCATGGGCCACCACGTGCAGTTTCTATTCCCCATGCAGAGTTGGTTCACAGGTCTTCTCGTATTTCTCAGAAACCTACTTACCTACAACATTATCAGTGCAATAGTGCATCTGATTGCTTTTATCCTCTTCAACATCATGTATCGTCTTGCCACCTTTCAGCTGACTATGTTGCTTTTATCAATAATGTATCTTCTGTGTATGAACCTACATACTATCACTAGGCTGTTAAATATCCTGAGTGGAGGCAGGCCATGCAGGATGAATTACAAGCAATGGAAGACTTGAAAACATGGACAGTTGTTCCTCTCCCTGAAGGTAAACAACTTATTGATTATAAGTGGGTTTATAGAGTAAAATATAAGGTTGATGGCACAGTGGATAAGTTCAAGGCTCGGTTAGTTGCTAAAGGTTTCACTCAAATTGAAGGGGTCGATTACATAGATACATTCTCACATGTTGCAAAGATGACTTCTTTTAAAGTTTTACTTGCTTTAGCTGCTTCAAATGATTGGCATTTGTTGCAATTGGATGTTAACAATGCCTTTCTAAATGGTCAGCTCGATGAAGAAGTTTATATGAAACTTCCTTTGGGATACAATTTGAAAGATTCAACAAGCTGCATGGATCTAGATGAGTCTTCTAATCTGGTTTGAAAATTGAACAAATCGATTTATGGTCTTAAACAAGCCTCTAGGCAGTGGTTTCATGCTTTTTCTCAGGTTATTCTCAAGTGTGGTTTTGCTCAATCTCCTTCAGAACACTCCCTTTTCACCAAAGGCATAGGTGATGATTTCATAGTTTTATTAGTATATGTGGATGATGTGGTACTTGCTGGTAAAAATCTACATCTTTTGGAAGCTGTGCAAGATTTTCTTCGGTTACATTTTAAACTTAAGCTCTTAGGTCCATTGAAGTATTTTCTTGGATTCGAGATTGCAAGGAATGACACTGGTATTTCCCTTTCTCAATGTCATTACACTTTACAACTCCTAGAGGATATTGGTTGTCTTGGAAAGAAGCCTGCTGATACTCCTATCATTGCTTCACATAAATTAAGTGTTCATGAAGGGGAATTGTTGTCTGATCCACAGATTTACAGAAGGCTTGTTGAACGCCTGTTATATCTCACACATACACGTCCAGATATTACTTTTGTTGTCCATCTCCTAAGTCAGTTTGTTTCTTCTCCACGCCAACCACATTTACAAGCTGTTCATCATCTTCTATCCTACATTAAAAAATCTCATGGACAAGGATTGTTCTTTTCTAAACACAACAATCTTCAATTGCGTGCTTTTGTAGATGCTGATTATGGTTCATGTCCTGATACTCGACGATCCACTACAGGTTATTGTACCTATTTAGGAGATAGTCTCATCTCTTGGAAATCCAAGAAACATCATACTGTAAGTAGGTCCTCTTGTGAAGCAGAATACCGTGCAATGGCTTCTGCAACTTGCGAACTCACTTGGCTCACTGCTCTCCTTTCTTCTTTTGGGATTACAATTTCTCAAACTTCTTTGTTCTGCGACAATCAATCTGATGTTCATCTTGCATCGAATCAAGTGTTTCATGAACGTAGCAAGCACATTGAAGTGGATTGTCACTCCATAAGAGAGAAGGTTGCTGCAGGATTTCTGAAGCTTTTCCATATTCGATCCATTAACCAAGTTGCTAACATATTTACCAAAGCTTTCCCAAGTTCCTTATTTAACCATTTTGTTTTCAAGCTGGGCTTGCTGAACATTCATCAACCTCCAGCTTGAGGCGGGGCTGTTACAGCTAATAACAGCCTCAGTTAGTTATTTTAGTTATTAGGGTTTGTTAGTTTAAACCTATTATTGTATTATCTATATAAGTGTAGTTAAGGATTCTGTAAACTTTAACTTTCAGTTGAATAAAAAGTTGATTCACTTCCTTTATACTTCAATAAAATTAAAAGACAAGGAAGCCCTAAATACCATACCAATTACTACCGATGTCGGCAGTTCAACTCTGGTCACTTTTGTTTCCCCATCCATCGATGCAATTGGTCACGCGGCTTCGCCCTCCACTGATCTTGCGCCCTCTGACTCGATAAGACCAATCTTTCTTCTATTAAAGATAAATATTAGATTAGATTATCAATTCAAATCTAATCTTATTCGGTCTAGTTTTTTTCGATTAAATAGAGAAGTATTATGTTCTCATACCGAGATTCGAATTCATACAAAATGAGATAATATAAGATCCTAAGCCACCAGGCCAATCAATGGATCTCTATCTTCTACTACCAACGATCTTGTACGTCTACATGCACTGACCAACTTTCCAATCAAACTTATGTCTTCTATTTATCATGTTTGGCGTCGACAAGTGGAGGGCACTCTCATTAGTTTTGGGCTCATCGGTTACATCGATGGATCGTAGCCTTCCCCATCTCAGTTTATCGATGCCGCGAAAAAAATTGCTAATCTTGAATACTTGCAACGGTATCGTCAGGATCAAATACTTATAAGTGCTCTTTATGGTAATTGTAATGATATAGTTCATCCCCTTATTTCATTTGATGTTACCGCTAAAATGGCATGGGATAATCTGGTCGCAAGCTATGCTCGTACAGCTTCTGGCCGTATTCTTACTCTCAAATCGAAGTTGGCTCGCAATCCGTGTGGTTCCAAGTCTATCTCCGACTATATGAAAGACATGCATGATATTGCCTCAGACCATGCCTTGATAAATTGTCTTGTTTCCGATATAGATTGCTAATTTCTATTGTCAATCAATTAAGCAATGACAATCGCCCAATAGTAGCTGCCCTTCGTGTACATAACACGCCGACAATATTGCTTGAGTTGTCTAAGATCTTAATTGATCATGAACGTCTTCTCCAGGAATTTGATCAATCTATATTTTTTGCCAAGGCAAATCCTTCACAATGAGCTAGTCCCAATCATAGATATTCAATTATTACCCTCGAGGGAAGGGTAGTCGTTCAGGTCATTCGACTTCTGGTGGCGGCCATAGCCATGTCATTCCATCTAGCCATTCAAGATGATAAGATATTGTGTGCAAATTCTGTAATTTGCCTGGGTATATTGTCTGGGATTGTCGTAAGCTTGCTCGATTTCTTCACAACCACAACTTGGGTTGAAGATACGTGTGCAATTAGAGTGAAAGCATCTCGACACTCTTGGGGGAACAAATTTGGGTTGAGTGGAGGCATCTCCATATGAAGGCATCTCATTCCCTTGGAGTGATGGTCATGAGTAGAGTCGAGGCATCTCAAAACTCTTAGAGGAACAAGCGTTAAGGAGCGGAGATTTCTTGACACTCTTGTAGAAAGCAACGCAAAGTGATTGGAGGCATCTTCATTCTCTTAGAGCATCACTCATAAGTGGCATGGAGGCATCCCCTTTTCAGAGGCAACCGTGTATTCGTAGCAACTAAGGGTGGGCATTGTCAGGTACCCGGTTCATCCGGGTTCCTCATTAAGCGGCCCGTATCCCGGCCCATTATATCCAGGTACCCGTAAAATTCGGGTACCCGATTCCTATTTTTTTAATTTTAAAATAAAAAAATCACATGTTAAACATAAAAATATTTTAAAAAATTAAACTTAAAACTTAAAAGAATATAATACAAACATAGAAAAATGTAGGGCTTTAAACTTAAATTTAGAGTGAAAATATTAAGAAACATAAAATAAAAACATAATTTTAAATATAAAAAATATATATTAATTTTTATCGGCTCGGGTCGGGTACCCGGTAAGGGGAAACTTCTGGCCTGTTTCCTGGGAAATTTGCCGGGCCGGGTAATTTTTTCCTGGAATTACCCGACATTTTAGGTTCGGTCGTCGGGTTTTCCGGTCGGGTCAACCGGGTCGGGTATTTTTTCCCACCCTTAGTAGCAACCACATGACTTAATTGGCATGAAACACGAGCATCTCAACGTCCTTGTAGATTCACAATGCTATCGACAATGAATGGAAAAAGGCATCTATGTTCTTCATTAATCCACAATGGCTCGCGACGATTGGGAAAAGAAATCAGAGGCAACCGTTTGTTCGTAGCAACCACATGCCTGAATTGGCATGAAACACGAGTATCTCAACATCTTTAAAGATTCGCACTACTATCTTCATTGAATGGATGGAGGCATCTCCGTTCTTCATAAATCCACAATGGCCCAACGCGATTAGAAGAAGAAATCGGAGGCAACCGTGTGTTCGTAGCAACCACATGCCTTAATTGGCATGAAACACGAACATCTCAATGTCCTTGTAGATTCAAAATGCTATCGACATTGAATGGACGGAGGCATCTCTGTTATTCATAAGTCCATAATGGCCCACAACGATTGGGAGAAGAAATCAGAGGAAACTGTGTGTTCATAGCAACCACATGCCTTAATTGGCATGAAACAAATGCATCTCAAAGTCCTTGTAGATTCCTAATGCTATCGGCATTGAATGGAAGGAAATCATCTTATTTTTAGAAAGGTAGTTCGTTAGTCGAGTAGAGTTATCTCAACACTCTTGGAGGATCAGTCGTAATGTGAGCGAAGATCCTTCAGTACCCATGAAGGGCCATGCATAATTTTTAGAGAGTTGAGCCGAGTGGGGGCGATCCCATGTGCTCGGTGGAGGAGTAGGATCGGAGAGTGGAATTTTGAATGAATTGGGAGCTTATTCATTTATTTCTACGCTAGGCTACCTTACTTAAACAATCATGCAACCATTCATTCACTGAAACATTCATAGATGGTTCAAGTATTCCCCTAGGACCGTACCAAGTTCCTATGGTGTCTAAGTAACAAGGGGTTTTCCCCAATACCCGAAGGTTTGAAGGAGAGTGCATTTGTAGCATAGACATTTAAAAGAGAATTATTTATGGAGAGTTTGATTTTGCAGTAATTTCAATTTCATTTCATCATTGGAGAACCCCAATTCTCTCTTTAACCCTGCAAACACCGGCAGCCAAAAAGAGGAGGTTATCCTTTAACTCGTTAATTTTTACATGTACATCGGATGGCATCTATTCCGGAAATATCTACATTCTAAGCCACATGAGGTGGTAAACAGTTTACATGTAAAAATATTACAAAGGAAATGAAAAGTCTTTGGATGGTGGTACTTCTAATGCATGATGGGCTCGCTTGCATACAGAACTTCGAGCCACTCCGCTGGTGTAACAACCTGGATTTATGGTTAGACTTTTGGATCTTGTTTCGAGTTGGCCATCTCAATTTAAGTGATTAAAAAAATAAAGAGACCGTGAAAGATTTAACTTTTGGAGAAAGTAATGATCGTGCTGTGTAAGGGTCTATGGTTGAGGACCTATGGTGCAATTTTACCATTTTGTCTTAGAAGATGGTATTTTGAAATAAAATGATGGGAATGGGAGGAAGTAGATTTTAATTTCTTTTTCTCTCTTTGCATTTTCTCTTTACTTTTTCCTTTCTCCTTCCTCCTCTTCAAATCTTCCAACTCCGATCTACCGCGGTCCGGTCGCCTATTGTCAACACCACCATCGCCATTGTATTCATCTTGGCGAGACAAGTTCGCCGCTAAGAGCAGCGTTGCAATCGGAGCCGCCATCGAATGGGTGGGAGAAAAAATATTCTAGTTTTCAAGATAAAGGGGTCGAGAGCCCAAAATCAGAATTGAAGGTCACTATCGTGTTCGGGAGGTGCCAAAACATAGATCTAGAGCTTGTCGTATGTTAGCCGCCGCCGTAAGCCACCGCATGCTCCACATGTGCCGCCTCCTGTGCGTCGGTGTGTGACAGTTGTAGAGGACGAGTGCACGCAGGATCTCGTGCGCTGGTCCACACCCAATCCAGCCTATCGGGTGCACCTACACCACACCGTAGAGGAGCGCGCCCTATTGGTGCACTGAAAGCAACTGTGCACCATTATGCACCAGATCACCAGCGCCCCTTTGACCACATTACAAATTTTTAATATTATTTATTCTCTAAAAAATAATGTTTTTAATTTATATGGTAAAAATCTGTATTATTCAATTTTAAACCACATTACAAATTTTGTTTGAAATTTTAGATTTTAAAGAATGACTTTTGATTTTAAAAATAATGTAAATTTAGTAATAAAACATATAAATATAATATTTATAGTTAGTTATTAGTATATTTGATTTAGTAGTGAATGTGAGGATTATTATAGAAGCTTATGAATTTTTTTTCTATATTTTCAAATATATAATTATAATAAATCACAAATATTCAAATATATAATATTGTACTATAACATAAAAAACTATATTCAATTATTTGTGTAAGAATATAAAAGAAAGATACATAAATTAAAAATAATAGAAAAATATATTTCCTATGAATTTTCATGCAAATATTTTCACTTCAATATTGGAAGTTTAACTAGTTAAAAAGAAAATATATCAAAAGGATAATTTTGTAAAATATACATTATGGTAATCTTATAACTCATCAACCAATCACTGTAATTTTACATTCCTGTCAAACAAACCAAACAAAGTAATGTAACATTCCTAGTAATATGCCAAGTAATGAATCATTTTGGGAATCCTATTCCCAAAGGTAATGTTACATTTCGTGAACCAAACGCCCATTTAGGGATGATTGCTTGTTAACTAGTTACGGAGTACATGTTTGTTTTTCGAAGCTAGTTCGAGAATGATATGCTTAAGGCTAAAGTGTAGAGGGCTAGAAATTTTGAAATGAATTTCAGAATAAGGTTTTCTTTCTTTAAGACGTGTCGTAGTAAAGGTTGATGTCTGCATTGATGTATGAGATGTTTCAACGATGTCATGGTAGGCCACCTCTATCTCTAGATACGAGATTCAAGTGGAAGGTATACTTTGTCTGAGCGTAGTTGGGTCGTACGACAATACGGTGTGTACACCTCTATCTCTCGATTCGAGATTCGAGTTCTTGGTGAAACTCTCCTTCGATGGGAATTCACGTGATGACAGATTCTTGTGAGCGTTTGGATAACACCTTTTAAGATACGATATATTTTTGCGCATGATCCTTCATGGCGTGGAACATGGTTTGTAAGAACTATGTTAGTTGAAAAAGTTGATGAAGAGCCCAGAGTTAAGGTCTGTACATGAGACGTGTTGAGACGTCTTTCGCTTTCAATGGTCTTATACCGGACAAGCAAGTATATTGGTAAAAGTTATTATTAGAGTTAGGGTCTCCTTAAAGGAGTCACTGTGAGAGGAATCATTTCGTTTTGGTTGTAACAACTGTTTAACCTCATGTTCTTTTAAATTGTACGGAGTTGTGGAGGTATCTTGTCATATATTCACCTTTTGAGGTCTCACCGCATGAGTTAGATACCTTTGATGAAATGTTCGTTGACGAGTTTGTCAAAGTACCGTTGGGTTTGTTCCCTGACTTAGGTTATGCACCAAGTGATAGTTGATCTCTTTAACAGAAATAGTCAGATGAGATTATGGTTGTACCGTTAGAAGACAAGAGATATAATGGCTAAGTATGGTGAGAGATCAGAGTAGCGTAGCGGGAAATATGTGAGGACTCATAAGAGTTATTAAAGTTCAATCATCTTATGTCGAATAATGGATGCAAATTTCGAGGACAAAATTTTATTTAAGGACAAAAGAGTTGTAAAGACCTGAATTTTGGGTTAGACTTTTGGATCTTACTTCGAGTTGGGCATCTCAATTTAAATAATTAAAAAAATAGATCGTGAAAGATTTAACTTTTGGAGAAAGTAATGACAGTGATGTGTAAGGATATATGGTTGAAGACATAAGGTGCGATTTTACCATTTTATTTTAGAAGATGGTATTTTGAAATAAAATGGTGGGAAAGGGGGGAGAAAATCAGATTTTAATTTCTTTTTCTCTCTACTTTTCCCTTTGTACTCCCTCACTCTTCAAACCTTCCAACTTCGATCTACCGAGATCCAACCACCCGTTGTCGACGCCTCCACTGCTATTGCGTTCATTTCGTCGAGAGGAGTTCGCTGGCACTAGTGGTGTCGCCGTCGGAGGCACCATTGAAGGGGGTGAGAGAAAGAAAATTTTGGGTTTTCAAGATGAAGGGGTTCGAGTGCCCAAAATCAGAATTTATCTCGACGTCAGTTTGCCACCGCCTGCCCGTGGGCCTGCGACAGCTGTAGGGGACGGGTGCACGCATGCTCTCGTACATCACGCCACACCCGATCCAGCTTGTCGGGTGCACCTACAGTGCAGCGCACAGGAGTGCGCCCTACAGGTTGATGCTTATCGAATAGTGATGCATTTTAGAGCAAGTATACTCGTCGAATCAAGTAATAAAGTGATAAGTAAAGTGTCAAATCTACGAGGATTGGATCAATAACTATGAAGTTATTAAGCTTCAGAATGAGTTTGCAAGTAATGGTGATTGTTGATTTATTAAAACTAAAACAATAAAACTAAAGAAAGCAATGATTAAGATGAACATCTGCGTCAAGTAACTGATAATTATGGAAGCTAGGATTATTGCTAAGGATTTATGCTTGATTTATCTTAAGCTCTTTACAACTTATTTTCATGGTTTCACCATCCAATCTTATTATCAGCTAATTCTATAATTCCTCATAATCATTTCTAACACTTTTAAACATAAATTTCCAGATTTATTATGAATCAATTTAGGCTTTGCCTTTACAACTTCTCCAAAACAGTCTCTTAACTATCTTGTCTTTGCATGTGACCGATTTTTTATTCTTATAAAATAACCCAACTAAATACATGTTTTGTATCATCTTATAACAAATTTCAAGAATTTAAGCTCAATCAACCATCTAAAACAAAACAACAATCCAAGGCAGATTCGGTTAGCACAAAACACTTACTTGAATTTTGTTCTATCATGCATGCAATCTAAGCATAATTCCCAGCCTTCCAATGTGTTGTTCTCCTAATTTTCCAGATTGTCTCTTCTCTCTCTAACTTTCTCTTTTGGTTTTGGTGGGTATAGGAAAAGGAAAACAAACATTATTTGTTGTTTACCCACTTGATAGCCGAGTGTCCCACTTTCTCAAAGTGGTTACACTTGGTTATCTATATAACCATTGTTGGAAAAATAGACTGCTGCAAAACGAGGCGTTAGCACTGACTGGAAAATAATAAAATGATTAAACGAAATCAAACTGTGTCGTGGTATTAACCACTACCTTAGAAGCGAACTCGCCTCGATGTGTGTAATCGCTACAATGGACGAACGCCCCCCTGAGGTTAGCACGGCTCTCCAAATTTCGTACACCCGAAAAATGGAGCAGACATTGATGGTACTGCTCTTCTCTCAAGTCAAAAACAACACTCGTAATAGGTTTAGAAAAACCAAAGAGAGTGTTTCTAAAGCAAACTCTATTGCTCAGGTATATCTCAAATGAGTGAAATTGCCCACTATTTATAGGCTAAATAGTAAGGGCAAAATTGTCATTTCCACATCACAAATTAATTCTATTAATAATAGAATTAAATATCATTATTATATAAGTTATATTTTGAGTATTAACAACAATCTCCCACCAATGCGAAAAAATATCTTTCGTAGATATGAGAGCATTGAAGTTAAAACATGAGAAGAGCAATAGCGAGATTAGTTGCTTAAGCACTAGTGAACGTATCTTGAACTAGTACATAGTGATGATGAGCAATCCCTCTCTTAGACAAGTGAAACTAGTCTTGAACTTTCTAATATTAGGGTAAACTCATAACACACAACTAATCCCTTCATCCACTGAAGTCCTCGATATGTCTACAAAGTATATATACAAATGTATATATAGCCTATTTCCTCAGGATTCTAGTAAGTGTACTAGAAAAACGGCCCAACGTTTTTCATAGAAGGTGGCTAGTCCTTCTCACTTACATAGGTTATTTCATCAAGTTTATCTCAACATAAACCACTCAAATAAGAGCTATGAAATAATTAAGAGCTTTTTCCTTCAGCTCATCCTCTCAAATAAATAGGTGAATTCTTCAAGTTCAATTATAAAATGAACCACTCAAACTCTGGGATAAGAATTCATTAAGAATAAAATCTCAACCTCTTTAATCGGTGAATTCAATAAGTTCTTCTCAATAGAACAACCCAAACTCTTGGGATTGAATTCTTTAAGAGTTTTAAGAAAACTCGTCCTTTGTAGCGGCAAGTTCATTCAGTCCCTCGCGATAGGACTTCCCACTCAACACGGGGCAGTCCTTCGCGATAGGACTACCCACTCAATACTGGGAAATGAAGTTATTAAGAGTAGTTTATTCAACCAAAGTCGGTAAATTCATCAAGTCTTTCTCACTAAGACCACCCAAAAACTGGGCTATAAATTTAGTAAGAGAAACAATGCTCAACCTGTGCATGTACATTATTCGTCATAGGGATAGGTAATAAGAAATGTACACTATGAGTCTTTCCATGGTTTCGTTTGACCACATTGAACTTAGATAACTAAGTTGGGTATCCACCATGAATTCCTCAACAAATGGGCTTTAAACTCACCCCCCTCGACGAATTTAGGACCAGTTTCCGACTTAACCCTTTGGTAAGCGGATTTGCTAGGTTCCTTTCTGACTTCACATACTCTAAAGAGAATACTCTGTTAAGTGTCTCACTGATTCATGTCTTATGTGAATGTGTCTCTTCTTACCTTTATAAGTTTGGCTTTAGCCACACATATCGACGCTTGTGAATCACAAAAAGGACACCGGAGGAGTCGGTTTTCCCCATAATGGAATTTCTACTAACAAATTTATAAGCCATTCGGCTTCTTGCCCAGCTAGGTCAAAAGCAATAAACTCTGACTCCATGGTAGAGCGAGCGATACAAGTCTGCTTAGCAGACTTCCATGAAATCGTTACACCACCTAAGGTAAATATATACCCACTCCTGAAACTTACTTCATCATTATCGGTAACCCAGTTGACGTCACAATATCCCTCTAAGATTGAAGAAAAGCCAACAAAATGGAGTTTCCAGTCAATAGTACCTTTAAGATACTTAAGTAAGTGTCTGAGTGCAATCCAGTGCTCTCCACTAGGATTATGAGTATATATGCTTAACCTATTCACTGCATAGGCAATATCAGACCGAGTATAGTTTATTAAGAACATAAGGCTTCAAATAATTTTAGCATACTCTTCTTGGGAAACACTACTTCCTTTATTCTTAAAAAGATTGATACTAGAGTCATATAGAGTTCGAACATGGATGACATCAAAACTGTCAAATTTCTTTAACACCTTCTCAATATAGTTTGTTTGATTTAAAGAAAGTATTTTTCAGTTTTGGTAACTTTTACTCCCAAGATCACATCAACTTCTCCCAAATCAGTCATCTCAAATTTAGTAGACAAGAAATTTTTCGTTTTGTTAATAGATTCAATGTTAGTACTGAATATCAACATGTCATCCACATATAAGCTTATAATGACACAATCAGTCCCAAACATTTTTGAATACATGCATACATCCGCTCCATTAACAATAAAACCAAAACTCAAAATGATTTTATGAAATTTCTCGTACCATTGCTTTGGAGCTTGTTTAAGGTCATATTGAGAATTTTTAAGTCTACATAATTTGCCTTCTATACCAGGTGTCTCAAAACCTGGTGGTTGCTCCATATAGATCTCTTCATCTAGATCTCCATTCAAAAATACAGTCTTTACATCCATTTGATGTACATGCAACTTATGAATGGATGCGATTGCAAACAAGGCACATGTCGTTGAGATTTTTGTCATGGGAGAGTGCGTATCAAAGAAGTTAATACCAAACTTCTGAGTGAACCCTTTAACTACTTGTCTTGCCTTATACTTTTGGATTGACCCATCTGGTTTAAGTTTCTTTTCTAAAGACTCATTTATTACTAATAGGTTTAAATCCTCTAGGCAAGTCAACCAACTCCCAAGTGTGATTAGACATTATTGATTCTAGTTCATCATCAATAGCATTTCTCCAAAAACTAGCATCAATTAAACTTATAGCTTCATTATATGTCTTTGGATCCTCATCTAAAAGGAAAGATTGAGCTATAGGTTCGGTTATAGAGTCTAAATCACTAATTTCTGTAATAAAGGAAGTTATAAAATCTGGTCCGAAGGTAGTTGCTACCCTTTGTGTTTTTCTTCTTCTATGCTCTAATTCAAACTCTAGAGTTTCCTTGGAAGAAATACTAGAAGAAGCAAAAGTATGACTTTCTCGTTGTGTTTCAACATTTAATCTAGGTTTCTTAAGAGGAAATGCAACCCCCTCGTCCTGGTCTGGCCGGATGACCGGTCCGAGTGAGCTACACGGGGAAAACCGAGTGAAAACCCCTTAAGGATTCCCCCTCGGTTAGCAACCCTATTTTTTTCATTTTAAATCTTGTCTAGATGAGTATTTAATCCTATGTGATCATACATCGGAACAACATTCACGAGACAAACAAACGAACTAAACCCAACAACTTATAGCCCAATTTTTAAGCTTAAACTGCAGGCGGTATCGATACACTTAAGGGGTGTATCGATACCCCTTGACTAGGTCAACTGGTCAAAGTGAACCCGTGGAGACCGTATCGATACACCCAAGGAGTGTATCGATACCCTCCCCAACGGTTGACTTCCCATGGTCAACGCTAAGATGACCGTATCGATACGCCAAAGGCCCGTAACGATACCGAACTGGACAGTACCTCCAGTGACCAAAAAGGTATCGATACGCCCCCCTCGCGTATCGATACACGAGGACTGAAACAAGAAGGCGGTATCGATACGGGACCAACCGTATCGATACCCCTGCTACGAACTTATAGATTTGAGCTGATTTAAGGCACAAGGAGGCCCCTAAATCCCTCTAAAACCACAACCAGCACACTATCATCAATCCTAAGGCAAACCAACCATAAAAGCATGCATTCACATGGAGCCAAAGGGCACAATTCAACACAAGGTGATGCATAAATCATACAAGCAACATGAGCTTTCTAGCATGGCATTCCAACAAAAGGCATTTCAACATTTAAGGTCATACAAGGAACTCAAAGCCTTAAAGGCACAAGATAAGCATATAAGAGGTTTACACCCACATCAAGGCAACCTAAACATTAAGAGACATGCTAACACACACAACATCAACATAGCATATCATGCTTACAAACCATAGTCAATCCAAACATCAACACATGTAAATGAGTCATACAAGCTCATACACAACCCTTGCCACATTGCTAAATAATACAAAATCAACCACCGTACTTGAGTCACAAACTTGGAAAGCCCTTCTTGCCTTGTTCCGAGCTAACACCACGCTAATGATCTGCATTGTTGAACATTGAGAGCGTAAGCTATAAGCTTAGTGAGGGTGCTCTAAAACGAAAATCATCAACAATACAGGGTTTAAGCATGTAAATCCTAGTCTCACATACATCATACATTAGTATATAATCAAGTAGACGTAGCTAGTCTTTCGAGTGGCATAATATGGTTTCTCATAATCTATCAAACTCTATCATCAACATCCACATCATGTAGCAACACCATATACCACCAACATATATCAACATCACATATCACAATATATGAACAAGTTAATTGGCCACCTTAAATTACCCCGATTGTGCGGATTTAAACCTCAACAACACTTTACCTCGGTGGGATTACACTCATCACCGGACCTTGCATGTGCGGGATTCCACTCATCGCCACATGCATTACGGATGGGATTCCACTCATCATCCCGTAGAAATAAATAAAAGCTTCCGGTGGAATATTACATCACCGTACTCCTCCTTGATGACTTAACGCCATCAAGGCCACGTACGTTTTGACTCAATTTGTGTGCACACTAATCCTAATGATCGATCATTTACAACCGGTAATTTGTTTAGTGCCAATTATCATAACCACATTATATATCATCAACCACACTCCAGGCTCATCACATACATATACATTTCATGAATATACAAGTACCAATTAACCACAAGCACAAGAGCATAGTCAACAAGCACATTAGCATTTAAGGAGAACAAAGGCTAAATGTAACTACTTGAGTTAAAAGGAAGTGGCCTACCAAGCACACTTTACACACACACTACACATACTCGAACCAAACTTTAAATCAAGTTTGAAACCACTCACCGCCCTTCCTTAGCTACCTAGCGAAACTCCTACGAGCCCGGATTCGGTCCCAAAGCTTCTTCGGCAATCCCTCTTGCTTCTAGTCAACCAGAAACACAACCAATAGCCACAATCAATGGTAATATTCAATCAACACATAATCCTTGAATTCAAACCAACTTCACCCACAATTTCCAACCACATTTAATCCCCAAATATAACAAATTCGTACTCCCTCAAACCTTGGCTGAAAACTCTACTTTCAAACACCCAAATGACTCTCGAATGATCCCAAAACACCTTCCTAATATCCCTAAACCAACAGCCCTTCAATTTCAACCTTAAACCTCCCAAAAACCCAAGTTTTGATACCTCAAAACTTGCCCTATGACCCTACTACGGATTTTCATTAAAATTCAACCAAATTAATATATATTGTGTATTTCATCATGAGTAAACAAAGCCCCAACCCAATTTATCAAAACAAGATGAAAATCTCATAATAACCCAAACTTTTAGTAAAACCCTAACATTTTAAAAGTCCATGTTTTTGAAATCCAAGACCATAGATAGATAGAGGATAAAGAGGAGAGTAAGAAAACATGTTTACCTTTCAAAAATACCTTGAAATGAAGTTGAAATCGAATGGAATAGTAACTTGAAAATTTGAGAGAGTTTGGAGAGGGGTTTTTGTGTTTCACGTGGGAATAGAGGGGAAAAGGGGGAGAAGATGACAACTTTAAAAGTTGTCTTCCTTTTTTAAAACTTTTGGGTAAAATCGCAATGTAGGTCCCTCTCCTCTTATTAAAGCTCAAT
This sequence comes from Hibiscus tridactylites, assembly GCA_958450335.1. NCBI lineage: Eukaryota > Viridiplantae > Streptophyta > Magnoliopsida > Malvales > Malvaceae > Hibiscus > Hibiscus tridactylites. The sequence continues at coordinate 10,589,750 of OY288292.1, read as the reverse complement.
TACATCACAAATTAGGTGGAATTGTTTTAATTTAAATTTTATTAACTCGAACCATAAACCCGGTTAACTCCTAGGCCCAAAACGCGGGTGTTACAACTCTCTCCCACTTAAGAAATTTCGTCCCCGAAATTACCTGACTGAAAGAGATATGGAAACCGCTTTTCCATATCCTCCTTCCTCTCCCAAGTGGCCTCGTCCACACCCCTACGTTGCCACCGCACCTTCACTAACTCAATCGATCTACCCCTCAACACCTTACTGTCAAAAGCTAAGATCTCAACGGGCTCTTCTACATAAGTCAAATCCGGATTCAATTCAATTTCTTCTACGGGCATAACATGTGACGGATCGGACCTATACTTACGAAGCATCGAAACATGGAACACATCGTGTATCTTCTCTAGCTCGGATGGCAATCGCAATTGATAAGCAACGGGACCAACCCTCTTCACTATCTCATACGGCCCTATGTACCTCGGACTCAACTTCCCCTTGCGGCCAAATCTCATCACTTTCTTCCACGGAGACACTTTCAAGATTACCCTCTCACCCACTGAGAACTCGACTTCCTTCCTCTTCAAATCGGAATAGGACTTCTGCCTATCCGAAGCAGCCTTCAAACGGTCACAAATCAATTTTACCTTGTCGGTTGTCCCCTTGAGCAAATCCGGCATAGGTAACAACTTCTGTCCCACTTCGGCCTAACAAACTGGAGTTCTACACTTTCGGCCATACAAGGCCTCATACGGAGCCATCTGAATGCTCGACTGAAAGCTATTATTGTACGCAAACTCTACTAGAGGCAAATGCTTCTCCCAAGTACCCTGAAAGTCTATGATACAACATCGCAACATATCCTCTAATATCTGTATAACCCTCTCTGACTGGCCATCTGACTGAGGATGATAAGAAGTGCTGAAGTTCAAACGGGTACCCAAAGCTGTATGCAGACACTACCAAAATCTAGAAGTAAACCGCGGATCTCTGTCTGATACAATGGACTTCGGCACACCATGCAGTCTAACAATCTCGCCAATATACAAATCGGCCAATCTATCTAAAGTGTAAGTAGTGTTGACTGCCAAGAAGTGAGCACACTTCGTAAAACGATCTACTATCACCCAAACTGAGTTCTTCTTCGTAGGAGTCAAAGGCAAACCCGAAACAAAATCCATGGCGATGTTCTCCCATTTCCATTCCGGAATTCTCAACGGCTGTAACAAACCTGAGGGAACCTGATGTTCCGCCTTCACTCTCTGACATACTAAGCATTTACTCACAAAGTCGGCCACATCTCTCTTCAGGCCAACCCAAAAGTACTCATTCTTCAAGTCACGGTACATCTTCGTACTTCCAGGATGCATAGCAAACGGACTACTGTGGGCTTCAGTCAATATCGTACGTCTCAAGTCACTGTCTTCTGGCACAACTATTCTGTCTTTGAAACACAAAACCCCATCAGTACTGAAACTGTAGTCTGAAGATCAACCCTCGGCTATATCTTGCACGTGAGGTGCCAAAGATCTATCTAAGAGCTGTTTCTCTCGAATCAACTGACCTAGAGTAGGTCTAACCTGAAGCTCGGCTATCAAGCCACCATCTCCGGACAAACTCGATCTAGCAAACATAGCTCTCAAGTCCACGGCCATCTTCCTACTCAATGCATCAGCCACTACATTGGCCTTACCCGGATGGTACTCAATAGTAAGATCATAGTCTTTTAGCAACTCTAACCATCTACGCTGTCTGAGATTCAAATCTCGCTGAGTCATAATGTACTTCAAACTCTTGTGATCGGTGTACACTGTGCATCTCTCACCGTACAAATAGTGCCTCCAAATCTTCAGAGCAAACACAATTGCAGCTAACTCTATATCATGGGTCGGATAGTTGCGCTCATGGGTCTTCAAATGTCTTGAGGCATAAGCCACTACTCTCTTGTCTTGCATCAGAACACATCCTAACCCTACATAAGAGGCATCACTGTAAACTACATAGTCCTTCCCGGACTCAGGCTGTATCAAGATCGGTGCTTGGGTCAAAGCTTCTTTCAATTTCTCAAAGGCTCTCTGTCTTGCATCTGTCCACTCAAACTGAACACTCTTCTGAAGTAACTGTGTCAAAGGAGCGGCTAACTTAGAGAAACCCTCTACAAATGTCCTATAGTATCCGGCTAAGCCTAGGAAGCTACGTACCTCTGTCACAGACTTCAGTTGCTTCCACTCAACAATGGCTTTAATCTTCTTCGGATCAACTCTAATCCCATCGGCTGACACTACGTGTCCTAAGAAGACTACCTCACGGATCCAGAACTCACACTTGCCGAGCTTCGTATACAACTGATGATCTAGCAAAGTCTTCAAAACAAATCTCAAGTGTCGGTCATGGTCTTCTTCAGTTCGCGAGTACACCAAAATGTCATCAATAAACACAACTACAAACTGATCTAGATACTGATGAAAAATCCTATTCATCATGTCCATGAAAGCAGCCGGTGCATTAGTCAACCCAAAAGGCATGACTAAAAACTCATAATGGCCATATCTAGTCCTGAAGGCCGTCTTCGGTATATCAACCTCTCTTACCTTTAGCTGGTAGTAGCCTGATCTCAAATCAATCTTCGAAAAGACCGATGCTCCTCTCAACTGATCAAACAAGTCGTCAATTCTAGGCAACGGATATTTGTTTTTCATTGTCAACTGATTTAACTGCCTGTAATCTATACACATTCTCATGCTTCCATCTTTCTTCTTCACAAACAACACTGGTGCACCTCAAGGTGAAGAACTAGGCCTAATAAAACCTCTATCTGTCAATTCTTGCAACTGAGTCTTCAACTCTTTCAATTCTTTCGGTGCCATGCGATACAGAGCAATCGAAACAGGAGCTGAATCAGAATAAGTCTCAATGCTGAACTCTACCTCTCTGTCCGGTGGTAACCCTGGCAATTCTTCCGGAAACACACTAGGAAAATCACATATTGTCCGGATGTCCTGAGGTCTAACCTCACTCATATTAGGGTTCATCACATACGCTAGGTATGCTTCACACCCCAACTCAACTAATCTCTTAGCCTCTAACACTGAAACCACATTGGACAAGAACTTCACGTTCTCACCCACCACTACTATCTCATAATCATCTGTGAGCCTTAAAGAAATCCGTTTAGTTTCAAAATCTATCCTAGCTCTATGCTCCGTGAGCCAGTCCATACCCAGAATCACATCAAAACCATAGAAAGGAAGTTCCATCATATCCACTGGAAATACATGCCCCTGAACCATCAACGGACACCTTCGGTACATCTTCCTAACTACCACTGTGTCCCCAAAGGAACTAGTAACACTAACTCCTACCTCTAACATCTCACAAGGCAAATTCAAGGACCGTGCATGCTCACTCAATATGTAGGAATGTGTAGACCCAGAGTCAATCAAAGAAAGCAAACCCAAAGACTGTATCGACAAGTTACCTGCGATCACATCGGTGTCATGCTGATCCCCACGCTGAGCATAAACTCTGGCCTGACCTCCGCCCTCTGGCTGAACTACAACTACATGTGCTATGTTCCTCTGACCATCGTTCCTCGGCTGGAAGTTACCTCTACCGCGCCCGCGGCCTCTCTGAAAATCATTGGCTCTAGTAGGAGCCTGAGCTGGTGCCTGTCCCACCTGATGTGGACAGTCACGCCTAATGTGGTCTCTAGCACCACAACTCCTACAAGAATGATAATTTCCCCAACACTCCCCGGTGTGGTTCCTCTCGCAAGTAGTACATGTGGGCAACTTCCCATCAGCTCTCTGACCCTGATGGCCCCTACCGTGGTTACCGCCACCACGCCTATGATCATAATGATGTCTGTTGTCCCGATGCCTCTTGGCATCACCTCTATCAAAGTTGCTGGACCTCTTACCCGAACTAGATCCACCTGACCGCCTGGTCAAACTCAAACTGTGCTCTAAGTCTTTGGCCCTCGCGACCAAAACATCAAAATCAGTGTAATCTGAAGCTAGAGTGTATGTCTTGATCTCTTCACTCAGCCCATAACGGAAGCGGTTACAACGCTCCACCTCAGTAGGTACAAGCTCAGGTGCATACTGACTCAATCTGACAAACCGGATCTCATAATCGGTCACAGACTTACTCCCCTGAAGCAATGCCATAAACTCCCTCTTCCTCTCATCGAGGTATCGCGGACCCAGATACTTCTTACGGAAAGCTGTCTCAAAGAACTCCCAAGTGATCTCAGCCTCATCCATACCCGTAATAATGGTGACCCACCAAGTGTAGGCATCACCCTGAAGCAAGGACTCAACACATCCCAACTTGCGCTCACCAGTACATCCCATCTGAGCAAGGATACGGACAGTCTTCTCAAACCACAACTCTGACCTCTCCGGAGTAGCACCTCTGAACTCTTCGGCCCCAAGGCCCCGAAGTCTCTCTAAAGGCAATCCAGTGCCCTCACCCTGATGGTGTGCTGCCTGACCTCCAGCTACTGCAGCCTGAAATGCCCCGGCTATCGCTTGAACCAACGGAGCTAAGTCAATCCCGGCCGGTCCTTGGCCACCTTGTGGTCCCTCTCCTTCGGCCCCAGCCTCACCTCCCACTCCAGGTGGAGGTGGTGGTGGTGGTGGAGGTGGTGGAGGAGCTCCAACTCCAACCACATGCTCTCCCACTTGAGCCTCAACTCTCACTACCGGCTCAACTCCCGGAGCCGCTGCCCGTGGTTTCGGTCGAACCATCATAGGCCTCCCACGTGGTCTCATGCTACAGCTAGCAAGGTATAACTACAATAAGAAACAGATAAGGATTACGTTAGTCAAAGCAAGGGTCCAATAGTGCTCAAGTACTCCTTTTTCCAAAAATCTTTTTAATTTAAGTAATAGTAGCAATGGGCACTCACTCCACACCAAACACGACAATTCATGCTTCAAAACGTCATACGAACAGTCAAATATTCAAGGATTCATAGCAAGACATGCATCGAACAACACAACCATTTAATGCATTAAGCTTACCTCACTTACCTGCCCGACGTCTCGGTAACCTCGGGCTCTGATACCAACAAATGTAACCCCCTCGTCCCGCTCTGGCCGGATGACCGGTCCGAGTGAGCTACACGGGGAAAACCGAGTGAAAACCCCTTAAGGATTCCCCCTCGGTTAGCAACCCTATTTTTTTCATTTTAAATCTTGTCTAGATGAGTATTTAATCCTATGTGATCATACAGCGGAACAGCATTCACGAGACAAACAAACGAACTCAACCCAACAACTTATAGCCCAATTTTTAAGCTTAAACTGCAGGCGGTATCGATACACTTAAGGGGTGTATCGATACCCCTTGACTAGGTCAACTGGTCAAAGTCAACCCGTGGAGACCGTATCGATACCCTCCCCAACGGTTGACTTCCCATGGTCAACGCTAAGATGACCGTATCGATACGCCAAAGGCCCGTATCGATATCGAACTAGACAGTAGCTCCAGTGACCAAAAAGGTATCGATACGCCCCCCCTCGCGTATCGATACACGAGGCCTGAAACAAGAAGGCGGTATCGATACGGGACCAACCGTATCGATACCCCTGCTACGAACTTATAGATTTGAGCTGATTTAAGGCACAAGGAGGCCCCTAAATCCCTCTAAAACCTCAACCAGCACACTATCATCAATCCTAAGGCAAACCAACCATAAAAGCATGCATTCACATGGAGCCAAAGGGCACAATTCAACACAAGGTGATGCATAAATCATACAAGCAACATGAGCTTTCTAGCATGGCATTCCAACAAAAGGCATTTCAACATTTAAGGTCATACAAGGAACTCAAAGCCTGAACATTAAGAGACATGCTAACACACACAACATCAACATAGCATATCATGCTTACAAACCATAGTCAATCCAAACATCAACACATGTAAATGAGTCACACAAGCTCATACACGACCCTTGCCACATTGCTAACTAATACAAAATCAACCACCGTACTTGAGTCACAAACTTGGAAAACCCTTCTTGCCTTGCTCCGAGCTAACACCACGCTAATGATCTGCATTGTTGAACATTGAGAGCGTAAGCTATAAGCTTAGTGAGGGTGCTCTAAAACGAAAATCATCAACAATGCAGGGTTCAAGCATGTAAATCCTAGTCTCACATACATCATACATTAGTATATAATCAAGTAGACCTAGCTAGTCTTTCGAGTGGCATAATATGGTTTCTCATAATCTATCAAACTCTACCATCAACATCCACATCATGTAGCAACACCATATACCACCAACATATATCAACATCACATATCACAATATATGAACAAGTTAATTGGCCACTTTAAATTACCCCGATTGTGCGGATTTAAACCTCAACAACACTTTACCTCGGTGGGATTACACTCATCACCGGACCTTGCATGTGCGGGATTCCACTCATCGCCACATGCCCTACGGATGGGATTCCACTCATCATCCGGTAGAAATAAATAAAAGCTTCCGGTGGAATATTACATCACCGTACTCCTCCTTGATGACTTAACGCCATCAAGGCCACGTACGTTTTGACTCAATTTGTGTGCACACTAATCCTAATGATCAATCATTTACAACCGGTAATTTGTTTAGTGCCAATTATCATAACCACATTATATATCATCAACCACACTCCAGGCTCATCACATACATATACATTTCATGAATATACAAGTACCAATTAACCACAAGCACAAGAGCATAGTCAACAAGCACATTAGCATTTAAGGAGAACAAAGGCTAAATGTAACTACTTGAGTTAAAAGGAAGTGGCCTACCAAGCACACTTTACACACACACTACACATACTCGAACCAAACTTTAAATCAAGTTTGAAACCACTCACCGCCCTTCCTTAGCTACCTAGCGAAACTCCTACGAGCCCGGATTCGGTCCCAAAGCTTCTTCGACGATCCCTCTTGCTTCTAGTCAACCAAAAACACAACCAATAGCCACAATCAATGCTAATATTCAATCAACACATAATCCTTGAATTCAAACCAACTTCACCCACAATTTCCAACCACATTTAATCCCCAAATATAACAAATTCGTACTCCCTCAAACCTTGGCTGAAAACTCTACTTTCAAACACCCAAATGACTCTCGAATGATCCCAAAACACCTTCCTAATATCCCTAAACCAACAGCCCTTCAATTTCAACCTTAAACCTCCCAAAAACCCAAGTTTTGATACCTCAAAACTTGCCCTATGAGCCTACTACGGATTTTCATTAAAATTCAACCAAATTAATATATATTGTGTATTTCATCACGAGTAAACAAAGCCCCAACCCAATTTATCAAAACAAGATGAAAATCTCATAAAAACCCAAGCTTTTAGTAAAACCCTAACATTTTAAAAGTCCATGTTTTTGAAATCCAAGACCATAGATAGATAGAGGATAAAGAGGAGAGTAAGAAAACATATTTACCTTTCAAAAACACCTTGAAATGAAGTTGAAATCGAATGGAATAATAACTTGAAAATTTGAGAGAGTTTGGAGAGGGGTTTTTGTGTTTCACGTGGGAATAGAGGGGAAAAGGGGGAGAAGATGACAACTTTAAAAGTTGTCTTCCTTTTTTAAAACTTTTTGGTAAAATCGCAATGTAGGTCCCTCTCCTCTTATTAAAGCTCAATTACATCACAAATTAGGTGGAATTGTTTTAATTTAAATTTTATTGACTCGAACCATAAACCCGGTTAACTCCTAGGCCCAAAACACGGGTGTTACAGGAAAGGAGTCCTCAAAGAACACAACATCCCTAGATTCACATATTGAGAAGTCATGTAAAAACATAAACATGTATACATCACTATTTGTAGCATACCCTATAGACATTGCATCAACAGTTTTAGAACCGATAGTGGTTTTCTTAAAGTCAGCCAAATCGACTTTTGCTAGACACCCCTACATTTCTAACATTTTTAAGATAGAAACAAATCCATAAGTGTCTTGAACAACGTGTAAACAAATACTCAATCATACTAGAGTAAAGTTTTTATGAGTTTTAACCATAAAACGATACTTTAATAAACTCAAATTTTGTTTACACATGATTATATTCTCAAGGTTTTGAGAAATATTAATCATTAAGATTAGTATACATAATCTCAAACGATTATGAAATTCCTTTTATCTCATTCAAAGAGAATTTCAACTTTCTCCTAATTCTAGAAATTAGGAATATTATGAAAATTTTATGAAGAGTTTACAAATTTTCCTAGCAATATGAAAAATTATCTCAAATTCATTACAAGAGATTTCAACACAACTCTTAAGATAGATCATCTCTTTCCTTTCATCTACTTAGGAAAAGAACTCAAAGAGATTTAATTCCTACTACATACTTTTAGTAGCACTAATGTCTATCATATTCTTATTCATATTATTCAGCATATTAACCCTGAAGAGACCATCACATATTTTATTTACTATGGCTAAATTTGGTATTCTTCTCAACCAAATTAATCTCAACTCTTTTAACTTCTACACTAAGTTTGAAGAGATCTTATTTGTCATAGTATTTTTATAAAAGTTAGCACATTAAAGAACAATGCACCAGGTAGGTTACCATGAAAGAGAGGTGGTGCACTAGGCACGCTTAAATACCAGGTCTTTGATAGAACCAATCTTAAACATGCATTTTCATAATGTTTTCCATTAAGCTATTTATGAATTTTTTCTTTCTTTAATTAAGGTCTCTTAAAAAATTATGCTTGATATATTTACTCACAATAGTATCTTATTAAGCATACTTAATATAAGGCTCACTACTTAGAAAAGTTATTCATTCTAGCCTTTAGTCTTTACCATGGTCTAAAACATGCTCACTGAGTTAAAGACTAACTTAAAGGCTCAATATAAATTCATGTGATAAAAAGCATGGATTAATAGACAAGTCTAAATAATCTGACCTTATAGGTAGAACCACAATTCTAAGTAGACTTTGTTCATTCTCACCATATTTGTATCTTCGATCTCTTCATAAAAATTAACATCTCTTTAAAACCTGTTAATTCTAAAATCAAAAAGATTTCACAAAATTAGTCTTTGAGAATTTTACCAACAATAATTTTCTCAAAAATAATTTATCGATAGTAATTGAAATTCTTATCTTTGAGACTTCCCTTTTATTTTCAATAAATTATGGGATTCATACCAGAATATGAAAAGCTCCTCGATAAGAATATTTGACTTGAGAATCATTCCAGCATTTATCATATTCTTACTTTTTCTTCAACTGTCACGTTGTTTAAATTTCTCACAAAAAAGTGTTAGCACGACAAGAGAAAAATCAATACATCAACAAGGTGTAAGATTGGACTAGAATGTGGACAACTCAAAAATAGTTGATCGGAGAATTATTCATCATTAGCTCTGAACCTTTTCTCCAAAATTTCAATTATCTTGTGGTCTTTATAAACTTCACAAAATAAAATTATTAGAACCAATTATCAACCATAAATTGGCCCTTTAAGAACAGCTTAAATACTACATTGTCTACACTTAAAGCCATATAAAATGTAAAATAATGGCTATAATTAACATTCATGCATAAACTTAAAAGTCTTGCACCTGCCAACAATAGTCGTTTAAATGCAAAATTTAAAGCAAAAACTTTATAAGCATTTAAAGGTTTTAACGTATATCTTGAATGTAACATTGCATATCGTTCTTTAAACGTTTTCATGCACAACTCATTAAAACAGTGCAATCTAATCAGTGTAAGTAATTAAAACACATGATTAAACAACCATAATGCAAAGTTTTATACATTCAGTGTGAACGCATGAATGTAAAATAATAAAAACCATTTAAAATACCTGAGCTGATAATACTATAATTAAGAGCACAACATTAAAACCGTTTTTTCTTTTCTAACAGACTTTGTATATAAAGCTTTAAAATAGCACTTTAATGCTATGATGTTTGTAGGAACATGAAATTTGAATCGTTTTTTCATTGTATTTTCCATGTAACAAACTATTAAATCCATTTAATATTATATATTAAACGTTATATGCTCTTAAATATTGGACTTACCTATTTTAAGTGTATCAAGTATATTTGTCGTCCTTTATCCATTTTCCCCAGAAAAATATCAACCTTTAACCAGAGTTATAGTGGTATCATCTCGGGGTTTTCGTAAGCATAAGAACTCCAATGATACGAATCATTTCGACAGCAGCACTGAATTCGCTTCTAAATTGTGGGAAAAATAGACTGCTGCAAAACGAGGCGTTAGCACTGACTGGAAAATAATAAAATAATTAAACGAAACCAAACAGTGTCGTGGTATTAACCACTGCTTTAGAAGCAAATTCGCCCCGATGTGTGTAATCGCTACAATGGACGAACGACCCCCTAAGGTTAGCACGGCTCTCCAAATTTCGTACACCCGAAAAATGGAGCGGACTTTGATGGTACTGCTCTTCTCTCAACTCAAAAACAACACTCATGATAGGTTTAGAAAAACCAAAGAGAGTGTTTCTAAAGCAAACTCTATTGCTTAGGTATATCTCAAATTAGTGAAATTGCCCATTATTTATAGGCTAAATAGTAAGGGCAAAATCGTCATTTCCATATCACAAATTATAATTTGAGTATATAAGTTATATTTTGAGTATTAACAACAACCACATTCCACTATAACATATACACATTATAATTATTATGGTTATTATAATATATATTTTTACCCACTGGTTAGTCCTTTAACTTTCTCAAAGTTTCTTCACATTTTAGGTTGTAACCACTTTTGCACCACATTTCAAGTTACAACACATTTGCACCACATTTTAGGTTACAACCCATTTTCTTATGCTATATGTCATATTATAGGTTATCCTACTAATAACCCACTTTCTTATGCTATACCTCATATTATAAGTTACATTTCCACTTTTCATTTTTTTAAATTTCTTAGGATTTATTCTAGGGTGTTTTTAAGGTGTGACACAACAACCCCACGGGGACAACAACTCAAAACATCGGTTAGATGCTTAACCAACTAATGAGAGACGAGACACCAACCTCCTTGATCATTAGGGTACTTGGATGGAGACGGGACACCAATCTCCTTGACATCTGAGGGGACTTATTTATAGTGCACTCAATCCTATAGCCGGTTAACTATATCCGATAACATTTACATACCATTTTCATTCAATCATCTGCCAATATAATTAACATTTAACCATATACCTCACTGTTTTCAAAGCATCAATAATAAATCATTTTTCCAAAGTATTAAACCATGCTTTATATCACAAGCATAAAACATATACTTACAAGGATCACTTACCATGTGCATCCTTCATCATCACATCATTAAAAACATTATATCACACACTTAAAACATGCTTTAACAGTAGGTAACATGAAATCGAAACCAAGTGCATAAAATCATTTCATAATAGCACAACCAAGAGAGAAAACCTCTTATATTTACTTCCGAACTTAGACAAGCATTTCAAGCATAAATATAAGTTCCCAAAACAACATTTAAATTATTTCAAAGCTAAAATCCACATTCTCACTCATCGACACGTTAAACCTCAATTCACTGACGCGAAACTAAGCGTCTGAAGCCTCCAAAGCTTCACCGGTCTGTTTTGGATGAACTTTCCCTATTTTAACCACATAATAATAGAGGATTAATGCATCTCAATGCATTCAAAATACCAGCAAGCAATTCCACAACATTTCCTTGCCAAAACTAACAATCGCCTATCCGAAACAACCGAAAACAACATCGATTAACCTCCAAACTTAACCCAGCCAAAACCTAACACTTTCAACCATCAATTATCATTAATTAACATCCAAAGTCATCACATTATCAATCTTATACCTCCATAATTCATAAAACCACCACAACGCCATAAAAACCAAAATCTAGCAACCTAAATAACTAGAGATTCACATAGTTTCGTGATTACAATGTTAAAACATTTATCTTAATATTATTGAACTTCAAAATCATGTTTAAAACCAATCATAAACCCATCAAAACAGATCCATTACGAAAATTATATAAATCCACCAATTAAACCAAATTTCCACAATTAAAACATCAAAACCCATTAGACAACATATATAAAGGATCACGAACTTGGGAATTTTACTAAAGAACCTTACATTGGAGGAGTAAAATGTAGTTCACTTCTAATGGATGATTTTCCCCTTAATTGGATAGATTTTCATGTAAAAACAAGATTAAAACAATAAGGTTTTGATAGGAAAACAATAAGAAATCATTTGATAACAAAAGATTAAAGAAACTAAGACTTTACCTTAAGATTTTGAAGAAGAAATTAGTGTTTGGCTGGAGAGAATTTGAGAGAAAGCTTTTGAGAGAAAAGAAGTTACATCAAATTTGTTTTAATAAAATAACCACCAATTAATTCCTCCGACATCTTTTATTTTTTTTGATCGGCAAAAGAGTATGATTTTATTAATAAGTATCATACAGTATCATCACACTCTGTTGCCTCATTAAAATCTCCCTACACCTAAATGGAGGAAAAGAGTATCGAGGAGTATGAGATAAAGAACAACCGCTAAAAACAACCGAACAAACACGAAACAACTAAAGCAAGAAACCAAAACACAAAACATTCACGCTAGCATGCAAAACCAAGATGTGCGATCAACACCACCCCTCGCCAAAAAGTCATCCAAGCAATTCGCTTCTCGATAAAAACATGAATACATGAGCTCAACAATAATCCCCTTCAGATGCAATTTCCAGGCCAAAAGATGTCGTCAAGCACCAACAAAAAATGGTCCGATGTTGTGTGTTTCCGTACTATTCGATCCTCACACTTTTAACAAACCACACCACACCACTCTATCGACACAAAGGAAATCACGCACCACAGCCAATGAATAATTCCACCATACCTCATTGTAGATTACCACACCACATATCGCCTAACAAACTCGCTTGATCCCCTCCCACACACGGTATGTATACTCCTACTATACCATAAAAACATACATCCAAGAACCGAGCAAATCCGTCTCCTCTCTCTAATGTCAAAAACATCCGAAGAAGGCGTAAACACATAAACAAAATCATTCGTAAACCATATCTTATTCAACATACCATCATTTGATGTCTTTAATTTAGTCACATATAAAATGACCATCGCACACCTTTGTTGTCTCAAAAAGTGTTGAACTGAATTACGCTTCAACGATGAACCAATCCCTCTCACATTCCACGACCACAAACTCAACGTTCTTTGCAATTATTTTCGTTCTCGTGCTTCAATCTTACGCGCGATATCCTTTACAAGTTCTTGTTCGTTTCCAATTGTTTTCACCCCAATCAGTTTACACAATTTCAATGTTTCCTCCGCTTCTCTTAAAATAATTCGTTTCCAGTTATAGAAGTTTGAATCTGACAAAGAGCCATTAGCAATTACCTCTTATGGTTTTTGGTTTTTCTTCTGACGACCTCTGCCCTTTTTTACCAGTTTCGCTTTAGCCTCACCTCGCTCACCAGGCGATAAAAAACTCAGTTCGATTTCTGAAACATGTCGTAACCTTCTAAACTATCCATTGTATTCAATTGTTTGAGGCTTATTAGCCCTAGGAATTTCTATCCTTGACCCATCAACACGTGGGCTCAATTCATCAGCTACTAGTTCTTCGGCAACTAGTTCATCACATGGTACTCCCGCATTGTTTGGAAAAACATCCACCACAGCATCACTCGGCAAAACATCCAGAATTCGATGACTTTCCCTTTCACGATGGACAAAGCATACATCTTCATCCGCCATCCAACTTGTCGTGCTCATGACACGCCAATCCTCCCTCTTGTTCTCATTCCACAAACAATCAATTTGGCTCGATTCCAGAGCCGAATAAGAGAAAGAATTGGGTACCACTGTATCATTTGCTAACCTCCCACTTATAGACACCTTAACCGGGCTGGACGTATCCATGTTCAAATCCTCAATACTCAATGTGTCTTCCGAGAAACTTGCCACCTCACAACTACAATCATACTTAGGGCCAATCGCTTCCTCAATTTCTGTAACGCAAATTGTGAAGACATTATCGTTAATGCGCAAGTCCATTACTTCATCTATGTGTGAAATCCAGTCGGTTTCAATCTGAAATCGACATTATTCAAACGTCGAAGGCGCCAGAGTCTCAATGTCAATCCGTACGAGTTCGCCCCAAATCGCTGCAATATTTTGAAATGTTTCTTTAGACCATCCATGAATAGGAATTCCACTTACTGAAAGCCATACCCTTCGATTCGGTAAAAATGATGTAGGCGACCATTCAATTAAATTTTCAAACCATGTTTCTAGATGCCTAGTCTCCAAAATTCTCTCCCTCGATTCTTTATCTTCAAACATGAATAATACAAGAGAGCCCGCAACTCGCATCAACGTAAAACCTGTCAATTTCACCTTTGTAATCTCATTTGCAAGATCCGCTATTTGGCTGGGTTGACGGCAAAAACCCAAAGCACAATTCTATAAAATTTCCCATTTATCGGCATTAACAACCCCATCCACGCATCTGCGTTTCTCTTCCACTCTAGATTGCTCTTTCACTATGATCCGATCATCACCATCCTCATCCTTGTTACGCCGCCTCACTGGATTCCTTTTGGAATTGTTCGTATGATCATGATCATCCCACTGTTTCTAGATATCCTTGTTCATCCTTGAATCAATGTTATCACGTTTTCTTCTCCAAAATGTATCCCCGGTCTCCCTTTGCGCCATCATTACCTTTAATTTGTATCCATAAAGCCAAAATTCATGAAAATGCTCTATGATTCGATCTGCATCTGCCTTTGACCCCAAACGTACAAATCCGAATCTGGTTCCATCTCTCGCTCTCTTTCTTGGTACAAACACATCCACAACCACTCCATGTCTGTCAAAAACTTGCCAAACGCCTTGCCAGTGTAGTTGCTCTGGCAAGTTTGATACAAAAACCGCCAAACTCTTTGAATCTGATTTCCCAAGCTCATTTTCCTCACCATTAAGGTTGCGTGCACGCCTCTAATTCTTACTTGAAATTTCAATTGTGCATATAGTTTTATTCAGAAATATTCACAAACACATGGTGTGCACACATCAAATCCAATCCATTTTCACTTCTCATTCAAAAGATGAATGCAAACGTTGATACACAAGGTTTCGTAGTCTCCAAGTGCAAACCAGAGGCAGTGAATCGCGTTGCTGATTGGTGTTGCGGTACTATGCTAATTTGATAGCGGCCAAAGAGAGAGAACTAAGACCATTTAAAATAGGCCAATTAAGGGATAAAATTATGATATTAGACTTTGGGCAAATAGCTCCTTAAGGATTCAAAGTTTTGACATTTTTACAAAACAATCACTAAATCCTAAATGTCTGAATTCCAAATACCACTTTCCAAAATTGATTTCACCAAAACATTTTATATATTTAAAAATGATTTTAGATAATTTTTTCATATTTTTATCACCTTCCAAAATAAGTTTTCCCTAAACTCATCCCGAAAGTAACCTAAATCTCTAATCTCAGTCCAACGGACCCTAAAACCATCCCAAAACCTCTAAGCCCAAAATTGGGGCGTTACACTGCTCGAGAATGCTTTTAATCGACTCACTTCTTCTTCACCATCACCTTTTAGAATTATATCATCAACATAAACAATAAGGATAACCCTTTTGTTCGATGATGTTACCTTAAAGAACAGAGTATGATGTGTTGTTGACTCTTTGTAACCATTCTCCAAAATAACCCTGGTGAATCTTTCGAACCATGCTCTAGGTGACTGTTTTAGGCCATAAAGTGCCTTGTTTAGCTTGCAAACTTGTCGATTCTGTCCAGCACCCTCAAGCCCTGGTGGAATCTGCATACAGACCTCCTCCTCAAGGTTACCATTAAAGAAAAGCATTCTTAATGTCAAGTTGGTGTAATTTCCAATCACAATTTATAACAAGACTCATTAAAACTCTAACAGAATTAAGTTTGACAAGAAGAGCAAATATCTTCTTATAATCAATACCATAAGTTTGTGTAAAACCTTTAGCAATCAACCTGGCTTTATATCTCTGTATACCCCCATCTGAGTTGTACTTGATGGCAAAAACCCACTTACAACCAACAAGTTTCTTACCTTGGGGAAGGTCTGTAATGGTCCATGTACCATTTTTCTCAAGTGCCTTAATCTCCTCTTGAATAACCTTTCTCCATTCTAGAATCTGCAAGGCCTCCTCAATAGTTTTAGGAATTTGTTCACCATTTAGGGATGTTGTAAATCCTTAAAAAAGACATCAAATCCCCATAGACAGCGTACATCTGAATAGGGTATTTTGTACATTGCCTTACCCATTTTCTTTTAGCAATAGGTAAATAATCAAATTCAAGGAGATGATAAGGAATACCAATAGAATCATTACCTCCATTGTCCTCACAGGCAGCTAGACTAAAATCCAATTCTTGACAAGTACTGGATTGCATAATGGTCTCTGGAATAGTTTTCCTTTTTCTGGTGTAAACATGTAATTGTTTAAAATTTGTAAAGGGGATTTGTTTGCGTTTGAGTTCCTGTTGGTGATGATCGTGGATTAGACAAGGGAATAGGTGAAAGAATCGATGGAGTTGAAGTATTTTGAGGCTCAAGTTGTAATGGACAAGATGGAGTTAAGGAAAGAAAGGAGTAAAAGGAACATGTGTGTGAGAAGGCTGGAATGCATCACCATTCTCCCCCTAAATGGCAGCCATCGAGTAGTAAGGTTCTTGTTCAAAAAATTGAAGGTCCAAAGAAACAAAAAAAATTGCGTGAAGGAGGATAGTAACATTTGTAGCCCTTCTTTAATGAAGAATACCCTATGAAGACACACTTACGGAATTTAGGGTCAAGTTTAGAACTAGAGGGATTTAAATTTTTAACAAACATACTACACCCAAAAACTCTTAAAGGAAGATTAGATGACAAGGGTTTGAAGTGAGGGAAAAGGATAAAAGAACATCTCTAGGTGTTTGAAAGTTTAAGACTCGACTAGGCATACGATTAATCAAATAAGTGGAGGTTAACAAGGCCTCTCCCCAAAAATATTTAGGAACATTGTGGGTGAATAAAAGAGACTAGGTTACCTATAGTAGATGCATATTCTTTCTCTCAGCTATCCCATTCTGTTGGGGTGTATCAACGTAAGAACTAATATGCACAATTCCTTTTTCTTTCAAAAAATTACCTAAGGACTTAATAAAAAACTCTCTCCCATTATTAGATTTAAAGGTATGAATTTTAGTGTGAAATTGGGTTTCAACCATGGTGCAAAAAGTCTCAAAAACCTTGGCAACTTCTGACTTTTCTTTCAATACGTAAGTCCAAGTTGTTCTACTGTGGTTATCAATGAAAGTTACAAACCATCTACCAGTTGTAACATTCTTCACTTTAGAAGGACCCCAAACATCACTTTGTATAAGAGAAAAATGATGTGAGGATTTATAAATATATGACAAATAAGATTGTCTTGTTTGTTTTGCAAGAGGACAAATAGGACATTGAAAAGAAAATGGCTTTTTATTAACAAATAATTGAGGGAACAAATTTTCAATATAATAAAAACTTGGGTGACCTAATCTAAAATGTAATAGCATAACATCTTATTGTCCTAAGGAAGCAAAACAAGATGTAGATGATGAAGGACTAGGAGATCTTTTACTATAAAGAACATAGAGGTCATTCTGTAAGCTAGCATTGCTAATCCTCTTTTTCATGTTTAGTGCATGTAAAAAACAATTGGAATCAGTGAACTAGAAAACACGTCTTAAATATTTAGATAGCTTGCTAACAGACAACAGATTATAGTCCAACTAAGGCACATGTAGTACATCTTTAAGGATTAAATCATCAGTAACAAACATAGAACCACTGCCTTGGATGGGTGAGAAGGAACCAACGGCTATCTTAATTAAAGATGTAGAAGATGACTGTTTAAATTTGCAAAACAAATCCCTGTTACAAGTCATATGATCAGAAGCACTAGAGTCTACAATCCATGTAGATTTAATCGAAGTAGAGACAAGTGCAGTAGAGACAAAGGAATTTTGTGTACCTCTAGTTTCAACTAAGGCTATGTTTCCTTCACTATTGGGTGTAAATTTACTAAACATCAGCTGCAGTTGGGCCATTTTCTGCGTGGTGAAGCTAGTGGATATGAAGGAAGAAGCAACAGGTGAAGAGATGTCTTTTTGTACCTTGTTTGCTGGAGCTTTGCAATCGGCTGGTTTCCCATGTAATTTCCAGCAGTTGTCCTTGAGATGTTTAGGCTTTTTAGTAGTCACAAAAGGTTCTCCCTCGTCTAGGATTGGAAGAAGAAGAGGTCTGAGTGACCAATATTGAGTTGTCAAGGATATGAGCTTCAGGGATCATGTACAGCCTTCTACTCTCTTCTCTCCTAACTTCTGAAAATACTTCGCGGAGAGAAGGTAGAGGACTGAGACTAAGGATCTGATACTTGATTGGATCCATGTCTCGATTGAGACCACTGAGAAACTGGAAAATTCTCTTTTTCTCAATAATTTTCCTGTAAAGCGCAACATCTGTAGGAGTCTCCCAATCGTGAGCCTCAAAAATATCAATATGTTGCCACATATTGGTGAGAGTTGTGTAGTATTGAGTAACATTCATCGCATCTTGCTTCAAGGTAGAGGATGTACTTTTGATTCCAAACAACTCAGGGTTATTTGTAATTGAATATGTATCTCACACAGCTTCCAAAATCTCACTTGTTGTTGCAAACAGTAGGAATTGTGAACGAACTTCAGGGGCCATCGAATTGATCAACAAGGACATAACCATGCCATTCTCTTGTGTCCACTTCTCAAAGGATGGGTCATCAGCAGAAGGCTTCTTGGTTTTCCATTTGATGTAGCCGAGAGTTCCTCTTCCAGTCAGAAATATCTTGATAGATTGGGACCGAGAGATATAATTATTCCCAACAAATCGATGACAAAGAGTAGTCCATTTAGAAGAGTCGAAAAAATATGTAATTGGTACCACCGTGGAAGGAGAAGATTCGAGTTCACTCTAATTAGATGGAATAGCCATGAAAAGGAATTAATTCGATAGGATTGAATTAGACTGATACCATGAGGATAAATAGAAAGTGTTCTGTTTATTAGAAAACTAAGTAAAAAAATTACTTTGTGCATAGGTTACATTCGATACATATATTTATAGCCTAGGAGTTTAGGTTACATTAGCAGTCCTTTTTTACATTAACTATTAACTCTATCCTTGGGTAATTCGACTAAAACATTAACTCTACTAATACAATTCAACTACAAAAATAACTCTTTTACTCGTCTAAACTAACAACAAACTCCCTCTGTGCCTTCCAACAATTGCTGAAGGTCACCCTCTGTGTTAAAAGGCCTCTGTCGTGAGGAGATTTCTCTAGCTTCAACCCCGGTGGTTCCCCACAAGCTTCAGACTAGGACCATTGTCTATAATTGCACCCTCTTGAATTGGCGTCCAAGTCTCTCTTATATAGATGATGAATCTAGGGTTTAAGAACCCTAAAGTGCACGGCTTCATTAAAGAATGCCATTGATTTCCTGTTATATTTAATTTTTCATATCTACGAAAAAGTCTATGTGGGAAAAAGTAGATTCTTCTCCAACTCTTTATGCCTCGTCAGCTCCAGCCATGAGATCTGCTACTCAGTCCCTCTAGCAATCCTTCAGCATCCTGCACATACACCAAAAGACACCACCTTTCCCATATAACGCACCAAAATATATAATATTAAAGAGCATGAGATGTAAGTCCCTATCTACATGTAAATTATACACTATATAACCTAAATGCAACCATATGAACTTGAAAACATGCAAAATACAAGCAAAAGGGGCATATAAAATAGATCATTTACACACTCATCATGGGTGCACTGAAGCAACTGTGCACCATGCCGCGCCAGATCACCAGTGCCTCTTTGACCGTCGCCGCCAGCGTTTCCCGGTGTTGATTTTTTAAGGGGACCCTACCTGGGGGTTTTCAATGTTCTGAGTCCGTTGGCGTAATCTATTTCGCCAAATTAGAACCCATAAAGATGTTTTTATCCATTTGAACTTTCAAATTAATTAAAGTATGTGATTAATTAACATATGTTGTATTAATTGTATTATGAAGATTATTCAAGCTCGATTATCGGATTAAGGGAAGCGGTTGGGAAGCTTGATCGGGAAATCGTCGATACTTACTTGATGTTAGTACACCTCGATCTCCAAAATGCTTCATGAGCATCATAAGTATAATTGCTTTGCTTGTTAGTGTTTGCAAAATAAGTAGACGAATAATAAGCATGTTAGAGACCAGTATTGCGAGTTTCGATAATTGAGAGAAGCATGATGATGTTTTAGGATACGACATGGCTCACATGAGCTTTAGAGACCGGGTAGGATCATTTGGGTGCTCACATAATTATTTGATGATTTGTTTGATTGATTGATAAATCATGATGCTTGTATGCTAGCTCGAATAGATTGAGATGTTCAATGGAAATTATACTTAATGGATTGATAATTGGTACTACTCAAATAAATGATCATAAAGTCAAGAATTTATATTAATTGATTAAATACGTTAGTAAAAACACCCTAATGAATTTCATAAGCTTTAGGGGTTGAATAAAGCCTCGTAACTTCGTAATTCATTAATATGGTTTGAGCTCGTGGTTAGGGTATCTGTACGAGCTTTGATTTTACCGGTATATTATTCAACATCGTATCTATATTGGTACGCATGTAAGTATTGATACCCGATGGTACCGTATCGATACTCAGGTTCGAGTACCGGTACCTGATACACTAAATAATCTATAAATGTAAATTAAAGATGGAGATAGATTTGAATAAATAAATAATTGATTTATGCCTTAGTAAATGAGATAATGTGGATTAATGGAGACAATAAATGAAATTAGTTATATGCTTCTCCATAATGTTTTAACAACTTGGTAATATAAAATAAATGAAATGATGACGATTAGCAACAATAGGATGATCCTTGGGATCATGTTTCTTGTATGTCGGATAGGCATTTGATTGGTTGAGTTACTTTGATTGATGGTATCCGGATACCCAATGAGAGTGTGTCGCAACACCATGGTTAGAGATGCCGAATGTACATTCTCGACATTGTATGACATCGGGTCTCATTCGGAGATACTCTAGAGGGGGATTCCAAGTATAGAGTGTATGTTCCTGATGTTGTGTGGCCCCGTGTCTCACTCATGTATTTTAGAGTTTAGAGTGTACGTTCTCGATGTTGTGTGACCCATGTCTCACTCCAAATTTGTTGCTCTACTTTGTGTGCTTTTTCTCGAATGATCTGGTGAGATCTCGAGTATGGTTAGGCCTTCTGTGCCATGTTTGATGTTTTGCTTGTGGAGAGCATGTGTTTAGGCGGCTAGTGGTAGCTCTACATGTTTATTTATCTCTCTTTATTGCTCCTACTAACTTACATGCTTATGTTTATGATTAGCATGAAGTATAGTGGAGTAGATGTATACCGCTTAGCTTTGTAAGCTCAGCGCTCAGAATCATTGTTTCCATGCGTAGGTTGATCGTCAGATTGTGGGATCGATGAGCACTATTAGTACGAGATTCTAGCATGTGGTGATTTCCAAGAGTACGATACTTGTGTTTAGTGGGATGTGTAGTCATAGGACCTTTCGTGGTGGGGTCTGTAATTTTTATTTTTGAAACTTTATTATACAAGTCAAATGTTCAAATGTTTTAAATTAAATTGGAGCTCCTTTGTAACATTTTGATTATTTATCTATATTTTTTCAACTATTGACTTTAAATGTTTTTGGGAAATATTTTGTTGGACTAAACCAAGTTTGAGAAATTTTATGGTAATAGGTTGGTCTTAAGGCCCAAATATGACATGCGGGTTTTAGGTGTTACATTTAGTGGTATCAAAGCTTAGGTTTAGTTGATTCTAGGAAACTCAGGCGTGGTATAGGTGTTGTAGTAAAGTGTCTAGTGAATACAAGCCATTAAAGTAAGTTTGTGCTCCTTAAAACTAGAATCCTGATGGCGCGTCCAATGTTACGACTCTAAGATAGTTATGATCATGGCCGAGAGGGCCGAGTTAAGTGTTAAGCCGCTCATGAGAGTGATTCCGGGGGACGAGATTGCCCCGAACTATTGAGATGTGAGTTAGTTGAATGATGCCGGAGTCGAGGATGTGTCCTCCTCCTACCACCTGAATGTTGTCTTAATTTTGTGTAGTAGTTGTTCTGAAGCCTTCGAAAATGTTACGAAGAGTTGGCGGTAGAAAATTTTCATTGCTATGCGTGAATAACGTTTGTGATACGGTTATGGATAACTCGCTCTCAAAATTGATTAGTGGATGCACGTTGGTTGGAAGACCCTTTGTTCGCTTAGAAGGAGTCTTGCTGATACTTGGGAAGTATTATCGCCATTCTCAAGGGCATTTATCAGAGATAGTTGACTCAAGATCCATGGGTTTGCTTGAGTGTGACAAAAGTTAGACATTCTACAGGTTTGATAGAGCCACCTTCTTGAGAGTTGTTGCACCTTGGAAAATTGATTTTGTTAATCAAGCGCGACGCTACCTTATAATGTCGAGAGTTGTGCTCGAGGCTTCGAGACCTCGAAGGAACCCAAACTTCGGTAATAAGAATGTTGAATCGTTTCCCTTCTACCGCAATATTTGTAGTGTTCATTTAGAGAACGGCACAATGGGATTGTGAGACAGGTTTGACTGTTTAATAGATGTCAATGTAGAGGGTTCTATGCTCGAGAGCTTTTCCATTGTCTATGTAATTGTTTATGCTTCTTGAAGGAGTCATCAGGACTTCATTCCTGTAAAGGACGTGAGTAAACGTTAAGGTAAGTCAAAGCTTGGCGTTTGTGCCCGTCGCTTTTATTGAATGACACCGACCTTTTTAAGAAAGACAAAGGTTGAGTTGCAAGGGCACAACTTAAACGATGTTTCTTTTGTCTAAGTGTTTCACCCAAAAGTAAACCAAACTTGTTCACTAATAAGGATTTGGTTCGTTTAAATGATGCGTGAACCGTCGACAGTTTCTAAATGACAGTGCAGAACCGTTATTCACCTCCTAGGGATGATAGCTTGTTAACTGGTTACGGAGTGCGTGTTTGTTTTTCAAGGCTAATTCAATAATGATATGCTTAAGGTTAAAGTGTAGAGGGCTAGATATTTTGAAATGAATTTTAGAATAAGGTTATCTCTCTCTAAGACGTGTCGTAGTAAAGGTTGATGTTTGCATTGATGTACGAGATGTTTTAGCGATGTTAGGATGAGCCACCACATTGTCTCTCGAATATTAATTTGATGCTTTGCGTGACATGTTTGAACGTATGAGGATGTTTTTGTTGTATTGTTAGGGTTGTATTTTTGTTCTAGAAGATGGAAGGTTGTGTTTACCCCAAAAGTGGGAAATTTTGAATACTTATTCACTAGGGAACTTGAGTTTGGGACAACAACGTGAGTCGAAGTAATTGAGAACTGTTGATCGTGTTTACACCTCACATGCGTGTAACATAACTTGGTGGTGAGCATATACAAGGTGTCGCTGTCGTGCTTGTACCGGTGATCCTTCCAAGGGGTTGGCTTGGTATAGCCCGATGAAGGGCATAGCTTCTCTAAGCTAGCTCCACCCCTTGGATTCAAGTGGTCCCAAGCTTTTACAGGGTAGTAGATCCCTACCAATTCTTGTCTTATCGCAGCTAGCATGCATGGTGAGATGTTGCTATCCCGTCGTTCCCATGGCGTCGCCCTTAGATGTTGGTGGTGAGATATGGCTAACCCATCTTTTCTGATATCTTCCTTCATCGTGATTGAAATAGCTTGAAATGAGAGAAATGTCACAGCTAATTCTTTTGGTCGTGAGGATCTCCACGCTCATCGCACCAATTATTGATACCAATAATTTTAGGCACCATACATGGTAGTGGAGATGGTGGTGAAGATGGGAGCCGGTGGTGGTCTTTGGTGGTTCACCCATTCTGATGTAGGTAGAAAATCAAAGATGGTGGTGGTCGGGATCAGAGAAAATGGGCAGAGACTTAGATGTCGAGGAATCCATCATCCTTTTTTTCTTCTTCTTCTTCTACAGTTAAGTAGGTATATATAGTCGAATGATACTGTTTGATGGGACTGAGTCAAGCCTAGTGCTGACTGTTGATGGGCTGGTAGGATTAGGCCTGGCTCTCAGCCGGTGAGCCTTTATGTTTGGTCACATCGAATTTATAAAGTAGACTCGGCTGTCAGGCGGTAGGTTCCATTAGTAGGTCAGGTATATCTAATGATTATCATATCGAGGGCAGTCTGATTGTATGGTCTGGGGATCTAGAACTACAAAGGCGTAGATGAGCGGAGGTATAATGATGTCGGACAAAAATGTGATAGCCATGGGCGGAGGTATAACAACAAGAAAAGCACAAACTATTAAACAATTTACTTTGCTTAATTATATATTACTAACTTGGTTTAGTGGTTAGGCTTTGGCATTCATAGTCAGGTCCTACACAAAATTCTTGGTAGAAATTGAAAAAGGCTGCTTCTCAAATCCTAAATAAAATGAATCGATAAAATGCGAATGCAATTGAAATGATGTTCACAAGCAACAATTTTAAGTAATTTCCAAGTCAAATGGAATTTGGGTGAAGTAGAATATTGAAAAGTTGAAGCCGTTTCATAAAGCCTGGGTGTTTTTCTTAGAACCGAGGAAGATGGAGTTTGAGATTTAATTGGTAGAGTATTAATTGTTGAGGGTTAATTTTTTATAAGCAAGATTAAATTAAAATAAAGTATAAAAGTTAAAGGTTAAATTTGTTATTATGCTAATTTTATTAACAGTCACAATATCATCGGTTAACTTTTTAACGAAAACATATCACCTTGTTATTTATTTTAAGGGTAAACTACACAAATGGTCCCCCGACTATACTGCAATTATCTTTTGCATCCCCTAACTATCAAAACATACAAATTGGTCCCTTGACTAATCTTTACATACAAATTGGTCTCGTTCTGTTAAAAAATTGACGGACGCCTTAGTTGGAAGTTAACGTGCTGATTGGGTTAATATTATATTATTTTTTATTACACTATATTTCCATGTCATTAAAGGTCAACGAAAAAATAAAAAAAAAACCCAAATAAAATTTCCCTTTAAAACCCTAACTAGAGAACAAAATGCCACAAACTCATCTACTTCTTCTTCTAAACTTCATCTTCATATTTCTCAGAGAAAAAAGACAAGAAAATCTGAAAGATGGACTCAACAAGCGAGATTCTGCAATGTGATTGTGGAGTGGATGCTGATCTCAGAACATCATAGATGGATGGTAACCCGGGTAGGAGATTTTTCAGCTGCTTCAAGTATGGTGTTGGTCGTAGTTGTAATTTTTTTCGCAGGTATAATCCAGAAATTGGAAATCAAAAAAGGGTTGTTCTTGCTGGATTGTTGAAGCAAATCAAAAGAATGGAAGAGTGGAGAAAGAAAGAACGAATGTTTTGGATTGCTTGTTTGGCTATGTGTGTGCTGATATTATGGTTTTTCATGTAGGTTTGGTTAGGTTTCTGAATTTTAAATTTATCTTTTTGGTTTAGGGTTTTATAATTTAGAGAATTTCTACAGGTTTATGGGAATTAAGGGATTTAGAAGTCAAAAATCATGTGGGATGTAATTGCTTTTGTAACGAAACTATTAAGGTAATGTATTTTTAGTTTGGTATCATGATAATTTTTGTATTTACATTTGGATACAATTTACAACTGAACATGCAATAGAAATTGAATTTCAAGTTAAAATCTACTTCATTTCCATGTAATGCTTGTACAAAGTAATAAAGTATTAATGTTTATACAAAATGAGATGTGCCAATACAAAAGAGTGTTGTGCCAATACAAAAAGAATAAGTTGGCCACCAGCATTTACTTGATTTTTCATAGTTAAACACCCTATGCATTTACTGGAAACAAAAAGTAAAAGACAATTTCATGGAACTAGTCCTCCTAATGTTTGTAACATTGCTTGTGGTTCTGCCTGAGGTTGTACCAATGCTATCTTGAGTGTTGGTTGGCATCCATCTAACAGTGAACCCAATTGACTGTCTTGGTTGATTTTTTCTTGAATCTTGTTGGGTTACAGGTTCCTTCCTCTTTACAGGTAGCTTCTACCTTGGTTGATATGGTTGTTGGATAGGTCTAGTTCTAGGTTGCTGGGTTGCTGTTTGAGATTGTTGAGTTGGGGGTTGATCAGTTGAAGGTCGAGCAGATGAAGATTGTTTCCTTGTTATGCAAACCTATAAAAAAAATTAATGCATCAGTTATGAAGAAAACAATAATAATGTATAACCTAACTAATAAGTTGCAAATTATTGTCCACTTCTCCCTTGCAAATCCTCATGTTATGACCAAGTTTGCCACATTTAGTACACTTCAGTTTCACATATTTTCGACTCAACTTTGTGAAAGTAGTGGCAGGTTCATCAGCTTTTTTCCTTTTAGATTTATGAGGTCTTCCAGGTGGCCTTCTCAACGGTAGGGGCATTATAGGTAGACACCCTTCTTGAGGAGTCCACTGATTTGATCCTCTAATTGGGTTGATGAAGTTTGAATAGATCCTTTCTTGTGTTGTCTTTTTGTAGCATTCAGCAACATGTACTTTAGGCCTAACTTCAGTCATCAGCATCACTGATACAACATGATTGCACATGATACTAGTTAACTCTCATCTCCTACATGTACAAGTCAATGTATGCATGTTAACAACATGTTGGCTGCTATATCCATATTCAACTTGGTATTGTTGACCACCAGCATTACAAATTGAAATTAAAAACACAAAATTTGAAGATTAAAATTAAAAATAGTTTTTGAAGATTAAAATTGAAAACAGTTTCTAAAGATTGAAATTGAAAACAGTTTTGAAGATTAAAATTGAAAGCAATTGGGACAATTTTGATTTACCTATTGAAAAGTTCAATCATAAGGTCTAACTTCTTCTGAATTTTAGGACAGAGAGACCCAACGTATTTTTCAATTGTTGATTGTTTTTTGGCGATCCTTTACATGATCTTAGTCCTTATGGTTTCCATCATGGTAATGATAGGCTTGTCTCTTGCTTTTAGTATAAAATTTAAAAAAAAAGATAAAATGTTAGTAATCTCACAAATTAATTGTAAATTTTACACACTATTTAGTAAATAATATATACCTTGTTAAAACATTCACAGAGATTGTTTAACAACATGTCAGTCTTGGCTCTACTTGTGAAAAAAGTCTTACACTATTGGTCAAGATTGACCTTGACTAACCAATCATAAGACTTGGATGAGACAGATTTGATTTCTTCCAATGTGTCTTTGAAATCTTTAACAGTGGTTGACCTTGCAGGTTTTCAGAAAACATCCTTCAAATGTTTTCCTTGTTGAAACCTTTTGACTTGAAGTTTGTGTATAAATTTCTAACACGTGTCTTGTATTCAGAATGTGAAAAAAGTTCTGCAATGGCATCTACAAGTCCGTGCAAACATACAAAATATTTGTTTGTTAGTCATAGAAACATGCAAATAAGAATGCAATTTTTAATTTTAAAATATTAAGTAAAAGATGTACCTTTTGTCTATCAGACATAAAAGAGATGTGATAAAAGTTGACAATATCCAAATCATTCTTTAAAATATCCAGGAACCATGCCCAGGATTCACCACACTCACTTTCAACACATGTATATGCAATGGAATATATGCAACCATCAGCATCTATTTCAACTACTGCCAGTATATGCCCACCATAATACCCCTTTAAGTGACATCCATCAAGACTAATAATTGGTCTACATCCATCTTTAAATCCATCTTTTTATGCTTCCATGCAAACATACATTCTTTGAAAAGAGACGTTTATTCAAATAGAAAATGGTAGTTGACCCTCGATTGGTATGTCTTAGCTCAACAAGATAGTCATATATCTTCACATATTGTTGTTTTTGACTTCTCATTATTTGCTCAAGGGCATAATCTTTAGCCCTTTGACATTTAGTGAGAGACACAACAACAATGTGGTCCTTGTAAACATCTTCCATTAAATATGTGTGTGGATAATCACAATCTGTTAGAAATTTATAAAGGTACTCTATTGTAATTCATTTAGATGTCACATGCTTATTCTTAAGGTCTCTAGCACATCTATGTTGAGGAACAAAAGTCTTAGTTTACCATGATGTGTCTAATGGGTCACTTGGATTCTTTGGTGAAACCCTTATTGTCTATGGAAACCCTTGTTTACATGCTGCCACCAGCCTTCTTTTGTCATTCTTCTTGAATTTGACATTGTACATATTCATCCTTCCATATTGACTAATGGCTTGTTTTAGAGTTTTTTTATCAGCAAAAATTAAACCAGTTTGAAATTTAGGCTTAACCATATCAGTAGTACTGTTGAATTCAAGAAAATTTTCACCATCAGAGCTTGACTCATGCACACTGTTTAGTGAGTCGGATTTTTTACTCTCAGTGTCACTGTCCACTCTACTCCCAATTACTAAATCAGATGATCCTATGCCATATTATTCTTTTTCAACTTCATTTGGCATATTCTCAGTACATGTCTCTTCTTCCACGTCACCCACATCATTATCAGACTCAACAAACATAGAATCAAAATCATTTGACACATAATTAAAATCATCAGACTCCACAAATACAGAATCGAAATTATTATCAGACTCCACAATTACATTCTCAGTTTGTCCTAAATTTGGTTCCTCACTGATCTCAGTTTTAGCAATTTCAGGTTCATCATCCAAGTCATCATGCCCTAACTCTAACTCAGGTTCATCATTGAAGTTTGTATTTCAGGTTCATATTTAATGGATCCCTCAACTACATACACACTTAGGTAGTGGTCCCTAGGCATATTATCTATCAAATTGAGGATGTCTTGGTTAGTTTTTAACTCCTTGATTGTTTCTCTAGTTAGGTTATCTTTTTTCTTTTTTCAGTATAACTTAACTGGACACCTATAATATAATATGTACACCATATCACCAAACTCAAGAATGTTTATTCCATCAATTCTACACCAATCATAATGAGCAACAAATTTTTCAGTATACCTAAAGACATGATCTTCAACAAAACAACCCATGATGCATAACTGTTGTGCATAACACTGAGTGCATTTCTGAAGAACAATCAAGCAACAACCCCCCATAAGTACATTATAATTACCAAATATTAAAAATAATGCACATTAAACTATTAAATTATTAAGTTAAAATATCGATATCAAATTGCATACACCATTACACATTAAAATAATATCAAACTTCAAACAAACATATTAAAACAAGGGTAAAATTACATCAGAAGTGCCAACCATTCACACATAATTTAAAGTCACTTTCATATTAAACTGAACAGTGCCACAACAAAACAAAGGCACCTTTAATAATACTACTTTCCAAAAATCATCAGAATATTCATGTCACTTTTTTAGTACTCTAAAACATAAAAGTAAACTTTAACTATTAAAACATAAAAGTAAACAAAGAATGAATCATTAAGAACGAAAAGAAAATTAAATCCAATCAACAAAAAAGTTAAACCTAAACCCAAACCAATTACCTAATGAAAACTCAAATTATGAGAAAGAATTAAGAATAAAAAAACCTAAATAATGAAAGAAGAAATATCATACCATAGCGAACAGCTCTTTTCTCTCTTGATCGAAATTGGCGATGATACATCCTTAACCTTAATCTGCTGAAGAACTCACAAAAAGCCCATAATCAAATAATGATAAAACCCTAAATTAATTAACAATAAAATTCAGTTTCACCCTTAATCAATCAACAATGAAACCCTAAAGCATTTTCTCTGAGCATTTTTTCTTTGAATTTTTTAATTTTTGGTTTAGGGTTAAACTGGGTATGGATAATGAACCGTTGTTTGTTTAAGTTGAATCAAAACACACCGTCGGCACGTTAACGTCCAACTAAGGTGTCCGTCAATTTTTTAACAGAACGGGACCAGTTAGTATGTAAAGATTAGTCAAGTGACCAGTTTGTATGTTTTGATAGTCAGGGACGCAAAAAATAATTGGAGTATAGTCGGGGGACCATTTATGTAGTTTATCCTTATTTTAATTCGGATGACAATTTTGTAATTTTTCATAGTCGGAAAACTTAACAAAAAATCGTTATATAGTAGAGGTGCTATTTATATAATTTTCCCTAATAAACAATAATATTTGTTCATGCTTTTTTTAAGTCTTTGATAATGCACAAACACATTATAGACAAAATTATTCGAACATGAGTCTCTTAAAATAAACATTGATCGTTGAATTTTTTACCGGTTATTTCATAATACACTATAATACCGACACATCGAGAAGCGTACCCTGCATATCTAATACATACTCGTATAACATACCACACAAGATTATGTTCAAAATAAGATGAACTAAATACATCTCAAGAAAAGGTTGATTTGGATTTTGACTAGTACTGATAAAATAATGGGGGCGTGATTCCCACATCAGCTGTTTTTATCTCTTATTCCAGGATGTATATTGTTTCAAACTTACACGCAACCATACTAATATTCCTATATGGATTCTGCCTACCAGCCAATCTACGATCTTTATTTATTTATATAATATATTTCTGGCTTTAGTAATATCTTACGTGGATTTTACTAACAACAAGAAGAAAAAACAACTTGATTATTGTGGAATTCAATTCGAGTAATTCCAAGTTCCAACTACCAACCGAGAGTAGGTCCCAAGTTTGATTGGGCTTCTTTCTTTCTTAGCCAGAGTATTGCCCTCACCCCAATTTTAAGTAAATAAATTTAAATTTAAAATCAAATACTTATAATAAATTATGCTAAACATGTTATAAATTGACACGCAATACAAGGATACAATTTGTACAATTTTTGTAGTTAAAAACTGTTAAAAAAACCCAAGTCTGTGAAAATTTATATAATAAACTATTACCATGTGTAAATTTGTTCAATTTTTATTGTTTTTTTCTTCAAATTAAACATAAATTTAAAAGTTAAACTCAAATCTAGTTGGATAAGAGCACGCACAATTAATCGGTTGGAAAAAATACTTACTTTTTTCCTCGTATTCCCCTTTCCCCTCCCTCTATCTAGAATTACAATAAGAATTAGGATTTGTATATTTAGAAGAAAAAAAATGTCTTGAATTTTAAATTAAATTTGAGCTGCATATAATATAAATAAATTCAATTTCTCTCTAAATAAAAAAAATTGTAAATATTGAGATTTAAAGTATATTGTGAAAAATCAACGTCAGAATCGGTTATTGAAAACGACTAAACCAATGTCTTAAATAAAACTTTGGATTCAAAGATTGACTTTGAATTACTTAACATGAGGTGTAAACATCTTCGATAAGAACGATGACATATTTCGCACGATATAATTATGGTTTAATTTCGATGTATTAGGTTAATTATTCAAACAAGATTTGTCAAGTATATTTCGGGAAGGAAAATTCTACAACGTGCGACGAACACTGATGAACACTACTAAAGATGAACATTGATGAACACCATTAAATTAATTAATAAAGATTTAAAATTTCAAGGACCTATTAAATAATTAATGATTATTTTAAAAAATTCAATTAAATTATTTTTTATATATATTAAAATTTTATTTTTTTAATAAGGGTAAACTATATATTTAGTACCTCACATATTTCTGTATTTCTATTGAACCCTCATTATTAAAATATTATTTCAATTTGACCCTATTCTTTATAAAAAAAATAATTTAACCCTAAACCCTCAATCTAAAACTCTAAACTATTAAACCTTAAACCCTTAAACTCTTAAACCTATATAAACATATACCCTAAACAAATTTGGAGAAGGTATAACTTTGTGAGTTAAATTTTTTATTGTATTATTTATCGGATGCGATTAAAGTATTAATTCTTTTCAACCTGAATTTAGAGTTTTTTGTGTTAGTGTTGTCAATTTCATATTGTTATTCATGTTTTATAGATTCGTTAGTTTATTTAAAGTTTTTGATGGCCAATAGTATTTTTCTATTAATTATTTTATGTCATTTGAACTTTCATTTGCTGATATAAACATGTTAGATGTGTAGCAAGTGAAGGCATATGAAAAACTGTTTGACGTTTGCTTTGATTGTTATGATTTTATTTGAACTTTCATTTGTTGATATAAACATGTTAGATGTGTAGCAAGTGAAGGCATATTGAGTCCTCATTATTTAAATATTATTTCAATTTGACCCTATTCTTTATAAAAAAAATAATTTGACTCTTAACCCTCAACCTAAAACCCTAAACTATTAAACTCTTAAACCTATCACCTATTTTTTTAACTCTCAAAGTTATACCTTCTCTAAATTTGTTTAAGGTATAGGTTTAAGAGTTTAAGGGTTTAAGGTTTAATAGATTAGGGTTTTAGGTTGAGGGTTAAGGGTTAAATTATTATTTTTATAAAGAATATGGTCAAATTGAAATAATATTTAAATAATGAGGGTTCAATAGAAATACAGAAATAGGTGAGGTACTAAATATATAGTTTATCCTTATTAAAAAAATAAAATTTTACTATATATAAAAAATAATTTAATTGAATTTTTTAAAGTAATTATTAATTATTTGATAGATCCTTAAAATTTTAAATTTTTATTAATTAATTTAATGGTGTTCATCAATGTTCATCATTAGCGGTGTTCATCGGTGTTCGTCGCACGTGGTAGACTCATCCTTTCGGAAAACAGCATTTATACGAGATTTGACTACCCAACTAGATAAAATGGTAGGTTTTGTAATAAAAATTAAAAATTTAAATTCAGATATTTTTAATGCATCATTATTTATATATAAATGTTGTTGTTAGAGACAAATCTAAATTATATGTGAGGGCAGCGGTTATCCCCCAATTTTATCATATAGAAATTTTATTAATATTAGTTAGGATATATTTATTTATTTGGACTCCCAATTAAACTTTAGCCATCTTCTCTATTGTTAAATACATTTTAATCCTTGAATTTCATTCTTGTCTCTATCTTAGAAATTGTCTTGTAATGAACTTATGTAATATCTAATCTAGATTAATCGAATAATAAATTGAACATTATAATTATTTAAAAAGCATTTATACAAGACTTAGATACAGGGAAGGACACGTGATTTTCTGTAAGGAGTACGAAATTACAAAATTTTAGAGGATGTGAAATTAAATTTCTATAGAAAATACAAAGAAAATATCTAAACTATAAGCACATTTACAAATGTTTAGGAGTGCGACTGTCTCAAGCAGCTCTGAGTCCATCCATGCTTGATGATGAAGAGGTTAAAATAAAATTATTGTCTGAAATTTTATTAGAATTATACAATTTAAAGTTTTAATCGTTTTGTAAATCAAGTTGGATTTTATTGCCAATCATTAAGGGATATGTTAAATATGAGGAAATGAAGAAGAGGGTCAGTTTCTAATGCAAAATATGAATTGAAATGGGGGGCATAGGCCAATGTTACAATAATTGTTATTTTTCACACACTACATTATTGGCATAAATTGGCATCTCAAACCACCCACCGTACCATCCCCATCCCCAAACGGAAGCACACTGTTATGGCGTCCCTATCTCCATCTTCATGCTACCTGCAGAAGCTTCCATCCCCGACTTGGCAAATTGCAGGCTCTTTAATCTTCTCTTCAACTCCTTCCTGCATAAAATTAGATCCCAAGAAAACGAATTAGAAATGTGTTGACGAATCGGACCATATTAACACTTATAAACATGTGGATTGGACCAACTCAATTCGAGAAAAGCAATGTGGATTAAAAAGCTTAATGCTTTACCCCATGAGTAATCTATCGAGGCTTGAAGTGGATAATAGTCCTCTATTCTCTTCAGCTCTCCTTAAAAGGTACGGCATTACCATATCAACAGGTCCATAGGGTAAATATTTGCTAACTTGAAACCCTGCGTTTCTCAAACCAAACGACAGCGCGTCCGACATTCCATATAATTGTGCAAATTCAAGCTTTTCATTCCCCTTCTGAATCCCTAGACCCCGTGCTTTTGATGCTGCCAATTGCCCTGTTTCATTGTCATTTCCAGTTCGTCAGCAAAACCCATTGTTTCAAATCTCCCCAGGAATATAATTTTTTTTCAACTCAAAACTGTACCTGACTCAAGATTATGAGTTGCGAGAACGAGTCCGCCATATCCATCCGCAATTCTCTCGAGCATAAACGAAGCACAATCATTGAAGCAAGCATGGGTGTCTCGGATGCCGTTGTGGACCGGCGAATCGAACCCTAACGAAGAAGCTAGCTTGGTTTCGCTGGACATATAAGCGCCTCTCACGAGCTTAAACCCCATCGGAATCCCGAGACTCTGGGCGGTTTTGGCGGCGTTGAACAGCCGCTCCCTGGCGTCTTTCAAGTAAGCTTGGATGGTGCCGTAGACGATGGGGTGGTGTTTGTTGTACATGATTGCCGAGGAATACGTGAAGTAATCGATGGCGGGTTGGATGGATGTGTCCTCCGCATCGATGATTAAGGGGACATTGTGTTGTGCACATTTTTGGCACAGTTTTACAAGTCTGTGGTGTGCCAATTCAAGATCCGATTCCTCTTGTGGGGCTAATGGGCGGGGTGCTTGGAGTGTGTGGTAGAGAGCACTTGAGTCGGTGAAAATAGGCAAAGTGTTGAGTTTCCATGGGAGTGTAAAGGAAGGGTCTTTGTATTGCCACCTCAACAAGTCACTAATTCTCCTTAGCAGCCCAAGGGGGCAGATTGCTGTTATCTTCGCCACCACAGAGCTCACCTACAGATAAGGGAAAACATGTAAGAAAAGGAGTGGGTTTTCAACTGATTCAACCAAGGCTGGCGGCCCTCGTCTTCTCAAACTGGAATCCAGCTGTAAAGCTCATGGCTGGCAGTTTCCTTAAATGTTGGAACCCTGCCTTCAATTTCAAACATTAAAACTGTACCTTTGTTTGCACAACTTGTTCATAGTTGCAGCTACCCAGCCTATTAATAAGCTACACCTGTCAAATCTCCCACCGTTCACTTACCCCGCAGTTTACTTGTCTTTTTTGTCTTACTATAATAAGATTGAATCATTGGATTTTTTTTAGTACAACTAATTGGAGAATGAATACTTCTAGAACGTGATGAAATCCTTCAGTTGAAATCCGACCTTGATAACAATAAAGATATGGTGTTTTTTTTCTATTAACTAAAAAGTTAATTAAATTTTTATATCAAGATTTGAACTTATATAAAATAAAATAATATTAATATTCTTAATCACTACACCAATAGATGTATCTTTAAAGATATTGTTTTCAACTTTTCAAATGCAAAATGCACACAGGAGCCAGCTGCCTGGACCCCAATATGATAAGCACCTTTCACATTATACAATCAATATATATGTTTGAAAATTACAATGACGACCTCACATCTCCAAATGTTACTACACTTTTACTATGGTTAAGGTCACGTGAGGACTGAGGATACACATAAAAAATAAAATGGAGAATTTCTTTATTTTCTAACATATTTGATTCCAACAAAACAGAAATGGAGCCTCAGCCTGACGCTTGATTCATAATTTTCTTTTCTTATGGGTTTAAAAGAAGGTTACAGACACTAAAAATAATTGCTATATTCGAACCTTAAACTTGTTAAATATCATATTTAGGACAATTCTATACTTGAAATGTTCTTTCTCTTGAATATTCTGCAACTTAATTTAGAATTTGTGATTAACGTGTTGGGAGAGAATTCTCCATTTGAATAGCTCAAAACTCTGTTATAAACTTGACCGTTAATTTCATGTTTCTGTAATTTTCTGGGAAATTTAATGACTCGCTTCATGATGTTCATCTTCTTTAACAGGAAAAAAATAAAAATAAAAAGTAGATGAATGAAATCTTAAAAACAACTTACAGATGAAGGTGGAAGCGACTTGGCGAATTCAACACTCTGTAAAAAACCCTCCAAATTCCGATCACAGCCGGCGTTATCGCTCGTGTGTTCGACGGCATAAACGAGCATGCCTCGCAAACCAGCCTCCTCGATTTTCCTCAGGCACTCGGCGGCCTCCGCTGGGGTTTCGCCGGCGCAGAAATGTTCGAAGAACGTATGTTTTACGGTTTTCAATATGATATCACGTACCAAAGGTGTTTCGATGAGGCGGGAATTCATAACCCACATCCCGAAATCGACGAATGTCTCATTGGAAGCCAACCCGAGGTTGACCGAAGAACGTAGAAGCTTCAACGTCGAAACCGAAGCGAAAAGCTTTTGGTGATCATCAAAGTCAAGAGGGGTTGTTGTTGTTGTTGTCGGTTGATGAAGGGTTGTTGTTGGGTGGAGTTTCTCGACGGCAGAAAGTTCAGGTTTGTCGTCGAAATTGAGGGGCGAAACGGCGGCGGCGGCGGAGGAGGCGGCGGAGTTGAGAGGCCTGATCAAGGTGCGGAGGTTTTTGAGGAGCTTCGGTGATGAGAGAACTCTTGTTGCCATAGAAGGGAAAAACAGGACAGAAAGAGATTTAGGCTTTTGTCTAGTAAGAAGAAATATTATTATGGCAAAAAATGTGTGGAATTGGAAGGTATATATAGGCAAAAGGGCTTGTAAATCTGAATCATTTACACGTCGGAAACTTGGGAATTTTCGGTGCTGTAAAAAGAAAACAAAAGGATTCTTTTGTCAAAATTGTTTTATTGATTTTTTATGATTTTAATTTTTATTATTTATAAAATTGTAAAAAAAATATTTAAAAATCTTTAATAAAATAATTTTAATATAATTTATAAAAAGTTAAATATTTAATATAATTAAGATAAAAATTTTAAAAATCCAAAAATAACAATAATAACCAGTTTAATAAAATAAAAAGAGTATTGGAATCTATACCTTTTTTATTAAAAAAATATTGAAATCAATAAGAATAACCAAAAATTTATCTCCATCATTATTATGTACTAAGAATCCACAAACTGGCCAACTTGACAAGTTGACATGACATTTAGCAATTAGGCTGCCAAAACTTTTGGAGATTTCGACTGGTTGAGAGCATTGACTTTGTCAACTATTCCAGTACTTAGAATAATTTGTAAGAACTTAATTTGTAGTATCACTATAATACAAAATCATTGTTACTAAATCTACACGTGGGTTTTATAACGCAAAACATTTTTTTAACAAAGTAAAGTAGGCTTTCATGTACCTCCGTCTATTACTGTTATATTTTTGCCTATAAATATTATACTTTCATCTATGCTTTCAGAACTTTTTAGTCTCCACATCGTGCTTCAGCATGTGAAGTATTATGGCCTCCGTGATTCATGTCTTCGGGTTACTTTCGACATAACATCCATCAGGTTTGTCTAACCCACCAACTGAGCTTATTACCTGACAGTCGAATTTACTTTGCCAACCCATGAAACCAAGCTGAAAAGCCTACTAGTTGAGAGCCATATCTAATGCCGTCGACCCATCAATAGCCACCACTAAGTCTGGCTCTGTCCCATCAAACAGTACCACTCGAATATAAATACTCATTAAATTAAAGATAACGAGGCAGACCAACTATCTTCACATCATCCCCCACCAACTCTCTCCACATCACTCCGACCACCATCTTCGACTCTTCATATCTTCACATCTACCTTAACCACCATTTCCACCACCATATTCGGTGTCTGATACATTTAACATCAACAATTAGTGTGGTGGACGTAGAGATCTTTCCGACCAAAGGAATCAGTCAAGATAGTTTCCCATTTCAAGTTATTTCAGCCATAAATAAGGAAGTAGAAAAGATGGGCTAGCAATTTCTCACCACACACATCTAGGCGTGGGGCCGATGGGATAGCAATATCTCACTAGATCTACTGGAGGAGATTTGTCTGCTGGTAATGTACAATATACAATCTTAAAAAAGCTATGTCTCATCAGAAGAACTCACAAAGCAGATTCCACATTGTGGTTGCTGTATAAGCCAGTGGCTACAACTCGTTCATGCTCACTAGAGTGTACGATAGATGTAGCCCTAGAAGAACCCAAACCCTAGACGTCGTCATGAAGTCTCCGAGCCTCCTCTCACGGACGAAGAAGAGATGGAGCAGCAAAGGCATACTTAGTGGACGTTGGAAGTTACCATCTCTGGACAGTCCATGAGGCAACTCCCTAGGGAGTGCCGCCATACGTTAAGGATGTATCCATAAGAAAACGAAGAAGTGTTAGTAGAAGCATCAAAGAATCGACCTGCAACCAAAGATATCATGTATGAGTAGCACCTCCGACTGGAGTTTTTATTTTTCCTCTTTTTGTAAAACCTTCTTACATGTGTAAATAACGTCCACTATTAGGGGTGGATCTTTATTCAGATATCTTTGGAGGAGATATCACCAAATGTACATGTAAAAAATTTATGCTTTATAGGGTAACCTCCTCCTTTGAGCTGCTGATATGTGCAGGTTTAAAGAAAGCATTGTTGTTCTCCGATAATGGAATGAAAATATGAATTAACGTAACATTGAACACCCTACACATGTTTCTCCCTCAAATATCTCTGCTACAAATATATTATTTCCTAAACCTCAAGGTATCGGGGAAAACCCTTCATTGCTTAGACACCACCATATGAACTTGGTATAGTCCTAGGAGAATGCTTGAATGCATGTTTGAATGAATGAATGAATGTTTGAATGGCTACATATATGCTTGAATGGTAAATAATATAGTTGAATGAATGTATGGCCGGATGAATACCAACACGTACACCCGAGCATTCACAACTACATTATCTAGGCATGTTGA
Source organism: Hibiscus tridactylites (assembly GCA_958450335.1). NCBI lineage: Eukaryota > Viridiplantae > Streptophyta > Magnoliopsida > Malvales > Malvaceae > Hibiscus > Hibiscus tridactylites. The sequence continues at coordinate 10,550,799 of OY288292.1, read as the reverse complement.
GTTACCTCTGCACATCTGATACCTCCAGAATTACGTATGCTTCTATGAATCTTAAGATACCTCCACCCAATGATGTGTATATTTCTCTAAGAGTGTTGAGAAACCTCAACTCAATCAACGCATGTTTCTCCAAAAATAACAAAATGCCTTAGTCCATTTAATGCCACCAACATTTCAGTTCTCTAAGGACGTTGAGATGTTCGTGTTTCATGCTAATTAAGCCATGTGGATGCTACGAATACACGGTTGCCTCCGAGTTCTTCTCCTAGTCATCGTGGGCCATTATGGATTTTTGAAGAACAAAGATGCATTCGTCCATTTAATGCCATCATCATTGTGTTTCTCCAAGGACGTTGAGATGTCCATGTTTCAGGCCAATTAAGACATGTGGATGCTATGAACACACAATTGCCTCTGATTTCTTCTACCAATCGCTGTAGGCCATTGTGGATTTTTGAAAAACGGATTTGCCTCCGTCCATTCGATGCCATCAAGATTGCATTTCTCCAAGGACGTTGAGATGTCTGCGGTTCATGTCAATTAAGGCTTGTGGATGCTACGAACACACAGTTGCCTTCGATTATGAGATGCCTCCATGCTAATAAATGCATCCACTCAATGTGCGCATATTTCTCCAAGAGTGTCGAGCTATCTCCACTCAATTTGGGCTTGCTTGCCCAATAGTGTTGAGATGCCTCAACAACATTCACAGATGTTACTCTAAGGGTATGAGATTCCTTCGCACGGAGATGCCCCTAAGGGTAAAGAGATGATTGTTCGCAAGAAACATCTCCAAGGGAATGTAAGGAATTACTCTAAGATAATGAGACAAACCCAAAATTTACACGGGTTACTGTCACTCCACCTGCCACCATCACTCAAAACGAATCGTGATTATCTCCCCCACATTGTAAGCAAGATACCTCTGAAAAGGAGCGTGGCTTATTACTCCAAAAGTGAACCCACCCAAAGCACTAGGACACATGGGCTAAAATTTTCAACAAGATTATTAACTTTGTGGAAATGACATAAGAAACGCGGGCAAAGAAACACTTCAGCCCAATAAATACCCGTTATTTGGAAAAGTAAAACGCAAAGCATGATTAAACAATCTGCAATTTCATTAATCAAAATTTACAAGGAATCCTACAAGAACTACTAAAAAGGATTCCTTGATTCAAACTCCAAAGGGATCCCTTGCTCGGGATTTCTTGGTTCAATCTCTAGAGTGTTATCTATGGGAGTAGAGGGCTCAGCATCAACCTCATTCCGAATGTAGGGTAATAACTCAACGCGTGTATTTTCTCAAGACTCGCCTGATGGATTATAAGTATCAAAATCCACCCCTCTTCTACTACCTCCAAACTACAGCGGAGGTCTAGATTACTCAAATTTAGCGGTCATGCAGATACTTGGATAGCACATACGAGGTTGCGTTCACATATGTCCGCATAACCATCGTACTCTGCCAACTACTTATCAATGTCAAGTCTCGCAACCATCTCCGCTTCGACCTCCATTTGATGAGCAACTCTATCCTTCTCCAACTCCCCCCAAGCTGCTGAATTCTCCACTCTAAAGTTTCCTTAAGCTCTTCTTTCTCCCTCTACAAAGCCTCCTTCAGCTCTTCCTTTTCCTCCACCTCTGTAGCTGCTCTCACAATTATCTCCTTCTGCCTTTGGGCATGTGCCTGGGCACCTGTATATTTCCTCCGTTATTGGCAGCTTGTACCTTAACATTTTTTCAACCATCATGATCCTCTACAAGCTGGTGCCTCTTCGCGTCAACATGTTTTGGCTATCGAAGCAATCTTGTCATTGGCCTCGAAAGTTCCTTTTCCTTGGCAACAATCTCTTCTTGCTAACAAGTACAAGCTGATCCAATGTTAGTAAAAGACAAATATATCTCCTTATACACATCAAAGAGAGAAGATTACTACCGTCTGTCATCAAACCCATTTCGGTAGCCAAACGAGTAGCATCAGAATAATGGACCCCACAAAAGTTGAAGGGCAGAGTCACAACAACTTTTATTCTAGCCTCTGGAGGCCGCATCACCGAAGTCTCTACCATATACAAGAAGAGAGTAAATACCTTTCCGAACAAACGAGGATTGAAAGTTATCACATATACATACCTGAGACAAATAAAAAAGGGCTTAAACCTTCCCCACCTCCAGCTGAATGGACCAATGGGTTGAAAGATACCTCCGAAGATTCTTTCATCAACACAAACAAAATCACTGACCAATTACCACAAAAATTTGATAAATAAAGACTAAGCGAAATACTAGCAACAATAAGAGCAACAGGTGCAGTAATTGTAGAAGCTTTAACACCCCGAAATGATGTAATTGTCTCAAATGTTGACTTTTTTTTACCATAGTGAACTCTAGGACCTCGGGCATCTTCACAACTACCGGTACCTCCGCGGCCATATTGCTCATTTTCTTTTCCAGAGCACCCTTCTTCTTTAAAGCCCATAACATGGGCAACTTACTCTTTTTACTCCCTAGAAATGTAGCTTTCGTGCCCAAACGTTTCCAAAGCTTGAAATCTGTAGGCAACTCTGGCTCAACCCTCTCTACATCCTCAACGTCAGTTGAAAGATTAACCGGAAGATCACTGTGAACCTCTCATGAACAATCCGCTGGGATATTAATCAGAGTCATTCCAAATGCCCCTTCCGCGGAGCTCCCCGAATGCGTAACCTTGTAATTTACGAATAGTAAATCAAAATGTAAACAAAATTTACAAGTGTAGCTACAATAAAGTGAAATGCCTACCAATATTAAATGAAAAGCCGAAGGAATCGCTATCAAAAGGAGACCCGAAAGAAATATTGAGAAGGACAGACCGTGTCTCTAGCCAGACTCTCGCTCAAGCTACCTCCCTTTTCCACACTATAGCATGCCTGGAAGTATATTGAGCATAGTCTCCCCTAGCAGCATTATGTTAAGGGGTGACTTCCACAACCTCCTCATCCTTGGCGCATTCTTCCGAGGACAACTCTTCTTCTAAATCACAATAATTTACATCAAGGCTCTCATTGCCCATTGTTGGCGCCATAGAGGTTGCACCGACAAGTTCTAGTTCACTCAATGCCTTAGGAGCATCACCATCATCTTCCGCATCAACTTCTATATCCATATAGGCTGATGGTACTTTAAAAGACATGTGATTTCTCCTTATTTATTGATTAATTTGTCCCCATCATGTTATCCTTTGCATGCATTTTAGCATTTTTTCATATTTGTATTTGCATTTTCTTAATTCAGTAGCTCTTTCTTAAATCATCCTTGAATTTATTACATTTTTTGCTGTTAATGTCGCTACATGAGTTCTTCCAGAATTGCAGCCAAGAATGCCGCTGCATTTGGATGTCATTGCAATAGTGATGTTGCTGTATAAACGTTGTTTAGATTGTGTCCAAATCTATCGCCACATTGATAGTTGTAAAAAAATATAAGATCAAATGACTTTGGCAAAAGGATAAGATCAAAGGAAGATGAGCTAGCAATTTGTTATAACTTTTTTTCTGGACATGATGTCGGTCAATTGTCGTTGCAATACCAGCACATCAAAACAGTCATTGTCACCACAATGACAACTGTTAGGATAAGATCAAAAGGACGATGAGTTGTCCATTAATACAATTGTCCTGCATGAAATTCACAGTTGTAAATCTATAAAGGACACATGTAAACACCCAATTGGAAGATGATAAGAATATATATACATATATTCTTGCCCTAAAAAGGGAGGCTCATATCTTATCATATTTTCCTATGTTTTGGTGCTATCTTTTGATGGATATGGTGTCTTAAAGCTTCCAAGGGGCAATTGAGCTGAATCTGATGCAAAATTAAGTAGCCACGATGAGTGTGAGGCAAGACGAAGCATCAAGGAGCAATCAAGTTAGCTAAAGATAAAGTTCCTCATTCGGTTCTTAATTTTTCTTTTGCTTAAACGCTGATGATTATGGTTTAATTTCATTTTGTATGAAAATACTTTATAAATGTTGACAGAATGTTTATCTTATTAAGCTTTTCCTCTATCTTTTGATCTTTGGGGTTGAATATTTTTATGCACAAACATGTTTATTGCAGTCACTGTCATTGAGAGATGCAGTGACAGTTCAGATTAATAAGCCATTACAACGAAAGTTGCATAGGAGGATAACGAAAGTTGACTCAATTGTTCTTGTATTTTCTTATTTAGCCATCACTAAAAGGTGTGGTAAGTGGGCTCATAAAAGTCTTTGATTAATGGTAGAAGTTGAGAATGGTAAGATATTCATGTGCTTCATTGCATCGACAATCATCTTTTCTTTTGTTTATTGCTAGCATTCATTATTCTCTTGGTGAATCACCTAGGGAACCCATTCCCATCATTATATGGTTTCTATTTTAATTTCATTACATTGTTGTGACATTACCTCTATCATTTACCTTTCATTGCTGAGACATTACTTATTGTATTTACCTTTTTTTTACTTATTGCACTGACATCGGTAGACGTCCGAACAACTATTTTCGTAGGATCGATATCCGACAGGAATTACCTATCAACTATACTTGCATTGACGAGTGTTCGCTTGCACAAATCGTGTGGCGCTATTTCATCGATTAGAGGCACCCACACCCTGTTCCATTACATAATCATCAATTTTCTAGCTCAGGTCCTCCTCTGTGCTAACCTCTAGAGTCGAATCCACACCACGCCTCGCTCTTCTGGATGCCAAAGCTGACGACCACACTCTATGCAAACAACACCCATAAGAGATCAACCAATTCCCCTCTTCTACCTTTTTCCCAACAAGCACTTGGGCTAACTCCTCTTCCCCACCATACGGTCAAGCCGTCGTGCCACTTAACCCCTTCGGATGAGGCACAAAACCCTTCTCTAGTAGGCGAACCTTATACCCATTGAGGCCCCTTTCGTAGAGACACACTTCGAACAGCATCCGTAGAGTGATATGCTCATCCACAATCAGCCACCCCCATTCCTTAATTCGGCAACTTGCTTATCCTCTTCCTCTATCAACATCAAAGTTGCATTTCTTGTGTCCTCCCCAGCACCCTCCATCTCAATGGAAAGCCAAAACCCCTAGGAAATCTCTTAATTGCCCTTAAATATTTTAGCGATTCACTCCAACTTTTTAGCACTGCTCAACCCAACAATTGGATCCCCAATATCATCATTCTTCGTGTGCCGCTTCATGAAACTCAATAAACCAGTAAAACTTTGTGGAGCCACTAGACTGAGGGTAAACAACCTTCTACATACCGATATGATATGATAAGTATATCGATACGCATGCCACTGTACCGATCTCGACAATTCCAGTAACCGATGGCCCGTACCGGTAGCTCGCACTATACATGTACCCATGCTTAAAATCCACCTATCATATATGCTTTAGTCCCCGTGTACTGATACAGAGGGCACCATACTAGTACATGCAGACCCTTAAGCACATTTGAACCAATAATCATGCATTTTCATGTATCAACATTTAAACTAGAGGCATGCTTCCTAATTGCATAAAACCAACATATTCAAAATACAATTCAAGGCTTGGATCAACCTAGATATGCTTTCAAACATCCATAGTTACCATTCAAGACTTGCTCAAGCATCTAAAACCCAAACATCTACATCAACACAATATTTGCATGGCATCGCGTACTAAGACATATAAATCCAATTCACGGTTCAACCAAAACACAACATTATCGTGCTTCTAAACTCATCAAACCAACAAGATATAAGGTAAAAAAACCATATCAAAACATATTACAAATCCCCCTTATTGAAATGAAACACTGCCTTATTAAACACAAATTCAAAACTAGTTTTCATACTCAATATAAAACGAACTCCTTGGGATCCCTTTATCTTGAATGTCGCCTTGAACCTTTATATCTCTGCAAAGATGAAACAGGAGCGTAAGTAATGCATGCTTAGTGAGGTAGCTCTACAAATATTCATCAAAGCATTATAAAGCCATTTGTAAAACCATGCATTTCTTGCAAAGTACATCATGCTTATTTAAACCATATGCATCTTGCTTTCATTCTTGCAAAACATATAATGCTTATTCAAATCATATACAACTTGCTTTCATTCTTGTGATATCTTTATATTTTCATCAAATACTCAGATTATCGTGGTGATATCTTTCAATCACCTTTCACCTTTGTAACACCCTCTACCCAGTCTAGAAGAAGACCAGATCGGAAGTGTCACCGAAAAATCAAAATGGGGAATCAGAGAGACAAATTATAACAAATCATTTCAAAAGAAATATGAAAGAAACATGACATCGGAGTACACTATCAACCATCACAGTTCAAGTTAAATGATTTTGGTTTTGCCATTATGAACCAATTTGCAAAATTTAAAACCTTATGGACAAACCTGTAAATGTAAACAATTTAATGGATTATTTGGTAATTTGAGATTAGCTAATCGAAATTTGATACATGAAGAACAATTAAGTATTATTCTATTTATGCTATTAAAATCTATATCATGTTAATATAATTTTAAATCATGGTTTACATATATTATCATACAAGCAATACAAACATTACCCATGTCCAAACACTTATCAAATTGTATTTAGCTTATTTCCATCATGTACATATACTTCCTATGATTCTTTAAAAGACATTTTGTATTTATCTTCCAAGTGACAATTAAAAACATATCATACTTACACATCACACACAAAATTATAAATGTTTATAAGATGGCTATTTCAAAACATACTACTTCTTGATACATTAATTTAAGCATTCAAGGATTCCACAAGGTAACGATGGTCGTGACGAGAGTCACGCACCTCTTGGGACGACTTTGAGGATGAGTACATCCCAAATTCGGAAAGAGAGAACGCTGGAGACCACGAGGTGGCCTACTTCCAAAATTTGAATGTTTTCCTTCACCAGCTCGTTAGGGCTTTGTCGAGGCCTTCAGATACACCGCTAGAGATTCCCATGAAGAGGATATGCCAATACGGGGTCAAAGATTTCTATGGCATGGGTGATTGTGATCCAGTTGCAACGAATTAGTGGTTGCAGGATGTTCAACGGGCTTTTAGACAAATGCGGTGCTGACCCGATGTTAGACTTGATCGCATTGCCTCTCTTCTAAAGGTTAATGCTAGAGAATGGTAGGAGATCATGGAGATGAGATTGCACCCTACATTGCCGACTTATGAGTATTTCTTGAAGGAATTCAAGCATAATTACATTGGATAAGCTTAGATAGACGTGTTGAGGGACTAGTTCTCCCACTTGGTGCAAGGGAATTGGTCAGTGTTTGAGTATGAGCAAGAGTCCCTACAGCTGAGTAGATTTTCTCTAGAGTTGATTGTGACTGAGGAAATGAAATGTAAGAGCCTCTATCAGGGTTTGAACATAGACCTTTAGATGTATGTAACTGCAGATCCACACAAGATGTTTGAAGAGTTAGCTATTAGTGTCAGGTCAGTCGAGCAGGTTGGAAGTTTGATCAAAGGGCATGCTAGAGGGTCCCAAGGTTAGTATCGAACCTATGAGACTAATGGTTCGTCACAGAGTTCGGGAAAGAGATATAGAGATTCTCGAGATTCAAGGAAAAATAACGAGAACCAGTCATAGAGGTTGAATCAAAGGTCTAGCTCAAGTTACCATGGAGTTCATTCGACTTCCTCTTCGATGATGAGTGGAGGAGGTTCATCTAAGTCATCGGCTCGACGTTCATGCAAACGATGTGTACAATATCACTCAGGGGAATGTTTTCATACACCTAAGACATGTTATGGGTGTGGATTTCCAAATTCCTTTATCAAGGATTATCCCGAGGGTGCTTATAACGCTTCAGCTTAGACTCAGAGGTCTCAGAAGTTGGGCCAGAGAGGTAGAGGTTCTGCTAGAGGAGGACTTGGCTCTATGTTAGGATAGAGGAGTGGAGGCACTAAGAGGTCTACTACTAGAGCTCTAGTGAGATAGTATGATATGAAGGCTAAGTATGACTATAAGGCTTCAGATGTGATCTCAAGTACCTTCACCCTTTTCTCTTTTCCTATTGTTGCATTGGTGTACTCTGGGTTCACTCATTCATACATTCGTAGTGAGTTCTGACCAGAGTGAGGGATCATACTCGAGGATCTAGAGGTTGAGGTTATATGTGTTGGTAGACAGGGTTTATCATTGATGTATGATAGAGATTCAAGGGCATGTGTTCCCAGCGGATTTGATGAAGTTACCCTTCAAAGAATTCGATGTGATTTTAGGTATAGATTGGTTATTCAAGCATGATGTCAGGTTGGGGTGTCAGACAAAGAGTTCGAAACTTCGAGGGTCAGACGGAGAAAATTTACTTGTTTTAGGGGAAAGGAATCATTGACATTCAAATGTGATGTCGGCCATATCACCTCGAGATATGATACTATAGTGTTGTGAGGCTTTCTTAAACCATGTGGTAGAGGCCATAATTTCTTGCCCTACGCTTGAGAGTCTTCGGACCGTGTGCGAGTTTATTGATGTTTTCCTAGAGAAGTTGCCATGATTGCCTCCTGATTGAGAGTTACAGTTCGAGATCGAGGTGCTACTGGGGACAACACCGGTGTATATTGCTCCATATCACATGATACTAACCGAAAGAGAATTGAAGAATCAGCTTCAAGATTTGCTTGATTGGGGGATCATTCAACTGAGTATTTCACCATGGGGTGCTCTTGTCTTGTTTGTGAAAAAGAAAGATGGGCCAATGAGATTGTGTATTGATTATCATCAACTCAATAAGGTGACGATACAGAATCATTATCCTATTCTAGAATCAATGATTTATTTGACCATTTGAAGGGTGCCTATATATTTTCTAAGATTGATTTGAGCCTGAGATATTATCAACTGAAGGTTAAAAATGAGAATGTTCATAAGACTGCATTTTGGACTCGTTATGTCCATTATGAGTTTATGGTAATGTGGCTCAGCCTTATGAATGCTCAGGCAACATTTATGGACTTGATAAATAGAATTTTCTAGACTCTTTTGAACTAGTTTGTGGTTATTTTCATTGGCGACACATTGGTGTACTCTAGCTCAAAGGAGGAACATGATTATATAGTCTTCACATTGTGATTCAGACCCTTTGAGAGAAGGTGTTGTTTCCCAAGTTCAACAAGTTTGAATTTTGGTTGTTAGAAGTGACATTTTTGGGCCACATCATTTAAACGAAAGAGATCTGTGTGAATCCTCAAAAGATTCATGATGTGGTTGAGTGGAAACCACTGAGAAATATTTCATAGGTTCTTAGTTTCCTTGGCTTGATGGTTTACTACCGATGCTTTGTTAAGGGGTTCTCGATTATAGAAGCCAATATAACCATATTGCTTTAGAAATAAGTTCTATTTGAGGGGAACGAGAAGAGACAATAGAGTTTTGAATAGCTTAAGGCTTATCTAACAAAAGCACAAATTTTAACCTAATCGGAGTAGAGTAAGGATTTTGTGGTATTTAGCGATGCGTCCTTGAATGGACTTGGGTGCATTCTTATGCAAGAGGGGAAGGTTGTAGCTTATGCTTCGAGGTAGCTCAAGTTTCATGAGCGTAATTATCCCACTCATGACTTGGAGTTAGCGACCGTTATTTTCGCCGTAATTATCTAAAGACATTAATTGTACAGAGAAAAATGTACATCTACACCGACCAAAAGAGTTTGAAATATTTACTTACACAAAAAAATTGAACTTGAGACAACGCCAGTGGATAAAGTTGCTTAAGGACTATTATTGCGTGATTGAGTATCATCCTAGAAAGGTTAACATGGTCGTAGATGCATTGAGCCAGAAATCTATGTCAGATTTGAAAGCAATGTTTTCCTATTTGAGAATGACCGAAGATGGTGGATTTTTAGCCGAGCTTCGTCTGGAACCAACCTTGGTACAAGAGATTGAAAAGATGCAAGCGCTAGAATAAAATCTAGTTGCCAAGATTGAGATGGCGCAACGTGGTGAGACGACCTAGATCGTGGTATGAGGTGGGATCTTTTACTTTCATGACAATTTATGTGTATTGGCCATTGATGAATTGAGGGTCAAAATCCATTGAGAAGCTCATAGTAGCTCTTTTGCTTTGCATTCGAGTAGCAACAAGATGTATCAAGATTTGCGACTGTTCTACTAGTAGGCTATGATGAAAAGATATGTCTCAAAGTTGGTGACTAAGTTCTTAGCTTGCCAGCAAGTAAAATCCGAACATCATATACCTTCAAGATTACTTCAGCCAATTCAGATTCCACAATGGAAGTAGGATTGAGTGACTATGAATTTTGTGACCGGTTTTACCGATGAACCAAGATCACACACTTCTTGTAGGTATGTATAGATTTCACCTTGGAAAGTTTGGCTAAATTGTACATAAAGGAGATAGTGAGGTTTCACGATGTGCCTTCATCAATCATATCTAATAGAAACCCAAGGTTTACTTCCAAATTTTGGAAAATTTTGCAAGAGGAGTTAGGAACCAAATTACACTTCAGTATAACTTTTCATCCTCAAACCTATGGTCAGTCTAAGAGGGTTATTCAAATTCTTGAGGACATGCTTTGATGCTACATCATTGATTTTGAGGATAGGTGGGAGGAGCACCTTCTGTTGGTGGAATTCTCTTACAATAAAAGTTTTCAATCGAGCATTCAGATGTCTCCATTTGAAGCATTGTATGGACGTAAGAGTATAACTCCTTTGTGTTGGATGTTGAATGAAAAGCGAATTGTGGGTTTTGATTTGATTTGATCAAATAGACCGAGAAATAGGTTCGATCAACAAAAGGCTTACGTTAGCACTTACTTCAATTGCAAGCGACGTTCGATCGACAAAAGGCTTTGTTGACTCAAGTCTTGGGCTTTATGTTCGAGGTGAGTAAATAAGCCAAATGGCCTTGGGTAATGTTGTTTGGGTTGCAGTAGACCTTATTGTCATAAATTTGAAAAGTGAGGGACTTGGGATGTGATTATCCCAATATTTAGCAACATGTTTCCTTGTCCTCTAGAGACCAAAAGCTTCCCCTTTTATATCATCTTCATTTACTCATCTTTTTCTCTACAAACCCTCTTTCTCTTTCAAGAACACCAAGAAAGATTCAAAGTAAAAACCCAAACTTTATCCTTCATTCTTTCTATCTGAAATTTGTGTTTGACGTATGATAGTCTCCTCCCACGATCTATATTTTGAGGTAAAAATAGTGAATAAGTCTTATGGGAGAGGAATTTAAGGTCTTATTGAGTGTTTAGCATATTAGCCGTGGTTGCTTTTGGATTTATTGTCCTTGTTGTAAGAGAGTATTTAAATGATCATAATATGCCAATAATAATTCTAGTAGACTTTAGGAAGCATGTAACTACTCTTATGGGTCTAATTTGGGGGTTTTAAGTTGAATTTTGTAGCTTGAGAAACTATTTTTGAGCTTAAGTATCAGTACGCAATCCCGTATCGGTACCCTTGTTAAACACGAAGAACATGGATGAACTGAGTATAGCATACTAGTATGGGCTTCAACCAATATCGGTACACCACTCAAGCAGTATCAGTACAGGTTGACCCGTACCGGTACTCGTGAATTTTGGCATCATTACGATAAAAGCATATCAGAACCCACCCATGAGTATCGGTACGATTGATTCAATACCAGTACGAGTTGGCTTTGTCAATTACAGTAATAAAATTTGGTATCAGTACGTGCAACCGAGTACTGATACCCGTGGGCTGAGTACAAGTACTCATTAGGTCGTACTATTAAATAATGGCTCAATGAGGTTTGGGAAAGGGCTATATTGAAATAAAATTGAATTTGATAAATTTAATATTGAGCTTTTGGTTGAACTTGGACTTTAAATACCCTTACAAAATGACCTTTCCCTTGCCTTGTATTGAATATGTGAGCCTCATATTAATTTATGATTGTTTTGGTATAGAATCCTGATACCTAAGTGTAGTACTGTAGTACAAGTGTTTACAAATGTACTCGATGTCTAGATGGTCTCGAGTGGCATACACTACCTGATATCTTTGTGATTCCAGCTATGTGACATACATCACCCGATGTCTTTGTGGTCACGAATAGGGGGCATGATATAGTGTTCGATGACTAGGTGATTTCGAATACCCAGATAAGGTACTCGATGTTTATATGGTCTGTAGTACATAGTTGGCTAGGTTAATGTCTAGGTTTTTCCAGGCTAAACAGGTTTGACTTCATTCTAATTTATTTTGAAATACGTTGTTTTAATTCGTACGGAGCTTCATTTATTTTAGATTTAAATTTATTCATGTAAACTTTTATTCATTACTTGATTTAGTTATGTTTTATGGCTAAATTTAAAGTTTTAATTTGAACAAAATTTTATAGATTGGGTTAGAGGTAGCTCGGATGTAGTATTTCGGATGCGTTGAAATCAGGGTGTTAAATAATAATTAATATTAATGAAAATTGAGACTATATTTTATATATCTTAAACCGTAGTTAATAAACTATTAATATAATAATATGTAATTTTTATTAATATATAATTTTATATTTTATTTTAATAATATAATAAAATACTAATATAACTAATAATATTTATTACTATTTTCATAAAAAAATATTATTCTATATTTCAAATACATTTAACAATATTAAATAAAATTATACTAAATATATTAGTTATTATTAAAATTAAATAATAATAATAATATCAAATATTAAATAAATTTTAAACTAGTATAATATTGATAAATTTATCATTTAGAATATATTTGTTTATTAAATATTAAATAAATATTTAAATAATAAATTAATTTAATATTAAATATTAAATAAATATTTAAATATTAAATAAATTTTAAATTAGTATAATATTGATAAAATTATCATTTAAAATATATTTGTCTTATTAATAAATTAGCATTTAAATATATTTAGTAATAAAATTAATTTATCATTAAATTTAGTTACTCATAAAAGTTATTAATAAGGAATATCTTTAATAATAGTTTTTAAAATGTTTTTATGAAAATATATTTAATATTTGATTTTAATAGATATATTTTAAATATAAAATAACATTTTTATGAAAAGAGTGATAAATATTATTAAATATACTAATAATTTATTATATATTATTAAAATAAGGATGTAGTATCATATATCATTATATTAATATTTTATTAACTACAATTTCAGATGTATGAAATATGTTGACATGTTGTCAATCTTAACTAAATATTGAATTTGACTTATTTGTAATGTATTCTTACATTTATTTAGGCAACTTGAGCTTGAATCCCCACTCAACCCCGTTTTTTCTTTGATTTTCATGAAAAAGTGTTTAATAGAATATATTGTCAATCTTTGTCCAAAAAATGAATTTTCCTTTGACGATATGTGTCACTATCTGCTTAAAAGATTGAATTTTTTGAATTTTTTTGAACCTGTAAGTTAGGATTGAAAAATTAATGATCAAAATATAATCTTCCCATAAATAAATGACTATAGAGTTAATTTACACTTTGTATATACACTTGAAATGTTTTCAAAATCTTTGGAGGGGTAGGCCTCCTATCACAGGTGGCCATTGTCAGTAAACCCAAAAAATTTGACCCGAGACTTGAACTGAATGACCCGAACCGAAACTCGGAATTGACTCGAATTGAGATTCGAAATCAACCCGAACATGGCCCAAAATTTGATCTGAAATCTGAAATAAATCGAACCGAAACTAAACCAAAATTTAGTTGAACCGAAATGGGCCTGAACCGAAAGCAACCTGAACTGAAAACAACCCGAAATAAATAAAAAATATTAATTGAAATAAAGAAAGATGGGATATGAACAGCCGCACAACTCACTAAAAAGTTAAATATATTGGCTTTATAAAGTCATATATAGGTGTAAAAAATTGACCGGCCTAAAAACTTGATTAAAATCGACCGATCTTCCGTAGACCCAAAATTGACCTGAACCGAATTCAATCGAACCAAAAATAACCGACCCGAATTACAACTAAACCGAGCCAAAATTGAAATTAAATCTGAACCGAATAACCAGACCTGAAATAACAGAAACTAAAATGACCTGAACCGAATTCGAACCGAATGACCCGTTTGCCACCTCTAATTCTCAGTAGTAGTACATCAAGTAATTTTGGGTTTTAGTAAAAGATCAATTACGGTAGAGGTCGATTAATTGTGGGGAGCTGCCACAATAATCAATCAATTAGAGACTTATTTTTAGAGTTTTGCTATACACATAAGAACACTAAGGGCTGTGCATAAGAACTATTAGATTCCTATCATTAATTGTTATTTTACTTTTTAATGGAATCTATTAGAATGTAATTAATTACATTCCTAGAATATTAAATATCATTGATTCCGGGTGTTTAATGTAATTAATAATAATGTAAAAGAGTTTAGATGTTTAGGGTTTTTGATTTATGATTTATAATTTTAGGGTTTAGAGTTTATTGTTTTAAGGTTTGTGTTGTTGCATCTTTATGGTTTTAGGGTTTAAAGTTAAGGTTTAGGGTTAATATATAGTTTTTAGAGTTTAGGGTTTAATATTTAGATTTTAAGGTTTATGGTTAAGGTTTAAGGTTTAGCATTTAAGGTTAGGATTAAGGTTTAGGGCTTATGGTTTAGAGTTATGGTTAGAGTTAAGATTTAGGGTTTAATTCTATTAAAAACTATAAATAAATGATGTTTAATATTTTAAGAATGCAATTATTTACATTCTAATAGATTATATTAAAAAATAAAATAACAATTAATAATAAGAATCTAATAGTTCTTATACAGAACCCTTAGGGATGTGTATAGCAAAATACTTATTTTTATGGTACAGTTTTTTAATATATTTTTATAGTAGAGTTAAAAAAAATTAAAACTCAAGCATTACGATTTTATTTATGTTAATTTAGTATTAGAATGATATTTAAGGTATTATGTGTATCTTTATGTTTTATATATTTTTTGCAAACTTAGTTATTTAAAATGTAAATATATGTATATATTTGGCAACTTTACGAAACGAGACATTTTATAGTTTTATATTAGGATGAAGCTTGATTTAATTATCGAATCTGACTATTTTTCCATTGATCCTTGAGATTTTTAGACCATATTAATTCATGAATTTTATATTTTATAACATAAGTTAGCTTTTCTGATTCTAAGGTGCTCACTAGAACAAGTCCAATGATTAATCTTTTACGTTCTGTTGATCCATATAAGGGTAGATTCTGGTCATACTTTTGAAGTTGCTCTATGCCCAGAACGAGATTTGAACCATCGACCATTTGTTAAGGTAGAAGCGACACTTACAAAATAGGTGTCCCGCTGTTACTTTCCATTAATTTTCACCGTTAACTTTCGTTATCTAACACATGTCAGCTTCTTAAATTTCTAAAATTATATTTAAAAATAACTAAAAATTAATAAACAAAATAGCCCAAAATTTCACAAAATAGCCCCATATTTTGAAATCTCTAACACCAAAAAAAAACTCAAATCCCCATTTGACCTGATTTTGCTGCTGATTGCCACGTCAGATCATGACGTCCATTTACCCCACAACCTCGTCGTTGGAAATCGACCGACGCCTTGTGAAACGCCGAAATCTTCGAATGGTTTATTCGAATGATTCGTGACGAACATCGGCGCAACAGACGATTAATAGTGTGTGGTTCTTTCAGCAAGGGCAGGGCGCTTCATTCATTCGTTAGAAACACGACGAACGCTAGTGGGAGTGGCCAGATTTGGAGGGTTTAGGGATTTAGTGACTATTTTTGGATTATTTGAAAATTTTCAGGATATTTAAAAATTTTGATTTATTTTTTTAAAAATAAATTTCAGAAAATGTTTAATACTGTCATGTGTCATATTTTTATTGGATAACGGAATTTTTTAACGACTGTTAACGACAAGACACCTAAATGGAAACTTTGAAAACGTTAAGCACCTATTTAGCCCGAAAAATACTTTGCGCACCTATATAAAAAATGGTATAGTTTGGGCACTAATTTGCCACTTAAGCCATATAAAAATGGTCAAATTTGGGGACTAAATCAAACATTATCCCTTTTATATTTATTACACCTAATTTCTTCACCTCCATATAGCTCCAGAAGTACCCTTAGGACCTTCATATTTGGTAAGGTCCAGAGATAGTCTACAAACAATAACTTTTCCGGAGACATGTTCTTCTGGAAACCAATATTATCGGAGCCCTCAGGTCGCATTTGGAACATATATTTTTAGATGCCATTACACAACGTCCACATGGCCAACATGCAAAGCCTAATACTTTGAACTTGGGTCCATCTCCATCGACCCATCTGTAAGCTGTCATAAGGCCTGACACTATCCAGTCACCAACAGTACTTAGGGGCTATAAATATTCACTCCCCCGATGGGAGAGGCAAGTCGGAGACAACAACAATGCGTCTGGACAAGGCTGAATTTAGAGGGTTGTGCCCCTCTCTTCCTCCTCTCATCTTTTCTACTCTGACCATCGATTGACCACGAATCTCCTCCCCAAATCTATAATGGTAAAGCACCTAAGTTTGTTATCAACCACCCTATTCCTCCTCTATACCTCCATTGTTCGATGCCTTCTCATTTCAGCATCAACAATTGGTGTGGTGAGCGTGGAGATCCTCTAGACCAAGAAAATTAGTCATAGTGGCTCTCCCGGTGCTACTCCAGAACACCAAATTTCTGCGACCAACGTCTTTGATGGCCGAATTGATGACGACGACGTATTTTGAAAGCACCATAGTCTCCATGCAAGACTTTCTTTTCAAATTTCAACCAAAATGAAGTAAAAACATATGAGATGACAATTTCTTACCCCACACATATGAGGATGACATCATGGGGATGATAGGATAGAAATATCCCACCATATCCGTTAGTGAAAACCTACTATCCGTTGGCGAATCAAGGAATTAGCTAGGCCTCGCCTTAGGAACCCACATGCCTAGTCCCTAATCGCACGTGCCACAACAAACGTGACAGGGCCATCTTGAAGATGCAGTGCTTTGTCGGATGACTTTGTAGAGTCAACTCACCATCATGGCTCTCACAACAGGCATAACAATGTTGCCTCCCATGCGCTATCTTATGCGAGGTATAACCCCTAAAAGGTTCCGACCCCCTCCGAATACCGATGATAGAAGCCTCTGGCTAGTATTGTGTGGATAACCCTAGAGTAGCAACAAGAGAAGTCGAAGAGATTAACTTCTGAACAAAGAGCTCGTAAGTAGCCTAACCTAACATTCAATAGTTAGGGCAGTGGTAGAAGCTTTAGGTATAAAGGGTTTTCTTTGTTTTTGTTGTTGCATGTGCAATTAGTATCTTACCTAGTGACGAAAGGTCAAGGAAGTTGGTGACTTGATGACAAGGGAACTGGCGACCAAGGCGTCATCACTTCTATTCTTGTCTTTGTTGAGCACTCGAAAAATGAAGTATGATAGATCTGCCCCAGTAATGGGTTTTCAAAGAAAGATCAGATGGGGGCCACAAATGAACCTCTCTCAATTCAAGATATTTCTTTTTGCAGTTGAATTGAGTTTGGTGTTCAACCATCTACCGCGATCCGACTTTGTATACAGAAAAGGAAGCTATAATTAATGCAACTATGAAACTTATGGAGAGTTGGATTCTGGCTCAGGATGAATGCTGGCAGCATGCTTAACACATGCAAGTCGAATGAGACATCTCCGAAGTTGATGTCTATTGAAGTAAATGTAAAATTCAAAAGATAAAGTGTAGCTTCTCCACGTAGCTGCTATTTTTTGCAGGACAAAGGTGTCATCAAGGTTTTACCATCCTCTAAAAGTAAGCTGACGAGCATAACCCAAACCTTCTGAAATGTCTCCTCAGCAAAACCGAAAGGTACAAGGGAATAACCCATATTGTTTAGAGCCTCTTAGAAAGCTGATAAATACTATAAGAGAGAGTTTTGGACTTACTATACAAATAAATAGTTGATTGACCAAACTGCTCTATAGAGCATATTATGTACTTTAATAGATGAATAAATGGTATAATTGTTATATAGATGTACGAATACATCATTTTGATGAATGATTGTTTAGCTGAGTATTTGGATGAGTATAAGAATATGTGAAATTGGTAATGATATTTCCTCTACAATTGCTCTTGTATGCTTTCACATCTATATTCTTTGATTTCATCCACTTTGTCAAGCAAATTATTTGATGCCTTCACCATTCAATGCTTCTAGAAATTTTCTCATCCAAGGGCTTTGAGATGCCTGCACTTATGTTTCTCAAATGACACTTAATCTACACAAGTACAGATGCTTGTGTACCATCCATGTTAAGAGAGACACCAGCTTTGCAAAGTAATATTGAATTAGCAGTCTCCGCCCACTCAATGCTCTAACATTGTGTTTTTCTCCAAAGGGTGTTGAGATGCCTACACTCTTGTGTCTTGAGTGACACTTGATCTGCAATAGTGTAGATGCCTACTCCGGTAGATGTTGCTTTGGTCTATTAAAAGATATAATCCCTACACTTTTGTGTCTTGAAAGACACTTGATCGGTAAAAGTGTGGATGCCTGCTTCGGTGGATGTTGCCTCCGCTGATTCGATGCTAAATTCATTGTTGATCCAATAAATGAAGATGCTTGTACAAAAATACAAACGAAATTGAGATAGACGTAGGTAATTAGCAACCTCCGCCCATTCAATGCCTCTATTATTGTGTTCTCCTCCAAGGAAGTTGAGATGCCCACACTTATATGTCTCAAATAACACCTGACCTGTAAAAGTGTGGATGCCTGCTCCGACAGATGTTACCTCCATTAATCTGATGCTAAATGCATACTCGATCATACCAATTTGGAGATTCCTGTCTCATCGTTAATCATCTTCCTACTTCCGAACAGATTGCTGATATTCTTACCAAGGCAATTCCTCCTTCTCTTTTCGATTTGATGCGTTCTCGGCTGGGTGTTTTGTCTCAACAGGAAATTTCAGAAATTGAGAAAACCGGAAGAATGATAGAGTGTGTATAATATTCTCTAGAATATTGTAAGATGGATTGTTCTAGAGTTAGTTGGGTTGGATTGTTCTAGAGTTAGTTGGGTTGTTACAATGTGGGCCTTCCGAATCTGTTAGGAAGTTGTAACCCCTTTTCTGATATTTGGGCTACTATAAGTAGGCACGTCTTTGTAATAGCTGATTAAGTGATTTTGAATAAAAAGCATTGTTATTCTTTTATTTTCTTTTCTTTCGTTTCATCTTTTTCCTTTTCTTCCTAGGGTTACGCTTATCAGCCGGCCCTAGATTCTCTGTTTCTATTTGCTTTCTTCATCCTCTTCCCTTATGTTCTTCTTTACCTAATCTGAGGATTATAACATGGTATCAGAGCTATTCTCCGGTGACGGCGATGTTGATCGGTTCTGGTGGTTGTAGATTTAACTCTGTTCGCGGTGTTGTTTCAGATCTGGAGGTCGTAGATCTGATTTGTGTGGCTGTTGATCACTGGTGACGGCGGTGTCAATCGGTGTTCCTAGTTGTAGAATATTGGTGGTGGTTCTTATGCAGCTGTAAGCCTAGGTCTGAGCAGTGGAGAGTTTTACGACTCAGATCTGTGGCTTTGTGTGGTTCGACGAGGCTCAGTGTGTTCGCAAAGGGCTTGTTGCTGACGCTCTGGTGAGATTGTTTCATTTTCTTGTTCTAGTGAGATTGTTTCTTCTTCTTGAGTTCTGATATCTGCTGGATCTGGTGTTATCTGCTTTCGTATGCTCTATGTGTTCTTTCAAGATCATCTTATGCTCATATGTTCTGATGTTAGTATATTTCATATATTGAGTTTGCATCTGGTCTGCTCTGCAAGTTGGATCTGCTTTGTTGTCTATATTGTTCTGCTGTGGAATTTGTTCTGCAATAGTGTTTGTGCTGTTCTGCTATACTGTTGGTGTGGATCTGTGTGTCTTCTGTGATGACTATACCTGAAACTACCTCTGCTCATATTGATTCTGGTCTTCATAATGAAAGTGTTAATACTGATATTCCTCAAACTTCTAATCAAGAGTCATCTAGACCTCTCTTTTCCACTAAGAAGATTAATGTCATCCTTGATGACAATAACTACTTGTTGTGGCATCAACAAGTGTATCTCACAATAAAAACTCACAGACTTCTTAAATATGTGGATAGTAATGTCAAGCCACCTCCTGAGTATATCACTAGGAATAATGTTGTTATGATCAATCCTGAATTTGAGGCTTATGAGGAACATGATGGTGCTTTAGCCAAATGGTTGGTGTCTACTGTTAGTGAAGGTGTTTTACCTCAATTAATAGGAATGAATACTGCTTCTTCCATTTGGAACACTCTTCATAGAGCCTATAGTGGTAAAACTACTTCCAAACTGATGTATTTTAGGAGACTGTTGCATACTCAAAAGAAGGGAGATTTGAGTATGAGAGATTACCTGCTCAAGGTCAAGTCTATTAGAGACAATTTAGCCAATTGTGGTGAAATTATATCTGAACAAGAACATGTTACTGCCATTCTGAATGGTTTACCATCTGAATTTGAATCTGTCATTACTGTGTTAACTGCTGGTAACACAACAGCTTCTGTGGAAGCTGCTAGCACTCTTCTTTTAGATGCTGATGCTAGACAGGGTAATCTTGTGTCCTCTATATCTGGCTGTGTTAATCACACTATGCTTGCTTCTTTCTCTGGGCCCTCCTCGAGTTCTAGTCTTAATACTAATCTCAATGTTCCTCCCTCTACAACTGTTTCTGTTGCTCCTTCTGTTCCCATGTCCTTGCCTCCAACTTCTGTTGAATCCTCTGTTGCTTATACTGCTGTTTCCAATCAACCAACTTCTTCTCAGTTTGATCAGGATGGGACTCGGTACAATTATGATAATAATAGAGGCAGAGGGAGGGGTAGATATCAGAATAATAATCGTCCTCAGTGTCAGTTATGTGGTCGTTTTGGGCATTTGGTTGAGCGTTGTTACTTTCGTTATGATATGAATTTTAAGAATGAGGCTTCAAGAAGGGGACAAGGGTCTGTTGATAGGCCTCCTGTGAATTCGCAAGTTCATTATGTGTCTCCTGCTCCTCCTTATGCTCCTGTCTATTTCACCTCTCCTTTTGCTTCATCTGGTGGAGTGTTTCACCCTCAAGTCTCTTACCCTTTTTCTTCTCTTAATGTTGCTGGTTCCTCTAGTAGCAGGTTTTCTCCCATGAATTCTTCATTGACTCTAGTTGCTAGCTCTCCTCCAGCTGTTGCTCATTCTGTTCCACATGCTTCTCTTCCTGCTGGCTCTTTTTCTTCTCCCTCTTTTCCTGTTGTGGCTGCTCAAGCTCATGTTGCTACACCTGCTGTTTTGGAGGACAATGTCTGGTTTCCTGATTCAGGTGCCTCACATCATATAACCAATGATGTTCATGCTCTTCATCAGGGCTCTATGTCTCCTACCTCAGGTAGTGTGCAAGTTGGTGATGGTAAATCCTTAGCTATACGTTATTCTGGAAAATCTAGCTTACTCTCCCCTCATCATATTTTTAAGCTTAAAAATGTTTTGTATGTTCCTAACATTACTAAAAATCTCATGTCTGTTTCTAAGCTTACACAGGATAACAATGTTTCTGTGGAATTCTTTCCTACCTACTGTCATATCAAGGATCTGGATTCTGGTATTGTGTTGCACAAAGGAGTTGAAAAGGATGGTCTTTATCAATTTCAGAATGGTCTTTCTTCTTTAGTACCCATGCAGTCTAAGGCTTGTTTCAATAATGTTTCTTCTGATGTCTGTATCAATTCTGTTACTAAGAGTGTGTCTTCTGATGTATGGCATTTTCGACTTGGTCATCCTCACAAGGATGTTCTGTCTTCTGTCTTGAAAATTTGTAATCTTCCCATTTCCCCAACTAATAAATCTGATAATTGTTCTCTTTGCAATGCTTGTCAACTTGGCAAGTTTCATAAGCTGCCTTTTTCAGCTTCTTCTACTGTTTACACACAACCTTTAGAACTTGTGTTTGCTGATGTTTGGGGGCCTGCTCCTATCTCTTCAAACACTTATAAATATTATGTTGCCTGCACTGATGCTGCCACTAGGTTTACTTGGCTTTTCTTCTTGAAATACAAGTCTGATGTTAAGACTGCATTTCTTCAATTTCATGTGCAGGCTGAAAGACTTCTAGGCACCAAGCTTAAGATGTTGCAAACTGATGGTGGTGGGGAGTTTACTGCTCTGCTTCCTTATCTGCTGCAACATGGCATTATCCACAGACTCACGTGCCCTTACACCTCAGAACAGAATGGTCGTGTGGAGAGGAAACACATGCATATTGTTGAGGTAGGTCTATCCCTTCTTGCTCAAGCTTCTTTACCTCTTTCTTTTTGGGCTGATGCTTTTACTACTGCTGTTTTTATTATTAATCGGTTGCCTACATTGTCTTTGTCTGGTCAGTCTCCTTATTTTAGATTGTTTCATAGGCATCCTGATTATCATTTTTTGAAAGTCTTTGGCTGTCTTTGTTATCCTTGTTTACAGCCATACAATAAAAACAAACTTCAGTTTAGGTCTTCTCCCTGTACCTTCTTAGGGTATTCTCCATCTTATAGAGGTTATAAATGTTTGGATAAGTCTGGTAGAGTTTATATTTCTCGCCATGTTAAGTTTGCTGAACTTTGTTTTCCCTATGGTAAATCTTCTGATAATGATAGTTCTATGCTTACTCAAGTTGTTGATTTGGATGCCTGTTCTTCTTCTTCCTCTGCTATATCTTCTAAAAAGGATGCTAGGAACTATAAACAGGTTGCTTTTCCTTCTCTGAAACCTCAGACTGTTCCAACTCCTGTTTCACCTACTGTTACTATTGATAATCATACTACTGCTGTTGATAATCATACTACTTCTTCTCATGTTGTTAGCATCACTCCTGAAATCTCTTCTTTCAACAGAAACACTGATGCTTCTTTACTGCCTGTTTCTAGTCCTTTAATTACTAATTCCACTCTTACTTCTCTTAGTGATGCTGACAACAGTTTGTCTGTTCAGCCTTCTTCACCTGTGACTGTTTCTCCTTCTTCTCTTCAAATCCCTCATTCTCCATCTTATTCTTCTTCTTTTTCTTCTTCCACCAGTGCATCTTCTTTGTCTTCTTCTTTACCTTCTTCTTCATTTCCTTCTTCTTTTCTTCCTTCCCAAACCAGTCCATCTCATGGTACCTCTATATCACCTACTGTTCCTTCATCATCACCTACTATTCCATCTCCTTCTATATCTACTAATCTTCCACCTACTACTATTCCATCTAATACTATATCTACTAATATACCATCTACTACTCTTCCATCTACTACTATATCTAATATACTTCCACCTACTAATATTCCATCTACTACTCTTCATTCTACTTCTATTCCATCCACCATTATTCCATCTTCTACTACTCCATCTCCATTGGTCATTGATACTCAGGGTTCTATTCCATCCAACACTCATTCCATGGTTACCAGAAGCAAAGCTGGAATTTTTAAGCCAAAGGTGTTTCATGCACTTGCTGAAAACAGTGAACCTGATGATGTTTTCATGGCTTTGGCTCATCCTGACTGGCGTCTTGCTGTTCATGCTGAATATGATGCCCTTCTGAAGAATGGTACGTGGGATTTGCAGCCCTTACCATCAGATAGGAAGGCAGTCGGATGTAAGTGGCTTTTTAAAGTCAAGAGGAAGCCTGATGGTTCTGTTGATAGGCTTAAGGCCAGATTGGTTGCCAAGGGGTTCTCTCAGAAAATTGGCTGTGATTTCAAAGAGACTTATAGTCCAGTAGTCAAAGCTTCCACTATTCGCATTGTTCTTGCTCTTTCTGTTCTCAAACAATGGCCTGTGAGACAGATAGACATTAATAATGCCTTCCTTAATGGCAACTTAACTGAAGAGAGCTACATGTCCCAGCCTCCTGGTTTTGTTCAATCTGGCCCTCATGGAGAGAAACTTGTTTGTAGGCTTCGCAAGGCCCTCTATGGTCTTAAATAGGCCCCTCGTGCTTGGTTTGATACTCTCAAAGTTTTTCTTACTTCAACTTTGGGATTCTTGCCCTCTCAGTCTGACACTTCTTTATATATTCGCAACACTGCTGCCTCTTCTTTGTTGCTGATGGTGTATGTGGATGACATCATCCTCACTGGTAGTTGTTTGAATGAAGTTGATACTGTTGTTGGTCAAATTCATGCTGAATTTTCCCTAAAGGATATGGGTGAGCCTAGCTGTTTTCTAGGTATGGAAATTTTGCAGACTTCTAAGGGTATGATTCTTACTCAGAAGAAATACATTACTAATTTGCTTACTTGGGCTGATATGCTCACTTCTCGTTCCACACCTACACCCATGGTGGTTTCTTCTTCTTCCTGTGTTGATGATACTCTTGATTTTTCTGATATTCATCTTTTTCGGAGTATCATTGGTGGTTTGCAGTATGTCTGCTTAACCAAACCGGATATTGCTTTTGCTGTTAACAGAGTCAGTCAGCATATGAATAATCCTTTGCAGTGTCACTGGAAAGCAGTGAAGCGTATTTTGCGTTATCTGAGTGGAACTATTGAACATGGTCTTTATTTTCAGTTTGCTCAGGAGCTTCAGCTCATTTGTTATGCGGATGCTGACTGGGCATCGTCTGTTGATGACAGACGTTCTACCACGGGGTATTGCATTTTTCTTGGTCCTAATCTCGTTACCTAGAGCTCAAAGAAACAAGCAGTGGTGTCTCGTTCCTCATCTGAAGCAGAGTATCGCAGTGTTGCTAATACAGTTTCTGAGTTGTTGTGGGTTGAGCAGCTGTTGCTTGAGATTGGGATATGCTGTGCTCATAAACCAGTGGTGTGGTGTGATAATTCTTCAGCAGTCTCCATGTCTGCTAATCCAACGCATCATGCACGGGTTAAACATGTGGAGATTGATTTACACTTTGTCCGAGAAAAGGTTCTTGCTGGACGCATCATCGTTAATCATCTTCCTACTTCCGATCAGATTGCTGATATTCTTACCAAGGCAATTCCTCCTTCTCTTTTCGGTTTGATGCGTTCTCGGCTGGGTGTTTTGTCTCAACAGGAAATTTCAAAAATTGAGAAAACCGGAAGAATGATAGAGTGTGTATAATATTCTCTAGAATATTGTAAGATGGATTGTTCTAGAGTTAGTTGGGTTGGATTGTTCTAGAGTTAGTTGGGTTGTTACAATGTGGGCCTTCCGAATCTGTTAGGAAGTTGTAACCCATTTTCTGATATTTGGGCTACTATAAGTAGGTCCGTCTTTGTAATAGCTGATTAAGTGATTTTGAATAAAAAGCATTGTTATTCTTTTATTTTCTTTTCTTTCGTTTCGTCCTTTTCCTTTTCTTCCTAGGGTTACGCTTATCAGCCGGCCCTAGATTCTCTGTTTCTATTTGCTTTCTTCATCCTCTTCCCTTATGTTCTTCTTTACCTAATCTGAGGATTATAACACTGTCTAGGGTCACATATGATATTGTTTTGTAAGCCTTCTTTAATATGTTGTTAAATGCATCATCGATCATAACAAATAAGAGATGCTTGTGTGGATTCACATATAATATTGTTTTACACTCCATTAATCTGATGCTAAATGCATCATCGATCATAACAAAATGGAGATGCATGTGTAGAGTCACATTTGATATTGTTTTACACGCCTTTATTAATACGATGCTAAATGCATCTTCGATCATAACAAACCGAAGATGCATGTGCGAAGTCGCATATTATACTATTTTACATTTCTCTATTAATCTGATGCTAAATACATCGTCAATCATAACAGACCGGAGTTTCTTGTGCGGAGTCACAAATGATATTGTATTGCATATCTCCACTAACTCAATGATAAGTGCATTAGTAACAAACTAGAGATACTTGTGTGGATTCACAAATAACAATGCTAAACAATATCTTCACTAATTCAATGTTCAAAACATTGTCAATTAAAGAAAACAAAGACAAACATACTTGTCATGACCTGATAGAGTTGACTATGAAATACAATCGTTTCAGCCTCTTACGGCTCTCGAGCTACATCAGTATACAATACCTCTGCATGTTCAATACCAAGAGCATTGACAACTAAAAGCAAAGTAGAATTGTCTACACTCAGTTATACTACGATAACACCTTCAATGGATCACCAGCTCTCAACTAGGAACAAAAAGTGCACAACACATTTTCTAAGAGCACAAAATACCAGTGCTTGCATGGAGTACTAATGAATGAAATGATGCATAAATACACTTCAACTCAGCTGATTTCACTTTGACACAATAGGTATATCCATATATTAAATGCATATGCAATTTAATAGCCTCCTGAACTTTTATTTCGAGATAAAAACCTTGTTACCACCATCACACTCAAAGGCTATCATAATAATCCTAACGAGGTGAAATAAAGTTAACGGAGTCCTAAAAAATGTCCTCCAAAGCATACAAAATCTCTAGAAGACACAATGAAAAAATACAACCGCATTGCTCTAGAAGTACCCCTCAAAAACTTCGTATTTGATAGAATTCGGAGAATGTCCATAGAAACAGCTCCTCCGGACACATGCTCTTCTGGAGGCCAATATTATCGGAGCCCTCAAGTCGCCTTGGGAAAAATACTATCAGATGTCGTTACGCAACATCCACAACCACATGGACAACATGCAAAGTCTAATACTTAAAAGTTGTGTCTATCTCTGTCGACCTATCTGTAGGCTTTCATAGGGCCTGAAACAACCCAATCACCAACCGTACTCATCGGTTATTAATACCCACGACTCCTATGAGAGAGGTAAGTCAGAGATAACAACAATGCGATTGGACAACGCTGAATTAAGAGGGTTGTACCCCTCTCTTCCTCCTCTCATCTTTTCCACTTTGACAATTGTATTGACCGCAACTCTCTGTCTTAAATCTACAGGAGGTGAACCACTTGAATTCTCCATCAACCACTGTATTCCTCATCTCCACTTCTCTTTTTCGGTCCCTCCCAATTTCGACATCAACAATATTCAACAAGGGCATTATACTTTGGGTAAATGTAGTAATTTTAAACACAACATAATTTTTTTGGGCTTAATGGCATCAATGGCTCCTAAAGTATACACTTTATACCGAGTTGGCCTTTAAAAAATTTTTATGACGTTTTCCCCATATACTTTAAATCATTACCTCAATTGCCCCTACCGTTAACTCCTGTTAAAATAAATTTCTGGACCAATCAAAACGCACCAAGTGTCACTTATAAAAAAAACTAGCTAACTTTAATAAAAGGGGTAAATTGAACATTAAGTCTGCCAAATTTTTATTTTTTCAATTTAATCCTAAAAATCTTTATTTAACCTGATATTGATTTCATTTTTTCTAATTTTTATAATTTAGTGCAATAATTTTAATATTATGATATTTTTGTTTAATTTAGTCCTCAAAATCTTTATTTAACCAAAAATTGACCATTATTACTTTATAATTTCTATAATTTAGTCTAATATTTTAAATTTAATTATATTTTATTCAATTTAGTCCTAAAAATCTATATTTATCCTGAAATTGACCCCTTATTTCTTTATAACTTTTATAATTTATTCCAATATTTTAATTATAATTATATTTTCATTCAATTTAGTCCAATTATTTTGTTTAACATGAAATTAACCCCAATTCCTTTCTAATTTTTATAATTTAGCCCAATATTTTAAAAATAATTATATTTTTGTTCAATTAAGTGCTAAAAATCTTTATTTAACCCAAAATTAACCTTGATTTGTTTCTATATTTTAAATTCATCCCAATATTTTAAATATGATGATATTTTTATTCAATTTAATCATAAAAATCTTTATTTAACTTGGAATTGGCCCTTATTTCTTTCTATTTTTAATTTAGTCCAATAATTTTAATATGATAATATTTTTGTTTATTTTAGTCCTAAAAATCTATATTTAACCAGAAATATACCATCATTTCCTTATAAATTTTATAATTTAGTCCAACATTTAAAATATAATTATAATTTTGTTTAATTTAGTTAAAAGAACATTTATTTTACCCGAAATTAACCTTAATTTCTTTCTAATTTTTATAATTTAGTCCAATATTTTAAATACAATTATATTTTTGTTCAATTTATTCCTAAAATATTAACCCGAAATTGACCACAATTGGACTAAATTATAAAAAAATTATAAAGAAATAGGGATTTATTTTGGTTTAAATATATATTTTTAGGACTAAAAGAAACAAAAATATCATCATATTAAAAATATTGGACTAAATTATAATAACTATAAAGAAATAAGGGTCAATATCGAGTTAAATAAAGAATTTTAGGACAAAATTGAAAAAAATATTATTATATTTAAAAAATAATGATTCTCAGGACTAAACTGAACAAAAATATCATCATATTCTAATTATTGGACTAATTTATGAAAATTAGAAAGAATTGGGGTAAATTCCAGGTTAAATAAAGATTTTGAGGACTAATTTGCATAAAAATAAAAATTTGATAGACTTAACGTGCAATTTACCCCTTTGATTAAAGTTAGCCAATTTTTTGGTTTATTAGTGACATGTGGCGCGTTCTGATTGGTCCATAAATTTTTTAACATGAGTTAATGGTAGGGGACAACTATGGTTACGATTTAAAGCTTAGGGGGCAAAACGTCTCAAAAAATTCTTTAAGAACCAACTCAGTATAAAATGTATACTTTAGGGACCAATGATGTCATTAAGTTTCTTTTTGGATGGAATCAATTATCTCCAAAATCAGATTCGGATTCTCTTCCTTTTGAATGCAAAATGTTTTATTATTTAATCCCACACGTCTTGATAACACACCAGAGGAGTATACTATATAGCATGAAAATAAAATATATTAACTTTTTTTGAACAGGAAAATGAAATATAACTAAGAAAAGTCATGGTGCTGAAAATTTATACACGGTGAAATACAACGATCGAAATAGTTATATAGATAATGTAGAAGATTTCGTAAGATATATATAAAACGAATTATTGACTTATCAAAATGTGTATTTAAATGTTATTTATAGCAGAAATATAATAAGATGAATACACCGACCGAATTTATGCAAGTGATGGTAGGGATAAGGGTAGGGATAAGGGTCTACAGGGAAACCATGTGCATGTGGGTATAAAACTAAATAGATAAAATAATATATTTTGATGTAATCTTGGAAAGCAGTTGCATGTGAAAGCGTTGTCAATATCTATTAGGATCTGAGTCACAAATTGCTCATTCTTAACTTTACAGCCAGCAATGTCCTCTTACGTCTAGTGTTTGACGCTCCACAATTTTTAGAATTCTTATCTTCTGCTTGCTATTATCTGTCAATAGGCTTCTCCACGTTTCTAATTACTACTAGGGTGATTAAAATTTGATTCGATTAAAAAATTAAATTTTTTATTTGATTCAACTTGATCAAATGTTTAGCGTTACCAGCAACCTTCTTTTATTGGTGAGAGGAGGCAGTGACAGCCGCTGGCGGTGTTGGACCCTTTTTGTGAGGAATCTGTCGAGTCAGATTCATTGGAAAAGAGTATGGCAGGTGTTCGATCGTCATGGGGAAGTGGTGGATATTTTAGTTCCAATGAGAAAAGCGAGGGACGAATTGCGTTTTGGATTTGTGCGTATGAGAACCGAGAGTGAGGCAATGCGGGTCATAGAGCGTTTGAATGGTAAGTAGATATATTGATCAAAGATTTCGGTCGCCTTTGCTCGTGGATTGTCGCGCGATTATTACTAGAAGAAAAAAGAAAATATTTCTTTATGGGAGTGAAGGATATTGAATCGCATCCGAGACAAAGGGTGGTGCGCCGTGAGGAAAGGTTACAGACAATTCAGGGAGTGATTGATGAGGACAAGGTTGCAGTGTTAGACAGTTGTGCAGTAGGGTGGTGTCATTTTCCGATTGGAATAACAGTTTTAGCGAATAAGATGTATGAGGCCGAGATTGAGGGATGCTCAATTATGCGTATTGACGGGTCTCGAGTGTTGCTGATGCTTACGAGCGTTGAAGATAGAAGATAAGCTCTTGATCATAGCATGTTAGATAAGTGGTTCACAAAGGTGTGTAAGTGGGAAGCGGGAATTGAATCGGGGAATCGATGGGCATGGTTAGCAATTAGTGGATTGCCTATGTATGTATGGTCACGAGGGACTTTCGACAATGTGGCGCTGTTTTGGGGATGTATGATTAAGTGTGATGAACTAAACCTTGAGTCGAGATCATTTGAGTGGGGACGAATTTTAATTGAAACATCACAATTTGAGATGATTGATGAAATTATTGCAGTGACAGTTCATGGAGCGACATTTAAATTACATTTGACGGAAATTGAACCAGCAATAGACCAACAAGAATGTTTAAGTTGTTAAAGGGCATGTCACTTTGGGGACGAAGATGGTGAGGATGAGTCGACATCAGATGACAGCGGTGAAGAACATGTGGCTAGGAAAGATACGGGTCACGTGAGTGGGGCGGGGAGTGAATGTGGAGGTGACAAGGAGGTAGGAGGTGGACACTTGACTTCGGGTCAAGATGAAACAGAGAACAAATTTGATGATAGAAACATCGTTCCTTCTTGGAGGACAAATCCGTTGGGGATTTGCCACGACCATGATGAGAAGCGATTGATTGAGAGGCCGGCCTGCTCGGGGTATCGAACTACAAAGGAAGAGGTTGGTTTCGTGTCACGGTTGGAGCCTGATGTACGGGGATGGACAGTGGCATAGGGCTGAATGAAATGGCTCTGGTGGATTGGCCAGTGAGATGTGCTTCAGGGAATGGTGAGGCTGAGGTAGGCGGGCTTAGTGATATGAGACTAGCTATTTCTGTGGAGACCATAGGAGTCCTACATGGTGCGGATTCTAATTCTAATAAAGAGGGATATGCGAAAAGAGGCAAATGATCGAGTGAAAAGGGGAGAAAGCAATCCAAACAAGTGACAATTAACAGTGTTGATCAAGTGAGGGATTCAATTTCCGGTTCTGATGAGTTGAATCGTCGAGAAGCTTTTCTATGGAGGCGCATGAAACAATTCATCTTGGTCGATTGATTGGGGCTCAAACCATTAGAAACGAGGTTGCTATTTTGCAAGATATTGCGAAGCTTATCGAGGAAAGAGAGAGGGGGTGTTAGGAGTCGAGATGCGTGTGCTGTCGTAGAACATAATTGTTGAGTTCATAAATGTTCTATATTTTAACCCTCATTTATCCATATTATTGATGCACTCAAGCATGTTTAGTTACATTTTAGGATAGAATTTGCATAAACATCACAGATAGATAATTTTGCACAGAAACTGCTGATTTCGGTTAATTCTTGCAGGTACTTGTCGTGGCAGCATCCAGCGCAGTAGAGGAACAGAAGATAATTGTAGAGCAGGAGTGAAGAGTTGAAGAAAACTGCCTCGTACATCACTGTCGTGACAGCTGCCGTGACAGAAGTGGTGACAGTGAAGACAACAGAGATGGAAAATGCGAAGTGGAGTCTGACTGATAGAAGATTTCAAGCCTGATTTTTGTAGACCACTCGCATAATTTTTGGAGCCCAGAAGCACAAAGAAGGCCTTGCCCAAAGTTTGGGGTGAAAGTCAAAGTAAGAAGATAGGGCGAACTAAAGGACGTTTACTTAGAGATTTAGTCTTTAAATAAATTGTACTTTAATTCAAACTAGTATTCTTGGCCATTAAGAAAGCTTACACCCAAGACCTATATATATGCTTGTATTTCAACAAGGGAGGGGATAACCTAGCTTCTAGCCGTCTTCCATCATAATCCCTAGCTTTTCTCTTCTTTATCATGTTCTAATTCTTCCCAGGGCTAAGGGTTAATCATGTAAAGTAGTTGTAATGGTTAAACTGTTTCTTAGGTTTTTTCTGTTCAATCAATAAAACTTCAAGTTTATTTACTCTGGTTTTAACATCTCATAAGAGTATCAGGAGAGCATTGTGAGGTTATCTATTTACCTAATATTGGGAGAGTTAAGTATAAGAAAAGAGTAAATACAGTTTTCCAGTTTATGGTTAAACTATCTTCGCCTAGGGATAGGTACAAGGTTAAGCGGCTAAAGAAGAATTCACAAACATCGATGTTCATCTTTCGATTCACGCCGGGAGGTATCGTCCAAGACATGTTCGCCGATAGAACTTGGACCTAGGGATAGGACAAGTCACAACAGGGGTTCTTGCCGAACTTGAAGTAACAGAGTTGTTGATTGCTGCCGCGACAATAACAGACCTCTGTCGCGTTAGGTGCTGCCACGACAGGCTCGACGACATAAGTAACAGAAGTCCTCTGAACAGTGCAACACCTGCACTACTGAACAAATCAATACCAACCTACTTTATCAATCTGATTTCCTCTTCTATTTTAGTTTATCTTTACCTTTAATTACTGCACCTTCTATTTTTATTTTTATTTTTATTTTTTATTTCTTTTCTATTTCTAGTTGTTATATTCCCCTGTGCTCTTCACAAGGTTTTCTTCTCTTGCTTATGCGCAGATCGAGACGCGGTATAGATCCTGAATACGAACTAGACCTAGAAATTGATCATATGTACCATCTCAGGAACCAAGCCCGACTCCTAATAGAGAGAAACCGCTATCTAGAGGAAATAATTGAAGCAATGGAAAACGAAGGACAAGGTGTTGGGGTAGGTAACAACAACAATAACAACAACCCCATGGTTGATGTTAATCCTCCTACTAATGCTCAAGACAACCGACAACCTTCTGCCACCCTGGTAGCACGATAGACATGTCGTGAATATATGGATAATGGTCAAGTTGAACTACAAACTACACTGCCAGACGTGGAAGCTGAACACTTTGAACTAAAACCTGTGATGTTCAGCATGATAAATTCAGCCGGACAATTTGGTGGTTCTGCTACAGAGGATGCACACGAACATTTGAAAATCTTCTAGAAGATCTATGGATCATTTAGACAACCAGGAATAAGCTCAGAAGTGCTGAGACTCCGACTATTTTCCCATTCATTGAGGGATAGAGCAAAAACCTGGTGGAATAAGTTAACGCCGGGTTCAATAAGAACTTGGACAGATCTTTGCCGTGAATTCCTTTCTCGTTTTAATCCTTCTCTTTT
Source organism: Hibiscus tridactylites (assembly GCA_958450335.1). Taxonomy (NCBI): domain Eukaryota; kingdom Viridiplantae; phylum Streptophyta; class Magnoliopsida; order Malvales; family Malvaceae; genus Hibiscus; species Hibiscus tridactylites. Next base: position 10,517,587 of record OY288292.1, on the reverse strand, counting down.
AACTAAAAGATTTCGTAACGAAATTGCTACTTTTCAACATGAAGATAGTGAACCAATGCATGAGGCATGAGACCGTTTTACAACTCTCTTACGAAATTGCCCGAAGCACGGATTCCCTGTATGGAACCAAGTCGTCAAATTCTATAATGTTGCCAATGCACCCACTCGAATGAGGATAGATTCGGCAGCTAATGGTTTGTTACTAGACAAAGAGCCGGAAGATGCAATGCTTGTGTTGAAAAGGTTGGAAAAGAACGACGAACAGTTCCCCACGGAACGAAGAGGAGGAAGACGAGGCGTATCTGTCAAGGAACACGAATCTGACAACTCGGTAAGAACCCAATTTTCATACATCACCAAGGTAGTTGAAAACCTGTAGCGGAAGAACGAATCTAAGGCGATATTTTCTGCCGAGGAGATGTGTGAAAGTTGCAGTGGAAACCATAGTACAGAGGTGTGTCCCCTACAATTGGAAACGAGAATGTATGTTGGAAACTACGACAAGAATAAAGGCTACGACTCTAACAATTACAACCCGAATTGGAGGAAGAACCCTAAATTCTCCTAGAGTAACCCAGAAAATGCTTTGAATCCTTATGTCCAGAATAATCAGAATCAAGGAGTTCCCAAAATACCGTCACGACAGCAGCCACAATAGCAGATGGCATCATCCACAAGTACATTAGAACAGACCCTAGCAACTTTCATGTCTCAAACTGGAGCATATATGGCCAACATGGATAACTTTGTCAAGAAGACTGAAACATTCATGGATAAAACAGAGATGAGAATGACAAACCATGAGGCTACTTTAAAGTCTCTAGAGACACAGATGGGTCAAGTAGCCCAGTTCATCAACAACAAACATAATGGAGGATTCCCTAGTGATACTGAGGTCACTAGAAACCAAACACATGAGCGTTATAACAACGAGAAGTGGGAAACAACTACAAGGGCCAAAAATTAAAGAAACACCTAGTAAGGAACCGACCCTACAGACACCTGCCGACAATACTGCCCCAGTAGACGTGAAACAATCTGCTGTCGCCACCCCTACCATGACAGCAGAAGAATTGAAGGAGACGACAGAAGAAGTTGAAGAATGTGAGCCTCCTCAGATCTAAATCCCATGTGAAGGACGTCTCGAAGATTTCCGTCCTCCACCCCCTTTTCCACAACGGTTGAAGAAACAGAAACAACAGTACCAGCTTAAGAAAATCTACGATGTTTTTAAGCAAGTACATATCAATATTTCGTTGTTGGAGGCCATTAAGCAGATGCCTGGTTATGCCAAGTTCCTTAAAGATGCAATGTCCAAGAGATCCAGACTTGGGGAGTTTGAAACTGTAGTCATGACAGAAGGTTGCATGGCAATCCTACATAACGTACACCCCCAAAGAAGAAGGATCATGGGAGTTTCATTATACCATGCATAATCGGTGATCAGTATGTGGGTAAGGAACTTTGTGATCTTGGAGCTAGTATAAATCTAATGCCCAAATATGTTTTCCATAAATTAGGTATTCAGCAAGAAAGACCCACAACAGTCATGCTTCAATTGGCAGACTGTTCTTACGTACAACCGGAAGGAAAAATTGAAGACATTCTGGTAAGAGTGGATAAATTCATATTTCTCGTTGATTTCCTTGTTCTAGACTGTGAAGCAGACGAGAATGCACCGATCATCCTAGGGCGACCCTTACTAGCCACAAGTAGAACAATGATCGATGTAGAGAAGGGAGAAATGGCTATGAGAGTCAATGACCAGCAGATAAAACTAAATGTTCTCCAGGCCATGAAACAAGCTGATGTACAGAAAGAATGTAAGTAAATATCAGAGGTAATTGTAGATCAACCCTGCATCAGATCAAGCTGTCACGACAGACAAATTGGTCATTGCCGCCACAGCCACCTAGAAGACTGCCACGACAGTACTGGTGACAGCAACTCCTCAAACAATGACACATCTGACACTGAAGATCCTGAGGAGGTAAATTGGATAAGCATGCTTCCAGGTAAGTTCTTCGAGCCTCTGAACTACACCTCTAACAAACATATGATTCAAAAGCCTTCCATAGATCAGCCACCTGCTTTAGATCTTAAACCCTTGCCAGGGCAACTTAAATATGTTTTTATCGGTCTCAATGATACGTTGCCCGTGATCATCTCTTCTAAGTTGATGCAGGAACATGAACAACAGCTGATTGGTATGCTACAACAACATAAGAAGGCAATTGGATGGACCATTGCCGATATTCAGGGCATTAGTGCGGCAATTTGCATGCATAAAATCCTCTTGGAGGATGATCATAAGCCAATGATAGATGCTCGGAGACGATTAAACGAAGCTATACAAGAGGTGGTACGAAAGGAAATTATCAAATGGCTTGATGCTGGAATTATTTACGCCATCTCAGATAGCAAGTGGGTGAGCCTTGTGCAATGTGTACCCAAGAAGGGTGGAATAACTATCGTAACCAAAAAGGATAATGAGCTAATCCCAACTAGGACTATGACCGGTTGGAGGGTTTTTATGGACTACTGGAAGCTTAATAAAGCTACCCGGAAGGACCACTTCCCCTTGCCTTTTATTGACCAAATTCTAGATAGATTAGCGGGAAAACCTTACTATTGTTTCCTTGATGGTTATTCAGGTTACAATCAGATTGCCATTGCACCAGAGGACCAGAAGAAGACAACCTTCACATGCCCATATAGAACATATGCCTTTAGGAGAATGCCATTTGGACTGTGTAATGCACTAGCAACTTTTCAACGGTGTATGATGGCTATATTCTCTTATATGGTGGAAGATTTCCTGGAGATCTTCATGGATGACTTTTCCATCTTTGGAGATAGCTTCAACAACTGCTTAGGTAACTTGAAGAAAGTGCTTGAAAGATGTGAAGAGGCAAATCTTGTATTGAACTGGGAAAAATGCCATTTTATGGTAGATGATGGCATAGTGTTGGGACACAAAGTCTCCTGTCGTGGCATAGAAGTAGACAACCAAAATCAAAGTCATCGAAAAACTGCCGCCACCCACCACAGTCAAGGGCATTAGGAGTTTCTTAGGACAAAAAGGTTTTTATCGTATGTTTATTGCTATTTTTTCTAAGATTACTAAACCTTTGTGTCTTTTGTTGGAACAGAATAAGGCCTTTGACTTCATTGCCGAATGTACTTAAGCATTCATGACACTAAAAGAGAAACTGGTAACAACCCCAATAGTACAACCACCGGACTGGAGTTTACCTTTCGAGATAATGTGTGATGCCAGTGACTATGCCATGGGGGCAGCACTAGGGCAGCAGAAAAAGAAACTCTTCCACGTAATATACTATGCTAGCAAGACCTTAAACGATGCCCAGATAAACTACACCACGATAGAGAAGGGGTTGCTAGTTGTGGTATTCGCCTTTGACAAGTTCAGACCATACATACTTGGAACAAAAGTGGTGGTTCACACAGATCATTCAACAATAAAATACATGTTCACTAAGAAGGATGCACGACCACGATTGATACGTTGGAGTCTGCTGCTACAAGAGTTTGATATAGAAATCAAAGACAAAAAGAGAACAGAAAACCAAGTAGCTGATCACTTGTCAAGACTGGAGATGGGAAGGGATCAAGATAAAAACAAGGTTAACATACATGAGACTTTCCCTGATGAGCAGTTATTCACTGCCATGGAAGTACACACAAGCGCTGCCGTGACAGCCACAGCGACATGTAAGTTTTCTGAAGTTTCTTGGTATGCTGACATAGTAAACTATCTCGTTAGTGGTTTATTACCTTCTAAACTTAACTATCAAGTAAGGAAGAGGTTCCAAAATGATGCAAAACATTATTATTGGGACGAACCTCTTCTGTTCAAACATTGTGTAGATCATATTATTAGGAGATGCATACCGAAGGAAGAACATGAAGAATGTAACCCCCTTAGCCCGGCCTAGACGCTAGACCCGAACTACGAAGATCACACGGGGAAAACCAAAGTCAACCCAAAAGTTAACCTTGATTAACGACCCTTTTTTTTCTTTTTAATCTTGTCTAGATACACATTAACCCTAAATGAGTACTCACAAATCATATTTGAGAATGGCACATCGATCAGACAACATATAGGGATTCAATTGCAAGAAATACACTTTTAGGGACCAAAATGTAAATTTTGGAAAATAAAAGGACTTTCAAAATTTTAGTTTTACCCAACCTCAATTAAACATATTACAAGCCTCTCTACCAAATTTCAGCTTAAAAAGACATCTCAAGCTCAAGCAATTGCAATTACAACTTTCAGGACTAAAATGTAAAGCATGCAGAATCTGTGTCCAAAGGTCACCCGTTTCGAAACACTGACACCCGTATAAAACACTCGTGTCGTACGCCCGTATCGAAACGATGTTGACCGTTTAGATACGCGGGTATGTTCCGAAACCAGTTCTGAAACAGGCACTTCCAGTAGCCAAAGTGTTTCAAAACACTTCTAGCCGTTTCGAAACGCCCAAGCCATTTCAAGCACCCGTTTCGAAACAACCAAGGGTGTTTCGATACACCCTGCCCAGAAACAGCAGAAAATTCTGGTTTTTCACTTCAAAACACCATCAAACATAATTGAAACCATTCCATAACATATCATCAACAGGATAAGCATTATAACTATCAAATTACATCAAAGATTAGATACATTACAAACATTAAGCACACCTACACATTCATCACATCCAACACATGATCTTGCTTTTAAACAAAGAGCATAGCATATCAACATATGAAGAAGAAGATTCAAATATGGCAAAGCGATCAATAACAAGGTTCAAACCATAAACCGAACATGGTCAAGATAAACAATCTCATTACACAACAACATAAAAGACTCTCCCCCCATTGCCTTTATCATCTATAGCTATAAACCAAAACATATTTCTCAAGTGGAGCTCTTCTTGAATCCCTTGCTTCTTGTTGTCCCAACTTCAAATATCTGCATTGATGGACAAAAAGGAGCGTAAGCACATAATGCTTAGTGAGGAATGCTCAAAACCAAAACACCATCAACACAACGAATCATAAAACCTTCTTTAAATGTAGATGCAATTCAATAAACCAAAGCATTGTTTGAAAACCTCCTTTGAAACAACATTGCTTTAAATCATGCATTACTCAACATGAACACCAACCTTTAACTTTGAAATGCTAAACAACTCACCCCAAACCACATTCTTGCAAATACTATCATTTAAACCTTTCCATGCATGAACACTTCATGCAAAGTTTAACTTAATTTCCTTGGGAATTACTTCCACTTCACACCATACTTTTCTCATGCTTGATGATCATTTCAAAGCAAAATGCCTTTTGAAAACCAATTGTTCCTTCTATCTATGCAATCAACAAATGCAAAACACATGAACTACAAAAGCAACATTCGCATTACGTGCCTTTTTAAAACAAGCCTTCACAAGACTTCAATGCACTTATGAGATTCTATGCACATATGCACCATTCACAATAGAGGATATACTTTTGCTCATGCTTAACAAGTATCACATGCATTCGTGTATCATTTACATATTTCCCATGCAACCTTGCATCATTTTCAAGCATCTCTCGCTTCATTACATTCAAATACATTATATTGGCTTTCAAGTGATAGTTAACAAACCATTTCAACACAAGACACAATCGGATACACGGATTACAAGCGTTGTCCCACACGCTTCATACACACTACCGGCTTAACAAGGTGGAGTTTATCGGTACAATCACAACCCCTCAACACTCGTGATGGAGTTTAACGGTACAATCACAACCCCTCAACATCACTCATCGGTAGTTGTATAACCCACTAGCGAGAGCCGGGACACACTACAAGGCTTACACATGGGAGCTACCTCAACCATTGTAATCACCTTAACCAAGCTCACACACGGGAGCAATCCTCTACCGTTGTGACGCTTAACCAAGTCCACCCACGAGAGCTATCCTCCATCGTGGTGACACCGATTTCCTCAATCGCTAGGGTACTTGGATGGAGTTTACGGTACAATCACAACCCCTCAACATCCAATGCGACTTTACTTACGATGCACCCAATCCTATAGCCGGCTAACTATATCCGATTCAAGTACTTTAAAAACATTTCATCACTTGCCAATATACATCAATACCATCATCAATTCACTGTTTCAAAGCATTAATCAAAGCCACTTATCATCATGAATCTCCATGCATCATAACCATATTAATAACATGTCAAACCAAGGATCTCTTACCTTGAGCATCCTTCAATACATGACTTTCAAAACCATCATTAAACATGCTAAAACATGCTTTAAAACCATGCTCAAACAACAAATTAAACCACATTGTCAAATCAAACACATCAAAACCCATTTCGATAGTTTCCAAAACAATAATAGCACAATTGAGAGAGAATTCCACTTTACTTACTTCCGAACTTAAACCGGCGTTTCAAGCCTAAATTTAAGTTCCCAAACCTCTTTTCAAAGCCATTCCAAAGCTGGAAAACATGATCTCACTCACCGATACACAAAACTATGCTAGCCGACAAGCCTTCCAAGCATCCGAAACTTCCAACGCCACCTCTATTGCTTCCGGATCATTCTCCCCTATTTTAAACACATAACAACAGAGGATTAATGCATCACCATGCATTAAAATCACCAGCAACACAACCCAACTCGCTTCTCTACCCAAGAACCTCATTTCGACTACAAAAAATAACCGAAATCACCTCCAACCTCTCCCAAAACAAAGCCCAGCCAAGATCTATCAATTCTAACCTTTAATAAACATCAATTAACATCAAAAAGCAACATAAACACGACCTTATGCCTCCAGCAACAACAGATCACCAAAACCACCCCAAAAACCACCATTCTAGCAAGCAAAACTTAGGAAAACAAACCTATTCGGGATTTGATTGATAAAACCTCATTTGTAACATCAATTAACATCCAAAATACATTATAAAATAACCTCAAAACAGAGCCTAACCAAGATCCACAAAAATCCTCAAGATCTCTTCCAAAATCTTGAGTTTTAAGCCAAAATCTTGTTTCCAGCATTAAAACTATTCACAAAACTTTAATAAAGGATTGTCAACTTGGGAATTTCAGTAAAGAACTGAGTATTTAGAGGAGAAGAACAAGCTTACCTCTAAATGATGATTTCTCCTTGATTTGGGCAAGTTTCCTTGAAAATTCAATGTAGAAATCAAGTGGATTTGATGAGGAATTGATTAAGAATCATAGAGGAATTGAAATCTCATCAAATGAAGTGTAAAATCAAAGTAAATTTTCTGGAGAAATGTGTTTGGTTGAAAGGAATTTGAGAGAAAATGAAGATAGGGAAAATTTGTGAAAAGTAGTTATGAATAGTCAAAGTTAGTTTCTCATTTAATTAAACCTCATTTCCTTTAATTAAAACATTAATAAAATTACCCAAATTAAGGAAAAATCTGGAGAAAAACATTTTGGGTAAATTAGCTCCTTAAAGATTCAAAGTTTCAATCCTTTACAAAACAGTCACTATTTCACTTTTGCAAAAACTGCGATTTGGTCACTACACCGAAATGTAGTATTTCCAAACTTCATTTTGTAAAATTGATTTCACCATTCTCTTTTATATAATAAATGAGGATTTTTAGATATTTTCCTATATTTTCAAAGTATCCCGAACTAGGTGTTCCCTAAAACCTCCTTTTATATTCGAACCGTTTCTCAGACCGGTCAGGTTCAGACCCTAAACTTCTAAGCCCAAATTTGGGGTGTTACAACTCTCCCCCTCTTAGGAAATTTCATCCTCGAAATTTCAACCTGTGAAAAGAGCACAATACCAAACTTCCCAAAGCAACACACAATGTAACACAGGAGACTTAACCACCACTGAACATCCTCCACCCAAAACACCATAAAAATCAACTCCCCCTCAAATCAAGCTCACACTATACCCAAACCCAACACCACTACTTACGGTTCAAGACTTCCAGAACACTCAGATCTTAACCTCAGCTTAACCTTTCACACTTTCGAACTGTGCATAGCCCCAACTACCCGAAGAACCTTCAAATATTTACAACATACTCCACATTATCTCATAACTCCCTTCAAAGATTACCACAAAAAGCAAAAAAAAATTTAAGCAACAACTGCTTACTCAAACTTCTCAATGTATTGATAACATTCCTTCACATCCGCCATTATCACTACCATAACAACTCACCAAAACTACTCACACAACATTCGAAACCCATGCCACAAGACTCCAACCTTAACTCCAACCTTAACTCCACCAGCTGTTCCACTTACCCCTAGCGGACTTAAGAAAGATTTACTTATACTCAACTAACAAACCACTTCTCTCAAGAACCCGGCCAACCAACAATGACCCTTGAACCTACATTGTCTTTCCACTTCAAGTTTTGACCATAACACTAGCCTTACCTGGATACTACCCATTCCATACAAACATATTAAGATTATGAAACCTCTACTCATCCCAAGCCAAACCTTATCTACAGCTCTCAACACAACCTCCTCCCAACTCCTCTAAGGTTGCTACGAACCATCATAAACAACCCTCCTATTGCAACCATCAACGCCAAGACGACTCAACACTCCGGAAACATATCCACTAGCCTACAACATCATCTAACACAAAGAATCTATAGCACTTAACTGTTATTTGCAACCACCTTACACGATTCTAACTCCAAATGATCACCTCCTTATCACCACACCGCTAAACTCTTTAAGCACCTAAACACCTTCCTTTCTGCTAACACGCTAGATCGCACTCACTATTACTTCTAGCATTCACCTAACACCAAAACAACACTTAAAACCCACCATCCAACCTAATCCTACCACAACACTAACAGACCCAACTAGCTATTAGCAAGTGTGAATGTTCGTATGCATGGTCACTGATATGCCCTATCAATGCCTGTGTACATGTATGCAAAACCTCTAATGTCATGTCGCATGTATGCATGTACCAACACACACACACACACACACACACACACATATATATATATATATATATAACAAATGGTTTTAACTGTGCATGTATGTCGGTTCACACTTACCAACAACATCCTCAAGATCCGCCTAAGAACAACCTCTTACCTCACTTCTAACTTTTCCAGCTCTACCATTCTAACAATTTGCTAGCTACAAAATACTCCACTAATACCCTCTTCACACTAAAGTTGTTTTCAAAACAACACCGGCTACCACTCCAACTTGCTAGCTATAAGACCTTACCCACTACACAAGGGAATCCAAACCGGAACCAAACAAAGATAACTAGGGCAAAGATTACTTAGCAAAATTACCTGTAATCACCTCACTGCCCCGGAGCTCCAACAGACAAACTCTCTTCCCCGCAGAACCATTATTCTCTGGCCGTACTGCTGCAACACCAACCAACATTTTAAGGTCATCACCATCTTCCTGCGGTAAAGAACCCTGACTACCCCGAGCTAACTCCAAGCAATTCTGCCCCAAATGTCCAACAGACCCACAATTCCAACAAGATCCATCCTCCAAACACCTCACACCTTTCTGCCTTTCTTGCCACCTCCGAACTCTATCTCGGCCTCCCTCACGACCTTTATGAGACCCTTTTGCACCCACTGAAGCTGATCTCACCACTTGAGGACAATTTCGCTTCACATGCTCCTTAGAACCACAGTTCCAACAAACTCTCACGCCTCAACAAACTCCAACGTGACACCTTCCACAATGGTCACACATCTGCAACCGAGCTACCACTCCTTGGTCATATTGCACTTGACCCACATCTGCACTACCACCCAGACTTCGATTCCATCAAACCCTTCTGTCACGTAGCCTCTTACGCTGACCACTCTCGAGGTCAGTACCCACAGCTCTTTTGCTTAAACTTTGGACACCATCATAATCTGAAGCCACACCCCCATGTTGCTTAACCTCTGAGAACTTCTCTCCAAGGTATCTTCCATTAAAGGCAGACACAAAGAACTCCCAATCTATATCGTGGATATTCGTTGCCACCGCCACAGATGTCCACCAAGCACAAGCATCCTCCAACATTAACAAGACAACACTTCCCAGCTTACAGGCGTTGTCACACCCTTCCTGATCCAAAATCGGAATTATACTGGCTAACCAAGCCTCGAACGCCTCAGGTGTCGAACCATGATACTCCACAGCTCCCAAATCATATAAACGTTGTTTTGACAAACTCGCATGTCCCACAGTCGGCACGTCTACAGGCCTCATTTTCACCACGGCCTGAGATGTTCCCGACACCTCTTGAACCACAGGTGATGAATCGTTCATCACAGAACCAACTCTTACCTCATGTCTTACTACCTCAACTCAGACATTGTCGACCAAAGCGGTACACTCCCACAAAAAAGTGAATTCCACCCCTTAACAACCTGCTCTAAGGCAGCAACCATCGTACCCAACTGCCATTCTCTCACCGATCCCATTGTGCTATTATTAACTAAGCAATGGTAACAAAACAAACAAAACGATCAGGCCAGCTTCAAGCAAGGATCCAAGACTCCAACTCCAACATAACACAATAGCTATAATAATAAGGCAATGGGTATCCCGAATTCTCCCCTTTTATATGACATAACAATTAATAAAAACATGGATATCACAACATCGAACATATCAATCAGCAAACTTCAATCATGCTCTCATCAAACAACATTCACCATCAACAGCATAATATCAACATATCATACCCATCACTTTTTCATTATTCAGAAAATCAACTCACAACACCATCATATCACCAATACATGTTCACAATAGCTCACAGAATATTCATAACCAAAAAGCATGATAAAAACATCAACAATTCACTCAGAAACGTATTTTTCAACAAACTTTCAGCCACACATCAGAATAAACATCCAACACTTACTATAACAACTTACCACAAACTTACCATCGCCCCAAATATTCTCAACATAGCTCTGATACCAATAAATGTAACCCCCTTAGCCCGGCCTAGACGCTAGACCCGAACTACGAAGATCACACGGGGAAAACCAAAGTCAACCCGAAAGTCAACCTTGATTAACGACCCTTTTTTCTTTTTAATCTTGTCTAGATACACATTAACCCTAAATGAGTACTCACAAATCATATTTGAGAATGGCACAGCGATCGGACAACATATAGGGATTCAATTGCAAGAAATACACTTTTAAGGACCAAAATGTAAATTTTGGAAAATAAAAGGACTTTCAAGATTTTAGTTTTACCAAACCTCAATTAAACATATTACAAGCCTCTCTGCCGAATTTCAGCTTAAAAAGACATCTCAAGCTCAAGCAATTGCAATTACAACTTTCAGGACTAAAATGTAAAGCATGCAGAATCTGTGTCCAACGGTCACCCGTTTCGAAACACTGACACCCATATAGAAACACCCGTTTCGTACGCCCGTATTGAAACGGTGTTGACCGTTTCGATACGCGGGTATATTCCGAAACCAGTTCCGAAACAGGCACTTCCAGTAGCCAAAGTGTTTCGAAACACTTCTAGCCGTTTCGAAACGCCCAAGCCATTTCAAGCACCCATTTCGAAACAGCCAAGGGTGTTTCGATACACCCTGCCCAGAAACAGCAGAAAATTCTGGTTTTTCACTTCAAAACACCATCAAACATAATTGAAACCATTCCATAACATATCATCAACATGATAAACATTATAACTATCAAATTACATCAAAGATTAGATACATTACAAACATTAAGCACACCTACACATTCATCACATCCAACACATGATCTTGCTTTTAAACAAAGAGCATAACATATCAACATATGAAGAAGAAGATTCAAATATGGCAAAGCGATCAACAACAAGGTTCAAACCATAAACCGAACATGGTCAAGATAAACAATCTCATTACACAACAACATAAAAGACTCTCCCCCCATTGCCTTTATTATCTATAGCTATAAACCAAAAACATACTTCTCAAGTGGAGCTCTTCTTGAATCCCTTGCTTCTTGATGTCCCAAATTCAAATATCTGCATTGATGGACAAAAAAGAGCGTAATCACATAATGCTTAGTGAGGAATGCTCAAAACCAAAACACCATCAATGCAGCGAATCATAAAACATTCTTTAAATGTAAATGCAATTCAATAAACCAAAGCATTGTTTAAAAACCTCCTTTGAAACAACATTGCTTTAAATCATGCATTGCTCAACATGAACACCAACCTTTAACTTTGAAATGCTAAACAACTCACCCCAAACCACATTCTTGCAAATACTATCATTTAAACCTTTCCATGCATGAACACTTCATGCAAAGTTTAACTCAATTTCCTTGGAAATTACTTCCACTTCACACCATACTTTTCTCATGCTTGATGATCATTTCAAAGCAAAATGCCTTTTGAAAACCAATTGTTCCTTCTATCTATCTCATGCAATCAACAAATGCAAAACACATGAACTACAAAAGCAACATTCGCATTACGTGCCTTTTTAAAACAAGCCTTCACAAGACTTCAATGCACTTATGAGATTCTATGCACATATGCACCATTCACAATAGAGGATATACTTTTGCTCATGCTTAACAAGTATCACATGCATTCTTGTATCATTTACATATTTCCCATGCAACCTTGCATCATTTTCAAGCATCTCTCGCTTCATTACATTCAAATATATTATATTGGCTTTCAAGTGATAGTTCACAAACCATTTCAACACAAGACACAATCGGATACGCGGATTACAAGCGTTATCCCACACGCTTCATACACACTACCGACTTAACAAGGTGGAGTTTATCGGTACAATCACAACCCCTCAACACTCGTGATGGAGTTTAACGGTACAATCACAACCCCTCAACATCACTCATCGGTAGTTGTATAACCCACTAGCGAGAGCCAGGACACACCACAAGGCTTACACATGGGAGCTACCTCAACCATTGTAATCACCTTAACTAAGCTCACACACGGGAGCAATCCTCTACCATTGTGACGCTTAACCAAGTCCACCCACGAGAGCTATCCTCCATCGTGGTGAGACCAATTTCCTCAATCGCTAGAGTACTTGGATGGAGTTTACGGTACAATCACAACCCCTCAACATCCAATGCGACTTTACTTACGGTGCACCCAATCCTATAGCCGGCTAACTATATCCGATTCAAGTAATTTAAAACCATTTCATCACTTGCCAATATACATCAATACCATCATCATTTCATTGTTTCAAAGCATTAATCAAAGCCACTTATCATCATGCATCTCCATGCATCATAACCATATTAATAACATGTCAAACCAAGGATCTCTTACCTTGAGCATCCTTCAATACATGACTTTCAAAACCATCATTAAACATGCTAAAACATGCTTTAAAACCATGCTCAAACAACAAATTAAACCACATTGTCAAATCAAACACATCAAAACCCATTTTGATAGTTTCCAAAACAATAATAGCACAATTGAGAGAGAATTCCACTTTACTTACTTCCGAACTTAAATCGACGTTTCAAGCCTAAATTTAAGTTCCCAAACCTCTTTTCAAAACCATTCCAAAGCTGGAAAACATGATCTCACTCACCGATACACAAAACTATGCTAGCCGACAAGCCTTCCAAGCATCCGAAACTTCCAACGCCACCTCTATTGCTTCCGGATCATTCTCCCCTATTTTAAACACATAACAACAGAGGATTAATGCATCACCATGCATTAAAATCACCAGCAACACAACCCAACTCGCTGCTCTACCCAAGAACCGCATTTCGGCTACCAAAAACAACCGAAATCACCTCCAACCTCTCCCAAAACAAATCCCAGCCAAGATCTATCAACTCTAACCTTTAATAAACATCAAAAAGCAACATAAACATGACCTTATGCCTCCAGTAACAGCAGATCACCAAAACCACCCCAAAAACCACCATTCTAGCAAGCAAAACTTAGGAAAACAAACCTATTCGGGATTTGATTGATAAAACCTCATTTGTAACATCAATTAAAATCCAAAATACATTAGAAAATAACCTCAAAACAGAGCCTAACCAAGATCCACGAAAATCCTCAAGATCTCTTCTAAAATCTTGAGTTTTAAGCCAAAATCTTGTTTCCAACATTAAAACCATTCACAAAACTTTAATAAAGGATTGTCAACTTGGGAATTTCAGTAAAGAACTGAGTATTTAGAGGAGAAGAACAAGCTTACCTCTAAATGATGATTTCTCCTTGATTTGGGCAAGTTTCCTTGAAAATTCAATGTAGAAATCAAGTGGATTTGATGAGGAATTGATTAAGAATCAAAGAGGAATTGGAATCTAATCAAATGAAGTGTAAAATAAAAGTAAATTTTCTGAAGAAATGTGTTTGGTTGAAAGGAATTTGAGAGAAAATGAAGAGAGGGAAAATTTGTGAAAAGTAGTTATGAATAGTCAAAGTTAGTTTCTCATTTAATTAAACCTCATTTCCTTTAATTAAAACATTAATAAAATTACCCAAAATAAGGAAAAATCTGGAGAAAAACTTTTTGGGTAAATTAGCTCCTTAAAGATTCAAAGTTTCAATCCTTTACAAAACAGTCACTATTTCACTTTTGAAAAAACTGTGATTTGGTCACTACACCGAAATGTAGTATTTCCAAACTTCATTTTGTAAAATTGATTTCACCTTTCTCTTTTATATAATAAATGAGGATTTTTAGATATTTTCCTATATTTTTAAAGTATCCCGAACTAGGTGTTCCCTAAAACCTCCTTTTATATTTGAACCGTTTCTCAGACCGGTCCGGTTCAGACCCTAAACTTCTATGCCCAAATTTGGGGTGTTACAAAGAAGTACCCCACCACTGCCATGATGCTCCTTATGGATGACACTTTGGAGGAAACAAAACTGCTACCAAGCTTCTGCAGTCTGGTTTATTTTGGTCTACACTGTTCAAAGATGCACAAGCTTTTTACAAGTGTTGTGACAAGTGCCAAAGGACAGGAAACATCTCTAGAAGGCATGAGATGCACCTGCAAAACATTCTCGAAGTTAAAATTTTCGATGTTTGGGGAATCAACTTCATAGGACCATTCCCATCTTCTTGTGGGAATATGTATATACTGCTGGCAGTAGATTATGTGTCCAAGTGGGTGGAAGCCATCGCCACACAAAAGAATGATGCCAAAACCGTTCAAAGATTTTTACACAAACACATCTTCTCCTGGTTTGGCATCCCAAGGGCAAATCATTAGTGATGAAGGTAGGCATTTTGACAACAGGGTGATTGCTAACGCATTGAAGAAGTATGGAGTGAAACACAGAATCGCAACAACATATCACCATAAGACCAATGGGCAGGCCGAGATCTCCAATAGAGAAGTGAAGAACATTCTGAAAAACATGGTTAAGCCATCTAGGAAGGACTGGTCTATCTACTTGAATGATGCATTATGGGCTTACAGGACTGCTTTCAAAACACCACTAGGAATGTCACCTTACCGACTCATCTATGGAAAAACTTGTCACCTACATGTCGTGATAGAACATAAAGCATACTGGGCTATTAAGACAGTTAATATGGATTGGGATAGAGCATGGCAGAAAAGGCTCTTGGATTTAAACGAAATTGAAGAAATTCGAGCCATGGCCTACGAAAACTCTAGAATCTACAAGGACAAGACAAAAAGGTGGCACGACAGAAAACTGCTACCACGACAATTCATGTCAGGCTAAAAGGTGTTGTTATTCAACTCCCAGCTGAAGCTATTCCCAGGGAAGTTAAAGTCTAGATGATCTGGACCCTTTCAGATAGTTCAAGTTTTTCCCCATGGTGCCATCACAATAAGATCTATCAAGGACGGGCACCAGTTCAAAGTCAATGGAAAGAGACTCAAGCACTATCAGGGGACTGAAGCCCCAAGAGAACAGGAAGTGGTTACTTTAGGAGATGCCCCTCAAGGCATCCCTAATTTAACTTAATTTATTTTATGTTATTTCTTTTATTTTTATTGCTTTAGGAAGTAGGAATTTAATATTAGTTTATTTCAATTTTTAGGCAAATAAAAGAAACAGAGGAAAGAGAATGAATGAACCAGCCCATTACACTCACCTCAGCCCAAGAAGCCCAAGAGAGACAGCTCAATAGTAACAAGGTTGTCGTGATAGACTGTAACCAGCTGTCGCGGCAGACACGTATCAAACGCAGGAAAAATACGGAAACGCGTAACAGACGCGTCCAGAAACCGCGTGACAGCTGGCTCCGATTTCCACGCCAACCGTTATAGCTTCAACTGGCAGAAATCCCATTCTATATAAACCCTCACTCCCATTTCATTTTTCACCTTCATTCTACTCTCTCTACTCTGTTTCAGAATATTTTTTAGCTTTCGGTATTTTCTTTCCTTTTGTTTCCACAGTACCCTTACAATGATGATAAGATCAACCCGCAGAAGCTCTGCCTTCACCTCTGCCTTAGTAGTCTCCACTCCCACACACAATAGAGTCTGAAGAAGGTTCGACTCTGCAGAAACTGAGAAAAGATACTACGAATCTTTCCAAAAAAAAGAAATGTAAGAAGAGAGGGGTTTTATTTACCAGAAGAAAAGGTGAGATCTGGGTTTAGAGGGGTTCATCACAAAAAGAATCATTGCTCTGAAATGGTATATGTTTGCTGAGTAACCGGAAGAAAAGAATGTCACCCTCGTTCGAGAGTTCTATGCTGCAAATCCTACCAAGGACACATCTCAAGTCACCATCAGGGGTAAGACAATTGATTTAGCACCAGCTTATATAAATTCCTTGTATGGCATTTACGTGGGAAGGCAAGAGGACAAATACAGACAGTTCATTGAAAATCTGTCGCCAGCAGACTACGACAACATCATGGCAGACCTCACGACAGAAGGCACTAGCTGGAATGATGATCCAAAACATCGGTGGACTGTTCGAAGGTCTCAACTCACACCTGCTACCAAGCTCTGGAACCACTTCGTGAAGAAACGCCTCAAGCCCACATCACACAACACGACAGTGGACAGACAAAGGCTAGCCCTCGTTCATTCCATTATAAATGAACGACAGATCAATGTTGGGAAGTACATTCTCGATGGAATTTTCGAGTACGCACAGAAAGATAAAGGTCCCCTTTTCTTCTCTCATTTGATCACAGCCCTATGTTGAGCAAAGAACATCCCCGAGATTGAATAGGATGTCAAGATCCAAGGCAAGGGTTGGACACAACAAAACCTTTACAGCCTGATAGAGCTCAAGGCAGCCACACGAATGGCACCTACCAGAATCCAGCCACCTCGAGAGGTAAAGAAAAAGGCAGCCTCATCCTCTCCAACTACGAAGGCAGCCTCAGCCTCAAAAGAAACTTCCTGCCGACAGATCCGCATAGACGACAGCAGTGACGACAACAATGCTAGCACTTCAATTTAAGTTTTTTACTATTTCTGTCTTCTGTGTCTCTATTTTCTATTTGTGATGTTTTTATCTTTCTGTTTTTATGTGTCATGCATTGAGGACAATGCAACCCTCGAGTTTGGGGGTAGGTAGTCCTCCTATTATTAATAGACTGTTTATATTTTGTTGTATAACTATTTATTTTTGTGTCTAAAAAAATGGCTTAAGTTTTTGAACTTCTCTTACCTGCCACGATCTTCACTGTCGTGACAGTAGCTTTAGAATGTTTTAGGAAGTATTTAGAGCCTTACTATAGTTCTGAACTCTTAAAACACCTTTGTGACTTATATGTTGTTAAGACTCTATTAGTAAACTTAGAATAAGAAGCTTAGCCACTTGAGTTAGAAAAAAAAAACTTAGATTCAGATTTACTCCTAGAGGTGCCTAACACTGGCTCTAGGAAGATAACTAGATTTACACCTAGAGGTGCCTAACACTGGCTCTAGGAAGATAACTAGAGGTGCCCGAAACATGCTCTAGTAGAAATAGAAAAACTTCAATCTAAGTTAGGAAGAAAACTAGAGGTGCTCGAAATTGGCCCTAGTTAAGAATTATTTATTTTGAAGTAAAACTCAAGTGAATTAAGTAACTATTTTGGTTGCTAAAGAGTCTAAGCTCATATTTGTTCACAAAACTTGTACACACTCACACGAGAGTTATAGTATTGCTCCAGATAAATCTGTAAACATCCGAAGAGGTATTGATCTTGATGGTGAAAGTGTTGCAGGTAATGGTTGTTCATTGAGTTAAGCCAAAGCCAAAAAGTTTCATTCTTAGTTAGATTGCATTTCCTTGAGGACAAGCAATAATTTGAGTTTGGGGGTGTGTTGAGTACATAAATGTTGTATATTTTAACCCTTATTTATCCATATTATTGATGCACCCAAGCATGTTTAGTTACATTTTAGGATAATATTTGCATAAACATCACATATAGATAATTTTGCACAGATACTGCTGACTTCGGTTAATTCATGCAGGTACCTGTCGTGGCAGCATCCAGGGTAGCAGAGGAACAAAAGATAACTGCAGAGCAGGAGTGAAGGGTTGAAGAAAACTGCCTCATACATCACTATCGTGACAGCTGCCGTGACAGAAGTAGCGACAGTGAAGGAAACAGAGATGGAAAATGCGAAGTGGAGTTCGACTAATAGAGGATTTCAAGCCTAGTTTTTGTAGACCACTCGCATAATTTTTGGAGCCTAGAAGCACGAAGAAGGCCTTGCCCAAAGTTTGAGGAGAAAGTCAAAGCAA
Source organism: Hibiscus tridactylites (assembly GCA_958450335.1). Lineage (NCBI taxonomy): Eukaryota > Viridiplantae > Streptophyta > Magnoliopsida > Malvales > Malvaceae > Hibiscus > Hibiscus tridactylites. Next base: position 10,498,829 of record OY288292.1, on the reverse strand, counting down.
GAAGATAGGGCGAACTAAAGGACATTTACTCAGAGATTTAGTCTTTAAATAAATTGTACTTTAATTCAAACTAGTATTCTTGGCCATTAAGAAAGCTTACACCCAAGACCTATATATATGCTTGTATTTCGACAAGGTAGGGGATAACCTAGCTTCTAGCCGTCTTCCATCATAAACCCTAGCTTTTCTCTTCTTTATCATGTTCTAATTCTTCCCCAGGGCTAAGGGTTGATCTTGTAAAGTAGTTGTAAGGGTTAAAATGTTTCTTAGGTTTTTTCTGTTCAATCAATAAAACTTCAAGTTTATTTACTCTGGTTTCAACATCTAATAAGAGTATCGGGAGAGCATTGTGAGGCTATCTATTTACTTAATATTGGGAGAGTTAAGTATAAGAAAGGAGTAAATATAGTTTTCTAGTTTATGGTTAAACTATCTTGGTCTAGGGATAGGTACAAGGTTAAGCGGCTAAAGAAGAATTCACAAACATCAGTGTTCATCCTTCGATTCACGCCGGGAGGTATCATCCAAGACGTGTTCGCCGACAGAACATGAACCTAGGGATAGGACAATTCACAACAGGGGTTCTTGCAAAACTTCAAGTAACAGAGTTGTTGATCGCTGCCGCGACAACAGACCTCTGTCGCGACAGGTGTTGCCGCGACAGGCTCGACGACATAAGCAACAGAAGTCCTCTGAACAGTGCAACACCTGCACTACTAAACAAATCAATACCAACCTACTTTATCAATCTGATTTCATCTTCTATTTTAGTTTATCTTCAAGAATTCTCAAAACACCTTATTAAATTTATCTATTTTCTTGTGCTGAGTTTTAAAGTTAGAAGTATTTCTAGTCTCTGTGGAGACGATATCCGATACTTTGTATCACTATATTACTTGCGTCGTGTAACTTGCACTCAATTGCGATAGTCTTATTTACACGCAACAATAATGGGGTTAGGTTCTTCGGTGAAAAGAAAAATTGTGCAAAAGATGTTACGACAACAGTGTTATGAGAAGGTCCTTCTCCAAGAATCAAACATTAATGAAGTAAGTGCTAATTTTATCCGTAAGATTTGGACGGCTGATAATTTTGATTATGTTTTCTCACCTTCAGTTGGTCGATCATCTTGAGTCAAAAATTGTTTAACGGAATTTTATGATGGTGAGATGTGTGTGGATTGATGTGGAGTGGTCTTGTGGGGGTGATAAATGTATACGCTCCTTGTGTTTTTGAAGGACAAGTGACTTTGTGGGAGATTATTCAGAAGACTGTTGCTTTACAGGATAGGTCGTGGTGCAACGCATGGGATTTTAACACAGTGCAATCGGAAGATGAGCGTAAGGGGTATGTTGGTGAGGCTCGAGGGCCGGCGGAATTCAGTGAGTTCATTGAGAATTTGTGTTTGCTAGAGGTTTCGGTGCGTGGGAAATTGTATACGTGGTTTGAATCCCGAAATTAGTGTAGCCGACTAGATTAGTTTCTTGTTACATGTGAGTGGCTGGAACAGTTTGGGCAGTTACACTAAACTACATTAGCACGTGGTATGTCGGATCATATTCTTTTGCTCTTGATGGATGGCGAGAAGGATTAGGGGGCGACCATTTCGCTTCTTAAATTGCTGGCTCGACCAGAAAGTTAATGTGGATTCGATGGCGGCTGAATGGAAGAGGATATTGGGCGATGATAGTGACAACGCACGTTTGGATTTAATGGCGAAATTGCGAGCGATGCACTTCTTCTTAAGGACGTGGAACAAGGCTAATTTTGGGAGTGTCTTTTATCAAATTGAGGTTGCGTCGCTATCAATAGAGGATCTGGATTCTCCCGTGGTAGCTATGGGAGGTTTGGAATTGGACAATGTTGAGAGGCAACTTTTACATGTTGAGCTATAGAGGTTATACAAGTATAGAGAATCGATATGGAGACAAAAATCTCGTGCCTTATGGTTAAAGGAAGGGGACTGTAACACTAGCTTTTTTTAGAGGTCTACAAAGATTCATAGAATGAATATTTATATTCAATGCCTTCGTGTTAATGGTCGGTGGATTACTTGTCCAGATATGCTCAAGAGCCATATTTTTAAGGCGTTTCGTAACCATTTTACACAATCTCCATTTGTTGCCTCGTTCGCGGCTGAAGTTGATTTTAAGAGGGTTGGTTTTGAACATAATATGAGCTTAGAGGCTACTTTTACAAAGGAGGAGGTTAGGACAATGATTTGGAGTTGTGATGGGGCGAAAGCCCCTGGTCCGGACAGTTTCAACTTCGAATTCTATAAAAATGATGGGCGTTTGTGAATGATGATGTGATGGCTATATTTCATGAGTTCTATGAGTCGAGTTGTTTACCGAGGGGCATGCGTTCGAGTTTTATGGCGTTAATCCCAAAGAAATCTAATCCGCAAGACAATAGTGATTTTTTACCAATGTGTCTTCTCAACCCCATTTACAAAATTTAAGCGAAAGTGCTTGCCACGCGATTCCAAGGGGTATTGGGGGAGGTAATCAGTGATACACGGTCTGCTTTCTTGAAGGGTCAGCAAATAGTGGATGGAATTATATTAGTAAATGAGGTTGTCCATTCGATGCAACGTAAATGTTTTGGAGCAGGTGGTGTGTTGTTGAAGATTGACATCGCTAAAGCATATGATTGCATCAATTGGGCGTTTCTAGATCATGTGTTAGTTAGGATGGGGTTTGGTGAGCGATGGCGATTATGGATACGATCTTGTGTAGGGATATCAGGATTATCGATATTGTTGAATGGCAGTGTGACGAATGAGTTCAAAATACAACGAGGTCTACGATAGGGTGATTCACTATCTCTATTGCTCTTTGTGGTCATCAGAGAGGTGCTTTATCTGTTCTTTATATTAGGCGAAAGGAATGGAGTTATTAAAGGGGTGCGAGCAGCACCAAATTTTTCCTTAACTCATCTGCAATTCGCATATGAAACATTGATCTTTTTGGAGGGGGAGGTGGAAGTTGCCCATAATTGCAAGCGCCTACTCACTTGCTTCCAATATTGCTCGGGGTTGCAAACCAATTTCTTGAAATCGTGCTTATATGGTGTTAACATGGATGAGATAGTTTGGGGGGAGATGGCTGCGGTTTTGTGCTGTAAGATGGGCGACTTGCCTTTCATTTATTTGGGATTACCTATAGGTATGAATCCTCGATGCAAGAAGATATAGGAGCCAGTGGTGCAACGGTTTCGGCTACGGCTAGCAGGCTGGAAGCGAGGGTCCCTATCCTTTACGGCTAGGTTGATGTTGGTCAATACAATTTTATCGTTGCTACCTTTGTTTTATATGAGGGTGCTCGTTTTCCTGAAAGGGGTGATTGTGAGGTTAGATTGTATTCGTTGTGCTTTCCTTTGGGGTGACACCGATATAAAGAGGAAGATGAGTCGTGTGTAGTGGAATTTAGTGTGTCGACCAAAAAAACTTGGAGGTTTGGGTGTTTTACATCTTCGCGTATGTAATTTAGCTCTTTTGGCCAAGTGGGCTTAGCGTTATGTGACACAGGTAGATTCGCTTTGGCGGTCGTTGATTGTGGCGAAATATAGGGAGAAAACACTCACTTGGCGTTTTAATTTCGGTGGGAAACATCGGATGTCGACGGTAATGGGGCAAATTATAGAGGTGCAAGAGGATGAGTGGGTGATGCGATTTATGGGTGCAAATATTTTTTGTTGGTTGGTAGGGGATGGGTTGAAGATACTGTTTTGGCATAATATTTGGTGTCCTATGGAGCCATTGTGTTCGTTTTTTCCACGGCTATTTTGTGTGGCACGAGACAAATTGGCTTGGGTGAATTCCTACTCGGTTGGATATTTGTGGGGGCATGAGTGTTGGGATTCATTTTTGGTTGTGCATTGAGGAGCTTTGAAGTTCAACAATTCGATGATTTACGTGCAATGGTGGAGGTGGTGTCATTGAATGCATTGCGCTTGGATAGACTCGTTTGGTGCTCAAATGTGCAAGAGTGATTCTTGGCTGGTGAGTTGGGTAAGCTTATGAATTATTTTGGTATTGAGGATGATAGATTGGAGGTGTTTCGGCTTTGGTTGAATTATTTGTCACTGAGATGTGTGTGGTGTGGGGAAGGGGATGACGAAATCGATCATATATTGTTCTCATATGATTTCGTCAATGGGGTTTGGTCGTTACTTTTCGCGTGGTGGCGTTATGCTTTTGTTCGACCTCGATCACTAGATGAGATGTTGTGGCAATGTTTCCATTCTGATTTATCTGGTACACTACGGAATTGGTGGATCTCCGAGTGTGCTGCGGTTTTGTGGTCGGTATGACTTGCATGCAATAACATGATTTTTAATAGGAAGTCGAGTTCACCGGAGGGTATTATGTTCATGATTAAATTACGTTCGTTGTACTGGGCAAAGGCGAGGAGTGCAGATAGTATACTCTTGGAATCGGCATGGTAGGATTGCCGGCTAACATGTATCCCAAGTGATGTTAGTACACAACCGTGAATGGGGGTGGAGTGGTGTATGCCGATATTTGGGTCCTTGAAGTTTAATGTTGACAGAGGGGCGCGAGGGAAACCGGGTCCTGCGAGGTGTGCTGGGGTGTTGCGGGATGAGACGGAGAGAGTATTGGATATGTTTTCCGGTCTTTTGAGAGTTTTAGATTCTAATGTCGCAGATTTATGTGCGATTACGTATGCTCTTGACATGGTGGTACACTCGTCATGGTGTCATGGACCATCGATTGTAATTGAGTCAGATTCTCGTGTGGTCGTGGCATGGGTATTGCACACATCGAAACGACCATGATGTTTGTGAAGGTGGTTTGATCAAATTGACGAGCATGTCGTATCTTACCATGTGTGTGCTTTCATTCGATTTCCCGGAAAGCGAATACGATGGCGGATGCCTTGGCAAAGGGAGGTATCTCTCGTTCAACTTGGTTTCACATGACATGATGTGGGGTGATCTTAGGGCCCGCTATGGCTAGGATCGTCTGCACCTGTGTGAACGGTATAAGTGGCGGGGTGCGATAGGGTGTGAGTGGTGTTGGCTTGTGAGGTGATGGTTGACTTCTTTTGCTTTTATGTTGCTGGTCTAGGTGTGTGGCGTACTTGGCAGTGGCTTTGGATGGTCGTGAGTGCTGCCCTGGTTGTGTTGCGGGCGGTGCTTTGGTGTATGTTTCAATCGGGTTGTATTTTGTGTGGCGTTTTGTTGTCGTCGTTTTACGATTATCGTTGGTACTATTTTCTTTCTTCTTAGGTTATAGAAGTTTTTAACAAAGCATTCAATGATCGATTAGTATGTTTTTTTAGCTTTAATAAAAATTATACCATTGATCAAAAACTTTTTTCTTTCTAGTTTTATAATATATTATCTTAATTTTTAAATTATATAAATCCCGCAACATAAAAATAATATATATAATATGTAAATATTAAAGTAGGCTAAAGGGTGTAAAAAATCGTCAAACTTTAAAAAAATTAATTAAACACCTGAACTTTGTTTGCACTTAATTAAGCCCTTTAATTATTAAATTGAATCAATCAAGCTCTTTGTCTAATTTTGACCATTAAATCTTGACAATTTTTTTCTTTAGACATTACTTTTATAAGATATACTACAATTCTATCATGTGACATTTACAAAATATATTTTTAAAAAATACTATTTATAATTTTTAAAGAATTCTTATGACTTTTAAAATTTATTTTAAATAAATATATTTTTAAAAAATGCCAAGTGACAACATTTTGACATGACGTACTGCATCAGCTGATAAAAATTGTTTGATTCAACAGACAATGTTGGTCAAATAAATTAATTGATTCAATGTATTGATTTATGGGATTAAATGAGTACAAAAAATTAGAGTCTTAATTGTTTTTTTCAAAAGTTTAGGAATTTTTTTACACCCTTAAGCCTTAAAAATACATTAAGTCAGAGGCGGTACCTGATGGGGACCGGTAAGACCACATCCCCTAAACAATTTTAAAACATAAAAAACTTTTAAGTTGAGGTAATGATAAAATTATATTTTTATTCCCTAAAAATATAATTTATATTGGTACCCCAAATTTAAACATTTTAAACAACCTCCTCAATAATTAACGTTGAGCTTTGCCACTACATTAACTTAACAACTTTTATTATAAATTATTAAAATAAATGATTTTTTAAAGATTAAATACAAACTTCTTTGAATATAAAATTTCAATTGCAAATTATACCTCTTTTATCGAAAAATTTTAAAATCTAAAAAACAACTATAATTAAACAAATGCAACTGTTTGAATCCTGACGTTATGAACAGAGTAAGTTGGGTTGAGAAGGCCGTTCCTACTATTAGTTTCTGCAGTGCATGATTCAGATAGACAACTAATGAGTTGTATACCGATGTTTATAAAAAAACGTATTACTAGTATTTAAAAAATATTATCATTTGTAATCATTTTGATCTAGATAAATATGTTTTTAAAAGAAAATTTAGACAATTGTTAAGAGATAGAAAAAAAGAAAGAAAATAAGAATACTTAAACAAAATTATATATATCTTAGAAAAAATATGCAACAAGGGAATCATTATATTTGTAAAAAAAATATAAATATTACTAAAAATATAAAACTGGCTTTTGAAATTAAATAAAATGATACTTTGTGGTTTATTTTTTTTGAAGTCCTTTGTGGTTTAATTTTTTAAATTTTACAAATGTGAATTAAATAGAAATATATATATTTTTTGTGAAAACCGGTTTTTTAAGTGGAATTTTAGTAAAGAATTTGAGTTTATCAAAGCCGTTTTGAAGTTTTCTTATAAATTTGAAGTGTTTATTGTTTTTATTCAAATAAAAATATTTTAAGAATTTTGAAAACATGGATAGAAATGAAATAACTAACCCAAATGAATCCAAACACAACCTTCAAGTTCATGACAAAATTTTACTTAATCCACATTTGAATTTAAAAATCTTCGAATTTCACCATTTATCCTAAACCTCCTCTACTTTTTATTTTTTTTCGAGAAGGAAGTGGATGGAAAAATCGCATCAACTTTGACACATCAAATAATTGAAAAATCTTTTAAAAAATGTAATATGTTATCCTAGAACTTAATGTTCATTTGTTGAAAAACATTTTTGACCATATAATTTAAAAACTATTTCTATAATTTGGATTTTAAGCCATTTTCTTTGGTGAAGGGACATGTAATATTTAACTTGATTTATAAAATAAAGTGAAAACTACATATTTAGTACACTAACTATGCTCGTGTTGCTGCTTTGGTACCTCAACTATTATTTTTGGCAAAATGATACTTAACATTACGTTTTTGTTCTATTTTAGTACATGTGCCATTTAAAATTAACGGAAATGGTGACATGACTTGGGTTAATAACAAATTTAGTCAAAAAACTTATACAATCTATCAATTTAGTCTAAAATTCTATCAATTTAAACATTATTTTAATTTTTAGATTAAAATTGTAAATTTCTCTTTTTTCTTCTTATTCTTTCAGTCACACTTTTTTTTGGGTTTTGGAGTTTAAAAGACATGCTACGGACAATCAAAACTTTAGGATTTACGGATTAATGGGGGGCTAATGCAAGGTCCATTGGAGGACCCAAACTCCTCAATCGGGATACTGACAAGAATACGAGGGCTGGGAAAGAGATAAAGTTCAATCAAAATTAAGATGATGTTTTAAATTGATGGATTTTGGACTAAATTGATAATATATAAGTATTTTGGACTAAAACTGTGATTATATCAAGTCATGTCATCATCCCCGTTAGTTTTTAACGGTCGGGGTACCAAAATAGAACAAAAAAGTAACATTAAGTACCATTTTACCAAAAATAATAGTTGGAGTACCAAAACTGTAACACGGGCATAATTGGGTACTAAATATGTAGTTTTGCCTAAAATATTTTTTTTTGACAAAGCCCTAAAATAAAAAATTAAACATTAGTAGTATCACGATTCAAATCCACGCAAATTCAAAATAATTTCAACCTAATCTTTATACGTTTGTTTGGAACTCAAAAACATAAGCTGGTTTTAGTTTTGTTAAAAAATAGTTTTAAAATCAATTGCATTATAATTAATATTGCATTACTTTTTCAGTTATATCATTAAAAATTATTAAATTTACCCATCATAGTAGGTTTAGTAGGAAGAGTTTGACATAAAAGGGCCTAAAGTATCCGTCTCAAGTAGTGATAGTATCTATGCAGGAGCATCATCCAATAGAAAGGTCTTGTGACCACGGAGTAGAGAAATCGTTGGAACAAGGAGAAGAGAGCCACACGCAAGAAGTCTAATTGCTGGGGCAATGTCAGATTGAATTTGCAACATTTCATCAAGCACGCCGCAAACCAATAAAAATTTCACAGAGCTCGGCCTCAAGATGTGAAGCGATACCAATTGATCTATGATAACCAAGAAGCCTAGTGCCATTGCTCGATCGGATAATATCTAAAGATGCGGGTTGCCCGTTGCATCAAGAAAAATGCTAATATCGGTACAAAGTTTATAGACTTTACAACTTTGAATGCCAGTATCGAATACTCTCTGGTGGTTTTTTAGTTAGCTGGACTGTTGGTATTGTTTTGCATAATTAAAATATGTTACAAGGCTGCTGGCCCGTTATTAAGCTAACTGATTGGTTCAAATAATGCCAACTTAGTTTAAGTTGGGCTATATAAAGAAAAGAGTGAAAAATAAAAAGGTAAATGTTCTTCTTGGCCAATCTAATTTTTTGGTTTGGAAGCAACAAGTGCTCATTACGGTTTGCAGCCAACGGCCTTGAGAAATTGCTCACCGGAGTTGTCTCTGCTCCACCGGCTCGGATTCGTTCGACTGACGGCTCGATGGTTGATAATGATGCATATGAGGATTTCGTTGCTCAGGATTTCCTGGCTCCTTTCAACAATGAGCCCTCATCTCCTCTCTCAATGAGTCAACATTTTAAGCTTCGTTCTATACGGAAAGGAGATCTTGGAATGCACATGTATATCTCCAAAGTTAAGGAGATATGTGATGCACTTGCTTCTTGTGGAAGCCCTGTGTCCACCACTGAACATATCGCTTTTATCCTCAACGACCTTCCCACTGAATATCGGCCGTTTGTTGCAGTGATTACCGCGAGTCGCGAGCCTTTCACGTTGCATGGAGTTACGGCAGTGCTTGTAGATGTCGAGGCTCAACAAGCCATTTTCGAGTCTGGTCACTCTATGCCTATAAGTGCGCATAATGTCCAGTTATCTTCTGGAAGTCACGATGCTAGTCAAAGACCTTATTGACAACAAAATGTTAACCGTGGTTGTGGTCGTAAATGTAATCGCTATCAGTTTCAGCTGTGTGAAAAATTGGGTCACTTCGCTAATAGGTGCTATCGTCGCTTTGATCAAACCTTTACGGGTGTTACGGCCTCCTCCTCCAAAGCCTCTAAAGGTTAATCTTCTGCACATATTTGCTCCGTTGAAACTAATAAAGTTGCTCCTATATGTAACATTGCAGGTGTAGCGTCTCCCACTACGAATTATGCTCAGTGCAGCTCTGGCCACACTTCGCCTTCAACTAGCAGTCGAGACAAGTGGTTTGTTGACACGGGAGCCACCCACCATGTCATACCAGACTCCAATGTTCACTGTTGCAATGACTTTTCTGGTCCAAGTAAATTGGTTGTCGAGGATGGTAAAGGCTTGGCAATTTCTAAAATTGGTCAGTCATCTTTAGTGTCAAATTCCAGAGTCTTAATGTTGCATAATTTTCTATTAGTGCCTCAAGTTACTAAAAGTCTGATTTCAGTGTCCAAATTTTTTAGAGACAACCACGTCTACTTTCAATTACATGCCAATTGTTGTGTTGTTCGTGATGAGGTCTCGGGCGCTGAATTACTTCATGGAGCTGAAGATGGAGGTTTATACGTGTTCAATAATGATAGTTTGCATTCTGTTTATAATGTAGAGGCCAAAGCTAATGTGGCTCAGTTGAATTGCACAAAGTATGAGCTCTGGCATCGCAGGTTAGGTCACCCTGCGCATAGCACTTTGGTGACAGTTCTTAAGAGTTGTAATTTGTCTGTTCCTAGTGATGATAATAAATGTGTTGTTTATTCGTCTTGCCAATTAGGCAAAAGCCACAAATTACCCTTTGCTAATTCACAAATTGTTTACAGTAGTCCTTTTCAACTTATTTTTACTGATCTTTGGGGCTCTCCTCATGTCACGACAAATGGATGCTGTTATTACGTGTCGTTTGTTGATGCTTTTTCGTGTCACACATGGATATATCTGTTGAAAGCCAAGTCCCAAGCTGTGTCGGCCTTCAAGTTGTTCTCGAAACTGGTTCTCACACAATTTGGCACAAGTATTAACGAGGTTCAAAGCGACTGGGGTGGTGAATTTAGAAATCTTTCCCCAGTTCTTGCCGAAGCAGGAATTAAGCATTGTGTGTCCTGTCCTCACACATCCGAACAGAACGGCGTTGTGGAATGCAAGCATCGGCATATTGTAGAGCTTGCTCTTACCCTTTTAGCTCAAGCCTCGCTGCCTCCACGGTTCTGGTCACATGATGTTATTAGTGTCATATATCTGATCAATCGCCTTCCTACTAGAGTGCTGCATGGTGCTACTCCTTTTGAGAAGTTGCATGGTCAGAAGCCTGATTATTCTCTTATGAGAGTGTTTGGATGTGAATGCTTTCCTCATCTCAGGCCTTTTCAAAGGCACAAGCTTGAGTTCCGATCTCAATCCTGCATTTTTTCTCGGATCTAGCCCTCAACACACGAGTTATCAATGCCATACCTGAGAAGGTAAGAACATTATTTCTTGACATGGTGCGTTTAATGAAACAATTTTCCTTTTGCAGGCAAACACTTTCCAACGCTCGACTCTATACAGTCCATGTTTGAGTCATCTTCTCTTCAAGTGCCACCAGGATCTCGTCCTTCTCAGCCTATCTCTGTTGAGGTTCCTACACAGTCTGGTGCTCATGCTGAAATGCAGAATGGTGCACTTGTTGCTAGTTCAACACGATCCAATATCCTGTTACATCTAACCTTGCTCTGCAGCCTGATACTTCTGTAGATTATGATGTAACTCGTAATGCATCACTCCCTGTAAATTCTGGTTCTGCATCACTCCTTGCAAATTTTGGTGGCATTCCTGCAAATTCTGGAGGCAGTCCTGCAAATTCTGGTTACTTGAGACACTTTTTGTGCTAATGGCATTGATAGTGACCATTTTCTAGTAACAATGCTACTGATATCTCCCAAAATTTGGGTGAAAATGAGGCTCAGTTTATAAATAAAACGAGTTCAAGTGTTCAACCTGTTTTGGGCAACACTCATGTGATGGTCAATCGCAGCAAGAAGGGAATTTTCAAGCCCAAAATATACATTGTCACTATTGCAAATATGGATGAGCTGGTTCTTCAAACATTTGAACAGGCTATGGAGTCTTCAGCTTGGAAAGAAGCAGTCATTGTTGAATACAATGCCTTTGTCAATAATGGCACTTGGAGTCTCGTTGAGTTACCCGAGGGTCGCAAATCTGTTGGATGCAAGTGGGTGTTTCGGATTAAAAAGAATTATGATGGCTCAGTTGTAAGGTTCCTAGTGCGGTTGGTGGCTAAAGGATTCTCACAAATACCGGGTCAAGACTTCAAAGACACATTTAGCACGGTAGTGCGATTTACATCCTTGAATATTATTTTGTCCCTGGTTGTTACAAATGTGTGGCGATTGCGACAAGTTGACATAACAACGCTTTTCTTAATGAAGAGTTACATGAAAAAGTGTTCATGAAGCAATCTCTGGGCTTTGTATAAACATCGGCTGCTGGTACTCCTCTTGTTTGCAGCCTTAAAAAGGCTCTATATGGTTTACGACAAGCACCGCGTAACTGGTATACCAAACTTTGAGCTCACTTGGTCGAAGATGGTTTTCGTGAATCAGGGGCTGATGCATCCTTGTTTATTCGTGACAAAGAAAATATTGTTACGTACTTGGTAGTGTACGTCGACGATATCATTGTCATCGGCCCGTCCGAGACTGAAGTTGAGAATGTGATAATCAGTCTTAATACAAAGTTTGCGTTGAAAGATCTAGGTGAGCTTCAATATTTCTTGGAATTGAAGTTAAGCGTGACAGAAATTATATTCACTTGAGTCAAAGAAAGTTCATTTTAGAGTTGTTGAAGAAGACCAACATGAGCCTTGCAAAACCCACCCCGACGCCCTCGGTCAAGCTTACTAAGGATGATGGTAGTGCTCTTGCTGATCCTTAGGAGTATCGTAGTCTGGTAGGGGCTCTCCTTTATGTGTGTCATACTCGACCAGATGTCGCATTTAGTATCAACAAGGTTGCCCAATTCTTGCACAAGCCTTGTGAAGGGCATCTCTCGGCAATCAAGAAAATATTGCAATACCTTGCTGGAACTATAGATTATGGTCTATTGTTAATTGCATCAACAGTTGGGGTCACTAATGTGGTATCGTTTTTCGATGCTGATTGGGGAAGTAATTTACACGACCGTAGGTCTACAACAGGGTACTACATGTATATTAATAATTGCCTTGTCTCGTAGTGTTCTTAGGCTATAGTGACAGTAGTTTGGGCGAGCTTATTTGAGAGGACTCGAAAGAGCATCTCCCATCAGCTTTGTCGGTACCACAACAATGCAAATGTCATTATAACATAACTACATTAGAAAATTGTATTTGTTAGTTCACAACTATTGTAGAGTCTTTCGAAGTACTAAGACTCCTTCCATAGATCATTTTTATCTTTTGTTTAGTTTATGTTCCTTACATGTTGTGACATTCTCTGTTACACCCCTTCTTTGTGTTTACTTTCTTGTAAATTTACTTAGTTGGCTTAAGGAAATAACATCTCTAATTAGCAAAATTGTCAAGGCTCTGTTGGATATAATAACCTGACACACATCACATGCGTTATACTCTGTGGGTAAAGATCATTTAGTTGCATTATAATTAGAGACAAAGAAATTATATTCACTTGAGTCAAAGAAAGTTCATTTTAGAGCTGTTGAAGAAGACCAACATGAGCTTTGCTAAATGATGGGTGTCGAATCCGTCAAAAATAATTCCTACTTGTTCTTTGGATTTGTAGTAGCGGCAAGTAAGGTCGATTCCACAGAGAGCAGTAAGAAAGTAAACTCACGAACTAAAGTAATAAAAGTAAAGGGGGGTTTGGAATTGTTTTGAATAAAGCAATTGTAAATAGGAAAAACTCAATGTAAATTGGGATTCTAGTCATGGTAGAACTTAGAATATTAAATCATTAATTTAGATCATAGATTTCACAAAAGATAAATCAACATCAATCTCAAATAGCTTGATTTAAAGTTAGATGATAACCCACAAATAACTTAAATCTCTTCTTTGGTAGAAAGTAATTTAATAACTCATAAATTATTTACTCTTATTATCAAGGTTAAAATCCCTTAGATAATCCACTAAGAATTATAATGTATGACTAAAAGGGGTTGCATAGCGAGGGATTTGTCTTATAGCATCAATTAATTGAGTATTTACCCCGACTTTGCAAAATGTCTCAAGAATTTCTTTGCCTTGCTCATCTTTCTTGGTCTTAGAGAATCTCTGAAGAAAAGGTGGTTGAACAACGATAGGTTGGGTTACCTTGCTTGTGTCGACATCTTCTTTTTCTTGCTCGGGCTTGTGCGATTTTCATCTTTTTTGGGAAAAAGGGGCTTGCCAAAATTTTGTCAGTTTGCTTGGCCTCCGTTCTTCCTTTTTGGCGTCATCCTTGGGTGAAGAATCCTGCAAATTCTTGCCACTTCTCAAAGTAATAGCACTTACATTTTGTTTAGTATTCACAATTGTTTGAGAAGGTAACTTACCTCGAGATTCAGATTGACTGAGAGATGAGGTAATTTGACTTACTTGTGTTTCAAGATTTTTGATACTTGACCTCGTCTCTTGTTTGAATTTCTAGAGGCTATGAACAAGCTTGTATACGGTATCCTCCAAGGGTGGTTTTATCGATGAAGATTGTTGCGCATAAACTCCTTGTTGATTGCTTCTTTACCCATGACTCAAATTTGGATGTTCCTTCCACCCTGGATTATGTGAATTCGAGTATGGATTGCACTTCTTTTGGCTATAAGGGCCTCCAATGGCATTGGCATCTTCAGTACTTTATTCTTGGAGTGTTGGGCACATATCGGTTGCATGCCCTTGACTGTTGCAAATCCCAAACGCCTTGACTTGTAATGTATTATCTAATGCCAATTTTTTAACAAGAGAAGTTAGATTCGAAATCTTATCTTCAAGGGAAGAGACGTTTACCTCATTCACACGTTGAGAGACGGTGTCATGTGCCAAACTAAATTTTTTAGAGTTTGCGACCATAATGTTGATGAGGTCTTTGGTTTGGGTAGGAGTCTTGTTCACGATCACGCCTCCACTTGCGGCATCCATCATCCTTCTCTCTATTGGCAATAAACCCTTATAGAAATATTGGATGAGAAGTTGGTCGGAGACTCCATGTTGCGGACAACTTGCGCAAAGTTGTTTAAATCGCTCGCAATAGTCATGAAGCGTCTCAGAATCTTTTTGTCGAATTTCGCAAATATCTTTTCTAATGTTGGTTGCTCTTGATGCCAGAAAATACTTTTCGGGGAAGAGCTTTGCCATGTCCGTCCATGTTCCAATAGATCCGGATGGTATGTAATACAACCAATCATTGACATGATCAGCTAAAGAGAATGTAAACGCTCTTAACTTAACTCCATCCACGATGACATTATGAGGTTTCAGGCTTGAGCACACCACATGTAATTCTTTCAAGTGCTTGTATGGATTCTCGTTCTCGCGCCCCCTGGAAGTAGGAATAAGATGTATTAGATCCGATTTTAATTCGAATGGTACCTCAAGGTCTTGATAGGTGATGCATAATGGTTGTGTGGCGATATCGGGTGCGGTGAGTTGGTGAAGGGTTTGTTCTGCCATGTTGTTGATCTCAAGGGGTATCTCGGCTTGAGTGTTCTCCAAGTTGGCTTCTATATTATCTTGTGTGGTCGATGGCTCGCCTTGCTTCGCTTCCTTCCTTAGTCGTCTTTCGATTTTGTCGATATCAGGGTCAAACAAAAAATTATTATCTGCATGAGAAGAACGAAACATAAAAGTAGAAAAAGAAAATAAACTAAATAAAAAAGTGAACTTAGCTTCTTGACACCACTCTTCAGCAACAGCACCAATATTTTATGGGTGTCAAATCTGTCAAAAATAATTCCTACTTGTTCTTTGGATTTGTAGTAGCGACAAGTAGGGTCGATTTCACAGAAAGCGGTAAGAAAGTAAATTCATGAACTAAAGTAATTAAAGTAAAAGGGTGTTTTCGAATTGTTTTGAAGAAAGCAATTACAAATAGGAAAAACTCAATGTAAATTGGGATTCTAGTCAAGGTAGAACTTGGAATATTAAATCAAGAATTTTGTAACCCCCTCGTCCCGGTCTGGCCGGATGACCGGTCCGAATGGGCTACACGGGGAAAACCGAAGTGAAACCCGTGAAGGCTCCCCTTCGGTTAGCAACCTTATTTTTTTCTTTTTATTTTAATCGTGTCTAGAGGATTATTAAAGTCCTAAGTGATCAAACAGTGGAACAACATACACGAGACAATCAAACGACCCCAAAACAACATTTAACAGCCCAATTTTAAACTTAACTGCAGACGGTATCGATACACCTAAGGGGTGTATCGATACGCCTTGACTAGGTCAAAAGGTCAGAGTCAACCCGTGGAGACCGTATCGATACACCCAATGAGTGTATCGATACTCTCCCCAATGGTTGACTTCTCACGGTCAACGCTAAGATGACCGTATCGATACGCCAGAGACCCGTATCGATACCAAAATGAACAGTAGCTTCAGTGACCAAAAAGGTATCGATACGCCCTTTCGCGTATCGAAACACGAGACCTGAAACAAGAATGTCGTATCGATACGGGTCTAACCGTATCGATACCCCTGCTATGCAATTCCTCAATTTCGAACTTGGTAACCCCAAATACGATTCTAGATGCATTTTTGAACTCCCTTAAGCACATACAAACATACATACATCAAACCACAATCAGGACTTAACATGGGAGGCATTTAATCTAACGAAAAACATACAAATCAAGACTCTATGCAATTTCACAAAAAAAGCATGTTTAGCAAGCACAAGGCATCATACACAAGGTAGTCAAGCATAAGGCATACATATGCCAACAACATACATGTTTAGGCTTGTGCAAATAAACGACATGAGAATCATAGGTCACAATCCAAGAAGCAAGCACATCACAACATGAGTTTAACATGCTCTAACATAATCTCCTAAGGAGTTTGACCCCAACTCCTAAAACTCTATACCCCATTGTCTAGGCATTATTACAAAAGCAAATCATACTTAAACTTGCTTGAGAACTTCGAAAGCTCCTCCCTCGCCCGTTCGCCTCCCGAACTCTAACGATCTGCACGTTGGAAACATAAAGAGCATAAGCCAACTAGCTTAGTGAGAGAGGCTCTACAATTCACAACATGCAATTTTCCAAAACACGATTTAAATGCAAGAAAGCAATGGAATGCACAAAGGTCTATCTCAACCACAACACATGGTTTGCACAAGCACAATCAACATACACATACGATGAGACTACACATCATCGTTTCGACTAGTGGATTTCCAATGGGACTACACATCAAAGTACTACCCTACTAGTCACTACCGGTGGGACTACACATCACCGTAGTTTAAACTACCATCACGTGAGGCACGAACTCAACTCGACTACACATTAACAACTTAAAATGCACTCAATAATCACAACGTATAAACATTCAATATATCACAACAACATGGGAGTAGAGAGGCTTACACACGGGTTTAGGTGACCCCTCAAGGTCCCACCCAAACCCCAAAAGAATCCATATCAAGCACAATGCATAAATCAACAATTCTACTCACCGTTGCTACCCAAGAGAAGATCGAAGGCCAAGCTCAAGACTCCGAAATCCCCGAATTTGTCCCCGAAGCTTCACCAACCAAGTTTCTCGTTTCTAAACATTCTAACACCAAGTAAACAATCCCAAATCAATCCATAATCCAAAATAATCAACCCGGATTACATACCAAGCACAAGACTTCAATTTTTCCATTGAAAACAAGCCCAAAATTTTAATTCCCGAGTAGCCCTTAAGCACCCCTTAAATTCATTGATTTCAACCCTCAAATTACTCCCTAAAGTCTCCAAAACTTCTCTTACCTGTAGCCTATCCATCAGCCCTCTTAAATTCACATAAAACACCCCCAAAACTCAACTTAAAACCTCCCAAAAACCTCCCCAAAACCCAATTTCGGGAATCACCCCAACCTTGTAAAAATCATACCCATTGGACCCATTTAGACTCAAAACAACCCATATAACATTAATAAATCAAAAACCCAAGTTAAGGATGTTAAAAATGACATTTTTAAACAATATTTCAAAACACCCAAATTACTAAAATCATGAGTTTTCTATAAAATAAAGGTATGTGCTAGTAGGGGATAATGAGAGCAAGTAAAAAACGACCTTACCTTTGAAAAACCTTCAAGAATGGGTGAGTTTTGGAATGGAATAGTGCTCCAAGGGGAAAGAGTTTTTTTGACGTGGAAATGGATAGTAGAGGGGAAGAAGATGACTCAAAATAAAAGCATTATTTAGGTTGGTTTAAAATTAAAGGGCTAAAGACCCAAATGCCCTTAATGAATCAAGGGAACTACAAATGGATGACACCATGGCAAATTTGGGCTTGTCTTGAAAATGGTCCAACTAAATTTTATTTGTCTTAAAAGCCGAGGCCCAAACTATTATTTTATTACTCAAAAATTAAGAACCGAAACCCGAACTATTTTTAAATTATTATTTTCACCCGACCCCCGAACCCGGGTGTTACAAATTTAAATCATATATTTCACAAAAAGATAAATCAACACCAATCTCAAATAGCTTGGTTTCAAGTTAGATGATAACCCATAAATAACTTAAATCTTTTCTTTGGTATAAAGTAATTTAATAACCTATAAATTACTTACTCTTATTATCAAGGGTAAAATCCCTTAGATAACCCACTAAGAATTATAACGTATCAAGTAGAATTAAGAACCATAGAGACCCAAACACATATTCTTACTAAACACTAAACTGTTAACTTATTAAGAACATGAATTCATACCTTTAGAAATCTAACCCGAATTTTCTTACCACTTGCATCAATAATCGTTGACTTGGTTGCATGCATGCGTATAACCCAACATACACATGATGATGAAGCACAAAAGATATGAAGATACTTAATTAAGGATGAAGATAATTTGGAAATTAGAAATCTCACTAAAAACTTGAAAGAATATCCTTGTAACTACACTTGACCAGAAAATAGGGGTTTAGCCACTCATGGTGGTCAACGGCTATAAGAAAAGGGGAGAGGGTTTTGACTACTCTAGGGTTTCTTGGATATCTCCTCCCTTCTCCTTATGATCTCTATTTATAGGGAAAATAAGGAGAATATATTACATTAAATACAACAACCCTAATCTACTTTAATTATGGTAAAAGTAGAAGTCCTTCTTGTAGTAGGATTGCTTATCCTCCAAATCAAAAGGTTTGTACTGTGTCGTGGTCACGCTTTATTCCACGACTGCTTCTGATTTTACGTGAATGATTTACCATAAATGCCAAAAGGTGCTAAAACTCATCTTTTACGTATAAAACGTCATTAAGGCCCAAAAACACCTGCAAAAACAAATAGGAACCGAATCAAGGCTTTTATGATAGATTTATGTGCTAAAATATATGATTTAATATGTGAAAAACATGCAAAATAATGACTTATCACTAAACCCACCCCGACGCCCATGTTACCCTCGGTCAAACTTATAACTAAGGATGATGGTAGTCCAACGAAAGCCTTAGCCCTGATGGTTAGGACTCATGTCCACAATGACTTAGAGCGTGGGTTTGACACTCCCAGGCAATATTTCTCCCTTTTTTGCATACTTTTATGTAGCCATATTTCATGGGTGTTATAGATACCCTTAAGGCTGTATCGATAAGCTCATGACGCGTACCAATACGTCTATGTTATAAAATGCTCCAACCACTATTTTTTGATGAACAAGTATCAATACCCAAAGCCCGTGTAGCGATACGCCCTGCACCAGATTGCATTTATTGCGGGAAATAAAGGCCCTAACGACTTCAAACAACCTCCAGCGGCTAGTAACGGCTATGAAGTTATTAGAAGGTTTAAAAGACACCTCCAAGCATCTATGAAAGATCAAGAAACAACAAGCCAACATCTTTATGATTAAAAAAGTGCCTTAGTGCTCAAATTGTATTTTTTTTATATACAAACATTTGTGAGCTAAATTGCCAATGTATGCTCAAGTGTATTAGGTTTAGGTGAGAGCTTTAGAGTGCAAACACATACCTTGTAAGAGAGATTTTAGTTTGCTTTTATTTCTCTTGTAAAGAGATGTTCCTAAAGCTTTGGGTAGAATGCTTTGGTTGCTAGACTTAGGGGATTAAGTCTAGGTTGTAAGGTTTGCCTTCTAACCTTGAAAAGGGGAAGAAGTTCAAGAGTGAATTTGGAAATCCTTAGTGGGGAAGCTAAGGTAGTGGATGTAGAGTTTGGTTAGAAGCTAGAACCACTCTAAATTTTTTGTGTCTCATTTTCTTTCTTTGCTTCCACCACCATCACCCAAATTAGCTCTTCTCCGCCACTTGACAAGCAAATTGGCTGAGGATATCGGGCTCCACAAAAATTCTATTTTTAAAATATTTATTTTACTCGAAACATATTTAATCGATTAACTCAATTCAACAGAATCGAATTGACCTGATCAAACCTTTAATCTTTCTAACCCTATTTTTGGGATGTTAAACAAGATGCATGGGAGAGGTACATTGATGACGATGACGATGATGGTGATGATACACCAATTTCTTAGGCTTTTATTTTTTTATCATGCATTACATGACATTTTAGACTTACTATGTTTTGGATTATATTATGCACTTATGTTTGATTTTTAGTATGTTATGATGAGATATTTTGATTTATGCTTTGATCATTTGGAGTTTTTTTACATTATCTATGTTCATTGGTTTTGATCTAACAAAAATGGGGAGGAATTGTTTTGAATTTTTTTATAAGGCTTTTTCTAAAAAAAATGGGAGATTTTATAAAAAAATATTTTGGTTTAGTTATATAAAAAATGGGGGCTTAATGGCTCGTTTGGCCTTTGAAGTATACACAAAATATCGAACTGCCCCTAAAGTATTTTTGGGGACGTTTTGCCCCAGAACTAAAAATCGTGACCCCCGTTAGTCCCTCTTACCTAACGTCCATTTTAAAAAGATATGCCCAATTAGTTCACGCCATGTGGCTCTTTTGACCAAAAAAATTGACCGAGTTTAATAAAAATAGGTAAATGACATGTTGAATCTCTCAACTTTTATATTTATTCAATCTAGCCATCTTCTTCCTCCCTCAAACCTCAAAATCATCACTATACAATGAGCGATCTTGAATCTCTAGATTCAAGACATGCCAATTTATAAGTTGTGATGGACAAGTTTACACAAAACCAACCCAACAGGGAAGATCCACCGCCTGTTGTCATCTCTGCATCCAAAAGACACACCCATATTTAAACGAGGTGTGTCACATTTTTAATTTAGGTTTATACTCTCAGAGTTTAGATTCACCAGCTGATGGTTTTTATTTCTCTAATAGGTAAATTTAGCCATTCAGCAAAAACTTAGACTGGTGATAGCAAAGATGAAGCTTTATTTACAAAACCCAACAACACGAACAATTTTGTTCAAACCAATCAAGTAAGATACTATCCCGAATTTAAAACCTCCATAAACATAACTCTGACCTAATCAATAGTTATCTAATCTTGAAGCGAGTTTTCAATTATTCGGATTCTTTAGGAGACTTATCAAACAACAAATTAAGATGATTTGTTATCTTTATGCATGACAAATATATATTTGCTTCATCGGCCTACTACTATTGTTTTTGGTCTATCTATGATTTAATCATGAATCATTAGTGATGATTTTGAGTGTTTTTTTCGGTCGTGACCCACCATACCAACCAGACACATGCCTATTTGAGGGAGAAAGAAGATGGCTAAATTAAATAAATAGAAAAGTTGAGAGACTCAACATGTCATTTACCCATTTTTATTAAACTCGGTCAATTTTTTTGGTCAAAAGAATCACATGGCGCGGTCTAATTGGGAATTTTTTTTAAATGGGCGTTAGGTAAAAGGGACTAACGGAGGTCACGTTTTTTAGTTAAGGGGGAAAACGTCCCAAAAAATACTTTAGGGGGCAGTTCGGTATTTTGTGTATACTTCAGAAGCCAAATGGGCCATTAAGCCAAAATGGGAGATTGTTGAACTAATGTATTTTAATTTTGATATAACAAATGTTTTAACATTTTAAATTATTTCTAAATAAATTTTTAAGTAAATTGAAGTAACTCACAAAAACTAAGTTGACTAAAGCATTCGATCAAAAATTGACTTGTTTTAAAAACTAAAATATTTCTAAGTCATTTGAAATGATTTCAAAAGCATTTTTTAAGTGTTAAGGTACTCAAAAATGCAATTTCACGCATAGAGTACCGATACGGCTCATATGCATACCAATATGATATTTTTTAACTTGAAAAACAAAAAGCAAAATTTGTACCGGTACCGATCTTAGTACCGATACGCCCATCATTGAAAATTTCCAGTGAGCTATTTTAGTACCGCTACGGCCTTCAGTATCGGTACGCTAAGCCTCGTGCCGATACTCGATGTATGAGTATTGATATGCCCTGCATTTCACAACGGCTCTTTTTATTTTGAACATGTAACGATACGCCTGCTCGAGTATCAATAGTGACAGTTGCCAAAGTGCATTTAATGTGGAAAAAACTCCTCCCAATAGCTATAATCAATTATCCAACTACCCAAACCATTAGAAACCAATGAGAGAATATAAAAAAGTCTCCAAAGCATATTCAAGCACAAGATAAAAAATTCATAACATTCAATCTATTATTCAAAGTTTTTGAGCTTTATTGTATCATTCTTGTAAGAACACTTGGAGAGTTTATTTGTTATTCTTTTGATTCAAGTGTTTGAGGGTGTGAGAGAGTTTTTATTGATTGCAAACATCTACCTAGTGGGGTTTTTAAAGTTTGCTTATTTGTAACTATTTTTGGGAAAATGTTTCAAATGATTTTGGGTATAAATCTTGGTGAGGGGTGTAGGTTTACTTCTTGTCCTTAAAGGAAAGACAACTTTAGTGAATTTGTGAAATCATTTGTGTGGTAATTACGGTAGTGGATGTGATTTTATTTAGGAAGTTAAACTACTCTAAATCCTCCTTGCCAGGTTTTTTTTTCTTACCTTTTGCTCCACCAATTTTTTTTTTTAATTGTCAATTCCTCTATCTTGGTCATTCTTAATTGATTGATCTACTCAACAAATTTTGACTGGAAATTGATTTGGAAGTTGAATGTGCCGCAACGTATATGTGTGCTTTGTTATCTTGTGGTGCACAATCGGCTCCTTACGAACGATGAGAGTGGGAGGAGACATTTGACGATGAATGCAGAATGCCATATTTGCTGTAGAGGTACGAAGGATACCGATCATGTTTTGCGCTCTTGCTATAAGGCAAAACAGATTTGGTCCCAGCTGATTGATCCGAGGAAGCTAATGGACTTTAATAGTTTGGGTATGCAAGAATGGTTTAGCAGCAGCATTTCGAATCCGACCAGATTTGTGACAAAAGGGGATGGGTTGGCATCCAGGTTTGCAACTATCTGCTAGTTGTTAATTGTTATGGACGCGTCAGAATAAAAGTTTATTCGAAAATTTATATGTGAAACGAGAGCGCAAATCTGTTGAATGTTATCGGCTCCCTTTTGTTTGAATGTTATCGGTTTGAAAATGATTTGTTGTCTTCCCGTAAACATAAAGCCTAAACTGCATGTCGGTGTGAGCTCGATGGTGCCAGTTTGAGTGTTTGGTCCAAGCTGCAACATGGATGGGTAAAAGCAAACCAATTAGTACTTGCAAAGTTAGAAAGATGGGGGTACGTTCACTGTCTTTATCTCATGAAACACTTCGAAATCAACTTTTACTTCCCTAACCATCACAAATCTTTGTTATGTTGAGGTCCCAGTCACTCTATCTATTGCCACTGCTCAATATTGTATTGTAAAGTTTATTTAAAATATATGGAACATACTGATTTACATCTTGAAAATATAAATTTGCACATTTGGGGCCAAGAAATTAAGAGGTCATTGATATATACTCAAGTTATAATTCTAAAACGCCTCTCATTGTATTTATCATCTAATATGGACTAAGGGTGCCGGGACCGTCGCATTTCTTGAAAATTTTAAACTATTAACTAGTTCATGTATTTATTTGTTTTCTACAAATGATATAATTTTACACTCTTAAAATTTTACATTCTAATACTCATGAAATTCTAATATAACTTCCAATTAATTATCCGAAAACAGATGCGAAAGCACATTGATTTCATATTCAAATTTTAAATTCAAGGATCCCAAACTTGATTAGATTTGTATTCTTAAAAAACTAGTTCCATTTTATAATAACTTCGAACTCAAATAATTGATTCAAATTTAAAAGTTTCAATACTACTCAAATTTAAAAATTCAATGACGTCAGTGACTCTTTTAAAGTATTAAAAGTATTTAAATTTAACTTATTTAACAAATCGAGTTTAAGCTCAATTTTTTAAAACAATAGCATCTAGATTTTTATTAATTACCATAAAAAATATTACAAATTATATATATATAAAGTTTAAGCTCAACTTGATAATCAAGTTTGATTCTAATTTTTTAAAATCCAATTCAAAAGGATTGATGTACATTTAGTAATTGAATTTGGTAGCTAAGCTTCTTTTTTGGTCTAATTACGTGCTTAAATTTGAATTTTTTTAATTTAAGTTTTTTTTTTCTCGGCAAATATAAATTTTATTAGGATAATTTAAAAGCCTACGCCTGCATTAAGTGCCTCATTAAAAACATCTCTAAGCCTAAATGGAGGAAAATAATACACTTAACGCAGGAATTACAACGCATTCGAACATGGTGAGAATTACTACGCATTCAAATATTATTTTTTTTAATTTAAATTAGTATCTAAACTTGACTTTTTGATCAATAAGAGACGTGAAATTTGGACAAGGCAACATGATGGAATTGTCCGCGTGATTGTTGTTGTGTTACGGCTGCTGCAAGTGGAGGTATGTTTGCAGCCACCACCAAAAGGAAGTCTTAAGTTTAATACTGATGGGTCGGCGAGAGGTAAGCCAGGAGCCAGTAATTTCAGAGGGGTGTTGTGTGATGCGGAGTGTAAGATCATCGCTCACGTTTGCGTTGTCAATATTTTCAAGCTCTCGGCAGAGTTCGAGTTATGCGTTAACTGTGAAATCAGATTCGCGTGTAGCTCTTAGTTGGGTAATGCAATCAAATAAACGAGCTTAGAGGTTGTGGGAGCTTTTTGCTATGATTGATTCGACATGTGGTGTAGGTAATAGTGTTTGTTTCGTCCATATGTTTCCTGAGGCGAATGGTTTCACAGACGTCTTAGCGAAAGAAGGGGTAGATTGTGGGACTTTGTTTCAAGCAATTATGTGAAGGGCGAGAGCAGTAGCGCTTATGTTGGGGCGTGGTGTTGGTTGCTGCAGTAGCTGGGTGGGAGTAGGGGTGTTCAAAAATACCTGACCCAGATTACCCGAGCTGTTGACCCGTCGACCAGATTAAAAAATTTTGTAAAAATTTTCAACACCCGGGTCGGGTACCCGGCCCGCTATTTTCTGGGTCAGGCCCAGGTCACAAAATTCCAACTTTTCAGGTACCCGAACATATTTGAAATTAGATTTTTTTTATATTTAATAAATATATATTTTTATATTAAAATAATAAAACAACTTAAATTTTTTTATATCTTATATTTGATAAATACATATTTTTATATTAAACTAATAAATACATGTTTTTTATATTAAACTAATAAATCATATTTTTATATTTTATATTAAACTAATAATATATTTTTATATTTAAAAATACATACTCAATTACCGGATTTTGCGAGTGGGACTTGGGAGGGTTGAGTGTGGGTTATATGAGTCGGGATGCATGGGATTGGTTGAGGGGGGCTACGGAGGAGCATTGGCTATCGGTGGGGGTGTTTGAATTAGGGCTGGTGTGCTTTTTTTGTTTTGTTTACTATTTACATTTTCATCGTTATTCTTTTCATCCATTTTATCAAAAATAAAAATGCTAAGGTTAAAATGTTCTAAAAAAATAACAGTCACGGTGATCATACAGTTAAACGTTGGGTGCTAATTTTAATAATATGCCAAAATTATAAGCAACTATTTAACCTAAAAAGTCAATATATGTATTAATTCAAAAGAAAAACAAGTTTAAATAACTAATTAAACTAAAAAAGGTTATATATCAAGCTAAAATTTGAAATTAAATTCAAATATCAAAATATACAATTACTCGATTTAAAATTATTGTATTATTTCCTTTTTGAACTTTAATGGAGGGGCAGGAACGCCAGTTGCTCTCCACTTCGAAAGCCCCCAAATGATTCTCATTGTCCCTTCTAAACCGTTTCTTAACCCATCGCTATATATTATATTCGGGCATAATGTCAAAAATAAATTATAAGTTAATTGGCAATAAATAATTTTAAATAACAACTCAATAGATAAAATTGATTAGTCAACTAACGATAAAATGACTTAAAGTGATGTAGCAAATTTATATAATTTTATTTTCTTCTAACCAAGCTAAAACAACAGTTACTTTTATTTTCTTCATCTAATTAGTGTCATGTGTCATCATCTGATTAGAGAAAGAAAATAAATTTATTAAATAAAAAACAAATAGTTAAATTCCTCCAATAAGGTGATTACATATGTCGCCACTTAACTTTTTCGTTAACTGCCACGTCAGTTCTTCCGTTAGATTTTAATGAATGGTGGTCAAAATAAGACCAATTAAAAAATTCGATGATGTGTTTGTCTATTTTTTTAGTTAGGTGGTCAAGATAAGACGGACCCCATAATTGGGTGTTCACGCAACACAAGTAGTTTACCCTAAAAACTTTTATGATTATTGATCACTCAATTTAATTAAGAAAAAAGAAATTGTCGCTACACTTGTGAATGTATTATTTCAGTTTTCTTAGGCTTAAATATACGTTTGATGCTTAAACTATACATTTTCTCATAAATTGGTACTTAAAAATTTTTATTCAATTTTTTTTTTGGATAAACTGTGTGATTCTTTATTTTCCCCTAAATCCAAGAGAGCTTAATCATAGTTCAGGCATTAATTCATGCAAAAACAGTAGCTGTTGAATCTCTGAGATGTAATAACTTCCTCACAATCTAACTAAATGACGCTTTGCAATTAATAGTCCAAAAGCTCTCCCCTTTGAATTAGATGCATTCTCCCAATTCAGTACCTAAATTTTTTTTTTCTAAGCTGGTACTTGAATTAGATACATTTTCTTAAATTAGTACCAAAACTTAAACATTCCATCAATTTGGTCCTAATTCAAAACAAATCAATAAATTGATTTTTTATATTTAAAAATTCTATTAATTTACTCTTTGCTATTCTCCTGAATTAATTGTTCTCCAAGAAATGCTATATAACTTTCCTAGTATAATAAAAATTTAATAGTAACTTGTTTTTATTGTAGAATGCAATTATCCAAATGTTGCTTTGATCCGATATACTTGCTTGGTTTGACAATATCATAAAAATGACTGAATTTTTAAATTTAAAGTTTTAATTTTATTAAAATATTTAAAATCATGATAAATTGATAGAATGTGTAAGTTTTAGGACTAAAACTATTAATAAAACTATCAAAACAGTGGATGAAAGTAAAGTTTGGGTACTAACTTGAGAGTAAATATTTTTTTGGTACCAACTTGAGAAAAGGTGTCCAAATCAAGTACCAAATATATATTTAAGTTTTTTTTATCAGAGACAGTATTAACTCATGTTAATTTTTTAATTATACTTTCACTATTTCCATTTCAATTGAAACCAGTATTAACTAATATACAATCAAATTAAGATGCTATTAATACTGTTTTGTTTTACTTTGAAATCGATACGACGTGACTAGTGTAGGTAAATGTTAAAAGTTGGTGTCCGAGTAAAACAATTGGAGTGGAAGCAAGGGAAGGGCAGTAGGCAATAAATGAGAGGGGAATGAATTATGGAGACAAATGGGGTCCAAGTTTAGGGGCCTTGTCTGAACAAAACTCTGTCCAAGTTAAAAACATCATGTGGTTTTTGTACTTGGAATTGTTCAAAGTAAATGGCTTGCTTCCCCTCTATTCTGACTATGATTTTTTAATGCTACAAATTTGAAAAGTGTTTCTCTCTCTTTATCGGCAGGCCAGCTGATCATAATGAAAATTATATATTAGAATTTTAGTGGTCTAGGGAAGCTACGGGCATTTAGGCGACTCAAAAATAAATTGAGGATTATACATTCTAAATTTTGTTTTGGGTAAACTACATAAATGGTCCCCTGACTATACTTCAATTATCTTTTGCATCCTTCGACTATCAGAAGTTACATACTGGTTCCCTGACTTTAAAAAAGCAACAAATTAGTCTTGTGCCGTTAAAAATCCAACAGTTGATGACGTGGCAGTTAACCAAAATTGGCATAATTACACATTTAATCCTCAACTTTTACACTTTATTTTAAATTGGTCTTAATTCTAAAAAGTTTAAATAACTTATTTAATTTTTTTCAATTTTTTCTCATTATCTTCTCCTTCTTCCTCCCATAGCCCCAGCCATCCTCCATCAATGTCATCATCTCTTGCTTAATTTTTCACCCAAAAAATAACTCTATCATAGTATGATTTCGGTATGTTCCTCGAGAACTAATTCATTGAAACGATAATGTTTTGAAGCTTCTTTTAATTATAACAAAGAAATGGCAGTAATTCTCTGGTATAGTTGTTCATCGAAACAACAAAATCAGCATCTTCTTTTAGCCTGATTCTTGCTGAAAACATTCTTTCGAAAATGTCTACTGCCAATGCTGCTGTGAATTTGGGGTCTCTAGTCAAAGAAGCCGCCATCTGTTCCACCAAATGTTTTTTGACATGTGGTGAATATGTTTCTGCTTTACTAAAACTGCAGTTCCTAGCTTCACCACCTTCGTTGGGCTTAGATTTTACGAGTCCTAGACTCATAGTTGGTCCAGATGGATTCAATGAGGTTGAACCATGGCTCACACAGTGGCTCGAACCGAATGTTGGTTCCGTTTGAGAAGGGGGAAGATGGTTGTGTTCACCTTCATATGTTGCAACCATAACTGATTGATCATATGTACTTCTTTGCACCTGTAAACATTAAAAAATCAAGCTTTTATTCTCTTCTGCTCCAAATTGTGACTGAAAATTGCAAGTTTTTATTTTGTTTACCTTCTTTTTAACAGGGCAGCTTGGAGCAAAAGAACACTTGAAGTAAGCTCTTGGAGAAGGATTATACCTGGTGACTTTATGCCCATATTTCCTCCATTAGTATCCATCCTTTTATAATCTGATTTCATTTTAACCAAATTGAATGAGGAATTAAGTAAATTTCAAGCACTTAGAATTAGAATCCAGTGAAGTTTATAGTTTATGTGAAATTTCTTACCAGGCCATCAGATGTTTCAGTCCTAACATAAACTCTAGTGACTTTGGCCTTTATAACTTCTTATCTGAGTTTCTTGCATGAATTTTCATCAGTTGAGTCGTTGTTTGAGTTACCAACAATGCTAAAGTTGTTTTCAGATTTTTCTCTTCTTTGAAGGGCTAAGCTCTTTTATGAGTTTTTCCTCATTAAATCCATCACCTGGATTTGCAAAGCATTGTAACTCTCACACATTGCTGCTAAAATTTCTACCAGCTTCTTGTTTTCTGCATTTACACGGCTCAATTCTTCCACTAAATCACCACTCTGCAAAATAAGAACAACATTAACATTAGATTAGCTTATAAATTCCCAAAAATCAAAGTTGTACGATGAGAACACACACACAGAGAGAGAGAGATCTTGAGAAGAAAGTGAACTGTTGAGGTTATTGTTAGCAAGGGACAGAGAACGCGGGGTCCAAGTAAGACAAACTCGAATAGAAAACTGCCTTAGATCTCCAAAAGATCAACTGAAAAGTTATTTAGAGGAATTACATAGATGGTGGTAGTAATGAAGGATGACTGAGGTTATGGGATGAAGAAGATAATGAGAAAAAAATGAAAAAAATAAATTAAATAAGTTATTTAAACTTTTTAGAATTAAAACCAATTTAAAATGAAGTGTAAAAGTTTAGGATTAAATGTGTAATTATGCTAACTTTGGTTAACTTCCACGTCATCAGTTGTTAGATTTTTAACGGCACGGGACTAATCTGTTACTTTTTTAAAGTCAGGGGACCAGTATGTAACTTTTGATAGTCGAGGGATGTAAAAGATAATTGGAGTATAGTCGGGGGACTATTTATGTAGTTTACCCTTTTGTTTTTGATGGAAACATAATTATTTGATAATAAAATGGCACATGTCAGATGAAATTTTTGCTTTCTTTTCGAAGCTACTCCTCACATCATATTGATGCAGATTACAGATATAACTGACTCATCCGCTAGTTTGGTGTAGCGCTTTATTGGGTTCTATGATCATCCTATGGAAAGTCAACGAGAAGCTAGTTGGAATCTGCTACGTTCGATCAAAGTCTTCCATGGTTGGTAACGGGGGATTATAATGAAATTATATTTGCTTCCGAAAAAGGGTGGGTGTATTTAATCAGAAAGAAATATGGAGGTTTTTCACTCTACTTTGAGAGACCGTGATCTCACTGACTTGGGCTACATTGGTAATTGGCACATGTAGGAAAAGAAAGGTTTTTGAATAACATCATGGAGCAGTTGGACAAGGGTGTTGCATCACCGTAATGGAGAGATTGTTTCCCAAAAATTCCCTACAACATCTTTCTCACTGACTCCTCATCAACATTGTCATCTCCGTTAAAAGGATCGATCGAGAACAACGATTTTGGTTTGATGTGAACTGGACTTTGGAAGCTAAGTGTTAATATTAATTGACATCTTTTGGTCTTTAAATTTTAAGGAGCTCCCTATTAAACTCTCACAGTTCAGTATTGTCTTGTCTAAGTGGAGCAAGGAAAATAATCTCTCTCGGCAACGATATTCCAAAGAGTTGAATGGCAAGCTTTCCAATCTTTCAACACTAGATCCGAATGATGAAATTCTTGTCGATGTTTTTGATGTCAAGGTCGCTTTAAATCTAGAAGTTGATAAGGAAGGGATTTATTAGGAGCATCGAGTTCGTGCTAATTGGCTCAAACATGGAGACTTAACACTACTTTCTTCCATGAATGGGCGTCTATCTGAAAAAAGAAGAATAAAATTGCACAACTCTTCTCAGATGCCGGTTGTTGGGTTGCAGAAAATAGTGAAATAGCCTTTATTAAATTCTTTCTTTTAAGACCTCTTTACTGCTTACTAAGACAATGGGATCCCTTTAGTCCACATTTGTTCTTGTTCTGTGCTAAAAGGTTGTCTGCACTACTTACTGATGTGAAGGAAAACAACCACATCTCAGGTGTAAAAGTGAGACATAACTGTATGAAGCTAACTCATTTATTCTTCGCCAATGGCTCCATACTCATTGGTGAAGTGTCCGCCAATGGTGCCCAAGCTATTAGAGACTTGTTCATGATCTAGAATGAGCTTCGGGATAGAAAATCAACTTTGACAAAGTTATTGACTTATTTTAGTAAGAATGTAAATTTCCCTTTACGCAATCCAATTGGATTTTTTTATGGTTTTCGAATCTCAAATAACCCAGAGAAATATTTGGGTTTGCCCATTATGTTTGGGAGAAACAAGAGAGAGGCTTTTGCTGGTCTAAGATATACTTCTAATCGAAGAGTGGATAGTTGGAGCACAAGATTTCTCTTTATGTGAGGTAAAGAAATTTTCATTACATCTATCCTATAAGTTGTTTCCATTTATGCAATGCAATTGTTTTTATTTCCAATATCTTTATGCCGTGAATTAAAGTCCATTAACTCTAAATTTTGGTGGAGAAATAGCGAGACTAAAAGAAGAATTCATTGGACTCGTTGAAGAACCTTTGTGCCCCTTGAGACGCGTTGAAATAATTTCTTCTTCCCTGATAATAAATAAAGGAAATAATACGTAGTGAAAGAGAAGTAAGGGTAAATCTCACAGGGACTCAGAAAACTTCCTGATTAATGTTTGTTCAATCGGTGAGCCAAGAAGAAAGTTGAACAATATTT
Source organism: Hibiscus tridactylites (assembly GCA_958450335.1). Classification (NCBI taxonomy): domain Eukaryota; kingdom Viridiplantae; phylum Streptophyta; class Magnoliopsida; order Malvales; family Malvaceae; genus Hibiscus; species Hibiscus tridactylites. Next base: position 10,467,335 of record OY288292.1, on the reverse strand, counting down.
CAATAAAAAAAGGGTTTGCAAAATAGCAAGAACACAAAGAAATTAAAGCGAAGTTTTAAAAGAAATAGATTTAGTATTTATGGATAAGCCTTAGGCATTGGTTCTGACTCAGTTTCCTCAGATCACCGGAAAAGAATTATTATTTCAGGATTTACGTCGGTTAATTGCCTACAAGGGTAAATCCTCGAGACTACGCTTTTGTAACCGAATACTCAAGTTCTATCGTTGATATCTATTTATGAAGTTGATCTAGTCAACAACAATGTTGCAGATCAAAATAGTTAAGTTCAGTAAAAACCGACTCGGATTATGTTGTTTCAATAACAACGGTTCCGATTTCAATTTTTTTTCTTAGTAATCAATTTACTAAGTGTGTTCCCAGGAAGTCGAATGTGCTTCAATAGTTGATCCTTCCTCCCACATATTTAACCAAAAACAAAATTATGACCAAAGTCAATCTTTAGTTTCAAAATCCTTTTGGTTTAGAAATCAAACCTTAGAAAACTGAAAGAGATTCCCGAAATTTTGGAAGCGCTTTTCAATCCCCTCGTTAGAATTGAGTCATTGTTGTAGTCCTCGGCTTTAAAGAAAATTAGCTAAGCATGATTATGGAAGAAACCATGCTTAGCATATTTAAAATAAAAAGGAAAACTTTAAAAAGACCAAATGTTCTCCGTATTTGATTTAATTTCAAATTGGATATTTGAAAATTTAAATAATAATAAGATCAAAATAAAATAGAATTAAATTGAAAACAAATAAAAAATAAGCAAACTAAAAATGGGTTGCCTCTCATGTAGCGCTTTATTTAACGTCGTTTTGCTCGACGACATGGTTCAGGCTACAAGTTCTGCGAAAAATATTTCTTCTAATTCATGCGCTTAATCCAACTAAGAATTTATCTACGAGAAATTTTACGACCGTGGTGTTCCTTTATTTTGTCAGAAAAAATATCTCTTTTACTATTCAATTTATTCAGCAGTAATTTCCACTCGATATTTGGTGCCTGCAAAATAGAAGGAAATATTTTAATTTTTGACGGAGTATGGCTTAATTTAGAATTAATTGAAAATATTTTCTCAAACTCTCTAATTTCTTCTTCAAAGTCTTTCAATTCCCTGCACGGATCATTAACTAAGTTAGGCTCGAAACTTTCTTCAACTTCAGGCTCAATAATATCAATAAAATTAATACTAGCGACATTATCAGGATGTCGCATCACTTTATAAACATTAAATTTAACGATCTAACCGTCAAATTCCATTGTAAGGATGTCGCTCCTTACATCAAACTTTGTATTGGTGGTGCTAAGGAAAGGTCGTCCAAGAAGAATCTCAGATGAAGTATTTGAGTGGTCGTTTTCCATGTCAATGACATAGAAATCAGTCAGAAAGATTAGTTCGTTTACCTTTACTAAGACATTCTCCAAGAGTCCTTTTGGGTAAACAACCGAGCGATCTGCCAATTGAATGGTAACTCTTGTGTCCTTCAAGGGTTCGACTGAAAGAGTATTATAAACAGACAAAGGCATCACGTTTATTGAGGCTCCCAAATCGCACATTACACACTTTATATTCACTTTGCCAATTTTGCAAGGTATGGCTAACATGCCTTGGTCTTTCAACTTCGATGGAAGTCGTTGAAAAATGGTGGAAATGTGCTCGCCAAGATTTACTTTCTCATTCCCAGTAAGTCTTCTTTTGTAGTGCAAAGTTCTTTAAGGAATCGGGCATACCTTAGCACCTTCTGAATTACTTCTAAGAGTGGGATATTGATCTCGACTTTCCGAAACACATCTAGAATCTCTTCTCCTTGGCTTGCTTGTCTTTCTTTATGAATCTCGAGGGGGAAGGAGGTGGCACGTCATCTTCCTTCTTTGTCTGGGAGTTGACGTCAACTACTTCCTCATCTTCTTGGGTTGTCAAATCAATCGCTTCTTCAATGTTCTTCCGGGATCTTGCGTCAATATCTTCTCGGGTCGGTTGTTCGACAATTATCCCGCTTTTGAGTATGACAGATCTTACATTCTTTCTTAGGTTTGGCTCAGTTTGAGAGGGCAATGTCCCTCTAGATTCTAATCTCCCCACGGCTTGAGCCAGTTGGATCATTTGTTTGTCTAATTTATGTAGATGGGCCTCAGTGCAATTTTGAAACTTTTCTTGGGAAATCACTAATCGTTCAACGATTGATTCCAATGATGGTTTTCTGCGGTTGATATTGTTGTGGCGCATGTAGTTGATAAGCTTGATTCGGTCTCTTATTCTGTTCATAATTGAAGTTCGGATGATCTTTCCATTCGGGATTATACGAGTTGGCGTTGGGGTTGTATTGTCTTTGTGGAGGTCTTGAAATTTCCCTACGACATTCACCTGCGTGGAATCCTCTTCTTGCACCATCGGAAAACAGCCCATCGAATGCTCTAGGCTTGTGAGAGTTAGAAGGCAAATCAAATAACCAATCTTTGACAATATCAGCTAGAGAAAAAGGAAAGGCACGAAGTTTTATTTAATCTTCAGAAACACCCTGCGGTTTTGTACTCAGACAAACCATATGGAACTCCTTAAGGTGTTTGTGAGGGTCTCACTGGGCAGGCCGTGAAAATTCGTTATGAGGTGTATTAGGCCTGTCTTGATAGCGAATGGCGTCTCGCCATTCGAGAATGTTATGCACATCGGCTGGTGATCATTTGGTGCTGCAGTGAGTTGTTGGATGGTTCTGTCATCGTCTCCCATCGTAACTTGTTCTTTGGTTGTGTGGTCGAAATGTGATTCTGCTTCAGATGTTATTTCTAGATCACGTTCTAGTCGTTGTTGTCGATGTCTTTGCTTCTTTTCCCGAAGTGTCTGGGCATGCAATCTTCATGTGTATGCTTCAATTTCTAGGATATAGTCTGCTTGTTCTCCTGGATTCTTGCTGGTCATAAATCAAACAATATAATCTGTAAATTTGCCGAAGTCCCCGAGAACGGTGCCAATTTGACACGCGTCGTTTTCGCGTAAAAATGATTTCTTCTTCTCTCATAATAAATAAAGGAAATAATACGCAGTAAAAGAGAAATAAGGGTCGATCCCACATGGACTTAGAAAACTTCATGATTAATATTTGTTCAATCGGTGAGCCTACAAGAAAGTTGAATAATATTTTAATAAAAAAAGGTTTGCGAAATAGCAAGAACACAAAGAAATTAAAGCGAGGTTTTAAAATAAATAGATTCAGTATTTATGGATAAACCTTAGGCATTGGCTCTGACTCAGTTTCCTCGGATCACCGGAAAAGAATTTTTACTTCAGGATTCACGTCGGTTAATTGCCTACAGGGGTCAATCCTCGAGACTACGCTTTTGTAACCAAATACCCAAGTTCTATCTTTGATATCGATTTACGAAGTTGATCTAGTCAACAACAATGTTGCAGATCAAAATCATTTAAGTTCAGTAAAAACCGACTCAGATTATGTTGTTTCAATAACAACGGTTCCGATCTCAAGTTTCTTCTCAGTAATCAATTTACTAAATGTGTTCCCAGGAAGTCGAATGTGCTTCAATAGTCGATTCTTCCTCCCACATATTTAACCAAAAACAAAATTATGATCAAAGTCAATATTTAGTTTCGAAATCGTTTTGGTTTAAAAATCAAACTTTAGAAAACTGAAAGAGATTCCCGAAATTTTGAAAGCGCTTTTCAATCCTCCCGTTAGAATTGAGTCATTGTTGTAGCCCTCGGCTTTAAAGAAAATTAGCTAATCATGATTATAGAAAAAATCATGTTTAGCATATTTAAAAAAAAGAAAGAAAACTTTAAAAAGAAAATAAGAACAAAGAAAATAAAGGAGTTTTATAAATTCAAAGTAAAATGAAACAATGAACAAGAGATCCTTTTTAAGTTCATCCCAAAGGGGATATTTATACTAATCTAAAACTCTTAAAATTAACCTAAAATGATAAGAGATAAAAGATAAAATATTTAAAATAAATACAAAAGATAAATCTCAAGTTTAAAATTTAAATCTTGTTGATAAGCTATCAGAATGGACTTGATAAGCTATCATCGTCGCTGCTGACGTCATCCTCCCACTCTACTGTTGTTGACGTCATCCTCCTACTCTACTGTTGTTGACGTCATCCTCCTACTCTACTGTTGTTGACGTCATCCTCTGTCAATGCTGACGTCATATTTTGACGTGTCGTCCAGTTGCCACTTTCATGCCCCAATTCACGTCCACTAATCCAGCCATGAATTTAGGAAAATAAAAACTTGCAGAAATCATTCTTTTTAACACAGTTTCCAAAATCTATTGTCAAACACAAAAATTATGTAAAAACGCCCAAATCAACAATAGTAATGAACAACCAAGAGTATTTAAACACAAGACATAACACAAAAATAAACACTATTCATCCCTAAAGCCATGGGCGCAATGGGTTTAAGGACTTAGCTAAGTTTAATATCGCTATCCTAACTAAGCAAGGGTGGCGCATCTTAATGAAGCCTGTTAGTGTTTGAAAAGGACGATACTTCCCTACCAGCTCATTTATGAATGTAGAACTAGGGTATTACCCCACGTAGAGCCCAAGTAAATATGTAGATTTGGAGATTCGATGAATCTGGTGAATATTTAGTACGTAGTGCCTATAATTTTCTTATAGGGTAAGAACTTTATCCTATAGGTGAGATTTCCACCACACAAGAGTCAACTAATGTCTATGGCTCATTATGGTCTCTCAGTATACAGATTTCAAGATGGAAGTTCCTCAATAATTACCTGCTGTATCTTTGAACAATCATGTTTACAATGGTTATCCCATTTATTTAATGAGCAATTTGGTCAACCGGTTAAATGTGTTGGTTTAAAATGTCAAAGTTTTAAACTTTATCTATATAATTAACACTTGATTTAAATTATAGTCTATCTTAAGATTAGCATACATCATTATATTTCATCTGTCTCACTAAATGTGTGTCTTATTGACGTTATAAAAACTATTTTTTAACTTTGCTCATGATTATTTTAAATATTTTAAACGATTAAATTTTATAAAATATATTTTTTCACATTTTTATCAATAATAAATTTTAATGATAATAAGTTAAAGTTAAAAAAAAGTTGACAAAAAAATTTAATAAGAGACAAATTTAATAAAATATAAAGAATACTTTTTTAATTCAAATGAAAAAAACAGTAACATTTTAATTATGATTATTTTTATGAATTGTGAATTATGATAAAAGGATTTCCTATAATTTAAGAATAAATAAAAGCTTTCTCAAAATAAATAAATAAAAGCTTTGTCATTGTTGGAACAAATTAAAATATCAATTATTTATTGGATATAAAAAGTTGTCGTTTAAGTACATGTTGATGGAAAAATTATTGCATGGTCCCGGACCACCACGTCATCCATGGTCCCTATCCACTAAAAATTAGCCACATAATTTGTTTTTTTCCATGTCAATTTTTTCCAAGGATGAATCTTCACCTTTTTAAGCCATGTAAATAGGGAGTGGGTGGTTACATAGAAGTTGATTATAAATAAAATAATAACATGAAAAAAAGAAAATTATGTAGCTTATTTTTAGTGAATAGGGACCATGGATAACGTGGTGGTCCGGGACCATGTAATAATTTCTCATGTTGATGAGACTTGACCGATATAGTAAATATTTAAATCAGTGGATTTAAAAGTTTACGTACATAATAAATATAAAATCATTATAAAAATATAAAAAAGAGAAGGATGAAGGTTGCACGCGCCATGAGTGCGTTTGAAATAGAAGAGAATGAAGGGATGGCATTGGCAGCTTTTGCTTTTTAAAGCTTACTTCTTTTTGAACTTCCGCTGAATGTTAATTTATAGGGTTGTTCTGCGCCCCCGCTTAATATATGGCTAATATACGGCGTTACCAAAAATATGATAATCGTTACCGAAAATATGATAAGGCATTATCGAAAACATGATAAGGTATGGATACTTTTGATAAAGTATGAATACTTTCAAAATTAACATATCTGGTAATGCTTTACTGAATACATTACCCATACTTTTTCAAAAATATCCATATTTTATCATGTTTCCGATAACGCCTTATCATGTTTCCGGTAACGACATATATTAGTCGTATATTAGGCGGCCGCATGCTAAAAAACTCCTAATTTATACTTAAAAGATAAAGATAAAATGTTTGAATCTTCAATAAAGCAATAAAAAGCAAATAATTTCCATTCCCCCCAATATTTTACAAATTACACATTATTTACAGCTCAAAAGTAAATGTTTAAAAAAATATAAAAAACGTTGGGTGACCAAATTCTCTATAATCATCAATCTCGAGCCACCCATCTTTGAGAATTGAGATCCCCACATTATTAATTCCTGAAAAATTCATGTTTGGGACTTTTGCTCCATGGCCAAACTCTAATGTTTGATTCTCCCTTATCCCAAGTCCCAACCAAACTCAACCCTTTCTTTCGCATTATGGCCATGACATATTTATTAATCTACAATATTCATAAATTATGACACATAACTAATATGCAATTATGTCTAAAAAAACAATACAACTGGTTGGAATGGTTGTATGATAATGTTTAAATATCCATTTAAAGTAAAATAAGAATATTGAATACAAGAGTTTTTATCTAAAACTGGAATAATTCAGGTATTATTTTCAGTATTTTGAACCTGTTTCTTACGTATACACTTTTTTCCCTGCACATTTTATGCTGTTGGAGCTGGAGAATTTGCTGTCAGCTTATGGAAACTAGGAGAAAATCATTTAAAAAAAAACTGGGAATGACCTATTTTGTCCTTTATCTTTGGAATATATAATAAAGTAATAAAGCATGGGGTTTGGTTTAGTTTTGTTGTTTTTAGATTGTGGGTATTCTATAATCTATATTCCTTTATTTCTTACACCTCTCATCTCATTCTCATGTCTGTCCCAGTGAGAGGCAAGGCATGCCACTTCACTTTCCACGTCTTCTTCTTCTCCCCCTTTCTTTTTAACTTTTTTTGCCTTGGGGTCTGACCCTAGATTTTAGTGAGTGGATTTCTGGCATGGAAAGCAGGAAATAATGGGGTTTCTCTCTGCTCTAAGACACTCAATTCAAACTTGGGTTTCCTGATAACACTATCACTTGAAACTTGGAAACACAACCTTAAAAAACTGTCTTGTTTTCTTGTTTCTTTGTTTCTCCTGGTGAAGATAATGATGGGAAAAAGGAGAAAAGAAGTGGGTTTTTATTTCATGGCTTTCTTATGGTTTTGGGCTCCTATTAATGGATTGCTTTCTCCTAAGGGTGTAAACTATGAAGGTATAACAAGGGAATGTCTGCAGTTCTTTTGTTTGTTGGTTTTTTATTTTAGCATTAATGGAGAGATATTCTGATTATCAGTGGGTTGTTTTTTTTTCTTTCTAAAAGTGCAAGCTTTAATGGCTATAAAGGAGGGTTTGCATGATCCTCGTGGCGTTCTTGATAATTGGGATGCCGATGCTGTTGATCCATGTAGTTGGGCAATGGTTACTTGTTCACCTGAAAGCCTAGTCATTGGCCTGTAAGATTTTCCTTACAATTTACGACAAAATTAAGGAATTAAAAGTAGTTTCCATTTGTTGAATGTACGAATGAAACTGGACTTGTTTGTTTCAGGGGCAGTCCAAGCCAGAATCTATCTGGTTCGTTATCTCCAAGCATTGGTAACTTGACAAATCTTCGGATTGTGTGAGTAATAAAATCAAACACATTGAATGCTTGAATTCTGTTGGTTTTTTATTGTTAATGATGGTATGGTATGGTATGAACCCACCTTTTGCAGGCTATTGCAGAATAATAACATAACCGGACCTATTCCTTCAGAGCTGGGGAAGCTCTCCAAGATTCAAACACTTGATCTTTCTGATAATTCCTTCACTGGGGAAATTCCTACATCTTTAGGCAACCTAAGGACCATCCAATACATGTAAGTTCTTCGATTTTCTTCAAGTTATGTTTATTCGGATATGATTTGACTCTCCGATGACCCTCTCTAATGTATACATTTGAATTTTGAACATATTCGAGTTGTTTTTGGTTTAAATTGAACATAAGAAGGTTGCAAATCTTGATTTTAGGAGGCTAAACAACAACAGTCTCTCTGGTGGATGCCCATTGTCTTTGGCTAACATGACTCAGCTTGCCTTCCTGTAAGCCTCTCTAAGTTCTCTAGCTTTCTTCCTTATAGATCAATGATTTGTATCTGAGATTGAAATATAATTATATATATATACACGTTTATATTTAAATCTTGTATGTTTCAGTGACTTGTCTTACAACAATTTGAGTGGACCAGTGCACAGATTTGCTGCTAAAACATTCAGGTATATATATATATTAAAAGTGTCTAACACGAGTGTCCGACAGAGTACTTTCAAGAAACTTGAAGAGTCTACACAACATAGCCAAAGTCCAGAAATTTACATTGATAAACTTTTCTCCTTCATTATGTTATTGCAGCATAGTGGGGAATCCTTTAATCTGTCCTACTGGTGCTGAACCAGAATGCCATGGGATGACTTTGATGCCCATGTCAATGAACTTGAACAGCACACAAGGTTTTGGATTTTTAACTTAGGAAGCTGAAATTTCGATTTTTGCTTACGTGCTCTTATGATTTAACTGAATTCGACCTTCTTTCGGTTCTCAAGCTGCTCAACCTACCGGCAAATCCCGAAGTCATAAAGTAGCCATTGCCTTTGGTTCAAGCATCGGATGTGTATCTCTGATGTTTCTTATACTTGGAATACTACTATGGTGGAGACGAAGACAGAATGAACAGATTTTCTTTGATGTTAAAGGTTCGAAATTGTTAAACTTACTACAAAAAGTTCATTAATGGCTAACTAATACTTGAGATTTGTTTCTTTTTGTTTTGTATTTCAGATCGGCATCATGAAGAAGTTTCCCTCGGAAACTTGAGGAGGTTCCAATTCAGGGAGCTTCATATTGCAACGCATAACTTCAGCAGCAAGAATATACTTGGAAAAGGCGGTTTCGGGAATGTGTACAAGGGCATTCTGCAAGATGGAACAATAGTAGCTGTTAAGAGGCTTAAAGACGGTAATGCCGCAGGTGGAGAGATTCAATTCCAGACTGAAGTTGAGATGATCAGCCTTGCAGTGCACCGGAACCTTCTTCGGCTTTATGGATTTTGCATAACATCCACAGAGAAACTTCTTGTTTATCCGTACATGTCGAACGGTAGCGTTGCGTCTCGTCTCAAAGGTAATATAAGAAGAGTTCCCAGTTTTTTTATAAGCCACAACTTGACAATATATGTATTTCAGTAGGGGAACTGAACCTGTGTTGTTTGTGACAGGGAAACCGGCATTGGATTGGGGCACCAGGAAGCGAATTGCTCTCGGAGCTGCCAGGGGATTGCTATACCTTCATGAGCAATGTGATCCAAAGATAATCCATCGGGATGTCAAAGCTGCGAATATATTGCTCGATGATTATTGTGAGGCAGTGGTCGGAGATTTCGGATTAGCAAAGCTTTTGGATCACCAGGATTCACATGTTACAACTGCTGTGAGAGGCACTGTGGGACATATTGCTCCAGAATACCTCTCCACTGGCCAGTCTTCAGACAAAACAGATGTGTTCGGGTTCGGAATTCTCCTGCTTGAGTTAATCACAGGTCAAAGAGCGCTAGAATTTGGCAAGGCTGCTAACCAGAAAGGAGCAATGCTTGATTGGGTTGGTATAATTTCTCTTTAGATTACTCAAACTCGAGTGTCAAATATGAATTTGTTTCCGACATGGGTAGTTCATATTTTTCTATGTTTTACCATGCATTTGCATATCACGTGCCATCACTCTCTTACCAAAAGACAGGATTTGCAATGCACCCGCTTATACATCCAAAGACTTTTCTTATTCAACGAGGATTAACACCTATTCTCCCTCAACCTATCCCATGATGCCCAATCACTATATCCCATACGCGTATGTGAATGTGTTTTGGACATGTCATGGTCATGATACTTGAGCAAAATGAAGATTTGGAGCAGCATAAATATCACTTAACTTCATACATCAAATCCTTAAATTCTATAATGTTCAGACTCTTTTCTTGATATACCAGTGATCTATACTTGTGTCTGACACATTGATATTAGTATGTGACCTCTAAGGATCCTCCAAATACATTGAAAAACTTAGGAAAATCCAACTATATTGTGTCAAATATATACTCATCCGACACTTTGTTATAACTTAGCTTGAATTTCCGTGAATTGAACACTATAATTTGACATGAATTACCAATTGCAGGTAAGGAAAATTCATCAGGAAAAGAAGCTTGAAGTGCTTGTTGACAAGGATCTCAAGAACAACTACGACCGGATCGAGCTAGAGGAGATGGTTCAAGTAGCATTATTATGCACACAATACCTTCCGGGCCATAGGCCGAAAATGTCCGAAGTGGTTCGAATGCTCGAAGGTGATGGTCTAGCCGAAAGATGGGAAGCTTCACAAAGAACTGCATCAACCAAATGCAAGCCTCCCCACGAATTCTCATCATCAGATCGATATTCCGATCTCACGGACGACTCTTCGTTACTCGTTCAAGCTATGGAACTCTCTGGACCAAGGTGAACCAGAAACCAAGTCGTTATAAAACATAACTATAAATCCTTTTTCTAAAATTGTAATGAGTTAAAAATTATAGCTAAAAACTCTTATCGTTTGCATGATAGTGGGATAGCATAGGTTCAAAGGGCTTTGATTTTTTGTTTTGACTGCAACTGTACAGATTTATGTCTAAGAAGACATTATTGAAGATCTGAGGGACTGTATTGTGAATTTTTGTGTAAGAACCAACATTCTCAATAGGGTCTTGTCTGTAATTTTAAAAATTATTAGATAGATATTATATTTTTAAAATTAGCATAGGTTCAATAGGATATTGAGCTTATGTAACTTTTAATTAGTGTTATGGTCCTCCGTTTAATCTATTTAATTTATTTATTTTTAAGGACTTCCAATAGATTTGTTGTGAATTTAGAGCCTATACAACTGTCATCGTTATCTGGCATGTATAATTACAAAATTGTTAGGTATTTAATTGTACCAAAAAAGTGAGATAGCTAATTGCATTGAAATGTTTAGTATCACCATAAAAATTAGATATCACATTGCACATAATACTTTTTTTATTTGCCATGACATTCGGAGGGTTTAAGTACCATAGTAGTCTTTGTACTATATCTTTGGATTGCATTTTAGTTCCTTAACTAAAAAAATGAGCAAATTGATCCCTACATTTCAAAAAGAGTAAAACGGACGTTATGTTAAAAATTTCACTGCAGTTAATTGTTGACGTGATATTATAAAAAATTGGCTAAAGGGGTTATTCTGCCCTCAAGTTCGACCCAAATTAGTAATGTTGCCTCTCGCGCGAAAACGCGTTCAATTAGGTCTTTCCGTTCGCACATTGTAGCAAATTAGCCCCTTGACCAACGTTGATTGTTACTGTGCTGACGTGAAAGTTAAGGTGTTGATGTGACAGTCAACTGTGATGATGTAGCAGTCATCTATGCTGACGTGTGTAGAACTAATGTTTTGATATAATAATTGAAAAATGTTTTGGACTGATTTAAAAAGTATTTAAAACAATTTCCAAAGTCCAAATAACTTGAAACTATGTGTAGGGATGTTTTTCTAAAGGTTTTAAATGTTTTCAAAAGCCAAACTACACAAAACTGTCCAGGTGTTTCGAAACACCCTAAGGTGTTTCGATACGGGAGATTCCAGTAGCAAAAACGTTTCGATACGAGTATCGAAACGGGCTTTCCCTGGATTAGATTTTTTAGTAGCGTTTCGAAACGGACTATGTCGTTTCGATACGCCTACGTGGCTTCGACCACAACGGTCATAAACCCTAACGACTATTTCCCAACTAACATTTAAATGCAGGGCGTTTCGATACGGGTCTAGGAGTTCCGATACGTGTTCCGAAAAGGCCAGGGGGCGTTCCGAAACGGGTGCCTTGTCAGACTGCAACGACTCTTTCTACTTAACGGGTGTTTCAAAACGGTGAGCTGCAGAACTGCATTTATGTTGGGAATTAAAGTCTTCAACGGCTCCAATTCAATCCCAACGGCTAGTAACGGCTACAAACTCATCAAGGAGTATAAAAGGGACCTCCAAGCATCAAGTAAAGGCTAATGCTCATATTGTCAATCAACAAATGATCAAGAATTATCTTAGAGCTTAAATTATCATTTATTGTATAGACAAACACTAGTGAGCTAAAATTGTCAAATTTGCTCAAGTGTTTTAGGTTTGGGTGAGTGCTAAATTGTGCAAACAAACACCTATTAGAGGGATTTGTGTTTGCTTTTATTTTCTCTTTGAAAAAGAGGGTTTGATCAAGGCTTTGGGTAGAAAGCTTGATCGGTTGTAAGGGTTTCCTTCTAAGCCTAGAAAAGGGGACGAATTAATAGTGGATTGATTGGAAATCCTTAGTGGGGATCGAAGGTAGTGGATGTAGACCTTGGTTAGAAGATTGAACCACTATAAATCATTGTGTCAATTCTCTTTTTAGCTTCCACAACCCTTCCACCCAAAAATCCACCCCTGCTCCACTTGGTGAGCCATAACGGTTGAACGAATCGAGCTACTCACAACTCAACAACGTGGCACAGCATGTGTGATGGTGACGTGGCAGAGGGGCTAAAGACGTGGCAGAGGGGCTAAATTAATTTTTTAAACCGAACTCAAGGGCGTAATTGATTTTTTTTGCCGAGTTCAGGGGCATAATTCATTTTAATTGAAAGTTCGATAACTTATTTAATCTTTAAGCTATAATAATAATAATAAATTACTAAAAATTTAAAAATATTTAAATATTAAAAAACTATAATGAATTTTAAAATTAAGTAAAAACATAAAATTAAAAATATGAAAATTTATAAATTTAAAAATTTAAAAATTCAAAAATTTAAAATATTTATAAACTATCGGCAAAGTCTTCGACTGTTTCTGGCTATGCTAAGCCTACTAATATTCCTTAGCATATTTTCAATGGAATCATCCTTGTATTAAAGTAGAAAAAAAAATCCTTCGTTTTTCTACCTCAAATACTAATGAGCATCAATTTGATGTAGAAAAGCGAAATAAAATCTGACTTTTATTGTTGCTTTAATACAAGGTTGATTCTACTAAATATTTTTTAATGAATCATAATACTTGGACTAACGAAGTCATAGACTTTTTCGATGAAACTGTTCATTTTTCAATACTTTATAAACATTTTAAATTTATCTAATTTTAAATATTTCGATTTTTTGTGAGAGTTTTCACTTTGCTTATTTTAAAATTATCAGGAACCCAAAAGATATTTATATCAATTTGTTAATCGATTTTTCATATATTCTATTGGTAAAAGTTCAGCTTAAAAAACTAAATTATTTATCTAATTTCATTCAAAAATTAAATAATTCGATTAAATTAACTTAAAATTTAAACAAAATATTTATCCATTTTTAAAATTTTAATAATTTCTTAAATTCTTATTTTTTTAGCTTAAAGATTAAATAAATTATTAAACTTTCAATTAAAATGAATTATGCCCCTGAACTCGGAAAAAAATTCAATTATGCCCTCGAATTCGGTTTAAAAAATCAGTTCAGCCCATCTGCCATGTCATCATCACGCATGCACTGCCACATCAGTATCGCGGACCGCCATGTCAGCATAATTGACTGACATGTCATCATAGTTGACTGTCACGTCAGCACTGTTAACTGTCACGTCAGCACGATAACAATGAACGTTGGTCAATGGGATAATTTGTTGCAATGTGCGAACTGAAAAATCTAATTAAAAGCATTTTAGTGCGACAGACAACATTACTAATTTAGATCGAACTCGGGGCAAAATAACCCCTTTAGCCATAAAAATTTAATATTTTTTATCCTTCGTGTTTATCATTTCTATTGATTTAGCTCTTAATCATTAAAAATACCAAAAAAAATCAAAAAAATTAATTTCTATTAAAAATATTATGCAAATATAAAATGAATTTAAAAAACAATTTTGAATCATGTAGGTTCACAGTTTTATCATTTCGGTCCATTTTCAGGAGCAATTATCAATTAATAATAGTTTATATGTTTTATAGTGATTAATAAGCTGTGTAATATTAGAATATTATACAAAATATGATCGGTAATGTTATTGTTAGTTAAACAATACAAAAATCAAAGTTTGACATCCATTTCTTGTATCTATTTGAAATGAAAAAAAAAAAGATCAACAAGTGTAATAGTCTTATAATTATTTTCAACCGAAAATATTTGTAAGTAGAAGTATGCATGTTATTATTAGCTTGTTGCATACTTGCTAAAGCATCAATCCCATTATTATAATTTTAGCACCAATTATCAATTAATAATATTAAGGGAAAACTACACCAGTAGTCCCTAAATTATTACTGTCTTCTTATTTTGGTTCCAAAACTATATTTTTTTGACAAAATCGTCTCTTCTGTTACATAGTTCTCCTGTTTTGGTCCCCGTTGTTAAAAACTAACGGAATTGCTGACGTGGAATTTTTTCTCTCTCCTATATATGTATTATTTAAATTTTTTATTTTCTCTCTCCTATATATGTATTAATTAACTAAATGGTTGTAACACCACCACTTGTTCCGGAAGGATTAGACCCGAATGGCGGAAGCCACATTGACTCACTGTGTGAATCCGAGATCGAACAACTCGAATTATGTATAATTTTGAATCTTTTCCACATTCTAGATACAACATTGAGTCCTATGCATTTTAATTAAGAATTTTTTTTGCTCGGCAAATGATTTTATTTGAAATTCAAAAGGTGTCTACACCCGAATGAGTGCCTCGTTAAAAACCTCCCTAACCTAATGGAGGAAAAGAGTACACGCATTCAGGGTAAAAGAAGGACAAGATTACACGTTTATAACTCGAACATGAAAACCAGCAAAGCATCGAGTACATAGCTAAACAGAGTAATATATTACCACCAAGCTTTGAACAATTCTCCCTTATAAGCGCCATCAATAGCGAGCAAAGAAGCGTTGGAGCGACTTAGATGTGAGATCATTGGAAGAAAACCAACCCGATATTATAAATTAATTGATCAATACAAGCCAAGGTCGACCACCAAAAGCGAGGGGAAAGCTGTGGTTTCCAGTCTATCGCCACCATCGAACTGATTTCAAGAACCAGTGTCTCCTTCTCTGCCCAACCTGCATTTAAGAAAATGATTAAAGCTATTTTAATGGCCAAGAACTCAACGGCCAACACTCTGATGCCATTGGAAGGCATCAATTTTAATATTGCTCGCCGACCGCCGGATCTATCGTTTAAAATTGGTGCCGACCCCGATATTATAAATTATTGTCCTAGATAATGATAAGACCTCATGATCTGCCTTTGGAAGCTAAAAACCTGAATTCCAGCTCGTCATCGTGCTACAATTTTTTGATTTCTTCTACAGAGATAGTGGATTTTTTTTGTTTCCTGGAGGAATAGCATCTCGAATTTAAACTCTCTTACCAATCTCCTAACTGTCGATACCTTTAGGGTCGAACCTAAGCCTTGAACATTCCATGTTACAATTCTCATCTCGCCTTCAAGAATCTAGTGCACCTTATTGTTGTGTTTCCAGGAGAGTCAATTCATTTATCACGCCATTCTCATTTCCTTCGATCTGCATTCCAAGTTTCTTTCCAAGCTTCAATTCCTTCAATTCATTAATTAAGAATTGGTTAAAGTTTCATGCCCAACAGACTTCAATTACACGTTCAATTAAACATATTATAAGTTTAGTAACTAAAATGTAAATTTCTGAAATTATAGGATTTACACAAAACTAAAGGCATCATTCTAAAATTAAACATATTTTAAACTTGCATGTAAAACTTCTAGTGAAACGGATGACAAAATCTCATTCAATTGATTGACGGCCATAATGTAAAGAATCAAAGCCTAATAAAGCCAATAACAAAAATAACTACCACTCGTACCTATACGCGGGACCCCGTACCGATACACGGACTCACATTCGAAAACCAGTAGTTCAAATTGGTACTGATACAACCCTCTAAACTGGTACGGTAGGGTTCGTACAGATCCCCTAAACAGGGTGTACCAATACGCCCTAACCTATATTGCCACTTTTTAAAGACGAGTACTGGTACGCTATGAACTCGTACCAGTACACACTGCTTTGTATTATAGATTCGAATTTAAAATACTTACCCAAATCATCCAAATACACCTCACATTAACCTAACCATGCTTCCACTACTAAACAACATAAAACACAGTAGATCGAGCACTTATATGGCATGTTTCAACACATATAACATTGATTCAAAGAATCTAGAGGCATGCCTACTATGCTTGCTTAAGAACCAAAATGAAAATAACCAAAAAGAGATATGATGCATATAAGGTTGAAGTACAATACAAGAACATAACATAGGCATACTATAACTAAAGGGACTCATCCAAACACATGAAACATCAATCCTCAACTGGTCATGCCAAAACCCAAACCACTCAACATACTTGAACAACATTAAACACATCCACATAAACTTCCAAAATTCAACCAACTCCATGTTGGAAAAATAAACTTAAGAACATCAAATCAAAAGGGAATTACAACCCTTAACAAAATTTCAGAAAGAAAAATAACCCACATTGTCTTATTACAAAGTTTACGAAGAAAGGGTCCAAACGTACTTAAAAAAGTTCGGTTGTCTTGGAATGTAAAATTTGTCTCGAAATGCTTAGTTCTCTACAAGGATGAAAGGAAAACATAAACATAACATACCTAGTGAGTGCTCTCCACAAAAGATTCAACAATGCAATTTTAGAAAATTTAAACATGGATGATATGCGTCATCAAATGTAAAACAAAATTTTCTGAATTTTCATGCTCATTAGAAACCATTCCCATTGCATATAATCATAACAACATGTCATATAATTGTGTCATATTGACATATTTAGTTGTGATCTCACATATATTTAAAAATTATCAAATACACGAATCGAACTTTCAAAATGTGGGATGAAAGGTCTTTACCCCCGTCAAAATAAACTATATACCTTATAGCCATTAGTCACCCGACCTTGCGATTCACATTCAACCTATGAAGCACGGGGACGCCACCTTAAGGCCATCCCGCGTCCCCAATACGCCTCCGGGACGGGGACGATACGGGGACGACTGGGGGACGTTTTCGGGACGTCCCAACTTTATCGGGGACGGTCAAATATAAATCGGGTACGGTCAACGCTAATTGGGGACGTACCCAGGGACGTACCTGAATATATTTAGCTTGAAAAAAAAATTAGAAAAGAAGAGTTACAGAGGTTAAGTTGCAGAAATTTAAGAAGAAGAAGGGGTTGAAGATGAAGAAGAAAACCCGTGAATGTGATATTCTCTTATTTTAATTTAGGGTAAACTACATAAATAGTCCCCCGACTATGCTCTAATTATCTTTTATGTCCCCCGACTATCAAAAGTTACAAACTGGTCCCCCGACTAAAAAAAACGTAACAAATTGGTCCAACGCCGTTAAAAATATAACGGCTGATGACGTGGCAGTTAATATAAATTGAAATATTACATAACTAGCTCTCAAGTTTTACACTTATTTTAATTTAACCTTAATTCTAAAATAATAACCCACATAATTTTAATAATCTACCAATTTAGTCCATATCCCTTATCTACAGCAGAGTTCCTTTCTTCCCTTTTTGTGTCAAATTGAAATCTCATTTGCCTTCCGTATCCCATTTCCCTTTACTCATTTCACGACCATCTCGTCTCTCCTTTCACTTCCTCTCGCTCCATTTCTTTCTCAGTGAAGCATTTTGTCAAACACTTTACATTTCCATTATTTTTCTACTCCGACACCTTCAATAGTTCAATGTCACTCTCTCCAGATCCAGCCCTCTGATATATAAAAGAATACACCCAAAATCTCATTTCTCTCAATTCGTTGAAGCACTGATATTTTGAAAAGAGAAAAAAGAAGAAAAAATGGGTGGTTTAAGAGATCCATGGTGTTTCTGCAAAAGAGTAAGCAAATCGAAAAGAATGAATGGCACCATTTTCTCAAGTAAAGCTCCGGCAATGGCCAGAATTATGGGCGTCTCAATGATCAGAATTACCGGCGCCTCTAGTGATGGAATTCCAGTTATCGGATTCCTTATCCACGGGAACCTTCTATTAATAACTCACGTTAACCTCCCTTCTATAGCTGCTGCCGAAAGCTCTGAGATCCAAATCCAAAATGGCGTTGCTGCTACTCTCGTTCCTCACAGGTAATTTTCATTTTTTCTGGTTTATAATTGGAAAATTGAGGGATTTTAATTCCATTGAATTATGTTTAGTTGATTAAAGAAACGTGGGTCTAAGATTGATAGTTGTAGAATTGATTTTCAAGCCAAAAAATGGAAAACATATTTCAATTTGACGCCAAAAAATGGAAGAAAATGAACTCTTTTGTAGAAAAGAAATGGACTAAATTGATAAATTATTAAAATTATGTTGGTTAGTTTTTTAAAATTAGGGTCAAATTAAAATAAGTGTAGAACTTAAGGGCTAATTATATAATTATATCAATTTATATTAACTGCCACGTCATCAACCGTTATATTTTTAACGGCGTTGGACCAATTTGTTATTTTTTTTAAGTTAGGGGACCAGTTTGTAACTTTTGATAGTTAGAGGACACAAAAAATAATTGGAGCATAGTCGGGGGACTATTTATGTAGTTTACCCTTTAATTTATTTCTCATTTATTGGTTTTTGTGGGGCCCAAAAACACTTTAATGATTTCTCACTCTTTCTTGTTTTAATTAATTTTCAGCTATTTATTAAAATAATTAGGGTATTTTTTTTACTTTAATTTTTTATAATGATTTTGTATTATTATTATTATTATTATTATTATTATTATTATTATTTCAAACATAGGTGGTGGAAATAAAAAAAATTCACAAGCTCTTTAATTTTAGAGTTTATGAACTTCATTTAAGGTTTAATGGTTAGTGATTTAATTGTAAAAATTTTAAATTTATGGGGTGTTTTTAGAATTTAGAGTCTAGAGTTAAAATTTAAGGCTTGTAGGTTAAAACATAAATGCCTAACCATATTCCTTAAAAATTAAACATTAATCTCTAAACTCTAAATTTTAACACTAAACCAAAAATTCTAATCATAAACTCTAAATTTTAAACCTTTAAACCTTAAAACTAAGAGTCATTGGTGGAAACTTTCTGTTCTCACCGTCAGTGCATGAGATAATTTTCATATATAAAACAACTATATTATAAATTTTATGACTTAAGCTCCTAATTTAGATTTAGAAATTTAATTTCAATACAAATTTTGATTTAAATTAATTTTATAGGCAAAGTAAGTTGTAGACAATTCTTTTTGGAATTATCACTTAAGTGAGTTGATTTCGAAAGATATTAACAATGTTTGATTTGTGTTGTTTAATATTGTTTTAGACTTAATTTATTGTTTTAGTCTTGAGATTTGATACTTTAATATTGTGATTTACTCATTGATTTTGTTTTCTAATTTTCTAAGAAGTATTGAATTTATTTATGATTTTTTTACATCTATATATAATTTTATTTTTTATATGTCGTACCCTTGCCGTCCCCGTACCTTGTAATTTAAAAATCACCGTTTTTTGTCCCCGTATCCGTCCCCGTATCCGTATCAGTGCAACCTAGCATTCAACAAATGAATGTAGTCACCCGACCTTGCGAATCAATGACTATAGTCACCCGACCTTGCGAACCAATGACTATAGTCACCCGACCTTGCGAGGCATATACACATATAGACGATCGATCGATTAGACTCAAAGAGTCCATCGACAAACTTTGAAAACACATAGAGTACTGTTATCCTATGGCATTCCAACTATATCCAGTCTCAGTTTCTCATTGTCACAAGCCAATATATCGATTAAAAACATGTTTACTTATTTTTTTTTCTTATGAATTTAACAAATTGGAAACATATTCAAATGTTGGTGCTCATACAAATTATATCAGATCAAATATGGTGCCCTTAGGCTCTTTCATACTTGTATAAGCACAGCATCATAAAATTTAATACATAAAATAGTAAGTATTCTCATTGAAAATACTTTGAAACAATTCATATAAATCAAGTTCTCAAGGTACGATGTAAAACACATAGGCGAAATTGGGAAAAACTTACTTTCAAGTTCAATAAAGCTTGTTGGAATTTTACTAAACTCCCATATTATGATTTCAAACCTTGTTTGAAAGCAAAACACAATTTACACGTGCCGACTAGTTTTCACCTTCTCGTAAAAGCTTGACCGATAGTCGATAACGCTAAATTTCAACTTGACGCTTCAGGATTCAACTCCACACGTTGTACAACTCAACACCACATATTCTAACATTAATATACATCCATAAACTTACAACAATCATATAATTGTTGTTATCTAACCCAAATCACATCTCAAAACCGAAAACCTTCAAGAATAATCCTCCAAGCCTTCCTAGCTTAAACTCAGCCATAAATCATTAATTTCCTACTCAAAATCATCCCAAATATCATAAAAAATATCCAAATAACAACAACTAACCTTTAGGAATCCAAACCACATCATTCAACTCAAAATCTCTAAGAACACTAAAGTTAATTTAATCAATTAATTCGATTTTGGGATTGATTTTTACAAAATTGAGTTTAGATAACATCCAACTCATTAATAATAATTACAATCCAACCATAATCAACTTAGTTTCATCAACAAATCAAGATTTTATAAGGAATCATCCAAAACTTAATTTTATCTCCAATTTCAAATTAAATAAATTAAAAGACAATTAAAAAATGATTAGGAATATATACCATGTGGAATTTTAATAAGAATCATTATTATATCTTACGATGGATGAAACAAGGTTTGGAGAAGAACTCCAAAAAATGATGTGATCTTCTAAACCAATGAAGAAAATAATTTTTTAAAGGAAAATAAGATTTATAATTGAAATCAATTGAAAAGAAATGAATCATGAAAAGAATTAAAGAAAATCATTTAAGAATCCATGAAAACGTTTAGGAATTTGTGAAAACACAAGGAGATAGATTTTTGAGAGAAAATAAAGGAAGAAAACTATCTTTTCATGAAAAACAATTAACTGTCAATTAGTTTTGATGAAAATGTTTTAATTAAAACCATAATAATATTTATTAAACTTAAACCAAATTATTTATTAAAAACCCAATTAAAAATTCAATAAAAAGATCACATGGAATAAGGATAAAAATAGTTTACCCCTTTTCGGTGCCCCTACTTATGCCCCAACACTAAAAAACATTACAAAATTAAATTTTAAGCTCTAACCCTATACCTTAAAAAATACACCCTACCGTAAATTCCCTAAACCCTAACCATAAACCCTAACCTAAAACTCTAAACTTAATTTTGAGCGTGAGTCATAAGTAGGGGCACTGAAAAGGGGCAGGGAATTTCCATCCCATAGAATAATAGGTCCTTAAAGGTTCTTGATAGTACTTGAATGAACATAAGTTTTTTTTTCCTTTTTACTAGCTTATTTGTCTCCATTTGGTTAGCTTTTGCATGCATTTCAACATTTTAAGCTTAGTTGTTGTATTTCTTAACTCAGTTGTCCTTAGTTGAATTATCTTTGAAATTGCCATACTTTACCACTAAGTCGTTGCATGAATCCCTCCAGAATTGTGGCCAACATTGTCATCGTAAGAAGCTAGCTGTCAAAGAACTTTCTAGAGCGGATAAGGACAAACTTTCGTGAGCTGTATTATCTGTTGTAACAAATTTGGTACGGAATGATGAAGCGAACAAGGCATGAGAGGACACATGTACTTTAAGAAGGTGAATTTACACCGAAGAGCAAGAGAGAGAAGGGGGTTGGTGGATTATTCTCTCAAAAATTCAAAATATCTCTTTGGGAGCTCTCGGCCATGGCAGCTTAAGGGCCTGTTTTTGGTTGATTATATAAGTCCAAACTCACTTTTTTAAGCAAAATCAATGGCAAACAATACTTCTTTTAGGTGAAAACTCAGTTTACAAACTGGATTATAGACTCAAACTGAAAATCTACAATTTATAACTTTTTAAGTTAAGAATATCGTTTGAAATGAAAAATTCAAAATTACCCCTCATTAAAACTTCAACAAACAACGACATTTTTCTTTGGTTTTAATGCTTTTCTCAAAATATCTTTTTTCAGCTCTACGATTGCAGGGTTGTTCTAGTTCATAAGCAGCTCCATCTTCTTAGGTATGCTATGTTTTTTTTTCTTTGTTTTGATTATGAAATTGAGAGTTTAGGCTTTTAACCCATTCATTTATCTTTTTTTGTTCCTCCTTTTTTGCATTTTACCCAAATTTGGTCGTATATTTTCTGCTCTTGTTTGCTCCTTTTCTCCATTCGTTTATCTCTTATTTTTTCCCTCACTCATTTATCTCTTGTTCGTTTTTATTTTCTTGTATTTTTTCTATAGAAATAATAGATTGGCCTTGAACTTTTGACAAGCCAATTTCTTGAAATATTTGACTTGATGGAAGCAGCTAAATTGTCGGATGAAGAGATTTTAATCATGTTGTTTGTTAGTAGTCAAATATTAATTTGATGCTTTATTCTGAAAGTGTCTGTCATGTTAGTATGTAAGTGAAATGTGTAGTTGTGGTAGTTGATCATTTTGTTGTTATATGGAATCGATATGTCTGTAAGTTTTCTTACGGTACTAAAGAATTGGAATCCTAATGCAACCAATTGTGTCAGTACCTACAAATCATTGAAAAAGCATTATATGCTTAGATAAAAATAAGAACACGTCCTATATATCAAGAAAATTTAGTAAAAAGAGTCTACTACAAGCACACATCTTGGATGGAAATAAGAAAAACATACTAAAGCAGTAAATGTTGTTGGTGAACTGTTTATTGATTATTTAGAAATGTCAAAGCTTGAAATTACCTAGAGCAAAGTCCACAAGTTCAGCAGCATTAGGATTCCATCTGCTTTTTGTGGTGTTCTTAGGTTCTTTTCATCTCATGAAGTTGTATCTATGATTGAAATTATTCCTGATTCTTTTTGAATGTTTAAGAGGAAAAAGATATGAGATTGAAATGAGATAAAAGAAGCAGAAGAAACATACTTAAAATGAGAACTGGGGTCTGCATGATTTATGATTTGGTAATGCGCCAAAACTTAAAACCAAAATCGCTCAATCTATGTGTTTTTGTTATTGGCTCTTGTTGTGAATTTTTCCTTAAATTTTGTTTGAATTTTGTGTGTCTCACGTGATTTTCAATATATATTATTTTCAATATAATTTTAGCTAAATCTGAATGTTATGCGAATGTCTTAATGCAGGAAAATTTCGTTCTTGAAATATTTGAAAGCGAAAACCTGTCGGGAACATCAATTCAAGGTGAGAAAATTATTTTATTGCAAATTAAACTTGTTCTTGAAATATTTGGAAACGAAAAGTACTTTACTGTTTAATTGTATAATTCTTGTATAAATATGCATGAATTGAATGTGTGCTTTCATTGTATTTTTTGCATCAAGTCTGTCAGTTTTGTAATATTTGTATGTATATATATATATATATATATATATATATATATATATATATATATATGTGTGTGTGTGTGTGTGTGTGTGTGCGCGCGCGCGCGCGCGCTAGATGAGAAGTATTTTGAATGTTGAAGGAAGTGGTGAAAAAAAGGCATCATGGGATAGGAGGTTGACAATAATATTATGTGATTTGTGTATTAAGGAGATATTAAATGGTAATAGACCTGGTACCCATTTTAAAAAAGAAGGATGGGTTAACATAGTTAAAAACTTTGAGAATGAGACGGGAAAGCCTTATACGCAAAGAAAATTGAAGAATCGGTGGGATTTATTGAAAAAAGAATGGAGGTTATGAAAAAAGCTTAAAGAAAAAGATAGTGGTTTGGGGTGGAATCCTACGAAAAGAACTGTTGATGCTTCCGAAGAGTGGTGGGAGAGTAGGATAAAGGTACATTTACTAATTCTTATTTCTTTTATTTTTGTTATTTATAATGTTATTATAAGTGTTTAATAAAACTATCAATTTATGTAGGTGATGCCCAAAGCTCAGAGATTCAAACTTGCAGGCATTGATCCTGAATTGGAAGACAAGTTGGACCAAATGTTCAAGGGATAGTTGCAATTGGTGATAAAGCATGGGCACCTTCGGGTATATTACCTACTGATTTTATCGAGCAAGGTTATAATGAGACACTTGAAGAAAATGAAGAACACAATGCAATGGAGTTTGTTCACCAAGTAGAATGTGATGAAAATAATGAAAGTCATGAAATTTAATATGAACCAACACAAAATGTGCAACAAAGCGAAAATCCACTGAGGCAGGACCTTCTCATTTAAAGACTGGAAAAAAGAAATCCTCACAACAAACTCGAGGGGTTGCAAAGTTGTCCATGCAAATTGATAAATTATGCAGCACGACCGTAAGTATGAATGAAGCAACATCGAGGTTGAATCTTGTTACAGATCCATTTGGCATTCCACAAGCAGTCAAAATGCTCGAAGAATTGTCTGAGGAAATTCCATAAGCTAGTAAACTCTACTTTTTCGCACTGAAACTAATAGCGAATAAAGAGAAACAAACTGTGTTTTTATCAATTCCTCAAAGAGTTAGAGTTCAGTGGCTTAATGAGGAAATGGAGGTTAGTTTAAAACTTTCTAGTCTTCTTAGTCCTTGAGATATGAATCACTAAACTTTTGTTGGGAACTAGTAGGTGTCACTTTCTTATAATATTTAGTTTGAGATATTAATAAGTGTCACCTATGTTTAATCTTTATTTTGTTTCGGACACTGATAAGTGCAACCTATGTTTACTATTTATTTTATTTTGGATCTTGATATTTCACTATATATTTATGTTTGCTAACAATACTTATTTCTGTATTTTGTTGGTGGAGATTTTTATATTTGGTGATGTTTATATATTATATTATATATGTTTGGTATATTTATTTTTTATAATTTTTTAATTAAAATGTTTAATTTTTATTTTTATAATTTTTCACATGTAATGAGTATTAGTATTATTAACAGTTCTCATGATGATGAAAATGATGATGAAAGGGAGATTAATGAGCTTTTACAGCATCAACAAAATTATCATAGGTTGTTTGCTGTGACAGCATCTTCCGTACAGTTATATTATGAAAAATATTTATTGAAACAATCGTGCATGGATTCGAAACAATCAGGTGATGCTTGAATTCGTGAAATCCTTGATGGCCACGAATCGCGTTGTCGGATTAATTATAGAATGTCAAAAACTGTGTTCAAAAGTTTGTTGAGAGTTTTAGAAACACGATACAATCTACGAGGTACAAGAAGAATTTCTTCTAAAGAAATGTTAGGCATCTTTTTGTATATTTTGGGAATTGGTGCATCCGTTTCTCAGTGTCGAGAGCAATTTCACAGGTATGAATGGACAATCAGTCAACATGTAAAACCTATGTTTGATTTTGATATAATTAAATCTTTAAGGATCAATTTGTAAAACTTGAAATTGTTTTTATAAGTCCCTTAATAAGTTTTAAAACACCAACACTTTAAAACTGATTTATAAAACTCAAACTCAAAATATTTTCTAAGTGTTCCAAGGCAAAACCATCGAAAATCGTTCAGCAGTATCGATACTGCACCAAGCGTATCGATACTATTTTGCCAAACTTGGTTACTGTCGGAACCAGTATCGATACCCCAAACCCTGGTATCGATACACCCCTGTGTTAAAATTCAAAGAGTTTGAATGGCGTACCGATACGACAAACCCTCGTATCGATACGACCCTTATAATTTTTAAAGATTAAGTCGGTTTAAAAATATGACCATTGGTGTCAGTTGGTTGGTAACCAAACTTTAAAAGTTCGTTGACCCGTATCGATACGCCAAACCCTCGTACCGATACGGTTGTGGACAGTGAGCTAAGTTCAGAAAATAGTATCGATACGACCCTTGCCGTTTCGATACCCAGTACCGATACGCTTACGTGCGTATCGATACCCCTTATTAAATGCACACAACAGCTCTTTCTTTTCTGAGATAGGTACCGATACTCCTTCCCGCGTACCGATACCGGTAGCTGCAGAAGTGCATTAATGGTGGTAAGAGAGGGTTCCAACGGCTCCATTTATGTTCCCAACCACCAAAACGGCTAGAAATCAATGAGGAGGTATAAAAGACATATCCAAAAGCTACAGCAACAACTATTGATCTTCAAGAAAACACTTATTCATCAAATCCAAGCAATTGTGCCAAAATTCCTATTTGTCTAGAAATCCCAATTGTAATCTTCATTCATACTTTGTAAAATTGGGTTGAGTGCTTGTATTGAGGCTATCATCTGTATTGAGAGATACATTATTAGCCTTCAAATTTCTTTGATCACTTGTGTGAGGATTGGGTTGATTTTTGGGTAGAAAAATCAACTGAAATTGTAAAGGGTTGCCTCTTTGTCCTAGAAAAGGGGAAGAGCAATTTAGTGGAATTGTTGCAAATCCTTAGTGAAGCTAAGGTAGTGGATGTAGAGTTCATTTGGAACTTGAACCACTCTAAATCTCTTGTCCATCATTTTTAATTTGCAAATTTCCACCACAAAACTTTAAATTTCCAATTCACCCCCCCTCTTGGTCAATATCGATCTAGCGATCCACTCAACAATTGGTATCAGAGCCTACCTCTTTGAGGATTAACAACCACAAGAGGAGTTCCTTGGAAGAGTGTGATCATCAAAGTATCAAGAGATGACTTCAACCTCCGGTTCCGGCATGTACGAGTCACAATCGACCACAAAGCCTCCCTTCTTCAACGGTGATAACTATTCTTTTTGGAAGAATAGAATGCGTCTATTCATCAAGTCAAATGACTATCTTGTGTGGGATGTCATTGAGGATGGGCCATACATTCCATTGAAGTAAGACGGTGAAGGCAAGATGGTGTTGAAGAAGAAAGTGGAAATGAGTGAAGAGGAGAGGAAAAAGATTCAAGTCAATGATAAAGCTCTCCACATGTTATTTTGTACTTTCGGTCCGGACATCTACTCAAAGGTCTCATCTATCGAAAGTGCCAAAGAAGTGTGGGACACTCTTGAGACCACTTATGAAGGCACCAATGATGTTAAAGAAACTAAGATTGGGATTCTCAATCTTAGCTATGAAAATTTCAAGATGGTGTCAAAGATGTTTGATCGATTCTCCACGATTGTCAATGGTCTAAAGGGCTTTGGAGAGATCATACTGGAAGACAAGCTTGTCCGGAAGCTACTCTATTCACTTCCCGAGTCTTGTGTGGGATGTCATTGAGGATGGGTCATACATTCCATTGAAGCAAGACGGTGAAGGCAAGATGGTGTTGAAGAAGAAAGTGGAAATGAGTGAAGAGGAGAGGAAAAAGATTCAAGTCAATGATAAAGCTCTCCACATGTTATTTTGTGCTTTCGGTCCGGACATCTACTCAAAGGTCTCATCTATCGAAAGTGCCAAAGAAGTGTGGGACACTCTTGAGACCACTTATGAAGGCACCGATGATGTTAAAGAAACTAAGATTGGGATTCTCAATCTTAGCTATGAAAATTTCAAGATGGAGCCCGATGAGACGGTGTCAAAGATGTTTGATCGATTCTCCATGATTGTCAATGGTCTAAAGGGCTTTGGAGAGATCATACTGGAAGACAAGCTTGTCCGGAAGCTACTCTATTCACTTCCCGAGTCTTGGGATGGGAAGAGAACCGCTATCAACGAAGCAAAGAACTTGAAGACATTGAAGCTTGATGAGCTTGTGGGTTCTCTCCTTACTCATGAGATCATGAAGCAAGGAAGGGAAGATGAGAAGAAGAAAGAAGAGAAAAGGGTAGAGAAGCTTGAGGTTGAGAAGAAGAAGAAGATGAGAATAGCTCTCAAGGCTAAAGCTTCACAACATGATGAGAGCTCATCTTGTGAGGAGGATGAACTTGAAGAATTAGCTATGATAGCCAAACGGTTCTCACGCTTCATGAGGTCCAACCGGGGAAGAAAAATCCAAAGGAAGATGGACTTCAAAGGGAAGAACAAAGAAGAAGGAAAGGATCCTATCATTTGCTTTGAGTGCAAACAACCCGGCCACATCCGTTCGGAGTGCCCTCAACTCAAGAAGAAGGGCTTTGAGAAGAAGAAGAGACTCAAAGCCAAGCTTGCTACTTGGAGTGATGAGGAGTCATCGGAGGATGACGAACAAGAAATGGCTAACCTTTGCCTCATGGCACTTGAGGAAGATTCCTCCTTGGTAACCTCTAACTTATCTACTTTAGATTTTTCATATGAAGAGTTAAATGATGCATATGATGAGTTACAAGAGGTATATGATGAATTAGTTGAGAAGTTTAAAGAGTCGGTCATTAAAAACAAGAAAATCATTTTAGAACTAAATGAGAAAAATGACTCACTCACTCAAGCTAATTCAAAATTTGAGAAAAAGATATTAGGATTAAAAGATGAACTAAAGTTCTTTCAAGATGAAAATGTTGATCTTAATAACCTTTTATCTCAATGT
Source organism: Hibiscus tridactylites (assembly GCA_958450335.1). Lineage (NCBI taxonomy): Eukaryota > Viridiplantae > Streptophyta > Magnoliopsida > Malvales > Malvaceae > Hibiscus > Hibiscus tridactylites. The sequence goes on along the minus strand of OY288292.1, from coordinate 10,438,648 downwards.
AATAGTGAACACCAAAAGGTGTTGGGTGAGCTAAATGAGCTCAAAAAGTCTTTAAAAATGTTGGTAGTGTCAAGCATGAAGTAGGAGAATCCTCTAGAACACACCAACCTAAGAAAAAGACTAACTACTACAAACAAGGTAGCTACCCTAGACATAGTAGAGCTAAAAGAATTAGAAGTGTATGGGTTCCTAAGGAACTTGTTAAATCTAATAATATTATTGCTATGTCATCTTGGATTCCTAAGCGAACCAAGGTTTTGGGAGCTAACACTCATGGACCCAAAATGATTTGGGTACCAAAAACCAAAGTTTAATATCTTTGTTTGTAGGGGGAGCATTGCTACAAGGCCAAGGCACAAAGTCAAAACTCATGGTACCTTGATAGTGGATGCTTGAGGCACATGACCGGAGACAAGAGTCGATTCATGGATCTAAAGCCAAAAAGTGGAGGAGTAGTAACATTTGGTGACAACTCCAAAGGCCACATTAAAGGTATTGGCTCCATAGGTAATCACTCTACTATTCTCATTGAAAATGTTTTATATGTCGATGGTCTTAAACACAATTTATTGAGCATAAGTCAATTATGTGATAAAGGATTTAATATTTTGTTTGATAAAAATGGATGCAAAATTGTAGACATTAAATCTAATAATATTATGCTCATAGGTCATCGCATAGGGAATATATACATGGTGCATCTAGATGACATTCATACATCTCATGCATGCTTAGTTGCTCAAAATGAAAATGATGCATGGTTGTGGCATAGGAAGCTAGGACATGCTAGCATAAGTGTTTTGGAAAAACTAGTCTCTCTAAATCTAGTTAGAGGTTTACCCAAAATAAAATTTTCAAATGATAAAATTTGTGATGCATGCTCAAAGGGTAAACAACATAAGTCTTCCTTTAAGTCCATTAATGATGTTTCTACTAGTAGATGTTTACAACTTATCCATATGGATTTATTTGGGCCAATTAGGACTATGAGCTTGGGTGGTAAGTCTTATGCTTTTGTGCTAGTTGATGATTTTTCTAGATTTACTTGGGTTCTCTTTTTAAGTACTAAAGATGAGGCTTTGGAAAAATTCATCACATTTTCAAAACTAATCCAAAAAGATCTTGAACTTAGAATTTCACATATTAGAAGTGATTATGGAACCGAGTTTCAAAATTTAGGGTTTGAAGAGTTTTTAAATGAAAATGGTATTAGCCATAATTTTTCGGCTCCTCGAACTCCTCAACAAAATGGGGTAGTTGAGAGGAAAAATAGAACTTTACAAGAAATGGCTAGAACTATGCTTTGTGAAAACAATTTACCTAAATATTTTTGGGCGGAAGCCACAAAAACCGCTTGTTATATTGTAAATCGAGTAATGATTAGACCAATTTTAAAGAAAACACCATATGAGATTTTAAAATCTAAAAAGCCTAACATTAGCTATTTCCACCCTTTTGGATGCAAGTGTTTTATTTTAAATAATGGAAAAGATAACTTAGGTAAATTTGATGCAAAAAGTGATGAAGCCATTTTTATAGGTTACTCCTTAACCTCTAAAGCCTATCGAGTATTTAACAAAAGAACTTTAGTAGTAGAAGAATCTATTCATGTTGTATTCGATGATAACCTTCTTCCTAGGAAGGATTCTTGTGATGATGATGATGTAAGGATCATAAATGCCTTTGATGGAGGTCAAACTTCAAAGGAGGATGAGATTCCAACAAAGGAAGAAGACTCACAAGATCCACCTCTTGAAGCCTTGAAGGACTTGGCTATTGAGGAAAAGGAAGTGAGCTACCCAAGGGAGTTGAACTATGTCAAAGATGGTGAAATCTTGGGTGATCCATCCAAGGGGGTAACCACTCGTTCTTCTCTTAGATTAATGAACCATGTTGCATTTATCTCATGCATAGAGCCTAAAAATATAAAAGAAGCATTGATAGATGACTTTTGGATTATGGCTATGCAAGAAGAGTTAAATCAATTTGAGAGAAGTAATGTATGGACATTAGTTGATAGGCCTAGTAATCAATCTACAATAGAAACTAAATGAGTCTTTAGGAACAAACTAGATGAGAGTGGTAACATTGTGAGAAATAAAGCTAGACTTGTAGCACAAGGTTACACTCAAGAAGAGGGAATAGATTTTGATGAAACCTATGCACCTGTAGCTAGAATGGAAGCCATTAGGATGTTGCTTGCATATGCATGTTATCATAATTTCAAGCTTTTTCAAATGGATGTTAAAAGCGCATTTTTAAATGGTTTTATAAATGAAGAAGTGTATGTGGAACAACCACCGGGTTTTGAAGATTCAAAATTTCCAAATCATGTTTTCAAACTTACCAAAGCTCTTTATGGTTTAAAACAAGCTCCTAGAGCTTGGTATGAAAGGCTTTCAAATTTTTTGATTGAAAAAGGATTTGAAAAAGGTAAGGTGGACACTACACTTTTTATAAAAATGTATAAAAATGACATCTTAGTAGTTCAAATTTATGTTGATGATATTATTTTTGGTTCTACTAACGAATGTCATTGTCAAGAGTTTGCTAAGTTAATGCAAGGTGAATTTGAGATGAGCATGATGGGGGAGCTCTCATTCTTTTTGGGACTCCAAATCAAGCAAAAGAAGGATGGCACCTTCATCAACCAAGCAAAATACATAAAGGATATGCTCAAGAAGTTTGGCTTGGAGAATGCAAAGCCTCAAGCCACTCCTATGAGCTCATCTACAAAGCTTGACAAAGATGAAGGAGGTAAGTGTGTTGACTCTAAACTTTATCGTTCTATGATTGGATCTTTGCTTTACCTTACCGCAAGTAGATCAGATATCTTGTTTAGTGTTTGCTTGTGTGCTAGGTTTCAAGCTAGTCCTAGAGAGTCTCACCTTATAGCCGTTAAGAGAATCTTTAGATACCTTAGAGACACTCCTTTGTTTAGGTCTTTGGTATCCTAGAGACTCTACCTTCAACCTTCATGCTTACTCGGATGCGGATTATGGGGGTTGCAAAATTGATAGGAAAAGTACTTCGGGAACTTGTCAATTCTTAGGTAGTATGCTCATATCTTGGTTCTCTAAGAAACAAAATAGTGTAGCCTTATCTACCACCGAAGCCGAGTACATATCCTTAGGGAGTTGTTGTGCTCAAGTCCTTTGGATGAAGCAACAACTCTTAGATTATGTAATTAAAGTTGAAACCATACCCCTAAAATGTGACAACACTAGTTCAATATGTTTAACTAAAAATCCCATCCAACACTCTAGAACCAAACACATAGAAATAAGGCATCATTTCATTAGAGATCATGTCCTTAAAGAAGATGTGGTTATAGAGTATGTAGACACCTTGAATCAATTAGCGGACATATTTACAAAACCCTTAGACAAAGAGCGTTTTTGGTCCCTTAGGAGAGAGTTAGGTCTAGCTAGCCTATCTTGACCTTTTAGGACCTCTTTTGTGCTTAAATATGCTTGATTTTGTGAAATGCCATGTTTATATGTTTAAACTCTCAATTTCTTCCATGCCTATAGTTAGGGGGAGTATGATTCTGTTAAAATATGCTTAGAACTGTTCATACATCATTTGCATACTCATAGGAGATGTTAAGTTCGAGCTTTTGGTTGTTCTTTGAACCAAATATGTAATTCTGGGCATACAGTATCGATACTATTGTACGCGTATCGATACATGTTCTTCATTTCGTTTCCCAGAATTTTCTTCGCTTCACGCGTATCGATACGATTCATCCCGTATCGATATGGGTCGTTTCGATACGGACCCATCCGTTTCGATATGACTTTTCCAACGGGTATTTTTGCGAAAAGACATCTATATCCCCGTATCGCTACCCCAACGGGCGTATCGATACTCGACTGCGCTGATGGCTTTAATTAGCTTTTAATGAGTTCAACTTTTACCCAAATTCAAACTTTTCAAAACCTAATTAACCCTAGCCATTTTTGCCTATAAAAAGGCACTTCCTCCTTCATATTTTTCACATCTCAATTCAACCCTAAAAGAGTTTTTGAATCAAGCAAGGCTTTGTGCTCTCTTTCTCACCATTGTGCTAGTTTTCTTCAAATCTTCAAGTTTCTATCAAGGTAATCTCCTTCTTTCTCTTTTTCAATTTTTTTTGTTTTGCTGTTTTGATTTTTTTAAACTAACTTTGTTTTTCTTCAAACTTTTTCTTGAAATTTTCTTTTAAAATTTTCTTTTCAAAATTTCTCTTAAAAAATTTTCTTTTAAATTCCTTTTACCTTGATTTTTACTCAAATTGAAGAAATCTCCCTTGCTTAATTTCTCTTTTAGATCATGGCACCAAAAGAACCATCGAGGAAGCGACCAAGGGCTAATCAAGCCGGTGAATCTTCCACCCTTGGAGCGATTGCTCGTCCTAACTACTCAACCATCTATGAGCAATCCTTTGAAAGCAATTCGGGTCTAAATCACTTTCGTCAATATGAGAATTACAAGATCCGTGCCGAAAGGATAATACCCATTCCTTTTCTCAATTCGGAGCGTTTCAAGTTTGAATACCTCCCCTTGCTTCATCGTTGGAATTTCATGGATTTTATCTCAATTCCCGGTTTTTACTATCGCCTCTTGGTTTTGATTTTCTATGCTAATGCAAGATGTATTAGTCGTAATGGGGAAGTTGTTGCAATTAGCTCTTATCTTATGGGAAAGAAAATAATCCTTGATGTCAAGTTTATTTGTGAGGTTTTCAAGTTGGATGATGAAGGCCTTGATGATGAGCATGGTATGGGGCATGTTCTTAGTGGCTCCGTCACCGCCCTTAATGCTCACGACCGGATTCTACATTTGATGGTATCGTGGTGGTTTCGTCCTTCCGGAGGAAAATATTCCACCATCCGTCAAGTGTATGATTTTTGGATTCGGTGCTTCCGTGAAGCCAAGCGACCAAATCTAGCACGTCTCATGTTCGCGGAGATCGTCTACCTCGTTCAAAATCGTAACACTCCCCATGTCACCTCCTTCACATACGGTACGACTTTGAGCTATTTCTTTGTTAAAAAGGATATTGATTGCTCCTATGACATTCCAACTCCACTCACCGATCCCATTGATGAGCGATCTCTTGCTCAGGCAAAATTTACCTATCTCAATGGTGAATGGATACGTCTTGCCGAGTTACCACCGGAAGCCGCCGCCGCTTTCGAAGAAGCTCAAGCTCCTCAAGCTCCTCAAGTCCAACAACCCAACATGGATGCTCTCATGACCTATCTCAATGAGCAATTTACCGGGTTGCGTACGGACATGAATACTCGTCTCACTTCCATGGAAACTACCTTTGATACTAGGATGACGGGTTTGGAGAATCGCCTCACATCTCTTGAAAGTGGGCACAATTCCTTGAATATTTCCATTGCCGCTTTCTATGATGAGTGGCGTAATAGTATGCGCACTAATGAGCCTTTGGGAGATGATGATGAAGATGATGAAGACGAAGAAGACGATGCTTAGACGTTTCCTCTTGCATATCATTCATATCATCTAGGATCTTATATTTTATGCACCTATGCTTTATGTTCTTAGGATTAAGTTTGTTTTAGGATTAAAACCTATGCTTTGATTTCTATTTTACCTTTGTTTGGATTTTAAGTATGTTGCTATAATGAATAAATTCTATGTTGCTTATTATACCTTTGATGTCTTGATGCACTTAATTGTCTCAAAGAATTTTTTGATCTAACAAAAAGGGGAGAAAAATCTAGCTCACTCACTTCAAAATATTTTGATTTTTATTCAAAGCTTACCAAGCTTATATTAAGGGGGAGTTAACTTTGTAAAAGTTTTTCAAAAATGTCAAAAATTTTAAGTTTTAGTTTTGTTATATCAAAAAGGGGGAGATTGTAAAACCTATGTTTGATTTTGATATAATTAAATCTTTAAGGATCAATTTGTAAAACTTAAAATTGTTTTTATAAGTCCCTTAATAAGTTTTAAAACACCAACACTTTAAAACTGATTTATAAAACTCAAACTCAAAATATTTTCTAAGTGTTCCAAGGCAAAACCATCGAAAATCGTTCAGCAGTATCGATACTGCACCAAGCGTATCGATACTATTTTGCCAAACTTGGTTACTGTCGGAACCAGTATCGATACCCCAAACCCTGGTATCGATACACCCCTGTGTTAAAATTCAAAGAGTTTGAATGGCGTACCGATACGGCAAACCCTCGTATCGATACGACCCTTATAATTTTTAAAGATTAAGTCGGTTTAAAAATATGACCGTTGGTGTCAGTTGGTTGGTAAACAAACTTTAAAAGTTCGTTGACCCGTATCGGTACGCCAAACCCTCGTACCGATACGGTTGTAGACAGTGAGCTAAGTTCAGAAAATAGTATCGATACGGCCCTTGCTGTTTCGATACCCAGTATCGATACGCTTACGTGCGTATCGATACCCCTTATTAAATGCACACAATGGCTCTTTCTTTTCTGAGACAGGTACTGATACTCCTTCCCGCGTACCGATACCGGTAGCTGCAGAAGTGCATTAATGGTGGTAAGAGAGGGTTCCAACGGCTCTATTTATGTTCCCAACCACCCAAACGGCTAGAAATCAATGAGGAGGTATAAAAGACATATCCAAAAGCTACAGCAACAACTATTGATCTTCAAGAAAACACTTATTCATCAAATCCAAGCAATTGTGCCAAAATTCCTATTTGTCTAGAAATCCCAATTGTAATCTTCATTCATACTTTGTAAAATTGGGTTGAGTGCTTGTATTGGGGCTATCATCTGTATTGAGAGATACCTTATTAGCCTTCAAATTTCTTTGATCACTTGTGTGAGGATTGGGTTGATTTTTGGGTAGAAAAATCAACCGAAATTGTAAAGGGTTGCCTCCTTGTCCTAGAAAAGGGGAAGAGCAATTTAGTGGAATTGTTGCAAATCCTTAGTGAAGCTAAGGTAGTGGATGTAGAGTTCATTTGGAACTTGAACCACTCTAAATCTCTTGTCCATCATTTTTAATTTGCAAATTTCCACCACAAAACTTTAAATTTCCAATTCACCCCCCTCTTGGTCAATATCGATCTAGCGATCCACTCAACACAACACTTTGCAATCATGCTGGAGAAAGTTTCACAAATGGCTATAGATATAATTGCACCATATGATCGTTCTTTTAGCACAATACCAGAACAAATACATAATGATTCTAGATATATGCCACATTTTAAGGTAACATTTAAATATTATAATTTTATATTTATGAGGTTTATTTACTTTAAAGATGCTCGTGTACTAATGCGATTTTTTTGTAGGATTGCATAGGTGCAATTGATGGTACACATATTCCTGCCATTCTTCCACCAAATGAACAAATACCATACATAGGAAGAAAATGTGTCCCAACTCAAAACGTTATGGCAGTGTGTGATTTTAATATGTGCTTCACATTTGTCATTGCTGGATGGGAAGGAACATCACATGAAACGAGGATATTTCTTGATGCTATTCGAGATCCACGATTAAAATTTCCACACCCACCAAATGGTAAATTTCTTTCATTTGTTTTTCAAATTACAATTAAATGATTTAATTAATTATTTTTGTACTTTGATATATAGGAAAATATCACTTCGTTGATTCTGAATATCCACAAATGAAAGGTTTTCTTGGGCTTTATAGAGGACAACGATATCACTTACCTAACTTTCGTAGAGGTAGACCTATGTCTAGTAAAGAAGAGATATTCAATCATTCACATTCATCGTTACGTAGTGTGATTGAGCGAACTTTTGGTATACTGAAAAAATGGGCATTTTTAAGGGATATGCCAAGTTATAGTTTTGAAAAACAAAGGATGATCGTTATATGCACAATGGTGTTGCACAATTTTATTTGAAAACATGCGGGTTGGAATGATGCCGATTTTATGGAATACGAAAATATTAACCCAGAAGATGTGGAAGATGAAGAAAGTTATGAAGATATTGGTGATGAATTAAACGTGTCATATGGTGATGAAATGGAATTCGTGATAGATGCCATAGCTTGTAGTTTAATGAACTCAATTTAAATTGCAAGTTGTAATGTTTTTGTGTCATAGCTTGTAGTTTAATGAAATTATTGAAAATTGCAAGCACTAATATATTTTTTTGTGTCGCAGCTTGTAATTTAATGAAATCATTGTAAACTGCAAACACTAATGTATTTTTTGTGCCGTATCTTGTAGTTTAAAGAAATTATTGTAAATCGTAAGCTCTAGTATATTTTTTGTAATATTTATGTTGGGTGTCGTAACTTTTAGTTTAATAAATTTAATTTAAATTAATATATTTCATATATTATTTATAAAATATTTATAAAATAATTTATATACTTAAAATTTATATTTTTCTAAAAAATAATTCATATTTTATATATTATTTTAAAAATATTTTAATATAAAATAAAATTTGTTTTATAATTTTAAATTGATCTATTTCATATGTTATAATATCAATGAATTTAAATATGATTAAATTAATATATTTTAAATTTTATAACATGATGTTTAAAATAGACATTTTATCTTTCCAAAATCACTTTATGACCGCAATAACAAACACTAAAAATCTTAAATCCAGCTTTTCAAAATCATTTTTCTACAACACTCTTAAAATCACTTTTTCAACCGTACTTTTTAAAAGCAATGTCAAATTAAGCCTAACTCTTTCTTTGGGTGAACCAACGTGAAAATGTAGCAGAATAGCTCTTGATGAGGAGAACTAAGTGCGAAGCAAGAGGAATTAGTGAGCACATTTTAAGTTATCTAGGGATAGATAACTTGTGACACTTCTGCGAGAGTTTCATTCGGAGACAGGTTTCTTTGTGAGAGTGAAAGATGTTGTCATAAAAAATGCTGAGGGGGCAGATTGTGAGCATGGGAGAGCGCAAGGGAGGGTTCGACCACATGTATGAGACGATTACCCTTAGACAAAAGAGAGAGAGAACATAAAATGAAGCAGCAAACCTAATTGGATAAATCCAAGGATCAAAGATCACCCGAGCCGAACCACAAGGGGAAGAAATAATCCTTAGAGAATGGGACACATACACTACCATCGTTTTAACCTTCCTCCAAACAACGATGGTAAGAGCACAAACCTTCGATCAGTTTGCGGATGATCATCCACTGCCATACAAACATTCTCAAAATTTTCCTCATCAACATGATTCATCAAATCAATGTCCTTTTTAGATATAGGGTTCACACTGTAATCTGCCAACAAAAACTCCATACCTTTTTACTTGCTAAATGAACTATCCAAAGCAAGAAAGTAATCTGCCACCAAAAAATTATCTTGACTTTGGAAGTAGTGAAGAAGAAGCAAAGTCAACTAAAAATTTCCTTATTGACTGGTTCTTATCACCTTGGCTGGAGGGTAACACGGTTGCATGGTTCATGGTTGGTACAGTAGGTAGAGAAATATCAGTGAGAAAGTCATACACAATCCCTGGATAAATGGAGATATCGTCTGTCTCAATATTCATGCCAACTTTCCCTTTTTCAATTGCAGCATTCCTCGTAACTTCTTTCAATGGATAGATAGTCGTCCTAGGACTGATATTGTCAGAACCATTAATTTTTCCATGAACCCTAACTTCATCTTCAACCTCTTTGTATTTTGCAGCATGCTTTTCTTTTGCACAGATCTTTACAGGTACATTATGGAGCTTCAAATTCCATGTCTAGTTATCTTCTTGGCTTTTTTTCCATGTTGAAGATAGGGGTGAGCGTTCGAGCGAGTCGAGTCGAGTCAAAAAATTTCGAGTTATTCGAGTTGACACGTCATATTTTATGACTTGAACTTAATTTGGAATTTTTTCGATTCGAGTCGAGTTTATGAAATTCGAGTCGAGTTCGAGTCGAGCCGAGTTTTCGAGTTCCTATACAAATTTAATTGTAATTATTTACCATGTTATAGTACGCTTTGATTCCAATTTAAACGACTTTCTCTAATCATATAAGATATGCATATATATATTTCTTCATATTATTTTTCACATGCATAAGTAAGATTTGTAATGTTATTTAATAAAAAATATCATCTAAACTTCTAAAATATATTTATAATTATATTTTTAATAAGGAACTTTTAGGGATAAAGTATTGATGGGTATAAATGAGACAATGAATTGATGTAAAGAAAAAAATTACAAAAAATTCAGTTGAATGATCAAATTGAATAAAAAATAAAGTTAAAGGGCTAAATTGAAAAAAAGAGAGAATATATTTGTTAAAAATATGAATTGAAGTTATATATTATAGTGTTAGTGAATCATGTGGTTTAATTTTGGTCAAAAATAGACTTAAAACGAAAGAGGAATTGAAGAAATGGGAAACATTCAAAGTTGATGGGCTAAATTACAAAAGTAGAAAATTTAATTTAAAAATATGAATTGAAGCTAAATAGGTATTCTAGTTTCTACATTGGTTAAGGAGCTTGCGGTTCAAATTTGGTCAAAATTGACTTAAAACGAAGGAGATATTGAATAAATGGGGAAATCATACAAAGTTAAGGGGCTAAATTGAAAAAATATGAAATTTATTTTCAAAAGTATAAATTGAAGATAAATACATATTTTACGCTGGTTTAGGAATATGTGGTTCAAATTTGGTAAAAAATATACTTAAAATGAAGGAGGAATTGAAGAAAAATGAAATCAGTGACTAAATTGCAAAACTGTAAAATTCGGTTTTTCGATTTTTCGAGTTGGGCAAATTTCAAACCGACTCGAAATCGAAATTTTTTCGAGTTAATCGAGTCTACTTGAATAACTCGAACAACTCGAAATTAAAAAATATATCAATTTTTTCGAGTTGAGTCGAGTTTTGCTCACCCTAGTTGGAGAGTCCCTCAAACATGGGCCATAACGACATGCTCTTTTAAAAGAGCTAATTCAAACCCACATTTTTTCTTCGAGTGTTCCATGCAGCCACAATCATAGCAATATTTCGGAACCCGTTCATAATTGAAAAAGACCTCGATCAGATCATAATGAACACAATTCAGTTTAAAACTGATCTTAAGCGGGTCTTTGACTCGTAAGGCCACTCTGATTCTCCACTGGCCATCCCACAAAACGCACTAGTTTTGGTCCAGGTTTGAACCAATGAAACCTGGAAACAGCTTCCCAATTTTTTTCAGTATTTTTGCTGTTGACAAGGGTGAAGGGTAGGTTGTGCACCTGGACCCAGAACGCAGCCAATGAGAAATTAATTTCCTCGAGTGAGGTTTCTATCCATAGTATTAAATTGCGGCCGCAACTCGACGTAACTGCCACATCGTAACGGTTTTTGAGGTCTCCGCGACACCGCGACTCACAACCGCATTGAAAATTATAGTTATTTTTTAGAAAAAAATCTCACCGTAACGGCCGCAACGTTCGCAACTGCGACGTTACAACCGCATCCGCAACCGAGACCGCAACCGCAATTTAATACTATGTTTCCATCAGCCACTCCTTTAGAATAAGGAGTCGATCCTGCACCAACCAGAGGCAAAGGTTCACCACTTTTTGTTTATCTTTTGCTAGCTCAAAAACAAATAAGAACATACTTTTGCCAAGGTCATAGCATTCGAACTTGCCATCACAAGGCTAAACCTTTTCCAGAATAGAGATTATAGTGAGAGGTTTTGTTGGACGGTTAGTTAAGATCTTACCTACAAGAGAATGTTGTTGGATGGAAACAATAATTTCTTCATCCTCCTCCACATTTAAGGGGTCTTCATGAGTGCTTGACTCGACTTTCAGAACTGCTTTCGAGTAGATGGAGGGGTGCTTATTGAGTTGAGCAGCTCGCAAACAGCTCGAGATCACCCGTCGATTAACACTCGACTCGAGTTAACTCGATTCGAACTTGAACTCGACTCGAGATCTTAATGAATCAAGTTGAGTAAGACCCAACTCGACTAGATAAGTTCGCGAGCAACTCGTTATTTTTCTTTATAAATTTTTAATGATTTTTGGTGCTACTTTAAAAAATTATGCTCCGAGAAGTTTAAATGCTAGTTGAAAATTGTTCAGCGATTTGCTAGTTAATTTACTAATAAAATATTTAGTTTCAAATTTTTAAAACTTTTATATTTCCTGAAAATTTCAAAAGTTAATTAGTATTAATAAGAAATTAAATTATAATAATTAGCATTATCGTCTTTTTTTAAGCGTTTTTTTATGATTGTTACATTTTGTATAAAAGTAGAAAAGAGAAAAAGTGTCCAGTTCTCATATAAAAATACGGTCGAAATTCAAAACACCGAACTCCCTAAGGTCCTCTCTCCTTTTTTGTTCATCGAATATTGTTGAGAAATTAAAAAGAGTCTCACACTTGAATATCGACTTCATTTCTAACTCAGTCATGACATGTTCTTTTATTTATCTACTCAGTCCTCAGGGTTTTTCCTGAATTTGTATATTTATATATAAGCTCTAATAGTATCACTAGATTTTACCTATACTTTAAAAAAATAAGGTAAAAAATTTGACGAGCTTAACGAGCAACGAGTCGAGTCGAGGAACGGGATTTTTTAACGAGCACGAGTCGAGCAAAATTTTAGTGAGCTTAACGAGCAACGAGTTGAGTCGAGTAATAAAATTTTTTAACGAACACGAATCGAGCACTACTCAACTCGCAATCGACTCGCTCGATAAGTAACCCTAGATGGAGTTGGTTGCCATGAAATGACCTTAGAAAGAGCTCAAAACTAAACAAATGGAAGGGGTAACAAGGGACAAGAAATAACAAGAAAACAAAGTTCAACAACTAGCCACAACTGCAAAACAGTGCTCACTTTTATCCTCCAAGAAACAGCACACTCGATAAAGAGAAAACTAAACCAAGGGATGGATCAAAGGAAGGATAAGGATAACAAGGGATCGACTTCGTTTTTCTATGTTTCGTACTTCTTTGTTTCCGACACTACCTTTCTCTGCCACTCTTCCTTTTCTTTAATCATCGGCTACTCTTCATTCGAATTTCTATTACACCCAATCATTGTTGGTAACAAATGATGTTATACGGATTAAAGTAACAAAATAACTCTAAATCTACTGTAGAAATAAATAGATACGAATTTTAAAATAGTCAGATTGAAACGCAAAACAAGAATATATTTCAGGAACGATATAAGAGGCAGGGACGGACACATGACTTTAGGATAGGAGGCGAATCTATAAATTTCTAGGAGGGGCGAACTTATAAAAATTTATGGGGACAAAAATAGATTTTTAATAAAAAAATACATAAAAAAATTTAAAATTTTTTAAATCGTATAAAAATTCAAATTTTTAGGGGGACGGCCGCCCCGTCAACCCCTCGGTCCATCCTGATAAGGGGCATGCACCTGTTGCAATTGAGACGTGACTGCTGCTAAGGGTTTTGTTTTGGTTTTGAGTACACTGTTGATTGGAAGACAGCGTCACATGATAAATAGCTGGTGTTAGGCCAACCTCACTTCATTGTCCGACCATTTTAGGTAGGAGAATCTTTTTAATTATGATGGATATAAGCTAATGTGTGTTTTCATTTAATATTTTTTAAAAATATTGAATTATAATTCAAACAATATATATTGATTTATATTTTAATTGAAATTAATTAATTAATAAATCAGATAATTATATAAGACAATAATAAATAATAAAATTGACTAAAAAAGACAAATTCAGCACTCCCAAGATGAAGATCTTCGATACCCAGCTAGTATATATATATATATATATATATAAGTGAGGGTATTGCAAATTAGAAGAAAAACAATTGTTGAGAGGGCTCGGTTCCAGCTAGTCTTATATTATATGAAAACAAAGGCCCTGTTTGGTAAATAGTGGTTTGGGCAAAAATTAGAGGTTTGAGGTATAATTAGAGGTTTGACTAGTCAAATCCGCTAATATTGATGTTTGGTAAATAGCTGATTGAAAGAGCGGATTGGGGAGAAAAAGCTAATTTTGAAAAAGCTCCTAATATGAGCTTTTTGAGATTAGAGGTTTAATATTAGAGTTGTAATGACTCTTTTACCCTTAACAATTACCAAAAATCTCCAAATAATCTAAATTAAATAATAATATATTAAATATTAAACTTATTTGTTGTTACTACTAATTTATATGGTGACATTTGTAAGTTAATTCTATTTTTTTTACTATCACATATTTATATGTGCATATAATAAATTTAATAATTATATAAATAATAAATTAATATATAAATCTTTTAAATATGTTTAGAAAATTTATATTAAAAAATAATTTTTACAAATTTAATTAATATTTATTTGATACAAAATATTAATAACTGATAAATTATTCAAACAAGTATTAAATATATTCATGTCCTTATATGTCATTTTGCTTGTTTAAATAATCAAACAGCTATCAACTATCAGTTAATTGTACCAAACACTTTTATACAATCAGCTAATACAATCCGCTAGTTAAATCAGCTAATGCAATCAGCTATCAGCTATCAACTAATGTAATCCGCTATCAGCTATCAGCTATCCGCTAATTGCCAAACAGAGCCAAAGTAATATAATATAAAATCAAGCATCTTTTGACAATTTATTAAGAAAAATGTATCATTAAGTATATCGTTATGATTATATGTGGGTAACATTTTAAGATACAATCTAAGAATAATCTTAGTTGTTCACTAATCTTTTTCTCTTAATTATAGCGCAGTTCACTCTTGTTCTTCTTTTCCTTTAAATACGGGCGACGATACTAATTTTAATATTAGTCGTAGACCGTCGGGATCTATCTTTTCGTTTGTTTTGTTTTGTTTTTCAATTTTCAATAAATTATTTTGCGCTTGGGGCTAGGGATGGCAGCGGGGCAGGATTTTGGTCGCCCCGAACATGCCCCGGTCTATAAACCCCTAAACCTGACTCTGTCCTGCTCTGGATTAAAATATTAATTTACCTGCCTCTTCCCGCCCCGATACATCACTTCATAAACCCGACCCCGACCTGACCCAAAAATTTAAAAAACATTAATTTTTGTCGACGATAAATGTTAGATTCGACCAAACTATCATCACTATTACAAAATATAGGTTTCAAGATACTTTAAAGTTATATAATAAAATAAAATAAAACACAATTAAATTATTCACATGAAAAAAATACATATTTAGAATAATAAACTTGAACCATTGACCGTGAGAATCGGATATTTTAAAACTCGAACAACATCTAACAAAAATTTACGATAAACACAAACTAAAAAAAATAGCTTAAAACCATTAAAAGTGTTTATATATAGTGGTATTTTCATAAATATATTAAATATATATAATTTAAAATATACCAGGGCAGAGAATTTTCACCTCATACCGAACCCACCCCGCCCCGACTCAATGCATTTTAATACCTGCCCCGCCTCGATCCCCGTAATTCAAGAGGAAAACTCGATCATATCGGGGGCACGCCGGGTCAGGTCGGGTAATTTTTCCATCCCTACTTGGGGCACGATTTTACTCTAACTTTTGGTACATTTTTCTCTATCTTTTGGCACGTTTTTTTTAATTTTCTATTAGTGATTATCTGATGACGCCACGACTAATCATGATGGCGCTCCTTTCATTATGTTGCTGATCTCCCTGTCTCAAACCCTCGAATTGGATTTGGATACGCAATTATATCTATCGTTCCTTATTCGCAATTGAGTTGTGGTAATGACTTTATTGTCAACGTATCTTCATTGTAATATGTTTTTTATGTTGTTTGTCGATGATTTTATCTATCATCGTCGATTTTGGTGATGTTTGTATCCTTCTTTTATTTCGAGTCTTTGGGTTAGGTTCTTACCTTTTCCTTGTATGACCCTCTTTTAATCTCGAGACGCTAGTTTTGTTTACTAGGATAATGTCTGAAATTAGGTACTGTTTTGTTTACTAATTAAGTTATGAACTTTTATTGTAATTTTAGATATATCATCGTTTAATAAAATTAGTGAATTTTAATTTTTCAAAAAAATATATTATCAAATTTTAATAAAGATTTCAACAAACTTCCGAGAAATGTTCAAAAAAAAGTATTTGTTCATACATATTTTTAACTATTTGACAAATCGCATATACCCTGTAGACAAAACAATTTAAACATGTGTCTCTTAAAATGAACATCATCCATTTTCCCACTAAAATAATGGCTATCTACTCGGTATTTATACTCATTTATTATATTCAATTTTGGTTTGATTTATTATTATCATAAATGAATATGGTTAGCATGATCTTTAAAGTCGACCTTTGCTCCATTAATTTTAATTTATAATATTTTTTTGACAAATTCTAATGTTAATAAAAATTTGAGATAAAAGTAAAATCATTTAAAATATAGTTATTTTTTAAAAAACAATTGAGATAAAACTAAAATTATTTAAATTTGTTCCATAAAACTTGTTTACCTAATAAAAATAAGGTTTAATGGCACTATTGGCCCCTAAAATATACGCTTTATACCGAGATGGCCCCTAAAGTTTTTTTGGGACGTTTTGTCCCTAAACTAAAAATCGTGACTTCAGTTGACATTTTTTGTAACGTCCGTTAAAAAAATATAAACTAATCAGATAGCGCCACATGACACTTCTTGACCAAAAAATTGACCAACTTTAATGGCATGTTGGGTTTTTCAAATTTTATATTTATAAGACAACATCACGTGTCATCATCTTATTGGTGAAAAAATGTGAAAGAATAAAATTATACCATTAATAGGATTCAAACTATTGTCTTTGGGATGAAAAACCAAAGCCTTGCCACTAAACCAAATTTTGAGATTCAATTATTAATTCTTCTTTTATTATTAAAATCGTAATAACATCTGTTTAAGGATTTCACTAGTAAACAATAACCGTTAATCTTCTTCCCCAACTTTTTTGCAAACAAAAAAGGTGAGAAGAATAAAAATTAATTCATTCGCCATCTCGTGTTCTTCACATTTTCAACTCGCTCTTGGGAAACAATTTCCTCATCATTGTTTGCCAGTAAGTATTTTTGCTGGTGGCTACATAGTCAAACAACACTTGCTTCTTCAAAGATGTCCATGGCAGCACTCTGATGAACCAATGAAACAAAATGGGATTTCATTTCCCATTATGCTTTTTTTTTTTTTTTGTTATTTCTTACCTGGATTTGAAGTTTTATATGGCGACCACCTGGAAATTGTTTAGAAGAAAGGAAATTTTTATAGTCTAAATGGTCTGCGAGTTTTTAAATTTTTTTCTAAATCGACTACAGATTTTGTAAATTGATTATGGAACCGACATTTATAGATTTTTGTGATTAAATTTTTATAGATTGTTGTATTCCGAAAATTTAGTTTTGGATTAAACCTATGTTTAAATGAATACATTGTGGGAGAAAAGTTGAAGAAGAAGATGAACCGTTCTTATTTATTTATGAATTCCAAGATAAATAAATGTTATTACAATTTCATTATTAAAGGAAGAATCAATAGCCAAATCTTTAATTTGGTTCGGATGCAAGGCTTTTGTTTTTCATACCAAAGACCATTGTTTGAATCCCATTGATGCCAAAATTAAAATTTTCACATCTTTTCACCAATAAGATGATGACAAATGTCGTCTTCTTATTGGATGGTATTAATATATTATTATTATAATATTATAAAATAATATTGGACTAAAATTTAAAAATAAAAATAAATATGGTCAATTTTAGATTAAATGAAAAATTTAGAGACTGAATTGGATAAATATAAAATTTGAGAGACTCACATGCTATTTACGTTTTTTATTAAATTTAGAAGTGTCATGTGGTGCTATCTAACTGGTCTACTTTTTGTAACAGACGTTACAAAAAAAAAAGGCCAATTGGGGTCTTGTTTTTTAATTTAGGAGATAAAACGTCCCGAAATTCTTTTAAGGGTCAATTCGATATAAAATATATACTTTAGGGACCAATAATACCATTAAGCCTAAAAATAAACTCGACTTCAAGCTTAGGTTTACATACGAATTTGAGTTGAAGTTAGAACTAGAAATTACAAACAAAAAGAAAAGTTTATTAGACTGGCTCGTTAATATAATTGGACATTGACATACTTGAATTTTAATATCTTATTAAATTAAATTATTCTTGTCTAAAAAAAATTAAAGTTTCTTAAGCTCAAATATTACTCGACAATAATAATTGGACTGAATTCAATTTTTGAGGTAAATTATCTATTTGGTAACTCATTTATTTTTGTATTTTTATTTTGGTCACGCAATTTTTTTTGAGGAACCCAACAAGTGTCCTAGTGGGACTAGAAGATATAGATTCAATCGCAATGTTTGCAAGGTACATGTGCTTTGTCAAAGGATTAAAATATATTTAAACAAATACTATCTTGTAATCACCTTTAGACTATTCAAAAAAATCTTTTTTTCTGACAAAACTACACCTAACTTTACGCTCTGTTATATTTTAGTATCCGCCGCTAAAACTTAACGACAATGCTGATGTGTTATGTTTTTATATATCTTTAAAATTCTCACGTAATTTTTTTCTCCTGTCGTCAGCAACCCAAGTGTCATGTTTCAATGTTTTTATTCAACCAATAAAATACTGACACGTGTAAAAACTTTATTTTTTTGAATCTAACTCAAATAGCTGGCAAGTAAAAAACTTGGCACTTTCAAACCAAACTCAACAATTCAGTTTGAACAAATCAAGTTTGAAGCAGAAGCAAAAGCAAAAGGCAAAGCCAGAATGTAAAGCAACTTATTTACAACTCAGTTTGAAAAAATCAAAGTTGCATCGCAAGCAAAAGCAGCCCATTGGCAAGCACCCGATTTGAGTGAACCTGATCATCTGATTAAAAGTGATAAGAGGAATCCAATTTGAAACTGAATCGAATATCGTAGATAACCGGACCAACAAAACTCCATCGAACCGAGATTTTATGTAGTTATATTCATTGATTTAAAGAGAAACAAAAGGAGAAGAAAATGGGACACTATAGATTTTGAAACCAGTAGCTCAAAATCAAGTTACTCTGGTAATGCATTGGTAGGAGGAAAAGGAAAAGGAAAAGGAAAAGAAAAATATTAAAGTAAGAATCTATGCTCTTCCCTTTTGATCTGTTTTAGGAGCAAATAACCAAAATGGAAAGCCTTTGAGATTAGATTCTATAACTTATTTTTGCTTTTCCTTTCCCTCCATTCTCTTGGGGTGAGCTACAAACAAATGATGCATGGATTTAAGACAATTATTTTGAAAGATGAAATACAAACAATTTAATACTATGCATTCTAACAAATCTAAACAGTCTTAGCTCTATCACTTATGTTCGATCATTGTTATGTTCAACATATTCTCAAGCTCGGATATTCAAACCATGCATATTATCAATGTTGAAAATCCAGAATCATTCATTCAAGCCAAAAGGTATAGACAGTTATTCACACTTCACACAATCAAGTGAAAATTACAAGCAAATTTGAAGAATGTTGCCATGAATATGGGAAATGTAGGGAAAAAAAATGAAAAATGCAACTGTTCTCAAAGATAATGAACCCAAGAATAGACAAACTATGAGTACTCTATCTAAGAGTAACGGAAGACGAAATAAATCAAAATATTGTTGGCTTTTTCTTTTTTTCAGTCATTTACTGAAAGATGGTGGAGCACCTGTATGAGCGGAGGAAGCCTGCTGGGAAGATCCATTATATGCATCGCGGATTTAATGAGTCTCTTTCTCTGAGTTAGAGCGACAGAGCTCCTCAATTTGGTTTGTCAGCTCGGCCATTGAAGGACGTTTGTCAGGGTATTGGGCAGTACAATTAATAGCAAGCTGTAAGAGCTGGACCATATCCTCCTCAACATTCTGGTATCTGAGAAGTTCGAGGTCAAACACCTCAGCAGTCCACTCCTCTCGTACTATGGATTGGACCCATCTTGGAAGGTCTATGCCTTCCTCATTCAATAAAGCATGTGTGGGTGCCTTTCCGGTAAGCAATTCCAGAAGCAATATACCGAAGCTGTAGACATCAGCCTTTTGGGAAACTTTACGAGCATCTGTTACTTCTGGAGCACGATAGCCATCAACACGGTTGGGAGTTGATGTAGGGCCAGCAAGCTGAGCAAGACCAAAATCAGATACTCGAGCTTCGTAAGATGTTGTAAGTAGGATATTTGAAGATTTGACGTTTCCATGGGAGATTCCAGGGCCCTTGGAATGGAGGTATGCAATGCCTCTGGCAGCTCCAAGGGCAATGCCCGACCTTGTATCCCAATTCAAGGGAGTCCTACCAGCTCCTCTGTTACCTGAATAATAATAATAATAATAATAACAACAACAACAACAATATGCCAGATAGAAATTTTTTGGGGGGGGGGGTGTCCTAGCTGCTAGACGCACAGCAAATGATGATAAACAAAACTGCACATTCGGGAACTCTCATCAGATTTTCATTAAATCATTTATATAACATATAACAAGTAGATTGAGCAACTGTACTCCGTTTATCAAACTTATGACTATCCAAAACATAAAGAACTAAATGCCTAATTCAGAAAACATGGTGAGACATAAAGGAAATGGATGAATACCATAGAAGTCTATTGTACCAATTATAGTATGATCATTTCTAATGATAGTGAAAATTTATCTGTAAGATGTAACTAAAGGAAATTTGAAAGGGGAATGTTGGCCGACACAAATTGATATTTACAAATGAGAAGGATTGCTAAATAACCTCGTGCTAAGATTCAATTTCCAGCAATCAAAAACGAAGAATAGCAATGACAACACCATCACAAAAGCAAGAAACATAATGCAAAAGAAATACTCACCATGTAAAAGTGAAGACAAGCTTCCCATTGGCATGTAGTCGTAAACTAGAAGTTTCTCATCTGCACTAAAGTAGTAGGCCCTTAATGGGACCAAATTCTGGTGATCCATGGCGCCAACTACATCCATCTTCTCCTTGAATTCCTTCTCGGATACCGTCACATCCTTTAACCTCTTCACTGCAACAACCACCCCCATATCCAAGGTGGCCTTGTATGCCGTCCCGAATGTTCCCTTCCCCAATACCTCAGCAGATGCCCTCAACAAATCCTCCAGATCGAACACCCTTGACGGCTTCCCGAAAATCACCAAATTCTTGCTCCCACTACTCTTAGCACCCTTTTTGACTACCCCAGATAACCCACTGCTTTTATTATCACTCTCTCCGGGAATTTCAACCTCTGCCTGTTTTGCAGAGGCAACATCCCTTTCTCGAGTTTCTTCCATTTTCTTACCACTCTTTCTTCTACATAAACATATCAATATAACCAAAACCAATAAAACACCGAGCAAACAAGCAATGACAATACCAGCAATTGCTCCACCAGACAATTTACTGCCACTACTCTCAGAACCATTACATGCGACCAAAGGCCTCCCACATAAAGAATTCCCTAGAAAAGCACTTTGTGGGTGACCTGATAAGTCTCTTGGAATTGAACCATTTAACTGATTAAAAGAAACATTGAATTGCACAAGTGAAGGCAAATTAATATCTGGGATTGAACCAGATAAATGATTGTTCTCCAAAAACAAAGTACCCAATCTAGTCAAATTGTTAACGCTCAAAGGGATCGGGCCACTGAAATTATTGGTAGCAAGATTAAGTCTTATCAGGTTTTGCAAAGAGAACAAGACAGCAGGAATCTCACCAGAGAATCGATTCCCTTGTAAGTAAAGGTTTCGAAGGGAAGTGAGCTTGGAAAAATCGGGTGGGATTGATCCAGAAAGAGCATTGAATCGAAGAGAAAGAGTTTGAAGCTGAGTTAAGTTGCCAATGCCAATGGGAAGCTGACCTGAAAGTCCCATTCCGGGGAGCCTTAACTCGACCACCCTGTTTGAAGAGCAATTGACACCAGTCCACGTACATGGACTGCTCGAAAGATTCCACAACAGCAAGCGTCCACGTACAGCTGCTCGAAGAGCCACCATGCCTGCCCTGTCAGAAGCTAGATCTGAGTCTACACTACTCATCAACAAAGTGGCCCATAACAACAAGGAGAAACTGATTATGTGACGATTTGCTTTCATTGTATTTTCCCCCTTGCTCTAGAACAAAAAGGGCCAAATGAAAACAACGGAATCGGTTTGATTTGCAATGCTGCAAAGGGTTTTTCAGAGGTTAAAAGATTGGGAGGAAGATGAGATTTTCATGGCTGATAGCTGTTTGAGGCCTTCAAGCTTGTAAATATGAATTGTTGAAGCTTTTTTTTAAAAAAAAATCACTTTTCGTTTCCCAGTAATTGGAACTTTAACAAAGTTGATGAAATTCAGATTGAAGAAAAGAAAAAGAGAATTAAAGTTGTTGAAAGAGCATACACACATAAAAAAAAAAGGAAAGCCCTGTGGAAGAAAAGAAAGAAAAGACGCTGGTTACCTTCCTTTTCTTTTTTATTTATTTATGTATTTTTTTATCAAAATTTATTATGTATTTTGGGATGGAAATTATCTGCCCCTTTTCAGTGCCCCTACATATGCTCTCACGCTCAAAATTAATTTTAGAGTTTAGGGTTTAGAGTTTTATGTTAGAGGTCATGGTTAAGGTTTAGGAAATTTAGGGCAGAGTGTATTTTTTAGGGTGTAAGGTTTAGGACTCAGAATTTAGGGTTAGGGCTTAGAATTTAATTTTGTAGTGTTTTTTAATGTTGAGGCATATGTAGTGGCACCAAAAAGGGACAGACGAATTTTATCCTGTATTTTAACCTTTGGTAAAGAAATAGTTATATGGCATTTATTGTATATGTAGAGGTACTGTTTTTATTGAAATTGGTTGATATGAATTCGACTGTTAATTTAGGGAAAAAAATTATTGAAATTAGTATGTACAAATTTCATGGTTAAATCTGATAAAGTTTACATATAATAGATTCGTTCATTAACATAAAAGGAAATTAAAATTGGTGGGTTAACATGTTGTTATCTGTTTCAAATCTGAAGCTCTACTGTCTTAAGCTGCATTGGGCATATGAAAAGCTTGTGACGACCTTCTTTTTTTCATGTTGTTTGCCACTTATGGCTGTGTTTTCCCTACTTGTTAGGGTTTGTTTGTTCCGGATTTTGTGTTTGGCCCACCTTTTTGGTCTCGCTATTCTCGGGTACTTTACCCGGTTGTTTTGTTGTTCTACCGTTCGTTTGCTTTTAATCAAATTTCCATTTTCAAACAAATGAGGCTCAAAGCAGACGAGTAACGCAATACCAAAACAAAGGGTGTCAAAGTAGTCCAACAACCAAACGGGCATCAAAGCTCTAGAAACATTCCAAACAAATCTAACCCTAAGATACAACCAGGAACTATTGACGACGGAGAAGCTCACAAACGAAGAGGTGACGTAGAAGCTCGCAAGCAGAAGGACGGCGTCGATCGTCTGAACCAACTGAGGGTTTATCAAACAAAAAGAGTTTGATGTCCAAAGAACCTGACGGATGATTCAAAAGTCCAGAAAAACATGAACGACAAAGAAAATGTCATGCATGCCTTTAAATCAAAACACACTCCATTCACAACGAAAAAGTAAACATAAACCGAGAAGAAAGCCACAAGGGGAACTGGGCCAAAGAGTCTGCCACCAACCAACAAACAACATAAAAAGAAGTAACACAGAACCACGACTAGTAAGGATCAGAACATCAACAAAGAGAAGAAACATAACCGAAAAGAAAACCAAAACAAAAGAAAATAGGAAGGAAAAAGGGGACATCGACATCCCACCACCCTAGCATCACAACCTGAACCACCGAAGAAGATCTATCTTCTTCCTCACAAAATCATGCCCTAAAGCGGATCATAATTGTTAGGGATAAAAAGGCACCAACAAAACAATTATAGGAGCTCATCATAGCAAAACAAAAGAAGAAAGAGAAAATGATTTGGTAGCCAAGTGAGGAAAAGGAAAAGAAGAAAAAAAGGGAGAAAGAGTATATGAAACTCAAGTGTAGAACTAATGTTTTGGGCTGATTTAAAAAGTATTTAAAACATTTCCAAAGTCCAAACAACTTGAAATTATGTTTAGGGAAGTTTTTAAAAGGGGTTTTTCATGTTTTTCAAAGCCAAACTTCACAAAATTGTTCAGGTGTTTCGAAACACTTTAGGGCGTTTCGAAACAGGGGATTACAGTAGCAAAATCGTTTCGATACTTGTATCGAAACGGGCTTTTCATGGACAAAATTTTTGCCCAGCGTTTCGAAACGGGCTATGCCGTTTCGATACGCCTACGTGGCATTGACCACAACGGTCATTAACCCCAACGGCTATTTTCCCAACTAACTTTTAAATGCAGGCGTTTCGATACGGGCCTATAGCGTTTCGATACGAGTTTCGAAACGGCAAGCGGGTGTTTCGATACGAATGCCCTGACAGACTGCAACGGCTCTTTCTACTTAAAGGGTGTTTCAAAACGGATTCGAGCGTTTCGAAACGGGGAGCTGCATAATTGCATTTATGCTGGGAATTAAAGTCCTCAACGGCTCCAGTTTGATCCCAACGGCTAGTAACATCTATAAACTCATTTGGGAGTATAAAATGGACCTCTAAGCATCAAGAGAAGGCTAATGCTCATATTGTCAAACATCAAGTGATCAAAAAAGTGTCTCGGTGCTTAAATTGTCAATTCTTGTATAGACAAACACTAGTGAGCCAAAATTGTCAAATTTGCCCAAGTGTTTTAGGTTTTGGGTGAGTGCTTAATTGTGCAAACAAACACCTATTAGAGGGTTTTAAGTTTGCTTTTTATTATCTATTTGTAAAAAGGGTTTCAATCAAGGCTTTGAGTAGAAAGCTTGATTGGTTGTAAGAGTTTCCTCCTAATCCTAGAAAAGGGGACGAATCAATAGTGGATTGATTGAGAAATCCTTAGTGGGAAGCTAAGGTAGTGGATGTAGACCTTGGTTAGAAGGTTGAACCACTATAAATCATTGTGTCAATCTTTATTTTAGTCTCCACAACCCTTCCACCCAAAAATCCACCTCTCCACCACTTGGTGAGCCACATTGGTTGAACGAATCGAGCACCACACAACTCACCATCAAGGAAGAAAAAGAAAGAGGTCAATCGCTGTTGAAATGAATAAGGCAACTGACCCGAGGTAAAGAACAAAAAAAATTACCCTATAGAGAAGTTAAAGCATTTAAGAGAGAGAGAAAATAATAAATATGAATTCTCATCTAACTAATGTGAAATTTGACAATGTAATAAATTATATTCCATATTTGTTAGATATTAGGTTTCCAAATAGCCTTAAATATAACATTTCAAACATGTACGTATTGAGTGTTTGAAGATTATAGACATAAATATGTATTTGTCGTTGTTTTCTAGCTCGTGCTTGTGTTTTTACATGTACCACTCACATTTTTTTTCTTTTTGAACAAAACTCATATATATATATATATATATATATATATATATATATATATTCCTCACTTTTCCTATTTTAACCCATAACTTCTGATGATTCTGTTAGGAATTGAACTCAAAAAAATAGAAGATTGTATTGAAAAGAACGGAGGTTTTAAGAAGGGAAACAATATTCCAGGTTTTTCATACATTCTAAAGAAATGCAATCCTTATTTATAGTCTATAGCCATTCAGAATAAGACAAAATCAGTTATCTCTTTAGGTGGCCTCCTTTCTCGCATTCCTCGACGCGCGGTAGCTGGTGCAATGTTGGTTTTAGGTGGGTCTTATTTCCTCAGCTTATTGGTGTCGATGTGTGATCTCGCTTGCTCATGATCGTCCATAACATCACCCCCTCCAAGTGAAGGAACCTTGTCCTCAAGGTTTGACATTGGCTCGACAGGTTGAGCTGCTCCGGAATCAAGCAATAGTGGCAGGGGAGTAATCTGCTGCAAGGGTTGCCCTTTATAGGGCTTCAGCTAGGAAACATGAATCACATGATGAATTCGTGATGAGTCTAGCATGTATAGCTTATAAGAAACACTTCCTACTCTTTTGAGCACACGATAGGGTAAAAAAACGAGGGCTAAGCTTGCGGTGTTTCTTCAAGCGTAGGGACAATTGTCGATATGGTTGTAACTTGACAAAAACCCAACATCCTTCTTTAAATTCCAGTTCTTGACGATGTCTGTCAGCCTGCAATTTCATTCTGTTCTGTGCGCTGGACATATTTTGCTTGAGCTCCCGTAACAGAAGATCACGTTCTCGCAAGTCCTGTTCAAGTTGGGCATTCGAAGTACCATCATCCATATAACTCAGAAGTGTTGGAGGGTCACGACCATACAACGCCTTGAATGGTGTCTTGCTTGTCGACGCTTGATAAGCAATATTATACCAATACTCGGCCCAAGGAAGATAGCTTTCCCACTTTTCTGGGTCATCCCCCACAACGCAACGTAGGTACATCTCCAAACATCGATTGAGGGCCTTCGTTTGACTATCCGTCTGTGGGTGATATGCTAAACTCATCCATAACTCGGTGCCCTGAAGTCGAGCCAATTCTGTCTACAATTCACTAACAAATATCTGGTCACGAACATTAACTATGAAGCGAGGTATGCCATGAAGTTTAATCACAATGTGCATCATTATTTTGGCAATTGATCTGCTATCAAAGTGTCTGGGTAAAGCAAAGAAGTGGGCATACTTTGTGAGGCGATCGAACACGACCATAATTGCTTCCTCGCCATTTGACTTGGGTAACCCAATGATAAAGTCCATGGATATGTCTTTGAATACTTGTTATGGAATGGGAAGGGGTTGAAGCAAACCAGTTAGAGACAAGCTATCACTTTTCATCCTTTGACATACTTGATAGTTGCGGACAAAAGAATGTACATCATTACGCATCCCTTTCTAGAAAAAAATTGGCTGAAAGTCGATTGTACGTACGTGTATTCCCGGTGTGACCACCCACGATTAAGCTATGAATTTCTCTCATCAATAATACCCATAAGGCCGATTCCTTAGGCACAACAATTTTGCCCTTATACAATAATAAACCTTCATGCACAATATACTCAGAATAATTTTCATTACCCATGTCAACATTAGTCTTGATAGCATGTAACTCTAAATCAGTGTCCATAGCTAATCGAATATCATCTACAACACCAAACAAAGGTCGGGAAAAAGCCATCAAAGTACCGTGTGCCTTCCTTGATAATGCATCGATGACCACATTCGATTTGCCAGGTCGGTAACGTATCTCAAAATCAAACCCAATCAATTTGGAAAGCCATTTATGTTATTCCGGAGTTTAGATAGTCTGTTATGTCAACTCCCGTAATTATTTTTGGTCGATCAAGATCACAAAGTGTCTGCCCAAGAGGTACTGCCTCCATTTTCCCACGGCCTGAGTAATCACATACATTTCTCTATGATATGTCGAAGCCCTTTGCATCATCAAACTCAATTTCTTGCTATAAACTGCTAATGGTTGGTTCCATTTGTGACAAAACTGCGCCAATTCCTACTTTAGAGGCATTGGTTTCCATTATAAATTCCTTGGAAAAAAAACGAAGGGCCGACAACGGGGCCGAGCACAAGCGAGCTTTTGACAACTCAAACGCTTCTTGAGTCGTGAAAGTCCACTCAAAGTGATCATCCTTTCATAATAAATCGAATAAAGGAGCAACCAAGGTTGCAAAACCTTTGATAAAGCATCGATAATATCCCACGAGGCCCAAAAACCTCGTATTTCTTTCACAGTAGTCGGTGTAGGCCAAGCTTGAATCGCAACCAGCTTACTTGGATCCACCACTAGCCACTCCTTAAAACAACATGGCCTAAGTATTCAATCGGTGTTTTCCCAAATACGCATTTGGATTTCTTAGCCACAAACCCATGCTCTTGTAACACTGCCAGTACCCTCTTGACATGTTTCAAATGTGTAGACCAATCTCGGCTAAAAACAAGAATGTCGTCAAGGAAAATGAGGGAAAATTTGCGTAAGAATGGCCGGAATATGTCCTTCATGGTGGCTTGGAAGGTAGACGACGTGTTTGTTAAGCCGAATGGCATGGCCTAAAACTCGTAGTGGCTGTCATAAGTGCGAAAGGCCGTTTTGTGCACATCAGTTGGCTGCACTCAAGTCTGATGATAATCTGCCAGAAGATCCAATTTAGAAAAAAAATTGAACCACCCAATTCGTTAAATAGCTCATCGGTTGTCGGAATCGGAAACTTATCTTTGTATGTGATGGAGTTTAATGCACGATAATCAACATAGAATCGCCACAAGCCATCTTTCTTGTTGACTAAGAGTACGAGAGATGAGAAGATACTATTGCTCTTTTGAATGAAGTGGTCTGCTAGCATTTGATGCACCTGGCGTTCAATCTCTCCCTTTTGAAAATGAGGGTACCGGTAAGGAAGTACGTTTACTGGTTTAGCATTCGGAGCCAGTGGAATAGAATGGTCAATTTTCTCGATGGTGGTAGACAACTAGTAGATTCAAAGACCCCAGGAAATTCCTGAAGCACTTGTTGCATATCAGCGTGCTCCACCCTTTCCTCTTGGCTTGTGGTATTGCCCAACTACAACTGGTAAAAACAAGCCACCGACCCAGTCTCGTGCATTCGCCACAACGTTTGAATCTGTACCAAATGAGGTCCCATTTTAGTGTACCCTTGCCAATGATGGTTCGTATCGTTGAGGCAGAATTCCAATGTCAGATTGGAGAAGTCCATTGTGACCGACCCCAAGGTCACCAACCACGCCACCCTCAGAACCATCTCGATTCCCTTAAGGGGTAATACATAAATATCAGTCGCGAAAACCGTGCTCTGAACTTGAACCTGCAAGTTTTTTATACATCTCTCCGTTCACAATTTTTCTTCGTTCCCGACCAACACCCAGAAATTTGGTGTAGCAGTAATCTGAAGCCCTAAGTGACGAGCCACTCTCGATTGCACAAAATTATGAGTGTTCCCACCGTCAATCAAAATTCTCACGGCTCTGCCTTAGACATCCATGGTGACGCGCAAGGTATTTGGTGTATAGCAACCGACCAGAGCATTGAGGGACACTAAAGAGTGTTCTCGATCATCCAAACCTCTCTCGTCGTTGTCTAGATCATCGGCGGCCCCATCTATCGGATAATCTTCAACGATATCATCCAATAAGAAGAATTGGGGATCTTTACATCGTTGGCTCGGAACAAACTTAGCATCACAGTAATAGCATAAGCCTTTCGCATGCCGCGCCTGAGCCTCTGCGGCTAAAAGTCTGCGTGGTTGGGAAAAAATAGGGTTAGGGGCTTTTAGAGAGTGATCAATAGGAGGTGGTCGACCATGCTGATTGTGTGGACTAGAAGGAGATATCGATGGGTTGGGCAGGAGTGGGGTTGGTTTGGGCCCAACGCCGCGACCCAATACCTCTTCATCTCGTTTAATCTGGCCTCTTGAAAACAGACCATAGTCATTGTGTCACTCATAGAGGTGACCCGAGCGGTTAACACCTCGTTCTTGATATCCAAACGAAGGTCAGAAATAAACACTACATTAAAAAAACCTTCGGCAGATTGGTTGTGCACAAGACTGACTCCTCAAAGTGGGTCTGATACTCTGCCATTGTCGCCGTTAGAGTGAGTTTTGTGAGTTGACCTTTCGGTGACTTAATCTCTGTTACAGCAAAGCATTTATGGATTGCTTCAATCAGATGATCCCAACCCGTCAACTGGCGTTGACGTTGCATCCACCGGAACCATTTTCTGGCCACCCGTCCGTACGAAATGATGCCATCGTCATGCGATGGTGGTCTTTAGTGCGTAAAAATCAAAGAAATATTGGGCAGATGCAATCCATTCCTCTGGGTCGTTACCGGTGAAGAGGGGAAGCTCGACCGAAATTGGTTTTGGAGAGAAAGAAAAACCATCCTTAGTATCATCCTTAAGTTTGCCCTTGCTCTGAATCGCCCTAGCGTCACTCGACCCTTCTTGAGCCAAGGACGATTGCACCGAGTGGCCCATCTAAACCGAGAGCTCGGTTAACTTGCGTAAAACGTCCTAAATAGACAACTTGTTTTCAGTTGTTGTGGACTGAAGCTGGATTAACGATTGTTCATGACGAGAGGAAGTCTCTTGAAGGGACTTGATTGCTTTGGAGTTGTGTACCATAGCTCAGAAGAAGGCAATGAAAGCACCAATTTGTTAGGAATTGAACTCAAAAAATAGAATATTGTATTAAAAAGAAAGGATGTTTTATTGCTCTTATTATTTATTTATTTTTTGTAACCGTCTCTGTTATATTGGATAATGAAATACATATATTTATCCAAAAATAATAATAATTATTTTCTTATTTTAGCCAAATTTCACAAAATGTAATCCATCATTTAATAACTCTATAATAATAATAATAATAATAATAATAATAATAATAATAATAATAATAATAATAATAATAATAATAATAATAATAATAATAATAATAATAATAATAATTAAATTTAGATTATAAAATATGATTATCAACTCCGTACCAATGGCATGGAAAGAACTTATATAAGCTAACAAATTTAGAACCACGAGTTTGGTGTTCTACTCTACTATTGGAACAATATAAATTGATGAATAAGAACAAAATCGATACGGGGTTAACTACTTTAAAGAAATAAGAATTTATCCTCTGTTTTTATTTTGTTAATAATTAAAATATCTATTATTATTAGTGGTGATTAATTTTCTCATCGTAAATATTTTTTAAATAAATAAAAAATCGTCACTGGCCCAAAAGTACACCACTCTCCACCCTAACCACGCCTTCATTTCGTTCACTGTTTTAACTGCCATAAAGAAACCATACCCCAAAGAAAAAAAAAACATCAAAACTAAAAATGCTGTATTAATTAAGAAACAAGAAAAATTACCATCGCGTTTGAGTGTTTTGTAGGAGGAAAGAAAGGTTGAGAAGCGGGAAGAAAATAAAGAGCAGAGTCAGTAAACGCGTCATTTCCCTTGTGATGTAAATAAATCGAGCTTAAACGAACAAAGTTATATTTGTGTTCCTTTGTTTATTTAAAGGTGTTCGTGTTCGTTTATTTATTTTTTAAATTGTTCGTGTTCGTTTGTTTAGAGTTCACAAACAAGTTCTTTTAAGGGTTCGCGAATGTGGTCGTTTAAGTGTTTGCGAACGTGTTCGTTTAAGTGTTTACAAACGCGTTCGTTTAAGTGTTCGTGAGCGTGTTCGTTTACGTGTTCACAAATGTGTTCGTTTATTCGTTCGTAAACATGTTCGTTTTATGTTCAGAAATGTTAACTAAATTAACAATAGATAAATAAAACAAAAGCAACAAAATAAAACTTACATTTCAACATAAACTTATATAACACTGTTAGTGACAACAAAAAGTAGTATTTAAATACATCCACAAGCATTTTCATCATATAAATGAGCTTATAAACGAGCTTATAAACGAGCCTATAAACGAACTTATAAACGGGCTTATAAACGAACTTATTCGTGAACATAAACGAACCGAACACACTTTTGTTCGTGTTTGTTTGTTTATTAAACAAACATAAAAAATTTGTTCATACTCGTTTATTTAACTTAATAAACGAACATTATACGAACGGTTCATAAATAGTTCGTCGAACGCTATATTCATTTACACCCCTATCTTTCTTGTTTTCTTTAAAATAAAATGAAAATTACAGACTAAAGGAGGAGGTCATCAAAATTAGAAAAAGAAAAACAGAAGCGAAATTTCGAAAATGAGTTTGCATGTCTTTTTGCTGAAAGTGTATGGATTTAAAGTTTAGATTTCTAAGAGTTGCTTTCTTCAGAAAAAACGAATGATTTAGATTTCAGAAGAAACAATTTGCAAAGTTTAGATATTTTGGCTAGTGACTTGTTATTAGGGGTTTTGATGAAACGAATAAAAATAAAAACGTGATTTGAAATTATATTTTTATTTTATTTTTTAATATGACGTGAAAAAGGTGGGAAATGAGGTGAAATGGATGTGGGTATGTAGTAGCCCAACCATCCTTCGTTACCCCATTAACGACCTATAAACTCTGAATTATCATTTTTATAATAAAACATAAAATTTAATTGTTTTAATTTTTAAAAGTTTAATTTTTATTTAAAATTTTTAAACACAGTTTAGTTATTATTAGGGTATTTTGCCCATTTTATCACTATAATACTCAAATTTATTATTAGAATTATTTATTGGCCGAGCTAAAAATTATGTCAAAAATTTAAATTTTATCTAAATATATTTGAATTAAGTTAAAAACCATTAGAAATAAAATAAGTATATTTGATAGTTGGTCAAGTTATTCATTTTTATTCTTTTATATTTTTTTTAGGTTGTGGATTTTGGACTCACTAAGAGCATCCCTTTCTTTCTCTAAAGTTCTCAATTTATCTCCCTCTAAACAGTAATAGAAATAATTCATCTTAAAATTAAAAAAAAAAATATGTTATTAAAATTTGAAGTTAGAAGGATATTCAACTCTGAATGATATTCGAACTATGGATGCGTTTACTTACTGTGACGGTTAGTTTTTAGTTTCATCTAAGATGATCTCTAGGATTTTGAAATTTTAGATAGGAACGAATTGATTCTCTCTTTTCTTTTTCAAAAAATAAAAAAGCTATATATATATATATTTGCGTTTTGTCGGTTGGAACATCGAATTAACTTTTAGGTAGAGTTTATTAGTCAATGATTATTATGTATCAGAAGTATTCGAAATCTCTAAAAAAGAAAAAACATTTTTTTAATAAAGAAAATTAAAAAGGGAGAAGTGCTAGCTGGAAATTGGAATGCTGGATCGGCATATTTCTGTCAATACTTTCTAATTATGATCCAAACAACTCAAACCCTTTATCACGTTGTGCATTAAACAATATACAGAGGGAAGGATCCAATTACAAGTGCAAGATTTTTTTATATTTTTTATATGTTTTTTGAAACGTTAGGTTGGTGAAATGGATGACTAAGATTAATATGGGTTATGCGAAGATTATCACTTGAGAACAAAAGTAAACGATCCAAAAAACGTGTAAAACTATGAGTTATACATTCTGTGTAAGCAGATCATAACTCATATATATATATGTGGGGTTAGGATCACCTTACATTGTGTAAAATTCAATTACTTTTACACAGTTTTTGGATCGTTGGATGATGGTAATTAATGACTCAGATTATTTTCTTATTTTTTTCCCAAGCGATAATCTTCACATTTTTTACTGTTAATTTCATCCATCCGTTTCACTAATCTAATGGCCATAAATTAGTGTAAAACTCAATAAATTTTACATCATGTAACTTGATCTTATCACATATATATCTTAGATTAAAATCTTTCAACAAAAGAATCGAGTCTAACTGAAATTTTCAAAAAAAAAATGAGAACTTTTGAATTTTTAGGAGGTTACCTAATTGAAAATATTAAAAAAATTTAAAAGTAATACGAATATTTTTAATTTTTGAATGTGCCAAATTAAAATTTTTAAAAACTAAAAAAAATTAAATTTTTGGGGAGGCCAGGACTCCTGCTAACCCCGTTGCCATCCGCCCATGATTATGGCATAGATAAAAAAGGCTTAAGGATATCAAAAGCCCTCAAACTTTTGAAAAATAATTAATTAAGCTTTTGAACTTCTTTTATACTCAATTAAGCTCCTAAATTTTAAAATTGTACTAATGTACCACTTTGATTAACGGGATTAATTGTTGACCGTTAATTTTGTTAAAATGATGATTTATTCGTTAGAGTTGTCACACCATATCATTTAAAGTTGTCATATCGTTTTGATATGGAAATTAAACTATTTAATAAAAATAATGAGAATATATATTTAATGGCTTTATTTTATTAATTTAAACAATGGTTTAAGGTTTTACAACCAAAATCGTTTAATCCAACAAACAACCTCAAATTGAAGAGAAAAAAAATCCTAACTCATCTATCCTAACATTTTTAAATCTCAAGTTCGTTGAAAATATGATAAATATCCATACCTTAATCCAAAATTAACTTATTCTTGCCAAATCAGAGTTGTTCATCTTTTACAAAATAATAGAGTTTGACTATTTTAATTACAGAAACACTAAAAATAATGTACAAAAACTTAAAAGAGATTAATAACAATTAAAATGAGGACTTCTCCTTGATAAAATTCCCACTAGTATACATAGATTTCATAAACACTGTAACAAATCGGAATTTAAACTTTATAAAAAGCAAACCAATACAAACAAATTATCTCCACAATAACATAACAGTGAAAGAACTGAAATTGCTACCATCCTAAATAATACAAGTTGTGAGACATGCAGTTTATGAGATTTTTCCAGGAGAGCAATATTTTCGACGAATTTGAGATTTAAAAATATTGGAATTGATGAGTTAGGTTTTTTTTTTAATTTGGGGTTGTTTGTATGATAGAAAGATTTTAGTTGTAAAAATTTAATTCATTTGTTTCAGTTAAAAAATAAAATTATTAAATATATATTCTCATCATTTTTATTTTTTAACGGAACTAACGGTCAACAATTAATTTCGTTAGTCAAAGGGTAAATTAATGCAAATTTAGAGTTAAGGGCTTAATTGAGTGTAAAAAGAGTGTAAAGGCTTAATTAATATTTTTTCAAAAGTTTGAGGGTTTCTGATACCCTTAAGCCTAAAAAAATATTTTTTAAAGTTGCAACGTTATTTGGCTTTTGAACCCATCTACTTTAACTCAAATAAATGATTATATTCAATATTAAAAGTGAGTGAAACTCGACTTGAAAAAATTATTATTTTTTTTCAAATTTTGAATAACTCGTAAAATTTCGAGTTCAAGTTTGTTCAACTCGAAAAACCAAATTTTAAAATTTTGCAATTTAGTCCATAAGTTCATTTTTCTTCGATTCCTCTTTCATTTTAACCCCATTTTGATTAAATTTGAACCACATGTTCCTAAAACACTGGAGAATACATATTGAGCTTCAATTCATATTTCTAAAAATAATTTTTCTCCTTTTGCAATTTAGCCCCACAACTTTATAGGATTTTCTCATTTCTTCAATTCATCATTCGTTTTAAGTCCACTTTGACCAAATTTGAACCAAATGCTCCTAAAGCACTGTAAATACATATTTAGCTTTAATTCATATTTTGAAAAGTAAATTTCCTATATATATATATATATTTTAAATTTAGCCCATCAACTTTGTATGATTTCCTCATTTATTCAATTCCTCCTTCGTTTAAAGTTCACTTTTGATTTAAACATCATGATCCACTACCACTATATAATATCTATGTAACTTTGATTCATATTTTTAACAAAAAATATTCTTTTTGCAATTTAGTGTATTAACTTTGCATTTTATTCAATTTGGTCCTTCAATTTAAATTTTTTATAATTTTTTTCTCCTCATCAATTCATTGACTCGTTTATACTCATCAATACTTTATCCTCAAAATTTCTTACATTATAAATATATTTTAAAATTTAGATGATATTTTTCTATTAAATAACATTACAAATCTTAGTCACATGTGAAAAGGAATATGAATAAATATATAAGTATACATTATATGATCAGAGAAAGTCAGTTAAATTAGAACCGATATGTACTATAACATTATAAATAAGGCTTAATACAACTTTCCCCCCTAAACTATACCCGTTTTCCCAACTTCCCCCCTAATCTTCATTTTGCCCACTTTTCCCCTTAAACATTTCAGCGTTACCCATATTCCCCCCAAAACTGACGCCGTTAAAAAAACACGACAACCAATCACAAGCCGCCACGTCGCCTCTTTATTTTTGATTTCTTATTTTCTAAATATTAAAGATATAATACAGAAAATGAAAAAGAAATTAATATAATAATAATAAAATAATAATTTCACCCCCAAATTAAAAGCACGGGTTGCTTACCTTGAACCCTAAATCCGAAATTAGTTCGATTCAGGGTTCGTCAATCATTTGATTTGGGGAAAAATTGTAATTGTTCTTTTGAACTCGATTTAGGGTTCTTCAATTTCGTTCGATTCTTCATCATCTTTGTTTTGTTTTGTAGGATATCCAATAATACAAAAGAAGCATGTCAACCGATAGTTCGAAATTTGTCGTTGAAGGAGATGTTCAATGTAACTGTGAGTTGAAAGCTCGAATTTGCACTTCTACTGTTCCGCGAAGCAAAGGTAGAAGATTCTATGGATGTCCTAAAGGCCGAGATGTAAGTTGTTTTTTTGGCAATGTTAAATTAATTTCTTTAGGAAGAAGATTCGGTTGACATATTGTGGTAAATGTTCAATGTTTGATTGGATGTTCAATGGATGTTCAATGGATGTCCTAAAGGTAGAAGATTCTACTGTTAGTTATATATTGGTTATATTGAACTCACAATTACATTGAACTCACAATTCTACTGTTAGTTATATTGGTTAGAAATATTGTGCAAAATGTTTAATTTAATTTGTTGTACATATTTTGTAGATTGGATGTAATTTCTTTAGGTGGTTTGACTATGATGATGCAACATTAAATGAATATGAAGACTTAAGGAATGAGGTTCATAAATTATTGGTGGAGAACAGGGAAATAAGAATTGAGAATGCACAATTGAAGAAGATGGTCAATATTGATGAAGTTAGAAGATTAGAGAAAAAGCTAGAAAAGGCGAAAGAAAAATTCAAAGTTGAAACAAGCAAATTGAAGAATGATGCAATGTTCTACAAGAGTATTTTAATTGTTTCATGTTTCTGTTATGTTGTACTCAAGTTTTTCATTTAAAGTAAACTGAGAATGGTAGGTTTAATGTTGTGAAGGATGAAATGTTATGGAAGATTGGTTTATGATATGTGACTGGTGAAATGTGAATGATGAATTGATGTTGTTTTGTTATGTAAATGGATTATTATGTCAATGGTGAATTGTGTGTTGTCAATGGAGTGTTAGTTTCCTTAAAACATAAAATTGTGTTTAAAAATCTTATGAAATGAATTGATTTGAATAAGACAATTTACATAACACATAAACTTGTATTACATAACACATATATTACATGTTCACAAAATATCCCATATAAGGGCACAATAGTTGCATAACATTGAGTTGTACAAAATATCCCATATAAGGGCATAATGGTTTAATACAACTAAAGATCACAAAATAAAGCAGTCCCAATGCTTGCTTAAGTTTAAGTTGGCCTCCTTCTTGGGATTAACTTATGAATTCTATTGTTGTTGTTAGTTAAAGCTGATGGTGCTGTAGACATAACTGCAGGGTGACTGGATTGAGATTGCTGACTCAATGGTGTAGACTGAGCTGGAATTAGAGGTTCTGACATCCCTTTCACTTGAGATCTGGTGTTAGGCCTCCTTACCATCATTTGACTTGGTCTGCCAGGCTACAAAAAACATAGTAACATAAGATTAAAATATAGTCAAAATCTAATACATGATGAATAATAATATTTGATGCATCACTCACATTGAAAATTTGCATGCCTGTTTTTTCATTTGTGTACAGTCCAATGCCTTGCATAATTTCCCTTCCCCTTGGTCCAAGTGATGTTTGACTTTGTCTTGCCCTTGTTGAAGCATCTACTGGTTGTGAGGAATGAGTAGTTGGCAGTTGTGAGGCATTAGGGGCTGCTTGATAAGATGCAGACTCATGTGTTTGTTGAGACTGAAATTATAAAATCAGTTAGTAGGTAATAATTCATGAATTCAAAGAAGAAATTAAACTAAAATGCACTTACAGTTTTGTTTTTTGAAGGACATGTTCTACTATTGTGTCCAAGCAGCCCACAAGATCTACATGTGCACTTGTTTCCTTTTTTTAGAAAACTTGCTCCCCTTACTTGTTTCTCCTTCCTCTCTTCTTCTCTTTAATTTTGGTCTCTCAGGGAGCTTCCTTTTCAAAGGTGGTTCAATTGTTCCCATTTTTGTGTCTTTCCAAAAAGCCTCACTAGGTATGGTTGGTAATGCATAATCATAAAGTGACTGGTATCTTTCCTTTTTGTATGCCTCATGAACATACCTCTCAAGTGGCTCACAATTGAACAGTATGACACATACAACATGTTGGCATAGAATACCAGTTAGATCACAATATCTACATGTGCATTTATGACCTTGTACATCAACAACATATGTTTGCCCACTACAGTAAACCTCATACCCATGTTTACCATTCCAAGTGACATGACAAAATGCAGAAGAGGCTTTGTGGCTTTCAACTAACTTAGCAATTTTAGGGCATAAAAGACCTTCCCATTTTTGACAATTGACTTTGTGTGCAAGATTTCTATTCATCACATAATGCCTAATGTCCTTAAATAGAGAGATGACAGATTTGTACCTTGCAGCAATGATTGCTGAGTTAAAAGCCTCCCCAAAATTGTTGTCTACTGCATCACACTTTGAATGTGTTTTGAAAAATGCTTTTGACCAATGTTTTGGATCTCTCTTCATTAAACTTGACATAACATTGGGCTTCATAGTTCCTATCTTTGTAGACTGCTTCTGGAATTCTGTTATATTGGTTGCCTTGCAGCATGCCCAAAAAAGTTGTTGCATTTCACGTCCACTGTTCTCCTTCTTCCAATGTGCATACATATGTCTTGCACAAAATCTGTGCTCAACTTCTGGAATAACAACTTGAACTTCTTCCAAAAGCCCCTAAAATAGTTGAGAAAGTAACTTAGATAAGCATATTGTATAAACTATCTACAATTGTATTAAACGAAACCAATTAAGAAAAAAAATTACCTTCTACATGTCACTTAGTATAGTAAACTTATCCCCCTCTCCTATTTACAGATCACTTTTAATGTGTTCCAAAAACCAGGCCCAAGTTTCCCTATTTTCCACCTCCACCACAGCCCATGCAACATGGAATATTTTGTTATTACCATCCCTACCTACAGCAGCTAGTATTTCACCCTTAAAGTCTCCTTTAAGATAACAACCATCTAAAGATAAAACTGGTCTACAGTATCTCTTAAATCCTTCTTTCAAACCACAAAAACATACATACAATGTTCTAAAAATAGGGTTAGAAGATGGGGTAGGTTTTTCAACAAAAAGGTCATATGTACCATTTGGATCTGCTTCCCTCAATGTAAACACATAATCAAACAATTTACTAAACTCCTCATGCAATCTACCCTTAATTTTTTCAGTAGCCCAAATTCTAGCTTTGTAGCACACATTTTTGTTCAATTCCACTTTAACCTCCTCCTTAGCAAGCCTCATCATGTCCCTCAATTTCAAGTTAGGCAAAATCCTAAGTTTACTCAAGAAATGTTTCCCAATAAACATGTAATTAGCCTTTTTGTTTTTAAAGGTTACAGAACATGAATGTTTGTTCACAAATGTTCTAACCCTATAAACCCCATCTTTTTTCCCTAGAGATGCATATATTAGAAAAGGACACCCGACCCCCCTTACATTTTGCTCTAGTCCTATCAGGATCATTTTTCAAATACCTATAATCAAATCTATTTGTAACAACATAAGCACCCAAAGCTTCCTTAAACTGTGTGGAGCTCTCAAATATCATACCCAACTCAATCCTAGGAACCTCACTAGTTTCATGGAAGAATTTTTTCTTACCTTTCTTAACACAAATCTCACCTTCAGAATCAGTTTCATAGCTACCTGGATCATCTGATTCAATGTAATCAATGTCACTGTCACTACTTTCATTTGCTATAGTGGTTGCCTCTTTCTCCTGAGAACTGGTGCCAGTGCTTCTAGGTTCTGCCCCTTGTTGCCCATCCTCCAAACTTATCTTTTTAAATTTTTTCTTGTTCTAAAAAATCCTACTTATCTCTTCATCTTCATCAGTAAGCCATTCTTCATCTCTCAAATCTTCAGAATCACTATCTTCACTTTTTTTACTATCTTCACAGAAGCTGCTATCACTATCTCCCAACCCTAAATCATCCTTTTCTACTCCCCTCGGACATCATCATTGGCATCATTTGTATTTGTGGCATGCCCATTAGCAGCAAGCCCACTATTAGCAAGCCCACAAGCATTAATGCCATCATTTTCTCCCAGCATTACCTCATTAGCATCATTTTCTCCAACAATAGGCCCATCTTCATCACTACAAGCTGTGTCACCAAAATCCCCAACAACATATATGTGTATGCTTCCTTCTCTTGACAAATGGTTAATCAAATCCAAATAAGTGTTATTTTCACTACCTAAGACCCTCAAACCTCCATACAAACTAAAACATGGTTCTAAATATGCTAAATATTTAATGTTATGTTTGGGAATTCCTACATCCTGAATAAAAGAAACAATAGTGGGGTAACATATGTAGTCATGGTCGATCTTTTTTCTACTTCTTTGCCCCCTATATAATCAAACTTAGGAAAATGACTAAATCTACCCCCAAAATGTATTACTAAAGACTGCTCTATCCATGCCATTTAACCTACAAAAATATCCAAAAACAGATCTATAATATCAACAAAATTAAACCAAAACAACAAAACAATTAAACCAAAACAGTAAATTTGATCCCAATATGATCCCAATATTAAACAGATAAAGCCTTAAACAAATCAATTATAAACCAAAACAAAACAACAATTTGATCCAATGTTGTTGCAACTCAATTAAACAAACCAACCAAAGCATCCCACAAGATCATTGAACAAATCAACTAACTGAAAAGTTAACTAACCAAAACAATTTCCTACAACAACCACTCATTTAACAGTAACATGGAAGGAGTAATTTCCTACAACAACCACTAATTTAACAGTAATCAAAGTAAAACAGTAACCAAAGTAAAATAGTCAACTAACTAAATGACAATGCATTCATTTTCTTACCTGTCAACAAAGAGCTCCTTAACACAACCTGCAAAAATGAAGCAAATAAAAACAAGGTTACTTCTCAACAGTCAAGACAAGGTTACTTCTCAACTCTGTAAGTAAAAAACCGAAATTTCAGAGCAAATGGTAACTTACTTTTCCCTCTTTTTATGATTTAGGGATTCAACTCCACATATTTCAGTCGTTGTTTGCTTTAGTACCGTTCAAATGAGAGGATAAAACTAAATGAATCCTAAAAACAAGGATTAATCAAACCTTAACCAAAAAAATTTGAATCGATACGAGCCCTAAATTCAAATCCGATTAACACTAAATAAAGAAATCGCAACAGATTCTAGCCCTAGAAGTCCAATCGTCATTTTGTTCTGATGAAGAAAGAAGAAATCAGAATTTGTTTTTCAGAATGTGTATGGGTTTAGAGAAATGGGTAG
Organism: Hibiscus tridactylites; assembly: GCA_958450335.1. Taxonomy (NCBI): domain Eukaryota; kingdom Viridiplantae; phylum Streptophyta; class Magnoliopsida; order Malvales; family Malvaceae; genus Hibiscus; species Hibiscus tridactylites. Next base: position 10,397,395 of record OY288292.1, on the reverse strand, counting down.
TTTTCGGGGGTTGACTAATTTTACCGCACGGCGGGGGGGGGGGGGGTGAAATTATTATTTTATTATTATTATATTAATTTCTTTTTCATTTTCTGTATTTTATCTTTAATATTTAGAAAATAAGAAATCAGAAATAAAGAGGCGACGTGACGGCTTGTGATTGGTTTGTCGTGTTTTTTTAACGGCATCAGTTTTTGGGGGAATATGGGTAACGCTGAAATGTTTAAGGGGAAAAAGTGGGCAAAATGAAGTTTAGGGGGCAAGTTGGGAAAACAGGTATAGTTTAGGGGGAAAAGTTGTATTAAGCCTATAAATAATTAAAATTAAATTTGTATAGAAACTCAACAACTCGACTCGAACTTCATAAACTCGACTCAAATTAAAAAAAATTGAAAAAAAAAGTTTGAGTCATAAAATAGGGTTCGGCGTAAATAAAAAAAATTATTTTTCTTTTAAGTTGCAACTTTATTTGGCTTTTGAACAGTTTAACTTTTAACTCCCACAAATGTTTATTTTCAATATAGGAAAGAAAAAAAACTATTATAAAATTTGATATTACGTATCAATATGAAGCATAGAGCCCTAACCAGACATATAACATGAATGCACAACACACAATATACCTCAAATCTTACCAGCCAACACCCAACACACCAATCATCACCTTTTGGGTAACCTAAACCATTTCTTCACACCCATACCAAACTCCAAACAACAGTATCAAAAAATACGATACATATGAAACATAATACAATAAGAGTACGTATTAAAATTTATAAAACTATAAAATATTTTAAATATGATTACAATACAACAAAATATATAGATATGATATAAGTTGAGCATGGTTGCCGACCTCCATTTATTAGAATAGAAAAATAATCAAAAGGTTAGTCAGTGATAGTTGATCACAAACCTAGCTTAAAAGAAAGCTAAAACAGAAGAAATGCCTATAAAATCCAAGCCCTTTTGCCATTTCTTTGACAAATCACTTTCACGCATGCTATTATCTTCTCTTTTTTTTTTACCTAGGTGTAACTATAAAATAAATGCTCAAATTATGTCTTCTTTTTGTAATATGGTGCTTAAAGTTTTATTTTTGGCTGAAATAGGTACTTAAAGTTTTATTTTTGGTTGAAATAGTTGCCCAAGTAAGTGCATCAATTGACTTTAAAGCAAGCCAAAAATAGAACTTTAGACGCCTATTTCAGCCAAAAAATACTTTAATAGACACCTATTTTAATCAAAAATGAAACTTTAGTCATCTATTTCATCCAAAATATATTTTAGGCATCTATTAGAAAAATATAGTTTAAGCATTTATTTTATAGTTTAGCTTTTTTGTATCGGAAGGTTATTTGGTTTGAACCTTTTGTCATACGAATACCGTTGAACTAGTTATCTCAACAAAAAATATCTTTGAACCCGATTGTTATAAAATATAAATATTGTTATTAAAACTATTAAACTATGTTACTTGAACTCAAAGGTAATACAAAAGTTTATTGTGAAACTGATATTTTAATTCAGTTGGTTCGATTCATGACGTAACTAATTAAATAATATAATATCTTATAATTGATTCAAACCTAACTTTTAAAATAATTAAAAGTTTGAAACAACGTAACTAATCGCTTTCCGATAAATTTATGGTTGAAACAATAGTCAAATAAAAGCTGGTTAGTTGTTACTCCTATCTAGCATATGGGGACTCTGAAAATGGTTCCCATAAATACTTAGGTACGACCATTTATTAGCCATCGTTACTATCATCATCACCATCCACATGGATTCACATTAATGGAGCCAAATAAATGATTGGAGGATTCTGGCATCATTAGTAAGTATTTATTTTATGAGATTTAATAATTTAATTTCTCCTGATATTTAATTTTAATTTCGTTCATGTGAATTTATATTGTTGCTTTCGAATATCTTACAAAGATCCCCAAGGAAATCCTAAATTGGATTCAAAATGATGGGTTAGTGAGAGGTTATGACATGATTTAAGCACTCTCTAAACAATGATTCAAAACCTAACAATACAACAAATTTGTTTATTTGTTACATCTAAAATATTGTCACTAAAACCTCCTCCGACTCTAGTGGGCTATCTGGGCCAACTTTGGATAAGGACACAGGCTTATTCTCTATTAAAACAAAATACTGGAGAAATAAAATGGGGGGCATACCTGCCTTCTTAGCCTCAAAGAATAAAAACACAGGGGGAAAAATCCCCAATATCACGCCAGTATCAACATCCCCGATATGCCATAATACGGAATTACAGATTTCGAAAGAAGCCATGATTACATTGGAGGTATGTAAAGCAATGGGTTTGGAATTTAAAGATTCGGAAGAAGTGGTGCTCAAGAAGATGGAGTTGCTCATCCCCGAGAATGAAAGAGTTGAGTGAACCTCGATGAAGTCAGAACTGGTGAGAGGTTTTCTTTGTTTTAATGTCAGAATCCAACATAGTGGTTACTTGGAATGTAAGGGGGGCCGGAAAATTCCAAAAGAAAGCGACAATAAGGAAGATTATAGGTTGGAAGAAACCAAGTGTGTGCTTCATTCAAGAAACAAAATTGAGGAATCCAAATGATAGGATTGTCATACTATTATGTGGTCGACAGAGGAAGTTTGAAGTAGCTGTTAGTCCGGCAATTGGGTCCTCTGGTGGTTTAATTACTCTATGGGTGGAAGAATTTTTTAGAGCGAAATCAAAATTCATTGGAACAAACTTCATCTGCATTGAAGGTATCTTGGTGAAATTAAATTCTGGTTGTCTGTTAGTTAATATTTACGCTCCAAATGAAATAGATAAAAGAGATGAAATGTTTGAAGAATTGAGAGCAGTGTTTAAATCGGCAAATCTTCCAATTCTGATGGGTGGAGATTTAAATGTAGTAAGATCTTCCAACGAAAGAACAGGGGTAGGGCATAATTTTAAAGCGATGGAGAGATTTTCTGAGTTCATTGATGAATTTGGGTTGGTGGAGCCAGTTACTAAGGGTGGACCGTTTACTTGGTGTAGTTTAAGAAATAATCCAACGTTCAGCAAATTGGATAAATTCCTCTTATCACCGGAATTACTTGCTCTGTGGTATCATGTATCTCAAAATATATTACCAAGAGGACTATCAGATCATAATCCAGTATGTCTATGCCAGGGTACGTACGATTGGGGGCCAAACCATTTAAATGGTTCGACAATTGGTTTGAAGAGAAGGAATTAATGGGTAATATCCAAGAGGTGTGTGAAGCTGCTAAAGGCTCAGGAGTCTCAAATATTCTGAAAGTAGTCAAGAAGCAAACTAAAAAATGGATGAAGATCAACAAAACTCCCGATGAGAGTCGGCTTCTAGTCTAAGTTTGAGGTGTCATGAAATCGAAATGAAAATAGGAAATAGAAATGTCGATCCCACTCTCGTAGCCAGGTTAAAGCAACTTCGTCAGAAATTATGGAATAGTGAAAGAAAGGATGAACGTGATTGGATCCAGAAATCAAGATGCCTATGGATAAAAAAGGGGGATAGGAATTCAAAAAAAATTCACTTAATGGCGTCGACAAGACAATCGAGGAACCATATTAGCCAAATCGCGCATAATGGGATAACAACATCCGAGCCAGGGACGATTAAAAATCTGATACGTCATCACTTCAAAGAGTTTATAACCAGTCACATACCCTCAATGTAAGTACTCTGGATTGTAACCTGAAAAAGCTTAGTTTTAAATCTGCTTAGTTCGTGGAAGGCCCCTTCTTGTTGGAAGAAATCCATAGAGCCCTAATGATGATGGAAAATTCAAAGTCACCTGGACCTGATGGATTCAACAGTGGCTTCTTAAAAAGATTCTGGCCGAGTCTAAAAGTCGAGATTCTGGATTTCTTTAATTCCTTTCACAGTGGTAAAGTAGTGGACGAATGTTTCAACAATTCTTTCATTGTCCTAATCCCCAAGACCAAAGCACCTGCAACCATTGAAGACTATAGACCAATTAGCTTGATAGGGTGCATATACAAGCTTCTGGCTAAGGTGTTGGTCGGTCGGCTCAGTTTTGTTCTGGAAGAAATTATTGGACAGCATCAATTCGCTTTCTGCAAAGGAAAACAAATAATGGATTGCTCATTAATCTCAAACGAGATCATAAACTTCACAAGAAAGAAAGAGTTGGAAGGAATTGTTTTTAAGGCAGACTTTCAAAAAGCATACGATTCCGTCGATTGGGAGCTTCTCTTGTTGGTGATGAAGAATATGGGGTTTGGAGAAGTTTGGTGTGGGTGGATTAAAGAATGTCTATCTTCAGCTTCAATTTCAATTCTGGTAAATGGTGCTCCTACGAGACCTTTCTCAATCAAACGTGGACTCCGTCAGGGATGCCCACTCTCTCCCTTCCTATTTAACATCGTAGCGGAAGTTTTAAGCTGTCTAATTAACAAAGCCGAGAATTTGGGCTTCATTTTGGGTCTCTATTATTGCAATAAATCAGAAACTCTCACGCATTTACAGTTTGCTGACGATCTAATTGTCTTTTCGGGTGCAAGTGAAAATAGTGTACGAAATCTAGTTCGTATCTTGAGAGGGTTCGAACTAGCATCGGATATGAAACTAAACCTACGGAAAACAAAACTGTTGGGCATTAATCTGGAGGAGAATCAAGTGAATAGGTTGGCGAGAATGATAAACTGCCAAAGTGAAAAGTTGCCCTGCACCTACCTTGGGTTACCACTAGGGGTTCAAAAAAATGACAAACATGTATGGTGGCCGATTGTGGAGAGGGTTAGAACTAAACTAGCTGGTTGGAAAGCCAAATCATTATCGTTGGCTGGTAGAATTACCCTCGTCAAAGCGGTAATTTTAAATTTACCTTTGTACTTCATTTCTATTTTTCCAATGCCGAAAAAAGTTAATAAAGTTTTGACCAGTCTTGTAACCAATTTCATATGGGGCGCTACTGATAAACGAGTGATCCACTGGGTCAATTGGGAGACTTTGTGTTTGCCAAAAGCATATGGGGGCCTGGGATTCGCAGACTTCAGCAGGAAAAATTGTGCTCTATTGTTGAAATGGGTCTGGAGATTCGGGACAGAAAGCGATAGTTTTTGGAGGAGAATTATTTCAGCAAGATACGAATTGAACGATGACAGTATTTTCCCGTTGAATTGTAAAACACAAGGGGATGTCCTGGATATGTAAAAATATTATCGAGAATTTCAACAACATGAAGGGTGAGTTCTTAAACAACATATGTTATTGTGTGGGTGATGGGAAAAGAATCTAATTTTGGAATGAAACATGGGTAGGGCATCAACCTTTGAGGAGGGCATCCCCTAGAATCTACGCTTTGGCAATAAACAAAGCTTTTGACTGGGAGAGAAGCTTTTGGTTCAACTTCAACCAACTATTGGATTCAGTAAATCCAATTGCCGGTGTAAAAGATACTATCAGATGGACAACCAACTCGTGCGGAAATTTTAATGCAAAATCAGTTTTGAGTCTTAACTGCTCAAGTCATAATGAAGCTGAAGAAATTTGGAAGTTAGTTTGGAAAGACTCGCACCCCCTAAGGTGGAAGCCTTCTTGTGGAGAGCCATTTTGGGAAGATTACCTACTAAAGAAAAGCTATTAAAAAGAGGTTGTGGATCGATGGTGTCCAGTGTGTGCCCTTTCTGTAATGAAGCCTTAGAATCGATCAGTCATATTTTCATTTTTTGCCCAAAGTCATGGTCAGTGTGGATGAAGTGGTGTAAGGTTTGGAACCTCAACGTGATTGTCCCAAAGAATCTAAAAGCATTTCTCTATGCTTGGTCGCACTACAGGCCGAACTCTATTCATGATAAGGTATGGTTTCTGAGCTTTTGCTGCTTATTATTGTAACACCTTTAAACAAGGCTTAGAATAAGTATTAACTAATTATATCATGGTTCAATTAAAGAGAATCAAAAAATTAATTGTAGTAATTAAATGAAATCAAATTAAGGACTAAAATGAAAGATATGAAAATATGAGAGCCAAATTAAAAGGACCAAAATGAAGTAATTGGAAAATCTGATTATTGCATGATAAATTAGAAATTCAAAATGAATAATACATGTGTCCACCTCTCCAAGCATCGGACGACTAACATAGTGGAATTAGGATAATCACATCCCACTATCTTCAATTATCATCTTCATCACTTTCCTTCTTCATTTCCTTCTTCTTCCAATCGAAAATAAAGAGAGAAAAAGCAAAAACATAAAAATTCTGGAGATTTGTGGAATCAAAATGCATGCATGTCAATGGATTTAAGCTAGGAGAAACATATGTTCTTACATCCACAAACAATTCATGTAAGTGTTCTAGCTAAAATTCTGCTCATGTTTTTGTTTAAATGTTCTTGATGAATTGATGTGTTTCTTGAATTGTTTGTGCTGTGAATTTGATTTGAGAATGATTCTTGATGTGTTGATAGGTTGTATGTTACATTAGGTTGCTTAAAATTCTATAAAATTAATATGTATGAAGCTTGAATAATGAATCTGCCCAGAATTGTTAGTTTTAGACACCTTTCGGAAATCTGGAAAATTGAGCATGTTAGAGTTGTTCCTGGAAAAAATGTTCTGGAAAAAAGTTGTAGAGGACAAAATTTTACATGAGATAGAGCTAAAAATTGCACGAAAATGTTAAGTACGGGTCTCTAAATTGTTATTAGAAGTTACTAGACTGAAACTGGATGAATCTGAAATCTGTTGTACTAAATTGTAAAATTCAAAAATTTTAGGAGCTTCCATAATGTCAATAAAATTCTGAATTTTTTTTCTTGGAACAGGGGATTCATGAAATGAATGAAATTAAATGGCCAAGCTTGAATTAAGTCTCAATTGGTAGGTTAAATGCTTTTAGATCACATGTAAGATTATTAAAGGATTAAAAGGGACTGTTTTGTGGAAATTGATAACTTGAGCACTTGAATGCTTTGATTTTGAATATTTTAGAACTTATTTATTACTCTAATACATGTAAGTTAATATGGTTAAAATATCAGAACCAAATGAATTGTGAAACTCATAATTTATATGCATTGAATCCACTAAGTTTAGCTTGGACAAATTCAATCATGAAATTGACATGTTTTCAAATGCAAAACTGTACTGATTGGGAAATGATAAAAATATGTGTCATACATGATTTTAATGATGTGTTTATAAGCTTTCCATAATGATATGATATGCTTTATTTGGACTTAGGAATAAAGAGTTATGAACAGATTAATGAACACTGCTCAAAACTGCCATGTTAGGGACAACTTGTGTGTTTATTGTTGTTTGCTTGATTTGGTTGAATTATATGCTAAGGTTGGTACTAATGAATGATATATGTGTTGTAATGGTTCAAGAGCCTATTGAGGAAGCGGCCATAGAGGATACAAGGAGTGAACAATCAAGAAGAAGGGACAAAGGACATTGTGATAAAGGACAACAAGTAGCTTGGAGTATTGTGAGTGTAGTATTGTTTATTAGATAACCTAATGAAGCATGAAATGAATTTAAATTAATGGTTGGTAACTTAACATGATAAGGAAGAAGGATTAAAGACTTGACTTATGACCTAAGATATTCTTATTTGCTAGATAAGCATGATTAGCTTAGGTATTATGTTGCTACAATTTGTGGATTGATTAAGCTATGTAAAATGAGACTTTATGGATGATTTAGCTACTGTTTTGGTGATGATTATATGCTTGAAATAATGTTATATGCTTGATGGAAACTTGATTGAGCATGACTTGAATGATTCACCTTGTAAACATGATAGAAATGGTTACTTGACTTGGTGAAATTATTGAATAACAAACCAATGACCTTGTTGGATATAAATGATAAGATCCAGACCTTGGTTGATTAGTGTCTATAGGTAGAAGGGCATGCCTTAGAGTCATAGAGCTCCTTTGAATATTGTTGCAAGTTGGTGGTTAGTCACCAATTTATCTTTAGGGTGGTAAGTCACCCTAATGCTATTGCATCCTCTGATAAATGTTACAAGTTGTATAATGTGGAATTGATACCTTTGGGTATCTAATATTATATGTCAAATGTAGACTCGAATACCTTGTTCATTAATCATCCAATGCGACTTAATTAAAAGTTACTTGATTTGAGAGATAAGTACCTAAATGATAGGTATTAATGAAATGTTACTTATATGCATATTTGCCTTGTATGTGTTAAAACTTTTTAATGTTGTTTGATGTGGTATATGCTAAGGTTTTAAATGATGCTTGATGTTTGAATGATTATGAAATTATGTTAATTATGTTGTATCAATTGGTTACTTGAAGTGGTTAGAAGATTAACTAAGTCTACTTATGTATGATGGACTAGCTAGGTGAACTTTGATTAAAGCCTAGCTAGGTAATCTTAAAGATTAAATAATGCTTTAAAAGATGGAAATTAGTAAAGTTTAGGGCTGCCTCGCTAAGTACCATTTGTGTACTAACCACTCTTATGTTCCCTTTTTTCCAAAAATTTCAGGTTCTAGTCTCGAAAGCTAGTCGATTGTCTTAGAGAGCAGATATTGAAGTTCAAGCACAAGTATGACTCTTTTGGTTATCCTAGTTGGTGGCATAGATGTATATAAGTGTAACATGCATATGATACAAGTATTTTAGTTGCTTGACATGTAATTGTTATGTTTAAGACTTGGTTTGGTTATGTATATATGTAAGCATAAGCTTGTTTTGTAATAACTTTATATTGACATGTAATGGTTGAATTATATATATGTGTTTGATGTAAAGTGGCTATGTCTTGAGATTGTATATATATATATATGTATATATATATGGTTTGTGTTTGATTAAAGTGTTGATATGAAGTTGCAAATACTATGTGTTATTTAGATGTATGTTATTCGAATGGATGGATGTGAACATGTATGATCTTGCTTGATTGATATGTTGATTGAACTAGGGAAATTGTATCTAGAGTTTCTATTGGTTACATGATTAAGTTTGAATAAATTGTGACATTAGAGAATTATATATGTGTATATGTTATGAAAGTTTTAAAATAACCCACATATTTGTATACGTTTTGGTAACATGTTTTTAGTTCATAAGTTAATATGTTAAGTTTGATAATATACAAGTTGCATGACTTTGATTGACATTGTTACATGTTTTGTTTTGATTGTTTATTTGTTCTAAATCACGCGTTATAAGTCGTGACATCCCTCGCTCCTAACAAAGGCAAAGGGGTGTTACATTAATTGGCATCAGAGCTCAGGTTATAGATCCTAAAATTTGTCCGAACATGTTATGCATCATATAGGATTACACTATGTCACCTATGAGTCTTATATTGAATTATTTGTGACTTCACTCTCTAATTCCGAACTTTCCTCTGAATTCCTTATAGAATGTCTGCTACCAACTTAGCTCGGGACGATGAGAGTCCCCGAGGATCTTCTACCAAGAACCGGGATAACGTTGCTATGCAACCCCTGGTTGAACCTGAACAACCTCGAGAGCAACCTTGAGTACAAGTCCCTCCTCCTTTGGACAATGCGACCATCGAAACTGTTCTTCGGGAATGTTTTATCAGTGTCAAAGAAATACTCGATCACTTTGCAACGGGTGTACGATCAGCCCCGGTTGTTGTTGCACCATCTCAAGCCCCGATCGACAAGCTCGCTTCACACCGAGCTACTCCTTTTAGTGGCCTTGATATCGAGAAATCGGAAAAAGGTGAGCAGTGGCTCGATAAAACTATCCAAATCTTGACTAAGCAACTCAAATGTTCCGATGAGCATAAACTCGAGTGTGCAGTCTCCTTATTAATAGAAAACGCCTTAAGCTGGTGGGAAACCACTGTCCTGACTACCCCTGCTGAGTCAGTGACTTGGGACTTCTTCGTTGATGAGTTTAAGAAGAAGTTCATTAGCGAGCAATATCTGGCCAACTGCAGAAATAAATTCCTCTACTTGAAGCAGGCCAATCGGCCGATTGAACAATATGTTGCTGATTTCTACAAATACTGCAAATACGGAGCTGCTTACATTAAGACTGAAGAAGAGAAATGTCGTAAGTTCGTCGGTGGTCTTAACGACGAGCTAAAACCGATGTTCACTGCCCTTGGTCTCACAAACTTTCAAACTCTTGTTAACTGAGCTATTTCTACTGAAGCTACGATGAGGGTCGCAGAAAAGCGAAAGAGTAGTTATCGTCCGGACAAGGGTAAGAAAGGTGACAGTAAGTCCCGGTGGTCGAAGAGGCCGAAGCACCAGAATGAGTCCTTCTCTACTTATTCACCTGTCACTCAGAATGATTATCGACCTCCGCCCTAAAAAAAGATGGCAATTCCGGTGGTTTCTGTTAACAGCACCAGAAAATCAGAAAGGACACCTACTTGCAAATTCTGTCAAAAACAGAACTTCGGCCAATGCCGATTTCAGTCTAATCTCTATTTTGCCTGTTGAGGCAATGATCATTATATTCGTGACTGTCCGAAAAAGAATGACCAGACTTCTATTCGTCACTCTAATCCGAGCCCGACACCTTCTGGTCGAAACAAAAGTCCGAGGCAGGCTCAATCTAATAATACGGGAAGAAGCAAGGCTGCCCAATCTAGACCTTCTACTCATCAGGAATCCCGAGCACCAGCTCGTGTTTATCATATCCGCGGCCGAGAGGAAGAAGAATCTCCTGATGTTATTGCGGGTACGAATGAGCTAAACCTTAAATCTGTTTATGCTTTAATAGATTCGGGGTCAACCCATTCTTTTATCGCTTCCTACTTAATTGATGAACTTAAATTGCAACCCGAACATGTTCAAACTGGGTTAATTGTTTCAAACTCTATAGGGGGTAGTATGCCTATAAAATTGCTTTGTAAGGATTGTCAGATAACAATCCGAAATGTACCATTTTCTTGTAACCTTTATGTGCTACCTAAATGTGAATTCAATTTAGTCCTAGGACTAGATTGGTTGGGAAAACATGAAGCCTGGATAGATTGCCAAAACCGTAGGCTATATTTAAGGGGTTTAGGAAAAGAATCCATTCTATTAATAGATAAGAAACCAACCTCCATTTTTGCCGCTATGGCATTACAAGATGATCTTGACTTCGGTTTACCTGAAATGCTGATTGTATCTGAATTTTCTAATGTCTTTCCCAAGGAACTCCTTGGTCTTCCTCCAACTCGGAAAGTTGAATTCAAGATTGAAGTTCAACCCGAAACCAATCCTGTGTCCATTACGCCTTATCGTATGGCACCAGTTGAATTGAAAGAATTGAAGAAGCAAATCCAAGAACTCGAAGACAAATGATTCATTCGACCCAGTACGTCTCCCTGGGGTGCTCATGTTCTGTTCGTGAAGAAGAAAGACGGTACGATGTGACTCTGTATCGATTACCGACAACTTAACAAAGTAACCATCAAGAACAAGTATCCATTACCAAGGATCGAGGATATATTCGATCAACTTAAACATGCAGCCGTATTCTGTAAAATTGATCTCCGGTCCGGTTACTATCAAGTAAGGGTAAAATAAGAGGATGTGCCCAAAACAACTTTTAGAACTCGATATGGACATTACGAATTCTTAGTAATGTCGTTCGGTCTAACAAATGCCCCTGCTGCATTCATGGATCTGATGAATCGGGTATTCAAGCCTTATATCGATAAGTTCGTTGTCATATTCATCGACGACATCCTTGTTTACTCCCGGAATAAGGAAGAACATGCTGACCATCTTCGAATTGTACTTCAGACACTTCGAGAACACCAACTATTCGCCAAGTTCACTAAGTGCGAATTTTGGTTGTCCGAAATTTCCTTCCTCGGATATGTCATTTCGTCCGATGGAATCAAAGTAGACTCTAAGAAAGTACAAGCTATTCTTGATTGGAGACCTTCGAGAAATGTGAGTGAGGTCCGAAGTTTTCTTGGCTTAGCCGGTTATTACCGAAGATTTGTGAAGGGATTCTCGGTGATTGCTGCACCGTTAACTAAACTTCTCCGAAAGGATGTAACCTTCGAATGGTCGGAAAAGCAGCAACGAAGCTTCGACCAACTCAAACAAGCTCTCACACATGCTCCAGTCCTTATTCAACCTAAATCGGGTAAAGAATTCGTTGTGTACAGTGATGCATCACACTCGGGCCTAAGTTGTGTTCTGATGCAAGAAGGCAACGTGATTGCATACGCCTCTTGACAACTGAAACCACACGAATTGAATTATCCTACGCATGACCTAGAGCTTGCAACCATTGTGCTTGCACTCAAAATTTGGCAGCACTATCTGTACGGTGAAAGATGCAAGTTGTTCACCGATCACAAAAGCCTGAAGTATTTACTCACTCAAAAGGATTTGAACCTTCAGCAAAGAAGATGGTTAGAGTTACTCAAAGACTACGATTTGATCATAGATTATCATCCCGGAAAAGCCAACGTCGTTGCCGACGCTCTAAGTCGAAAACTGAATCTTGGTATGTTATTCAAGTCCGAGAACAATCCATTCTTATGATTTAAGCACTTGTTCGAATTCTTTCTTAATAGTTAAAGAAGAAATTCGAACTCTTCTTACCATTAAGTAACAATTCGAAAGCCTCCTTAATCATTAAGCAAAAGTTTGGAATCATACCTTGAATTGTAAGTAACATCTCTAATTTTGTTATTCGTAGCTACCTTGGCTATCAACGCTCATTTCCGGCTATGCAAAGCTCAGAATTATCTGAATGAACTTCAAGTTCAATCTACTCTAATCACTAGGATCAAAGAACTCCAACAAATTGATCCGGAAATTCAAAAAATCAATTCTAAGCTTGAGTCTAATCCCGATTTTTTTGTTAAGTCGAATGGTCTCCTATACTTCAAAGATCGTATCTGTATCCCCAACAACAAAGAGTTACAAGATGAAATTCTACAAGAAGCACACCAAAGTTCTTTCTCGATTCACCTTGGATCAGTTAAGATGTACAAGGATCTCAAGCCCTTGTATTGGTGGGCCGAAATGAAAGCTGCCATCAATAACTTCGTAGCAAAGTGTCTAAATTGTCAACGAGTAAAAGCCGAGCACTGTGTCCCTACTGGTTTGCTCCAACCTATTGAATTTCCGCAATGGAAATAGGAACGGATCACCATGGATTTCGTGACCGTTTTACCTTGTACACCAAGAAAGAATAATGCCATCTGGGTGATCATGGATAGACTCACCAAGTCAGCACACTTCATTCCAGTGCGAATGAATCTTAGTCTTGAAGCTTTGGCTGAATTGCACATTCAGGAAGTAATTCGTCTACACGGAGTTCCAATTTCTATAATCTCTGATCGAGATCCCCGATTCACAGCTAGATTTTGGAACACTCTACACAAAGCCCTCAGAACTAAACTGAATCTTAGCACAGCCTTCCATCCACAAAGTGATGGTCAATCAGAACGAGTAATTCAAGTTCTCGAAGATATGCTTAGAGCCTGTATTATTGACTTCGGAAAGAACTAGAGAGAAATCGTTACCTTTGGTAGAGTTCGCCTACAACAATAGCTTCCAATCATCAATTCAAATGGCTCCTTTCAAAGCATTGTATGGTAGAAGATGTCGAACACCCCTGTGTTGGTCTGAACTCAGTGATAATAAAGTATTAGGACCACAATTGCTTCGAGAAACCGAAGAACAAGTTCAAATTATTCACTCCCAATTGAAGCAAACTTTTGATCGCCAAAAGTCTTATGCTGACCTGAAGCGTAGAGACATTCAACATGAAGTCGGAAATAAAGTGTTCCTCAAAGTTTCTCCGTGGAAGAAAGTATTCCGTTTCGGAAAGAGAGGAAAGTTAAGTCCTCGATTTATCGGACCCTTTGAAGTAGTTGAAAGAATTGGTCCTGTAGCTTATCGACTCGCACTTCCTCCTGAGTTCGATAAGATACACAACGTCTTCCATGTCTCGATGCTTAGAAAATATCGATCCAATCCAACACACGTTCTTGAGCCTGAAGAAGTAGAGCTTAATCCCGATCTTTCTTATGAAGAAGAGCCCATCCAAATCCTTGATCGAGAAGTCAAGAGACTTCGCAACAAAAGTGTCCCTCTCGTCAAAGTTCTTTGGAGGAATCACAATGTCGAAGAAGCGACTTGGGAACCCGAGGATGCAATGCGAAAGCAATATCCCCATTTGTTCAATTCAGGTAAAATTCGTGGACGAATTTTCCTTAATGAGGGAGGAATTGTAACACCCTTAAACATGGGTTAGAATACGTATTAACTAATTAGAACATGGTTCAATTAAAGAGAATCAAAAAATTATTTGTAGTAATTAAAAGAAATCAAACTAAGGACTAAAATGAAAGATATGCAAATATGAGAGCCAAATTAAAAGGACCAAAATGAAGTAATTGGAAAATCAGATTATTGCATGATAATCACATCCCACTATCTTCAATTATCATCTTCATCACTTTCCTTCTTCATTTCCTTCTTCTTCCAACCGAAAATAAAGAGAGAGAAAGCAAAAGCATAAAAATTCTGGAGATTTGTGGAACCAAAATGCATGCATGTCAATGGATTTAAGCTGGGAGAAACATAGGTTCTTACATCCACAAACAATTCATGTAAGTGTTCTAGCTAAAATTCTGCTCATGTTTTTGTTTAAATGTTCTTGATGAATTGATGTGTTTCTTGAATTGTTTGTGCTGTGAATTTGATTTGAGAATGATTATTGATGTGTTGATAGGTTGTATGTTACATTAGGTTGCTTAAAATGCTAGAAAATTAATATGTATGAAGCTTGAATAATGAATCTGCCCAGAAATGCTAGTTTTAGACACCTTCCCGATAATCTGGAAAATTGAGCATTTTAGAGTTGTTCCTGGAAAAAAGTGTCCTTGAAAAAATTTGTAGAGGACAAAATTTTACATGAGATAGAGCTAAGAATTGCACGAAAATGTTAAGTATGGGTCTCTGAATTGTTATTAGAAGTTACTAGACTGAAACTGGATGAATCTGAAATCTGCTGTACTAAATTGTAAAATTTGAAAATTTTAGGGGCTTCCATAATGTCAATAAAATTCTGAAAATTTTTGCTTCAAACAGGGGATTCATGAAATGAATGAAATTAAATGGCCAAGCTTGAATTAAGTCTCAATTGGTAGGTTAAATGCATTTAGATCACATGTAGGATTATTAAAGGATTAAAGGGGACTATTTTATGAAAATTGATAAATTGAGTACTTGAATGCTTTGATTTTGAATATGTTAGAATTTAATTATTATGCTAATACATTTAAGTTAATATGATTAAAATATAAGAACCAAATGAATTGTGAAACATATAATTTATATGCATTAAATCCACTAAGTTTAGCTTGGACAGATTCGATCCTGAAATTGACCTGTTTTCAAATGCAAAACTGTACTGATTTGAAAATGCTAAAAATATGTGCCATACATGATTTTAGTGGTGTGTTTATAAGCTTTCCAGAATGATATGATATACTTTATTTGGACTTAGGAATAAAGAGCTATGAACAGATTAATGGACACTGCTCAAAACTGTCATGTTAGGGACAGCTTGTGTGTTTATTGTTGTTTGCTTGATTTGGTTGAATTATATGCTAAGATTGGTACTAATGAATGATATATGTGTTGTAATGGTTCAAGAGCCTATTGAGGAAGAGGCCATAGAGGATACAAGGAGTGAACAATGAAGAAGAAGGGACAAGGGCATTGTGATAAAGGACAACAAGTAGCTTGAAGTATTGTGAGTGTAGTATTGTTTATTAGATAACCTAATGAAGCATGAAATGAATTTAAATCAATGGTTGGTAAATTAACTTGATAAGGAAGAAGGATTAAAGACTTGACTTATGACCTAAGATATTCTTACTTGCTAGATAAGCATGCTTAGCTTAGGTATTATGTTGCTACAATTTGTGGATTGATTAAGCTATGTAAAATGAGACTTTATGGATGATTTAGCTACTGTTTTGGTGATGGTTATATGCTTGAAATAATATTATATGCTTGCTGGAAACTTGATTGAGCATGACTTGAATGATTCACCTTGTAAACATGATAGAAATGGTTACTTGACTTGGTGAAATTATTGAATAACAAGCCAATGACCTTGATGGATATAAATGATAAGATCAAGACCTTGGTTGATTAGTGTCTATAGGTAGAAGGGCATGCCTTAGAGTCATAGAGCTCATCTGAATATTGTTGCAAGTTGGTGGTTAGTCACCAATTTATCTTTAGGGTGGTAAGTCACCCTGATGCTATTGCATCCTCTGATAAATGTTTCAAGTTGTATAATGTGGAATTGATACCTTTGGGTATCTAATGTTATATGTCAAGTGTAGACTCGAATACCTTGTTCATTAATCACCCAAGGCGACTTAATTAAAAGTTACTTGATTTGAGAGATAAGTACCTAAATGATAGGTATTAATGAAATGTTACTTATATGCCTATTTGCCTTGTATGTGTTAAAACTTTTTAATGTTGTTTGATGTGGTATATGCTAAGGTTTTAAATGATGCTTGTTGTTTGAATGATTATGAAATTATGTTAATTATGTTGTATCAATTGGTTACTTGAAGTGGTTACAAGATTAGCTAAGTCTACTTATGTTTGATGGACTAGCTAGGTGAACTTTGATTAAAGCCTAGCTAGGTAATCTTAAAGATTAAATAATGCTTTAAAAGATGGAAATTAGTAAAGTTTAGGGCTGCCTCGCTAAGTACCATTTGTGTACTTACCACTCTTCTGTTCCCTTCTTCCAAAAATTTCAGGTTCTAGTCTCGAAAGCTAGTCGATTGTCTTAGAGAGCAGATATTGAAGTTCAAGCACAAGTATGACTCTTTTGGTTATCCTAGTTGGTGGCATAGATGTATATAAGTGTCACATGCATATGATACAAGTATTTTGGTTGTTTGACATGTAATTGTTATGTTTAAGACTTGGTTTGGTTATGTATATATGTAAGCATAAACTTGTTTTGTAATAACTTTATATTGACATGTAATGGTTGAATTATATATATGTGTTTGATATAAAGTGACTATGTCTTGAGATTGTATATATATATATATATATGGTTTGTGTTTGATTAAAGTGTTGATATGAAATTGCAAATACTATGTGTTATTTAGATGTATGTTATTCGAATGGATGGATGTGAACTGTTGAGTGTGTAAAAGTTCTATTATTTACACCCTTTTTAACCCATATTTCTGCTACATTCAAGCATCATTGCATTGCATTTAGGTTAGTTTACAGCAAAACATCACAATTATATTAAAGGCACGGATTATACTAAAAGATGGCTTATTTTGTAGGTTGCTGTCATAGTCGACGGAGAGGGCAGGCGCAGGGCAGAGAAGCAGAAGAGCTGAACTGAACAAGCAGACAAAGAGGACGATGCTGCCATGGATCATCCGTGACAGCATGGGGACAACAGTTTTGCGGAGAGGAAAAGCAAAGTGGACCTCGATAGATAGAGAAAATTATGCTCGTCTGTCGTGTGAAAACCATATATTTTTCCAAGCCCCGGATCAAAAGATATGTCAAGCCAAAGCTCAAGGAGAAGAAATCCCAAGAAACAAGGAGGCGGCTGAAAAGTAGGATACTTGGAGATTAAGTCTTTATTAGAATCTTACTTTTAATTAAAGTTGTAATCCTTGTTACCTTAGAATACTTGAGCCCAAAGCTTATATAAGGGCATAGATTTTAACCTAGGAATAATATACCCCATAACCAACAACAAAAACCCCTCCGCCGTTTACCCGTCGTCGACATGTTCTAAATTCCCCCTAGGGCCACGGGTTGTTTTGTAAAGTAGTTGCAAGGGTTGTTTTGTTTTAGGATTTTCCAAGTTCAATAAAATAAACTTCAAGTTCTCTTATTTTGGTTATTAATATCTTGCAAGAGCATCGGGAGTGCATTGTGAGGTTATCCATTTACTTAGCATCGGGAGAGTTAAGTATACGAAAGAAGTAAGAGCAAGTTCTCTAGTTTATAGTTGAACTATCTTGGGCCTAGGGATAAGGCAAGGTTAAGTGGCTAAAGAAGAATTCATACACATCGGTGTTCATCCTTCGATTCACGCCGGGAGGTATCATCAAGACGTGATCATCGACAGACTTGGACCTAGGGATAGGCCAAGGCAAATCTGGGATTCTTGCCAAACTTGAAGTACGGAGTTGGTGTGTTCGCTGCCGCGACAGCCAACGGACAGCCGCCGCGACAGGTGCTGCCATGACGGGCATGACAACAGAACTGGAATTCCTAAGCATCGCAATATCTGCACTACTGAGCAATTCAATACCAGCCCATTCTCTCTCTCTTGATATTCAAACTCTTTATTTACGTTTTCTTCAATATTTTCGTGATAACTTTCTAAACTATTTTCTTTACTTCGTGCAGTAAACTAAGGTGAAGCTATTAGCCCAATCCCTGTGGAGACGATATCTGATACTTCGTATCACTTTACTATTTGCGTCGTGTACACTTGCACTACAATTGCGATAGACTCTTTTACACGCAACAAGTTTTTGGCGCCGTTGCCGGGGATTGGCAACATAACTCTACCTTTCTTTTATTGCACTTTTCGTTTTTATTTTTATTTTGTTTTTATTTTTATTTTTCTATTTTTCTTTGGTGCTTTCAACTTTTGCTTTTCACAAGGTTTTCTTGTTTATGCGGAGATCTAAAAGGGGTGAAGATCCTGAATATCCATTTGATCCGGAAATTGAACGTTCCTTCAACCTCAAGAAACAACTTCGTCACCTTTTAGCTAGGAACGAGTACCTTGAAGAACAGCTTGAGAGGATGGCCCACGTTGGAAATGACCCGCCTATCGGCGAAGTTATACAGCCTGTCGGTGACCCGCCCGCAGCAGCTGGACGACGGCCGTGTCGTGACTACATGTTGAACGATCATGTAGAGTTGGAGACCACGCTGCCGGATATTGAAGTTGACAACTTCGAGCTTAAACCTGTCATGTTTAGTATGATCAACAATGCCGAGCAGTTTAGTGATGCTGTGACAGAAGATGCCATGGAGCATCTCAAAACATTCCAGGAGATCTGTGGTTCGTTTAGACTACCAGGAGTTAATCCGAAGATATTGAGGCTTCGGTTATTTCCCCATTCATTGAGGGACAGAGCTAAAACTTGGTGGAATAAACTTACGCCGGGTTCAATAAGAACTTGGGCAAATTTATCTCGTGAATTTTTATCTCGTTTTAATCCTTCGCATTTATCTGAGCGATTACGTAATGAAATTGCTACTTTTCAACAGGAAGATGACGAGCCGATGCACGAGGCCTGGGACAGATTTACTACTCTTCTACGGAACTGCCCAATGCACGGATTCCCCGTCTGGAATCAGGTAACTAAGTTCTATAATGCTGCTAACCTACAAACTCGCATTCGAATTGATTCTGCAGCAAATGGATTATTATTGGATAAAGATCCAGATGAGGCATTTCAAGTTTTGAAAAATCTGGCCAAGAATGAGGAGCAGTTTCCGACAGCTAGAAGAGGGGGTAAACGGGTACTTGCTGTCAAGGATTATGAGGCCGACAGCACTATGAAATCACAGCTAGCATTCCTTACTAAAGCAATGAAAAGGTTATTGAATGATGATGGTTTACAAGGATTTGCTGCTAGGAAGTATGTGATATTTGTGAGAGAAATCATAGTCGGGATGAGTGCCCAATACAAGTAGAAGAGGGAAAATATGTTGGAAATTACAAGCCGAATTACAATTCCAACAATTATAATCCCAATTGGAGGAAGGATCCCAAATTTTCCTTGAGTAATCCTAATAATGCCCTGAATCCACAAGCACACAATCAGAATCAGGGAGGACCTAGATTGATGACGCGACAGCAACTGCCGCCGCACCTGCTGCCGCAGCAGCAACAGCAGCCACCACCTGCCACGAGCAGTATATTGGAACAGACTCTGGCCACTTTTATGTCTCAGACCGGTACGTATATGGAGAATATGAATCAGTTTGTCAAGAAGACAGAGAACTTCATGGACAAAACCGAGATGAGGATGACAAATCATGAAGCTACTTTGAAATCTCTAGAGACGCAAATGGGTCAGGTTTCGCAACATATTAAGCCGAGGCAGAATGGAGGATTCCCTAGCAATACTGAAAATGCTAGACCGCCCACACATGAGCAATGTAAGGCAATTACTACTAGGAGTGGGAAGAAATTACCAAGGCCGGAAAAAAAAGCTGAAACAGAAAAGGAACCTGCCTTGGACAAACCTGTCGAGGAAGCTGCCCTGACAGGTGATAAACAGACTGATGCCGATAAACCTGTCACGACAGCAGAAGCAACAGAGGAGAAAAATGATGAATATCGTCCTCAGATTCGCATGCAGTGGGAAGGACATATTGCTGATTACCGTCCCCCGCCACCTTTCCCTCAACAGATACAGCAAGCTAAGCAAGAATCTCAACTTAAAAAGATTTATGATATTTTTAAGCAGGTTCATATTAATATTCCGCTGTTAGATGCCGTTAGGGAGATGCCCGGTTATGCTAAATTTCTCAAGGATGTTATGTCGAAAAAATCTAAACTTGGGGAATTTGAAACGGTAAAGATGACAGAAGGTTGCATGAGTATTCTTCATCGGCAGCCACCCCAGAAGAAGAAGGATCCAGGGAGCTTCATCATACCTTGCGTAATCGGAAATAAATTCGTGGGTAAGGCACTTTGTGATCTTGGTGCTAATGTTAATTTAATGCCAAAGTCTGTTTTTCAGAAATTAGGTATTGGAAAGGCGCGACCCACGATAGTAACTCTGCAGCTGGCAGACCGCTCTTACGTTCATCCGGAAGGAAAAATTGAAGATATTCTGGTAAGAGTGGATAAGCTTATTTTTCCTGCTGACTTTCTTATCTTAGATTGTGAAGCAGATGAAAACGCACCAGTCATCCTTGGGCGGCCCTTCTTAGCCACGGGAAGATCATTGATTGATGTGGAGAAAGGAGAACTCACCATGCGCGTGAACGATCAAGAGATTAAGTTAAATGTTCTCCAAGCGATGAAACATGCTGATGTGGACGAGGAATGCAAGGCTATCATTGATGTTACCCTTGATCAACCCTGCATCAGATCGGGCTGTCACGATATTAAATTTGGGCACTGCCGCGACAGCCACCTACAGGTCTGTCACGACAGCAACGACGACAGCACCGACGACAGCGACTCCTCTGAATCTGATACATCTGATACTGAAGGTCAGGAGGAGGTAAACTGGTTAGGCCATCGTCCAGGTAAGTTATTCGAACCTTTGAATTACACTTCGGATAACCATTTAATCCAAAAACCATCTACTATTGAACCACCTGCCTTAGAACTTAAGCCTCTGCCAGGGCAGTTAAAATATTCTTATCTTGGTTCCAATAACACACTGCCCGTAATCATCTCTTCTAAGCTGTCGCAGGAACAGGAACGACAGCTAATCGACATGCTAAGGCAGCACAAAAAGGCGATTGGATGGACGATTGCTGATATACAAGGCATTAGTCCGACATTATGCATGCACAAAATCCTCCTCGAGGAAGATCATAAGCCGACTATAGATGCTCAAAGGCGGTTAAACCATGCGATGAAGGAGGTAGTGCGTAAAGAGATAATTAAGTGGTTAGATGCTGGTATTATTTACGCCATCTCCGACAGCAAATGGGTGAGCCCGGTGCAATGCGTTCCTAAGAAAGGAGGAATGACCGTGATAACCAACGAGAACAATGAGTTAATCCCAACCAGGACTGTGACCGGTTGGAGGGTTTGTATGGACTATCGGATGCTTAATAAAGCTACCCGAAAGGACCACTTTCCTTTACCCTTTATTGATCAAATGCTTGATAGATTAGCGGGTAAGCCTTACTATTGTTTTCTTGATGGTTATTCAGGTTATAACCAAATTGCTATTGCACCGGAGGATCAAGAAAAGACGACTTTCACATGCCCCTACGGAACATACGCGTTTAGAAGGATGCCGTTTGGACTATGTAATGCACCCGCCACCTTCCAAAGGTGCATGATGGCCATATTCTCCGACATGGTAGAGGACTTCCTTGAGATTTTCATGGATGATTTTTCCGTCTTTGGAGATGATTTTGAGAGCTGCCTCGGCAATCTTCAAAAGGTACTTGAAAGATGTGAAAAAACTAATCTTGTTCTAAATTGGGAAAAATGCCACTTTATGGTGGACGAAGGGATAGTCCTCGGCCATAAGATTAGCTGCCGTGGGATAGAAGTCGACAGGGCTAAGATTGAAGTCATTGAGAAGCTGCCGCCGCCGACCACAGTCAAGGGCATTAGAAGTTTTTTAGGGCATGCTGGTTTTTACCGAAGATTTATTGCAAATTTCTCAAAAATAACCAAGCCCCTATGCCATCTCTTAGAACAGAACCGACCCTTCGACTTTAATGATGAATGTACTGAAGCATTCAAGGTTCTGAAGGAAAAACTGGTAACAGCCCCCATAGTACAGCCACCAAACTGGACACAGCCATTTGAGATTATGTGTGATGCTAGTGACTATGCTGTCGGGGCAGCACTTGGGCAGCGCATAGATAAGTTGTTTCATGTCATATATTATGCCAGCAAGACATTGAATGACGCCCAAGTGAATTATACCACCACAGAAAAGGAGCTATTAGATGTGGTGTTCTCCATTGACAAGTTTCGTTCTTACATACTTGGAACGAAGGTAATAATACACACCGACCATTCTGCCCTAAAATATCTGTTCGCAAAGAAGGATGCAAAGCCTAGATTGATACGGTGGATCTTGCTATTACAAGAATTCGACCTTGAGATCAAGGACAAAAAGGGGACAGAAAATCAAGTGGCAGACCACTTGTAAAGGTTGGAGAAGGGACAGAGTCTACCAATCGACGAGACAAACATACTGGAGACCTTTCCAGATGAGCAGCTCTTTGCTGCCGCAATCGCTGCTGCGACAGCCATGGTGGCAGGTAAGTCTTCTGACTCCCCTAGTATGCTGATTTCGTTAATTTTATAGTTAGCGGAATACTTCCTTCTGATCTTAATTATCAAGCCAGGAAGAGGTTCCAAAATGATGTTAAACATCATTATTGGGAAGAACCTCTTCTTTTCAAACTATGTGCAGATCAGGTCATAAGGAGGTGTGTACCACAAGAAGAGCAAGAAGACATTCTCCATCACTGCCATGCTTCACAATATGGAGGACACTTGGGAGGCAATAAAACTGCTGCCAAGGTGCTGCAGTCAGGGTTCTACTGGCCGACACTATATAAAGATGCACAGGACTTCTACAAGAACTGTGATAAGTGCCAGCGGACAGGTAACATCTCGAGAAGAAACGAGATGCCACTGCAGAACATTCTAGAAGTCGAGATCTTCGACGTTTGGGGAATCGATTTCATGGGACCCTTTCCATCTTCATGTGGGAATCTTTACATCCTCCTAGCAGTGGACTATGTCTCCAAGTGGGTAGAAGCAATCGCAACTCAAAAGAATGATGCTAAAACGGTCCAAAAGTTTTTACACAAAAACATTTTTTCTAGATTTGGCATCCCTAAGGCGATTATCAGTGATGAAGGGAGACATTTTGATAATAGGGTAATTGCTGCCGCCTTGAAGAAATATGGTGTCAAGCACAGGATCGCGACAGCATACCACCCATAGACCAATGGACAGGCTGAGATATCCAATAGGGAAGTGAAGAACATTCTTGAAAAGATGGTTAAGCCAACTAGGAAAGATTGGTCTTTACTTCTGAATGATGCATTATGGGCATATATGACAGCTTTTAAAACTCCATTGGGAATGTCTCCATACCGTTTGATTTATGGGAAAACCTGTCATCTGCCTGTCGAGATAGAGCACAAAGCATACTGGGCAATCAAGGCAGTGAATATGGACTTGGACAAGGCAGGCCAGAAAAGGCTGTTAGATTTGAACGAGATTGAAGAAATACGGACAATGGCCTACGACAATGCAAGAATTTACAAGGAAAAAACAAAGAAGTGGCACGATAGGAAATTGCTGCCACGTCAGTTCTGCCCAAGGCAGCTTGTGTTGTTGTTTAATTCTAGGTTGAAACTCTTCCCCGGGAAGCTAAAATCTAGATGGTCCGGCCCGTTCCAAGTGGTACAAGTTTTTCCCCATGGTGCCATCACTATCCGATCATTAAAAGACGGGCACCAATTCAAAGTCAATGGACAGTGCCTCAAGCATTATCAGGGGACTGAAGCCCCAGGAATATAGGAAGTGGTTACCTTAGGAGATGCCCCACAAGGCATCCCTAATTTAACCTAAATTTTATTTTTCTTTATTTTTACTATTTATTATTTATTAGGAAATTAGGTTTATTTTATTCGAATAATGTTTTTATAATTTCTGTTTTTAGGAAATAAAGGAGTCAAGAAGAAAAGGAGAAGTGACCCAAGCCCACCATCCATCCATCAGCCCAACAGAGCCCATTTATTGAAGCCTGTCGTTTCGGCTGCCGCCGCAGACGGATAAGACAGGCTGTCAACAGACTGACACGACAGACGCAGAAGCGTGTGACAGACGCGTAACAGACGCATTAATGCGTGGCCGACGCGTCAGACACGTCAAACCTCAACAGTCGCTCTGTTATTCACGCCTGTCGTTACATCATTAAACGGGCAGACTCTCGACCGCTATAAAACCCCGTTTTCACTTTCATTTTTCATCACTTCTGCTTATTCTTACTTGCTTTCTCCTCTCGTTTTTCTTTGCTTTCTTTACTTTTAAACTCTTGCAACTAATATGTCTTCTAGACAGACCCGCCGCAGTGCTGCCTCAGCCTCCTCATCAGCAGCAGCATCGCCGTTCGCCAACAAGGAATTATGGGAAGAAAGGGGCTTCATTTACATCCGCAAGGCACCGAACATGGGGCTCCGACCATTCATCGCGAAAGCTATAAGAGCTCAACTATGGGAGCAGTTCGCCGAACAACCGGCAGAACTAAACGACACATTGGTGAGGGAGTGATGTGAGCACGTCTTCACTAGCACATGTTGCTGATCCGGAGGTCTTACCGTTAGGACCAATTACACGATCTAGGGCGCAACGTTTCAGGGAAGCTCTTTTCCTTACTTGTGCTAATATATCATAATCATTTGATAATGTATGTGCCTTAGATAGTAAGCCTTTTAATGTGTTGCATGTTGATATGTGACATATTTATATTATATTAATTATTAGGTGTGTTTGAGTATGACTTATAATGTTTTGTTTGGTTTAATTTTAAATTATTATAAGGTGACTTATTATTATTATTATATATTTGTTTGATAGGACCAAGTGTACGTGTGTGCATGTGCCATGCGTGATCAACCCTATTTTGCATGAGCCATGCAACATTCGGCCATCCAAGGAATGCATGCAACCGGACCATGTTGAACCAGCCGAACCGTGCTTGTTTCTCTCCTTGTGCGGATAGAACCAAGAAATGACGCATATTTGGGCAGTGGCTTTGACTTTCAGCATGTGCTGATTTCTTATGTGTGGAATTTGGAGTTGGAATTCAAATTAAAAGGCACGTCGGTTTCACAATGTACAACACACTTCATATTGAATTTCAAAGTGGGGCACAAAGATATCTCTCCAAGTGGGCAGACTGGATGAGAACAAATGAATTTCATTTGAAATTCAAATCTTTCCATCACATGTTAAATGTGATTTCAAGGTGCTTCCTAGCCACTTGAATATACACGGCCATGAAGTAATTGTCGCCCATTGAAGTAGTTTTTTTTTATTTGAATTCAATTTTCAAACAGCCGAATGTCAACCACACATTTCACATTTCGGTTGTTTCTCCTTGCATTATTTATATTACCGAACATGATTGTAAGAAGGTTACACATTTTGAATGAATAATTATTTTGTGAGATTTTTCTCTCAAATTTGGTTCTTTTTAGAACTTTTTCTTTGATACTTCGGGTTCTCAATTGTTAGATAATTGAAGGGTCCAAGTGCTTTGTTCGAACAAATTCAAGATAAGGTTCGGGTTCGTTCAACAGATTGTTCGAGTTCTTCCTTGGAGTTTGTTCATCTTTTCCGACTACGAAGAACATATTCGATTTGGGTTTGCATAAAGATTATGTAGGTTCTTTCGAGTTCGTCGTGTCAAATTCCAAGAACGTTGCTACCGTTGTTGAATGCTTGAAGAATTTCATCTTCGTCGTTCAAATTATCCTAAAATTTCTGCAACTTTCTTCTCTCCCAATTCTGAATTTTTTTCTTTTCTTTTTTTTACTATTTAAAATATCTAACTTCAACATCATGTTTGTTTCTATTGCAGAGAAATACTTGCTATTATCCTAGATCCGCGAATGAACGAGGAATGTTGTTTTCTTCAACAACACCCCTGTATCATATGGTAATCAGAGCTTTGGTCGGATTTTAGCAATTTCTGCACTACCAGACATAAAAAAAAACATATACAAAAGCCAAACAAAAAAAATTCGAAAAAAAAAATTCTGAAAAAAAAGTCAAAATTCAAAGTTTGACCAAAAAAGTCAAAGTAAAAAAAATCGAAAAAAAATTCGAAAAAAATAAAAAAAATTCAGTTTCGAATATTTGGGGTATTTTGTGTTAATATGTGCTGTTTGGACGTGAAATGATGAAGGATATGCCTATCTTACCTTGAAATGCTTTGTAATCACCCGAAATCAACTTTTCTTGTTTGTTCCGGAGATAGGATGGTGGTAAGCATTTCTACTGCGTAAGTTGCTAAATTCTTGTTCTTTTAGCATCCTTTTTTTCATTTCATATTATTATCTTTTTCTTTCTTTCTTTCTTCCAGCCCAATTCTTAACTTTAATTTTTTGTTCTTTCTTTTTTTTTTCTTTTTTTTTCTCCTAACCCTTATCTTTGTTCTAACATTATTCACCCGTCACCCGTTGTTTTCTTTCAATTTGACAACACTTGCAGAATTTGAACATCAGAATCAGTTCCTTTAAAGAACTAAGTACGAGAGATTGAGGGAAAAGGCAAACAGAGCGTGTGAGAACAGAAGGGGAGACAAAAAGAGCCATTCAAGTATTCTCCCGAGTGAAACACGAGTGCTGAGTGTTAATTCCTTATTTTCTTGAGTGCAAATTCTTTGGAGTGACTAGTGAGGATTTTTGTTGTGTGATTGGTGAGGACTACTTTTTTTTTCTTTTTTTCTTCTAACCTTTAACCCGTTTGTTAGTTTGTTTTTGTTGTTGTTAATTATGACAGGTTCCGATGATCACACGGTTGAACAGGATCCACTGATTCCTCAAATGCAAGCCTTAGAGAGAATGATGCAACGAGTAGTGGCTACCGCCTTAGAGCCATTACAGTCGAGGATGGATAGGTTTGATTGAGGATCCAACTCTGTTAATGATGTGTTGAACGAAAATGAAAACGAACGGTCACCGAGGCAACATATTCCTAGACAAGGACATGTGCAACAGGTAGACGATAATTTGACTAACATTAAGATTGCTATTCCTTCTTTTCAGGAACGCTCAGATCCTGATGCATACTTGGCTTGGGAAAGCAAAGTGGAGCACATTTTCGAGTGTTATAATTACTCAGAACAGAAGAAGGTTCGATTAGCAGCAACAGAGTTTGTTGATTATGCCTTGATATGGTGGGACCAGTTACTGCTTAGTCGTAGACGTACTGGTGATGATCCAGTTGCAACATGGATCGAGATGAAGCAACTAATGCGTAAAAGGTTTGTTCCTATTCACTATCATCGTGCTTTGTTTCAAAAGTTGCAAAATTTGAAACATGGAAATAGGAGCGTTGAGGATTATTTCAAGGATATGGAAATGGCTATGATGCGTGCGAATATCGAGGAAGATCGAGAAGCTACCATGGCACGTTTTCTAGCAGGGTTGAACACCGAGATTGCCAACGCTGTTGAGTTACAGCATTATGTCGAGGTTGATGACATGGTGCAGATGGCAATAAAGATTGAACGACAGCAGCGCAGGAAGTCTTCAAATCGAGGTAACCCTTCCTTTAAATCTTTTTCAAATCCATTATATACTCCTAACAATTCCAGGAAACAAGCACCGCAAACGCCACTTCGGATTCGAGAACAAGGCAAATCCAGCACACCAAAGCCTCCCGTTGCTGATAATGGGCGTGGAAAACATCAAGTGGTGGTAAAAGAACGATCGCGAGATATCCAGTGTTTCAAGTGCCTTGGAAGAGGACATGTTGCTAGTCAATGTCCTAACCGGAGGGTTATGTTGATGCGAGATGATGGTGAGATAGAGTCAGATTCCGAGGAGGAAGTGCATGATCTCCCTACTGAAGAGGAAGATGAGACCGACCTAGAGGTTCCTGAATCTGGTAAGGTAATGGAACTTTTGGTTATTAAAAGAAGTATGAATGTGCAACAGGTACCAGATGATCTACAGCGTGAGAATATCTTTCACACACGATGCAAGGTGCAAGACAAGGTATGTGTTGTGATTATTGATAGTGGTAGTTGTACTAATGTTGCCAGTTCAGTGATGGTTGACAGGTTAGGTCTGAAAACGACAAAGCATCCTCATCCATATAAGTTACAGTGGTTGAATGATGGTGGCGAGCTTAAAGTGACCAGACAGGCTATGGTACCATTTTCAATTGGAAACTACAAGGACGAAGTCCTTTGCGATGTTGTGACAATGGATGCTACTCACCTTCTTTTGGGACGCCCTTGGCAGTATAACAAGAAGGTAATGCATGATGGTTATACAAATCGTTACTCTTTTATGCATGCAGGTAAGAAGATCACTTTGGCTCCTTTGACACCGAGTCAAGTGTTTGAAGATCAAGCAAGCTTGAAAAAGAGTAAAGAGACTGCAAAAGAGAAGAAGAAGATGTCTGTGTATGCGAGCAGTAGCGAAATCAGGAAATGTCTTTCCTCTCAACAATCTGTTCTTATTTTGATGTTTAAAGATTATTGTTTATTGACAGATTTTCCTACTGATCTACCTTCACCGATTTTGACACTTTTGCAGGAGTTTGAGGACGTGTTTCCAGCTGAAACACCGAAGGGATTGCCACCTCTTCGTGGCATTGAGCACCAGATTAATTTCATTCCAGGTGCTACTATTCCGAACCGGCCAGCTTATCGAACCAACCCTGAAGAGACGAAAGAGCTTCAAAGGCAAATTACTGAATTGATGGACAAGGGTTACATTCGAGAGAGCTTGAGTCCGTGTGCTGTTCCGGTGCTGTTAGTGCCGAAGAAAGATGGTTCTTGGAGGATGTGCGTAGATTGTCAAGCTGTGAACCAGATCACAATTAAGTATCGTCATCCCATTCCAAGACTTGATGACATGTTGGACGAGCTTTGCGGAGCCGTCATCTTCTCCAAAATTGACTTAAGGAGCGGCTATCATCAGATTCGCATGCGAGAAGGCGATGAGTGGAAAACAGCCTTCAAGACAAAGCTAGGTTTGTACGAATGGTTAGTAATGCCTTTTGGTTTAACTAATGCACCTAGTACTTTTATGCGTTTGATGAATCATGTTCTGCGATCTTTCATTGGTAAATTTTGTGTTGTATACTTTGATGATATCTTGATCTATAGTAAGTCTTTACAGGATCACGTAGGACATTTGCGAGCTGTTCTGCAGGTTTTGCGAGAAGAAAGATTATTTGGTAACATGGAGAAGTGTGTATTTTGTACTGACAAACTCACATTTCTTGGTTACATTGTTAGTTCCCAGGGAGTTGAAGTTGATCCTGAGAAGATAAAGGCAATTCAGGAATGGCCACGACCGACATCGATTACTCAGGTTAGATCGTTTCATGGTTTAGCGAGTTTTTATCGACGGTTTGTTCCTAACTTCAGTTCTATTACCGCCCCTTTAACCGGGATTATAAAGAAGAATTCAGTCTTCTCATGGGGTAAAGAACAAGAAGATGCCTTTTTGAAAATTAAAGATTGTTTGACTAGAGCACCTGTGTTAGCATTACCTGATTTTGATAAAATGTTTGAAATTGAATGTGATGCTTCTGGAATTGGTATAGGTGCTGTTTTGATGCAGGAAAAGAGGCATGTTGCTTACTTTAGCGAGAAATTGAGTGGTGCTACATTAAATTATCCGGTTTATGATAAAGAGATGTATGCACTGATTCGAGCATTGGAGACATGGCAGCACTATTTGTTGCCTAAGGAGTTTGTGATCCACACCAACCACGAGGCTTTACGTTACATCACAGGTCAACATAAATTGAATAAACGACATGCTAAGTGGGTTGAATTCTTAGAATCTTTTCCTTATGTCATTCGTTACAAGAAAGGGAAAGAAAATGTCGTTGCTGATGCATTATCACGTAGGTATGCACTTTTGAGTTATCTTGATTCACATCTGATTGGTTTTGCATATATTCGTGATTTATACCCTGATGATCTTGATTTTAGAGATAAGTTTAATGCTTGTTCGAAAGGTGCAGATGGAAAGTTTTACAGGCATGATGGCTATCTTTTCAAGGAAAACAGGATTTGCATTCCACAGGGTTCGATGCGTGGTATTCTGATCCGTGAGGCGCACGAAGGTGGATTGATGGGTCATTTTGGAGTCACCAAGACGTTACATACCTTGAAAGAACATTTGTTTTGGCCGAAGATGCGTAGAGATGTTGAAAGGTATTGTGAACGTTGTGTGACTTGTAGAAAAGCGAAATCGAAGGTTTCACCACATGGTATGTACTTACCTTTACCTATTCCTGATTCCCCTTGGACTGATATATCGATGGATTTTGTTTTGGGATTGCCTCGAACTAGGACAGGTAGAGATAATATATTTGTTGTGGTTGATAGGTTCTCGAAAATGGCACATTTTATTGCTTGCCATAAGACTGATGATGCTGTTAATGTGGCTAACTTATTCTTTAGGGATGTTGTACGTTTACATGGTATTCCTAGGTCGATTGTTTCTGACAGGGATGTGAAGTTTTTGAGTCACTTCTGGAGGACTCTTTGGAGCAAATTAGGTACGAAACTCATGTTTTCTACTACTTGTCATCCCCAAACTGATGGACAAACTGAGGTTGTTAACAGGGTTTTATCTACTTTACTTCGTTCCATCATTAAAAAGAATATTAAGACTTGGGAAGATTGTTTGCCACATGTTGAGTTTGCTTATAACCATGTTGTACATTTTGCTACTAAAATGTCACCATTTGAGGTTGTTTATGGTTTTAATCCTATTACGCCTCTAGATTTGTTGCCTTTGCCACAGGAACAGGTAACGAACAGAGATGGTCAAAGCAAAGCCGACTATGTGAAGAAGTTGCATCAACATGTTAAGGAGAACCTAGAACGAAGGACTCAGCAGTATGAAAAGCATGCAAACAAGGGAAGAAAGCGAGTCACCTTCGATGTTGGTGATTGGGTTTGGGTTCATTTCTGAAAGGAAAGATTTCCGGCCCAAAGGCGGTCCAAGCTGTTACCGCGAGGAGATGGTCCTTTTCAGGTGTTGGAGAAAGTGAATGACAACGCCTACAAGTTAGATCTACCCGGGGAATACAATGTAAGTGCCACATTTAATGTTTCTGACTTAACCCTTTATGGTGATTGTACAGATTTGAGGACAAATCCCTTTCAAGAAGGGGGGGATGATGTGAGCACGTCTTCACCAGCACATGTTGCTGATCCGGAGGTCTTACCGTTAGGACCAATTACACGATCTAGGGCGCAACGTTTCAGGGAAGCTCTTTTCCTTACTTGTGCTAATATATCATAATCATTTGATAATGTATGTGCCTTAGATAGTAAGCCTTTTAATGTGTTGCATGTTGATATGTGACATATTTATATTATATTAATTATTAGGTGTGTTTGAGTATGACTTATAATGTTTTGTTTGGTTTAATTCTAAATTATTATAAGGTGACTTATTATTATTATATATTTGTTTGATAGGACCAAGTGTACGTGTGTGCATGTGCCATGCGTGATCAACCCTATTTTGCATGGGCCATGCAACATTCGGCCATCCAAGGAATGCATGCAACCGGACCATGTTGAACCAGCCGAACCGTGCTTGTTTCTCTCCTTGTGCGGATAGAACCAAGAAATGACGCATATTTGGGCAGTGGCTTTGACTTTCAGCATGTGCTGATTTCTTATGTGTGGAATTTGGAGTTTGGAATTCAAATTAAAAGGCACGTCGGTTTCACAATGTACAACACACTTCATATTGAATTTCAAAGTGGGGCACAAAGATATCTCTCCAAGTGGGCAGACTGGATGAGAACAAATGAATTTCATTTGAAATTCAAATCTTTCCATCACATGTTAAATGTGATTTCAAGGTGCTTCCTAGCCACTTGAATATACACGGCCATGAAGTAATTGCCGCCCATTGAAGTAGTTTTTTTTATTTGAATTCAATTTTCAAACAGCCGAATGTCAACCACACATTTCACATTTCGGTTGTTTCTCCTTGCATTATTTATATTACCGAACATGATTGTAAGAAGGTTACACATTTTGAATGAATAATTATTTTGTGAGATTTTTCTCTCAAATTTGGTTCTTTTTAGAACTTTTTCTTTGATACTTCGGGTCCTCAATTGTTAGATAATTGAAGGGTCCAAGTGCTTTGTTCGAACAAATTCAAGATAAGGTTCGGGTTCGTTCAACAGATTGTTCGAGTTCTTCCTTGGAGTTTGTTCATCTTTTCCGACTACGAAGAACAGATTCGATTTGGGTTTGCATAAAGATTATGTAGGTTCTTTCGAGTTCGTCGTGTCAAATTCCAAGAACGTTGCTACCGTTGTTGAATGCTTGAAGAATTTCATCTTCGTCGTTCAAATTATCCTAAAATTTCTGCAACTTTCTTCTCTCCCAATTCTGAATTTTTTTCTTTTCTTTTTTTTACTATTTAAAATATCTAACTTCAACATCATGTTTGTTTCTATTGCAGAGAAATACTTGCTATTATCCTAGATCCGCGAATGAACGAGGAATGTTGTTTTCTTCAACAACACCCTTGTATCAGGGAGTTCTATGCTGCCATCGACAGCAAGACAACAACATCAGTAATTGTTCGAGGGGTAGAGGTACCATTCACAGCCGACAGTATCAACCACATGTACGGCCTCTACTTTGGTCCCAATGACGATGCCCATCAGCACTTTTTGGACACCCTCGATTCTGCCGCCTACGGTGCTATTATGGCGGAGGTGACAGAAAAAGGAACGGAGTGGACAACAAGCAAGAAAAACCCCAACTCCGTCAAGAGGGGGCAGCTGCTCCCAGAAGCCAAGCTATGGAACGCTTTCATCAAGAAGCGTATCCTGTCGTCCTCCCATCACACGACGGTGAACCAGCAGCGGCTCGCTCTCATTCACTCGATCATGCACGACCGGCCTATCAACGTGGGCCGCTATATACGGGAAAGCGTCTTGGATTGCACTTTTCGAACAACCTCCCGCCTCTGCTTACTGTTCATGATTACGTCACTCTACCGCTGCGCTGCTGTCCCCGAGGCATCCACCGACAAACTGGTCCAGGGACGAGGCTGGACCGATAACAACATTACCAGCCTCATGGAGCTAATAGTCGCAACACCCATCAACTCCTTCAACCCAGCTGCCTACACAGCCGACTCAGATGAGGAACCTGCCACCGAACCTGCCGCAGCAGCCGCCCAGACAGACCACTCCACCCAAATCCTTGCCGCCATACAACGGGTGGAAGACAGACAGATGGGGATGATGACATTCATCCGGGATTTCGCAAATTCAACGGTAAATTTCATTACCAACACTTTAAATTATCCCGATATTGTTTTCCCCACCTTCCCAGACCACATTTTCCACATCCCCACCCCTGTCCACACACCTACACCACCTGCCTCCCCACATACCCATTCCACCACTTCCACCCCATCACCTGCCCCGAAGGTAGCTGCGAGTCCTCTAGCCGACAGCCCCGCACGTGGAACGAAGCGGCCAGCCACAGCCGACAACAAGGAGGAGCCTCCTATTAGGAGGAATTTGGAGAGGGAATTTACGCCGGTCAAGAGGCAGAAACACGTGGCCGACAGAAAGTTAATGCCCAAGCTAGCACCACCACCAGCAGCACTTGGGACAGTGGCAGCAGTTCAGACATTCAGCTCGTGGAGCAACCTGCCCAGCTCCCTCCACAGCCAGACGCCACCGTCATATTCGTGTCAGCAGCAGCAGCGAGGACAACGATTAAAATTTAAGTCTTTTATTTTTCTTTTCTTGCTGCCTGCTTTATCTTGTTTTGTGATGTACCTGCCTTCATTTTTATCTGTCATTTTGCATTGAGGGCAATGCAACCCTCGAGTTTGGGGGTGGCAACCCTCCATTTTAACGGAGTCTTAGTACATCTTTAATTAATTATTGTGTTTTTTATTTAATTAAGTTAAAAAAAATCAGAAAAGATTAAACTGTTGGCTTAAAACTGTGAAGTTAACTTACCTGTCATGACAGCTCTGTCGTGGCAGCATCTTTAGGACAGGTTAAGGAAAAGTTTAGAGCCTTTCTATAGTTCTGAAAACTTAAACACTTTTGTGACTGTTATATTGCTTAGATTTCTTTTAGCCAAACTAGAATAGGATGCTTAGAACTTGAATAGCCCCTAGAGGTGCCTAACACTGGCTCTAGGAAAGAAGTTTAGCAAAAGAAATTTGAAAACCTAGAGGTGCCTGAAACCGGCTCTAGGAAGCTAACTAGAGGTGCCTGAAACTGGCTCTAGAAAACTTAGCTTGAAAATAGAAGAAAAAGAAGCATGAAAATGTGTCTTCAAGAACGTAAACTTTGGCATAAAAATTCGAGTTAAGGAGTTGAATATTCTAGTGAAACTAAGAGAGTCTTAGCATATAACTGTTCACAAGCATGCACACACTGCACGAGAGCTATAGGGAGATTCCGGACAGATCCTAACCCTTCCGACAGGTTGCTGCCGCCATAGAGAATGAGCGACAGGTAAGGGACAGTTCACTGTTTGAAGGCCAACACAAAAATTTCTTTTTTCTTTTAGGTTTAAATTGCTTGAGGGCAAGCAAAGACTTGAGTTTGGGGGTGTGTTGAGTGTGTAAAAGTTCTATTATTATCACCTTTTTTAACCCATATTTCTGCTGCATTCAAGCATCATTGCATTGCATTTAGGTTAGTTTTCAATAAAACATCACAATTATATAAAAGGCACGGATTCTACTAAAAGATGGTGTATTTTGCAGGTAGCTGCCATGGTTGACGATGCAGGCAGGCGCAGGGCAGATAAGCAGAAGAGCTGAACTGGACAAGCAGCTGAAGAAAACGAGCCTGTCATGGACCTGTCGTGACAGCAAGGTGACAGCAGACTTATGAAGAGGAAAAGTCAAGTGGACCTCGATAGACAGAGAAAAATCTGCTCGTCTGTCGTGTGACAGCCAAATATTTTTCCAAGCCCCGGATCAAAAGATATGTCAAGCCAAAGCTCGAGGAGAAGAAATCCCTAAAAGCAAGGATGCGGCTGGAAAGTAGGAGACTTTAGAGATTTAGTCTTTATTAGAATCTTACTTTTAATTAAAGTTGTAATCCTTGTTACCTTAGATAACTTGAGCCCAAAGCTTATATAAGGGCATAGATTTAACCTAGGGCATAACCGATTACCCGATAACCAAAACCAAACCCCTGCCGTCCACCCGTCACCGACATGTTCTAAATTCCCCCTAGGGCTACGGGTTGTTTTGTAAAGTAGTTGCAAGGGTTGCTTTGTTTTAGGATTTTTTTAAGTTCAATAAAATAAACTTCAAGTTCTTTTATCTTGGTTTTAACATTTTGCAAGAGCATCGGGAGAGCATTGTGAGGTTATCTATTTACTTAGCATCGGGAGAGTTAAGTATACGAAAGAGATAAAAGCTCGTTCTCTAGTTTATAGTTGAACCATCTCGTGCTTAGGGATAAGGCGAGGTTAAGTGGCTAAGGAAGAATTCATACACATCGGTGTTCATCCTTCGATTCACACCGGGAGGTATCGTCAAAGACGTGATCATCGACAGACTTGTGCCTAGGGATAGGGCAAGGCAGATCTGGGATTCTTGCCAAGCTTGAAGTACGGAGTTAGTGTTCGCTGCCGCGACAGCTAACGGACAGCCGCCGCGACAGGTGCTGTCGGCGACGGGCGCGACGACAGAACTGGAAATCCTAAGCAATTCAATACCTACACTACTGAGCAATTCAATACCAGCCCATTCTCTCTATCTTGATATTCTCAATCCTTTTATTTACGTTTTTACTTTATTTTTCTCGTGACAACTCTTAATTATTTCCTTTACTTCGTGCAGTGAAATTAGGTGAAGTCATTAGCCCAATCTCTGTGGAGACGATATCCGATACTTCGTATCACTTTACTACTTGCGTCGTGTACACTTGCACTACAATTGCGATAGTCTATTTTACACGCAACATAAAGCCATTACATTTGTTTGTCTTAATTGGGATTTCTAATTCCATATCTTAGAAGTATTCTCCGACATTCTAGTATTCGAAGGTATTTCAGACATTACGATGCTAAAAATGTTTCAATTATTTAGAGTTTCTCGGTTCTTTCATCTATTCACTCGTTTCAGACCTCGAGGATATATCACATATGTCGGTCGATTGACAATTAATGCCCGAAGAAAATATCAGTCTTTAGGGTCATTATGACCTATTTCAGCCTTATTAGTATATTCAATCCTTTTGAGTCATTTCAATCAATTCAATCTTTTTCGCCCCATTTCTCAATTCATACATAAGAATATTTTTCTGCAAATTTATCTTCGTCGAATTATTTAGAATTCTAGCAACTCAAGTACTTTACAAACCCGAGGGTTTAAGTCTTGTTACCGTGACATTTTAGTAATATGAGGTTTTCAAGTGTATCAGATGTCTTATCGGATCAATAATATGAGGTTTACAAAAATGTCATTATGCAATTCAATCCAAAGCATGCTTGCTCGTCAAATTTCAGCTAAAACAAAGCATCGAAACATCTCTAATTGAACATGAACAACAAGAAGCAAAATCTAAGAAAATAGAACCTGGAATATCCCATTAAATAACTTACCTACCAGCTATACCGGTACACGAGAATTCGTATAGGTA
This sequence comes from Hibiscus tridactylites, assembly GCA_958450335.1. NCBI lineage: Eukaryota > Viridiplantae > Streptophyta > Magnoliopsida > Malvales > Malvaceae > Hibiscus > Hibiscus tridactylites. Next base: position 10,360,276 of record OY288292.1, on the reverse strand, counting down.
CACATAGTTCATCCTGATTCGAGTAGCCAATTCGTGTTCCAATATTGCCTAGTTCATACTGGTACACTAGGGCATATACCGATCCCCAGACAGGGTGTACCGGTACGCACTAGCTTAAATTACAAGATCTTAAAGGGGGAGTACCAGTACTCGACCATGCTGTAACGCTAAGCCATGGATAGAATGGCATATTCAAATCATCAATTCTGATCTGAAACCCCAAATTATAGATCCAATCATCCTAAACATGCTCTTACACATAGATGGTAATATATGGCATGTGATCATGAACTTGTAACTCAAATTATAACATCTAATATGAATGGACGGATCAACTAGAGACAAGTTCCTAAAATGTCAATGAGGCAATCAAAAATTGCATATACGGTCATAACTCTTAAACCAAGCATAATACATATATGGACAACTTGCATATGACCATTGCGATGCTATTATATGAGCAAGTCAATGCAAAATCATTATATTTAAATATGAGCATTCCACCAAATGTTGATCTTCACAAAAAAAACATCCATCAAGGAAATCCAACAAATAGCATCAATCCACAAATTCATCAAAAGCAAGTCTACTAGGTTAAAACCAGCAACAATAAATCTCATATAAGTGGCCCACATTGCCTCATTACAAACTTGCTTAAAATACAAAATCACATACTCAACAGTATAGTTTGTCTCAAGTGGATTCACTAGCCTCGAATGCAACCCCCAAAGCATTAATCCTCTGCATTAATGAATTTAAAAAAGAATGTAAGCGATAATGGCTTAGTGAGGCATTGCATCAAATATTCATTAATTCTTCTAAAACAAAACAAGGTGTGAAAGCATTTTGAAAACATAGTTAAAATCAAATTTCATATTGAGTACTCATATCTTATGACATGCCAACTATATCTGATCTCATATTTTATTTTTCACAAGCTAATATATCCATTAAACCACAAATACTTGATGTTTTTCTTAAGCAAAACATAATCAATCATATTTTAGAAGGTGTTGCTCAAGCAACCAATACATATCATATTAAAAACTTTAATCGGTGCACTTGTACACTCTCATGCTTTTCTATAACATGCCATAACATTTTAAATGCATAAAAACAATAAGTTTATCAAGATGGTTTTCTCAAAACATATCATATAATCAAATTCTTATCAAATGCCTTAAACCGAAATTGCGTGAGTTGGGAAATACTTACTTTTGAGTCTAACAAAGCTTTCTAGGCTTTTATTAAACCCTTTTATATTATTTCAAACATCGTTTGGAAGCAAACATAATTCACACTCGCCATAAATCTTTCGTCTTAACGTCGAAGCTTCACCGGATAGCCATACGTAAGCTAAACTTAATTCCATATAAGATTTATCATTACTAACCCAATTTCATCAAGAATATCATCAATCAACTCCTCATAATAGTAGCTAACATTCAAGAACCAAGCTAAACTTAATTCCAACAAAATCTTCAAGATTACCCAATCTAAACTAACCAATTAAATTAATTCCGAGATTAAACACAATAAATTGATATTAGATTATAAAAAACCATTAAGATTATACCAACACCCAATAGAAACATTTAGGTTTAATCAAAAACAACTCAGTCCACTATTGAATCAACCAAAATCCAATTTACCTAATTAAATCTCGTTTTAATTCCAAAAGCCATTAAAAACAATAGATCAGAGATACAAAACATGTGATTTCAATAAGAATCCTTTGCTCTCCTTGGTATATAGGAAAATACAATCAAAGATGAGCCCCCCTGATCTTGTTGATAACGTGAAAATTGATGTAGGAATGAAAAGAACCAAAATCAATTGATTTGCTTGAGTTTAGACACCGTTGGAGAAGAAATTCAAGTAGGAAAGATTAGAAATCAATGTTTTTATGAAAAGTCATTTGGGACAAAAGGAGAGAAAATTTGTGAGAAAATGTTCTTTCAATAGAGAAAAATAATTGTCATTAGTTTTGTAAAATAAGATGGAAATTAGAAATAAAACACAAAAGGGTTGATTGTTCCTTAAGAATTCTTAGCTTGTGCATCTTTCCATTTTAGTCACCAAATTCCCTTATAAAACATTTATAAAATTTCCATTATTCTAATAGATTCCCATTTAACTTTATTAATAAGTCTTCCTATTAAATTCTTTTATTTAACAAAATTGTTAAATAACCTAAAATATTTTCATATCAATTCATCCAATTAAATTTATTTAAAATCCAATTCATTGATCCAGAATTAATCAATTAGTTAAATTCTACTATTAATTTTTAAACTGGTTCGATTCAACTAGCCAAAACTCCAAATTAACCCAAATTTTGAGATGTTACAAGTCTAGCTAAGGAGCATGATCATTTCTAAGTTAGAAGTATAGCGGGAGGGGTCTCAACGCCTTTTTCCGTAGTGGCGGCTCAAGTAACTTAGCCTAAAGGCCTTTGTTTCTATGGTACCTAGATAGTGCTCTTTGTATTCTCGTGTTAACCAAGAGTGCTCGCGATGGGTACGTGCCCTTAGGGTTCTGAAGTACGTGATATGTAATACTACTTCCTAAAACACTCAAGTAAAAGCGTCAAATACCTTTGACGATCTCATAAACCTACAACGCTTTATATTTTGTTACTTTCGATTCTGCCAGTGCATTTGTTCGTAGGCTGCTAGAAACTAGGTTCGCTAGCATTGCATGTCATCTTGTAGATCATGGAGCTTGACACTTTTTTGCTCATGCATGAAATAGTCTAATGGAGACTGCGTGCGATGGGCACGGTGGATGAAATGTTCATGAGGGATATAACATTTTTGGTTGGTAACTTCGAGCAGTTTCTCATCGTTGGGCGACTGACCGCTAAAAGGAGATCGCTCACGAGAATCCATCTCAACTGATTCTTGTGGCCGAAAATGTCTCTACACTCACCGCACCAATTTTTTATCTCAAAATGAGGCATCGAATAAGAGAGGTGGAGAAGAAGACCAAGGAGGTTAATGGAAATTTTAGGTGGTTCACCCCTGTAGATTTGGGACAAAAAATTGCGGTCAAAATAATGATCAGAGTGAAGAAGGGGAGAGGAGGAAGAAGGGGTATTGCCGTCTTAATTTAGCCTTTTCGAGGCGTTTTGTGTCTGTTCCCAGACTTGTCCTCTCTCGTCGAAGGCGTTGGTATTTGTAGCCCCTTGATACTATTGTTGATTGTGTAAGGAAACACTGGTACACCCCATGGCACAACGGAAAAATTATCCGGCGAATTCCACTAGTGATTCATGTACGAGGAACGAAATCCGGGTGAAAAGGGGATGAAAAGTTACCTCAATTAAATCCGATAACCGCATGGATGTAGGAAAATCCAATTCTTTCAGCACGATGTCGAATCCATGTCATCACAACAGCGTTCCGAACTCTACGCGGTCCACCTGAATGAAACGAACAATATTTTACTTCTCAAACCATTAGAGAGGTTTTTAGCAATAGGCATATTTTTGCTGATAGACCTTATGCATTTATATAGCATTCAAAATCCTAATCATAATTAAATTCGAATTTACTAAATATATAATATATTTAACCGAATATAATTAAATATGTAGAATTTAATTCTACTTCAATTAGGTTTCTTTAGGGATATATATATATTAATAGTGTTTGATGATTACATTAATTATCTAGTATTAAAAAATATATAAATGAAATTATCTATATAATTACAATAATTATAATAATTTAGGGTTTTAGTAAAATCATATATATATATATATATATATATATATATATATATATTAACTAATTTCGTGTACAACAAGCTTGTACACATGCTATCTAGTCAATATTTGTTCGTTCCAATCATAGGGTGTGACTCTTGTAGGTATATTTAACGTTAGTAGTAATATCTAGAACAATTCTATTATTACAAGCAATGAGTGGCATCTAGCAATACATCATTGCTACCTAAGTTACATGAAGTCGTGGTTCGTCATAACTTTTTCGCGATAAACAATTTTCATGTATTACATCCTTTTGTACGTATATCTAGATTGGACACAAGTCATGAAATAGTCACACTTGTATAGTTCATCTAATATTTCTTGATATCTTGAGTAGACTATTATAAACGAATCATTATGATATCTCATATCAATTTATTCAAGCATGACCATGCATTTCTAGTCTCACTCAATCAAGTGGCATATGATATTACTTCTATTATGTAGGAGGGACAAATCCTATTTTGATCAACCATATCTCATTACATAGATTGTGACATATTCAATATCAGTCTTTATAGTGTAATCAGTTACGACACACGTTTGACTTTATCAAAATATGTCACTCACAATGTTGAAATAATGAGGATCTCAAGTATGAGGATCATACATGCAGTTATCACTATTAGTAATGTTGTGACTATAGCATAATAATCCAAGAAACATGCTCATAACGGGTCAATCTAGTATGTAGTTCTCTCACACATACTTATGTATTGATTTTGACATCTCCATGTCAATGACAACACTTTGTCATCAACCAACCACAAGTCTTTATATATTATGGGTAAACTATACGAAATACCACTCAACTTTATCCTTTGACTTGAACATACCACTGAACTATAATTTGATACTATTATACCACTAAACTTAGCTTTTCGCTTTAATGTAAGCACTCGACCATTAACTTATAACGGGTCGTTAAATCCAAAACGGTGTCGTTTTGGTTTCATTGTTTTGAAGCCTAAAATAGACCAAAACGACGTCATTTTGTTAGTAAAGAAAATAAAAAAATATTGCATTTTGGGAAGCTTGGACCCAAGACTTTTAAGATGAAGGGCTTATACCAAACCACCAAGCCAATTTAAATAGTTAATGTCATTCTAACAAAAATAAAATATAAATAATACTACAGTTGAACTTAATTTCATTTATCTCATGATATAATTTTATAATCTTTATAATATAATTTTATAAATATATTAACTTTATTAATAAATATTATTTATAATTTATATATTTTTAATAGATATAATATATATAATTTAACACAAACCCTAAATCAAATATTACTTAAAATACCAAACCCATAACCCTAAAAACTACAAACCCTAAATCATATATTAAATAAAACTCCAAACCTTATACCATATATATAAATAAATTACAAACCTTAAATAATAAACCTTAAACCCTAAACATGATTAAATCATAAATCTCAAACTCAAAATCCTAAAATTAAAATATTATTTATAATATAAATTAGGATTTGTAATATAGGATTTAGGTTTAGGGTTTAGTTATATATAATGTTTAGGGGTTAGGGTTTATGGTTTAAATTAATATATGGTTTGGGGTTTAGGGTTTAATTATATATATTATAAAGGATTAATATCCTATACACATGCGGTGGAAACTGAAAGTTTCTACAAGTGCCTTAGTTTTAGGGTATAGGGAGTTAGTTTAGGGTATAGAGTTTATGGGTTTAAGTGTAGGGGTTTAGAATTTAAGGATAGTTGTTTTAATTTAAGGTTTAAGGTTTTAATTTAGGGTATATAGGTTAAAACCTAAATCCTCACCATATTACCTTAAAAATTAAACCCTAACCTAGAAACCCTAAATCATAACCCTAAACCTTAAATTGAAACAACTATCACTAAATTCTAAACCCCTACACCTAAACCCTTAAACCATATACTCTAAACTAACTTCCTACACCCTAAAACTAAGACGCTTGTGAAAACTTTCAGTTTCCACCGCTTGTGTATAGGATATTAATCTTATTATAAATAATATTTATTTATAAAGTTAATATATTTATAAAATTATATTACATATATTATAAATTATATCATGAGATAAATGAAATTAAGTTCAACTGTAATATTATTTATATATTATTTTTATTAGAATAATATTAAGTATTTAAGTTGGCTTGGTGGTTTGGTATAAGTCTTTCATCTTGGTCTTGGGTTCAAGCTTTCCAAAATGCAATGTTTTATTGACGTCGTTTTGGATTTAATGGCCCGTTATAAGTTAATGGTTGAGTGCTTACATTGAAGTCAAAAGCTAAGTTTAGTAGTATAATAGTATCAAATAATAGTTTAGTGGTATGTTCGAATCAAAAGGTAAAGTTGAGTGGTATTCCGTGTAGTTTACTCATATATTATTGTTGTTAATGCTCACAATAATACTTGTCTAAGGACATTCAAGAATAATCATATTATTTTAAGGACTTTATTATAATTTAGTTTATTTATATATGTGCAGAATATTGACTGAAATAATAATAATGACTTTATATTAATAAATAAGATAAAATAAGTATATCTTTTACAATCATCTTACAATTAGTCTTTGAGCATACTCTAACAAATTAGATGGTTTTAGGTCTTGTGACAACCTATGAATAGAATGACAAATATAGGTCCAATTTTCAAGTATCAGCCTTTATAGTCTGATCACGTGGACGAAGTGTTGTAGCGCATTACAACATTCGTTCCCAAGTTAACCTAGGGACTCAAGTAATATTGATCTCTGACATAGCCTATCTTAGATAGCTTGATATTGTGGACTTTCTTTGAAATTTACCAAATATGGAGCTGCCGGGGAGTATTTCCAAAATCATGCGGAAGCGGAGGAATCAGGTGTAACAATAATTATAGTTTTATTCTTCAATGTGTTAAGTCAAATTAAGAAAGAATTTCATTTCATCAACTAAGAGTTACGGATGGAGAAAAACTTGGGGATTGTTTTCACTCCTACGAGGTTGCTAGGTCCTTGGAATTTAATTTAGAAAATAATCCATAGGTGTTTTTAATATCTTTTACTCAAATGCACTTGGAATTTTTGTATCATTTTTAAATTAAATGCTTTACACTAAATCTAAAACATTTTTTATTTGAATAAGTTTGTATGTTGACTTGTAATTGTAATATTTTTTTATTAAATATAGAGTAATTACATTTTCAAAGTAAATGTCGTGATTCGAACACATACAAGAAGAGACAACATGAGCATCCTTGACCACTCGATCAATTGGTGGATCTCTGTAGCTGTATTATTATTATAAGTGAAGATAACACAATTTAAACTTAGAATAAGAATTAATTTTGCATTTATACTTCACACGTGTTTATAAAATTATGTAACTCACAAACAAGTTAAAGAAAACCTTTGCAACCCATTTTTACTATTTCATAAAATCAATACTCGAACTTTTGACATTTCTCAAAGCTTATAATACATTATCTCACTAAATCAACTGATTGTTAGTAACGTCTTTATTTTTCTAGTATACTTTAAGTGGTAAAAATCACACGTCTTCATTTTTACTATTTCATAAAATCACACGTGGCTTGATCGAAACCACTTAAATAGTTAAGTGATAAAAATGTCAAAATTAAAAACATAATGGTCATATTAACATCAACTCATAGATAAGCGGTCATTTGAGTAATTTATTTTTTAAAACGTGTTTTGTGAATTTCGTTTTAATTATTTTGTTCGTGTTGCCAAATCTAACGATAATATCACTAAATTAAAATATTGATTCGTTAAATTATAATCATGTTAAAATTTAGTTTTACATTAAACCTCTCTCCCTCTATAATGTAAAAACTGAAGTAATTTCACTCCCTCTAAATCTAATTTCAGGGGACATCATGAGAATTGAGAACCTTAACACCATAAACAAAAAAGACATCATCCCCATATAGGAAACAGATTCAATCCTCATCTATTTCATATAGGATTTCCTCCCCTTCACCATTTACTTATGGACCTTCAAGATTCAAATCAGACAACACAACGAAAAATAAAACCCCCGATGAAACACCTAAAATTTATCGGATTGTCCCAGATTCCCTGTTCTACTTTACCACTCCAGAAACTAAACAAAGCATGACAAATTGCATAAACATTGAGTACTCAATTGCCTGGGATAATCTAACCACAAGCTACACCACCATTGTTTCATTGTTAATACCTATCCAGAACCAATCTGTATGCGCAATCTTCGACCGTTTTCAACCACAACAAATCAACGTTTAGTCAATTCATGACAAAAGATCTATCCTTCAACTCTAGTTCCTTACAAAGGCAACAGTGGCAACACGCGATCCGACGGATCCACCAAACATGAATGTTGGATAAGTCCGAACATGATTCAGATATCTAAAAGGGGGATGGTCTTTCTGTGTTTCTTGGTCCTTGTTTGTATTTGGCTCTTGGGATATTGCAATGTTCCTTTGATTGAAATTTTCCACCTCTTGCATCAATTCATCTTTTGTATGGTTGCAAGATGTAATCACCTACAAACAGCATTAAAAAAAATTAAAAAAAGGGTAAAGGTTGCCCTTTATGTTGTTCCAAATGCCATTTTTCTTGAAGTACTCATGTCTAACACATTTTTGGATAAGGATATGAGAAATGACCCGCCAAATGCATACAAAAACTAAGAAAAAGAACTGAAAATACTCATGTCAAACACCTACCCATATACACATCCGTATATTTCTTTTAATTAAAATTCTCACACGTAGTCTAGCCTTCTCAAAGCTATACTTGGGAATGAGTTTAAGAACATCTGATCTTATCTCTATTAAAGTGTGGTCCAGCTCAAGCTCGAGGAACTCCAAGTAGTCAAACAAGCCAGGATTGAAACCTAGGCTTGAGCTCAAGCTTTGATTGCAATGGCTCTCATTACACAGACAAATTTAAAAAATTATAAAAGTTAAACCATAAACAAGCCTATAAGATGCTTACTAATATTCCACTGGGGGCCAACAACTTTGAAACTGAATCCCAATACATCATCCTGCAAAAGGAAAAAATTCAAGGAATTTGAAAAGGGTGATCAGATAGAAAGTCATAACAACTGTAGAAGCTAAATCTACTTCTTTTCTTCTCTCTCTTTTTTTTTTGTGTGTGTGTTTGGAGGGGGGACCAACTAACTAATGCATATCATAATTCATAGGGATTTAAATAGCGGTCCGCAACCGCAATAGCAGCCGTTATATAGCGGTTTTGGCACCGCAATAGCATCTGTTATTTAAAAAATTCACATCTGTGATATCCACAGTGACCGCAATAGCATCTGTTATGACTGCAATTCGACAGAAAATGTGGCCGCAACCGCAATTTAGATCCCTGGCATATCATATGCAAAAGTGCAAATTGTATGACTCAATTCATGAGATTCTATCTGCATGGACATGAACTTCCTTATAATCAGTTATTCATTGTACATATTGCTGTACCAAGGAAACAGGCCGGTGAATGGGGAAATTTTAGTAGAGATTGAATCACTATTACCTTTTGATAGGTCCATCAGGATGCAAGCCAATGGCATCGAGAGTCCCCTTATCCATGACAAGTTGAAATTGTCTATCCAACTTTGTCTCAAGAATATCATCAACCTAAGGACCAAATGAAAATGGCATCTGTCATGGTGCTTTGAGAATAGTCGAGCACCAAGAGAGTAATCAATCATGTAGGAATTCAATCTCAACAGTCTTAGACGGATTTCTGAAGTTTTAATATCCAGTTTTCTTTGCAACATGGGTCTCAATTTTGTCTTTTGGACTGCATTGTTGGCCCCAACTTCCCCAAGCCATTATATATTTTTTATAGCACCCCTTATGAGGTTGAGAAAGTTTCAAATATCAAACAATTATATATAAATAAGAATGTTGATAAGTAAAAGGCCCAGGATGCATATGGATTCAATGGTTTCTCAACAACAGATGCAATTAAAAGCAAACTAAATAGGTCGTCTTTATTAAGGCAAATGGGCGAGGTAGTTCAAAAGATTAAACAAGAATCAAACGTAAGAACCAAAACAACGCTGATGTACAGGTATGCATAAATAAATATACAAAGCATGAAAATGAACCAACACATAAAGAAACCATAGAGCAATTTATTTCAAATGGGAGATAAGAACATGATAATACTAAAAACATTTAATGGGAGGAAAACAGTTTGTACTTAAATTCAGTATGATTTCATAGAATGTCATCCATACCAGAAACTTGATGTTTGAAAATCCATCTCGATCAGCAAGGCTTCGAGCAAGGTCAATTGCCCCTTCACTATAATCAGTTCCAGTTAAATCTGAGAACCTGAATTAAAAAAATGCAGCACATTCACCTGACCACCATCAAAGCAATAACAAAAAGAAAATTTTGTTTCTTTACACATAAATTTATCATTAAAGTTTACCCGAGGACAAATATAGTTTTTGAATTTATTTATTTTGACCACAATTAAATAGATTCACCAACAGTAAAGTGATGCACAATGGAATAACAGAGTATTTTCTGTGTCTTTTCAGTTCCTTTGTGTGTGTGCACTCACATATGCTCTGTTGGTATGGTCTCTAAATGAGAAAAAGTTCATCACTCAAATCAACTATAATAAATTGTAACAGTTCATAAAGTGTTTGATGCACATTCAGAATATAGCATCGCTCAATTGATTCTTCAACCTAATGTGTCATTGTAATTAGGTCCTTTTGTTGGTCTACCTGTTAGTTCTGGTGTTAAATGCTCGTTGATCTAAAGTGTTTAACATCCTTATTGATCCATAACATATTTTGAAATATAACATGTTAGATCTGGTTATTATTAAAATGGTTCATTTTTCAAGTAATACATCCAGGCTGGTGGCATTGCCATATTCAAACACTGTTACACTACCAGGGTTTCTATATTGCTAGTATAAAATACCAGAACTACAGGCAAAATCTGAGAGTGTACCCGTGCTTAGAAAGTTCTTGAAGGAGCAGACCATTGCCCGTGCCAATGTCAAGTACACTCCAGGAAGACAAATACTTATCATCCTGTTCAACAGGCTGAGACTTGGCCTCTCCAATGTGATTCGTGATGTGACCTTGAGAAACATCAATACACAAGCTTTTGGTCCAAGAAATAACAGTTTCCATGACATCAGTTCCAAACCTATGGAAAGAGAGGTAAAAAGGTGAAGAGCAAAACTAACTAAAAGGCTCAAAATGAAATTAGCACAGATAAAGGTTCTTACAATCCTTTTGCTATAAGAAGGTTATTAAAACTGGCACAGATACCAACTCAAAGAAGGTATCAAGTCGCTGGGTCATTGGTGAAACCATATAAATGAATATTAAATACCATTTAATATATATACACACATAGATTATGTATTTATGCGATCACGGATAAATAACAAATATTTTGGCTATTAGTACAAAGAGCATGCTAATCCTGAAGGCAAATTAACATGATTAAGGTAATGCTAACCAAATTTCACCGACGTGGCCATGTTCGCGAAAATTTGCAAGCTCATCAAGATATGCAGCATCCCAGTAACTCTGAAGACCAAGCATTGATGTCAACGCATCCGCATCTGGTTCATCCTTGTCGGAACTGTATGTACAGCACAAACCATACAAGCAATGATAAATAAACACTATTCAACTTCTTCGGCAGCGAGTTAGAATAATATTGTCCTATAATTCCACCCATTAAAAGCCAAATCCTGAAAATTCAACTAATAAGCTCATGCTTCCTTGTTAACTTTCCCAATTGCAATAAAAAGTATAACGTGTTTTTGGACATAAATGAAAATAATAATCTTGAATAATTAAAACAAAATTACATAAAGAACAAAATCCATGAGCCATAAGACTCACCAGCACGGGAAGAAAATAACTTGTTTGTTGATGCCATTCGTCTATAACAATAATATTTTATATATTGAAATGTAGGACTCTTAACTTTTTGGCTGTAAAGAACTAAAATTTCTATAGATTGATAATCTTAAGAACTTTTATTTGTATCTCAATACCAGTGATTCACATTTTTTTGGAATAATTTAAAAACCACACTAGTACTAGCCATAAATTCGACACACAAATTTTCCCAACAAAAAGTCAAACTAAACTAAATGTTTTTTGGGGGTGAATTAAACTAAATGTTCATTTGACCTTCTCGTAAAAATTTAAATTGTCCATAGATCAAATCTCAAGCTGAAAATTCACTCACAAACAATACATAAATAAAGAAATAAAGAAATAAAACAAAAAAAAACTAAGGAAGTAAGCACCGAATTCAGTTTCTGCAACTCCAAAACCCAGTTTTATCAACTAATTTAAAAACGCAAAAAGAAAAACCTGTAGTCAGAAGCGGGACGGAAGTTGGCAGCGGAGGAGAGGGAATCGGCAGCATCAGCGTGACGCTGTTCATCATCAAGAGTGCTTCCGTAATCGCTCTTTATTGACCATGAATCAGCAGCCACCGACCTGTCGTCATCGGACGCCACTTCTCGACCGGTCTGAAGCTGTTGAAGCGGTGCCGAAAGATGCTGGTTTGGTTCCGATGAATCTTCCGGCAAAAATCTCAGTCCTGCCATCGATCTCAACCTATTTAACTCCCCAAAAAGATAAGTAAATTTGTGAGTGAAGCAAGAAAGATGGAGACTTGATTTGTTTACGAATTCAATATTTGTTCAATGAAAATAGAAAAAGTAGAGATTTTAAGGAGATCTTTTTGTCAAAGAGCTTTTCGTAATTTCATCTGGTCCCGTTTGCCCTTAAGTATACACAAATTGTCCCTTAAAATATTCTTTTAGAAAATTTTATTCCTTAAATTAAAAATTATAACTTTATATGGCCCCTTCTTTATCTCCATTTTAAAGAAAAATCAGTGACCAATCAGAACTGTGATTTCTTTTAAACACCTACCAACAGTGGACAAAGTCGAGAAGGAAAGCGGACTGATAATTCGACAAATTAATGCTATATTATATTACTCTAAAAAGAATGAAAATCTTGAAAAAAGTAAAAGGGTCGGTAAATTCCATTTGCCTAATATCATGAGCCCGCAAAATAAACACTGAGCGGTGAAATAGAATTTGTATGATAAAATTAAGGATGTTTAGATTTTTTTTTCTTTTCTTAAATGAATAGCCGGGGGAGATAAATATTTAGTATTTATTTTAATTGATCAAAAAGATTTTTGTCAATTAACAAAAATATTATTTATTTAAATTTTGGACTAAATTGTAAAGAATGGAAAGGAATGGGCCTAAATTTCAGGTTAGATAAAATTATAGGGACTAAAATTAACAAAAATATCATCATATTAAAAATATCGAACTAAATTATAAAAATTAGAAAGAAATAGGACTCGGTTTCATGTTAAGAAAGATTTTTTATAGACTAAAATGAACAAAAAATAAAACTTGACATACTTAACGTGCAATTTACCCATTTTATTTAAGTAAGATTATTTATTTTTTTTAACAAAATGACATGTGGCAGATTCTGATTAGTCAGTGATTTTTTTTTAAAACTAAGGTTAACGGATGGGCCATATGGAGTCGCGATTTTTAGTTCATGGGGTAAAATGTCTCAAAAATAATTTATGGGGCAACTCGATATTTTTTGTATACTTCAGTAGCCAAATGGGTCATTAAGCTTCTTTATTATTTTTAAAGGTATAATTCAATTATGTGTTTGGTTACAAATGTGTCACTTTTTCTAGAAATTATAATTTAATCACTCAATTAAATTTTTTTACATATATATAATTATAATTTAATCACTCGATTAAAATTTGTTACAAATATATAATTGGATCCTTAAAATTGAAATATAACTAATTTAAAACTAATTCAATAAATTAACTATTCATATTTAAAAATTTCAACATTGCACTTTCGTGACACACTCTCCGACCACTTGACGCACTCCCTACCACGTTCATCAACTCGATAACAGATATATGAGGTTGGATAGTTTGACATGCACAATCACTTCACTACTAGACAATTGACAAGTCAATTGAACAAAACTCATTTTGACCCTAATGTCGTCCACTAGTAGATATAATCACTTCACTAATGAAATTTTTATACGAGTGATTAAATTTATTGAATTATTTTGAATTGTGACCAAAATAATAGATTGTATAAGTTTTGAGACTAAAATTGTTATTATAACAAGTCGCATTAGATGTTTACTTCAATTTTAACAGTGAAGTGGTCTATTTGTAAAAAATTCTTAGTTAATGACTGGGATTATAAGTTTTAATGAATACCGTCACAAAACAACCTGTCACAAAAAAAAATCGAAGTTATCCAGAAAGGCATATTCTCTTATAGCATTTCCGTAAAATATGTTTCATGAAGTGCTACTTCATCAAAGCAAAAAAAAAGCTATAGAATTTGATAGAGTTCTTAGGTTATCATTACTTAGAAGATGTTTTAGGGAGTTTGATTTGGAGGAACATGCAGAGACAGAGTCACAGAGGTCTGCTCAATCGTTACTTACAAGTTGGCTCTTGCCAGCGTCGCACTCCCACGCGTAGAGAGCAGCGTGTGTGGCGTCTACTAGTGGTCGAACGGTGACGGCAAAGTCCTAAACCAGCTGTCTTGATGCTAGTGAACACGATGGTGGTCTCCGTTCTTCGTTTTGAGCACTCGAACCACCCTGACTCAACATTTAGAAATTTCTTCTCTCTCACCCTTTCGACGGCGGCTCTGATGATGATGTCCCTGGTACCGGTGAACTCGTCTAGATGAGATGAACATAATGATGATGGAAGTGTAAAAAACGGACAACCGAATCTCGATAAATTAAAGATTAAAAAATGAAGAAGAAGAGAGAAAAGGAAAGATGAAAAAGGGGAGAGAAATGGATATAAAATTTGATTTTTCTCCCTCTCTTTGTCGCCACTTTATCTAAAATGTCATCTTCAAAATTATAACGATAAAATCGCATCTTAAGCCCCAATCTCCCATCCTTGCACAAAATGATCATCATTTTTCTTTCAAATTAATCTTCCAAAATTACATCTGCTTTAAATTTATTACTCAATTTAAAACATCTAACCTGAATCCAAAATCTGCAAGATTAACCAAGAAATTGGGTTGTTACAAAAGATGTACTCACCTTTTGCCGAAAAATCTGAAATGAGCTCTTACCCTTAGCTCCTTTAGACTTCCCTATTGAATCAAGCTTGGGAGAAACCCACAATCACCTCCTCATATACAAACATGATAACAAATCAAGATTTGAAATAACGGTTAGGGGTAAGCTTAGCTACGTATTTATAACCTTAAAATCAAAGAAAAGCTCCATACAACTCCCAAGGCTTGAAACCCCCTAAAACTATTGATAGAAAAACTCACATTTTCACAAGATAATACCCTTTTCTTAAAGCTAATGAGATGGAGATTAACATACTTGAATATTTGATGCAATAAATGATGAAAAAGGTTAGATTTTTAAGCTTTGGTGGCCATGAGGTTTAAAGAGAAAGATGAAAGAAAATGGTAAAAAAAGGGTGGGAAGGGGTGATATATAATATCTCCCTTCCCCCAACGTGAAGATAAAATGTTATAAAGGGAGATCAACCTTTACTTTAAATAAGGGTACAATCGCAACATAAAACCCTCCACTTTCACCATTGTTACAAAATGGTCATTACCCAAGACTATATAGCCCAATTCTCATCCAATAAGGCCCAAAATTAGCCTAATGGGTCCAATTACCCAATCTAACACGGAGGTCCACAACTGGGTCAACACCCAACTGTTGACTCAGGAATTTGGGTCGTTACAGTCGGGTCACCATGGTCGCCTTCTCCCAATCCCTCTTATGGCATATCTCAATGAGATTTCTGAGGTTTAATGGCTCGGTATAGACAGAAAACTCAAGGAATGTAGCACGACAACAGACATATCAGAAATGTTTCATTCGCAAGCTCGAACGATGGATGTGACGGTCCAACAATAACCATTATTTTTGGGATCATGTACATATGATTTATGTCAACGTTCTTGTATTTGGTTGGCTGATGCTTAACCCTTTTTGTTTGTATTCTACTTCAATCCAGCATTAGTGTATGTGTGTGCGCGTGTATATATATATATATATACATGATTTATAATCAATGTTGTGGCATCCTTAAAATCGATCTGATATTTATCAGTGGTTTTAATAAACCAAAATATTTTCATGAACCCTTAAGGAAGCATTTAACACTACATTAGGTCAAGTTAGAAAAATGAATTGAAGTGAATTGACAAGAATTGAGCTATGTTTATTTGTCTTAAAGGATCAGATTGTAAAGAATGGAATTAGAGATGAGGACTAACTTGAATTGAAGGCAATATATATGGTTTTGCATGGCTATTTGGCAAAGTTGGGATGGTGGATTCCATGTGCCTCCATTAAAGGCCCCTTTGGCATAACTTAAAAAATAGCTTTTGTTCAAAAGAAATTTACTTTTCACCCATAAACAATGCCAAACATTTCTAAATTGGTGTGAAAATAGCTTAAAAAGTCATTTTCCACCCAACCTCAAAAGCTAAGATTTCTAGTTTTGGGGTGAAAAGTCACTTTTAGTTGTGAAGTTATTTTTTTATTCTTAATTATTATCACTAATATTAATAGTAGTACATTAAAAATAATAATTATTATATTAAACAAATATTTTAATATTAAATAAAATAAATTATTAATAAAATAAAATATATATAAAGAGGGGTATTATTATAAAGAGAGGTATTGTTATAAATATCCCTAATATTTGTCTTAAGTGTATTTGATGTAGGGCTGTAAATGAACCGAACGTTCAGCGAACCGTTCGTGAACCGTTCGGCGGGAAGTTCGTTTATGTTCGTTTATTTATTAAACGAACGAACATGAACAAGATTTTTTGTTCGTCTAATTAAATGAACGAACACGAACAAAAGGCTTGTTCGTTCATTTATGTTCGTGAACGTTCGGTAATTCGTTCGTTTATGTTCGTTCATTTATGTTCGTTCGTTTATGTTCATTTATGTTAATTTATGTTCATTCGTTTATGTTCATTTAAATTTATTCACATATGTCTAGGGGTGTTCATTATTCGGTTAAACCGAACTAACCGACCGAACCAAAACAAAATTGGTTAATCTATTAGATAATTTTAGGTTTCGGCTAATAACTAAGAGTTTTTTCAAATTTCAATTATCGATTAATTCGGTTTAAAATCGGTTAATTAATTGAATTAATCGAACTAACCAAAAATATTAAATATTTAACAAATTATATATGTTCGTTTGTGTTCGTTTGTGTTCGTTTATGTTCGTTTACCATTTAAACGAACGAACATGAACGAACACGAACAAGCTACATTCCTTAATGAACGAACACGAACAAGAAAATTTGTGTTCGTTTATGTTCGTGTTCGTTCATTTGTTCGGTTAAAGTTAAACGAACGAACATGAACACACCCTCGTTCGTGTTCGTTCGGTTCGTTTACGGCCCTAATTTGATTATGAATAATGTATATTTTGTAAATAAAAAAAATGGTAAATTGATGGGAGAAGAGGGGATACCCGATCTGGTAGTAAGCAAGGAAAGAGAGTGTATTCTCCAAAGTTTCATCCTCTTCTCCATTACCCTCTACACCGATTTCCCACCATTGGACATGAGCTTGAAGAATTGTTAGAAAAACTTGAAAATTCTTACAATTTGGTCTTCTTGTCGCACTTCTTTACTCAAGTTTGGTAAGCCCATCAAGTTATTGGTACTTTCATGTTAGGATTTCATGAAATTTTTTAGTAGTGATAGTAAATATTGAAGTTAGAATAGAATTTAATTTGATAGATAAGATATATGTCTAAGTTAGGTTGAATGGTACCTTTGGTAAGGAAATTTCTATGGATATTGATCTATAGAATGATTAAATTTTAGAACCATGCTCATTATGATCGTTTCTGAATTGTAGGGGCCTAAGGATTTAAAGGTTGAATTGTGAAATTATTAATTTGGTGATGCTCCCTTGTTTAGATCGATTCTACATTCAATTAAAGTGATAAATGGAGCAAAAATTTCAGTTTGGTGAAATCTGCCTAGATTTTGTAAATTGGCAGTAAGCTTGAAAATTCACCAAAAATTTCATAAGGGAAATTAGATAATGATCTTTATATGAACAGAACCGTGTGTGAATCTAGTTATGTTTACCACAAACAATGATCAATTTCGATTTGTAGACTAAAAGATATGATTTTTTTGAGTATGTGAAGGTTTGAAAACAGGATATCAGTTTATTCTTAAGACAGCAAAAGCAGTGTCTTCAAAAATTCACCATAAATTGTACAAGATGAATCAAAAGTTATAATTTATATGGTTGGAAAGGTTATTCAATCTAGTTTTACTTAGAACGAACAGAATTGAATTTTGAGTTATAGAACGTTTTGTAGAAATATTTTTCTAAAGATAGTGCAAACTGCCAATTAATGACAAGTTGGTGTTTGTGTAAATTTTGTTTACTAGAGGAAATCAATCGGAGAAGAATCGAGATCAATTAGAAGAAATCATAGAAGTGGATGATTCAATCTGAATCATATGGTAATATAGATTAGGTGAGTGTAGTTTTACAGTTCGGGATAGGTTCGGTACCTTCCGGAATGTTCCTTGTGCATTCTTTAAAAATTTAGCATATGTGTGCCTTGATTTTAAGCTCAATTAGAGCAACTATATGTTTGGCTTCGTACTGGAAAGGTAAGCTTGGTAAGTTTACCTATTTGGTATTGAATGAGATCATGTTTATATGCTCTAAAAGTGAGATGTTTGATACAAGTTTGAAAATTTGATATGAATTAGTTTAACTAGGTTTCGAATTGATCTAACATGCTATGAATTAATTTGAGTTGCTATATAATGTTTAGAAAAGAAGGGTTATGTTATGAAATAACCTAATTTTCTATGTCATTTTTCTTGAACAGAAAGGATATGCTATGAATTGGATTGGTTTGCTATGTCATAATTTGGAAAGAATCACTATGCTATGAATTTGAAGTAATTTTCTATGCTGTGTTTGAACCAAACTTATACGCTATGATCCAAATGGAACTTTTGCATGATGTAATTTGATTGGTGTTAATGTGCTATGATATGTTTGATTAGGGTTCATATGTTATAATTCGAATTGAAATAACTATACTATGATTCAAATAGTTAAATATACCATACTTTATATGAATTTGACATATCATGATCTAAATGGCTTTGTTATGTTATATCTCGTATGAAAGAATGTTGTTGTGATAACAATGTGAAATCCTATGCTATAAATCGAACGGACATGTTAATCCATGATCTGAATTGGAACTTTGGGGTTTTAAGCTTAATTTCTAAATGAGAAATAAATTTGATAATAAACCTTGAATTTAAATAAACCTAAGGTATAGTTTGCATGACATAGAGTTTATTGAGCTCGTGTGTAGGGGGACTACGGTCCAAGGATTACGATCCTATATTAGTGACAATTAGACCTGGCAAACTTGACCCGAGACCCGAAACCCGAACCGAACCGAACCGAAACCGATTTTGACCCGAACATGATGATCAGAAGTTGATCCGAAACCCGAACCGAACCGAACCGAAATTTTTTGTTGAACCGAAATGGACCCGAACCGAAATGGACCCGAACCGAATGGACCCGAACCGATTTGACCCGAACCGAATGCTACCCGAACCGAAAGCTGAACCGAAAGCTGAACCGAATATCGACCCGATTTTAACCCGATTTTGACCCGATTTTGACCCGAATATCTATTTTTAACAATATAATAAATAATAAAAAGAAGTATATTTTATTATCTTTTTATACTATATCATGGAAGAGACTGTTCCTCTTGTCAAAGTTGTGGTATAATAATATTTTATGTTATTTTACGTTTCAATATTAATTAAATAAATTAATTTTTAAATTTAGAGTTTCAATGTACTATTTTCTCTCCCAATATTTAATCTTACATTTACAAAGAAAAAAATGTTAAAAGATTACATTAAAAGAAATGGATACATAATAGACCAATTCATTGGGGCAACCTTTAATTGCATCACTAGTCCATGCATTAAAAAAACTAGTTGTCTTTTCCCTCTTTATTTTGTCATTTCTCTCTCTATTTTTTCTAATTGTCTTTTTCTTTTTTTTCAATCTAGCTTAAAAAATTGGTGGCTTATTTCCCTCCAAATTTTTGTCTTTTCCCTCTTTATTTTTACCAATTGTCTTTCTCTTTTTTCTTTTTTTTTAAATTTAATTGAGTTTTAATTTAGATTAATTTAATTGAAATTTCACATTTAGTTTTAGAATTATTTTAATTATGTCCGTGATTTATGCTTTTAGATTTTAGTTAGCTCAATTAGATCATAAGTTTAATAAATTAATTCATTTCAGAAATTATTATTATTATTATTATTATTATTATTATTACATGTAATAAACTTTGATTTAATATAATTTTACAAAAAATTTTGATATGGATACATGAAGCTTTGATTTAAATATTTAATCAAATTCAAATGCATAGATTAACAAGTTGAATCAGAATTAATTTCATACACCAATAACTCTAAACTAAACCATAAATATTAAACCTCAAACCTTTAATTCAACTCAAATCGAATTGACCCAAAAATTTAAATGTTGACCTGACCCGAAATTGACCCGAAATCGACCCGATTTTGACCCGACCCGAAAGCGACCCGAACGACCCGATTTTGACCCGAACCGAAAGGGACCGATCCGATATTGACCCGACCCGAAAACAACCGATCCGATTCTGACCCGATCCAATACCCGAACCGAATCCGAATCATCACAAACCCGAATCAGACCCGAACCCGAACCGAACCGACCCGAACCGAATCTAAACTGATTCTAGATAGACCCGAAATGACCCGAACCGAAACGACCCGAACCGAATGACCCGATTGCCACCTCTAGTGACAATAGGAGGTATGATTTGTAGGTCATTGAGTTCATGAATGGGTTGGAATCTAATAATGTTATTGTTTGATTGAGTTTGATAAGTTGACCATCCCTTAGCATTTGTAACCAACAACTTTAGATTTGAATATTTAAAATTTATAGTACCTTATCATAAGTTGGTGGTCTTGAAACAATCTTATAAGTCGATGTTAAGATTCTGATTTTTTGGTTAAAAATAGGAGAATTTAGAAATTTGTAAATTAGTCCTTAAACTTTGAAATCTTATAATTTGGTCCCTAAAATTTTTAAACTTAGCTGTTTAGTCCTTTTTGCTTACGACGATAGATAGGTTTAAAATTGGAGTCAAACTATATGTTTTTGGCTAGTGATGTGTTCATGTTTTAAGTATTAGTTGTTTGATTTGTTTTGTTGGTACACCTCTGAACCGTGTTAACTCCTAAATCGAGTAAAGGGTGTTACAAATGCACTGACGATGGAAACTAAAAATTTTCACAAACGCCTTAGTTTTAGAGATTATGGGTTTATATTTAGGGGTTTAGAATTTAGGGTTTGGGATTAGAGTAATATGGTAAGGAGTTTATGTTTTAACCTGTAAACCCAAATTCTAATCACAATCTATAAATATTTAAAACCCATAAACCTTACATCCTAATGTCTAAACCTTAAAAAGAAAATGTTTAAAATTACAATGACGATTTAAAACTATGAGAACAAACTAAACACATAATTCGAACAATTTCCTACAACTATTGAAACAAAAACTAGTCACTTAAGATCATAAAATGACCATACAAAAGAGAGATACAAACAAAACCATAAAGATGCAAACAACATCGTAAAGAGTAAAAACTCAACCAAAAGACTCGAACAAAAGAGAGATGTGAACAACATCATTAATCGATGAAGGATAAAAAACCTCAACACTAACATAAAGATGTATATAACAGTGAGACACATTGACAAAATGGTCAATATTACAACTCATTCACAAATAAAGAAACGGTGATTACGAGCGCATATCTAAATCTAACACGTGAGTCCAAAGAAGAAAAGACCAACAATATAATTAAATAAACACCATTTTAATTGGTCGATGATGAGTTTGATTAGGCTAATGTTTGATATTTATATAAATCTAAAGGCGACGTAAAAAAATTTTTTTTGACAAATTTTAATCCTAATCCTATCTAGAGAGGAGGGGAAGGGGGTCTCTAGAGAAAGAAAGGGGTGCTTTTAGTAGGTCTAAAACTTATGACTTAAAAAATACAAGGAAATAAAGATAAGCAGTTTGACTGTAACCCCCTCGTCCCGGTCTAGCCGGATGACCGGTCCGAGTGAGCCACACGGGAAAACCGAGTGAAAACCCCCTCAAGGATTCCCCCTCGGTTAGCAACCCTATAAATTTTTTTTCTTTTTTTTTCTTGTCTAGAGTAGTAATAAATCCTAAGTGATCATACAACGGAACAACATACACGAGACAATCAAACGGACCCAAACCAACCTGTTTACAACCCAATTTTAATATTTTTAACAGACCGTTTCGAAACACCCTTGAGGCGTATCGAAACGCCTTGACTAGGTCAACTGTCCTAGAGCCTGTACAAGGGGCCGTATCGAAACGGTGGTCAACCGTTTCGGAACGCCCACGACGGTCAATATCTCGTGGTCAACGAGATTTTGACCGTTTCAAAACTTTTACACCCGTTTCGAAACACTTTCATCTCGTGAATTTCTCAAATTTCCAGTAGCCAAAACGTTCCGATACGCGTTTCGGAACAGGGGTTTCAAAGGCCATACCGTATCGAAACGCGTTCCGATACGGGGTCCCTGAAGCCTACCCGTTCCGAAACGATCCCTCCCGTTTCGAAACGTTGGCAGTCTGCAACCTTCGAAATTGGGACTTAGGTGAGTCTTGACTGGTCTAAAGGTCCCTTAGGACCCCCTAAAGGCACACAACACCCACATACATGGTCTAGAGGCATCTATCCTAGGTTTAACATACTCAGACACTCACCAACATGGATTTAATGAATCACACGCACATGGAAAGAACACATTGAGGCAATATCAAGAAGAGCATGCTTGAAGGCTTAAATAGGTATAAGATACCAATTCAATCACATATAGTTTTACATGCCATCAAAACAACCTTAAACATTTAAAAGGCATACATCAAAATAAGCATTTGGCAAGGTACATCATGCTTACAAACCAAGTCAAGCATAAACATCAAAATCACAAATGAGTCATACAAGCTCATACAAACACACCCTCTTGCCACATTGCTTAACTACTACATAATTAACCATACTTGAGCAACAACTTGGAAAGCCCTTACTGCCTTGCTCCGAGCTAACACCACGCTAATGATCTGCATTGTTGAACATTGAGAGCGTAAGCTATAAGCTTAGTGAGGGTGCTCTAAAACAAAAAACAACAACAATGCATGGTTCAAGCATGTAATCCCTAAACCTCAAATCAAACATGCATAGACAATTTCACAAGTAGACCTAGCTAGTCTCTCAAGTGACATAATATGGCATCTTACATCATACTAAACATCAAGCATTAATTTCAACAATCATACATCAACACCATATATCACAATATATGAACAAGTTAATTGGCCACTTTAATTACCCCAATTGTGCGGATAAAAACCTCAACAACACTTTACCTTGGTGGGATTCCACTCATCACCGGACCTTGCATGTGCGGGATTTCACTCATCGCCACATGCCCTACGGATGGGATTCCACTCATCATCCCGTGGAAATAAATAAAAGCTTCCGGTGGAATGTTACATCACCGTACTCCTCCTTGATGACTTAACGCCATCAAGGCCACGTACGTTTTGACTCAATTTGTGTGCACGCTATCCTAATGATCGATCATTTACAACCAGTAATTATTTTAGTGCCAATTATCATAACCACATTAGATGAATATCATCAGCCACCATTTATGCTCAATCTCATAGATACATATCAAGATAGACTTACACCAATCAACCACAATCACAAGGTGCATAGTCAAATAAGCATAATAGCAATTATAGAGAACAATGGTTAAATTAACAACTAGAATTAACTAGAAGTGGCCTACCAAGCACACTTTGCACACACACACTACACATACTCGAACCAAACTTAAAACAAGTTGAAACCACTCACCGCCCTTCCTTAGCAATTCGAAACAATCCTCCTACGAACCTGGATTCGGTCCCAAAGCTCCTTCAACGATTCCTCTTGCTTCTAGCCAAGCCAAAACATATGTGTTACTTCAAAATTCAATGCTAAACTCAATCATCAACTTACTTTACCAACACAAGCCAAATTCCACAATTTCCCAAACCACATAATCTTTTAAAAACCTAATTTTCGTGCTCCCCTAAAATCATGCTGAAATCTCAATTTCCAAACACCCAAATGACTTTCAAAACATCCCAAATCACCCTCCCAAAAAACCCTAACCATCAGCCCTTAGTTTTCAACCTAAAACCCACCAAAAATCCAAGTTTTAATACCCTAAAATTTGCTCCAATAACTTACTACGAATTTTCATCAAAACTCAACCAATTTAATATATAATGTGTATTTCACCATGATTAAACAAAGCCTCAACACAATTTGTTAAAACAAATCGGAAAACCCCTTAAAAATCCTAACTTTGATATAAACCCTAATTTTCAAAACTCCATGTTTTTGAAATTCAAGACCATGGATAGATAGAGGATAAAGAGGAGATTAAGAAAACATATTTACCTCTTAAAATGGTGTTGAAATCGAGTAGCAAAATCAATGGAATAGTTGTTTGAAGTTTGAGAGTGTTTGGAGAAGGGGGAAGGGGTGTTTCACGTGGGATTGTGGGGGAAAAGGGGGAGAAGATGACAATATGGAAAGTTGTCATCCTTTTTCAAATATTTTGAGTAATTCACAACATAGGTCCCTCCCTTTTTCCCAAAGCTCAATTAGGTTATTATTTAAAGTTGAATTAATTTAATTAAATTTCATTTGACTCGAACCATAAATCCGGTTAACTCCTAGGCCCGAAACACGGGTGTTACATTGACCAACCGACAAAATATGTTTGCACAATACCACATAAATTATTAAAACGTGTTCCTAGATTATTTAAAATTCATATACTAATTAAGATTTTCATTACGCTATTAAACAAACTCACTCTATTATATGGTTTTGTACACAATTCAAAATTATTAGTAAAATCTAAAGATCTAGTCTCACAAATTTGATAATTCATGCGTCTATATTGTATTTGAATATTTTTTCACAATAATATTTTTATATAATGTTTAAAATATTTTTTTTCTTTATAAACTTTTTTAATAGTATAAGGTGATTATGAGGTAGCATCTATTTATAAATATTCTTAATCCTTTGACAATATACATACGGATGAAAATTGTCTACCCTTAACTATGTCCCCAATGGTGCCTCCATTTTAAAATAGCGGGTTTAAGGTTTGAGTTTAAGTTTGGGGCTTAGGGTTAGGGTGTAGAGAATTAATGGTATGATGTATTTTTTAGGGTTTAGGATATGGAAATTAGGGTTAGGGCTTAGAATTTAATTTTTAGGTGTTTTTTTAGTAAAGAGCATATAAGGAGACATGGCTGGGGGCAGAAGATTTTTACTCTGTGCATACACCATGTAGACAAAGCGATTTGAACTTGTGTTTCTTAGGACAAACATCATCCACTTTTTCACTGAGACACTTGTTGAGTTCATCTCACTAAATTTTTGAATTGATCATCGGAGAATATTATGTATTTAACCATCTTTGAATTTATGTCCTCTTAAATGTTCCAATCTAATAGTCTGCTTGTCGCACTAATGTTTAACATATCATATATAATTTATAAACTTTAGGATAAATATCAAAACAACACATGGATATATATCTAACGTAAATTGTAATACATAAACTTTGATTTTGTACCATTATATATATAAAATTTTAATTTAATTGTATTTTCGTAATGTACTATAATCATTATCAATGTAGTCAGCCAACGACCAAACTAAAGAAGGGATAGGAGAGGCGTTTGCTCCCATATTTTTGGTTTAATCATAATTTAAGTCTTTACAAGTTTAAAAATTAGACAATTAAGTATAGTCTCTCAAATTTTGAGTTTAAATACTTAATAAGTCTTTGTATTTTTTTAAGTTCAATAATTTGATCCTGTTTAATTGTGAGCATCAATTTACGTTTGGATATTTTATACACAAATAAGTAATTATTCAATATGAAAATAAATGGATGTGCTTATTTTTTAAGAAAAATATTTAGGATAGAACAAAAATCAAAATTTTATATATACAATTAAATCAAAATCAAAGTTTCACGTATATTCGTATAAAATCAAAGTTTTTGTGTCACATTATACACTTGACAAAAATATATGTAGTTTTGATGTTTATAGTAAATATTTTTGACATATTAATAATTTTTTGACCAATACATTAATAATTTGAATTATATAATTTTAATATACTTATATTGGTAATATTAATTTATGCGTAATTATTCTATACACAAGCGGTGGAAACAAAAATAATTTCACAAGTGTCTTAGTTTTAAGGTTTATGGTTAGAATTTAGGGTTTAAAGGTTAGATGTTTATAATTAGGGTTATATTTGATAGGATGTGGTTAGAATTTAGGGTTTATAGGTTAAAATTAAATCTCTAACTATATTACCCTAAACTCCAAACTTTAACCTCTAAACCCTAAATTCTAAGCCCATAAACTAGAGACGTCTCAAACATTTTCAGTGTCTGAGCGAGAACCTAAAAAAGAGCCTCTATAGAACGAAAATGTGTTGCATTACTTTGAACAATTAATTTAACAATTCATTAATAAACTATAAAAACATAATTAAAATTTATCAAACATATTATTTTCATTATTTTATTAAAAAACACCATAAATATAGCGAAAAAATATGGACAACCACTAACTTATTAGATGATCACTTGAAAAATCTGTAAAATTATGAAGGTAAAAGGTGAGGGCTTGAGCGGTCGTTCATGATGCTCTTTCTTGCCAGACGCTAACTTATAAACTTAAATTTTAACACTAAAATTAAAATACTTGTAGAAATTTTTTGTTATTCCGGAATGTGTATTAAATATAAATGATTTATTAATTTATTAGGTATTTTCTTCGTTTTGTTTTTAATGTTTTCATACCATTGCAATCTCCCGCCAAATTTGACAACCGGCTATCACCGTACACTTTTCGACAGGTTCCCGGTTACCCAAATCAAGTAAATAAATAAAAACTTTATTTTTATTTCCCCCTTAAGATCACCATTTCCTTCATTTTTCCCTCCTTCCATTTCTTCTTCCGAACCCAATCCATTATTAATTCCGTTCTCCTTTCAAGTTTCTTTCAAACTCCAAGAAAACAATTCCTCTTATTCTCCTAAAACCACCTCTTTTTTCTTCGTCTCTGATTATTTTTCTTTCAATCTTCTGTTTCTTCTACCCTTTCTCTTTTCTATTTTTTTTAACTTTAGGTTTTCATTTAGAGTTCGATGAGTTTTCGAGACGCTAGGGTTTGGGTTAATCTAGTTGTAGATAGTGTAATTTCTCTCTGATTCGGGACAATGAGTGCCGTCAACATTACTAACGTTAGCGTTTTGGATAACCCAGCGTCCTTTTTGTCTGCTTTTCAGTTCGAGATCTCCTACGAGTGTTTGACTCCTCTTAAAGACGGTACCTTTTCTTTCTAAACAATTTTTTGTGGTTTCAATGCTTTTAAGTTTTTATTTTCTTTTTAATTTATTGGTTTTGAGTTATTTTTGTTAGGGTTTGGTTGAGGTCAAGGCTATGAGCCTCCCCATTTTCATCCGTTTGTAGAATTAGAAAATGGTCCGATGACAATAAAGATTTTAGCTTGCATGAATTAGATTATTTAGTTAATTGGTAGTATAATTGTGGGTTAGGGTTTGTAAATTTGTTGGAGAAAGCTAGGGTTCGTGGCAGGCATAAATTGATCTTCACTTCCAAGTTTTGATTGTATACTTTGGTTTTATCAGCCCATATGATATGCTTTTTCAAGAATGAAGCTTATAAGTGGGAATTTGCTGTATTTCCTATTCTGTAGAAAATTAAGTTGTGTTATATGAAAAAAAATATATTCATCTTTCCTTGTTTGAAGAAGAAGATGAAAAGAAATAAGTTACTTCGTTTTAAGTTGTATAACTTTATGTTAGTCTATATTTTGGCATTTTGCAGTTTGATTTCCAATGGATTGCTATTCAACAACCCTATATTGATCTCCTGAAGAGCACATGAACATAATTTTATTATGATTGGGATGCATATGTGTGTATTTTGATATGATTTATGCTAAAAACTTGGGTGTTGACCAGAGTTCCAGATTTAAGTAGAATGGTTGCTAATTGTCATCTTGTACAAAAGTATTCTAAAGTTTCTAGAACAAAGAAATGTGGAATCCAATTCTGTGTGTAGAAGAGCAACTTTTCAGCTTGGTGACCTGTTTTTGTATGTTTTAGCTGTTTATGTTGCTTGGACTCAGAAATTGAGTTTAAGACAGATTATGTTTCTAGCATGGTTGCTTCTATTCTTTTAAGTCTCCTGTTACATTTAGAAGTTTGAGTTTCATTACAATTAAAATTTTATGTTTGTCAGATATAGTACTATAGTAGACATTAACTTATATTTGTTTTCTTACATGAATACATTCTGGACATGTTTGTATTAATCTAACGCAAGACTTAATGTCTATCTTGTAATGCTAATGTTCTATTTGGTTGGCAGATTTAGAATGGAAACTTATCTATGTCGGATCTGCGGAAGATGAGACTTACGATCAACTATTGGAGAGTGTACTTGTTGGACCTGTTAATGTTGGAAATTACCGTTTTGTATTACAGGCAATGTCAACCAACTCGATTTTAGTTTGTAGATTTGATGTATCCGTTTTAGTTTCTTACCTTTGTCCTTGAATATGTCACAGGCAGATCCACCAGACCCGTCGAGGATCCGTGAAGAAGATATTATAGGTGTTACAGTGCTTCTACTGACTTGTTCATATCTTGGCCAAGAGTTCATCCGAGTAGGCTACTATGTTAACAATGATTATGATGATGAGCAGCTTAGAGAGGAACCTCCCTCAAAGGTCTTGATCGAGAAAGTCCAAAGAAATATTCTGTCTGATAAACCCCGGGTGACAAAGTTCCCCATAAATTTCCACCCTGAGAATGGTGGAAATGAAGAACCCCCACCATCTGATCAGCCTGTTGAAAATGAGGGAAACGAGGAAGCCCCTCCATCTGACCACCCTGTTGAAAATGATGGAAAAGAGGAACTTCCCGCATCACCAAATCCAAAAGAACAGCAGGAACCTTAAAATTTCTATTTAACAGATATGCTCGGTATTCAAGGTAGATGATCTGGTAACTGTTTCATGGATTGAACTTACAATGGATGAAGATGGTTAATGAAGATTCTGAAGTGCTGGGGTTCATTTGGCTGTTTGTGTTTGTTAGAGTAACTGTTTTACTATGATTATTTGTTTAGGAACTTGAAAGTTAAAATTGGATTTCCGTGTTTGTGTTATACTTCTAAAGGAACTTTTGTTTCAATTTTAGCTTTACCATCTCAAACATTTGCCTTTTCTGCCTTGCTCTTACAGGCATTGTGATTCTGTTGTTACTGACTGTTGTCAGAATCATTTAAATTTTGCTTTAAAAGTGAATTTTATATGATCATATTTTGCTACTTATTATTTTCTGGCTTCTTGAAACCCAAACTCGAGCAAAGGAAAATTATTGCCGTGTATGTGTGTGATGTTGAAATTATCTTCCATCTCATTGTTTGTATACCTGAATTAGAATCATGGTTATATTGTATGGAGTTTTAGGTGAATTTTTGTTGATCTGGGCAAAGCAGGACGAGCCGAGATGTTGTCCGAATGCGAAGCTCCCGTTACTATGAAGTACTGGGAATGAGAATCAGTTTGGTTGAAGATGCCAAGTCAAGCTAGGGATGGCAATGGAGTCGAGCATTGTGGATTCATATATCTATCGTGTAAATGGTTGACACATGATACTTGTAGTCAGTTACGTGAATTTGCTGAGCAGGGCAAAGCAGGAGTAGCTCAACTGTTGTCATTATGCTTTGGTTATTTATTATGCAGTAACTGAAATTGGTTTGATTTCATACTCATACATGTAGGTCATATGCAGTTTTAGGTAAAGCTCAAAGTCCGGCGGATCTTGACAATTCAATTTAAGGGGTCTATTTAATTTTTTAAAATTTTAGAAGGTTAAATTAAAATTTTCAAACATTTTGAAGGGTTGAATTTAAAATTTTCATAAAAATGTAGGGGTTTAACTATTTTTTTTTAAAACTGAGACTTATATTTTTAAACATTTTAGGAGGGGGTTTAATTAAGATTATTCTAATTTTTTAAAAAAATTTTAAAGGACTCAAATTGAAATTTTTTTTAAAAAAATTAAAAATTAAGTGAAGATTTCAAACTTTGGGTCAAGGCCCCACTGGCTCTAATGAGAACCTGGTGAATGGATGAATATGAGCTTAACCATATCCATATTCTGCTCAACATTGGTTTTAATCTAAATACTGATGCATTGCAGCATTTATTGCTAGTTTTGGATCCGGATCTATAATTGTAGGACTCCAATATGGATTTAAACAATGAATATTGGATAGTTAAGATAATAAAAACAATAAGGCTTAATATAAAAATAAGGGTTTAATAATAAAAAATGTTAAAACTTTTTTTAAATAGGTGCTTAAAGTGTTTTTCGAGTCAAGTGATGTTACAAATTTTTTGCTAACCAATGAAAATGTGACATGTGTCAAGTTATAATATTTTTGAAAAAAATTTCTTTTGAAAAATTAACCTCGAAATTCTATTTTTCTAAACAAAACCCCCTTAAATCCTTAAATTTTATAAATCACCCTCAAATCACTGATACCAAATCCCTAATCTCCAAAATTTATTGTTTTCCCCTACCACCTTTGACCTCTCCTCTACCATCGTCGACCACAACCCACCCACTCATTATTACCGTCACCTTCATTGATCATCCACTCTTCAATGGCTTTCTTTCTACTTATATTAAGAGATAATACGTCAACTCTTCAATACCTTTCACGCTTACGATTGTAAGCTTAACGGTTATATTCCTATTAAAATCGGTAGTGGACTACGGGGGATGATCGACAACGATGGAGAAGAGATCGACGGTAAGCGGAGATAATAAGTTTTGGTGATTTGGGGTTTTAAGATTTAGGATTTTAAAAAAGTATTAAAATTTTGGGAAAACTACACCGGTGGTACCCTAACTATGACTGTATTCCTACTTTGGTCCCAAAACTATGTTTTTCGGCAAAAGAGTCTATTCCGTTACATAATTTTCCTGTTTTGGTCCCCCGACGTTAAATAACTAACGGTTTTGCTGATGTGGCATTTTTTAATATTTTTTAAGGCTGACGTGGCATTTTTAAATATTTTTTTAATCATTTCTCTCTCCTCTTATATATTATTTTTATTTAATTTTATTCACCCAATCATATTGTGACACGTGTCACTACACTATTAGGTGAAAAAAAACCCCAAATATCCTAAAAATTAGAAGTGGTGCTTGCTGGAATTCAAACCCAAGACCACCAACACACCAAGCATACATTTAAACCAACTAGGCTAGGCTGGATACTTGATTCAAATTTACTAACACTTATATTTAAGCTGTACAAATTAACCCAAAAAAACCTAAAAACATAATTGGTGCTGTTGGGAATCGAACCCAAGATCACCAATGCATAAGGCATGCGCATAAACCAACTATGCTAAGCTGGTTAACTGATCTAAATCTACTAACATTTATATTTAAGCCGTACAAATTAACCCAAAAAAATCTAAAAACATATTTATTTATTATAAAATTAATATTTATTAATAATATAAGAGGAGAGAAATAATAAAAAAAATATTAAACTAATGATATTTATTAATACTAATAATTGTTAAATTTTTACTTTACTATTACTGCAAGTATTTTTATTTATTTTATAATAATATTTATTAATAATATTAATAATAATTGTTAAATATTTATTAATAATATTAATAATTGTTAAATTTTTATTTTACTATTACTGCAAGTATTTTTATTTATTTTATAATAATATTTATTAATAATATTAATAATAATTTTTAAATATTTATTAATAATATTAATAATTGTTAAATATTATTAATAAATATTATTATAAAATAAATAAAAATACTTGCAGTAATAGTAAAGTAAAATTTTAACAATTATTAATATTAATAAATATCATTAGTTTAATATTTTTTTGATTATTTCTCTCATCTTATATTATTAATAAATATTAATTTTATAATAAATAAATATGTTTTTAGGTTTTTTTGGGTTAATTTGTACAGCTTAAATATAAATGTTAGTAGATTTAAATCACTTAACCAGCCTAGTATAGTTGGTTTATGTGCATGCCTTATGCATTGGTGGTCTTGGGTTTGATTCTCAGCGGCACCAATTATGTTTTTAGGTTTTTTTGGGTTAATTTGTACAGCTTAAATATAAGTGTTAGTAGATTTGAATCAAGTATCTAACTTAGCCTAGTTGGTTCAAGTGCATGCTTGGTGTGCAGCTGGTTCTGGGTTCGAGTCCTAGTAGCACCACTTTCGATTTTTAGGATATTTGGGGGGTTTTTTCACCTAATAGTGTAGTGACACGTGTCACAATATGATTGGGTGAATAAAATTAAATAAAAATAATATATAAGAGGAGAGAGAAATGATTAAAAAAATATTTAAAAATGCCACGTCAGCCTTAAAAAATATTAAAAAATGCTACATCAGCAAAACCGTTAGTTATTTAACGTCGGGGACCAAAACAGGAAAACTATGTAACGGAAGGGACTCTTTTGCCGAAAAACATAGTTTTGGGACCAAAGTGGGAATACAGGCATAGTTAAGGTACCACCGGTGTAGTTTTCCCTAAAATTTTCAGTTTTTTTTTGAAAATTTCTAATGATTTTCTTATATTTCAAAACAAAAATTAAATGAAAATTAATAAATAAGCCACATGTCATATAATGATTGGATGCAGGGATGGACCGAGGGGTGCTGGTGGGGGCAACCGCCCCCCCTAAAATTTTGAAAATCATATATGATTCAGAAAAAAAAATTAAAATTTTTCTATGTATTTTCTATTAAAAATCTATTTTCGCCCCCTAAACTTTTATAAGTTCGCCCCTAGAAATTTATAGGTTCGCCCCCTAACCTAAAGTCTTGGGTCCGTCCCTGATTGGATGTCAAAAAAATTTAATGGTCATTGACGGAAAAACCCTAAAATAGTTATGGAATAAAACCTTGGACCGAAAAATATTTTAAGCACATATCAGAAAAAAGTATAGTTTGGACACTTTTTACTAGTAAGCCAAAAATAAGAGATCAAAATATACATTTTTTAACTTTAGGTGCCCAAACTATTTTTTTGGTAAAAGTAGGTGTAATGTTTCATTCCGTTAATTTTAGGTGTCTGATCGTTAATCGTCGTTAAAAAATCAGTTAACTGATTAGAATGTGAAATGCGATAGATTTTACTTTTTTATTTCTTTTAATTATTTATTTATTTATTTTTATAAAAAAATATTTTTTAAAAAACTCTAACTTTACCATATTTCACAAAATGCCTTAAATTTCGAAAATCCAAATCCAAATCAACCGTCGTCACCAGAATGGAGTGCATTCTTCTTGTTGTACGATTCAAACGTTGTCTGTCGTTTTTGGCCATCGTTCGTTGTTTATCATTCGAATAAAAATTTCACGTTTGTCGTTTGTTTGGAACGTCGTTGCTTTTCAACAACAGAAGAATGGAGTAAACGATCGTGTGGGTCTTCTGAGAGAGGGGTGGGCAGCGGCGGTGACTAGATTTAAGATTTCGGTTTTAGGATTTTTGAATTTTGGGTTATTTTGTGAACTTTGGGAAGTGTAGGTTTTTTTATAAAAAAATCAAGTTAAAAACTAAAAGAAATTTAAAAATAAAAAGGAAAATTTGTTTTTTTAAATAATAGTAGTTAACAATCAGACATCTAAAATTAACGAAATGAAACATTAGACATCTATTTTTATTAAAAACTAGTTTAAACACCAAAAATTAAAAAAAATATATATATATATATATATAATTTAAACATTTATTTATATATTAATCCTAATTAATAATAATAATAAAAAAAAGATTTTTGGTTTTGCCATCAGGCTCATGTTCTAGGGTGAGGCCCTTATGGTGCAACTAAAATGAGGCGGACTCCTCTTATTTGATAAGAATTTGTGTAACTTAAGATAAAATCTACACAAATTCTTACCCAAATAATAAGAAGTTAGGTTATAACATAAAAATTTATGCAGTCACAAAATTTTACCTAAAGTAAAATTTACACAAACTCTTACAAATTTAATAAGAATTTTTACAATTACATAAATTCTTACTTAGTTAATAAAAATTTCGCACAGCCCTATACAAATTTTTACTAAAACGATAAAAATTTATGTTGGTTCATTTTAACCGGAACAATAAGGGTGCAGCACCTTAGGCTTGCCCTGATTATTTAGCTATATAATACAGACACCGTGGAAAGGCAACATGGTTGGTTTGGCATTTTCTGATGGCAGGCGCAGCCGGGGGGTTATATTTGTCTACGGATTGGACACAAACACCTCTTGTAATGCGTGTGATGGTTACACTTGTCAAACCAAAAACCAAAT
Organism: Hibiscus tridactylites; assembly: GCA_958450335.1. Taxonomy (NCBI): domain Eukaryota; kingdom Viridiplantae; phylum Streptophyta; class Magnoliopsida; order Malvales; family Malvaceae; genus Hibiscus; species Hibiscus tridactylites. The sequence goes on along the minus strand of OY288292.1, from coordinate 10,325,697 downwards.
TTGCTATCATTTGAAATTTTACAAACCAACGTCTGCTAAATAACATCTTCATCCTATGTAAACGGGTAAACATACCAAATTAGTTAATATCTTCATCCCATTCAATTACTCATTCCCTCCATATGAATTATTCAAAAATAAAAAAATAATCAAAATTTGAAATTTTTAGATCTTGAGTTTGATTTAATAAAGTATAATTTTTATTAGATTCAGTCCTTAGTATTTATAATTTTATTTTCCTTCCTATCACATGTCATCATTCGAATATTTTAATCTGTAATTTGTAGTTTGATTTTTTCCCTTTAAACAAAATTTACCCACTATGACAATTTATGTGCTCTTATTAGGGGTGTTCCTTTTCGGGTACCCGGATTTTTGAATACCCAAAATTCCGGGTACTTGAAATTTTCGGGTACTAAAGGGTCGGCCTGATACCCGACTCATAGGAATCGGATACCCGCAAACCGGGTACCCGCAAAACCCGGGTACCCGCTAATTCGGGTAATAGGGTACCCGTTTTTTTTGTTTCTTTTTTTTTTCTTATTTTTTAAAAGCAAATTAGAAAAATAAAATCATATTTATTTTTTAAAACCAATTTTTATTTGAAAGCATAGTGCTACTGCTCACTCCAAATGTTTATTGTTTATACAAAAATACCAAATGTATTTTTGTGTATGCTTTGAAAGCATAGTGCTCACTCACTCCGAATGAGAATATGTAATTATGTATAGTGCTCACTGGCCACTGCCCACAACAGTTTATACATACCAAACTTGTATGTAGAAATTAGGATAAAAAACTCTAGGCATAAAATAAAATAACAAATATTATTTTCCACTAAAAGTACTAAACTTGTATTATCATGTAAACATAAAGAAATTAGTACTTGGATTCCATCCTTAGAAAACAACAAGTGTAGGAACATAATCCAAACAAAATGCAAATATAAAACACATAGTTTATACAAACCAAATTGTGTAGGAAGTAGGAACATAATCCAAACAAAATGCAACTATAAAAGATGATAGAGTCTAAAAATTCAAATTGCATAATTTGAATATAAAACTAAAAAGTTTGAAGAAAATGCAACTAAAGAAATATATTTCATTCTTCCGGAACTTCATTGGTCTCATCAATGATGATTGTTGGTTGCTCGAAAGTCAAATCTTGCATTTCTACATAAAGCATTTCAAATATATGTCAATAGCAAATTAACAATAATATAAATAAATAACACAAAAAAAATAAGAATATGATAGTTATTTGTTTGCACAGACCACCAAGCCAGGATATCAAAATTATCAATGTCGCGAACACATTTGTCTCTCAATTATCTTTCTAACTCAGTTGTTGTTTCAGAAGTATCATTCAATTCTATCTCGGTCTTATATTTCTTTCTCAAATTTGTTCCTTTTAACTTCCTTATTTCTCCCTCACCATCTAGAATAAGGATTGAAAGAGCATGATCTCATTTGAGTTGACGAAGGATGCGAAGAAGCATAAAAATCAAACAATTATGTCAAAGTACTTTTAATCCGTTGGCACAAGTCATAAGAGTCGCAAGAATCATAAGAACGGCGAACGATCCACTCAACATATCGTAACTTATGCCTAGGATCAAGAACTAAAGCAATGAACATCAACACATTCACATTATTAACATTCGTCCAATACTTGTCAAATTTCAACTTCATTTGACGTGCCATACTCTTAATCCCCTCATTCGGGTCATCAACAGAATGGTTAATTGTATACCTAATATCATATATTTCTTCCATAAAAGTATTACCAGTCACATACCTTGATCCAGAGAAACTCAATGTAGTCTCGTAAAAGATCTGAAGAAAAGGCAAAAAAGGATGCAACTTTATCCCAATCTTCATCATCGAGTGCACCACCAACCTTTCAAAGCTCATTTGTGTAAGGAATATATTTAGTTTTCATGTTTTTGGATGCCTTCCTAAACACCAAAGCACTTTTAAGCATGAAAAAGGTAGAATTCCACCTTGTTTCAATGTCCAAGCAAACAAGAGATTTGGAATTTATATTCTCCTCTTCAACACAAGCTTTAAACTTTTGAAGCCTTGCAGGAGAAGATCTCACATATTTCACAGCAGCACGAACTCTTATAACGGAGACATCAACATCTTTCAGTCCATCTTTAACAACCAAATTCAAAATATGTGCAACACATTTCATATGTAAAAATTCAGCATTCAACACACAACTATCCCACAAATTAAGAATTTACTTCAAATACTTGATCGCTAGATCATTAAAACTTGCATTATCAACAGTTATAGTCATTATCCTCTTAAGACCTCATTCTAGTGGACATTTTTCAACAGCCCTGCCAATAAGCTCCCCAGAATGACCGGCAATTGGACAAAAGTTGATGATCATTTTACGCAATTTTCAATCATCATCTATAAAATGGGCAGTAAAACACATATATGACAAATTTTGACCAGATGTCCATGTATCAATAGTAAGACATACCTTAGAAGATAAAGTACTGAAATAGTTCTTCAAGTTCTTCCTTTTTTTTCAATAAACAGAGCATAACAACCTCTAGTAATTGTAGCACGCGAAGGAGGAACAAAACTAGGAACTGCAACCTTACAGAAATGACGAAATCCTTCACGTTCAACAAAACTAAATGGCAACTCATCAACAATCACCATCTTAGCAAGTGCTTTTCTAATCTCATCTTGATCAAAATGCCATAATCTAGGAACACTAACAGTTTCAATAGTGCCATCAGTATTGCACTTTGTCTTAGACTCAAAATCTAAGATTGTTTGTTTTGTATCTGCATTAAAAGGAGCTTTCTTACACCGACTAGTGTGACGCTTTATGGCATTAGTTTCATTACTAGATGCACAAGATATCTTTTGAGAACAATAAATACACTCAGCATGATACTTATCACCCTCAATTTCTTTAAAGTGATCCCAAACAACATATTTTTCTCCTTTTACCTCTTTCACTCGAAGCTTCAGCAATCTTTTTCCTTTTCCTTTTGATTTTTGCAATTGTTGGAGTCTCTACCACACTGTCAGCCTCAGGTTCTTTAGGAGACTCATTTGAGGAAGATATCCTCATTAAATCATCATCACAGTTTTCCCCGTCATTGACATTATCTGAAAAAATTTATCACATTAGTAAAAAGCTAGATATTAGCATATTGCAGCAGTTGCAAAAGGAACACTATACATATTCTATTTTTTCATGATAACAATCTCCGTTTCTAATGCTAGATTTCTAGGTAAAATATATTCTATTTTTTCATGATAACAATTTCCATTGCTAATGTGCTAAGTTAAATTGCATTTAAACTGTTGTGACTTGTGAGTAGTGAGCACTATACATATTTGATATTTCATTGATTGATAAAACAGTGCATAATGCACTCCAAATGTCTACTGTTTGATTCTCATTTGCTAATCTAGAGTTTAGAAAATTACAGTGCATAATGCTCACTTGGTTGTTTGAAATTACAAACTATTGACCATAAGTTCACAACATATTTTCATTTGCTAATGTGCAATTACTTTAGAGTTTAGAAAATTATTTTGAAAATTATTGTAAGTCTGTAAGAATAAGATGCAATTACTTTAAAAATTATTTTTTACACAAAAGATGCCAAATTGCCAATTGCCCAGATTGTAATAAACGAACTATAAACTAAACTATAAAAATTATTTTGAAACTTTAGCACTACTGCACAAGTGCACTACAGTACAAACTACAAACTACAAACAGTTAAACACAGTCGCATGGGCCAAACTAAAATACGAAAATAAGCATTACCTATTTACCTTTTGCTTTGGTTGAGCACTGTGAGCAGTGAGCACTGTTGTGCTGATCAATAATTTTAAATCGGATAAAACACAGTCGCCTGAATTTTCAGTGAGCAGTGAGCACGCAGAGAGTGATGACGGTCGAACTCGACAGAGATGGGTGAAATACGATCGGCCGACGATGGAGGCTGCTGTGTTGATCGGTGTAGACGAGGGAGATGGCTCAGACGGCCGACAGGAGTGAGAGGAGTGAGCGATGTGAAATTAGGGATTGATCGCGATTTGGGGAAGTATTTTGATTGAGAGTCTGTGAGGGAGAGAGTGGGAGACACAGACGAGTAAATTTCTTACCTAAACGATGAGTTTTAATTAAATAATAAAAAATAATTAAATTGGGTATCGAGTAGTCGGGTACCAGACTAAGAGGTATTTTATGACCAGGGCACCTGAAAAAAAGCGGGCCGGGTACCCAACCCGAAAATTCAGGTAATTTTTTAAAAAATACCTGGTAATTTTAAATCGGGTATGCGGGTCAGCGAGTCGGGTCAATCAGGCCGGGTACTTTTGAACACCCCTAGCTCTTATGATCAATATTGTTTCACTTTATAGTCGTGTTTAAATTATTATAATAAAATGTTATTATTTTTTTTGAAAAAAATAAGCCTCATTAAAACCCCCCTTTAAACCTAGGTAAGGGGAAAAAAGTGCCATATTTTATTTTTAAATGTCATACATCCTTATGAATATATGGTACCAAGCACTCAAACCAACCCAAAAAACCTGAAATATACCAAATACTTCTCAATACATACTTTCCCTAGTTACACAGTACACACCATGAACCTGAACCACACAAATAAAAACGATGTAACCCCAACCTATCAATTACCCCAATCGTCAGCCATCCACAAGAAATTGTCTGATCTATCCACCCCTCTTTTAGCTAAACCATGAGCATTGGCGTTGCTTTCCCTGTAAACAAACTCGAACCTACACTTGTACTGTCTAACGGAGGATATACAATTCGACACCAAATCTTTGAACGTGTCTGGAACCGAGCATAAACTTTTTATCCATTGAACTCACATCATACTATCAGATTCCATAACGAGGATAAAAGAATCACACCATTTCGACGAAAAGAAGATTTGACAAGCTTCTACCATATATAGTAGTTCCGCACTTGTGATATCATGTGCTCCAATGGATCTTGAAAATTTTGATAGTGTAATACCGTCATAATTTCTCACAATGCCCTCAATTCCTACAGGACCATACGATCCTCGGACTGACGCATCAGCGTTAAATTTGCATGAGCCCCAAGGAGAAGATGTCCACTCACCCAAAGGAGGTCTTACCGAGTATCACCCCTTATTTCACACGAATTTGGTTGTCTAATAAATTTAGAAACTAAAAAATAAGCCGCATGAAAATTACATTTCACCCAAAAGACAACACGGGTTAAAGCTATGTCATAAATCTGATCTACATTAAGTTTTTTGCTATTAAAAATCATCTCATTTCTCGACAACCATACAATCCATACAAATCCAAAAAATGCAAAGTTCTATACTGGTTTTGGCGTTTGTTTAATCGGGTAGTTTATCCACATCATCATCATCATGGATTTCAAATTTTCTGGAATTACCATATGGAAACCCCATGTGAGGAACCACTTCTGCCAGACTTGCCACACAATCTCACAATTGCAGAACAAATGATTTACTGTCATTAGTGCAAAACAGACATGACAAATTATTGGCACAAGAAGTACCTCTTTTAGCAAGTTCAGATCGAGTTAAGATTCTCCCATGTAACGCATTCCATAAAAAAAGATTCAACCTTTGGTGGCGATACCTTTATCCACACGTGATTCTACAAATTGTCCACAATAAAACCTACAAAAGCAAGCATGTTACAGTGATATTTAGGTTTATAAAATCCACTTGGGTCACCCACCCATCTGATTTGATCAAGCTCTCCCGTATTTCTTGAAGCATTCTTCAACACCCTCAAAAGAACCCTTCCACATTTCTGTTTCCCACACGAAGGGATGCCTTCTCAAATTAATATTCCATTATCATGCTCTCTCAATTTTAACCCGAATTTCGCCACCTTCCCTTCCTTTTTAGTGGTCATGTTAAAAATTCTGGGGAAAGCGAAGCGTAAAGAGGGCAATTTAGTCAAAAAATCGTTCCAGGAATTGATTCTTTTCCCATCACCCAACTTGAACCGTATGTTACAAGTGAAAACATCCTCATGAGCTTTTAATGGCGAGGTGATATTATTCCACAACCAAGACGTTTTATTCCTTCCGATCTACCCAGTAAGTAAAATATATGGCGGAAAACCATACTTCTCATCAATGATTCTAGGCCAGAGATTATGAGGCTCCTACCCATATTGCCAAACCCATTTATTAAGAAGGACACGATTCTTCACCCTTCGTGTCCATAATGCCCAGGCCGCCACACTCTTTAGAACGACAAATGATTTCCCACTTTAACCAGTGAATGAGCTTTCCTCTATTATTACCCCAAATGAAGTTTGTGGCATACTTATTAATCTTGTTTGCGATGGAAAATGGCATTTGGAATATCGCAAGAAAATATATGGGTAGACTGCACAAAATCGATTTGAAAAGAGTGATTCTCCCTTCGAAAGACAAGGATTTATCCACCTAACCCTCCAATCTCACCTTGAATTTGTCTAGAATAGGTTCCCAAATTGTTGTGGCGTTGCGTCAATGGCCCAATGACAATCCTAAATAAGAAGTAGGAAGGATCCCTTTACATAACTCGATATCATCGGCCCACGTAGATAAGAGATTCTCTTCGATATTTACTCCATAGAGACATGTTTTTTTCATGTTTAATTTTAATCTAAAGCACATCTCGAACAACCTTAAGATTATTTTGATGTTTCTAATGATCTCATTGTCGACTTTGGTAAAGATGATTAAGTCGTATGCGAATTATAAATGTGACAACTTGAAGCCGTTTGATCCCACCTCCACCCCACATATAATTTCTCATTCAACAGCCTCATGAATCATTGAACTCAAGGCTTCACCCCACTATATTGAACAACAAGGGAGATAAAGGGCATCCTTGCCTTAAACCCATACTGATTGTGAACATATTAGAAGGCACTCCATTAATCAGAATTGAGATAGAAGTTGATGAAAGACACATTTTGATCCACTTTCTCTATTTACATCCGAATCACATGTGATGTAGAGTAAAATCCAAAAATCCCCAATCAATGGTATCATATGCCTTCCTAAAATCAACCTTGAACACTATAGCCTCATGCTTGCTTCTTTTCAATTCGTATATAACCTCGTTCGCAATCAAAGAGCAAACCGCAATTTGCTTTCCTAGAGTAAAAGCAAACTAATTTTCTCCCACCACTTCCTTAATGCACCACGAAAGCCTGCGAGAGAGCATTCTGGCCAATATTTTATACACACTGCTCACCATTGATATAGGTTGATAATCTTCTATAAACTTTAGGGACTCTTTTTTTGGTATAAGGACTAAGAATGAGTGACTAATTGACCTATCATTAAGCATGCCCTTGTGAAAATCATAAAAAAAACTTCATGATTTTATCTTTTAAAAATGGCCAGAACTTTTTATAGAAATCTAAATTAAAACCGTCAGGACCTAGTGTCCTATTTCCGTCTGCTGAATTTATTGTTGACCATACCTCCTCGACTGTAAATGAAGCTTCAAGGAATTCTGCCGATTCCTTGCTTAATTGATAATTCTTCCCGGGAAACACTTTACTGGTAATGTCGAACTTGCGTTAAACTATGCTCGAAAGTGATGTTTAAATGCACTCGTAATAGATTTTAGATCTTCAAGCGTTGTATTCCCCACTCTGATTGATTGAATCTTGTTTCTACTCTGCCTCAAGGATGTCGATAAGTGGAAAAACTTTGTGTTCTTATTTTCCTCATTAAACCATCTAATCCTGGACTTTTGCTTCCATTCTCTTTCCTCCCTCCTATATTTAGCCCAGAGAGACGCTCTTAGAAAATTTAGGTCTGACGCAATTTCAACCTTGTAACCCCCATATATAATCGTTTCTTCAAGCTTCGCTATCTTTATTTATAATGATTTTGTAGTCTTATCCTTATTATCCCTTGCTTCCCTAACCCATTTCTTTATCTCGCCTTTTAGTGTTTTGAGAGAGCTTCTCACCCTACCGCCCTTCAACCTTGAAGTAACTGATTTAACCAGCTCCTGAAATTTTGGTTCATCATCCCAGTGAGAAAACCACTTAAAGGGCTTCAGAACAATGGGGGAGCACTCTTCCTTCAGTAGAACTGGGTTGTGATCGAATAAGCTCCGTGGTAAGGACGTTTGCTTCAGCTTGGGCCACCATAATAATACTTCCAACGACATGAGGAGTCTGTCCAATTTTCTAGCCACAACATCGGACGAGCCCCTGAACCACGTGTAAGCACACCCAACCATCGGTAAGTCAATCAAGCCATTTGATTGGATGAATTTGTTGAAATGATCCATCGAAGGTATATTCTGACTTGACCCAATCTTCTCTTCATTGCATCTGATTGAGTTCAAGTTTACCCCAATTACGATGGGCACTTGCATCGAAGCAATACAATCATTTAGACAGTCGAAGAAATCTCTCTGTTCATATAGATCGTTTGGCGCATAGATATGCAAAAGCCCAATTCTTTGGTTTGACTGGATTAAAACGCCAATTAAGATGATAGCTCTATTCAACATAATTTTCTGCTCAACCTTAAAGAAGTTTGTATCCCACAGTTGGATGATACCACCGGAAACACCCACGAAAGGGGATAGTTCGGCTCCTATCAAAACATCCCATGTAACCTTTTAACAACCCTCGACCTTACTAACTCCAATTTTGGTTCCTGCAGGAATACAACCCTAACTTTACTGTCGTTGATTACTTTTACTACCGCTCTAACTTTCTTAGCCTTGACCAACCCCCTGACATTCCAGGATATTATAGAGAAATTCATTAAATGAAAAGAAAACCCACATATGCGACGACCATATGATCTGCTTTCAACACCCGCTTTCCTCCTCGAGTTCCACCAACCATGCCTTAACCACATGTTCTAGGACATCAAACACCAGACCCATTGTGTCGGCCACCAGCTGAGTGGTAACTGCTTCGGCAGTGCTGACTGTGACATTTACATGATGCATCTCTATCGATGGTAGAGGGGGAGTCTGTAAGGGGGAAATTTCACCCGCGAATAATTTGGTGAAGAGAACAGTCTTATTTTTTTGAGATTTTTCTTTAATTTGCGGGTCTTCTTTCTTGGGTTACCACATGCCCTCCCGACCCACCAATTAAAATTATTGAAGCCTGATCTTATGCCGCTCTACCTATTGCCTTGAAGGCGACAAGTTGGGTCCGCCACTGCCCCCAGACCCGGTTGGGGTAATCTATTCCTCAAGAACCAGTAACTTCACAATATATCCCACATGCACCTCTTGGAGCTTGGATGAGTTTGAAATAGAGTCCGAGGAAGTTGGACCCTCTAGGTTGGCCTTGTTCATGGCAAGCTCATCACCGCATGAAGCCTGATCCACCAAATAGTCATATGACATGATGGATACCTCGAAGAGTCAATTATCCTCAGAGCACAATTTATTGCTCTATTCGGTTTCGCCCATGTGGTGCATAGAAAATTGTTGTGCGTAGTTTCGCATAACCTCATCATCCGAGGAGTTTTCCTTGGCAATTGGTGAAAAAATGGTGCCTTCCGAACTGCCTGGTGCATGGAACGAAGGGTCATCTTCACGGTAGTTGGCTGTACAAGTTTCATCGAGAAAAATGCGATCCTCTTCATATTCTTCCATTGATAATCTAATTTGACATACCGTACCACTAACCAAAATGCCTACCCTATCAGGGATTATGGAAACCTTCTGAACTAGCAGCAATACCCTAGCGACGTCGAACTGTTTTCTTCAAAGAATTTTCTGTTCCAAATAGACAAAGGGACATTAGAAAGTTTAACCTATGCCTTTACTCTCCTCTTCCCTTCGAAGCCTTCCAGAAGTTCTAGTTCGTCAAACAATAATCTGATAAATTCCCCTGTACTTGCCCAGCCTCTGTCTTTTTCGTCTTTATTGGGGAAAATGATTATATACAGTAAATCGTACCAAGGGTAGACAGACACCTTGAATACGTCAGATGGTTAGGCCTCCTGAATCATATCATGGTTGTACATTGCTTTTATCTTACCCACCAGACAGCTGCTAAACCATTATGTATTTGAACATGTGATCACGAAGAAGTTCTGTTGATCTATTGCCTCTGTCACACTTAGCTTTAACCTTGTGTTACTACCTCGTCTGACTGTAAGTGTAACACCCGGGTTTAGGGGTCGGAAGAAAATAATATTTAAATAATATTATTGGGTCTCGGTTTTTGATTTAAATAATATCATATATTATTTGGACCTTGTGTCTTTCTTTATTTTCAAATAAACGTTTTATGTTGGGCTAATTTGAAATGAAACTAAAATTTTATGGATTTTAAAGTAAGAGGAGAGTTACCATCTCATTAATGGCACTATTGTAATTTCAAGCCCTTGGAAATTAAAAGCCCCTTTTTAATTTAAAACACCAAAAATTTCTCTTCTTCCCTCTTCCTTCTTCATTCTCACGACAAAGAGGGGGAGTTTCTCCAAGTTCTATCCAACCTTCTTTTCTCCTTCATTTTGGCTCGAAATTGAAAGGTAAATACATCCTCATCTTGTCCTCATCTTCCTCTCTTCAAAAGTACAAATAGATTTCATTTTCATCCATGTTTTAGAAATTGTGTTTTTGGAAGATTTGAATAAAAATGGTAGCTTTATTGTGTTTAACTTAAAGTTTTGATTTATTAATGTTAGATATGTTGTTTGTGAATCAAATAGTCCAACATATATGATTTTTAGAGTATTTTAAAGGAATTTCCGAAATTGGGTAAAAAATGGGTTTTTTGGAGGGTTTTGGGTGAGTTTTGGGGGTTGTTTAAGGTGGGGTTTGATAGCCCAATGGTAGTACTATGGTTAGGGGTTGATTTGGGATTGTTTGTGGGTGCTATGGATGTTGGAAACATGGTTTTTGGACATGGTTTAGGGGCTGCCCGAATTTACTAAAAATGGGATTTGTTCATGGTTTGCAACATGGTAAATTGCATTTGAATTGTATTCCGGGTTGGTATTTTGATGTTGGGCTGATTTGAAATTGTTTGAAATGTGTTTGAGGTTGTTAAGAAGCGGGAATTTGTATTGGGGAAGCTTCGAGAAGAAATCCGGAAATTTGAGGGAGGTTGCTTGCTTGGCTTGGAGCTTGGAAGCTTAGGTGAGTGGTTAAATATTTTCAAATGGTTCTGAGTATTTGGTTCAAGCATGTGAACCTAGGATGGGCTTGGTAAACCCACCTAGAGTTGGGATTAGAGTGGTAGCCTAATCCCAAGCTTTGATTAGAGACCTTGGTTGCACTTTTAATGGTTGTATATGCCCCATGTTAAATTGGAATGGTGTTGATTATATATATGTTGCATACATGTATGTTGAGGCATGTTGGATGCATTGTTGTATGTATGATGATGATAGATGTGATATGATTATACACATGTACAAAATATGATGTGATATGTTTGATAATGATGTACATGTGGTGTTGTCATGTGAAATGAGATTATGAGGTGATTGCTTGATCCGGGGATCATGGTGAGTACGTGTGTAAAACCTATGTTTGATTTTGATATAACTAGATCTTTAAGGATCAATTTGAAAAACTTAAAATTGTTTTTACAAGTCTCTTAACAAGTTTTGAAACACCAACACTTTAAAACTGATTTGTAAAACTCAAACTCAAAATATTTTCTAAGTGTTCCAAGCCAAATTTATTGAAAATCGTCATAGAGTATCGATACCCATTGAGGCGTATCGATACCTTTTTGCCAAAATTGGCTACTGTCGGAACACGTATCGATACGGAAAACCCTCGTATCGATACACCCTGTGTTAAACTTCAAAGAGTTTGAAAGAGTGTATCGATACGGTAACACTAGTATCGATACTGGTTTAAAGAATTTTAAAGCATTTAAGTCGGTTTAAAAATATGACCGTTGGTGTCAGTTGGTTGGTAACCAAATTTTAAAAGGCCGTTGACCGGTATCGATACGCCTAACCCCCGTATCGATACGCGTTTTGACAGTGAGCTAAGTTCAGAAAAAGGTATCGATACGGCCTTTGCCGTTTCGATACCCCGTACCGATACGCTTACGTGCGTATCGATACGCCCTATTAATTGCATGCAACGACTCTTTCTTTTCTGAGACAGGTATCGATACCCATTCCCGAGTACCGATACTCGTAGCTGCAGAGGTGCATTTATGGTGGTAAGAGAGGGTTCCAACGGCTCCATTTACTTCTCCAACCACTCAAACGGCTAGAAATCAATGAGAAGGTATAAAAGGGACATCCAAAAGCATCATCAACAACTATTGAACTTCAAGCAAACATCCAAACATCAAATTCAAGCATTTGAGCAAAAATCCCAAATTTGTGTAAAATCCCAATTTGTGTTCTTCATTCTTATTTTGTAAAATTGGGTTGAGTGCTTGTATTGGGGCTATCATTTGTATTGAGAGATACCTAATTAGCCTACAAATTCCTTTGTTCTCTTGTGTGAGGGTTGGGTTGATTTTTGGGTAGAAAAATCAACCGATATTGTAAAGGGTTGCCTCCTTGTCCTAGAAAAGGGGAAGATCAATTTAGTGAAATTGTTGCAAATCCTTAGTGAGACTAAGGTAGTGGATGTAGAGTTCATTTGGAACTTGAACCACTCTAAATTCCTTGTTTTTCAATTTTAATTTGCCAATTTCCACTACAATCCTTCAAATTTCCAATTCACCCCCCATCTTGGTAAATATCGATCTTTCGATCCACTCAACAATTGGTATCAGAGCGTAACTCTTTGAGGATTAACAACCACAAGAGGAGATCCTTGGAAGAGTGTGATCATCCAATTATCAAGAGATGGCTTCAACCTCCGGTTCCGGCATGTACGAGTCACAATCAACCACCAAGCCTCCTTTCTTCAATGGTGACAACTACTCCTTTTGGAAGAACAAAATGAGGCTATTCATCAAGTCAAGTGACTACCTTGTATGGGATGTCATTGAGGATGGGCCATACATTCCATTGAAGCAAGATGGTGAAGGCAAGATGGTGTTGAAGAAGAAAGCCGAAATGAGTGAAGAGGAGAGGAAGAAGATTCAAGTCAACGATAAAGCTCTCCACATGCTTTTTTGTGCTTTCGGTCCGGACATCTATTCAAAGGTCTCTTCCATTGAAAATGCCAAAGAAGTGTGGGACACACTTGAGACCACTTATGAAGGCACCAATGATGTCAAGGAAACTAAGATTGGACTTCTTAATCTTAGTTATGAAAATTTCAAGATGGAGCCCGATGAGACGCTGTCAAAGATGTTTGATCGATTCTCCACAATTGTCAACGGGCTAAAGGGCTATGGAGAGATCATACCGGAAGACAAGCTTGTCCGGAAGCTACTCTATTCACTTCCCGAAGCTTGGGATGGGAAGAGAACCGCCATCATCGAAGCAAAGAACTTGAAGACATTAAAGCTTGATGAGCTTGTGGGTTCTCTCCTTACTCATGAGATCATGAAGCAAGGAAGGTAAGATGAGAAAAAGAAAGAAGAGAAAAGAGTAGAGAAGCTTGAAGTTGAAAAGAAGAAGAAGATGGGAATAGCTCTCAAGGCAAAAGCTTCACAACATGATGAGAGCTCATCTTGTGAGGAGGACGAACTTGAAGAATTGGCTATGATAGCCAAACGATTCTCACGCTTCATGAGGTCCAACCGGGGAAGAAAAATCCAAAGAAAGATGGACTTCAAAGGAAGGAACAAAGAAGAAGGGAAGGATCCCATCATTTGCTATGAGTGCAAACAATCCGGTCACATCCGTTCGGAGTGCCCTCAACTCAAGAAGAAGGGCTTTGAGAAGAAGAAGAAACTCAAAGCCAAGCTTGCTACTTGGAGTGATGAGGAGTCATCGGAGGATGACGAACAAGAAGTGGCCAACCTTTGTCTCATGGCACTTGAGGAAGATTCCTCCTTGGTAACCTCTAACTCATCTACTTTAGATTTTTCATATGAAGAATTAAATGATGCATATGATGAGTTGCAAGAGGTATATGATGAATTAGTTGAGAAGTTTAAAGAGTCAGTCATTAAAAACAAGAAAATCATTTTAGAGCTAAATGAGAAAAATGACTCACTCACTCAAGCTAATTCTAAATTTGAGAAAAAGATTTTAGGATTAAAAGATGAACTTAAATTCTTTCAAGATGAAAATGTTGATCTTAATAATCTTTTGTCTCAATGCAATAGTGAACACCAAAAGGTGTTAGGTGAGCTAAATGAGCTCAAAAAGTCCTTAAAAAATGTTGGTAGTGTCAAACATGAAGTAGGAGAATCCTCTAGAACACACCAACCTAAGAAAAGGACTAATTACTACAAACAAGGTAGCTACCCTAGACATAGTAGAGCTAAAAGAATTAGAAGTGTATGGGTTCCTAAGGAACTTGTAAAATCTAATAATATTATTGCTATGTCATCTTGGATTCCTAAGGGAACCAAGGTTTTGGGAGCTAACACTCATGGACCCAAAATGATTTGGGTACCAAAAACCAAGGTTTAATATCTTTGTTTGTAGGGGAGCATTGCTACAAGGCCAAAGCACAAAGTCAAAACTCATGGTACCTTGATAGTGGATGCTCGAGACACATGACCGGAGACAAGAGTCGATTCATGGATTTAAAGCCAAAAAGTGGAGGAGTAGTAACATTTGGTGACAACTCCAAAGGCCACATTAAAGGTATTGGCTCCATAGGTAATCACTCTACCATTCTTATTGAAAATGTCTTGTATGTCGATGGTCTTAAACATAATTTATTGAGCATAAGTTAATTGTGTGATAAAGGATTTAATGTTCTTTTTGATAAAAATGGATGTAAAATTGTAGACATTAAATCTAATAATATTATGCTCATAGGTCATCGCATAGGAAACATATACATGGTGCATTTAGATGACATACATACATCTCATGCATGCTTAGTTGCTCAAAATGAAAATGATGCATGGTTGTGGCATAAAAAGCTAGGACATGCTAGCATTAGTGTTTTGGAAAAACTAGTCTCTCTAAATCTAGTTAAAGGTTTGCCCAAAATTAAATTTTCAAATGACAAAATTTGTGATGCATGCTCTAAGGGTAAACAACATAAGTCTTCCTTTAAATCCATTAATGATGTTTCTACTAGTAGATGCTTACAATTAATTCACATGGATTTATTTGGGCCAATTAGGACTATGAGCTTGGGTGGTAAATCTTATGCATTTGTGTTAGTTGATGATTTTTCTAGATTTACTTGGGTTCTCTTTTTAAGTACTAAAGATGAGGCTTTGGAAAAATTCATCACATTTTCAAAATTAACCCAAAATGATCTTGAACTTAGAATTTCACACATTAGAAGTGATCATGGAACCGAGTTTCAAAATTTAGGGTTTGAAGAATTTTCGAATGAAAATGGTATTAGCCATAATTTTTCGGCTCCTCGAACTCCTCAACAAAATGGGGTAGTTGAGAGGAAAAATAGAACTTTACAAGAAATGGCTAGAACTATGCTTTGTGAAAATAATTTACCTAAATATTTTTGGACGGAAGCCACAAACACCGCTTGTTATATTGTAAATCGAGTAATGATTAGGCCAATTTTAAAGAAAACACCTTATGAGATTTTAAAATCTAAAAAGCCTAACATTAGCTATTTTCACCCTTTTGGGTGTAAGTGTTTTGTTTTAAATAATGGAAAAGATAACTTAGGTAAATTTGATGCAAAAAGTGATGAAGCTATTTTTATAGGTTACTCTTTAACCTCTAAAGCCTATCGAGTATTTAACAAAAGAACTTTAGTAGTAGAAGAATCTATTCATGTTGTATTCGATGATAACCTCCTTCCTAGGAAGGATTCTTGTGATGATGATGATGTAGGAATCATAAATGCCTTTGATGGAGGTCAAACTTCAAAGGAGGATGAGACTCAACCAAAAGAAGAAGACACACAAGATCCACCTCTTGAAGCCTTAAAGGACTTGGCTATTGAGGAAAAGGAAGTGAGCTACCCAAGGGAGTTGAACTATGTCAAAGATGGTGAAATCTTGGGTGATCCATCCAAGGGGGTAACCACTCGTTCTTCTCTTAGATTAATGAACCATGTTGCATTTATCTCATGCATAGAGCCTAAAAACATAAAAGAAGCATTGAAAGATGATTTTTGGATTATGGCTATGCAAGAAGAGTTAAATCAATTTGAGAGAAGTAATGTATGGACATTAGTTGATAGGCCTAGTAATCAATCTACAATAGGAACTAAATGGGTCTTTAGGAACAAACTAGATGAGAGTGGTAACATTGTGAGAAATAAAGCTAGACTTGTAGCACAAGGTTACACTCAAGAAGAGGGAATAGATTTTGATGAAACCTATGCACCCATAGCTAGGATGGAAGCCATTAGGATGTTGCTTGCATATGCATGTTATCATAATTTCAAGCTTTTTCAAATGGATGTTAAAAGCGCATTTTTAAATGGTTTTATAAATGAAGAAGTGTATGTGGAACAACCACCGAGTTTTGAAGATTCAAAATTTCCAAATCATGTTTTCAAACTTACCAAAGCTCTTTATGGTTTAAAACAAGCTCCTAGAGCTTGGTATGAAAGGCTTTCAAATTTTTTGATAGAAAAAGGATTTGAAAAAGGTAAGGTGGACACTACACTTTTCATAAAAATGTATAAAAATGACATCTTAGTAGTTCAAATTTATGTTGATGATATTATTTTTGGTTATACTAATGAATGTCATTGTCAAGAGTTTTCTAAGCTAATGCAAGGTGAATTTGAGATGAGCATGATGGGGGAGCTCTCATTCTTTTTGGGACTCCAAATCAAGCAAAAGAAGGATGGCACCTTCATTAACCAAGCAAAATACATAAAGGATATGCTCAAGAAGTTTGGCTTGGAGAATGCAAAGCCTCAAGCCACTCCTATGAGCTCATCTACAAAGCTTGACAAAGATGAAGGAGGTAAGTGTGTTGACTCTAAGCTTTATCGTTCTATGATTGGATCTTTGCTTTACCTTACCGCAAGTAGACCGGATATCTTGTTTATTGTTTGCTTGTGTGCTAGGTTTCAAGCTAGTCCTAGAGAGTCTCACCTTATAGCCGTTAAGAGAATCTTTAGATACCTTAGAGACACTCCTTGTTTAGGCCTTTGGTATCCTAGAGACTCTACCTTCAACCTACATGCTTATTCGGATGCGGATTATGGGGGTTGCAAAATTGATAGGAAAAGTACTTCGGGAACTTGCCAATTCTTAGGTAGTATGCTCATATCTTGGTTCTCTAAGAAACAAAATAGTGTAGCCTTATCTACCACCGAAGCCGAGTACATATCCTTAGGGAGTTGTTGTGCTCAAGTCCTTTGGATGAAACAACAACTCTTAGATTATGGAATTAAAGTTGGAACCATACCCCTAAAATGTGACAACACTAGTGCAATATGCTTAACTAAAAATCCCATCCAACACTCTAGAACCAAACATATAGAAATAAGGCATCATTTCATTAGAGATCATGTCCTTAAGGAAGATGTGGTTATAGAGTATGTAGACACCTTGAATCAATTAGCGGACATTTTTACAAAACCCTTAGACAAAGAGCGCTTTTGGTCCCTTAGGAGAGAGTTAGGTCTAGCTAGCCTATCTTGACCTTTTAGGACCTCTTGTGTGCTTAAAATGCTTGATTTTGTGAAATTGCCATGTTTATGTGTTTAAACTCCTAATCTTATCCATGCCTATAGTTAGGGGGAGTATGCTTATGTTAAAACATGCTTAGAACTGTTCATTCATCATTTGCATACTTTTAGGAGGTGTTAAGTTCGAGCCTTTGGTTGTTCTTAGAACCAAATAGGTCATTCTGGGCATATGGTATCGATGATGATGAAGATGATGAAGACGACGAAGACAATGCCTAGACATCTCTTCTTGCATATCATTCATAATCATCTAGGATTTTCTATTTTTATGCACCTATGTTTCTGTTTTTAGGACTAAGTTTGTTTTAGGATTAAAAACCTATGCTTTGATTTCTTGTTTGTTTTCGTTTGGATTTTCTTATGCTATGATGAATAAAATTATGTTGCTTATTATTATTATACCTTTGATTTCATTATGCACTTTATTGTCTCCATGCATTTTTGATCTAACAAAAAGGGGGAGAAGAAACTTGCTCACATCTTTAAAATATTTTGATTTTAACTCAAAGGTTACCAAGCTTATATTAAGGGGGAGTTACTTTGTAAAGGTTATTCAAAAGTGTCAAAATTTTAAGTTTTGGTTTTGTTATATCAAAAAGGGAGATTGTAAAACCTATGTTTGATTTTGATATAACTAGATCTTTAAGGATCAATTTGAAAAACTTAAAATTGTTTTTACAAGTCTCTTAACAAGTTTTGAAACATCAACACTTTAAAACTGATTTGTAAAACTCAAACTCAAAATATTTTCTAAGTGTTCCAAGCCAAATTTATTGAAAATCGTCAAAGAGTATCGATACCCATTGAGGCGTATCGATACCTTTTTGCCAAAATTGGCTACTGTCGAAACACGTATCGATACGGAAAACCCTCGTATCGATACGCCCTGTGTTAAACTTCAAAGAGTTTGAAAGAGTGTATCGATACGGTAACACCAGTATCGATACTGGTTTAAAGAATTTTAAAGCATTTAAGTCGGTTTAAAAATATGACCGTTGGTGTCAGTTGGTTGGTAACCAAATTTTAAAAGACCGTTGACCGGTATCGATACGCCTAACCCTCGTATCGATACGCGTTTTGACAGTGAGCTAAGTTCAGAAAAAGGTATCGATACGGCCTTTGCCATTTCGATACCCCGTACCGATACGCTTACGTGCGTATCGATACGCCCTATTAATTGCATGCAACGACTCTTTCTTTTCTGAGACAGGTATCGATACCCATTCCCGAGTACCGATACTCGTAGCTGCAGAGGTGCATTTATGGTGGTAAGAGAGGGTTCCAACGGCTCCATTTACTTCTCCAACCACTCAAACGGCTAGAAATCAATGAGAAGGTATAAAAGGGACATCCAAAAGCATCATCAACAACTATTGAACTTCAAGCAAACATCCAAACATCAAATTCAAGCATTTGAGCAAAAATCCCAAATTTGTGTAAAATCCCAATTTGTGTTCTTCATTCTTATTTTGTAAAATTGGGTTGAGTGCTTGTATTGGGGCTATCATTTGTATTGAGAGATACCTAATTAGCCTACAAATTCCTTTGTTCTCTTGTGTGAGGGTTGGGTTGATTTTTGGGTAGAAAAATCAACCGATATTGTAAAGGGTTGCCTCCTTGTCCTAGAAAAGGGGAAGATCAATTTAGTGAAATTGTTGCAAATCCTTAGTGAGACTAAGGTAGTGGATGTAGAGTTCATTTGGAACTTGAACCACTCTAAATTCCTTGTTCTTCAATTTTAATTTGCCAATTTCCACTACAATCCTTCAAATTTCCAATTCACCCCCCCTCTTGGTAAATATCGATCTTTCGATCCACTCAACAACGTGCTAAGCACGGAAGTTGTCAATAAATGATATTGTGAAATGTGTAGTATTGGCACTAGTATGCTTGGGTACAAATGATCGATCATTAGGATGTTAGTGTGTACACATGAGACAAAAGTCGCGCGTGGCCTTGGTGGCGTTGAGTCACCAAGGAGGAGTACGGGTTCGCCCGGAAATTGTATTTATATTAGTCGGTGATGAGTGGAATCCCATCGACGGGGCGTGAGGATGAGTGGAATCCCCTCCGCGTGAACGGTGATGAGTGGAATACCACCGTCAGGTAATGGTTGAGTTGTTGGATGTGAGTTCCAACGGTTATCCGCGTATTCGAGTCATAGCTAGGTGCCAATACAGATTGTAGTTTGTGTTGCCAATATGTGGTTAATTGTGAGCCAATGTGTTTTGGGAGGTGTTGCTAACATGGTTTAATATATGTGATTTCATATGTTGTGGATTTAAACATGTTGAGCATGACATGATATTGAATATATGTTCATGCATCATCTATATTTATGGCTCGCGTGGATCGGAGGTAAGATCATGCATTTTATCTTAGTTGTAGCTCGTGTTTGGACCCTGCATTGTCGAGGTTTGTTTTTAAAGAGCTTACCCTCACTAAGCTTTTATGCTTACGCTATCTTTTGTTCGACAATGCAGATAACTAGCTTGTGGGTGGCAAAGGCAAGGGAAGGTCTCCAAGTGTTGCTTACGGTTAGCTCAAGTATGATGTTTAAATTTAAAGATTGTAATAGTAAAGCAATGGGATAGGTATTGTTGGTTCGAGTCTTGATGTATGTCTATGGTTGACTTGGTTTGTAAGCATGATATATCTTGCCAAATGCTAGTACGATGGATGTCTTATGAATGCTTAAGTTGCTTTAAATGAAATGTAAACTCATTTGATATGTATGATGCTTATTGGTTCTTTTTAATGTCTTCAAGCATGCTTGTATGAAAAGCTCTTATTGTGTAATTTGCCATGTTAGAAAGATTGTTCAAATTCATGCTTGTATGTGTTTGAGTATGTTAAATCTAGGATGTATGCCTCTAGACTTTGTTTGATGGTTTTGTGTGCCTTTAGGGGTCCTATGGGACCTTTAGACTTGTCAAAACACCCCTAAATCTGTATTTCAAAGGTTACAGACTGCCAGCGTTTCGAAACGGGAGGGATCGTTTCGGAACGGGTAGGCTTCAGGGACCCCGTATCGGAACGCGTTTCGATACGGTATGGCCTTTGGAACCCCTGTTCCGAAACACGTATCGGAACGTTTTGGCTACTGGAATTTTGAGAAATTCACGAGATGAAGGTGTTTTGAAACGGGTGTAAAGGTTTCGAAACGGTCAAAATCTCGTTGACCACGAGATATTGACCGTCGTGGGCGTTTCGAAACGGTTGACCACCGTTTCGATACGATCCCTTGTAGAGGCTCTGGGATAGTTGACCTGGTCAAGGCGTTTCGATACGCCTCAAGGGTGTTTCGAAACGGCCTGTTTAAAATATTAAAAGTGGGCTGTTTAATTGCTGTTTTGGGATCGAATGTTTGTCTCATGTATTTTATTCTGTTGTTTGATCACATAGGACTTAAATGGACTTTTAGACAAGATAAATAAAAGAAATTTTTCTAGGGTTGCTAATCGAGGTGGGACCTTAACGGGTTTCGCTTCGGTTTTCCCCATGTGGCCCACTCGGACCGGTCGTCCGGCCAGACCGGGACGAGGGGGTTACATTTGTTGGTATCAGAGCCTAAGGTTTCCGAGACCTTGGGCAGGTAAGTGAGATAAGTTGTGTTCTATGATTGATATGCACGGTGTTTGCTTGCTCTGTAAGTATGATTGCTTGTATGACAAGTATGTTGACTGTTTGTTTAAAAGCATGTTGCTCGTTACCCGTGTATGCTGTGATGTGTGATTGTTTGATTGAGAATGCATGTTGTTTGACCGTACGCATGTGTTGCTTGTTTAGCAAGTAATCCTTGTTATATGCTTGGTTAAGCATGTATGTGTGTTGATTTGTTTGAAACATGTTTAGTAGAGTCCCATTGCTTCTATTACATCGGAAAAAGGATTTTAAGTGAGGGAAATCATACTTGAGCCACTTGGACCTTTCCTTTGCTAACCCAACTTGTATGTTAAATTGTTGACTGATTTATTGCTTTTAGTAAGTTTAGGGCTAGTGTGTGGGCCGTGAATCGGTAAGTGGAAGTTGTGGTTTTGAAAATGGGGATGATGTAGAGGAAGTTCTTTGCTATAGTTAGGGGAGTATAGTTGTACCGGAGTTGAGGTACAATTCGTCCGTTTGAGACAGTGTGTATATGGGTCGATTCTTGTAGATGAGGGACGGTGTGATCAACTCTGGCATTAGTTAGTAAGAAGAAGTGAAGGCCTATGGGCGGGGGTCAGAGTGGTGTCAATGTTTTATCGAATGAGCCCTTAGCATAGTATCAAGTTGTTTCCTCCAGTTGATTTTGAATCTGTATCTCTGTACATTGTTAGCAAGTATGCAAGTTGAACATGCCTGGTGAGGTGTTAGTTGGTGACCGTTGGGGTTGGCCTATGATTTTAATGCAAGACAGCCGGTCAGTGTCCGTGAGTGGAAGCTAGTTTGTGTGATTGAGTCAGTGTACGTTGAGTTGTTTTCCAGCAAGCGGAAGAGATGAAGTCACTTCCGATATAGTTGAGCCGAGAAGGGAGCCTTGAGCTTTGACTTCAGGATTGTTTGGTAGGGGTAGAACAAGTCTAGCAAGACTGTTTGTGTGCGATCAGAATTGAGTCTTGAAGTTACGAGGTGCCCTAAGAACAGTTTAGAAGAGTCATATTCTGTTGAAGAACCAGTCTGAAAACAAGAGGACCGAAGACTATCAGTTGTGTACATGTGAAGTTGCAATTTCTGCGAATACCTCCTTTTGCGTGAGCATGTAAGAAATTAGATAAGTTTGTTGAGACCTTAGATGTAGGGACACATGTGACTAGCCTCTTTGGGAGACAGTAGTGATCAGAAAGATGTACAGAAGATGTTGTTGGTGGTTTAGAGTTACTAGTTTCTCGTAGGTGTGAAGCGATCGTCTTCCTACGGTTTTGATATACCTTTTGACAAGGTTCAGCTTGAAGAGCACATAGTTAGTGTGTACATTGAGACAAAGAGAGAGTTGCCTTGAAATTGTAGATTTTTGTGTGACTGTAGTGGTAGGTGAGGATGTGAGCTTCTTATTGAATGTTGATCCAGTTTCAGAGATCAAAGGTTGATTGAGTTTAGTTGACAGACTTGCTGAGCAATAGTGATGGATTTGATTTTTGAATGAAGATTAGACCGCAAAATGTTAAAATAGTTTGTGATTCTTCCTAGAAGTGTTTAGAAGAAACGCCCAGTTTATCTCCTAACAGCGAAGAAGAGTTTATTATTGATGTCGTCTCCGAGTTGCTCGTGTTTTAGTTTGCTCTGTGTCTTATGGTTTCCGATAGAATTGGGAATGTTGAAGAATTAGCTCCGAGACTTGTTTGACCTTAGATTCAGTGGACCTAGTGCATCATCTCAGAGTTCTACAGTGTAATTGGTGAAGAAGAAAGAGTAACAGTACGAGAATGTGTTCAGTTTACATATAGTTGAAACAAGTGACAGTGAATAATTAGTATCAATTTTCGAGTGTCAGTGATCTGTTGGTCAGTTAGTGTGTGCTTCAGTCTATTTGAAGATTAGTTTGAGATCCGTTTACTACTAGTTGAAAGTGAGAAAAGTTGAAGTACCGGAGACAGCTTTAGGGGCAAGATGTAATCGCCTTGAGCTCTGAGCTATGTCGTTTTGTTTGACTAGTGTATTAGTTACCTTCATAGAGATGTTGAACAGAATATTTTCCTGAGTTTCTTGATCAGTTGTAGTAGCTCTTCTAGATGTCACGTGAGTATATTCAAGTACCGAGGAAGATCATGACGAGTTTTGAAGTTAGTGTGGTAGATTCTATTAGAGAATTAATTGTATACCAAGTTGTACAACGTGAACTTCGAGTTAATGAAGATGTCCTCTTAGAACATGAAAATTAGCAGAGTGTATTTGTAATCACTAATTTTGTCCGGGCTAACATCTTTTTATTTTTATAATAATAGACTCATGAGGGTTTTTCCACATTCTTTTCACTATGGGCTTTGCTTAGAGTAAATTAATTTATATATGCATGTTATACTTTTCATATAGAAACCCCTAAAAATTATTATTATAAATTGTCACACATTTATACTATTAGTTTTATTATATACTATATATTATTATCATTATTAGTTATAGTTATTACCGTATTAATATTATATTTATTATTATTAATCAAATCTGAAAAACAAAAACATTAAATAAGTGAAAGCCCAACATTAATAAAATAAAAGCCCAGTTTATTAATTTAAAGTCTATATTACATAATAAAAAAGGCCCAAAAAAATATTATACATATATTACAGCCCAATTCGGACCCAAATAATTAAAAACCCTAATCTGCTAAACCTAATACCCTTTATGTTTGTGCAGCCGCCACCCCATCTCCACCGTTGGATCTAGGATCCAGATCCAACGGTCCAGATCACTTCAGGAGAATGAAGCCCTAGCTGCCCCCAGGATACCTCAGCGCCGCGCAACCTCCACCGCAGGATCAAAGACTCATCGAACGGCCGAGATCGGGCCTCTCCCAAGCGCGTGCGATCCATGCGCGCCGCTTCAGTTTCCCACGCGCCTCGCTTGGAACCCACGCACGCCCAGATCGAGCCCCTCCAGCTTCTGACGGTCCGGATCACTCCACGTCCGACCACGTCCCAGCCTACTGGTCCCCCTCGTACGAGCCTCTCGGCAGTCACAACACACGCACAGAAAAAAACAAATATCAGGCAACCGAAATCAGACGCAAGGCAACAAAAATCAGAAACAAAAAACGCAACCGAAATCTCAGAGGCAATCAACAGAAAATCGTACAAATCAGCAGATGATTTTCCAGCAATTTTGTGTAATTTAGAAAAGCAAAAAATGCTATTTTAGGGCTATATAAAGCCGAAATCAGCATTGTAATAGGGGATTCATCCGGGGGAATTTGGAAATTACAGAGAGCTTTTTTTTAGGGAGAAAAAATTGTAAACGGGGGATTCCCATTCGAAAATTTGAGAGAGAAACAAGTTGTAACCGAGATTTCAGTCAATACAATCGGAGGAAAAGGTTTAGAGGTACCGACTTCGTTTTCATTTTTCATTCCGAATAGTAAAAAATAAAAATAAAAAGAAACGATCTAAGCTTTTACCTTTCGCGACTCTTCTTCTCCTTCTTGTCTGGTTGCCTTCTCGCCGGTGACAAGCTCCGTGGTCTCTTCCGAGACCATGCACGGGTGAACCGGTGGGAGTGGTAACACAAAAATGGTTTTGGGGATTTCGGTTTTTGATTCTTGAAAAAAAAAACAATTTAGAAGGCTTTTGGGGCTTTGATTCCACGAAGGGTTTCAGGTTTGGATTTTCGTGGTTTCGGGGAGAAAAAAAAAGGAACCTTTTTAGGGTTCCGACGTCGGAAACGGCGACCGGAACCCCTGACGGTGCCGGATTATTCAGAGAGGGGGAGAGGGAACTCGAAATTAGGTTTAGGTTTTGATTTTAAGAGAATAAAAGAGTTAAAATGTTTTTAGTTTGTATTTATAGTACTTTGGTTTTTTAAAATCGGTTTAATTGAGTTTTAAACCCTTCCGCATTCATAAAACCACGCGGGCAGGGCTTCCGCATTTTAAAATCTCGCCCGCAGTCCTCGTATGTTTTTCAGCGTTTTCAATTTCACCCCTATTTCCTTTTTAATTTGTTTTCGGGTGGGATAATCATTGTTTTGGTCCTTTTGAAGTTTCGCGTCTTTTCAGTTTAGCCCTTGTTTCTCATCAAATAGATTTTCTTTAAAGGTATTATTGCACTTTAGGTCCCCTTTTAGTTTCTATTCCTTTTTTGGTCCGTACGTATATAGTATGGTGTATATAGTATATATATTATAATCATACTTTACATATATAATATTCATAGTATATATATGTTGCATGCTACACATTATATTACATGTATTAAACTACTCCTACATTATTATACTGCTACGCTATTATATTATACACATATATTTTTATTATAAAACTATATGGTAAACACATATGCGTATGTATTATATTATATTTTAATCTTATCCTATGATATATATATAATATTTATTTATTGCCATTAATTTGTGTTCAAATCGGCCTTACGGTGACCCGCAACGGGGTATGATCCGTATTATTATGGTCCGTTTAGTGTAATTTTTAACCCCTAATCTAACTTCTAATCAAGCTACTAACATTTTAATTTCTCGCATTTTAATTACCATTATTTAATTTATCGCATTTAATTTACGCGCTTCATATTCGATCCGGTCCTTTTCCGGATTTTTATTCCCATGTTGATATTCTATTTTATCTTGCTTTATTTCTATTCGGATTATTTATTATGGTGTTGTATTTTTTGTGACATACTCGTATTTGTCATTCATGAAACCATTAATGATTTGGTATGTTAATTAATTAATCTAAAAATCAAACTCGAGAGGGGTATTAATTAACCTCGGTATCCGAAAACGACAGTCCTAGCTTAATGGATGTCTATCGGATACTCGGGCTAATTTTCACCGCCTCCAGGTAAGCGAGAGCATAAAAATGGAAATAGCACGCATCATCCCTTATTTGCCCGCATCATGCATAAAGGTGACGTACGGGATCCGAACCCTAAACTAACACGGTAGTCAGCCTTATTTGATGTCGGTTTAGTCTATGGTCCGGTGTATCGTCATCCTTTTTAATTAAATGATTAATTAATTCCAATGCCACTATTCGATAAAGCCCGTGTTATTTAAATTATATTTTCATTTGAGAACAATTATTAAGTTCACTTCGATTTTT
Organism: Hibiscus tridactylites; assembly: GCA_958450335.1. Taxonomy (NCBI): domain Eukaryota; kingdom Viridiplantae; phylum Streptophyta; class Magnoliopsida; order Malvales; family Malvaceae; genus Hibiscus; species Hibiscus tridactylites. The sequence continues at coordinate 10,299,238 of OY288292.1, read as the reverse complement.
AAATAATTCCTATCGATCGAAAGGCAACAAGCAATTTGGTACCGATTTCCGGGCGTGATAGGGGTGCTAATCCTACCCCACGCGTAACCAACTCCCGAACCCGTTTTAAAATGAATCTCTGGTTTTATGGTGTCCGGCCTACCTCAGTGGCCGGTGGCGACTCCAAATTTTCACAAGTTTTCCAAAACATGAATTCCCCCCTTCCCTTTTTAAATAAACCCCCTTTTCAGGAAGAAAATAGTGATAAGGCCCCATTTAACGGTTTTCAGAAAAAAAACCTTATCACAGTATTAGAACAAATCTTGAACAGACAAAGGAAGATGTGAGTTGGAAGAAATTGAAGACTGTGACAGATATCTATAGTTCTAGGCCTAACATTGTTACTTTCAGAGAATTGTAAATAGTGTTTGAAGATAGTTGCTCCGTTGGTAGATTGCTACAGAAGAATGTTCAGTTGTGTGGTTAGATGCGAGACAATGAGCCCTTGAGAAACTGAAAGAAACTTTGAAGAGAGTTTCGACCTTGAATCAACTTATGTCAGAGAAAGAGTTGTGAACCACAGTGATGCATTACATGTAGAGTTAGGTTGTGTACTTATGCAAGACAAAAGATTGTGGCTTGTTCATCAAGATAGTTGGAAGACCGTGAGAAGAGTTATTCGATATGAGACATAGAGATTCTTACAGTTGTATTTGCTTCGAAGACTTAGAGACAAAGCTTGTATAGTAAGAAATGCGCAGTGTATATGTACGTATCATTAGAGCTTGAAATATTTGAAGACTTGGGAATGGTTGGAACTTGAACAACATGAGTAGTTAGAATTGCTTGAAGACTGTGATCTCAAGATTGAGTACTATCTGAAGAGAGTCTACGTAGCAACCGAGTTCCGAGTTGTATTTGTTGTTAGATTAGTAGTTGAGTTACGAGTTGTAATTGCCGAATTCCGTATATCAAATGATAGCAGTTTTGTGGCCGAGTTTCGGGTTGAGACTACTTTGAGTCAGAATGTGTGATGAGAAACAGTTGCAAGACAGATTCTTGGCACCTCACGTGCGAGGCATAGTAGAAGGAAGACCTTCAGAATACAGTTTCAGAGATGATAGAGTTTTGCATTCCAGAGACAGAATAATTGTACTGATTGACATAGTGTTATGAGACATATTATTTTGGCCGAAGCACACGGTATTTCTTTTGTATTGCATCCGAGTAGTATGAAGACATATTGTGGGTTGAAGATGAGTACTTCTAGATTGAGCGGGTGAATAATGTGGTTCAGTATGAGAGTCAGTGTGTAAACTGTCAGCGTGTCAAGACTGAGCGTTAGTTTTCTTCTAGTTTGTTACATCCGTGGAAGGTTTATAATGGAAGCTAGTAATAGAGATTCGAGATTTCAACTAGAATAATTTTGAAGGCGTCTGCATAGTGTTTGGTTAATTGATGAAGACATAGGATCAGTCAGAGAAAGTTGTGAGTCAAGTGTTCAAGCAGTATTGTATGAGTTGTGAATCGGGCTAGTTCTGTTGTTATCTGTTGCGGTTACCACCAGAGTTAGAAAGGGATTTGAGATGTGTTCTGTGTATCCATGATTCAGAAATGTGAGTTACATCTGTTCCGTGCTATGTTTGTTGAAGAGATTGAGTTGAGTTTGAAATTGGCATGCCTTGAAGAATCAGTTGAGATCTTAGTGTAAGCTAGCAAGTGTTGTGTGGTAAGTCTTTCGGTTGGTTAGTATGTTGTGGTGAGAAGGAAAGTGGGTAAGAGCGGATTTTGTGGAAACTTCTGTCCGATAAATTTCGGGGACGAAATTTCCTTAAGTGGGGGAGAGTTGTAACACCCGGGTTTAGGGGTCGGGAGAAAATAATATTTAAATAATATTATTGGGTCTCGGTTTTTGATTTAAATAATATCATATATTATTTGGACCTTGTGTCTTTCTTTATTTTCAAATAAACATTTTATGTTGGGCTAATTTGAAATGAAACTAAAATTTTATGGATTTTAAAGTAAGAGGAGAGTTACCATCTCATTAATGGCACTATTGTAATTTCAAGCCCTTGGAAATTAAAAACCCCTTTTTAATTTAAAACACCAAAAATTTCTCTTCTTCCCTCTTCCTTCTTCATTCTCACGACAAAGAGGGGGAGTTTCTCCAAGTTCTATCCAACCTTCTTTTCTCCTTCATTTTGGCTCGAAATTGAAAGGTAAATACATCCTCATCTTGTCCTCATCTTCCTCTCTTCAAAAGTACAAATAGATTTCATTTTCATCCATGTTTTAGAAATTGTGTTTTTGGAAGATTTGAATAAAAATGGTAGCTTTATTGTGTTTAACTTAAAGTTTTGATTTATTAATGTTAGATATGTTGTTTGTGAATCAAATAGTCCAACATATATGATTTTTAGAGTATTTTAAAGGAATTTCCGAAATTGGGTAAAAAATGGGTTTTTTGGAGGGTTTTGGGTGAGTTTTGGGGGTTGTTTAAGGTGGGGTTTGATAGCCCAATGGTAGTACTATGGTTAGGGGTTGATTTGGGATTGTTTGTGGGTGCTATGGATGTTGGAAACATGGTTTTTGGACATGGTTTAGGGGCTGCCCGAATTTACTAAAAATGGGATTTGTTCATGGTTTGCAACATGGTAAATTGCATTTGAATTGTATTCCGGGTTGGTATTTTGATGTTGGGCTGATTTGAAATTGTTTGAAATGTGTTTGAGGTTGTTAAGAAGCGGGAATTTGTATTGGGGAAGCTTCGGGAAGAAATCCAGAAATTTGAGGGAGGTTGCTTGCTTGGCTTGGAGCTTGAAAGCTTAGGTGAGTGGTTAAATATTTTCAAATGGTTCTGAGTATTTGGTTCAAGCATGTGAACCTAGAATGGGCTTGGTAAACCCACCTAGAGTTGGGATTAGAGTGGTAGCCTAATCCCAAGCTTTGATTAGAGACCTTGGTTGCACTTTTAATGGTTGTATATGCCCCATGTTAAATTGGAATGGTGTTGATTATATATATGTTGCATACATGTATGCTGAGGCATGTTGGATGCATTGTTGTATGTATGATGATGATAGATGTGATATGATTATACACATGTACAAAATATGATGTGATATGTTTGATAATGATGTACATGTGGTGTTGTCATGTGAAATGAGATTATGAGGTGATTGCTTGATCCGGGGATCATGGTGAGTACGTGCTAAGCACGGAAGTTGTTAATAAATGATATTGTGAAATGTGTAGTATTGGCACTAGTATGCTTGGGTACAAATGATCGATCATTAGGATGTTAGTGTGTACACATGAGTCAAAAGTCGCGCGTGACCTTGGTGGCGTTGAGTCACCAAGGAGGAGTACGGGTTCGCCCGGAAATTGTATTTATATTAGTCGGTGATGAGTGGAATCCCATCGACGGGGCGTGAGGATGAGTGGAATCCCCTCCGCGTGAACGGTGATGAGTGGAATCCCACCGTCAGGTAATGGTTGAGTTGTTGGATGTGAGTTCCAACGGTTATCCGCGTATTCGAGTCATAGCTAGGTGCCAATACAGATTGTAGTTTGTGTTGCCAATATGTGGTTAATTGTGAGCCAATGTGTTTTGGGAGGTGTTGCTAACATGGTTTAATATATGTGATTTCATATGTTGTGGATTTAAACATGTTGAGCATGACATGATATTGAATATATGTTCATGCATCATCTATATTTATGGCTCGCGTGGATCGGAGGTAAGATCATGCATTTTATCTTGGTTGTAGCTCGTGCTTGGACCCTGCATTGTCGAGGTTTGTTTTTAAAGAGCTTACCCTCACTAAGCTTTTATGCTTACGCTCTCTTTTGTTCGACAATGCAGATAATTAGCTTGTGGGTGGCAAAGGCAAGGGAAGGTCTCCAAGTGTTGCTTACGGTTAGCTCAAGTATGATGTTTAAATTTAAAGATTGTAATAGTAAAGCAATGGGATAGGTATTGTTGGTTCGAGTCTTGATGTATGTCTATGGTTGACTTGGTTTGTAAGCATGATATATCTTGTCAAATGCTAGTACGATGGATGTCTTATGAATGCTTAAGTTGCTTTAAATGACATGTAAACTCATTTGATATGTATGATGCTTATTGGTTCTTTTTAATGTCTTCAAGCATGCTTGTATGAAAGGCTCTTATTGTGTAATTTGCCATGTTAGAAAGATTGTTCAAATTCATGCTTGTATGTGTTTGAGTATGTTAAATCTAGGATGTATGCCTCTATACTTTGTTTGATGGTTTTGTGTGCTTTTAGGGGTCCTATGGGACCTTTAGACTTGTCAAAACACCCCTAAATCTGTATTTCAAAGGTTACAGACTGCCAGTGTTTCGAAACGGGAGGGATCGTTTCGGAACGGGTAGGCTTCAGGGACCCCGTATCGGAACGCGTTTCGATACGGTATGGCCTTTGGAACCCCTGTTCCGAAACGCGTATCGGAACGTTTTGGCTACTGGAATTTTGAGAAATTCACGAGATGAAGGTGTTTCGAAACGGGTGTAAAGGTTTCGAAACGGTCAAAATCTCGTTGACCACGAGATATTGACCGTCGTGGGCGTTTCGAAACGGTTGACCACCGTTTCGATACGATCCCTTGTAGAGGCTCTGGGATAGTTGACCTGGTCAAGGCGTTTCGATATGCCTCAAGGGTGTTTCGAAACGGCCTGTTTAAAATATTAAAAGTGGGATGTTTAATTGCTGTTTTGGGATCGAATGTTTGTCTCATGTATTTTATTCTGTTGTTTGATCACATAGGACTTAAATGGACTTTTAGACAAGATAAATAAAAGAAATTTTTCTAGGGTTGCTAACCGAGGTGGGACCTTAACGGGTTTCGCTTCGGTTTTCCCCGTGTGGCCCACTCGGACCGGTCGTCCGGCCAGACTGGGACGAGGGGGTTACAGTAAGGGCCCTATCTTCCTTGTTTGTGGCATCGGTCAAAATGTTACCATGTTGTTTTAGAACTCCCATGAGCACATCCTTGAAAGACCTAGCGTCTCTTAAGGGAAATGACCTTTTGCTAGACTTTTCCAAGGATTTTCCCTCTCTCTTGATATTTGGTTCTTAGTTGGCTAAGTAAACCTTTATCTGAATTCATCCATCAACCTTTCATTCCCTTTGCTTACGACGTTTCTGGCTTCACCTTCATTAATGAATCTAACAAAAGCGAAAGTTGTCACTTTGTTGGTTCTCTTCCTGTTATAATATGCAATGAAAACGTCCACCACCTTTCCATACACCTGAAATGCATCCCTTAAAGTCGACTGATGAATCCGCTTACTCACGTTGTCCACGAATATTGAGAAACCTAGCCTCCGATGAAAGTTTTCCTTTCTTGACACTCTCTACTCTCTCTCCATGTTCTCTGAGAAACCCTCTCAAAATTAGCAGACAACTTGTGGCAAACTGGATTGTTATAGTGATTATCTTCCTTGCTCGTCTTTTAATATATTTTCATTATTAAATTTGGTTTTAAATACTTAATTAATTTTTAATTTTTATGGCAAACTTCAACGAAAGTCACTTAATTATGGGTAAAATTATATTTGGGTCACTCAATTATATTATGGTTACAACTGGGTCACTCGACCATTTAGTTGCAAACGACCATTAAATGTTGATGTTTAATTGGGCCACTCAATCATTAGTGAAGTTACAAACAAGTCACTCAATTATTAAAACTTACAATCGAGTCACTCTTCCGTTAAAATTCAAATAGATATCTAGCATGGCTTGGTATACTGATAGTTTTAGTCCTCGAAACTTAAATATTCTATCAATTTTTTCATCATTCAAAATAATTCAATAAATTTAACCCTTCGTATTTAAAAAAATCAATTTAGTCATTTTTATTCTAAAACATATTTTTAAGTTCTCTGCAAGTCTGTATATTTTCATTAAAAGTATAATTTTTGCAATGATTTTATGACAAACATGTCATTTTGTCATTATAACTAAAACAACGACTTGATATAATAATAATAATTTTAGTCCCTGAAACTTATGCATTTTATTATTTTGGTTATAGTCCGAAGTAATTCAATAATGTTAACCCTTCATATTGAAAAATTTCATTAGTGGAGTGATTGTGTCTACTAGCAGGTGACATTAAGGTCATAATGAGTCTATTCCATTAGTTTGTCAATTGTCCAGTAGTGAAGTGACTGTGTCTGTCGAGCTATCACATTTGTTTATTATTGGATTGATGAACAATAGCATGGAGTGTGGTAAGTGGCCGAAAGGCGTGTTAGGATGGTATACTGTCAAAAATTTTAAATATAAAGGGTTTAGTTTATTGAACTAATTTGAACTAGAACCAAATTAATAGAATGAATAAGTTTTAGAGACTAAAATTGTTATTATACCAAACTATTGTTTCAATTTAATCACATAATGATATTTTTGCCATAAAATTATAGCAAAAATAATATAATTTTTTAATAAAAATACAAAGACTTGCAGAGAACTTGAGAAATCTATTTTATAATAAAAAAATCAGTAAGTTACTTGGTAACAATAATTAGAACCTGAAGACTTTCATAAAATTTTTAAAATAGATTTCAATGAGTTTAATTTTAATGTAGATACTAATTGTAAATCTAACATCAAAAAATAAATATAAATATATTTATATTTATAAATTTGTTTATTAGATTAATCAATGATTTCAAAGACTAAAATTGTCATTATACCCAATTAAACAACAACATTTAACGATTGTTTGCAACTAAACGGTCGAGTGACCCAAATGCAGTGGCGGTTCTGGACATGCGCAATATGAGCGACCGCACATGACCCCCAAAAATTTTAATTCAACTTAAATTAATAAAAAATATAAACTTTGTGTTCGATAATTAACAACTTACGAATAATTAATACCACAATTCAAATTTGTTACAATGTACAAATAATATATTAAAATATATTTTTAGCAATCAATTATAATATTAAATAATTCAATCTCTCTCTCACTATATATATAATGATTATCTAAATAAAATTAATTTAAAGCTAGCATTGCCGGCTAGCCTAGCAAAAGCACAAATATGAATAAAGGAATTTTAAGTTGCTATAATGAAAGTAAACTTTGGAACTTAAAATGTAGTAATTGAAAATCTTTGAAATTTACAATTAAGTGTGCTATTTATCGAGTGTGGTTATTATGTTAACGGCTATAATTTGTTTTTATTCGTTTCTCATTTTTCTTTATATAGAATATCATATATTCTCCTTCGTATATTTTGCTTAAGAAAAAAATTGAAATCCTTATTACACAATTCTATACTTTTCGTTTCTCAGTTTTTTGATAATTTATCTCAGCTTTTTAATAGTTCGATTGGTAGTGGACTTTTTCAAATATTTTCCCTTTTCTTTTATTACGGGAAATTTCATAATATTTTGTTTGTGGTAAGTTTTTTTTTTTAAATTTGTTATATTTTATGATTTGTAAATTATATATATATTTTTAATTTTTTTTAATTTTTATAGGTTGATTTATTAATGATTTCATCTATTTTGCGGTCTCAACTTTCAAGTGGCCTGATGATGCATTTTTATGACAATTCCGGTGGTATTTGATCTCTCTTTATCTCTCTTTATTTTTATTTAGTTAGATTAAAATTTTACTTAATGCTAATATGTTTCGTAAATATCCACATGGATGTGAAAAACGTAAAAAAAACAAAAAAAAAACATAACAACTGATTCAATCTCAAAAAAGAGCCTTAGATAATTTTTTTTAAAAGAGTCTCAAACAAGTGAAAATTCTAATAATGAAGAAGCGGTTTGTGTAAATAATGTTGTCGATGAAAAAAATGAACAACTAGAGCATGTGAATGATGATGTTAATATAAAAAACACTATAAGTGCACAAGTCTATGAACAAAATGAATGACACAAATTTGATGAGAACACTCAAGATATTGAGAAAAATGAGTCTAATTTTTTAGATATATCCAAGAAATTGGAATGCTCTTGATTCGAAATTAATTGATATTTAAAAAAAACGAGATATGACTATAGTGAAAGGCCTTAAAGATAAACACTCTCGAAGATTCTCTTTAGATTTTTATATAAGACGTTTGCCTAATGATGAAACTTGCGATAGAGAGTTTTGTTTTTGTTGTAAGATTTTTAAAAAAGAACCTAAAAATTCTTTGTCTAATAAAGGATTTAATGATTGGTCACATCTTAGTGTTAGGCTTAAAGATCATGAAACAAGTGGTGATCGTTTGTTGAATATGACAACTTGATGTGAACTTCGATATAGATTGCAACAAAATAAAACAATTGATAAAGTTGTTCAAGAACAATTCAAGAAAGAAAAGGAATATTGAAAAAATGTGATTGTTAGAATTATTACATTTGTGAAGTATCTTGCTAAACAAAATTTAGCCTTTCGTGGGGAAAAAATATATCATAATGGTAATAGTATTTTTTTAGGGTTAAAAGAGATGTTGGCAGAGTTTGATCCTATAATGAAAAAGCATGTTCAACGTATTAATAATGGTAAGATTCATCATTATTATTTAAGCGAAAGTATTCAAAATGAGTTAATATTTATACTTTCTTCTAAAATTAGAACTAATATTATTAAAAAAAATTAAAGAAGTAAAATGAGTTAATGGGACTTCAAATTTTTTTAGAATTGAAGAGTTTTTCTTTATTGAATTCTTACAAGTTGATGATACGAATGGGGAAGGACTTTTTCAAGTGTTAGAAAATGCGTTAAAATCTTATAATCTAGATATAGATATTGTGAGAGGTCAAGGATATCATAATGGATCTAACATGAAAAGAAAAAATTAAGGTGTGCAAAAAAGACTTTTAGACTTGAATCCTAGAGCTTTTTATACTTTATGTGCGTGTCATAGTCTTAACTTGATTTTGTGTGACACTGCAAACATTTCAACGAAAGCGAGAGACTATTTTAGAATAGTTTAACGCATTTATACTTTAGTTGCTAATTCTACAAAGAGATGGAATATATTAAGAGAAAACGTAAAAGGTTTAACTCTTAAATCATTGTCGGTCACACGATGAAAAAGTCGTGTTGAAAGTATTAAGGCAATAAAGTTTCAAATTGTTGAGATAAGAAAAGCATTATTTCAAGTAGCTCATACAAATAATGATCTTAAAATATAAAGTGAAACTAAATCTTTAGCAACGAATGAACTTGGTAGTTTTAAATTTTTGCTATCTATAATCATTTGGTATGATTTTTTTTTGCTGTAAACTTAGTTAGTAAAGATCTGTAGTCAAAAGACATGTTGATTAATGTTGCTATTAATGAGATAAAATGACTTATTTTATTTTTCAAAAATTATAGAGATAATCGGTTTTCGATTGCTATGGACACCGCAAGAAAAATAGCCAATGAAATTAGAATTGATCCCACATTTCTTAAAAAAATGTATTGTACATAGGAAAAGATAATTTGATAAAATTGACGGTGAGGAAACATTAATAGAGCATGATGATTGATGAGTCATTTAGAATTGAATACTTCTTGTATATTATCGATCAAGCCATTGTTTCTTTAGATAAGAGATTTGAACAATATCAATTATATGAAAATATTTTTAGCTTCTTGTTTCATTTTGATAAATCACATTCATTAGATGATATTAATTTCAAAACTCATTGTAATAATTTGAAAAACGCTCTTGTGAAAGTTGAGTTATCTAATATTGATGGAAATGAGTTATTTATTGAGATGAAATTACTTAGAGAATTTTTACCTGAGGAAAAAATGGGAGCAATGGATTTATTAAGATTTTTAAAATGTTTTAATTGCTTCCCAAATGCGACAATTGCTTATAGAATCTTATTAACTATTCTTATTACTGTTGCTTCTGCAGAACAAAATTTTTTAAAATTGAATTTGTTGAAGTTATGCTTATGAACAACTATGTCGCAAGAAAGATTAAATGATCTTGCTTTGATGGCAATCGAGAGTGATCGTTTGGAAGAAGTTGATATTGAAAGCTTTGTAGATGATTTTGCTTCAAAACATGCAAAAAGAACGATACTTTTTAAGTGAAATGTTAGATTATTAGATGTTTATAAGTAATTTTTTTGTTGTTCAAAAGGGTAATCTAACAATATTTTTTGTATTAAGATAATAAAAATTTTGAAAAAATTTATCCCTCACTGTTAAAAAAATAAGGGCCCTTTTTAATAAATTGCACATGACTCCTAAATTCTTTGAACCGCCCCTGCCCAAATGTAACCATAATGTTAATTGAGTGACCCAAATATAATTTTTAATAATTGAATGATCTAAATGTAAACTTAACCATAATTGAATGACCTCCCTTATAGTTTACACATTTTTTCATTAAACTTATTTAACTTCTAAACTCTGTTTCAAACACTTAATTAATACTTTAATTTAAAAACCATCACATATATTAATCGACCAAATATAAAATCTTTCTAACAAAATTAAACAACTATTTCCGAGTTCATATATTATCCACCCACTTAAAAGATCTAGTTTTATGGAGAATGACTCCAAAAAGAGGATAAAATCTTCATTAACCCCAAAGGAATAAAGGCAGAATGAACACAATTCAACTAGATTTGATAAAATTGACTTTTTTAATTGTGAGTTCTTCGAGTTAATTTAAATAATTTGAATGAATTTTAAGTTCGAATAAAGTTTTATTTTCTCAACTCAAAAAACTAAATTTTACGATTTAGTCTTTTTTTTTTCTTTCAATTCCTCCATTTTAAGTCCGCTTTTAACTAAATTTGAACCATGTGCTCTTAAATCACTCTAGAATACCAATTTAGATTCAACTTATATTTTTAAAAACAAAATTTTCTATTTTGCAATTTAATCTCCAGCTTTGTATGATTTTCTCATTTTTTTCAATTCTTTATTTATTTTTTGTCCATTTGATCAAATTTAAATCATAAGTTTCACTACCACTATATAATATCTATGCAACTTCAATTCTTATTTTTAACAAAACATATACTTTTTAACTTAGTCATTTAACATTACGTTTTGTTCAATTGGATCATTCAATTCTATATTTTGTAAATTTCTTCATCATCTTCTTCTCAATTCTTTAACTCCTTTTATACTCCTATGAACAGTATTGTCCTAAAAAACCTTCTTTAAAAAGTAACATTATAAAATATATTTTATATTTTTAAATGATATTATAAAATAAGATTACAAATTTTACTAACAAATATGAAAAAAGAATATAAAAAAATATATACGTATATCTTATATGATTATATATTTGTATAAAAACTCGATAATTTAACTGGACTTAAATCTAAAATAAATAAGACTCGTCACTCGACTAATTCATTCTATTTTTGATAAAGTACAAGTTAATTGTATAATCATGTTTGAAATTTGTAGCTCTCCCTCTTTATATTGTGTCTCTAAAGTTAAAACTCAAATTTTCTGTTTAAGAAAATAATGTGATAACCGATTAAAATTCGACTCCTAAATAATAGTGTCTATCCATTTCTGAAAGAGAACTGAATTAGGTTAGCCGTCTATCCTCTTTGGTGCAAAAAGAAAAAAACGAAAAACCGAAAGCAAAACTCCATTTTGGCACTCAAACTCAAACAGTCGATCCTTCACCGAAATTTTATAAATTCTCAGTTTGAAGAAAACGTTCTTCAATTACATTTCTCTCTACACAAATTTACATCCAAGGAATAAAAATGTCGGACAGCTTCGACGGCAATGTTTTAGCAGCTAAATCCTTTGCCCATTTCGGCGTTACCCACATGTTTGGCGTCGTGGGTATACCCGTTACTTCTCTCGCCACCCGTGCCGTCCAATTTGGCATCCGTTTCATCGCTTTTCACAACGAACAATCCGCTGGTTACGCTGCTTCAGCTTATGGCTACCTCACGGGACGACCCGGTCTTCTCTTGACCGTTTCCGGTCCGGGTTGTGTCCACGGTCTGGCCGGCTTGTCCAATGCTATGATCAACACCTGGCCCATGGTCATGATCTCCGGCTCCTCCGACCAAAAGGATGCCGGCCGTGGAGATTTCCAGGAGCTTGATCAGATCGAAGCAGTGAAACCCTTTTCGAAATTCTCGGTTAAAGCCAAAGATATCAAGGAAATTCCCAGTTGTGTTGCTAGGGTTTTGGATCATGCGATTTCGGGTCGACCCGGCGGGTGTTATTTTGATTTACCAACTGATGTATTACATCAAACCATAACTGAGTCCGAAGCTGAGAAATTGTTGACTGAGGTCGAGAAAGGAAGGATTTTTGAACAAACAAAAGCTCTGCCGAATTCCGAGATCGAAAAGGCAGTTAGCGTGTTAAGGAAGGCGGAAAGGCCATTGATTGTGTTTGGCAAAGGGGCGGCGTATGGCCGAGCTGAAGGGGAACTAAGGAAGTTCGTTGAAAGAACTGGAATCCCCTTTTTGCCAACTCCAATGGGTAAAGGACTGGTAAACGATAACCATGAGTTGGCGGCTAGCGCCGCAAGGTCGCTCGCCATCGGTAAAAGTGATGTGGCATTGGTTGTTGGGGCAAGGCTTAATTGGTTATTGCATTTTGGGGAGAGTCCTAAATGGGATAAAGATGTAAAGTTCATTTTAGTGGATGTCTGTGAAGAAGAGATTAAGTTGAGAAAACCCCATTTAGGTTTAGTTGGGGATGCGGAGAAGGTTTTGGAGATGATTAATAAGGAGATTAAAGATGACCCTTTTTGTTTAGGGAAGTCTCATCCTTGGGTCGAGGCTGTTTCGAAGAAGGCCAAAGATAATGTGTCGAAAATGGAAGCTCAGTTGGTGAAAGATGTTGTGCCGTTTAACTTTTTGACTCCTATGAGGATTATAAGAGATGCTATTTTGGGGCTTGGGAGTCCGGCACCGGTGGTGGTTTCGGAGGGGGCGAATACTATGGATGTTGGTAGGTCTGTTTTGGTTCAGACTGAGCCTAGGACTAGGTTGGATGCAGGGACATGGGGGACAATGGGAGTTGGTTTAGGTTATTGCATTGCAGCTGCTGTGGCAAACCCGGATCGGCTTGTGGTTGCGGTTGAAGGGGATTCAGGATTCGGGTTCAGTGCAATGGAGGTTGAGGTATGTTTTCTACTGTTATTGTGTCACTTGCACAATTAAGTTTATTGTCTTATTATTAGGCATGTTATGTTTAATGCTCTTACTCATGAAGAAATATAATGTGAATGCTTATGTTGATGATTTATTAATACCCTTGGGTGTGAAGTTTACTCTTGTAGTTTTGTAAAGAGGTTTAATATTGCACAGTCTGTTGCTTATCAATCTAAATTCGCTTTTGAGCTGAGATCGAACTAATTTTCATGTTTCTATTAAGAAATTAAATCTATTTCTGCCAAAGGTGGTGTTTCGTAGGGGCTCTGTACTATATCTTATCCTTGTTTCTCTTTTCTGGTGAAAGACAATTCCTTGCTCTTGTTGATCAAGTTAGCCAAATTGTGAAAGAAAATATGCATCAGAGACTTAATTTATTTTGTAATAATCAGTCAGATAACAGTAATTATCATGCTCTTTTTGGGCATGTCATTTTCGAATATGCTAGTGCTTACCTGTAGAAAATTAGAAGGTAGAAACATTTTTAACAAGGATTTGTCCATTTTGAACGGAATACGGAATTTTATCTCTGGATTTTGAAACCACAAAGTTGATTGCCACAGTTTCTTGAAAAAGAATCGAGTATCATGGTGTTTACCTTCTTTTATGAATATGATGCAGACATTGGTTCGATACAAGTTGCCGGTTGTAGTGATAGTCTTTAACAACGGTGGTGTCTACGGTGGTGACCGTAGGAGCCCCGAAGAAGTTACTGGACCTTTCAAAGATGATCCTGCCCCCACTTCCTTTGTTCCCGGTGCCGCGTACCATACTGTAATGGAAGCTTTCGGGGGGAAGGGTTACCTTGTTGGGACACCTGATGAATTAAAATCTGCCCTTTCTGAATCCTTTTCTGCAAAGAAGCCAACCGTGATAAATGTGACAATCGATCCTTTCGCCGGTGCAGAAAGTGGGAGAATGCAGCACAAGAACTGAGGTAGTTTCGGTTGGCCGGTGCTGAAAATGGGAGAATGCAGGCACAGGAAGTGAAGTAGTTTTGGTTGTATGGTTTAAAATTTCTTATGGAAATGGCAATGAATAATATTAGTCTAGAGATAATGTCTTTTGGCATTTCTAGTCAAATGCAAAATGCAGTGTCTTGTATATGACATTTATAAAATGTTTCTCACAATGTTGTTGATATTATGCATAAATCTGAGCCCAAGTATGATTATGAACAACTCTACCTTCAACTTTCGGTTGAAATTCATTCTCTCTCAAAATGCAAAATGTTGTTGATGTTGCACATTAAATTAAGAAAGTCATTAAAAAGCTTTAAAAAATATAAAAACTCTTTGTTTTTAAAAATAACATGACCTTTTTCAAATATATTAGATGTCGTATAAAGCCTAGAATGTCATGTAATTTTTTTACGACATAATTTGGAGTTTTGAGGATCAAAATACCATTTAAGATTTGCTTTGTAGAGAGAAAAAAAAATTAGAAAAATAAAAAATTGAAGTGATGGAAAAATGGAAGGATGAAAAATATATATTTTTTAATCGATGTGCTTGAATGAGATGATGAAAAGTAGAAAGAAAAATAAGTTTTTTTCATCTCTATTGCTTGGTGCAATAGAAAAAGTAAAAGTAAAAAAAATTAAGCTTTGAAAATTATAGTTTATTTTTAATTTTTATAATTTAGTCGAATGTTTTCAATATGATTATTTTTATTCAATTTAGCCTCTAAAAATTTTATATCATCTAAAACTAATCCCTATTTGTTTATAATTTTAATAATTTGATCTAATATTTTTAATATAGTTTTATTTTTGTTTAATTTAATCCCTAATTTTTTTCTTTAATTTAAAATTGACCTATATGTATTTTTATTTTTTTATAATTGAGTCTAATATTGTTAATATGGTTTTATTTTTGTCCAGTTTAGCCCATACATTTTTTATTTAATCTGAAGTTGACCTCTATTTATTTCTATTTTTATAATTTAGTCTAATATTTTTATAATTTAATCGAGAGTTTCACTATCAATGTAACACCTAAAAACATATTTTAAAAAATAAGTATATTCGATTACATGAAAGTAAACAACCAACATAAACATAAAAGAGGAAACAATTAACTAAAGTCACTCGATAAAATAAACCTTTAAAAACTTTAGAAAAATAAATGATTTAACAAAAAATTATTTTGGTAATTTTACAAGATTTAAACCCAAAAACATTCAAAACTTAAATACTAATTTAATATAAGTAGAAACATATTATACCTCTATTTTGCTAATAAAAAGAAGTTCAAATCGAAGTAAATTTAACCGAATCGAGGTTTAAGAACTAAAATGTAAATAATTCATAAGTTAGATTTTAAGTTAAAAATTCAGTTTCAGGTCTGTTTTAGACCCATTAATTCCAATTAGACTCAATGGTAAATTCTTGTTGAAGTCGGATTTGAAATAGAGTGTTAATTGCAAAAATAAGTAGTTTATGGGTCGTTTTGAAAACGTTGATAAAATACAAGGGCTAGTTTTTTTAAATGTGAAATTAAACCTTCATTAATATCATCATTAACATACAGACCAAGTTTCAAGTTAATCTGAGTTAAAACGAGTCCTTAATTGCAATTATAAAATTAGTGAGTGAAACGTAAAGTTTGCAATTATAAGGTATTGAATTAAATTATAAAATAGAAATAAATAGAGGTAAATTCTAAATTAAATAAAATTTGAGGGATTAAATTAAACATAAATAAAACCATAGTAAAATTATTATATAAAATTATAAAAATTAAAAAAAATATGAGTCACTTTTTGATTAAATAAATATTTAGGGACTAAAGTGAAACTATTAATAATAGTAAATTTAGTAATAAAATTAAAAACAAATAAGGATACATTTTAGATTAAATAAAATTTTGAAGGACTAAATTGAACAAAAATAAAATCATAATGAAAATATTAGATGAAACTATAAAAATTAATTATAAATATGATAAAAATAAAATTAGAAACTTTTAAATATAATTTGATAATTTTATTATTAAAGTATGATAGTATTCACTTTTATTTTCTATCTTTTACCCAATTTTAGAAAAAAAAAACTATTTGTATAGGAGCAAGGAAAACTATTTCTCCTCCTATATTCTTTCCTTTCAATTTTTTATTCTACCAAACAACCATTAAATTCATTTTCATTTCAATTTGATAAGAACATCATATAGAAATTTTTCGTGAAATTTTGCTTTCATACTTAATCATGTCCTATTTTCAATAGTGACGATGAGATAACTTTTAAGGACCAAAACACCATTTAACTAAAAAATACAAACAATAAAGAATTTTTTTAAAAGCTTTCGATGCGCCTTTTTTTATTTTTTTAAAACTGGGACCAACACTTTTGTTGTATAAGGCTTGAAAAGTAGTCATCTTAATAAATGCTTGCTAGCTATTATTGTATGAAAATTTGACCATGTGGTAGGAATTTCTCCCTTAAAAACCCCAAAATCAATCATATAAGCTCAAAGTATGTTTTCAAGAATCTGAATCACCCTTTCTAATTAGCCATCGATTTGAGGGTGAAAAATTGTAGTCAGATTGACTCAGTTCCTAAAGCTTCTTGTGGAGAGTTCCATAATCGAAATGTGTAAATAATAAAAAATTTATAGCAGAGAATAAATATTTTCTCTATTTTGAATTCTTGATTTACAAAAAAGAAGCGAGTCTCTTTTATAAGACTAAATTACAACAATTCTAGTTAAATTAGACTCTAACTTTATTTATTATTTAAAAGATTAAAAATTTAAATTTAAATAAGATAAGATTTAACTTATCACTAATTTAGATAAAAAAATTAACTATTTGGTTATTAACTAGGACTAAAATACATAGAAATATATTTACAATCTACACCCTCTCAAGCTAGAGAGTATATGTTGTAGACCCTCCAACTTAGATGTAAGCTCATCAAAGGTGATTTTTAGAAATGCCTTAGTGAGTACATTAGCTAACTGTTTTGTGAGTTGGAACAAAGTTAAGCTTGACTGTTCCATTAGTAACCTTTTAAGAGATGAAGTGACGGTCTAGTTTCACGTGTTTGATTCTGTCATGGTGAACTGAATTCTTTGCAATGCTGATTGCTGACTCGCTATCACAATAAAGTTCAAACTGTTCACTGTGATTCATTTGTAATTCGGTCAAGAGTCTTTGTATCTAAATTCTTTCACAAATCCCAAGTTCCAATGCTCGAAACTCAGCTTCTATACTGCTCCTGGAGACCACTAATTGTTTCTTTGTAACCTCCTAAACTCAACTCAAAAGAAATGGGCCGAATCTAAGAAGTCGAGTTTAAAAAATTTCCCCTCAAATAAATTTTTTTAGGTTTAATTATTTATAAAACAAAATTATTATCAAATAATAATAATTATTGTAAAATATCAGAACTATCTATGAAATTCAATTGTTAAAACACATTCTAATTATTTAACAAAATATCTAAATTAAAATCCAAAAAATGCATGCAAAAATACAATCCCAAAATATTTTAATGTCCAAAAGTTCGATTACATAAATGTCCTAAATCATAAAATAATAATCTGAAAGTTTAAATATAATGGTTCATACTGATATAATATCCGAGTAAAATGCGAGATGCTCTAAGTACCGAGTTGCCTAAAGAGTCTGAGTATCTAAAAGATAAACAAAGTGTTGAGTTTTATGTGCTCAATTTCCTTCAACCGTTCTAGATCGCCAAGTGGTGGAGAAGTTGGATATTTGGGTTATTTTTGTGGGAGGTGAAAAATAGACACAAGGATTTATAGTGGTTCAAGTTCCAAATGAACTCTACATCCACTACCTTAACTCCCCACTAAGGATATTCCAAAACAAATTCACTAAGAATTTCGTCCCCTTTTCTCAGCTTAGGAGGAAACTATTACAACGATCAAGCTTTATACCCAAAGCTTGATCAAGCACTCTCTCACAAGAGAAATTCTAAGCAAACTTGAAATCCCTCTAATAGGTATTTGCTTGCACTATAAAGCTCTCACCCAAAGCCCAAACACTTGAGCAAACTTGACAATTAAGCTCACATGTATTGTCTATATAAGAAAATGTAATGTTGTTACAATTGAAGCATTATGTAACCCCCTTAAACACGACCCAAAAAGAATAGGCTGAATCTAGGAAGTCACGATTGAAAACTAGTCTCACAAGTTATAATCTTAAAGTTAAATACTTAAAAGTATAAATTATTCTCGAAAATAAATAATAAACTCAATAATTTCATTCAGTATAAAACGTAATCATATATCATTGTTCATACAACTTGATTAAAAATCCGAAAGTAACTTCATAGATGCACGCATTTAATAAAACCCAAATTAAAAACAATTCCAAAGTCCATACTACAAAAATATCCCAAACAATATTAAAATAATAATTTCGAGGTAACAGAAAGGTTTGTACTGAATAACAATTTATCTAAATAAACAAGAGATGCTCCAAGTACCGATGGCCTAAAAAGTCTGAGATATCTGAAAAGTAAAAACTAAGGGGTGTAAGCTAAAAAGCTTAGTGTGTCTATAAAGTGCAAACGAAAACAAAACAAAACAATATTTTATTTTCTAATAAAGACTTTTCTGAAAACACAACAAAATCGGATCATGATGATATAATGTCTTATACACATGAATCATAGTACCTATCGATACACCGAAAAGTAAGGTTCCCCAGAACCTACTTTCTCCATCGTCACCATCCGAAGTGGAACTCAGCCCGAAAGATGGAACCACTGATCCAAAGCGGAATTCAACCCGAAGGGTGAAACCACTAAACTCTCCCGAACAAATCACAAACCAAATACCCACAATGATATGATGCAAATTTTAAAATCCGAGTCTCATCCGAAACTTGAATTGTTAAAAATTCAAGTTGCACAATACTATAAATCCGATGTTTTACGATTCCGAAAATATAATATTTCACAATTTGGTAAATTTGATTTTTAGTTAAAACATAGTCTGATATGCTTTGCATGATATCCGAAAACTTTCACAAATAACAACACAGAATAAATCACACAAGCTTATAGCATAAAAGAAACACACAAGTTTATAACACAGAAAGAGACACACCTTTAAGCAACAAAAGCTCTAATCTCGAGAAGGGTGAGCCTTATGTTCGGATCTCACTGAACCAGGACGTGAAAAACTCGAAAAACGTGCACAGTTGGTTTGTACAACGGGAGGTAACCCAACGGTCTCAAGGTCGGCACCAAAATCAGAACTGAAACGGACAACGGGGGAGAGACGGCGACGCAAAGAGAACTCGAGGGTTCTCTCCTTGATTCTTCATAAAATACGAGTGATGAAGGAAACTCGAGTGTTGGGGTTTGCTCACGATGAGGAGACGAACAAGATGGTGAAGCAGTGCGCGGCAGAACCGACAGATGGTGGTTCAAGAGAGATAAAACTGAACAGTTTCACATCTAAAATTCCAGAAACAATGGTCGGTGGGGGTGAGCTGATGGTCGGGTTTTATCGGACAACGATGGTGGTCGCGTTACTGGTGGTTGTGCAAGCCACGGTCGACGGTGAGACTTGGTCGGAGTTTCGTCGGACCAAAAAAAAGGTGAGATGAGAGGTGAAAATCGAGAGAGAGAGAGGGGAGAGCGACTGAAAGTTTCTTTAGGAGAGCTGAATTGTTCTCAAATCTGTAATTGGAGGTTTTAAATTCCCTAGGAAATGGGAAAACTACGAGGTGCAACCTTGCGCTTCTTAGGGTTCATGAATTTAACTCAAAACTTTACCCTTAATTCACATTGGTCACTAAAAACATAACTGAATTTCAATTAAATTCCCCACTCTCAAATAGGGTTTCGAATATAAAATCCTCAAATTCTAGGGTTTCCAATTAAAGATTTTAAAATTAAGGTTTTCAAATTAGGGAAATTTTTAGGGTGTTACAACTCTCCTTCCCTTAAAGAAATTTCGTCCTCGAAAATTTCAAACTTAACAACATTTCCAAAACTAACCCCCACATACTTGTACTTTCTTATTCTAAATTCGTGATCCATCATAAACATAATTATGATCTGAACATATGAAAATGTATCTTCCATGTCATCGTACATATTATCATATCCAACACGAGCTCTGGTCGAATATACTGAACCCGATCGTCTAATCTCATATCCAGCTGACCTATCACTCTGAGCATGTCTACCTCTACTAGCTGTACCAGAAGCAACTAATCTAAATTGTCCTCTACCTCGGTGAGGTGCCTGAACTGACACATGTGTCTGACTTTGAACAGATGTACCAGTAGGTGGTCGAGTATAATCTTTCAAGTAATGATCCTGAGAGCCACATTTGAGACATGTTCTATTCATCAATCTACACTCTCTGTTATGCTTCTTATTGCAATATCCACATATAGAAATAGGCCAACGAACATTTGTACTACCCACGCTGTCAGACGAAATTGTCGGTGATGTAGGTCTCAAATTCTGATAACTATGAGGAACATAATCATCTCTAAACTTTTTTTCCAGACGAGTTGACAAAACTAGGCTGAACAGATGTGTCTGATTGCTTCACCTCTTTCTCAGAATTCTAAACTTCCTCAACTTCCATAAGTGCAATTATCCTTTCAGAAGTCTTAGCTCGACTAACCAGGTTGCTGAACATTTTATCATGATGCGTAGCAACAACTCTCAGAATAGGTAAACGAAGTCCTTTCAAAAACCAGTCACACTTATCTTTCTCAACCGTAACTGACCCAAGAACATATTTTTATCAACCTCATAAACTCTATCTCATAATCATTAACTAACAGTGTTCCGTTTCAGATTTATAAAATCATCTCGACGTATCACCAGGCACTCCGCTCTTACATATCAATTCTCATTATCATATATCTCATTTTAATTTTCTGTCTAATTAGCATAAGACGGATGAACACAATCAGAAGCAACATCATGACAACTTCTACGCGGTGGCTTCGTAACTATTTACAGAAGATAATAACCTATATTCAGATTCGGTACTGGAGTCTCGAATTTAAAAACATGTAGAGAGTAATTCAATAAAATTCAACTGAAACCATAGCAAGATTTTTTTTTGAAAATTCCCATTTACCCAAAATATTTTTGATTCATGCAGAATTCGAAAACATTTTGAAAATAACTTTTTGTGAGCCTCACAGTCTAAGGGTTAAACCTGGCTCTGATACCACTAAATGTAACCCCCTTAAACACGACCCAGAAGGAATGGCCTGAATCTAGGAAGTCACGATTGAAAACTAGTCCTACAAGTTATAAATCTTAAAGTTAAATAGTTAAAAGTATAAATTATTCTAGAAAATAAATAATAAACTTAATAAGTTGATTTAGTATAAAACGTAATCATATATCATTGTTCAGACCACTTGATTAAAAATCCGAAAGTAACTTCATAGATGCATGCATTTAATAAAACCCAAATTAAAAACAGTTCCAAAGTTCATACTACAAAAATATCTCAAAACATATTAAAATAATAATTCTGAGATAACAGAAAGGTTCGTACTGAATAACAATTTATCTGAATAAACAAGAGATACTCCAAGTACCGATGGCCTAAAAAGTCTGAGATATCTGAAAAGTAAAAACTAAGGGGTGTAAGCTAAAGAGCTTAATGTGTCTCTAAAGTGCAAACGAATACAAAATAAAACAATATTTTATTTTCTGATAAAGACTTTTCTGAAAACACAACAAAACCAGATCATGATGATACAATGTTTGATGCACATGAATCATAGTACCCATCTCTAATACACCGAAAAGTAAGGTTCCCCAGAACCTACTTTCTCCATCGTCACCATCCGAAATGGAACTCAGTCCGAAAGGTGGAACCACTGATCCGAAGCGGAATTCAGCTCGAAGGGTGAAACCACTAGACTTCCCCGAACAAATCACAAACCAAATACCCACAATGATATGATGCAGATTTTAAAATCCGAGTCTCATTCGAAACTTGAATTGTTAAAAATTCAAGTTGCACAATATTATAAATCCAATGTTTTACGATTCCGAAAATTTGATATTTCACAATTTGGTAAATTTGATTTTTAGTTAAAACATAGTCTGATATGATATGTTTGATATCTGAAAACTTTCACAAATCACAAAACAGAATAAATCACACAAGCTTATAACATAAAAGAAACACACAAGTTTATAACACAGGAAGAGACACACCTTTAAGCAACAGAAGCTCTAATCTCGAGAAGGGAGAGCCTCACGTTCGGATCTCATTGAATCAGGATGTAAAAAACTCGAAAAACGTGCACGGTCGGTCTGTACAACTAGAGGTAACCTAACGGTCTCAAGGTCGGCACCCAAATTAGAACTGAAACGGACAACGGAGGAGAGACAGTGGCGCAAAGAGAACTTGAGGGTTCTCTTCTCGATTCTTCACAAAAGACGAGTGGTGAAGGAAACTCGAGGGTTGGGGTTTGCTCACGATGAGGAGACGAACAAGATGGTGGTTCAAGCAGTGCGCGTCACGACCAGCGAACGGTGGTGCAAGAGAGATAAAACCAAACGGTTTCCCATCCGAAATTCCAAAAACAATGGTCGGTGGGGGTGAGCCGATGGTCGGGTTTGATCGCACAATGATGGTGGTCGCGCTGGTTGTGGTCGTGCAAGCCACGGTCGACGGTGAGACTTGGTCGGAGTTTTGTCGGACAAAAAAAAAAGGTGAGATGAGAGTTGAATACCGAGAAAGAGAGAGAGAGAAGAGCGGCTGGAAGTTTCTTTAGGAGAGCCGGATCGTTCTAAAATCTGTAATTGGGGGTTTTAAATTCCCTAGAAAAGGGCAAACTACGAGGTGCAACCTTGCGCTTCTTAGGGTTCATGAATTTAACTCAAAACTTTGCCCTTAATTCACATTGGTCACTAAAACATAACTGAATTTCAATTAAATTCCCCACTCTCAAATAGGTTTTCGAATATAGAATCCCTAAATTCTAGGGTTTCCAATTAAAGATTTTAAAATTAAGGTTTCCAAATTAGGGAAATTTTTGGGGTGTTACACATTAACCTATCTTTGATGCTTGGAGGTCCCTTTTATACTCCCAAATGAGTTTGTAGCCGTTGAGGACCGTTGGGATTTAATTGGAGCCATTGGAGTCTTTATTTCCCTCATTAATTGCAGTTCTAGTGATGTCCGTTTCAGAACAGGCGACCCCGTATCGGTACAACCTTCTTCAGAACTAGCCGTTGAAGCCTAATGCAACAACCCGTATCGAAACGATATGAGCTATATCAAAACGGTTACAAACCGTTTTAGTACGAGTGATTGTTGAGCTGCATTTAAAAAGTCGTTGGGAAATTTGACCGTTGGGCGTATCGAAACACCACTTTGGTGTTTCAATACGAAAAACCTCCGTATCTAAACGGGCAAGCCCTGTTTCGGTATGAGTTTTGGCAGTTTCAAACTGTTTCGAAACGGGTTAGTCTGTATTGAAACGAGTACCTTGAAAACCCTGGTTTGGCTACTTAAAAACGTTTCAAACCTTGCCAAACCCATTAAAAACATTCACAAACTTAGTTTCAAGTTGTTTGGACTTAAAGGCACTTTTGAAATCTTTTCAATTTAGTCCAAAACTATTTTGCAATTATTATATCAAAACATTAGTTCTCCAATCTCCCCCTTTTTGATATAATAAAACAAACTTGAAAAATTGTTTGAGATTCTCCCCCATCGTATTTTAAAAATTTAAATAAGAGATTTCAAAAATTAAAAGAAGTTAAAGCCCCTTTATTCTTTTGAAAAATCAAATTTTCAAACTATTTCTTCCCCTTTTGTTATATCAAAAAAATTTAAATAAATTTAAGTTCAAAATAACTTAGGAGGTAAAAAAATTGACAAAAATAAGAATTTTGGTTTTAAAATAGCTCCCCCTTACTCAAAGCATCATTAAAAGTTAGTTCAACATATATGATAATCTAGTTGAATTAAAAAAAAAATCAAATCAAACAAATAAAAACAACTAGATTTTACCAACACTTGAACTTCAAGGGAGGAGGATGTGAAGTCTTCCTTCTTCAAGTGTTTTTTCTTGTGTGCATGGAGCTCCCCCTCAAATTTGGACTTGTTGATCAATCTCCATCACACCTAATCAAGACAATCAAGTAATTTTTTGTATCCAAATTGCTTTGGATCCATAGACATTAGTAGCACAAAATTTAGTCCCCTTAGGAATCCATTTTTCAATTTCATCCTTTTTAATTGACGTGGTTAGTCCTATTGGGACCCAAGCACTTCTAAAATATTTTCCATTTATAAATCTAAGGGCACTAGATTGTCTAACATAAAAGTTTGATTTTTCAAAACTATTTTTCTTTTCAAGCTCTTTGGAAATCAAATCCTTTTTCTTCTTGAACTTTATGAAGCAATTTTTGTAAATCAGCACTTTTTTGTTCAAACTCATTGAGTTTTGCTTCAAGTTCAATTTTGGTTTTAGAAATCAAATCATTTTGAATTTTCAAATTTGAGACAATTTTCTTGTTTTTCAAAATGTGATTTTTAAACTCTAAAAACAAATCACCATAGGCATCTTGTAATTTATCAAAAGAATATGAACATGAGGTAGATGAATTAGAAGTTACCCTTGAATCTTCTTCGATGGCCATAAGGCAAAGGTTGGCTTGTTCATTGTCATCACTCCATGTAGCCGCATATGCCTTCTTCTTATGGCTTGATGTGTTTGCCCTCTTCTTCTTCATAGATTCTCGTTCTAATTCTTTCATTTCTTTATTCATGACTGGGGCACACTTCTTAAAGAGATGAACTATCTCTTCTTCTTCATTCTCCTCCTCACTTGTATCAACATGGTTGCACTTGGAGGTTTTGAGAGCAATGACATTAGTGTTGATGTCAAGCTTCATGACTTTCTTCTTCTCCATCTTCTTTATCTCTTCCTTATTCTTCTCCTCTTCTTTATCTTTCTTCATGATTTGGTGAGTGAGAAGTGACCCCATGAGTTCATCAAGCTTCAAGGTCTTCAAATTGTTAGCTTCGATGATGGCGGTCTTTTTCAAGTCTCGTGACTCGGGAAGAGAGTATATAAGCTTTCGGACAAACTTTTCTTCCGGAATGACTTCTCCATAGCCTTTTAGTCCATTGACAATGATGAAGAATCGATGAAACATCTTCTCAATGTCCTCTTCCAGATCCATCTTGAAGTTCTCATACTCGTGGTTGAGGAGGTCGATCTTGATATCCTTTACTTCGTTTGTTCCCTCGTATGTGACTTCAAGATTGTCTCATACTTCCTTGCCACTCTCACAAGAAGACATCTTCTCATAGATGTTGAGGCTAAGTGCACAAAATGATAAAAATAAATACGTATCAACGTGAGAAAGGAGGTAATTTTGGGGATAAACTTTAAACTCTTCAGTATTATTATTTAAAAATAAAATATGTTTATCAATGGAAAATTTGTTTATTATTTATGAATTATTCTTTAAGTGTAAGAGCATATGTTATATTACTAACTAAATTTACTATCATCTAAATTATATTATTAATTAAATAGCTAAAAATATTTAAAAATTTAACTAATTCAAAATAAATTAAACTTACTTGACAAAAGAGAAACCGAGCAAATGATAGGCAAAACTGAAATTTTCTCCAAAATTTCAGTTAAATTATTCCCTTCAACAAAATCAAATTTTCGACACAAATAAACAATTATATTAATCAAACCCAACATATATAAACAAAACTTATAAAATTAATAAATAGATAAAAAATATTAAAAAATAACTAATTAAAAATAAATTAAACTTGCTTAACAAAAGAAAAACCAAGCAATAGGCAATTCTGAATTTTTCTCCAAAATTTTTATTAACTCATTCCCTTCAACAAAATTTAATTTCCGACACAAATAAAATTATATTAATTAAAAAAATATATGTACTAAAATTTGTAAAATTAAAAAATAGAAAAACAAAATATATTTACTAAATTTTTTTACACCACTAACCTTCCCCACATTTTTTTTCATCAACTCTCCTTAAACCCTCTCATCAAATGCATTATCATTATATAGAGAATGAGACAGACGGTTTCAACGTCCAAAGCTAGGAATATCATTCCCTGCCATCATTGTTCAATGCTGCCACCAACTCCGTTTCCCTTATTTTAACTCTCACCGCCAATATTTCCCCAATTTTAAGTGATTTTAAGGTAAGGCACGCTAAAATACGTTAAAATGAGGCTATACAAAAATCTTACAAAAATAGTAAGAAATTATATATCAACTTTTATGTACCTACAAAAATGTTTAAAAAATAGTAAGAATTTCGATATATAAACAAATGTTTATCGATTTTTAAGTACCCATTATGTACATACAGAAATCTTTATCAGTTCATACGTAAATTCTTACCATTTTTGTACGGAGCAGGTTGTACGGGTGCAGACGTACTACCTTTGTCGGCGTTGACTTCATCAAACTTAACATTTAAATCGACGTAGTTAGCTCTAACGGAATTTTGCTGGTCATACATGTTACGAACGTTTGTTTCGTTCGTAAGCTTCAAAACGTAGTGTGTTTCGTTTGCTGACGGTGTTGAAATTCGACATTCTAAGGAAGAAATTTGTTTGTCGGTGCGTTTACTAACCTCGCTTGATGTCAACTGTATTAAATCTTTGAGTGACATTTTGCTGGTGATTGTTGATTCAAAATAAGTATCGAGAAAATAAAATGTTACTTGAAATTTTGTCATAAGAGGAGCAAAGATTAGCGTTGGGTGTTTAGGGAGAAATAGGAATGAGTAAATGATGGTGGAATTTGTGGGTATTTATAGTAAAGGAAAAACACCACATAAGTAAATTTAATTCGAATGAAAAATTTAATTCGCATTTCATTTAACAAAACTTTCAACAAGTATTCTTCAATAAGTAAATTGAAACAAGTCGATACAATATCGATACAGTATCTGCAAAAAGTTGATACAATATATGCAAAAGGTCCATAGTCAAAGAAGCGAGCGCGATAATCGTCATCTTCTGAAATGGTAGAAGCTTTGATCCGGTGGGCAAATGTAATCGGCACCGGTCGCATTAGCAAAATAGGGCTGCCACTGCAACATGGTCGATCTGAATCCGCCCTTGCTTCTTTCACTCTAGACTTCAGAAAAGAGGCCCCAAAAGTCTCCAAGATGGTTAGGGCAAGCAACGAACTTCACAAAAGAGTCCCCAAGAGTCTCTAGAAAAGTTTAAATGAAAACTTTCTAGGCACTTTTTGGCGACAAATGGCAGACGGCCACACGCTCCTGAATATTGCGATATGTCGGTAAGTATTCTTCAATCAACGTAACATGCGGGGGTCTGAACCCAGTGAAACACAAAATCATGTCAGAACTCCAACTATCATGAACGAACAGAAAATACATAAAAATTCCAACTTCAAAAACCCAGCAAAACACGAAATCATGAAACAACTTCACTAGTTACGAAAATCCATCTGCGTGCAAATATATAGATCAACCTCGCTTTTCTGAATTAAGCGATATCCACAGAAATCACAATGAACTCGTGTTCTGTATAACGCGAGTTCCTTGAGACTACGCGTTCTATAGAACGCGAGGTCACTTTTACTCAAGGCTGAAATTTCACCAGAGTTAATGATACTCATACTGTATACACGTGTTATGTTTGAATAATTGAGTATATGTTTGAATATTTCAGACAATTGGAGACTAGTAATGTAATTTGTTCGAGTCATTTAACGCGATGTCGCAACATTCGTTTCGTTCGAGTCATTTAACGCGTTTACTAACCTAGCTTGGTGTCAACTTTAACAAATATTTAAGTGACATTTTCCATGTGATTTTTGATTCGAAATAAGTACCGAGAAAATAAAATGTTGCGTGAAATTTTACCATAAGAGGAGCAAAGATTTGCGTTGGGTGTTTTTGGGAGAAACATAAAATCGTAAATGATTGTGGAATTGTTCGGTATTTATAGTAAAATAAAAAAACCACATAAGTAAATTTAATTCGCATTTCATTTAAAAAAAAACTTTCAACAAGTCTTCCTATAGGTAATTCGAAGGACAAACTTTCATTTAACAAAACTTTCAACAAGTCTTCCTTAGCAAAATAGGGCTGCATCTTCATGTCAATCGGTCGATACATTATCTGCAAAAAGTCTAGAGTGAAAGAAGTAGAGCGCGATAATCATCATCTTCTGAAATGGTAGCAGTTTTGACCCGCATTAGCAAATGTAATCGGCACCGGCCGCATTAGCAAAATAGGGTTGTATCGGTAATATGGTCGATCTGAATCCGCCCTCGCTTCTTTTAGTCTGGACTTTTTGCAGATGGTTAGGGCAAGCTGCGAACTTAAGAAAATAGTCGCCAAGAAGTGCCTCGAAAGTTTTAATAGAAACTTTCTAGGCACTTCTTGGCGGTAAATGTCAGTCGCCCACAAGCTTTCGAATATTGTGATATGTCGGTAAGTATTCTTCAATCAACGTAACATGCGGGGGTCTGAACCCAGCGAAACACAAAATCATGAGACAACTCCAACTATCATAAACCCACGAAACAAAAAATACATAAAAACTCCAACTTCAAAAACCCATCAAAACACGAAATCATGAAACAACTTTACTAGTTAGGAAAATCCACCGGCGTGCAAATATATAGACCGACCTCGCTTTCTGAATAAAGCATTTTTGACAGAAATCTAATGTCACAATGAACTCGCGTTCTGTATAACGCGAGTTTCAAAAGACCTCGCGTCCTACAAAACGCGAGTTTGCCACGTCAGCATATCCACCTCCATCTATAAATAGCCAACTCTTGGGGAGGCAAGGACCACCCACCCATCAATTTTAACAATTTTCGATCGCAGCTACTAATAGCAACATATCGCGTATCTGGGAAGTTTATTTTTAAACTAATTTCCCGGATATTGCGATATGTTGTTATTTGTAGTTGCATATATACGTCACCATATCCACGTCAGCAACTTTCGATTGCAGCTACTAATGGCAACGTATCGCGTATTTGGGAAGTTTATTTTGAAACTAATTTCCTGAATATTGCGATATGTTGTTATTTGTAACTGCATATATACGTCCTATTGGGTTTATTATGCGTAACTTTTTCATCGTTCTTGATTGACATCAATAAATCGCAATATCCGGGAATCTGAGAATTTGGAAGGCATGCACGAGTTTCACCAAAAGTTAAAAACGGGTTTTTACGGTACCCCATAATACGCTGAAAGACCAGGTTGCTTGTCATTCCAAACAAATATCATCACAAATTCCACCTTCATGATGATCATCACCGTCAGAACAATTTGAGGATCTTTTAAGAAATGTTGGGTTCGGTGTAAGTACGATATTATAAATTCAATTGTTATGAAATACTCAAATTCGTTCAATTGTAAAAAATATTATTATTTTTAATAAATAATAATATTTATTACATTATTTTTTTACACTATATTAATAACAATATTTTAATCGTAATATAAATTAGTATTATTATTGTTAATAAATTTATTATAACATTATTTATTTAATAATAATAATAATAATAAATATATATAATTAATAGGATATTAAATGACTTTCCCGTCTTAGAAGTCTTCTTTTAAAAAACCCACGACCTCGCGTCATGTAGAAAGTGAGTTCTTTGGAATATTGCGTCCTGCAGAACGCGAGGTCACTTCTGCCCGTTCAGTTCACGCGTCTGTTCTGTGACGCGTATTTTCAATGAACCTCGCGTCCTGTGTAACGCAGGGTCTTTGGCATATCGCGTTTCCCAGAACGCGAGATTCATTAACATCGCTTCCCAAACGACGCGAGCTCTTCTATAAATTGGTGGCCCTATTGTGAAACTAAAATTGATTTTGATATAACACATACACTTAAGGACCAATTTGCAAAACAATAAATTTTTAAGTACTCTTTAAAGTCTCACAATTGACAAGTATTTTTAAACAAAATAATATCTAAAGACATGCTCTTAATTATATAAAATTTTCTAAGTCTTTTCTTATGTTTTTCAAGCCTAACTATGCAAAAACGCCAGGCGTATCGATACCCTTATGCGTATCGATACCTTCTTTGGCTACTAGAATTTTATTTTCAAACCAAAGTTCATAAAATCGCTCAGGCGTATCGATACCCTTATGCGTATCGATACCCTCTTTTGCCACTGAAATTTTAATAGAGTTACCGTACCGATACACCTTGCAACCATATCGATACGATAAGCATATCTTTGAAAAATCTGAGCATTTAATTATTCGACCGTTACTTGTCAGTTGGTTGGTTTCCCAATTTTTAAAAGACCGTTATACAGTACCGATACGCTTGGTATGCGTATCGATACGTTTTTTATGTAAACATAACTTGGGATTCCGGTGAGCAAAGATAATATCGATACGACCTACCTTACCGGTACGCCCCTTAAAATCGTACCGGTACGCCTTTTATGCGTATCGATATGCTCTTTTTTCAGGCACAACGGCTCTTTCCTCTTTGATGCAGGTATCGATACGCCCTTCCCGAGTACAGATACGGTAGGCTGCAGAGCTGCATTTATTGCGGGGAAAATGCCCACAACGGCTCTATTGATGATCCCAACTACCCAAACGGCTAGAAATCAATGTAAGGGTTTAAAAACAAGCTTCAATTGACCAAGCAACAACTATTGAACCTACAAGCATCATCAAAGCAAAAATCCAAACCCTAGTGCTCTTCAAAGTCAAATTCTTGTACCTAACTCTAGTGATTTCATTTGTTATCTTGTATTGTGAGTTTGGGGAGTTTGAAATTGTATTTGGGTAAACATTTATCCTTTGAGAGGAATTGTTTGAGTTTACCAAATTCTTATCTTTGTAAATTGAGTGGATTAAGCTTTGGGTAGAAAGCTTAACCAATTTGTAAGGTTACCTTCTCATCCAATAAAAGGGGAAGAATTCAACTAGTGAATTGGTTGAAAATCCTTAGTGGGAACTAAGGTAGTGGATGTAGAGTTTATTTGGAGAACTTGAACCACTCTAACTACTTGTGTCATCTTTTATTTTTCACTCATTCCTCCCACCAAAAATTTTAATTGCCAATTCACCCCCCTCTTGGTCATTTGCAATTGTGTGATCAACTCAACACCCTACCCCCATATCAACCACAGAATGCGAGTTCTTTTGTTTTTTACACTATACTTACCTAATTTTCATTCGATACAATGGTGGGCTTACTATGCAACTACGCGAATCACTGTTGTCACTATTTCAGATCAACACAAGAGGTATTATTTTTTTTTCTTTTTTTAATTTTACACACATTTTGCCAACTATTTTTATTTTTTTTTATTTTGAAGGGATATGAACGTCGGTTAACTTGTTACCTTAATCGTATCAACAACGCACCTGATCCCGCTGTTATGAGGTGGATTGAGCGACCTGGTTTTGGCCACGTAGCGAGGATCTTAGCGGGGGTGAAGTGTAACCCATCGTTGATTAGCGCGCTAATAGAACGGTGGAGGCCAGAGACGCACACTTTTCACTCCCCGATAGGCGAGACAACAATAACGCTGGAGGATGATGCCTATCATCTGAGGTTGCCTACATACGACAACCTTATTACGGGTGTAGCGTTGGGGCATTGGCCAATTATATTTGCTGAATAAATGGGAGTGAAGCCCCTAGAGGATGCGTGGGACGATGGGAAAATAGCCATATCTTATTTGGAGGCTGAATTTGAAACCCCCCATGCGGATGAAGTTACACTCCAGGTATTTTTTTTCTTCATTTTTCACTATTTTATATATTTTTAATATATTTCATTTATTAAATATTAATGCCAGACAAATATTTATTTGGAAATTATGATGCCTTTATTAAATATTTATTTTTTTAATATCCATATTTCTTGTTTTTTCTTGACTATTAAATTTTGTTTTATTTATTATTTTCACAGCGTTTTGCGCGTGCACACATCTTGCGCATTATCGGCGGGATATTAATGCCAGAAAAATCTCGCACTAAGGTGCACGTAATGTGGCTTAATCATCTTATTGATTTCGATGAAGCTAGAGGAAAATGTTGGGGATCAACTGTCTTGGCGTTTCTTTTTAGAGAGCTCTGCAGAAACGTCGAGCATTCTAGAGCAGCAATTGGAGGATGTTGTTTACACCTTCAGTCTTGGGCTTGGTTTCGGATGCCTTTTTAAGCCCGCAGCCAAGACAGCCCGTCCCCTATTTATTTCCCCTTCTTCGGAGGTACTATTTAATTTATTATATTTATTTTATTTTTAAATTATTTTATTTAACGAATTGCTTTTATTTTCTATTACTGATAGGTGGAGCGAAACACTGACCCACCAGGGCCTGCCGAAAAACCAAATAGAGTACATGCTTGTTTTGGATAAGTTGAAGCAGGATCAGGTAATTTTGAATTTTTTTCATACTTTTTTCCAATAATATTTCATATAACCGTTAGAAACGTTATCATTTTTTTAGTTCATATGGAGGCCCTACGCTTCAGAGGATATTCAGCAGATTACTCCACCTGAGATTCTGCGTCACCAGCACGTATGGCTTTCCATAGTGCCGCTGATCAACTATGAAATTCTCGTGTGGCATCCTACAGATCGGGTTCTCCGATAGTTCGGGTACGTCCAAAATATTCCGCTCGTCGATCCACCAAATTTGGACGCATTCCACCTTCTAACGCGCCAAAGGAAGACGGAGATTGACTAGGCCCTTTACCACGCAGACTAGATACAGATTTGGGATGATCGATTTGCCCGTCGCCCATGCATTCTCCGACCCATTGTAGATTGGGCCGATTCGGTCACTTTCGATTACTTTCAGTGGTATGGGGTCAATGGGAAGAAGCGTATCCTTACTGACGATGAGCGCGAGCAAGAGCTTCCCCAGGCTCCCCCAAACCGCCCACGCCCCACACGTCAACCGAGCCAGAGCTAGAGCCAGTCGAGGCAGCGCGGTCCGAGATCACGAACTGACACTGCAGGGGCCTCATCTTCTGCCACAACATTTCAGAATTTTAGCGGTCCTTCGACTTTCCAGCAGATGAGGCATCCACCTGAGTTCGGCTTCTCCGATGCCTATCGCCCCCATATGCCGATGAGTGGTCTTCTGCTGATCGATATTCCACCGTTGGCATCTCAGTTTGACTATAGCATTGTAGAGCAAACGCCGTCGGATAGCTTGTTTTACTCTCTGCCCGGGCCTAGCAGAGGTCCGCGTATTGCAGACGATGATGATGATGATGCGGACCAGGGCTCAGCACAGCTTGTTCGGTGGAATCCAGATCGGGATCGTCGTCCACCCCACTGCGGAACGGGTGGACATAGATATCATTAGTCTTTTTTTAATGGATATGTACTTATGTTTCTAATATTTTTATTCCAGTCATTTGTTTTTTTAATACCGTATTTTAATTTTGTTTATCTATTATAATTAAACTTTTAAATGTTTATTTAATTTCAGCTTTTATTACTTTTATGCGATTACTAAACCGAAATTATCAATTTTTCTTCAAAGGCAATTTCATTAAAAAAGGATGATAGCATAGGGTTTTGGAAGCCATTTTAAGCCAGTTTAGAATGGACGAAAATTGACCATGTTGTTGTCATACGATAGAGAATTTCCAGTACTACGACCCAAACTCGATATTCGCTAAAAATATACGATTTACAAGCCTGAAATCGGGCTCGAACAGGCCTACCCACCTTTGTTTTTCCTAGTTTTTCAACTCAGATTTGCACAGAGCTCACGTTCTGCAGAACGCGAGGTCTGTGCGATATATTCAGCCGCCTTTTTAAATTCTCGGGAACCTCGCGTTCTGCACAACGCGACTTTCTGAAAAACCGTTAATTCAAACAACGAGGACGCGTAGACAGACCTCACGGTCTACAGAACGCGAGGTTTAACGACGTGACAAGTTTAGGAGTATTTTACTTGGAGGGATCCAAAACCTTATATAATTATTAAAAAGGGGTTTTTGCCCCGAATTAGCTTGTATGAATATCGATAAATAAAAAAGTAATGATTATCCGAATTCCACTCCAACCGATGAGATGGCTTGGGTGTCTTGTCCGGTTCCGTAACGCTTAAACCACTTGTCACTCTCCATGCAATGCAACCCATTCTGTCTTTCCATATTTAAAGCTTCTCCTCTTCCTTTTTCATTTTTTGGCTTAAAATATACGCTCCAACTACTCTGCTTCTATTACTTTAATAAAGTAAGTAGATCTAGTCTCACCGCCCCACCACCCAGAGCCCGACCCTCTTTACTCTTTCCACCGCCATGGATCCATCACCCTCCTCCGCCCCTAAGCTACGACTAATGTGTAGCTACGGCGGCCGCATCGTACCACGTCCCCAAACCAAATCTTTTTACTATTTCGGTGGTGAAAACCGCTTACTTACCATCCCTACAACCAACAACTCCACCACCACCCTTACACTTTCTTCCCTCTCCACCCACCTCTCCACCTCTCTCCGCCTCACTATCCCATTTACTCTCAAATACCAACTTCCGAATCACGACCTCGACTCGCTCATTTCCATCACGGCCGATGATGATATCCAAATCATGTTGGAAGAACACAAGAGACTCTCTTCTACTTCCACCGTTGCACCTTCACGTATCAGGCTGTTTCTGTTTCCACTTAGTAATGGCGATAAAGCTGAGTTAACTCATCCGAAACGAGAGAGTTGGTTTGTTGATGCTTTGAGGAGTGCAAGGGTGGGGTTTGGAGGTGAAAGTGGTGAACAAGCTGAGTCTATTCCTTTGGAAACTTCTTCTTCTTTTGGTTCTACTTCTTCTTCGCTTTCTTTTTCCAGTTTGCCTCCAACCAAACCCTCATCTGATTCAATACCAGGGTAATAAAAACAAGTTTCGATCTTCCCTTATACATGAAAAGAAAGGCGATTTATAGTGTAAATGTGCATTTAAAAAAAAACTTTGTTTTGCTCCATGGTTATGTTTCCTTGTTCTCTTAGAAGCAGCTATTGGCCTAATTGTTTGACTTTTTTTTTTTCTGAAAAATAGGGGGGGTTCTCTGTGTATGAAATTTTGGAGAGTTTTCTTTTGTTTTGATTCGTTTTGGCTGATTATGGAATGAGCTCATTAGTACTTAGATTGTAGGATAAACAATTGCTTCAGAAGCTTAATTGGATAGGAGAGCTTGAATGTCATGTTTAAAGTTCAGATAGAAGGGATTAAAACTTGAGTCAAATTTCTAACTTGAAAATTTCTGCTTAAAGTTGTGGGGATTGGTAGCTACTTTGATCAATTATTAGTTTAGTTCTATTGAGCTGAAATGGCAGTGCTGGTTGCTTTAGATTGACCTTCTAGTTCTAAGTTTAGTTCCATATATGTTCGAGATGAATGGTTTTATCATAGTTTATGCTTCCTTTGACTGTGAAATTTTTGTCTCATTCCAACAGCGATGTATGTGTTGGGAGTGCTGTTTCTAATGTGCAGACTGGAACATTTCAAGACCAAGTTGGGCACATTGCTTCAATGGAGAACAGGCTCTGTTCTAACCCTTTTGAATCAGACAATAAATTTGCTGATCCTTCTTCTGGGATTGAGATGCATAAACCAATCCATGCTTCTGGGTTTCCGATAAGTCTGATGCATTTACCCCAGCAGCAAACACAAGTAATTCACGAGGACACCCATTACATGCCTGGAATGCAGCCTGTTACTTCTTATTACCCAGTCTATTATCCGGTGCCACGGCAGCAGCAGCAGCCTCTCCATTATCAGTCAAATCAGCCTTATCCAATGTATTATGTCCCTGTTGCGCCGACTCAGCCCTACAATATACCTGTGCAACATGGTGTGGTTCAAGCAATGAGTATCGGTGATGGTCAGCCCCAAGCTCTTCCAAATGCTCCATTGATTCCAACTCAAGTGGTTGTCAAGGAGAATGCAGCAGTACCTCAACCTTTAGCTGACTTAGCCTCGCAACAATACCAAAAAATTCCAGCAGCTCACCAACATATTCATGTACCTCATACCGAAACTGAAACAAGGTTTGCAGGGGCTCAAATTCATCACCAGCCTCAAACATTTGGTGTTGCAGCTGGTGGAACTGCGAATCAAACTAACAAACTTGATGATGACCCTGCTCGAGTCCAAATATACAAATCTCAGCCACCCCCACCAATGTTGCCTTCACAGTCTAAAACAATGACCAACGCCACAACGTTGCTTTTGTCTGAGGCTCTGGCAAAGTTGCATACAGACAATGCTGACCAACATATTACAGCATCGGAACAGTAATGATTCGATTCTCCATCTGGGAAAACAATTTTGCTGGTGGTGTCTTGGTAACTTATTTCTTGTGTTCCACTTTGTCTTTATTTGTTTGTTTTTCTTGGATGTTCTGGAAATTATAGTATTCCAAACAAGGTGTTGTATGGTTGAATTGGCTCTCCTGATCTTCTTTTGGTAAGTTGCTTCTTTTGGAAATTATTGTATTTCATTTCATTAAAGGTGGAAGGAAAAACTACGGCAAAAAAAAAAAAACAAGAAAAAATGTGAAAAAAGGAACTCACCTAGAGATACTAAGAAATGGAGTACATATTTATTCTGCTAGTAAGTGATGAATCCATTCTTGTAAGAGAACTGAAATGTATAAAACCCTTGTCTTTGATCCAATTGATGGTAAACTTATTATGAAATATGAACTCCCCTTGGTTCTATGAAGTTAATTTCTCGAAGCTGTTACTCACAAACCTCATTGAAGGTCTCCTGTCAGGACTCTTATGGGTGCAGGCCAAAGCAAGCTTGAGTATGGCGCTTATATTGTCTTCCTCACCCCAACTATGAGCTAAGGAGGGATCAATCATAAATGAGAGTGGCTTCCTTTCATCGATTCCGAGCTGAATCCATTGAACCAGATCCATCTCCGAAGAACCTACTTGAATGCTCGGCAACTTTCCTGAGATCATCTCCAATAAAATCACTCCAAATGAGTAAACATCCCATTTCTGTGATGGTTTTATGTCATTCAAGGCTTCCGGTGCTCGATAATACGATCCGTTCGAGGGTGAATTTATCGTTGTTAACTCGTATGGAGAACTTTGTTGTGATGTCCAGATTGCCATCTGTTGTTGTTCCGCCTGAGATTCTGGTGATTCCTCGGTTATGTTGGCGAGGCGACCGAGTCCGAAGTCGGAAATATGAGGCTCCATATCTTCTCCGAGAAGAATGTTGCTTGGCTTCAGGTTTCCATGGACGTACCTTTTCGGACTGAATTCGTGTAACGAGGCTAGTCCCTTGGCTATTCCTTTCATGATTTTTACTCGAACCGGCCACGGAAGTGGTTTAAAGGGGATTCCGGATATCCCTGATTAGATTAGAACAATTGTCATGGTGATTCCTTAAAACAATATGGAAAATATTTAGCAGAATTTAGTAAGTTACCATGAATTGCTGCAGTAAGATCTCCATTGCTTATGTAATCATATATGAGCAGTTTCTCATCATCCGAACAGCAATAAGCTCGAAGATTAACTATGTTTGGATGCTTGATTTTCCCGATTCCTTCGACTTCAGTTTGAAACTCCTTGAGTCTTTGTCCACCTCCGTCTCCAAGTCTTCTCACTGCCACGGCTAGTCCGTTGTTGAGCACCACTTTATACAGAATCCCGCTTGAACTCTTCCCCAGAAGAAAAGCAGATGCTTTAAGAAGTTGTTCAAGATCGAAGTCGACCTCGGTGTCTAATGGAACAAAGTTGCACTGCTCCATGTTTTCAGATAGAGTGTCATTATCTTTGTTGGCAAAGCAGAATATGTCCCTCCCAATCATCAGTTTCTCTTCTAGACGATAGCCGGTCACTTTCCGAACTCCGTTGCAGACAGAGGCCTTCTTGTACCAATAAGAGAACAAGAATCCAATGAAGCAGACTCCTACCACCACAAATGCAACGGTTTTAATCACCCGGTACGAGCTCGAATGACCGCCTTTCCCACTTTTTATCGAGTTTACGCCAGAAGTCTGCAATGGATTACGAAATAATGACTGAGAATTTGCATTGGAACCGCCTGATTGGCATGAAACTTTCAATGGTGATCCACAAAGCAAAGGGTTTCCTATGAAAGCTGTTGGCCCTGCATTCCCTAAAGCACCATACTGTGGTATCGGACCGGTAAGATTATTGTAACTGAGATCTATATACACTAGCTCAGGGAGGCTTCCTAGGCTAGCTGGAATCTCGCCCGTGAAGAAATTGTGAGATAGATCGAGAGTTCCGTGCAAATTCGACAAGTTTCCTATGTCACCGGGGATTGAACCGCCGAATCTGTTGTAAGAAAGATTGAGCTTCTGAAGGTTAACCAAACTATTCCCAAGTCCCACAGGAAGTGAGCCAATGAAATAGTTTTGACTGAGAACAAGTGTAGTTAATTCCTTGCATTGTACTAAAGATGAAGGTATAGTGCCATTGAACGAATTCCGCGAAAGATCCAAC
The DNA here is from genome assembly GCA_958450335.1 of Hibiscus tridactylites. Lineage (NCBI taxonomy): Eukaryota > Viridiplantae > Streptophyta > Magnoliopsida > Malvales > Malvaceae > Hibiscus > Hibiscus tridactylites. The sequence goes on along the minus strand of OY288292.1, from coordinate 10,260,641 downwards.
ATCTGTAGGATCTTGAGGTTTCCGACTTCGGTTGGCAGAGGTCCATACAATGAATTACCTGAAAGTACCAAGCTCTTCAGCCTAGTAGAATGGAAGAGCTCGGAAGGTAATGTTCCACGAAACAAGTTGTTCTCAAGGTTAACATGACGAATTGAGGAGAGATTTGCGAGTGCAGGAGATAGATAACCGGATAGTCCGATGTTCGGAACGACGAGAGCATGAACTTTCTGATTTCTACAAGAAACTCCATGCCATGAACATGGATTTGGATCTGTTGAGTTCCAGTTGATCAGATAGCTTTCGGTGTCGTCTTCGAGCGCCTGTTTGAAGGATAAAAGAGCAAGACCTTCATCGTTAAGAGCAGATAAGTGAGGCTTGTGATTGCATACAAGGAGAATCAGCAAAAACAACAATGGATTCATTAGGTTAAAATTATGGTTTAGGGAAGATTTACAGAAGAAATGCAAGTTTCATGATATTAAGTGCATCCCTTTTATGAAAGACAATGAGTTGTGATTTCTAGTGTTGACCGGGGAAAAACCTAACGCAAATATACTTTATTTTTCTGTCACACATGCTATTATCTTTATATATTTAAGGTTGAGCTAAATATTAAAAAAAAAATACTTTTTTCAATTATGTTTTTGGACCAAAATCCACGTTATTACAATACTAGAAAGTAGAAATGAGTATGTGTTGGGTTTTAATATGATGTGTGCTCGACGTCCGTATAAAAATATTACTCCCTCCGTCCCACAATTTTTGTCTCTTATTGACTTTTTTCTGGTCAATTTTTTTCAACTTTGACTCATAATTATTTAAAATGTATCATTGATAAAAATATGAAAAAATATATTTTAAAAACTTCTAATTGAGTAGTTTCCAAATATATATTTTATAAAATTTAATTATTTAAAATATTCAATATAATAATAGTCAAAGTTTTAAAATTTTGACTTTCAAAAAGTCAATAAGAGACATAATTTATGGGACAGAGGGAGTACATATTTTTTCACATACTTACAAGATCATATATATATATATATTAAAAGCTTTTAAGTTTTATACGTTTTTTCTATCGTTTTATGGGTAAAACGGATGACTAATATTTACAGTAGAATATGTGAAGATTATCACTTAAAAAAAGTAAGGAGTTAATCTCAACCATCTATTTACCATTAACAATTCAAAAAACGTGTAAAATTTAAAAACTTTTACACTATATTGAACACTAATAGATTATGATTTTTATCGAGAATCAATTGGTCTAACGGGTAGGGCTGTAAATGAACCGAACGTTCAGTGAACTGTTCGTGAACCGTTCAACGGGAAGTTTGTTTATATTCGTTTATTTATTAAACGAACGAACATGAACAAGATTTTTTGTTTGTTTAAATAAATGAACGAACAAGAACAAAGATTTGTTCGTTCATTTATGTTCGTGACGTTCGAAAGTACGTTCGTTTATGTTCATTTATGTTCGTTCGTTTATGTTCATTTAAATTTATTCATATATGTCTAAGGGTGTTCATTGTTCGGTTAAACTGAACTAACCGACCGAACCAAAACAAAATTGGTTAATCTATTAGATAATTTTAGGTTTCGGCTAATGATTAAGAGTTTTTTTAAATTTCAATTATCAATTAATTCGGTTTAAAATTGATTAATTAACATAATTAATCGAACTTACAAAAAATATTAAATATTTAACACATTATATATGTTCGTTTGTATTCGTTTATGTTCGTTTGTGTTCGTATATGTTAATTTGTATTCGTTTACCATTTAAACGAACGCACATGAAGGAACACGAAAAAGCTACATTACTTGTTCGTGTTCGTTCATTTGTTCGGTTAAAGTTAAAGGAACGAACATGAACACACCCTCGTTCGTGTTCGTTCGGTTCGTTTACAGGCCTACTAACGGGATGAAACGATAAGCCCCTAAGAAAAGTTAGAGTTTCGAATCTTGACGTTGTGAATAAAAAAATAAATTAGAAGAGTCGCTCTCATATTAACTTCTGTAAAATTTAATCTGAATAAATTAATCAATAAGTAAAATACTAATAGTTAAAAAATAAATTTATAATTTCTTTTAGCGCACGAAAACTCGAGGGATGTACTTTAGCTTTTATGAATAGACTTATTGATGTTGGTTTGACATATTAATCGGAAAGTAATGAGAAAATGAGAAGAGATTGTTGACAAAAGGGAAGGGCAACGCGTGATTGGAGGCGATGATAATGCCATGCATGAAGATGCCGCTGAATGCGGTTTCCAAGTTTAATAATAGAGTCGTATTTGGTAGGGACGGTTTCACCACTTTCCAACTTTGATTTTTCACATCTTCAGCTTAATTCATATTGTAGGTCAAATGAAAAAAAAACCCAACTAAAATTGTTTGGAATAGATAGGGGATATAAATGCGTTGAGCAGCTCGAGTTTGACTCAGTCAACGTTTAACTCAAATTAATTTAATTTAAATTCAGACTCGACTTAAGATCTTAATGATTTGAATTCGACGTCAAAATCATACACGAATGGATACATAAAGATATCAATGGAATCAAAGGAAAGACGCCGATGAGATATCAATGGAGTTATCACCGGGATATCAAAGGAAAGGGTATTTTAAGGGAAAATTAAATTAAAATACATAAATACATAAATATTTTTATTTTATTTAATCTAAAAATTAAAAAAAAATAGGGACATTGACATTGCGCGATATTATTGGTCATTGTTTTTTAATAAACGACGTCATATTTTGGGGTAATTTGGATAGCGTTATTAACGTTGGGGGCACATGAGCCCAAAAAAATACTTTAGGTACTAAGATGAGAAAAATGGTAAACATTAGCGAGAAAATAGTACATTAAGTCTAAAAGAGAAGAATTTAAGTTATATTATTACTCTGACACAAGGTTGATTTAATTAAAACTATGTTTAAAGAATAATGGTAGATTTAGGCTAACCAGAAACAGTTGAAACTTTTGGGTGGAAGAGTAATAATTTTTGTTTTAACAAATTAAATTCTTCTTTTTTGAAGGCATAAATTTAATTTTTGATTTTCAAAAAAGTACATAGAAAAGGATGTAGTATGAGATTTTTGTGTTAACAAATTCTGGACAAAGGAATTGTCCTACGTATGGTAATTGAGCAAGGGATACAATGAAGTGGTGAAGACTGAAGAGCTCCACCAAGTTGGGTGAAGGGTTGTGCGATGCAGTGATGCTGATGCTGCCATTAGTGGTGTATGGTTGTTTGGAAACGACATTTCCTACCATTCCTGGAGGTTAGGTTATCCACCAACCTAATTGGGACCGATAGCTTAGAGGTATTAAAAATCACTGTTATTTTTTATAAACATGTATGATTTCATTAAAAAAAATCATACAAGAGAAATATTTTCATGGACCTCTTTAAACCTTTCTAATCCTAAATAGGGAAAAGAGAACCCATGAAAATAATTAAGAAAAACATAGAACACTAATCGAGCATTAAGGAAACACAAAACACCCACCATCAACCTAGTTGTTGATTCGATAAGAACACTTTCGAGACTCGATTGGGATGTGAGGATTTCACACGTATTAAGGGAGAACACGACTGCTGACATCTTCGCATCTATGGCGTGCGACAAACTAGTTGGAGAGGAGAGTATCAATGATCCCCCGAGCTTGGTAGCAGAGTTAATTTATCAAGAAGCTCATCAATTAGCTTTTATCTCTCGTTCATTGTTATAAAAGAACATGTTCATAGTCAACAATTGTTAGAGCAAGTGGTTAAGCCTCCCATTGAAACCCCCTCCCCTCTCTAGGTCTTAGGTTCAATACACGGCATGAGAAATTCTTCCTTCCCCTTCCCTAAGTTGTAGGTACTCTTAAAAAAAGAACATGTTCGTAGAAAATAAATTTTTCAAAAGTTGTAGGTGCGCTTAATTATTTTTTTTCTCCAAAAGTTCAAGGGCTTATGATACCATTAAGCCTAATAATAATAATAATAATTTCAGTTATCACACCAATGTTGATGTCCTTTACAACTTGGATCCCAAACATCAATGTGATATGTCAATGTATCGAGACACAGGGAAAGGAACTGAGACACTAACTGCCATTCAGTTTACCAATGGTGTTCTTGTATAGGAAAATAACGATTTAGGTTTGGCGTTGGAGAAACAATCTTAGAAGGACCGGAGGAGCCTAAACTTTTCAAAGATAAGAATCATGTTGAGTTACCACCTATGGGCAAGGTGGATGGTGCATCAAACTTCCTAAGAGATGAAGGGTGATGCATAATAGTTTGATAGTGGGACAACCACCTATTAGAGAGGTGAAAGATGCATTAAACCTCATTAGAATAGAAGGATTAATGCAAAATAGAGTAAATGTGATTGAGATTAAATCGATTGAGGTACATATCAAACACAATTGTAGTGTTTACCATTTTTATTTGACAATTTTATTGGGTGTAGGATGCGACACCTAACCTAGGAGATAATGGAGGTGTCAAGGTATGACGAGTACACAAAAGACCTTTTAGAGTTCTAAGACATAAGTTGAATTTTTCTAGATCTTGAGAGCCCATTTAATGTTCAATATAGTGGTGTCCAAGCCTTTGCACAAGGCTTAAGGGAATCCAAACCAAGGCAAATCAAAACTAGTAGTGTAACACCCGTGTTTTGGGGCTAGGAGTTAGCCGGGTTATAGTTCGAGTCAAATAAAATCTAATTAAAATAAATCAACTATAAATAATGACCAAATTGAGCTTTAATAAGGAGGGAGGGACCAATGTTGTAATTTGCCCAAATTTTTAAATAAAGCAAGACAACTTTTAGCAAAAAGTTGTCATCTTCCTCCCAACACCCATTTCCCATGTCAAACCCCTCTTCCATGTTTTCAAACTCTCCTAAAACCTTAGCTACTATTCCATTTTATTGCCATTCGATTTCAACACCAAATTAAGAGGTAAATATATTTTCTTAACCTCCTCTCTATCCTCTATTTATCTATAGTCTTAGATTTCGAAAATATTGAGTTTTGGGAATTAGGGTTCATATGGAAATTTGGGTTTTTAATGGGGTTTTTCAATTTATTTTGATAAATTGTATTGGGGTTTTGTTTAATCATGTCAAAATACACATTATATGTTGATTTGGTTGGATTTTGATGAATTTCCGAAATGGGTCCTTAAACCCATTTTTGAGGTGTCAAAAAGTTGATTTTTGGTGGGTTTTAGGGTGTAATTAGAGGGCTGATGGTATATGTATGCTAAGGGGATGATTTGGGACCATTTAGATGTCATTTGGGTGTTTAAAAACATGATTTTCTGCTGGGTAAAATATTAGTACGAAAATGGTGTTTTGGAGGGTTTTGGGGATTGTTTAAGGTGGGGTTTGATAGCCCAATGGTAGTACTATGGTTAGGGATTGATTTGGGATCATTTGTGGGTGCAATGGAGGTTGGAAACAAGGTTTTTGGAAGAGGTATTAGGGCTGTCCGAAATTGCTAAGTATGGGGTTTGGTCATGACTTGAAATGTTGGGTTTGATATTTGAATTTGTATTCCGGGTTGATATTTTGATGTTGGGCTAATTTGAGGATTATTTGAATTGTATTGAGGTTGTTTATAAGCGAGAGTTTGCGTTGGAGGAGCTTCGGGAAGAAATCCGGAAACTTGAAGGTGATGCTTGCTTGGTAGTTGAGCTTGGAGTAGAGGTGAGTGGTTATTGTTTTTAAATGGTTTTAAACATTGGTTCAAGCATGTGGACCTAGGTTGGGCTTGGTAAACCCACCTAGAGTTGAGGTTAGGGTGGTAGCCTAATCTCAAGCTTAAGTTTAGGGAACTTTGGTTGAACTTCTAATTGTTTGTTATGCCTCTTAATTGTATGTGTTTACGGTAGTTATGTATATTGTGTTATACATGTTGTTGAGGCATGGTTTGATGCATTGCTATGCATGTGGATTGGATTGTGAATTATGCATGATGATGATCATGGTGAGTACATGCTAGGCATGGTATTGGGTTGTGAAATACATGTATGTGAGACATGATATTTGATGCTTTGTCATATGCATGTAGCTATGAAAAATGGATTGCGTTTAATGTTGGCACTAGTATGCTTGGGTACAATGATCGATCATTAGGATGAGTGTGCACACAAATTGAGTCAAAACGTACGTGGCCTTGGTGGCGTTAAGGCACCAAGGAGGAGTACGGTGATGTAATATTCCACCGGAAGCTTTTATATTTCTACGTGATGATGAGTGGAATCCCATCCGTAGGGCATGTGGCGATGAGTGGAATCCCGCACATGCAAGGACCAGTGATGAGTGGAATCCCACCGAGGTAATGTTGTTGTTGGAAATGCGTTCCAACGGGTTATCCGCGTATTCGGGTCATAGCTAGGTGCCAATATGAGATTGTATGTATATACCAATGTGGGATTATGCTTATGTGCTTATATGACATGAAATGTGATGTCCTTATGAATTGATATATGATGTGGCTAATGCTTTGGATTATGTATCATGCTAAGTTGAGCTTATGGTTGTTGAGCATGGCATAATGTTGACTATATGTTCATGCATCATGTTCATTTTGGCTTATGCGGATCGGAGGTAAGAACATGCATTTCATTATGGAAATTGCTCGTGCTTGGACCCTGCATTGTCGAAGGTTTGTTTTATGAGCTTACCCTCACTAAGCTTTTATGCTTACGCTCTCTTTTGTTCGACAATGCAGATAAATAGCTTATGGGTGGCAAGGGCAAGGAAAGGTCTCCAAGTGTTGCTTTTGGTGAGCTTAATGTATGAGTTTTAAGTAATAGATTGTAATAGTTAAGCAATGGGATATGTGTTATTGATTTGAGCTTTGATGTATATCGTTGTTGGCTTGGTTAGTGGATGCCTTGTCTGATTGTAAATATTGCTTATGTTACATGCCATGAATGTCTACGTGTTTTGGTTGCTAAGGCATGAAATCTTAAATGCTTGTATGTCCATATATGCATGAATTGCTCTTTGTATGAATGCTATGTATGGATGCCTTGTTAATTGCTTGGTTGCTATCTATGGTTCATGTATGGTTGTTTAAATGATAGTATGTGCAAGTCTTATGAGTGTTAATTCATGCCTTTGGTCATTTTTAAACTTTTATTTGTGTCTATGCATGATCTTAGTGTTCTTCATAGTTAGGAAGTCATTAGAGTTAAGCAGTAAGTGCTCCCCTGCACCTAGGTTTCGAAACTATGGGTAAAGTTTCGAAACCTTTGCAAATCTTGGGATTTCTGGACATTCTGCCAACCAAAGTTTCGAAACCTTACCCAAGGTTTCGAAACTTTTGGTGAAAATTGAGTTCCAGAGGTCACTGCCAGCCAAAGTTTCGAAACCTTCCCCAAAGGTTTCGAAACCTTGACCCAAAACTGCACTGTTTGACCCTTGTTGGCCTGTTTGAAGAGAAAAACACATAGGTACTAAGATGCCTTTAGTCAAGATTAAAATTGGGATGTTTGAATGTGGTTTGAGGGTTTGAATGTTGTCTCGTGTGTTATGTTTCGCTGTTTGATCACCTGGAATTTAATACTCGAACGTGACAAGATTAAAATGGAAAAAAATAGGGTTGCTAACCGAGGGGGAACCTTAACGGGTTTCGCTTCGGTTTTCCCCGTGTGACCCACTCGGACCGGTCATCCGGCTAGACCGGGACGAGGGGGTTACAAGTAGAAGTGTTCTATTATGATTGAGATGTGCACAATCGTGTGAAAGATGATGTTACATGGTGGCATAAGCCAAAGCGAACAATCCATATGAGGGACAACCAAACAATGCTGCAAGTTGGGAGCAAGCTGAAGTACCGAGGAAGATCCAAGACCATTTATCCTAAGTTCATCATGGTGACACAAAGAAGGTGTCACCGGATTTGGTGGGAAAGAATGCCATGAACCACGAACTGAGACTCAAGATATGTGTGCAACTAACTTCTTAAGAGATTCTGAGCTTGCCTAGATCACATGACTTGGCTCGATACTTGGAGAATGCAAGAAGGATTCATCACACTGAACTTGGTAAAATAGTTAGTGAAATCTTACTAAGGGATATTCCCAAGGATAAGTATATTCACTAATATGAACAATCCACGTGAACACAAAACTAAGGACAATAGTTTTCATGTGATATAGTTTCCTTAGTTAGCTAGTTTTGGTAAATAGGCTTTCATCTTAATCGTTGATATAAAGTACCGTCAATTCTATGAGAAGTTAACTATAATAGAGGCTTTTCCCACCTCATTTGAATAATCTATCATATGATAGAAATCAAAACATTTACTCTAAAAGCTCTTTTTCTCTCTTTTCTCCCAATTACCTTTCTTTTTTATTTGCTTTTGCTCATCAAAGTCTTTACGCTTTTTAGTGCCTTGGAGAGTTTTAGGTTATAACTTTTGTTTTCTAGGTTGACTTAGATATTTATATCAAGCTACATCGTCTAAGGCCACATGTATCGCTAGTTAAAATTCTAACCTCATGACACATGCGCGAGCCCAACTTTACATTCATTTAGCCCAACAACATCCTTGAGCCCAACATCTAACATTGTTTTTACGTGAACTCATGCAAAACATTGTCAATTCTTTTTAGGTCTTTACGCCTCATCTCTCTGTCGTTCTAAACTACGATTCCTACCTCTTACTTTCCCAATCTCATCTTTGAAATCTCTAGTTTTTACCTAGGATCGTGACAGTTAATGACTGTTCAGTGTGAAAACGTACTATATTTTATACCTTTTTACTCATATTATTGTTTATACTTGGGCCCACTTAGTTGCATTTGTAGTAATTCATGCATAAGTCCGCAGTCCTTCTGTTTATTGGGCTTGGCCTTGCATTTAGCTATTTTTTGGAGAAATTGATGTTGTTTTGCTTTCTCTTTTGTAGGGAAGAATTGTCGAGCCATTGTCGAGTGGTTGTCAGGGCAATTTAAGGATAAATGAAGAATTTTCAAGATTTATCCATTATCCTTATCCTTATCACATGGGATAAAACTCAAATTCAAATTTAAAGCTGTTGGAGATAAAGATAAATAGATTATCCTACCTAATCCCAAATTTAAATAGAGATCTTTACCTCTATATAAACACATCACATCTTCAACATCAACAACAATTGAGAGAGAATGAGATCAGAGCTATATAGAGATCGTGAAGAGGGAGGATCGGATCGTGGAGGAGCTCGTCTTCTCCTAATTTTATTTCTTTTCTTTTATCTTTTGAAATTGTAACACCCCAAACTTTTCCCTAATTTAAAAACCCTAATTTAGAACCCTAAGATTTAGGAATTAGAATTTGAAAACCCTAATTGAGAAATTTAGAAATTGGCAAATCCTTAAATGATTTTAGTTACCAAAGTGTATAAAAGTAGAACTTTGGTGATCATTCTGTAAGGCGGGGTAAATAGGGACCCTTACCTTGTGATTTACCCAAACTTTAGGTTTAAACACTATTGTTTGAGTTACACCGACTCATAATAAGAGGAAGAAGTTATGAAGCAGAACATCGACATTTTTATTAGTCATTATAAGGTGTGTGTCTTCCCCCTTTGTCTTGTTTAGATAAATTTTATGTATGTTTTTTTTATAATTTGATTGTATGTGTGCGTCTTTTCTCGTCTTGGTTTTCTTTTACACCTTACATGATTATTGTATGCATCATGACTTGTATGGTTGACATAACATGCATACGATTTCAGAATATGTTTTTATTATGATTTATAAAGTGTGATTTATGGACTATGATTTATGAACAATGGTTTATGGAACTATGTAATATCAGATTTATGGAATTGTGTTGTGAAATACGTTTTCTAATCATCATATCATTGTATGAGCATGGGTTGAGATTGTATGAATGAAGTTTACGAATATCACCCTTTCAAATGGCTGATACACTTAAGATTGGCTGTTGTAGTGAGGAGTTCTGAGAACTTTTCTCTTCCCTTGGCGATTGTAGTTTGGTGCATTGCATTGTGCTTGTGATATTTGTGTTATGGTTTAAAGGAATTTAAGAAAATAATAATGTGTTTTACGCTTATGATTTTTCTTGCACTTTAGAGACACACTAAGCTGTTTAGTTTACCCCCTCATAGTTTCCTCTTACAAATATCTTTGGACTTTATGCGACGCGGTACTTGGAGGATCTCACTTTTATCCAGTTATTATATTTAGCAATATGAAACCATTTTTAGTTATTCATATTATTATTTATTATTTTGAGACATTGATGTAATTTTATACTTGGAGACTATTTTTCAAATTATTTTAGTATTCTTTTTACTACGATTTTATTTCAGAGATTTTATTATGGCATTTGTGTTTTATTTATTATAAGATATTTATTAAATTATTGTTATATATTCCTTTTAAATTAAAGTATAATTTTTAAAATTAGTTTTCTAGAGGGTTAAGTTTTCAAACACTACTTCCTAGATTCAACCCATTTCTCCTAGGTCAGGTTTAGGGGGTTACATTTAGTGGTATCAGAGTTGAGTTCAACCCTCAGACTATGACGCTCACAACAATTTTTAAAGATATTTTTGACTTTTGCATGCATCTGAAATATTTTGGGATAAATGAGAATTTTCTAGAAAAAAAAACTTGCTACAGTTTCACATGATTTTTACAAGATTATTCTCAATATGTTTTAAATTCGAGACTCCAGTACCGAATCTGAATCTAGGTTATTACCTTCTGTAGATAGTGATACTATGTCACTACGTAGAAGTTCTAGCTTTTTTTGGTTGAGATCGTAATGTCGCTTCTGATAATAATCATCCACCTCTTGCTAGTCAAACAGAAAATTAGAATGAGATACATGGTAATGGGGAGGACGTGCAGACTAGAGTATATCATACTAGAGGTGGAGACGCACCTGCTTAAGAGACTTAGAGTGATAACCTCTATGACCTTGAGATCAATCTGACGACTATCGTACCCTTTCTAGTTTTTTCTGCTAAATTACTTGCCCCGACAACTGATGCTGGGCCAACTGCAAGTGACATTGCCGCGACAACCATTGCACCATGAAAAGGTAAGGAACCAGTTCAAGAACCGGAACGTATTGAATCTTTTCATGATTTTTCAGATTCTGTAGACACCACTTTTGCACCGTTGAAGTCCTCACTTCCGGATGTTCCATCAAAGAAAGCTTTGAACCGTAAACTTTGCCACGTGAGGAAGTCAAGAAGAAGGGTGAGCTGGTTGAGGAGGTCGAAGAAATTGAGGTTCATGACATTGCACCAGCTCCATGACAACAACCAAGGCAAGGCAATAAACGCCTAAAAAGACTTTACGAATTCAAGGTGACGACCTCTCCAATTAACTTATTTGCATTTCATTTCATTTTCTCTTGTTTTGTTTTGCATGCATTGAGGATAATGTTTCTCTTGAGTTTGGGGGAGTTTGTTTTGTTTTTATTTTGTCCGTCTCATGTTAGTTTGCATATATTACTTGCCATAAAAATTGCTTGTTAAACTACAAAAACCTACTGTGATATCCTATGATGCGTTAATTGCCATGACATTTAGATGAGAAAAACCTTAGATTTTAGGATTGGCATGGAATTGACTTGAAAATTTGTTGTTATATTGTTCACACTGTTGTGACTTGTCGATCTAGGGAGACCCAGTAAACGTTAGGATGCTAAAATGGAAAAATTATGCTAGAGTGCCCATCTAGCTCTAGCCGAAAAAAATGAATGATGATAATTAATTACTAGAGATGCCCATCTGGCTCTAATTTTAAAATATTGAAAATTGCTAGAGGTGTTCATATGACTCTAGCCGAAAAAAAAACAAATTTGCTAGAAGTGCCTAACTGGCTCTACCTGAATAAATTGCCTCGACAATATAATAAAAACTGAGGTTTGCTTGGAATTTTATTAATTGACTTGTGCACAACTCTGCACACACATTTTCACCAGCATTGTAGTTTATTTTTGAGTAACTTTCTATGCTTTTCGAAGGTCGAAATGTAATTGATTTTTTTTCCATGGTTCTGAGGATTGAAATCAGGTTTGAAGCATGTTTTTGTGGTAAATGGCATGGCAGGTAATTGTTAGTTTTTGCATTGCTTGACGACAAATAATAGTTCGAGTTTGGGAGTGTGTTAAGTGTGAAGAAGTACTATATTTTATACTCGTTTTACTCATATTATTGTTTAAACTTAGGCCCATTTAGATGCATTTGTATTTTGTAGTAATCCATGATAAGTTCGTAGTCCTTCTGTTTATTGGGCTTGGCCTTGCATTTAGCTATTTTTGTGGAGAAATCGTTGTTGTTTTGCTTTCTTTTGTGCATGGACGAATTGGGGAGCCATTGTTGAGCTGTTGCAAGGGCAATTTAAGGATAAATGCAGAATTTTCAAGAATTATCCATTATCCTCATCCTTATCGCTTGGGATAAAGATCAAATTCAAATTTAAAGCTGTTGGAGATAAAAATAAGAGATTATCCCTTCTAATTCGAAATTCAAATAGAGATCTCTGCCTCTATATAAACGCATCACATCTTCAACATCAACAACGATTGAGAGAGAGGAAGATCGAAGCTAGTGTGAGATCGTGAAGAGAGAGGATTGGATCATGGAGGAGCTTGTCTTCTCTAAATTTTATATCTTTTCTTTTATCTTTTGAAATACCTGATGTTTGGGTTTTATCCTTTGTTGATTTCTTTCAACCCGGCCATGAACTAATTAATAGGCTTGGGTTATTGGGTTTGTGGTGTTTGTGAATGGATGATTTAGTTTTGGTTTTTAATTCAATAAATCATTGTTTATACATTTCTCGGTTCGTTATTTAATTCCAAGAGAACTCAGGAAAGGAACTTGGATGAATCCATTTATCTAGGCTTAGGAGAGCTTGATTCATGAAACGATTGGATACAATTTCTATTTAAACAGTCGTTGGTGGAAGCTAATTCGCCTTAGGGATAAGTAGTGAATTTCAACGACTAACAAGAGTTCATTGATCGATGATGTCCACCCAAGGTTAACGTAGGGATGTATTACCAAGACTTGCACAATCATCAGTTTTTCTGTTAGGAATAATTTGAAGGCATTAAAGAACACTTCGTCGAACATCGAAGGGCGATTAATTGCAACGACAATTCGTCCTGCAACTGCACCATTACGCTTAATAACCAACCTACTCTCTCAAATCAATTTTCTATTTCTTTTATTTAAATTCTTTAGAGTTAGTTTATTTTACTTGTTTACTATATACATCCAATCACCATCAATTTAATTCTTTTACAGTGCGAGAAGCTAAAAGTCAAAGTTTCACTAATCCCTGTAGAGACGATCTTAGTTTATACTATTACTTGCGACGTGTATACTTGCACTGTTTGCGTAGCACGTAAATCACGCAACAGTGACCATAATATAATTTTAGATAAACTACATCAAATACCACCAAATTTTTAGGTGTGTACCAATTATACTACTAAACTAAAAATTGATAATATTTTAACATTAAACTTTAGTTTATGCTTCAATTATAGTATTGTGACGTTAGAATCTCCTTGCGTCAATGTAGGCGGACTGTTAAGATCCGCCAATGTCATCGATTTTAATAGCCCGATTGTATAATTGAAACATAAACTCAAGTTCAGTGCTAAAATAACATCGATTATTAAAATTCAATGGTAAAATAATATCAATTTTTAATGGGTAAATTACAAAAATCATCACTAAACTTTGCTCTCTAACCTATTTTGGTCACAAAACTTTCAAAACGATCAATTTACTCACTAAACTTTATACATTAAACTATTTTGGTAACTTAATATCATTTTATTAATATTTTAGTATAACTTGAAATATTTTGTTATTATTAAATATAAACATAATTTAAAATAAAAAATTATATTTTATTATTATTTAATACAAAAATAATTTTAAATAAAAAACAAAACAAAAATCATACCCAATCTCCACTCCACAAACCCAAAACTCTTCCACACCCTCACCAGCCACACTCTTGCTGGGAGCTTTACTGTCTCGAGCAGAAAATCAACCATGATGGAACCATGCCCAGGTTTTTCTTCTTTCATTCTCTCTTTTGGGGTCAACATTCAAAAACCATTTCTCTTTTTAACAAAAAAGTTTGGATCTTGTAATGGCATTGCAGTGACACCTTGGTGGGTGTGGCGCACGATGCTTTCAACATTTTCTTCAGCGAAATGGGTTCGGGAAAGCATGTGCCGAGAGCTGTGTTTGTGGATCGGGAACCCGCTATCATAGATAAAGTTAGGACCGGTGCTTACCGGCAACTTTTCCACCTCGAGCAACTTATTTCTGGAAAAAGAAGATGCCGATAATAATTTCACGAGAGGCCACTATACGAGTAAGAAAACACCATTTTTTTTCTGTGTGTTTAATTTAGTTGTTGTTTTTGCTGGCTTACATTGATTAGCATCTGTGTTTTTATGCAACTGGTAAGCAAATTGTGGATCTCTGCCTTGATCGAGTTAGGAAGTTGGCTGATAACTGCACCGGGTTGCAAGGGTTTATGGACACCTATTAGAGGTTGCTCATGCCCTAAAATTTCATGCTAAAATGCCTGTTAAGTTTTGGGGATATTGTGTCACCACTGCTTGCTATCTTATAAATCGCCTTCCCTCTTCAGTCTTACACTGGAAAACACCTTATGAAATGCTTTACCATCGTCCTCCTTCTCTTTCACATCTTAGAGTTTTTGGTTGTCTTAGCTATGCCACCAATACTAATCCATCTGATAAATTTTCTCCTCGTGCCTTTCCTTCTGTTTTCTTTGGATATTCTGATGTTTAAAAGGGTTACATTTTGTTTAATTTGGATTCTAAATCCTTTTTTGTCAGTAGGGATGTTGTCTTTCATGAGGACATCTTTCCTTTTCATTCTGCCACTTCTACTACTTCTCCTTGGTTGTTTCCTTCTACTTCTTCTAGTCTTGATGATTTGTTTCTCACTCCTGAGTCTCCTAATATCTCAACAGATTCCACTCATGTCTCCTCTGATCCTGTTTCTACTGTTCCTTCAGTTCTAGTAGATGTTTCAGTCCCTGTAGTTGTTTCTGGTGATTCTGCAGGTTCAGTTTTACCTTCCAATCCCCCTGTTCGTAGGTCTGTTCGAACAGTTCGACCCCCTCAATGGCTGAATGATTTTGCTTCTGCATGTCATTCTTCTAATATCCAATATCCTCTTTCTTCTTCTTTATCTTATGATCATCTTTCTTCTTCTACTCGTTCTTTTCTTTCTCATACCTCTATCATTGAACCTAAAACTTATTCTGAAGCTAGTAAAAACCCTTTGTGGATTGAAGCTATGAAAGAGGAAATTCAGGCTCTTGAAATTAATAACACATGGTCCTTAGTTCCTCTTCCGTCTGGTAAGGTTCCCATTGGTTGTAAATGGGTATTTCGAGTTAAGTATAACTCTTCTGGTGCTGTTGAACGATACAAGGCACGTCTCGTGGCCAAGGGTTACAACCAGAAAGCTGGTGTTGACTATACTGAAATGTTCTCTCCTGTAGCAAAAATGGTCACTGTTAGGACCATTTTGGCTCTTGCTGCTGCTCACTGTTGGCCACTTTACCAGATGGATGTCTATAATGCGTTTCTTCAGGGTGACTTACAAGAGGAGGTCTATATGGAATTGCCTCCTGGATTTTGCAGCCAGGGGGAGTCTAGGGTTTGTAGGCTGCGTAAATCCCTTTATGGTCTGAAGCAAGCTTCAAGACAATGGAACATGAAGCTTTGCGAAGCATTGTTGAATGCTGGTTATTATCAAAGTAGGTCAGATTATTCTATCTTCACAAAAAGGAAAGGAGATGCACTGGTGATAATGTTGATTTATGTCGACGACCTATTGATTACTGGAAATGATAGCAGTTTAATTTCAGATTTGAAGTTGTTACTGAATCAAAGTTTCAGAATGAAGGACCTAGGGGATTTAAAGTTTTTTTTGGGATTTGAAGTGATGAGGTCCAAAGAAGGTATTTTGCTAAACCAAAGGAAATATGCGATGGAGTTGATTGAAGATTTAGGCCTTGGTGGTTCTAAGCCAGCATCCACTCCTTTGGAGCAGAATGTGAAATTCACTACAGCAGTTTATGACAAGGAGCTAGAGCTTAATGTTGAAGATAAGCTCTTAGAAGATGTCTCTATTTTTCAGAGATTAATTGGAAGGCTCATTTATCTCACTCACACCAGGCCAGACATAATGTTTGCTGTGCAGAACTTGAGTCAGTTCATGCATCAACCAAAGGAGTCTCATATGCTAGCAGCATTGAGGATTGTAAAGTATGTGAAAAAGAATCCTGGTCAAGGGTTGCTGTTTGAAGCATCAAATGAAAAACAAATCACAGCTTACTGTGATTCAGATTGGGCATCATGCCCAATATCAAGAAAGTCAGTAACAGGGTACTGCATCAAGATTGGAAATTTTTTAGTTTCCTGGAAATCTAAAAAACAGAACACAATAGCTAGATCTTCAGCTGAAGCCGAGTATCGAAGCATGGCTATTGTGGTGTCTGAAGTAATCTGGTTAACTGGGTTTCTGAAGGAACTTGGAATGTATGAGTCTGATCCTGTGAAGCTTTTTTGTGATAATAAAGCAGCTCTTCAGATTGCAACTAATCCAGTTTTTCACAAGAGAACGAAGCACATTGAAATAGATCTTCATTTCGTGAGAGAGAAGATACAACTTGGGTTGATACAAACACAACACATCTCATCTTCAGAACAGTTAGCAGACATTATGACAAAGGCACTTGGAGTACAACAACATGAGTACCTCCTAAGCAAGTTGGGAGTTAAAGATGTATTTCAACTACCAACTTGAGGGGGAGTGTTGAGAATGTAAATAGTTAGTTTCTTTTTCTAGTTAGTTGTTAAGGGTTGTTAGCTATAGTTAGTTATTTTGTTTATAACTTGTTGGTTAATTACCTTGGCAGGCTATATAAAGCCCATTGTAACCTTATTATTAATCAATGAGAATGAATAATTTTTTCAACATGTTTAATGTTGCCGGCGGTGAAACTGGATCTGCTCTGTGTTTGTTATGATTTGAGGTTTTATTTTTTATTTTTTTTGTTTTAAATTATTTTTTATATTAAATAATAATAAAATATTTCAAGTCATACTAAAATATTAATAACATAAAATTAAGTGACCAAAATAGGTCAATGTATAATGTTTAGTGAGTAAATTGATCGTTTTGAAAGTTTAGTGACCAAAATAGGTTATAGAGTAAAATTTAGTGATGATTTTTGTAATTTTCCCATTTTTAATCACTTATCCCATTAGCCTGCAGGAACTGTAGACAGCAATGCATTGTCACCACCAGTTCAAACATTTGAAAACAACACTCACAAGCCTGAAGAAAAGTTGGCAGAAGCAGTTATGAATCCTTCAAGCAGTAGTGATGGTTTCCTGTCAAAATGAGAAACCAACATCAGAACATAGTGGGTTGCACTTGCATCCAACTCCTAGCAGTGGACCTGCTCCAGAGAATATGGCAAGTTTTTCTTTCTTCTTTATGGTAATCTATGTGGCCTGATATCCTAATATTATCCATCATGATTTAGAGCTGGTTGAACTGTTAAAATCATATCAGTTTATCTATTTCTTGTACCAATCCATCTTTACTTACAAACCCTTAAAATCAGGAGGTTTGTCACAATAATCAAACCACAATCTTGTAAATTTAACAAAAACCAAATTAGCTTTATAATTTGTCAATAAGATTTCTAGTTTGCAAGCAAGGCCTATTGGAACTTCTTCTGTTCATCTAACTCTACTTTTTTAGCTCTACTGCTAACATGCATTATTTCTTCAACACCAAAATCACATACCTAAATTTTCAACTTCATTATATTCTTTTCTTTGTTTAATGAAGAACATGAAATTAATAATTGGTTTTTTTGGTACTTTTCTAAAAGAAAATTAGCTCACAATTTCAAGTAAGATTATATATTTGATATATTTTGTTTCTTTATTTATGAATTGATAAATTAGGCCTTTTTTGTTTGTTTATACATATATATAACTAAGATTGGTATAGTACTACTTGCTTCCCTACCCAAAATAGAATCTGTTGTCAAGAATTGCTACAAGTTCTGTGCATAGATTCAAGCACATCTGTCATGTCTGATGCAGAGTTTTTATTAAAACAGGATTTGGGGACGATTCAAATCCTTGCTGATGCTTTGCCTAAGATTGTTCCTTATATTTTGATCAACCATCGGGAGGTTCACTTTCTGACTATTAGTTTTTACACGGACAGTATCTATTTACTATAAAACCGCATCACGACTTTTATGATATAAAACCATTATGTAACACCGCAACATATTATATATTGCGCCGCAATGCCGCAACACCGTAATAAAATCCCAAATGACATGAAATGTAAAACAACACAAGAAGAATACTCGATTTTTTTAAAATTTAACAATCAACTACATCGATGTAGTAGTATCGATTGTTAAATCAATTATCTTATCCGTTTAATAAGAAACTTTTTAATTTATAAAATGTAAATAAAACATTATAAAATGTTTACCTTTTCCAAAGCATAATATCTAACTTAATTATTTTTATTTTTGTTTATATATCTTTTTGTCAGGATTGACATGTACCAATTTTATAATTTTATACTAATGGATAAGACCTCATGATTTAACTTTGCATGAATCTTTTTATATTATTATTAAAGTTCACGTGATTGAAAGAGATAAAAGATTCTTGTATGTTTTTTTCTCATCAAACATGATTTATTAATTAGATGGGAAATGCCCTACGTACAAAGCACTGCAATAAAGATTCACTGCACTACACTACACCTAGTTCGAACAAAGAAACACAGTGAAATGAAGGGAAAAAAGCACTACACTACAATGCACTGCAAAAGAAAAGATTCACTAAAGATTTTTAGTGTAATCATTCAAACAAAGCAATGAAGAAAAGAATATGTGTAAGTATTAAAGTAGAATATGTACACTTGTTTTTTAGTGTTGAAAGAATAAAAAAATTGAGTGAAATAAAACACATATTTATATATAATATTTTTATCTATATTTTCCCTTTTATAAAGCTCTATCAGATGGGATTTTGTATCATAGCCTCTCGGGAGCTTTCTAGTAATAATATAGCTGAGATAATTTTAGAGGATCTTGAAAATTTGATGAACTTGGTGAGCTTGGATCTTTACTTGAATGCTCTGGAGTCTAGACCAATTCCGATCACTCTAGGTAAGCTTACAAAATTATGTTTCATGTACGAAATATTTTTCATTCTTTATGTTGTAGCCAACTTATATGTTTTCTTTTATATAGGGAGCAGGCGTTTCAACAACAATTTGTTGACAAGTCAAATTTTTATGCCCTTAGTTGCAAATGATGTGAGTGTTGCTAACTTGTTTTCATATTTTTATAAATATGTATATTTTTATTGTTAGTTTTAAGTCTTATTATTAAGGCATAATGATAATTTTAACCTTAACGTTTACACTTTCTGTCATTTTGGCTCTCATTCTATTTTGAGGATAAATTTAACCCTTGACTTATAATTTCTTGTCAAATTACTCATTTTGTAACTAGTAAAAGTATTAGATCGTTAAATAATTAGCGGTGATGGCATAGCACATACATAAAAATGCATTTTAAATTACATGACTTTTACATACACATGAAATATAATTCAATTTTAATTTAAACTATAAAAAATAATAAAAATGAAAAATAAAACAAAAAACATGGGAAAGAACTCTTTCGAAACTTTGATCATAAATTACTATTGTTTATCATTTTCCAGCATTTTTTTGGTGTTTTCTGAAATTTTATAAAGAATTCATTTTATGTTATTTTTTAAATTTACCTTCAAATCTCAAATAACTCAATCAAAATCTTAAACCCTAAATTAAGCTAAACATTAAAATTTCTAAACCCGCAACTAAAGTAATCAAAACCGAATTGATCAATAAGAAAAGCTCGTACCTTTGGTTCATAATAAGCAATATCTACAAAATTCAGTATCACGTTAAGTTTTCATTGTAATTCTTCATTCATATCTTGATTAAAAATGATTTAGATTTTAAAAAAACAAGATTTGATTCAAAGTGAAATCAAATGTCAAGGGTAAAATATCATATTTGTTTGCATGGCATGTGATGTTGGATTTTAGAGAAAAAAAATACTTTGAGAAATTTTAGTTTGATTTATGAATCTTTTAGCTAGGGTGTTAGTTTAGATTGTGCCATTATTTTATATTAAGATAATTATTTACCACGTTTTCTTGTTTTTTTTTAATTTTTAGTATTTTATTTGAATTTTAATTAATTCTAATAGTTTAAATTAAAATAGAATTATATTTCATGTGTAAGCATGTAATAGGTTAGATGTTATGTCATTTAGAATGTATTTTATAAGTATGTCATGCCATCACCGTTAATTATTTAACAATTTAATTAACATTCCGGTTAAAAAGTGAGTAATTTGACAAAATGACATAGGTTGAGGGCTAAATTTATCCTCAAAACAGAATGAAGGCCAAAATGACAGAAAATATAAACGTTAAGAGTTAAAATTATCTTTATGCCTATTATTAATTCACTTCTTAAAATATTTTTTGTTAATTAGTTTGATCTCATATATATAATGAATAATTATTTTTGTGTGGACAAGAAAAAATGACGCGTTCAAAAAGTAAAAAAGTGCAGTTCGTAGTGATGATTACAATTGGAGGTGGGGAGAAGTCGTTGAAGGTTCTCGTAATAATGTCAAATGTAAATTTTGTGAAAGAACTATCACATGAAGAATAACACGATTAAAAGAACATTTGACTGCAAAAAAGTAAATGTGGCATCTTGTTTAAATGTCTCTGTAGAAGTTAGAAAAAATGTTGTTGAACAACTTAAAAAATATCATAAAGAAAAAATTGCGAGACAAGGGAGGAAAGAAGAATTAGAGGAAAGAATAAGATTAGGACATCATGGAGATTATGGTGATAGTGATGCCGAGGAGGAGAAGTTAACTATTGCAGGCGTAGGAGTATAAGTTCGAGAAATGAATGGGAAGAAAGACAACGTCAAAGAACAAGAACAAGTCAAGATTCAACTTTTGAACTCGGAGGAGGTAGTAATTCTAGAACTCGAGAATTTAGAAGATCATTCAGTGTTCATAATTCTGAAAGGAGTGAAAGGGAACATCAGTGGACTAATGTTGACTCTCCTCGAGCAAGATTAGCAAATAAGGATCCGATTCTTGAGAGATCAAAAAGTTCGAAGCAACCTAAACTCACTACAAGCTTTTTAAAAATGCAAAAACAAAGCTTGGGAAAGCAATTTCAAAGTTGATCTTGCATGAAGCTTTACTTGCAAGAATTGTAGAGTCGCCATTTCTACTATCTGTACTTCAAGTTGTAGCTGAAATTGGAAAATCGGCTCGAGGTCCTTCCGCTTATGAGACAAGAGTGTATTTAGATGAAGAGTATAAGGAAATACAAGAATGGGTGAATGACTTTAAGCCTATCTGGAAAGAAAGAGGTGTGACCATTATGTGTGATGGGTTGAAATGGACTAGAAATCAACATATAATCATTTTCTTAGTTTATAGTCCTAGAGGTTCCATTTAAAAAAAATCAATTGATGCTAGAAGTGTTACCTCTCGTATCGCCGAGTATTATTTTAGCATACTGGATAAAATGGTAGATGAAATTGGTGAAGAATATATTGTTCAAGTTGTTACAGATAATGAAGCAGCGATCAAAGTCGATGGTCAAATGTTAATGCAAAAGAGAAGTCACTTGTATTTGTCAGCGTGTTCCGCTCATTGTTTGGATCTTATTTTGAAAGAAATTGGTAACAAAACAAGTGTGAAGAAGATTTTAGATCAGACAAAACAAATATCTTCTTTCATATACAATCATACATGGACGATTTATTATATGAAAAGATATACCAAGGGTGCAGAACTCTTGCGGCCTAGGATTACCAGATTTGCTACAAATTTCATTGCTTTGGAAAGCATTGTTAGAAACAAAAAGCACTAAAAGAAATGGTGACTTCTTCATAATAGAAAAGGTCCACATGTGCAAGAAGACTAGCAGGACTAGACATGATGAAAGTCATCAACTCCAACCAGTTTTGGAAAAAGGCTGCTGATGTCCTAAAGATTCAAGAATCGTTGGTTAAGGTGTTAAGGATGTGTGATGAAAAATAAACTATGGGTTTTATTTATGAAGTTATGGATAGAGCAAAATTAGCGATTCAAAGAGATCGTCGTTATTATCAAAAGTATCGGAACATAATTGACCGGAGATGGAGTAGGCAACTTCATAATGATTTGCATTCTGCTAGCACGTCATAAATTTTGATTTTCTAAACTATGAAGTATTTTTTAAGATTTTTATTATATTACTTTTATATAGGATATTATTTAAATCCACAATTTTTATATGGGGCCAATTCTTCAAATGAAGTACTTTCTGAAACTATGGTTGGAGTCAGAAATGTTATACAGAAAATAGAGCCTTCCATGAATGATCAAATTTTGAAAATGAACCAAGTATGTAATTATATACTTAAATTCTTAAATAAACCTATAAATTGTCATGTTATAACTAATACTTTATTTATTTTTAGTTGTTGTTATTTCGAGATAAAATAGATTCTTTTGGAACACCATTAGCTCAAGCTGCAATTTTGAAGACTAGTCCCGGTAAAAATAGAATTTCACATTTATAATTTAGTAGATAACGAATAGATATTTATAGATACTTTACGAATTGTATCTTGTTTTTTATATTTTTGTAGCGGAATGGCCAATTAATTATGGATATTGTGCACCTCAACTTCAACGCATTGCTGTCAAAGTTTTGAGTCAAACAACTTCATCTTCAAATTGTGAGCGTAATTGGAGTACATTTAGTTTGATCCATACAAAAAAAGAGAAATAGACTCAAGCATAAAATGCTTCAAAAATTAGTTTACGTCCATTATAACATGAGGTTGAAGCTAAGACACATGGGAAGAAAAAGTGCACAAGAGTTAGAAATGAGTTTCAATCCCATTAATCTTGATAACATTTTTGAAGAGGAAGATCCACTAAGTGCATGGGTTGAAGAAAGAGAAAACTTGTACTTGATAGTGAACATAACGGTTCATGGTTGCCTTAAGAGTTACTTAATGAAACTGATGAAGAAACTCGGGGTAAAGATATAGATGATATTTCACAAGAAAATAGTGTTCAACTCTCGACGTCAAGTGATGATGGCGTTGCTGATGGTGATGGTACTGGTGATAGTGATGATGACGATAATGATGATGGTGATGATCCTGGTGATAATAATAAAGTGTCCAGATATTCTTATGTTGTTGATCCAGGTTTGTTTGAAACAAATATACCCTTTAGTTTTCAGAATAGAAGAGATGAAGGTGATAGAACTCGTGGGAGGATGAGAGAACACTTTCATGATTCATTTGCAGGTCCGTCTTCACATAATTTAACCACAAATGATAATAGAATTAGTAAATCATCTAAAGGTTCTCATTTCTATCAATCGAATGCTTGTTATCCACCTTATCATGAACAAAATGTAAGCTATGGGTTGTTTGATTACCATTTACCATAATAGATGGTTTCTACCAATGATGCTCACAATGTGATGCCTTTTTCACATGAAATGAAAAGTGATCGAAACCAAGACACTGATGAAACTAGAGATGCTCTAGATCCTCCACCCCATTCATTTTGGTGGTGAACAAGAAATTAAGTTTCTATATTTATATGGATGCGTTTTTTCTTTTCTTTTTAAGTTATGTAAAATAAAATTTCCGTGTTAAAATATTACACTATTTAGTATGTATGTGCTTTTTTTAGCATGGTATTATTCATATGTTATTCATTAGAATATGATTGTTTTTATCCATTATTTAGCCTTATAATGGTTGTATAGTCTATATCTTTTTAGTAACTTTTTATCTATAAATTAAAATTTTATTTTTATAAATCAAATAAAATACATAAAATAAAATAATGTATTAATATTAGAATATTAAAATAGGTGTTAAAGAATTTTAGGTGTTTTCTTGTTATAATTTCTCAATTTCTTTCAAGTCATAATGTTATAAAGCTTACAACATTGCACTAACGAAACTTGATACTCGACTTTGAGAGGGTAATTAGATATTATTTTTAAGGGTCTTATATAACACAACTATGATGGTAAGTTTTATCATAGTGTTTCTTCAATATATAAATATATAGTGTTCTGCCCATAGTATTAAATTGTGGTTGTGGTCACTATCGCGGGTTCGGTGTTGCAGTTGCGGGCGCTGCAGACGTTACATAACGCGTAACGGTTGATGCGGTCGTGATTTGTTTCAAAAAAATCACAACTTTTCTAAAATAATATATATATGCATTTTACAACCATATTATAATGTTATGATATTAATTCATTATTTTATGTATTTTATAAAAATAAATTTTAATTTATATGTAAAAAGTTACTAAAAAATATAGACTATACAATCATTATAAGACTAAATAATGGATAAAAGCAATCATATTCTAATGAATAACATATAAAAGCAATTATATTTTAATATTCTAATATTAATACATTATTTTATTTTATGTATTTTATTTATTTTAATTATAAAAATAAAATTTTAATTTATAAATAAAAAGTTACTAAAAAAATATAGACTATACAACCATTATAAGGCTAAATAATGGATAAAAGCAATAATATTATAATGAATAGCATATGAATATTTTAACACGAAAAATTTATTTTACATAACTTAAAAAAACACACACATGCATATAAATATAGAAACTTAATTTCTTGTTCACCACCAAAATGAATGGCGTGGAGGATCTAGAGCATCTCAAGTTTCATCAGTGCCTTAGTTTCGATCAATTTACATTCCATGTGAAAAAGGTATCACATTGTGAGCATCATTAGTAAATGGTGGATAACAGGCATTCGATTGATATGAATGAGAACCTTCAGATGATTCACTAATTTCATTATCATTTGTGGCTAAATTATGTGAAGACGAACCTGCAAATGAAACATGGAAGTGTTCTCTCATCCTCCCATGGGTTCTATCACCGCTATCTCTTCTATTTTCAAAGTTAAAAGTGTATTTGTTTCAAACAAACCTGGATCAACAACATAAGGATATTTGAATACTTCATTATTGTCACAAGGATCATCACCATTACCGTCATCATCACCATCACCATCACCATCACCATCACCATCACCATCATCACTTGACGTCGAGAGTTGAACACTATTTTCTTGTGAAATATCATTTATATCTTCACCTTTAGTTTCTTCATCAGTTTCATTAAGTAACTCTTAAGGTAACCATGAAACGTTATCTTCACTATCAAGTACATGATCTTCTTTTTCTTCAACCCATGCACTTAATGGATCTTCCTCTTCAAAAATGTTATGAAGGTTAATGGGATAGAAACCCATTTCTAACTCTTGTGCACTTTTTCTTCACATGTGTCTTAGCTTCAACCTCATGTATAATGGGCGTAAACTAATTTTTGAAGCCTTTTATGCTTGAGTCTATTTCTCTTTTTTGTATGGATCAAACTAAATGTACTCCAATTACGCTCACAATTTGTAGATGAAGTTGTTTAACTCAAAACTTTGACAGCAATGTGTTGAAGTTGAGGTGCACAATATCCAGAATTAATCCACCATTCCGCTACAAAATATAAATAACAAGATACAATTCGCAAAGTATCTATAAATATCTATTTGTTATCTACTAAATTATAAATGTGAAATTCTATTTTTATCGGGACTAGTCTTCAGAATTGAAGCTTGAGCTAATGGTGTTCTAAAATAATCTATTTTATCTCGATATAACAACAACTAAAAATAAATAAAGTATTAGTTATAACATGACAATTTATAAGTTTATTTAAGAATTTAAGTATATAAATATATACCTGGTTCATTGCCAAAATTTGATTATTCATGGAAGGCTCTATTTTCTATATAACATTTCTAACCTAGCCATGGTTCAGAAAGTACTTCATTTGAAGAATTGGCCCCATATAAAAATTGTGGTATTAAATAATATCTTATATAAAAATAATATAATAAATATCTAAAAAAATACTTCATAATTTAGAAAATTAAAATTTATGACGTACCAGCAAAATCTAAATCATTATGAAGTTGTCTGCTCTATCTCGGTCAATTATGTCACAATACTTTTGATAATAACGACAATCTCTTTGAATCACCAATTTTTCTCTATCCATAGCTTCATAAATAAAACCCATAGTTAGTTTTTCATCACCATCACACATCCTTAACACCTTAACCAACGGTCCTTGAATCTTTAGGACATCAACAACATTTTTCTAAAACTGGTTGGAGTCGACGACTTTCATCATGTTTAGTCCAAATAGTTTTCTTGCATGTGTGAACCTTTTCTATTCTGAAGAAGTCGCCATTTATTTTAGTGCTTGTTTGTTTCTAACAATATTTTCCAAAATAATAAAATTGGTAGTAAATCTGATAATCCCAGACCGCAAGAGTTCTGCACCCTTAGTATATCTTTTTATATAATCAATCGTCCATGTATGATTGTATATGAAAGAAGAATTTTTTTGCATGATCTAAAGCCTTCTTCACACTTGTTTTGTTACCAATTTGTTCCAAAATAAGATCCAAACAATGAGCAGAACATGTTGACCAATACAAGTGACTTCTCTTTTGCATTAAAATTTGACCACCGACTTTGATCGCTGCTTCATTATCTGTAACAACTTGAACAATATATTCTTCACCAATTTCATCTACCATTTCATCCATTATGCCAAAATAATACTCGACGGTACGAGAGGTAACTCTGCTAGCATCAATTAATTTTTTAAAAATTGTACCTCTAGAACTATAAACTAAGAAATTGATTATATGTTGATTTCTAGTCCCTTTCCACCCATCACACATAATGGTCACACCTCTTTCTTTCCAGACAGGCTTAAAGGCATTCACCCATTATTGTATTTCTTTATACTCTTCATCTAAATACACCCATGTCACCTTATAAGCGGAAGGATCACTAGCCGATTTTCCAATTTCAGCTGCAACTTGAAGTATAGACAGTAGAAATTGTGACTCTGCAATTCTTGCAGGTAAAGCTCCATGCAAAATCAACTTTGAAATTGCTTTCCCAAGCTTTGCCTTTGCATTTTTTAAAAAGCTCGTAGTGAGTTTGGGTTGCTTTGAACTTTTTAATCTCTCAAGAATCGGATCTATTTTTGCTAATCTTGCTCTAGGAGAGTCAACATTAGTCCACTGATGTTCCTTTTCACTTCTTTCAGAATTATGAACACTAAACGATCTTTCGAATTGTTGAGTTTTAGAATTACTACCTCCTTCGGGTTCAAAAGTTGAATCTTGACTTGTTCTTGTTATTTGACGTTGTTTTCTTTCTCATTCATTTCTTGATCTTATACTCTCACGCCTTGCAATAGTTAACTCCTCCTCCTCAACATCACTATCACCATAATCTATATGATGTCCTAATCTTATTCTTTCCTCTAATTCTTCTTTCCTCCCTTGTCTCGTAGCTTTGTCTTTATGATATTCTTTAAGTTGTTCGACAACATTTTTTCTAACTTCTGCAGAGACATTTAAACAAGATGCATGCTACATTTCTTTTCTTTTTGCAGCCAAATTTTCTTTTAATCGTGTTTTTCCTCCTGTGATAATTCTTCCACAAAATTACATTTGACATTATTACGAGAACCTTCAACGACTTCTTCCCACCTCTAACCGTAATCATCACTACGAGTTGCACTTTCTTTACTTTTTGAACATGGCATTTTTTTCTTGTCCACACAAAAAATAATTATTCATTATATGAGATCAAATTAATTAATAAAAAATATTTTAAAAAGTGAATTAATAATAATAAAACTTAAAACTAACAATAAAAATATACATATTCATAAAAATCTGAAAGCAAGTTAGCAACACTCACATCACTTGCAACTAACGGCATACAAATTTGACTTGTCAACAAATTGTTGTTGAGACGCCTGCTCTGTAACACCCCAATTTTGGGCTTAGAAGTTTTGGGTTTGGACCGGGTCGGTCGGATTGCGGTTCAAATATAAAAAGGTGATTTTTAGGAAAGCCTAGTTCGGTTTGCATTAAAAATATGGAAAAATGTCTTAAAATCATCTTTTATTATATATAAGAGACTAATGAAATCAATTTTACAAAATGAGGTTTGGAAGTGTGACATTTTGGTTTAGTGACTAAAATGTAATTTTCGAAAACTTGGTGACTGTTTTAAAAAGGATTGGAACTTTGAATCTTTAAGGAGCTATTTACCCAAGAAGAGTTTCTCCAGATTTTTCTTAATATTAAAGGTTTTATTAATGGTTTTTAATTAAAGGAAAAAGGAGGGAAAAGATATTTTTGTTCTCATAACTAACTTTTCTCAAATTTTCCATTTCTTTTCTCTCAACTTTTCTCTCAACCCAAACACTTTTCTCCAGCAATTTTTCCTCTGATTTTGACATTCAAAGATGAGATTTCAACCTTCATTTGATCTCTAATCATTTCTACATCAAAACCTTAGCATTTGCTTATTGGATTTTCAAGAATCTTGGTTCCAAAAAGGGAGAAACTCACATTTAGAGGTATGAACGTCCTTCTCCTCTAAATACTCAGTTCTTTACTGAAATTCCCAAGTTCTCAATCCTTGATTTGTGTTTTATTAAAGGTTTTGTAGTTGTGTTCTTAATCTTGGCTTTAAAATGCAAGATTTGGTTAATTTTTGATGAAATTCGTATGAAATGGTTGGGTACTGTTTTGAGATGTGATTTTAATGTAAATTGGATGTATAATTGATGAGAAATTGAGGTTTAATCAATGCAATCCCGAATAGGTTGATCTTCCTAAGTTTTGTTTGAGTTTTTGGTGGTTTTTGGAGTGATCTTGGTGATCTGCTATAGCTGGAGGTATAAGGACATGATTAGATCCTTTTTGGATGTTAATTGAGGTTTATGAATGATTGGAATTGATGGATCTTGGCTGGGTAGTGTTGTAGTGATGTTTGGATGTGATTTCGGTTGTGTTTGGTAGCCGAAATGTGAGTGTTGATGAGAGCAGCAAGTTTAGGTGTCTTGGTAGAAGATATTAATGCATGATGATGCATTAATCCTCTGCTTTGATGTGTTTAAAACAGGGGAGACATCTTCGGATCCTTGTGGTGTTGATCCGGAAGCTTGATTGGTGTTTCGGCAAGTGGCGAAACGGAATCGGTGAGTGAAGTTTGGTTTTCAGCTTTGAAACCAATGTTTTAAAGGTTTGGGAGCTTAGATTAAGTCTAAACAACTTAGCTAAGCTCAAGAGTAAGTTTTCGGAAAAACTCTCTTGTTGATGAACCATGTGTTGGTTGAATGCAAAGTGATTTGTTTGCATGTTTTAATTCTGTTTTTGAAAGCATATTTTAGCATGTTTATTGCTGGTTTTAAAAGCTATGTGTTGAAGGATGCTCAAGGTAAGAGATCCTTGGTTTTACATTGTTAAATGTGATTTCAATGCATAGTGATGCATGTGGATTTAATGGCTTGTTAAATGCTTTAAAACAGTGAATTAATGTTGTTAATTGATGTATATTGGCAAGTGATGTGTTGTTTTAAAAGTACATGAATCGGATATAGTTAGCCAGCTATAGGATTGGGTGCACCGTGAATAAAGTTGCCTTGGATGTCGAGGGGTTGTGATTGTACCATGCTCCATCCAAGTACACTAACGAGATGGTTAAGAACAACATGGTGGTTAAAAGTCCATGGGTGGTTCTTGTTTAAGGTCACAATGGTGGTTAAAAGTCCATGTGTGAGCCTTGTGTATTGTAAGATCACCATGGTGGTTAAAAGTCCATGTGTGGATCTTGTGTTGTATGTCCCGTGATCTCGTTAGTGATGTTATACAACTACCAATGAGTGATGTGGAGGGGTTGTGATTGTACCATAGTCTCCATCACGGGTGTTGAGGGGTTGTGATTGTACCATGCTCCACCTTGATATTGGTAGTGTGTATGAAGCGTATGGGACAACGCTTGT
The DNA here is from genome assembly GCA_958450335.1 of Hibiscus tridactylites. NCBI lineage: Eukaryota > Viridiplantae > Streptophyta > Magnoliopsida > Malvales > Malvaceae > Hibiscus > Hibiscus tridactylites. Next base: position 10,230,495 of record OY288292.1, on the reverse strand, counting down.
AATCCGCGTATCCGATTGTGGTTGTCGATTGTTGATTGTCAATTGTGTTTTGGAAATGGTTACGATTATCACTTGAAAGCCAATATGACATGTTAATGATTTGAAGCATGAAATGCTTGGTTTGTTTACATTTGTGCATGATCAAATGTGTTTGAACTAAAGGTTTGAAAAAGGAGTTTTATAAATGCATTATTGTGATGTTTTAAATGAGCATTCCTCACTAAGCTATGTGCTTACGCTCTCTCTTTTCTTAAACCAATAATGCAGAGCATTAAAGTGCTTAAAGGGCAGCAAGGAGGTCAAGAATCCAAGTGAAGAACTAAGCTGATGTATGGTGAATGTTTTCCTAACACTATTAGCTTTTGGGCATTTGGAAATGGGAACCTATGTTGTTGTTTTGGGAGATGTTTTGGACTCCCTAAGTTGGTTTTATGCTTTTGATTATGTTGGAACTTGTAAATGGCCTTTTTGAGGTTGGTTTGGTGTTTTGGTGTTTGTATGGTTTTTCAATATAGGATGCATGCCTATAGAATTGGAATTGTCCTTGATTGATGCCATGATTGAGGTTGGATGATGCTATTATGTTCCTTACGCATATAATGACTTGTTGGTATGTTTTGAGGGTCTTTGGTGTATGTTTGATTGGTCGAAAGCATGATAAACCAGCAAAATTTCTGCAATCTGGGCAGCCTATTCCGGAACGGTTTTGCCACTGCCAAGCCCTGTTCCGGAACTGGTTTCGGAACGGTCCCACGTTTCGGAACGGATCATCCCTGTTCCGAAACACTCGACTGTTGGGCACTGAAATTGACGGTTATATGTTTTGAAATCCTTGCGTTTTGGTCCTGAACTTTGTTTATGCAATTGAATGAGTTTGAGATGTTCGTTTGAGTTGAAATTTGGCAGAGAAGCATGAAACATGACTAATTTCATCTTGGTAACTGAAAAGTTGGCTAAGTCCTTGAAATTTTCAGAATTTTCAATTTGGTCCCTAAAATCATAATTTGTGCAATCGAGTCCCTAAATGGTTTCTGTTTGAGGTGATCTTTGAGTATGCTGATCTTATGAACATATCTAGGGTTAACATGCATTTAGACAAGTTTTAAAAGAAAAAAAAGGGTCGTTAATCAAGGTTGACTTTCAGGTTGACTTTGGTTTTCCCCGTGTAATCTTCTTAATTCAGGTCAACCGTCTAGGCCGGATTAAGGGGGTTACATGCTCCATATATAAAAGAAAACAGATAAATTGGCTACAACATAAAGAATGAAAAATGTGTTCGTACATGAAACATAGTTTTGTAAGCTTACCTAGAGTGGTCGGAATTGGTCTAGACTCTAGAGCATTCAAGTAAAGATCCAAGCTCACCAAGTTCATTAAATTTCCAAGATCCTCTGAAATTATCTCAGATATATTATTACTAGAAAGCTCCCGAGAGTCTATGATACAAAATTCCATATGATGGAGCTTTATAATAAGGAAAATATCGATAAAAATATTGTATATAAATATGTGTTTTATTTCACTAATTTTTTTATTCTTTCAACACTGAAAAACAAGTGTACATATTCTACTTTAATACTTACACATATTCTTTTGCTTTGTTTGAATGGTCACACTAAAAATCTTTAGTGAATCTTTATTGCAGTGCTTTGTACGTAGGGTATTTCCCATCTAATTAATAAATAATGTTTGATGAGAAAAAACGTAGAAGAATCTTTTATCTCTTTCAATCACGTGAACTTTAATAATAATATAAAAAATTCATGCAAAGTTAAAACATGATGTCTTATCCATTAGTATAAAATTATAAAATTAGTACATGTCAATCCTGACAAAAAATATATAAACAAAAATAAAAATAATTAAGTTAAATACTATGCTTTGGAAAAGGTAAACAGTTTATAATGTTTTATTTACATTTTATAGATTAATAAGTTTCTTATTAAACGGATAAGATAACTGATTTAACAATCGATACTACCACATCGATGTAGTTGATTGTTAAATTAAAAAAAATGAGTATTCTACTCGTGTAGTTTTACATTTCATGTCATTTGGAAGTTTATTACGGTGTTGCGACATTGCGGCGCAAAATATAGTATATTACGGCGTTATGTAACGGTTTTATATCATAAAAGTCGTGATGCGGTATTTGTATAGCGTTGTGCCAATATTGCGTCGCGGTGACCTTAAAAAAGGTTACGATGCGGCCGCAATTTAATACCATGGTTTCGGAGTGAAATGGGACAATTTTTTCCAGCTCAGTACTTGAATTATATGCAGGGTAAGCTTTTCCTTTTTCTTTGGTTTCTTTTCTTCCAGACTTTCCTATCCTTTTACATATCCGACTTATGGGATGAGTAGATGGATGGATTTTGATAGCTTAGTTGTAAGCTGAAATGATTTTTATTGATTCTATATTCTACTAGGGGACATGTCCAGTGGCCAGCGTTTGAATGGATGCATGTACACTGCTTTTCTGGTTTCATACAACTGGCTTGCATGGTACCCCAGAAGGAGGATTGTTTAAGAAACAGAATTACAAAGGTGACATATATTAATGCAAAGGTTGCATCCACACATGTTCTGCCTGCCTTGAAGATGGTTCTCATGAAACAACCATGGCTGTGGTCCGTTCGTTAGTGGTAGCAGTTCCACATACAACAGAGAGATTTAGGGATTATATCCTTGACACCATTTTCGAGTTTTAGTATCAGATTTTTCTGTGAAGCCATTGTTTACTTAACCTGATATACATTTTCCAACTGTTGAGCATGCCTGCTTTTGCAACTCATATGTTGTCTCGCCGACAGAGAGCTAACGCTATTTGTGAAGCCATTTGTGCTGTGGATTCCACAGGTTTGCTTCTTTCCCTTCTCTCTACTCCAATATTTTGTTTTGTCATCACAGAAATATATAGAGTAAAAATTCACTTACTATTCAATTTTCATCCACGAGTAAAGGGAAGAGATGCACCGGGGGAAGGTAGGGGTGTTGGAATATTTTCATAAAAATAACTTTAAATTTCATAATAAAGAATTTTAAAACATTTATTAATGTAAGTTTCTAAACTTAAAGATGTTTAAATGAAACTTCTGTTTAATAAATTTTGTAAGCTTACTTATTGTTTTAAGGGTAATAAACTAACTGTTTCATATTAAATGCTTATGTTAATTTTCTTTTAATAAATTTCATAACTGTTTTTGCAACAAGGCATGATGAGATGAGAAATGTATATACACAAGAGTTTTGTTGTTCACGGGGAGAACAACGCAGACCGAAAGTTAATGAGTCCGATCGGAAACGTGCACCACGTGCTATAACACAAATTGGTTGCAAGGCAAATGTTATTGTGAAGTGTACAGAAGAATCAAAGTGGGAGATACTAGTATGTCACACTGAACATAATCACCCGTTGTGCCCACCTATAATGCAACCGTTTCTTCGGTCCAGTAGAGAAGTTACTGAGGAAGATGTACTTGAGGCACGAGCTTTGAAAAGTGTTGGCCTAAGAACGTCAGAAGTAATGAATTATTTCACGCAACAGTCGGGTGATTTCTACAATGTTGGTTTCATTCGGAAAGACTTGTACAACTGCCTTCAAAAAGCGACGACAGATGAATATCGTGACGGTGATGTCAATGCTCTTCTTGCTTACTTTGACTTCAAGAAAGAGCAAGATATAAGATTGTACATACAGTTCAACACTGACCAATCAAGGGGATTGCATAATATATTTTGGTATGATTCGACATCCAGGTCCGACTACGTATGCTTGGTGATGTCATTGCATTTGACACAACGTACAAGGGTAACATGTATGGCCGGCCTCTAATGCCTATTGTTGGTGTTAATCACCACCATCAAACCATTATCTTCGGTGTGGCAAGTTTAGTTGACGAGACTGCAGACACATTTGAGTGAGTACTTAGGGAGTTTTTGCATGCAATGTCTAACAACGCTCCTATGTTAGTCGTCACGGATGGTGATAGGGCCATGCATAGGGCTATAAAGACAGTGTTCCCTTGTTCACAACATCAAATATGTTCGTGACATCTTTCACGAAATGCCCAGGAAAACGTAGGTGATCCCCAATTCACACCCGCCTTTACACGGTGCATGTCCTCTTGATGGACAATTGAGGAATTCGATCGCGAGTGGAGATCAGTTATGAAACATTTTAACGTGGAGCAGCATCTGTGGGTTGTCTAGAAGGATCAAACGGTTGGTATGTGGGCACAAGTATATCTTACTGGACATTTCTTCTCTAATGTTCGCTCCACACAACGCTGCGAATCTATGAATTCCGCCCTCAACATTGTCCTCAAATATAAGAAGACATATCTAGAAGTTGTATGTGCCATTGACAATGGTATAAATGAGATGCGCATAATGGAGTTGAGGGAAGGATTCAAAAATTCTTACTCGAAGCCTTTCCCAATGACCAAATTGCATGACCTTGAAGGGAGTGCAACTGACATCTTCACCAGGGCATCCTTTGAAATTGTTTAGAATGAACTGAAAAATGAGACATTGTATCGTGCTCTACATCCGATTCTTGAGCTTCAAGGCGCGCAGACGTATCGTTTGACAAAGTATAAGGATCCAAAAAAAATCAATGAGGTTGTGCTTGATGTCACAACACATAACCTGACATGCTCTTGTCGGAAATTTGATACGGTCAGACTTCTATGTCGCCATCAACTGCACGTTCTTAAGTTGGAAGACTTCTCCGAGCTCCCTAATTGTTTAATACTTTCGTATTGGACAAAAAATACAAAGCTCTCTGCTCCATCTTATCTTCATAGCGACGTGCCTCCCGAATTAAAACAAATGTCTCGATTTTCTTCCCTACGCTCACTTTCATCGCGGTTGTGCTACCTTGCGTCTCAAATAGACGAAAGTTTTTAAAGCACAAAAGATGAGTTACTCCGACTAACTGCTGAATTTGATTAGTCCATAACCTTAAATGAGTCCTCATCACATAAGGTAAGCCAACACAGCGTTCGAGACCCGCAAAAGAAGGAAGCAAAACGGAAGCAGAAAAAAAAACCTAATGCGTCCATAAAACAGAGGAATCACTGTTCAGTATGCAAAATGGAGGGACACAATAAGAACACCTGCCCGGGACTGAAGCTTCAACTTCAAATGGGTACTGCAGGGACAAGTTCAACGTTCTTCAACGACGATGAAGAATATCCTCCTGACCTAGACATGTCCAAACCTGATGCAACTGTGAGTCATTTCTACTTACGTATGTTGTATGGCAATACATAAAAAGTTAACACGAGTTTGGTATCACCTTCCACGTAGGTCGGCCCATATTGTTGGAATGACGACTAGAATGTTGATAACATATCTTTGACCACGATATCAAAGGTATTAATCAAAATTCCATCAAGATTCATTGACTTTTTGTTTATACTTTACCTACAAATTCATCGTGTTTCCAAATGACGATTTATTATTTAATGTGATGCAGATTCCAAACTTGTGCACAATAGATCCTCTTCAGACATACAAATTCACGTATATATGCTTCAAATAACTGTAAGTACAACAAAATGATTATCTCACTCCAATATGCTTCAAATACCTGTACATACAACCAAATAGATCCTCTGCAGACATACGAAATCATGTACATATGCTCATTTTATCCACTGAAATATATCATCTAATGCAAATTGTTGTACAAGCGTTCGAACACATTATGGCCCCAAAATTGCATAAGATACATTCAAAAAGTTTTTGGGTTATACTTACATAACCTATTTATGCTTGTAGCACATTTCTACTACATATACTTATGTACATATACATACAAACATGGTTACGACCCATAAAAAATGGGTTCCTTTACGTAATGCCACAAACAAACAGTCAAAGATTTGTTGCCATCCATTCACCTATGCCTCCCCTAACATGTTCTTTACCAAACAAAATTGCATAAGATTACAATCATTAACTACATGTCGTAATTCATTCAATTACATAAGAAACAATACATAGCTTCCTAAACCCTTACCATTGTGGACAATGAAAGGTGCCATGTTTTGGAAATGGTTGTGCATTTGCCTTGAAGGTAACCCATTCACCTACAACAACATTTATAGACCTTCGCGAACTATTCTTATCATGATTGATAAGATCATATAAAAGAAATATTCGATCCCACTTTCCAACGGTCTAGTAAGACAAGTATAAACAAATTAAGCATTAATTAAAGTCCATTTTTCAGTATAGATGACCAAAGTAAGCAAAGTATAATGAAGATCATATGAACTTACCACTTCCTCTATACGCTTCTCATTCCAAAGCTGCATCCATTTGATGCAAAACATACCACAATCATCTCTGTTTGAATACAAATCCGTGTTAACAAGATACCACGACTAATCATTTGCAATTTGTTAAACAAAAATAACACAAAGTACTGTAAAATAAAACTATGTACCCATTATCCTGATGTTTGACTTTTTCCACCATCATGCACAGATCGCTCAACGGCCTTGATGGTGAGACAAACACTTGGACAAACTTCTTATCTTTTAAACATTCCCCTAAACTATTCCTCTACATGCACAAACATTTGTATGTTTTTACATACTATGTCACATCTTAAATGGTGGCAGATTAAAAGTTCGTAGTTATCGCTTATTACCAGGTTCTGGGCCATAGCCATTCTTGCAGCATTGGCTTGGGTTGTTGGCAAGCTGTCGAGTACCTTTAGTTCACAAGCATCAAGATCCATCACACACATAAACCAATGAGTCCCATTATCATTCACGGGGATAAAGAGCTAAAACAATCAACGAATTCCCTTGTAATATACATATGACATAAAAGTGCATGAGATGTTTAATATATTAATGCTTCTTCGTACCACATTACAGTCCATCAACCGACCATACGGTTTGAAATTCTGACGCCAATAATCAGCAATTGAACCAGCATCCATTATCTCTTCGACAAGATGAGTCTACAAGACAACATTTATTATTAACCAGGTTTCCTTACAAAACCACATCCATTTGTTGATAATAGACATAAGATTCTTTAATATTAAACACAGACTCAATGCACACGGGATGTACCCTCTCCTTGCTTTAGATTGCTTCCTTTTATATTTATCAACAATTGTAAACCCAACGACATCTATAACCTAAACCATAAACAAAACATATAGCAACTATCGTACAAAATTTCTTCAAATATGCTGCAAAATGCTTAAGGGGAATAGTCAAATCTACTAACCATTGAACCGGCCCAACTTCCTAGTCGTAACGTATCTGCATCGCTTACAGACAAATATGTGTGGCCAAAATCTACGACGACTTCATTGCACCCATACAAAAACTTAAAACTTATATTGAACAGAACAACATCATTGTAGCATACTTTCAGTTTCAGATTGCTTACCATGCACGCAAAGGCGTATTCTATATATAGTCACATGTGTTTTTCGCTGACGCGCGCCTACTCCCTCTGGTACTTGCACGTACGTCAGTACCTGCAATGCTTAAACATTTGTTGTTTAATACTGAATGACACAAATAAGTACTGTACGTTCAACCAATTAAAATATATTACAAAACCTCTGTAATTATAGAACCCCTACGATGAGTTTGAATAACATACGAATTTCACCCATTATGCATAATCAAACACAACATATAATGTTCTAAACAAACCCTACTTAAACCAAACATTGTCCACATCATACTTCCTTCAAATGATAACTTTATTCATGTTCCGAGTTCTCATTCCTACTCTTATCCCTTTGCCACTAACCTTTGCATTAGCTACTACTCTTGCCTTGCCCTACAAGTTAACACCAACAATATCAACAACAATAATCTCATACCTTAACTTGATGAAACATTGATCAAAATAACTTATAATGCTTATACCTTTTTCTTTGTTTCCGGGACAACGTCGGTTTCTTCCTTTAACCACTCGACATCGTCCATCAATGGGTCCTCGTCAATATCAAGTCCATGGTTCGGATCGGACTCTCTGACTTCCAATTTCTCAACCACTTCTTCTTCTTCTTGAACATCAATAACAACTTCTCCATCAGCTTTCCTCAATAATTTCTGCAATTCTATCGAGTTGGCATTTAAATTCTTGCATTCCTCCTTCAATTCCCTTAAACTCTCTTCAAATTCTTTTTTCTTCTCCACACGGGCTTCCAGACTCTGTTTTATTCCACCCAACTCTAACAGTACCGTGTGCAGCATCTCCATAACCACATTATTTGTTCCATTGAATCTTTCCCCATCTTCCACTTCCACATTTTCATTATCATACCCAAGTACCTGCAAACATCATCAGTAAATCATTTCATATAACCACGACATCGTATATAATATCAAATCGTTTAACCCACTTACCTTGGGTTTTTTAGGAGGCCTTTCATCCTTGAGGCTGTTTACAATCTTCCTTACTTCCTTCATGTTGCCCCAAGCATGTATGTTACCGCGACCATCAGCGGCAGCAACTCTTCTGCTCGCGATTCCACTCCAAAAATCAAATAAACCCACCTACATTTATTATTAATCAAAACATTATAATAAAACTCAATAAACTCAATCACATGAAACAACTACTACGTTCGAACAAAACATATTTTTAAACATAAATTATCTCTAATATCGCGATGCATCCAGTCATGTATGCCAACCCACCACGAACTTTCCACTTGGCTACTCCATCAAGTAACCTCTCATATGCATATTTGCACCAATTGAGTTTTCCGTTCAACCCCGCTGGGCACAACAACTGCAAATGTTCTGAGGAAGGCATCAAGTTCGCATTTAGGCTTATAAAAACACCAACAATGAAAAGAAAAACACGAGCTCTCAACTCGTCTCCCTGAAAAGCATCGCTAAGTATCTCATGCTGAAATTCCTTCACTGTGGTATCCCTTCTTATTCGGTGCTTTGATGCCATTTCGTTTGAATCAACATTTCTCTTGCCCATTTCAACATCTACTTCTTCATTCATCAAACCCAATACAGCCTCCACATCTTCAACCAAGACTAGAATTTTATGTTCACCAAATTCCATCATCGAGCTGTAGACATCAAAATTCTCTACTAAAGTGCGACATAAGTCGCGATGAATTGCTCTCGGTTTCATTTCCAATAACGGACGAAATCGTAACTCATTAACAATACCCTCAATCTTCAACTTCCTTATCTCTTCAAACAGATATGACAGCTTAATGAGGCTACATCTTGAAGATATCTCCTACAACATTTCATACAAACATTAATTACTTAACTGTTACACGAATTTGTATAATTATTTATGGAGAAAGAGGTGAAAATGTCCTAACATAATGTATATTCGCGTAACAGTTAAGTAATTAATGTTTGTATGAAATGTTGTAGGAGATATCTTCAAGATGTAGCCTCATTAAGCTGTCAGATCTGTTTGAAGAGATGAGGAAGTTGAAGATTGAGGGTATTGTTAATGAGTTGCGGTTTTGTCCGTTATTAGAAATGAAACCGAGAGCAATTCATCGCGACCTATGTCGCACTTTAGTAGAGAATTTTGATGTCCACGGCTCAATGATGGACATAAAATTCTAGTCTTGGTTGAAGATGTGGAGGTTGTATTAGGTTTGAGGAATGAAGGAGTGGATGTTGAAATGGGCATGACAAATGTTGATGCAAAAGAAATGGCATCGAAGCACCGAATAAGAAGGGATACCAAAAATGAAGGAACTTCAGCAGAAGATACTTAGAAGTGCTTTTCAGGGAGACGAGTTGAGAGCTCGTGTTCTTCTTTTCATTGTCGGTGTTTTTATAAGTCCAAATACGAACTTGATGCCTTCCTCAGAACATTTGCGGTTGTTGTGCCCAACGGGGTTGAACGGAAAACTCAATTGGTGCAAATATGCGTATGAGAGGTTACTTGATGGAGTAGCCAAGTGGAAAGTTCATGGTGGGTTGGCATACATGACTGGATGCATCGTGATATTAGAGGTAATTTATGTTTAAAAGTATGTTTTGTTCGAACGTAGTAGTTGCTTCATGTGATTGAGTTTATTGAGTTTATTATAATGTTTTGATTAATAATAAATGTAGGTGAGTTTATTTGATTTTTGGAGTGGAATCGCGAGAAGAAGAGTTGTTGCCGCTGATGGTCGCGGTCACACACATGCTTGGGGCAACATGAAGGAAGTAAGGAAGATTGTAAACAGCCTCAAGGATGAAAGACCTTCTAAAAAACCCAAAGTAGGTGGGTTAAACGATTTGATATTATATAGGATGTTGTGGTTATATGAAATGATTTATAGAAGATGTTTGAAGGTACTTGGGTATGATGATGAAAATGTGGAAGGGGAAGATTAAGTGGAATAGATGATGTGGTTATGGAGATGTTGCACACAGTACTGTTAGAGTTGGGTGGAATAAAATAGAGTCTGGAAGCCAGTGTGGAGAAGGAAAAAGAATTTGAAGAGAGTTTAAGGGAATTGAAGGAGGAATGCAAGAATTAAAATGCCAACTTGATAGAATTGCAGAAGTCATTGAGGAAAGCTGATGGATAAGTTGTTATTGATGTTCAAGAAGAAGAAGAAGTGGTTGAGAAAGGGGAAGTCAGAGAGTCTGATCCGAACCATGGACTTGATATTGACGAGGACCCATTGATGGAAGATGTCAAGTGGTTGAAGGAAGAAACCAATGTTGTCCCGGTAACAAAGAAAAAGGTATAAGCATTATAAGTTATTTTGATCAATGTTTCATCAAGTTAAGGTATGTGATTATTGTTGGTGTTAACTTGAAGGGCAAGACAAGAGCAGTAGCTAATGCAAAGGTTAGTGGCAAAGAGATAAGAGTAGGAATGAGAACTTGGAACATGAATAAAGTCAGCATTTAAAAGAAGTGTGATGTGGACAATGTTTGGTTTAAGTAGGGTTTGTTTATAACATTATATGATGTGTTTGATTATGCATAATGGGTGAAATTCGCATGTTATTCAAACTCATCGCATGGGTTCTATAATTACAGAGGTTTTGTAATATATCTTAATTGGTTGAACGTGCAATACTTATTTGTGTCATTGAGTATTAAACAACAAATGTTTAAGCATTACAGGTACTGACGTACGTGCAAGTACTAGAGGGAGTAGGCGCGTCAGCGAAAAACACGTACGACTATATATGGAATACGCCTTTGCGTGCAGGGTAAGCAATCTTAAACTGAAAGTATGCTACAATGATGTTGTTCTGTTCAATATAAGTTGTAAGTTTTTGTATGGGTGCAGTGAAGTCGTCGTAGATTTTGGCCACACATATTTGTTTGTAAGCGATGCAGATACGTTACGACCAATAGATTTGACTATTCCTTTTAAGCATTTTGCATCATATTTGAAGAAATTTTGTATGATAGTTGCTATATGTTTTGTTTATGGTTTAGGTTATAGATGTCGTTGGGTTTACAATTGTTGATGAAGAAAAAAGGAAGCAATCTAAAGCAAGGAGAGGGTACATCCCGTGTGCATTGATTGTATGTTTAATATTAAAGAATCTTATGTCTATTGTCAACAAATGAATGTGGTTTTGTAAGGAAACATTGTTAATAATAAATGATGTCTTATAGACTCATCTTGTCGAAGGGATAATGGATGTTGGTTCAATTGTTGATTATTGGCGTTAGAATTTCAAACCATATGGCCGGTTGACGAACTATAATGTGGTACGAAGAAGCATTAATATATTAAACATCCCATGCACTTTTATGTCATATGTATATTACAAGAGAATTCGTTGATTGTTTCAGCTCTTTATCCCCGTGAATGACAACGGGGCTCATTGGTTTATGTGTATAGTGGATCTTGATGCTGGTAAAGTGAAGGTACTCGACAGCTTGCCAACGACCCAAGCCAATGCTGCAAGAGTGGCGATGGCCTAGAACCTGGTAATAGGCGAGAACTACGAACTTTTAATCTGCCACCGTTTAAGATATGACATAGTATGTAAAAACATACAAATGTTTTTGCATATAGAGGAATAGTTTAGGAGAATGGTTAAAAGATAAGAAGTTTGCCCAAGTTTTTGGCTCACCATCAAGGCCGTTGAGCGATCTACGCGTGATGGTGGAAAAAGTCAAACATCAGGATGATGGGTACATAGTTTTATTTTACAGTACTTTGTGTTATTTTTGTTTAACAAATTGCAAATGATTAGTCATGGTATCTTGTTAACACGTATTTGTATTCAAATAGAGACGATTGTGGTATGTTTTGCATCAGATGGATGCAACTTTAGAATGAGAAGCGTATAGAGGAAGTGGTAAGTTCATATGATCTTCATTATACTTTGCTTACTTTGGTCATCTATACTGAAAAAATGGTCTTTAATTAATGCTTAATTTGTTTAAACTTGTCTTACTAGACCGTTGGAAAGTGGGATCGAATATTTCTTTTGTATGATCATATAAGTCATGATAATAATAGTTCGCGGAGATCTATAAATGTTGATGTAGGTGAATGGGTTACCTTCAAGGCAAATACACAACCATTTCCAAAACATGGCACCTTTCATCGTCCACAATGGTAAGGGTTTAGGAAGCTATGCATTGTTTCTTATGTAATTGAATGCATTACGACGTGTAGTTAATGATTGTAATCTTATGCAATTTTGTTTGGTAAAGAACATGTTAGAGGAGGCATAGGTGAATGGATGGTAACGGTTCTTTGATTGTTTGTTTGTGGCATTACGTAAAGGAACCCACTTTTTTTATGGGTCGTAACCATGTTTGTATGTATATGTACAAGAGTATATATAGTAGAAATGTGTTGCAAGCATAAATAGGTTATGTAAGTATAACCTAAAAACTTTTTGAATGTATCTTATGCAATTTTGGGGCCATAATGTGTTCGAACGCTTGTACAACAATTTGCATTATATGATATATTTCAGTGGATAAAATGAGCATATGCACATGATTTTGTATGTCTGCGGAGGATCTATTTGGTTGTATGTACAGGTATTTGAAGCATATTGGAGTGAGATAATCATTTGGTTGTACTTACAGTTATTTGAAGCATATATACGTGAATTTGTATGTCTGAAGAGGATCTATTGTGTACATGTTTGGAATCTGCATCACATTAAATAATAAATCGTCATTTGGAAACACGATGAATTTGTAGGTAAAGTATAAACAAAAAGTCAATGAATCTTGATGGAATTTTGATTAATACCTTCGATGTTGTGGTCAGAGATATGTTATCAACATTCTATTCGTCATTCCAACAATATGGGCCGACCTACGTTGAAGTCAATAGCAAACTCGTGTTAACTTTTTATGTATTGCTATACAACATACGTAAGTAGAAATGACTCATGGTTGCATCAGGTTGGGACATGTCTAGGTCAGGAGGATATTATTCATCGTCGTTGAAGAACGTTAAACTTGTCCCTGCAGTACCCGTTGGAAGTTGAAGCTTCAGCCCCGGGCATGTGTTCTTATTGTGTCCCTCTATTTTGCAGAATGAACAGTGATTCCTTCGTTTTGTGGACGCATTAGGTTTCGTTTTCTGCTTCCGTTTTTCTTCATTCTTTTGCGGGTCTCGAAAACTATGTTGGCTTACCTTATGTGATGAGGACTCATTCAAGGTCATGCAATTTGGTCATTGGGAAAGGCTTCGAGTAAGAATTTTTGAATTCTTCCCTCAACTACGTTACGCGCATCTCATTTATACCACTGTCAATGACACAAACAACTTCAAGATATGTCTTCTTATATTTGAGGACAATGTTGAGGGCGGAATTCATAGATTCGCAGCGTTGTCTGGAGCGAATATTGGCGAAGAAATGTCCAGTAAGATTTGCTTGTGCCCACATACCAATCGTCTGATCCTTCTCGACAACCCACGGATGCTACTCCACGTTAAAATGTTTCATAACTGATCTCCACTCGCGATCGAATTCCTCAATTGTCCACCAAGAGGACATGCACCCTGTAAAGGTGGATGTAAATTTGGGATCACCTACGTTTTCCTGGGCATTTCGTGAAAGATGCCACGAACATATTTGATGTTGTAAACATGGGAACATTGTCTTTATAGCCCTATGCATGGCCCTATCACCATCTGTGACGACTAACACAGGAGCGTTGTTAGACATTGCCTGCAAAAACTCCCTAAGTACCCACTCAAATGTGTCTGCAGTCTCGTCAACTAAACTTGCCACACCGAAGATAATGGTTTGATGGTGGTGATTAACACCAACAATAGGCATTAGAGGTCGGTCATACATGTTACCCTTGTACGTTGTGTCAAATGCAATGACATCACCGAAGCATACGTAGTCAGACCTGTATGTCGAATCAGACCAAAATATATTATGCAATCCATCTGATTGGTCAGTGTTAAATTGCATGTACAATCTTGTATCTTGCTCTTTCTTGAAGTCAAATTAAGTAAGAAGAGCATTGACATCACCGTCACGATATTCATTCGTCGTTGCTTTTTGAAGAGAGTTGTACAAGTCTTTCCGAATGAAACCAACATTGTGGAAACCACCCGATTGTTGCATGAAATAATTCATTACTTCTGACGTTCTAAGGCCAACAGTTTTCAAAGCCCGTGCCTCAAGTACATCTTCCTCAGTAACTTCTCTACTGGACCGAAAAAACAGTTGCATTATAGGTGGGCACAACGGGTGATTATGTTCATTGTGACATACTGATATCTCCCACTTTGATTCTTCTGTACATTTCACAATAACCTCTGCCTTGCAACCAATTCATGTTATAGCACGTGGCGCACGTTTCCAGTCGGACTCATTAACTTTCGGTTTGTGTGTCCTCCCCGTGAACAACAAAACTCTTATGTATGTACATTTCCCATCCCATCATGCCTAGTTGTAGCACGGCTGACACTAAACTCGTTATTCTTCGTATAATCCCGATAAAAGTTCCACGCCTCGTCACGAGATTTAAATACCATACCAACCAAATTTTCTAATTCAGTACATTGATTTGTTGTGCACTCATCACGTACACCAATTTCAGTATCTTTCACTGTTATACTAGCCATGTTTGACACCGATGATCTAAAAATCCTACACCGATATGTTATGTCCTCCTTTGTTTCTTACTTGTCTCTGAGGATGAAAGAAGAACAAGTAGTTGTGAAAAAGCATTATTCTCAGCTGCTACTTTAAATTGCATCAGGTCATTAGGTGCAATTACTTGACAGATGGTCTGGTAGGTAACACAATAAAAGCTAAAAGATCAAAGGGGTTTCGATATCAATATACGGAGGTTTCGATACCCCATTCAAGAGCCACTAAAAGTAGGTGTTTCTACCAAACCAGCATCGAAACCACATTTTGGGTTTCGACCCCCTTGAAGAACACTCAAATTGGGCGTCTCTAGCAAACCAGCATCGAAACCCCCTTTTGGGTTTCGACACCATATTGAAGAGCACTAAAATTAGTCGTATCTGTCAAACCAGCATCGAAACCACAAATAGGAGGTTTCGATACCCCCTGGAGAAACCAATAAAACTTTGTTAGCCTTTTGGAAACTAGCATCCAAACCCCATGTGGGGATTCGAAACCAGTTTGAAATACTAAATAGCAGGAAAGCAGTTATTTAAATGAAAAAAATGCCATTAAAACCCTCTATTCCCTCCTTTATCTCCTCAACTCAAGTTTCTAACCATAAACCCTAGAAAATACAAACACAATTTCCAAATCCAACATAAGCTCTATTCAAAGTTGAAGTACCAATTTGTGTACATTTGCTACTAATTTATGTATATACACAAACCGTATAAAACTTGTACCAAAGTATGTTTTTTGGTATGAAATTGTGTATGTACACATTTCCTTACAAGTACATGAGCCATTTTGAACCTTGGTGAAATGGTGTAATACAAAAGGTATAAACCTTTTTTGCAGGTCAAACCGACACCGAAACCCCATATAGATGGTTTCGATGCCCCCTACTAGAATTAAAAGCACCGAAACCCCATATAGGAGGTTTCGATGCCCCTTATAAAACAAGTACCAAAGTATGATTTTTGGTAAGAAATTTTGTATGTACACATTTCCTTACAAGTATATGAGCCATTTTGAACCTTGATGAAATTGTGTAATAAAAAAAGGTATATATCGTTTTCTCTTATAAAGTTGTACCAATTTGTGTACATTTGCTACTAATAAGTGTATATACGCAAAATCCTTTACAACTTGTACCAAAGTATGCTTTTTGGTACAAATTGTGTATGTACACATTTCCTTACAAGTAAATGAGCCAATTTGAACCTTGGTGAAATTGTGTAATAAAAAAGTACATAAATTTCTTGCAGGTCAAACCAGCACCAAAACCCCATATAGGTGGTTTCGATGCCCCCTTCTAAATCATGTACCAAAGTATGCTTTTTGGTAAGAATTTGTGTATGTACACATTTCCTTACAAGTAAATGAGCCAATTTGAACCTTCGTGAAACTGTGTAATAAAAAAGGTATATACCTTTTTCTCTTGTAAAGTTGTACCAATTTGTGTACATTTGCTACTACTAAGTGTATCCAGTACTGAAACCCCTAAAGATGGTTTCGATACCACTAAAAGGAATCTTTCTTTTCGGTGTTCTATCTTTTCACTGTAATCACATGAACCGTTTCATGTTCATCATGTATAAAGCTGGTTTTGATTCCCCCAAAACGAATCAACCTTTTCAGTTTCGTGTCTTTTCACTAGAATCACATGAACCATTTCATGTGCATGTACCTTCGATGAACAGACATTGTGCCTTCTCACTTTCCCTCCCAACTGAAATTCAATGTATATTAACAGCTCTTCTCTTTACTCTTTACAACATCTTCTATTCAATATACTCAACCCTTCGCTCTCAAATCAGTTCTCCTTCACCATCTTCTATTCAATATCTTCAGATATAATGAGTTCGAGAAGAGCTTCTAGTCACAATCCTCAGCCATTAGAAAAGAGGAAAATTGATTTCAACTCAGAATCAAACAACGACGATGATGTATATTTTGATTCTGACGAAGAGGAGGAACAAAGCCATGAGACACTGAAAACAAGCATATGGTTCAAGAAGTTTTTCGAGACCTTCGATAGAATGAACACAATCAATGACCCTTCTACTCAATGGCAGTGTCCAGCATGTCAAGGAGGTCCTGGTGCCACTCACAGGTTTCTTGGCCTTCAGTCTCTAGTGACACATGCCAAAACCAAAGGCGGACCAAAGCGTGAACTCCATCGCCAACTTGCTCAGCTATTGGACGAGGAATTGCGTAGAAGGGGTATTTCGGTTGTTCCTCAAGGTCAAGCTTATAGGGAATGAAGTGGTTTGAGAGATGATCAGAATGATGCTGATATTGTCTGCCCCCCGCCTTCAAACGATGAGGAAGAGGATCACCAAATACTCTAGCCACCCATGGTGATGATAATGAACACATGGCTTCATCAAGATGCAAATGGAAAGGTAGTTTTATAACTTTTGATTTATGTTTTCATGAATATTAAAATTCCTTAACTTGTAATGTCTTGCATTTTCTGCTTCAGTGGCTTGGTATGGGAAACCAAGAGCTTCTTGCCTATTTCAGCTCATGTTACTGTTGTTAAGGCTCGCTATTCTTACGATCCTCAAGACCATCGTGGGATGAGCCTTCTAATTTTTGAGAGCATGGCAAGAGGTTATTTTGATGCTCAGTGTCTGCATACCCAGTTTGCTGCCCAAGGTTTCGATAGAGAGGCTTGGGAACGTTGTCGCGACTTCTTGTATGGTCCAGGCAGACAGCGCCAACTTTATGGTTATATGGTTGCCAAAGAAGACATCGACAACTTCAACCGCCATTCTCAAGGTTTTCTCTATCATTTTTTTCTTTTATACAAGATGTACTTCTGCTCATACTTATGCATACCTGTTTTGTTCATTAGGCAACTATAGGGTCAAATTTGAGATGCGATCATATGCAGAGATGGTTGGTCAGCAAAGTTCACAACGAGAGGCCGGTCCAAGTGCCATGGGTGGTAGAGGGCATGGAGGTTGTTTCCCTGGCCAGGGATGAGGATTGAGGAGGTGCCATTCTTTTAGTTTCATTTTTTTATTTCAATATGTAATTGAAGAACTTGGGATTCCGTTTTTTTGTTTCCTAAATATATATCATCCTTAATTTTAATACGATCCTTGTGTCTTACTACGACTGTTAATTTTCAACTAATAAGGGGTTTCTTGAAGTCCCTCAAATATTTTTCATATCTACCAAACCAACACCGAAACCACAAAATGGTGGTTTTGATGCCGCCTTCAATGTCATCAATTTTTTCCCATTTTGTATTTGTGTATATACATAAATCCTTATAATACTTGTACCAACATATATTTTGTATGTAAATTGTGTATGTACACAATTCCTTACAACAAGATTCATTCTCACCCAAACAAAATTAAACATACGCCCCTTTTCTACTCAACCAGCACCGAAACCCCATATAGGTGGTTTCGATGCCACATAAAGGACTTTAACTTTGTCCCATTCTGCCAAACCAGCACTGAAACCACATATAGGTGGTTTCAATGCCCCTTATAAAACTTGTACCAAAGTATATTTTTTGGTAACAAAATGTGTATGTACACATTTCCTTACAATTACATGAGCCATTTTGAATCTTGGAGAAATTGTGTAATAAAAAAGGTATATACCATTTTCTCTTACAAAGTTGTACCATTTTGTGTATATTTGTTACTAATAAGCGTATATACACAAATCCTAATAAAACTTGTACCAAAGTTGTAACACTCAAAAAAAGAAGAAGAAGAAGAAATTGTATTAAAACAAAAAAAAAGAAGGGATTTGCAATTGTTGGGTTTTGAACCCACGACCTCACTCCATCCTTCACCCATGTGTGTTTAACCACTGAGCCAAGTGCCCATTTCTATCAAGGGTTTGCCTGCATTAATATTTGAGTTAAGTTTGGGAGGCCTATTGAATAAGATTTAATAAAAACGTGTCGGTCCACCTACCCCATTTATTTTTTTGTTAGAATTGATGAGATGAGTTTCTAGAGAGTTTCGAAACCCCTTTTGACACCTCACTATCCCCGTCCGACCTAGCCCACTGCGCCGCCATGAGAGTCACTGTCGTTACCTGAGTTATTGTCGTCTCGCCTTGGTCACGACCCAGTTGACCACTCTCGCATCGGAGCAGCCGTTTGCCGTGGGCAACGGTTTGAAAGTTTCGTTTTCCCCCATCGCTGCCTCTGTTTTTCAGCGATATCATCGTCGTCCGCCCTTTATCGTCGTCTCTAGTGGGGACATCGAGCTCCCGGTGCTAAGGCGAACAAAACCCAGCTTACCGATCGCCAATCCGTCATTGAAGGGACCTTCATCGGAGCAGCGTGGGGTTCGACTTTTTTTTAAATGTTTTGGGTAATTTCCGTTCGTATTCTGGCATGCTTGTTTGAGATTTGAGTTCAGTTTAAACATTTTCTTATTGTGCTTCCAAAACCGACAGAATCGAGCGTTTTGGAGGTCACCGGTGACTTTTTAGCGAAGGTTCCGGTGAGATCCGTTTTGGGTGAGTGTGTTGAACCGACCCAACCGACCCAGTTAGTTAACTGGTTCGAGCCCAGCTGTTTAAGCCCAAGTCTTTCTCGGCCCAAACCCGAGTTCGACCCAACCTATTTACCTTACCCGGCCAGCCGAGTCAACTCAGCTCGAGTCAGTCATCGAGTCAACTTAGTGAGTCAGCCGAGTCAACTCAATTGACCTCTGCCCGTTGACCGCTGACGTCAGTGTTGACCTGCTGACATCAGTGTTGACCCTGACCCCGTTGACCGTTGACCTACTGACGTCATCGTTAACTTTGATCGTTGACCAAAAAGTCAACTTTTCCGAAAACTTCTATTGTATGTTTTTCGACGTCCTAAGTCCATTTTTGAAGCCCGTTTTGTCAAATTCGAACTCGAAGCCTCCGAATCTAACCTTGAACCCGAACTTGTATGTGTATGTAGTTATGCAGTTAAGAGTACTGTGAATAAGTACTAAAATAGGAATTTGTGTAATTGAAGGTACTCACAGTTCCTTACATATGAATTGTTGAGGGACGTCAAATCCGGGTTCAAGTGTTCGAATGTCAATTTCAAGGATCGACCGATATAACAATGATTTAAGGTAATACATTACTACCTCTTGTATGCTTTATGAACATGTTGGTATTCGGTTAATGCATGCATAAATATGATGAGGAGTGATGTTAAATCTGTATAACTCAAGCCGGATATGAAATTGAATATGATAACCTGGAAAAGATTAAAATGCTCGAACGAGAAAGTTAATAAATTTAACGATCTGGAGTTTAATAAATAAATAATATGGTAGCTAATCTCCAAATCTGATTATTAGTGTCAAGTGATTAGATGTTAAAAATATTTGGAATGAAATTACAAAAATGCCCTTAAGGTATGAGAATGACTAAAATACCCCTAGAATTGGAAGTGGTCTAGAAATCTACGCTAATATGGTAAAAAAACTGATTCATCTGAAAACCTCGACATACTTGGAAAGTTATGTTAACAAGATTTAAACCTTCGAGATTGTAAGGTGTTAGGTTTCCTTGAATTAGGAATGAATCTCCGAATATAGATTTACGAGAAACTATTCATACCTCTGAATTAATCAAGTGACTCAAAATATTGAATTAATTAAAATGACTAAAAGTATTGGAAATACGATTATGGTTAAATTAATCGGAAGGATCATATTGACCAAAAAGTTTGAAGTATCCTCAGACACCGAGGTTTGCAAGTTATCCGGAATGATGGGTAAACCTGTGAGTTCTGAAATAAATGAAATGGTTGGGTACCAAAATTACTTGAATGGCTGAAACACCCACGAGTACTTAAATGATCGAAATGCTATATATGGTTCAATTCACAGAACGATGGATATCCTGAGCTTCAAAATGACTGAAATACCCCTATTAACTGAAATAAGTAAATTGCCTTTGATAAAATTCTAGAAATACCAATAAAGCTGAAAATGACTAATATGCCCTTAAAGGTTGAAGCATGACTCATGTATGTCAATCACCCATGATAGTTAAATGACCAAAATGCACTCGTTGGCCAAAGTGATCAAAATAGCCTTGAATGTATCTGATACCGTGAATGATCTTATCATAGGAATATCTGAATGCCTGGCTGGAAACCTGATGAGCAAATAGAATTTCCTGAGCGACTGTTTATGCCTCGTTGGTATAAATTACCAAAACGCCCATGTATGATAAAATGACCATAATGCCCTTGTAGGCTTAAATGACTAAATTACTCATGATATATCTAAACTCTCAAAGATCTTGATGTATCAACTCCTGAATATCTGGTTTGAACCGTTAGTACGAACCTTCTTTTTAATAGGGACCTCGTATATGAAATTCGTTCAAATTGTCAAAAGTTTAATGTATTCCCTTCCGTAAATGCCAAGTATCTCCAAGAAATAAACTGTTCCACCTAGTGTTTTTCATGTGTGCTACATTCAGTTGAAAGTGTTGTATGATTATTACATGTAGTAAACAATCTAATGACTTAATTATGAACGATGATATGTTGATGAGATGATAAACTGGACATATGATAACATTTTCTACCTACTCGTTGTAAGTTCGCTTGATCTGTATACTTGGTATATGATTTTGTTATGTGGTTACTTGATCTGTGATAATATTGTTTGTCTGTTAGATGTAAGTAATAGTATAATCTGTTAGCTTGACCTAGGATGGTACACTTTGTTTGCATGATGAATGATGATATCGTATGCTCAATGGTATGCCCATATATGTGTCTAAAGAGCATGAACTTCAGTTTTTGATGCCTCAAATGGAATACGTCTACCATATGTATTCTGTTACTCATGTTTGAAATCTGAATACCGATTATTATCTGGGGTATATTGTTGGGTTATGTTATAAAGTCTCTGTTGGTACATCCCTAATCAAGCTGGTAAATCCTTATGGACTCAAGGTCTCCCCTTGGGTAGGTTCCGATGCTTTAGCACGGTAAATCCTTATAGACTTAAGGCAGCCCCTTAGGTGGCACCTATGCCCATCGGGCCTAGGGTAAGTACTTATGGATGCAGTTCTGGGAACTGCATATTTGGAGTAAGGTTGGAGGGTAGTTACTAGTAAACACTTGTATGTACTTGAACATTTGCATTGAATTGTTATATGTTCTTAAGATATGATTGGTATGTATTTACGCATGTTTGATCTGCACTTATTGGAACACACTAGACACTAAACTCTTTGATTCCACCTACGTAGGTTACCAGCCTATATAATTCTTGTCTAATTCTCGATGTTTGAATAAAGAACAAAAATCGTTATTCTCAAGTATAATGCTACCTCGAAATAGTAGAACAGAAATGGTGATTGTTACTACATGGAACATCATAAAAATGTTATGTCTGCCATATATATCCATGAGCTTATAGCATCTTTTGGTAGTTTTGTATTATTGAGCTTTTCCAAGCTCACGTTGTTTTTACCACCGCATGTTAAAAGAATATATCATGGTACTATGTTTGACATCAGTGTTCGGAGTTCTCTCGGCGTTGCCTCTAAAGTACGGTACTGTATAGTTAGTGGGCATGTATGTCATGTATTGTTTTATGATAGTGTCTGTAAAACACTTTCTGAAATTTTTGTTATGTGTTTAAATGACTTCCTGAAATGATATTTTAAACAGAAGTTGATTTTTCGGTTTACTAAGTGTTTGAGGAAAAAATATTTTCATGTGTATTTTTACTGTGGGTCGCTCTTGTGACCCTAATGTGACTCCCTAGGATTCGTTGTAAAACATAGGCGGGTCTGGGTTACAAAAGTATGCTTTGGGTAAGAAATTGTGTATGTACACATTTCCTTAGAAGTACAAGAGCCATTTTGAATCTTCGTGAAACTGTGTAATAAAATGGTATATACCTTTTACTCTTACAAAGTTGAACCAATTTCTGTACATTTGATACTAGTTTCTGTATATACACAAAACCTTATAAAACTTATACCAAAGTATGGTTTTTGGTAAGAAATTGTGTATGTACATATTTCCTTACAAGTACAAGAGCCATTTTGAACCTTCGTGAAACTGTGTAATAAAAAAAGTACATATCGTTTTCTCTTACAAATTTGTATCAATTTGTGTACATTTGCTACTAATATGTGTATATACACAAATCCTTATAAAACTTGTACCAAATTATGCTTTTGGGTAAGAAATTGTGTATGTACACATTTCCTTACAAGTACAAGAGCCATTTTGAACCTTCGTGAAACTGTGTAATAAAAATGGTATATACCTTTTACTCTTACAAAGTTGAACCAATTTCTGTACATTTGATACTAATTTCTGTATATACACTAAACTTCATAAAACTTATACCAAGGTATGCTTTTTGGTAAGAAATTGTGTATGTACATATTTCCTTACAAGTACAAGAGTCATTTTGAACCTTCGTGAAATTGTGTAATATAAAAAGTATATATCGTTTTCTCTTACAAATTTGTACCAATTTGTGTACATTTGCTACTAATATATGTATATACACAAATCCTTATAAATATTGTAGCAAAGTATGCTTTTGGGTAAAAAATTGTATATGTACACATTTTCTTACAAGTACATGAGCCATTTTGAACCTTGGTGAAACTGTGTAATAAAAAAGGTATATATATTTTTCTCTTACAAAGTTGTACCAATTTGTGTACATTTCTTACTAATTTAAGTATATACACAAAACCTTATAAAACTTTAACCAAATTATGCTTTTTGGTAAGAAATTGTGTATGTACACATTTTCTTACTACTATATGAGCCATTTTGAACCTTCGTAAAATTGTCTAATAAAAAAGATATATACCTTTTTCTCTCACAAAGTTGTACCAATTTATGTACATTTGCTACTAATTTCTGTATATACATAAAACCTTTTAATATTTGTAACAAATTGGGTTTCTTAGTATGGAAATTGTGTATGTACACATTTTCTTATAATGTAACATTTTATGTATGTACCTTTTTTCTTACAATTTCCCTAACTATTTATGTATATACTTAATTCCTTACATCTGTAACATTTTGTGTATACACATTTTTCTCTTATATACCTGTAACGATTTATGTACCATTTTATGTAACAATTTGTGTACCGTTTTTACCCGGTAAACAAGTCTGCCATTTTTTAGCCTGTATTTAAAGGTTGTTCCCTAGAAGTCCCCCAACAAATTGTTTCCTAACTCTATTAACAAACCAAAACTCGTCGTTTCGTTAACAGACATAAATAGAAAATAAAGCAAAATTGAAATAATTAAAAGAAAACTATGAAACAACATAATTTCAACTTAGGCTCATTACAAATTGTGGAGAAAAATTAGAGTCAAATTTCATAGGTTCGTACACCTTTAAGAAATGTCAAACTTTTTTTTAAGGAGAAATGGTTCGATCCTTAGCAACATCGTTAAAGCTTTACTTGATAGAGTGAAAAATTAGAATGAAAGAAAATATAAGGGAAAGTGGTTTTCTTTATTTCTATACAAATAGTTTTCTCTCCAAATTGGGTGGAAAATAGAAAAGAAAAGTGAAAGATATCCCTTTTTAATAATAAAATTATGAAATTATATTTTAAAAAAATTCTAATATTATTTTAACTATATTTATAATTAATTTTTATTATGATTTTATTTTGTTCATTTTAGTCCTTAGAAATTTTATTTAATCTAAAATTTACCCTTATTTGATTTTTTCAATTTTATTATTAAATTCAATATTATTAATATAATAATATTTTTTCACTTTAGTCCCTAAAATATTTATTTAATCTGAAATTGAACGTTATTTATTTCTAATTTTTATAATTTTATCTAATTTTTTATGATTTTATTTTTGTTCAATTTAATCCATGAAATTTTATTTAATTTGGAATTGACCTCTATTTTATAATTCCGTCCATTACCTTATAATAGCAAACTTTATATTTTACTCACTAATTTTTTAATTGCAATTAAGGACTTGTTTTAGCTCGGATTAACTTGAAACTTGGTCTATATGTCAATGATGATATTTGTTTCATAAAGGAAGGTTTAATTTCACTATTTATAAAACTGACCCCTATATTTTATGAATGTTTTTTAAATGGCTCATAAATTACTTAATGTTTGCAATTAATACTATTTTAAATTCAATTTCAACATGAATTTACCATTAAGTCTAATTCGAATTAATGAGTCCAAAACGGATATGAAATTGAGTTTTTAACTTAAAATCCAACTTATGAATTATTTACATTTCAGTCCCTAAACCCGATTCGGTAAAATTTACTTCGATTTGAACTTCTTTTTTAGCAAAATAGAGGTATACAATGTTTCTACTTATATTAAACTTTTATTTAAGTTTTGAATGTTTTTTGGGCCTTTTTGTTAAATCGTTTATTTTCTAAAGTTTTTAAAGGTTTATTTTCTCGGGTGGCTTTAGTTAATTGTTTCTCCTTTATGTTCATGTTGGTTGTTTACTTTTATGTAATCAAATATGCTTGTTTTTTTAATTTGGTTTAGGCCAAAATTGGGCTATTTGTAGCATTCGATATTCGAGTTGGATTTGTTTGTATCGTGTATTAGGTCTTACATTGACAGTCAAACTCTCGGAATTAGATTATAAAAATATTAGACTAAATTATAAAAATTACAATTACATAGAGTTTAATTTCGTATTAAATAAAATTAAATGGACTAAACTGGAGAAAAATAAAACCATATTAAAAATATTGGACTCAATTATAAAAAAATAGAAATACATATAGGTCAATTTTGAATTAAAGAAAAAAATTAGAGATTAAATTGAACTAAAATAAAACTATATTAGAAATGTTAGATTAAATTATAAAAATTAAAATAAATATGAGTAAATTTTAGATTAAATAAAAAAATTTGGGACTAAATTGAATAAAAATAATCAAATTATAAAAATTGTACTAAATTATAAAAATTAAAAATAAATTATAATTTGCAAAGTAATTTTCTTTTCTCCCACTTTTCTATTGTACCAACCAATAAAGAGGAAAGAAATTTATTTTACTTCTAGTTTTTCATCCTCTCAACTAAGTACACCGATGAAAAGAAAATATATATATATATTCTACATCCGTTCATTTTTTCATCACTTCAATTTTCTATCCTTCAAATTTTCTTTTCTCTCTAACTCTACCAAGCAAAGCCTAAATTCTTGATTCTCCTAATCTATTCTCAATGAGTGTGTTATCTACAAAGTAAGTTATTATTATTATTATTATTATTATTATTATTATTATTATTATTATTATTATTATTATTATTATTATTATTTCTGGACCTACAGATAATCAACAAGCTCTTGAATAAATTATTTCTCAACGTAGAATAAGAAATGAACATGTGAGTAAACCCTAAAAAACTAAAAGATGAAGAATAGTAAAAAAAAACTTTGTTCCTAATTATCACTTATATAGCTTTCAAGAAGATCCTAAAAACCAAGTCATCAGTGATGAAATGGACCCCTAAAAGTTAGTAGATCTATCACTTTATATAGCTTGCTGGAATTGATAAATATAAATTCATGATTTTATAATCCATCAAATGTGTGGAAAAGTAGCTTTCCTAATATGGTTTTGTTATGTTAGGTAATAAAATAGAGTGCATGCAAATTGTTAAAATGGTTTAAAAACAATATCGTGAGAAATTTGACATTGTTTAGTTTTTAATGGTTTTACTACCAATAAAAATGATAAGTGCATATATTATAACTCAGATAATAATTCACATATCACAATTTGTTTATGAGTTATATTTTGATATACAAGTTTTATAAAAAAAATTACACAACCCTTCATATTTAGGCTATAAAAAAATCCCTAGCCCTAACACCTTAAAATCTAAACTTAAACCATAAACCCTAAATTCTAACAATAAATTCCACAGCCTACACACTAACCCACAAACCCTAAACCCTAAAATTAAAAGGCTTGTGTAAACTAAAGTTTACATGAACTTGTGTATCAAAGTAGTTTCCTTTGGAACAAATCTAGTTATTATAAATGCTACCAAAATGTTACTCACCGATCATTTTGACATTAAAGATTTAGGAAATGTAACACCCAAAAAAATAATCCCAAATTGTAAATTTTACATTCGAAATAATATCCCTAATTTTGAAATCTCTAAATTCAAAACCTTAGAAATTGAGAATTTAAATATGAAACCCTAATTAAGAAATTTAGGAATTAATTAAATTTTTAAACGAATTTAGCGATCTTTATACTTTTTATAAAGAATTGATATTAGATACCTATTTTGTGAACTCTAGAAAAGTACAAGGATTTACTATGTAATTTATCACGTGCATACGATTTTCAAAACATGTTTTAATTATGACTTATGGAATATTGGATTTATGAAACATTGGATTTACGAATTTATGAATTTATGGATTATGACATATGAAGTATGTTTATGGAATATTATGTTTATGAAATTGTGTTTATGAAATTTGAGTTTTTAAGCATCATATGTGTATGAACATGGGTTGGGATTTGTACGGAGGAAGTAGTGGTTTTTACCACACATAGATTGGTGGTGTTGTAGTTAGGGGTTATAGGGAACCTTACTCTTATTTGGTGGACGCAGTTGGGTGCATTGCATTGCGATTGTGATTTATTTGTTATGATTTAAAGGATTTTAAGAAAATAATAATATGTTTTACGACTATGATTTTCTTGCACTTTAAAGACACACTAAGCTCTTTAGCTTACTCCCCATAGTTTCCTCTTACAGATATATCAGAGACATAGGCAACTTGATGCATCTCATATTTTACTCGGATAATTAATTATCAGTATGAACTTTATTTTAGACTACCATATTATTTTAAATTTATGTTTTTGGACATTTGCGTAATTCAGACCGTGGAACTTTATATTTTTGGGATTATGTTTTAGCATGTAATTACAGACCTTATTTTAGATATTTTATTAAATGATTGAAATGTTTTTATAACGTCTAAGTTTTGTAAACAATTGTGGTATTTTACGGTAATTATTATTATTTAATAATCATTTCATTTTATAAATTATTTAAACCTAAAATCTATTACTTAAAGGAAAAGTTTTAATCGTAACTTTTTAAATTCGGTCTTTTTTTCTAGGCCGCGTCTAGGGGTTACAAGGAAAGGGAAAGTAAAAGTAATTCTTGGCATGAGTATCACAAGGGATTCAAACGGTATTTTTCTAGGCTATTCTCATTATATTGAAATTTTTTGAAAATATATAAGTTTTATGATTGTAAACCTTTGTGATCCATATTTACATTTATTTTTCACGTTGAATGCAACCAAAAAGAGTGAAAGTATTATTGGTATCTTGAGGTATGCCGCTAATTGCACCCGACCGAATATTATTTATGTTGCAGTTGTGATGGGTAGATTTACAAGTAAACCAAACTTAGAGCATGCAATTAACCGTGTGATGAGATTTACAAAAGACTAAGTTATGGAATACAACATGTAGTTGAAGATACAGTGATGCTAATTGAAATACATTGGATGATGATTTATTGTCTAGCACTGTTTACATTGGGAGGTGGAGCCATTTGTTGAAGATCTAAAAAGCAATAAATTCTAGCAAATTCCACCATAGATGTTGAAAATCTATGAAGCAATTTGATTACAAGATCTTTTATTTTAGATTTTAATATTGGAAAAACATATATTACATGTCTTGATCCATTCTGATAGTATTGTAGCTATTGGAAGAGTCAATAGAAAATTCACATCTATAGGTAGAAAACATAGCTATGTGAGATCATTTAAGAAAAACTCTAGCTGGAAAAAGATCTAGATATCATCAAGGGGGTGGGACTAAAACCCAAACAAGTATAAAAATCAACTATGAGGACATCCTATGCAGTGATTAAAGATCCCAAAGGGAACACGAATTATAGAGTGGTTTGATGATATTCACATGTAAATAATAATAAAATAAATTGTACAGATCAAGCTTATTGATAGACAAAAACATTCATTCTTCCCTTTGTATAGCTTGGGGGCTTTCCTAGGGCACATTTTTTGTAAATGTCCTGTCTTTCACTTCTTTTGTAGCAGTTTTTTTGCTGCTTCCTTGGATAATATACCAATAAATAAACAAATAAATTCCCTCCCTATGATGTGATGCATGAGTCCTATAATAGTTATGAAGGTTGAGTATATTTATACTCATAACGAGGTTTATAGCTCGATTAAGTGGGATGTAGAATTACATGAGAATCCCTGATAGCCTCGTCTATGAGTGTGGAAATGAGGTCATTTTCTATGAGAATTTGGTCATTTTCCTGATAAAGCACATGATCAAAATGTGTTGGCTTACAAAGCTCATTGCAAGGCACTAAACCTCTATGTGGGTGACATAATACTTTGTTTCCCTAAGGCCTAAAGCAGCCTTAGTTCACTATTCGCTATGGAGCATAGATTAAGTGTAGGTTCAAGCCACTGACACCTACATTATGCGTAGCATTCTATCTCCACATCACATGAAACATTAGTACTTGAATCTTTTTATTACAGTACGGGGGTTGTAGTATTTTAATAAAAAAAACTGTTTCTTTAATACTTTAATACTAAACAAGTTAAAGAAACATGTATGATTACAATCATGGAAGAAACCATGAATGAACTACGAGAGGTAGATCAATTAACTTTGAAACAAATAGGGTCTTAAAAATAATTAAACCGAAAAATTTAAGAAAGCTTAGGTTTAATTTTATAAATTTTAAAATTGAAAGGTCTTAAAAAGTTATTAAGTTAGAAAAATAGGGATCAATGTTTAATTCTATTAATTTTAAATTACATGGTCTTGAAAAATAATAAATCAAAAAAATTTGGATAGAAGATTTCAAGCCGGTCAGTCGTGAATCACTCCTATATTTTTCTGAGACATGAGGCAGAATGAAGGCCAAGTCCAAAGTCCAAGGAAGAAACCCAAAGCAAGAAAAGAGGACGAATTAAAGACATCTACTCATAAGATTTAATCTTTAATAGAGTTGTACTTTAGTTTAAACTTGTATTCTTGCTATACTAGAAAACTTGGACCCAAGGCATATATAAAGGCATGTAATTCGACTTAGGGAAGAATATCTCATTCCTAGCCATCTTCCCCAAAACCCTTGTCATTTTCCCCTCTTCATGATGTTCTAAATTCCCCCTAGGGCTAAGGCTTGATTCTGTAAAGTAGTTGCAAGGATTGTACTGTTTAGGAATTTTCTGTTCAAGCAATAAATACTTCAAGTTTATTTATTCTGGTTTTCATATCTCACAAGAGTATCAGGAGAGCATTGTGAGGTTATCCATTTGTTTGATATCGGGAGAGTCAAGCATACAAACGGAATAAATACGCGTTTTCCAGTTTATGGTGAAACCATCTCGGCTTAGGGATAAGTACGAGGTTAAGTGGCTAAGGAAGAATTCAACAACATTGGTGTTCACCCTTCGATTTACGCCGGGAGGTATCATCTAAGAAGTGTTCATCAACAGAACTTGGGCCTAGGGATAGGACAAGTCATAGCAGGGATTCTTGCCAAGCTTGAAGTACAGAGTTGTGTGATCGCTGCCGCGACATCAACAGACTTCTGCCGCGACAGGTGCTGTCGCAACAGGGACGACGACAGAACAAAAGTTCTCTTATAGTGCAACACCTGCATTACTGAGCAAATCAATATCGACCTATTTCTTAAACCTAATCTTTTACTCTTTTATTTTAGTTACTATTTACGATTACTCTACAATCAATTTAAACTTTTTCTCTCTCTTGTGCAGCAATTCTAGGATAAAGTTATTTTCAGTCCTTGTGGAGACGATATCTGATACTCCAAGTATCACTTTACTACTTGCGTCGTGTACACTTGCCATATTTGCGATAGGACCCTTTTACACGCAACAGACCTCATACTCTCTTTTCTTCTAACTTCTAAAAAAAATTCTCGTATGGAGAGAAGGGGTTGCTACCAAGGATTCTGGATTTCACAGCATCGAAACTATCAATTTAAACCTTTGAGATATTGGAACACCCTTCTTTGTGGTGTTATCTTTCTATAGAGGGTTGCATCTTGTGCAGTCTCCCAATCATTGACTTCATACAAGTCAATATGTTGCCATAAACCAGTTGGAATGTTATAATGTGCAGTAACACTCATGCCTCCTTGTTTTAAATTAGATGCTCTGTTCTCAATGCTAAAGAGTTCATATATATTGTCTTTGCTAGAATAAGTTTCCTTGACAGCACTCCAAATCTCAGTTGTTGTCTCGTACAAAAGAAAATGTGCACGAACTTCAGGAGACACGGTGTTAATCAGCCATGACATAACTTTCCCATTCTCATGCATCAACCTTTCAAATTCCGGGTCAGTAGTAGAAGGTTTCTCGAGTTCTCTTGAGATGTAGCCAAGTTTTCTTCTCCCATTAAGGAAAAGCTCAACTAATGGAGACCACTGGAGATAGGTTTGGCCTACAAGACGATGGCAAGTGATTGCATATCCATAAAATTTTGGAAAATTATTAACAACAATATATTGAGTTGCTGAAGAATTAATTCTGAAGATGTCGGAGTAGAAACCATTGATGACATTTTTGTGGATCAATTCCTAGACTAATACCATGTAGAGT
Organism: Hibiscus tridactylites; assembly: GCA_958450335.1. Lineage (NCBI taxonomy): Eukaryota > Viridiplantae > Streptophyta > Magnoliopsida > Malvales > Malvaceae > Hibiscus > Hibiscus tridactylites. The sequence continues at coordinate 10,198,774 of OY288292.1, read as the reverse complement.
TTAATGAAATAGAATAATTATGTTTATGTATTACATCAAATAGGTTTACAGATTACAAACTCATTTAAAGACTTTAGGGTTAGACTTTAGTTACAATTAGGAGTCATATATACAATTATCTACTGACTTTTATTGTTTAAGAAGTAAACTTAAACAACTTTTAAAGTTAACTAAGGAATACAAACACTATTAATAATATTAGATAATCCTACATTTTGGACCAGGCGACAAGAGGCCAACCCCGTTCATTAGATTTACCCTTCCACCAATTGGATCGCATTGTGAAGACCATATCATCAATCAAACCAGTAGGAAGCGCATAGCATGACATTATATAGGTCGGGAGAGCTTGTGCAACACTTTTTAAAAAAACTTCACGACCTCCATAAAACAGTAAGTTCTTTGTCCAACACAAAATTTGTTTCATAAATTTGTCCCGCAAGAATCTGAAGGCTTCAAACTTATTTCTTCCCACAATTAAAGGCACGCCTAAGTTGATCCCTGGATCATGAACTTCCCGGACACCCAAAATGACTTGCAAACGTGCTCTATGCATATTGCTTGTGTTCAAACTGAAGTACACACTAGATTTGTCAAAATTCACATTTTGTCCAGATACAACTTCATACATTGCCAAAACTATTTTAATTCTATTTGCTTTAGATTCTGAATTCCTTATGAAAAGCAAACTTTCATCGGCGTAAAACAAATGGTTAATCCGAGATCCGTATTGACTTGTCGAATCCCTTTCAAACGATTTGCTTCTTGTTCCCGCAACAAAAGTTTAGATAGAGTATGTGTAATAAAAAGAAACAAATATGGGGATAGAGGATCCTCTTGTCGTAGCCTCTTCTCTAGTATAAAAGTGTCTGAAATTTCATCATTAATCCTAACAGAATGAGACAGTTGTTACGCAATTCATCAATGAACTCGAGAACGCTACTGCTAAAACATTTCCTCCTTGTGGATTTGTTTCAACTCACTTTATCGCTCTGCAACTCTGCCTCTCAGGGAAAAGGGGAGAACAACCTGCATAGATAAGTTTATTCGATCTTGCAAGAAATTTTCCCTTTGAAACATATTAGGTCTGCGTGTTTTTTTTCAACTACTTAGATCCCCATCCACTGCCTTCACCTTATTAGAAGGATCCAGAGAAAGCTGAGTCAGTAGCTTTCTGCTACAACCATTTCAAGTTTGTTAGGGTTTTTACACCAAAGCTGTTAGCTTTGGCGGGAATGTTGTGTAACAACTTTTGTGTATAAAAGTGTACCCTGTGTACACTGTGTATCACCCTTTGATGATGAATAGAAACTAAGTATTATCTCACCATTCTTCTATAGTTGTTTTACATGGTATCATCGCTCTGATACCATGTAAAACAACTATAGAAGAATGGTGAGATAATACTCAGTTTCTATTCATCATCAAAGGGTGATACACAGTGTACACATTTTATACACAAAAGTTGTTACACAGCATTCCTGCCAAAGCTAACAGCTTTGGTATAAAAACCCTAATAACCTTGAAATGGTTGTAACAGAAAGCTGTTGACTCATCTTTCTCTGGATCCTTCTAATATTTCCCTTGCTTCTTCAACTTTCTTGAACACAGGAAAGGTCTCGAACACACAGTTGAAAGCGAAAATCTTCAAAGTTGGCTGTGGGAATTGCTTTGGTGAAGATATCAGCTACTTGTGCAGATGCGGGCACGTAATTGACTTCAAGTGCATGAGCCATGACTTTCTCTCGAATGAAAAAGAGATCCAGATCCACGTGTTTTGTCTTTGCATGCAATACTGGGTTTGCAGCCATCGCAACTACACTCGTATTGTCACTCCAAAGGACGGGAGATTGAGATAGCTCCACATGCATATCGTGTATGGTGGCCTGGAACCAAAGAACATCTGCAGCAGCATCTGCAAGGCTGCAAAATTCGGCTTGTGTAGTGGACCTGGAGACTGAGCGTTGTTTGTGTGAGCTCCATGACAATAAGTGTGGGCCTATGAATGTACAGTGCCCTGAAATGGAACGCCGGTCGTCGGGGCCACTGCCCTAATCTGCATCAGAGAAGGAGTGGAGGGCCAAAGAAGATCGAGTCTGAGCTGAGAACCATAGGCCAAGATCGAGAGTCCCCCTAAGGTAACGTAGGATGCGTTTGACTGCCATCCAATGAAGAGCAGTTAGTCGTTGCATAAATTGGGCAACCTTATTGACTGAGAACGCAATATCCAGGCGTGTATGGCAAACGTATTGTAATGAACCCATAATGCTGCGAAATTTAGAAGCTCTTTCAACTGGAGCATTAGCATCTTTGTGAAGCTTGGTTGTTGAAACCATAGGGGTTGGGGCAGTGGTGATCTCACGCAAATCAGATTTGACCAGCAATTCAGTGATGTACTTCTTCTGGGAAAGGAGAATGCCTGCTGATGTGCGAATAACTTCAATACCAAGAAATTTTTTTAACTCTCCAAGGTCTTTTAAAGAGAACTTGCGATGTAATTGTTGAACAACTTCAGAAATATGAGTGGAAGATGAGCCAATGATCAGGATTTCATCGACATAAACAATGACATATGTGGTTGTGGTGTCATTGATGTGTACAAACAACGATGTATCAGCATTGGAGGAACGAAAATGCAGTTCTTGAAGGAAACATTTAAGCTTTTCAAACCAGTTTCGAGGGGCTTGACGGAGCCCATACATGGCTTTCTTGAGCTTACACACGAGTTGAGTACCATCTGTTGCAAGCTTTTGGAACCCTTCAGGTTGCAGCATATAAACATCCTCAATGAGATCCCCTTTTAAAAAAGCGTTATTAACATCCACTTGTCGAATTTCCCAGGTGTGAGAGACAGCTAGAGATAACAAAAGATTCATTGTGGAGGCTTTGACCACGGGGCTAAAGGTTTCCCTAAAATCACAACTTGCAAGCTGGGAATAACCCTTCGCAACAAGCCGTGCTTTGTAGCGTTCAATGGTACCATCAGCAAGGCATTTGATCTTGAATAACCATTTACATCCAATGGCACGACGATCAGTAGGCAAGGGAACCAGATCCCAAGTATCATTGTCAATTAAAGCTTGATACTCAGTTGTGACTGCAGCTTGCCAATCAGGGTTTTGTATGGCAGCATGCACGTCCACAGGGACATCATCGAGGTGTAGGTGATAGGCTTTAGGCTTGAACACTTTAGCCTTGCTTCTTGTCACCATGTGATGTTGGTTAGGAGGGGAGCTAGGAGGTGCCATTGTTGAGGTGGGGAGAGGAGCTTGAGGAAGATCGGATGTTTGAGGGGAGCTGGAAGGAACAACATTAAGCTGAGATGTGTCAGCTTCTTCGGGGTTGTTGGTAGGCACTTCAGGTAAGGAATCATCAGACATAGAAGCAGGCTGAGGGGAAGGTATTGGGGATGTAGGGGCAGCTGAAGGAGATGTCGAATCATGATCAGAAGTAGAGGTGGAATGTGAAGTTGTTGATGATGTATTCTTAGAACCAGTAGCAGAAGATGTGTCTGGTATAACATGCAACATAGAAGAGAGACCATCAGAAGGAGATGATGATGATGAACCAAGATCTATGGACTGAAAAGGAAATATTGATTCATGAAAGATAACATTTCTTGAGACAAAAATTCTGCCAGTCGACTGATCAAGACACCAATAACCTCAATGCAGAGGAGAGTAACCAAGAAATACACAGGCTCGTGATCTAAAATCCAATTTGTGAGAGTTGTATGGACGGAGATGAGGATAGCAAAGACAGCCAAATACTCTGAGAAAATGATAATCAGGGTCCTTATGATATAACACCTGAAATGGGGATCGATCTTCAAGGATCTTGGAGGGCATCATGTTGATTAGAAAAACTACACTTAGTGTGGCATAGGACCAATAGGTAAGTGGGAGTGAAGCCTGTGCTAGCAGCGTGAGAGCTGTTTCGACAATGTTCCTATGCTTCCTCTCAACCACACCATTTTGAGAGGAATTGTGGGGACAAGTGATCCTGAGCTGAACCCCTAATTGAGCCAACAAGGTATGCAGAAAACGAAATTCACCACCTTCATCCACTTGCACAGCCAGTAAGTTCAAACCAAATTGATTCTTTATTAAAGCATAAAACTGACAAAAGGCATTACAAGCATCTAACTTTTTCTTAAGTAAAAACAACCAAGTGTTACGGGAAAACAAATCAATACATGACATATAATAGAGGTATCCATAAGAGGCCACTGAAGCTGGTCCCCAAATGTCAATCTCGATTAGCTGAAATGGTGAAGTATAACTGTAGATGAATCTGGAAATGGGAGAGAGTGACTTTTTCCCAGATGGCAGGCATGACAGAAAGAATCCTTTGGTGGAATTTTTTTTATTTAGAGCAAGACTCACAACATCAACTGAAGGGTGACCCATCCTATTGTGCCAAAGCCAGTAGTCAGTGGAGGAAGATGAAGAACAAGCAACCATTTGTGCATTTTGCTGAGAGAATTCATATAGGCCATCAGTCTGTACCCCACTCAGCAACACTGTCCATGTACGCTCATCCTTAAGATAGCAAGAAGATGCATGGAATTCAAAGTAAACGTCATTATCAGATGTAATTTTTGAAACATACAGTAAGTTTCTTGTGATATCAGGAACAAGAAGAAGTTGATCAAAAATTAAAGATCGAGATGCAGTGGTCATCACACCTTGACCAACATGAGTGATGGCAAGAGATGAACCATCCCCAATGTGAACTTTACCTTGACCACTATATGTCTGACTGGACTAAAGTTGAGCTTTATCACTGGTAACATGGTGCGTGGCACTAGAATCAGGGTACCAAACACCAGGTTTAGCAACAAGAGTATTAACTTGAGGATTGTCAATAGGAGTGGAAGGTCTTGTATTAGTGGCAACATAAGGTGAATAGCAAGTCTCTAGATTAGTGTGTGAACAGCAACAGTTGTGAGCCTCAGCATTAGGTTTTTGTGAGCCTTGATAGTTTTGGTTAAATCTATACCAGCAGCGATCTACCAGGTGTCCCAACTTCCCACAAATCTGGCATTAGAAACGAGGCCTACCTTTGAATCTACCACCATTCCCAGCATTTGATCCAGCACGTCCACCACGAGTAGGAGGGCCAGGAGTATAGGAAGCATCCGGACGAGGGTATGCATCGAGGGTAGTATTGTTGATTCCCACAGAAAGTCGTAGAGGATCTTCAATGCGTGTTTCAACATCAGTGAGCAAAGAAACCGCCCCATCAAATGTATAAGGGTCCTTGCTTGCGGTGATTACAGCCACAACATATTCGAACTCTGGTGGAAGACCATTAAGGCTGGTGGCCACTTGCTCGATCTCAGAGATGGGACTACCACAGACAGCAAGCAAATCGCAAATTTCCTTTATCTAAGCAGTGTAAGCACTGATAGACATGGATCCTTTCTTGAGCGATCGCAGTCGAACATGAAGATGCATAACTCTCGTGGTAGAGAGCTTAGAGTATCGAAGGACAAGGGTTTTCCAAATGGAAGAGGAAGAATCAGAGCCTACAAGATGTGGGAGAAGAGAAGTGCTAACCGTGGATAGAAGCCATGAGGCTAATGAACTATCCTGCTTGAAGAAACGTTGATAAGTAGGATAAGGGGATTTGGTTCTGTCAGCTGCCACCAGAAATTTCGTCGGAGGAGTATATTCATCATCGAGATAATGCTCAAGACCTTGCCCTCGAATCATGAGAAGAACCTGTTGACGCCATAACAGGAAATTTGTATCATCGAGCTTAACACTAATTTGCTTGTTGAAGAAACCTTGAGAGGACGACTCATCAGGAACGGTGGAATCGAGAGCAACGGCAGATGTGTTGTCGTTAGGCATGGTGCACAGAGGAAGAACAAAGATGAAGTTAAAGAAGAGAGGAACCCAGAATCGAAAGAGCGAATGATACTATGTAAAACAACTATAGAAGAATGGTGAGATAATACTCAGTTTCTATTCATCATCAAAGGGTTATACACAATGTACACATGGTACACTTTTATACACAAAAGCTGTTACACTGCATTCCCGCCAAAGCGAACAACCTTGGTGTAAAAACCCTAACAATCTTGAAATGGTTGTAACAGAAAGCTGTTGACTCAGCTTTCTCGTGAGAAGGGGATCATGGTGGCCGGAGAAGATAAAACGACGGTGGTGTGTTTGTGTAAGGGAGATGAACGGTGGTTTGAGATTTTAGAGGAGAAAATACGAAAGAGAATAGTAATTTAAAATCTTATTGAAATATAAAACTGATGGGATGGTGAACCCATTACAATACTTGGGTATTTATAACCCAACTACTAACAGCCCAAACCATCTAACAAACTCTAAACAAACTATTAACTAATTCAGATTATTTTCAACTAATTATATTCTAACACACTTAATTTTTGACTGCAATTACAACTAATTATAATTGTCTAACTTTTCTTCTCTTGTTGAACTTTTTCAATCTTTGTTTTTGAGTTGGAGTTGAGTCCATAAGCTAACTCAGTGAGCTGGTTCAGGGAGTTGGGGAGTTGGTCTTTCTTCAACATTCTTCATTCTTAAAATGCAACTTACAACTTTCAGTATGTTGCCAAGCACTTACAACTTTTTGAGAGCACTCAGATTCCGACGCCCAGTAAGCATCGAAACGAAAATAGTCGGGGCCAATAAATCTACCATTCTGATTTGCACCATTTGTGTCCAGAAGCATCAAACAATGATCCGAAAAGGATGAGTGTTCAGAAATTACTCAGAAGTTCTCAAACATTTGTATCCAATCCGTTGTAGCCACATAACGATCAAGCCGTTCACGTATCGGATTCCCATGATCTCCATTGAACCATGTAAGCCAACCTCTATATGGTTTAAGATCTTGAAGACTATTTCTAATTAGAACACTTCGGGAATTGTCCATCTCAGAGTAGGAACGTCGATGGCAACCTTTCTTTTCATTATGATTCAAAATCTCATTGAAATCACCGCCTATAATCCACGGTAAAGGTGATGCCCCGCGAATCTGATCCAAAAGCTGCCAAGTTTTATATTTACGATTTCTCTCTCTAAGACCATGAATGCCTGTAAACCTAAATTGCATACCTTCTATTTTTGTTTCCATGTCTATATGAATACCAGAGTACGCGATCAAACTCGCACTCACCTCTTCTTTCCACATTAGGAACAAGCTCGTAGATCCTGCTCCTCCCTCTACTGTTATACATCCTGCCATACCATACCAACTTCGTAGCTGCTCAACCTTCTGTTTATTTAACCGTGACTCGCAAACAAAGACGATATGAAAGTCCATGAGAGTAATGTACCGAAAAGAGGTAGAGGATTTTTGTCATAAACATGATGCATTATTTGTCGGCATGGCTGGTAGCAAAATTTTAAGAAGGTTTGATGATGATTACAATTTAACCATTTTTATAAGTTTCTTTAAGAAGTTATCTTTTTTAAAGGCTTATTTCACAAATAAGTATTTAAAGTATACTTAATTTTTTTGTTTAGGTACCTAAAGTATTTTTTCATTAAAGTATGTACCTAAAGTTTTTTTTGTCGAAGTATTTACCTAATGTATTTTTTAATCATTGCCACATGACAACTTTAAGAATTTATTTTCACCCAAAAATATTTTAGGTACCTATTTAGACTAAAAAGTATGCTTTAAGTACTTATTTTGACCAAAATTACTTTAGGTGCTTATTTTTAATATAAGCCTCTTTTAGAATACATCCACTTTATCAGGTTTGGTATGTTGCATGTAGTAAAAGTAGATTTCTCCAGATTTTCCTTTTAAACTCCTTGCAGCGATGCTTCACTACACCAAGTTTGGTATATAGCGGCGCTATTCGCGGCGTTTTTTGATCAAACGCTGCTAAATTTATACTTATCGCGGCGTTTAGAAGAGAAACGCCACAAAATGACAAAAATCGTGGCGTTTATAAGTCAAACGCCGTAAAACCGAGTATTTTAGCAGCGTTTATTCGAAAAACGCCACAATATGTGTTGTTTAATGGCGTTTACATAAAAGCGCCGTAATAATCTGATATAGGGAAATTCTTTAATGGCGTTTATTTTTGAAAATGCAGCCAAATCTTATATTTTACAGGCGTTTCAATTATAAAACGCCAGTGAAGGAATTTGTTTAACCCCTTATATTTTATCAAAAGTTTTTTAACCCTAATTTTCTAAATATTTTCTCTTCCATCTCTGATTTTTTACTTTATTTAAGGTACGTCTCCATTCGTTCAATCCTGTTTTGTAAAAATTTTAATTTTTGAAATATTGATTTCTTGGCAGAGACACCTATTGATGAGAACGAGATTCGCATTACCAGTCAAGGCAGGATGCGCAATTATATCACTTATTCCATGATTTTGCTTCAGGTTTTTCTCTTCGTTTTGTTTAATTTCTTCGTATTTGGATCTAAATATGAGTTGGGTGTTCGCTTAATTTGAGCAGTATGCACCAAATTTTATATTTGTTAAGTGTTCGTAGTTTTTTTCTGTTAATCTGATGTTTGCTTCGTTTTTTTAATTTGAAGTATGTACAATTGCTGCTATGCTTTCTAAACTTATAATTGTTTCTTAGGGAGCTTACAAGGTTTAACCACTTGTGAGTTCAAGCATTCTGCTTGCCTGGCAGATTACTTTTTCTTTTCCCTCTTCTTATTTTTTAGTTTCATTCACCCTTGTTATATAGGAGTATTTCTCATGATTTTAGTCTGCGGTTTCTACGAATACATAGATGATCAAACCTCCTGCAGCTTAGAATTTAGAAAGTGGAAAATGAATCATGTTCATCTGCTACTCTGGATAAACCTCCTGCAGCTTCATCTCTTCTTTCTCCAACATTATACATTGCATACAAGGAACCTGAAAGTTTGCCATGACAAATCTAGAGTGTGTTTGTGTTTTGTCCTTTCAGGGAGAAAGGAGAAGGGTCTAAAATTTCATAGCGTCATGCACCGGTAGAAGATTGATGAGAGGTATCAAATTTTGTACAACTTTGTTTTGATTAAGCTTGCATAGTTGTGTGTGAATTTTATTCTTCTTATCATAGGGTCTTTAATTTCAAATTCAAATTCTTCTTATCCTATGTACATAGTTTTCATGGTATTAATTTGTATATATAAACTTGCATAGTTGTGTGTGAATTTTATTCTTTGATTATTGGCATTCCCATGCAATCAGTTTCTGAAGCAAGAACCTGGTACCAGCTAAGAGGAAGAACAATTTGTTTGTACAAGATACAAGGCTGAATATCCTATTTTTCACAAGGTATTATACTACACTTAGTATTGATTAAGAATCCGTTTTCTTAGTAGTTGTATAATATACTTTAATTGATGAGAAACAGATCATGGTTCATGTATCATAAGTAACTTTGATTTTAAAGAAAATGAAATAATAAAATAGTAACATAAATTTTGTTTTTCTTCTCATTTATTAAATTTTGGTTTTTAATTGACAGATTTTGGGGTACATGAAGAAAAACCCACAATCATTGATGCTGGTGACTGTGGTAAAGAGTCTTCAAAGGCTTGGCTATGTATTTAAGGTGATTTTTTTTTTGAATATGCTCATGTGCTATGTTCTTGTAGTCATGTATTTTTATTAGAGATATTTTGTGGTCTGATGACCTTTGACATGATGTGCTCTTAATTGAGTATGATATACCATCTTTTAATAAAATAACTTTATTGCAGATTGAACTCACATTCTTGTTACTCCGAATGAAGATTGTGATTTTAAAAAATGAGTTTTAATTTCATTCATCTGATTTCAATAAATACTGATATTATGCTTTTGTTTTCCAGGAAAAAAAATGAAGATGAAGAGTTTGGCCAGCATCAGAGACGACTTGCTGCTTTGCTTGTCTCAAAGGTCCTTCTCTTATTTCCTCTCAGTTCTTGCATTCTCTGAACAAATGTTTCACAACCAAGTTTCTGATTTGTAAATTTAATGATCCAAAAAATACATTTCTCATGTGAAACTCAAGCTGATAATTTTTTTGAGTTGCATTTACAATTTGTAAATAGAAATTAATATATTAGAAGTACCCTCTCTAATTGCAGAACCAGCATTGGAAGGGTCCATCAACTTTTTCCAATATAGCAACTATTGTTGATTTGGTTCACTGCAGACCATACTTCCAATAGTTGGAAATGTTGTCCACATATATATTGGATGCCAAACGCGAGTGTGCATGCTTTTCTCATTTGCTTTGAAATGATTCCATTTGTTGTCAGTTTGGTGTTAACGATACTAATGTACCTCTGTTGTGATTTTTATGATTAGTTAAAGGTCATGGAAAATGATAAAGAAATCAAGGCATGCATATATTTTTCGTAGCAACATACCTTCGTTGCACATGACACATGATGACGTTCATTTGATGGTACGCACATGGTTTTCATTTGATCAAGGCATGCATATATGTTTTCATTTGATGGCATGCATATATGTTTCGTAGCAACATACCTTCGTTTCTTTTTTCTAACAAATGATACTTTGTTGAATATTGGTAGGCTGGAGCTTGGAGGGAGAGGATCATAATCTGCACAGAAATATATGGTCCTACTGCAAATTCAATTAAGGCCTTTCTGAATGTTGGGGCCAGAGCTATTATATGCCTATTCTTTTTTTCATAGAATGTTATAATTTCTTAATGAAATTGGAAGAGAAATTTATGGACCACATTCAAGGGATTATATTTCTCTTTTAGTTTAAGGGTGGACTTTAATGTAATGCATTTTAAATTATTATAGTATATGTATGCTTTATTTGATTTTTTTTTGAAATATGGTGTTATTCGCGGCGTTTGTACAAAATGCTACTATAGAACATGTTTTCGCGGCGTTTGAGTTTACAAACGCCACTAAAGAACACTTATTTGCGGCGTTTGTATTTAAAAACGCCACTATAGAACATGTCCTCGCGGCGTTTGTGCACACAAACGCCGCTATAGAACTTGACTTTTTGCGGCGTTTTCATAAACAAACGCCACTAAAGAACACTTATTCGCGGCGTTTGTGAATACAAACGCCACTATAGATATTGACTTTTCGCGGCATTTTTAGATAAAAAACGCCGCGGACTATTGTGGTGCTACTTTAGGCGGCGCTTCTTGCGGCGCTTTCTTAAGTGCCGGGAAAGTTTTTAGCGGCGCTAAAAAACGCCGCTAGAGAGTTAAAAAAACGCCACTAAAGAACCATTTTGCTGTAGTGCTTTTATGTTTTGTAGCATCAAATTATGTGAATACTAGCGTGCATTGAACTCTGTCAGTTGGTCAGAGCAGTGTGGTGTGTTGGTAGCGTCCATCTTGTCGTCCCGGCATGTCAAAGGGTGGCATGGGAGGAACAGGGTGTGAATCGCCCACCCTTCCTGTTAGAAATTAGTGAAAGAAAGGTGTTTGGCGAGTTCAATTATTAGAATCTTTGAAACCCTCTTTTTTAGATCATTTATGTCTTCAGCAAAAGCTTGGTACATTGAAACAAGGCTTGTGTTGGGTGTATTTTAGTTCTGAATGATAAAATTAGACGCGTCAACTCGAATAACTCGAAATTTTTTGACACGAATCGACTCGATCGAATGCCCAGCCCTAATACCGGCACTTAGAAGACAAGCGCCATGAAATGGCAAAATCTGCGGCATTTTGAAAGAAAACGCCTTTGAAGAGAAACAATTAGTAGCGTTTTATATGGAAACGCCGCAATTAACTTGGTTGTGCCGCCGTTTGTTACCAAAACGCCGCAAGAGCTATCGTATTAGTGGCGATTTACAAAAATGCCGCTACAAGTCTAGTTTTTTTCGCGGCGTTTCGTGTTTGTGGCGATTTGTTCAAAACGCCGCAATAATCCCAATTTTAGCGGCTTTGGTATATAAACGCCGCAATAGGTAAAAGGTAAAACTCACTATTTTGCGTATCTCTTACTACCATACATTTTCATATCCCCAAATCGTGCAAAAATTCCTAACTCTGCTTGTAACACCCTAAAAATTTTCCCAAATTGTAAACCCTAGAATTTGAGAATTTTAATTCAAAAATCCTAATTGTAATTCTTATGGCCAAATTGAGAATTTTAAGAGTTAAATGATCTTTAATCATAATTTTACGATTTTATCAAAAGTTTGGGGGCTTGTTAGGTGAGTAATCCATTATTTTAAAAGAAGTTTGAAATTGAATTGAAATATATTTATACCAGCCGAATATTTATTATTATTATTATTATTTAAATGTTATATATATATATATATATTTAGTAATTTTTTTACAATTAAATTCTAAATCTATTAAGTTTCTGCTCCACTCGCCCCTTTAACCTTTAAATTGTTTTTATTTATTTTATTAAAACTTATTATTATAATAATACTATTTTTCCTAAAACCTATATATATATATATATATATATATATATATATATATATATATATATTATTAGGTTTCTCTCAATTACCTTACAATTCATCTCCCAAATATAACCTGCCGCTTGACAACCCATAACCCATGTAATTGTGTTCCTATTTTTGTTTGAATCATCATTAGAGAGCCCCGTGTGCCAGCATACCTTTAAGTCGTCCGCTAGTCAATCAAATCTAGTAGGTACCAATACAACTGAATCAGTACTTTTGATCGTGGCAAACATATCACTCGATTGGTTGAGTTTTGCTTTGGCTAAGGTGTGTTTCTTCCGGTGCTATAAATAAATGATTTTTATGTGTGTTCTTTTCCTATGCTACATACTTTGATTTTGTGACTGTGATTTTACACTTCAATGATTTTCAGATGTTCTATGATTTTACATTATGTTTTCGGTGCATATTATTTTCGGATTGTGATTTAAAATAAATGAACTGAGAATCTCGGATTTATTATCAGACTGTGTTGAGACTATGAAAAATGTGATATCTTTTTACTGTGTTATCATGGGTTGAGATTGTACGGAGAAAGTTAGTGATTTATACCACTTGTACTGGTGACTATGTAGTGAGAGGTTCTGGGGAACCTTCTCTTTTTGGTGACTATGGAGTATGAGTGCATTGCATTGTGATTTCATAAAAAACGTGTTTAAACCTACTTTATTTCTTTTAAATATTTTTGTGAAAATTTATTGTTGTAAAACTGAGTTTGTGATTGCCTGCACTTTAGAGACACACTGAGCTTAATAGCTGACTCCCCCTTAGTTCCTGTTTCAGATTCTCGGACATAGACTTTTGGTACTTGGAGGATCTCAATTTTATCCGGTTATTTTATTATTCAGTACGAAATTATTTTTACTTATGCATATTAATATTTATTATTTTGGGATATTGATGTAATTTCAGATTTGGGGCTTGTTATTTTTAGCATGCATTTTCATAATTTAAATTTGAAAGTTTTATTTAAATTGTAAGATTATTAGTTTTAACGCTTGAATTTTATAAATATTGAGACACTTTATATTATTATCAGAAAATAATTTATTTTACGTTATTTTATAATTCAAATTAGTTTTTTGAGGGTAAAGTTTTTAATTGTGACTTCCTAAATTCAACTATTTCTTCTAGGTCGGGTTTAGGGGGTTACATTTAGTGGTATCAGAGCTAAGTTCAACCCTCGTACTGTGAGGCTCACTTAAAATTTTAAAGCCGAAAATGATTTTTGCATGCATATTATATATTTTGGGCAAAATGAGATTTTCTGATGAATTTATTATTTGAAAGAATTAAAGATATGATTCGAATAGAGACTCCAAGTACCAACTCTAATTCTAGGATTATCCCTTATGTTGATAGATTAGAATGCCATCTCGTAGGAGCTCCAGATTAGTGACCAATCGTGATCATACTCGTTTTTATAAATTTGAGATTAAAGCCTTTTGAAAACTCTGTGTTGTCATCCATAACCTGATTTAAAATGCATTTTTATAGTTGTTATCAAAACCTCTATTTTTTATATATCGTTAGTCTAAAAAAAATTTTGAGGAAAAAATTTCTTTTAAGGGTGGAAGAGTTGTAACACCCCAAAAATTTTCCCAAATTGTAAACCCTAGAATTTGAGAATTTTAATTCAAAAACCCTAATTGTAATTCTTATGGCCAAATTGAGAATTTTAAGAGTTAAATGGTCTTTATTCATAATTTTACGATTTTATCAAAAGTTTGGGGGCTTGTTAGGTGATTAATCCATTATTTTAAAAGAAGTTTGAAATTGAATTGAAATATATTTATACCAGCCGAATATTTATTATTATAATTATTATTTAAATGTTATATATATATATTTATTAATTTTTTTACAATTGAATTCTAAATCTATTAAGTTTCTGCTCCACTCACCCCTTTAACCTTTAAATTGTTTTTATTTATTTTATTAAAACTTATTATTATAATAATACTATTTTCCCTAAAACCAAATTAAAATTTAATAGAAATAGAAAATAGAATAAGAATATAATTTAAGAAATAGAATAAGAATATAATTTAATAGTAATAGAATTTTCTAATTTCTAATTAGAATTTCTAATCCTAAAATAATAAATAAACAGAGAGCTCTTGTTCTTATTCGAAACGCCTCGTGATCTTTAACCAATTCTGCGCTTCAATATAATTACCAGGAGTAAGCGCTATAGCCTGTTTCCAATACTCAGTATATAAGCAGTAATTTCAAACCCAGAGGTTAATCGTACTCTGGCAACTTTACGTAAGGCAGAGTTTGGTTTTTTGGGGGTGATAGTGGAAAAGTTGACAGATAAGTCACCCTTACTGATCGCTTCCGGCTCTAGGCCTTTTACTAGTTAGTCCCGGTAAAGCCCCCAGACGGCGTATTTTTTTGAAACGAGGCCCTCGGTAACGTGACATAAGGACTCCTTATTAATTTGAATTTTATTGAAATTTTATAAACCGAAATTAAAACTGAACTAAATGAAGCGAAATCGAACCCACCTGTTAAGTAGTCATGCATTACGATAGGAACTCCCAATTCTCTGGCACACGCGGCCCTTTTCATTGTGTTATTTATAATATTCGTGATATTATTATTTTCGTAATATTATTATTATTAATGATATTCTTTTTTTTTACTAATATTATATATTATACTTTTCTATTCTAATAAAATCTAATAAAAAATATATATATATTGCATTCATACAATATGGGTTAGTTTGAATTCTTATTGAGGCTTTTTCTATATATATATATATATATATATATATATATATTATTAGGTTTCTCTCAATTACCTTACAATTCATTTCCCAAATATAACCTGCCGCTTGACAACCCATAACCCATGTAATTGTGTTCCTATTTTTGTTTGAATCATCATTAGAGAGCCCCGTGTGCCAGTATACCTTTAAGTCGTCCGCTAGTCAATCGAATCTAGTAGGTACCAATACAACTGAATCGAGTACTTTTGATCGTGGCAAACATATCACTCGATTGGTTGAGTTTTGCTTTGGCTAAGGTGTGTTTCTTCCGGTGCTATAAATAAATGATTTTTATGTGTGTTCTTTTCCTGTGCTACATACTTTGATTTTCTGACTGTGATTTTACACTTCAATGATTTTTAGATGTTCAATGATTTTACATTATGTTTTCGGTGCATATTATTTTCGGACTGTGATTTAAAATAAATGAACAGAGAATCTCAGATTTATTATCGGACTGTGTTGAGACTATGAAAAATGTGATATCTTTTTACTGTGTTATCATGGGTTGGGATTGTACGGAGGAAGTTAGTGGTTTATACCACTTGTGCTGGTGACTATGTAGTGAGAGGTTCTGGGGAACCTTCTCTTTTTGGTGACTATGGAGTATGAGTGCATTGCATTGTGATTTCATAAAAAACGTGTTTAAACCTACTTTATTTCTTTTAAATATTTTTGTGAAAATTTATTGTTGTGAAACTGAGTTTGTGATTGCCTGCACTTTAGAGACACACTGAGCTTAATAGCTTACTCCCCGTTAGTTCCTGTTTCAGATTCTCGGACATAGACTTTTGGTACTTGGAGGATCTCAATTTTATCCGGTTATTTTATTATTCAGTACGAAATTATTTTTACTTATGCATATTAATATTTATTATTTTGGGGATATTGATGTAATTTCAGATTTGGGCTTATTATTTTTAGCATGCATTTTCATAATTTTAATTTGAAAGTTTTATTTAAATTGTAAGATTATTAGTTTTAACGCTTGAATTTTATAAATATTGAGAAACTTTATATTATTATCAGAAATAATTTATTTTACGTTATTTTATAATTCAAATTAGTTTTTTGAGGGTAAGTTTTTAATTGTGACTTCCTAAATTCGACTATTTCTTCTAGGTCGGGTTTAGGGGGGTTACATTTAGTGGTATCAGAGCTAAGTTCAACCCTCGGACTGTGAGGGTCACTTAAAATTTTAAAACCGAAAATGATTTTTGCATGCATATTAAATATTTTGGGCAAAATGAGATTTTCTGATGAATTTATTATTTGAAAGAATTAAAGATATGATTCGAATAGAGACTCCAAGTACCAACTCTAATTCTAGGATTATCCCTTATGTTGATAGATTAGTATGCCATCTCGTAGGAGCTCCAGATTAGTGACCAATCGTGATCATACTCGTTTTTATAAATTTGAGATTAAAGCCTCTTGAAAACTCTGTGTTGTCATCCATAACCTGATTTAAAATGCATTTTTATAGTTGTTATCAAAACCTCTATTTTTTATATATCGTTAGTCTAAAAAAAATTTGAGGACAAAATTTCTTTTAAGGGTGGGAGAGTTGTAACACCCCAAAAATTTTCCCAAATTGTAAACCCTAGAATTTGAGAATTTTAATTCAAAAACCCTAATTGTAATTCTTATGGCCAAATTGAGAATTTTAAGAGTTAAATGGTCTTTAATCATAATTTTACGATTTTATCAAAAGTTTGGGGGCTTGTTAGGTGATTAATCTATTATTTTAAAAGAAGTTTGAAATTGAATTGAAATATATTTATACCAGCCGAATATTTATTATTATTATTATTATTTAAATGTTATATATATATATATATTTAGTAATTTTTTTACAATTGAATTCTAAATCTATTAAGTTTCTGCTCCACTCGCCCCTTTAACCTTTAAATTGTTTTTATTTATTTTATTAAAACTTATTATTATAATAATACTATTTTCCCTAAAACCTCTATATATATATATATATATATTATTAGGTTTCTCTCAATTACCTTACAATTCATCTCCCAAATATAACATGCCTCTTGACAACCCATAACCCATGTAATTGTGTTCCTATTTTTGTTTGAATCATCATTAGAGAGCCCCGTGTGCCAGCATACCTTTAAGTCGTCCGCTAGTCAATCGAATCTAGTAGGTACCAATACAACTGAATCAAGTACTTTTGATCGTGGCAAATATATCACTTGATTGGTTGAGTTTTGCTTTTACTAAGGTGTGTTTCTTTCGTTGCTATAAATAAATGATTTTTATGTGTGTTCTTTTCCTATGCTACATACTTTGATTTTGTGGCTGTGATTTTACACTTCAATGATTTTCAGATGTTCTATGATTTTACATTATGTTTTCGGTGCATATTATTTTCGGACTGTGATTTAAAATAAATGAACAGAGAATCTCAGATTTATTATCGGACTGTGTTGAGACTATGAAAAATGTGATATCTTTTTACTGTGTTATCATGGGTTGAGATTGTACGGAGGAAGTTAGTGGTTTATACCACTTGTGCTGGTGACTATGTAGTGAGAGGTTCTGGGGAACCTTCTCTTTTTGGTGACTATGGAGTATGGGTGCATTACATTGTGATTTCATAAAAAACGTGTTTAAACCTACTTTATTTCTTTTAAATATTTTTGTGAAAATTTATTGTTGTGAAACTGAGTTTGTGATTGCCTGCACTTTAGAGACACACTGAGCTTAATAGCTGACTCCCCCTTAGCTCATGCTTCAGATTCTCGGACATAGACTTTTGGTACTTGGAGGATCTCAATTTTATCCGGTTATTTTATTATTCAGTACGAAATTATTTTTACTTATGCATATTAATATTTATTATTTTGGGGATATTGATGTAATTTCAGATTTGGGGCTTGTTATTTTTAGCATGCATTTTCATAATTTAAAATTGAAAGTTTTATTTAAATTGTAAGATTATTAGTTTTAACGCTTGAATTTTATAAATATTGAGAAACTTTATATTATTATCAGAAATAATTTATTTGACGTTATTTTATAATTCAAATTAGTTTTTTTAGGGTAAAGTTTTTAATTGTGACTTCCTAAATTCGACTATTTTTTCTAGGTCGGGTTTAGGGGGTTACATTTAGTGGTATCAGAGCTAAGTTCAACCCTCGAACTGTGAGGCTCACTTAAAATTCTAAAGCCGAAAATGATTTTTGCATGCATATTAAATATTTTGGGCAAAATGAGATTTTCTGATGAATTTATTATTTGAAAGAATTAAAGATATGATTCGAATAGAGACTCCAAGTATCAAATCTAATTCTAGGATTATCCCTTATGTTGATAGATTTGTATGCCATCTCGTAGGAGCTCCAGATTAGTGACCAATCGTGATCATACTCGTTTTTATAAATTTGAGATTAAAGCCTTTTGAAAACTCTGTGTTGTCATCCATAACCTGATTTAAAATGCATTTTTATAGTTGTTATCAAAACCTATAATTTTTATATATCGTTAGTCTAAAAAAAATTTTGAGGACAAAATTTCTTTTAAGGGTGGGAGAGTTGTAACACCCCAAAAATTTTCCCAAATTGTAAACCCTAGAATTTGAGAATTTTAATTCAAAAACCCTAATTGTAATTCTTATGGCCAAATTGAGAATTTTAAGAGTTAAATGGTCTTTAATCATAATTATACGATTTTATCAAAAGTTTGGGGGCTTGTTAGGTGATTAATCCATTATTTTAAAAGAAGTTTGAAATTGAATTGAAATGTAACCCCCTCGTCCCGGTCTGGCCGGATGACCGGTCCGAGTGAGCTACACGGGGAAAACCGAGTGAAAACCCCGTAAGGATTCCCCCTCGGTTAGCAACCCTATTTTTTTTCTTATTTTAAATCTTGTCTAAATGGATATTAAACCCTTAGTGATCATTCAGCGGAACAACATATACAAAACAATCGAACGAACTCAAACAATCATGTTACGGCCAAATTTTAAACTTCACTGCAGGTGGTATCGATACACCTAAGGGGCGTATCGATACCCCTTGACCAGGTCAACTGGTCAAAGTCAACCAGTGGAGACCGTATCGATACCCCCTAGGAGTGTATCGATACCCTCCCCAATTGTTGACTTCCCAGGGTCAACGCTAAGGGACTGTATCGATACGCATGGAGGCCCGTACCGATACGGAACTGGACAGTAGCTCCAGTAGCAAAAATAGTATCGGTACACCCTCTCGCGTATCGAAACACGGGGCCTGAACTATGAAGGTCGTATCGATACGGGACCAACCGTATCGATACCCCTGCTAGGAAAACACAGGTTTGAGCTGGTTTAAGGCACCAAGTGGCCCTTAAATCTCTCTCAAACCTCGACCAACACTCTAACATGTATCCTAATATCAGACCAAGAGTTTAGGCATGCTTAAACTTACAATTAAGACACATTTCACACATGTTGATGATTCACACATACAAGCAACTTAAGCTTCCAAGCATGACATTCCAACTAAAGGCAAACTCAAGGACACTTGACCAACAATCAAGATAAGCAATTTAGGCATGGATTACAACTCAACATGGCATCACAAGACATACTAAAGCAACGTAATTAAGGAGTCCAAACATGCTCCTAAACATCCAACAATAGCACAAAACCACAACACCTATCCCATTTCTTTACTATTACAATCTTTAAATTTAATTATCATACTTGAGCTAACCGTAAGTAACACTTGGAGGCCCTTCCTTGCCCTTGCCACCCACTAGCCAAAGATCTGCATTGTCGAACAAAAGAGAGCGTAAGCATAAAAGCTTAGTGAGGGTAAGCTCGTAAAACAAACCTTCGACAATGCAGGGTCCAAGCACGAGCTACAACCAAGATAAAATGCATGATCTTACCTCCGATCCACGCGAGCCATAAATA
The DNA here is from genome assembly GCA_958450335.1 of Hibiscus tridactylites. NCBI lineage: Eukaryota > Viridiplantae > Streptophyta > Magnoliopsida > Malvales > Malvaceae > Hibiscus > Hibiscus tridactylites. The sequence continues at coordinate 10,178,662 of OY288292.1, read as the reverse complement.
TAGATGATGCATGAACATATATTCAATATCATGTCATGCTAAACATGTTTAAATCCACAACATATGAAATCACATATATTAAACCATGTTAGCAACACATCCCAAGTCACATTAGCTCATGATTAACCACATATTGGCAACGTAAACTACAATCCGTATTGGCACCTAGCTATGACTCGAATACGCGGATAACCGTTGGAACTCACATCCAACAACTCAACCATTAACTGACGGTGGGATTACACTCATCACCGTTCACGCGGAGGGGATTCCACTCATCCTCACGCCTCGTTTCACGCGGAGGGGATTCCACTCATCCTCACGCCCCGTCGATGGGATTCCACTCATCACCGACTAATATAAATACAATTTCCGGGCGAACCCGTACTCCTCCTTGGTGACTCAACGCCACCAAGGCCACGCCCGACTTTTGACTCATGTGTACACACTAACATCCTATTGATCGATCATTTGTACCCAAGCATACTAGTGCCAATACTACACATTTCATTAATCATTCATAATATCAATTCATAACACTTTCGTGCTTAGCACGTACTCACCATGATCCTCGGATCATGAAACCACCTCATAATATCATTTTAAAAACATTTAACCACTCACCTAAACATCCAAGCTCCAAGCCAAGCTAGCAACCTCCCTCAAATTTCCGGATTTCTTCCCGAAGCTTTTCCAACACGAATTCCCGTTTCCAAACAACCTCAAACACATTTCAAACAATTCCAAATCAGCCCAACATCAAAAGACCAACCCGGAACACAATTCAAATACAATTCACAATGTTGCAAGCCATGACCAAACCCCATTTTTAGCAATTTCGGACAGCCCCTAAACCATGTCCAAAAACCATCTTTCCAACATCCATAGCACCCACAAACATTCCCAAATCAACCCTTAACCATAGTACTACCATTGGGCTATCAATTTCCACCTAAAACAACCCCCAAAACTCACCCAAAACCCTCCAAAAAACTCATTTTTACCCAATTTCGGGAATCATGTTAAAATACTTTAAATTTCACATATGTTGGACCTTAAGGGTTGCAAACAACTTATTTAACAATAATAAATCAATAGCTTAGGTTAAAACCCATAAAGTTCTCATTTTTAAACAAAACCCTAAAACTTTCAATTTCAAAATCATGAACAATAATGAGAGATATTGGTACCAACATGAAGAGAAAGATAAGGCCAAGTCAAAAATATATTTACCTTTCAAAAAGCCCCAAGATTGAAGAAGAAATGAGATGAAATGGGGAGATGGAGAAAACCCTCCATTGTCATGGAAATGGGAGAGTTGAAGAGAGATGAAGATGACAAGCTTTTGTTTTAATTAAAAAGGGGTTTTAAATTTTGGAAGTCCAACTATTTTCAAAAATGCCATTAAAATGGCTATTGGGCTTAAACATTAAAAATTTGGTCCAACACTTTAAATTTTATTTTGCAAATCAAAAACCGAGATATTATTTTATTTATTTATTTCTCCCGATCCCTAAACCCGGGTGTTACATGAAATATATTTATATCAGCCGAATATTTATTATTATTATTATTATTATTTAAATGTTATATATATATATATATATGTATATTTAGTATTTTTTACAATTGAATTCTAAATCTATTAAGTTTCTGCTCCACTCGCCCCTTTAACCTTTAAATTGTTTTTATTTATTTTATTAAAACTTAGTATTATAATAATACTATTTTCCCTAAAACCTATATATATATATATATATATATATATATATATATATATATATATATATATATATATATATATATATATATATTATTAGGTTTCTCTCAATTACCTTACAATTCATCTCCCAAATATAACCTGTCGCTTGACAACCCATAACCCATGTAATTGTGTTCCTATTTTTGTTTGAATCATCATTAGAGAGCCCCATGTGCCTGCATACCTTTAAGTCGTCCGCTAGTCAATCGAATCTAGTAGGTACCAATACAACTGAATCGAGTACTTTTGATCGTGGCAAACATATCACTCGATTGGTTGAGTTTTGCTTTGGCTAAGGTGTGTTTCTTCCGGTGCTATAAATAAATGATTTTTATGTGTGTTCTTTTCCTGTGCTACATACTTTGATTTTGTGACTGTGATTTTACACTTCAATGATTTTCAGATGTTCTATGATTTTACATTATGTTTTCGGTGCATATTATTTTCGGACTGTGATTTAAAATAAATGAACTGAGAATCTCGGATTTATTATCGGACTGTGTTGAGACTATGAAAAATGTGATATCTTTTTACTGTGTTATCATGGGTTGGGATTGTACGGAGGAAGTTAGTGGTTTATACCACTTGTGCTGGTGACTATGTAGTGAGAGGTTCTGGGGAACCTTCTCTTTTTGGTGACTATGGAGTATGGGTGCATTGCATTGTGATTTCATAAAAAACGTGTTTAAACCTACTTTATTTCTTTTAAATATTTTTGTGAAAATTTATTGTTGTGAAACTGAGTTTGTGATTGCCTGCACTTTAGAGACACACTGAGCTTAATAGCTGACTCCCCCTTAGTTCCTGTTTCAGATTCTCGGACATAGACTTTTGGTACTTGGAGGATCTCAATTTTATCCGGTTATTTTATTATTCAGTACGAAATTATTTTTACTTATGCATATTAATATTTATTATTTTGGGGATATTGATGTAATTTCAAATTTGGGGCTTGTTATTTTTAGCATGCATTTTCATAATTTAAATTTGAAAGTTTTATTTAAATTGTAAGATTATTAGTTTTAACGCTTGAATTTTATAAATATTGAGACACTTTATATTATTATCAGAAATAATTTATTTTACGTTATTTTATAATTCAAATTAGTTTTTTGAGGGTAAATGTAGAACTAATGTTTTGATATAATAATTGAAAAATCTTTTGAACCAACTTAAAAAGTATTTAAAACATTTCCAAAGTCCAAACAACTTGAAATTATGTTTAGGGAATTTCTTAAAAGGGTTTTTCATGTTTTTCAAAGCCTATCTAAACAAAACTGTCTAGGTGTTTCGAAACACCTTAGGGCGTTCCGAAACAGGGGATTACAGTAGCCAAAACGTTTCGAAACTTGTTTCGAAACGGGCTTCCTTGGACAGGATTTTTGCCCAGCGTTTCGAAACGGGCTAGGTCGTTTCGATACACCTACATGGCACTGACCATAACGGTCATAAAACCCAACGGCTCTTTTCCAACCAACTTTTAAATGCAGGCGTTTCGATACGGGCATGTAGCGTTTCGATACGCGTTTCGAAACGGCTTCGAGCGTTTCGAAACGGGTAGCTGCAGAACTGCATTTATGGTGGGAATTAAAGTCCTCAACGGCTCCAATATGATCCCAACGGCTAGTAACGGCTACAAACTCAATTGGGAGTACAAAAGGGACCTCCAAGCATCAAGAGAAGACTAATGCTCATATTGTCAAACATCAAATGATCAAAAAGTGTCTTAGTGCCTAAATTGTCAATTCTTGTATAAACAAACACTAGTGAGCCAAAATTGTCAAATTTGCTCAAGTGTTTTAGGTTTTGGGTGAGTGCTTGATTGTGCAAACTAACACCTATTAGAGGGTTTTATGTTTGCTTTCATTGTCTCTTTGTAAAGAGGGTTTTGATCAAGGCTTTGGGTAGAAGCTTGATCGGTTGTAAGGGTTTCCTCCTAATCCTAGAAAAGGGGACGAATCAATTAGTGAAATTGGTTGAGAAATCCTTAGTGGGAAGCTAAGGTAGTGGATGTAGACCTTGGTTAGAAGGTTGAACCACTATAAATCATTGTGTCTATTTTCATTTTTGCTTCCTAAACCCTTCCACCCAAAAATCCACCTCTCCACCACTTGGTGAGCTAAATTGGTTGATCGAATCGAGCCCCACACAACGCAACAATTGGTATCAGAGCTTGGCTCAATCGAAAAGGATTCACATCCTATTGAGAAGATCCGGCAAGCTCGATCATTTTTTCATCAACCGGCTCAATGGCACATTCAATCGACAAACCGCCTTTCTTTGACGGAACTCACTATGCCCATTGGAAGACAAAGAGAAGTTCTTCATCAAATCAAAAGATTACAAGCTATGGGATGTAGTTGAAGATGGTTCGTTCGTGCCTCAAAGAAGTAAAGCGGAGTGGAGTGCCGACGATCGCAAGAAGATGGAGCTAAATTGCAAAGCCTTGCACATTTTATTTTGTGCATTTGGTCCATCCATCTATGAGAAGATGTCTTCCTTTGAGAGTGCCAAGGTGGTATGGGACAAGCTTGAAGTCACATACGAGGGAACCAATGAAGTCAAGGAGACCAAGATTGGGCTCCTAACCTTAGAGTATGAGAACTTCAAAATGGATCCGGAAGAAAACATCGAGAAGATGTTTGATAGGTTCTCCACCATCACCAATGGTCTCAAAGGCTATGGAGAAGCCATCCCGGAGGAAAAGCTTGTTCGAAAGCTCATCTACTCACTTCCCGAGTCTTGGGACTCAAAGAGGACCGCCATCATCGAAGCCAAAAATTTGAAGACTTTGAAGCTTGATGAACTCATGGGGTCACTTCTTACTCATCAAATCATGAAGAAGAACAAGGAGGATGAGAAGAAGAGGGAAGAAATTAGAGCTATGGGAGAGAAGAAAATCAAAGGGCTTGGCATCAATGCAAGTGCCATGGCTCTCAAATCCTCCACTTGCCATCATGTCTACTCAAGTGAAGAGGAGGATAAAGATGAAGAGATAGTTCATCTCTTCAAGAAGTGTGCCCCGTTCATGAAGAAAGCCTTGAGAGAGCTTCAACGAGAACCCAAGAGAAAGGAGAGGGCAAGCACTTCAAGCCATAAGAAAAAGGCACATGTGGCTACTTGGAGTGATGAGGACTCCACCGAGGCAAAATTGGGCTAATAAGCTAATTTGGGGACAAATATTAGGGGAATAGGGTGCTTCGGCCGAATTTTGGCAAAATAGGCCAAAATCTACAGTGTCACAGTGACCACGCCACCTGCTGCCGGCGAGGTATGGACAATGCCACCTCCTGCTGGCGAGGTCCTGTTGGAGGCAGGCTTGGCAGCGTGGGCGGCTCAGCTGTGAAGCTGTATGCTTCTCCCTGACGTGCCTGCATGGCACATGCATGAACAGGACCTCGCCATTTGCAAATGGCGAGGTGTTGTTCATGCATGTGCCATGCAGACACGTCAGGCTTTATCCATGTGCATGTGCCATGCATTTGCAGATAGAGTTGGCTTTAGGGTCAGAGATAGGGATGTGTTTAGGGTATAGGGTTTAGGGTATAGGGATGTGTTTAGGGTTGTAAATATTTTCAAATGTTTTAAAAAAGATACTAAGATGGGGGGTCGTATTTGAAAATTATATATATATATATATATATATTTAACATATTATTAAAATTTAAATTTTTTAATAAACAAAGTAAAAAAAATCATTGAATTCAGATTGTATCGAATATTTCGGTTAACCGAATAAACTGTTAACTGGTTGAATGGTTACTATATAGGGTCGAGATTTAAGTGACCCGAACTTACCGATTGACCGGAACAATTTACAAATGGTTAGTCGAACCCAATTTTGCACACCCTAATTTAATTTTAAAATTAAAATATCCATCGAACCCTATTTAATTTTACCCTTTAATAGGAGGTGTTTTAATAAATCTAGCCCGTACCTAGAACCCTATTTACCCTTTAATAGACGGACGTGCCTAAACCCTATTTAATTTACCCTACATACACTTGACTGACTTGCCAGTATGTAGGGGTCATGCAGGTGAACAGGACCTATGAGTGAAGAAGAAGAAGATGGCGTGGATGGCAAAGCAAAAGGCGATGACGAAACTGTATGGTGATTGGGATAAATCGTATAATGAGCTACCAACTCTTTTACGAGCAATGCAACATTTCATCCCGGGGACCGTTGTAGAGTACGAGACATTGCCAGTGTTCAACTTACAAGGCGAATTAATTCCTGGTAAAAGAGTATTTAGTAAGTTATTTTGTGCGTTCAATGCGTGCATTCAAGGGTTTCCATTCTACAAACGCATGATTCAAGTGGATGGTACATGGTTGTATGGGAAGTACGGTCATATATTACTCTTGGTCGTTGCACAGGATGGAAACAATAATATATTCCCAATTGCCTTTGCCATAGTTGAAAAGGAAGACGCGGATGGATGGGAATTCTTTTTGAAGCACCTACGCAATTATGTTGTAAAAGAAGACGGGATTTGCATGATTTCTGATAGAGGAACTGCGCTCTTATCAGTAATTGACAGACCTGGGAGTTTATGGATACCTCCACATGCATATCCAGCATATTGTGTACGACATATTGCAGCGAATGCGAAGACGCGGTTCGGAAACAGTCAGATCAAGAGAGAGGTTTTAGGCGCGGGTAAGTTGTTATTTGTTGTTTATAAAAATTTTATTTTTTTTAGTTCATCTTGTTGTTTTATTTAACTTATTTTTTATTTATAAATAGGGTATGAACTAGTTCAACCAAAATTCCATGAAAGGATGAGAAGGTTGAGGGGTCGATCGAAGTCTACTCGTATTAATACGAATATGGATGATCCAGATGATAGAGAGGGAGGAGTTCAAGTTAGACATTGTAGTCTTTGTAGTCAACCGGGTCATTCAAGAAACAAGTGTCCGCACAAATCAAATCTTTCCAACTATCGTGCCGGACCGTCAACCTAAATGCTTTGTTTAATGTATGTCTAATTTTATGGTAATGAGAAAATATTGCATCTTTTCAATTTTTATTTGTTTCAATTTTATCAGACGTGCACTGTCAACCTATTAATTCTCATTTTTTTTCAAAAAAGTTTAACTTGTTACCTTTGAAGAAACCATCTAAAGGTAATATAATTTGTTCTTATTTAATATACTTTAAGGAATCGAAATTAAAAGAAATACATATAACATTAAATATTCCGGGTTTGCAACCTATTAATTGAATACGAAAATTAAAAAAAATACATAAATATCAAAATGCAATCGAAATTAAAAGAAATACATATAACATTAAATATTCCGGGTTCACAAATTACAAATAAATAAAAACAAAACAAAACCCTATTTTCCCCTCCTCCCCCTCCCCCTCCCCCTCCTAGTGGGTAATTCTTGCCGGTGGAGAGGGCCTGTTTGTGAGTACCGCGGAGCAGGTTGAACCTGTCTACGAGCTCTTGGATTAGGAGCCAGCTCATCGTCATCGAAGAATTGCTCATCCGTTATTTGCATAGTAGGTGGTGTAGCAAACATTTCTTCAGGATGAAATGATGGGCTGCTAATGGTAGTTGTTGACAACATAGATGCCATGCTACCAACACCAAAACCTTCCCCATATACAGATGATTGAGGATACTGAAATTGTGGTACGTATCCTTCATCATCATTGTAAGCCGGCTGAGAAGATGAGCTACCACCGGTTGCAAAATTAAAAGGTGATTGCTGCGGAACATGACCAAATCCAAATGTTTGATGACTTTGTTGAAATGGGGTTTGTTCCGAAACATTACCAAATGGTGGTTGCTCCCAATAATTACTGCTTACATGTCTCGGGGGGGGGGGGGGGGGAGTCAGATCGCGCCCACGAAGAAGTCCAACCTCGGTTGGTTGCTCCCGAAATTCCTTCCAAGTTTGGTTCGTCTGTTGATTGCTGAGAGCTCTGACCAAACTCGGTTGAGAGGCGAACCTGTCTTGAGCAATGTGGGTTTTCAAGCCATCTATTTGCATCTTCGACAGATGCTATAAACGGTTTCCCATTTGTCGAAAACCATGAATAGTATTCTGTATTAAATTCAAAATTGCTGGCTTGAATTGGACTCAAATCATTAGCCCACCGCTCCCATCTTTCCTCCCACAATTCAATGAAATCGGCTTGCTTCACAATCCAATTCTCATTGAATCTACCTCTATGAACGGTGTGAATTTTTTCTCGTGGAGCTCTTGGAATGGGTTGATGGAAGTTAAACTGCCTCAACACTCTGTCATCACATTGAAACTCAACAATAGAAAAATGGATCAAAGGCACAATCGCACCCTAGAATCCTGCACATTCAGGCACAGTAGGTGGTAGGCAAGCCCTGACGTCGTCATTCGCGTACGGCTGCCAAATAAACTGTAAAAAAATTATTAATATGAATTCATTCACAATGAAATATACAATTTTTCTTTCAAAATTAAAATATACAATATACAAAATAAGAACAAATAATAAATTAAATTATATTAAATGAGAACACTTAATATATTAAAATAAATTGATTCAGATACCAGATCTTTTCCTATTGTTTGGATCTTTAATCTCGTCTCTCTGACAGTGTTGTGAACCACTCTCGCATTCTTCAACGGACGCCTCCATCTGCAAAGATATATTGAAATCATATTTCGAAGTCATTGGATATAAATTTTATATCAATAAATATTTATATACAACTGCAATCACATTATTACCTTCCAGCAAGCGGAAACTCCATATCTACCGGTACAGAAAAAATGGGCGTTAGATAAGGCAGCCTGTACCACGCCCAGGACTGCAGTAATACTTGACATCCACCCATATCTGAATTTGCCTTTTCACCATGCATAATTGTGACCTTGCACATTTCATGGTACAAAAATGCTAATACTGCAGACCCCCAACTATATGTAGTAGCTGTGTCCAAATTACCCAAGAACTGCAGGTATTGTGTGTGAACCATATTACCAGATGTATCTGGCATCAACACACCACCAATAAGTTGCAGTATATAAGCTCGAGCTGCACACTCAAGTTCTTGATGACCAGATTCATCGGTCACAATAAATTCCTGCTGCAACCATGATACTCTGACGCGTAGCCCGTCCACACAGCTCTGAGGAGGAGCTTTGCCCAGGTACTGCATGCAAAGCTCATATGTATTGTAATTATTTTGTCCAACCAATGGTGTCCCATTTGTTGGAATACCAAGTTGTACCGCAACATCCTCCAGGGTTATTGTACATTCACCAAATGGAAAATGAAATGTGTGGGTCTCTGGTCTCCACCGTTCAATCAATGCAGTAATCAACCCGGGGATTCTCTTAAACCCACGGAGAAAGGTGGCATTATAAAAACCAGCTCACTGTAAGTAATACACTAAACGCTCATCAGGTTCCTTTATCTTCATTCCTCGACGGCGTATCATATGCTCTACATCCTATAATTAATTCATTATATTTTTGAGTTATAATAATTACATAGTAAATATGAAATTTTAAATTACAAAACATTTACTTACTTGCTCTTCGTGAATATTAGACGAAATGTGTTCATGGTCACGGTACAACAAAACTCCTTCAGATGCCATTATCTATTTCTACAGCTAAAAAACAATTAGCATTCGAATATATACAAAAAATATATTAACTTCAACATTTCGAATATATACAGCTAATAAACTAACTTTAAAAAATCAGATTACAAAAAATACATGCCCTTACCAGATTCAAAATTCGAAAAACTAGCTTCTTTTGTTCGAAACGACAATCACAACTTTGCCAAATTCTTCACCTTCACAATTTTTTTCTCTTCTTCTCTTCTCAATTACCCAACTCACACACCACCCTAACTATATATATACACACAAATAAAATAATGTAAAAAAAATAATTGGGCAACACCTGCTGCAGCCCGTGAGCAGCAGGCCTGCCAGCCTGCACCTCGCCATAAGGAGAAGGCGAGGTGGGTCAGCCCACGTGAAGCCGCCCAGCCAGCCCCAACCAGCCACAGCTTGCCTGCCATTGGCTCTCCCAGCCGGTCACCAGGGACCTCGCCAGCAGAAGGTGGCGTTGTCCAGACCTCGCCGGCAGCAGGTGGCGTGGTCACTGTGCCACTGTAGATTTTGGCCTATTTTGCCAAAATTCGGCCAAAGCACCCTATTCCCCTAATATTTGTCCCCAAATTGGCTTATTTGCCCAATTTTGCCCTCCACCGACGATGAACAAGCCAACCTTTGTCTTATGGCCATCGAAGAAGATTCAAGGGTAACTTCTAATTCATCTACATCATGTTCTTATTCCTTTGATGAATTACAAGATGCCTATGATGATTTGGTTTTAGATTTTAAAAGCCACATTTTGAAAAACAATAAATTGATTTCAAAGTTAAAAATTCAAAATGATTTGCTTTCTAAAACCAAACTTGAACTTGAAGCAAAACTTGAAGAGTTTGAACTAAAATGTTTTGATTTACAAAAATTGCTTCAAAATGTTCAAGAAGAAAAAGATTTGATTTCCAAAGAGCTTGAAAAGAAAAACAATTTTGGAAAATCAAATTTTTATGTTAGACAATCTAGTGCCCCTAGATTTATAAAAGGTAAATGTTTTAGAAGTGTTTGGGTCCCAAAAGGACTAACCACTTCAATTAAAAAGGATGACATTGAAAAATGGATTCCTAAGGGGACTAAAATTTGTGCTACTAATGTTCATGGATCCAAAGCAATTTGGATACCAAAAATTACTTGATTGTCTATTGTAGGTGTGATAGAGATGTTCAACAAGTCAAACATTGAGGGGGAGCTCCATGCACACAAAGAAGAACACTTGAAGAAGGAAGGCTTCACATCCTCCCTTGGGTTCAAATGTTGGTAAAAATCTAGTTGTTTTAACCTTTATTTGTTTTATTCTTAGTTTACTCAACTAGATGATCATAAATGTTGGACTAACATTTCAATGATGCTTTGAGTAAGGAAGAGCCATTTTAAAACCAAAATTTTTATCTTTGTCAAATTTTACCTCTATTGTTATTTTTGAACTTAATGTTTTAAATTCCTTTTGATATAACAAAAAGGGGGAGAAATGGTTTGAAAAATTGAATTTTCAATTGAATAAGGGGGAGCTTTATTTGAATTAAAATTTTTAATCTCTTATTCACATTTTTAAAGTTAAAGGGGGAGAATCCCAAACAATTTTTCAAGTGGTTTTATTATATCAAAAAGGGGAGATTGTAAAACTAATGTTTTGATATAATAATTGAAAAATGTTTTGGACCAACTTAAAAAGTATTTAAAACATTTCCAAAGTCCAAACAACTTGAAATTATGTTTAGGGAATTTCTTAAAAGGGTTTTTCATGTTTTTCAAAGCCTATCTAAACAAAACTGTCTAGGTGTTTCGAAACACCTTAGGGCGTTTCGAAACAGGGGATTACAGTAGCCAAAACGTTTCGAAACTTGTTTCGAAACGGGCTTCCTTGGACAGGATTTTTGCCCAGCGTTTCGAAACGGGCTAGGCCGTTTCGATACGCCTACATGGCACTGACCATAACGGTCATAAAACCCAACGGCTCTTTATAGGTCGGGTTTAGGGGGTTACACTGCTCTCTCTAGCCGTGCTGCTCATCGCCGTTGATCTTGGTCGTTCACCTCGCCGTCGACCGAAAATTAACAGAGCTCGATCGCACCAACAACCAAGCGCCGTCGTACTCCTCGTCGACCCTGAGCGTGTTTTCGAGGTTTGTTTATATCCTTCGTTAATTTTCCTTACTTTTCTTCATTGAGTCGGCAATCTCCCCTTATCAATTCTCTCCTTTTTCTGATATTCTAAAAATAATAAATTAGGTAAAATGCAGATTTCACATTGATTCGTCGACTGCTTCTTTCTCCATACAATTTTTTTATATTTTTCTCCCATACATTTTTAAATAATGAACATTTAATCCATTTTTAAATCAAATTCCTAAAGGACTGTTATCTGTTGCATTTCGAAATTAGGTTTACAGAGCTCCACTTCTTTGCTGTCACTTTGCTATGGACAAACATTGTGTTTCTAATGTAGTACATAAACAAGTTTTCCTGTGAGTATTTACAATTAAAAAAAGCTATTAATATGTAGCAAAAGAATGAGTTTTCGTGCAATAATTATACAATTAGAAGTGGGATTTGTAAAGATAATCCAAATTAGTGTGTATGCTGAATTCCATGGAATATCATAGAAATTGATCAGATTGTGTCGGAAAGGAGGTTTGTCCTTCTTTTATCTATCTGACTTTGTGTTGATTGGTGAATATCTGAACATGAAAAAGGCTTCCAACAGGATGTACCAAAAGAAAACTATTGTTGAATGTCTTAATATAACATTAGTGAAAAGACAACAATAACCCAAGAAAAAGGTCTTTGTATGATTATCAGGGATACCATGCACAAGAAGAATTATATATACAAGCTAAGCACAAAAAAAAGCAATTTCTTTCATATGGATACTTGTCAAGATGTACTATACAAGCAATTGTGTTTTATATGGACACTTGATTAGAAAATTTATTCTTTTCCTTATTTATTAAGTATTATTATTTTGGTTTTAAAGAATGGTTAAATATTTCTTAGTTAGAAGATTCGTAATAGTTTGCTCATTTACCACTAGAGGTGGCAATCGGGTCGTTTCGGTTCGGGTTGTTTCGGGTCTATTTAAAATCGGTTTAGATTCAGTTCGGTTCGGGTTCAGGTCTAATTCGGGTTTATGATGAGTCGGATCCAGTTTGGGTATTGGATCGGGTCGGGTCAATATCGGATCGGCCTCTTTCTGTTCGGGTCAAAATCGGGTCGTTCGGGTCGTTTTCACTTCGGGTCGATTCCGGGTCGGGTCAACATTTGAATTTCTAGGTCAATTCGGTTTGAGTTGGGTTTAGGGTTTGAGGTTTAGTATTTATAGTTTAGTTTAGAGTTATTAGTTTATGAGATTAATTCTGATTCAACTTGTTAATCTATGCATTTGAATTTGATTAAATATTTAAATCAAAGCTTCATATATCCATATTAATTAAATCAAAGCTTATTATATGTAATAATAATAATAATAATAATAATAATAATAATAATAATAATAATAATAATAATAATAATAATAATAATAATGTATGAAATGGAATAATTTATTAAACTTAGGATCTAATTGAGCTAACAAAAATCTAGAAGCATAAATCACGTACATAATTAAAATAATTTTAAAACTAAATGTGAAATTTCAATTATATTAATCTAAATTAAAACTCAGTTAAATTAAGAAAAAGAGAAAGACAATTGGTAAAAATAGAGAGGGAAAAAACAAAATTTTGGAGGGAAATAAGCCACTAATTTTTTAAGCTAGATTGGAAAAAAAAAAAGACAATTGGTAAAAATAGAGTGGAAAAAGACAAAATTTTGGAGAGAAATAAGCTACCAATTATTTAAGCTAGAGATTAATTACTTTTTAGGTCATGTTGCATTTAAAATGTTACATTTTAGTACTAATATTCAACTCTAAGTTTTAGTTTAATTTAATTTAGTCACAAGTATCCCCACGGTTTAGGGGTGGGCACTGTCGGGTACACGGTTCATCTGGGTACCTCATTAAGCGACCCGTGTCCCGGTCCATTATATCCAAGTACCCGTAAAATTCGGGTATTCGGGTAATCGGGTACCCGGTTCCTATTTTTTAATTCTAAAATTTAAAAAAATCACATGTTAAACACAAAAATATTTTTTTAAAAATAAACTTAAAAGAATATAATACAAACATAGAAAAAATGTAAGGATTTAAACTTAATTTTAGAGTGAAAATATTAAGAAACATAAAATAAAAATATAATTTTAAATATAAAATATACATATTAATTTTATCGGGTCGGGTACCCAGTAAGGGGAAACTACCGGCCCGTATCCCGGGAAATTTGTCGGGTTGGGTACCTGGCCCGGTCGGGTAATTTTTTTCGGGAATTACCCGACATTTTAGGTTCGGGTCGTCGGGTTTTCAGGTCTGGTCAATCGAGTTGGGTATTTTTGCCCACCCCTACCACGGTTTAGACTTTGGATATAGAAATCCCCTCCCCGTAGTGATACGTAGTCTCTAAAATTTTAATTTTAGTCAAAATTAACTAATCTTTGCAATTTAGTCTATTAATTTAATATAATAATATTTTTGTTCATTTTAATTTCTAAAATTTAATTTTTAGCCAAAATTGACCCCTATTTATTTATGTGGTATAATTATGAAATTGGTCATTGAACTCTCAAATTTCTCCACTTTCAAATTGTCAATTTAGTCTACAATTTCAGTTTTATGCTATATTTTATGGTGAAATTATAAAATTGGTCACCCAGCTCTCAAATTTAACTACTTTCAAATTGTCAAGATGGTCTCTAATTCCAATTTTAACTATATTTTATGGTAAGATTGTAAAAATTGTCTCTAATTTCAGTTTATGATTTATGGTTTAGGCCTTAGTGTTTATGGTTTATAGTTTAGGCCTTAGTGTTTATGGTTTATGGTTTAGGCCTTAGTGTTAATGGTTTAGGATTATTGATTTTAGATTAATTTTTATGCCTTAAAGGTTAACAATTTAGGCTTTTAGGGCTTAGTGTTAATGATTTAGGGTTTATGGTTTAGTTTAAGGTTATTGGTTCATGAGATTAATTTCTATGACTTAATGTTTATTGTTTAGGATTTATGGCTTAAGATTAAATATTAGGAGAGAAAATAGTACATTAAAATTCTAAATTTAAAAATTAGTAGGGACAAAAGTTTTATTTAATTAATATTTAAACGTAAAATGACATAAAATGTTATTATACCACAACTTTGACAAGAGCAACGGTCTCTTCCATGGTATAGTACAAAAAATAATAAAACATCATTTTATTATTTATTATATTGTTAAAATAGATAATATTAAAAATAAATTATTCATTTATTTTACCTTATTTTTCGGGTTAAAATCGGGTCGATATTCGGTTCAACTTTCTGTTCGGGTCAAATCGGTTCGAGTCCATTCGGTTCGGGTCTATTCGGTTCAGGTCCATTTCGGTTCAACAAAAAATTTTGGTTCGGTTTCGGTTCGATTCGGTTTATTTCGGGTTTCGGGTCAACTTCAGATCATCATGTTCGGGCCAAAATCGGGTCTCGGTTCGGATAATTCGGTTCGGGCCTCGGGTCAAGTTTGTCAGATCTATTTACCACTTTGTTAATACTTGTCAATATGTACTATACAAGCACATTGATATGTTATTTTCCATCATGACTCAATAGAGCCCTTACGCACGTAAGTTTATATAAATTATAATTTATTCATTTCATCTTTTATATTTCTCATTCTTTAACCACATAACTTACTTTATAGTGAGTTTAAAGAAGAGTTGCAATTTCGTGTACGCTCCCGAAGATTACATCAACGAGAGATTCATAAATTGTTCATAGGAACTTTTCATTACTGGTTAAGAAAGACGGTAAGCAACCAAATCATTGTACGACATGTACCTAATAACTTCTATTATTTTATTATATCAATATAATTGTTAAATTAATTCACCTTTTACGTGTAATAGATTTGAGGTGGGAGAGAAGTTAGTGAAGAGGTTAAATAGCTTTCTCAAGGTCCGAATAGAATTGTTAAAAGATATAATGTCTTTCTCATTAACGGGCTTAAGTTCCACGCAAAGTTTCGGGAAAGATTAAGAAGGACACAAAATTGTGGAGTAGTTGTTACTTCTTCAACTACAAGTTATGCTAGTGCTGTGGACAATCATCTCGTAGAGGGAGATGTAGAATATTATAGAATTCTTATAAACGTTATTAAGTTGAATTATTATGGCAAACAAAAGGTTGTGTTATTTCATTGTGACTAGGCTGATGTAAAAACTACTTGAGGCATTAAAAGATATCAATTTGGTATTACAATGGTGAACTTCTCTCGATTAATTCACACAAGTCAACAATTATAAACGAACCATATGTATTTCCTTCTCAAGTCAAATAGGTTTTTTATTGTCATGATCCAATAAAAGAGAGTTGGTATGTTGTACTCCGTAACAACCTAAAGACTTGATAGACATCGGAGATGGAATAAGAGATGACATTGAAACAAGATCAAAAATGTTGCCTTTTGCAGCACAAAACTTAAATGGAACAATCACTAGTTCTAGTTCACAATTCCAATAGGTTCGAGAGGACGTGGATGAAGATTTAAATGAAAACTGACCGCATAACAATGTAGTAAGATTTATATCTTAAGTTATTAATTTATAATATTATTAATTCTAACTTGTTGTCGAATAAATACATTAATAGTATTGTTGTCTCTAGTTACTAAAATTGTTTTTGTTTATTGCAGATATTATGTCTAAGAGAAAATTAAGTGATATGCAAATTTTTCAAGTTCCTCAAGCGGAGGAAGTAACAAATAATGATGATTTGTCTGGTGTTGGATCTTCACAAGTTCTTAAAACAGTTGAAAATGTAGAAATTGAAGGTAATGTTCAACATTTTATTTGAATGTTAATTGTTTGTTATTATTGACTTCATTTTAAAGATATTACTGAATTATTTCGTATATAGCTAAAAATGGTCGAAGGCACAAGACTAGAGAGCGCGTGACATTGAATGAATTATACAATCTTTCTGATGGGGATCGCGTGAAAGTTTCAAGAAACGATGCCAGACAACCCATTGGGGCAGAAGCAGGTATTCTGGGAAGTTACTTAGGTATTGTTGCACGTAATGCTTCAATTTTGCCGATCAATTATGAGTCATGGCGTCAGATACCGAATAGTAACAAAAATCAGGCTCTAGATCTTGATAAGGTAATAATGTAACCCCCTCGTCCCGGTCTGGCCGGATGACCGGTCCGAGTGAGCCACACGAGGAAAATCGAGTGAAACCCGCTAAGGATCCCCCTCGGTTAGCAGCCCTAATTTTTTTTCTTTCTAATCTTGTCTAGAGGAGTATTAAATCCTAAGTGATCAAACAACGGAACAACATATATGAGACAATTAATCGAACCCAAAACAACTTTTAAACAGCCCAATTTTAACTTAAACTGCAGACGGTATCGATACGCCCAAAGAGTGTATCGGTACGCATTGACTAGGTCAACTGGTCAGAGTCAACCCGAGGAGACCGTATCGATACACCCAAAGAGTGTATCGATACTCCCCCCAAAACACTACAACAAATTTATCAATTAATGACGAAATTTCTATATGACGATACATATAACGTCACAAAATGTACTATAAATATGACGAAATTTCTATATGACGATACATATAACGTCGTGACATCAATTTTTTCGTCACAAAATACAAATGGTGACGTAAATGTAAGTTTTTGTGACAATATTTTAGATGCCACTAATAAACAAAATTGTTGTAATGAAAGGTCAACTTCTCGCGGTCAACGCTAAGAAGACCGTATCGATACGCCAAGGCCCGTTCCGATACCCAAATTTCTCGTCAAAATCTCAGAATTCCAGTAGCAAAAATGGTATCGAAACACCCCCTCGCGTATCGAAACACGTGGCCTGAAACAAGAAGGTTGTATCGATACGGGTCCAATCATATCAATACCCCTGCTCTGAAGTTCCACAATTTCCAACTTGACGACCCCAAACACGACTCTAGATGCACTTTCAGACTCTCCTATGCACTTACAAACATTTAAGCAATCATACATGAACCATAGGTAGCAATCAACATGAGTCAAGGCATTAATACATGGCATTCCATCAAAAGGGCAAATTTAGCATTTAAGGTCATACATGAAAGCTCAAAAGGCCAAAATGGCACAATTCAACACGTAAGAGGATTGCACTCACTAACAAGGCAACCTAAACATCTAAAGGCATGCCACCACACACAAACATTCATCATGGCATATCATGCTTTACAAACCATAGTCAATCCAAAACATCAACATATCAATGAGTCATACATAGCTCATACATATACCCTTGCCACATTGCTAACTAATACGTAATTATCAACCGTACTTGAGCCACAACCTTGGAAAGCCCTTCTTGCCTTGCTCCAAGCTAACACCACGCTAATGATCTGCATTGTTGAAAATTGAGAGCGTAAGCTATAAGCTTAGTGAGGGTGCTCTAAAACGAAAAACATCAACAATGCAGGGTTCAAGCATGTAAATCCTAATCTCACCTACAATATACATTGGCAAAGTAAACGAGTAGACCTAGCTAGTCTTCCAAGAATCATAATATGGTTTCTCATATCCTACCATGCTCAATCATCACATAACAACACCACATATCAACATCATATATCACAAACACATGAACAAGTGTAATTGGCCACTATTAATTACCTGGATGTGCGGATTTAGCCTCAACAATCACATTACCTCGGTGGGATTACACTCATCACCGGACCTTGCATGTGCGGGATTCTACTCATCGCCACATGCCCTACAGATGGGATTCCACTCATCATCCCGTAGAAATATATAAAAGCTTCCGGTAGAATATTACATCACCGCACTCATCCTTGATGACTTAACGCCATCAAGGCCACGTACGTTTTGACTCAATTTGTGTGCACACTAATCCTAATAATCGATCATTTACAATCGGTAATTTATTTAGTGCCAATTTTCATTTACCACATCACATTTCCATCAACCATATCATCATGCTCATCACATATTCATACCATGGCATACATGTACAAAATTAACCACATGTCACTAGAGCATAGATAGGCAATACACAATAGTACTAGAGGGAACTCAATGGCTACTATTAACAACTTGAAATAAGGAAATGGCCTACCAAGCACATTCCACACACACACACTACACACACTCGAACCAAAGTTTAAACCATGATTAAAACCACTCACCGCCCTTCCTTAGCAATCAAGCAAAACTCCTACGAGCCCGGATTCGGTCCCGATGCCTCTCCAACGCTTCCTCTTGCTTCTAGCCAAACTAAACACATTCATTACTTCACAATTCAATGCTAAAACTCAACCATCGACTCACTTCACAAACACAAGCCAACTTCAACCGAATTCCAATCCAAAATACCCATTTTCGAGCTCCCCCAAAACCTTGCTGAAATTTCCATTTTCAATCACCCAAATGACTCCCAAAAGGTCCCAAAACAACCTCCTAACCTATATAGACCATCAGCCCTTTAATTTCAACCTAAAACCCACCAAAAATTGAGTTTTTGACATCTCAAAAAGGGCTCTAAGAACCCACTTTGGGTTTTCAACAAAACTCAACTAAATTAACATATGTTGTACCTTTTACTATGACTAAACAAAGACCCAACCTTATTTTTCAAAACAAGATGGAAATTCCCATAAAAACCCAAGCTTTTAGAAAAAACCCTAACATTTTAAAAGTTCATAGTTTTAAAATCTAAAACCATAGATAGATAGAGGATGAAGAGGAGAGTGAGAATATGATTTTACCTTTCAAAATGGTCTTGAAGTGGAGGTGAGACTCAATGGAATAGTGTTTTAAGTTTGGGAGAGTTTTGAAAAGGGGTTTGGTCCATTTCACGTTAGAAAGGGGGAGAGGGTGAGAAAGATGACAACTTGATTTTTAAAAGTTGTCTTGCTTTAAAAATCATTTGGGTAAAATTACCAACTTGGTCCCTCCCATTCATTTAAGGCCCAATTAGATCTCAATTAAGGTTGTATTGATTTGATTTGATTTAATTTAATTTTATTGACTCGGACTATAAACCCGACTAACTCCTAACCCCAAAACACGGGTGTTACAACTCTCTCCTACTTAAGGAATTTCATCCCCGAAATTACCTGACTGAAAGAGATACGGAAACTGCTTTTCCATATCCTTCTTCCTCTCCCAAGTGGCCTCGTCCACACCTCGACGTTGCCACCGCAACTTCACCAACTCAATCGATCTACCCGCAGCACTTTACTGTCATAAGCTAAGATCTCAACCGATTCTTCCTCATAAGTCAAATCCGGATTCAATTCAATTTCTTCTACGGGCACAACATGCGATGGATCGGACTTGTACTTATGAAGCATCGAAGCATGGAACACATCGTGTATCTTCTCTAGCTCAGACGGCAAACGCAACTGATAAGCAACCAGACCAACCCTCTTCACAATCTCATACGGTCCTATGTACCTTGGACTCAACTTCCCCTTTCGGCCAAATCTCATCACTTTCTTCCATGGAGACATTTTCAAGAATACCTTCTCACCCACTGAGAACTCAACTTCCTTCCTCTTCAAATCGGCATAAGACTTCTGCCTATCTGAAGCAGCTTTCAAATGATCACAAATCAATTTTACCTTGTCGGTTGTTCCCTTGAGCAAATCCGGCATAGGTAACAACTTCTGTCCCACTTCGGCCCAACAAACTGGAGTCCTACACTTCCGGCCATACAAGGCCTCATACGGAGCCATCTGAATGCTCGACTGAAAGTTATTATTGTACGCAAACTCTACTAGAGGCAAATGCTTCTCCCAAGTACCCTAAAAGTCAATGATACAACAACGTAACATATCCTCTAAGATCTGAATAACTCTCTCTGACTGACCATCTGACTGAGGATGATAAGACGTGCTGAAGTTCAAACGGGTACCCAAAGCTGTAAGCAGACACTCCCAAAATCAAGAAGTAAACCGCGGATCTCTATCTGACACAATAGACTTCGGCACACCATGCAGTCTAACAATCTCACCAATGTACAAATCGGCCAATCTATTTAAAGTGTAAGTAGTATTGACTGCCAAGAAGTGAGCACACTTCGTAAAACGATCCACTATTACCCAAATTGAGTTCTTCTTCGTAGGAGTCAAAGGCAAACCCGAAACAAAATCCATGGTGATGTTCTCCCATTTCCATTCCAGAATTCTCAACGGCTGTAACAAACCTGAGGAAACCTGATGTTCTGCCTTCACTCTCTGACACACTAAGCACTTACTCACAAAGTCGGCTACATCTCTCTTCAAGCCAACCCAAAAGTACTCATTCTTCAAATCACGGTACATCTTCGTACTTCCAGGATGCATAGAAAACGAACTACTGTGGGCTTCAGTCAAGATCGTACGTCTCAAGTCACTGTCCTCCGGCACAACTATTCTGTCCTTGAAACACAAAACCCTATCAGCACTGAAACTGTAGTCTGAAGTTCTACCTTCGGCTATATCTTGCACGTGAGGTGCCAAAGATCTATCTAAGAGATGTTTCTCTCGAATCAAATGACCTAGAGTAGGTCTAACCTGAAGCTCGGCTACCAAGCCACCATCTCCGGACAAACTCAATCTAGTAAACATGGCTCTCAAGTCCACGGCTATCTTTCTACTCAATGCATCGACCACTACATTGGCCTTACCCGGATGGTACTCAATGGTAAGATCATAGTCTTTTAGCAACTCTAACCACCTACGTTGTCTGAGATTCAAATCTCGCTGAGTCATAATGTATTTCAAACTCTTGTGATCGGTGTACACTGTGCATTTCTCACCGTACAAATAGTGCCTCCAAATCTTTAGAGCAAACACAACTGCAGCTAACTCTATGTCATGGGTCGGATAGTTGCGCTCATGGGTCTTCAACTGTCTTGAGGCATAAGCCACTACTCTCTTGTCTTGCATAAGAACACATCCTAGCCCTACATAAGAAGCATCACTGTAAACTACATAGTCCTTCCCGAACTAAGGCTGAATCAAGATCGGTGCTTGGGTCAAGCTTCTTTCAATTTCTCAAAGGCTCTCTGTCTTGCATCTGTCCACTCAAACTGAACACTCTTCTGAAGCAACTGTGTCAATGGAGTGGCTAACTTAGAGAAACCCTCTACAAATCTCCTATAGTATCCGGCTAAGCCTAGGAAGCTGCGTACCTCTGTTACAGACTTCGGTTGCTTTCATTCAACAATGGCCTCAATATTCTTCGGATCAACTCTAATCCCATCGGTTGACACTACATGTCCCAAGAAGACTACCTCTCGGATCTAGAATTCACACTTGCTTAGCTTCGCATACAACTGATGATCTAGCAAAGTCTTCAAAACTAATCTCAAGTGTCGGTCATGGTCTTCTTCAGTTCGCGAGTACACCAAAATATCATCAATAAACACAACTACAAACTGATCTAGATACTGATGAAAGATTCTATTCATCATGTCCATAAAAGCAACCGGTGCATTAGTCAACCCAAAAGGCATGACTAAGAACTCATAGTGACCATATCTAGTCCTAAAGGCCGTTTTCGGTACATCAACCTCTCTTACCTTTAGCTGGTAGTAACCCGATCTCAAATCAATCTTCAAAAAGACTAATGCTCCCCTGAACTGATCAAACAAGTCATCAATCCTGGGCAACGGATATTTATTCTTCACTGTCAACAGATTCAACTGTCTGTAATATATACACATTCTTATGCTTCCATCTTTCTTCTTCACAAACAAAATTGGTGCACCCCAAGGTGAAGAACTAGGCCGAATAAAACCTCGATTTGTTAATTATTGCAACTGAGTCTTCAACTCTTTCAATTCTTTCGGTGCCATGCGATACGGAGCAATCGAAACAGGAGCTGAATCAGAATAAGTCTCAATGGTGAACTCTACCTCTCTGTCCGGTGGTAACCCTGGCAACTTCTCCAGAAACACACTAGGAAAGTCACATATTGTTCGGATGTCCTGAGGTCTAACCTCACTCATGTTAGGGTTCATCACATACGCCAAGTATGCTTCACACCCCAACTCAACTAATCTCTTAACCTCTAATACTGAAACCACATTGAACAAGAACTTCACATTCTCACCCACCACTACAATCTCATAGTCATCTGTGAGCCTCAAAGAAATCCGCTTAGTTTCAAAATCTATCCTAGCTCTATGCTCCGTGAGCCAGTCCATGCCCAGAATCACATCAAAACCATAGAAAGGTAGCTCCATCATATCCACTGGAAACACATGTCCCTGAACCATCAACGGACATCTTCGGTACATCTTCCTAACCACTACCGTGACCCCAAAGGAACTAGTAACACTAACTCTTACCTCTAACATCTCATAAGGCAAATTCAAAGACTGTGCATGCTCACTCAATATGTAGGAATGCGTAGACCTAAAGTCAATCAAAGAAAGCAAACCCAAAGACTGTATCGAGAAGTTACCTGCGATCACATCGGTGTCATACTAATCCCACATTGAGCGTAAACTCTAGCTTGACCTTCGCCCTCCGGCTGAACTGCAACTACACGGGCTATGTTCCTCTAACCATTGTTCCTTGGCTGGAAGTTACCTCTATCGCACCCGCAGCCCCTCTGAAAGTTATTGGCTCTAGTAGGAGCCTGAGCTGGTGCTTGTCCCACCTGATGTGGACAGTCGCGCCTAATGTGGTCTCTAGCCCCACAACTCCAACAAGAATGAAAACTTCCCCAACAATCACCGGTGTGGTTCCTCCCGCAAGTAGCACATGTGGGCAACTTCCCACCAGCTCTCTGGCCCTGTTGGCCCCTCCCGTGGTTACCGCCACCACGTCTATGATCATAGTGATGCCTGCTGTCCTGATGCCTCTTGGCATCACCTCTATCAAAGTTACTAGACCTCTTACCGGAACTAGATCCACCTGACCGCCTGGTCAAACTCAAACTGTGCTCTAAGTCCTTGGCCCTCGCGACCAAGACATCAAAATCAGAGTAGTCTGAAGCTAGAGTATACGTCTTGATCTCTTCACTCAGTCCATAACGAAAACGGTTACAATGTTCCACTTCAGTAGGAACAAGCTCCGGTGCATACTGACTCAATCTGACAATTCGGATCTCATAATCTGTCACAGACATACTCCCCTGAAGCAATGTCATAAACTCCTTCTTCCTCTCATCGAGGTATCGCGGACCCAGATACTTCTTACGAAATGCTGTCTCAAAGAACTCCCAAGTGATCTCGGCCTCATCCATACCCGTAGTAATGGTGACCCATCAGGTGTAGGCATCACCCTAAAGCAAGGACTCAACACATCCTAACTTGCGCTCACCAGTGCACCCCATCTGAGCAAGGATACAGACAGACTTCTCGAACCATAACTTTGATCTCTCTGGTGTAGCCCCTTTGAACTCTTAGGCCCCGAAGTCTCTCTAAAGGTAGTCTAGTGCCCTCACCCTGATGGTGTGCTGCCTGACCCCCAGCTACTGCAGCCTGAAATGCCCCGGCTATCGCCTGAACCAACGGGGCTAAGTCTATTCTGGCCGGTCCTTGGCCTCCCTGAGGTCCTTCTCCTTCGGCCCCGACCTCGCCTCCTACTCCAGGTAGAGGAGGTGGTGGTGGTGGAGGAGCTCCAACTCCCACCACAGGCTCTCCCACTTGAGCCTCAACTCTAACTACAAGCTCAACTCCTAGAGCCGCTGCTCGTAGTTGCGGTCGAACCATCCTAGGCCTCCCACGTGGTCTCATGGTACAGCTAGCAAGGAAATAACTACAACAACAAACAAGTAGGGATTACGTTAGTCAAAGAAAGGGTCCAATAGTGCTCAAGTACTCCTTTTATCAAAAATCTTTTTCAATTAAGTAATAGTAGCAATGGGCACACACTCTACACCAGATACAACAACTTATGCTTCAAAACATCATGCGAACATTCAAATATCAAAAATTCATGGCAAGGCATGCATCAAACAACACAATTTCTCAACATCACAAGCTTACCTCACCTACATGTCCGAGGTCTCGGTAACCTCAGGCTCTGATACCAACAATTGTAACCCCCTCGTCCCGGTCTGGCCGGGTGACCAGTCTGAGTGAGCCACACGGGGAAAACCAAGTGAAACCCGCTAAGGATCCCCCTCGGTTAGCAACCCTAATTTTTTTCTTTCTAATCTTGTCTAGAGGAGTATTAAATCCTAAGTGATCAAACAACGGAACAACATACACGAGACAATTAATCGAACCCAAAACCAATTTTAAACAACCCAATTTTAACTTAAACTGCAGACGGTATCGATACGCCCAAAGAGTGTATCGGTACGCCTTGACTAGGTCAAGTGGTCAGAGTCAACCCGAGGAGACCGTATCGATACACCCAAAGAGTGTATCGATACTCCCCCCAAAAGGTCAACTTCTCGTGGTCAACGCTAAGAAGACCGTATCGATACGCCAAGGTCCGTTTCGATACCCAAATTTCTCGTCAAAATCTCAGAATTCTAGTAGCAAAAATGGTATCGAAACACCCCCTCGCGTATCGAAACGTATGGCCTGAAACAAGAAGGCCGCATCGATACGGGTCCAATCGTATCGATACCCCTGCTCTGAAGTTCCACAATTTCCAACTTGACGACCCCAAACACGACTCTAGATGCACTTTCAGACTCTCCTATGCACTTACAAACATTTAAGCAATCATACATGAGCCATAGGTAGCAATCAACATGAGTCAAGGCATTAATACATGGCATTCCATCAAAAGGGCAAATTTAGCATTTAAGGTCATACATGAAAGCTCAAAAGGCCAAAATGGCATAATTCAACACATAAGAGGTTTGCACTCAGTAACAAGGCAACCTAAACATCTAAAGGCATGCCACCACACACAAACATTCATCATGGCATATCATGCTTTACAAACCATAGTCAATCCAAAACATCAACATATCAATGAGTCATACATAGCTCATACATATACCCTTGCCACATTGCTAACTAATACGTAATTATCAACCGTACTTGAGCCACAACCTTGGAAAGCCCTTCTTGCCTTGTTTCGAGCTAACACCACGCTAATGATCTGCATTGTTGAAAATTGAGAGCGTAAGCTATAAGCTTAGTGAGGGTGCTCTAAAACGAAAAACAATAACAATGCAGGGTTCAAGCATGTAATTTCTAATCTCACCTACAACATACATTGGCAAAGTAAACGAGTAGACCTAGCTAGTCTTCCAAGAATCATTATTGGTTTCTCATATCCTACCAAGCTCAATCATCACATAACAACACCACATATCAACATCATATATCACAAACACATGAACAAGTGTAATTGGCCACTATTAATTACCCGGATGTGCGGATTTTACCTCAACAATCACATTACCTCGGTGGGATTACACTCATCACCAGACCTTGTATGTGCGGGATTCTACTCATCGCCACATGCCCTACGGATGGGATTCCACTCATCATCCCGTAGAAATATATAAAAGCTTCCGGTGGAATATTACATCATCGTACTCCTCCTTGATGACTTAACGCCATCATGGCCACGCACGTTTTGACTCAATTTGTGTGCACACTAATCCTAATGATCGATCATTTACAACCGGTAATTTATTTAGTGCCAATTTTCATTTACCACATCACATTTCCATCAACCATATCATCATGCTCATCACATATTCATACCATGGCATACATGTACAAAATTAACCACATATCACTAGAGCATAGATAGGCAATACACAATAGTACTTGAGGGAACTCAATGGCTAAGATTAACAACTTGAAATAAGGAAATGGCCTACCAAGCACATTCCACACACACACTCGAACCAAAGTTTAAACCATGATTAAAATCACTCACCGCCCTTCCTTAGCAATCAAGCAAAACTCCTACGAGCCCGGATTCGGTCCCGATGCCTCTTCAACGCTTCCTCTTGCTTCTAGCCAAACAAAACACATTCATTACTTCACAATTCAATGCTAAAACTCTACCATCGACTCACTTCACAAACACAAGCCAACTTCAACCGAATTCCAATCCAAAATACCCATTTTCGAGCTCCCCCAAAACCTTGCTGAAATTTCCATTTTCAATCACCCAAATGACTCCCAAAAGGTCCCAAAACAACCTCCTAACCTATATAGACCATCAGCCCTTTAATTTCAACCTAAAACCCACCAAAAATTGAGTTTTTGACATCTCAAAAATGTCTCTAAGAACCCACTTCGGGTTTTCAACAAAACTCAACTAAATTAACATATGTTGTACCTTTTACTATGACTAAACAAAGACCCAACCTCATTTTTCAAAACAAGATGGAAATTCCCATAAAACCCCATGCTTTTAGCAAAACCCTAACATTTTAAAAGTTCATAGTTTTAAAATCTAAAACCATAGATAGATATAGGATGAAGAGGAGAGTGAGAATATGATTTTACCTTTCAAAATGGTCTTGAAATAGAGGTGAGACTCAATGGAATAGTGTTTTAAGTTTGGGAGAGTTTTGAAAAGGGGTTTTGTCCATTTCACGTTAGAAAGGGGGGAGAGAGTGTGAAAGATGACAACTTGATTTTTAAAAGTTGTCTTGCTTTAAAAATCATTTGGGTAAAATTACCAACTTGGTCCCTCCCATTCATTTAAGGCCCAATTAGATCCTAATTAAGGTTGTATTGATTTAATTTAATTTTATTGACTCGGACTATAAACCCGACTAACTCCTAACCCCAAAACACGAGTGTTATAAATAATGTCATTGTAATAGATAATCCATTGCAGTTTAATAGTAATATTGATATTTACTTTGATTGTGTAATTTGTAGGATAAATTTTCTTTAGAGGTCTCAGACGATTATGTGAACATGCTTTAGGAAAAAATGGAGAGATAATAAGAGCTTTTTGAAAAAAAAAATATATTTCAAGAATAATCTCAGCCTTCAAGAGAAGTTGCAAAATGTCCCACCAGGAATTCTCCAATATCAATAGAAATATGCAATTAGGTTTTGGAGTTCAACAAAAGGAGAGGTATGATCGATACACTTTAAAAAATAATATTATGTCATTATAATATTTGCTTTATACATAATGAAAATTTTAATCTGTAGGCTCGAGAGCGCATTGGAGTTGCTAGCAGACAGCAACAGAAGTTTACTCACACTGTCGGGTCAAAGAGTTTTGCTCGTATAGCTAATGACGATGTATTACTTTTTAATTGTTGATTAGATTTTAATGTATTACCTTTTCGTAAGTATAAATTTCTATTATATGTTGTAGCAAGTTACAACTGGTATTAGCGTTGGACGGGTAAAGCTCTTCGACATTACACACACAAAAAAGGATGGCTCTCCTGTGACTCCCGAAACTACAAAAATTATGGTATATTCATTGGACAGAAAATTTGGATTGTGTTATATTTATATCAATAGTATAATATTTTTATTTTAAATAATATTTGAATACATTATATATTTTAAATTGATTATCATGGGAAATTGAGGGGAAAGGGATGTAGTAAAAAGCTATGATTTCAACTAATGGTTCTGCTAATGTTGATGAGATCGAAAATCATGTTATTTCTAACGTTTTGGGTCCTGAAAGATATGGTCAGATTCACTGCCAAGGATCATTCATTACCCCGACAAAATATTTTGGATCTAACTCGTCTCAGTACATGTCATCACAGATTCAATTTTCCCAGGAAGAAGTTAATCATTTGAAACAACAGTTAACTCAATTTCAAGTCGAGGTAGAAGCGAGAGAAGTTGAGAGAAAAGGAGAGAAGCTGAGATAGCAACGAGAGAAGCTGAGAGAGAAATGAGGGATGCTGAGATAGCAGCGAGAGAAGCTGAGAGATAAGCAGCATATCAGAATCTCCAAAGAGAATTTCAAAAAATGATGGCGATGTTAAGGCAGAACCAACCAAAAAATCCATCATCTTAGTTGCTTTTAGGTTCGTTCATGTGTGAATTCGATTCTATGAACAATGTTGAACAATATTTCACTTTAATACTAGACTTGAATTTGTTTTTGTTGCTTTTTCTTAATTTTTGTAATTGACTTTTAGAATTTATTGTTATTTGGATTGTGTTACATGTTCAATTTGGGTAGTTTACATTTTAAAAATGTAGAATGGAGAAGCTGTAAGCTTAGAGGCGTTTGTCTGAAAAAAGCCGCTAAAAATTAGCGACATATCGCGGTGTTTGTGCAAAATTGTCATTGTTACAAGGCATTAACGGCATTTCGCAGGAAAAAAAATGTCACAACAAATCGCAACATTTTTTGCAGCGTTTATCTGAAAAACGTCGTTAGAGAGGACACATTGCCAGCGTTTGTAATTCCAAACGCTGCTAAAAAAGAGGCATTACTAGCGTTTGGGAATACAAACGCCGTTATGGAGCAAAATCTATCGCGGCATTTGGAATTACAAATGTCGTTAAAGAAGAGTCATCGCCGGCGTTTGAAAATACAAATGTCGCTATAGATCAAAATCTATTGCGGTTTTTTTTCAAACGAAAACGCCGCTAACTGTTGTGGCGCTGCTTTTACCAGCGCTTCTCTTATCGTCGCGAGTGTTTTTAACGGCGTAAAAAAACGCTGCTATAGGACTAAAAACACCACTAAATACTTGTTCTATTGTAGTGTAACTATATTTTATTTTAATTATTTAATACTATTTTTTTCATTTCAATTTTGAAAATTTAGATACCAAACACATTTTCATTATTTTTATTTTTTAAACAAGTTTCCATCCCTACTAACCAACCATATTTTCTAAATTTTCAAAAACTGAAAATGAAAATTATTTTTTGAAAATAAAAATAAAAAAAAGTAGAAAATATTTTTTAAAACTAAACGGACCCTTATATTCGTGGGTTTGAATTCATTAAATGAATTTTAATATAATTTAAAAAAAATTAATATAATTTCACATATATAATAATTTAATTAAGATTTTTTTTAATAATTAATCAAGTTAAAAAAACAATTAGATGATTATATATATGTGTGTGAAATTATAAAAATGTGGAAAAGAACATATATATTAAATTTAATTTTTAAAAGTCTTAAAACCATTTTTTAAATTATGCATTAATTATAATTTAAATTATATATATATTGTCAAATTTAATTTAATTATTATATTTATTTCAATGATTTAAATGTTTTTATGCATTTCGAATATGTCATATCTGAATATCTTTAATTCATATTTATTTATTTATTTATTTATTGCATTAACTACATAAAACGTATTGAATTTTGTAATATATAAAACACATTTGAGCTTCATGCAATGACAAAGATTTGTTACTTACACCAATCTTACCCGAGTTTAAATCATGCACAAATTAAGTTTAATCAAGTGACAAGTGTCACCACTTAAATGAATGAAAATTTTATTTTTTAAAATTAAAATTAAGACCAAATTAATATCATACGTAAGTAATAAAAATTAAATATATAATACAAATTTCTGTTAGCTATCACGTCAACCTCTCTCTTACATTTTAACGGTAAATGACTTGATTGATACCAAAATACGATGGTAATATCAAAACCTTTCATATTTAGATAGTTATTTTACAAAACTATTGAACTCGGTCTCCTAGAATAAACATTATTCATTTTTTCACTGAACCACTTATTTAAGAAAATTACCCTAGATTTTAAGACATTCATGTATCGATATCACAAAGTGTTTTAATTATTCTTTCGTGCCAACATAATATTCTCAAGTTATAGTGAGATTTTACTTAACCATAGTTATTTATTACAAGGTGTTTCTCATCGTATGAACTCAATAAATAGTCTTAGTGGTACAAGGTGATGTGTTAAACTTAGAGTATTCGGTTAAACGGTTTAAATCTATTGGTATAGATAGAGTGTAAGATGAGCCCAGTCGAGCCTGAGTAATGTTGTGCTCGACTCAGTTCGTTAAGAATTCGAGTCAAGTTTGAGCTCGTTTAACTCTAGTTGAGCTTGAGTATAAAATTAAGCTCGAATCGGCTCGTTAAGAACTTAAGTCGAGTTTGAACTCGAATCAAGTCTAATAAAATCAAATGCTAACCGAAGCTTTGATAAGTCTCGTCTCATTTACAGTCTTAATAATAATAATAATAATAATAATAACCCTACGAAATTACAAAAACAACCCTCAGCACCTTCGCATTTGATGACTCTGAAAGCATCCCATGGCAGCAGCCCCTCAAGAGGACTAAATAGTCTCGAAAAAAGATATTGTTATACGCTACACCCCAATCATGTGACCGACATGCAAAGCTCGATACTTAAAAGTTGAAGCTATCACTACCGACTCGTCTATAAGCTGTTACGAAGCTTAACACCGTCCAATCACAAACAACATGGGCTATAAATAGTTAAATACCCATACAATTGAAGAAGGAAGCCGGGCTAAACCAAGGGGTCATCTCCACTCTCTTCCTTCTCTTGAGCTTCGACCTCCATACAGCTTGCGCCTCTTCACCCCAAGTAAATTGGTTGAGCCTTTTAAAACTGTCATCAACCACCGCACTCCTCCTTCCTTATTTGGTGTCTGATACTTTTAGGCATAACATTATTATTATCTAGCAACATACATAATTCATTGAACTTTAACAAAATTTAAAAATTTAGTATATTATATTTTCAAGTAGCTCATGAGTTTTTTCGAGTCAGGTATCGAGTTGTTCAACTCGACTCGTTAAAAATTCGAACCGAGTTTGAGCTCAAATCAAGTCCAATCGAGTTGAATGTTGACTAAGCTTTGACCTAGTCAAACTTGAGTAAGTCGCAATCTGTCTTGTCTCATTTACAGCCCTAGATGTACATTGAATTTATCCAAATGTAAAATCAAATACAATTACTACCTTACATATATACATACGTATAAAAGATAGTATCTGATTTTAAATTTATATATAACCATCTAAGTCTTCTTGAGTCATGTTTTCATATGTTGTATGAAAAACTTCTGGTTGAGTACTTACTGGAGTTATTTAACATAAATTATAAAACTTCAGATGAAACCCAGACTTGAAATTTTCCACTCAAAGCTTGGCTTGAAATGAAAAGTGACCAAAACTGACTCCTTTTTCAAAATTAATATTTTGTTAAATCCTCTAAATTTCAAACAAACCTTTCTATTTTTTTCATCTTTTAACATATTTGCATCTAAAACTTTCTATACAACACATTCGAGCATGACCATAAAAACATGATCTACGATAATATAAAAACTTGAAGGAAAGCTTTCCACAGATAATCTTTTATAAATTTCGATTTCATTTGCGAGAGGAATTAGAAAGCTGCAAACCACATTCAGCCTTTATTCCTTCGCCATCTTCCCATTGAAGCAAGAAAGGAAAGAGCGCTAACTAAGCAATAGTCTCTTATCATGTATCCATCTATTCATTTCTTGTTCAAAACTATCAAGTCTAGAGCTAAGCAAACACATTAAACAAAATCAAATATGATTAGTAAACAGATTCGATTTCATTCCTTCCTCTCAACCATTTCATCTACAATCCAATCACTTCTCCAAACCATAGTATTCAATTTGATATTTGTTGAGTTCAGTTTAATTTAGGTTCAAGTGATAGCCAAATGTATTTGGTTTGATTTGATTTTAACATATGACAACGAACTGTGCAAGAAGATGACTAACTGAATGAAAGAAACCACCATTTATGATGTCAAAACAAAAACCATTTGATGAGCTAAACTGATTACCTCTACTTGTTGCGTTTAACAGCGCGTCGTCCTTGGCCTTTCTTTGGTGCTCCCTTACCACGTCTCTTCAACATCTCAAGCTTCAATAGGCGCTCTTCTTCTTCCCGGGCCATGACATGCGGATCGTCATTCTTGATGTCATATGGGTACCATTCTGCAACCTTGTCACCAATGAGCTTTTTGCGTAAAACCTTATGGGCTGATCTCTGCCCCGTCGAGTTAAGTATGTGTCCGAAAATTCTTGCCCGAGCTTCAGTGACCCCAACTACAACAGCCGAGGCCAACATGTGCTTTAAACTGCCGCTGGAACTCATCTTACAATCAGTTCTGTTCAACGTTCATAAGAAACTTTTAGCAAATTTTTCGAGGAAAATAGATGCTTGAGTTTCTCACTCAAAACTGAATTTAATAACAAGATTTATAGCAGAAATTTCCACAATCTATTCTAAAACCAGAGCAAAAGTCTGTAAAATCCATCTATCTTCCAATAAATTGTGTTAAATGTTCAAAAACTAATAATATTTCAGGTTGATGTCAATTAAAACTCAACTTAATAATCAGATTTACCCCAGAAATTTCCACTTCTGAAAACAGAAAAAACAAGCCTTCAGCAATAACAAAAATATTTGATAATCTCAATCCAAACCCGACCTAATAACCATAGAAATTTCAACACTTTATTCTAAAACCAAAACACCAATCTATAGAAATTCAAATAAAACTCTTCCAAATATATTAATCAGGTTTAGAGCAGAAATTTCCACAATTTGTTCTAAAACCAGAAAAAATCATTTTAATCTATGTTCCAGTCAACTTTCTTAAATGTTAAAACCAGGGCCTAAAATAGCGGTGTTGCAGCAGCCAGGGTTTCAAAAAACGGCCCGCGACCGCTATAGCGGCCGCTATTTAGCGGTAATGCCGCAGGCCGAAACCGATATCGGCGAAAACAACGGTGGGACGCGCAGTCACACTAGTAGCGGTGGATTGCGGTCGCAATTTAACGGGTAGCGGTAAATAACGGTAATAACGGGCCGCTATCCCTGTTTTCTCCCGTTACTATAAAATCTAAAAAAAATCCATGGGAGAGCGATAAGGGTGAGCGTAAGAGTGTAA
The DNA here is from genome assembly GCA_958450335.1 of Hibiscus tridactylites. Lineage (NCBI taxonomy): Eukaryota > Viridiplantae > Streptophyta > Magnoliopsida > Malvales > Malvaceae > Hibiscus > Hibiscus tridactylites. Next base: position 10,145,363 of record OY288292.1, on the reverse strand, counting down.
AGGGAGGCGAGCTGATGAGACTTACAGGGAGAGGATTGGTCGACGTTGAGGAGCGGGGATTGACGGCGTGCCGACGACAAGAGGTGAAATCGCGCGGCTCTAGATGCTGGTCTGATGACGACGGCGTGAAAACAACCCTTTTAGGGTTTGAAGGCCAAAGAGTAAACGAAGAATAAAGAGGGTTTTAGGTTTTGTCATTAATATTATAATTTTATTTTATTATCATTAAAAAAAATCATTGGGTTATGAGAATCCAATTAGAAAAATGTATTAAGAGAGCCATTAATTTGATAAAAAAAAAAAGGGGGCTCATCAAGGATTTCTAATTAAAATCGACGATTAGAGTTTGACCCAATAAATAAAAAGTTAAATTATGGGATAAAAATATTGTCATTTTTTGGTGACCTTTTATGCCCCAACGCAAAAAACACTAAAAAAATTAAATTATAAGCTCTACCCTTAAATTTCAAATCTTAAATGTTACGCTCTATACCCTGAAAAATACATTTTACGCTAAATTCCCTAAACTCTAACCACAACTGCTAACCTTAAACCTAATTTTTAGTGTGGGACATACATAGGGGCACCAAAAAGGGGGCAAATTATTTCTATTTTAAATTATGAGATGCCAACGTGATTTTAATGGTAAATGTTAATTTTCATTCCAACCATGACACTTTTTATCTTTTTTATTTCAGTCCTTGAATTTTTCTTAATTTAGAGTGCATACTTTATTTTTTGTTCAATGTAGTCCTTTAATTTCAGTAATCTAAGTTCATAAGTGTTGGAAAACACTTTAAAATCATTAAAGGTAACTTTTTATGATTATGATTATAATTATTATGTTTTATAATATGTGTTGAAAAACACTTTAACTTTTTATGACTGCAATAGCCTCCGTTATGTCCGCAATCGCGAATACCGCGACACGACCAAAAACGCAACTGCAGCTAAGATTTAAATACATGGTCTTCACATATCTAAATCTTGTGAAGTTTCTCAAACTGAATTCGCAATAAATTATTAGTTTGAAAATAACAAAAAGGCATTTTCAATTATAAGAGCTAAAATACAATCTATATATATACCTACATAAAATTTTTGACTGACCTCAGAATTACAGATTGATTAAACACCAAATCATGGTTTTAAAAAACGGTCTGCAATCTCGATTACGGTCGTTATATAGCGGTATTGACGCCGTCCGAAACCAATATCGCTGAAAATTGCCATGGGAATCAGATTCACACCAAAACAGCAAATTGCGGCTGCGATTTAACGAGTAACGCCCGATTGCGTCGATAATATACCATAATTCCCATTATTATCCCGTTAACGATCAACAGAGAAAAAAATACATATATTTTTTCAGAAAAAAACAGATAATCTTCAAAAGGCGATTTCAACTGGTATTTCATGCTATTATCGGCGATACAAGCGTCGTCCACCAGATCCGAACAATCCTGTAACGCCCGCGTTTTGGGGTTAGGAGTTAGACGCGTGAGTTGGTTCGGGTCGGTAAAATCGATTTTTTTAATTAAATTGACCTTAGTCTTGATTTAATTGAGATTTAAAATTAAAAGAGTGGCATTTTTGTAATTAAAGGGAAAGGTGGAAGACCACCTTTTTGAAATCAAAAGGAACAAAAAAAAAAGAAAGTAAAGTTGTCTTCCTCCCTTTTCCCGTTCTAACGTTGGAAACCCCAAACCTCTCCCAAAACCCCAAGTTTACTATTCTATTCAATCTCTCCACCAAATCAAGGGCTTTTTCAAAGGTAATCCTATTTCTCAACTCTCCCTATCATCCCCATCATTTACATGATCTTAGATTTCAAAATTATCCATGTTTGCATTTTTCAAGTTTAAGGAAAGTTTGGATTTTTAATGAGTTTTTCATTTATTTTTGATTTGTTGAGTTGGGTTTTGGTTTAATCTCACCTAAATACACTTGATATCTTAAAATGGATGAATTTGGAAAAAAAATCCCGAAGTGGGTCATTGAGGTAATTTTTAAAGTGTCTAAACTTGAGTTTTTGAGGTGTTTTGTGTTGGGTTGAAGGGCTGATGGTATAGGGTTATTAGGGAAGTGTTTTGGAAGCTTTTAGATGTCATTTGGGTGTTGGGAAGTATAGTTTTCAGCTGGGTATTTGGGGAGCTCGAAAATGGAAGTTTTGGTGGTTAGTTTGGGTTTGAATTTGTTAAGCTTTGACATGTGTTTGTGAGTGGGGTTTGTGATTGAATTTAGCATTGAATTGGTGAGTAATAATTGTGTTTTGATTGGTTAGAAGCAAGAGGAAATATCGGAGAAGAATCGAGATCGAATCCGGGAATCGAAGAGGCTTGACTTGCTTGCTTGGGTTGCTAAGGATGGGTGGTGAGTAAAACTTTAAATTGTTTTAAAGTTGGTTCAAGTGTGTGTAGTGGAAGTGTTGGAATGAGCTTGGTAGGTCATTCCGAGGTAGAAGTTAAATTGGTAGTTTAACTTCTTGATTGTTAACGATGTTTTATATGCCATTGCCTATTTTGATCTTGTGAGATATGAATTGATTCGTGTGTGTATTCATTGATATGTGTGATGATGAATATGTGGTATAATTGTTGGATGTGTGAAGTGGTTTAAAGGTAATTGGCACTAATTAACTTACCGGGTGTAAATGATCGATCATTAGGATTAATGTGCACACGTTCGAGTCAAATTCGCGCATGACCTTGATGGCATTGAGCCATCAAGGAGGAGTACGGTGATGTAATATTCCACCAGAAATTTATTTATATTATACGTGATGATGAGTGGAATCCCATCCGTAGGGCATGTGGTGATAAGTGGAATCCCACCCATGCAAGGTTCGGTGATGAGTGTAATCCCACCGAGGTAATGTTATTGTCGAGAGTAAATCCGCACATCCGAGTAAACTAATAGTGGCCAATGTACTTGCTCTTATGATTATGATGTTGTGATATTGGTTTATATTGTTGAGCTTAATATGATATAAGATGTCATATTTATGACTCTTGAAATACTAGCTAGGTTGCTACGATGTTGCCCATGTATGTTGTGTGTGATGTTAAAGATTGCATGCTTGAACCCTGCATTGTTGTTGTTTTTTATTTTAGAGCATCCTCACTAAGCTTCTAGCTTACGCTCTCATTTTCAACAATGCAGATCATTAGCGTGGTGTTAGCAGGGAGCAAGGCGAAGGGACATTCCAAGCTTGTAGTTGCTCAAGTATGACTTAGTAATTAAAGTAGTAGTTTAGCAATGGGGCTACTATGTTTTTGTATGAGCGTTATATGACTCATAAATATTGTTGATGTTTATGTTTTGACTTGGATTTGTAAACCATGCTTGTCTTGTTGAATGCTTGTGTGGGATGGTTACACCTTTGGATATTTTAAGTTGCTTTTGGTTGGCATGTAAACCTTCATGTGATGACTTGTGCCATTTAGCCTTTTTGAGTTCTTAAGCATGCCCATTTATGCAATATTTGCCTTTGTGTGAATGCCATGTACGGATGCCTTGTTAACGATCTAGATTGCTCTATATGCTAATTCTTGGTTGTAGTATGTTGCATGAATGCTTGAATGAGCTTAGGGAAGTCCCAAAATGCATTTAGAGTTGAGTCTTGGTTGGTTTTTGTTGAAATTGAAGACTTGCAGTGTAGGGCGTATCGGTACGCCTAAGGGCCGTATCGATACGGTCTTGCCTGCAGGACTCAGTTTTGGCTTGGCGTACCGATACACGGGGGTGTATCGATACGCTCTTTGCTCACTGGAATTCTGAGAATTTGGTGAGTGATTGGCGTATCGGTACGTGGTTGAGGCGTATCAGTACGGTTTTATCTCGTTGACCACGAGATGTTGACCGAGAAGGGCGTATCGATACGCTCAAGGGTTGTATCGATACGGTCTTCCCTGAGTTGATTGTTTGGGTTGACCTAGTCAAGGCGTATCGATACCCTTGAGTGGTGTATCGATACGGCTTGCCCTGTAAGTGTAAAATGGACTGTTTGAGGTGTGGTTGTGATTCGAATGTGCTTCTTTATTGATGTTTTCCGCCGACGTGATCACTTAGGAATTAACATGCCTTTAAACAAGATTAATTAAAAGAAATTTTCTAGGGTTGCTAACCGAGGGGGAACCTTAACGGGTTTCGCTTCGGTTTTCCCCGTGTAGCCTACTCGGACCGGTTATCCAGCCAGACCGGGACGAGGGGGTTACAGATCCTCTGGATGATTGTATGAAAGCGATGTGATGAAGTTGCAAAGATGAAAAGGAAAAGAAAAGAAAAAAGGAGAAGGATTCTAAAAAGTAAAAGAATGAAATAGAAATATATTTTTTAGTGTTTAAATGGTAAAAGTTAATTTTATTATTAAAAAAATATATCCATCAAGGGTCTTGATTTAAGGCAAAATACAAAGACTAACGAGAATAAATTATCTGGGTCTTGGAAACCGACACTAAACTACTTAGAAAAACTAAAAAAGGAAAGAATTAAATACATCTTGGTAATCGACACTAATTTCCCCACTACTTGAATATTATAATTAGTATTTGTATTATATTGTACATTTATTACATTTAAAAGGTAAGAGTTAATTTTATTATTAAATGCATCTTGGGAACCGACACTAATTTCTCCACTACTTGAAGAAATAATAGTCAATGAATAAGAAACAACATTTGCGAATGGGGTTTAACCTTTATGACAACATTTTCATAGAACTCTAAAACTACATTGTTTTGTTTACGTTGAACTGAAGGGAAGTGGTTGACAAAAAAGAGAAATAAGAAACGCAAAACTATGGTATAAATTATTTTTATTTTAATAAAATAATTTCATAGCTTTAAAATATTATTTGATTTAAAGAAAAATTTTACTAAAAATTTTGAAAAAAAAATATTAAGTTCAACAAGACTATATTTAAAAAATAGATAAAAAATTATAATTTTTTGTTAATATATTTTTAAAGGAATCACAAAATCATTAGATTTTAATTGAAGGATAGACCACCACAACTAATGAGAATTTAACTTGGACTTCATTTTAATCCTTGAAAATCATTAGATTTTCTAATTCACTATGAATTTTAATGTTTTATGATTATATGTATTGATCTTTTTTACATTTGCCGTATCCTTGTTGTACATGTACCTTATAATTTTAAAAATTATCGTTTCTCGTCCCCGAATTCGTCCTTGTACTCGTATTCGTGCAACATAGAGTAAAACTATCAAGTTTCATACTGAGATGGTGGGGAAGATTGAAACAAATATCGAACATGAACTGTATTTTGAGAACTATTTGCGCCTCAATGGACTTGAAAAGTTTGGGCTAAAGAAACACACGTATTTTCCATTCTTTTCGGTTAGTCAACTTTATTTACACTATCGTCAAAATTGGGATAAATAATAGTTAGTCCCTAAAATTGATGTTTTTTAAAACTTGATTTCTAGATGTTTTAGAGTTAATTGCACAAGAAGTCTTCAAACTATGATTCTTATTCTAAAATAGTTTCTAAAATTAAAAAGAAAAAAAAAACAACTTTTGGTATCCATCCCTGAGATTTGAACCTTGCTTTAAAAGCCACCATTAAAGCTGTAACCAACGACCACTACCCAAATCGACTAATTTGAAACATTATTAGAATATATATTAAAACATGTCATGTATCACATTCTAATTGGCCAATGTTTTTTAACAGTTAGATACTTAAAATGATTGAAATGAAACTTTAGGCATATATTTAGAGCGAAAAATAGGTTAAGCACCAAAAGTGAACCACGTGTATAGTTTGATCACCTATTTGGTTATTAAGCCTTTATTTTAAATCATACTTTAAGTTAATTATATTATTTTTATGGAAAATTATATTAATTATAATAGAAATTATTAACTAATTAAAATACATTTTTTTATAAAAATATTTATATTTTGAGTTTTTTTTGAATAATTATATTTTGAGTTAAAAGAACCATTTGTAGTTGTTTATGATACTACTCCAAGAAAGTTTATTTCATTCTACACAATTTATATGCATGTACCTCTTAATATAATAAAGACGACTCATATTTGTGAGACTTGGTACGAAACCATTAAACTCTTTAAGTCTTTAACTCTATAATCAAAGTGAACAATACTTGACCATATTGTCACGGACCGCCAGTTCCAGTTCAAGTCACATGCACGCATGATTGCCCAAGAGGTTCCAACGGAGATTTTAGGACTAAAGAGACCACCAGACTTAACACAAACTGTGGAGGATTCTAAAAGATAACCACTTTGACCTATGTAAACTTTCCATGTAAACATAGATTTTGTTTCCTTAGATAGGAGATATATTCTAGGTAATATTCTATTGTGGTTGGTGGGCTTCGATCATTGTTGCAACCTCTAGACTCGCTTATGCGTTACAGCGGATCCTAGGAAGTCACATTAGGGTCACAGGAGCGACCCACAGTAAAATACACATAAAAAACATTTTTTTCCTCAAAACACTTATTAAACGTTAAAATCAACTTCTGTTTAAAATACTATTTCAGGAAGTCATTTAAACAAATAACAGAAATTTCAGAACGTATTTTAAAGACACTATCATAAAACAATACATGACATACATGCCCACTAACTGTACAATATCGTACTCCAAAGGCAACGCCGAGAGAACTCCGAACTGTAACCCCCTCGACCCGACCTAGCCGCTAGATCGCATCGAATGGGTTACACGGGGAAAACCGAAGCGAACCCCGTTACGGCTCCACTCCGATTAACAATCCTAGAGAATTTCTTTTAAAGTTATCTTGTCTAGATGCTTTAATTATATGCTATGTGAGAGGACACGTAGCGGAAATACACACGGATACAAAACACGTGAAATAGACAATTAAGACTCCTTTTTTAGCTTTTACAACAGGCCGTATCGGTACGCTAGAGGACCGTATCGATACGCTTGGACTTGCTCAACACCCTAAAGTCAACCTAGAGAGACTGTAACCCCCTAGACCCGCCTATGCGTTACAACGGATCCTAGGAAGTCACATTAGGGTCACGAGAGCGACCCACGGTAAAAATACACATAAAAACATTTATATTTCTTCAAAACACTTATTAAACTGTAAAATCAACTTCCGTTTAAAATTCTATTTCAGAAAATATTTTTCAGACACTGACATGAAACAATACATGACATACATGCCCACTAACTATACAATACCGTACTCCAGAGGCAACGCCGAGGGAACACCGAACACTGATGTCAAACATTACCATGCTATAATCTTTTAACCTGCGATGGTAAAAACAACATGAGCTTGGGAAAGCTCAGTAATACAAAACTACCAGAAGATGCTATAAGCTCATGCAGATATATGGTAGGCATAACATTTTCATGATGTTTCAAGCAGTGATAGTCCTATATTTCTGTTCTACTATTTCGAGGTTGCATCATACTCAAGAATAATGGTATTTGTTCTTTAATCAAACCTTGAGAATTAGGCGGAAATTATATAGGCTGGTAACATACGAGGTAGGAATCAGAGAGTTTGGCGTCTAGTGTGCTCCAATAAGTGCAGATCAACATACATAAGTACTTAACATCATATCATATGAGCACATAACAGATTAAATGCAAATGTTCAATGTTCATACAGAAGTTTACAAGAACTACCCTCCAACCTTACACCAATATGCAGTCCCCCAGAACTGCATCCATAAGGACTTACCCTAGGCCCGATGGGCATAGGTGCCACCTAAGGGGCTGCCTTAGGTCCATAAGGACTTACCCTAGGCCCGATGGGCATAGGTGCCACTCAAGGGGAGACCTTGAGTCCATAAGGACTTACCCTAGGCCCGATGGGCGTAGGTGCCACTCAAGGAGAGACCTTGAGTCCATAAGGATTTACCAGCTTGATCAGGGCTGTACCAACAGAGACTTCATAACATAACCCAACAGTATACCCCAGATAGTAATCGGTGTTCAGATTCCAAACATGAGTAACATAATACATGTAACAGACATATTTTATTCAGAGTATCAGAAACAGAAGTTCATGCTTTTGACAGATAAATGGGCATACTATCGAGCAGAGCAGACATTTTCAGCATTCATCATGCAAACAGATTGTACCATCATAGGTCAAACTAACAGATCATGCTAACAAATTCATCAAACAGTCAGACAATACCATCACAGATCAAACGATCACATACCAAGTATACAGATTGAGCAGGCATATATCAGGTAGGCAGAGCATGTCATCATATATCAAGTTCATCATTTTATCTCATTTTCTAACATAGTGATGAAATCTCTATAACAATTGAAATGTTCATCAAACATAATATTATTCATGATTAAATAATTATACAATCCATTCAACAGAATATATCACACATGAAACACACTAGGTGGGATAGATCATTTCTTGGAGATACTTAGCATTTACGGAAGGTAACACATTAAACTTTTGGCAATTTGAGCGGATTTCTGAAACGTGGCCCCTATTAGAAGGGGTTCATACTAACGGTTTAACCCAGATATTCAGGATGTGATACATCAAGATCTTTGAGAGTTTAGACGCATCATGAGTTATTTAGTCATTTAAGTCTACAAGGGCATTATGGTCATTTTATCACATATGGACATTTTGGTAATTTATACCAACAAGGCATAAACAGTTGCTCAGAAAATTCTATTTGCTTACTAGGCTTCCAATCAGGCATTCAAAGATTTCTATGTCAAGATCTTTTAAGTTATCAGATAATTCCAGGGATGCTCTAATCATTTAGGCTAACATAACATTTTAGTTATTTGAATATCATGACAATTTTTCAAATATAACACAATCATAACAGAACGACGATTATAATTCTCAGGGGCTCTAACAGTTTATCAAACCTCTAAAATGTGTTCAATGCGACATATCCCAGCCTTACAATACTTACTAACATTCAGATGTGAATGATTTGCGTGTATCAGAACTTAACATCGGCTGAAATGTATATCTGAACGGTCGCCTTCATACTTTACTATAAGGTTTAGCTTTGAGTAATCAAGCATATAATCCTTGCAAAAATTTCCTACCTTACCTTAGTATGGTAAGCGATAGGCATACACGAATCGTTTTTCTTAACACTTAGGGGCACTTTAGCCATTTAAGTCTTATTAGAAAATTTCAGGATTTCATTGGGTGTATAACCACCTATTTAACTGAAAGGGGTATTCTGATCATTTTGGAAATTTGGGATAAAGCCACCATTCACGTACTCGGTAGAGATTAAGTCTTCTTAATCCCTCTGATCGTTACAGACGATTTATTCATTTTAGAACTTGAAGGTATAAACGTCATTCCAATTAATTAGACATTTAAGTGCTCGAGGGTACTACAATCTTTTTGGTCATTACAATTATTCCAATTAATTCGCTCGTTACTATCGTAAGGATCGACGTAGGATTACAACGATATTCTCAGATGATTCACCTTTATGTGTTATACAAAGTTCAGGGGAAAATCCAAGTTTGAATCGCACGAATTTGTACAAAAGTGCTGGAGTCTTTCCAATAAATTATACATCTTAGGTGGAGTAAAATTGCTTAGTTATACAGAATGCAGATTTCGAGTCATTTCTTTATTAGAGGGGTAGTTTAGTCATTTTTATAACCCAAGGGCAATTTCGTAATTTCATAACCAACATCTCATACTCCGCATTTTGAGCATTGGTTCTTAGACACCATTGATAGAGTTTCAGATTTAACTGTATTATTTATTACTATTAGCACTTTCGATACTCTTGGTCTATTAATATTCTTACCCGAATATTTTGATCTTACTGATTCTCATACTTATTTTTCGTATCTGATTCGACTTAAGAAGAGTTCACGAATACACTTCATCACAAACATGCATGCGTTAACCGAATATCAACATGATCATAAAGCATACCAGGGGTAGTAGTGTATTACCTTAGTTCCGAGCTACAAAAGTTGATTCATGACACCTCATTCGATCGCGCTCGATCCCAAGATTTGACGGCCCCCAACATCTCAAATTCAAGGGGTACTTTGATACCTTCAACAACATAGATTCACATTTCAATCCTTATTCAGAGAGCTCTTAACCAAAATTAAACACACAAACACTTTCGGGTTCAAGGTTAGATTGGAGGCCTTCGGGTCAGAATTTTGCAAAACGGGCTTCAAAATCGGACTCAGGACGTCAAAAAAACATAAAATAGGGCTTTTCGAAAATTTGACTTTTTGGTCAAAGTCAACGCTGACGTCAGCAGTCAAGTAAACGCTGACGTCAGCATGACATCATCGGAGAAGGTCAATGGTCAAGGTCAATGGAGTCAATTCAGACGAGTCAACTCACTGAGTTAACTCGAACGAGTTAACTCACTGAGTCAACTCAGACGAGTTAACTCAGCCAGGTTAGAAGCGGGTTGGACCCGGGTCGGTTACGGGTCGGACTGCTTGGGCCGGACGGTTCAGACCGGTTCTTACCCAAAAATTTCCAGGGTCGTCGGACGGTCACCGGAACCCTCGTCGGCAATCAGAAAAATCCATTTTCAACCTGGAAAAAGAAGCTCATTAGCCTTGAATTTCATTCCATCAAAAACGACAAAAAAGAACTAACCGGAAGCTCGCCAGATCTTACCCCAACAGAAACAGAATGGCCGGAAAATATGCAGCTCCGGTGAGACCCTTGCTGATGCCGAAACGGTGATTAATCAGAGGGATTTCGTGGATCTCTACCCGCCGATCACGTCTGCACCGACGACGCGCTCAGTCGACGACGAGAACGACCGGAAACAGAGGAAAAACAATGAGGTCCGCGGGAGAGTTTTTCGTAGCTTCAACGCGACCTCCACGGTGAACGGCAACAGAACATCGCGAGTGGCTGCCATGGCCGTGGTCGAAGTGCAACGACGAGCACAACGGTGGCAGCGGTGCACCACACGGACGGCCGGTGGTCGAGATCGGCAACGATGAGTGGGGGTGTTTGAGGAGAGAGTTTGGAACCTTCTAGGTTCCCTCAAAATTCGAACAGACATTTTTTTCAAAGGGGTAGCTGGGGAGTCGAATCAAGCTTAACTTATTTGGGTATAAACATCACATTTAATATAAAATTTAAATCGAGTAAGATGAAACCAGAAATATATGTAGCTTTGATGGTTAAACCTTTATCTCACAAGGCCAAGGGGCACGGGTTCGAAACCCCTTGGCAGCACCTCTTTTCAAACATTTCTTTTCTTCTACTTCTTTTTTTACTCAAATACTTTGGGTGTTACAGAGACCGTATCGATACGCCAGAGGACCGTATCGATACGCTCTCAACAGTCAACTTCCCAAGGTCAAACTACAAAGACCATACCGATACCCTTAGAACCCATACCGATACGCCAAAATCTCGACAATTTCTCATATTTTCAGAGAGCATTTGGCGTATCAATACACCCCCGCGTACCGGTACGCCTTGCCTAAAACAAGGTCCAAAGCAAAGGACCGTATCGATACAACCCTTGAGCGTATCGATACGCCCTGCACTGCAACACTTGTTTTAGCTGCTAAAAACACAAAGACTCGACACTAGAGGCATAAAACGACCATCCAAGCAACATACAATCAAGCATATATCTCAAAGCAACCATGGATAAGCATATAAGGCATTTTAAATACTCAACGAAGCAACATCCAACAAGATAAGATTTAAAGGGGAAACATGCATACAAAGAATTCACCCACATAGCCAAAAGTTAAACAAAAGCATACTTCAACATGGCATGAGGCATTACAAGCCCAAAAAACTAAACAAACTTGTCTAAGCAAGAAAAACATGCCAACAACACTTCAAACATAAAGGTCATATCCCATTGCTCTATACTAGTTATTGAAGTCTAAACCATACTTGAGCAAACCAAACTCACTTGGAGTCTCCCTTGTTCCCCGAGCTGCTCCAAATTTCTAAAGGCCTGCATTGTTAGAAAGGAGAGCGTAAGCGTTTAAGCTTAGTGAGCGGTGCTAAAAAAGGTAGCTATGTTGAGTGGATCAATGAAATGATATAAGCTAAGGGGGATGAATTGGATTTTTAGAACTTTTGGCGGTGGAGTAGAAAATTAAGAATGCTAGACAAGAGGATTTAGAGTGGTTCAAGTTCCAATCGAACTCTACATCCACCACCTTAGTTTCACTAAGGATTTTCCATCAATCCACTAATTGTTCTTCTCCTTTTCTAGGATAAGAAGGTAACATTTACAATACCGGTCAAATTTTCTATCCAAAATTTGACCCAATCCTCACTCAAGAAATACAAAGAATATGAAGGCTAAATCTAGTATCTCTCAATACAAAATCTAGCCCTTTTACAAGCACTCAACCCAATTGAACAGATAAGAATGGAAATTACAAAGTTCACAATTGGGGTTTACAAGAAATAATGGAAATTACAAACTTCCATGCAAGACATGTACTCTCGACATCTCAACATGCATAACAAATGCAATTCAACACATAACAACATAGCATGTTCAAACTTGCATTCAAGAATCGTAAAACACAATTTAATTGCATAAACCTTTAAAACTTACTCTCGAGCTTGGATTGGCCTTTCAAGCTCAATCCAAACTCTCGAAACACTCTCTTAACCACGTTAAGGCTTTTAAAATCGATCCACTCACCAGCCCACACACAAACGATGTCTGAGATGCCGAATCAAGCCTCCGAACTACCCAGATTTCCGTCCACAAGGCCCGAATCCTATTCCTCTGTTTTGAGCAACCTAAAATCGAACATTAGAACACAAACACAACGAAGGCTCGGAACTCAACAACCTTGCATCAACGCACCTCAATTCAAGCCCAAACTACACCCGAAACATAGTCAATTCAAACCCAACTGCTAGCAGCCACAACCAACAAATTTACCATAAAAATCTACCTTTTTAACATCCCTAAACATAAGTCCAAAGCTACCAAACCTCCAGATGCCATTTAGACTCAAAACCCAACCAAATACTCAAGATTTCAAACTCTTAAAATCACCCACAATACCCATTTCGGGTTTCCATTAAAAACCCACCATTTTTATATTATTTTAGTGTTAAAACAAAGATTAAAACACTCTCAACTCAGCATTAATCAACCCAAACGAAAACCCAAAGATTTCTTTTCATCTCCAACCAAACTTTAAAAATCAAGATAAGATAAATCCACGAGTTTTGTAAAAATCACAACATTTAGGACTTAAGGAAGATGAAACTAAGTTAGGGAACTATTTACCTTGAAGAAATCACTTGGTTGAGAGCTTGAAATCTAATGGAATAGTGAACAAGGTTTGAGGAGGTTTTAGAACGTGAAATGGGATTTTGAAAAGATGATAGCTTTTGATAAAACCCTATTTTTCTTAATTCTTTTATAAAAAATCCCCCTTTTGCCCTTTTGTCTTTTAAAACTCTTTTCTAATTTAATTTAACCCGACCCGATTGACTAATCCAATAACTCCCGGCCCTAAACTCGGGGCGTTACACGAACATTGATGTCAAACATTATACCATGATATATTCTTTTAACATGTGATGGTAAAAACAACGTGAGCTTGGAAAAGCTCAGTAATACAGAACTACCAAAAGATGCTATAAGCTCATGCAGATAAATGGTAGGCATAACATTTTCATGATGTCCAGTGTAGTAATTGTCTCCATTTCTGTTCTACTATTTCGAGGTAGCATCATACTCGAGAATAACGATATTTGTTCTTTATTCGAACATCGAGAATTAGACGAGAATTATATAGGATGATAACATACGGAGGTGGAATCAGAGAGTTTAACGTCTAGTGTGTTCCAACAGTGCAACGTTAATGCATGAAATGTAACAATGCAGTAAGCCCTTTTATTTCAAATACATTTGTTTCAAGTAGCAGTAAAGTCCATTTTAATTCTTTGTTTACCCTTCAACCATACTCCAGTATATAGTTTCCCTAGTGTGGTATCATGTACATGCATTAACCCGAGCCCATTGGGCGTGGGTACCATCCTAAGGGAATACCTTAGAATACGAGTGGCCCTAGCCGAAGCATAGGAACCGAATACATGCGGACCTAGCCGAAGCATAGGAACTGAAAACGGATGGACTTACTAGCTGGATCAGGGCTGAGCCGTCAGTAACTTCATATCATATCCCAAGTACCCCGGTGAATCAGATCATCAATAGTTCATTAATCAATAATAGTATTTTCAGTAATACATTATCCGTATAGCATGTTTGTTATATCGGGTGCATAGGCATATATCAGAAATACAATACAGTCATGCTTAATTTATAAAACATGTCATGTTCCTATGAATTCAAGTATGTCAGTCATGTGCACGTGATCGGTATTATAACATGTAAATCAGTATGCAAAAACAGTCGTGTAGCACACATAGAACACACTAGGTGGAACAGTTTAATTCTTGGAGATACTTGGCATTTACGGAAGGGAACACATTAAACTTTTGACAATTTGAACGGATTTTTGAAACGAGGCCCCTATTAAAGGGGGGTTCGTACTAACGGTTCAAACCAGATATTCAGGAAATGATACATCATGATCTTTGAAAGTTTAGACATATCATGAGCGATTTAGTCATTTAAGGCTACAAGGGCATTATGACTATTTTATCATACATGGGCATTTTGGTAATTTATACCAACAAGGCATAAATAGTGGCTCAGGAATTCTATTTGCTCATCAGGTTTCCAACCAGGAATTTAGAGATTTCTATGTCAGGATCTTTCACGATATCAAATACATTTAGGACTATTTTGATTACTTTGGTCAACGAGAGCATTTTGGTCATTTAACTATCAGTGGTCATTTTGGGTGACCCGAATGTAGTACTTCGGATCTAGATCGGGATCGGGGTGTTACACGAATCCCGTTAATCAAAGATGACTCAACTATCTAGGTGTCCAAATCAACACATAGCAAGGAAACACATACCACACAACACACAACAACACACGATCCACCAAGGATTCCTATGGTTGCTATTACCATCAAGTCACCCCATTAAGTTTACCAACTTATTAATACATTATGGAAGTGTATATTAGTCAACCTCATTAATTATCTCTATTAATAAATATTATCTCATTAATATCCACATCAATTTCCATCTTTTATTATCATTATAGGTTATTCTATTCTGTGGGTATCGATACTCGAACACGAGTATCGATACGATACCCCTGGGTATCGGTACTCACACGTGTACCGATACCAAAATAGCTTACTGGAAATCCTTAATTCCCACAAGTACCAGTACAGGTTGACCCGTACCGATGTGCCCTCAATCGCTTACCAGTATGGCCAAGGCTCGTATTGATACCCTAAACATGGGTTCACATCATTTCCTTGAATTACGATTTTACAACACTTTATTTAATCCCTAGAGCTTATGAAAGTTATTAAGGTTTGTTTACTAACGCAATTAATTAATTAATATTAATTATCGGCTTAATGATCATTTATTCAAATATTATCAATTATCAGCCCCGTTAGTATAATTTCCATCGAACATGCCAATTCATATCTCAAGCAACACAACATGTAAATCAACCAAACAAATAATTATAAGAATATTCAAACAACCCTACACAGTCTCTCAAGCCTCAATGAGTCTCATAACATCATTATGCATCTCACATAAATATCAATCTCATATTACCGGTCTCCAAACATGCATATTCATCGTCTACCTAATTTGTAGATACTAACACGCAAAGCAATCACATTTATGATGCTCATAAAACAATACAAGTTCAATGTGTACTAACCATAAGAAAAAAACGATAAATCCTCATCCAAGCTCCTCCAATCATCTCTTTAATTTTGATATTCGAATCCACCAATTCTTCGGATATCAAACTACTTTAAGGGGTAAAACGCGTCAAAAAAGCTTAACAAGTTTGAATTTGGTGAAACAGACCGCACCAATGGACTCAGAACGTCGAGAAACCCCAGGGTAAACCCCCCCCCGCAAAAAAAAGTCAACACTTTTCAAAAAGTCAACGGTCAACGGCTCGGTAGCTCAGTCAAACAGCTCGGCTGGCTAGTCACACGGCTTAGACGAATCGGGTTGGATGGCTCAACTTCGCAGGACAACTCCCACGTGCAGCGCTGTCCGGTGACCGAAATCATGCGGTAAGCTCTAGTCCGACTCTCTAGATGCCGGTGAGTCCATTGGTGGCGTCAGATTTTGGCGGAGGACGATGGAGGGTGGTGTTTTTGGAACTCAAAGCTCGACCATATATTCTCTCCTCTCACACCGACGAACGATGACTCCAACGACGACGAAACCACCACCACTCGATTCGTCTCGGAGGGAAGGATCCAACGGCACTGACGGTGTCGACAGTGGACCATCGAAAGGTGGCCAAACAGAGCCTCCTATCTCAAACTCTATCTTTCCTCTCTTCATTCACACACACTCTCTCCTCAATCAAATCACTTTTTTACTTTTTTTTTCTCTTTCCAACATAATATTCTTTTTTTCTCCTATCTTCATCCTTTTAAATTTCAACCCCCCCCTCTTCAAATAAAAAATAACAAATTAATAAAAGCCCATTACAATAATGTTTTCAAATCAATATTTTTTTGTAATTTAGTTTTTTTTAAACCTTTTAAGGGCCACTTCGGTGGCAATGTGACCCTCGGAATTTTGCCATAATGTTTAGATCGGGTTTAGTGGTTATACGACATACTTAGGTTAAATTTAAAATATTTACGAAAATATAAATCTAAGGTTTCCTCTTTTATTTTTTTTCATTTCTAAAATTTTCATTTCTCTTTTGTTTTCTCTATTTTTTCTTACATTTTCAATCTTCTTTTCCTTTTTTTCATTCTTTTCTTCATCTAAATCTTACTTTTGTTTTTCATTTTATTTAAATACCAAAAATTTTCTTCTTTCATCTACGGTGATACGCGACTTAGGGTTTCATGGTCTTCTCTAGTAACAATTTAAGGTCCAATAATATCAAAATCATCAAAGGATCAACCATCTCTAGTAACATTTTTTTTGAACAGTTGCATCCATAAAGTTTTAATATGATTTTTGAGAACTCAAACAATTTGATTTTACCGATTTAAAAAAGAAAAAATTGAGTCGGTTAGATCAAAATAGGGTATGTATATCTAATTTCAGGACAAAGTCGGTGCAGATACAACATAAAAAATTAAGGCGAGTCAAGATCGAGTCTTCTATTAAAAAAAGATTAAGTCTTGACTCCTGCTCTTCGGGTCGAGGCCGGGGTCGAGCCATCCCTAGTTTAATATAAAAAACATCCCATCTTTCAAAAAAGATTCAAAAGATAAATTACATCATATGTTATTATATTATGAGTAAGTTTATGATTAGATTATCATATTTTAAAATGTTATAATCGGGTTGCTTTATTTATAGATTGGTACAATCAAGTCACTTTATCGCTAAATGTACATCAAACATCAACTTTTATTTATGTTTTAGTCACCCAAAATTTGTTCGTAAGTAATTTTTTGTAACTTATTTTCTATTTTTTTATAAGTTGGTGCAAGATCAATTCCCCTATTGTCTTGGTGTTCTTAGACAAAAGTTCTCCGACGCTTTTACAATTCATGAATTCGTAAAGAAAAATGAGAAAAATATTTTATGTTTGAATTGTTGCATTAACATCTGCCCTAACTTCTTGCCTTTTC
This sequence comes from Hibiscus tridactylites, assembly GCA_958450335.1. Taxonomy (NCBI): domain Eukaryota; kingdom Viridiplantae; phylum Streptophyta; class Magnoliopsida; order Malvales; family Malvaceae; genus Hibiscus; species Hibiscus tridactylites. The sequence goes on along the minus strand of OY288292.1, from coordinate 10,127,650 downwards.
ACGATCATTGTTGCTACTTACAAGGTCCTTACATATTGGCTTGATTTAAAATAAGTGCTCAAATTATTTCATTTTTCTTTTTAAGTGCGTAATTTTTTTTCTCTTTTAGGGGCTCAATCTATCAGTTTTAGTCAAAATAGGTGTCTTAATTTACCTTAAAAGGGGTCAAAATGATAATTTGAGCTTCTAAAAAGAGAAAAATAAAATAGTTTGAACACTTTATTTTAATATTAAGCCTTACATATCAAATTAATTTATAAATGGATAATGCGGTAAATTTCCTCTTTTGGTGCACAACAAAGTATGAGAACATCAACCTATAAGAAAATAGAAAGGATAATTCAATCAAAAGTTAGGTTATCAAAATGTAAAATTTGCTCATAGTTGAGTGATCAATATGTAAGTTTAGCCAAAAATATAATATTTCTTATTTACTTAACGACATGTCGTGATTTGATTATTACTATTAATAACTAAAATAACTCGATTATAACTTTAAAAAAGAAACGAATATTCCATTATAAATTTATTCGCAATGTCTATGGTGTAATTTACCCTCTCCAAAATTAAGTCAGCACGTGTTTTTTTTAACTTTTTTGTTTTCATGCGACTCCTGCACTCTTCCAAAGGTCACCAATCACTAAAATATGCTATAACCGTACATTATCGAAGGCATAATCAAATAATAGTAATAAAAAAACGACATTGTCAAGGCGCATCTAGAGTTTTTCCTTTGTTTGTTAACTATAAATTATAAGCCAAGATTGGAAAATTAAAGGACATTGATTGCTTACTTGGGTTAATGATTGCTTGGTGAAAATTAACAAAGGAAGCCAAGTTCAAGCATCTTCTCCAATGGCTTCACTCGGTTTCAGTTGTCCTACAAGCTCTTTGCTTCTCTCTTCATCTGCCGTTAACCATCGAAGAAACTTGCAAGGTCGTTTCATTGCCAGCTCCAGCAGCAGCAGCAGTGAGCTTATGAGTAAATCGGCAGTTAGTGAAAGGCCAAGAACAAGCCTGGGGTTGAAGAACTTGACTGAGATCTTCTGGGTTGATGTGCATAGTGCTGAAGGGAGACCATTGAATGTCGAGCTTCAAGAACCGGTGACCATCGGGTGTTCGACGCTTGAACAGGCTGAGAATGTGGCTGTCCGAGTTGAACTCAGCAACGGGTGTGTTGGGTGGGGTGAGGTTCCAGTGGTTCCATGGGTTAACTGGAACCAAGCTACTGTTCTTGAGAAAGTGAGAAAAGCCTGTGAGTTTCTTAGCCAGGGAGATCCACTGACTTTGAATTTGGTTTTGCATCAGATTTCAGAAATGTTTCCTGGTAGTGAATTTGCTTCTGTAAGTACATCATGTTTCAATATGTACTAGCTTTACAATAGTTCATCATGGATATGGGTTGACTTTCTAACATCTTTCATCATGGATAAGGGTGTTTCTTATGATTTTGACCTGTTTATGAAGGTTAGAGCTGGATTAGAAATGGCATTGATTGATGCAGTTGCTAATAGCATTGATGTGCCCCTTTGGAGATTATTCGGGGGAGTCTCCAATTCCTTGTCCACTGCTGCTACAGTTAAGTATTTGAATCCTTTGTTTTTATATACATTTGTGTTCGACATAAGTATTTAAACACGAGTAAGAGTATAATCTTTCAAATATAGAAAAAAAACTTCAAAACAGAATTGAGTATACACATATGAAACATGTTTGTGATGGATGGAGGCTGATAATTCCAATATATACAGATTCCAACTACTTCCTCGGCTAAAGCATTCGATCTGGCAGCTAAATATTGCAAACTAGGATTCAAAACATTGGAGATTAAACTAGGAAGGAACCTAGATGCAGATATTGAAGTTCTTCAAGCAGTAAGAGCAGCTCACCCTCATTGCTTATTTATCTTAGATGCAAATGAGGGTTACACTTCAAAGGAAGCCATTGAAGTTCTACACAAACTAAATGGTAAGGGATTTTCAAACTTCACAATTTATGTTACTCTGAGTCGAGTGAGAGTGTCCAACACAGGTGTCTTCTATTTTTTCTCGGATTTCCATGTATTTGAAGGGTAATATTCCATGTCCAAATGACAGTTGGTTGTATGCAGTGGACTTAGTTGAATTCATGTTGTTGCAGAAAAAGGGGTGGCTCCTATACTCTTTGAACAACCAGTTCACAGAGATGACTGGAGAGGCCTTGGTGATGTGAGTAATGTTGCAAGGCATAAGTATGGGATATCTGTTGTTGCAGATGAAAGTTGCAGGGATATGATTGACATTCAAAAACTTATGGAGGAAAATCTTGTGGATGTTATCAACATTAAATTATCCAAATTTGGCCTTCTTGGTATCCTTGAAATTGTTGAAATGGTTAAAAAATCTGGATTGGAACTTAAGATTGATAGTGTGGCCGAAACTAGACTTGCTACTGGTGTTGCTGGTCATTTAGCAGCTGGCCTTGGTTGCTTCAAGTAAGTATGCCTCTTCCTCCATTCCTTTCTTCTGGGAACTGTGACTTGCGGTTGATATTATATCTTATGCTGGATTTGGATGTGAGTAACAAATATGGATCTGTATTTATACACACCCGTATATTTAGAAGGGTTTTGGAGTACTCATGTTTAAAAATGTGTCAGATTTGATGACAAACACAAATACTTAAAAAAAAGGACCAAAATGGATATTATCCATTGCTTATATCTAGAATTTTGAAGTAAATAAGTAAACAAGTTCAAACAAATCAAAGTTTTAAGTTGTGATGCAACTTTGTTTGCAGGTATGTTAATATTAGTGCACCCATTTTGTTCTCAGAAGATCCAGTCGTGGGAGGTTATGAAGGTACAGTTGCTTTTATTTCTATACATGTTTGAGCTTCTAAACTATTTTACTCAAATTTGGATGCAAGTGTAAAATATGGAAATGTGTTTGACACTAGTATGGCCAATTTTTTTTCAAATTCTTTCATGTATTTAGAGAATTCTTTTTTGGTCATATGTTTTATATTTTTGTGTCACATACGAGTGTCGAACACATGTAAATAATAATAATAATAATAATAATAATAATAATAATAATAATAATAATAATAATAATGAAGTGTGAAAAACATATTATTAACATATTCAGTTTTTCCTGTGCTAGTTTCTGGTTCAAATTACAAATTTGTCAACAGAAGAGGGCAAGGAGGTTTTCTCAAATGGAATTTTCTCTCATGGTGAGCTTACCTTTATTCTTAATGGTTTCAATTATGATTCCATTATACTTTGTGCTCTACTTGATTACGACACGTGTAATCCAAGAATGAATTATTTTTTTAATATGCTAGTGTGAAAAAAAAAAGTAGTATTTGTTTAATTTTTTTAACTTTTTATTAAAGCACACATGGTGCTCAAACCCGGGTCACCTAAATGAAATATATCATCATTTACCATTAAGACCACTCTACGGTTCCAAGAATGAATTATTTGCTGTGCTTGAATGGATTTTTTTGTAGTTTAAATTTGGATGCTAGTGTTATATAAGAGTGTCCTTCACCTCGGCGTGTTGAGTTCGAATTTTTACTTTAAAATTCGGGTCGAGTTTGGATCGGGTGGAACATCATAAAATGTTAGGTTAGGTTAAATTTAAGTGAAGGTGTTAAATTTTCAGATCAGGTGCGGATCGATCAAAAATCCGACCCAACACGACCAATGGCTATCCCTACCTTCACCTGGGCGTGTTCAACATTATTCTAAATATTTTGCAATGTAGCCTCTTCCTTTTTAACCAATAATCTAAATATTTTTGCAGAAATGGAGTGGATTTTGCTGTCTCAAACAAAGGAGTCAGATAATTTCAATGGTTAGTTAGTACTGTCTTCATTGTGTACTTCATAATTATTCAATATTCCGTAAGACCAAAACCTGTTTATGTATAAATTTCATCAAGTAATCAATGTATGGGCATTGAAATCTGAATTGTTGTAATAAGAACTTTAAGTTGAGTTATGAGTCACGTTTGTATCTCAGTTGTGAATCCAGTGAAAAATAGCAACGAAAACATCGCATTTCGCCTGCAATTTGAATCTATCATTCCGATAAATATTAAAGTTTTTGTCTAGTATAGACTGTAGACACATCCATAACATAGTATGATAGTTTTTATAGATTTTCTTTATTTCAAATTCAAGTCGGGTCAACAGCAATTACCAAGTAATAATATTTTTTATCATTTAAATTTAATTATAAAATAATAATTAAAAAATAGCTTTTTAATTATTTTTAATGGTGAGATAAAGCAGCAGAGTCGAGAAATAGGAAGGAGTTATTTGTGTTGAGGTAACTTATGAATGATGTGTAAACATAATCCATATGATTAAGACAATATATTTAACACCTGTCGTTTGGTGCTTAAGATTTTGACTCCATATCATCTGAATCCGATGACACCAACCGTTTGTAGACTCCGGTGGCGGTATCCACAACGTTTTTTCCAAGTCTTGAGAAACTTCACTGTAACTTCTTATGGCTCAAACCGCGTTCGAGTGTCTCCATCTTTACTTTCATTTTTCTCACTTGACTGACACACTTTCCATATTTAAAGTTTGCATTTAGACCAGGGGCGATAAAAACGATCTTACAAAGCCTTAAAAATAGAAATTTTAAATTAAATTAAATTTAATATTTGTAATATATATATATATATATAATTATGTGTATGTATATATATAAATAATCTAAAACTTAAAACATAAAATAATAATGACATTTTTAAGTGAAAATGTTTAATTTTTAGGTTGTTTATAGGTTAATTTTTTGTTGCTCAAGAGAATAATCTAATGATATTTTTTGTATCATGGTAATTTTTTTTTAAAAAATCTGTATTTCTTACAAATTATAAACTAAGAGCCTCATTCTAATAAATTTCACATACCCCAAATTTTAAAACCGCACCAGCATTTACATCTAATATTAACTGTGACTCACTCCACAACACACGACAGGGCTATGACTTTGGCCTTGTAGTTTAAATCAATGGAAGCTCAAAGTCTTTATAAGTCAACTAGTCCCTATTTCAAATTGTCTTGGTCTTTCTTTCTTTATCACTTTTCCTTTAAATTTCATAAGAGCTGAGCTGAGCAAAGCAGATGCAATCAAACCTTTCTTCCAAGTCTTTCTTTTACATCACTTTGAGTTCCCTTTACTTAGCAAAACAGAGGCAATCCTGGATTTTTGAGAAAGAAAATGACTTGTTTTTCTTTCTCATCATCTCTGCCTATTCTTGTGTTTTCCTTATTGTTCCTCTTGCCTGGGATTCCTGTTTCACGCAGCAGTCCTGAATTATACAAAAACTGTCGTCATGCAGTGTTCGAATGTGGGAACATCTCCATCGGATATCCTTTCTTCGGAGGTAATCGAAAACCAGAGTGCGGACATCCTGGTTTGGAGCTTTACTGTGACGACGATACTAATAAGACCACGATTACAATCAATGGTGTAAAATATAAGGTGATGGACATCCTCCCTGAAGGCCGAACTCTAAGGATAGTAAGGGAGGAGGAGGAGGTGTTGAAGGATGACTTTTGTAGACCTCAAATCCCAATCCGAAATTCCATCATACATTCTGAGGTGTTAGATCCTGCGACTGAAGATACCAAAGTTACACTGTTTTATGACTGTCCATCCTTACTCCCATCAAGGAGCCTTAGGACCTTCCCTTGCAACCATTCAGATTACCGCAATGTTTCCGTAAGTACAGATAATATTCGTGGAGAGGGATGTTCAGCTAATGTTACTTTTTCGATTCCCAGGGGAAGATTTCAGTTTCACAACGACCCTTATTTGTTTTGGCGGTCTCTGAGAGAAGCATTGAAAGCAGGATTCGAGGTGAAATGGAAGGAGGATACCCAAGCTTGCCGCAACTGCACTACTTCCGGCGGAGCCTGCGGTTTTGACTGGTTCATCAATCAAACACTATGCTTTTGCCCATTTTTGAATTCGCCGGAGTATCCCAATCAATGCCAAGGTACGCACCTTCCACCTTTACACCTAACCAACTTTTCCTACAATTATTATGATTAGCCTTTGTTGCACGTTTTATCTTTCAATTAATTTTATTAAATATAATGAAGCTTTAAATTACTGTCATTATTATTTATCAAAAAAAATTAATGTCATTATTATAATTTCCGTATTGAATATAATTAAAACATATAAACTATTTTAATAGTTCAAATATTACAATAATAAAATTCTCAAATCACAATCGAAGCATGTTTACCATTTACGGTTATTTAGTATATTAAAAAAATCACTATTTTATATTTTCCAATAATCAAGTTAAATTATATTTTTTTATCTTATGCACTAACTTTCATTTTTTTTTACCAAACTCACTTTTGGCTAAACGTGAGTTATGTGTTGAGTAGGAAGGTAAGAAATAAAAAAAATTAATTTATCAATCTTTTTACACAGAACTCGCTTTTAGCTAAGCGCGAGTTTAAAACTTATTTTTGGTTAAACGCAAGTTTACTTTACGTGGATCGAAATATAGACATTTTTTTTACATAACTATTAATGGGGTAGTTTTCTATTTATTTCCCTAAAAAATATTCTCCTAATTCTGTCATTCACATCAATAGAATTTAATAGCTTATTTTTCCTAAAACATTATTTATTAAAAAAATAACAATAAATACTAATATTTTAAAATAATAAACTTAATACTAACGTTTTTAAAATATTTAAAAGAATACACAACCTTAACTTTTTTATAATGCTCAACTGAATTCAACGAGAAATTATATTATTGACCAATCTCGCCGTATTACCTATAGTTTTAACCAACAAAATTTATTTATTTCTTCGAAAAGTTATATTATGGACTATTATCACCGCATCACCTCGATCTAACTAATAAAAATTACGCATTTCATCATTTTTTATGCCATTAGTTTACTCAAATAAGAACTTCCAAAAAACTGTATTTAAGAAATGATGTAGAAAAATATAAATTAATATTTATTTGGTAAAAGAATGAGATTAAAAATTAAAGTCGATGGTTTCATTGATTTAAATTATAGATGATATGATAAGAAGGCAGTAATATAATTTTTCGTTATCTTCCTTTCTCATAATTAAATAGGTTAGATGGACTTCTAGAGACTACAGCTATTTTAATAATTTGTCCTTCAAAGATAACTATTTTACTAATTTGATTATTGTTTGTTGGATTAAACATTATTCACAAAAGCTACACTGCTTCTTCTTACTCAATTTCAACCCATTTTAACATTTTAAGTAAGAATTGAATAAGAGCATGTGTCTAATATTCAAATATATTTATATTATTATTTATTTTATATATTTGAAGAGTTAAAGTAAGAGTCTATGCATAATTTAAATAAATATAAAATAATATTAGGAGTATTGGTTAAGGCATGTGAATGGGATATTTGTGGTTGTTAATTACTTGATTTCGTTTGTTTCTTTAAAGGAATATAGTTTGATAAATTTAAAGTTAATTTCAACTCAAATTTAAAAATAAATTATTGAGTTTAAAATTGAGCATGAGATTAATCAAATAAACTTAAACAATTTATTATTTTATTTTAGGTAAAAATAAATCATTTATTTAAAACTAAATAATATTCTTCCTAACTATTACAATCGGTCATGTAAAAGAGCTAAAACTTCATCTAGTGGCGGCTGAAAACACCTATAATCGAAACACCCGTATGAATTATCTTTGCCCGACCATATGCTACTTTATTACTCTCTCTAAATACATAAACAAACTTAACTTGCACGATAATTTGTGAAACTGTCTATATGTGTTGATGAAAAGTGAAGAACATTCCCTCAGTAGATTTACTATTAACCAACTTAACCGCCTTAAGGATGTCCGATTCTACAATAACCTTGTTAACCTATACACCATTTACCTTCAGCATCCATAATTGGGCAACTCCCAATGAATTTTGAGAAACCTATACACCATTTACCTTCAGCATCCCAAATGACCCTCCACATGAAGCCATCCGTTTGCTCGGATCTCTTGCCCCATCTACCTTGACTTTGTACCAATAAACAACTTGATCTTTATTAGAAATTGGGTTCAAACTATAAAAATAAGGGTAAAGTACACAGACGGTCACTGAACTTTGGTAAAAAAAACAAAATGGTAACCAAACTTTCAAAAATCATAAAATGACAATTAAACTTTATATTTTAAAACAAAACGGTAATTGGGGCGTTAAACACCGTTAACTCTTAACGGAAAACTCACTTACTTGCCCCATTACCTTACCCATCTCCACATCCTCTCTCATTTGCCACGTAGGATTAATAAAATAATAAAAATTAATTTTTACTTTGACTTTGACTTTCACTTATCATCTTCATCTTTAAAAAAATCCTTCACTGCTCATCTCCAAGAATAAAGCCTGCGAAGAAGTGTTCGGTTCTGATGATGTTGTTGTTGATGAGCAGCATGAGGAGAAGAAGACCGACGAAGATGAAAAGAAGCAGCTTTTCCAACGACTGTTCAGTGACGAAGATGAAATCATCGCGTTGAAAGGGTTGTTAGATTTTCTGGCTAAAAAAGGGGTTCACCCTTTGTTGACCCGATAAAAAACTAAATATTGAAGCATCAAATTTATACAGAGACTGCAATGTTACAACAAACCTAAAGACAAAATGTGTCTTCAAACTTGTCCAACAATGAACACAAACTATTTTCTACACCAAATAACCACAACCTATGCATATCGAGACTTGTAAAATTCCAACATCAATTTGGCATGTTCCATTATCAACTCATTCCTTTGCAAATACAGCTCCTACTCAGCAATCTGTAATTTATTTCATTTCTCCTCCAAAGCTGCTCTCTTTTCTTCCCTAGCCATATCCAATCCTTGCTTCAAAACTTCATCTTCGAAGCTACCAACACCAGATTTCATATCGAGCAAGCAACTCGAAGTCTTAAACAACTTGATATCAACCTCCATTGGCTCCCCATCATCGGCCGAAGCAACCAGCTCTGCTTTCACTGCATCCAATGCCTTGTCGTTCCCTGTTAGCTTAAATGAAATAAGCTGAAGTCAGTTAGTTAGTTTCAGGCTAACAGACTTAGTTAAGCAGTTAGCCCAGTTAGTTACTTGGGTCAAGCCCACTATAAATATGGATCAGATTCATTGTAATTTGATAACTGAGTCAATTTAAATAAAAGAAGTCTGATTTGTTGACTTTTCTAAAATCCCCAAATTCTCTTTGACTCATCTTCTTCAGTTTTCTGTTTTTCATTTCTTCATTTCTCTTCGATTCTCTTCTCTCAATAATCTCTGTGATCGGAATCTCAACATGGTATCAGAGCTTTGCGGTGACGGCCGGTGACAGTTCGTTGATCTGAGATATTTCTGTTTGCAATGAGCCCAAGCGTTGTAGATCAAGAAGACGATTCGACAGTTGGATTTGCTGAAGAAACACTCTCCGAGATGAGTAAGTCTTTCACAAACAAGAAAATAAATGTTGTACTTGACGAAACAAATTTTCTTTTGTGGAAGCAGCAAGTTCTGCTAACAGTGCGTAGCCATAGACTCGAGAAGCTTCTTCTTGGCAAGCTTAAGCCTCCGCCGGAGAAGGTGACTAATGATCGTGGAGAATCAGTCGAAAATGAAGATTACGAAGTGTTTGTGGCACAGGACAGTGCGCTAGCCTCCTGGCTTCTATCAACAGTGAGCTCGCGGTTGCTCTCTCAGTTCGTTGGAGCCGAAACGGCGTCTGAGATCTGGACTACGGTAAATCAATTCTTTTCGAATAGGTCTACATCTGCTGCTATGAGTTTACACTACAAGTTGAGGTTAATTAGAAAAGGAGATCAAAGTATGCGTGCATATGTTTCTCAAATCAAAGAAGTCTGTGATGCATTAGCTTCATGTGGTAGTGCTATTTCAGATGTTGAAAAAATTGCTACAATTCTAAATGGTCTGCCTATAGAATACAAACCGTTTGTTGCTGTTATTACTTCAAGTAGAAAACCTTATACATTAGATGCTGCGATATCAGTTTTGTTTGATGCTGAGACTCAACAAGAGAGTTATGATCAGTTTGCTAACATGAGTATAATGCCTAGTGCAAGTGTAGCTCAAGTTTCTTCAGGAAATTCCAGTGCTGAGTCTGATAATAGGTTGAGTAGTTCGAGGCCGTACAGACAGAACTCAGGTCATGGAGATAATAGTAATGGTGGACGATCAGGATTTACTGGAAATGCTCAAGGTGGAGGCAGAGGTCGTGGTGGTCGTGGTAGACCACAGTGCCAACTGTGTGGCAAAATTGGACATTTTGTGGATAGGTGTTGGTACAGGTTTGATGAGTCTTTTGCTGGGATAACAGCTCGCAGTAATGTGGATCAGTCAAGGGATAATATGGCCAATGTGAATTTGTCTGCTTATGATGCTAATAACTCAGGTTGTGCTTGTAAGTGTGCAGGTGTCACTGGTGGTGCACCATCTTCTCGTGCTGGACCCAGTGCACCAGGGATTTTAGGAGCACAAGCTCATCTCTCACATGGAAGTGCAGGGCAGTGGTACGTTGACTCAGGAGCAACACATCATGTTACTCCTGAGGTCAATAACCTTGCTGAAGGTGCTGACTATGATGGCCCTGGTAAGTTAACTGTAGGTAATGGTGTTAGTCTTAATATCTCAAAGATTGGATGCTCTAATTTAGATGCTTCTTCAAGATCTCTAGCTTTAAATGATCTGTTGCTTGTGCCCTCTATAACGAAAAATCTTGTTTCGGTGTCTAAGCTTGCTAGAGATAACAAGGTGTTTCTTGAGTTCCATGCTCATTCATGTTTGGTGAGAGATGAAGCTACTGGTGCTGTTCTTCTTAGTGGAAGAGAGTCTGAAGGTCTTTACAGTTTTGCTTCTAATTTTCCTTTGTCTAATAATGCTACATTGAAGAATGCTGAAGCTAATGTAGCACATAATGATGTAAATACATATGAACTATGGCATAGAAGGACTGGGCATCCTGCTCATGAGTCTCTTCTGAAAATTTGTAGAAGCTGTAATGTTGCTTTGCCTTTGAAATCTAATAAAACAGATTTGGAAGTATGTGTGGCCTGCCAAATGGGCAAAAGTCACAGATTGCCTTTTTCTAGTTCTAGTACTGTTTATACTGAACCTTTTCATTTGATCTATACTGATCTTTGGGGACCAGCTCATGTCAGTTCACAAGGGTTTAGGTATTATATTTCCTTTGTAGATGCTGCAACAAGGCACAGTTGGGTTTATTTACTGAAGGATAAGTCTCAGGCTTTAGGGGTGTTTCGAGTGTTTCAACAGTTTGTTCAAACTCAGTTTAACACTGTTATTAAGGAAGTTCAGAGTGATTGGGGAGGAGAGTTCAGAAGTTTTTCTGGTCTGTTGCAAAAACTTGGGATTGTTCATAGGGTCACGTGTCCCCACACTTCACAGCAAAATGGTGTCGTAGAACGTAAACACCGTCACATTCTTGAAGTTGCTCTTACTCTTCTTGCTCAGGCATCAATGCCACTTAATTTCTGGTCTTATGCTGTCACTACTGCAGTTTATTTGATAAACAGGACACCTACCAGAGTACTCAATGATGCTTCACCTTATGAGAGGTTGTACAATAAGTTGCCTCAGTATGAGTTGCTGAAAGTGTTTGGGTGCAGATGTTTTCCCTTCCTGAGACCGTTTGGACACTACAAACTCGATTTCAGATCTCAGCCTTCAGTGTTTCTTGGATATAGTCCTCAGCATAAAGGCTACCAATGTCTTGGGCCAGGTGGGAAAGTATATGTTTCTCGTCATGTAGTGTTTGATGAGAAAGTATTTCCTTTTGCAGGAAATATTTCACAACAGATGAAGAACTGTTCACATCAGGCACAAAGAAGATCTTTGACCATTGTCTCAGGAGCTGATCAGGTGCTGAACAAGCAACCATCTTCCTTGCAAGCCATGGAGACTTCTTCACCAGTTGCTGAGGAGGTTTCTCATGAACCAGCTGTTGAGGAGGATGAACCAGTTGCTGAGGATGATTCACGTGAACCAGTTGCTGAGGAGGTTTCACATGTATCTGCTGCTGAGGAAGTGTCCCATGCTGCTGCTGAGGAAGTGTCTCATGCTGTATCAGATTTTTCACCAGATTTCTCAGCTCCTGAGTTAGTTCCAGTTGTTGAAGCTGACTCAGTTCCAATTGTTGATTCAAACCCTGTGGTTGAAGAAGAGGCCGTGCCTACTTGCTCAGGTCCTGAAGGATTGGTTGGTTTTGAAGATCCTGAGGCATTTGAGTTTGCTCATGATATGCTAGACAGTGTGTCACCTGCAATGCAAGAAGAGGGTTCATCTGCAGTAAACATTGAGGCTCCTTCAGTTGATGCTAGACAGAGTGAATCAATTCTAAACATTCATCCTATGATGACTAGAGGGAAGATGGGAATTCGAAAACCCAAGGTGTTTATGGCTAATGTTGATCTTGATGAGTCACATAAGGTGCCAACCACTGTTCATGAAGCATTCAAGTGTCCTAAATGGACAGAGGCAGTGATGCAAGAGTATGAAGCCTTGCAAAAAAATGGGACATGGAGCTTGGTGCCACTTCCAGCAGGTCGAACTCCCATAGGATGCAAGTGGATTTTCAGAATCAAAAGGAATTCTGATGGTTCAATATCCAGATATAAGGCCAGATTGGTGGCCAAGGGTTTCTCACAAATTCCTGGTCAAGATTTTCAGGACACCTTCAGTCCAGTTGTTAAGGCCTCAACTATAAATGTGGTGTTGTCTATAGCTGTTGCAAATGGTTGGAAGCTGAGACAAATTGATGTGAATAACGCATTCCTCAATGGTGATTTGAGTGAGGATGTGTACATGCAACAACCACCAGGGTTTGAGAAGGTTTCTGATGATGGATCCATTACAGTGTGCAAATTGGTGAAGGCTCTGTATGGATTGAGGCAAGCTCCTAGGAATTGGCATTCCAAACTTAGGACTTGTCTGCTGGAGATTGGTTTTAAAGGCTCAGCTGCTGATGTGTCACTCTTTGTTAGGGACAGCAATGGTCTTATGACTTATGCCCTCGTATATGTTGATGATATCATCATAACTGGAGGGTCTGATGTCCAAATTGAAGAAGTGGTTGAGCTTCTTGGCAATAAATTTCAACTCAAAGACTTGGGGGAATTATCTTATTTCTTGGGAATTGAAGTTCAAAGATGTGGTGAACTTGTATTCTTAAACCAGAAAAAATATGTCTTGGAGTTGCTTGAAAGGACCAGGATGGATAAAGCAAAATCTGCGTCTACGCCTATGGTGAGTTCACTACAGCTGGGGCAAGATGCTGGGAGTCCAATTGATGATGCTCACGGATATAGGAGCATAGTAGGGGCCTTGTTATATCTGGGTCACACTCGACCAGATATAACCTTCAGTGTGCATAAGGTGGCACAATTTATGCACAAGCCTTGTGAAGGGCACATGGTGGCTGTGAGGAGGATACTCAGATATCTGTGTGGAACACTGAACTATGGCTTGGTCTTCAAGCCGTCTGAAGTAAAACCAAGCTTAGTAGCATTTGCTGATGCAGACTGGGGAAGTAGTGTTGATGATAGGCGTTCTACTTCTGGTAGTTGTGTCTACCTTGGGAATTGTTTGGTGACATGGTGTTCAAAGAAACAGAAGTCTGTTTCTCGCTCTACCTCAGAAGCAGAGTACAGGAGTATTGCAGACACTGCATCTGAGGTTTTATGGCTTAAAGCATTGCTAACTGACATTAAGGTGTCTTCTGCTAATGTACCAGTAATCTGGAGTGACAGCACAAGTGCGGTGTCCATGAGTGCTAATCCTGTCTTCCATGCAAAATCGAAACATGTAGACCTTGATATTCATTTTATCAGGGAAAAAGTAGAGGAGAAGATTCTTCAAGTGAATTACATTCCAGCTGCATTTCAAACCGCGGATGGTTTCACTAAGCCGTTGACAAGTCCCTTCTTTAATTTGTTTCGTGAAAGACTTAATGTGATGACCTATGAAGATGCATGTAAGTCTGAAGGAGGAAGAAAAAGCAGGGAGAATGTTAGCTTAAATGAAATAAGCTGAAGTCAGTTAGTTAGTTTCAGGCTAACAGACTTAGTTAAGCAGTTAGCCCAGTTAGTTACTTGGGTCAAGCCCACTATAAATATGGATCAGATTCATTGTAATTTGATAACTGAGTCAATTTAAATAAAAGAAGTTTGATTTGTTGACTTTTCTAAAATCCCCAAATTCTCTTTGACTCATCTTCTTCAGTTTTCTGTTTTTCATTTCTTCATTTCTCTTCGATTCTCTTCTCTCAATAATCTCTATGATCGGAATCTCAACATTCCCCTTTGCTTTTGCAGCGGAATAATCAAATTTTCTTATGATCCCTTCTTTGCCCTAAATCATTTTTGACAATTCAAAAATTTGTTGTCCATGGGGCTTGAAAAAGTCTGATCCTCACCGTCTTTGCTTCTCCTAGCATTGTTCTCAAACTTCTTCCTCAACCTCCTAGCCTTATACATCAACTGAGCTTTCGAAACATTGGTATGAATCGAGTCCTTAACAAAATCATGAAATGCATTCGGATCAGCAAAAGGGTGAACCCCTTTTTTAGCCAGAAAATCTAACAACCCTTTCAACACGACGATTTCGTCTTCGTCACTGAACAGTCGTTGGAAAAGCTGCTTCTTTTTATCTTCGTCGGTCTTCTCCTCTTCCTCTTGCTCATTGACAACAGCATCAACAGAACCGAACACTTCTTTGCCGGCTTTATTCTTGGAGATGAGCAGTGAAGGATATTTTTTAAGATGAAGATGATAAGTGAAAGTCAAAGTCAAAGTAAAAATTAATTTTTATTATTTTATTAATCCTACGTGGCAAATGAGAGAGGATGGTGTGGAGATGAGTAAGGTGATGGGCAAGTAAGTGAGTTTTCCGTTAAGAGTTAATGGGGTTTAACGCCTCAGTTATCGTTTTGTTTTAAAATATAAAGTTTAATTGTTATTTTGTGATTTTTGAAAGTTTGGTTACCATTTTTTTTACCAAAGTTCAGTTATCGTCTGCGTACTTTACCCTAAAAATAAACACAGTTGAGCTCAAACCAAATTCAAACCTCAAATTTCTAATCAACTGGACTTGATTACAATCCTAGTTAAGGTTATTAGCATCTTTAATACTGAATTTCAAAATTGATCATTGTCTTGTGGTAAAATATGAAGTTTAAAAGTCGCGATTAAGGGAACGGTTATTGTTCCTAGAGGTCCACGTTCGAGCACCAGCAGCTGCACCAGGGTGATTGAGCGTTCATTGTCAAATGGTTGAGAGTATATTTAGAACAGATACTACTTGTAATCATTCTAGCTTTCATCAAAAAAAAAAGTCGCACATATTGCACTCCTAAAGTAAGGATGTGAGTTCGAATCTTGAAGATGATATTGTTGGGAGAGGCAGTCTCACATCTCTTATATGAACCATAAAATAGACATGAACCAGTTATTGATTTCCTCAAGCTTTTAAGAAACTCCAACTGAGTTTATACCTTCTGACTTCTGAGATCCGAGTCCCGAGAGCAGTATTATATTGAACCCTGTTCTTTACACTTGTAATAGTATATTATTTGTATGCTATGTCAGGCTACCTAAATTTCCATTCACTGCCCTGCAGCAGAAGCTTCCTTTGTAAAATTTCCAACTTTGAATCCGTCAAAGACCAACAACTTTGATCATCAATATCAACATGAATTCGTCTTCAGTTTTTCATTTTATATCCAACCACTTCCGCTAATTCTCTTCCAACTCTTCCCCCCGAAAGATGCATCCCTCTTCTTTGCCATCCAAGTTTTGGTTCTTGCTCATCGTCCTAAGCTTCTTCTTTAATTTCTCTCCAAATTGTGTGTTTGCCAATAGTTTCATGAGCTGCAGGGTTCGAACCAGTTGTGGAAGGATTTCGGATATTGGTTATCCTTTCTGGGGATGGGATCGGCCGGAAAGTTGCGGATACCCTGGATTCCAGCTCAACTGCAATCAAAACGTGCTAGAAATCACCATCATGTCTGCTACATACCGAGTTCTTGAAATAAACAATTCTACACAAACCCTTGTTGTGGCTAGAACCGATTACAGTGACAGCCTTTGTCCCACTCGTTTCATCAACTCCACTTTCGATACCACCCGTTTTCAATACAACGAGACTACTCGGGATATAAGGTTGTATTATGACTGTCCGTCCCCCGCAGGTCTACAAAATCTCACATCATTTCCGGATGTTTCCGATCAATTCGAGTGCACAATAAACGGGGCAAGCACGAGAGGTTATTATGTGACAACGGACTTCACGGGAACTGCCATCGGCAATTTCTTCGGATTTTGCTGGAACAGTGTGATTATTCCGGTCCCATTTTCTCGAGTTTCATCATTGATGGAAAACCGGGATTCGGAAGCTTTGGAAGAAGCGGTTCGAGTTGGGTTCAGGCTGCGGTGGTCTGCGAATGATTCTCAGTGTAATACTTGTTTAAACGGTGGTGGTCAGTGCGGGCGTAACCTCGACTCAAATGAATTTGTGTGTTACTACTGCCCAGATGGCGATGTTTGTTCCACAAGCTCCCCAGCCGGTAAGTCTTCGCTCTTTGTTATGCCTGGTGAAATATCTCTTGTGGACATGGAATTTCCCCAGTTTCAGTTCCCGGAACTAAGCCGGAAACTGATGAAAAATTCCGATTAAGACATGGTTGTTCTTTGTTCGGAGTCCGACCAAACAAATTGAGGGTTGGCCGTAGTTAGTCTTGACTCTTGTGTCATGACTTTAACAATGGCCAATCCCAATATAGGAAAGAAAGACTTGTGGGTCGTCCCAATATAGGATTATTGAAACGCGTTTGTTTGCGCAAATCCCATTAGTTTTTTTTTTCTCTTTCGTGTATATTTCGACCAACTTCAAACTTTGACACAGCTTCAGCTGTTGAATTCCTTCCATTTTCATGGTTGATTTTGGACAGCTATCTTTTTAGATGCTATTTTTTTCCTAGTCAGTTGTCTTGTTTCTACAACTGGATAAGCT
Organism: Hibiscus tridactylites; assembly: GCA_958450335.1. Classification (NCBI taxonomy): domain Eukaryota; kingdom Viridiplantae; phylum Streptophyta; class Magnoliopsida; order Malvales; family Malvaceae; genus Hibiscus; species Hibiscus tridactylites. Next base: position 10,110,571 of record OY288292.1, on the reverse strand, counting down.
CGTTTCCCATTTGTTTTCTGCCCCCTGTTTTACAAGACGGCGTTTCACACATTCACCGGTGGCCCACCTCCAACCACCTGTTCCCCATCAATATCACCTTGTGTTATTCACTTACTCACTGAGTTACCAACCCATCTAACTCGAGCCTCCAGCTCAACCCATGACACTGTCATTCAGACCTTCCATACAAATTAGTCTTATAAAAAATATTGAGTTTTTTAACGTGACAATTTGAATAGGAGAATTAAATCAAAAAATGACAATTTTATTAGAACATGAAGGATAATTTATTAATTTTAAAATAATAAAAATTTATTAAGTGTTTAAAATAAAAAATTAAGAGAATCTAAACTAATTTAACTAAAGTTTAAATTAATAGAGACCTAAGACACCATTTGACTAAAAAAAACTTTGGATTCCCAAGCCCTCCCAACCTCTATTTTGATCTGTCCCTACTCTTACTCTGCTTCAAATTGAACTACCCTCAAGCTTTCAATCGGTTGTATCTCACCTTTTTATTTTGTTTTATTTTTGGAAATGCTCATGTTCAATATTGTCTCCATATTCATATCTAATATGTGAATATTAATATACGATTTTCAAAGGTATTTCAACTGTTTTCTTTTTAAAATTATACTTAGATTAGATGTTAATCTAGTTCTCAAATTGATATGGAATCCAAATAACATACTATTGATAATTTAGGATTTAAGTGCATTCTAATTATGAATCTGACATCTCTTTTGTTTCAATTTGTACATTAAAAGGGTTGTAAAAGTTGCCAAATTGGGCAGTGTGTTGATTGAAATCATGTTTTGTGCATTAGCCAGTTTATGGGTATGAATCTTGGTTACATAGGTATATTGAATTTTGTTTAGGGTGGGTAGCAGTTTTGTTCAATTTTAAATAAAGTTTGCAGTTAATATGTTGTATTTTGTTTTTTCAACAAATAACAATTGAATTTGAATGTTATTAGTTAGGACTATCAGTTTCATTAAAAAATAATAATTTTTAGTTCACTTTTTATAACAGTTTTAAGTTATTTCATTGAAATGTTTTTAATTCTAAATTACTAAATACGAACTATTAAACCATAATCTCTAAATTAAGTTCTTAAATCCTAAAATTAAGGCTCTTGCGAAAACCGCACATAGTTATACTATTTTATTTTTGCTTTTGCATGCACAGAACTAGTTGCAGTGAATTTAAGTAACATGTTGAGATTTTTAACTATTGCAGGAGGCAAAAACCACCATCAACGTGGGCTTGCACTAGGTATTTTCTGGTACCCCACTAGTAACATATTGCATTGTTTCCCAGATTTTGTAGCATTGCAGGAACCAAGTTTAACCAATCTCTTCCTTTATCTCCAGGCCTCGGAATATCCGGTGCAGCCATAGCCGTTATACTCGTCGGAATCGGAATATTATGTTTCCGGAAACAGCAGCACAAGAAGATCGTAGCCCAGGCTATTAGCAGAGACCTTTTAACATCTCAATCAAGCAAAGGGCCATCAACTTCCACAACTAATACATCTCAAACCAATTCTTCATATTCCAATTCAAAATATGACATTGAAAGAGGAAGCACCTACTTTGGTGCCCATGTTTTTAGCTATGAAGAACTTGAGGAGGCCACTAATAATTTCAATCCTTCTAAACAACTTGGAGAAGGTGGCTTCGGCACTGTCTATTATGGTAAGAATTTTAATTATGTGTATTCGAATCAGTGTCATCTTTCTTCTCATTTAATCTTAAAACACCAATTTATATTTGATCAGGTGTACTGAGGGATGGACGTGTAGTAGCGGTTAAGCGATTATACGATAACAATTTGAAGCGCGTGAATCAGTACATGAACGAAATTGAAATCCTGACTCGCATTCGTCATCCGAATCTTGTGACGCTCTATGGATGTACCTCAAGACGTAGTCGAGAGCTGCTTCTTGTTTATGAGTACATTCAGAATGGAACCGTGGCTGATCATTTGCATGGAAACCGATCCAACTCCACTTCACTTACTTGGCATCTTCGTTTGAGCATTGCCATCGAGACCGCAAAGGCCTTGGCTTACCTCCACGCATCGGATATCATACACCGGGATGTTAAATCGAATAACATTCTCCTAGACAAGAATTTCCATGTAAAAGTCGCTGATTTCGGATTGTCACGACTGTTTCCTACTGATGTTACGCATGTATCCACTGCTCCGCAAGGCACCCCGGGTTATGTCGACCCGGAGTATCACCAATGCTACCAACTCACCGAGAAGAGCGACGTTTATAGCTTCGGAGTTGTCCTGATCGAGCTTGTTTCGTCGAAACAAGCAGTGGACGTCAGCAGGCATCGACATGACATAAATTTGGCTAACATGGCAATCAGCAGAATCCAGAATCAGGCATTGCATGAACTGATTGATCCATCTCTGGGGTTCGAGAACGATTGTGCAGTGAAAAAAGCGGTAACCATGGTCGCGGAACTGGCATTTCGGTGTCTGCAACAAGAGAGGGATATGAGACCTTCGATGGGAGAGGTGCTGGAGACATTGAAAGAGATTAAGGATGGAAGATCGGAAGCTGAAGTGGTGGACATTAAATCCGACGATGTTGGACTACTGAAGAGCATTCCTCCTCCACTTTCTCCGGATAAATGGGTTAGTTTTTCATTTTTCTTATGTCCAAGTTATAGTGTGCTGCGACCATTAGAGGGTTCTCTTAATATACAAAAAAAATAAATAAATAAATTTGGGTAAAACATGTATTCTTGCAGGTACAGATAAGATCGATGTAATCCTGAGTTTTCTGCAGATGATGGAACATAAATTTTCTTGTTCAGAGTTTGGGAAATTTCTGTTGTAGAAAGGGAAAATACATGTTCAAATGCCATCAGCAAAACTGAAATGATGTTTATACAGGAGAGTTGCTCAAGAAATAGGAAACAATTCAGAAGATGCACTATAAACTACGGTGGGACTTGGGAGAACATTGCTTTGTAAATTGATGTAGTTATCTAATAGGAGTATATACGATCTTCACTTTTGACTTCATTTCCCCATTTTTTTTTGTTCACAAATTCCCAACAAAACATTTTTTTTGGTTAACGGGAAATATGGGTTTTATATTTTAATTTCAAATGGTTAAACTACACTAGTAGTCCTTGAGCTTTTAGAATACTTTTATTATGGTCACCGAACTTTTAAAACATGCAGCACAATCACTAAACTTTTAATTCGCTACCATTACTGTCATTGTTGTTAGTCATTGTTAATAAAAAACTGATGTGACACTTTAAAATATTTATTAATAATTAATTTATTATATATTCCTTTTTTACCCCCAATAAACCCATCTTCTTCCTCTTCTATCTTCTTCCATGGCTATACCACCATTAACCTCTACTGAGTTGGTTGCAAAAAGAATTCAAATTCAATGAATATAGTTCGATTGATTCGGTTTATAATGCAAGTCGAACTTATATTATGCAGCTCGTTGGCGATATATTGATGCTAGATAAATCTGGCAATCTTGTTCATACACGGTATTTACGCTTTTTGAGGTATCCGTGGGAAGCTGCTCAATATAGTTGGGGATCGACATATTAGCGTTCTTGTATCGTGAGTTGTGCAAGGGCGCTAAAATAGAGAATGATCATAAAGTTCAAGGTATTGGTGGATGTTTGTTGTTGCTGCAAGCATGGGCTTGGCAGCGACTTCCGTTATGGACACCGATTACTCAAACACCGGTACAGTTCCCTCTTGTCGTCAGGTAATTATCCTGATTTTAAGTTTAATTTTTGTGGTAATTTTAAATTATTTTTTATTATTAATGAAAAAATTATTTGTGAATTGTATGCAGATGGTGCGAGAAAAAAGCGCACACGTGATTGGCGAACAACAACTTGAAAGTGTTTAGAGCAGAAATTGATTTGTATTGTCAGGAGCAGGTATGTGGTTAACTGTATTGTTTACAATTTAGTAAGATAGATATTAATAGTTTATTAATTACATTATAGTTATATGTCTTATTATAATAATCATTATTTTTGCAGTTTATTTGGATGTCGTAAAACGATGATCGCATATTTGTACAAGATGAACTGTTGATTTATTCTAACCAGTGGTGTACGGTTACACCGTTGATCCACTTTGCGGTTGTCGAGTTCCACTTTGCCGACATGGTGCTTAGGCAATTTGGCTTCCACCAGTCTATTTTGTATCCTCAAACTGAGCATGATTATTTGCACAATTATGATGGACGCGGCAGGGCAGATGTAAATTGGAAAGTCATACATGTTGAGTACATTACCATGTGGAACAACAGAGCTTCAACGGTACCGTTTCGTGCTCAAATCAAAGAGGGTGATTTTGATTTTCAGAGGTCAGAGTACCTGATCTATTTTTTTAATAATGGAAAGCCTTACTTAACTTCGGTCGAAGAACGGGAACAATGTCGAACATATAAGAAAAAATATGGCGGTAAAGCTGAGTATTCCAATAGTGCAACAGTGGCCACATCTCAAAATCCCTTTTGGCCTTAAAATCCCAAAGGTTGGCCAACCACTTGGGAACAACCAGAAGTGGGCTCGCTAGTTATTTTGGAAAAGGAACCGGCCCCTACAAATCACGAACCAGAAGTGGGCCTGAGCTCATCTGATACTCACGGGTTTGTTGATGTTGTTTTATACACACCCGAGTTTATTCCTCCACGGTTACCTCGTTACTCGAACTTTGAACAGGGCATGGATTTTCAGGGATACAAGATTTCCTAAATTCACCAGAGTTTTTATGAGGGTAGAGCGGCTGCGTTGACATGATCACAACACCGTCTCCTATGGCCTCGGTGAATGAAGAGGATGCTGGAGAGGTGGATGCTGAAAATGAGGATGTTGGAGAGGTGGATTCTGAAGAGGAGGATGCTGGAGAGGTTGCTGAGGCAGAACCGAGGCCACAACGTAAGAGGATCCAAAAACACACCTATTTTTCGATCATATCCACTCATTGTTAGAAATTACGTAAGCAGATGCAAAAGAAAAAATGGTTTTACATTTATTTGTGTAATACCTTAGAGTACTGAATGAATTTGAATTTTTAATTTTCATTTTGTGTTTTTTTATTATTCGTTGTTTGGTTAAAATATGATATAAATGATATATTTTGGCCTAAATAGTGAAAACGTAGTAAATGAATTTGAAACGTCCTAAAATCTTGTATGCTATTAGAAATATTGTTTTTAAGGTTTCTGTTAAAATTTGGTAAATTTTGGAAATCGTTTGATAGATCAATTCGAATAAAAATAGTTTTGAATAGTTTACAAAATGGTCACTAAATATTGTATCGTCTAATCGGATAGGTAAATGACATCCGTTAGTAATGATATTTCACAGGCTAATAAATGGTAAGTTAATTTTTGATTGATAATATGAATTTCATCTAAGGACTCCTAATTTGTAAAAGTTATAAATTAGCCCTAATTGAGTAAACATTGCTTCATATTAGAATAACTAGATTTGTAAAAGTCTTTGCAATTTTAACGATTCAAAAGTGCTACGAGCCTAAGTACAACTACCACACATTCGGACAATATTTTAAATGCAAACATAATATTTTTCAAGTACAAACATGACAAATCATTGAGGCATGGGCAATATCTTGGTTCATTGGGCCATTTTGATTTCGAATGGCCTTCACCCCTACATATGGTGCATCTCTTGCGTTGGCCCTTCTCTCTGTGAGAAAGGTCCATACTCGTGTAGATCCGAGTCGATCTAGGTCGCCTAATTGGCTTTCTACGGAGTGTCAGATCCGATAACCAATTATCATGCTCCACTGACGGCCAATACATTAAATTTGAGATTAGTGGGAACTCTATTTTGTAAATTTCTAACATCTGGTTGAGACTGAAGCATTCATCAACATATGTGTATGGCTTAACATTGACAAACATACATGATGCAACTACATGAGCACATGGATGTCGCCACGCTTGGAACTCGCCACAATCACACCATCTACGTCTGAAATCTACTCGAAATACGTTCGAGTGGGGGCTCTGTGTCGGGTTCTGGAAGCAACAACATCGAAAGTCTGATTCATTCTATTGAACGCGTGATCCATCAACGTCGTTGCACTCTTCACATTTTCATCCATTTTTTCAACTATTGTAGGAGCCCATTGTTGTCCCCTATTTATTAAGGACTGCACCTGCTTCCCTTTGACGGCCCAAACCTTAGCCAAATGATAGTATGTCTCTATTACCAAGCTGGCTATTGAGAGATGACGTGACTCTTTGAGTACTCCATTAATGCACTCCACAAGGTTGGTAGTTATTTGCCCGTATCGTCTACCATCTTCATCATATGATTGGGCCCATCTCTCTCTCTCTCTCGATATTGTTGGCCCTAACTCCAAACACGCTCACCATATTTCATTAAACCCGCCATCTTCCTCTCAAATTATGGTCGTAGTAATTGATACCATGTGAAATAATATTTGTTTGACTTAGCATCAACAAAAATCAAAACACATCACTGCATACGCATATATAACAAAATTTGAAAGAATAACACTTACCCATGCTGATACATGCATGGGAGGGCTAAAGCAATGCATATTGGACAAGAAGTTGAATCTGTTTGTGAAGTTTGGAAAGTCAGCCAACTTGCGACGACTTTTCGGATGGGATCCGGGCATTTCTGGGCATAGTTGTCTTCTAACAAATTGACCGGAATTCAGTTATCTTTCCAACGCATCTTGAAACGCATCAATCGAACATCGGGAACTCAAGATACGCTCATTTTACTGAAGACTGCACATGCAGAAAACTGGATACAGGATTATTACGGGATTTTGTAAAATTCAGTCCAAAAGCTATTATATAAGGCTTTTGGACGAATTAGACTTAGCCCAACTTAATTATTAACATTTAAATTATGTTTTTAGGGTTTTATATACTTTAGGAACCAACCACCCTTCTCCCAAGCAACTCTAATCAACTTATCACCTGCACTTATCAGCTTATCACTTGCAGCCCAAGCACAAGGAGTTAAAGGCTGTTTTTCTTTTATTTTTTAATTAAATTAGGGTTTCCTTGTTTTAGCAGAAGTTAAATTACTTTGGCTATCCTTCACCTATAAAAGGATGAAGCCTCCACCTTTGTAATTCAGATTATTCAGATTTTCTTTGATTAATGAAATATTTAGTGAGTTTGTTTTTGCAAGTGATGATTACTTGTGCCTTAGAAGTCTTCTTTAACATAAGTTCGACGAGTTCTTGTGAGGGAGATCATCTTCACACTCCTGCTTGCCTAGGTAATCACGTCTAGGAGGGTGGGTTAGAGCCGCTTGAGGTTGCTTGCTTAGGTAATTGCGTCTAAGAGGGTGCCGAGGACAAAACCATCACAAATCCATCAAGCCATCTTCATCTTCAATCTTCACGCCATCTCCCATAATTCTATAAACAAAGCTGGAAATTTCAGATTTGTTTTACCTACTCTTCTATTCATCTTTTTAATCTTTTTCGTTATATTTTATTATTCATCTTCTAATCTTCCTTATTGTCTTCTTTTCTTTAAATTTCCAGCATTAAATCTGAAATTTTCAAGAAAAGCCCTTCTCTTTTCTATTGAATTTTCATATCTGGCCATAGTTTTCTTGATTGAGTCTAGAGCTCTTAGTTCTTGCAACAACTTGATTGAAGGCTTCCAAATCCAAGTTTGCGCTACTCTATCACGTGCTCAAAATCTCATTGCGAAGGTACTGATTTTTGAACTGTTCATAACTATTATTTCCGATGTGATGAATACAATATGCAGGGTATGCATAGGGAGGTTTCCAACGACTTCCCTCTCGATTAATTGCTACTTTAATACCCATCCTTCAATCAGAGATAATGCAAACCTCGTTTTCTCAAACCACATACTCACGCAAATTAGTCAAAAAGAAATCTCAAGCTTCAGCAGTTTTCCCCTCAACAATTGCGAATGCAATCGGAATGACATTGCTCTCACCATCTTGCGCAACGACAACCAGCGATATGTGAGAGTATTTCTCGTAAAGCCACGTTTCATCGACTTGGATCATATGCTTACAATATGGAAAGTCGTCAATGCATGACTTGAAAGCCCAGAATAGTCGATGGAAAAATTTATACCCTTGAAACAATTGCCCTTGTCGGTCACACGCATCATTTGTTTTATACCTCACTATGGTGCCTGGGATGAACTGTGTCATTGCCATCACTAACGCTGGTAGCTCATTATAAGATCTGTCGTAATCACCGTACACTGAATGCAATGCCTTATCCCTTGCACGCCACCCCTTCTTGTATTGTATTTGATATTCAAACAGTTGTGCAACGGTTGCTTGAATCATTGAAACTGGAACCCTTAGATTTGCTTCGACCAACTTTATCACGTGGTGGCTTATTACACTTGAGTCCAATTTGGTGTGGTCCTGATCGATGATGTTCGTAAACATGTGTGATCGCCGTTGTACTTTGTGACCTCCCAACGATCTGTCTTTTTACGCTTCGTTACACGAATCTTCCAGTTGCACCCTTCTTCGTATTTCACACACTTTGCAAGGAAAGTTCTCGTGTTGGATTCTGCAACCTCATAATCTACATGTTGTCTGGTGCTATACTCTTTAATTGCCAATATAGCTTCATCTTTTGCCTTAAATTCCAGCCCCTCAAACAATTCACCATTCTGACTCGAAGTTAGTTTGGGCATATCTGGAAATTTTGGTGCCCTCATCGCATCGAAATCCACCAAGTTCATATGAGCAGGAGCTTCGTATAATGTAATGTCGCCCTCGGTCGTAAAAAATTCTCCAACACTGAAATCAGAGGGCTTGACCAACGTTATCCGGGAACAAATCAGGATCCCAATATCTTCATCTTTGCTGGAATCTTCCAGTGATTCTCCCCATCGACCACGTAGGTTCGTAATATTATCATCAACAGTTGGTCCCTATGATGTTGCATATGTTGACGACACACCTTCATCAAATCCACTAGATGTCCTAGTTGCCAACATTGCAACAAAACTTCCTCCAGACATATCAAATTCGTTATTGAAACCCATTTGACTAGATTCTCCAGTTGCATTTTTAGAGGGGCAGGGAATATCACGGATCTCAGCAAAGAACTCGATATTTTGAATTCTCATAGACTCATGCTCTGCGATCATTATTCCCACATCTTCATTATCTTCGAGAGTAATTGTGGAATATATGAATGGATTCGAACATGTCATCCACCGGTACCGCAAACTACGAATCTAAGCTCCAACTTTCTTCGATATCACCTCTTTCAATACTCGAAGTGTGATTTCTTTGTTAATTCTCATCTTCGTAGGGCTCTAAGAATGAAATACGATACCAACATCAGATTTTACCATTTCTCCATTGTAATGGACAATCACAACACAGTTGTTGTTTCTCATTTTCTCTGCATGTTCAAAAAAAATATTTTCAATAATAATCCTAAACAAAAACACTAATTTTAAAATATAATTAAATAACAATCCATAATTTTAGAACATACTACTTATTTACGAAAGTATTTTGAATATATTTTCGAATACACTTTAAAATTATCTATACTAATTTCTCAAAAATACTCATTACGGTTTTTTCGCACTACTATAATCCTAAACAAAAAATAAAACATTCATCGTTCTAACATAACAATTAATTTTCAAACAACATCAAAATTATACAAATAAAAAAATCAATATTTCAAAACGACTTACAATCTTTTTCCTGCAACTTTCTTCTTCTTCTACTTCTTCTTCTCCCTCTTTACTCAAATTTTTACTAAAGTGTTTTCTATCAAACATTCTTTAACACTAACATAACCTATTTAAAACAAACAAATTGAATATTTCCCTATAATACCCCTATACGAAAATTAATATTCACGAACAGATTTTAAATCAAAAAAATTACACTACCCCTACATAATTTAAAATTATTATAACAATTAATTTTTTTACTACCCTACACCTGCACCTACACCACTATTATTTCACATCACTGCAACCCTATATATAAAAAACGACTCATACATGCAACCATCCTTTCATCCAATCAAACTTAAAAGAAAAAAATTAAACACCACACCTAGACCCTTATTTCAGCCACATCGGTGCAAAGGCTGCACCCCTATTTCACCCCGTAACCTGCCCTACCCTGCAAAACCTGGCACCAATATTCGGTGCACTGTTTAAAAATGGGGGGAGGACAACCCGACTTTGAACAGTGCCAGGCACGCCCAGATGTCGCCATGTGGCAGCGTGGTCTGCTTAGAAAGGGGGCTTTACAATCTGTTTTTGAACAGTACCAAGACCCGAAAGACACTGTTTAAAAACGAGTGGTGGTCTTGTGGTCTGCATAAAGTGAACAATAAAATTCACTAGTTTGGGAAATAATTTGAGGGGTTCTCTATTTTTGGAATAAAAAATTCCAAAAGTAATATTTGGGTAAAATTTCCATAAATATATTATTTTAAAAACACAAAATATTCGTAAAATTAATATATATAAAAACCCTTAAACACTAAACCCTAAACTCTAAGGTTTAGGGTTTAAGTTTGAGGGTTGGTGTTTGTGGGTTAACAATTTAGGGTTTAGGGGTTTTATATATTATTATTATTAATATAAATATATTTTTATAAATATTTTGGATTTTTTTAAATAATATATTTATATTATTAATAATATATAAAAATAATATATTTTTATTTATATATATTGATATATATATATATGCAAATAATATATATTTATATTTTTATATATTAATATTATTTATAATATTATTTATTTCATAAAATAATTTGAATTAATCTTAGCTAGTTTGAGATATATAATATTTGTGGTAAAATATTATATAATGTTATGTTGGTTCAGTGGTTAAGACTTAGCAAAACTCTTTAAGTGCATGGTTTTAATATTTTTTCTTCAGCAAAACGACATCGTTTTGGGCTAAATTAGGCTTCAAAATACCCGCACCAAATGACGTCGTTTTGACTTAACGAGGGCGTTAAGAGTTAACGGTGGAGTGGTATTTTCGAGTCGCATATTAAAGTTCAGTGTTAGTTTTGAACTTTTTTTTTAAAATTCGGTGACATTTTCGAATCAGAGGCCATAATTGAGTGGTATGTAGTATAGTTTACCCTTTAAAATATTATGTGTATTCTATAAGTGACGTCAATTGATTACAAAAAGAATCAAAATATAAATACTCTCGATTGAGAAGAAAACTACATAAAATCAAGGGTAAACTACATTGTATACCATTAAATTTTAAGTTTTGTATCAATAATACCTCTAAACTAAAAATTATCCTATTTTAGTAATGAACTTTAGTAATCAATACTATTTTAGCACTTAACTTTGGTTTAGACTTTAATGAGATCATTGTGCCCTTAAAATCAATGACATGGAAGGATCTTAACCAATTTAAAATCAATGACGTAGAAGGAGCTTAACGACCCAATGGTATAATTGAAGCCTAAATTGGAGTTTAATGGTAAAATGATATCGATTTTTAGTTTAGTGGTATAATCGATACACTCCTAAAAGTTTGATGGTATTTGATGTACTTAGCCCTAAAATGAAACTTAAATTATAAATACTGAAATCAAATTATTGTAGAAAAATATCCACTAAAACTGTACTTTTTATATTTTTTTCAAGTTTAAAAATATACTTTCTGAAATCAACTGCTTACTTTTAATTTATTTTCTATAAGATTAATATTTTTTGTTTTGAAAATTTCCTTTTAATAAGTTATAATATATATTTCTTTCAAGTTTTTTTCATCTCTTTCTATTTTTTTCTCTTGATTGTCTAAGAAGATGGTGTCATTGTCCTTTGGCCGAACGGCTGACATCTATGCTTTGTGATAACTCTTATTATGTTATCGTTCATCATCTCTTCTTTTCTCTTTTCCTCCTTTTTTTTTTTTACCTCTTTAGTTTCTTTTATTGGTACATATTTGAGTTTTTGTATTTTTTTAGCAAGTCTTCTATTTTCTAATGAAAATAGTGAAAGTTTTTCTTTGTTTTTATAACTTTCGTAACACTCTAATTACACCCTGACCAATCCGAAGGATTTAAATGTCACATTAGGTCATTAAAATGCCTGACCAGAATTTTCCAAAGCGGCTTAGTCAAAACATTCGAATTTATTGTCACAATTGGAACAAATCAATTATAATAATAATGTACAAGTAATAAAATAAGTTATTCAAAATACAGAGCTTCTTAGTATACAAATATAGTATATCAAAATAAGAATATTAAGAGTTTACTTATAAAAACAATAAAGTATTGTGAATACATAAGCCCACTAAAAGACAAGATATTGTGCTTTGTAGATGAGACACTAAAATCCTTCACCGATGATGTTCATCGGACGCATACAAATTTTTTAATCTATGAATAGAAACATTCGAACATTGAGCTTAACAAGCTCAATGACACAATTTTATTATACTATACTTCATTTAATTCATAAACACAAGAATGCAATGCAAGTAGAGACAAATATGCATGAGTTTAACATCTATCATCATTATTCCAACACCACATGAATAACATTCAACCAAGGTATACAACAATGTTCAATTCACACAACAATATAGTGATATTGGTACCGGAAACACACTAAGCATCAAGTATTATGTCCATATTGTGTATATATATATGAGTTCTGGTACCTAAAACTTACTAAGCATTAGGTAGAACGAACCTCGAATATTTGGATCCCACATCATACATATCCACACAACAAGCAATGCCCACAAGGCCACACAAAAGTCGTTACACCACTCAACATCAAAGTAGGCTCAATATGAGTTATCAAGAAACTTATTAAAGAGCAGCACTTTTTCATATCTTAGTCATTTGCTCTTAAGTAATGTATAACTCATCCTATATTTCTTCAAAAGATCTATCCCTTACTTAAAAGAACCAATCCATCGTACCAAAAATCTTATATTTCTGTGTAGGTGACGACTATAACTCATTCTCAACGGCTAGATACATAGAGAGGACATATATAGAGACTCAAACTTGTTCAACAACAACAAGAAACACATTGCAAAAGAAAGACCAATATCAAAGAATCTATTAGAGTTTAATTGTATTATTTTTCATTGTAAAATACTTGTGAGCTATCATAGTCTAAGTTGCTTAAGTGTTCTTTGGGTGAGAGCTTAACTTATGCAAACATATTTGTCTTGTGAGTTTTTCCCTATTGTTTGCTTATTTGTAGTTCTCTTCGGGAGAGTGTGTACGCAAAGTTTTTGGGTATAAACATTAATAAAAATTATAAGGTTACACATTGTCTTTAAAGATTTGCAAATCTAGTAGAATTGATAAAATTCTTAGTGTGAATAACAATGAGCTAGTAAAACATTGATGACTAATCTTGTTTTATACCGCATAGACATAGCTCTATTGAGCCCAAAGGGGCCCGAGCCCATTGAAATTTTTATATATTTGATAAATGTTGGTCTAATATTATTTTGGTCCTTATAAAAATAAGTATTTAAATTTAAAAAATACTAAGATTTATTAAATATTTAATCGAGTAGGGGCTGAATTAAAGAAGGATAGACTCGTGTTCTCAATTTTTTTTTGGTCTAATAATGATTCATGTGATTATAAAGTTAAATATTAGAAAAATTAGGCATTGTCTCCTGAATTTTGAGTTTAAATACTTAATAAGCCATTGTATTTTTTTTAAACTCAATATATTGGCTCCTTCCAATGTTCAATATTGGCTTCTTCCTTGTTTATACCCTTAAGTAAATTGAGATTTTTTTTCCAAATAGGCCACATGTCAATTCTTGACTAGTCCAAAAGGCCCACATCATATTTCGTCATGAAAATGGGCAATTGGCAAACAAGTCCATGTATAAAATTAGGAATGGCAAACAAGTTAATGAAAAACTACTTGTATTGCATTAAAGAATAAAGTATAATTCATGTACAAAATAAATATTTAACCTATATATATATATATATATATTAGAATCCACCGATTGGCTTTATTGGAAATGATGATGATGTTCATCTCAAGTTGAAGCACATGTATGTGCATGCGTTGTCAAAGTGTTAAGAAAAAATATGAACAAATAATATTACATAATTACACCTATGTATTATTCAGAAAATATATGTATATATTAAAACTTTCATGTATAGTAATATTCAATTATGCTAAATCTAAACTTCAGAAAAATATGTTTCATTTTAATGACACATGCATAGCAAATGGATTAGATAGATTAAAAATAATATTAAAAAGTATATTTTTACATAGTATATGCTAAATATAAACTCCAGGAAAATATTTTTTAAGAAAATATATAGTAATATTCAATTATGAAACAGTTTTTTTTTATAAATTCCAAACAGTTTTGTAAAACTTATGTTTGATTTTGATATAACTAGATCTTTAAGGATCAATTTGAAAAACTTAAAATTGTTTTTACAAGTCTCTTAACAAGTTTTGAAACACCAACACTTTAAAACTGATTTGTAAAACTCAAACTCAAAATATTTTCTAAGTGTTCCAAGCCAAATTTATTGAAAATCGTCATAGAGTATCGATACCCATTGAGGCGTATCGATACCTTTTTGCCAAAATTGGCTACTGTCGGAACACATATCGATACGGAAAACCCTCGTATCGATACGCCCCTGTGTTAAACTTCAAAGAGTTTGAAAGAGTGTATCGATACGGTAACACCAGTATCGATACTGGTTTAAAGATTTTTAAAGCATTTAAGTCGGTTTAAAAAATATGACCGTTGGTGTCAGTTGGTTGGTAACCAAATTTTAAAAGGTCGTTGACCAGTATCGATACGCCTAACCCCAGTATCGATACGCGTTTTGATAGTGAGCTAAGTTCAGAAAAAGGTATCGATACGGCCTTTGCCGTTTCGATACCCAGTACCGATACGCTTACGTGCGTATCGATACGCCCTATTAATTGCATACAACGGCTCTTTCTTTTCTGAGACAGGTATCGATACCCATTCCCGAGTACCGATACTTGTAGCTGCAGAGGTGCATTTATGGTGGTAAGAGAGGGTTCCAACGGCTCCATTTACTTCTCCAACCACTCAAACGGCTAGAAATCAATGAGAAGGTATAAAAGGGACATCCAAAAGCATCAGCAACAACTATTGAACTTCAAGCAAACATCCAAACATAAAATTCAAGCATTTGAGCAAAAATCCCAAATTTGTGTAAAATCCCAATTTGTGTTCTTCATTCATATATTGTAAAATTGGGTTGAGTGCTTGTATCGGGGCTATCATTTGTATTGAGAGATACCTAATTAGCCTACAAATTCCTTTGTTCTCTTGTGTGAGGGTTGGGTTGATTTTTGGGTAGAAAAATCAACCGATATTGTAAAGGGTTGCCTCCTTGTCCTAGAAAAGGGGAAGATCAATTTAGTGAAATTGTTGCAAATCCTTAGTGAGACTAAGGTAGTGGATGTAGAGTTCATTTGGAACTTGAACCACTCTAAATTTCTCGTTCTTCATTTTTAATTTGCCAATTTCCACTACAATCCTTCAAATTTCCAATTCACCCCCCCTCTTGGTAAATATCGATCTTTCGATCCACTCTACAATTGGTATCAGAGCTTAACTCTTTGAGGATTAACAACCACAAGAGGAGATCCTTGGAAGAGTGTGATCATCCAATTATCAAGAGATGGCTTCAACCTCCAGTTCCGGCATGTACGAGTCACAATCAACCACCAAGCCTCCTTTCTTCAATGGTGACAACTACTCCTTTTGGAAGAACAAAATGAGGCTATTCATCAAGTCAAGTGACTACCTTGTATGGGATGTCATTGAGGATGGGCCATACATTCCATTGAAGCAAGATGGTGAAGGCAAGATGGTGTTGAAGAAGAAAGCCGAAATGAGTGAAGAGGAGAGGAAGAAGATTCAAGTCAACGATAAAGCTCTCCACATGCTTTTTTGTGCTTTCGGTCCGGACATCTATTCAATGGTCTCTTCCATTGAAAATGCCAAAAAAGTGTGGGACACACTTGAGACCACTTATGAAGGCACCAATGATGTCAAAGAAACTAAGATTGGACTTCTCAATCTTAGTTATGAAAATTTCAAGATGGAGCCCGATGAGACGGTGTCAAAGATGTTTGATCGATTCTCCACAATTGTCAACGGGCTAAAGGGCTATGGAGAGATCATACCGGAAGACAAGCTTGTCCGGAAGCTACTCTATTCACTTCCCGAAGCTTGGGATGGGAAGAGAACCGCCATCATCGAAGCAAAGAACTTGAAGACATTAAAGCTTGATGAGCTTGTGGGTTCTCTCCTTACTCATGAGATCATGAAGCAAGGAAGGGAAGATGAGAAAAAGAAAGAAGAGAAAAGAGTAGAGAAGCTTGAAGTTGAAAAGAAGAAGAAGATGGGAATAGCTCTCAAGGCAAAAGCTTCACAACATGATGAGAGCTCATCTTGTGAGGAGGATGAACTTGAAGAATTGGCTATGATAGCCAAACGATTCTCACGCTTCATGAGGTCCAACCGGGGAAGGAAAATCCAAAGAAAGATGGACTTCAAAGGAAGGAACAAAGAAGAAGGGAAGGATCCCATCATTTGCTATGAGTGCAAACAATCCGGTCACATCCGTTCGGAGTGTCCTCAACTCAAGAAGAAGGGCTTTGAGAAGAAGAAGAAACTCAAAGCCAAGCTTGCTACTTGGAGTGATGAGGAGTCATCGGAGGATGACGAACAAGAAGTGGCTAACCTTTGTCTCATGGCACTTGAGGAAGATTCCTCCTTGGTAACCTCTAACTCATCTACTTTAGATTTTTCATATGAAGAATTAAATGATGCATATGATGAGTTACAAGAGGTATATGATGAATTAGTTGAGAAGTTTAAAGAGTCGGTCATTAAAAACAAGAAAATCATTTTAGAGCTAAATGAGAAAAATGACTCACTCACTCAAGCTAATTCTAAATTTGAGAAAAAGATTTTAGGATTAAAAGATGAACTTAAATTCTTTCAAGATGAAAATGTTGATCTTAATAATCTTTTGTCTCAATGCAATAGTGAACACCAAAAGGTGTTAGGTGAGCTAAATGAGCTCAAAAAGTCCTTAAAAAATGTTGGTAGTGTCAAACATGAAGTAGGAGAATCCTCTAGAACACACCAACCTAAGAAAAGGACTAATTACTACAAACAAGGTAGCTACCCTAGACATAGTAGAGCTAAAAGAATTAGAAGTGTATGGGTTCCTAAGGAACTTGTAAAATCTAATAATATTATTGCTATGTCATCTTGGATTCCTAAGGGAACCAAGGTTTTGGGAGCTAACACTCATGGACCCAAAATGATTTGGGTACCAAAAACCAAGGTTTAATATCTTTGTTTGTAGGGGGAGCATTGCTACAAGGCCAAAGCACAAAGTCAAAACTCGTGGTACCTTGATAGTGGATGCTCGAGACACATGACCGAAGACAAGAGTCGATTCATGGATTTAAAGCCAAAAAATGGAGGAGTAGTAACTTTTGGTGACAACTCCAAAGGCCACATTAAAGGTATTGGCTCCATAGGTAATCACTCTACCATTCTCATTGAAAATGTCTTATATGTCGATGGTCTTAAACATAATTTGTTGAGCATAAGTCAATTATGTGATAAAGGATTTAATGTTCTTTTTGATAAAAATGGATGCAAAATTGTAGACATTAAATCTAATAGTATTATGCTCATAGGTCATCGCATAGGAAACATATACATGGTGCATTTAGATGACATTCATACATCTCATGCATGTTTAGTTGCTCAAAATGAAAATGATGCATGGTTGTGGCATAGGAAGCTAGGACATGCTAGCATTAGTGTTTTGGAAAAACTAGTCTCTCTAAATCTAGTTAGAGGTTTGCCCAAAATTAAATTTTCAAATGACAAAATTTGTGATGCATGCTCTAAGGGTAAACAACATAAGTCTTCCTTTAAATCCATTAATGATGTTTCTACTAGTAGATGCTTACAATTAATTCACATGGATTTATTTGGGCCAATTAGGACTATGAGCTTGGGTGGTAAATCTTATGCATTTGTGCTAGCTGATGATTTTTCTAGATTTACTTGGGTTCTCTTTTTAAGTACTAAAGATGAGGCTTTGGAAAAATTCATCACATTTTCAAAATTAACCCAAAATGATCTTGAACTTAGAATTTCACACATTAGAAGTGATCATGGAACCGAGTTTCAAAATTTAGGGTTTGAAGAATTTTTGAATGAAAATGGTATTAGCCATAATTTTTCGGCTCCTCGAACTCCTCAACAAAATGGGGTAGTTGAGAGGAAAAATAGAACTTTACAAGAAATGGCTAGAACTATGCTTTGTGAAAATAATTTACCTAAATATTTTTGGGCGGAAGCCACAAACACCGCTTGTTATATTGTAAATCGAGTAATGATTAGGCCAATTTTAAAGAAAACACCTTATGAGATTTTAAAATCTAAAAAGCCTAACATTAGCTATTTTCACCCTTTTGGGTGTAAGTGTTTTGTTTTAAATAATGGAAAAGATAACTTAGGTAAATTTGATGCAAAAAGTGATGAAGCTATTTTTATAGGTTACTCTTTAACCTCTAAAGCCTATCGAGTATTTAACAAAAGAACTTTAGTAGTAGAAGAATCTATTCATGTTGTATTCGATGATAACCTCCTTCCTAGGAAGGATTCTTGTGATGATGATGATGTAGGAATCATAAATGCCTTTGATGGAGGTCAAACTTCAAAGGAGGATGAGATTCAACCAAAAGAAGAAGATACACAAGATCCACCTCTTGAAGCCTTGAAGGACTTGGCTATTGAGGAAAAGGAAGTGAGCTACCCAAGGGAGTTGAACTATGTCAAAGATGGTGAAATCTTGGGTGATCCATCCAAGGGGGTAACCACTCGTTCTTCTCTTAAATTAATGAACCATGTTGCATTTATCTCATGCATAGAGCCTAAAAATATAAAAGAAGCATTGAAAGATGACTTTTGGATTTTGGCTATGCAAGAAGAGCTAAATCAAATTGAGAGAAGTAATGTATGGACATTAGTTGATAGGCCTAGTAATCAATCTACAATAGGAACTAAATGGGTCTTTAGGAACAAACTAGATGAGAGTGGTAACATTGTGAGAAATAAAGCTAGACTTGTAGCACAAGGTTACACTCAAGAAGAGGGAATAGATTTTGATGAAACCTATGCACCCGTAGCTAGAATGGAAGTCATTAGGATGTTGCTTGTATATGCATGTTATCATAATTTCAAGCTTTTTCAAATGGATGTTAAAAGCGCATTTTTAAATGGTTTTATAAATGAAGAAGTGTATGTGGAACAACCACCGGGTTTTGAAGATTCAAAATTTCCAAATCATGTTTTCAAACTTACCAAAGCTCTTTATGGTTTAAAACAAGCTCCTAGAGCTTGGTATGAAAGGCTTTCAAATTTTTTGATTGAAAAAGGATTTGAAAAAGGTAAGGTGGACACTACACTTTTCATAAAAATGTATAAAAATGACATCTTAGTAGTTCAAATTTATGTTGATGATATTATTTTTGGTTCTACTAATGAATGTCATTGTCAAGAGTTTTCTAAGCTAATGCAAGGTGAATTTGAGATGAGCATGATGGGGGAGCTCTCATTCTTTTTGGGACTCCAAATCAAGCAAAAGAAGGATGGCACCTTCATCAACCAAGCAAAATACATAAAGGATATGCTCAAGAAGTTTGGCTTGGAGAATGCAAAGCCTCAAGCCACTCCTATGAGCTCTTCTACAAAGCTTGACAAAGATGAAGGAGGTAAGTGTGTTGACTCTAAGCTTTATCGTTCTATGATTGGATCTTTGCTTTACCTTACCGCAAGTAGACCAGATATCTTGTTTAGTGTTTGCTTGTGTGCTAGGTTTCAAGCTAGTCCTAGAGAGTCTCACCTTATAGCCGTTAAGAGAATCTTTAGATACCTTAGAGACACTCCTTGTTTAGGCCTTTGGTATCCTAGAGACTCTACCTTCAACCTACATGCTTACTCGGATGCGGATTATGGGGGTTGCAAAATTGATAGGAAAAGTACTTCGGGAACTTGCCAATTCTTAGGTAGTATGCTCATATCTTGGTTCTCTAAGAAACAAAATAGTGTAGCCTTATCTACCACCGAAGCCGAGTACATATCCTTAGGGAGTTGTTGTGCTCAAGTTCTTTGGATGAAACAACAACTCTTGGATTATGGTATTAAAGTTGGAACTATACCCCTAAAATGTGACAACACTAGTGCAATATGCTTAACTAAAAATCCCATCCAACACTCTAGAACCAAACATATAGAAATAAGGCATCATTTCATTAGAGATCATGTCCTTAAGGAAGATGTGGTTATAGAGTATGTAGACACCTTGAATCAATTAGCGGACATTTTTACAAAACCCTTAGACAAAGAGCGTTTTTGGTCCCTTAGGAGAGAGTTAGGTCTAGCTAGCCTATCTTGACCTTTTAGGACCTCTTTTGTGCTTAAAATGCTTGATTTTGTGAAATTGCCATGTTTATGTGTTTAAACTCCTAATCTTATCCATGCCTATAGTTAGGGGGAGTATGCTTCTGTTAAAACATGCTTAGAACTGTTTATTCATCATTTGCATACTTTTAGGAGGTGTTAAGTTCGAGCCTTTGGTTGTTCTTAGAACCAAATAGGTCTTTCTGGGCATATGGTATCGATACGGCTATACGCGTATCAATACGTGTTCTTCATTTTGTTTCCCAGAATTTTCCTCGCTTCACAGGTATCGATACGCTTAAAATCGTATCGGTACAGGTAGTTTCGATACGGGCCCCACCGTTTCGATACGACTTTCCAACGGGTATTTTTGAGAAAAGACAATTCTATCCCCGTATCGATACCCCCTCAGGAGTATCGATACCCTATCGCGCAGATGGCATTAAATCAGTCTTAAATGAGATCTAATTTTACCAAAATTAAAACTCTTTAACCCTAACAAACCCTAGCCGTTTTTGGCTATAAAAAGGCCCTTCCTCCTTCATATTTTCCACACTACAACTCAATTCTAAAAGAATTTTTGCATCAAGAAAAGAATTGTGCTCTCTCTCAAGTTTTTCTTCAATCTTCAAAGTTTCCTTCAAGGTAATCTCTTCTTTTTATTCTTTTTTGTTCTTTTTCTTTTTTTTAACCCTTTGTTTTCTTAAATCTCTTTGCTTTTCAAATTTTTTTTTAAAAATCTTTTTACCTTGATTTTTACTCAAATTGAAGAAACCTTTTTTTTAATTTTCTTTTAGATTATGGCACCTAAAGAACATTCGAGGAAGCGACCGAGGGTTACTCATGCCGGTGAATCTTCAACTCCCGGAATGGTTGCACGCCCGGATTATGCTACAATTTATAACAAATCCTTTGAAACTTCCGCGGGTCTTCCCTATTTTCGCCAATTTGAGAACTACAAAATTCGTGCGGAAAGGGTCGTCTCCATTCCTTTTCTCGACTCCGAGCGCTTCAAGTTTGAATATCTTCCGTTGCTTCGCACTTGGAATTTCATGGAGTTTCTTTCTATCCCCGGTATTTACTATCGTCTTTTGGTTTTAATTTTCTATTCTAATGCCAAAATTATTTCTCGCAATGGGGAAATTGTTGCCATCCGCTCTTATCTCATGGGGAAGCAAATCATTCTCGATGTCAAAGGGATTTGTGAGGTTTTTAAGTTAGAGGATGTAGGCTTAAATGATGAGAATGCCTTGGGCCATGTTCTCGGTGGTTCCGTAACCGTCCTCAATGCTCACGATCGAATCCTACATTTGATGGTGTCTTGGTGGTTACGTCCCT
The DNA here is from genome assembly GCA_958450335.1 of Hibiscus tridactylites. NCBI lineage: Eukaryota > Viridiplantae > Streptophyta > Magnoliopsida > Malvales > Malvaceae > Hibiscus > Hibiscus tridactylites. Next base: position 10,088,684 of record OY288292.1, on the reverse strand, counting down.
CCGGTGGCAAATACTCTACCATCCGTCAAGTGGATGATTTTTGGATCCGTTGTTTCCGTCAACGAAAGCGCCCAAACCTAGCTCGAATCATGTTCGATGAGATCGCCTATCATGTTCAAAATCGCCAAACCTCTCTCATCACATCCTTTATTTACGGTACGGCTTTAAGTTACTATTTTATGAAAAAGGATATTGATTGCTCATTTGATCTTGCATCTCCTCTTACCGATCCTATTGATGAGCGATCCCTTGCTCGGGGAAAGTTCTATTACTTTAATGGAAGTTGGTTACGTCTTTCCGAGCTTCCACCCGAGGCCGCAGCCGCATTGGAACAACCACAAGCTCCTCAAGCTCCTCCGGCTCCTCAAGTCCCACAGCCCAATTTGGATGCTCTCATGACCTATCTCAATGAGCAATTTACCGGGCTACGCACGGACATGAACACTCGTCTAACCTCCATGGAAACCACCTTCGATACAAGGATGACGGGTATGGAGAATCGCCTTACATCCCTTGAAAGCGAGCACAATTCCTTGAATATTTCCGTTGCCGCTTTCCATGATGAATGGCGTAATAGCATGCGGAGCAATGAGCCTATGGTCGATGATGATGAAGATGATGAAGACGACGAAGACAATGCCTAGACATCTCTTCTTGCATATCATTCATAATCATCTAGGATTTTCTATTTTTATGCACCTATGTTTCTGTTTTTAGGACTAAGTTTGTTTTAGGATTAAAAACCTATGCTTTGATTTCTTGTTTGTTTTCGTTTGGATTTTCTTATGCTATGATGAATAAAATTATGTTGCTTATTATTATTATACATTTGATTTCATTATGCACTTTATTGTCTCCATGCATTTTTGATCTAACAAAAAGGGGGAGAAGAAACTTGCTCACATCTTTAAAATATTTTGATTTTAACTCAAAGGTTACCAAGCTTATATTAAGGGGGAGTTACTTTGTAAAGGTTATTCAAAAGTGTCAAAATTTTAAGTTTTGGTTTTGTTATATCAAAAAGGGGGAGATTGTAAAACCTATGTTTGATTTTGATATAACTAGATCTTTAAGGATCAATTTGAAAAACTTAAAATTGTTTTTACAAGTCTCTTAACAAGTTTTGAAACACCAACACTTTAAAACTGATTTGTAAAACTCAAACTCAAAATATTTTCTAAGTGTTCCAAGCCAAATTTATTGAAAATCGTCATAGAGTATCGATACCCATTGAGGCGTATCGATACCTTTTTGCCAAAATTGGCTACTGTCGGAACACGTATCGATACGGAAAACCCTCGTATCGATACGCCCCTGTGTTAAACTTCAAAGAGTTTGAAAGAGTGTATCGATACGGTAACACCAGTATCGATACTGGTTTAAAGATTTTTAAAGCATTTAAGTCGGTTTAAAAAATATGACCGTTGGTGTCAGTTGGTTGGTAACCAAATTTTAAAAGGCCGTTGACCAGTATCGATACGCCTAACCCCAGTATCGATACGCGTTTTGACAGTGAGCTAAGTTCAGAAAAAGGTATCGATACGGCCTTTGTCGTTTCGATACCCAGTACCGATACGCTTACGTGCGTATCGATACGCCCTATTAATTGCATACAACGGCTCTTTCTTTTCTGAGACAGGTATCGATACCCATTCCCGAGTACCGATACTCGTAGCTGCAGAGGTGCATTTATGGTGGTAAGAGAGGGTTCCAACGGCTCCATTTACTTCTCCAACCACTCAAACGGCTAGAAATCAATGAGAAGGTATAAAAGGGACATCCAAAAGCATCAGCAACAACTATTGAACTTCAAGCAAACATCCAAACATAAAATTCAAGCATTTGAGCAAAAATCCCAAATTTGTGTAAAATCCCAATTTGTGTTCTTCATTCATATATTGTAAAATGGGGTTGAGTGCTTGTATCGGGGCTATCATTTGTATTGAGAGATACCTAATTAGCCTACAAATTCCTTTGTTCTCTTGTGTGAGGGTTGGGTTGATTTTTGGGTAGAAAAATCAACCGATATTGTAAAGGGTTGCCTCCTTGTCCTAGAAAAGGGGAAGATCAATTTAGTGAAATTGTTGCAAATCCTTAGTGAGACTAAGGTAGTGGATGTAGAGTTCATTTGGAACTTGAACCACTCTAAATTTCTCGTTCTTCATTTTTAATTTGCCAATTTCCACTACAATCCTTCAAATTTCCAATTCACCCCCCCTCTTGGTAAATATCGATCTTTCGATCCACTCTACAAGTTTAAATTTTTAGCTTTAGATCTAGAAAAACATCATTATAAGTTGATTATTTAAGAGGCATTCATTAAACATTTAAATCCAAATGTTGAAATGATTTAAATATAATCATGTAATATTTAAGTAAAAATGTAAAGAATTATGGTTTAATTTAGGTATAATGTCAAAAAATGCTTCAAGCGTTTGACTAGATAGTCACTTTGACTCATATTCTTTTTATTGAAGCATTTTAACCACCAATATTTCATTTTAGGTTAAATTGGCCCATCCGTGGATGAAAATTGTTAGTTAACAAACAATAAACAATTTGAAATGACTTAACAAAACAACACGCTAACATAAAATTTTATATTTTATATAATTTTATAAATTTATTTTTTGAATGATGTGTCATTTTGTCAAGTCATCACCTTTGTCTATATGACATTACTATGTCAGCGTGCACTATCATGTAAGTTTGTCACGTCATTTTAAGTCATTTATCGTTAGTTGACTAATAGTTTTCATCCACATAGGGATCATTTTGACCTACAATGAAACGTTGAGGATTAAAGTGTTTTAAAAAAAGAATTGGAGACCAAAATGACTATTCAGTCAAACGTTTTAAGTATTTTTTATCATTATTCCTTTAATTTAAAAGGGGAAAGGTTTCGAGTTTTTATAGGGGACCACAAATCTTAGGACAATCAAACCTAGTCAAGAATAGGGATGTTAGTGGGGCGGGTTTTGCAAGGATTCACCCCACTTCACATTCAATTGGGTAGGGATAGTTACAAATTTCACGGGTTGCGGGGTAGAGATTAGATAAAAATTAGATTCCCCGTGGGTGACAATGAAGGCGTGAATATGCCTTTGTACTCGCCCTATCCCCACCCGCCCCAACATATTTAACATATTATAAATATTATTACAAAGATAATATCAGTTTGGATCATAGTTTAATTTAACGTAATTCATATTGACTTGTTTTGGGATATTATTGAAAAGTTCAATAAATATAATTGAGTTTGAGATTGATCAGATAAAATATATAAATATTTTTTAAAATATCAGTTTAAATCATAGTCAAATTTAAAATAATTTATATTGTTATATATATATATATATATATATATATATATATATATATAAATGGGATGAGATCCAGTTACACTATGTAAAACTCAATTAGTTTTACACTAATTCATGATCATTGGATGAATAAAATGGATGGATGAGATTAGAAGTAGGATATGTGAAGATTGTCACTTGGAGAAAAAAAAGTAAGGAGTTAATCTCATTCATTCATTTTACCCATTTAACGGCCATAAATTAGTGTAAAACTAGTTGAGTTTTACATAATGTAAGTGGATCCTAACCCTATACAAATATAATATTTATGTTCACTGATTTCTTTTTTATTGTTGGCAAGCCTTATTTCTAAGGTTTGTTTTCTTTTCCTCAGTAGTCACCATAGATATAACTAATATTTATAAATATATTATGTGAATGGGTCATGGGGCGGGTAAAGAGGAAATTAAGTGGGTCTCATGACTCGCGTGGGTGACGGGTCGGGAATGTTTTTAGTCTTGCGGGGCAAAATTGATATTTAATTTTGTATTCACAACGAGTTGTGAGACGAGGATGAAGATAAAGATCAAAATTCTTGACGATGATGGGTGTGAAAAGAGTACCCTTCACACCCCGCCTGATTGACATCCCTAATCAGGAATCTTTGCTAAATAAATAAGACTCCAACACTTATTATTATTATTATTATTATTATTATTATTATTATTATTATTATTATTATTATTATTATTATTATTTACCAAAGGGCTTCAACACTTATATGGTTATAGAGTTTACCTAAAAAGATACCCTTATAAATCTGCAGGTGTTGAGATATTTTAATTTCATTTAAAGAAAAACCTAATCACAACAAGAAGAAAAACAACAGTAAAATAATAAAAGCTCTCATACACAAATATCAACATATTTTTAATAAATCTTGGGTCAATAATTATACGACTTTGTTAGTTGGGTGTCTAAATTTTTTTATCGGCAACGATATGATTTTATTATTAAAAAAAATTATACAAGCTTTCATTATCATAAATGTCGTTAAAAACTCCTTTCAACATAAATGAAAAAAAAATACTAATGACAATGACCAACACATGCAAGAACAAATTACGCCCAAAAAGAACGCCAAGCAGAGACAATTCAAATACCCGCCTGAAAGTGTCTCTAAATTATTAATTCCAATAATTGGCGAATCTTTTTATTTATTTATCCCACTTGACACATATATTTTAACCAAAAATATAAATTTTGCTATCAACAATCACTTGTCTAATGGGATGGGATGAAGTGTCAGACCTCTTATGTAAGGTTATAATTCTTAAATGGTTGTTAATAAAAAATAAATACATTAAGTTTGACGTCCAATTTTCTTATTTAAATACTTCTTTAATCCTTATCAATTTTGAAATTGGTCAAACTTAACTTACTAATATTTAAAATTTAAATTAATAATTTAATAATTAGACAATAGATTTGATTTTTTTTATACTTTTAGATTAAGTAGAGCTTTTACATTTCAAATGTCAAGAATCAAATGCATACAAGATAAGACATTATAAGTATCTTTGACCATAAGATCAATTGTGAATCTCTCTATTATATTTTTTAAGCATTCTTTGTGTTTCCATGATAATATTTATTTTTCTAAGTCATTAAATTTACATACATCATACAAATAAAGTTACTCAAACACAAAATTTTTAGAAGAATATTCTTTTTTTTGTTAACGCTATTTCTTAAATTCCACTATATGTGATTTTTTTGAACTTGAAGTGTCTGCTTTATTAATAGAACAAACACAAGATTATAGGGGGAGGGGTTTGGAACAAACCTAGAAGCAAGAACAAACAACAGACGCCGTAAATAAACACGGTAGAAAATAAAATAAAAAAACAAATCACAAACACAACTAAAACAAGAAATAGAAACAAGGAACAACAACCACAAAGGTAACGAACAAAACAAATGAAAAACCAACAAGTTTCCAAAGACAAAAAGAAAAAATCGAAGCAAAGCAGAGCCAACAAACACAATTTTCAACTACACGTGGTTCTGGGGTCACCGAGGATGAAGCTTGTGGAATAATGCAGGGAGAACATCCATTAACCGGACATTGCGTCAAATATACGAGAATCATCGATGGCAGATGAACAAGAAGAAATCAGCTGAGAAATCAAGTCAACGATATACCACTAAAGAGACATCGAAACCTGCAAAAAAACGAAACAAAATAGTAAAAAACTAGAGCAACAAGAAAAAGGGAGAACATGTCACCTCCTCCTCTGCCTCCAACCTTAGATGGGAGAACCCTCAACTCTGCTGTAAGACGATGGCTGCAAAAAATCTTGATCGCTGGAAGAATATCCAGCAAACGAAACAAAAAAAACGACAAACCGATGTCAAGAAATAAGAAAAGAAGATAAAAGAAAAAGAAAAAGAAAAAGGGTAGTGACTAATGGTGATAACGAGCCGAGCTCGAAAACAGTGTAATTGAGTTCAACTCGGGCTCGAGGCTCGGAAATAGTGTAATTGAGCTCAACTCGGGCTCGAGGCTCGCCGAGCTCGAAATTTTAGGCTCGAGCTCGGCTCGAAAACAATACTATTGGGCTCGGCTCGGGCTCGAAGCTCGTTAAGCTCGGTTCGGGCTCGTCAGGCTCGGCTCGAAATGAAAAATTTTGCTATAGTTTTTTTTTATAAAAGATTCGTTAAAAATCTCTTTCATAACCAACAATAAAATGAAATCCAATGGCCGAAAAGGGGAAAAAGTGCAAAAAATTAGATTAATCCAAATAATCAATAAATATTCTTATAATACAAGAAAAATATAAAATCAAACAACAACCAACTAAAAAAAGAAAACACAAAGACATAATTTATTTTAGCCCAAGTCCGAGTCGAGCTCTCTCAAGCCGAGCTTTAACCGAACTTTGACCGAGCCGAGCCCGAATAGCTCGCGAGTCGGTCAGGCTCATTATCACCCCTAGTAGTGACGATGGAATGAAAAAAATAATATTTCGGGTCACTAAAAAATTAAGAGTATTCAAAAAAAGGACCTCAAGATTTAAAAACGAAAGAAAAAGAAAAAAAAAAGAGGGAGTTTAGCTGTAAACACTTCTACTTGTGAGTCGGGAAATTCTACCGTGAGGCACTCTTAGGGTGCAGCTAAAATGAGGCGGCCATACACAAATTCTTACCCAAATTGTAAAGAATTTAGGTTATAATATAAGAATTCTTATCAAAGGCAAAATCTACACAAATTCTTACTCAGTTGATAAAAATTTATGTAGTTACACAAATTCTTACTTTCATTAGTAAAAATATTCAGTTCTACCCAAATTATTACTCAATCATACATAGACTTTTAAAAATTATAAAAATTTATATATAGCCTCATTTTAACCACACCCTAAAAAGTCACACTTTAGACCTCCCTTACGAGTCACTAGATGTGAATTTTTATATTTGAAAAGTAAAACAAATACTTCTAAAAGGATATAAATAAGATGACTAAATTCTCCTCGTAGCCTTGTAGGCTCATAGAGGCTCTTTGTTCCACTGCCCCTGACATAAGCCCATAGAAATATCAGAAAAAAGCATCCATTTTTATTTTTATTTTTGTCTATACATAAAGAAATCACATCACTTGTCCTTTGTTTTTTTAGACTTAAATCTGTAGCCTGGGTGACTGATTGTTGCGGTGTTGACAAATCAATGGGAGAGTATTTGCAGGAATTCGTGGATGAGACCACTTGGTACAACAACCTTGTGTTGGGAAGCCTTTTGCCCGCTAAGCTTTGGGATCCGCTCCCCCATATCTTCCAAACTTGGCTGCGAAACTACATTGCCGGCAATTTGCTTTATTTCATCTCCGGTTTCCTTTGGTGCTTCTATATTTACTACTTGAAACGCCATGTTTATGTTCCCAAAGGTACTTTTTTGTTGGTTTTGAATCTGGGTTCTTTTTATTTTGATTGTTTCTTTAGTTTCTAAGTTGATTTGTTTAAACATTAGTTGGTATTATATATATTTCATTAGTTTGCTGGCATCGTTTTGAATCTGGGAGTTCATATGTGAAGCTGGACTTACTTTTTTATTTCTTTATTGCGAGTTTTATGTTTGAGTTTCCATATGATATAGTCTAGCAAAGGACTTGAGAGTTCTTTTATACATGAGCAGTTTCTGATCCATGTTGGGTTACTGTCAGATACAATCATGTATCCCACATAATTTGTTTTCCAAGATTTTCCATGTATTTTGAGGAACAAAATTGCCGGGTATAAGTATTTTACAGAAAATGAAGAATCTGATAACATAGCTTGTGATAATCTGAAAGAAGTTTGCTGATAATGTTATGAGATTTTGATGAGTGCTTGTAATGCAGATGCTATACCTACAAATAAAGCCATGCTCTTGCAAATTTATGTTGCTATGAAGGCCATGCCATGGTACTGTGCTCTTCCAACTCTTTCCGAATACATGGTTGAAAATGGCTGGACAAAATGTTATGCAAGAATAAGCGATGTCGGTGGGCTTATGTATGTGGTATATTTATTTATATATCTTGCCGTTGTCGAGTTTGGCATTTACTGGATGCATAGAGAGTTGCATGACATAAAACCTCTATACAAGTATCTTCATGCAACTCATCACATCTACAACAAGCAGAATACCCTTTCTCCATTTGCTGGTAAGTTCTTATCTATGCACTCTAGTTTCAATGGTTTTTATAATTGCTTCCACCGCCCGCAGGTTAGGACCATATTGAAATTGTTTTTATTTTTATATTTTGTTATCCTACTCTGACAACATGCAGGCTCTTATGATTGTTTTATATGTCAAATTAAGACCTTTCGGTGAATATACATGACCATTCTATAAAGCTTGAGTTTATGAGAATCAGTCAGTTTTAGGCAGTTGTATTTTTTTTAATGGTGTGTGTGTGTGTGTGGGGGGGGGGGGGATCTCATCCTCCATTACGATGTGGATTCTAGGCTTATATGCAAAAATGGACTTGAGTTTGATGTAAGTTTAACCATTATCTTTATCATCTTGCTTATGAGATTCTTAATTTGCTTGGCTCTGGATTTTTCTGGTTGAAACTAATGCTGACACCTAGTTCCCATCTTGCATGAGATAGTTCATATCTTGAGTTTCTAGGACAAGTGAGATGTTTCTCAAAGGATATCTTATTAGTCCAGATTAATATTGATGTAAGATAAATAATTAATCTGTGGTAATTTGGATTGCATACATCTTTGAGATATTAATCAGTCATGCCTTTCATCTGTTAAGAAGGGAATGAGATCGAATCTGTCAATTACCATAATTATGAGGTTTTCCTAACAATGTTTTTAAGTATTCTTTACTTGTAATGGTATTGCCTGAATTTAGTGACGACGTTACATTAAGCTATGTTCTAATTAATAGCTTTCCGGATAATGTGTGAGCTAGTTTCGCTGCAGATTGTACTTGGTTGCATAGGATATATGTAGAGTAATGCTTCATGGATGCCATCTCAAAGAGCTTTTTCCTGACCCTGTTCAATTCTTTGGCCTCCTTCTGTTGCAGGTTCTATTAGCTGTTCTTTTCGATGTACCTAGGACATCAGCCTTTCACCCTTTTTTCTTTAATCCAGCATGACAAATTTTAAAAAATTCTAAGCAATTTTAGTGCTCTATTGCGTTCCTGGAACCATCAATCAATTTAATCCACATCTCAAACTATCTGCCTATGGTGTTTTGAAAAAATTATATGCTCATTCAGAACATGGACCAAACAATGCACTGTTTGTTGAATAAAATCTGAATTGGCAGCAACAATACAAATCTTCTAACTACAATTTACAAGTGATTTTAACTTTTACAAATAGAAGTGTGATAAATATTTTATATTTTCCTTTTATCTTTAGTATCTATAATTTTAGATATATATTAATATTTCCCATATATATGCTCTTAGTATGTGTAATATATTAAACTCATATTCGTGAATAAATCACTACCAGAGTGGTTGTGTAGGACTGTAGGTAATATACTTCCATGGAGGTGAGGGTTTTGAGCATCTATGCAAAAGCGAGGTAGAGGTAGATAATGCCTATGTTACTCAAGCTCTTCATTTTTCTTAAAATCCCTGAATCAAACACTCATGATCGGCTCATATCCCTCAAGATCCTTCAAATACATGGAAAAACATAGAAAAAAATAGATATACTTGTGTTAGGCAAATACACATCTTCATTCTCGAGTCCGAGTAACCTAGGATTAGGCAATCCCCGTTCCTTCTCCACTCCTTTGCGACCCCTAATTTCAGCATCTTTCTTGGTATTTTATTTCCCTTTCTAATTAGTAGCATTGATGGCTAGATAGTTTCTTTCATTGAAGTTATTTAGTGTGGCAAACTAAATATTTTTTTTCCAAATAGATGATTTATTTGTGTTGGCAAATAGAAGACACACTTTAGCTAAACAGATGTATTATCTCGATATAGCAGACTTCAGTTGAAAACTATGCTATTTGAACTCTTCCTTTTTCTTAAATTATTTGTCTTAAACAAAGTATGGGGATATAATCGCCAAAGATCTTCCAAATACACACAAAAAAAATGAAATTTGATCATGCCTGCACTGGACACATACATACCTGTTAAACTTGAGTCCGATCCAAGTAACATTGGCAGAAAATTCAATATGGATTTTTTACTGTACTAAATGAAACACTGCTCAATGTCCTATGTTCAGGTTTGGCTTTTCACCCTCTGGATGGAATACTGCAGGCAGTCCCTCATGTTCTAGCACTGCTCATCATACCAACTCATTTTAGAACCCACATCGGACTCTTATTCCTCGAGGGCATCTGGACGACGAACATTCATGATTGCATCCATGGAAACCTCTGGCCTATCATGGGTGCTGGGTACCACACCATTCACCACACTACGTATCGCCATAATTATGGCCATTACACCATATGGATGGATTGGATGCTTGGAACCCTACGTGACCCCGTTGACGATGAAGGCAAAAAGGTGATGTAACTGTGTGTATGCTTGTCTTGGCATTTTGGTTCTTCTTGAAATTTCTTTTAATTTGTTGATTAGGTCTGCAAGTTAGTTGCCTCTGAGATTTATTGGCGCTTGGGTGTATGTTGTTTTGGTCATAGGTTTTAAACCATCTTTCCCTAGAAACTTTGTACTAGTATAAGCAATTTTATTCTTAAACCTTTTTTTCAAGTATCAATGTATGAAACTTGTGGTTAATTTATATCTGTATTCTCTCTCTTATTTAAAAAATGACTTATATGTGAAATAAGTGTCTAAAATATCTATTTTTTCATTTAGGTGCCTAATTTTTTTTTGTCAAACTAGGTGCGTAATTTTTTTTTGTCAAACTAGGTGCCTAAAGTTTTAATTTTTGTCCATATCAATTAATGATTGCATGTTATCTTTTTATTAAGGATGTAACAGTGGTATCTAAAAGAAATTATTAAAATTTATGGTCAATGTTGGTCAAATAATTTAATTAATTAAATATATTAGTTCAATGTCTTAATTGCGTGCAAAAAAAATTTAAGCCATAATTAATTTTTTTCAAAAGTTTCAGAGTGTCTTACACCCTTAAGCTTATTTAAGTTAGTACTTAATAACCTATTTTGACAAAAATAAAAACTCTATGCATGTATTTTATCTAAAAAAATAATTTAGTCACATAAGTAAAAGAAAAATAGTTCAACCACTCTTTTTATATTTAAACCGTACAAAATCAAACGTACTTACGTCCAACACTTAAAAATATTGGGTTCAGTGAAATTTTAAAAAAGAAAATTCATAGAAATTAGAAGTTTTCACTTGATCGAGTTTAAAAAGACCTATTGATATTTATGGACTTTAAGTTTATATATATATATATATATATGTATGTATGTAATTTTATTCCTTTTTAGCTTTCGTTTTTTTCTTATTTCTTTGAAGAAGATGAAAATTTTAAGGAATGAAATAATTCTTTTATAAAGTTTTATGGGTCAATACCATTAAGGCTCTGTTTGGTTGATAGCTGATTGTATTAGTTGATTTGATTAGTGGATTGTATTAATTGATTGCATAAAAATATTTTAAAAAAATTAACTAATAGATGATAGTTGTTTGATTATTTAAACAAGAAAAATGTTATATAAGTGTATTATTATATTCGATACTTGTTTGAATAATTTATTAGTTATCAATATTTTGTATCTATTAATATTAATTCGATTATGAAAAATATATTTTTAATATAACATTACTAAGCATATTTGAAGGATCTATATATTAATTTATTATTTATATAATTATATTTTTAATACAATTTAATTAATTATTAAATTTAAATACAAATATAAATGTGTGAGAATAAAAAGAAAAAAACAAAAAAAATATTAATTTACAAATATCACAATGTAAATACGTGAGAGTGAAGAATTAAAATATAAAATGTAAAATTTAGGTTATTTGGAATTATTTTTTATAATTGTTAAGGGTAAAAGAGTCTTTATAACTTTAATGTTAAAACTTCTAATTTCAAAAAACTCATATTAGCAACTTTTTCAAAATATTTTAACTCAAACCGTTGTTTACCAAACATGACCTAAACTTTTAATAATGTATTTATGTCATATACGATAAATTTTTTAAAATATTTATTTCTTAATCTATATATATAGTATGACACATTAAAATCCATAGGAAACATATAATTTAATTTGTATGTGATTACTTTTGTGCTTTCGAAAAAGGAAGCAGAAATTGAGAGGATACACAGATGCAAATATAGATATTTTTTTTGAACAAGGTGCAGATATAGCTGAAGATATTGACTCCAGAAAAGTAACATTGTGACATGTGAATTTTTTTGACAGTCAAAGCTCTAGAAATGTGTGACATCGTCGACAACTGAAGCAAAGTACATGCTGCAACTAAAGCTTGCAAAGAGTTGTTATGGATGAAAAACTTTAGGATAGAATTGGGCCACAGCTCAAGCAGGAAAAATATGTTCCCGAATGTGATGGTCAAAGTGTCATTTATTTAGCTAAAACTTTAACCTATCAGTCTCGACAAAACACATTCATGTTCGTTAGAAGATAATCTGTTTGACTTAAGCAACGTTTACACCACTCAGAACCGGTTCGATATGATGTCAAAGGTAATTCTGACCAAGAAGTTCGAAGATGTTGCCAACTGCCAAGGAGCCCGTTAACTTATTCCTCCCAATTGAGTTAGAAAATGAGATTTGTTGGATGAATCCCTCATTAATTGGAAAAGTTGGAGATGTATCACATGTTTGGTGACGTATTAACCCACATTAATCAATGTTTTGTATTTTCTAGGTACATTCATTTTGCGATGGGTATGTCTATAAGCCATTTTTTATGATCTTTAGGTACCTCGTTGTTATGACCAGAGTCTATTTTGTGGTCCTCTTACCATGCTCTCTTCGAGCAAGGAAATGAAACAACCCAACTAAGGAAAAGAGGCTTAGATAAAAAAAATAGTAATACAAGTAAGTTGAGAGGGGTAAAAATCTTTTGCCCCTAATCATGCTCTCTTCTATGCTTCACACTAAAATTTACTTAAAAATTAAATTCTAAACCATAACTTTAATTTTCACCACCTAAACTCTAAACCCTATACCATAAAAAATACACCATACCTATAATTCCTTAAACTCTAACCATAACTTTAACCTTAAACCCTAAACTTATTATTTTAAAGTGGGGCATAAAAAGAATATGATAAGGGGAAAAGCGATTTCCATCCAATTAAGAGCATGATTTTGATAGTGAATATAAAAAAGAAATAGAAACTGGACCGGCTAAAAACCTAAGATTATGAAGATTAGAACAACAAGAAGAAACTATGAAATCAAGGCAGTGCTTGAAAAGGAGTTTATTATTTTTTCCACCTTGAAAAAGTTGTCGACAACTTAGGGTTCATCCTTAAAATGATTTTTTTTTTATTTTTAAATATATCATGGTAAAGGGGTTTATTATTTTGTAAATATGAGGTGGAAAAAAGTGGGGATGTGACATGTACAGTCAGCTTGGCGTTAGAAGTTAACGGGGTTCAACGTTCTAATTATTATTTTGTTTCAAAACTCAAAGTCTAATTGTCATTTTGTAATATTTAAAAGTTTGGTTACCGTTTTATTTTTTTAATAAAGTTTAGTGAACGTTTGTGAACTTTACCCTATTTTTAAAATTAGAATTAAATTGATCGAGTGTATAAATATGAAGGATTTAATGTTTTATTAAACAATTTTTCTTAATTGTCACGACACCGTATAACGACTTTAATGACTATTTTATAACATAATCAAAATTTTAATAATTATTTTACAATATTTAAAAGTTGAATCACCGTAATGAATATTTTATCATAGTTCAATGATATTAGTAATTTTTAGGGTAAACTACATAAATGACCACCGAATTTTTAGGGCGCTTTCATGTTGGTCATCGAATTTTTAAAACTTGTGTTATAGTTACCAAACTTTTATTTTGTTTTCAATGTGATCTCTCCCATTAGAAGTCGACGTTATGTTTCATTTTTCCTGAATAAAATAATGGGTAAAATTACACCGTCATCACCCAACTTTCTTATAAATCCTATTTTTGTCACTAGAGTTTAAAAACTTTCAATTTAATAACTAAACTTACGCATTGTTCCTATTCCGGTCACTCTCGAATGACAAAAATTCGATTAATCCTTAGAAAAATATTTTGGTTAATTAGTAAATTTAGATTATGTAATTCTCGATCTTATATTGTACCAATCAAATCAGATAATCAATTCACCAGTTAACTGAAATATTTGATTTATGTAATGAATTTTTTACTTTTCTTATTAAAATATTAAATATGATAATATAGTAAATTTAATAATTTTTCGATTTTGATAAGTGTAAAAACAACTAGAAAGTAAAAAATTAGAGTTCACACCTAGTAATCCTACCCAAAGTCAAAATGTCTTTAAAAAACCAAAAGGGTATCAAAATCTCTAGACTATAAGATATTTTAATACATAAAATTTACAAATATTGTATACAACTGATCTGATTGATTAATTAATTTTGCTTAAAACTGTGAACCATAATCGAATCGAAATAATTTGTTAAAGAAAATTTTTATCGTAATCAGGTTTAATTAATCCTTAGAAAATATTTTGATTAATTGGTAAATTAAGATTATTCAATTTTTGATCTTATATTGTACCAATTAAATCAGATAATCTATCGACAAGTTAACTGAAACATTTGATTCATATAATGAATTTTTACTTTGCTTGCTAAAATATCAAATATGATATTGTGATAAATTTAATCATTATTCGGCTGTGATAAAAATGTAAAAACAACTAAAAAGTCAAATATTGAGAGTTCACGCTTAGAAATCCTACCCAGAATCAAAATGTCTTTAAAAATAAAAAGAATATCAAAATCAATAGACTATAAGATATTTTAATGCATAAAATTTGCATATATTGTATATAACTTATCGAGTCGGTTAATCAATTTTGTGTAAAACTGTGAACCGTAACCGAATAGAAATAATTTATTTAAAAAGTCTGTACCAAAATCAAATTTTTGAATCAGTATAACCATGTCATTTTAGAATGGCCAAAATATGAACATTTGAAACTTGAGTTATTAAATTGAATTTTTTTAAACTCTAGTGACCAAAATAGGAGTGATGAATGGTGTAGTTTACCCATTATTTTATTTAGAAAAAATGAAACCTAACGTTAGCTTTTAACGGGAGGGACCATATTAAAAACGAACTAAAAGTTCAGTGACTATAATGTAACTTTTAAAAGTTTAGTGACCAAAATGAAAGCACTCTAAAATTTCAGTGACCATATATGTAGTTTACCCTAATTTTTATCCTTAAAAAATGTTGCTTTAAAAGGCTTAATATCAAAATAAAGCACATGCCTAATTTTTCTGTGTGCCCATTTTAGATGTTTAAACTATTAATTTTTTATCTATTTTAAAATCAACTAAATGATAACTTGAACATCTAAAAAAGATAAAAGAAATTTAAATACCTAAAAAAAGTAAATTCGGCCAGATATTCCCCTTTGGGGTATTATCTGGAAAAATACCCCCAATGAGGAACATTTGAAAAAATACCTCACATTTGGCCCGCGTCAGGTAAAATCGCGTCCTTGAAGGCGCGAGACCCGAAATCGCGTTTCACACTGCGCGACTTCTATTCGATGTGGATTATATTATCCGGTTTTGAATTTATAAAAAATATTGAATTCACGTTCTGTTGGACGTGACTTCCTCGAGAATTTCAAACGGCTCATCGCGAATTTATCGAATGATATGAATAAGTCGCGTTTTGCATAACACGACTTTTGCGTAATTCTGTTGTTTATACAATTCTGGATAGGGTTGTTTAGGGTAAATTTACATGGTCTTGGAGGATAATTTTTAATGATTTTAATGTTTTACCTAATAGTAGTGATGTTTCTCTTCAAAACGGTGTAAAATCGGCATATATAAAGTATCAGAAATACTGTTCAAATCGCGTTAAAACGCTACCTTTCCATGTTTCCTTGATTGAAGAAAATGAGAACATGGGTCGGTATGATTGTTTAGGGTTAATTTGCATGGTCTTGGGGGATAATTTTTTTTATGGTTTTAATGTTTTACCTCATAGTAGTGACATTTCTCTTCAAAACGTGTAAAAATCATCGTATATAAAGTATCAGAAACGTTGTTTAAATCGCGTTAAAAATGCTACCTTGCCATGTTTCCTTGATTGAAGAAAATGGGAACATGGGCTAGTAGGGTTGTTTACGGTTAATTTGCATGGTCTTGGGGGATAATTTTTTATGATTTTAATGTTTTATCTCATAGTAATGATATTTCTCTTAAAAACGGTGTAAAAATTGGCATATATAAAGCATCGAAAACAGTGTTTAAATTGAGTTAAAAAGCGCTACCTTTTCATGTTTATTTGATTGAAGAAAATGGGAGCATGGGTTGGTAGGGTTGTTTAGGGTTGATTTGTATGGGAATTTCACATTTTTTTTGTTATTTAACTTTGACATCGTAGTACGGGAACACATGTTTACAATGGTGCAAAAATTAACGCATAAAAAGGCATCTTAAACAGTGTAAAAATTGTGTGAAAATGCTATTTTGGTATATTCCTTTGCATTAATAAAATGGAAACATGAGTCGATATTCATGTTTTAGTCGATTTTGTTGTTTTAGTGTATGTTCGTGGGTTTTTTTGTTATATAACTTTCACGTGGTAGTATGAGAACACATGTTTAAAATCTTACGAGAACACATGTTATTTAGGATTAAAACATTAGAGTTACATATTACAATTAGTTGATTCGAGGTCGGCTCTTAAAAGGACATTTTCTGATGTCGTGTCCAGGGTTCCTACAACTTCCACACAACTTAGGTTGGCCGATCGGTTTCGAGGAACCATATCCTCCGGACAATAAATCCTAGTTGACTTCGGGCGACCTCTTTTCTTGCATTTCAGGGATTCATTTGGCCGAATCTTAGGTTCATTTTGAACCACATCAAGATGAAGTTCATTTCCGATTGGAGGAAACTTGGATCGGTATACCTTGAAAATGTTTTCAAGTTTGTATACAGGATCAACGAGTGTCATTGCGTCAAGATGAACAGATGCACATGCAGCGAAGGTGTGAGCACACGGGTACTTGAATGTCTGAAAGACTCCACAATCACATGTTCGCTCTTGTAGATTAACATCGTAGTTGTGGTGCATAATTCCTTCAAGTGGTCGTGAAAATTCAGTAATCGTAAACTTATGTTGGTGACGTGAGAAGCATGTGGCACCCATCGCGTTTTCTTGCACACGGTATATCTGAAATTTTTGTTGGAGATCTAGATGGAACTTGTGGCCACCTGGCATCCTGTTCATTGCTTGTTTCTTGAGGGTTGCAAAAAGGGTAGCCAGTCGATAATATGTTGCCTTGACAACTGATGTGATAGGTAAATGATGTGTTCCCTTCAGAGACGAATTGATCGCCTCAGCCAAGTTCGTCGTCATGTGACCATATCGACGACCCCCATCATAACATCGCAATCATTTCTCCCTCGGGATATCGAGAAGATAGTCATATCCAAATTGATTTCTATCTCTCAACTCTTGTAGCAGCTCCTGAACCCGCTCTACTTGGTGTGCGTTGCTTATTCAATAGAGGACATAATAATTAACGAGAAATAATAATAATTGGCAATGCAATTTATAATTTTGAGAGTGAAAGGCGTACCCATGCGAAGAACCATTATACGCTCATCATTGTTCTTAAACCTATGATAGTAATTTGCAACAATGTGCCGCAGAAAGTATCGATGATGAATATATGGAGGTTCCCAAGATGGTCCCAAACGTTGGATTAATCCCTAGATCCTTACGCCTCTGTCTGAAATAATACATATTCCGTCAGGTCTTGCCTGTAGTACCCGACGAAAGACATGGGTTCACAGATTGGTAAGGAAAAACGTCCACGAAGGGATATCTTCCTTTTCAACAATTGCAAACACTACCGGAATGCATTTTCTGTTGCCGTCTTGTGCAACTGCCACTAGTAAGATCTGGGTGTATCTGCCGTACAAGAATGTACCGTCAATCTGTAGCATCGACTTGCAGTGGCGGAATGCTAACGCATTGCGGAAATGTCCAAAAAAGGCAGAAAAATTTGCGCTCCCCGGGTACGACACAATCCTTTTCGTATCTTGGCACTGTCTCAAGTTCAACAATAGTTCCTGGGTTGTATTTCTGCATACAGTTAAGCCACGTTCGTAACTCGTTGTAGGATTCTTCCAACTGTCGATACAGTTGTTGGATGTCACGATATCTTACATACCACGCCTTATCTTAACTAACATTGTTCTTGTAACATGCAAGGATCGATTCTATACATACCGTCACATAAACACATGGATTTACTTTCACGAGTGGACGTATATGCTCAGATAGAACGTGCACATCCAAGTTAGGATGGTCTTGATTCAAGCTCTCCACGGTGTATGTATGGGGTTCTTCGTATCTTGTTATCTGCTAGAGTTTGTTCAACCTCTTCAAACGTGATACACGAACCCTCCATTTACATCTAGAATTCTTGTGGGCATATTCAGCAATATATTTGTCTGCTTCAGTTTTATGCACGGTGGACGTAACTGAGTTGCGTATGTTGTAATGCTTGATGGCAGCCTCCGCAAGTTTTTTAGTCATGAAAACCATCCCAATATGCAGTTCACCATTATTACGTTCGTTCAACTGTTCCAACTGTGGGTATTCTGGAAATTCTGTATCGTTGAATCCTTTCATATCCACTATTGTGAAGTGGGATGGTGGATCGTAATACGCTAAGGGTGTGCGAGTTCTAGTTCCAGTAAAACTTCTTAGGGCAACAACGTCCACATGTTCATCCTCTGGGATATCCTCCGCTACATCGGGGCCAAGTTCATCCTCGACAATCTCGGGCTCGTCAAGGTCATTTGGTTCGTTTGGAAATAAACCCATTTCGTCACCTTCAGGGCCGGGTTCCCTCAGTGGTTCCTCATCCCCTTCAAAATTGTATAGTTCTGATTCATCAACAACATGTACCCTGTCAGGTTCTACAACCGGAACCCGATTAGGAGCCCTATGTTCAATATCTTGGTCGACCTCAGCAGCGCATGAATGTCTCCCCATCGATGAGAAATCAACTGTGTTTGGCTCACTAGAGATATAAGTTGAGTGACGTCCGGAAAAGAAGTCGTCAAACTGGTAAAACTCTTCGTGGTAGGACGGTCCCATAGATGATGATGGCCCTACACCCGGGATATAAGTTGAGTGTCGCTTATATGAGAAATCATCTACGTTTGTCTGACTAGAGATATAAGTTGAGGGGCGTCCGTATGAGAATTCATCTACGTTTGTGTCAGTGGGGATATATGTTGAGTGACGTCTGGAAGAGAAGTGGTCGAATGGGTTAAACTCTTCATGGTGGGACGACCCAGTAGATGATGACGGACCGACACCGGCACTGTATGGATTGTATGTTGAGTGTTGGGTTGGCGGCATATTCAGGTCAATGTCGAACGTGGCTAGAGAAGAATGCATTGGCCTTGAGCCAGAAGACGAGGAAGCCTGGTCATTGCTTGCACTTAGTAAGTTGAAGTCTTGTCGCAAACTCGATGTTGGACTATTAGGATTTGGGTCGAAATAATGATTTGCATGCATCCAATTTGGAACAACGGTTTGGAATCCGACGTTTCGTTATGAAAAAGTAACAAAGAGCTTTAGGGGCCATCCCATTGAATACTGCATATGGGTGTCGATCGTCATTTGCACATCTTCGTCGTATTTGACATCGAATATTATAAAATAAAGGGGATCTATCGTCGAAGGTAGTTGATACCTCAGTGATTGTAACTCCCTCCCGGAAGCATGTGGAATCTTTCTCTTTAGTGCTCGCTTCAGCCTTTCAAACGTTACTCCGTTTGGAATCTGCAGCGTAACATTGTTGGTGGACTAGAATATGACACCAATTTCGGCATTTGGGATCATCTCACCATCGTAGTGAACTAGAGTATCAACTTTTTGTGGCATTGTTGAAAAAACGAAGCAATGTTTCTTCTTCGCAGACAAAATGCTTTGAATGTTTGGAAGAAACAAGTTTGTTGCCTGTAAAAAAAATTTCCTCCTATTTAAGAAAATAAGAGCTGACATGACGTGTGAGTAGAGACAAATCGTAACTCGCGTCATATAAAACGCGAGTTGTGCCAGCTTTGCAGATTCCTGATGTGTCAGAAGAAATTGCATCGTATAAAACGCGAGTTGTACCAGCTTTGCAGTATAAGTACCATGTAAGGGAAAATCGCGTTTTATAGAATGCGAGTTTTTTTAGCTTTTTGATAACTCGCGTTTTATACAACCCGCTTTGCAGTATACGAAATGGGAGGTGACATGACGTTTGAGCAGAGACAAATCGTAACTCACGTCGTATAAAACGCGAGTTATTCCAACTTTGCAGATTTTGGACGTGTCAGGAGAAATCGCGTCGTATAAAACGTGAGTTGTGCCAGCTTTGCAGTGTACGTACCGTGTCAGAAAAAATCACGTCGTATAGAACGTGACTTTTTCAGTATATATATACACCGAGAATGTTGAAATTTACTTTGTAAAGACTTCAATCGATATAATATGTCGAGATGAGAAACTATTACATATTTGGTATACTACAATGGTCACATAATTGATGATGCATCTCTCGGCGTCATTTTTCAGTCCTCAAGTGGTATATTGCTTCCACTGCCATACAACTTATCGTATAAGAAGTTGATAAATGAAGTAAAGAAACATGTTCCACATGGTCCTTGCAAAAAGATAGAATCATTGAAGTACAGAATGTCAACGTCGCTAGAACCATTAACGTACTTATTATTCCACATTATGGACGACGCTAATGTGGAAATGATGGTGGAATCTCACCATCAGTTTTGTTCAGGGTGGGCCCTTGAGATTGAGCTTTATGTAATGTTTTCTAATGATAGTGATGTTATCGGAGTCAGAAATAATATGTAATTTTTTTATATTATTAATGTTCTATGAAGATTCGTTAAAACGTACCGATTTTAGCATCATATACACGACTATAACAAATTATTTTGACATTTTTCTACCCTGTTGCTGGTACCCTGACATGACAGGCAAAATCGCGTCCCATAAAATGTGAATTCTCTCTCCTCAGAGAAAAACGCGTCCTATAAAACGCGACTTTGCCAAATTATTTCAACATCGCTCAAGGCTATATATGTTTTGGCGGAGTTACAAAATTTTTACACTACTCAAACAATTTTTACAAAAATTTCGTTGTTAAACCACTCATACAAAGACAAATTATGGCAAATTTTTCTGCAACTGTCTTCTTTCGTGGAACCTACTTATACACTTCCTTTAATGAGAAAATCACAAGAGATGAATTGTTTGAGTTGATATCAACAAGAGTTAAGGAGTCTATAAGCTCCAAAATTTCGGCGTTGCTTGCCAAAGTTCCAGTGAATGAGCCTGACCAAGAAGAACACTACATGCTAACACTATCCAATCATAAAGATACGCACAAGATGTTTCGGGCATACAAACGTGCCATAGGTACGAACTATAACACCCCTCACCCCGGATTAGGGGCAAGGAGCGTTATATGTTCGGATTCGTATTATCTTATTAACTTAATTAGGCAGCTGAAGAATATGGGTGGCATTTTTTATACATTCGAATACATCTATATAAATTACACTAACTTAAATTCATTCATTACCCCTATACCATACAAATTTCATATCATAACTCGATGGATAGCTAGGTGGGCCTATCTAATTTATTCACTTATCTTATAATTTAAAACAAGACCTAATTAAATTTTTAATTTCATTCGATTATCACCATACATGTAATACATCACATAAAATCCATTTTCTATTTACTTAATCCATTCGATTGTCTCATACATATAATGCCTTACATCTATAATCCATTTCTATTAATTTTAATTCAATCGAATACTACCCTTAGCCACCTTAATTCGATTTCTATAATACCAATTAAGAACAATTCTAATTATAAGGCTAATCGATTCATAACATCATACATATATTCATATCCGATAACATCCATAGTTTTTATATTTCCCTTATACAAAATATTTCCCCCGGGGTAACTATCACGGCTAAACCTATCGGTTGCATATACAAAATATAACAAAAAGAATCATGCCCTAAAACATATACTAAGGGCGATCTATACCCCCAAAATATATACCCCTTAATTACATAACAAAATGAGGGAAGCCAACTTATAAAGTTCATACATTATTAAAATAGTAATTCATGAACATAACCATTAAAGCAAACTGCACTAGCATGCTGACCGTTAAGCCACCCATCATGAGCATGAGAAAGACAAAGAAAGGCATACTTAGTCTTCGAGCTAACAGATATCAGAAGGTAGATCAACACGCTACTACCTGAAATTTTTGGGAAGAAAGGAAAGGTTCGAGTGGTAAGTACTTCTAGTACTTAGTGAGGAAACCTTAATGTAATCAATTTTCCATTTATCAACCAAGTGATCACATATTAGATCATATCTTATATTATTTCAATCTATTCCATTCCATTTGAATAGAAGAAATCCATAAATAAAATTCCACAATCAATCAACAATATACGAATTGTCAATTCAATGAAACAAACATTTTACAATCAAATATGAGCAAATCAAGATATTCATCATATCATAATCGAACCATTTAAAGACCTATCAATGGCCATTTATTTCTATTGCATATAATTATTATGGATTAAAGATTAATTTATTCAAGTCTTTAAATCACTATACATCATTCGAAAAACATGCTTCAATTTCATATATTCGAACAATATCAATTTTAGATAAACAAGCAGCAGCAAACTGTAGCAAAGAATCAATTAATTTACTATTTTATAATTGACATGCTACCATCCAAATCAAAGAAATTCACCAAATCAAGAATTTCAATTTCGAATTTCAATAAATTTTTTTTTTGTTATATCAATTCGCATGTCTTGGATAGTATAGTAAGCTAGGTATTCGAGTCACGTATAATTGAAGTGTGAATCAAATTCACCATATAATAGGTACCACATACCAATTTCATATCATCGTATCTCATATCATAATGTCCACTGACATTAAGCAAGAAGGTACACTTACGTGCCATAATATCGAGTACACTAACGTACCGATTTTCTTATCGAGCTCAAGACTCTAGGCTAGCCGTACTACCTGGACAGATTGTACACACCAAGGGCTTTGCTAATTGATCTTTAATTTTAATCATGTACTTATTCGATCAAATTTCAGAATTTCTTTATTAATCCCTTCAATTAATTTCTTGTACTATCTATTCCAATGTCTCATATTATCTCATATAATCATATAATAGATTACAATTCAATTTGCATATCCACATATCAGCAAATATACAATCTCAATCTCATAGCACATAGCTCAATTTCACATTTCATAGCTCAATTTTCCAATTGAGTTTACCAACACATTTATATGTAAGAACAATAATTGATTACATGTCAATCGAACAATACTACCAATTCACCAAACAATCACATTCAATATCAATAATTCAAATATCCAACATCTCAATTTCATCCATAATCAAGCCAATATACCTCAAATCAGTTTCAAAATCAACATAGCATAATCAATTTTCAATCCAAGCATATAGATCACAAAAATCACATAGCACATGCATTCAATCCAACTTCCTTTGTTCCTTCTTCCCTTATCAATTACAAATATTTAATTAGTCCAATTTCATGTTCAATATATATACTAAAAATCAAATTAAAGGGTAGTTGAGACTCTAATCTCAACTCTAAGTTCGTTTCACTCACAATTCGCCGAGCTAATTCTGAATTCGGAGGCCTTTTGTGCGATCCGCGGCTGCTCCAACTACGGTTTCTTCTTCGATTCTTTCTCCTCTAGGATCTAATACATTTAAGCCAAATAATAGAAGAAATTTCAGAACTTTTATTATTCAATTTAAATTCAGATTTCTCCACATTTCGATTTTAGCCCCTACACTAATTTGTTTTCGAACATGACAAACCTATTTTCACCAATTCCTTCTAATTATTGCTCAAGTGTTCAAATTGCTTACTTATTTATGTGAATTGCAATTTAACACTTTTATCTATCAATTTACCACCTTCTTTCATGTCCAATTTCTTCAATTAAATTTTTAAGAGTTCTTCAAATTCCCATATTTTATTTTCCAAACTGTTTTGACCACTAAACTTAACTTATTTCCCATTTTCAGCATATAACTCCAAATCAGTCCTTGTTTGTTTCTAAATTCAATTAACATCTTCAATTTCATCATATTAAATTTTCAGATCGAAATTCCAAGTAACTTATTTTTTCTAATTTTTCAAAGTTCACTGTTCAGCTAAGAACACTGCTGGGCAGATTTACATGATGTTCGAATTTCATTCCCAAATTTTGCTACACATCACCAAATTCATTTTTATAATTTTTCTATCAAAGTAGACATATCAAAGTTTATTATGTCAAAATTTAATCATTAAATTCTTACTAATTATTTTTCTATAAATTTCTAAAGTTGCATGTTCCTACTAACATACAATCTGGCCAACTTTTATCTATCATGTTCAAAGGCCTATTATCATTTTAATTTCTTAAATGCTTCTCATGTATTTCAAATTCCAGCAGCATCTCCCTTAACCTAATCACTTTCATGATTTTTTAAAGGTACTAAAGCCACTAATTCTTCAATTAATTTCACATACTCGAAAGGTAGGGGAAGAGTGCTACTTACTTTATATTTTTGCTTGAATTTCCTAGGCCAAAATCTAAGCCATGCATGCCATTCTTCTTCCTCACCGAGTGTTCTTCCAATTTTCCTCTCAATTTTATGTTTCAAGTATGTGTGAAATGAACACAAGGTTGCTTAGCTATGTGGTTTAGTGTGGCCGGTTAGGGGAGGGAGGGGAACACATTAATGAGACTAGACTTTCAATGTCAATGTCTCAACTAATGTCTCCCTAATAAGCCCTTGTTTATATCATCATTTTATTTTAATCCAAGGTTAATTCAAGGATATTGAACTTTAGCATGCATCTCTTCTATTTGATCTTTAATTCGGTTTAGTCACTAGACAAATAGCCGAATTCTTCTTGGACTTTTCTTTATATTTCAATTTGGTCCTTATTATACCTATTTTCAATTCAATTATTTAAGGTTTCCATTTTAATTAATTTTCTAATCATTTAATTAAACTCCCAAACTTCTAAGCTAATTTTTGGGATGTTACATTTCTTCCCCCCTTAAAGAAAGAATTCGTCCTCGAAGTCTTACCTGAACTGAACAGATAGGGATATTGGTTTTGCATTGTTTCTTCTGGTTCCCATGTTGCCTCTTCCATCTTGTGATTTCTCCACAAGACTTTAACCAATGCAACATTTTTGTTTCTAAGCCTTTTGATTTCTCTATCCAAAATCTGAATTGGTTTTTCTTCGTAGGACAAGTCAGGATTCAGCTCTACTTCTTCAGGTTCTAAGATGTGAGATGGACCAGACCTATACTTTCTGAGCATTGATACATGGAAGACATTGTGGATTTTATCGAACTCACTGGGCAGTGCAAGTCGATAAGCCACTGGGCCAATTCTTTCAGTAATTTCAAAAGGTCCAATAAAGCGAGGACTGAGCTTTCCTCTCTTTCCGAACCGAAATACTTTCTTCCATGGAGAGACTTTAAGAAAGACTTTGTCTCCCACATTATGTTGGATATCTTTTCGTTTCAGATCAGCATAGGCTTTTTGTCTATCGAAAGCTTGTTTTAAACAAGAGTGAATAATTTGAACTTTCTCTTCTGTTTCTCTGAGAAATTGTGGTCCCAAAACTTTATTTTCACCAAGTTCGGACCAGCAAAGAGGAGTTCTGCATTTTCTGTCGTACAATGCTTCAAAAGAAGCCATCTGAATAGATGGCTGATAGCTGTTGTTGTAGGCAAACTCCACTAAAGGTAGAGATTTCTACCAATTCTTTCCAAAGTCAATAATGAAAGCTCTAAGCATATCTTCGAGAATCTGAATTACTCGCTCAGATTGACCATCATTTTACGGATGGAAAGCATTGCTTAGATTCAATTTAGTTCCCATAGCTCTTTGCAAAGTTCTCCAAATTCTGGAAGTAAATCTTGGATCACGATCAGAGACAATGGAGATAGGAATTCCATGTAGCCGAATTATTTCTTGAATGTACAAATTAGCTAAAGTCTCCGAACTATAGTTGATACGAATAGGGATAAAATGTGCCGATTTGGTGAACCAGTCAACAATCACCCAAATAGCATCATATTTTCTGGGAGAACAAGGAAGACCAGTCACGAAGTCCATAGTAATTCGTTCCCATTTCCACTGTGGCAGTACAAGTGGTTGGAGTAATCCGGTGGGAACTCTATGTTCAGCTTTAACTCTTTGGCAATTGAGACATTTAGATACGAAATCATTAATAGCCGCTTTCATACCAGACCACCAGTACAATGATTTAAGATCTTTATACATCTTAACCGATCCAGGGTGGACCGAGAAAGAACTCTGGTGTGCTTCTTCTAGAAGATCTCTTTTCAAACTTTCATCATTTGGAACACAGATTCTTTCTTTAAAGTAAAGAAGACCGTTTGTGTGAATACAGAATCCTTCACCAGACTTTGTATCAAGCTTGGAAATAATATCTTGAAGTTCCAGATCACCTTTATGAAGATTTTCAATCCTTGAAATTAGACTGGACTGAAATTGAAGTTCGGATAGAAATTCTTGCTTTTGATACACTCGGAGATGAGCGTTGATATCAGTTGGAGCTACAAGATTCATTTAGATAGTTTAGACAAATATATTATTGGAAGTATATTTTTTTAATTTTTTTCCTATGGATCAAAGATTAGAAATTTTACCCAATGTCGGTTTACGACTCAAGGCGCCTGCAACCACATTGGCTTTTCCTGGATGATAGTCAATAACTATATCATAGTCTTTCAACAACTCCATCCATCTGCGTTGTCTAAAATTCAGATCTTTCTGTGTCAGGAGATACTTTAAGCTCTTGTGATCGGTGAACAGATAACATTTCTCACCATACAAGTAGTGTCTCCATATTTTGATAGCAAACACGATAGCAGCAAGTTCAAGATCATGCGTTGGATAGTTCAATTCATGATATTTTAATTGGCGTGAAGCATAAGCTATCACATTGTCACCTTGCATTAAAACACATCCAAGACTCGCATGTGAAGCATCACTGTACACTGTATAATCTTTGCCCGGTTCTGGTTGGATTAAAACCGAGGCATGAGTCAAGGCTGTTTTGAGTTGGTCAAAGCTTTTTTGTTGCTTTTCAGACCATTCATATGGTTGGTCTTTACGAAGAAGTTTAGTCAAAGGTAAGGCTATAGTGGAAAACCCTTTAACAAACCTTCTGTAGTAACCAACTAGACCAAGAAAACTCTGTATTTCACTGACATTTCTGGGAGGTCGCCAATCCATGATTGACTGAATTTTCTTTGGATCTACTTTAATTCATTCTCCAGAAATTACATGTCCAAGGAAAGAGACTTCTGATAACCAGAACTCGCACTTGGAAAATTTTGCGAATAACTGGCGTTCTCGGAGAGTTTGCAATACAATGCAGAGATGATCATCATGCTCTTCTCGATTGCGAGAATAGACTAGAATGTCATCAATGAAGACGACTACAAATTTATCCAGATAAGGCTTGAACACTCTGTTCATGAGATCCATGAATGCCGTCGGAGCATCTGTTAATCCGAAAGGCATTACCAGAAATTCATAGTGGCCATATCGAGTTCGGAAGGCTGTTTTTGACACATTCTCCTCTTTGACTCTCATCTGATAGTATCCAGATCGTAAATCGATCTTTGAGAACACTGAAGCATCCCTAAGTTGATCAAACAGATCTTCTATTCTTGGGAGTGGATATCGGTTTTTGATTGTGATCTTGTTCAATTGACGGTAGTCAATGCAAAGACGCATTGCTCCATCCTTCTTCTTTACAAACAGAACATGTGCACCCAGGGAGAAGTGCTAGGTCGAATGAAACCCTTGTCCTGAAGCTCTTGAAGTTGCTTTTGCAATTCTTTTAACTCAAGAGGTGCCATCCGGTACGGAGTGATAGACACTGGACTTGAGCCAGGCTGTATTTCGATCCCAAATTCAACTTCTCTAGTCGGAGGGAGACCAGGTAGTTCCTCGGGAAACACATCAACAAACTTAGAAACAACAGGCATCTCAGGTATTCCAAATTCAATTTGATCTCGTAAGACCATGGATGCAAAAATGAAAGTGGGCTTTTTATCAATTAGAAGTATGGATTCTTTTCCTAAACCCTGAAGGTACAATCTTTTATTTTGACAATCTACCCAAGCCTCATGTTTACTTAACCAATCTAAGCCCAAAATTAGATCGAACTCACATGAGGGTAATATGTAGAGATTAATAGAGAATGGTAGATTGCTAATATGCAATGAACAATTTCTACATATCATGTTAATGTTCGAATTTCCTCCTAAAGGGTTTGAGACTATCAGACTTGTTTTCACAATTTCTGGTTCTAAATTCAACCTTTTCACTATAGATAGATATGTGAATGAATGAGTGGATCCCAAATCTATTAAGGCATAAACATGATATGAGTTTAGCTCAACAGTACCTGCAATCACTTCAGGAGATTCTTCGTCATCTCTACCACGAATGTGGTAAACTCTAGCAGGAGCTCTGGATTCCTGATGAGTGGTAGCATTAGAATGAGTACCATTTCCTTTCTTATGATAACTCGACTGGGCTAACTTGGCATTCCTATTTCGATTAGATGATGTCGGACTAGGAACTACAGTGTTATGAGCTGGCATAGATTCAGGCTTATGGGGACAGTCTTTGATGTAGTGATCATCGCCACCACAAGCATAACAGAGACTCGCCTGAAGTCTACACTGACCACGATGTGGTTTCTGACAGAACTTGCAATGAGGAATCTTTTTAGAATTTCCCGCACTATTAATTGACATAGTCGGTACTGAGGATCTGATCACTGTAGCTGGTTTCGAAGTGTAATTACTCCTTGGAGCAGAAGTGAAATTAGAATACCCTTCTTTCTGAAATTTAGTCTTCTTAAACTGCCACTGAGACTTGTCGTCTCGTTTCTGCTTTTTGTTAGGTCTATTGCCCCATTTTCTCTTTTCAGCAGCTTTCATTCTAGCTTCGGTTGCAATAGCCCGATTAACAAGATTCTGGAAATCATTGATTCCCAAAGCATTAAAGATTGGACTCAATTCATCATTCATACCTTCAATGAATATCCTGCATTTATCCGCCTTAGTTTTAATGTATTCCGCACCGTATTTGCAATACTTGCAAAAGTCTGCAACATACTGCTCAATAGGTCGATTGGCCTGTTTGAGGTGTAGGAATCTCTTTCTTCTTTTGGCCAAGTATTGTTCACTGATGTACTTCGTTTTGAATTCTTCAATGAAAAATTCCCATGTCACCAGTTCAGTTGGGACAGTTAGAGTAGTGGTTTCCCACCAATTCATAGCTTCATCAGGTAACAGAGTCACATCACACTCCAATTTATGGTCATCGGAGCACTGTAATTGTCTGGTTACCACCTTGGTGGTGTTTTCAAGCCAGTACTCTACATCTTCTGGTCTTTTTTCATTTGTACCAGCAAAGGTGTAGGCTCGATGCTGAGAAAGTTTATCTATTGGTGCTCTGCTTGGTGCAACAGGGACAGAAGCAGTAGGTTTTTCTTGTTTCAGATTTGACAAATGTTGATTGGACATCTCCTTCATGCCGAGGAGACATTCCCTTTGAGTAGACTGAACCGTAGGATTTTCAGGTGGAGGTTGTTCTATGTTCTGAACAGGTTCTTTATTGGATTGCTAAACGATCTGAACAGGCTCTTTAATGATCCGTTCAGTAACCTGAGCAGGCTCTTTGGTGATTTGCTCAGTGATTTGAGCAGCCTCTTTATTTTTCTCCTTTTTTGGAGTTTCAGTCTGGGCTGGTGGATTATCACCCAATCTCACACTTTCACCTTCGCTCGAAGATTCATGTGAGCTCTCATTGTTTGGGTCTGTCATTTTCTATCATTCATTTAAACAAGAAGATCATAAGAGCTCAATACAATTATCTTAGTATGCAATTCATAGGTGGCATACCTAAAAACAGTGCAGATGCATGCAGACTCGATTAGACTTTTAGGACTTAACATAAAAAGCTCTGATTACCACTTTTTATAACACCCCTCACCCCCGATTAGGGGCAAGGAGCGTTATATGTTCGGATTCGTATTATCTTATTAACTTAATTAGGCAGCGGAAGAATATGGATGCATTTTTTTATACATTCGAATACATCTATATAAATTACACTAACTTAAATTCATTCATTACACCTATACCATACAAATTTCATATCATAACACGATGGATAGCTAGGTGGGCCTATCTAATTTATTCACTTATCTTATAATTTAAAACAAGACCTAATTAAATTTCTAATTTCATTTGATTATCACCATACATGTAATACATCACATAAAACCCACTTTCTATTTACTTAATCCATTCGATTGTCTCATACATATAATGCCTAACATCTATAATTCATTTCTATTAATTTTAATTCAATCGAATACTACCCCTAGCCACCTTAATTCGATTTCTATATTACCAATTAAGAACAATTCTAATTATAAGGCTAATCGATTCATAACATCATACATATATTCATATCCGATAACATCCATAGTTTTTACATTTCCCTTATACAAAATATTTCCCCGGGGTAACTATCACGGCTAAACCTATTGGTTGCCTATACAAAATATAACAAAAAGAATCATGCCCTAAAATATATACTAAGGGCGATCTATACCCCCAAAATATATACCCCTTAATTACATAACAAAATGAAGGAAACCAACTTATAAAGTTCATACATTATTAAAATAGTAATTCATGAACATAACCATTAAAGCAAACTGCACTAGCATGCTGACCGTAAAGCCACCCATCATGAGCATGACAAAGACAAAGAAAGGCATACTTAGTCTTCGTGCTAACATATATCAGAAGGTAGATCAACACGCTACTACCTGAAATTTTTGGGAAGAAAGGAAAGGTTCGAGTGGTAAGTACTTCTAGTACTTAGTGAGGAAACCTTAATCTAATCAATTTTCCATTTATCAACCAAGTGATCACACGTTAGATCATATCTTAGATTATTTCGATCTTTTCCATTCCATTCGAATAAAACAAATCCATAAATAAAATTCCACAATCAATCAACAATATATGAATTGTCAATTCAATGAAACAAACATTTTACAATCGAATATGAGCAAATCAAGATATTCATCATATCATAATCGAACCATTTAAGGACCTATCAATGGCCATTTATTTCTATTGCATATAATTATCATGGATTAAAGATTAATTTATTCAAGTCTTTAAATCACTATACACCATTCGAAAAACATGCTTCAATTTCATATATTCGAACAATATCAATTTCAGATAAACAAACAGCATCAAACTGTAGCAGAGAATCAATTAATTTACTATTTTTATAATTGACATGCTACCATCCAAATCAAAGAAATTCACCAAATCAAGAATTTCAATAAATTTCTTTCTTGTTATATCAATTCGCATGCCTTAGATAGTATAGTAAGCTAGGTATTCGAGTCACGTATGACTGAAGTGTGAATCAAATTCACCATATAATAGGTACCACGTACCAATTTCATATCATCGTATCACATATCATAATGTCCACTGACATTAAGCAAGAAGATACACTTACGTACCACAATATCGAGTACACTAACGTATCGATTTTCTTATCGAGCTCAAGACTCTAGGCTAGCCGTACTACCTGGACAAACTATACATACCAAGGGCTTTGCTAATTGATCAAATTTTAATCATGTACTTATTCGATCAAATTTCAGAATTTCTTTATTAATCCCTTCGATTACTTTCTTGTACTATCCATTCCAATGTCTCATATTATCTCATATAATCATATAATAGATTGCAATTCAATTTGCATATCCACATATCAGCAAATATACAATCTCAATCTCATAGCACATAGCTCAATTTCACATTTCATAGCTCAATTTTCCAATTGAGTTTACCAACACATTTATATGAAAGAACAATAGTTGATCATGTCAATCGAACAATACTACCAATTCACCAAACAATCACATTCAATATCAATAATTCAAATATCCAGAATCTCAATTTCATCCATAATCAAGCCAATATACCTCAAATCAGTTTCTAAATCAACATGGCATAATCAATTTTCAATCCAAGCATATAGATCACAAAAATCACATAGCACATGCATTCAATCCAACTTCCTTTATTCCTTCTTCCCTTATCAATTACCAATATTTAATTAGTCCAATTTCATGCTCAATATATATACTAAAAATCAAATTAAAGGGTAGTTGAGACTCTAATCTCAACTCTAAGTTCGTTTCACTCACAATTCGCCGAGCTAAATCTGAATTTGGAGGCCTTTTGCGCGATATGCGGCTGCTCCAGCTACGGTTTCTTCTTCGATTCTTTCTCCTCTAGGATTTAATACATTTAAGCCAAATAATAGAAGAAATTTCAGAACTTTTATTATTCAATTTAAATTCAGATTTCTCCACATTTCGATTTTAGCCCCTACACTAATTTGTTTTTGAACATGATCAACCTATTTTCACCAATTCCTTCTAATTATTGCTCAAGTGTTCAAATTTCTTACTTATTTATGAGAATTGCAATTTAACACTTTTATCTATCAATTTACCACCTTCTTTTATGTCCAATTTCTTCAATTAAATTTTTAAGAGTTCTTCAAATTCTCATATTTTATTTTCCAAACTGTTTTGACCACTGAACTTAACTTATTTCCCATTTTCAGCATATAATTTCAAATCAGTCCTTGTTTGTTTCTAAATTCAATTAACATTTTCAATTTCATCATATTAAATTTTCAGATCGAAATTCTAAGTAACTTATTTTTCCCAATTTTTCAAAGTTCACTGTTCAGCTAAGAAAACTGCTGGGCAAATTTACATGTTGTTCGAATTTCATTCCCAGATTTTGCTACACATCACCAAATTCATTTTATAATTTTTCTATCAAATTATACATATCAAAGTTTATTATGTCAAAATTTCATCATTAAATTATTACTAATTATTTTTCTATAAATTTCTAAAGTTGCATGTTCCTACTAACATACAATCTGGCCAACTTTGATCTATCATGTTCAAAGGCTTATTATCATTTTAATTTCTTAAATGCTTCTCATGTCTTTCAAATTCTAGCAGCATCTCCCTTAACCTAATCACTTTCATGAATTTTTAAAGGTACTAAAGTCACTAATTTTTTAATTAATTTCACATACTCGAAAGGTAGGGGAAGAGTGCTACTTACTTTATATTTTTGCTTGAATTTCCTAGGCCAAAATCTAAGCCATGCATGCCATTCTTCTTTCTCACCGAGTGTTCTTCCAATTTTCCTCTCAATTTTATGTTTCAAGTATGTGTGAAATGAACACAAGGTTGCTTAGCTATGTGGTTTAGTGTGGCCGGTTAGGGGAGGGAGGGGAACACATTAATGAGACTAGACTTTCAATGTCAATGTCTCAACTAATGTCTCCCTAATAAGCCCTTGTTTATACCATCATTTTATTTTAATCCAAGGTTAATTCAAGGATATTGAACTTTAGCATGCATCTCTTCTATTTGATCTTTAATTCGGTTTAGTCACTAGACAAATAGCTGAATTCTTCTTGGACTTTTCTTTATATTTCAATTTGGTCCTTGTTATACCTATTTTCAATTCAATTATTTAAGATTTCTATTCTAATTAATTTTCTAATCATTTAATTAAACTCTCAAACTTCTAAGCTAATTTTTGGGATGTTACATGAACATCGAGCTTAGTGTAACGTTTGATGAGGGCTCCAGTTCATCAACAGTACTTAAGCTTGAAGACGAGGACACGATATTTACAGAAAATTATAGGAGACGACAGGAGAAGGAACAAAAAATTGAGGAACTAAACTTAACTTCTGATATAAATACCGACTACGAGGGGGCGAAAATGATTCATTCGAGTAGATTTAAGTATGCTTAGTAATTTAATGCTTGTGTACTTCTTTCAATTAACAATGTATTACTACTTTTTGTTAATATAATTATCGCAAATATTATTTCCTACATCTTAACTGCTTCGATTTTCAAATAGTTTGCGTCTTACAAAATATGTAATTAACAAACACATACGTATTACATGTCAATTACATTGGAACAACTGGCATGTATGAGGTCCGTCGTATCTTGTTATCTGCCAAACGTTATTCAACCTCTTTGTTCGTGATACACGAATCCTCCAGTAACAGTCGTTGCCCTTTTCGACACATTCTACGATATAGTTGTCCACAGCCGTTTTCTTCATTGTCGATCGAACTGATCGACGTATGTTGTAGTTTTTAATTGCATCTTCTGCCATTTTCTTCGTATTGAATAACATCCCAACTTCTAGTTCATCGTCAGTATCGACATCAGCATCACAAGAGTGACTCCCAATAGATGGTATATCATCTACGTTTGCAGCCATTGCAATGAAAGTAAATGAAAGGGTGGGTTCAAACTTGAGGCAGATGGTCTATTTATAGGGTGTAAATGAACAAACATAAATGAACCGAAGTTCTTTCAAACTATCGTTTTCATAGAAGACAAGCATTGAAACACGTCAAATATTACATATGTAAATTATGTTTTTCTGCATGTTAAGAACAATTGTCACCAAGTAGACACAAATGTCACCAACACCGGTGTTATTCCACGATATATATGTCACCAACACCGTTACATGCGGGAATTACATATGCAAATTATATTTTCATTTTTCGTATGTTAAAAACAAGTGTCACTAACACGACACAAATGTCACCGACACCGGTGTTCTTCCACGATACATATGTCACCAACACCGTTACATGCGAGGTTCTTAACATAGCTTTGAAAACACCGAAAATGGTAGAAGCTTTGTCACCACCACACGTTTCCTGATATTGTAATTTGTTGGTTATTGATCCACCATGCACCACTGGACGTTCATTGATCCACCATGCGCAACTGGATCATCTTCTTGATTAAGAAAAACACATGAAAGCCATGTTTTGCTACCCTAGACAGAAACAACAAGAATTTCCTGATATTATGATTTGTCGATCATGTTGCACAAACACAGAATTTCGCGACATTGCACCACATCTACGCAACAAATTTTCTAATCATTCAAACACTCAAACTTTGTAAATCAATACAAGTACAAATATTCAACAACGATCGAATATATATAAAACAAACTTGCCTGTTACATAACGCGACTTTACTACGCGTCATGGAAATCACGTGTTACATAACGCGACTTTAACAAGATTCCTAACGTGTCAAGAAAACCACGTCTTATAGAACACGATTTTTGCAGTATTCCTGGCATGTCAGCAAAGTGACGTCTTACCGAACGCGACTTTTACGACTATAAATACCTTCTCGACCGATCGAAGCCCACACCACTTAGTCAAAGAGAAAATTTATTCTCAAACTAATTTTCGAGAAATTGTAATTTGTTCTTATTTGTAGTAGCATATATATGTTGAGCAGATGTAACCTACCCGATATTTTTTCGTGAGGATCGACAACAACAAATCACAATATTAGGAAATTCAAAGTCTTTTTGAAAGGCAGGCAAGTTACAATATTCAATAGACTTTGCCAAGATTCAAGACAGGCATCTCGTGCAAGGTAAGATTCACGAGGGCCAGTCAATGATAAAAGCACCTTCATGATGATCATCACCGTCAGAACAAATTTAGCTTCTTTAATAAATGTTAGTTGGTTGCAAATGTGATTTTATCATTTCAATTGTAAAGAATTACTCAAATCCTTTCAATTGTAAAAAAAGACTATTCAAATCATTTGAATACTAAAACTTTGCAGACTCAAATAATTTACATATGAACTGATAAATGGTCGATGCGAGATGCCATAGTTTGTCCAGGTTGTTGGACATAATCATCTTTCACGACACATATGTCGCCAACACCGCTACATGCGAGGATCTTAACATAGCTTCAAACACACCAAAAATGGTAGAAGCTTTGACCAGCAATATCAAATGTCACACCTCACCATACATTTCCGGATATTGTGATTTGTCGATCATCTTCAAGAAACACAAAATGATACACAAATCGCACCACAACTAGTATCCTACCAAATTCATTTACTAATCATGTAAATACATATACCCACGAATCATAATATAAGTGAAAATATTCACCAACGTTCGTAAAGGGGGTTATATATAATATACCAATTCTCGTATCTATTGGCAATTAAATCGCATCTTACAGAAAGAGACATTGGCCATAAAAGTCTCTTACACAATGCGACTTTACAAGGATTCCTGATGTGTCAAGAAAGTCACGCCTTACGGAACGCGACTTTGCCAGGATTCCTGACGTGTCAGCAAAGTCGCTCGTACATAACACGACTTTTGGACTATAAATACCTTCCCAGTCGATTCAATCCCACACCACTCAGTCGAAGAGAAAAAACTACATAGTAGTGCTTGAAGTTTTTGATTGTAACTACTAATTCCAACAAATCACGTATCTGGAAAATTTATTACCAAATTAATTTTCGAGATATTGTGATTTGTCGATATTTGTAGTTGCATTTATATGTTGAGTAGATGTTAAGTATTCAGTATTTTTGTTCACGAGGATCGACAACAACAAATCACAAT
This sequence comes from Hibiscus tridactylites, assembly GCA_958450335.1. Classification (NCBI taxonomy): domain Eukaryota; kingdom Viridiplantae; phylum Streptophyta; class Magnoliopsida; order Malvales; family Malvaceae; genus Hibiscus; species Hibiscus tridactylites. Next base: position 10,051,867 of record OY288292.1, on the reverse strand, counting down.
ATCTGAAAATTTGAGGTCTTTTTCAATGGCGGGCAAGTGACAATATCCAATAGACCTCCAAGATTCAAGACAAGCACCGGGTCTTGATCTTTTGTTCTAGTCCATGATCCCACATCAAATCGGAAGCAAAGACCATACCACCGAGCTTGAAGACATTCATTGAAAATTTTGTAACTTGTACCCTTGAACACGTGGTAAATTGTAAATTATTTTTCTTAATAGAAGACATGCATTGATAGAATATTACATCCGAATTAAAAATGTAAATTATATTTGTACCCCTAAACACGCGGTCAATTGTACCCTTAAATATGCAGACTAAAATAATTTACATATGAATTGATATAGATGAGAAGTGCAATAGTTTGTCCCATTTATATGGCTGACGAAAGATGTGTCGTTGCGGTAGACAAATGGCAAACGATAGTTGTCAACAACAACGTTACATGCGCGGGTCTTAACATAGCTTCAAAAATACCGACAATGGTAGCAACTTTGACCCAACCACACGTTTCCAGATATTGTGATTTGTCGATCATCTTCAACAAATGCACGATACAAACATCGCACCACAACAATTGGTATCCAACCACAACTGCATATACCCACAACTCACAATACAAACGTGAGTTTGCCAATAAAGTTCGTAAGGGAGGGAAGGTATAAATAGCATAAAAATCACATCGTACACAACACGACTTTGCCTAACGTGTCAGATAAATCACGTCTTATAGAACGCGTCTTTGCCTCGCAAAAAATTATCCAGAAATTGATTTTCTAGATATTGTGATTTGTTGTTATTTGTAGTTGCATATCTATGTTCATTAGATGTTAGCTATTTCGTACTCTTCATGACGATCAGATAAAATATAAACTAATTAAAGAATAAAAAACACAAATTTAAAAATATATACTAATTAATTATTTAATTATACAAACCCAAATAAAATATCAATCATGATTAAACTAAAAAATATATAAAAACAAAAAATATCGAGTTTAATATTTTCAAATAAAATAAACAACAAAAAAACTAATGGCACATGTGTCCACGGGTACCACAAGTCGGTGCACGACGATGTCGCTCCGGATTGTGTCGTGGTTGAGCGTCGTCACCGTCATCACCGCTATCATCATCATCATCATCTCCGGTTCCAACAGCTGCAGTACCACTCATTCCATCGGGCCCACTTAGGTAGAAAATCGACTGTGGTGGCGTTTTTTGGACAATCCTGGATCCAAATGCGGCTAACATCGGGGGGAACGACATCAAGGGCACATAGGGCATATAGCCTGCGGGATAGCTAGAGTCACCACTCATCATCGCTGAAAGTTGAGCAAAGTGGTCTGACATAGAAGAAGGCGTTAAATAACCTTGACTTGGACTTTGCGTCAAGTGTGGCTGCATCGGTGGTGAGGTAGCATCTGATGGTGGCAGTGGCGGTGCTGCAGATGAAGGGCCAGCACATGATGTGTTTCGTGTTCCTCTCCCCCTTGAACTCTGAGACCGTGGGCGATTTTTTTTGCTGGCGTCGGTACACGACCACTGCCTCCTTTGGAGTCAAAATAGACAACTTCCCATTCACCCTAAACCACTCGTCGTAATCATCGCTCACCATCGTATCAAACAAATGATAATCAGTATGAGGTTGCCAGCGCTGATTGAACCTATCCCTCTATTGAGGGATATAAGATTGGTGGTGCACCGACCAATCAACCTACAAGACAATCAAATAGTTGATTTATTCTTTTTAGATATAAATTACGTTCGAATTAATAAAAGAATGAGGTAAGTATATAAATATTTATTACCTCGAGCTTCCCTTATCGAGTGAGTTTGTGCAACTCATCCAAATTTGGAGGCTCAGTTGGGATATCTTGGAAACAACCAAATTGTTGTAGAATGCGGTCCATCTGATGCCACTCAACTGTGGCATAGCAGATGAGTGGTACAGTGACTGTCCAAATAAGCCTTGTCTCGTCCAAAAATATCGGGACGCAAAGCTGCAAATCCGTATGAGAGTACGACATCCATAAAAACTGTAGAATATATAAAGCGTATAGTAGAAAAAATAAGGAGCGGTCCACCTACAAAATAAGGAGATAATTTAAATTAATTATAATAATACGTCCATTAAAAAAATTAACAACTCTTTCCTTACCTCCGGGCTAGCGGAAAAACATGTGGAGTAGGCTACAGAAGCTCAGGGCGTAAAAACGACATTCTCCACCATGCCCAGGACTGGAGCAACACCAAACAACCACCGATTTGGCACTTGTCAGGATCAATGTTCTTGCAGAGCTCCCTAAACAGAGTGGCCAAAACTACGGATCCCCAACTCAGTTTATCATCTTCTTCAAAATTCTGCAAATGACGCAACCAAATCGTATGAACCTTGTCCCGGGTTTTGTCAGGCATCAATAACCCGCCGATCATCTGTAAAATATAAGCGTGAGCATATGCCTACAATATATATATATATATATATATATATATATATATTACCATATGTTAAAAAAACTATTATTTCAATAATATTAACTAAAAAAATTATTTTTACTCTCTTCACTTCTTCACTCGCGTCAACGGGTACGTTACCAAATTATCACGCAACCATGCTAGCCATATTTTTCCGCCGTAAAAACGATCCGGCGCAGCCCCTAGCCCACTCAAACATAAGTCGGACCAAGCATCCGAATCGGGACCACTGATAGCCTCTCCATCAACAGGTAAACCTAGGATATGCAACACATCCTCTAAGGTAATCGTCACTTCTCTGCAACCAAGGTGGAATGTGTGTGTCTCTTGTCTCCACCTCTCCAAAAAAGCATTTACCAAATCAACGTCTATTTTTGCACCTCCAACAATTTTGGATGCGTGCAAAAACCCTGGTTTGCTCTAAGTACGGTTCTATTAGAAGGTCTGGTAATATCGTCATCCGGTTGTAAGAAACCTCTAAACGTCGTTCCATACTCCAAAAAATAAACACATAGGTATAATTTAAACTATATAAAAAATACGTATCTACTATTAACAATATAGAATAAAATTATCAAAAATAAAACGAGATAAAACTTACATATTTTCGATGATAATCGAACACGTGCTTGTGATCCAACCTTATCAAACCTGCCATTATATCAATAACGAGAAATCAGCCAAGAAAGAAGATTTGAGAGTGTTAATTTTTTGGGTGTGGGGTAAATGGTATCGGGTGGGGATAATTTATAGTGGATATTCGTCGGTTGGGGTGCGATTACTGAATGAAAATCGCGTCCTGTACAACGCGATTTCCTGAAATCGCGTCTTACACAACACGGATTCTTTATAACCATATCGTGGTAATTTAATTTTCAACCGTTTCAATTTATTATCGCGGAAATCGCGCCTTACACAACGCGATTTCATCTTATCGCGACGAGTCGTTTGAAATTCTCGAGGAAGTCGCGTCCTACAGAACGCGACTTCAATATTTTTTTTTATAAATTCAAAATCGGATAATATAATCCACATCGGACTGAAGTCGCGCAGTAAGAAACGCAAATTTGGATCTCGGGCCTTGCAGGACGCGATTTTACTTGACGTGGGTCAAATGGGAGTATTTTTTTAAATGTTCCCGTTAAGGGTATTTTTTTAGATAATTCCCCAAAGGGGAATATCCGGACGAATTACCCTAAAAAATGAGATAGTCTGAGAATTATTTTAATATTAAGCCATAAAATACTAAGAAAAAATGTAAAGCTATAAAAACCCATCAAAAGCAGCGAGCAGCACAAGTTCTGCTAACTTGTTCTCCAATTACTGCCAACCACTCATGTTCACCACTGTCTTAAATTCTCCCATTCCTTCCTCTTCTTCCTTCAACTCAAACCAAAACCCTTCCAAAACCCGCAAAGGAAATCACTCTTTCAACAAAAATTCCAATTTCTCAGTCTCAAAGAACCACAATAATGATGGCCCCATTAAGATGCCTACAGCTCCATGGATGAAGGGTCCTCTCCTTCTCCAACCCGATGAAGTACTAAATGCTTCAAAACCCATCACCAGAAAGAGCTCAAACAGCAATTCTAAGGCTCCTGAAAAGGCATTGTTTGGTAAGGAAAGTGGGGTCAGAGGGAAGAAAGTGATGAAAAAGATCATTAGAAACGTGGAAAAGCTACAAGGAAATGAAGTTTTGGAGGAATCCCAGATTGGGGAATCTGAAGAATTTGAGACCGGGAATTGGTTGGAGGAGATTGGAAGTGAAAGAGATGTGAAAAGATTTGATAGGAAAATGCCTTGGATGAGAGAAGAAGAGGAACTTGTGTTCAGGAGGATGAAAAAGGAGAAAGTTCTGACTCAGGCTGAGATTAGTCTTGATAAGTATTTGCTTGAGAGATTGAGAAAAAAGGCAGCGAGGATGAAGAAATGGGTTAAGGTGATGAAAGCTGGTGTAACTCAGGCTGTCGTTGATGAGATAAGATTGGCTTGGAGGGACGATGAGCTTGTTATGCTGAAGTTTAGTGTCCCCCTGTGTAGAAATATGGATAGAGCAAGAGAAATTGTGGAGGTTTGTTTTCTGTTGAATTCTTTTGCAGTTTTGCACTTTGTTGGTAGCTTTTGGTTTTATGTAATAAGCTCCAAGGATGTTTGTTGTTGATCATATCTTTTATAACATGAGATTATTTATGTTTAAAACCAAACTATATGGAACTAAAATGAGATTAATTCTAGAAAAAAAAAAAGAACTACCTGAGAATTAATTTTTGTATGCAAAGGATTTTAGAATAAAATTTGTTAGGAACTCTCATATTTGACCCTCTTAGCATTAAGGTGTAGAATTCAATTTGATAAATTTAATATTTGGAACAAGTGATCAAAGTTTAAATGATGTTCTCCCCCCCCCCCCCCCCCCCCAAAAAAAAAAATTCCCCGGAAATTGATAGGAATATTCATGTATTAAGGGTAGAGTATTCTCATATGAAAGGGTGTTTTGAAGAAATATTTTCTCTGTTCATATACAAATATCATTGATTTTAATGTGATTATTATTATTATTATTATTATTATTATTATAAATATTCATTTAAGTTTATTGTTTGTTAGGCCTCAAACATAGATAAATCAATACATTTTGGATTTAACTTTGTCAAAGTTTCTGACTGTTAAGTCTTTGCATAACAGATGAAGACTGAGGGGTTGGTTGTATGGAGCAAGAAAGATGCTCATGTTGTTTATAGAGGGCAGAACCATGAGCTGACTTCAAAATTTTCTATAATAGGGAATTTGGATTGTGCTAATGGTGAAAAAGAATCTTCATCAACACTCAGTCACGTTGCACCAGGCGGTGATATTAATACGTCTCCAAAAAAATCAGAGATAAGTACTTGGGAGAGAAGTTTGTATAGAGAAGACAGAGAAAAAGAGTCTATGCCAATTGGCATCTTTATGAAAGGAGATGAGAATAACCAACCAGTAATTGGATCATTGTATGAGAGGGAAACTGATAGATTATTGGATGGTTTAGGACCTCGCTTTATTGACTGGTGGATGCGAAAGCCATTACCAGTTGATGCTGATTTGCTTCCAGCCGTGGTTCCCAGATTTAGGCCTCCAGTAAGGCTTTCACCCCCCAAAACTAGACCGAAATTGACTGATGAAGAGTTGGCATATTTGAGGAAGCTTGCTCATCCTTTACCTTTCCATTTTGCTCTCGGTACCACCTTATCTATTACAAACATATTGGCTGAATTCACACATGCATTTGTCTTGGCATTTCTGCAGTACTCTAAGACATATGGCATATGCATGTAGTATTCTTACCCATTTTAAGTAATTACATCGGGGAAATAATCTAGTCTATCTGGAGAAAGATGTGCTTTGTTAATTTGTGAGAAACTATTTTGATGGTAAATCTGCATTATACATGAGTATTAACTCTACAAATTTGATGGTTTAAATCTTGTATAAAAAATATGTGTTGGGCATGCTCCGCTTTTTGTTTCACTAGTGTATGCAATTTTCAGAATTCTTGTTTCTGGTTTCTTCTTTTTGCCGCAGGGAAGAATAGGAACCTTCAAGGCTTGGCTAATGCTATCTTGAAATTATGGGAAAAATGTCTCATAGCTAAGATTGCAATAAAGTGGGGGATTCCGAATACTGACAATGAGCAAATGGCTAATGAATTGAAGGTAAGCCTGTAATTCTTTTGATCTGTTATGATCATGGTGCACTGAGCTTGTTCTGTTTATATCCATGAGCAGATTCTTTTTTCCATTCTTTTTCAACAAGCTTTGTACATACCATATCTAAGTTGTATCATACATTCATGCTTGTATAGGTGTCTGGTTTAATGGAACATACAGTACAATGGACCACTTTGATAGCCCAACATCAAACTCTTGATTTAAGCATAAAATTTTCTGATTAATTTCATGCATGAGTCCAGATATTATTGGAATAAGAGGCTGTGATGACATTAGTATAAATGTTTTGATTACAAAAAACCTTGTGTAGGTAAATTTAGGATTTCACTTTTAACTAGGGCTTCAGAAGGACCACTTGGTAGTCTACCAAGCTTGGAATCAAGTATATGCTTTCCTGGATGATGTGCATGTTCATCTATGATTATGAACAACTAAATAAATAAATTTACTATGACTAAAAGTTCAACTCTGCAGAATCTCACAGGAGGGGTTTTGTTACTTCGGAATAAGTTCCTTATAATATTATACAGGGGGAGGGACTTCCTTCCTCAAGGTGTTGCTAATTTGGTAACAGAGAGAGAAATGGCACTCAGAAGATGCCAACTTATTGAAGAAGGTGCTCGAGTTAGAGTAGCCGAAACCTTTCAGGTTGCTAATGAACCTTTGGCAAAGACTAGCACTGTCGGAACTTTATCAGAATTTCAGGATTTCATAACCAAATATGGAGACCTGGAAAAAGAAAATAATGAACTTGAAATTCAGATGGAAGCTCAAAAGGAACACTTAGAAAGGGAATTGAGAAACCAAGAACGCAAGCTTTCAATTGTAAGATCCATTTCCATTTTTGTGTGTATGTGTACGCCTTTTTCTTCCAAGAGCTTTAAAGCTCCTAACTAGTTTTCATCTTTCGAATTTAACACTTTCTGGCTTATCATTTGGACTGCATTTTGTTGACATAATTATTTTCTCTCTGCAGCTCAATGGAAAGATAGAGAAGTCAGCTAAAAAGCTTGCAAAGTTGAATTCTTCCTGGAAACCTGCTGAGCAGGATGCGGATCTCGAAATCATTACTGAAGAGGAGAGAGAATGCTTGCGGAAGATGGGACTGAAGCTAACTAGTTGCTTAGTGCTTGGTGAGGGAAAAATCACTCTCCTAGTCGCCAATTGATTCTTCTTTTTCTTTCAGATGTATTGGTTTGAAAATCTTAAACAGCTTTTATGTTGATTTTCCTTCAGCATCCTTGGTCAGATCTAAATATTTTTCTTTATTATTTTTTTTTAAATATGGTTCAGGTAGGCGCGGGGTTTTTGATGGCGTCATAGAAGGACTACATCAACACTGGAAGCACAGAGAAGTTGTCAAGGTAATTACAATGCAGAAGGCCTTTGTACGAGTTATCTATACTGCAAAACTGCTTGTAGCAGAGAGTGGGGGGATTTTGGTTTCGGTGGAGAAGCTAAAAGAAGGCCATGCCGTAATCATCTACCGAGGGAAAAATTATCGACGCCCTTCTAACCTAATGACTGACAATCTTCTAACTAAGAGGGAAGCATTACAAAGGTCTATTGAATTGCAGAGAATCGGAGTAAGCTCTTTGTTTTTTTTTCCTCATGAATCACAACTTTGCTGATTGTAGAAAATTCTATTGATCCATTTATCTTTTTGGTATTCATAGGCTTAACCTTGATTTGTTTTTCCTTTTTCTTGGTTATCAGTCATTGAAGTTTTTTGCCTATCAACGACGACAGACAATCATAGATTTGAAACTCAAACTGGTAAGAAAATAATTTATTTTTTTTCATTTTTTTGGGACAAAGTAGGCAGCAGCCTGGGTATAGGGTAATGTAGGGATTTAAACTCCAAACCTGTTGGATGCCACCTTGTAAGGATACTACATGAATCAAGCTAGCTAAATTTTTGCGATCAAAATAAATTTTGTTCTCACCACTTTAGGACGAGCTGAAGGAAAGAAGAGTTGGTAGTCCACAAGGGTGATAAGCCACCAACATGTTCTATGGATCGTGAGATCCCCCAGAACTTTCCTCTTTAAACAGTCATCCTATTATTTGACAGTGGCTCTTGGTATCTTGCAAATTTAAAATTTTGAAATCATGTAAATTTCTATTGGTAGGGTTTTGATTCAAGTTTATCATCATACAGGAAAATATAAAGAAAGACTTTATAGATGAAGTGGTTGCACGTGCTTAAAGAACGAGTATTCCTGGATTCATCACAATCGGAACTGCATGGTGAGTTAGCAAAGCTGTTGACTGCAGATCATGGGGAAATTTAAACAAGATTTCTTGCTACTCCTTGCCTGTATGATTCAGACAGTTTAAGCTTCAGATGCTACACAGAAAAAAGAATGGCAAACACTTATTGTGATGACCTACAAGTCTACAACAGTATCCTGAATCCATGGCTTGATGCTATTACTGTTATGGATGAGCACCTGTAGGTTTCCAGGTATTTATCTGCATTAAGTTCATGTTGACCGTGTCTCTAGAACATAAGCCTTATTGATGGAAGCCACTGCGTTCTCATGACGGCATCACCAAATCAACAAGCTGAGCTGATTGTGGCGGTGGACTATTTAGAAGATTTGAACAAATCTTACATGAGATGCCTCTAGTGCAGGAGTATAATCTCAATGTTTGGAGGAAAAATGAAAAGCATTCCTAGTTCTACACAATTGCCAGATGCACCTTGGATCTTTTCGGCTAAAGCAAGAACTGTAATCATACTTACAAGAACACATTCAAGGAAAGGCCTATGAGTTCCAACTAGATTCATCTGTTGATATGAAGAAAAACTTTAACCTACCTCGATGCCTCAGTGTTAGTTTTAGTTGTACATTCTTGCTCTCTATCTAAATCTCTATTTAGTTCAAAGTTAACCTATTGACCTTGTAAAGATAAAAGAGAAAAGTAGAAGGTGATCTCAAACTCAACTAGTTTATTCATGGAGTATGCCTTTGAATATATATATACATTAAATAGTAACTGAGACTGTTAATAATAACTGAAACTGTTAACAATAACGACATTCTAACTCTTCTCTAGACTTAACTGCTTGATCAGATATATCATCATCTAATATACTTTCTATCCTCTCAAATTTGAATTTTGAATGTTTGAATGTTGCTGCTTTTCTTTGTGTTCTGAAACCTAGAGTGCCCGAAAAACATTCAACCATTGCTTTCCTTTGTTTTTGACTTTGGCTATGAACAAAGATAGACGAGGAGTTGTAACCATGGGAGTGAGAACAGAATTACAGTTCTCACTTCGGAATAGACGATTCGGCCATCCTTCTAATGAAATTTTGACATGAACATCTTTTTTCGAGATGAGAACAGAATTACAGTAAGCAGGACTTTGGCTATCACAACTAAACATATTGACAATAGACCAGAAGAAACATCAGGATATGTGACATGAGTGGAATCACAGTAATCAGGCATGCATCCATAAGCAGTGTTAGCAGCAGTAATATGCGAACAATCATCAATCTTAGTCGATCTATCATTAAAAGCCATAAAAACCACATGATAGTTCAGCACCAGAACGCGAGGAAAGCTTGTAAAGGCCTTCACTTTTGGACCCTTGCAGAACCACTTGTTGCGTTACCAAATCATTCACAACACAAAAATAGGATAACATTCTATTGAAACATTATTTTCCCTAGTAAAATTTGAAACTGATAACAATTTCTTTAAAATTGTAGGAACATGTAAGAGGTTATTTAACACTAGAGGCCTAGAATAAGATTTTAAAGAAGCTGTACCAATATCAGAAATTGAGGTGGACATACCATTTGCAACTGAAACCAGAATAAGTTTTGGGGTTAGCAACCATACCTGCATCTAAAGTGATATGTGTGGTAGCACCTGAATTTGGGTACCATGCTGCATACACCATATTCAGAATAATTAACCTCATTTGTTACAGAAGCAATATTAGCTATCACACCACTCTATTCTTCATCAGATTGAACCATCACTTGTTCATATGCTACTTCATCATCATAGTAGTAAAGCTTCGTAGTATTGGTAAAACCATCAAAAGACTGATCAAATAAAAAATAACACATGTTGACCGAATGCCCTATTCTTTCACATCGTTGACACGGAGGAAGAGAGCGACCTCCGTAACTTCAACCGCCTCGACCACCTCTATAAGGCATAGAACGATTTGAATAAACTGGAATTTGAGACCCAAAGCCTTCATCTTGAACAACTCTTTGAGAATCTTGAAATGTTCTTTGAGGATAGAAAGAACCACCATAGCTTGCTTTAGAAAAATTCTGTTCCCCATAGTGACCAGAATTAGCTGTATTAGACTGACCTAATACTTGACTGAAGAACGAGCCTTTCCTTATCCCATTCTGATTTGGGCCATGAGACATATTGATCGAAATAGTTTGATTCAATAACTCATGTTGCTTGGCTTCAATATCCAAAAGAACATTGCAAACACCATCTAACTTGTAGGACTGTTGACTGAAAGTTATAACTGCTACCATTGGATCATACTCCGGCGGAAGACCGAAAAGAATTGTAGAAATGTTGCATGGCCTCTGTAAGTGGGTTTCCACAGGCAGCAAGGCTGTCACGAATTGCTTGAATTTGCGCCAAGTATTCTCTCATGCATTGATCTCGCTTTTGGAGACTCTTTAAAGAGCAATGAAGATGCATGATTTTTGTTGTGGAAGGAATTGAAAACAAATGTTGTACCTTTTCCCAGATATCAAGATTTGTTTTGCAACTTACGAAAGAAGGCTATATGGATTGGAAACTTTAACATTTCCTTCACCAATAACATGTCGTAGAGGCACATCCAATGTTCCTTGGACATGATAAACCAATGCTAAACTTTCGATAACAAAGAGAACTTGTTGACGCCAAAGCAGATAATTGGAATCATCTAACCGGATAGAAATCGTCTTATTTGTGAATGGTTTCATAATATAAGAACCCTATGCTATTTTGAAAAACTCTGATACCATGTAAAGATAAAAGAGGAATGTAGAAGATGATCTCAAACTCGTTTATTCATGAAAGATACCTTTGAATATATATATACATTGAATAGTAACTGAGACTGTTAACAATAACTAGGGATGTAAAAACAGGTCAACAGTTGGGTTTCAGGTCGGGCTCTGTCAGGTCGGGTCAAATCGGTTACAGGTCATTTCAGGTCATTTTTTGTTTTGACTCGATTCGGTTCGGGTTCGGGTTCATTTCGGGTCGGGTTCATTTCAGGTCGGGTTCAATTCAAGTCGGGTTCATTTCGGGTCGGGTTCATTTCAGGTCGGGTTCATTTCAGGTCGGTTCATTTCAGGTCGGGCCAAAACGGTTAATTGACATGTTGATTTCAGGCCGGTTTCGTTTCAGGTCGGGTTCATTTCAGGTCGGTTTCGTTTCAGGTCGGGTTCATTTCAGGTCGGTTTCGTTTCAGGTCGGGTTCGTTTCAGGTCGGTTTCGTTTCAGGCCGGGTTCGTTTCAGGTCGGTTTTGTTTCAGGTCGGGTTCTTTTCAGGTCGGTTTTGTTTCAGGTCGGGTTCATTTCAGGTCGGTTTCGTTTCAGGTCGGGTTCATTTCAGGTCGGGTTCCTTCAGGTTTATGGTTTATTGTGTTATGTGTATTATATATATTGACGGATTATGGTTTTTATTTTTATAGTTTAAGGTTTACGGATTAGGGTTTAGGGTTTATGGTTAGGGGATTACATATATGTGATATATATATATATATAGTTGGGACTATTGGATTTATTTTTAGGGTTTAGGGTTTAGGGTTTACTGATCTTAAATTAATACAAACATGCCTACATTAATTATATATATATTGATGGATTATGATTTTTAGGGTTTAGGGTTTAGGGTTTACTGATCTTAAATTAATACAAACATGCCTACATTAATTATATATATATTGATGGATTATGGTTTTTAGGGTTTAGGGTTTATGGATTATGGTTTAGGGTTTATGGTTTACTGATCTTAAATTAATACAAACATGCCTACAATAATTATATATATATTGATGGATTATGATTTTTAGGGTTTAGGGTTTATGGTTTAGGGTTTAGGGTTTACTGATCTTAAATTAATACAAACATGCCTACATTAATTATATATATATTGATGGATTATGGTTTTTAGGGTTTAGGGTTTAGGGTTTACTGATCTTAAATTAATACAAACATGCCTACATTAATTATATATATATTGATGGATTATGGGTTTTAGGGTTTAGGGTTTACTGATCTTAAATTAATACAAACATGCCTACATTAATTATATATATATATATATATATATATATATATATTGATGGATTATGTTTTTAGGGTTTATGGTTTAGGGTTTAGTGTTTAGGGTTTACTGATCTTAAATTAATACAAACATGCCTACATTAATTATATATATTAATGGATTATGGTTTTAGGGTTTATGGTTTATGGTTTAGGGTTTAGGGTTTAGGGTTTACTGATCTTAAACTAATACAAACATGCCTACATTAATTATATATATATTGATGAATTATGATTTTTAGTGTTTAGGGTTTAAGGTTTAGGGTTTAGGGTTTACTGATCTGAAATTAATACAAACATGCCTACATTAATTATATATATTTATGGATTATGATTTTTAGGGTTTAGAGTTTAGGATTTAGGGTTTACTGATTTTAAATTAATACAAACATGCCTACATTAATTATATATATATTTATATATATATTGATAGATTATGATTTTTAGGGTTTAGGGTTTAGGGCCAGGGTTCATTATTATTATTATTATTATTATTATTATTATTATTATTATTATTATTATTATTATTATTATTTTTACTTAAATACAATTATTATATATTTACTATGCTTATTATTATTATTAGTTTTTATTATTATTATTATTATTATTATTATTATTATTATTATTATTATTATGATTATTAATATTATTATTATTACTAGTACTATTATTATTATTATTATTATATAGTTAAATACAATTATTATTATTATTATTATATATTTACTATGCTTATTATTATTATTAGTTTTATTATTATTATTATTATTATTATTATTATTATTATTATTATTATTTGTAATTAAATGTATAGGGTTTAGGGTTTAGGATTATGGACTATGGTTCATTGATTAAAGATTATGGTTTGGTGTTTAAACCCCTAATGTCTAATTATCGACCCTAAGCATTAAACCCTAAAGCATAAGTAATTAACCCTAACCACTAAACCCTCGATCTAGGATTACGGACTATGAGCTGTAGATTAAATATTAGGGTTTTATGGTTTAGAGGGTAGTGGTTCTTGTTTAGGGTTTAGGATTAAGGACTATGGTTTATTGATTAAATATTAGGGTTTAGGGTTTAAACCCCTAATGTCTAATTCTAAACCCTAAGCATTAAACCCTAAAGCATAAGTAATAAACCCTAACCACTAAACCCTCGATCTAGGATTACGGACTATGAGCTATAGATTAAATATTAGGGTTTTATGGTTTAGAGGGTAGTGGTTATTGTTTAGGGTTTAGGATTATGGACCATGGTTCATTGATTAAATATTAGGGTTTAGGGTTTAAACCCATAATGTCTAATTATCGACCCTAAGCATTAAACCCTAAAGCATAAGTAATTAACCCTAACCACTAAACCCCCGATCTAGGATTACGGACTATGAGCTATAGATTAAATATTAGGGTTTTATGATTTAGAGAGTAGTGGTTATTGTTTAGGGTTTAGGATTAGGGACTATGGTTCATTGATTAAAGATTGAGGTTTGGTGTTTAAACCCCTAATGTCTAATTATCGACCCTAAGCACTAAACCCCTAATCTAGGATTAAGGACTATGAGTTATATATTAAAGATTAGGGTTTTACGGTTTAGAGAGTAGTGGTTATTGTAACACCCCAAAATTCCCCTAATTTGGAAACCCTAAAATTTGGGAATTTTTAATCTTGAAACCTTAATTTGATTAAGGGATTTATTTGATTAGATTCAAAATTTGAGGTTTAATTTCAGAAATTTGTGGGGTCGATTTATAATGCGGGTAAAGTTTTGGTATCGTTTTATAAACCCTAAAAGGCTCAATGACCTTTTATGTGATTTACCCTTTGGCAAGGGTATTTATACCCCATTATAACACCCAAAACCCTATTCAGCTTCCATTGGAAATCTATCAGCCGCTCTCTCTCACCCCATACTCTCTCGATAGCACCCATCTCCCGCACCATCTCCGGCGAGCTTTGATAAAGCTCCGTTCACCGGCCTAAAGTCTTCCGTAGCTCACACGGTCACTTCCGTCGAGACCGTCTTAAACCCACGATCAAACCCCACCCACCGGACCAACCTTATCAGCCGTCGTTTGGTCGAAAATGGTAGAAAACCGTTCAGCTTTCCTGTTGCTCGTCTCCATCGTTTCTCGCTCCACCGTCCGCTCCTCTTCCTTCCTCCGTTCGTGTGTGTGTGTGGGTAAGCTTGAAATTCGGGTTTTGGTTTTAAATTATGGTTTTGAGTTGTGGATTTTATTTTGATTTCGTGTTTTTGGCCGGAATGATCGTTGCAGTTGCTTTCGCATGTTTAAATGAGTGCTGTCGTCCTTGTCACGGTTGTGCCGTCGCTGCCGTCCTTGTCACGGTTGTGCCGTCGCTGCCGTCTACAATATGCTTCTCTAAAAGTTCCTTGTATTGATTTTTTTGAAGATGGTTACAACTATTTTCAGGATCTTTTTTTCCGAATCGAATCCCCTCTACAATATGCTTCCCCTCGGCTTTTTATGGCCGGATTACATTTGAAAACAGACAAAAGAAGTTGACTTTGTGTTTGGTTTCCTCTGTTGTGGCTCTGAATCTGTAGGCTCTGCCCTGAATTGATTTGTGTTGTTGTTTGTTTTTTTGTTGCCATTTCGAGCATACTGACACCATTTTTTTCTGATTTCGTGTTTGGTCGGCACTCAATCGGGAGGGGCAAGGACGACAGACAGCGTGGTGGTGGCAGTGGGCTTCTAGAATGATCTCCGTAAATATGAGTCGTCCGATGTTGCTGCGATCCAACGGACGGGAGAAAGTGGCGCTAGATGAAAAAGATGGTCTTCTAGGGTTCCACATGTCTGAGGATATCTGAGCTGTTAGATCGCGAGCCAGATCTAACGGCCCAGATCTGGCTGTGCGAACACAATAATAGACACATTAGGGTTTTTTTGTGATTAGGTTTTTTTATTATTCGTGGACCTTGTTGGGCCATGTATGTAATTATAATTTTTATTTTAAAATGTGATGACCTTGGGCTTACTTTTTTATTTACTGGGCTGATAATTAGTTTTATTTATATACATTGGGCTTTATTTAAGTTAATGTATCTCATAGTTATGATAATAATAGTTAATGAAGATAATAATTATAATTGTAAGTAATAATAAATAATAACGGCAACAAACAATAGGATTATAATAAGATTAATAAGAAATCAAAGCTAATAATAATAGTATAAGTAGTAATAATAAACAATGATAATAATATAATAGTGTTAAATAGTAATAATAATAATGGTAACCATATAATAAAAATGACACGATAACGTTAATACTAAGTACTAATAAGATTAAGATAATAAATCATACCATAACATATATAGGAACAATATTAATAGTAGCACATGTATATATATATATATATATATATATATATATATATATATATATATATATATATATATATATATATATATATATATATATATATATATATATATATATATATATATATATATATATATATATATATATATTCTTTTTTTTTGATTCTTTGTTGATTTTTATTTTTATTTTATTTTTAATTATTATTATTTTAGCCCAATACAATCCCAAAAATCATAAAGAAATAAAATTAAAAATTAGGACAAAATTAGTGATTACATTATCAATACTTACATTGTTTTATATTCATTAAATATAACTTCTTTCAAATGTCAGATAATTATCATTATCAGCGAATCAAATAATAATATTAGTTCAGGTTAATATCAGTTCAGGTCAATATCAGTTCAGGTCAATATCAGTTCAGGTCAATAACAGTTCAGGTCAATATCAGTTCAGGTCAATAACAGTTCAGGTCAATAACAGTTCAAGTCAATAACAGTTCAGGTTCAAAACAGGTCGGGTTCAAAACAGGTCGGGTTCAAAACAGGTCGGTTTCAAAACAGGTCGGGTCCAAACAGGTCGGGTTAAATCGGTTATCTGGCAGGTTAGTCTCGGGTTCGGGTTCGTTTCGGTCGGGTGCAGGTCGGGTTCGGTTACTACAGTAACAGGTCAAATTCGGGTTCGGGTTCACTTCGGTCGGGTGCAGTTCGGGTTCGGTTTCTACAGTTACAGGTCAAATTCGGGTTCGGGTTCGTTTCGGTCGGGTGCAGGTCGGGTTCGATCTTTAAATTCTCGGGTTAAACCAAGTCGGGTCAGTTTTTCACACCCCTAACAATAACGGCATTCGAACTGATCTCTAGGCTTAACTACTTCTTGATCAGATGTAGCATTATCTAATAGATCTGCACTAATTTTTTCAGGTAAAATCACAATATCCAAACAGCCAGATGGCTATGGTTAATAACTATCTATCTGTAGATGAATGAATCGAAGCAATAGAACCAAATTTGTGATGAATGCCTTAATCCTGTTCTTGGAAAATTAATCATTCTTTTGCAAGTATAAATGAAGATTAATAAGTATATACCATTCCTTTGAAAAGATCTTTGTGTTGGATTAACATTCTCAATTGTGGACACATATGTAAAATGTACTATAAATATTTAATAGTTGATTTATATAGATAGTGGTCCCCAATAAATAGATTAACTTGTATTACTCTTATTTCCGTTGGAGAGTTTTTACAGCAAGGGCTAACATATCTTCTTGGAAGATCACAACCACCTTTTAGTGATCTCGATCAAAAGATTCAAGGTTTTCTATTGATTAATTTAGGTACGCTTCCGCTTTTAGTTTATTGTTTTGATAATTTGACATGATAGATCTTGGTTTAGATTTCATATCTATTATAATTTGGTTTTAACAAGTGACATCAGAGACAAATAATATCGAATCATTGAGAATCATTTGTTTTTAGAGTTTATAATTTATAGATTAAAATTTTGTATAAAAATTATGCGATAATTTGTTTTTCCTTTGCGATGAACATGGTTGCGTTCACCTTGCGTTAAAAATTTTCCACTTTGGTTAATTTCCATCCTATGCTTCTTCGTTTTTTAGGGTAATTCAATTGCTTTTTCATGTTGGATTTTGTGTATGCAATATAAATATTTTTCAATTCTTATAATTACTGCGTATACTCATATTTTGTTTTCTTGCAATTTGGATTTCAATTCAGGATTATTATTTTTAATTTAGTTTAATCAAAACTTTAATTTTGATTATTGGTTAATAATAAAATTATTTATAAATATATATATTTAGATTATTCAAACTGTGCTTATATCATTAATCACAATTTATATATGTTTTTTTGTGATTGGTTTAAGTACGGTTATTGGGAAAAGTAAGTTCTAATGTGTTTGGTTCAACTTTCAAGCACTGTTATGCGATGTCAAGATGAGGTAGGCTAAAGTCTAATTTTAACATGTATTAATTTTGCTCATTAGTACTTTATGCGATAAACTACCATACTTTCTGCCATCAGATTTTGATTTTTAAGCTAATCAACATTCGTGCTTTAATAGTTGATTGTTAAAGAAATTATTCATAACAGTACTTTTGTTTCTTCTAAACGGTGGGCCTATACACTGCTATTATATATAGTAAAATAAGGGCAGGATATGGTTTAGAAAATAATATTATGTGCTATGGTTACATATTGATATTGAAAGTTTAATTTAGATTTGGAATACATTTCAGTTTGGATTAATTGCTAGTTACGTAATGTTATTAATTTCATTTGAATCATTGTTGATATATACATTTGGTCTTAGTTTTGGAAAACATGGCATTAAGCTTATGAAGTTCGTATTCGATTCAGTTTGATTAAAATTTCTATTTTGACCGTTAAGTTATTATGAATATATTAAAATTTCATGCAATCATTATATGATTATTCATTTGTATGATACTTCTAATTTTGACTTTTAGTTAAAGATTGATGGCTTGACTTTAATTTTTGTAAATGCATGTTTAAGGAATTTTTTGGAAAACAGTCAAAGATTTGGTTTTTCGATTTCTAATAGCGCCATGTAGTCAACTTTATTTTGGGTTATTTTGAAAACTTAAGTGTTATCAGAAATTTCAGTTTTGACTATTACAAAATTTTAAATTTGAATATCAGTATATTTATTTTATATATTTTGAGATAAATTAATTGAAGCATTAAGTCACCAAAGTGACCTCTATTGTGAAAATTATAGATTTTGTGCATGTAAGTCGGATCATGTTAGTATTAATCGGCCCAAAAGAAATTTAATAATTTACATTATTATATGTGCAACTATGGTAATAAACATGTGGTAATTATTCGGTTTTATATGTGAGCAATAAATCGGCTCAAAGGAAGATTTCTGTCTGACATGTTTTTATTATCAATATTTGATTACTATACCAAGATATCACTTGCAAGTTAATGTTTTGTCCAAAGATAAAATATTAATGGAGTGTCTGGTATCTTGATACGAGGTTTACCTTTATTCAAATTTACTATTATTTTCATTATCTTTTAATTTGATTGAAAGATAAAATTAAGACAAATATTTTGAAGCAATTAAATTTATAATTTGGCTTCAGATGTCTAATATTTTAATGGATTAGTTGAAATATAATGTCACCAAAGTGACCGCTTTTGTGTAGATTAATTTATTTAAAATATCAAGATGATTATGGGTTTTGTAATTCATGCATTTATTAATCGGCCCAAATAAAAGTTAACATCTAGCAGAATTACAACGACAAATGTGGCGATAAATGTGTGCCAATTATAAGGTATTTTATTTGAGCAATACGTTAGTACAAAGATTAATCTATTGCTTGACATAGTTTATTGTCAGTATTTGATTGCTACAACAAGAGTACTGCTTACAGTTAATATTATTATTCAAATGATTAATATTAATGTTGTGCTTGGTATCTTGAGGGGAACTAGCCATTATTTTGTATTTATTTGTTTACTTGTGAATATTTATGTGAGCTTGTTTTAATTTTATTTATTTATTTTTGTTCTATATTTAGTTAATTTATCATTTGTTGTCACAATGTCTATTAAATATATTTTACACTCATGTTTAGTGAAACTAATTTCAAGAAATAGAAAAGACACTTACATATAATATTTGAATGTACGAACATAGATTTTGCACCAAGAAAAGAACATTTTGCACCTCTTATTGCGGTAAGCACTCATAAAAGCTATTTTGAGAGGTGAGCTTGTTCGTATCGCATGAGTCTAATGATTATAAAGCACAACATCATTCTAGATGTCTTTAGGAGCACAAATTTAAAGAGATTACTTATATTAAGGGTTTACTTAACGAAATTAAGAAATGTTTTACCCAAAACATTAAGGTTAAGATGACATCACTTATGCCTTCTTTGATGCCTATGAAGTATAAGAGTCAAGGAAATGTGAGGGAGTACATTATGAAAATGTTTAATATTGCTTTAAAAATTAAGACACATAATATCAAACTTTCTAACAATTGTTTGTTTTTATGATTTTTAGTATCGCTTCCTATACAATTTAACTAATTCAAAATTAGTTACAACTATAAAAAAGAAGAAATAAATTATAATTGAGCTCATTTCTCATTGTGTCCAAGAGGAAGAAAAGCTGAAGCATTATAAGTGTAAAAGTATTCATTTGATTAGTGCTCATTTAGTTGGTATCTTTAAGAATAAGGACCATGAAAGAAAATATTAGAATAAAATTGCTAAGGGTCTAACTCAAAAGAAACAACAATAAGTTACAAAGGGTTGATTTCCTTTGTAGCAAGTTAGGAAACATGTGAAGTAATTAAAGTTTAAAAGCAAGCAACTACTTCGGTTATTTTGAGTTATCCATGTGCTGTAAATTTTATGATCCCACAATTAAGATTATTTTAAGGAGAAATTTATAACTTTTTTAAGATGTTGAGTTTGGAGGGAGAAATAAGGTTAGATACATTGTTATTGAGGAGGAATTGAATTATAATTTAATTCATACTATCACTTTTTATGATGTTTAGGTTTTCATACTTATCATTAATTAAGAAGTGAATCAAGTACATCAACCAAATAATGTTGAACAACTCTCATTCAAGATAAAGTAATTGTTTTCAGAAGAACAAACTCAACAACCTTAAAAACATGTGTCATTAAAGAGGTCCACGAGAG
Source organism: Hibiscus tridactylites (assembly GCA_958450335.1). Taxonomy (NCBI): domain Eukaryota; kingdom Viridiplantae; phylum Streptophyta; class Magnoliopsida; order Malvales; family Malvaceae; genus Hibiscus; species Hibiscus tridactylites. The sequence continues at coordinate 10,031,298 of OY288292.1, read as the reverse complement.
GAAGGAGAATTACTATTCGAGGTCATTATACTGTATTTTCTCAAGAAAATAAGGATAACAATGGAATGATAGAAAATGACTCAATCATTTTTATTAGACCATAAATATTCTAACTCTCAAAAGTGGATTGATGTCATTTAAGAAGAGTATAATTTTATGCAAGACAATAAAGTTAAGAAACTTGTCTCATTACCTAAAGGTACAAACCAATTGGTTGTAAATGGATTTTTAAAACCAATAGGGATGGAAATGGTAATGTGGATAAGTATAAAACACGTCTTGTATCTAAAGTATATACTCTAAAAGAAGACATTGATTTTAAAGAGACTTTTTCTCAAGTTTTATTGAAAGACTCTTTCAAGATAATTATTACACTTGTTGCTTCTTTTAGTCTTAAGCTACATTAGATAGATGTTAAGCTTGTTTTTTCAATGGCGACATTGAAGAAACTATTTATATGGTACGATCATAGAGTTGTGTCTTATGATACAATATCAATGATATGTAAATTAAAAAAATCTATCTATGAGCTTAAGTATGACTCTCATTAATGAAATTATAAATTTCATGTTGACTGTCTCATTCGGTTTTTAGATAAATTTGGTTGACAATTGTATGTACTACAAGTTCAGTGGGAGTAAATCCAAGTAATACTCATATTGCTAAAGAAGACAAATTTAGTCTTACTCAATGCCCTAAAAGTAACCTTGAAATTTAGAAAATTTACAAGATTTTCTATGAATAAGCTATTGAGAATCTAATTTATGCTTAAGTACGTATGCATTCGAAAATTGTGTATATTGTTGGAATGTTAGACAGATAATTGAGGAATCATATTATGGACCATTGGATAACAACCAATGGGTTATTAGATATCTTCAGAGAACAAAAATTACATGCTCACATGTCGGAGTTCTGGTAAGTTAGAGATCACCAGGTTTACAGACTTCGATTCTAATAAAATATTGATGCAAAAGAATTTTGTCACTTGTGTTGCTAATTGTAGATTGAATAAAAAGACCACTTCAGTTATTTTGTGACAATAAATATACATTCATTTATTCTATAAACAATAGGAACACTTCAAATTTGAAGCACATAAATATTAAGTTCCTAGTTGTTAAAGAAAATTCAGAGTGATTATGTGTCTATGGAGCATATTGGTGCAAACTTCATAATTGCACGCATATTAAGAAACTGTTACCCTAGGTCTTTCATTAGCACACTACTCATGTGGGTGTAATATTATTTAAGGATATTCAGTTTTAGTGGGAGTTTGTAATTTTAAAAAATGCTCATTCGTTTTAGACACAATTTTTGTTACTTCAGTTTAAGGATATTTTAAGATTATTTTCTTCAGAAATAAAGTTTTTTTGGTTTTTGCACACTCTAAATTCAGTAAACTTTGATCTCACTAAGGTTTAGGAGGACCAGATGAAAATAGACATGTTCGGTTCACATTCATGTAATTTTTCATGCTACACATCCATGATTGATCTATGTCATTTGACTATGTTTGTATGTGTGACCATTGATGGGTCCAGTCATGATTGATATGGCGAAGACCGCTTTGATCTTATATGGATATAGTTGATGGACGAGATTGTTATAGAATACCTATTATATAATAGCAAAATTTTGAGCTCATAAGGTTGTACATTTATCAGGAAACGTATGTTGCCCAAGTGAGAGATTGTTGGATTAACATCCTCAATTGTGGGCACATATGTAAAATGTATGATGCTATTATAAAGTATGACACAAAATCAAGTGACCAATTATGTTAGGCGTGTCATAGGTAGTAAAGTGTCATGGAAATAAAAGTGTAGATACCATAAGATATATTTATAATTTAATGAGGGCCAGGGTTATAAATATTTAATAGTTGATTTAATAATCACATGTATAAAGAGATAGTGGTCCCCAAGAAATATGTTAACTTGTATTACTCTTGTCCCCATCAGAGAGTTTTTATGACAAGGGCTAATCTATCTTCTTGGAAGATCACAACCACCTTTTAGGCGATCTCCATAAAAAATTCAAGATTTTCTATTGATTAATTCAAGTGCGCTTCTGCTTTTGGTTTATTGTTATTGATGATTTGACATGATAGATCTTGTTTTAGCTTTCATATCTATTATAATTTGGTTTTAACACTTTGAAATAAAACTAAAGATGTATATTTTGACAATGGCAACTGAATTTTTATTAAAAATTATAGAAGATATCACAAATACAACACATCCAGAAGGAAGAATAATGAGGACTAGTCCACCAAAATCTCATACAAAAACTCAAAAGTGCAAAGAAAAGTAATACTTCCATGGAGATTAGCATACCGTCAAAATCCAAAAACTTTCTTGAATCCCATTGTAAAAAGGAGTGGTGAGCGAACCAAACTATCAAGCAGATTACACCGCTACACAGGTTTGATTACATCGGCAAACAACCATCAACGAGTGGGACATTAAATAAAACTTTATGTTTTTTAAAACTTTTTCATGCTCCGTTTGATTATATGAATTTGAAAATTTGGATTTAAATTTCAATTGTTTTGTAAATTATAGCTTGTAGAAATTAAATGCATATACATGAATAACTAAGATTCAATACTATATATAGATGAAAGTATAAAAGCATATATAATAGTTGGTGGAGTTGGACTCACTCAAATCTAAGCTTGTGGCACCAAGATGGAAGTCGTATACCCCTTATTATTAATATATTAAAGTTTCATGCAATCATTATATGATTATTCATCTGTATGATACTTCTGATTTTGACTTTTAGTTAAAGATTGATGGCTTGACTTTAATTTTGGTAAATGCATGTTTAAGGAATTTTTTGGAAAATAGTCAAAGATTTAGTTTTCCGATTTCTAATAGCCCCATATAGTCAACCTTATTTTTGGTTATTTCGGAAACTTAAGTGTTATTAAAAATTTCAGTTTTGACTGTTATAAAATTTAAAATTTGAATATCGATATATTTATTTTATATATTTTGAGATAAATTAATTGAAGCATTAAGTCACCAAAGTGACATCTATTGTGAAAATTATTTTATTTTAAAATATAGAAGATTTTGTGCATGTAAGTCAGATTATGTTAGTATTAATCGACCCAAAGGAAGGTTAATAATTAACATTATTACATGTGCAACTATGGTAATAAACATGTGATAATTATTCAGTTTTATATCCGAGCAATAAATCGGCTCAAAAGAAGATTTCTGTTTGACATGTTCTTATTATCAATGTTTGATTACTATACCAAGATATCACTTGCAAGTTAATGTTTTGTACAAAGATAAAATATTAATGGAGTGTCTGATATCTTGATATGAGGTTTACCTTTATTCAAATTTTTTATTATTTTGGTTATCTTTTAATTTGATTGAAAGATAAAATTAAGACAAATATTTTGAAACAATTAAATTTATATTTTGGCTCCGGATGTCTAATATTTTAATGGATTAGTTGAAACATAATGTCACCAAAGTGACCGCTTTTGTGTAGATTAATTTATTTGAAATATCAAGATGATTATGGGTTTTTGTAATTTATGCATTTATTAATCGGCCCAAAGAAAAGTTAATATCCGGCAGAATTACAATGACAACTGTGGCGATAAATGTGTGACAATTATAAGGTATTTTATGTGAGCAATACGTTAGTCCAAAGTTTAATCTATTGCTTGACATAGTTTATTGTCAATGTTTGATTGCTACAACAAGAGTACCGCTTACAGTTAATATTATTGTCGAAAGCTTTGATATTAATGTTGTGCTTGGTATCTTGAGGGGAACTAGCCATTATTTTGTATTTATTTGTTTACTTGTGAATATTTATGTGAGTTTGTTTTAATTTTATTTATTTATTTTTGTTCTATATTTAGTTAATTTATCATTTGTTGTCACAATATTTGTTAAATACATTCTACACTCATGTTTAGTAAAACTAATTTCAAGGAATAGAAAAGACACTTACATATAGTATTTGAATGTATGAACATAGATTTTGCACCAATGAAAGAACATTTTGCACCTCTTATTGCGGTAAGCACTCATAAAAGCTATTTTGAGAGGTTAGCTTGTTCGTATCGCATGAGTCTAATGATCATAAAGCACAATATCATTCTAGATGTATTTAGGAGCACAAATCTAAAGAGATTACTCATATTAAGGGTTTTCTTAACGAATTTAAGAAATGTTTTACCCAAAACATTAAGGTTAAGATGACATCACTTATGCCTTCTTTGATGTCTATGAAGTATAAGGGTCAAGGAAATTTGAGAGGGTACATTATGAAAATATTTAATATTGCTTTAAAAATTAAGACACATAAGATCAAACTTTCTAACAATTGTTTGTTCTTATAATTTTTGGTATCGCTTCCTATATAGTTTAACTAATTCAAAATTAGTTACAACTATAAAAAATGAGAAATAAATTATAATTGGGCTCATTTCTCATTGTGTCTAAGAGGAAGAAAAGCTGAAGCATTATAAGTGTAAAAGTATCCATTTGATTAGTGATGATTTAGTTGGTATCTTTAAGAATAAGGGCCATAAAAGAAAATATTAGAATAAAGTTGTTAAAGGTCCAACTCAAAAGAAACAACAATAAGTTACAAAGGGTTGATTTCTTTTGTAACAAGTTAGGACACATGTGAAGTAATTAAAGTTTAAAAGCAAGCAACTACTTCGGTTATAGTAAAAGAGATGGTGTAAAATAATGTTGTAGCAAAACAATGTAAAGAAAGTTGAGATAACAATATGATGAACATGTCCCCTTCCGTATGTGAAACTCACTACGGAATGACTGGCTGGGAATGATGGAAAACCTAAACTAAGCTTCTTAACGATACTAAGGCTCTTCTGCTATCTTCTATGCTAGGCGGGATTTGCAAAAAGTGTTCCTAAACTATCTCTAGCTAGGAAACTGAGAGTCAGAAATGCTACAGCCATACCTCTCGGCGTAAACTCTTAACACTCCCCTACCATTCACGAACTATCCTTTTTAGCCCTTGAAACCTATCATTTATCTCTAAGGTAGGTTAGAGTCTGCCTCTCGACAACCACTCCATTGCTTATGGGGGTTCTAAGGCTAGCTCTCTCGATTACTAACCTCAACAAACACTTAAAGAACGGCCAACTCTCGAGGGATCTTACAACTTAAAGGAAATAAAACGCATAAGAAAAGCATATAACATGATAAACACTGGAAAACTATAGCATGCATTAAAAAATACTTAAGATAAAATCATCCATCAAACCCAAGCCACCTAAAACAGTTCGTGGCTGGGCAATATCATCCAATGTATCATTGTGATAACATCCCAAAAGATAAAGATATAAACAGGAAATACTAAAGCGACAGAAAGAAAGGTGAACTCCCTCTCCGCCATGGACTGCCCGACTGTCTTAGACCCACCGCCTCTCTCGAGGCCGGCGGGGCCACTTCTTGGAGCTTCAACGATGGAGGACACCAAGTTAGAGAAGATGAAGAAAAATGATTCTCTCTCCTTGTTCAGCTCATAACTTTCTCTCTCTTTTCTCTCTTTTGCCTCTATCTTTTCACACTTCTCTCCCTCTTTATATAGTGGTAGCCCTTAGGGTTTTGTGCCCTAAAGATTCCTTGATAATCCCAAGGAATATCCACTGACAAGCTCTTCCACGAGGGGACAATGAGGACAGTCTGCATGTGGGTATTGGCTACTGCACATGTCAGGTTGTCCTTTTCTATATATTCATGTGCTTCTGCAGCTCACGTGTCTTCACGGCTCACGTGTTGGTCAATATCCACTTCCACTATGCTATAGCAATTCCCAGCGCCATCTTTCTCTCGCTAGACTCTCTTCTTGCGCATCATCTGTAACACCCGGGTTTAGGGGTTAGGCAAAAATAATATTTTTTATATTATATGGGCTCGGTTTTCATAATTAAAAAGGGTTCTCCACAATTTTGGGTTTCGTTTTCAAATGTGTTAATTTAATGTGGATCAAGTTTTGAAATTTAATCCTAAATAGCCTCTAATGGTGTGCCCTTGTGAATGTCCCATTTCATTAAGGGCAAATGGGTCATTGGACTTTTAAAATTAAAACAAACAAACCAAAACCCCATTTTCACTCATCTTCCATCTCTCTTCCCACAAAACTCACGGTAAAACCTCTCCACCATTGATGAGCACTATTCCATCACCCCTCTCCTTCATTTCAACTCCAAATCGAAAGGTAAGGACGTTTTTGACTTCTCCTCATCTTCCCCTCCATGAAAGTACCCTTCTTTTTCATTTTCATCAAGTTTTTAGGAAATGGAAGTTTTGAATATTTTGATTAAAAATGAGATTTTTATGTTGATAAATGAGGTATTTTGATTTGTTAGGCTTAGTTATGGTATACAGAAGACAAAGGGTATATCATATGTGAATTTCAAATGATTTTAACCAATTTTCGGATTTGGGTGAAAATGGAATTTTTGGGAGGTTTTGGGTGAATTTTGGGGGTTGTTTTAGGTGGGTTTTGATAGGCTTTTGATAGTGCTATGGTTAGGGGTTGAATTGGGATCAATTGTGGGTGTAATGGAAGTTGAAATCATGGTTTATGGACAAGGTTTTGGGGCTATCCGAATTGATGGAAAATGGACATTGTTCATGCTTGCAACATAGTAATTTGTGGTTGAATTTCATTCCGGGTTGGTTTCGATGATAAGATATTGATTGTGAGTGTTTTGCTTGTGTTTGGGAATGATTAGAATCAAGTTTGGGCATCGGTGGAGCATCGGAAGTGAATCCGGAAAGTTGAAGGTTGTCGTTTGCTTGGTCATTGGGCTTGGAAGCTTAGGTGAGTGGTTAATTGCTTTAAACGGTTTTAAATTAGTAGGTTCGAGTATGTGGACTAGGTCGGGCTTGGTAGACCCACCTAGAGTTAGGATTAGGGTGGTAGCCTAATCCTAAACTTGGTCTAAGCCTTTGGATGAACTCAATGGGATGATTGTATATGCCTTGTATGCCATGTGATATGAATGCTTATGTATATTGTTTTATACATGTGAATTGGAGCATGAATTGTATGGCTTAAAGCATGTTGGTGATGGTTCATGGTTGTGTCCATGGTGAGTACGTGCTAAGCACGGAAATGATTGAAATGAGTAATGTGGAATGAGTAAAATATTGGCACTAGTATACTTAAATACAAATGATCGATCATTAGGATGTTAGTGTGTACACATGAGTCTAAAGTCGCGCGTGGCCTTGGTGGCGTTGAGTCACCAAGGAGGAGTACGGGTACGCCCGGAAATGGTATTTAAATATAGTCGGTGATGAGTGGAATCCCATCGACGGGGCGTGAGGATGAGTGGAATCCCCTCCGCGAGGCCGGTGATGAGTGGAATCCCACCGAGGTAACGTGGTTGTTGGATATGAGTTTCCAACGAGTCTATCCGTGTATTTGAGTCATAACTAGGTGCCAATGTGGATTGATATGTGTATCAATGTGTTGGAATTTATGAGCTGGTTGGATGTTTAAATGTGATTACATGTATGGTAATGTTGAGCTCATAATCATGGCATATATGTGATATATTGCTCATGCATCTATATCTTGTGGACTCTTGTTATACGTATGTTGTTTTGGCTAGATCGTGCTCGGACCCTGCAATGTTGAGGTTTGTTTTTAGAGCTTACCCTCACTAAGCATCATTGCTTACGCTCTCTCTTTGTTCAACATTGCAGATCCTTAGTTCGTGGGTTGCTCGGGCAAGAGGAGGGCCTCCAAGTGTGGTTTTGGACTTAAGTTCATCAAGTATGGTTTTATGATAAGTTATGTAATAGTTTAGGCAATGGGATGTGTTGGTTGTTGTTGGTTGTTAGGAGTATGTGTAGACTCCTTTATACATATTGCTTTTGCATGGTTGTGTTGCCATGATGAATGTTAAGTCATGCCTAATTACTTGCTTGAAGGTTAGCTTATGCCTTAAGAGTTTTACATGTGTTTGAATGTGGTTTGAATGAATGCATGTTATGGATTGATGCCTTTGTGTAATACATGTTTAACCCTTGTTGAAACATGATTGTATGTTTACTATGCCATATGTTGTCTTGTCTTGTGGTTGCTTGATGCTTTGGAGGTGTTTTGGGGCATCCTTGTGCCTCAAAACAGCCCAGAGGAGTCTGCAGACAGGGGGCGTTTCGGAACGGGTCCCCGTGTTCCGAAACGGCTCTGCGTAAATGGCCTGCCATTTCGAAACGGATGAGGGTCGTTCCGGAACGTTTTCGCCACTGGAATTTTGAGAAATTGGCGAGATGAAGCCGTTCCGAAACGGGCCTTTGAAGTTCCGAAACGGTCAAATCTCGTTGACCACGAGATATTGACCGTCAAGGTCGTTCCGATACGGGTCACCCCTGTTTCGGAACGGTCACCTTGTGGTTGACCCAGGCCCGTTGACCAGGTCAGGGCGTTTCGGAACACCATATAGGTGTTTCGAAACGGCCTGCTGAAATGTAGTAAAATGGACTGTTTTGTGTCTTGTTTGATTGGTAATTGTTACGTTGTTTGTTTCTTCCGCTGTTATGCTTCACATAGGACTTTTATATGCATCTAGATAAGACTAAAGTTAAAAAGAAATTTTTGGGTCGCTAACCGAGGGGAAATCTTAACGGGTTTCGCTTCGGTTTTCCCCGTGTGGCCCACTCGGACCGGTCATCCGACCAGACCGGGACGAGGGGGTTACACTTGTTGGTATCAGAGCCTAAGGTTACCGAGACCTTGGGCAGGTAAGTGAGGTAAGTTTAAGTTTTTAAGTTGAATTGCACGGTGTTTGCTTGTTCTGCAAGAATGGTTGCTTATGTGACAAGTATGCTGATTGTTTTACATTTAAGCACGTGTGTGTGGGTCCCATTGCTACTATTACATTGGAAAAATGATTTTTAAGTGAGGAAACATACTTGGACACTTGGGAGCCTCACCTTGCTAACCCATTTGGTGTGTTGTTGTTGTGGTTGTAGTTAATATCTGAGAGAGCAATGTCTAGACCGAGAGGTAGACCGAGGTTGGTTCGTCAGGAACCGCGAGTTGTAGCTCCGGTTGAACCGATGGCTGGTGCGAGGGTTCACATAGAGGGACCGGGGGCCGCGGGAGTTGGCGCTCCTCCACCACCACCACCTCCTCCACCGGGAGTTGGGGGCGAGAATGGAGCCGGAGGAGAGGGACCTCAAGGTGGGCAAGGTGGCCAAGGTCCAGCTGGAATTGATATGACTCCGCTAGTGCAAGCGATAGCGGGAGCGTTTCAGGCCGCAGTGGCGGGAGCTCAGGCTGCAGTTCAGCCTAGGTGTGATGATGCTAGCTTACCTTTGGAGAGGCTCCGTAGCTTAGGAGCCGAGGAGTTTAGAGGATCTACTCCGGAGAGGTCGGAGTTATGGTTGGAGAAGACAGTTCGTATCTTGGCTCAGATGGGTTGTGCGGGCGCACGGAGATTGGGTTGTGTGATCTCACTGCTTCAGGGTGATGCCTACACCTGGTGGGTCACCATCACTACCGGGGTTCTAGAGGCCGAAATAGATTGGGATTTCTTTGAGTTTGCTTTCAGAAAGAGGTACTTGGGACCGAGGTACTTGGATGAGAAGAAGCGAGAGTTTATGGCTCTTACTCAGGGAGATGCTTCAGTGACCGATTATGAGATCCGCTTTGTTCGCTTGAGTCAGTATGCCCCATAGTTGATTCCTACTGAAATGGAACGCTGCAACCGATTCCGATACGGATTGAATGAAGAGGTCAAAAGGTACACGTTGGCTTCTGACTACTCAGACTTTGATGTGTTGGTCGCGAGGGCCAAGGATTTGGAGCATAGTTTGGGTTCAGCCAAACGAGCTGGTGGTTCTGGTTCTGGAAAGAGGCAAAACCACTTTGATGGAAGGGATGCTAAGAGACACAAGGGTGGCGGACATTAGTTTGATCAGAGACGTGGCGGTGGCCACCATGGTAGGGGCCATCAGGGCCATAGAGGAGGAGGGCGTTTGCCCGAGTGTGCACAGTGTGGGAGACAGCACACTGGAGAGTGCTGGGGTAACTTTCATGCTTGTTGGAACTGTGGTTCGAGGGACCACTTTAGGAGGGACTGTCCACGTCAGGCAGCTCAGGCACCGAACTTAGCTCAGGCTCCTGCGAGAGGTAATGATTTTCATAGAGGCCGTGGGCGCGGTCGTGGCTACTTCCAGCCGAGGGCTGATGCACCTAGGGTAGATGCTCAGAGGAACCTTGCTCATGTTGTGGCGGTGCAGCCAGAGGCGGGAGGACCAGCGAGGGTCTATGCTCAGAGGGGGACCGGGAACGACACCGATGTGATAGCAGGTAATTTTGAGTTACAGTCTATGTCTTTGCTTTCTTTGGTTGATTCGGGTTCTACACATTCCTACATTCTGAGTGAACATGCACAGAAGTTAGATATTCCTGTTGAGATCTTAGATGTAGGTATGCATGTTACTAGCTCTTTTGGTGAGACAGTTGTAGTTAGACGTATGTATAGGAGGTGTCCACTGAAGATTCAGGGTCATGTGTTCTCTGTTGACATGATGGAACTTCCTTTCTACGGTTTTGATATTATTTTGGGTATGGATTGGTTGGTTGAGCATCGGGCTAGTGTGGATTTTGAGACAAAGAGAATTTCCTTGAAGCTTTCTGATGACTACGAGGTAGTGGTAGTGGGCGAGAACATTAAGTTCTTGTCTAATGTGGTGTCAGCTTTAGAGGCCCATAGGTTGATGGACTCTGGATGTGGGGCCTATTTGGCTTATGTTATGAATCCGGACATGAGTGAAGCTAGACCGAAAGATATCAGAACAGTGTGTGACTTTCCAGATGTGTTTCCTGAAGAGTTGCCTGGTTTGCCTCCTGACAGAGATGTTGAGTTTGTGATTGAGACAGTTTCAGGGTCTAGTCCAGTTTCGATAGCTCCGTATCGTATGGCTCCGAAAGAGTTGAAAGAATTGAAGAGTCAGTTGCAGGAATTATTAGACCGTGGTTTCATTAGGCCTAGTAGTTCTCCTTGGGGTGCTCCAGTGTTGTTTGTGAAAAAGAAGGATGGTAGCATGCGTATGTGTATTGACTATAGACAGCTGAATCAGTTGACCGTGAAGAACAAGTATCCGTTGCCTCGCATAGATGATTTGTTTGATCAGTTGAGAGGTGCTTCAGTATTCTCGAAGATAGATTTGAGATCCGGATACTATCAGTTGAAGGTGAAGGAGTGTGATGTTCCGAAGACAGCATTTAGGACTAGATATGGTCACTATGAGTTTCTTGTGATGCCATTTGGGCTCACGAATGCACCAGCAGCATTCATGGACATGATGAACAGAATTTTTAGGGACTATCTAGACCGGTTTGTGGTTGTCTTCATTGATGACATACTTGTGTACTCGAAGACAGAAGAAGAGCATGATGAGCACTTGAGATTTGTTTTGCAGAGATTGTTGAGCAATCAGTTGTATGCGAAGCTCAGTAAGTGTGAGTTCTGGATTCGAGAGGTTGTATTTCTTGGCCATGTTGTTTCGGCCGAAGGCATCCGAGTTGGTCCATCGAAGATTGAGGCTATTGTTGAGTGGAAACAACCTAAGTCCGTGACCGAGATTAGGAGTTTCCTAGGAATAGCCGGTTACTATAGGAGGTTCGTTGATGGCTTCTCTAGAGTAGCTGCTCCCTTGACTAAGTTGTTGCAAAAGGGAGTCAAGTTTGAATGGTCAGACGCAAGACAAAAGGCCTTTGAGAAGTTGAAGGAAGCTCTGACAAATGCTCCAGTGTTAGTACAGCCTGTTTCAGGTAAGGAGTTTGTGATTTACAGTGATGCTTCCTACGTAGGCTTAGGATGTGTTTTGATGCAAGATAGGAGAGTTGTTGCTTATGCTTCTAGACAGTTGAAGATTCATGAGAAGAACTATCCTACTCATGACATAGAGCTAGCCGCGGTTGTGTTTGCATTGAAGATTTGGCGTCACTACTTGTATGGTGAGAAGTGTGTTGTTTACACCGATCACAAGAGCTTGAAGTACTTGATGACACAGAAAGAGTTGAATTTGAGACAGAGGAGATGGCTAGAGTTGTTAAAAGATTATGATTTGACTATTGAGTACCATCCGGGTAAAGCAAACGTAGTGGCCGATGCCTTGAGTAGAAAAGTGGCCGTTGAGCTGAGAGCTATGTTTGCTAGATTGAGTGTGTCCGATGATGGTGGTTTGATAACCGAGTTACAAGTGAAGCCTTCTTTGGTTCAGTTGATTAGAGAGAGGCAGTTGCAAGATGTGAGCCTAGTTCCTCATGTTCAGGACATAGCCGAAGGAAGACCGACTGAGTATAGTTTCAGTGGTGAGAGCTTGTTGTGCTTTAGAGATAGAATTGTGGTACCGGAAGATGTTGAGCTGAGACGTCAGATTTTGAACGAAGCACATTCGAGCCCCTTTTCTATGCATCCGGGTAGTACCAAGATGTACCGAGATTTGAAGAATGATTACTTCTGGGTAGGATTGAAGAGAGATGTAGCCGAGTATGTGAGCCGTTGCATGGTTTGTCAGAGAGTGAAGGCAGAACATCAGGTTCCTTCAGGTTTGCTACAGCCTTTGAAAATTCCGGAATGGAAGTGGGAGAGAATCACCATGGATTTTGTATCGGGGTTGCCTTTGTCTCCTTCGAAGAAGAATTCAGTTTGGGTGATTGTTGACAGGTTCACTAAGTGTGCTCACTTCTTAGCAGTGAACACTACGGATTCCTTAGACAAGTTGGCAAACTTGTACATTCGTGAGATTGTGAGACTTCATGGAGTTCCAAAGTCTATAGTTTCAGATAGGGATCCTAGATTTACTTCGAGGTTCTGGAGTTGTCTGCACAGTGCTTTGGGTAGTCGTCTGCACTTCAGCACATCTTATCATCCGCAGTCCGATGGGCAGTCAGAGCGAGTGATACAGATTCTAGAGGATATGCTTCGTTGTTGTGTGATTGATTTCCAGGGTTCATGGGAGAAGCACTTACCGTTGGTTGAGTTTGCTTACAACAACAGTTATCAGTCTAGTATTCAGATGGCACCTTATGAGGCTTTGTATGGTAGACGGTGTAGAACTCCGATTTGTTGGGCTGAGACAGGTCAGAGGTTGTTACCTATGCCAGACTTGCTTAAAGGAACCACAGAAAAAGTGAAAGTGATTTGTGACCGTTTGAAAGCAGCTTCGGATCGTCAGAAGTCTTATGCAGATTTGAAGAGGAAAGAGGTTGAGTACTCAGTGGGTGAGAAAGTGTTCCTGAAGGTATCTCCGTGGAAGAAGGTAATGAGATTTGGCTGGAAGGGCAAGTTGAGTCCGAGGTTCATTGGTCCGTATGAGGTAGTTGAGCGGATTGGGCCCGTAGCTTATCGATTGAGGTTACCTTCTGAGTTATAGAAGATTCATGATGTCTTCCATGTGTCTATGCTTAGGAGATATAGATCAGACCCCTCGCATGTAATGCCCGTTGAGGAGATAGAGTTGAATCCAGATTTGTCCTATAATGAAGAGCCCGTTGAGATACTTGCTTCTGATAGCAAGGTGTTGCGTGGCAAGACCATAGAGTTGGTCAAGGTGTTGTGGAGACATAGAGGTGTGGAAGAGGCCACGTGGGAGAGGAAAGCGGATATGGTCGAGCAGTTTCCGTATCTGTTTCCACCAGGTAATTTCGGGGACGAAATTTTCCTAAGTGGGGGAGAGTTGTAACACCCGGGTTTAGGGGTTAGGCAAAAATAATATTTTTTATATTATATGGGCTCGGTTTTCATAATTAAAAAGGGTTCTCCACAATTTCGGGTTTCGTTTTCAAATGTGTTAATTTAATGTGGATCAAGTTTTGAAATTTAATCCTAAATAGCCTCTAATGGTGTGCCCTTGTGAATGTCCCATTTCATTAAGGGCAAATGGGTCATTGGACTTTTAAAATTAAAACAAACAAACCAAAACCCCATTTTCACTCATCTTCCATCTCTCTTCCCACAAAACTCACGGTAAAACCTCTCCACCATTGATGAGCACTATTCCATCACCCCTCTCCTTCATTTCAACTCCAAATCGAAAGGTAAGGACGTTTTTGACTTCTCCTCATCTTCCCCTCCATGAAAGTACCCTTCTTTTTCTTTTTCATCAAGTTTTTAGGAAATGGAAGTTTTGAATATTTTGATTAAAAATGAGATTTTTATGTTGATAAATGAGGTATTTTGATTTGTTAGGCTTAGTTATGGTATATAGAAGACAAAGGGTATATCATATGTGAATTTCAAATGATTTTAACCAATTTTCGGATTTGGGTGAAAATGGAATTTTTGGGAGGTTTTGGGTGAATTTTGGGGGTTGTTTTAGGTGGGTTTTGATAGGCTTTTGATAGTGTTATGGTTAGGGGTTGAATTGGGATCAATTGTGGGTGTAATGGAAGTTGAAATCATGGTTTATGGACAAGGTTTTGGGGCTATCCGAATTGATGGAAAATGGACATTGTTCATGCTTGCAACATAGTAATTTGTGGTTGAATTTCATTTCGGGTTGGTTTCGATGATAAGATATTGATTGTGAGTGTTTTGCTTGTGTTTGGGAATGATTAGAATCAAGTTTGGGCATCGGTGGAGCATCGGAAGTGAATCCGGAAAGTTGAAGGTTGTCGTTTGCTTGGTCATTGGGCTTGGAAGCTTAGGTGAGTGGTTAATTGCTTTAAACGGTTTTAAATTAGTAGGTTCGAGTATGTGGACTAGGTCGGGCTTGGTAGACCCACCTAGAGTTAGGATTAGGGTGGTAGCCTAATCCTAAACTTGGTCTAAGCCTTTGGATGAACTCAATGGGATGATTGTATATGCCTTGTATGCCATGTGATATGAATGCTTATGTATATTGTTTTATACATGTGAATTGGAGCATGAATTGTATGGCTTAAAGCATGTTGGTGATGGTTCATGGTTGTGTCCATGGTGAGTACGTGCTAAGCACGGAAATGATTGAAATGAGTAATGTGGAATGAGTAAAATATTGGCACTAGTATACTTAAATACAAATGATCGATCATTAGGATGTTAGTGTGTACACATGAGTCTAAAGTCGCGCGTGACCTTGGTGGCGTTGAGTCACCAAGGAGGAGTACGGGTACGCCCGGAAATGGTATTTAAATATAGTCGGTGATGAGTGGAATCCCATCGACGGGGCGTGAGGATGAGTGGAATCCCCTCCGCGAGGCCGGTGATGAGTGGAATCCCACCGAGGTAACGTGGTTGTTGGATATGAGTTTCCAACGAGTCTATCCGTGTATTTGAGTCATAACTAGGTGCCAATGTGGATTGATATGTGTATCAATGTGTTGGAATTTATGAGCTGGTTGGATGTTTAAATGTGATTACATGTATGGTAATGTTGAGCTCATAATCATGGCATATATGTGATATATTGCTCATGCATCTATATCTTGTGGACTCTTGTTATACGTATGTTTTTTTGGCTAGATCGTGCTCGGACCCTGCAATGTTGAGGTTTGTTTTTAGAGCTTACCCTCACTAAGCATCATTGCTTACGCTCTCTCTTTGTTCAACATTGCAGATCCTTAGTTCGTGGGTTGCTCGGGCAAGAGGAGAGCCTCCAAGTGTGGTTTTGGACTTAAGTTCATCAAGTATGGTTTTATGATAAGTTATGTAATAGTTTAGGCAATGGGATGTGTTGGTTGTTGTTGGTTGTTAGGAGTATGTGTAGACTCCTTTATACATATTGCTTTTGCATGGTTGTGTTGCCATGATGAATGTTAAGTCATGCCTAATTACTTGCTTGAAGGTTAGCTTATGCCTTAAGAGTTTTACATGTGTTTGAATGTGGTTTGAATGAATGCATGTTATGGATTGATGCCTTTGTGTAATACATGTTTAACCCTTGTTGAAACATGATTGTATGTTTACTATGCCATATGTTGTCTTGTCTTGTGGTTGCTTGATGCTTTGGAGGTGTTTTGGGGCATCCTTGTGCCTCAAAACAGCCCAGAGGAGTCTGCAGACAGGGGGCGTTTCGGAACGGGTCCCCGTGTTCCGAAACGGCTCTGCGTAAATGGCCTGCCGTTTCGAAACGGATGAGGGTCGTTCCGGAACGTTTTCGCCACTGGAATTTTGAGAAATTGGCGAGATGAAGCCGTTCCGAAACGGGCCTTTGAAGTTCCGAAACGGTCAAATCTCGTTGACCACGAGATATTGACCGTCAAGGTCGTTCCGATACGGGTCACCCCTGTTTCGGAACGGTCACCTTGTGGTTGACCCAGGCCCGTTGACCAGGTCAGGGCGTTTCGGAACACCATATAGGTGTTTCGAAACGGCCTGCTGAAATGTAGTAAAATGGACTGTTTTGTGTCTTGTTTGATTGGTAATTGTTACGTTGTTTGTTTCTTCCGCTGTTATGCTTCACATAGGACTTTTATATGCATCTAGATAAGACTAAAGTTAAAAAGAAATTTTTGGGTCGCTAACCGAGGGGAAATCTTAACGGGTTTCGCTTCGGTTTTCCCCGTGTGGCCCACTCGGACCGGTCATCCGACCAGACCGGGACGAGGGGGTTACATCATCAAACCCAAAACCAACCTTTCGAGCAGTACCCCTCAACATGGACTAATAACCAGCAAAAATAAAGATGCACCCAGACGAAGAAAATGTAACCTAAATGCAGTCGAAATGCTATGATATGGGCTCAAGAACAGGCAAATGCTATAGCAAAAATGTATGAAAACAAGGATATTCATGCAGTTATCAACTGGCACGACAGAAGTAAAAACAAAGAACATTGTTGTTTTACCCTAGAGGTGCCCGCAACAGGCTCTAGAAAGAATCTTGTGCGAGGACACTCCACTGATATCAAAGTCCATGAATCTGAAAGCTTTGAAGTGATGGACAAATTAGCATGAGTGAATGAAAGTCTTCACGGGATGACTCTACTCTAAGGGTTTGGGGTTTTGTAGTTTGCTCTTATCTTAATTTCAGACCTAGAAGAGTAGTTGTGATAAGCTGAAGCCCTCACTGCCATGATTAAATTATTATGCTTAACTGTGCTGCCTCGGCAGCAACCTTTTATATCGTAACATCATCTTTGTTTATTTAGTTATTCTTCATATTAAACCTATACACAGTCATGCACACACTACACTGGTATTAGAAATTAATTCTGAGTTATTTTCTTGCTAAACTCCCTTCACTAATTTAATATAGGTGTCACGGCCTTGAGGTATGAAATCAAGTTGAAAAACTGGTTTTTCTTTCAGATTATTATTAGAGCAGGTATGTTTAGGTTACATTGCTTGAGGACAAGCAATAGTTCGAGTTTGGGGTGTGTAAAGTGTCCACAAGTCCTATATTTCATGCACATTCCATCTCATATTATTGTTGTTTTTAAGCACATCTTAGGCATAATTAGGACCTTGCATTGCATATTACAGTATTTCTTTGCTTTACGTTGTTTTTATAGATTATCTTTTAATTGGTGAAGAAAGACACTATTTTAATTTTTGGTGTTAGGTACTAAAAACTGACTGAGGGAAAGAGGAGCTGAGGATGCGATGCTGAGGCAGCGAGCTATGGAGCTGTACTGAAACAGTTCCAGCCGAAGCCAATAGCTGCCGAGTGCTGCCGATGCCGACCTTGTTGCCCACAGCAGCAAACTATGGAGTTGGAGAATCGGAGTGCGATTTGTAGAGCTAAAAACCTTGATTCTATCGATGTTATCCACTCGATTTTCCGACATCTGTATCAGTGGGCAGAGCTGTCGAAGTGAAATCTCAAGATTGCTTGCGGGCTAAGGTAAGCATGATAAAGTCCACATTCAACCCAAAGAAGTCGAAGTTTAAAGTCACATTAAATGTGTAAAGCTACTTTTGAAGACTTCTACTTCAAGAAGGACTAGACCTAGCTATTATCTATAAATACTCATTGTAGTTCTAATTCAAAGCATCTTAGGTTTTCTCTAGACAAAGCTAGGGTTCTTTTCCGTCGTCATGTTCTAAACTTCCCTTGGGTTTTGGTTTATGTTATAAATTAGTTGTGAGAACGATTGTTTAGGTTTAAAGTTTGTTTTGCAATAAAATATTCCAAGTTTACTTAGTTCCTGTTCTTTACTTCTTCAATTAGTTCCAAAAGTCCAGTTGAAGAAATCCATTTGTCGGGCACGAGAGTGTCAAACTCACGAAAGAATTAAGTACGGTCTCTTCATGTCGAGGTGTTGACTATTTCGGCTTAGACATAAGTTAGAATTTCAGCGGCTAAAAGGAGCAACCAAACGTCGACTGCCTGTGTTAGGTTTACGCTGAGATTGCTAGGTATTCCCTACATCACGTGGTGACAGAATCCTTGCCTAGACATAGAAAAGATCACTTTAGAACTGCTCTGCCGAACTTGGAGTATCTGCCAGACTTACCGCCAGGACGTCTCTCCATTCCACTTGCCGAGACAGCAAAAGTTGCAAGAGCAGAGATCCGCTGCGGCAGCAAAAGGGTCGCAGCCTCAATCCGCCATTACCCGCTGAGGTAGCATATCGTGGCAGCGCAAAACAACTTGGCCTACTCAACGCAGTTTCATACTAAGCAGCAGCATAACCCTGCCCTCTCTATCAACCTGATCACTTCCTCTTTTACTTGTGTTTTTATTTACTTTTCATCTCAAACAACTATCTTACTTGTGCATTTCCTTTACTTGTGCAGGAACTACAATTCGAATGAAGTTGTCCAATCCTCGTGGGAGACAATATCTTATATACTATAACTTGACAAGAGTGTGCACTTACGCTCCTAAATAGAGTACACCCAAACGCTCTACAAGCTTCCCAAGGAAAAAGATTGGATGATTTTATCAACGAGGGAGCTTCCATATTAATCTCAGCCCAACTTTCAAAATTGACCAACTTGATCGCATCTATGCAAACGCCGAGAGCAGCCCAAAGAGTTCATGCCATGGCAAATTCTTGTGCTTTTTGTGGAGAACATCATTCATTTGGAAATTGTCCATACAATCTCGATGCATATGGCTACATGGAGGATCGTAGTTGGAACCGGCAGTAAAATCCTTCTAGATATGATCAACAAGCTCAAATTTTTTTGTTACCATGACAGTTTTGCCACTGCAATTGATATGTCATGGCAATGTAGTCCTCATCAAGAGCAATCAAATTCCCTAGAGGATATGTTTTAGGCTTTCATGGCTAAAGTTGATACTTTCATCGGTAAAACTACGGCTACAAACATGCCTTGACAATATAATCCTCATTAACAACCAAGCTCTTCATGGAACGATCAAGAAGGTGACAATTTATAGGCACCTTATAATCATATTGTACCACCAAAATTCTATAATTTGTCACAGCAAAACAATAGTCATCCTCAAGAGGAATTAAACTCTATTGAAGTAATGATCAAGGAATACACAGCTAAAATTGATGCTGACATGGCTAGGAAAAATGTTGTGATACAAAGCTGGACTAAAACTTTGAGAGCTTTGAAAGATCAGATGAGGAGTCTCGCATATGCCACTGATAGCATGCTTCAACAATCAATTCTTAAGGATACTGAAATCTCAAGTCAAGAGGACGACTGCGAAGATATCTCCCCGATGTGTGAGGAACAACTAGAACCTTCTAATCGAGAACATGCTGATGAGAAAGAATGCCCAACACTGGATGAGCTTATACAATGAATTGCCACAACAAAGATTGAGGAGCCTGAACATAGCAATGTCGCGACAACACTCAATGAGGCTGAGAAGAGTAATACTACAACAAATTTTGAGGAATGTAATGCCCAAAATGTTACAATGTTGATGTTGAAGCAGGAATATGTAGATTGCTCTTATCCACCTTTTCCAGGGAAATTTCAAGACCACGAGGAAGCTCATCAAGATGGAAATACTTTATTAATGGAATCTGAGCAAGTGATGGTTGAACCATTGAAATTCTTTACAAAATTACCTCATCCGTTCAAGGTATTTCTTGAGGAACCAACGATGTTAGATTTGAGGCCACCAAATTGAGGTGCGTTCATTTAAGAGAAGACACTCTATCCATGGTGATTCCCCCCAATATTAGTGCTTCGTCAAAATCTCTACTGATGGAGATGTTTGAGAAGAGTAAACAACGTGGTGGTTGGATGCTTGAAGATTTCAAGAAATATGGTTCTTCACTTGATTTACACAGAATCCTAGCAGAGAATTGCCACAACAATTGGTTGGAGCAACAATTGCCACGACAATGAAGTCTACATCCAACTATGATGAAAGTCAATGAAAATAAGGTAATCAAATGGTTGGATTTTGAAAATATTGATCTCATTGAATTCATGCTTTCTAGGACAATAGTGATGTGGATGGTATGCATGGACTACAAAGGAGCAAGGAAAAAAGACGCCTCCACCAAGGTAACATAAGTGGGAGTAGTTGCGATCACAGTGACCCAACTCTTTTTTAGCATAATTATCACTCAATGGAGGGTGTGGACGAACTATAAGAAGTATCGAAAACGGACCTCATCAAGCTTTCTTTAAGGGTGTTGAAAGAAGCCCAAACAATCAGACATGTCACGACAAAGGAACATGCCACAACAACTGCCCCGACCCTAAAAGAGCTCTTGAGCCCACTGTTGAATCGATTGGAGCAGATTGAAGCAGAGCAACAGCTCTTGTGGCGCTACAACAACACCCATTAAGCGCAAAAATAAAGAAGTGTACTTAGAAGATGCATGAAAATGCAACTTCTAGGGAATTTTAATTTTAATTTTTTGTTTTGTTTTATTTTATTTTATTTTGTTTTGTTTAATTTTTCTTTTTATTGTTATTGTTATTTTTATTTTTCATTTTGATTTGTTTTTTATTTAATTTATCTCTTTATTAATATTTATCTTCTTATTTTTGATTTTATTAGGATAAGAATTTTAAGAAGATTGGAAGATTGGGCTTAAGAGATAAAGTTCTATTTGAATGGAAATTTTATCCTAAGAAGAGATAAAGGTTGGCGGTTACACAAAGGAATCTCAAGGTTGGCGGTTACACAAAGGAATCTCAAACCCTTTCAAATATTTCATCCCAATTTTTACTTTCCCACCTTCCCAAATTACCCTAGTCGCACCCTATCTTCCCACTTACCTCCATCATTACACCTTTTTACTTCATTGGTTATCCATCTTTCTACTTTGTCACTTTAATTACCTATCTTCTTTAACTGATCTCCCATCGTCTTCTTACAATTTCTTGAGTTTTCATCTTCCAAATCTCGCCAAGCTTCACTGCATCAATGGTCAAGAACGTGGAATCAATGCTTGGAGCAAGTTCATCCTAATCAGTTGCCGTAAGAGCCATTCGCCGATTTACTACACCTACCACCGAGAAGAAGTATGCAATGTGTAAAGTTTGGGAAGAACAAGGCTTTTCTTATGACATGGTTTCGATCTTGAAAAAGTTGTGCATGACATCGTCGAAAGCCACAATCGGGCTATCTTTTATGATCAACCCGGTTAATTGTTCATGGGTAAGAAAATTTTATACGCATGTTTCGGATCCAATGTTTTCAAGGAACTTGCCCTGGAAGGATCCGAGTGGATGACGGAAACTTAAAGGGGACGATAAACCGGGTTATGCTGAAACCCGAAGCACAGTTGTGGAACAACATCGTCAAAAAACCATTTGATGCCAACTACTGATAATACTAATGTTTCCTTTTTCTCATTCGCTTTCGAAACGCACTATTAATGTTGGTCGACTAATTGCGAATGGAATCTATGCTTGTAGTAAGAAATATGTTGACTCGTTGTACTTCACGGCACTATGTGAAGGAGTGATGGTGATAAAAACGATAAGCAATGCACAAGAAGAAAAGAGGACGAAAGTAGGGAGGAACTACACGAGAAAGGCAAAGAAGGTTATGCGTAAAGAGAAGGCTTCCTCTCAATGGCAGAAACTTTTCATAAACCAATATGAATATCAATTGATAACCTTGTTTAGAAGTTTGACGCTTTTAATAATTGAGTATTTACATACACAACTCACACTAAAAGCAAACACGAGACACAATTCACGGATTGCCTCGAAATCAACAATCTACTCAAGTTGACAAAATGTGTCTGAGTTCCAGCTCGAAAATATTGAACACGATATGAACATGTAGGGATGTAAAAATAGGTAATTGGATGGGTTTCAGGTCGGGTAAAATCGGGTACATGTCATTTTTCTGTTTTGACTCGGGTCGGGTGCGGGTTCATTCCAGGTCGGGTCTATTTCAGGTCGAGTCCATTTCAGGTCGGGTCCATTTCAGGTCGGGTCAAAACGGGTCGGTCCGAAGCAGATAATTGACAGGTTAATTCGGGTTCGGATACACTTCAGGTCGGGTCCATTTCAGGTCGGGTCCATTTTAGATCGGTTGCATTTCAGGTCGGGTAATTTTAGGTCGGGTAATTCAGGTCGGGGTATTTTCAAGATTGAAATTTGTATTGAGTTTGAGTTCGGTACAATCGTATAAGTAGTCGATAAACTTTAGGTTGGCCTTCGTCAATCGTCATTGATTTGGAGTTAATTATTTAAATTCATATCAAATTAAAATTATAAAACATTGAATTAATTAAAAAATAATGAAAAGGGGTCAATTTGAATTGAAAAGGGGTTAATTTGGATTAAAAATAAAGTTTCACGGATTATAATGAACAAAAATATCAAATTAAAATTATAAAACATTAGACAAATTTAAAAGAAAACAATGAAAAGGGGTCAATTTGGAATAAAAATAAAATTTTGGGGACTGTAATGAACAAAAATATCAAATTAAAAGTATAAAAATTAGAGTAATTAAAAAACAATATGTAGAAGTCAATTTAGAATAAAAATAAAGTTTTAGGGTCTAGAATGAACAAAATTTCAAATTAAAATTATAAAACATGATGAATTAAAATATATATAGGGGTCAATATGGAATTAAAATAAAGTTAAGGGACTAGAATGAAGAAAATATCAAATTAAAATAATAAAACATTGAACAAATTAAAAAATAAATAAGGGTCAATTTGGAATAAAAATAAAGTTTTAGGGTCTAGAAGATGAAAATATCAAATTAAAATTATAAAACATTGGACGAATTAAAAAAACAATGAATATGGGTCAATTTGGAATTGAAATAAAGTTAAAGGAACTAGAATGAACAAAGTACAAATTAAAATTATAAAACATCAGACGAAATAAAAAAACAATAAATAAGGGTCAATTTGGAATTAAACTAAAGTTTAGGGGACGAGAATGAACAAAATATCAAATTAAAATTATAAAACATCGGACTAATTAAAATAAAGTTAAGAGACTAAAATGAACAAAATATCAAATTAAAATTATAAAACATCGGACTAATTAAAAAAATAAAAAGTGGTCGATTTTGGAATACAAATACAGTTTAGGGACTGAAATAAACAAAATGTCAAAGTAAAATTATATATTATTAGACTAATTAAAAAACCAATTAGCATATAGGGGTCAATTTGAAATAGAAATGAAGTTTTAAGGGCTATAATGAACAGAAATATCAAATTAAAATTATAAAACATTGGACGATTCAAGGTTTATAGTTTAAAGGGTTTAGGTTTCAGGGAAAATTTATTAATAGTTTAGGGTTCATACATTGATAGATACATACATACTTGCATACATTAGGGTTTAGGGTTTATGGTGTAGGGTTTAGGGAAATTCATCAAGAGTTTAAGGTTCATACATAGATAAGTACATACATACATACTTATACACATTAGGGTTTAGTGTTTAGGGTTTAAGGTTTTGGGTTAAGAGAAAAATCATTAAGGGTTTAGGGTTCATACATTGATAGGTACATACATACTTACATACATTTTAGTCTCAATATTATGCACTAGAATGAACAAAAATATCATCAAATGATTTATATCTAAAATATTGGAGTAAATTACAAAAATTAAAAAATTAATAAGGGTAACTTTTTGTGGAAAATAAAATTTTAGGGAATAAAATGAATAAAAATATCACCATATTAAAAATGAATAAAATTTATATCTACATATATATATACACACATATACATATAAATATACATATACATATATTATGATATGTACATATATATGTATTGTTATAATTAATTAAACATATATATATATATATTAAAACATACATGTATACATACATACTAAAACACGTATATATGTATGTATGTAAGTTTTAGTATATATATTGTTATAATTATACATATACATATATATGTATGTAAGTTTTAGTATGTATATATTATAGTATATATATATATATTAGAACATACATATTTGTATGTATATATGTATACCCCTAAACAATACCCATAAACCTCAACCCTTAAATTTTATAATCACTAATAATTAGAGTACAAGCCTAGTCCCCTAATCCTTAAACTAATCTCATAACCCCAAATAATTAAGTTGACACATTTACCCCTAAACCCCAAACATGAATATCTAAATTTTACAGACACTATTCAGTAATAATTAGAGTGCAAGCCTAATCACATAATCCCTAAACTAATCTCATAGCCCCAAACAATCAACTTGACACTTTTACCCCTAAACCCTAAACATAAACTCATAAATCTAACAAACAAAATAAATTGAAACATAAAAAGAACAAATCTAAAAATAAATTAAAACTAAATTATTAATTAGAGCCAAAATCACAAATGAATAAAATTATTAAATTTAATTACTTACCAAATCTTTATACGAGGACCAAATCAAATTTAAAGCAAACCAAAAAGCTTAATAACTAATTAATTAATGAAGTGTGGCCTAATTAAATGAAATTTAAAGAAACTAAACCAAAAGTTAGGACTAAAAAAACAAACTAAAACCTAAAAAACCTAAACCCTAACCATCTAATTAAGAAAAGACCTAAAGAATAATTAACCGCTAAATAAAAAATCACACCTCCGCTCTCAATTTTGTTTGATATGGCAGTAAAATCCCCCACCCCAATTTTGTTTGATTGGCGGCAAAATCTTCCCCCATTTTGTTTGATTGGCGGCAAAATCTCTCCCCCCATTTTGTTTGATTAGCGGCAAAATCTCCCCTCCCCATAATTTCCTATCAATCAAAAAAAAATTTCCCCCATTAATTCAAAAAAAACTTTCCCTAAACTAAAAAAATATTTTTTATTGTATTAATAGTTATAATTAAAATTTTTAATAAAATATTTTAAATTTAATGATCACAATTAATAAATTGATTTAAATTTTAAATAATTTGTTTTAAATTCATCCATCACAACTTATTAATTTAATAAAACTTTTAAATTTTAAATATTTTTAATAAAATAAATTTAAGTATGTTAATTCTTATTAAACTTCACAAATAATTTATATTGAACGAGTTAGTATTATAATTTAATAAATTAATACTTTACATTTATCATCACTTTAAATTTATCAAATCGTAGACTTCTTCAACTATATATCAGGTAAATATCAAGTCAAATCAATATTAGTTCAGGTTAAAAATAGGTCGGGTTTAAAGCAGGTCGGGTCAATTAACAGGTCGGGTTCAAAATAGGTCGGGTCCAAAACAGGTCGGGTTCAAAACAGGTTGGGTCCAAAACAGGTCGGGTTCAAAACAGGTCGGGTAATATCAGATCTCGGGTCAATTCAGTCGGGTAAAATCAGTTATTTGCCAGGTCGGCTTCGGGTTTGAGTTCGTTTCAGTCGGACGCAAGTCGAGTTTCAGGTCCACAGTAACAGGTCCAATTCGAGTTCGGGTCGTTTTCAATCGGACGCAATTCGGGTTTGGTCACTACAGTAACAGGTCGAATTCAGGTTCGGGTCAACAACAGTCGGTTACACATCGGGTTCAGGTCACTAAATTTTCAAGTTAAATCAGGTTCTAACTCGAGCAGATTTCAATCGGATTTTCAGGTCGGGTCAACTTTTTACATCCCTATGAACATGCGACCAATATACTTCAAAAATACTTTAAACACGATTATAACATGAGAAACATACACAAACATGACACTTATGCAAAGACGCTAGTAAATTATAGCTCAAAACCAGTAGATTTTCATTTAGCATTGGGACTGTTTGATTTTACAGATACGAATTTATAATGAAAGGTTTTTTTTAGCATAAATTGAACTTGTTTGATCTAAAGATACAGGAAAATTACAACATTTTATGAGAATCATCACACTCATTCTGAAAACATTACAAAAGCCTAGGGGGAAAAAAGTAAAATTAAACTCTATTTAAGATGCTCTTTGTGTAAGTAATTACCAAACTAAGCCCTTTTTTCTTCTAAACCTATCGACACGGTCCGTGCTCATTCGAGACTTCTCAGGCTTATTTGACTTCTTCTTAGACTTCTCGAGTCGACTATCTAAGCTGTTTCTAGAAACTTCTGGAAGGTCAGCACCCAGTTTAAAAGTATCCGAAGTTCCTCCATCAGATGGTTTGGTCTGACTGTTAGAGTTCACTATTTTTTCGGAACCATTCATGGCTGCTTTTGATTTGTTTAGAGACAGAACAAATTTCTTCAAATGTCTAATGAATTCCGGGTAGAGCTCTAGATTGCAATGTCCTCCACCGTTTACCCATAAAGGATCGTACTTATGCTTGCAAAGCTCCCACAGCTGCTTACCATGGGAAGAATCAACAACTTCATCAGCTGTCCCATGTCAATAGGAAAAGAATTAAACAAAGGAAATGCTTGCAAGGCCCACACGCTGGTCCGTTACACAGAGATGACCTAACTTGTCAAAGTTAATCACATTCTTCCTAAACCTGAACATAGAGAGGGAAAAAAAGAACGAAGACAAATGTAATGTAATGTAATATATATATATATATATATTATGTTTCTTAATAAACTCTAAAACTCTTGAAAGCTGCACAGTATTATAGATAAATGAAATCATCGGGAAATATAAAATGAAATGCATTACTTGCAGATGCTGTTAAGTTTATTAATTTTGCACCAGAATCTCAATTTTCTATCATTGCCAGAACAATACATTAAAGTGGACTGATTAAGAAAAGGCACTTGAAGCCTTGAAGGTGTATAAATGTTCATTTAGAGCAACTATCTTGAATGAGAATCCATGACCTAGGATATTTTCATCAAGATTGAAATTTTTCATCAAGAGAAAAAAAGACAAGGGAGATAATGATGATGAAACAAGATGGAAACAGTAAGAAAAAATGGAAGCAGTGCTTACATGAATTACCAAAACCTGGCAGTTCACTGCTCCAATTTTGTCAATATTCTGAAAATTAGAATGGAAAAAAGAACCCCGGAAATGAAGGTCAACTACCTGCAAGACAAAACAAGAAAATAGAAAAATGTGGTGTACAACGCATGCTTACCTTATAAATGTCAAACCAGTATGTCCTTTTGACTGGATACAATACTCTCATGCCAGACAAAATTGGACTATGTAGAACAACGCCTCTCAAGTTCGGAAAACGAGAAGCAAGATCGACTGTAGGTCCACTACCAACAGATTGACCATATAATATTAATTGTTCATCTTTAACTCCATACTCTTCCTTAAGGCACTTCTAAACTGCATCGATGTCTGCATATGTATTACACTCAGTTGGCTGTTTCATATAAAAGAAAGTGACTTTTAGATTACCAGTTTGTAGCAAGCAGTAAAATGTTCCTTCATTAAGTACAAGAAATCAGAAATGACATGGCTGCACAGAAAATTCATAGGTCTTGATAAACATTGAACATGGCAAATTAATGAGATCCCCACAGTGCATGAAAGAAATTAAATAGTGTATATAATATCAAAATTATAGATTAAAAATAGAATCCTGAAAACATTTGGATCAACCAATACATTTAGATATTATCTATAACCATATATTTTGCCGTCATTCATGGACTTTTGGCTGAGGAGTTGGGAGGAGATAGGAAAAAATAGATACATACTCAATTTGTTAGTTTTTCTTATTTTTTAAATGTACATTTAAAAGTGTCAGTCCAAACAGTCCCTCAATAGTCAATACCAATCGATATTATCTAATTTATTTTATTTTAAAGAATTGGTCCACTTTTAATGTCTCATAAGTTATCTCATATTTTACATAGTTTATCATAATTATTGAAATTTAATTCTTAACTTATTTATATAAAATATAAATATTTAAATAATAATTATATTATATAAGAAAACTTTAAATGTAAATCTTCCGGCATAGCTGGGGACAAAATCTAGTAGAATATAAAAGAAGCTGCCCAACAGGTATAACTCAGAGCATCATAAGAACTCATATCTTGCATGAAAGTGAACACTATGCTCCTTTAGCAGAACAGAGGAAGCTTTTGTTCAAAAATCACTGAGTAATTATTTAAATGTTCATTGCATAGTTAAATTGTTATAGCAAACATGGACAAGGGCAACTTTTGTTCTCAAAATTAGCAACAAGAAAGATAATCCAAATAACCTACCTTTCCAGTGGATTGTCCATAGCCAGAGTAATCATACCTACTAAAACAGGGGTGATATTAGGAATAGTAAAATAAATTAATGTAAAATAAGGATAGACTAGAAATAAACCTGTCAAGCACAAAGATATGAGAAGATTTTCTACTTTCAGGAATTATAATTACAGGCACAATCATTTCATGTATCTCTAGAAACAATGTCAAAAATAACTTATAGGATAAGATTTCCCAAGTAATTTTATTTAAAATCTTGGTTAACTTTTCCCGAAAATTTAAAAATGCTTAGAAAAATGAAATTGCTGTCGATTAGTCTTAGGAAGGTTGAGATTCTGATGAAAGTTCTTTCATATGTTTGAATGGCATCTCCATTTTGCATCATGACTCCCAGAACTTTGGAAGGAGCTATACGAGAATTGAAGAGTCTGTAGTTCATATTATCCTGCAAAGTGTTAATGGAAGACAATTTGTTGAATTTATTTCAGGCTCATAGGTAATTCCAAGTCCGTGCCTAATTCTAAGGTTAACCCAAGTTTTCTCTTAGAAATATTGCATCGAGCTTGTTTCTTTCTCTTCCTTATCATTTATTGGTGTTAGTTAATAATATGCTTATCTTCAGAACCTTTATTAAGGTTTAGTTAGTGAAGTATCAACATTTAACAAAACGAAACTTAATCACATCATGCAATTACAAGACACCCATTGCTTGCATATAGAATGAAAGGGCAGAAGTTTGACAACAAACAAATGCAATAGTGCAAGAAAACAGACAGACAGACAGGAGGCAACCATTTCCAAAGTAAGCTGCCAACCTTGATAAGAGAATGAATATCAGCATATGTCACAAGCAGAACTGAGACTGTTCATAAATTGATAACAAAAGGCGAGATACAAAAACTCCAACTTAGAACTACAGCAGCAACAGCTCAAGCGAACTAAACTAGAAAAGATAAATTTCTAAGAAACCATTTGATAGAAATGGGAACAGCCAAACAGGACCTAAAAGAACTTCCATACAGAAGTGATAGATTATTAAATCAGTGAGAAAAGCTATTAAACATTATTCCTTGCATTCATTGTACATTTTCATGACATAATAATAACTATCGGTCATCATGTAGCAGTTATTTGGTGAATTTTAGTAGCTATCACTTCGCTGTCGAGCCAAAACATGCAGTTGAAGTGTTGCACTCTGATCAATCAACTGTACAATATATGGGATTCTACAATTTGGACTTGCATACATACTTAACTGCATACAAAACAAGCCTACTTCCATTTACCTATAGTACGCTGGTATGACAACAACTATGCTCAATGTAGATGTACTGCAGTCCAAGTTACTCAATATCTAACTTTTCAAAACGAACATAGATAAGCAACAATGAAAATATCAACATAGCATCATAGCTCTGGATGTGGCAATAGCAGAGAGCAAATGAACAAAAGCAAAATATTCACAAACATGGGAATTTATAGGTAAATAATGGAGGAATTTTAGTAAACCTCATAGTCAAAAGAAGTCAAAATCGCACTGTTCAATCTATAAAGGAACACGCTAATTTTAGTGTCCCTAATATTATTCTGAAGTATAAAGGAAAAGCTAGAATATGCAAAAGTTGAGAAATATCTCCAGTTGGTGGTTCCTCTAAAGGAACAAAAGACTACTATGATGGGGTGATCTATACTCTATCGAAACAGAACATCCAATAAATGAACTACACACTCACCGAATGATATTGCAATATTCGAAACACTAAAGAGGCTGTAGAAAGAAAGGGTAACAAATAACTGGAAAACCCTGAGTTAACTATAACTCAATAACATAGCTTCACTGTAACTCTATGTCTCCTTTATTTTTTATTTATTTTTCATTCTCACTTTAGTTCTCTAGTATGTAGAGACTAGCTTAATATTACAATCAGAATTCCTCTTCTTCTTTGAAGATTTACAATGAGTCAGTTGGACGTAAGCAATTTACACAACCAAAAACCTCATGCCCCAGCAAACTACTTTCACTAAGCTGACACAACTTTAATAAGACTAAAACAGTAAAAACCTAAGAATCCAATGTAAAATATAACGGAAAAACATGAAAGAAAACATGCCCCATAAGATTAACACGCAGGCGATTACACAACTCGATGAAAAGCTCAAACATTTGTCCCAAATCAGCAGCATTTCCGTGAGAATACAAGAGGGTAGCAGAAGCTTTCGGGTGTTTTATATGTATGGCGACAATGTCGTTTCCGCGGCGCGTGCGTAGCTTCAAGACGTCGACGTCGCCCCTCCTCGGTACCTCCGGTATGTAAAGCTGACCACCGCTTGACTCGTCCTCCACCACTCTGTAGGACGGCGGATTTGGAGGGAAGAGTGCGAATTTGGCGGCGATCGACGACGTCACTCCTCCCATCTTCTTCTTAGAACCAACAGTTGTTCATCTTTCATTAAGATTACCAAAATAGCTCAGCTGCCTCAGAAACTTCAAGTGTCAATCAACACCATTCAATCTTCTTCAGATCTTTTTTTTTCATTTGCAGCCAGCAGGAAAACGAAAGAAGAAAAATGAAAGCGATGATAGGTTGTTAGACGAGAAATTGGATCCTGTGTTTCCCTAATGCTTTGAAAGATGGAAATCTTAGCTGAATGGGTCCACTAAGCGGAGGTAAGAAAAAGCAAGAAGGCGCGTGGCCGGAGCGTGGGTATAGTAAGGGTCGCCTGGCGGCGACTTTGACGAATGATGTGCACATGGCAGATGGCACGTATGTATATGTCTCTTTGGATCATTAATCACTTCACGTGTCACTACAAACGATGACATGTCGGCTTTGCACGGATCCCTCTATACAGAATTTATATTTAATACTGAGATAGTGAAAACTAAACAACCGTCTTAGTTTTAGACTTTAGAGATTTAATTTAAGAGTTTAGACTTAGATTTAAAATTTAACGATACTGATTAAAATTTATGATTTAAAGTTAGATTTTAAGGTTTAGTTTATAGAATAATATAGTGAAAGATTTAGATTTTAACTTATAAACCCTAAATTCTAACCATTGTCCATAAACCTAAACTTTACCCCTTAAACTAAATTTTTAAACCCTAAAATTAAAGTGTTTGTGAAAACTTTTAGTTTTCACCGCCGGTGTATGAAATATTTTTTTATATTACAAATTAATTTAATAAAAATAATTATTCAATACACAAGCTACGAAAATAAAAAAAATACACAAGCGCCTTTGTTTTAGGATTTAGAGTTATATTATAGGGTGTAAAAGTTAGAGTTTATGTCTAGTGGTTTAGAATTGATCGGTTGTAGAAGAATCCCACACCGAAATAGATTAAATACATTGATTTTTGGATGAATACTCACCCTTGTTCTTCAAGTTTATGAAGAACACAACAATTCCTGCCACTCTCCGCCCTTGACACTGCCGTTCGATCTTCCACAACTCAATTCCGGTTTTTATGGTGTTCGGTCTATCAAAGTGATCGGTGATGACTCAAAAATAAATTTTAAGAATAAAAAAGAAAATGACAAGTCGTCGTTTAACCGGTCAAAATAAATAAATTAATTAACCTCTTTCAACAATAAATAAAATAAAGAAATTAAGTAGTATAAGGAAAGAGGGTCAATCCACAGGGAGACTAGTCGAAATTCTTGACTTAAATTTTGTCGGATTTGAATTCCCAGGAATATCTGCAAAACAAGGAAATAAAAAAGGGGTGATCTGATATTGAGTGAAGTAATAAAATAAAATGCAAGAATTAAGGAAAATAATAGGAAAAACCAAATGTGCAAATTAGCCTCGAGCTAGCCTTGTCAATTCCTTCAATCATTGAAATAGATTTTTACTTCGGGGATCATGTCGGTTACAGTCTGCGAGGCCCAACCCGTCGCAACTTGCTTCTCTCTCGAGTAACCAATTCTTCCAAGACTATCTTCGAAGGTTGATTCTTAAACAAATTAGCCACGTCTATCGCCGTTAAAGTGTTTAGTTTTGAAAGCAGAAAAAGCCCGACTCAGAAATTGTCTTACAAAGAATCGCTTCTGATTTTATCTTTCCTTAGCGGACCGCCGCTAAGAGTGTTCACAGGAAGTCGAAATTGCCACAGGCCGATCCTTCCTCCCAACTATGTCTTTAAACGATTCCAGATCAACGAGCTCTTTTTGATTTGAAAAACGATTAAAAACTTTAGTAAGGCCGATTGCCAAACTATCTAAACAGAAAGATAAAAATGTATTCCCGAAGGAATTTAGGCAATGTTCAATTCTCACGATTAGAATTGATTTGGCTAACTCTTGGCTCAAGAAATTTAGCTAAGCATGATAATCACTTGGTTTTGGAAAAATAATTAAATAACATAAAATAAATGAAATAAGAAAATAAAGGAAAAGAACTTGAATTAAAACTAAAAATGTTTACAAGGATAAAAAAACTAAAAATGAATGATGGATGGATGGATCTAAGCCTTTACCAAGGGTGGTATTTATAGGCTTAGATTTACAAAGATAAAGTGATGAAATAATTTAAAATAATAAACAAAAGATAAAACAATTCAAATGTTTTAAAATTTAAATGCAGGAATCTAATCGGATAAGCTGATAAGCTCTCTCAGAACGTTCCAGAAGCTTCTAGAAGTCGCCACGTCACTGCCACGTCACTGCCACGTCAGATGCGTCATGCTCGGTGTCGTGCCCATAATTCCAGTCATGATAGAATTATAATAAAAACTACAGAAATGCCTCATTTTCACTGCTATTTTATAAAAAATAATTATTTTAAATAATAATTAAAGTGACCAAATTTAACTATGGAAAATCAGCAAAAAAAACTTTAATGGAATATATAATTTTATAATAAATAAATCAAGCTTGTAAGTAAGAATAATCCATTCGTATCATTTATCAAATAATAATAATCTATTCATGACAAGTTATGTGATGTTTTATGTTCAGAAAAAGTTATGTAATATTTGCGCTGTTTATTTTATTATTTAAAATTACAAAATAATAAATACATATAGAAAATTACAAAAGAATTAATTGCTACTCGGTCTAATAAAATAAAATGTTAGATGTTTAAAATAAAGTTAATAATTGAAATTTGAGTGTTATAAGTAAATATAAAAAATTGAATTAGGAGGATTGTTCATAATGTGTCTTTATAGTATTTGATCTAAGTTAATCTACTAATAAATCGAAAGTTAATAATTGTAATAAATAGTAAAGGATTATTATCCTATACACTATCGGTGGAAAGTGAAAGTTTCTACAAACGCCTTAGATTTAGGGTTTAGGGCTTTAGGTGTAGGGAATTAGAAATTAGGGATAGCGGTTAGAATTTAGTGTTTAGGGTTAGAATGTAAACTTTAGAGGTTCAAGTTTAATTTTAGGGTAATATGGTGAGGATTTAAGTTTTAATCTATAAACTCAAAATTATAACCCTAAATTATAAATTTCAACCAATATCTTTAAATTCAAAACTCATACACCTAAACCCCTAAACCATACACCCTAAATTAAGTCATTGAATCCTAAAACTAAGGCGCTTATGAAAATTTTTAATTTTTACCGCCGCCAATGTATCATAATTACCCAATAGTAAAATATTGAGAGAGAAAATTGACAATGTTAAGGTTTGAGATTATTGAAATTTCATATTCCAACTTGTAGGTTGTAGCATTGTATTATACTATTATGATGGGTATTATGTCCTCGAAACCTTGTATGGTTAGAAGAAATCTTTGGTACCCAACGCTTTCATCTTTAGCATATACCTTCTTCTTGTAAGACTATAATACTAGTCGGTGCTGAGCTGAAGTTTGTTAAAAGTTGGATCTAACAAATTGTAACAGAATTTGTAACAGATTTGGGCTATAGTCAAGCCAAGTCTTGGGCTATTAATAGGCCCATTTTTATCATTTTGTATCAGATTGGAAAACTTTATTCTATAGTTTTGTTTCAGCTTTTCTCTTTATTTTCTCTTTCGAATTCCTTCATCGTTCTCATTGTAACTTCTTCTTCATTTCACTACTGTGATTCAATCCTTTAAATACACCTATGGGTATTTCTGACATGGTATCAGAGCTTGTTGCCGGTAATGGCGGTTCATCGGAGATCCTTG
This sequence comes from Hibiscus tridactylites, assembly GCA_958450335.1. Taxonomy (NCBI): domain Eukaryota; kingdom Viridiplantae; phylum Streptophyta; class Magnoliopsida; order Malvales; family Malvaceae; genus Hibiscus; species Hibiscus tridactylites. The sequence goes on along the minus strand of OY288292.1, from coordinate 9,996,709 downwards.
CGCCGTTGTTGATCTGTGAAGATTTGAAGATTCTGCGATTTGTTGATGTCAGTGTTGTTTGGATGCGTGATTCAGTGCTTTGGTGAGATCATTTCGTCTTCTCCTTTTTCTATTTTGCAATTGGCTGAGATTTCCCTACTTAGTTTGTTCCTCTTCATTTTTCATCTGGAAACCTTATTTCTTCTGGAAAACCTAATTCTGTTGTGCTCTTCTGATGAGTTGCTGATCTTTTATCTGATTCGGTGATTTCGTATGTTGTGTGGATGCAAATAAACCTAATTCGTTCTTGTGAATCTGATCTTTTGTTCGTGCATATTATAAGTTTGTTGATTGGTGTGGTTTGATGTTATGCTTCTGTGAATCTACGAAAATGTTTGTTATGCAAATATATCTGTGATGTGTCTTGTGGTTCTGGTGTTTGGTTGCTGCTGCGATCTCCTAAGCTTGTGATCTGTTTATCTGCTATCTCTGCATGTCTTTCTGGTTTGCTCATCTGAGTGTGTTGTGAATCTGCTTGTTGTTGTGTTCATCATGGTGGATACTGGTGTTGATAATGTTGAACGTGAGGTTCCTGAACCACAGTCTAGTGCCAATGATATTGCTGCATCTTCTACTTCTGTTAGTAATAAAGTTTTCTCTAACAAGAAGATAAATGTTACTTTAAATGATTATAACTACTTGCTTTGGCATCAGCACGTTTTGCTTGCCATTAAAACCCATATATTGCTCAAATTCATAGACAACAATGTCACATGGCCTACTCAATACATCACTAAGGATGGTAGTGTAAGTATTAATCCGGAGTATGAGTTGTATGAAGAGCAAGATGGTGCTCTTGCATTTTGGTTGTTATCTACAGTCAGTGAATTTGGGATTTTAGGGGCTCGATTCGATCAACCAATTTAGCTCACCAAGTGGTGGAGAGATGGGTTTTTGGGTGGAAGGATTTAGGAAGCTACAAAGATAATTGACACAATGATTTATAGTGGTTCAACCTTCTAACCAAGGTCTACATCCACTACCTTAGCTTCCCACTAAGTATTTCTCAATCAATCCACTATTGATTCGTCCCCTTTTCTAGGCTAAGGAGGAAACCCTTACAACCGATCAAGCTTCTACCCAAAGCCTTGATCAAAACCCTCTTTACAAAGAGAAACAAGAAGCAAACTTAAAACCCTCTAATAGGTGTTTGTTTGCACAATTAAGCACTCACCCAAATCCTAAAACACTTGAGCAAATTTGACAATTTTGGCTCACTAGTGTTTGTCTATACAAGAATTGACATTTTAAGTACTAAGACATTCTTTGATCATTTGATGTTTGACAATGTGAGCATTAGCCTTCTCTTGATGCTTGGAGGTCCCTTTTATACTCCCAAATGAGTTTGTAGCTGTTACTAGCCGTTGAGGATGAATTGGACCCGTTGAGGACTTTATTTCCCTTCATAAATGCTGTTCTACAGCTATCCGTATCGATACGCGTGGAACGGTATCGGTACGACCTTCATATGAACTAGCCGTTGGGCTCTTGCCAGCCTGGGCGTATCGATACGCTTGAGGGCGTATTGGTACGGGTTCTCATTTAAATGGTCGTTGGGAAATAGCCGTTGGGGTGGTTGAAATGGGATCGGTACGCTTACCTGGCGTATCGAAACGACCCCGATCTGTATCGATACGGCAAGGGCCTGTATCGGTACAGGTTTTGACAGTGGCCAAACTGGGGCAAAAAGGTATCGGTACGGGTACAACCATATCGATACTGGTAACGTGAAATCACAAGTTTGGCTATTAAAAACATGAAAAATCTTTGTCAAAAACCTTTCAAAATACCTCAAACATAAATTCAAGTTGTTTGGACTTAAAAACAAGTTTTAAATTCTTTTCAAATTAGTCCAAAACATTTTTCAATTATTATATCAAAACATTAGTTCTACAATCTCCCCATTTTTGATATAATAAAACTAACTTGAAAAATTGTTTAGGATTCTCCCCCTTTAACTTTAAAAATGTGAATAAGAGATTAAGGATAAGAAATTAAATAAAGCTCCCCCTTATTCATTTGAAAATTCAATTTTCAAACCATTTCTCCCCTTTTTGTTATATCAAAAAGAATTTAAGTCATTAAGTTCAAAATAACAATAGAGGTAAAAACTTTGACAAAAATAAGAATTTGGTTTAAAAATGGCTCCCCCTTACTCAAAGCATCATAAAAAATGTTAGTCCAACATTTATGATCATCTAGTTGAATAAAATGAAAATAAAACAAAATAATTCAAAACAACTAGAAATTTTACCAACACTTGAACCCAAGGGAGGATGTGAAGCCTTCCTTCTTCAAGTGTTCTTCCTTGTGTGCATGGAGCTCCCCCTCAATGTTTGACTTGTTGAACATCTCCATCACACCTAGCAATAGACAATCAAGTAATTTTTGGTATCCAAATTGCTTTGGATCCATAAACATTAGTTGCACAAAATTTAGTCCCCTTAGGAATCCATTTTTCAATTTCATCATTTTTAGTTGAAGTGGTTAGTCCTTTTGGGACCCAAACACTTCTAAAACATTTTCCATTCACAAATCTAGGGGCACTAGATTGTCTAACATAAAAGTTTGATTTTCCAAAATTGTTTTTCTTTTCAGGCTCTTTGGAAATCAAATCTTTTTCTTCTTGAACATTTTGAAGCAATTTTTGTAAATCAAAACATTTTAATTCAAACTCTTCAAGTTTTACTTCAAGTTCAAGTTTGGTTTTAGAAAGCAAATCATTTTGAAATTTTAACTTTGAAATCAATTTATTGTTTTTCAAAATGTGGCTTTTAAAATCTAAAACCAAATCATCATAGGCATCTTGTAATTCATCAAAGGAATAAGAACATGAAGTAGATGAATTAGAAGTTACCCTTGAATCTTCTTTGATGGCCATAAGGCAAAGGTTGGCTTGTTCATCGTCAGTGGAGTCCTCCTCACTCCAAGTAGCCACATGTGCCTTCTTCTTATGGCTTGAAGTGCTTGCCCTCTCCTTTCTTTTAGGTTCTCGTTCAAGCTCTCTCAAGGCTTTCTTCATGAACGGGGCACACTTCTTGAAGAGATGAACTATCTCTTCATCTTCATGCTCCTCTTCACTTGAGTAGACATGATGGCAAGTGGAGGATTTGAGAGCCATGGCACTTGCATTGATGCCAAACCCTTTGATTTTCTTCTCTCCCATAGCTCTAATTTCTTCCCTCTTCTTCTCATCCTCTTTGTTCTTCTTCATGATTTGATGAGTAAGGAGTGACCCCATGAGTTCATCAAGCTTCAAGGTCTTTAAATTTTTGGCTTCGATGATGGCGGTCCTCTTTGAGTCCCAAGACTCGGGAAGTGAGTAGATGAGCTTTCAAACAAGCTTCTCCTCCGGGATGGCTTCTCCATAGCCTTTAAGACCATTGGTGATGGTGGAGAACCTATCAAACATCTTCTCGATGTTTTCTTCCGGATCCATTTTGAAGTTCTCATACTCAAGGGTTAGGAGCCCAATCTTGGTCTCCTTGACTTCATTTGTTCCCTCGTATGTGACTTCAAGCTTGTCCCATACCTCATTGGCACTCTCACAAGAAGACATCTTCTCATAGATGGATGGACCAAATGTACAGAATAGAATGTGCAAGGCTTTGCAATTTAGCTCCATCTTCTTGCGATCGTCGGCACTCCACTCCGCTTTACTTCTTTGAGGCACGAACGGGCCATCTTCAACTACATCCCATAACTTGTAATCTCTTGATTTGATGAAGAACTTCATCTTTGTCTTCCAATGGGCATAGTGAGCTCCGTCAAAGAAAGGCGGTTTGTCGATTGAATGTGCCATTGAGCTGGTTGATGAAATAGTGATCGAGCTTGCTGGATCTTCTCAATAGGATATGAATCCCCTTCGATTGAGCCAAGCTCTGATACCAATTGTTGGGATATTAGGGGCTCGATTCGATCAACCAATTTAGCTCACCAAGTGGTGGAGAGATGGATTTTTGGGTGGAAGGGTTTAGGAAGCTAAAAAGATAATTGACATAATGATTTATAGTGGTTCAACCTTCTAACCAAGGTCTACATCCACTACCTTAGCTTCCCACTAAGTATTTCTCAATCAATCCACTATTGATTCGTCCCCTTTTCTAGGCTAAGGAGGAAACCCTTACAACCGATCAAGCTTCTACCCAAAGCCTTGATCAAAACCCTCTTTACAAAGAGAAACAAGAAGCAAACTTAAAACCCTCTAATAGGTGTTTGTTTGCACAATTAAGCACTCACCCAAAACCTAAAACACTTGAGCAAATTTGACAATTTTGGCTCACTAGTGTTTGTCTATACAAGAATTGACATTTTAAGCACTAAGACATTCTTTGATCATTTGATGTTTGACAATGTGAGCATTAGCCTTCTCTTGATGCTTGGAGGTCCCTTTTATACTCCCAAATGAGTTTGTAGCCGTTACTAGCCGTTGGGGATGAATTGGAGCCGTTGAGGACTTTATTTCCCTTCATAAATGATGTTCTGCAGCTATCCGTATCGATACGCGTGGAACGGTATCGGTACGACCTTCATATAAACTAGCCGTTGGGCTCTTGCCAGCCTGGGCGTATCGATACGCTTGAGGGCGTATCGGTACGGGTTCTCATTTAAATGGCCGTTGGGAAATAGCCGTTGGGGTGGTTGAAATGGGATCGGTACGCTTACCTGGCGTATCGAAATGACCCCAATCCGTATCGATACGGCAAGAGCCTATATCGGTACGGGTTTTGACAGTGGCCAAACTGGGGCAAAAAGGTATCGGTACGGGTACAACCGTATCGATACTGGTAACGTGAAATCACAAGTTTGGCTATTAAAAACATGAAAAATCTTTGCCAAAAACCTTTCAAAATACCTCAAACATAAATTCAAGTTGTTTGGACCTAAAAACAAGTTTTAAATTCTTTTTAAATTAGTCCAAAACATTTTTCAATTATTATATCAAAACATTAGTTCTACATTGAAGATGTCTTACCTAATCTAATAGGACACAACACTGCTGCAGAAATTTGGAATACCCTGTATCAGTCCTATAGTGAAAAAACTACAGCTAGACTTATGTCCTTTAGGAGGTCCCTTCATTCACAGAAAAAAGGAGATATGAGTATGAGAGAGTATCTAATGAAAATCAAGTCCTTCTGTGGTAGTTTAGCAAGTTGTGCGGAAGTTATATCTGATCATGAGCACATTACTACTATTCTAAATGGGCTACCTCCTAAGTATGAACCAATTATTACTGTGATTACTGCTAATCCTACTACTTTTTCTGATCTGAGAGTTGTGTGTTCCATTTTAAATGATGCTGATTCTAGACAAACTTATGTGTTTAGTCAAGTGTTTGCCTCAGCTCATGTGGTTGTTCATCAACAGTCCTATCCTAGTCCTACTCCTTCATCTCAATCTACCATTGGTCCTAGTGTACCTCAGTTTAACAACTACACTGAGCCTCAGACCACTTCCTATTCTGAGTCTGTTGCTTCTTCTAATGATCTGAATTTTCATAATAACAATAGTGTCACTAGGGGCAAAGGTCGAGGTAGAGATTTTTCTGGTGGTAATAGACCTCAATGTCAGTTGTGTGGAAAAATAGGGCACCTGGTTGAAAGGTGCTACAACATGGTTTTAAGTACTCAGTATGCTCAACCTCTTGAACTAGTTGTTGCAGATGTTTGGGGGCCTGCTCCCTTGTACTCTAATGGTTTTAAGTACTTTGTTGCTTTTACTGATGTTTACACTAAATACACATGGCTTTATTTTCTGAAATTAAAATTTGAAGTGAAAATTGTTTTTGTTCAGTTTCACAGGATGGCAGAGAGGCTTCTAGGCTTTAAACTCAAAGTATTTCAGAGTGATGGTAGAGGAGAGTTTGTGGCCTTGAGTGACTATCTTAAGGATCAAGGTATTGTCCATAGGATGTCTTGTCCTCATACTTCAGAACAGAATGGCATTGTGGAGAGAAAAAATCGACAGATAGTTGAGGTAGGTTTGTCAATGCTTGCTCAAGCTTCCATGCCTCTTAAATTCTGGAATGATGTGTTTTCAAGTGCTATTTTTCTTATAAATAGGTTGCCTACAAAGGCTTTAGGTGGTGTGTCTCCTTATCAAAAGTTATTTCATAGGTTACCTGACTATAGTTTTATGAAAGTGTTTGGATGTCTGTGTTATCCTAATCTTAGAGCCTATAATAGACATAAACTTCAATTTAGATCTTCTGCTTGTGTCTTTTTAGGTTACTCATCTTTACATAAGGGTTATAGATGTCTTGATTCAAATGGTAGAGTGTTTATTTCTAGGCATGTTTGTTTTGATGAAAATGTTTTTCCATATAAAAACATGCTACCCAGTAATGGAAATTCTGTTCAGGCTACTTGTAAACAACGTTCATCTGGATTAACAGATTATGTGTTTTCTCCTGCATTGCTAGCCCCTCTGCAGAACACCAGATGTTCATCTGTGTTTTCTTAAAGTTGCACTAGAATCTACAATGTTCCTCTTACTGTTTCTCAAAAGAACAGTAATCCTACTGCTGTAAATCCTTCAGTTGAAAATTCTCATTCATCTCAGTCTTCTCCTGCTATTAATTCCACTTCTCCTTCTATCCCTGTTAATCATTCTTCTTCTCTTGTTGTTCCTGATATTCATATTTCTTCTTCTTCTCATAATAGTGATTTTTCCTCCCCTCTCCTCTCATCACATCACATACTCATAATTCTCCTTCAGCTTCTCCTGCTGATTCCTTCACCAATGATACTACCCTTGATCATATGTCATCTCCATTATCTACTGCTATGTCACCTCCACATGTCACTACTATCACTCATCCTTTATCTCCATTATCTAGTCGGTAGAGACAATCATTAGTTTATAGAGAGAGAGAGAGAGAAAGAGAGGGACCTGGTGACCAGAATATGAAATCAAGTGATATTGGAGATTTTGGTGTTTACGTAACCTTATTTGGTTATGGTGTACTTAGAGTATAACTTTAAATATATTATGTAGTTCTGATTAATTTACATATTTTTACTTTTGATTACGGAATTAAGGGCGAAAGAGAATCAAGTAGCAGGAGGGAGATAATGGTAGTTAATATAGAATATAAAAAAATGGATGAATCAAGTTTAAGCATTAAATTTATATTTCTTTCTAAAATTTAAGAGTTCGATTAAAAATTAACTCAAAATAAGTATTGTGTCAAGTCATCAAACCAGCGACGGTTAACACCTTAACAACTAAAATGCAATAAATCGACAGTGTCAGTGATCCAAACATGACATTTAAAAAGCGGTAGCCAAAATCAAACTGAGTGAAAACAAAAGGTACCACCAGTGTTGTTTACCCTTCAAAAATTATTGCCAGGCTAACCTAAGTTTCCATCGACCGGCGCTTAAGGGTTCCTAGAAACTTCATTTTGAGAAATTTCAACTTTGAATCCGTCAAAGATCAACATCAGTTCATCTTCACTCTTCCATTTTATATCCATTCACTTCCGCTAATTCTCTTCCAACTCTTCCCCCCGAAAGATGCATCCCTCTTCTTTGCCATCCAAGTTTTGGTTCTTGCTCATCGTCCTAAGCTTCTTCTTTAATTTCTCTCCAAATTGTGTGTTTGCCAATAGTTTCATGAGCTGCAGGGTTCGAACCAGTTGTGGAAGGATTTCGGATATTGGTTATCCTTTCTGGGGATGGGATCGGCCGGAAAGTTGCGGATACCCTGGATTCCAGCTCAACTGCAATCAAAACGTGCTAGAAATCACCATCATGTCTGCTACATACCGAGTTCTTGAAATAAACAATTCTACACAAACCCTTGTTGTGGCTAGAACCGATTACAGTGACAGCCTTTGTCCCACTCGTTTCATCAACTCCACTTTCGATACCACCCGTTTTCAATACAACGAGACTACTCGGGATATAAGGTTGTATTATGACTGTCCGTCCCCCGCAGGTCTACAAAATCTCACATCATTTCCGGATGTTTCCGATCAATTCGAGTGCACAATAAACGGGGCAAGCACGAGAGGTTATTATGTGACAACGGACTTCACGGGAACTGCCATCGGCAATTTCTTCGGATTTTGCTGGAACAGTGTGATTATTCCGGTCCCATTTTCTCGAGTTTCATCATTGATGGAAAACCGGGATTCGGAAGCTTTGGAAGAAGCGGTTCGAGTTGGGTTCAGGCTGCGGTGGTCTGCGAATGATTCTCAGTGTAATACTTGTTTAAACGGTGGTGGTCAGTGCGGGCGTAACCTCGACTCAAATGAATTTGTGTGTTACTACTGCCCAGATGGCGATGTTTGTTCCACAAGCTCCCCAGCCGGTAAGTCTTCGTTTTGACTTGTTAATAAATAATAATCCTTCTAAAATCTGAAAAGTGATGAACAAAATACTGGTTATAATCAAACAGTCCAGTGTTAGCCTATTTGGTGGATCTAATTTTATTTCACTCTTATTTTTTAGCTAATATATTAAAAAAAAACCTTAAACTAATACACCTTATTTAGACAAGCCTTTATAATTTTTTAGTTAAATAAAACCTATTATTCCTTGATTCTTACAATGTTACCCATAAAAGCCATTAACTGTTTGATCTTTATTCAAACATCAAAATACATATGATTAGAATTCTTCAACCTATCAAATTAAATATATATATATATATATATATATATATATATATCAAACTAAAATATTACTAGTATTAACTTTTCCTTAACAATGAACCCAGCAAGTGCTCTAGTGGAAAAGTGGATAATATTTATCTTAAAAAAAACGAGTTCAAATCGCTTTGTCTATAAGGTATATACGTATTGTCAAAGAGTTAAAAATATGTATGAACATATACTACATTGCAATCAACTTTAGAGTATTTTAAAAAAATTCCCTAACAATCATCATTGAAAACCAACTCAAATTTCACCATGGTGTATTATATAATATTAATAGATGAATTAAAATTTTCACCAACTCCCTTACGTAGAATTTTTTTCTTTGAAAAAATTGGATTTGGAAAATCTTTATTTTCAATTTTTCAATAAAAAAACTAGAGTTAAACATATAAAAACAATTTATTAGTTGGAAAATGAAAAACTTTAGAAAATTTTATATGACGAATGATTTTTCAGAAGAATGAACTTATTATTAAAGGGTAATTGTTCTATACACAAGTGCTTGTGAAAACTTTTTTACACAAGCACCTTAGTTTTAGGGGTTAAGGACTTCGTTTAGGGTTTAAAATTTAAGGGTATAAGTGTAGTAGTTTTGAATTTAGGGATTGTTGATAGAATTTTGGGTTTATGGTTAAAATTTAGGGTTTATAGGTTAAAACCTAAATCCCCACCCATATTACCCTAAAACTAAACCCTAACCCTAAACCCTAAATTCTAACCCTAATTCCTAAATTCTAAACATGAACCCTAAATTCTAAACCTTTACACTAAAACCCCTAAACTCTAAACCATAAATACTAACTCTAAACCCTATAACTGAGACGCTTGTGGAAATAAAAACTTTCCACCGCCAGTGTATAGGATATTAATCCATTATTAAAATATATTTTTTTCTAAAATATTTTAGTTTGATATTTTTTAATTTGATAAATTAACAGAATGTTTTTAGAAAAAATTGTATCAAAAAATGGATTAAGAAAATAGCATCTTCCAAAATTTTAATGAAAATCTAAATTAAAGCGAAAAAAATATTTATTTAGTGGGAAATAGAAAATTTTAATTGCTATATAAACTTATATATCAAGGCTTTAATGGTTTGGTCAAAAATGATTTTCCAATTGTGAAAATGACTTGGAGAGAAAATATTATTTTTATACTATATCAAAATTAGCCTGGTTTAAATTCAACGCGTTAATACTTGAATTATTTTTTTAATCTAATTATAGTCGGTCAATGCATATTTTTTTTCTTCAAAAGCTGGAAATCTTGATTAAAAATCTTCTGCCCCTAACCACGCCTCTTTATATATCCCTTACTAAAAAATACTTAAAATTTAAATTTTAAGTTATAACCCTAATTTTCATATCTTAAATTCTAACCCCTAAACCTTAAAAAATACACCCTACCTCTAATTTCCTACACTCTAATCCTAAGCTCTAACCTTAAACCCTAAACCCTAAACTTACTATTTTAAAATAGGGGCACTAATGGGAGCATAGTTAAGGGGTAGACGATTTCCATCCGGAAATCTTGATTTGTTTTGTTAGAAAATAAGCGTTAATCCAAGAATAAATGATAAAATAATATTATTTAAACGAACAGTACAAAATTAAGAACAATACATCAATATATAAATCAAACCGATTTGGAACCAAAAGAAACGTGTTGAGGCTTGCACGAACGCAGTTTCCTTAAGACAGATTTTCGGCCACTCCTATGGTGCTCGTGTTCATTGGTCGTCTGTCTCCCAGGATACAACAACATAAGATCAGCCACAGTTGCACTACTATGGAGATCAAGAACGGACCCTTGCCTTCGCCTATCACAGAAAACCACTTGTAAAATCTACAGAGTAAAACAATAAAAACTTTTTGTGATTTTTGTTGGTTGTAAAACTAGAAGCTTTACTTCATATTTATAGGATTGTCATGAGGGTATAAGTGGAAATTTTGACCTAATTGAGCATTTAATATTAAAAATCAATTGATTCCCCTATAAATCAATTTTCAAAATTATTATCTGAATTAAAGCTAACTTCCAATATTTACCCTTTTAATTCCAAGATAAAATTTGGCAAATTTATGCTTCTATTTGAGGAAAATTCATTTCAAAATTTAGGTCAAAATATCTGTAAACCCACAAAAGATCAGACCGGTTCAGACATTTGCGTTACCTACGTCGTGCACGTCTACACATTTATGAACCAACAATTGGTTCCACATTTTCCTCAACAACATTTGAATCAATTTCTTATTCAAAGCTCTAAAATTATCAAAATTTTCCAACATCTTTTAACTTCAAAAGATAGTTCTCGTGTTGCCATTATTAAATTACTGACCGAAGGAAGAAGAGTAACAATTTTATTGGTTTTTGCTATAATTGTATTTACAGGGTCCAGTCCCAAGTTGCAACGGAATCTAATTATAGGTATGAAACTATTTAATGGGTCATATTTAACAAAATATTTATAATTTCTTACGCATTTTTCTATTTTTTCATTACTAAATGATTGGATTGAAAGAGTAAGAATTTCTTACATGATTGACCTTATTAATCTTCATTCATATCAGGATTGACTGTTGGTGGATCGATTATTGCTATTATATTTGTATGTGCCTTTGTCCTATGGTTCAAGAGGAACTCGTTATCTGATCATTTCTACCGTGGAAAGATGAAAGACGATGCTACAATTGAGGCATTCATCACAAACTTTGGTTCCTTTGCTCCAAAGCGATATTCTTATGGAGAAATCAAGAAAATGACAAATAAATTTATTGATAAATTAGGCCAAGGAGGATTTGGCAGTGTGTACAAAGGAATGTTATCCGATGGCCGTTTTGTGGCGATCAAAATCCTAAGTGAATCAAAGGGAAATGGAGAGGATTTCATGAATGAAGTAGCTAGCATTAGTAGAACTTCTCATGTTAATGTAGTGACTTTATTAGGTTTTTGTTTTGAGAGATCGAAGAAAGCTTTGATCTATGAATTCATGCTTCATGGATCATTGGACAAATTCATTTATACTCAAGGATCAGATAACCGAAGTCGTCAATTGGAGTGGAAAACTTTGTACAACATTGCACTCGGCATCGCTAGAGGACTTGAATACTTGCATCAAGGTTGTAACACGAGGATCTTGCACTTTGACATAAAGCCTCACAACATCCTTTTAGATGAAAACTTCTGTCCCAAGATCTCCGATTTTGGTTTGTCCAAATTATGCAAAACGAAGGAGAGTGTTGTTTCTATGGCATGCGCCAGAGGAACAATCGGATATATTGCTCCAGAAGTATTTTGTCGAAACTTTGGTGGAGTTTCGAATAAATCCGATGTGTATAGTTATGGAATGTTGATCCTAGAAATGGTTGGAGGAAGGAAAAATATCGATGTGGAAGTGTCTCAAACCAGTGAAGTATATTTCCCAACATGGATTCACAAGTATCTTGATCAATCTATGTGCTTGAATCTTAATGGAGTGATTGTTGAAGAGGAAGAGGAAATAGCACGGAAACTGAGTATAGTGAGCCTTTGGTGCATTCAAAATAGCCCATCTGATCGACCATCCATGGATAAAGTGCTAGAAATGTTACAAGGGAGTCTTCAGTCATTGGTAATTCCACCTAGACCTTTTGTATCTTCTCCTGTACGTTCGCCTACAACTTAAATTGAAACATGATCACTGATTTAGGGTTTAATTGGATTGATGTTACATGATTAACCCGAAATTCTAAAAAAATTATGGAATATTACGATTACGATGAAAAACTATATAAACTATACATAAATGATGACAAATACGAAAACAAATGTATGGTGCAAATGCTTGAAAAAAGAGTGAGATATCTTTAAAAAAAAATACGATTTTAGATAAATACATAATATATAAACTTATAACACGTTAAAAAATATTACCTATAAAATATATAGGTAATAAAGATAAAGTATATATATATAATTATGATAAAAGCATATTACGATAAAAACGATACTCATTAAAGGCATATATAGATATGGTATAAAATGAAAGTATTAGCTTGGAGAATCATGCATATTGTAGAAAAATTAATTTAAACGTGTTACCTTAAAAACATAGACTCTATATATACTGTATAAAAATATCATATTTAAATAAGTGAACAAATATTTAAACGGAATATTATATATATATATATATATGGGTTAGGATCAACTTACATTGTGTAAAACTCTTTAAGTTTTATACGTTTTTTGGATTGTTGGATGGGAAAATGGATGGTTGAGATTAACTCCGTGTTTTTAATTCCCAAGTGATAATCTTCACATATTTTACTGTTAATCTCATCCATACGTTTCACTCATTCAACGATCTAAAAAACGTGTAAAACTTAGAGAGTTTTACACAATGTAATTTGATCCTATCCCTATATATATATATATATATATATATATATATATATATATATATATATATATATATATAAGGTAAAAGACAAAGCTAATTAGTATATATATATATATTATACATATATAAAAATATTGTCATATAAAAGAAAATACCATGCATGTATGCACTGATGTAGGACATGAGTTAGCTAATTAAATGCAGAAAATAATGCACATGAATATTACGAAAGCAAAATAAATAGGCCAATTAGATTACCTCGGAGAACTAAAATAAAACAAAACTTAAATGCAAAAATTAAAAAAGAAAGTACAAAATTTAAAAGAAATAAAACAAAAAATACCAAATAATTAAATATATAAAAAGGAAGGGTTGGATATTTTACTGAATTAGGGCGAAGAGATTTTTACATGTCGTAACGCCTTAGAACTTCAATATTCTGAAGCAAAAGTAAAAGAGAAATCTCGAACTCAAAAAATGCTAGAAAAAATTTCTACCTTGTATTTCTCTCTAGAATGCTTATAATAGTATATGTGTGTGTTGTGTTGGTGGTGGTGGTGGTGAAAATTACAATAGAATGGAGCCTATTTATAGGCTCCATGAAACCCTAAAATCAAAACCTAAAACCATATTCCTTATTTATGTTAAATACATTTGGAAAGAGAATCAACCCACTTTCCTTACATTCAATATAATCCTAAATGATTTAATACAAATAGAGAAATTAAAAGGCTCGACGTCTTCAACCGAAATTAACGCCGATGAAGGGTGCAAAGGTTTCCTTTGAAATTGGAAAAACAAAAACCGAAAAAGGAATGACAATTTGACACATTCGATTTTAGAGTGGTTCGACCTTCTAACCAAGGTCTACATCCACTATCTTAGCTATCCACACTAAGAATTTCCCAATTCACTAACAATGAGTTTTTCTTTTTTTACGGGTTCAAAAGGTAACCTTACATCCCTATCTTTTCACGGGTTAAGATAGAATACTCTCCCTGAGTTTTTTTTATAAGGATCAACTAGAACATATCTCTCAACAATGAGGCCTTCACATTTGTAAACAAAATATCTCTCTAGGTGGGTGTTTTCACTTTTTGGTTCACTAGGATTGGACTAAAGAAATACAAGAGATTACAAGAAATAAACAATGAAAAACTCTACTCTCTTGATCTTTAAGCTTGAATGTCCATCTTCTTCTTCTTCAAGTGTCCTTAGCTTGTATTTATAGGGTGAAATGAAAAATTAGTCGTTAAAAATTAGTTGTTGGGGACTTTAATTCCAGCCTTAAATGCAGTTATGCAAAATTGGGTATCAGTACGTGACTTTGTGTACCGGTACTTGCCAAAACAAGAAAGAGTCGTTGCAAATGCACAGAGCGTACCGATACATGATACATCCGTATCAGTACGGTAGTGCCTTGTGTATCGATATGGACAAGCCTGTACCAGTACGAAGGTTGCTCACTGGAAATCGAGGACACACTGTGTATCGGTATGAGGAAGATCGTACTGGCATGAGCAGTCAATTTTCGACTTTTAAGACATTTAAAAAATTTGTTCGAGTCAAAAATAATTTCAAAAACTTTTCAAATGTATTTTTCAAGTTGAATGAAAATTGGATTAATTTTGTAATATTTGTTCAAGTCCAAAAACATTTTCATTGAGTTATATCAAAATAAATATCTCAACAGTAATGCCTAAGTTTGAACTTAATTACAAATAATCAATAAAATAATTAAAAATTCGTAATAAAATCAAATTCTCGTACATCGAATTTTCTGCACGTACTGTCTTCAGTAAAATGAGCATATCTTGAGCTCCTAATGTCCGATTGGGACGTTTCAAGATGCGTTGGAAAGGTAACTGAAAGACGGTCAATATGTAAGAAGGAAAATTGACTCAGAAATGCTCGAATCCTATCAAAATTTGTCGTAAGTCCTTAGTGAGAATTCCTTGCATATAGCTTGACTTTCCATATTTGAACATGATCTTTTGCAATCTTCCCATATCTGATGTAATTAGAATCTTTTGTAATCTGTAAAATATAAATATAATACATCAGTAATAATATATGTAAAACTAAATGAGCTAGATAAAATTAGGTGACTATAGCTGCCCCTCTTTGCATATTCCGGTGAAACATGAATAAGGCAAAGAACAAAAGGCACTAATTTTATCCTTCCGATATGCAAACCAGAAACCATAGTTCTATCTTGAAGTAGAAGAGAGTCGTCCGTCTACTAACACCATCTGAAGAGGCAAAATTTTCTTCAAGAAGTGATAGGAACGCAACTATTCACTTCAATTGAATACGATGCTGAAATGATAAGAACGAAGTCAACTATTGCTTAGGATGGGAAAGCGAGGCGGCATGGGAATGGAATAAACTAATGCCCCCTTGTTTGAAAAGATTTTTTTTCAAGAATCACTTCAATAAGAATGGAGTCAATTATTGCTTACGACAGGAAAGCGAGGCAGCATGGGAACGAAATCAACTAATGCCCCATTGTTTGAAAAGATATTTTGTTCAAGAAGTGATGGGAACAGAATCAACTAATCACTTCAATTGAACATGATGCCTAAACAATAGGAGCGAAGTCAACTATTGCTTACGACGAAAAACGAGGATGTATGGGAATGAAATCAACTAATGCCCCATTGTTTGAAAAGATATTTTGTTCAAGAAGTGATGGGAACAAAATCAACTAATCACTTTAATTGAACATGACGCCGAAACGATAAGAACATAGTCAAATATTGCTTGTGACAAAAAATGAGGCGTCGTGGGAACGGAATCAACTAATGCCCCATTGTTTGAAAAGATATTTTGTTCAAGAAGTGATGGGAACGAAATCAACTAATCACTTCAATTGAACATGATGCTGAAGCGATAGGAATGGAGTCAACTATTGCTTACAACGGGAAAGCGAGGTGTCATGGGGATGAAACCAACTAATTCCCTCTAGCTTGAAATGAAAATTTTGTTTAAGAAGTGATGGGGACATAACCAACTAATCACTCCAATTGAACATGATGCCAAAGCAATAGGAATGGAGTCAACTATTGCTTACGATGGGAAAGCGAGAAGGCATGAGGACGGAACCAACTAATGCCCTCTTGTTTGAAACAAAAATTTTGTTCAAGAAATGATGGGGAAGGAACCAACAAATCCCTCCAATTGAACATGATGCTGAAGCGATAGGAACGTGGTCAACTATTGCTTACGACGGGAAAGCGAGGCGGCTTGGGGACGGAACCAACTAATTACTTTAACTGAACACGATATAGAAGTGAGAGGAACAGAGTCAACT
This sequence comes from Hibiscus tridactylites, assembly GCA_958450335.1. Taxonomy (NCBI): domain Eukaryota; kingdom Viridiplantae; phylum Streptophyta; class Magnoliopsida; order Malvales; family Malvaceae; genus Hibiscus; species Hibiscus tridactylites. Next base: position 9,980,308 of record OY288292.1, on the reverse strand, counting down.
ATCGTTTTTGCTGGAAAAGTCTTCCAAATTCCTGTCAAAATTTAACAAATGGCGTGATTATGATGAGCTTGTCCTTAAGGATACCTAACATTTGAATGCATGCCATCTTTTATGGTTTTCTTTTTATTTAAGATTCCCATTTCTGATCTTTGCCCATTTGCTTGCTCAATGCAAACAAGCAGTCATCTCTATTATCTCTGTCTCGCCAACCTTATTTATTGTACCTCTTTGCTACAAAAAAACATTTGATATTTGTACATTTTATCCAGACGTTTATCAAGATAATCTTCTTTGCCATTCAAGCAATTCTTAAAATAATATCAAGCACCTTCAGCGCCTCTAGTGAGTTTTCGAGTTGCTTCTAAGGGAATCTCCACCTTAAATGTCTTTGAATGATGTTGATGCTTTAATCCCTTCCTCTCACGCATATTAAAGTCGGAGATCTTGAATCCTTGATCAACGCCAATTGCTCCAATCTGATGGCTCGATACCCATATTCCTAATGTTCCCGATCATACTCCAATCTAGCCCTAGATGACGTTCTTTTATCAAGACGAGACCATTGGTATTCCCCTCGCCTTGTTCTGATCAAAACGCATTCATCAATTCACCCTTTTCGACCGTCTCTTGCTCGGAAATAGAACAAAACCCTTTGTTTTGCTTTCGAACTAGTGAGTTGTCGTCCCCTCATCCTCTCATCTTCCATTTTGGTTTGTGCGTAAGCCTTTTCATCAAGACATTGGTTTCTTCGTACTTATTGTGTGTCTAACTCCTATTTTCTATTGCGTTTTGGGCCGAAATGTGACCATTATGGTTACCAGAATTTCACCGACGATTGGCGTCGTCAAGGGTATTAAACCTTATGTTCATATCACAAGAATTGTGGGATCATGCCTTAGGTCTGTGTGTGTCTTTGGTTTGAGCACAAGCTAATGAGCCCAACTCGGTAGAGCCTAAGAGGAACCAAACCAAATGTTGTAGTAGGCTAACCGAACCGGTCCTTTAAGCCTAACCAAACCAACCAAAATCAGGCCGAATCTGTAAGCCCAAACTGAATCGAGTCAGACTTGGACTAGACCTGTGAACCAAACCGTTAGACCCATTGATTGATCCGAACCGGAGTAGACCAGGACTCGACACGTTGACCTTGATGACTTCAGTGTTGACCTTCAAGATGTCAGCATTGACCTTGATGACATCATTGTTGACCTTGATGACATCATTGTTGCTCGTGATGATGTCAACATTGACTTTTTGGCGTTGACTTTTTTGGTCAAAGTCAGGTTTACGTTTTTCATTATCCTGATTCCAAATTCGCTGCTCGTTTTCTCAAATTCGATATCGAAAGACCGTTTACTATTTACATTTATGTGTACTTAGTATTTTGAGAATTGTATAATGAGATTTGATTTAGAATATTATTGTGTTCAGGTGACATTGATTCGGATAACGAGATTTTTTCTCGCCCTCCTCCACTTGTGCGGTCTATTACTGCACAACCTATGAGATATACACGTGAGTATGGTTTAGATTAGTGGATTCTTTTAGTTTATGTCATAGTAGTAGCCTCTAATGTAGTGAATATTTTCGTAGGTGCTGACTTTATTCGACCTAGAGTTAAAGTTGAGCGTGGGAGACATCACTCTCGATGTTGAGTTATTAGCTGTCTGAGGTGTGTTCTCTTCCCGTGCTACATAGTTTTTTTGCTCCATGTATGTTTGAATTGTGAATTGTGTTATGTTTTGTATGATGCCATGCCATGCATCATATATCAGAATCAGACTAAATTAATTCAGACTTATTGTGCATGCATCCTAACTAATTAAAAAGCATTGTATTCAGATTCAGAAATTGGGATAACATGTCATATCATGAGGGTTGGGAATTGTACGAGGAAGTTTAGTGGTTTCACCTTTCAGGCTGAACTCCGCTTCAGATGGTGGCGATGTAGAGAGTTGTTCTAGGGAACATTACTTTTCTTGCATTGCATTGTGTTGATGCATTCTATTATGTACTCATGTGTTTGCATATTTTCTGATATTGATGAGAGCATGATGTTGTGGATATACTTGTAATTTGTATGTATTTATTTGCACTTTAGAGACACGCTGAGCCTTATAGCTTACTCCTCTTTAGTTCTTCTTTCAGATTCTCAAGCTTAGGTGTATGGTACTTGTATGACCTCGATATTTCAGACTTTACTTTTATTTATTAGTATGGACTTTCTTCGGTTACTCATATTTTATATACTTTTTATTTTGAAGATATTCATGTAATTTCAGACTATGGACTTTATTTGTTTGGGATACTATTTTAGCATGCATTTATGAGAATATTTACGAACATTTTATCAATTACCAGAGCATTGTTTAAACGACCGCGCTTTAAAATAAATGAGTTAATATTTAGTATGTTATTTTTAATAATTATTTTGTACTTTAAAATATTAAAACCTAAAATTATTTTCTTGAAGGGTAAGTTTTCAAATGAGACATCCTAGGTTCGACTGATTTTCTTTGAGTATAGTTTAAGGGGTTACATTTAGTGGTATCAGAGCCGAGTTCAACCCACGGACTGTGAGGCTCTCTTAAAAATTTTAAACCAAAAATGATTTTTGCATGCATATTAAATGTTTTCGGGCAAACTATTATTTTAAAGAAATGATATATTTTGAATAAATAATTCCAAGTACCATTTCTAATTTTAAGATTAATTCCTTTTTAGATAGATTACTATGTCACCTCGTAGAAGCTTTAGATTAGCAACCGGTCGTGGTCGTGGCCGAGGTCGTATCGCTGCTATAGAGAGTGGTCTCCCACCATTGGGGATCCGCCATAGAACCTTGATGAGATACATGATGATGATGGAGAGGAGCAACCTGAGGATCAGAGTGGAGCTCATCATATTGGAGTGCATTAGACTGGTGGTGGGATTCCACCTGTTCACCAGACTCAGAGTGACGATCTGCATGTCTCTAGAGATAGGGATATTATTGGAATGGATATCTACAGTGCACATAGAGTTGCTTCGTTACCTCCGCCAGTCTAAGGGTGTGAGGAAACCCATACCTATCGAGTTCTTAGCTACCCGGATGACTATGTTTGAGGGGAAGATAGGTACGAATCCGGCTGATGCAGAGTATTGGCTGAAGAAACTTTAGCGTTTGATTGTTGAGATGGAATATCCCGTCGATCGAAAGTTGAGGGCCATTGTATCACCACTGAAGGGTGAAGCCCAAAATTGGTGGGAGGCAGAGGAAAATTTTCTTTCAGCCAGTCAGATCTCCTCGGAGTATTTCTAACAGTCATTTCGAGACCGATATGTTGGACCAAAGTACTTAGCAAAGTGCTAGGAAGATTTCATAAACCTGGAGCAGAATGGCATGACAGTAAATGATTATGAGATAGAGTTTATGAGGATAATCCAGTATGCCCCAGGGTTAGTCACCACTGAGAAAGAAAAATGTGACTGTTTTTGAAAGGACTACGACTATTGATTAAGACTGGTGTTGCTTAACAACATGATATAGGGTATAAAGAGATTACTCGTCAGGCTAGGATTGCTGAGCAGATAGAAGAACTTAATAAACAACAGGAATTTCAAGGTGCCAATCGAGCCAAGAAGCAATTGGTCGCATCAGTTCAGCACAGTTAGGGGAATCAATCTAGGAAGAGGGCTAGAGATGAGTTCGACCTTCATGGTTATTCCATACCTAAACCAGTGACTTCTACCATTCCAACCACTTGTGTTGGAGGTTTGACTGGTTTTCATGGGGGCGCCACAGTGTTCCTTCTGCAAGAAATTGCATCTAGGCGAGCGTAAGAGGAAGATTAGGGTATGTTTTTGGTGTGGTTTTAATGAGCATCTTTTCTGGGATTGTTCGTATCCACCCTCATCTACATATGTTCCGAGCCAGTCTCAGGCATCTGTGTAGACTCTTGCTAGAGGGAGAGGTCATGGTAGATCTTTCGCTTCGGATACTATTGGTAGGGGTAAACCTGTTTAGAGTACATGATAAGCTGGATCAAGGGTGAGACAACAAGGGTTGGTTTATTCTACCAAGAGGCATGAGGATCGAGATGAGCCAAAAATCATTATTGGTACCTTTTCTATTCATTATATCTTATATTTTGCACTTCTTGGTAATGGTTCCACCCACTAGTATGTTGCGAGTTTCGTATCTGGGGGATTGACATTCCCGTTGAGGACACTTCTAATGTTTTTTATCATACACAATCCGGTGGGTAATCATGCCGAGGTTACCAAAATGTACAAAAAATTGTCCTCTTGATATTCAAGGGGAAATTTTTCTGTCCAATCTGATGGAGTTACCCTTTGGTGAGTTCGATCTTATTCTCGACATAGATTGGTATCTACTCACCGAGTCAATATAGACTGTGAAAGGAAGAGGGAAACTCTGAAAACTCTTGATGACCAAGAGCTAATTCTTGTTGGGGACAATATAGGTTTTCTATCTAATGTGACATCGGTTCTCAAAGCCAAGATGATTATCAAGGAGGGGTCTATTGCCTACCTTGCATATATTCTTGATCTGAGACAATCTGATTTTGGGATGGAAAAGATTCAGATTGTGAAAGATTTTCCATATGTGTTCCTAGAAGAATTGCTTGGTGTACCGCCAAAACGTGATAAGGTTGATTTTGGCATCAAGGTTTATCCTGGAACAACTCCTGTGTCTATGGCACCTTACTGGATGGCACCGAAAGAGCTTAAAGAGTTGAAAATAGATTTGCAAGAACTGCTAGACAAGGGTTTCATTTGACCTAGTGTTTCACCATTAGGAGCTCTTGTTTTGTTTTTTTAAGAAGGATGTGACACTTCGGCTCTGTATTGACTATCAGAAGCTGAATAAGCTAACGATCAAGAACAAGTATCCTCTTCCTTGTATTGATGACATCTTTGATTAGTTTCAAGGAGCTACAGTGTTTTCTAAGATAGACTTGAGATCTGCTTACTACCAACTCAAGGTTAAGGATTCTGATGTGTTCAAAATAGCTTTCTGAACATATTACTGTCATTACGAGTTTCTTGTGATGCCTTTCAAATTGACTAACTCCCCTGTCGCATTTATGGACATGGTGAATAGGGTGTTCCAACCTTACCTTGACCAGTTTGTTGTGGTCTTTATAGATGATATTTTGGTTTATTTTAAATTCGAGGCCGAACATAAGGAACACCTTATGATTGTATTACAGACTTTGATGGAGAAATAGTTATATGAAAAATCCAGCAAGTGTGTGTTCTGGCTCTCAAAGGTTATGTTTTTGGGGTATATAGTTTTGTTGAGGGTATTTAGGTCGATCCGAAGAAGAATGAGGCTATAATGAGCTGGAAGTAGCCCAATAATGTTCCCGAGATCCAAAGCTTCTTGAGTTTAGCTAGATATTATCGGAGGTTTGTTGAGGGATTTTGTGACACCCTAAAAACACCCTAGAAGATGGCCATCCCGGTTGTCTCTGTTTGAAATGATTAAGTTTATATGTATATATATGACTAAGTTTGTTGGGGTGTGTGTGTATATATATATATATATATATATATGACTAAGTTTGAAATGATTTTTCAAATGATGTGTATAGTTTATATGTTGATATGTGTTGAATTGCCATGGATCATGATATGAGTGCTTGGTTGAATAGGTGATAGTGCATCTAGAATGCTTATTGGATTTCTTGAATGGTTCGAATGCCACATGAATGGTATAGGATTTTGAAATACATCTAGTGTTGTCATTGAATAAGTGATAGAAATGATCCTAATGTATGTTGCTTGATTCGAATGGCCTTAGAGGTTTATGATGTTCAATTCGAATGATTCTTGAAGTTCTTATTGTGAATCAGTTTGTATATAATGTTATAAGTTTAATTGATGCTTATAGATGTATGCTAGAATGAAGTTAGAATTGATTTTAATGGTTCTATGATGTTAAGGTCCAATGTTGTTTGCTATATGATGATCTTGGTTTGTATGGTGTATCTAGTTGTTTGATTACTTGTTTACTATGTCATAGGATTGATCATGATATAGGTGATGCGTTTACAAGTTGTGAAGCATTCAAATAGGCTATGTGAATTATGTTAAATGGAATATGTTATAGGTTGATTTAGAGTGGATAACATGGTATGGTTGTTGAATGTAAAAGCATGATTGAGATGTTACCATAATCGTTGATATTTGAATATAGCAACATGTAAATAAGGATGTCTTGTTATGTTAGCTTATATGTTTAAGTTTGTAATCCATTTGATAGAGTGAAGTTAAAGTTTTTATTAGCCCACCATTCCTACGTTCTAAGCTGTGAAATCTATGGTTGATATGAAGTTATATGTTATGTTATCTCGTTTGTCCGAATCTGTTCTGTTAAGCCGTAATGCCCTTTCGCTCCTAACCCGGGCGTGGGGTGTTACAGATTTTCTATCATTGCAGCTCTGTTGACTAAACTTCTGAGGAAGAATGTCCCTTTTTTGTCTCGATTGAGGCCCAATAGTCTAGTGTTGAGAAACTTAAGACCGTGTTGACTGAAGCATCAGTTTTGATTCAGCCTGAGCTTGGGAAGGCTTACACCATTTATAGCGATACTTCTCACACCGAATTGGGATATGTTCTGATGCGGGATGAGAAGGTAGTAGCATATGCATCCAGATAGTTGAAAACGCATGAATGCAACTATTCTACCCATGACCTTGAGCTTGTTGTCGTGATTTTTGCTCCCAAAATCTGGAGACACTATCTCTACAAAGAGAAGTTGTTGAGTGTGTAAAAGTTCTATTATTTACACCCTTTTTAACCCATATTTCTGCTGCATTCAAGCATCATTGCATTGCATTTAGGTTAGTTTTCAGCAAAACATCACAATTATATAAAAGGCACGTATTCTACTAAAAGATGGCGTATTTTGCAGGTTGCTGCCATAGTTGACGAAGAAGGCAGGCGCAGGACAGAGAAGTAGAAGAGCTGAACTGGACAAGCAGACGAGGAGGACGAAGCTGCCATGGACCTGTCGTGACAGCAAGGTGACAGCAGCCTTATGAAGAGGAAAAGTAAAATGGACCTCGATAGATAGAGAAAAATCTGCTCGTCTGTCGTGTGAAAGCCATATATTTTTCCAAGCCCCGGATCAAAAGATATGTCAAGCCAAAGCTCAAGGAGAGGAATTCCCATGAAACAAGGAGGCGGCTGAAAAGTAGGAATCCTTAGAGATTAAGCATTTATTAGAATCTTACTTTTCATTAAAGTTGTAATCCTTGTTAACCTAGAATACTTGAGCCCAAAGCTTATATAAGGGCATAGATTTAACCTAGGAAGCATCCAATACCCCATAACCGAAACCTGAACCCCTCTGTCGTTTACCCATCACCGACATGTTCTAAATTCCCCCTAGGGCCACGGGTTGTTTTGTAAAGTAGTTGCAAGGGTTGTTTTGTTTTAGGATTTTCCAAGTTCAATAAAATAAACTTCAAGTTCTCTTATCTTGGTTTTAATATCTTGCAAGAGCATCGGGAGAGCATTGTGAGGTTATCCATTTACTTAGCATCGGGAGAGTTAAGTATACGAAAGAGATAAGAGCGAGTTCTCTAGTTTATAGTTGAACTATCTTGTGCCTAGGGATAGGGCAAGGTTAAGTGGCTAAGGAAGAATTCATACACATCGGTGTTCATCCTTCGATTCATGCCGGGTGGTATCATCAAAGACGTGATCATCGACAGACTTGGACCTAGGGATAGGCCAAGGCAATTCTGGGATTCTTGCCAAACTTGAAGTACGGAGTTGGTGTGTTCGCTGCCGCGACAGCTAACGGACAGCCGCCGCGACAGGTGCTGTCGGCGACGGGCGCGACGACAGAACTTGAGTTCCTAAGCAATTCAATACCTGCACTACTGAGCAATTCAATACCAGCCCATTCTCTCCATCTTGATATCTCAATTCTTTTATTTACGTTTACTTTATTTTCGTGACAACTTTCTAAAATATTTCTTTTACTTCGTGCAGTAAATTTAGGTGAAGCTATTAGCCCAATCCCTGTGGAGACGATATCCGATACTTAGTATCACTTTACTACTTGCGTCGTGTACACTTGCACTACAATTGCGATAGACTCTTTTACACGCAACAAGTTTTTGGCGCCGTTGCCGGGGATTGGCAACATAACTACATCTTTCTTTTCTTGCACTTTTCGCTTTTATTTTTATTTTTGTTTTTATTTTTTTTCTTTTCTTTAATTATTCTTTTGTGCTTTCAACTCTCGCTTTTCACGAGGTTTTCTTGTTTATGCGTAGATCCAAAAGAGGTGAAGATCTTGAGTATCCATTAGATCCGGAGGTTGAACGTTCTTTCAATCTTAAGAAACAACTTCGCCGACTTTTAGACAGAAACGAATACCTCGAGGAACAGTTAGAGCAGATGGCCCGTAATCAGCCCGCTAGTGGAATTATACCGCCTGTCGGCGACCCGCCCGCGGCAGATGGACGACGATCATGTCGTGACTACATGCTGAACGATCATGTAGAAACTGAGACCACGCTGCCGGATATTGATGTTGATAACTTCGAACTTAAACCTGTCATGTTTAGTATGATCAACAACGCCGAATAGTTTAGTGATTCTGCGACCGAAGATGCCAGGGAGCATCTCAAAACGTTCCAGGAGATCTTTGGTTCATTTAGGCTACCAGGAGTTAGTCCGAAGATACTGAGGCTTCGGTTATTCCCCCATTCATTGAGGGATAGAGCTAAAACTTGGTGGAATAAACTTACACCGGGTTTTATTATGACTTGGGCAGATTTAACTCGTGAATTTTTATCTCGTTTTAATCCTTCGCATTTATCTGAGCGATTACGTAACGAAATTGCTACTTTTCAACAGGAAGACGACGAGCCGATGCACGAGGCCTGGGACAGATTTACTACTCTTCTACGGAACTACCCAATGCATGGATTCCCCATCTGGAATCAGGTAACTAAGTTCTATAATGCTGCTAACCTACAAACTCGCATTCGAATTGATTCTGCAGCAAATGGACTATTACTGGATAAAGATCCGGATGAGGCTTTGCAAGTTTTGAAAAATCTAGCCAAGAATGAGGAGCAGTTTCCGACAGCTAGAAGAGGAGGTAAACGAGTACTTGCTGTCAAGGACTATGAGGCCGACAGCACTATGAACACAAGTAGCATTCCTTACAAAAGCAATGAAACAGTTATTGAATGAAGATGAATTACAAGGATTTGCTGTCGAGGAAGTTTGTTCTATCTGTGAGGGAAATCATAGTAGGGATGAATGCCCAATACAAATAGAAGAGGGAAAATATGTTGGAAATTACAAGCCGAACTACAATTCCAACAACTATAATCCCAATTGGAGGAAGGATCCCAAATTTTCCTGGAGTAACCCTAACAACGCCCTGAATCCGTAAGCACATAATCAGAATCATGGAGGTCCTAGATTGTTGACGCGACAGCATCTGCCGCAGAACCTGCCGCAGCACCTGCCGCCGCAGCAGCAACAACAGCCACCACCTGCCACGAGTAGTATATTGGAGCAGACTCTGGCCACCTTTATGTCTCAGACTGGTACGTATATGGAGAATATTAATCAGTTTGTCAAGAAGACGGAAACCTTTATGGATAAAATCGAGATGAGAATGACAAATCATGAGGCTACCTTGAAATCTCTAGAGACACAAATGGGTCAGGTGTCGCAACATATTAAGCCAAGGCAGAATGGAGGTTTCCCTAGCAATACTGAAAATGCTAGACCGCCCCCACATGAGCAATGTAAGGCGATTACTACTAGGAGTGGGAAGAAACTACCAGGGCCGAAAAAAGAAGCTGAAACAGAAAAGGAACCTGCCTTGGATAAACCTGCCGAGGAAGCTGCCCCGACAGGTGACAAACAGATTGCTGCCGATGAGCCTGTCACGACAGCAGAAGCGACAGAGGAGAAAAAAGATGATTACCGTCCTCAGATTCGCATGTAGTGGGAAGGACGTATTGCTGATTACCGTCCCCCACCACCTTTCCCTCAACGGATACAACAAGCTAAACATGAATCTCAACTTAAAAAGATTTATGATATTTTTAAGCAGGTTCATATTAATATTCCATTGTTAGATGCCGTTAGAGAGATGCCCGGTTACGCTGAATTTCTCAAGGATGTCATGTCGAAAAAATCTAAACTTGGGGAATTTGAAACGGTCAAGATGACAGAGGGCTGCATGAGTATTCTTCATCGGCAGCCACCCCAGAAAAAGAAGGATCCGGGGAGCTTCATCATACCTTGTGTAATCGGCGACAAATTTGTGGGTAAGGCACTTTGTGATCTTGGTGCTATTGTTAATCTAATGCCCAAATCTATTTTTCAGAAATTAGGTATTGGGAAGGCGCGGCCCACGACAGTAACTTTACAGCTAGCCGACCGCTCTTACGTTCACCCCGAAGGAAAATTTGAAGATATTTTGGTAAGAGTGGATAAGCTTATTTTTCCTGCTGACTTTCTTATCTTAGATTGTGAGGCAGACGAAAACGCACCAGTCATCCTTGGGCGACCCTTCTTAGCCACGGGAAGATCATTGATTGATGTGGAGAAAGGAGAACTCACCATGCGCGTGAACGATCAAGAGATTAAGTTGAATGTTCTCCAAGCAATGAAACATGCTGATGTGGACGAGGAATGCAAGGCCATCATTGAGGTGACCCTTGATCAACCCTGCATCAGGTCAGGCTGCTCTGATACAAAATTTGGTCACTGCCGCGACAGCCACCTACAGGCCTGTCACGACAGCAACGACGACAGCACCGACAACATCGACTCCTCTGAATCCGATACATCTGACACTGAAGGTCAAGAGGAGGTAAACTGGATGGGCAATCGTCCAGGTAAGTTATTCGAACCTTTGAATTACACTTCGGATAACCATTTAATCCAAAAGCCATCTACTGTTGAACCACCTGTCTTAGAACTTAAGCCCCTGCCAGGGTAGCTTAAATATGCTTTTCTTGGTTCAAATGATACGTTGCCCGTAATCATCTCTTCTAACCTGCCGCAGGAACATGAACGACAGTTAATCGACATGCTAAGGCAGCACAAGAAGGCGATTGGATGGACGATTGCTGATATACAAGGCATTAGTCCGGCGTTATGCATGCACAAAATCCTCCTAGAGGGAGATCATAAGCCGACTATTGATGCCCAAAGGCGGCTAAACCATGCGATGAAGGAGGTAGTGCGTAAAGAGATCATTAAGTGGTTAGATGCTGGTATTATTTACGCCATCTCCGACAGCAAATGGGTGAGTCCGGTGCAATGCGTTCCCAAGAAAGAAGGAATGACCGTGATAACCAACGAGAACAACGAGTTAATCCCAACCAGGACTGTGACCGGTTGGAGGGTTTGTATGGACTATCGGAAGCTTAACAAAGCTACCCGAAAGGACCACTTTCCTTTACCCTTTATTGATCAAATGCTTGATATATTAGCGGGTAAACCTTACTATTGTTTTCTTGATGGTTACTCAGGTTACAACCAAATTGCTATTGCACCGGAAGATCAAGAAAAGACGACTTTCACATGCCCCTACGGAACATACACGTTTAGGAGAATGCCGTTTGGACTCTGTAATGCACCTGCCACCTTCCAAAGGTGCATGATGGCTATATTCTCCGACATGGTAGAGGACTTCCTTGAGATTTTCATGGATGATTTTTCCGTCTTTGGAGACAATTTTGAGAGCTGCCTCGGCAATCTTCAAAAGGTACTTGAAAGATGTGAAAAAGCTAATCTTGTTCTAAATTGGGAAAAATGCCACTTTATGGTGGATGAAGGGATAGTCCTTGGTCATAAGATTAGCTGCCGTGGGATAGAAGTCGACAGGGCTAAAATAGAAGTCATAGAGAAGCTGCCGCCACCGACCACAGTCAATGGCATTAGGAGTTTTTTAGGGCATGCTGGTTTTTATCGGAGATTCATTGCTAATTTCTCAAAAATCACGAAGCCCCTATGCCATCTCTTAGAGCAGAACCGACCCTTTGACTTTAATGAAGAATGTACTGAAGCATTCAAGGTTCTGAAGAAAAAACTAGTGACAACCCCCATAGTACAGCCACCAGACTGGTCACAGCCATTTGAGATTATGTGTGATGCTAGTGACTATGCTGTCGGGGCAGCACTTGGGCAGCGCAGAGATAAGCTGTTTCACGTCATATACTATGCCAGCAAGACGCTAAATGACGCCCAAGTGAACTACACCACCACAGAAAAGGAGCTGTTAGCTGTGGTGTTCTCCATCGACAAGTTTCGTTCTTACATACTTGGGACGAAAGTAATAATACACACCGACCATTCCGCCCTAAAGTATTTGTTCGCAAAGAAGGATGCAAAGCCTAGATTGATACGGTGGATCTTGCTACTACAAGAATTCGACCTTGAGATCAAGGACAAAAAGGGGACAGAAAATCAAGTGGCAGACCACTTGTCGAGGTTGGAGAAGGGACAGAGTCTACTGTTAGATGAGACACACATACTGGAGACCTTCCCAGATGAACAGCTCTTTGCTGCCGCAATCGCTGTCGCGACAGCCATGGCGGCAGGTAAGTCTTCTGACCTTCCCTGGTATGCTGATTTCATTAATTTTATAGTTAGCGAAATATTACCTTCTGATCTTAATTATCAAGCCAGGAAGAGGTTCCAAAATGATGTTAAGCATTATTATTGGGACGAACCTCTTCTTTTCAAAATGTGCGCAGATCAGGTTATAAGGAGGTGTGTACCACAAGAAGAACAAGAAGACATTCTCCATCACTGTCATGCTTCACAATATGGAGGACACTTAGGAGGCAACAAAACTGCTGCCAAGGTGCTGCTGTCAGGGTTCTACTGGCCGACACTATATAAAGATGCACAAGACTTCTACAAGAACTGTGACAGGTGCCAGCGGATAGGTAACATCTCGAGAAGAAACGAGATGCCACTGCAGAACATTCTAGAAGTCGAGATCTTCGACGTTTGGGGGATCGATTTTATGGGACTTTTTCCATCCTCATGTGGAAATCTATACATCCTTCTAGCAGTGGATTATGTCTCCAAATGGGTAGAAGCAATCGCAACCCAAAAGAATGATGCCAAGACGGTCCAAAAGTTTTTACACAAAAACATTTTTTCTAGATTTGGCATCCTTAAGGCGATTATCAGTGATGAAGGGAGACATTTCGACAATAGGGTAATTGCTGCCGCCTTGAGGAAATATGGTGTCAAACACAGGATCGCGACAGCATACCACCCACAGACCAATGGACAGGCTGAGATATCCAATAGAGAAGTGAAGAACATTCTTGAGAAGATGGTTAAGCCAACTAGGAAAGATTGGTCTTTACTCCTTAATGATGCATTATGGGCATATAGGACAACTTTTAAAACTCCATTGGGAATGTCTCCATACCGTTTGATTTATGGGAAAACCTGTCATCTGCCTGTCGAGATTGAGCATAAAGCATACTGGGAAATCAAGGCAGTGAACATGGACTTGGACAAGGCAGGCCAGAAAAGGCTATTAGATCTGAACGAGATTGAGGAATTACGGACAATGGCCTACGACAATGCAAGGATTTACAAGGAAAAGACGAAGAAGTGGCATGACAGGAAGTTGCTGCCACGACAGTTCTGCCCAGGGCAGCTTGTACTGTTGTTCAATTCTAGACTGAAACTCTTCCCAGGAAAGCTAAAGTCTAGATGGTCCGGCCCGTTCCAAGTGGTACAAGTTTTTCCCCATGGTGTCATCACAATTCAATCATTAAAAGACGAGCACCAATTCAAAGTCAATGGACAGCGCCTAAAGCACTATCAGCGGACTGAAGCCCCAGGAATACAGGAAGTGGTTACTTTAAGAGATGCCCCACAAGGCATCCCTAATTTAACCTAAGTTTTATTTTTATTTATTTTTATTATTTATTATATATTAGGTAATAAGGTTTATTTTAATTTGAATAATGTTTTTTTTTCTATTTTCTGTTTTTAGGAAATAAAGGAGTCAAGAAGAAAAGAAGAAGTGGCCCAAGCCCACCATCCATCCACCAGCCCAACAGAGCCCATTTATTGAAACCTGTCGTTTCGGCTGCCGCCGCAGACGGATAAGACAGGCTGTCAACAGACTGACACGGCAGACGCAGAAGCGTGCGACAGACGCGTAACAGACGCATAATTACGTGTCAGACGCGTCAGACACGCTAAATCCCATCCGTCACCCCGTTATTCACGCCTGCCGTTACAGCATTAAATGGGCAGCAACTCGACCGCTATAAAACCCCGTTTTCCCTTTCATTTTTCCTCACTTCTGCTTATTCTCTCTTGCTTTCTCCTCTAGTTTTTATTTGCTTTCTCTATTTCACAACCCTTGCAACTAACATGTCATCTAGACAGACCCGCCGTAGCGCTGCCTCCGCTTCTTCTTCAGCAGCAGCGACACCCTTCGCCAACAAGGAGTTATGGGAGGAAAGAGGTTTCGTGTACAACCGAAAAGCTCCCCACATGGGACTCCGGCCGTTCATCGTAAAAGCCATCACAGCTCAAGTATGGGAGCACTTTGCTGAACAACCGGCAGAACTAAACGACACATTAGTCCGGGAGTTCTATGCGGCCATAGATAGCAGAACGGCAACATCTGTCACCGTTCGAGGAGTAAACGTGCCATTCACTGCTGACAGCATCAACCACATGTTTGGCCTCTACTTTGGCCCCGATGATGATGCCCACCAGAAATTCCTCGACTCCCTCGATGCTGCCGCTTATGATGCTGTCATGGTGGAGGTGACAGAGGACGGAACATCATGGACAACCAGCAAAAAAAACCCCCACCCCGTCAACAGGGGGCAGCTCCTCCCGGAAGCCAAACTTTGGAACGCTTTCATTAAAAAGCGTATCATGCCTTCTACCCACCACACGACGGTCAACCGGCAGCGGCTCGCCCTCATTCATTCCATCATGCACGACAAGCCTATCAATGTGGGCCGCTATATGAGGGACATCATCCTGGAATGCACCTTCCGCTCCGACTCCCGCCTCTTCCTGCCATTCACAATAACTTCCCTATGCCGCTGTGCTGCTGTCCCCGAAGAATCCTCTGACAAACTAATCCAAGGAAGAGGCTGGACAGACAATAACATCAATAGCCTCATGGAGATGATAGCCGCTACACCTATCAACTTTTTCGACCCTGCAGCAGGCTCAGCAGATTTGGACGAGGAACCTGCCACCGAACCTGCCACCGAACCTGTTGCAGTTGCCGCCACCGCTCCGACAGACCAGTCTGCCCTTATCCTTGCTGCGTTACAAAGGGTGGAAGAGAGACAAATGGGACTCATGACTTTCATCCAGGATTTCACAAATTCGACGGTAAACTTCATTACCCACACTTTAAATTTTCCCGATGTTCAGTTCCCTACTTTTCCTGCCCATTATTTCCATATCCCCTCCCTGTCCCCACACCACCTGCCTCCCCACATTCCCACTCTACCGCTTCCACCCCTTCACTTGCCCCGACGGCAGTAGGCAGTCCACCGGCCGACACCCCTGCCAGAGGAACGAAGAGACCTGCTTCCGATGACAGCCCTTTGATCAGGAGGAACTTGAAGAGGGAGTTTACGCCTGTCAAGAGGCAGAAGCACGTGGCAGACAGGAAGCCGATGCCCAAGGCTAGCACCACATCCAGCAGCACTTGGGACAGTGGCAGCAGTTCCGACGTCCAGCTCGTGGAGCAACCTGCCCCTAAACCTGCCCAGCCTCCTCCACAGCCCAGACGCCGCCGTCAGATCCGTGTCAGCAGCAGCAGCGAGGACAGCGATTGAAAATTTAAGTTTTTATTTTCCTTTTCTGCTGCCTGCTTATATCTTTTGTGATGTGCTTCCCTTCATGTTTTTGTTTTTTCTGTCATTTTGCATTGAGGGCAATGCAACCCTCGATTTTGGGGGTGGCAACCCTCCATCATTAATGGAGTCTTAAGTACATCTTTTTATTAATTGTTGTGTCTTCTTAAATAAGTTCTCTTAAAAAAAATCAAAAAAACCAAAACTGTTGGCTTAAAACTGTGAAGTTAACTTACCTGTCATGATAGCTCTATCGTGGCAGCATCTTTAGGACAGTTTAAGGAGAAGTTTAGAGCCTTGCTATAGTTCTGAAAACTTAAACACCATTGTGACTGTTATATTGCTTAGATTTCTTTTATCCAAACTAGAATAGGATGCTTAGAACTTGAATAGCCCCTAGAGGTGCCTAACACTGGCTCTAGGAAAGAAGTTTAGCAAAAGAAAATAAAAAACCTAGAGGTGCCCGAAACCGGCTCTAGGAAGCTAACTAGAGGTGCCCGAAACCGGCTCTAGTAACTAGAGGTGCCCGAAACCGGCTCTAGTAAAAACTTAGCTTGAAAATAGAAGAAAAGAAGCATGAAAATGTGTCTTCAAAATTAAACTTTGGCAGAAAAATTCGAGTTAAAAAGTTGAATATTCTAGTGAAACTAAGAGAGTCTTAGCATATAACTGTTCACAAGCATGCACACACTGCACGAGAGCTATAAGGAGATTCCGGACAGATCCTAATCTTTCCGGCAGGTTGCTGCCGCCACAGAGAATGAGCGACGGGTAACGGACAGTTCACTGTTTGAAGGCCAACACAAAAATTTTCATTTTTCTTTTAAGTCTTAATTGCTTAAGGGCAAGCAAAAACTTGAGTTTGGGGGTGTGTTGAGTGTGTAAAAGTTCTATTATTTACACCCTTTTTAACCCATATTTCTGCTGCATTCAAGCATCATTGCATTGCATTTAGGTTAGTTTTCAGCAAAACATCACAATTATATAAAAGGCACGGATTCTACTAAAAGATGGCGTATTTTGCAGGTTGCTGCCATAGTTGACGAAGAAGGCAGGCGCAAGACAGAGAACAGAAGAGCTGAACTGGACAAGCAGACGAGGAGGACGAAGCTGCCATGGACTTGTCGTGACAGCAAGGTGACAGCAGCCTTATGAAGAGGAAAAGTAAAATGGACCTCGATAGATAGAGAAAAATCTGCTCGTCTGTCGTGTGAAAGCCATATATTTTTCCAAGCCCCGGATCAAAAGATATGTCAAGCCAAAGCTCAAGGAGAGGAATTCCCATGAAACAAGGAGGCGGCTGAAAAGTAGGAATCCTTAGAGATTAAGCATTTATTAGAATCTTACTTTTCATTAAAGTTGTAATCCTTGTTAACCTAGAATACTTGAGCCCAAAGCTTATATAAGGGCATATATTTAACCTAGGAAGCATCCAATACCCCATAACCGAAACCTGAACCCCTCTGTCGTTTACCCGTCACCGACATGTTCTAAATTCCCCCTAGGGCCACGGGTTGTTTTGTAAAGTAGTTGCAAGGGTTGTTTTGTTTTAGGATTTTCCAAGTTCAATAAAATAAACTTCAAGTTCTCTTATCTTGGTTTTAATATCTTGCAAGAGCATCGGGAGAGCATTGTGAGGTTATCCATTTACTTAGCATCGGGAGAGTTAAGTATACGAAAGAGATAAGAGCGAGTTCTCTAGTTTATAGTTGAACTATCTTGTGCCTAGGGATAGGGCAAGGTTAAGTGGCTAAGGAAGAATTCATACACATCGGTGTTCATCCTTCGATTCACGCCGGGAGGTATCATCAAAGACGTGATCATCGACAGACTTGGACCTAGGGATAAGCCAAGGCAATTCTGGGATTCTTGCCAAACTTGAAGTACAGAGTTGGTGTGTTCGCTGCCGCGACAGCTAACGGACAGCCGCCGCGACACGTGCTGTCGGCGACGGGCGCGACGACAGAACTTGAGTTCCTAAGCAATTCAATACCTGCACTACTGAGCAATTCAATACCAGCCCATTCTCTCCATCTTGATATCTCAATTCTTTTATTTACGTTTACTTTATTTTCGTGACAACTTTCTAAAATATTTCTTTTACTTCGTGTACTAAATTTAGGTGAAGCTATTAGCCCAATCCCTGTGGAGACGATATTCGATACTTAGTATCACTTTACTACTTGCGTCGTGTACACTTGCACTACAATTGCGATAGACTCTTTTACACGCAACAGAAGTGTTATATCTACATAAACCATAAGAGTCTAAAGTATGTCCTCACTTAGAAGAAGCTTAATCTTAGACACCGTCGTTGGTTAGAGCTCCTCAAGGACTACAAATATAGGATTGAGTATCACCAGGCAAGGCCAATGTTGTTGCCGACGCCTTGAGTCATAATGCCATTTCAGAATTAAGAGCTTTATTTGCTCATATGAGTTCGTATGAGGATGGAAGCCTTTTGGCAAAACTTCATGTTATTCCTACTCTAGTTTCTGAGATTCAAACTAAGCAGCCTAGTGATATGCTCTTGTCGCACCGCATAAGAGAGGTTTAAGAATGTACATCCCGGGTCTTCTCCTTTGATCAAGATGGTGTTCTATGTTTCCGAGGTTGGTACTGTATTTCGAGAAATTCTGGGTTGAAACAGGTTATTTCTTCGTGAGGTCCATAATAGTCCTTATTCTATGCACCCTGCTAGGGACAAGATGTATAAGAATCTATATGAAAGGTACTAGTGGAAGCGTCTTAGGAGGGATGTCATCGGATTTGTGTCGATGTGTTTGACTTGTCAGAAGGTTAAGACAGAGCATCATCGTTCTTCTGGGTTACTTCAACACATTGAGATTCCTCAGTGAAAATAGGAGCGTGTGACTATATATTTCATCAGTGGTCTTCCTTTAACTCCATCAAAGTAAGACTTTATATGAGTTATTGTTGATCGTTCGACTAAGTCCGCACACTTCATTCCTGTTCGAGTTGATTATCCTTTGAGTAAGTTAGCTCGACTCTACATCTCGGAGGTTGTTCAACTCTATGGGGTACCGTTGTCCATCATTTCTGACTGTGATCAGAGGTTCACAATGAAGTTTTGGAAGTCTCTCTATACTACTCTAGGTACTTGGTTGAACTTCAGTACTTCCTATCACCCGCAGACTGATGGTCAGTCCGAACAGGTAATCCAGACTCTCGAGGATATGCTGAGAGGTTGTGTGATTGATTATAGAGGCGGTTGGAAGGATTTCTTACCGCTTGTAGAGTTTATCTACAATAACAGTTACCAGGCCAATACCAATATAGCACTGTATGAGGCTTTGTGTGAGCGTAAGTGTCGTACACCTATTGGCTAGGCCGAGCTTAATGAGCATAGATTGTTGGGACCAGACATTGTTCATGAGGCTGAGCAGACTCTCAGATTGATTTGGGATAGCCTTAAGGCTACTTTTGATAGAAAAAAGTCTTATGATGATCTGAAACATCGGGACATTGAGTACGATGTGGGAGATGACGTTTTCTAGAAAGTATCTTCGTGGAGGAAGGTACATCATTTTGGTTGAAAAGGCAAGTTCATTCCTCGTTTCATTGGCCCTTATCGGATTATCCGTCATGTTGGACCAATTGCCTATTAGCTTGAGTTACCACCAGATCTTGCGCGTATTCATGACATCTTTAATGTCTTTGAGTTGAGGCGCTATCGGGCTAATCTGTCCCATATTATTCTAGATGAGGCAAGTCATAATGCTGTTGATGCCCACTGCAGATAATACCGGTCGCGACGTGAATCGTGAAAAGGCAACAATGTTAATTCGTCCCCTTTTATCCGCCTTAAACCCTAACCTATGTCTAGGCTAGATTGATCAACACCGTCTATAGATGAGATTGTACTTACTCCTTTCGTGAGTTCGACTCTCTCGATACCAAACAAATGGATAGTAATCAACTAATCTTTCACCTTAATTGAAAACTATGAAGAACCTGGAATAAGCAAACCTTGATGCTTTATTGCAAAAACAAACTTAAAATCTTAAACAACCGTCCTCAAACTAATTACAACATAAGCCAAACCCAAAGAGAATTTTAGAACATAATAGCGGCAAGAAAACCTAAACTATGCCTAAAGGAAAGCCTTAGTTGTTTTGAAGTACAATTACAATGAGTATATATAGGCATTAGCTAGGTCTAGTCCTTCTTGGAGTAGAAGTCTTCAAAGTAGCTTTTTGCATTAAATGCAACTCTAAATGCTGACTTCTTTGAGTTGAACGTGGACTTAATCGCGTTTCCTTGCTCTACAAGTAAGCTCGAGTTCCTCCTTCGGCGGCTCTGCCTGCTGCTACAATCATCGAAAAATTGAATGGACAACATCGTTAAGATCAAGATTTTCTACTCTACAGATCGCACTCCAGTTCTCCAATTTCTCATCTTGCTGTCTTGGGCGGCAGGTAGGGCGGCAACAGCTGCTGTCTCTGTCTGGAACTGCATCAGCACAACTCCTTAGTTTGCTGCCTCAACATCATGTCCTTAGCTCCTCTCGCCTTCTGTCAGCCTCTAGTACCTGAAACTAAAACTAAACTAAAACAATACATTTTCTTTACCAAATAACATAAAATCAATACAAAGCATGGCAGAGTAAAGAATACTGTAAAATGCAATGCATGAACCTAATTATGGCTAAAATGTACTAAAAACAGAAATAATATGAGATGGATTGTGCATAAAATATAGAACTTATGGACACTTTACACACCCCAAACTCGAACTTTTGCTTGTCCTCAAGCAATGCAACTTAAACTTACTTGCCCTTGAAACTAATCAAAAAGAAAAAATTCAGATTCATGGACTTTGATAGCAGTAGAGTGTCCTCGCACACGATTCTTCCTAGAGCCGGTTTCGGGCACCTCTAGGGATAGACAACATAAAAATTTTCTTTTTCCTGTCTTGGCAGTGCTTTTGTTTTTTTTTTTCTGTTTGTTGCCTGCCGCGGCAGCTTCCTGCAACCATGTTAGAATTTTACAAATTATTCAAGCATGCAAAGTTTACAAGAAATTCTAACAAATTCATCAAGTAACAGTAGTGTTTTTTAATTTTTGGCAACTATAAAAAATCCTAAGTTTACTTCATGCTTTTCCCCAAAATTAAGCTATTTTTAACTTGGTGCGAAAATTTAAAGTCAGCTATCATATCATAGGCACAAGTTCTAACAAAACAAATTTCTTTTCAATTAATTTTTCTAACGCAAGTACATTATGCACTAAAGTATGCCTAAATATGATGGGTGCTAACCCCCAAACTCGAGATGAGCATTGCCCTCAATGCACAAAAAAATAAAAATAGAAAAATAAAACAGAAAAAATACAATTTATATAAAAAACAGAAAAAATAAAGGAAAGAAAAGAAAAGAAAAACTAGAAGTTGGCAGATGGTTGGGAGGAGGCTTGGGTCTTTGTTGCTGAGGAGGAGGAGGATTGGATGATAAGGCGGCGGCCGGCAGATGCCCTGGCAGCAGACTTAGTTGGTGAGACTTTTTCTGTCCGCGGTGGCTGGACTCTCTTGGGAGTAAGGCGAGGCTCTCCTTGTTGTTCTGCAGGAGGAGCGGAAGAAAGAGCTTCACTCTCTTTTGATTCTGTCTCCTCGTCCTCTAGCTCGGCGGCTATGATGTGCCGCTTCCTCTTCCTTGTTCCTTCTTCCGTTGGTGCTGCCGGAGGGTCAATCACCAATGGGACGACTACTTCTGTTGTTGCTGATTCCATTACTGGCGGCTGCTGCTCAACCTCTTCTGATGAGGAGGTGTTGGCCATCGTTGCAACTGTGCAGATGGGGGAATGATGTTGCTGATGCCACTCTAAGGAGTCTGCCACCGTGTTGGAAGTGGAGGTGGTAGAATTTGATGAGTAGTGCGTCGGAAATGACATCTATCTGTGAAAGGCGGCGTGGCGGGCAAATGCAGTTGAGGGTGTTCCTTGTGCGGGGGAAGCTGCTGCGGCGAGATCAGCGGGGTAGGGAGGCAAGGTGGGGCCGTCATCTGGGTACTTCTGCAGAAGATAGGCTACAAAGGCCTCTTGGACTTTCCCCACATACTTCATGAAGCTCAGCTTCTGTTTTTCGATCCGTTTGTTGCATTCAATAAGGGTGCGCATCAGAGTGAGGACTTCATTGGCTGGGGCAGCTTTAGTACTGCCGGGTGCGGCTGGTGTAGCGGGCTGGGCGGTAGAGGGTTGGCTGGGGGTGATGGGCTCTGTCTCCTGGATCTGCATTATCTGCAGGCGGACTTTCCCTTTCCACCCCTCCTTAGCGATCGTCATCTCATCGTCAGGGTCGGTTGGGACGTTGAAATTGGCACAAAGGGTGGTGATGAGTGACAGGAAGTATAATTTGCCCTTCATCGTGCGGAAGCAGTTATGGATCTCATTGCATATGATCTCCCCAACATTGATGGGTCGGTTCACCATGATGTTGTGGATGAGTGCAAGTCCTGGCCGGTCGGCAGTTGAGTTGTGGGAGGTGGGAAGCAGACACCTTTTGATGAAGGTAATCCATAACATAGGCTCGGGCAGTAGGTGGCGGCGTTGGACAGAGCCGCCATGTTTTCCTACCAACCATGGCATGTTGGGCTTGCACAGCTTGGCCTTGAGTATGTCGTAGTCGGCACCCGTCAGTGACTGCCTCCATTCCTCGTGAGGTTTGTCACTCATCTCTAGGCCGTAGAAACTGTTGATGAAGGTAGCGTTCAGCTTGATAGGCTCCCCTCAAACATAGATGAACGACAGCTCAGGGCAGGGGTGATGGCCATAGAACTCTCTAACCAAAGTGATGTTGGCCATCTTCGGCTGCCATGCAAATATTTCCCATCCCTTGCTGCAGATGGTCTCGAACAAGGCGGGCTCTAAGCCAAGGTCCCCTGTTTGCTTCGTGTAGTGGAAACCTTGCTCCTCCCAAACTGCTTGCTTGGAAAACTAATCTTTGTATCTCTTCTCATCTTCCCTGGAGCAAAATCGTTGGAAGTAGGGTATAGGTGCTGATGTTGAAGCCACGTGTGAGACGGTTGGAATACAACTGAAACTTGAAAAAGAAGGTAATTAGCTAAAGAGTAGTGGATGCAAGAATAAGATTACAAGGAGGTGAAAGTAAAGTGAAAGAATGAGGTGAGAAAGGTTTAAATAGAGGCTGCCAAGTGATGCCCGTGCAACATTAAATGTCCAATGGTCAAGTTGTCTCGTGCACGTTACGAGATTTATGCTCGTTATTTCTGTAACCGTTGGTAGCTAGCCGTTAGCAGGCAACTAGCCATTATGTGCTGTCTGCGCTGGGCCGCCCTTGGCTATCTTGGCGGGATGGTGGGCGGGCTCCTTATTGGGTCTTCTTCTTGATCCAACTCTTTTATTCTAAAAGCCTGAAATAAAAGTAAAGATAATTAAATACCTAAAATAAATTCATAAAAATGTGAAAAATAAGTTTAACTAGTTTAAAACCTAATTATAATAAATTAAATTCTATTCCTAAAACATAAAAATAAAAATAAAGAAAAAATAATTAAGTTATGTTCAGAGTGCTTTTGGGTGCATCTCCAGACATAACCACTTCCTGAGGTGGTGTTTCTTGTTCTTCCCTCCCGGGGTCCTTCTGTTCTTTAAGGTGGTGTGCTACTGGGTCCTTCAACCTGCCCTTCGGTCTGCCGTGACAATTGTTGCCTTGACTTGTCTCTATGCTGATTTTGGCTGCCTGAGCATCAGGGCATCCTTCCTTTTCCTTTTCCGAGGGTTGTAACACATTTAACTTGATGCTCTGATTGTCTACCCTCATGGTCAGTTCCCCATGTTCCACATCTATTAGAGTTCTTCCTGTGGCCAAAAATGATCGCCCAAGGATGATGAGGGCATTTTCATCACCCTCACAGTGTAAGATGAGGAAAATTAGATGGAAGAATAAGGTTGCCCACTCGAACTAGGATGTCTTTGGTCTTTCCCTCCGGTTGTATAAATGAATGATCAGGAAGTTTCAACATAATGAAGGTAGGTTTGGCTTGCCCAATTCCTAGTTTGTCGAACACTGCCTTGGGCATCAAGTTTATGCTGGCTTCTAAGTCGCACATGGCTTTTGTTTCGTGCTTGTTGCCTATTCTGCATGGTATAACAAAGCTTCCTGGATCTGTTTGCTTGGGCGGCAACTTGTTATGTAGCAGGGCTATGCACTCCTCTATTACAACAATTGTTTCGAACTTCTCGATTCTCTTCCTCTTAGAAACCATATCCCTGAGGTATTTGGCATAGTTGGGCATGTTCTAAATGGCTTTTATGAGAGGTATGTTTATGTGCACCTGCTTTAGAATATCCAAGAATTTCCTGAACTGGTGCTCATGTTTCTGTTGCTTTAGCCTTTGGGGGAAGGTGCTGGCAGGCGGATGTCCTCTATACGTTCTTTGCATGGAAACTTTACCTGTAGAGGATTATCTGCTTCAGGACTGCTGTCAGGCTCGGCTATCGTAGCGGCTGGTGTTGATGCTGCAGTGGCAGGTAGTTCTTTCTTTGCTGGCTATTCTTCTTGCTTTTCTACTCTGGGCTCATTCAACTGTTTCCCACTCCTGGTTGATATGGCTTTGCATTGCTCATATGTGGGCTTAGCTACTGACTCTGAACTGTTGGATGCTACACCCATTGTCCTGCTGCTATAAATTGTAGTGAACTGCCCAAACTGGGTCTTCAGGTTCTTTATCGCAGCCTCCTGATTGTTCATCCTCATCCCCGTCCTGTCCATAAACGACTCAGTGTTATCAATAAATTTATTAGTGCAAACAATAAATTTACTAGTA
The DNA here is from genome assembly GCA_958450335.1 of Hibiscus tridactylites. Lineage (NCBI taxonomy): Eukaryota > Viridiplantae > Streptophyta > Magnoliopsida > Malvales > Malvaceae > Hibiscus > Hibiscus tridactylites. The sequence goes on along the minus strand of OY288292.1, from coordinate 9,955,636 downwards.
TTAAAAATAAAAGTTTGAAGAGTTGTTTCTAGTTAATTATTGTTTTGTGGTTGCTGAGCTTGTTGTCTGGACAGGTTTTGCTGGTAACCTCCCTACTGCTGTTGTGGATTGGCAGCATTTTTAGGATTGCTCCAGGACAAGTTTGGATGATTCTTCCAACCAGGGTTGTACGTATTCGTGTTGGGCCTACTGTTCCCCTCGTATCCTCCCATGAAATTGGCATATGCAGTACATTCAGAGGAATCGTGGTTACCCCCACACTCATCACAGAATGGCTCTACAGCCTTGGCCTCATAGACTTTCCCAGTGGGTTTCACCATATTCATTACCAGCTCTGTCAGCTTGTCAAGGCAGGCATTGATAGATTCTGAGGCTTCCACCTCGTTTACAGTGGTTGGCCTCCTAATGTCGCCTCAGCAGGCTGTTGGGTACTTATAGTCATTCTTGGCGGCTTGGTTTTGGATCCGCAAAGTCTTCTCTGGTGGTCTGTCAAGGATGATTTCGTTGGCTGAGGCATCAATCATCATCTGAGTTGGGTAGTTCAACACGTTGTAGAACATTAACACATGTGTCCAAGCTGGGAAACCATGGAGCGGGCAGTTGTCCAGCATCTACTGGTACCGCTACTATACTTCATACATTGGCTCATCATCCCCTTGTCGTAAAGTTGTGATCTCGTTTCTCAATCTGTCCGTGACATTAGATGGGCTGAAACGATCCAAAAAATCCTTACACAGCTTCGTCCATGTGTTGAATGACCCTACTAGCTGGTTGTTCAACCACTGCTTTGCCCTATCCCTCAATGAATAGGGGAATAATCTCAGCTTAGCACATCTTGGTGGACTCCGTGTATTTTGAATGCTCTGCATATGTCCATGACTCCTCTTAAGTGCTGCCGAGCATCTTCTTTGGCAGTCCCACCAAATTGCCTTAAAGCGTTGATCATGTTAAACATCATTGGCTTCAGCTCAAAGTGATCTACCTCAATTTCAGGTTCTTTCACTGTAGGATCAAACCCTCTGAAGGTATGTTCTAAGTAGTCCCTGGTGGTTCGAACGTACTGCGGCTGCCTAGGCGAATTTTGAGTGTGCTGCCTAGGTGGAATTTGCTGATGTTCTCTAGGCGGCGGGTCTTGCTACGCCTCCCTGCCGTTCTGAGTATGGTTGGAAAGGTTATCGTTTATAAATTCCATTCTTTCCTCTGCTTTTCTCTCTTCTTTAGTTTTCCCAAGGGTTGTTCTGATCTCCTTTTTGAGTTCTCTTGCTCTTCGTTCGATATCGTCAACGTAAACGATTTCGCCTTTTAGGTTTGCCCTGGTCATGCACTTAGCAAAGGAACTGTAAAATTCTTTTTTTTGATTAAAAATAAAATTAATAAAAACTGAAAATTAAATGCAAATAAATAAAGGTGTAGAAATTTAAAAACAAATTTCGCTGTTAACAATCCCCTGCAACGACGCCAAAAACTTGTAGAGCGTTTTAGTGTTCTCTAAATATGAGCGCAAGTGCACACTCTTGTCAAGTAATAGTATAAAAGATATCGTCTCCCCCAAGGATTGGACAACTTAACTCGATTCGTTGTTCCTGCACAAGAAAAGTAAATGCACAAATAAGTTGGTTTGTTTAAGAAGAAAATAAAACACAAATAAATAAAAGGGAAGAAATCAGATTGATAGAATGGGTAGGGTTATGCTGCTGCTTAGTGTGAAACAATGTTGAATAGGACAAGTTGCTTTGCGTTGCCAGACTCTGCTGCCTCGGCGAGGGATGGCAATTAGGTTGCTGAGACGCTCTCGCTGCCTCGACAGGGGAATGGACTTGTGTTTCAGCGGTAAACTCGACAGAACTACAAGGCTTGGTAGAACGCTTCGAAAGTGATCCCGCTTATGTCTAAGTTAGAATGCTGTTGATGCCCACTGCAGATAATACCAGTCCAGGTGTCAATCATGCAAAGACAACAATGTTAATTCGCCCTCTTTTAGCCACCTTAAACCCTAACCTATGTCTAGGCTGGATTGATCAACACTGTCTATAGATTAGATCGTACTTACTCCTTTCGTGAGTTCGACTCTACCGATACCGAACAAATGGATATTAATCAACTAATCTTTCACCTTAATTGAAAACTATGAAGAACATGGAATAAACAAACCTTGAAGCTTTATTTCAAAAACAAACTTAAAATCCTAAACAACTGTTCTCGCAGTAATTACAACATAACCCAAACCCAAAGAGAATTTTAGAACATAATGGCGGCAAGAAAACCTAAATTGTTCCTAATGGAAAACCTTAGTTGTTTTGAAGTACAATTACAATGAGCATATATAGGCATTAGCTAGGTCTAGTCCTTCTTGGAGTAGAAGTCTTCAAAGTAGCTTTTTGCATTAAATGCAACTCTAAATGCTGACTTCTTTGAGTTGAACATGGACTTCATCGTGTTGCCTTGCTCCACAAGTAAGCTCGAGTTCCTCCTTCGACGGCTCTGCCTGCTGCTACAGTCATCAGAAAATTAAATGGACAACATCGTTAAGATCAGGATTTTCTGCTCTACAGATCGCACTCCAGTTCTCCAATTTCTCATCTTGCTGTCTTGGGCGGCAGATAGGGCGGCGACAGCTGCTGTCTCTGTCTGGAACTGCATCAGTACATCTCCTTAGTTCGTTGTCTCAGCATCATGTCCTTATCTTCTATCGCCTTCTGTCAGTCTCTTGTACCTGAAACTAAAACTAAACTAAAATAATACATTTTCTTTACCAAATAACAGAAAATCAAACAAAGCATGGCAAAGTGAAGAATACTGTAAATTGCAATGCATGAACCTAATTATGCCTAAAATGTACTCAAAAACAATAATAATATGAGATGAATTGTGCATGAAATATAGAACTTATGAACACTTTACAGAGTCGAAGGTCGTCGTCAAAGCTCAGTATCCACATCTCTTCGATCCAGATAATTTTGAGGTCGAAATTTCTTTTAAGGGGGAGAATTATAACACCCCAATTTTCCCTAATTCGTAAAACTTTAAATTATGAAATCTCTAAATTAGAAACCTTAATTTTTTGGGAATTTAATTCAAAAATCCTAATTGAATACGAGGCCTAAAATGTTTAAATTTAGAGTTGAAGGGCTTAGTTTAGAATTTTAGTGACCATTTTTAATTAAGAGCAAAGTTTAGAGCCGAATCCGTGAACCCTTGAAAGAGCAAGACTGGGCCTTACTATTCGCCCACTTCTTGGGGTATTTAAACCCTATTTTCTGAAATAAGCATCCCTCTACCTCCCATTTTCGAATCTGCAACCACACCCCTCACCTTTATTCTTTTTTTTATCCTCTCAACATAATACCCATATTCCCATTGTTTCCGATCGGACTCCGATCTAGCCCTAGTCGTTGTTCATTTGTCGAGCCGAGACCATAGGTGTTCCCCTCATCTTTTTCTGATCAAAACCCATTCATCTGTTCACCCTTGTCGACCATCCATTGCATGGAAACATAACAAAACCCTTCGTTTTACTTTCAAACAAGTGAGTCGTCGTCCTCTCTCTTCTATTTTGGTTTATGGGTAAGCCTTTTCATCAAGCCATTAGTTTCTTCTTATTTATTGTCTGTCTAAACCCTATGTTATGTTGCGTTTTGGGCCAAAATGTGACCATTTTCGTCACCAAAATGTCACCAGCGACCGGCGCCGTCAATGGTTTTAAACACTATGTTCATATCACAAGAATGGTAGGATTGGGCCTTGGATGTGCGTGTTTTTGGTTTGAGCACAAGCTGATGAACCCAACTCGGTAGAGCCTAAGAAGAACCAAACCCAATGGTGTAGTGGGCTAACCGAATTGGTCCTTTAAGCCTAACCTAACCAACCAGAATCATAGTGGATCTATAAGCCTGAACTGAATCAAGTCAATCTTGGACCAAAGTTATGAACCGAACCGTTAGACCCGTTGACTAACCCGAACTGAATTTGACCAAGACCCGGTCCGTTGACCTTGATGGTGTTAGCATTGACTTTGATGACATCATCATTAACCTTGATAAGGTCTGCATTAACCTTTATGACGTCATCATTGACTTTTTCAGTCAAGGTCATCTATATGCTTTTTGACATTTTAATTCCAAATTCGCTGCTCATTTTCCCAAATTCGACCAGGAAAGACCGTTTTATTATTTACATTTATGTGTACTTAGTATTTTGAGAATTGTACATTGAGATATGTTTCGGAATATAATTGTGTTCATGTTACATTGATTCGGATACCGAGATTCTTCCTCATCTTCCACATGTGCGATTTACTGCTACACAACTTGCGAGATCTACACGTGAGTATAGCTCATATTAGTGAATTCTTTTAGTTTATGGCATAGTAGTAGTCTCTAATGTAGTGAATATTTTTTTAGGTGTTAACTCTATTCGACCTAGTGCTATAGCTGAGCGTGGGAGACGTCACTATCGACGTTGAGTTATTAGTTGTCTGAGGTGTGTTCTCTTCCTGTGCTACATAATTTTTGTGCTCCATGTATGTCTGAATTATGAATTGTGTTATTTTTGTTTGATGACATGCCATGCATCATATATCGGAATCAGACTAAATTAATATCAGATTTGTCGTGCATGTATCCTGACTAATTAAACAAGATTGTATTCAGATTCGGAAATTGGGATAACATGTCATATCGTGTGGGTTGGGAATTGTATGAGGAAGTTTAGCAGTTTCACCCTTCTGGCTAAACTCCACTTCAAATGGTGGCGATGTAGAGAGTGGTTCTATGGAACATTACTCTTCGGACGATGTATGTGGATGGGTGCATTGCATTGTGTTGGTGCATTCTATTATGTACTCATGTGTTTGCATATTTTTTGATATTAATGAGAGCATGATGTTGTGAATATGTTTGTAATTTGTATGTGTTTGTTTGCACTTTAGAGACACGTTAAGACTTATAGCTTACTCCTCCTTAGTTCTTCTTTCAAATTCTCAAACTTAGGCATATGGTACTTGGAGGACCACGATATTTCAGGCTTTACTTGTGTTTATTAGTACGGACTTTTTTCGGTTACTCAGATTTTATATAATTATTATTTTAGGGATATTCATGTAATTTCAAAAAATGGACTTTATTTGTCTTGGGATACTATTTTAGCATGTATTTATGAGAATATTTACGATCATTTTATCAATTACCAGAGCATTGTTTAATGACTACGCTTTAAAATAAATGAGTTAATATTTAGTATGTTATTTTTAATAATTATTTTGTACTTTAAAATATTTAAACCTAAAATCATTTTCTTGAGGGGTAAGTTTTTAAATGCAACTTCTTGTATTCAGTCCATTTTCTTTGGGTCAGGTTTAGGGGGTTACATAAACACCGCTTGCTGGAGTCCAAAACTGATAGTGCTTCTCGATCCCGAAATCCAACGATTAACCTACACACGAAAAGTAACTATTCCGAGCATTGAGCTTACAAAGCTTAGTGGTACACATCTACTGCACTATATTTCATATCAATCGTAAACATAAGCATGCAAGCTAGTACGAGGAATAACTTAAGAATAGTAAACACGTGGCGCTACCACTAGTCGCCTAAACACATGCTCAAATCCTTCAAGTCATCATACATGGTAGACAAGTCCCAACCATACCCCGAGATCTCATCAGATCATCTAGGAAAAAGCACACAAAGTAGAACCACAAATCTAGAGTAAGACCTGGGCCCACACAGCATCGGGAACGTACACTCTAAGTGAGACCCAGGGCAACACAACATTGAGAAAGTACGCTCTATACTCTACAATACCCGAGTGAGACTCGGGGCCACACAGCGTTGGAAACATACACTCTATACTCGAAATCCCCCTCGAGTATTTTTCGAATGAGACACAATGCCACAAAGCATCGGGAACGTACATTCGACATCTCTAACCATAGTGTTGCAACACTCTCATTCGGCATCTTGATCCCAACAATCAAATGACTCAACCAATAATATGCCTACCCGACATACAATCAACATGATCTCATGGATCTCCCTATTGTTGCTAAAGGGCAATGCTACATCCACCCACTAGGTAGATTACTCAACTGAGGTGGCACATGATTTGCTAACTAATAAATATAATAATATAATATATCTTTTAATAAGCAATAAGTGTAATACAATCAATACACCTTTTAAGTTTTATCAATAAATAATTTTCAATATTATAACTACAATACAATTAATACATCTTTACCCCATAAACAATTTTCATAACTATAAATGTAACATAATTAATGTTTTATTTTTTAATGAAATAAATTGTTTCTTAATATAATAAGAAGAAAAACTAAGCTAATTAAAAAAACATTTAGACCCATTGTAATATCATGTTCCGCTAGTTTCTAAATCAACGACTATGACCTACCTTTAAAATAATAACCCTCAAAGAAATATAATATTTCTAAATTAAGATGAAATAGTTGATTTTTGTTCTAATTTTGGTAGTTTCGATTCATGTAATTTTTAAAAAATAAAATTGGTGTGATTATATGATAGTATATATGTTTATACTTTTTAACATTTTGATACGCATACAAATACATTTTGCAGACAAAGTTGCTCGAACCCATATCCCTTAACATAAGCATAATATAATTTGTCTTTCCACTAAGACCACTCGTTGGGTTAGATTCATATACTTTTTAATTTTTTAAATTTCAATTCACTCATAATACAAAAACATTATAACTAAATCATGTGACTTAAATTTATAAAATTGGAGAATGAGACCACTCGTTGGGTTCGATTCATATATTTTTTAAAATTTAAAATTCCAATTGACTCATAATACCAAGATAATATAACTAAATTATATGACTTAAAATTATCGAATTGGAGAACGAGAACTAAATCTATAAGTAACATATAATATATGGAACATTTTAATTTAATAGATTTTCATAATTATTGTACAATAAAAATAAAAATTAGATTTTGTTAGATGTAAATAGGGATAATATAAAAAAGAAAAACATAATTAATTAAAGTTGTGTTGCAATAATTTGTGAACGGGACAATGAATAAGATAGAAAGTGAGGGTAGATGAATTCCTTTCGTATATAATTGTAAGAATATTTGATTTATTTTTTTAGACAATAATTTTGTCTAAATTTAAAAATAAAATTATATAATCATCTATGAAAATAAAATATTTTTTTTATCATTTAAAAATAAATAAACGTAAAAAATAAGATTATATTTCCTAAAATTTATATCGTATAAATGAAAAAATAATTGAAAACATTATTAAAAATGTTTGAATTGACAAAAAAAACATTAACCAACATATTAATTAGCATGTATGTTTTCTATAAAACTATTAAATAAACTCAAGTGGGTAAGTTACCCACTGGTTGGAGAAAGCTTTCTTCGTTGCTAAACGTCATCACATCATTTATTTTACATTACCGAGTTTTTAATACATTATGGCGAAGTATATAATTTATCTCATTTATTGTCATCATTAATCCACGCCATTTCATTTATTAAGGCATAAATCAATTATTTGTTTACACACATCAATTCCATCTTTAATTTGTATATATAGATTATTTAGTGTATCGAGTATCGGTACTAAAACCCGAGTATCAATGCGGTACCTTCGGGTACCGGTACTCACACGCATATTGATACTGAAATTCCTTACTAAAAATCTCAAATTTTCTTGAGTACCGGTACAGGTCAACCCATATTGATATGACGTTCAATAGCGTACCGATATAGCCGAAACCAGTATTGATACCCTAATCACGATCTCAAACCATATTAGCGAATTAAGATGTTACAAGGATTTATTCAATCCTAAAGCTTATGAAAGTCATTAGGGTTTATTTACTAACACATCTAATCATTTAATATCAATTCCCGACATTATGATCATTTATTCCAATATTACCAATTATCAATCCATTTAGTATAATCTCCATCGAATATGCTATCTCAAGCAATCAAGCAACACATGTAAGTCAACCAATAAGATAATTATACAAATATTCAAATGACCCTACACGGTCTCTAAAGCTCATACGAGTCTCAAAATATTCTCAAACTCATCAGGCATCTCATACTTACCAAGTCTTGTAATACCAGTCTCAACACATGCTTATTTTCATCTACCTATTTTGCAAACTCTAACAAGCAAGGCAATTACACTTATGATGCTCATGAAGCATTTCAGAGTTCGAGGTGTATTGACCTCAAGAGATTGTCGATAAATCCTTACTCGAGCATTCCAAACGCTCCTCTTAATCTAGTATTCGAGCCCGAAAAATCCTCACATAAATAGGAATACAAGATATAATAATTTTTCGCATTCACTAACTAATTCACAAGGTTAAATGCGTAAAAATGCCTTAACGAGTTTAAATTTAGCGAAGCGGACTGCGCCAACTGACTAAGAACGTCGAAAACCCCCAAGTAGGGTCCCCAAAAAAGTCAACGCTTAGTCAAAGTCAAAGTCAATGCCCTCTGGTCAAAGTCAACAGTCAACCCAATTGGTCAACAGTCCAGGCGGATTTGGTGTGCCACGATGCAGGATAGCTACAGTGCACCTGCATGGCGTGATCATGTGTGGCACGACGCATGGAGCTACAGTGCACCTACGGCCCTTGATCTAGTGTGGTGCGGGTGCAGGATAGCCTATGAGCATCCGCCATAGCTGATGGGCAATGCCCACTCGTGGCTGCCAAAGAGTGAGGTGTGTGCGGCGGCTTCCAGTGGCCGAACGACGGTGACAAACTTCAGTCCTACATGTTTTCGGCTAGAGAATCCAATGGTGGCCTTCACTTTTTATTTTAAATACTCGAAGATGGCTAACTTGTAAAATCTGAACCTTCGCTTTCTTCACCCTTTCCAACAGAAACTCCGACGACGATTCTGAGACCACCGCCTGACTCGTGTCGACGAGATGAACGCGATGATATTAAAGGTGTCGAAAATTGATGACTGGTCGGTAATAAATCGGAGTTGGAAAGCTTGTGGAAGAAAAAGGATAAAAGAAGAGAACAAAAAAGGGAGAGAGAAAAGGAAATAAAAAATAATTTTCTCCCCTTATCACTTTATTTCAAAATATCATATTCCAAAACAAAATGGTAAAATCGCATCATAGGTCCTCAACCATTAATCTTTACACAATTCATCTTTACATATCTCATTATTTTAATTAAATACTTGAATTAGAAAATATCCAACCCTGATCCAAGATCCAAATAACTAACTCGAAAATTGGGTCGTTACAACAACTATCCAACCCATGATCTTGAGTTGGCGATGATATTTTTTGCTTTGAAGGTTTGGTGTCATTATCTATATGGTATCAGTACAGGATTCTCTCAGTATCACTACGCAATTCAATATCGTATCGGCACGTTTCGACTTGTACCAATGCCTATGGGTTTTTAGAATTCCAATAAGCAATTTTGGTATTGGTACGCGTGTAAGTACCGATATCCGGGGGTACCGTATCAATACGCGTGTTCATGTATTAATGCCCACTAAGCTAAATAACTTATAATGCTAATTAAAGATGGAAATTGACGTGTATAGTTAATACCTTGGTTAACGCCTTATTAAAGAGGTGATGTGAATCAATAAGAATGATTATGTACTCTTACATAATGTATTAACAACTTGGTAACGAAAAATTAATGATGTGTTGATGATTAGCAATAGTAAGTGATCCTCAAGATCGTGTTTCTTATATGTCGGGTGGGCATTTGATTGGTTGAATCTTAGGTTGTTGGGATCTGGATATCCACAGAGTGTGTTGCAATACCATGGTCAGAGACACCAAATGTACATTCCCGATGTTGTGTGACCCCGGACCTCATTCTAAGATACTCGATGGGGGATTTCAAGTATGAGTGTACGTTCCCGAGGCTGTGTGACACCGAGCCTCACCTAGAGTGTATGTTCCAGAGGCTATGTGACACTGGACCCTACTCAATGTGTATGTTCCCAAGGCTGTGTGACATTGGGCCTCATTCTAGATTTGTGGTTAAACCTTGTATGTTTTTTCCTAGATGATCTGATGAGATCTCGAGTATGATTGAGCCTTGTGAGCCATGTATGATGACTTTCATGATGTTAGCATGTTTTTAAGGAACTAGCAGTGGCGCCACATGATTATTGATCTTTTCTTGTTGCTCGTACTAGCTTGCATGCTTATATTTTATCTTAACCCCAATGCATGTAAACAATACATGACTATGATGCATGTTGATTGTTGATGACATAAATCAAGAGATGCTATAGTGACATTATCAAATCAATATACTTTCAATATAATTCACAATTCATAACGTAGTAGACGTTGTCAATAAAAATGAATACAGTAAAACAACGTGTTGTGAAAAATACAAAATTAATGTAAATATAGTAACCAAAACTCTAATACGATTTACCAAGAAGTGTTGGGTGCATTAGGAAGGCATATTGCACTCTGAAGGAGAAGGCATGAGTTCGAACTTTAGAGACGACATTATTAGGAAGGGCAGCCTCACACCCCGAATATAGACGTTAAGACGAACATGCATATAAAAAAAAAACTCTAACGTGATTTAACATGAAATATAACAACGAAAAAGACACACCGGTATAATCATCTGTTGAAAATGGCAGTGGACTTTGATCGTTACCTCATCTTGTTGTCAATCTATGCTCGAATCAAACATTTCCAAACTTTGGGGTAATTTCGCTGAGATGGAATATAGGTGGCTGGTTCAAAAGGGTTTGGTTACGTGACAGGGGATTGGGTCTACCAGACAAAAATCAAAGGATTTCTTATTGTTTTAAAATCGGAAGATTCATTCGAGTATAGCGCAACTGATGATTTTTTTTAACACTGTGGGGAAATAATTTTTTTTTGTAATTATACTATGTACTAGTGATGGAATTTTTTTTATTTTCAAGACACTCTAATTTTAAGGGTTAGAGATATAATTTAGAGTTCATGGTTTGAGGTTTATGTTTATGTGCTTAAAAATTAAGGGTTGTAGTCAGAATTTAGGGTTTAGGGTTAGAATTTAGAGTTTATAGGTTAAAACTTAAATTCCTACCACTTCACCCTAAACACTAACCTTTAAGCCCTAAATTTTAGGTATAAACTTAAATTATAACCACGGTCCCTAAATTCTAAACTCAAAAAATTATAGTACTTGAGATATTTTTTTATAATTTTTAGGGAGACAACTGATGATATATTAGGAAAAAAATTAGGTTAAAGGGTTTTAAATCCTAATTAAAACTACATTTAATATATAATTTTTAAATTTTCTACCGTTAATCTCCTCTATTAACTAAACATTGAATTTAACAATCAGTGCCTGATTTTCCGCTAGTTTATGGAATGAGAATCGAAAGCTGCTAGCCACTGCTCAGATCAAAATAACGTCGCCGTCAACATGAAAGAAATGGTCAAATTCGACAGCGAGTGAGTCAGCAAATTTTGGGAGAAAGAGAAGTAAGGCTGGTGATGACGAGGGAAAGTTATACAAACATTGAAGAACTAAAGGCTATTAAGGCGAAAATAGAGGGGAGTTCTAGAGAACAATCTTTAAATACAGGCTAAAAAACGACAGATCTGTTTACCGAGTAAAAAGTGGTACACAAATTGGTACAATTTTGTAATAGAAGAATGTATATACCTTTCTATTACAAAGATGCACTGTTTACCGGGTAAAAAGCGGTACACACATTGTTACATGAAGCGGCACACAAATTGGTACAATTTTGTGATAGAAGAATGTATATACCTTTTTATTACACATGCACAAACTTTCAAAATGGATCATGTATGTGTAAGAAATGTGTACATACACAAATTTTTACCTAAAAGCATACTTTGGTACAATATTTGTAAGGAACTGTGTATATACATATATTACTAGCTAATATACATAAATTGGTACAAATTTGTAAGAGAAAAAGATATATACCTTTTCTATTACACGGTTTCACGAAGGTTGAAAATAGACTTGTACTTGTAAGGAAATGTGTACATACAGAAATTCTTACCCGAAAAGCATACTTTGTTACAAGTTTTGTTAAGATTTGTGTATATACACTTATTAGAACGAAATGTACACAAATTGGAACAAATTTGTAAGAGGAAACGATATATACCTTATTTATTACATTGTTACGAAGGTTGAAAATGGCTCATATACTTGTAGGAAATGTGTACATACACAATTTCTTACCCGAAAAGCATACTTTGGTAAAAGTTTTGTAAGGATTTGTGTATATACACGTATTAGTACCCAATGTACACAAATTGGTACAAATTTGTAAGAGGAAATGTTATATACCTTATTTATTACACAGTTTTACGAAGGTTGAAAATTGCTCTTGTACTTGTAAGGAAATGTGTACATACAAAAATTCTTACCCGTAAAGCCTACTTTGGTAAAAATTTTGTAAAGATTTGGGTATATACGCATATTAATAGCAAATGTACACAATTTGGAAAAAAATTGAATGAGAAAACAGTATATACCATTTTTATTACACGTTTCACGAAGGTTGAAATGGCTCTTGTACTTCTACGGAAATGTGTACATACACAATATCTTACCAAAAAGCATACTTTGGTACAAGTTTTATTAGGATGAGTGTATATACGATTATTAGTAACAAATATACACAAAATGGTACAACTTTGTAAGAGCAAATGGTGTATACCTTTTTTATTACACAATTTTTCCATGGTTCCTCGAAATGTCTAATGTGTTTGTAAGAAAATGTGTACATACAGAAATTCCTACCAAAAAACATACTTTCGTACAAGTTTTTATAAGGGCATCGAAACCACCTAAACGTGGTTTCGGTTCTAGTTTTGCAGAATGGGCAAAAGTTAAAGTCTTTTATGTAGCATCCAAACCGCGTATATAGGGTTTCGGTTCTGGTTGAGCAGGAATGAGGCGTATGTTAAATTTTGTTAGGGTGAGAATGGATATTGTTGTAAGGAATTGTGTACATACACAATTTACTTACATGCAAAATTATTTATGTATATAGATAAAAAAATGGTAAAATTTGATGACCTTTTACGGAGGCATCGAAACCACCATTTTGTGGTTTCGGTGCTTGTTTGGCAGATACGAAAATATTTGAAGGACTTCAACCTTATGAGTTGAAAATTAACATTTGGTTTACGGTAGAAGGATCATATGAAAACTAAAGATGAAGTAATTTAGGAAACAAATAAAATGTATTCCAAAGTTTTTCAAATACATATTGAAATAAAAAAAATTAAAGTAAAATAATGGCGCCTCGTCAATCCTTATCCCTGCCCAGGGAAACGACCTCCATGCCCTCTGCCACCCATGGCACTTGAACTAGCCTCGCGTTGGTGCTGACCAACCATCTCTGCATATGATCGGATCTCATATCTGACCCTATTGTTGCCTAATGAACAAAACATGTATGCATTAGTATGAGCAGAAGTTCATCTTGTATAAAAGAAGAAACTGATGATAGAGAAAACCTTGAGAATGACGGTTGAAGTTGTCTATGTCCTCTTTGGCAGGCATGTAACCATAAAGTTGGCGCTCTCTACCTAGACCATACAAGAAGCCTTGACATTGTTCCCAAGCATTTCTATCGAAACCTTGGGCAGTAAACTGGTTATGCAGACGCTGAGCGTCGAGATAACCTGTTGCCGTGCTCTCAAAAATTAGAAGGCTCATTCCACGATGGCCTTGAGGACCGTAAGATTGGCGAGCCCTAAGAATAGTATTGTATGAACTGAAATAGGAACGAAGATCTTGGTTTCCCATACCAATCCACTGAAGCAGAAAATGCAAGAGATTAGAAGTTAAACAATTGTAATATTCATGAAAACATAATTCAAATTTGTTATATAACTACCTTCTCAACATCATCTTTATTCAGCCTTGTGTTCATTATCATCACCATGGGTGGCCAAAGTATTTGGTGATCATCATCCTCGTCGTTTGCAGGCAGGGCAGACAGTATTAGCATCATTCAGATCATCTCTCAAACTACTCCATTGGCCAAAAGCTTGACCATGAGGAATAGTCGAAGTACCCCTTCTACGCAATTCCCCATCCAATAGCTCAGCAAGTTGGTGATGGAGTTTGAGCTTTGGTCCGCCTTTGGTTTTCGCATGTGTCAGTAGGGACTGAATGCCATTAAACCTGTGAGAGGCACCAAGACCTCCTTGACATACTGGACAAAGCCATGTAGTAGAAGGGTCATTGATTGTCTGCATTGTATCGATGGTCTCGAAAAAACTTCTTGAACCATCTGCTTCTTTTAAGTGTGTCATGGCTTGGTTGATCCTCCTCGTCAGAATCGAAATAGACATCATCCTCGCTGTTTGAGTCTAATTCGAATTCTAGTTTCCTCTTTGCAAATTGGTGAGGATTGTGACTCAAATATCTGCTTGAACTCATTTTATCTGAAGGAATTGAAAAAGGATTTGGTGAAGAACTGAATTTAGAGCGAAGGGTTGAGTTGAGTATGGTGAGTTTTTGATGTTGTAAAGAGTAAAAAGAAGAGTTGTTAATATATAGGGAAATTCAGTTGGGAGGGAAAGTGAAAAGTCTATAGAGGGAAACTGAGAGAGAAGGAAGGCACAATGTCTGTTTGTTCATTGAACGAGGTACATGAACATGAACCCATTCATTAATGAAAAGACAGGAAACTAAAAAGGCTTATTGGTTCTGGCTGGTATCGAAACCAGCTGTATACACGATGAAGATGAAACGATTCATGTGATTCTAGTGAAAAGACAGAACACTGAAAAGCCAGATTCCTTTTTCTGGGATCGAAACCACCTGAAGAGGTTTCGGAACTATATACACTTAGTAGTAGCATAATGTACACAAATTGGTACAAGTTTGTAAGAGAAAACGGTATATACATTACTTTATTACACAGTTTCACGAAGGTTCAAGTTGGGTCATTTAATTGTAAGGAAATGTGTACATACAGAAATTGTTAACCAAATGCAAAGTACATCATTTAGAGGGGGCATCGAAACCACCTAAATGGGGTTTCGATGCTTTTAGTTCCAGTAGAGGGCATCGAACCTAGCTCTATGGGGTTCTGGTGCCTGTTTGAAGTGCAGAAAAAGTTTCTACCTTTTTGGTACAAGCTTTATAAGGTTTTGCGAATATACATAAAATATTAGCCCCTTCATGTACTTGTAAGGTTTAAAATGCCTCATGACATGTCTGTTCATTGAAGCAGGTACATGAACATTAACCCCTTCATGTGATTCTAGTGAAAAGATAGGAACTGAAAAGGCTGACTCGTTCAGGGGGTATCGAAACCAGCTTTATACTTGGTGAACAAGAAACGGTTCATGTGATTACAGTGAAAAGACAGAACACTAAAAAGGCAAATTCCTTTTACTGGGATCGAAACCATCTTAAGGGGTTTCGGTACTTTATACATTTAGTAGTAGCAAATGTACAAAAATGGGGACATCGAGAAAAAATGATATGTGCACATACACAATTTCATACCGAAAAGCATACTTTTTGTACATGTTGTGTAGGGGGCATTGAACCCACACCTATGGGGTTTCGGTGCGGGTGTGACATTGTGTTAAAAAAGTTTACACCTTTTGTACGAGAAAAATGATATGTAGGACATACACAATTTCATACCAAAAAGCATACTTTTGTACATGTTTGTAGGGGGCATCGAAGCCACACCTATGGGGTTTCGGTGCTTTGATTTCCAACAGGGGGCATCGAACCCACACCTATGGGGTTTCGGTGCGAGTGTGACATTGTGTTAAAACAATTTATACCTTTTGTACGAGAAAAATGATATGTGGACATACACAATTTCATACCAAAAAGCATACTTTTGTACATGTTTTGTAGGGGGCATCGAACCCACGCCTATGGGGTTTCGGTGCTTTGATTTCCAATAGGGGCATCGAACCCACACTTATGGGGTTTCGGTGCGGGTGTGACATTGTGTTAAAACAATTTATACCTTTTGCACGAGAAAAATGATATGTGGACATACACAATTTTATACCCCAAATTTTATGTCCTTAAGGGTTTTTATACTTTTTGGAAATGTGTGTTGTTTGTGTACAAAACTGTAAATTTATCATATAATAAGGACACAATTTTTACTATGAGATTTGTACATATTTAACATTGTATGTTGTATTTACACAAATACAAAAGACGAGCAAACAATAAACACAGAAGAGATTACCAGAGAACAATATGTTAATTCAATTGACGAACACTTTCAGCTGCAGTTAATCCAAAAACGGATGATGCTTCACATACTCTTGTACATTGTCTGATGCGACCAAGTTTTGTAAATATACTCGAATGGAACCACCTATTTCCATGATCAAGTGCAAGTACAAAAATACATAATTAGATTTCAGTTTAAGAAATTGCTTCATCTTTATAATGAATATGTTTGATTTAGGGAGTTTTACCTAATGCGTTACGAGTTGTCTCATCTTCTACCTTGTAGGATTTAGGACATATGTAGGTGTTCTCTTGAAACACGAACATAATCGAAAACATAATTAGTTTCTAAAGATTCATTGGTTATATTGCTGAAAGTAAGAACAAAATAGGTTGCGTTCTTCACTGACCGGATTATTAATCATTTTAGCTTCGGAGTCGTCAACCAACAGCGTGTTTCCTTCGTTATACTGAGGCATATTAGCCCACACGCGCCTCAGATTTTTTGTAAATATATTTGGTTCGGAGGGATGTTGTTCGCAGTGACTTTGATCCTGCATAATTCAAATAATGTCCATCAATTTTGTCAAATTTTTTATAGATGCTTTAACGAAGATAAATTTTCAAGTTACCCAAATGAAGGCAAGGCTTGGTTTAAGATCGCTAATTCTCCAAAGTGCCCACTCTAGGTTTTCTCTGCAATGATGAACAGTTCAGACACGGATAAAGTAAAAAAACAAATAATCTTAAAGGATCAGGTAATTCAATTAATTTATGGTGGTGGCAGAGGTCCACATTACCTTCTCCTTGAAGACCAAATAGCAACCTCATAGGCAGTAAAACAATAATACAGAAACTCAGAAGCACCAGGTCTGATTTTCACACCTGCATACGTAAAAAATTAATTTCGTAATCTAATTTGTAAACATTTGTAATAAAAGTAAGACAGAAAAGGAATACCGTCTCTCCTAACATTGGCATGCACGCCATTGTAATCAAGAATAAGAAGCTTCTTATTCGCCGTTGTAGCTAGTACGTTCCTGTACCACTCGCCATACATTTGAGGAAGACGCCCGGGTCTCTGAATTTCAGAGTCTATTTCATTACTTGGCGTTATGCCATGGCAATGAAGCTTGTTTCGCATGTAAGTGCGAGTCATTTGAGGCGTATAAGCACGTACATGATCATGGCCTTCTGCTGAAGCAGATGCCTTATCATGAACTGCAGGTGCAGAATATGCATCATAGTGCTCTTTTGCAGAAGTACCTGGGATAGATTCTGTTGGACCATATGCCTTATAATGCCTTGCTGGTGCAGAATATACACCATAGTGCTTTTCTACAGAAGTATCTAGGATAGATTCTGTATACAAAAATCCAATGTTACGTGCACGAACACAACCAACTTGTCAAGGAAAGTAAACACAATGCAACACGAAATGCAAGGGAGGTGTATATACACAATAGTACAAAATGAGTCAAACAATGTTCATGAAGCAATCTAACAAATTCAACAAGAGTTTATTCATGTAATACAAGAAACTTCATATACTATGCATACTAGCCTAACCATCTTCAGGCTCCGGCGCATCCTGAGGCGATGTCGGTCGAAATACATGCTGATTTCGTTCATGTTCCAATGAATTCACACGAGCTTCTAGTTTCTCAAAACGAGATTGAGTCTCTGCCTAACTACTACGCATAAAAGCATCCAAGTTCTTTACAGCATCATAGATGGAGTCAAGTGTCACGGGAGGTGGAGCATCGGGTGCATCATCATTTCCTCTGGCAATTCTTGCTTCATCTTCATCTCTTTTATGGACCCATTCACCCTGAATGAATGTCCACTCCGTCTTCTTAGTTGTTGTTTCATCAATTTTACTCGGTAGCGGGATTTCAGGGTCCATGGAGGTGTCGATCCCTAAACATTCAAATATGTGGCTTAGCATACATCCATAAATGAGGAAGCCTCTTGAAGGGTTGCTAATGATTTCCACAACAGATTTGAAGATGATTGTTGCTATATCGGGTTTATTTTCCGTCCGAAATTGGTGCAAACACCAATAATCAGTATGACGCATACGAGTGCATCATCCACCTAAGGGCCGAAAGAACCAAGTTGTCATAAGATGCAGAAGCCTTTCATGGATATGAAGATGAGTGGGGATGTCATCATCAAACTTCAAGGGGACACGCTCGAATTCTTGATGTTCACCAGTAGCTTCCACACCAAGGTGTTGGGCAATAATTGCCGGAGTGATTGTAAATTCAACTCCCATTAGATACGACTCGATAGCTACAACCTCGGTTTGGGTTCTGCCATCATGCTTAAGGGTAGCATTTGCATAGAAGATCTTTACGAGGTTGTGATAGACACGAGGTTTAATATCGAGATATCTGATCCAACCCCATTCCACAAATAAAGGCCAAAAGTTGAATTGATAATCATGGGACATAAAAAAATCCAAGTCAATGGTTCGCTCCTTCCTAATCTTTTTCGCCTCGTACACTTCATGGTATCACTGAAGACAATCGGGATCACAAAAACAATGGCTCAAAATATTTCGAGGTTGTGGCGCTTCCCCTTCATTTGAACGGATAGAACCACATGTTTCAATCCGACCTCGTTTACCTTTATCGGGGTTATTTTTAGGAGCCATTTATGAGTTTTTGGCAGGAGATGTGAAAATTTGTGTACAAATCGAAGAAGAAGAAACGAACGATCTCAGGTTTCAAATATGCCTGAAAATCGAAGAACAAAAATTTATATGCCTGAAAATTCTAGGGTTAGGGTTAAAAAATTGTGTTTTCCGAGATGAAGGAGGGAAGTTTTCATTTACATAACTTATTTCCCGCTATTTAGTATTTCAAACAGGTTTCGAATCCCCACATGGGGTTTGGATGCTAATTTACAAAAGGCTAACAAAGATGTAGTCCTTTCTCTAGGGGTATCGCAACCAACGATCACAGTTTCGATGCTGGTTTGGCAGAACGCTATTTTGAATGTCCTCAATGTGGTGTCGAAACTGGGAATGGGGTTTCGATGCTGTTTTTCCAGAGACGCCCAATTGTAGTCTTCTATATTGGGGTTCGATACCGAAAGTTGGGTTTCGATGCCGGTTTGGCAGAGACGCCCAAGTTCAGTCTTCTTCATTGGGGTTCGATACCGAAAAGTTGGGTTTCGATGCCGGTTTGGCAGAGACACCCAATTTCAGTCTTCTTCACGGGGGCTCGATACCCATAACTGGGTTTCGATGCTGTTTTGGCAGAAACGTCAAATATTTGTGGATGTTGAATGGGGTATCGAAACCTCTGTAAAATTGTATCGAAACCCATTTCATGTTTTAGCATTTATTTTATTTCCCTCAATATTCAACTTCCTCATCTCTTCAAACACCTCTGACATCTTAATGAGGCTACATCTTGAAGATATCTCCTACAACATTTCATAAAAACATTAATTACTTGACTGTTACACGAATATACATTATGTTAGAACATTTTAATCTCTTTCTCCATAAATAATTTCAAAAATTCACTTACATTTTTGTCTTTTTCAGATACTACAATATCTTTCACATTGGAGGCTTTCCATTCAGCCAGAGCCTGCTTCTGCTCCTCGAACATTTGTTGATAAGGCTTCTTGTCATCTTGACTTATCTGCTTCCACCTCAAACCCAATGCTTTTCTTTCCTGTATCACTCTCACAATTAGTTTAATACAAATATCATGTACACTTAACAAACCATTACACAACACACTTACATTGTTGTTCATTATCTTCTCCCCTCCAAACGTTTACATTCTCTTTTACTGTAAAACATAATTTCATTGTTATCTTATGCAACTCATATTTAATAAATTAGACAGTTCTATATACATTCAACTTCAACTTACTAGAAATGGAAATATGATGTACATATCTTAGGTGCCTTAGCCTCAGCCTCCCCTTTATCGGACTTCTTCTTATGTTCCATTGTCTGTAACGTGTACCTAAAACAATCAAAGATGGAACGTTGAAAGGCAAAATTGATGACATTTCTCCAAAATCTAAACTTCACGACTAGGATTTTGCATATGAATTCCAAGGATTTGTTCTATTTCACCTCTTTACATTGACATATGAAAGCTACATTTCAGTTTTAGCAAAGTATGAATACTTGCCAACTACTTATAAGAATATGTCTAAAAACCTAAACTTTCCTGGAAATACTACCTATGGTTAAATTTTCCATTCAAATGTGTAATGATATTTGGAGGTTTCTGTTTCGTTCTCAAGTTCGACAAATACCATCAACCAAGAAATATTGCTTTCAACCATGTGTAATAAAAACTCATTTCCCAAATTTACATACTACTTCAAATCACCTATTTGATCTTAAGAAACAATCATACCTTCCAACACATTCATTACTAGAGCTGTAGAGAATATGCAAACAAGTTTTTTAACCAAAAACAAGAGCCATCTCAGCCAACAATCATAACCATTACATGGATTTCAACTAAGTTCTTCTTACAAATCCAATCTCCTCTACAATATTTCTTTCACATTTTCGTACCTTATCAACTACAATTAAAAAGAGGGAAAATTGAAGGAACTACCACTAACTAACCTAAACATTCCTTCTTCCAATCCAATCTACTCTACATTTGTAACATTTATCACTACCAACTGAAACATCACTTAATTATTTAACCTTATTTCTTTTGTTATTCAAGAACAAAGTCAACGAGTTATTCAAGCCTCTAAACTACTTAATAAAGGTGTTCAACACTTCTTTTAACTATTGTTATCTTTGTTCCTACTTTCTATATGAATTTAATTGCTATTACTTGTTTATTGCAGCAGAACCCTAAACTACCAATAACCCTAAACCCTAAAAATTCCTTCTTCCAATCCAATCTCCTCTACAATATTCATTATAAAGTACAAAGAAATTTTTATGGAAGAACATTCAAACGGTTTATACAAAAACCTTCATCATTTGCAATGTGGTTTCGCTCAAATAAAAAAACCGACAATAAAGGAAGCAAGAAGCAAGAAGCAAGAACTAACCTCCAAACCGTGCTCAAACCCAATCTCCTCGACAAATTTCCTTCAGATTTTCTTCTTTGGTTGATGGAAATAACGCCTTCGTCCTCTTGGTTTCGATGCCCTAAGATTTTGTTTTCCTTTTCCCGCTCCTCGTTTTTTTGTCAAGTTATACCATCATAAAAGGGTTATCGGTTCACTGGGTAACCATATATCCGTTTTTTTGTTTTTTTAATCCAACGGCCACATTGAACCCGACTTCATCCAATGATCGTTTTTTCTTGGTTTGTATTTAGTCGGCTTTTAAGCCGTTTGTTTTTAGAAAAGCCCGAAAATAGATGAAGGAATAGCAGAGGTGGATCCTTACGGAGCCAGGGGAATCCTGGCCCCCTAAATTTTAAAAATTTAAAATATAGCCCTTTAAAATCTAAAAATCTAATTTAACCCTTACAAAAGTTTTAAATATTTTTAATTAAATTCCCTTCTAATTTTTTACAATTTCTCATTAAATCTTAAAAGTTTTAAAAATTAGTTAAACACAATTTAAAAAAAATAAAATTAAACCTTTGAAAATTTTGGATAATTTTAATTTAGGCCTTCGAAATTTTAAAGATTTCAAATAAACTTTTTTTAATTCTATTGTCAAGATCCGTCTCTCGGAAAGAGTAGTGCAAGATTGTTTTAGGGGAGAAATGGGAAAAGATACATGTTTTCGTCTACTTAGTTTCCACATCTTAGAGAGATTTCAGGTTAAAAATTCTTTTATTGCTTAGTCTTATACTTTTAAATGTTTAGGAAAATTTTAGAACGGGTGACCCACACTGCCGAACACTACTAACGCGACACATGATTGAATATCATTAATTTTTAATAATTTTTAAATAATTATTAAAAATCTCAAAGGCTCGACATACAATTAAGTATCTTTCAAAATAAAATTAGAATAAATTATTCCATAAACCATTCTCACCACCCCATCCATGATCCTACACAATTAAATAAAACGACATTATCTTTATTTTTTACATAATATTTTTTTATAAATTAAAATTTACAAACCATCATCTTCTTCCTAGTAACTCATTTATTAATTATAGTAAACTACGCCAGGTACCACCCAACTATAAGAGGTGACCCGTTTTTGTCATCAACCTTTGAATTGGTCCAATTGTACCACTAAACTTTAGTTTTCGACTCGTTTATGTCACTCTGTCGTTAACTCCTTAACGGGGTGATGACATGACAAACGGTCGATGATGTGGAGGCCAAACCAAAACGACGTCGTTTTGATGATTGGTGAAAATTTATTATCTAAATTTGACATTTGTTGCATGTTTTGATCATTAACTTTTTTTCGTTATATTACAATCAATATACACTGAGGATTAATTTTTTAAATAATAAGATTGATAATGTAAAAAAAATGATGAATTTGAAAAATAATAAAATGTTGAGGACTAATTTTGTTATTATATGTTTGCAAAATTTTAAAACATTGAAATTTAAAAAAATTAAAGGCGCAATTAAAATCAACAAAACACTGAGGACTAATTTTTTATTATTTGAATCGAGAAACCTTAACAAAAGTAAATTAAATCACCCCCAACTGCAATTTAATATATATATTAAATGTCTTACTAACTTATTAAAATCATAAATTGGCTCGGTGGTTTAACCCAAATATTTGATTTCAATAACCTAAGTTCAAATCCCCACAAGAATAATTTTTAAAATTTTCACCCATCGTCAAACGACGTAGTTTTAGGCTGTTTGGGTATCAAAACAACAAAAACAAAATAGCGTCGTTTTAGTTTGGCCAGTTTAATAGTGCAATTGGATCAATTCAAAGGTTGATGGCAAAAATGGATCACCTCTTATAGTTAGGTGGTACCTAGCGTAAATTACAATCCTTAAAATAAAATAAAAAAACACCCCAGAGACAAAAATGACCCCAAAACTTAGGATTATCCTAAGATTAAAAATAATTATTTTATTTTTGTCTCTTTTGATTCGTGGGTTAAATTTTTAGGTGTTATTTTTATTTGGGAAATTATGCAAATCATCACTAAACTTTGCTCTCTGACCTATTTTGTTCACTCAACTTTCAAAAATTCAATTTTCTCACTGAACTTTAAATATTGAACGTTTTTAGTCACTCTACCGTTAAATGGTTAACGATGTTATAACATGGCGCACAGAACCAAAAGGACGTCATTTTGGAGAAGCATAATTTGCATCAAAACGACATCGTTTTGTATTCCTATAAAACATTTTTTTATTTTTTTCTTTTATTTTCTTGATCATTCTCCTATCGTCTTCCTTGTTTTTTTTTCACTCCATACGGTCAGATTCCGGCCACCACTCACCACCATCGGTCACTGCGTCGGCCGTGGTCGACAGTGGGTGATGAGTCTCAAATTTTCCCTCCAAACTCATTTCACCCTCTAAACCAAATATAATGTTCGTTTAACAAGAAAAAAAAATATTTTCCTAATTTTCTGCAATTTATTAAAATCAATATAAATACTCAAATACTCCAAACTTTTTTTTTACAGATTTCTGCAAACAAATTCACTTAGGGGTATAAGGTATTGCCTTGAATTTTCAGAATCATTTTCTTTACTTCATAAATCAAGTTTCAAGAGAAACAGTGAAACAGAATACCATATCAAATTTCCATCTTTGCTTGCATAGATGGTAGGGACGTTCTTGCTTGGAGCCTACAAAATTAGAAAACTTGAGGAATTGTATGCTAAAGAAGGGCTGGCTCTCTTTTTACATGATTAAGTTTGTAATTTCTTTGCCGATGAGCAAGCTTTAAATCTTTAATGGTGGGGCGGTGAGGGTTAGGGGAGGGGAGATGGTGAAATTAGGGTTTGGTTAGAATTTTATTTTTTTTTAAATCTTACATGTCAGCCAAGTATTAATAAAAAATATTCAGTTTACAACATGTAAAACCTAATTTAATTTTGATATAACAAATTGTAAGTATTTCAAAGTCTCACAAATTGACAAGTAAACTTGAACCAAAAGTATTTCTAAGTCAAAAAAACTTTACAAACAAATTTTTCTAAGTGTTCAAGCCTAAATTCTACTTGTACGCTAAGGCGTATTGATACGGTTTTAAGGTTCTGGAGTTTCAATTGACAAAAGCGTATCGATACGATTATACCTGTATTGATACGATATTTTATCTAGGCTTAACTTTAAGGCATAGCATACCGATACAATTATCCCCATATCGATAAGATTTGATCTGATTCGATAACTCCTTGCATTTAAAGATTTCGACCGTTGTTTGTTAGTTATGATTTCGGCAAAATTTCAAATGGTCGTTGGACCGTATCGATACGCCCGTATAGTATATTGATACACTTTTGGCTAAAGTTTTACTCAGGATTTTAGTGAGCAAAAATCGTATCCTTTTGAGTATCAATACGCCCCTATTTTTACACTATACTCGTATCGATATGCCTATACGCGTATCGGTACACCCTCTTAAATGTGCACAATAGCTCTTTTTGTTTTGAGACAAGTATCGATACGGTTGTTCGAGTACCGATACAGTAGGTTGCCGAAGTGCATTTATTGCGGGAAAAATGAAGCCTAACAGCTCTATTGATGATCTCAACCACCTTAACGGTTAGAAATCAATGCAAGGGTATATAAACAAGCCTCAAAAGCTACATCAACAACTATTGAACCTATTTGCAACAATCCAAGCATACATCCAAATCCTTGAGCTATTAGAGTCAAATTCTTGTAACCCAACTCGTGTAATTCTAATTGTATTATTTTCTTTCACGTTTGGGGAGTGTTTAAGTGTGATTTGGAAATATATCAACCTAGTGAGAGGTGTTTTTCAGATTGACAAATTTTCTTTGTATTGAGAGAGTCTTGGTTAATCTTTGGGTAGAAAGATTAACCGGTTTGTAAGGTTTCCTCCTAATCCGAGAAAATGGGAAAAATTTCTACTGAAATTGGTTGAAAACCCTTAGTGGGAACTAAGGTAGTGGATGTAGAGCTTGCTCTATGCTTGAACCACTATAAATTTCCTTTTCCTTATTTTTCACATTTTCAATGTGTTTCTTTCAATTTTAAAAAGCCAATTCACCCCTCTCTTGACCATTTTCGATTCGATTGATCCACTTAACAATTGATATCAGAGACTAACTCTTTGAGGGACTCACATCCACAAGAGAAGATCTCAGAAGAAGATCAATAAACCTTCGAATCAAGCCATGGCATCTACCTCCGGCCAAAACCTCTTTGAGTCACAATCGATCACCAAGCCGCCCTTTTTCAAGGGAGATAACTATCCCTATTGGAAAAATAGAATGAGGCTTTTCATCAAGTCAAATGACTATGTCCTTTGGGATGTAGTGGAAGATGGACGAACTATTTCGATGAAGAGAGATGAAGAAGGAAGGCTAGTTCTGAGAACAAGAGCGGAAATGACAGATAAAGATCGAAGAAGGCTTCAAATGAATGACAAGGCTCTTCACATCATCTTTTGTCCACTTGGACTCAACATGTATGCACAGATGTCACCGTGCACAAGTGCGAAGAAAGTGTGGGACAAGCTAGAGACCACCTATGAGGGCACCAACAATGTAAAGGAGACCAAGATTGGTGTTGAGTGTGCAAAAGTTCTATATTTTACCCCTTATTTAACCCATATTATTGTTGCATTCAAGCATAATTCATTGCATTTAGGTAAAGTTTCACATATACATCACAAATAGATAAAATAGCACAGTTGCTACTGATTTTGGTCACTTTTGCAAGTATCTGTTGTGGTAGACTCAGGGCAACAAGGAAGCAAAGCTGGAGCACATGATTGGAGTCAAGGAAATAAAGTTGCCATGGCCACTGCCGTGGCAATCATGACGACAACATTGGTGAAAGGGAAAAGTGAAGTGGAGCTCGACAGATAGAGGAATTCAAGCCGGTCTGTCGTGAACCACTCCTATATTTTTTTGAGCCCTGGGGCAGAATGAAGGCCAAGCCCAAAGTCCAAGAAAGAAACCCAAATCAAGAAAAGAGGACGAACTAAAGGCATATACTCAGAAGATTTAATCTCCAATAGAGTTGTACTTTAGTTTAAACTTGTATTCTTGCCATATTAGAAAACTTGGACCCAAGGCCTATATAAATACATGTAATTCGACCTAGGGAAGGATATCTCATCTCTAGCCGTCTTCCCCAAAACCCTTGTCATTTTCCCCCTCTCATCATGTTCTAAATTTCCCCTAGGGCTAAGGGTTGATTCTGTAAAGTAGTTGCAAGGACTGTACTATTTAGGAATTTTCTGTTCAAAGCAATAAAACTTCAAGTTTATTTATTCTGGTTCTCACATCTCGCAAGAGTATCGGGAGAGCATTGTGAGGTTATTTATTTGTTTGATATCGGGAGAGTCAAGCATACGAACGAAATAAATACGAGTTTTCTAGTTTATGGTTAAACTATCTCGGCTTAGGGATAAGTACAAGGTTAAGTGGCTAAGGAAGAATTCAACAACATTGGTGTTCACCCTTCGATTAACGTCGGGAGGTATCATCTAAGAGTGTTCAGCAACAGCACTTGGGCCTAGGGATAGGACAAGTCACAACAGGGATTCTTGCCAAGCTTGAAGTACAGAGTTGTGTGATCGCTGTCACGACAACAACAAACTTCTGCCACGATAGGTGCTACCGCGACATGGAGGACGACACAACATGAATTTCTCTTCAGTGCAACACCTGCATTACCAAGCAAATCAATGCCAGCCTATCTCTTAACCCTGAATCTTTTATCTTTTATATTCATTATTCTCCAATATTATCTTCCAAACAATTTAAACTCTTTCTCTCTCTCGTGCAACAACTATAGGATAATGCTATTTCCAGTCCCTGTGGAGAAGATATCCGATACTCCAAGTATCACTATACTACTTGCATCGTGTACACTTGCACTACATTGCGATAGGACTTTTGACACGCAACAAGTTTTTGGCGTCGTTGCTGGGGACTGGCAACATATCTTTACCCCTATTTTACTGCACTTTTACTTTTTACTTTTTCTATTTTTATTGGTATTGTTTACCCTGTGCTTTTCACAAGGTCTTCTGTTTGCTTATGCGCAGATCTAGACGAGGCAAAGAACTTGAGTACGAACTAGACCCTAAAATCGAACGTACGTGCAACCTCAGGAACCGAGTCTACCTCTTGATAGCAAGAAATGACTATCTTGAGGAACAGTTAGAAGCAATGCACAACGGGGTAAATAATGACCAGAGGAATGCTGAAGATCCTCCCCTAGATGACCAGAATGGACGGCCTGCCGCTGCCGTTGCCGCACGACAGTCCTGCCGTGACTACATGATCAATGATCACGTGGAACTGGAGACCACCTTTCCAGACGTGGAAGCTGAGAACTTCGAACTAAAACCTGTTATGTTCAGCATGATAAATTCCGCTGGCCAGTTTAGTGGTGCTGCAACAGAGGATGCCCGAGAACATCTGAAAACGTTCCAAGAAATCTGTGGATCATTTAGATTACTAGGAATAAATCCGAAAATATTGAGGCTCTGGTTATTTCCTCATTCACTGAGAGACAGAGCTAAAACTTGGTGGAATAAACTAACGTCGGGTTCAATACGAACTTGGGCAGATCTCTCTCGTAAATTTTTGTCTCGTTTTAATCCTTCTCACTTATTTGAGAGATTACGTAATGAAATTGCTACTTTTCAACAGGAAGATGACGAACCAATGCACGAGGCATGGAACAGGTTCACAACTCTTCTAAGGAACTGCCCGATGCATGGATTCCCCGTGTGGAATCAAGTCATTAAATTCTACAATGATGCCAACACACACACTCGTATGGGAATAGATTCAGCAGCAAATGGACTATTGTTGGATAAAGATCCCGACGAAGCAATGGTGGTGTTGAAAAACTTAGCAAAGAATGACGAGCAATTCCCTACAGCAAGGAGAGGTAAACGGGGGATAACTGTAAAGGATTATGAAGCTGACAATTCCCTGAAATCACAGGTTGCTTACCTCACAAAGGCGGTGGAAAATCTGTTACGGAAAGATTCGAAACTTGTCTATTCTGTAGAAGAGGTATGTGAAACTTGCAGTGGGAACCACAGTTCGGATGACTGTCCGTTACAGTTAGAAGGGATGTACATTGGAAATTACAATAAGCCAAGAAATTACGATTCCAACAATACAATCTCAACTGGAGGAAAGATCTCAAGTTCTCCTGGAGCAATCCAAACAACACACTAAATCCTCAGGTGGAGAACAACCAAAACCAAGGGGTACCAAGAATCCTGTCACGACACCAATCACAGCAACAGCCGCAACAGCTGCCGGTAGCCGCACCTAGTATACTGGAGCAAACATTGGCCACATTCATGTCACAGACAAGAGCTTACATGGAAAACATGGATCAATTTGTCAAGAAAACTGAATCATTCATGGACAAGACAGAGATGAGGATGACTAACCATGAGGCCACCCTGAAATCACTGGAGACACAGATGGGCCATGTTTCCCAGCATATCAAGCCAAGGCAAAACGGAGGATTCCCTAGTGATACCGAGGTCACTAGAAAACCCACACATGAGCAGTGTAAAGCAATTACAACTAGGAGTGGGAAACAACTGCAAGGGCCGGAGATGAGAACCATACCAATTGAGGAACCGACCCTAGATACACTTGCCGTGAACACTGCCCCGGCAGAAGAAGAGCAACATGCTGCCGATACACCTGTCATGACAGTAGAAGGGACGGAGGAGCAAGAAAAGAATGTTGAAAAACCTAAGCCTCTTCAGATCCGAATACCTTGTGAAGGATGCCTTGAAGATTACCGTCCTCCACTTCCTTTTCCACAGCGGTTACAAAAATAGAAACATGAGTACCAGCTCAAAAAGATTTATGATATTTTTAAGCAGGTACATATTAATATACCGCTGTTAGAGGCCATCAAGCAGATGTCGGGTTATGCGAAATTTCTCAAGGATGCCATGTCAAAAAGATCCAGACTTGGGGAATTCGAAACGGTAAAAATAATAGAAGGATGCATGACTATCTTGCACAGGCATCCACCCCAGAAGAAGAAGGATCCTGGGAGCTTCACCATACCGTGCATAATTGGTGACAAATTCGTGGGTAAGGCACTTTGTGATCTTGGTGCTAGCATAAATTTAATGCCAAAATCTATGTTTTAGAAGTTAGGTATTGGACGAGCACGACCCACGACAGTCATGCTGCAGCTGGCAGACTGCTCTTACTTACAACCAGAAGGGAAGATCGAAGATATTCTGGTAAGAGTGGATAAATTTATTTTTCCTGCTGACTTTCTTGTGTTAGACTATGAAGCAGATGAAAATGCACCGATCATCCTGGGGCAACCCTTCCTAGCCACAGGCAGATCTGTGATCGATGTAGAGAAAGGAGAACTGACCATGAGAGTAAATGATCATGAAATCAAACTCAATGTTCTCCAAGCAATCAAATATGCCGATGCAGAAGAAGAATGCAAGGCCATCGCTGAAGTAATCCTTGACCAACCCTGCATTAGGTCGAGCTGTCATGACATAAAATTTGGTCACTTCCACAGCAATCATCTGGAAGACTGCCACGGCAGCAACGCCGACAGTGACTCCTCCGATTCAGATATATTCGACACTGAAGGTCATGATGAGGTAAATTGGATAGGCAATCGTCCAGGTAAGTTCTTCGAGCCCCTAAATTATACCTCGAATGAACATATAATCCAAAAGCCTTCAATTGAAGAGCCACCTGTTTTAGATCTTAAGCCCCGGCCAAGGCAGCTTAAATATGTTTTTCTTGGTTTAAATGGTACGTTGCCCGTAATCATCTCTTCCAAGTTAATGCAGAAACAGGAGCAGCAACTAATTTGAATGCAACAACAACATAAGAAGGCCATTGGATGGACAATAGTTGACATCCAAGGCATCAGTCCAGCATTATGTATGCAAAAAAATTCTCCTAGAAGATGATCATAAGCCACCTATTGATGCCCAGAGACGTTTAAACAATGTTATGCGAGAAGTGGTGAGAAAAGAGATTATCAAATGGCTTGACGCAGAAATCATATACGCCATCTCAAATAGTAAGTGGGTGAGCCCGGTGCAGTGTGTACCTAAAAGGGGAGGAATAACCGTGGTGACCAACAAAGAAAATGAGCTAATCCCAACCAGGACTGTGACCGGTTGGAGGGTTTGTATGGATTAACGAAAGCTTAACAAAGCTACCCGAAAGGACCATTTTCCCCTACCTTTTATTGATCAAATGCTTGATAGATTAGCGGGGAAACCTTACTATTGTTTTCTTGATGGTTACTCAGGTTACAATCAGATAGTGATTGCATCGGAGGATCAAGAGAAAACTACCTTCACATGCCTGCACGACACTTATTTTTTTCGGAGAATGCCATTTGGACTCTGCAATGCACTAGCAACCTTTCAAAGGTGCATGATGGCAATATTCTCCGACATGGTGGAGGACTTCCTAGAGATTTTCATGGACGGTTTTTTCATCTTTGGAGATAGTTTTGAAGGTTGTTTAGGCAACCTACAGAAGGTGCTTGAAAGATGCGAAGAAGCGGATTTGGTCTTAAACTGAGAAAAATGCCACTTCATGGTGGATGAAGGGATAGTCCTAGGCCACAAGGTAAGCTGCCGCGGCATTGAGGTGGATAGAGCAAAAATAGAAGTCATCGAAAAGTTGTCGCCACCTACCACAGTCAAGGGGATTCGTAGTTTCTTAGGGCATGCTGGGTTTTATCGATGATTTATTGCCAATTTCTCGAAGATTACCAAGCCCTTATGCCACTTATTGGAGCAGAATCGTCCCTTTGACTTTAATACTGAATGTACTGAGGCGTTCAGAATTCTGAAGGAGAAGCTGGTAACAGCCCCGATCGTACAGCCACCAGACTGGAGTTTTCCATTCGAGATAATGTGTGATGCCAGTGACTATGTTGTCGGGGCAGCACTAGGGCAGAGGAATGATAAGCTCTTCCATGTGATTTACTCTGCTAGCAAAACACTAAATGATGCCCAAGTGAACTACACCATAATGGAAAAAGGAACTATTAGCCGTGGTGTTCTCAATCGACAAGTTCCGTCCATACATACTTGGAACGAAGGTGGTGGTCCATACAAACCATTCAGCACTGAAGTATCTGTTCACGAAAAAAGATGCAAAACCGAGACTGATACGGTGGATTCTGCTACTGCAAGAGTTCGACATTGACATCAAGGATAAAAAGGGGACAAAAAACCAAGTAGTAGACTACTTGTCGAGATTAGAGATGGGAAAGAGTCTACCGACAGATAGGACCAACATATTGGAGACTTTCCCGGACGAGCAGCTGTTTACCGCCACCAGCACTGCCATGACAGCCAGGGTGGCAGGTAAGTTTTCTAAAACTCCTTGGTACGTTGATTTTGTTAATTACATTGTTAGCGTGATACTACCTCCTGAACTTAATTACCAAGCAAGGAAGAGGTTCCAAAATGATGCAAAACATTATTATTGGGATGAACCTCTTCTTTTCAAACATTGTGCAGATCAAATTATCAGGAGATGCGTACCACAGGATGAACAGGAAGTTGTGCTTCACCACTGCCATGCTTCCCCATATGGAGGACACCTAGGTAGAAACAAAACCGTTGCCAAGGTTTTGCAATCTGTTCTCTATTGGCCCACACTGTTCAAGGATGCACAAGCCTTCTACAAAAGTTGTGACAAATGCCAAAGGACCGGGAACATCTCGAGAAGGCATGAGATGCCATTGCATAACATTTTAGAGGTCGAAATCTTTGATGTATGGGGAATCGACTTCATGGGACCGTTCCCAACATCTTGTGGGAACCTGTACATCCTTTTGGTAGTGGATTATGTTTCCAAATGGGTAGAAGCGATCGCCACTCAGAAAAATGACGCCAAAACTGTTCAGAGATTTCTGCACAAGAATATCTTCTCCAGATTTGGTATCCCCAAGGCGATCATTAGTGACGAGGGGAGACATTTTGATAATAGGGTAATTAATGCCGCCTTGAGAAAATATGGAGTAAAGCACCGGATTGCAACATCATACCAACCTCAAATCAATGGACAGGCCGAGATATCCAACCGAAAAGTAAAGAACATACTTGAGAAGATGGTTAAACCCACTCGAAAAGATTGGTCTTTACACCTCAATGATGCACTCTGGGCCTATAGAAAAACGTCCAAAACACCATTGGGAATGTCGTCCTACAGGCTTATCTACGGGAAAACATGTCATTTACCTGTTGAGATAGAACACAGAGCTTACTGGGCTATCAAGGCAGTAAATATAGACATGGATAAGGCAGGACAAAAGAGGCTACTGGACTTGAATGAAATTGAAGAAATTCGAGCTATGGCCTACGACAATGCCAAGATATACAAAGATAAAACCAAAAGGTGGCACGACAGGAAGCTGCTGCCACGACAGTTCTGCCCAGGGCAGCATGTGTTGTTGTTTAACTCTAGGTTAAAACTTTTCCCAGGAAAGCTTAAATCTAGATGGTCCGGTCCTTTCCAAGTAGTCCAGGTTTCCCCCATGGTGCCATTACAATCAAATCCCTAAAGGACGGGCACCAATTCGAAGTCAACGTACATAGACTAGAGCATTATCAAGGGACTGAAGCCCCAAGGATGCAGGAAGTAGTTACTTTAGGAGATGCCCCTCAAGGCATCCCTAATTTAACTTAGTTTTTTATTTTATTTATTTATTAGGAATTAAGATTTAATTATTTTATTTTAGGAATTAATATTTTATTTTATTTATCAATTTTTAGGAAACAAAGGAAACATGCCGAAGAGAAAGAATGAACAAGCCCACTATACCCACAGCAGCCCAACGGACGAATCTGTCGTCACAGCCTGTCATCAGCTGTCGTGACAGACGCGAAAAAGACAGCCTGTCATCAAGCTGTCGCGACAGACACGCAGTAGAAATAGAAACGTGTGACAGACGTGTTAGAAACCGTGTAACAGTTGGCCCCGTTATTCGCGCCTACCGTTACAGCTCGAACGGGCAGAAAATCACCCATCTATATAAACCCCCATTCACTATTCATTTCTCACTTCATTCTCATTTTCTAAATTTGTTTCCTCTGTTTAAGATCTTTAAAAAAATTTCTTTACATTTTCCACAGTCATTGCAAAATGACTAGAAGACAAACTCGTCGTAGTGCTGCCTCCAGTTCTGCCGCAGTAGTCTCCACCCCAAGCCATAACGCTATTCCAGACCGTTTCGCCTCCACCGACTCCGCCACGTGATACCACGCCTCCTTCAAGAAGAGTGACATGTGGGAGGAAAGAGGGTTTCTCTACACAGAATCCACGGGAGACCTAGGGCTTGAAAGCTTCATAGCAAGAAAAATCCATGCCCTCAAATGGAAGTAGTTTGCTGCCCAACCGGAGGAGATGGACATCACACTAGTCATGGAGTTCTACGCTGTCGTCGACAGAAAAGACACCATGACATTAACAGTTCGAGGTAAACAACTTTCTTTCAAGCTTTCCTACATCAACACCTCTACGACTTATATGTGAGTAAGAAGGAGGACTCCCACAAAATATTCGTCAATAGTCTGTCGCCAGAAGACTACGACGCGGTCATAGCAGAGCTCATTGAGGAAGGGACAGAATGGAATACCGACCCTAAACACCAGTGGATGGTGAAGAGAACTCAATTGACTCCACAAGCCAAAATGTGGAATCACTTTGTGAAGAAGCGCATCATGTCATCCTCCCACAACAGCACGGTCGACAGACCAAGGTTAGCTCTTGTGCACTCCATTTTAAGTGAAAGATCAATAAATGTCGGCCGCTACACATGGGAGGGAATACTTGAGTGTGCCCTCCGCCCGTCGAGTCCCCTTGTCTTCCCATACCTCATCACCACCATCTCCCGGGGCCACAACGTACCAGAAATTGCTGAAGACGTCAAAGTTCGAGGGAAAGGGTGGACGGAGCGGAACATTTTCAGCCTCATGGAGTTAAAAGCTGCCACCCCGCTTTCATACTTCAATCCTTCTACCACGATAGAGCAGACGACAGACCCCCAGTCCCACAGAACCTGCCACAGCAGAACAACAGCCAACGACAACAGCACCTACACCGGACGCCTCCGCCCAGATTCTGTCGACACTGAAAAAGAATGGAAGAATGGCAGCTTAGACTGATGAGCTACATGATGGATTTCACGGCAGCAACGGTAAACTTTATTCATAATGATTTACATTTTACACATATGTCGTTCCCCTCCTTCCCATAACAGTTCTTTGGTGCCCCCACACCTACTCCTACCCCTACTGCGAGCCCTAGAACTCCATATGCTGCCTCTACACCTACACCAGCCACGACAGATGAAGGCGGCAGACAATCTGCCACTGCTAGAGGCGAGAAAAGAAAGGAGCCCTTGCCGGAACTCAACGAAGAATATTTTGAAGGGTTCTCCTCCTCTTCCGTCTGGAAGGATTCTGATGGGGAGCCCTCAGTTGCCCGAGACATCTCCAAGGACTTCATGCCAATGAAAAGGAAGAAGCTCAACGAGACTGGCGAATGACCCTCCGGCCAAGGCAGATCTGCCAGTAGCAGTAGCAGCTCTGACGATGAGGTCAAGGTTTTGGACAAGCCCCCACACATCTCACCAACATGTGTCCAGCCACCTCGGGAAGCAAAGAAGAAGACAACCTCTACCTCCCACAGCACACTGCTAGCCCCTGCCATGAAAGTCATTGCCCGTCGGCAGCTCTAGATTAGCAGCAGCGATGACAGCTCCTCAACTTATGTTTCTATCTTATATTTGATGTCTTTGTTGTTTTATTTCTTTTGTGATGTATTTTATTTTCCTTTTTTATCTTTCATGTTGTCATGCATTGAGGGCAATGCAACCCTCGAGTTTGGGGGTGGCATCCCTCCATTAATGAAGTGTTAGTTGTGTCTTAAATCTGTGTCTAAATATTAGTTATTATTTAGTTTATTTTTGTGTAAAAAAATATTGGCTTAAGTCTTTGAGCTAAACTTACCTGCCGCGACATACTCTATCGTGACAGTGCCTTTAGGAAATTTTAGGATCTGTTTAGAGCCTTGCTATGATTTTGATCTCTACAACACTCTTTGTGACTCTTATGCTATCTAGATTTCTTTAGTGCACTGGATTAGGAATGTTTACCCACTTGAATTTGCCCCTAGAGGTGCCTATCACTGGCTCTAGGAAAACAATAAAAGAAAGAAAAAATTTCAGACTCATTTTTCTTGCAAAACTGCCTTGCACTGATTGTAGAAGATTGTTTTTAAGCTTAAGTTAGAAAAACTAAAGGAGCCTAAGAATTTCCTCCAGAAAAGATGCAGTTAAATCAAGAGTTAGAAAAAAAACTAAAGGAGCCTAAGAATTGCCTCCAGAAAAAATGAATTAGGCATAAACTCAAGTTTGTATGCAAGCTTATTCTGGTAGATTAAAGGAATCTAGACACATAGATGTTCACAAAACCCGCACATACCGCACAAGAATTATAATATGGTTCCGAATAAATCCAGAAACACCAGACAAGGTATTGCTCTTGATAGGGAATAAGTGGTAGGTAAGGAAAGGTTCACTAAATTAAGTCAAGCCAAAAAGTTTTTATTTATTAGGTAGTATTTGCTTGAGGGCAAGCAAGAACTTGAGTTTGGGGGTGTGTTGAGTGTGCAAAAGTTCTATATTTTACCCCTTATTTAACCCATATTATTGTTGCATTCAAGCATAATTCATTGCATTTAGGTAAAGTTTCACATATACATCACAAATAGATAAAATGGCACACTTGCTACTGATTTTGGTCACTTTTGCAGGTATCTATTGTGATAGACTCAGGTCAGCAAGGAAGCAAAGCTGGAGCACAGGATTGGAGTCAAGGAAATAACGCTGCCGTGGCAGCCATGACGACAACATTGTTGAAAGGGAAAAGTGAAGTGGAGCTCGAAAAATAGAGGAATTCAAGTCGGTCTGTCGTGAACCACTCCTATATTTTTCTGAGCCCTGGGGTAGAATGAAGGCCAAGCCCAAAGTCCAAGAAAGAAACCCAAAGCAAGAAAAGAGGACGAATTAAAGGCATATACTCAGAAGATTTAATCTCCAATAGAGTTGTACTTTAGTTTAAACTTGTATTCTTGCCATATTAGAAAACTTGGACCCAAGGCCTATATAAAAGCATGTAATTCGACCTAGGGAAGGATATCTCATCTCTAGCCGTCCTCCCCAAAACCCATGTCATTTCCCCCCCTCTCATCATGTTCTAAATTTCCCCTAGGGCTAAGGGTTGATTCTGTAAAGTAGTTGCAAGGACTGTACTGTTTAGGAATTTTCTGTTCAAAGCAATAAAATTCAAGTTTATTTATTCTGGTTTTCACATCTCGCAAGAGTATCGAGAGAGCACTGTGAGGTTATTTATTTGTTTGATATCGTGAGAGTCAAGCATACGAATGGAATAAATACGAGTTTTCCAGTTTATGGTTAAACCATCTCGGCTTAAGGATAAGTACGAGGTTAAGTGGCTAAGGAAGAATTCAACAACATTGGTGTTCACCCTTCGATTAACGCCGGGAGGTATCATCTAAGAGTGTTCAGCAATAGCACTTGGGCCTAGGGATAGGACAAGTCACAGCATGGATTCTTGCCAAGCTTGAAGTACAGAGTTGTGTGATCACTGCCGCGACAACAACAGACTTCTGCCGCAACAGGTGCTGCCGCGACAGGGAGGACGACAGAACAAGAATTTCTCTTCAGTGCAACACCTACATTACCGAGCAAATCAATATCGGCCTATCTCTTAACCCTGGATCTTTTATCTTTTATATTCATTATTCTCCAATATTATCTTCCAAACAATTTAAACTCTTTCTCTCTCTCGTGCAGCAACTATAGGATAAAGCTATTTCCAGTCCATGTGGAGACGATATCTGATACTCCAAGTATCACTTTACTACTTGTGTCGTGTACACTTGCACTACACTGTGATAAGACTTTTGACACGCAACAATTGGGATCCTTAATTTGAGTTACAAGAATTTCAAGATGGAGCTGAATGAGAGCGTCTCCAAGATGTCTGATCAGTTCATCGTCATAGTAAATGGTCTCAAGGGCTTATGTGAGATCATTCCCGAAGATAAGCTAGTCCAGAAGTTTCTTTACTCTCTTCCCGAATCATATGATGAGAAGAGAACTGCAATCATCGAGGCCAAGAATTTGAAGATATTGAATTTCGATAAGTTGGTGGGATCTCCCTTTACTCATGAGATCGTGAAGCAAGGAAGGGAAGAAGAAAAGAAGAGAGAAGAGAAAAGAGAAAAGAGTGGAGAAGCAAGAGGTAGAGAAGAAGAAGCAAGTAATTGCTCTCAAGGCTTCTCAAGAGGAAAGCAATTCTAGTGAGAATGAGTTTGAGGAATTGGCTATGGTAGCCAAGATATTCTCTCGGTTCATGAAGTCCAACAGGGGAAGAAAGTTCCAAAGGAGAAAAGACTTCTAGAACAAGAACAAAGAAGAGGAGAGAGATCAACTCATTTATTATGAGTGCAAGAAGCCGGGACACATAAGATCGAATTGCCCTCAACTCAAGAAGAAGGGCTTCGATAAGAAGAAAAAAACAAAAAGCCCATGTTGCTACTTGGAGCGATGAAGAATCATCATCCGATGAAGAGGAGCACGAAGTTGCTAGTCTTTTCCTCATGGCTATTAATGATGATCCTAAGGTAAACCCTAACTCATCTACTTTCGATTTCACATTTGATGAACTTCAAGATGCATATAATGAGTTGCAAGATGTTTATGATGAGTTGGTAGAAAAATATAAGGAATCAGTTTTAAAAACAAGAAAACAATTTCCATTTTGAAAAAAAACAAAAACGATTCCTTTTTCCAAAACCAACTCATAACTTGAAAAGAATATTGTGGTTTTACAAGATGACTTAAAATATTTTCAAGATGAAAATTTTGATTTAAACAATCTTCTTTCCAAAGTTCATGATGATCACCATAAAGTGGTGAATGAACTCAAAGCTTCTTTGAACAAAGTTGGTACTTTTAATTTTCAACAAGGTCAATCTTCTAAAACCAACTATGTGAAAAGAAACTTTGTGAACCACAAACAAAAAGGCTCTGAAAGGGATCCTAAAGATAAAATGGTTAAAAATGTATGGGTTCCTAAGGAACTAGCAGTTTCTAATGATATTAATGCTATTGCTTCTTGGATTCCTAAGGGAACCAAGTATTTGAGAGTTAACTCACATTGACCCAAAATGATTTAGGTACCAAAAATCAAGAACTAATCTTTGTTTGTAAGGGGAGCATTGTTACAAGGCCAAAGCTTTAAGTAAAAACACTTGGTACCTTGATAGTTGATGCTCAAGACACGACCAGCGACAAGAGTAGATTCATGGAGCTAAAGCCAAAGAGTGGTGGAGTGGTGACATTTTGTGACAACTTCAAAGGCCACATTGATGGTATAGGTTCCATTGGTAATCACTCTTCTATTCTTATTGAAGATGTGTTATATGTCAATGATCTAAAGCATAACTTGTTGAACATTAGTCAATTATAGCATGAGGGTTTTAATGTTCTTTTTTATGTTAATGACTGCAAAATTATGGACATTAAAACAAATAATATAATGCTCATTGGTCATCGCATATGTATAATATACATGGTGCATCTAGATGACTTTCATACATCCCATGCATGTTTGGTTGCTCAAAATGAAAATGGTGCATGGTTATGACATAGGAAACTAGGACATGCTAGCATAAGTGTTTTAGAGAAATTGGTTTCCCAAAATCTAGTTAGAGGTTTACCTAAAGTAAAATTCTCCTTAGATAAAATTTGTGATGCTTGTGCTAAGGGTAAACAAAAACGAACTTCATTTAAATCCATTAATGATGTTTCAACTAGTAGAGTTTTACAATTGATCCATACGGATCTCTTTGGGCCTATTAGGACAACTAGCTTGGGTGGAAAATCATATACTTATTTTTTAGTTGATGATTTCTCTAGATACACTTGGGTTCTCTTTTTAAGTACAAAAGATGAGGCTTTAGAAAACTTCATCACACTTTCAAAAATTACTCAAAATGACCTTGATCAAAAAATTACTCATATTAGAAGTAACCATGGAACATAATTTCAAAATCTAGGTTTTGAGGATTATTGTAACACTAATGGTATTAGCCACAATTTTTCTGCACCTCGTACTCTGTAAAGTGTCCACAAGTTCTATATTTCATGCACATTCCATCTCATATTATTGTTGTTTTTGAGTGCATTTTAGGCATAATTAGGACCATGCATTGCATTTTACAGTATTTCTTTACTTTGCCATGTCTTTCTAGATTATCGTTTATCTGGTAAAGAAAAGGTACTTTTTAGTGTACTTTTGGTTCTAGGTGCTAGAAGCTGATAGAGGGAAAGAGGAGCTGAGGATGTGATGCTGAGGCAACAAACTTAGGAGTTGTACTAATGCAGTTCCAAATAGAGACAATAGCTGCCGAGCAGCTACCGCCGCCCACCTTGCCGCCCAAGACAGCAAGCTATGGAGTTGGAAAACCGGAGTGCGATCTGTAGAGCAGAAAATCTCGATTCTATCGATGTTGTCCACTCAATTTTCCAACATCTGTAGCAGCGGGCAGAGCCGCTGGAGAAGTGTCTCGAGATTACTTGTGGAGCAAGGCAACGTGATAAAGTCCACATTCAACTCAAAGAAGTCAGAGTTTAAAGCCACATTTAATGTAAAAAAGCTATTTTGAAGACTTCTACTTCAAGAAGGACTAGACCTAGCTAATGCCTATATATACCCATTGTAACTCTAATTCAAGATAGCTTAGGTTTTCCTTAGGCATATATTAGGTTTTCTTGCAGCCGGCATGTTCTAAATTTCTCCTTGTGATAAGTTCTCAAATGTGACATACTTCATTTGCTATTTTTCTAGTTATTCGGACTTCTTGCTACTTAATACATGTTGTTTTTGTTATATTTTGTGCAGGGATCCAATTCTGGAAATAGCAGTAAAATGGGGCATTTCTGCAGTTTTTTATTATAATTCTGTCATGACTGGCATCATGGGCACGACACCAGGCACGACGCGTCTGACGTGGCAGTGACGTGGCAAATACGTGGCGACTTCTAGAAGATTCTGGAAGATCTTATCAGTTTATCCGTTCGTTTTGTTGTATTTAAATTTCAAAACATTTGAATTATTTATCTTTTGTTTATTATTTTAAATTATCTCATCACATTATCTTTGTAAATCTAAGCCTATAAATACCAACCTTTGGTGAAGGCTTAAGATCATCTTCTAGCTTTGAGTTTTTTTATCTTTGTAAACATTTTTCTAGTTTTAATTAAAAGTTCTTCTTTTTCTTTATTTTCTTTGTTTCGTTTATTTTATGTTATTTAATTATTTTTCCAAAACCAAGTTAAGCATGATAATCAATATCATGCTTAGCTAAATCTTTTAAGCCAAGAACTAGCCAAGTCAATTCGATTCGTGAGAATTGAACTTGCTTAAATTCTTTTGGGAAATCATTTTTATCTTTCTGCTTAGATAGTTTGACAATCGGCCTTACTAAAGGTTTTTAACCGTTTTTCAAATAAAAAAGAGCTCGTTGGTCTGGAATCGTTTAAAAACATAGTTGGGAGGAAGGATCGGCCTTTGGCAAATTTCGACTTCCTGTGAACACTCTTAGCGGCGGTCCGCTAAGGAAAGATAAAATCAGAAGCGATTCTATTTTAGACAATTTCTGAGTCGGGTTTTTCCTGCTTTTATTCTAAATATTTTAACGGCGATAGACGTGGTTGATTTATTTAAGAACCATTTTTCGAAGATAGACTTGGGAGGATTGGTTACTCAAGAGAGAAACAAGTTACGACGGGTTGGGCCTCGTAGACTGTAACCGACATGATCCCCGAAATAAAAATCTATTTCAGTGATCGAAAGAATTGAAGGAGCTGGTTCGAGGCTATTTCACATACTTGATTTTTCTTATTATTTTTAATTCTTGCATTTTATTTTTTTACTTCACTCAAAATCAAATCACTCCCCCCATTTTATTTAATTACCTTACAGATATTCCTGGAAGTACTAATCGAAGCAGTCTTCAGTCAATAATTCCAGCTAATCTCCCTGTGGATCGACCCGGTTAAACGACGACTTGTCAAAATTGGCGACGTTGCCGGGGAGATTTACTTTCGGCATTTTTGACTGATTTTGTTTTATTTTTATGACCAGGAAGTACCCGGGTACTTTAGCTCCATACAACCCGGAAATCGAAGCAAGTGCTCGTAGAACTCTATTCGACCTAGTGCTATAGCTGAGCGTGGGAGACGTCACTATCGACGTTGAGTTATTAGTTGTCTGAGGTGTGTTCTCTTCCTGTGCTACATAATTTTTGTGCTCCATGTATGTCTGAATTATGAATTGTGTTATTTTTGTTTGATGACATGCCATGCATCATATATCGGAATCAGACTAAATTAATATCAGATTTGTCGTGCATGTATCCTGACTAATTAAACAAGATTGTATTCAGATTCGGAAATTGGGATAACATGTCATATCGTGTGGGTTGGGAATTGTATGAGGAAGTTTAGCAGTTTCACCCTTCTGGCTAAACTCCACTTCAGATGGTGGCGATGTAGAGAGTGGTTCTATGGAACATTACTCTTCGGACGATGTATGTGGATGGGTGCATTGCATTGTGTTGGTGCATTCTATTATGTACTCATGTGTTTGCATATTTTTTGATATTAATGAGAGCATGATGTTGTGAATATGTTTGTAATTTGTATGTGTTTGTTTGCACTTTAGAGACACGTTAAGACTTATAGCTTACTCCTCCTTAGTTCTTCTTTCAAATTCTCAAACTTAGGCATATGGTACTTGGAGGACCACGATATTTCAGGCTTTACTTGTGTTTATTAGTACGGACTTTTTTCGGTTACTCAGATTTTATATAATTATTATTTTAGGGATATTCATGTAATTTCAAAAAATGGACTTTATTTGTCTTGGGATACTATTTTAGCATGTATTTATGAGAATATTTACGATCATTTTATCAATTACCAGAGCATTGTTTAATGACTACGCTTTAAAATAAATGAGTTAATATTTAGTATGTTATTTTTAATAATTATTTTGTACTTTAAAATATTTAAACCTAAAATCATTTTCTTGAGGGGTAAGTTTTTAAATGCAACTTCTTGTATTCAGTCCATTTTCTTTGGGTCAGGTTTAGGGGGTTACATAAACACCGCTTGCTGGAGTCCAAAACTGATAGTGCTTCTCGATCCCGAAATCCAACGATTAACCTACACACGAAAAGTAACTATTCCGAGCATTGAGCTTACAAAGCTTAGTGGTACACATCTACTGCACTATATTTCATATCAATCGTAAACATAAGCATGCAAGCTAGTACGAGGAATAACTTAAGAATAGTAAACACGTGGCGCTACCACTAGTCGCCTAAACACATGCTCAAATCCTTCAAGTCATCATACATGGTAGACAAGTCCCAACCATACCCCGAGATCTCATCAGATCATCTAGGAAAAAGCACACAAAGTAGAACCACAAATCTAGAGTAAGACCTGGGCCCACACAGCATCGGGAACGTACACTCTAAGTGAGACCCAGGGCAACACAACATTGAGAAAGTACGCTCTATACTCTACAATACCCGAGTGAGACTCGGGGCCACACAGCGTTGGAAACATACACTCTATACTCGAAATCCCCCTCGAGTATTTTTCGAATGAGACACAATGCCACAAAGCATCGGGAACGTACATTCGACATCTCTAACCATAGTGTTGCAACACTCTCATTCGGCATCTTGATCCCAACAATCAAATGACTCAACCAATAATATGCCTACCCGACATACAATCAACATGATCTCATGGATCTCCCTATTGTTGCTAAAGGGCAATGCTACATCCACCCACTAGGTAGATTACTCAACTGAGGTGGCACATGATTTGCTAACTAATAAATATAATAATATAATATATCTTTTAATAAGCAATAAGTGTAATACAATCAATACACCTTTTAAGTTTTATCAATAAATAATTTTCAATATTATAACTACAATACAATTAATACATCTTTACCCCATAAACAATTTTCATAACTATAAATGTAACATAATTAATGTTTTATTTTTTAATGAAATAAATTGTTTCTTAATATAATAAGAAGAAAAACTAAGCTAATTAAAAAAACATTTAGACCCATTGTAATATCATGTTCCGCTAGTTTCTAAATCAACGACTATGACCTACCTTTAAAATAATAACCCTCAAAGAAATATAATATTTCTAAATTAAGATGAAATAGTTGATTTTTGTTCTAATTTTGGTAGTTTCGATTCATGTAATTTTTAAAAAATAAAATTGGTGTGATTATATGATAGTATATATGTTTATACTTTTTAACATTTTGATACGCATACAAATACATTTTGCAGACAAAGTTGCTCGAACCCATATCCCTTAACATAAGCATAATATAATTTGTCTTTCCACTAAGACCACTCGTTGGGTTAGATTCATATACTTTTTAATTTTTTAAATTTCAATTCACTCATAATACAAAAACATTATAACTAAATCATGTGACTTAAATTTATAAAATTGGAGAATGAGACCACTCGTTGGGTTCGATTCATATATTTTTTAAAATTTAAAATTCCAATTGACTCATAATACCAAGATAATATAACTAAATTATATGACTTAAAATTATCGAATTGGAGAACGAGAACTAAATCTATAAGTAACATATAATATATGGAACATTTTAATTTAATAGATTTTCATAATTATTGTACAATAAAAATAAAAATTAGATTTTGTTAGATGTAAATAGGGATAATATAAAAAAGAAAAACATAATTAATTAAAGTTGTGTTGCAATAATTTGTGAACGGGACAATGAATAAGATAGAAAGTGAGGGTAGATGAATTCCTTTCGTATATAATTGTAAGAATATTTGATTTATTTTTTTAGACAATAATTTTGTCTAAATTTAAAAATAAAATTATATAATCATCTATGAAAATAAAATATTTTTTTTATCATTTAAAAATAAATAAACGTAAAAAATAAGATTATATTTCCTAAAATTTATATCGTATAAATGAAAAAATAATTGAAAACATTATTAAAAATGTTTGAATTGACAAAAAAAACATTAACCAACATATTAATTAGCATGTATGTTTTCTATAAAACTATTAAATAAACTCAAGTGGGTAAG
Organism: Hibiscus tridactylites; assembly: GCA_958450335.1. Classification (NCBI taxonomy): domain Eukaryota; kingdom Viridiplantae; phylum Streptophyta; class Magnoliopsida; order Malvales; family Malvaceae; genus Hibiscus; species Hibiscus tridactylites. The sequence goes on along the minus strand of OY288292.1, from coordinate 9,911,023 downwards.
TTACCCACTGGTTGGAGAAAGCTTTCTTCGTTGCTAAACGTCATCACATCATTTATTTTACATTACCGAGTTTTTAATACATTATGGCGAAGTATATAATTTATCTCATTTATTGTCATCATTAATCCACGCCATTTCATTTATTAAGGCATAAATCAATTATTTGTTTACACACATCAATTCCATCTTTAATTTGTATATATAGATTATTTAGTGTATCGAGTATCGGTACTAAAACCCGAGTATCAATGCGGTACCTTCGGGTACCGATACTCACACGCATATTGATACTGAAATTCCTTACTAAAAATCTCAAATTTTCTTGAGTACCGGTACAGGTCAACCCATATTGATATGACGTTCAATAGCGTACCGATATAGCCGAAACCAGTATTGATACCCTAATCACGATCTCAAACCATATTAGCGAATTAAGATGTTACAAGGATTTATTCAATCCTAAAGCTTATGAAAGTCATTAGGGTTTATTTACTAACACATCTAATCATTTAATATCAATTCCCGACATTATGATCATTTATTCCAATATTACCAATTATCAATCCATTTAGTATAATCTCCATCGAATATGCTATCTCAAGCAATCAAGCAACACATGTAAGTCAACCAATAAGATAATTATACAAATATTCAAATGACCCTACACGGTCTCTAAAGCTCATACGAGTCTCAAAATATTCTCAAACTCATCAGGCATCTCATACTTACCAAGTCTTGTAATACCAGTCTCAACACATGCTTATTTTCATCTACCTATTTTGCAAACTCTAACAAGCAAGGCAATTACACTTATGATGCTCATGAAGCATTTCAGAGTTCGAGGTGTATTGACCTCAAGAGATTGTCGATAAATCCTTACTCGAGCATTCCAAACGCTCCTCTTAATCTAGTATTCGAGCCCGAAAAATCCTCACATAAATAGGAATACAAGATATAATAATTTTTCGCATTCACTAACTAATTCACAAGGTTAAATGCGTAAAAATGCCTTAACGAGTTTAAATTTAGCGAAGCGGACTGCGCCAACTGACTAAGAACGTCGAAAACCCCCAAGTAGGGTCCCCAAAAAAGTCAACGCTTAGTCAAAGTCAAAGTCAATGCCCTCTGGTCAAAGTCAACAGTCAACCCAATTGGTCAACAGTCCAGGCGGATTTGGTGTGCCACGATGCAGGATAGCTACAGTGCACCTGCATGGCGTGATCATGTGTGGCACGACGCATGGAGCTACAGTGCACCTACGGCCCTTGATCTAGTGTGGTGCGGGTGCAGGATAGCCTATGAGCATCCGCCATAGCTGATGGGCAATGCCCACTCGTGGCTGCCAAAGAGTGAGGTGTGTGCGGCGGCTTCCAGTGGCCGAACGACGGTGACAAACTTCAGTCCTACATGTTTTCGGCTAGAGAATCCAATGGTGGCCTTCACTTTTTATTTTAAATACTCGAAGATGGCTAACTTGTAAAATCTGAACCTTCGCTTTCTTCACCCTTTCCAACAGAAACTCCGACGACGATTCTGAGACCACCGCCTGACTCGTGTCGACGAGATGAACGCGATGATATTAAAGGTGTCGAAAATTGATGACTGGTCGGTAATAAATCGGAGTTGGAAAGCTTGTGGAAGAAAAAGGATAAAAGAAGAGAACAAAAAAGGGAGAGAGAAAAGGAAATAAAAAATAATTTTCTCCCCTTATCACTTTATTTCAAAATATCATATTCCAAAACAAAATGGTAAAATCGCATCATAGGTCCTCAACCATTAATCTTTACACAATTCATCTTTACATATCTCATTATTTTAATTAAATACTTGAATTAGAAAATATCCAACCCTGATCCAAGATCCAAATAACTAACTCGAAAATTGGGTCGTTACAACAACTATCCAACCCATGATCTTGAGTTGGCGATGATATTTTTTGCTTTGAAGGTTTGGTGTCATTATCTATATGGTATCAGTACAGGATTCTCTCAGTATCACTACGCAATTCAATATCGTATCGGCACGTTTCGACTTGTACCAATGCCTATGGGTTTTTAGAATTCCAATAAGCAATTTTGGTATTGGTACGCGTGTAAGTACCGATATCCGGGGGTACCGTATCAATACGCGTGTTCATGTATTAATGCCCACTAAGCTAAATAACTTATAATGCTAATTAAAGATGGAAATTGACGTGTATAGTTAATACCTTGGTTAACGCCTTATTAAAGAGGTGATGTGAATCAATAAGAATGATTATGTACTCTTACATAATGTATTAACAACTTGGTAACGAAAAATTAATGATGTGTTGATGATTAGCAATAGTAAGTGATCCTCAAGATCGTGTTTCTTATATGTCGGGTGGGCATTTGATTGGTTGAATCTTAGGTTGTTGGGATCTGGATATCCACAGAGTGTGTTGCAATACCATGGTCAGAGACACCAAATGTACATTCCCGATGTTGTGTGACCCCGGACCTCATTCTAAGATACTCGATGGGGGATTTCAAGTATGAGTGTACGTTCCCGAGGCTGTGTGACACCGAGCCTCACCTAGAGTGTATGTTCCAGAGGCTATGTGACACTGGACCCTACTCAATGTGTATGTTCCCAAGGCTGTGTGACATTGGGCCTCATTCTAGATTTGTGGTTAAACCTTGTATGTTTTTTCCTAGATGATCTGATGAGATCTCGAGTATGATTGAGCCTTGTGAGCCATGTATGATGACTTTCATGATGTTAGCATGTTTTTAAGGAACTAGCAGTGGCGCCACATGATTATTGATCTTTTCTTGTTGCTCGTACTAGCTTGCATGCTTATATTTTATCTTAACCCCAATGCATGTAAACAATACATGACTATGATGCATGTTGATTGTTGATGACATAAATCAAGAGATGCTATAGTGACATTATCAAATCAATATACTTTCAATATAATTCACAATTCATAACGTAGTAGACGTTGTCAATAAAAATGAATACAGTAAAACAACGTGTTGTGAAAAATACAAAATTAATGTAAATATAGTAACCAAAACTCTAATACGATTTACCAAGAAGTGTTGGGTGCATTAGGAAGGCATATTGCACTCTGAAGGAGAAGGCATGAGTTCGAACTTTAGAGACGACATTATTAGGAAGGGCAGCCTCACACCCCGAATATAGACGTTAAGACGAACATGCATATAAAAAAAAAACTCTAACGTGATTTAACATGAAATATAACAACGAAAAAGACACACCGGTATAATCATCTGTTGAAAATGGCAGTGGACTTTGATCGTTACCTCATCTTGTTGTCAATCTATGCTCGAATCAAACATTTCCAAACTTTGGGGTAATTTCGCTGAGATGGAATATAGGTGGCTGGTTCAAAAGGGTTTGGTTACGTGACAGGGGATTGGGTCTACCAGACAAAAATCAAAGGATTTCTTATTGTTTTAAAATCGGAAGATTCATTCGAGTATAGCGCAACTGATGATTTTTTTTTAACACTGTGGGGAAATAATTTTTTTTTGTAATTATACTATGTACTAGTGATGGAATTTTTTTTATTTTCAAGACACTCTAATTTTAAGGGTTAGAGATATAATTTAGAGTTCATGGTTTGAGGTTTATGTTTATGTGCTTAAAAATTAAGGGTTGTAGTCAGAATTTAGGGTTTAGGGTTAGAATTTAGAGTTTATAGGTTAAAACTTAAATTCCTACCACTTCACCCTAAACACTAACCTTTAAGCCCTAAATTTTAGGTATAAACTTAAATTATAACCACGGTCCCTAAATTCTAAACTCAAAAAATTATAGTACTTGAGATATTTTTTTATAATTTTTAGGGAGACAACTGATGATATATTAGGAAAAAAATTAGGTTAAAGGGTTTTAAATCCTAATTAAAACTACATTTAATATATAATTTTTAAATTTTCTACCGTTAATCTCCTCTATTAACTAAACATTGAATTTAACAATCAGTGCCTGATTTTCCGCTAGTTTATGGAATGAGAATCGAAAGCTGCTAGCCACTGCTCAGATCAAAATAACGTCGCCGTCAACATGAAAGAAATGGTCAAATTCGACAGCGAGTGAGTCAGCAAATTTTGGGAGAAAGAGAAGTAAGGCTGGTGATGACGAGGGAAAGTTATACAAACATTGAAGAACTAAAGGCTATTAAGGCGAAAATAGAGGGGAGTTCTAGAGAACAATCTTTAAATACAGGCTAAAAAACGACAGATCTGTTTACCGAGTAAAAAGTGGTACACAAATTGGTACAATTTTGTAATAGAAGAATGTATATACCTTTCTATTACAAAGATGCACTGTTTACCGGGTAAAAAGCGGTACACACATTGTTACATGAAGCGGCACACAAATTGGTACAATTTTGTGATAGAAGAATGTATATACCTTTTTATTACACATGCACAAACTTTCAAAATGGATCATGTATGTGTAAGAAATGTGTACATACACAAATTTTTACCTAAAAGCATACTTTGGTACAATATTTGTAAGGAACTGTGTATATACATATATTACTAGCTAATATACATAAATTGGTACAAATTTGTAAGAGAAAAAGATATATACCTTTTCTATTACACGGTTTCACGAAGGTTGAAAATAGACTTGTACTTGTAAGGAAATGTGTACATGCAGAAATTCTTACCCGAAAAGCATACTTTGTTACAAGTTTTGTTAAGATTTGTGTATATACACTTATTAGAACGAAATGTACACAAATTGGAACAAATTTGTAAGAGGAAACGATATATACCTTATTTATTACATTGTTACGAAGGTTGAAAATGGCTCATATACTTGTAGGAAATGTGTACATACACAATTTCTTACCCGAAAAGCATACTTTGGTAAAAGTTTTGTAAGGATTTGTGTATATACACGTATTAGTACCCAATGTACACAAATTGGTACAAATTTGTAAGAGGAAATGTTATATACCTTATTTATTACACAGTTTTACGAAGGTTGAAAATTGCTCTTGTACTTGTAAGGAAATGTGTACATACAAAAATTCTTACCCGTAAAGCCTACTTTGGTAAAAATTTTGTAAAGATTTGGGTATATACGCATATTAATAGCAAATGTACACAATTTGGAAAAAATTTGAATGAGAAAACAGTATATACCATTTTTATTACACGTTTCACGAAGGTTGAAATGGCTCTTGTACTTCTACGGAAATGTGTACATACACAATATCTTACCAAAAAGCATACTTTGGTACAAGTTTTATTAGGATGAGTGTATATACGATTATTAGTAACAAATATACACAAAATGGTACAACTTTGTAAGAGCAAATGGTGTATACCTTTTTTATTACACAATTTTTCCATGGTTCCTCGAAATGTCTAATGTGTTTGTAAGAAAATGTGTACATACAGAAATTCCTACCAAAAAACATACTTTCGTACAAGTTTTTATAAGGGCATCGAAACCACCTAAACGTGGTTTCGGTTCTAGTTTTGCAGAATGGGCAAAAGTTAAAGTCTTTTATGTAGCATCCAAACCGCGTATATAGGGTTTCGGTTCTGGTTGAGCAGGAATGAGGCGTATGTTAAATTTTGTTAGGGTGAGAATGGATATTGTTGTAAGGAATTGTGTACATACACAATTTACTTACATGCAAAATTATTTATGTATATAGATAAAAAAATGGTAAAATTTGATGACCTTTTACGGAGGCATCGAAACCACCATTTTGTGGTTTCGGTGCTTGTTTGGCAGATACGAAAATATTTGAAGGACTTCAACCTTATGAGTTGAAAATTAACATTTGGTTTACGGTAGAAGGATCATATGAAAACTAAAGATGAAGTAATTTAGGAAACAAATAAAATGTATTCCAAAGTTTTTCAAATACATATTGAAATAAAAAAAATTAAAGTAAAATAATGGCGCCTCGTCAATCCTTATCCCTGCCCAGGGAAACGACCTCCATGCCCTCTGCCACCCATGGCACTTGAACTAGCCTCGCGTTGGTGCTGACCAACCATCTCTGCATATGATCGGATCTCATATCTGACCCTATTGTTGCCTAATGAACAAAACATGTATGCATTAGTATGAGCAGAAGTTCATCTTGTATAAAAGAAGAAACTGATGATAGAGAAAACCTTGAGAATGACGGTTGAAGTTGTCTATGTCCTCTTTGGCAGGCATGTAACCATAAAGTTGGCGCTCTCTACCTAGACCATACAAGAAGCCTTGACATTGTTCCCAAGCATTTCTATCGAAACCTTGGGCAGTAAACTGGTTATGCAGACGCTGAGCGTCGAGATAACCTGTTGCCGTGCTCTCAAAAATTAGAAGGCTCATTCCACGATGGCCTTGAGGACCGTAAGATTGGCGAGCCCTAAGAATAGTATTGTATGAACTGAAATAGGAACGAAGATCTTGGTTTCCCATACCAATCCACTGAAGCAGAAAATGCAAGAGATTAGAAGTTAAACAATTGTAATATTCATGAAAACATAATTCAAATTTGTTATATAACTACCTTCTCAACATCATCTTTATTCAGCCTTGTGTTCATTATCATCACCATGGGTGGCCAAAGTATTTGGTGATCATCATCCTCGTCGTTTGCAGGCAGGGCAGACAGTATTAGCATCATTCAGATCATCTCTCAAACTACTCCATTGGCCAAAAGCTTGACCATGAGGAATAGTCGAAGTACCCCTTCTACGCAATTCCCCATCCAATAGCTCAGCAAGTTGGTGATGGAGTTTGAGCTTTGGTCCGCCTTTGGTTTTCGCATGTGTCAGTAGGGACTGAATGCCATTAAACCTGTGAGAGGCACCAAGACCTCCTTGACATACTGGACAAAGCCATGTAGTAGAAGGGTCATTGATTGTCTGCATTGTATCGATGGTCTCGAAAAAACTTCTTGAACCATCTGCTTCTTTTAAGTGTGTCATGGCTTGGTTGATCCTCCTCGTCAGAATCGAAATAGACATCATCCTCGCTGTTTGAGTCTAATTCGAATTCTAGTTTCCTCTTTGCAAATTGGTGAGGATTGTGACTCAAATATCTGCTTGAACTCATTTTATCTGAAGGAATTGAAAAAGGATTTGGTGAAGAACTGAATTTAGAGCGAAGGGTTGAGTTGAGTATGGTGAGTTTTTGATGTTGTAAAGAGTAAAAAGAAGAGTTGTTAATATATAGGGAAATTCAGTTGGGAGGGAAAGTGAAAAGTCTATAGAGGGAAACTGAGAGAGAAGGAAGGCACAATGTCTGTTTGTTCATTGAACGAGGTACATGAACATGAACCCATTCATTAATGAAAAGACAGGAAACTAAAAAGGCTTATTGGTTCTGGCTGGTATCGAAACCAGCTGTATACACGATGAAGATGAAACGATTCATGTGATTCTAGTGAAAAGACAGAACACTGAAAAGCCAGATTCCTTTTTCTGGGATCGAAACCACCTGAAGAGGTTTCGGAACTATATACACTTAGTAGTAGCATAATGTACACAAATTGGTACAAGTTTGTAAGAGAAAACGGTATATACATTACTTTATTACACAGTTTCACGAAGGTTCAAGTTGGGTCATTTAATTGTAAGGAAATGTGTACATACAGAAATTGTTAACCAAATGCAAAGTACATCATTTAGAGGGGGCATCGAAACCACCTAAATGGGGTTTCGATGCTTTTAGTTCCAGTAGAGGGCATCGAACCTAGCTCTATGGGGTTCTGGTGCCTGTTTGAAGTGCAGAAAAAGTTTCTACCTTTTTGGTACAAGCTTTATAAGGTTTTGCGAATATACATAAAATATTAGCCCCTTCATGTACTTGTAAGGTTTAAAATGCCTCATGACATGTCTGTTCATTGAAGCAGGTACATGAACATTAACCCCTTCATGTGATTCTAGTGAAAAGATAGGAACTGAAAAGGCTGACTCGTTCAGGGGGTATCGAAACCAGCTTTATACTTGGTGAACAAGAAACGGTTCATGTGATTACAGTGAAAAGACAGAACACTAAAAAGGCAAATTCCTTTTACTGGGATCGAAACCATCTTAAGGGGTTTCGGTACTTTATACATTTAGTAGTAGCAAATGTACAAAAATGGGGACATCGAGAAAAAATGATATGTGCACATACACAATTTCATACCGAAAAGCATACTTTTTGTACATGTTGTGTAGGGGGCATTGAACCCACACCTATGGGGTTTCGGTGCGGGTGTGACATTGTGTTAAAAAAGTTTACACCTTTTGTACGAGAAAAATGATATGTAGGACATACACAATTTCATACCAAAAAGCATACTTTTGTACATGTTTGTAGGGGGCATCGAAGCCACACCTATGGGGTTTCGGTGCTTTGATTTCCAACAGGGGGCATCGAACCCACACCTATGGGGTTTCGGTGCGAGTGTGACATTGTGTTAAAACAATTTATACCTTTTGTACGAGAAAAATGATATGTGGACATACACAATTTCATACCAAAAAGCATACTTTTGTACATGTTTTGTAGGGGGCATCGAACCCACGCCTATGGGGTTTCGGTGCTTTGATTTCCAATAGGGGCATCGAACCCACACTTATGGGGTTTCGGTGCGGGTGTGACATTGTGTTAAAACAATTTATACCTTTTGCACGAGAAAAATGATATGTGGACATACACAATTTTATACCCCAAATTTTATGTCCTTAAGGGTTTTTATACTTTTTGGAAATGTGTGTTGTTTGTGTACAAAACTGTAAATTTATCATATAATAAGGACACAATTTTTACTATGAGATTTGTACATATTTAACATTGTATGTTGTATTTACACAAATACAAAAGACGAGCAAACAATAAACACAGAAGAGATTACCAGAGAACAATATGTTAATTCAATTGACGAACACTTTCAGCTGCAGTTAATCCAAAAACGGATGATGCTTCACATACTCTTGTACATTGTCTGATGCGACCAAGTTTTGTAAATATACTCGAATGGAACCACCTATTTCCATGATCAAGTGCAAGTACAAAAATACATAATTAGATTTCAGTTTAAGAAATTGCTTCATCTTTATAATGAATATGTTTGATTTAGGGAGTTTTACCTAATGCGTTACGAGTTGTCTCATCTTCTACCTTGTAGGATTTAGGACATATGTAGGTGTTCTCTTGAAACACGAACATAATCGAAAACATAATTAGTTTCTAAAGATTCATTGGTTATATTGCTGAAAGTAAGAACAAAATAGGTTGCGTTCTTCACTGACCGGATTATTAATCATTTTAGCTTCGGAGTCGTCAACCAACAGCGTGTTTCCTTCGTTATACTGAGGCATATTAGCCCACACGCGCCTCAGATTTTTTGTAAATATATTTGGTTCGGAGGGATGTTGTTCGCAGTGACTTTGATCCTGCATAATTCAAATAATGTCCATCAATTTTGTCAAATTTTTTATAGATGCTTTAACGAAGATAAATTTTCAAGTTACCCAAATGAAGGCAAGGCTTGGTTTAAGATCGCTAATTCTCCAAAGTGCCCACTCTAGGTTTTCTCTGCAATGATGAACAGTTCAGACACGGATAAAGTAAAAAAACAAATAATCTTAAAGGATCAGGTAATTCAATTAATTTATGGTGGTGGCAGAGGTCCACATTACCTTCTCCTTGAAGACCAAATAGCAACCTCATAGGCAGTAAAACAATAATACAGAAACTCAGAAGCACCAGGTCTGAGTTTCACACCTGCATACGTAAAAAATTAATTTCGTAATCTAATTTGTAAACATTTGTAATAAAAGTAAGACAGAAAAGGAATACCGTCTCTCCTAACATTGGCATGCACGCCATTGTAATCAAGAATAAGAAGCTTCTTATTCGCCGTTGTAGCTAGTACGTTCCTGTACCACTCGCCATACATTTGAGGAAGACGCCCGGGTCTCTGAATTTCAGAGTCTATTTCATTACTTGGCGTTATGCCATGGCAATGAAGCTTGTTTCGCATGTAAGTGCGAGTCATTTGAGGCGTATAAGCACGTACATGATCATGGCCTTCTGCTGAAGCAGATGCCTTATCATGAACTGCAGGTGCAGAATATGCATCATAGTGCTCTTTTGCAGAAGTACCTGGGATAGATTCTGTTGGACCATATGCCTTATAATGCCTTGCTGGTGCAGAATATACACCATAGTGCTTTTCTACAGAAGTATCTAGGATAGATTCTGTATACAAAAATCCAATGTTACGTGCACGAACACAACCAACTTGTCAAGGAAAGTAAACACAATGCAACACGAAATGCAAGGGAGGTGTATATACACAATAGTACAAAATGAGTCAAACAATGTTCATGAAGCAATCTAACAAATTCAACAAGAGTTTATTCATGTAATACAAGAAACTTCATATACTATGCATACTAGCCTAACCATCTTCAGGCTCCGGCGCATCCTGAGGCGATGTCGGTCGAAATACATGCTGATTTCGTTCATGTTCCAATGAATTCACACGAGCTTCTAGTTTCTCAAAACGAGATTGAGTCTCTGCCTAACTACTACGCATAAAAGCATCCAAGTTCTTTACAGCATCATAGATGGAGTCAAGTGTCACGGGAGGTGGAGCATCGGGTGCATCATCATTTCCTCTGGCAATTCTTGCTTCATCTTCATCTCTTTTATGGACCCATTCACCCTGAATGAATGTCCACTCCGTCTTCTTAGTTGTTGTTTCATCAATTTTACTCGGTAGCGGGATTTCAGGGTCCATGGAGGTGTCGATCCCTAAACATTCAAATATGTGGCTTAGCATACATCCATAAATGAGGAAGCCTCTTGAAGGGTTGCTAATGATTTCCACAACAGATTTGAAGATGATTGTTGCTATATCGGGTTTATTTTCCGTCCGAAATTGGTGCAAACACCAATAATCAGTATGACGCATACGAGTGCATCATCCACCTAAGGGCCGAAAGAACCAAGTTGTCATAAGATGCAGAAGCCTTTCATGGATATGAAGATGAGTGGGGATGTCATCATCAAACTTCAAGGGGACACGCTCGAATTCTTGATGTTCACCAGTAGCTTCCACACCAAGGTGTTGGGCAATAATTGCCGGAGTGATTGTAAATTCAACTCCCATTAGATACGACTCGATAGCTACAACCTCGGTTTGGGTTCTGCCATCATGCTTAAGGGTAGCATTTGCATAGAAGATCTTTACGAGGTTGTGATAGACACGAGGTTTAATATCGAGATATCTGATCCAACCCCATTCCACAAATAAAGGCCAAAAGTTGAATTGATAATCATGGGACATAAAAAAATCCAAGTCAATGGTTCGCTCCTTCCTAATCTTTTTCGCCTCGTACACTTCATGGTATCACTGAAGACAATCGGGATCACAAAAACAATGGCTCAAAATATTTCGAGGTTGTGGCGCTTCCCCTTCATTTGAACGGATAGAACCACATGTTTCAATCCGACCTCGTTTACCTTTATCGGGGTTATTTTTAGGAGCCATTTATGAGTTTTTGGCAGGAGATGTGAAAATTTGTGTACAAATCGAAGAAGAAGAAACGAACGATCTCAGGTTTCAAATATGCCTGAAAATCGAAGAACAAAAATTTATATGCCTGAAAATTCTAGGGTTAGGGTTAAAAAATTGTGTTTTCCGAGATGAAGGAGGGAAGTTTTCATTTACATAACTTATTTCCCGCTATTTAGTATTTCAAACAGGTTTCGAATCCCCACATGGGGTTTGGATGCTAATTTACAAAAGGCTAACAAAGATGTAGTCCTTTCTCTAGGGGTATCGCAACCAACGATCACAGTTTCGATGCTGGTTTGGCAGAACGCTATTTTGAATGTCCTCAATGTGGTGTCGAAACTGGGAATGGGGTTTCGATGCTGTTTTTCTAGAGACGCCCAATTGTAGTCTTCTATATTGGGGTTCGATACCGAAAGTTGGGTTTCGATGCCGGTTTGGCAGAGACGCCCAAGTTCAGTCTTCTTCATTGGGGTTCGATACCGAAAAGTTGGGTTTCGATGCCGGTTTGGCAGAGACACCCAATTTCAGTCTTCTTCACGGGGGCTCGATACCCATAACTGGGTTTCGATGCTGTTTTGGCAGAAACGTCAAATATTTGTGGATGTTGAATGGGGTATCGAAACCTCTGTAAAATTGTATCGAAACCCATTTCATGTTTTAGCATTTATTTTATTTCCCTCAATATTCAACTTCCTCATCTCTTCAAACACCTCTGACATCTTAATGAGGCTACATCTTGAAGATATCTCCTACAACATTTCATAAAAACATTAATTACTTGACTGTTACACGAATATACATTATGTTAGAACATTTTAATCTCTTTCTCCATAAATAATTTCAAAAATTCACTTACATTTTTGTCTTTTTCAGATACTACAATATCTTTCACATTGGAGGCTTTCCATTCAGCCAGAGCCTGCTTCTGCTCCTCGAACATTTGTTGATAAGGCTTCTTGTCATCTTGACTTATCTGCTTCCACCTCAAACCCAATGCTTTTCTTTCCTGTATCACTCTCACAATTAGTTTAATACAAATATCATGTACACTTAACAAACCATTACACAACACACTTACATTGTTGTTCATTATCTTCTCCCCTCCAAACGTTTACATTCTCTTTTACTGTAAAACATAATTTCATTGTTATCTTATGCAACTCATATTTAATAAATTAGACAGTTCTATATACATTCAACTTCAACTTACTAGAAATGGAAATATGATGTACATATCTTAGGTGCCTTAGCCTCAGCCTCCCCTTTATCGGACTTCTTCTTATGTTCCATTGTCTGTAACGTGTACCTAAAACAATCAAAGATGGAACGTTGAAAGGCAAAATTGATGACATTTCTCCAAAATCTAAACTTCACGACTAGGATTTTGCATATGAATTCCAAGGATTTGTTCTATTTCACCTCTTTACATTGACATATGAAAGCTACATTTCAGTTTTAGCAAAGTATGAATACTTGCCAACTACTTATAAGAATATGTCTAAAAACCTAAACTTTCCTGGAAATACTACCTATGGTTAAATTTTCCATTCAAATGTGTAATGATATTTGGAGGTTTCTGTTTCGTTCTCAAGTTCGACAAATACCATCAACCAAGAAATATTGCTTTCAACCATGTGTAATAAAAACTCATTTCCCAAATTTACATACTACTTCAAATCACCTATTTGATCTTAAGAAACAATCATACCTTCCAACACATTCATTACTAGAGCTGTAGAGAATATGCAAACAAGTTTTTTAACCAAAAACAAGAGCCATCTCAGCCAACAATCATAACCATTACATGGATTTCAACTAAGTTCTTCTTACAAATCCAATCTCCTCTACAATATTTCTTTCACATTTTCGTACCTTATCAACTACAATTAAAAAGAGGGAAAATTGAAGGAACTACCACTAACTAACCTAAACATTCCTTCTTCCAATCCAATCTACTCTACATTTGTAACATTTATCACTACCAACTGAAACATCACTTAATTATTTAACCTTATTTCTTTTGTTATTCAAGAACAAAGTCAACGAGTTATTCAAGCCTCTAAACTACTTAATAAAGGTGTTCAACACTTCTTTTAACTATTGTTATCTTTGTTCCTACTTTCTATATGAATTTAATTGCTATTACTTGTTTATTGCAGCAGAACCCTAAACTACCAATAACCCTAAACCCTAAAAATTCCTTCTTCCAATCCAATCTCCTCTACAATATTCATTATAAAGTACAAAGAAATTTTTATGGAAGAACATTCAAACGGTTTATACAAAAACCTTCATCATTTGCAATGTGGTTTCGCTCAAATAAAAAAACCGACAATAAAGGAAGCAAGAAGCAAGAAGCAAGAACTAACCTCCAAACCGTGCTCAAACCCAATCTCCTCGACAAATTTCCTTCAGATTTTCTTCTTTGGTTGATGGAAATAACGCCTTCGTCCTCTTGGTTTCGATGCCCTAAGATTTTGTTTTCCTTTTCCCGCTCCTCGTTTTTTTGTCAAGTTATACCATCATAAAAGGGTTATCGGTTCACTGGGTAACCATATATCCGTTTTTTTGTTTTTTTAATCCAACGGCCACATTGAACCCGACTTCATCCAATGATCGTTTTTTCTTGGTTTGTATTTAGTCGGCTTTTAAGCCGTTTGTTTTTAGAAAAGCCCGAAAATAGATGAAGGAATAGCAGAGGTGGATCCTTACGGAGCCAGGGGAATCCTGGCCCCCTAAATTTTAAAAATTTAAAATATAGCCCTTTAAAATCTAAAAATCTAATTTAACCCTTACAAAAGTTTTAAATATTTTTAATTAAATTCCCTTCTAATTTTTTACAATTTCTCATTAAATCTTAAAAGTTTTAAAAATTAGTTAAACACAATTTAAAAAAAATAAAATTAAACCTTTGAAAATTTTGGATAATTTTAATTTAGGCCTTCGAAATTTTAAAGATTTCAAATAAACTTTTTTTAATTCTATTGTCAAGATCCGTCTCTCGGAAAGAGTAGTGCAAGATTGTTTTAGGGGAGAAATGGGAAAAGATACATGTTTTCGTCTACTTAGTTTCCACATCTTAGAGAGATTTCAGGTTAAAAATTCTTTTATTGCTTAGTCTTATACTTTTAAATGTTTAGGAAAATTTTAGAACAGGTGACCCACACTGCCGAACACTACTAACGCGACACATGATTGAATATCATTAATTTTTAATAATTTTTAAATAATTATTAAAAATCTCAAAGGCTCGACATACAATTAAGTATCTTTCAAAATAAAATTAGAATAAATTATTCCATAAACCATTCTCACCACCCCATCCATGATCCTACACAATTAAATAAAACGACATTATCTTTATTTTTTACATAATATTTTTTTATAAATTAAAATTTACAAACCATCATCTTCTTCCTAGTAACTCATTTATTAATTATAGTAAACTACGCCAGGTACCACCCAACTATAAGAGGTGACCCGTTTTTGTCATCAACCTTTGAATTGGTCCAATTGTACCACTAAACTTTAGTTTTCGACTCGTTTATGTCACTCTGTCGTTAACTCCTTAACGGGGTGATGACATGACAAACGGTCGATGATGTGGAGGCCAAACCAAAACGACGTCGTTTTGATGATTGGTGAAAATTTATTATCTAAATTTGACATTTGTTGCATGTTTTGATCATTAACTTTTTTTCGTTATATTACAATCAATATACACTGAGGATTAATTTTTTAAATAATAAGATTGATAATGTAAAAAAAATGATGAATTTGAAAAATAATAAAATGTTGAGGACTAATTTTGTTATTATATGTTTGCAAAATTTTAAAACATTGAAATTTAAAAAAATTAAAGGCGCAATTAAAATCAACAAAACACTGAGGACTAATTTTTTATTATTTGAATCGAGAAACCTTAACAAAAGTAAATTAAATCACCCCCAACTGCAATTTAATATATATATTAAATGTCTTACTAACTTATTAAAATCATAAATTGGCTCGGTGGTTTAACCCAAATATTTGATTTCAATAACCTAAGTTCAAATCCCCACAAGAATAATTTTTAAAATTTTCACCCATCGTCAAACGACGTAGTTTTAGGCTGTTTGGGTATCAAAACAACAAAAACAAAATAGCGTCGTTTTAGTTTGGCCAGTTTAATAGTGCAATTGGATCAATTCAAAGGTTGATGGCAAAAATGGATCACCTCTTATAGTTAGGTGGTACCTAGCGTAAATTACAATCCTTAAAATAAAATAAAAAAACACCCCAGAGACAAAAATGACCCCAAAACTTAGGATTATCCTAAGATTAAAAATAATTATTTTATTTTTGTCTCTTTTGATTCGTGGGTTAAATTTTTAGGTGTTATTTTTATTTGGGAAATTATGCAAATCATCACTAAACTTTGCTCTCTGACCTATTTTGTTCACTCAACTTTCAAAAATTCAATTTTCTCACTGAACTTTAAATATTGAACGTTTTTAGTCACTCTACCGTTAAATGGTTAACGATGTTATAACATGGCGCACAGAACCAAAAGGACGTCATTTTGGAGAAGCATAATTTGCATCAAAACGACATCGTTTTGTATTCCTATAAAACATTTTTTTATTTTTTTCTTTTATTTTCTTGATCATTCTCCTATCGTCTTCCTTGTTTTTTTTTCACTCCATACGGTCAGATTCCGGCCACCACTCACCACCATCGGTCACTGCGTCGGCCGTGGTCGACAGTGGGTGATGAGTCTCAAATTTTCCCTCCAAACTCATTTCACCCTCTAAACCAAATATAATGTTCGTTTAACAAGAAAAAAAAATATTTTCCTAATTTTCTGCAATTTATTAAAATCAATATAAATACTCAAATACTCCAAACTTTTTTTTTACAGATTTCTGCAAACAAATTCACTTAGGGGTATAAGGTATTGCCTTGAATTTTCAGAATCATTTTCTTTACTTCATAAATCAAGTTTCAAGAGAAACAGTGAAACAGAATACCATATCAAATTTCCATCTTTGCTTGCATAGATGGTAGGGACGTTCTTGCTTGGAGCCTACAAAATTAGAAAACTTGAGGAATTGTATGCTAAAGAAGGGCTGGCTCTCTTTTTACATGATTAAGTTTGTAATTTCTTTGCCGATGAGCAAGCTTTAAATCTTTAATGGTGGGGCGGTGAGGGTTAGGGGAGGGGAGATGGTGAAATTAGGGTTTGGTTAGAATTTTATTTTTTTTAAATCTTACATGTCAGCCAAGTATTAATAAAAAATATTCAGTTTACAACATGTAAAACCTAATTTAATTTTGATATAACAAATTGTAAGTATTTCAAAGTCTCACAAATTGACAAGTAAACTTGAACCAAAAGTATTTCTAAGTCAAAAAAACTTTACAAACAAATTTTTCTAAGTGTTCAAGCCTAAATTCTACTTGTACGCTAAGGCGTATTGATACGGTTTTAAGGTTCTGGAGTTTCAATTGACAAAAGCGTATCGATACGATTATACCTGTATTGATACGATATTTTATCTAGGCTTAACTTTAAGGCATAGCATACCGATACAATTATCCCCATATCGATAAGATTTGATCTGATTCGATAACTCCTTGCATTTAAAGATTTCGACCGTTGTTTGTTAGTTATGATTTCGGCAAAATTTCAAATGGTCGTTGGACCGTATCGATACGCCCGTATAGTATATTGATACACTTTTGGCTAAAGTTTTACTCAGGATTTTAGTGAGCAAAAATCGTATCCTTTTGAGTATCAATACGCCCCTATTTTTACACTATACTCGTATCGATATGCCTATACGCGTATCGGTACACCCTCTTAAATGTGCACAATAGCTCTTTTTGTTTTGAGACAAGTATCGATACGGTTGTTCGAGTACCGATACAGTAGGTTGCCGAAGTGCATTTATTGCGGGAAAAATGAAGCCTAACAGCTCTATTGATGATCTCAACCACCTTAACGGTTAGAAATCAATGCAAGGGTATATAAACAAGCCTCAAAAGCTACATCAACAACTATTGAACCTATTTGCAACAATCCAAGCATACATCCAAATCCTTGAGCTATTAGAGTCAAATTCTTGTAACCCAACTCGTGTAATTCTAATTGTATTATTTTCTTTCACGTTTGGGGAGTGTTTAAGTGTGATTTGGAAATATATCAACCTAGTGAGAGGTGTTTTTCAGATTGACAAATTTTCTTTGTATTGAGAGAGTCTTGGTTAATCTTTGGGTAGAAAGATTAACCGGTTTGTAAGGTTTCCTCCTAATCCGAGAAAATGGGAAAAATTTCTACTGAAATTGGTTGAAAACCCTTAGTGGGAACTAAGGTAGTGGATGTAGAGCTTGCTCTATGCTTGAACCACTATAAATTTCCTTTTCCTTATTTTTCACATTTTCAATGTGTTTCTTTCAATTTTAAAAAGCCAATTCACCCCTCTCTTGACCATTTTCGATTCGATTGATCCACTTAACAATTGATATCAGAGACTAACTCTTTGAGGGACTCACATCCACAAGAGAAGATCTCAGAAGAAGATCAATAAACCTTCGAATCAAGCCATGGCATCTACCTCCGGCCAAAACCTCTTTGAGTCACAATCGATCACCAAGCCGCCCTTTTTCAAGGGAGATAACTATCCCTATTGGAAAAATAGAATGAGGCTTTTCATCAAGTCAAATGACTATGTCCTTTGGGATGTAGTGGAAGATGGACGAACTATTTCGATGAAGAGAGATGAAGAAGGAAGGCTAGTTCTGAGAACAAGAGCGGAAATGACAGATAAAGATCGAAGAAGGCTTCAAATGAATGACAAGGCTCTTCACATCATCTTTTGTCCACTTGGACTCAACATGTATGCACAGATGTCACCGTGCACAAGTGCGAAGAAAGTGTGGGACAAGCTAGAGACCACCTATGAGGGCACCAACAATGTAAAGGAGACCAAGATTGGTGTTGAGTGTGCAAAAGTTCTATATTTTACCCCTTATTTAACCCATATTATTGTTGCATTCAAGCATAATTCATTGCATTTAGGTAAAGTTTCACATATACATCACAAATAGATAAAATAGCACAGTTGCTACTGATTTTGGTCACTTTTGCAAGTATCTGTTGTGGTAGACTCAGGGCAACAAGGAAGCAAAGCTGGAGCACATGATTGGAGTCAAGGAAATAAAGTTGCCATGGCCACTGCCGTGGCAATCATGACGACAACATTGGTGAAAGGGAAAAGTGAAGTGGAGCTCGACAGATAGAGGAATTCAAGCCGGTCTGTCGTGAACCACTCCTATATTTTTTTGAGCCCTGGGGCAGAATGAAGGCCAAGCCCAAAGTCCAAGAAAGAAACCCAAATCAAGAAAAGAGGACGAACTAAAGGCATATACTCAGAAGATTTAATCTCCAATAGAGTTGTACTTTAGTTTAAACTTGTATTCTTGCCATATTAGAAAACTTGGACCCAAGGCCTATATAAATACATGTAATTCGACCTAGGGAAGGATATCTCATCTCTAGCCGTCTTCCCCAAAACCCTTGTCATTTTCCCCCTCTCATCATGTTCTAAATTTCCCCTAGGGCTAAGGGTTGATTCTGTAAAGTAGTTGCAAGGACTGTACTATTTAGGAATTTTCTGTTCAAAGCAATAAAACTTCAAGTTTATTTATTCTGGTTCTCACATCTCGCAAGAGTATCGGGAGAGCATTGTGAGGTTATTTATTTGTTTGATATCGGGAGAGTCAAGCATACGAACGAAATAAATACGAGTTTTCTAGTTTATGGTTAAACTATCTCGGCTTAGGGATAAGTACAAGGTTAAGTGGCTAAGGAAGAATTCAACAACATTGGTGTTCACCCTTCGATTAACGTCGGGAGGTATCATCTAAGAGTGTTCAGCAACAGCACTTGGGCCTAGGGATAGGACAAGTCACAACAGGGATTCTTGCCAAGCTTGAAGTACAGAGTTGTGTGATCGCTGTCACGACAACAACAAACTTCTGCCACGATAGGTGCTACCGCGACATGGAGGACGACACAACATGAATTTCTCTTCAGTGCAACACCTGCATTACCAAGCAAATCAATGCCAGCCTATCTCTTAACCCTGAATCTTTTATCTTTTATATTCATTATTCTCTAATATTATCTTCCAAACAATTTAAACTCTTTCTCTCTCTCGTGCAACAACTATAGGATAATGCTATTTCCAGTCCCTGTGGAGAAGATATCCGATACTCCAAGTATCACTATACTACTTGCATCGTGTACACTTGCACTACATTGCGATAGGACTTTTGACACGCAACAAGTTTTTGGCGTCGTTGCTGGGGACTGGCAACATATCTTTACCCCTATTTTACTGCACTTTTACTTTTTACTTTTTCTATTTTTATTGGTATTGTTTACCCTGTGCTTTTCACAAGGTCTTCTGTTTGCTTATGCGCAGATCTAGACGAGGCAAAGAACTTGAGTACGAACTAGACCCTAAAATCGAACGTACGTGCAACCTCAGGAACCGAGTCTACCTCTTGATAGCAAGAAATGACTATCTTGAGGAACAGTTAGAAGCAATGCACAACGGGGTAAATAATGACCAGAGGAATGCTGAAGATCCTCCCCTAGATGACCAGAATGGACGGCCTGCCGCTGCCGTTGCCGCACGACAGTCCTGCCGTGACTACATGATCAATGATCACGTGGAACTGGAGACCACCTTTCCAGACGTGGAAGCTGAGAACTTCGAACTAAAACCTGTTATGTTCAGCATGATAAATTCCGCTGGCCAGTTTAGTGGTGCTGCAACAGAGGATGCCCGAGAACATCTGAAAACGTTCCAAGAAATCTGTGGATCATTTAGATTACTAGGAATAAATCCGAAAATATTGAGGCTCTGGTTATTTCCTCATTCACTGAGAGACAGAGCTAAAACTTGGTGGAATAAACTAACGTCGGGTTCAATACGAACTTGGGCAGATCTCTCTCGTAAATTTTTGTCTCGTTTTAATCCTTCTCACTTATTTGAGAGATTACGTAATGAAATTGCTACTTTTCAACAGGAAGATGACGAACCAATGCACGAGGCATGGAACAGGTTCACAACTCTTCTAAGGAACTGCCCGATGCATGGATTCCCCGTGTGGAATCAAGTCATTAAATTCTACAATGATGCCAACACACACACTCGTATGGGAATAGATTCAGCAGCAAATGGACTATTGTTGGATAAAGATCCCGACGAAGCAATGGTGGTGTTGAAAAACTTAGCAAAGAATGACGAGCAATTCCCTACAGCAAGGAGAGGTAAACGGGGGATAACTGTAAAGGATTATGAAGCTGACAATTCCCTGAAATCACAGGTTGCTTACCTCACAAAGGCGGTGGAAAATCTGTTACGGAAAGATTCGAAACTTGTCTATTCTGTAGAAGAGGTATGTGAAACTTGCAGTGGGAACCACAGTTCGGATGACTGTCCGTTACAGTTAGAAGGGATGTACATTGGAAATTACAATAAGCCAAGAAATTACGATTCCAACAATACAATCTCAACTGGAGGAAAGATCTCAAGTTCTCCTGGAGCAATCCAAACAACACACTAAATCCTCAGGTGGAGAACAACCAAAACCAAGGGGTACCAAGAATCCTGTCACGACACCAATCACAGCAACAGCCGCAACAGCTGCCGGTAGCCGCACCTAGTATACTGGAGCAAACATTGGCCACATTCATGTCACAGACAAGAGCTTACATGGAAAACATGGATCAATTTGTCAAGAAAACTGAATCATTCATGGACAAGACAGAGATGAGGATGACTAACCATGAGGCCACCCTGAAATCACTGGAGACACAGATGGGCCATGTTTCCCAGCATATCAAGCCAAGGCAAAACGGAGGATTCCCTAGTGATACCGAGGTCACTAGAAAACCCACACATGAGCAGTGTAAAGCAATTACAACTAGGAGTGGGAAACAACTGCAAGGGCCGGAGATGAGAACCATACCAATTGAGGAACCGACCCTAGATACACTTGCCGTGAACACTGCCCCGGCAGAAGAAGAGCAACATGCTGCCGATACACCTGTCATGACAGTAGAAGGGACGGAGGAGCAAGAAAAGAATGTTGAAAAACCTAAGCCTCTTCAGATCCGAATACCTTGTGAAGGATGCCTTGAAGATTACCGTCCTCCACTTCCTTTTCCACAGCGGTTACAAAAATAGAAACATGAGTACCAGCTCAAAAAGATTTATGATATTTTTAAGCAGGTACATATTAATATACCGCTGTTAGAGGCCATCAAGCAGATGTCGGGTTATGCGAAATTTCTCAAGGATGCCATGTCAAAAAGATCCAGACTTGGGGAATTCGAAACGGTAAAAATAATAGAAGGATGCATGACTATCTTGCACAGGCATCCACCCCAGAAGAAGAAGGATCCTGGGAGCTTCACCATACCGTGCATAATTGGTGACAAATTCATGGGTAAGGCACTTTGTGATCTTGGTGCTAGCATAAATTTAATGCCAAAATCTATGTTTTAGAAGTTAGGTATTGGACGAGCACGACCCACGACAGTCATGCTGCAGCTGGCAGACTGCTCTTACTTACAACCAGAAGGGAAGATCGAAGATATTCTGGTAAGAGTGGATAAATTTATTTTTCCTGCTGACTTTCTTGTGTTAGACTATGAAGCAGATGAAAATGCACCGATCATCCTGGGGCAACCCTTCCTAGCCACAGGCAGATCTGTGATCGATGTAGAGAAAGGAGAACTGACCATGAGAGTAAATGATCATGAAATCAAACTCAATGTTCTCCAAGCAATCAAATATGCCGATGCAGAAGAAGAATGCAAGGCCATCGCTGAAGTAATCCTTGACCAACCCTGCATTAGGTCGAGCTGTCATGACATAAAATTTGGTCACTTCCACAGCAATCATCTGGAAGACTGCCACGGCAGCAACGCCGACAGTGACTCCTCCGATTCAGATATATTCGACACTGAAGGTCATGATGAGGTAAATTGGATAGGCAATCGTCCAGGTAAGTTCTTCGAGCCCCTAAATTATACCTCGAATGAACATATAATCCAAAAGCCTTCAATTGAAGAGCCACCTGTTTTAGATCTTAAGCCCCGGCCAAGGCAGCTTAAATATGTTTTTCTTGGTTTAAATGGTACGTTGCCCGTAATCATCTCTTCCAAGTTAATGCAGAAACAGGAGCAGCAACTAATTTGAATGCAACAACAACATAAGAAGGCCATTGGATGGACAATAGTTGACATCCAAGGCATCAGTCCAGCATTATGTATGCAAAAAAATTCTCCTAGAAGATGATCATAAGCCACCTATTGATGCCCAGAGACGTTTAAACAATGTTATGCGAGAAGTGGTGAGAAAAGAGATTATCAAATGGCTTGACGCAGAAATCATATACGCCATCTCAAATAGTAAGTGGGTGAGCCCGGTGCAGTGTGTACCTAAAAGGGGAGGAATAACCGTGGTGACCAACAAAGAAAATGAGCTAATCCCAACCAGGACTGTGACCGGTTGGAGGGTTTGTATGGATTAACGAAAGCTTAACAAAGCTACCCGAAAGGACCATTTTCCCCTACCTTTTATTGATCAAATGCTTGATAGATTAGCGGGGAAACCTTACTATTGTTTTCTTGATGGTTACTCAGGTTACAATCAGATAGTGATTGCATCGGAGGATCAAGAGAAAACTACCTTCACATGCCTGCACGACACTTATTTTTTTCGGAGAATGCCATTTGGACTCTGCAATGCACTAGCAACCTTTCAAAGGTGCATGATGGCAATATTCTCCGACATGGTGGAGGACTTCCTAGAGATTTTCATGGACGGTTTTTTCATCTTTGGAGATAGTTTTGAAGGTTGTTTAGGCAACCTACAGAAGGTGCTTGAAAGATGCGAAGAAGCGGATTTGGTCTTAAACTGAGAAAAATGCCACTTCATGGTGGATGAAGGGATAGTCCTAGGCCACAAGGTAAGCTGCCGCGGCATTGAGGTGGATAGAGCAAAAATAGAAGTCATCGAAAAGTTGTCGCCACCTACCACAGTCAAGGGGATTCGTAGTTTCTTAGGGCATGCTGGGTTTTATCGATGATTTATTGCCAATTTCTCGAAGATTACCAAGCCCTTATGCCACTTATTGGAGCAGAATCGTCCCTTTGACTTTAATACTGAATGTACTGAGGCGTTCAGAATTCTGAAGGAGAAGCTGGTAACAGCCCCGATCGTACAGCCACCAGACTGGAGTTTTCCATTCGAGATAATGTGTGATGCCAGTGACTATGTTGTCGGGGCAGCACTAGGGCAGAGGAATGATAAGCTCTTCCATGTGATTTACTCTGCTAGCAAAACACTAAATGATGCCCAAGTGAACTACACCATAATGGAAAAAGGAACTATTAGCCGTGGTGTTCTCAATCGACAAGTTCCGTCCATACATACTTGGAACGAAGGTGGTGGTCCATACAAACCATTCAGCACTGAAGTATCTGTTCACGAAAAAAGATGCAAAACCGAGACTGATACGGTGGATTCTGCTACTGCAAGAGTTCGACATTGACATCAAGGATAAAAAGGGGACAAAAAACCAAGTAGTAGACTACTTGTCGAGATTAGAGATGGGAAAGAGTCTACCGACAGATAGGACCAACATATTGGAGACTTTCCCGGACGAGCAGCTGTTTACCGCCACCAGCACTGCCATGACAGCCAGGGTGGCAGGTAAGTTTTCTAAAACTCCTTGGTACGTTGATTTTGTTAATTACATTGTTAGCGTGATACTACCTCCTGAACTTAATTACCAAGCAAGGAAGAGGTTCCAAAATGATGCAAAACATTATTATTGGGATGAACCTCTTCTTTTCAAACATTGTGCAGATCAAATTATCAGGAGATGCGTACCACAGGATGAACAGGAAGTTGTGCTTCACCACTGCCATGCTTCCCCATATGGAGGACACCTAGGTAGAAACAAAACCGTTGCCAAGGTTTTGCAATCTGTTCTCTATTGGCCCACACTGTTCAAGGATGCACAAGCCTTCTACAAAAGTTGTGACAAATGCCAAAGGACCGGGAACATCTCGAGAAGGCATGAGATGCCATTGCATAACATTTTAGAGGTCGAAATCTTTGATGTATGGGGAATCGACTTCATGGGACCGTTCCCAACATCTTGTGGGAACCTGTACATCCTTTTGGTAGTGGATTATGTTTCCAAATGGGTAGAAGCGATCGCCACTCAGAAAAATGACGCCAAAACTGTTCAGAGATTTCTGCACAAGAATATCTTCTCCAGATTTGGTATCCCCAAGGCGATCATTAGTGACGAGGGGAGACATTTTGATAATAGGGTAATTAATGCCGCCTTGAGAAAATATGGAGTAAAGCACCGGATTGCAACATCATACCAACCTCAAATCAATGGACAGGCCGAGATATCCAACCGAAAAGTAAAGAACATACTTGAGAAGATGGTTAAACCCACTCGAAAAGATTGGTCTTTACACCTCAATGATGCACTCTGGGCCTATAGAAAAACGTCCAAAACACCATTGGGAATGTCGTCCTACAGGCTTATCTACGGGAAAACATGTCATTTACCTGTTGAGATAGAACACAGAGCTTACTGGGCTATCAAGGCAGTAAATATAGACATGGATAAGGCAGGACAAAAGAGGCTACTGGACTTGAATGAAATTGAAGAAATTCGAGCTATGGCCTACGACAATGCCAAGATATACAAAGATAAAACCAAAAGGTGGCACGACAGGAAGCTGCTGCCACGACAGTTCTGCCCAGGGCAGCATGTGTTGTTGTTTAACTCTAGGTTAAAACTTTTCCCAGGAAAGCTTAAATCTAGATGGTCCGGTCCTTTCCAAGTAGTCCAGGTTTCCCCCATGGTGCCATTACAATCAAATCCCTAAAGGACGGGCACCAATTCGAAGTCAACGTACATAGACTAGAGCATTATCAAGGGACTGAAGCCCCAAGGATGCAGGAAGTAGTTACTTTAGGAGATGCCCCTCAAGGCATCCCTAATTTAACTTAGTTTTTTATTTTATTTATTTATTAGGAATTAAGATTTAATTATTTTATTTTAGGAATTAATATTTTATTTTATTTATCAATTTTTAGGAAACAAAGGAAACATGCCGAAGAGAAAGAATGAACAAGCCCACTATACCCACAGCAGCCCAACGGACGAATCTGTCGTCACAGCCTGTCATCAGCTGTCGTGACAGACGCGAAAAAGACAGCCTGTCATCAAGCTGTCGCGACAGACACGCAGTAGAAATAGAAACGTGTGACAGACGTGTTAGAAACCGTGTAACAGTTGGCCCCGTTATTCGCGCCTACCGTTACAGCTCGAACGGGCAGAAAATCACCCATCTATATAAACCCCCATTCACTATTCATTTCTCACTTCATTCTCATTTTCTAAATTTGTTTCCTCTGTTTAAGATCTTTAAAAAAATTTCTTTACATTTTCCACAGTCATTGCAAAATGACTAGAAGACAAACTCGTCGTAGTGCTGCCTCCAGTTCTGCCGCAGTAGTCTCCACCCCAAGCCATAACGCTATTCCAGACCGTTTCGCCTCCACCGACTCCGCCACGTGATACCACGCCTCCTTCAAGAAGAGTGACATGTGGGAGGAAAGAGGGTTTCTCTACACAGAATCCACGGGAGACCTAGGGCTTGAAAGCTTCATAGCAAGAAAAATCCATGCCCTCAAATGGAAGTAGTTTGCTGCCCAACCGGAGGAGATGGACATCACACTAGTCATGGAGTTCTACGCTGTCGTCGACAGAAAAGACACCATGACATTAACAGTTCGAGGTAAACAACTTTCTTTCAAGCTTTCCTACATCAACACCTCTACGACTTATATGTGAGTAAGAAGGAGGACTCCCACAAAATATTCGTCAATAGTCTGTCGCCAGAAGACTACGACGCGGTCATAGCAGAGCTCATTGAGGAAGGGACAGAATGGAATACCGACCCTAAACACCAGTGGATGGTGAAGAGAACTCAATTGACTCCACAAGCCAAAATGTGGAATCACTTTGTGAAGAAGCGCATCATGTCATCCTCCCACAACAGCACGGTCGACAGACCAAGGTTAGCTCTTGTGCACTCCATTTTAAGTGAAAGATCAATAAATGTCGGCCGCTACACATGGGAGGGAATACTTGAGTGTGCCCTCCGCCCGTCGAGTCCCCTTGTCTTCCCATACCTCATCACCACCATCTCCCGGGGCCACAACGTACCAGAAATTGCTGAAGACGTCAAAGTTCGAGGGAAAGGGTGGACGGAGCGGAACATTTTCAGCCTCATGGAGTTAAAAGCTGCCACCCCGCTTTCATACTTCAATCCTTCTACCACGATAGAGCAGACGACAGACCCCCAGTCCCACAGAACCTGCCACAGCAGAACAACAGCCAACGACAACAGCACCTACACCGGACGCCTCCGCCCAGATTCTGTCGACACTGAAAAAGAATGGAAGAATGGCAGCTCAGACTGATGAGCTACATGATGGATTTCACGGCAGCAACGGTAAACTTTATTCATAATGATTTACATTTTACACATATGTCGTTCCCCTCCTTCCCATAACAGTTCTTTGGTGCCCCCACACCTACTCCTACCCCTACTGCGAGCCCTAGAACTCCATATGCTGCCTCTACACCTACACCAGCCACGACAGATGAAGGCGGCAGACAATCTGCCACTGCTAGAGGCGAGAAAAGAAAGGAGCCCTTGCCGGAACTCAACGAAGAATATTTTGAAGGGTTCTCCTCCTCTTCCGTCTGGAAGGATTCTGATGGGGAGCCCTCAGTTGCCCGAGACATCTCCAAGGACTTCATGCCAATGAAAAGGAAGAAGCTCAACGAGACTGGCGAATGACCCTCCGGCCAAGGCAGATCTGCCAGTAGCAGTAGCAGCTCTGACGATGAGGTCAAGGTTTTGGACAAGCCCCCACACATCTCACCAACATGTGTCCAGCCACCTCGGGAAGCAAAGAAGAAGACAACCTCTACCTCCCACAGCACACTGCTAGCCCCTGCCATGAAAGTCATTGCCCGTCGGCAGCTCTAGATTAGCAGCAGCGATGACAGCTCCTCAACTTATGTTTCTATCTTATATTTGATGTCTTTGTTGTTTTATTTCTTTTGTGATGTATTTTATTTTCCTTTTTTATCTTTCATGTTGTCATGCATTGAGGGCAATGCAACCCTCGAGTTTGGGGGTGGCATCCCTCCATTAATGAAGTGTTAGTTGTGTCTTAAATCTGTGTCTAAATATTAGTTATTATTTAGTTTATTTTTGTGTAAAAAAATATTGGCTTAAGTCTTTGAGCTAAACTTACCTGCCGCGACATACTCTATCGTGACAGTGCCTTTAGGAAATTTTAGGATCTGTTTAGAGCCTTGCTATGATTTTGATCTCTACAACACTCTTTGTGACTCTTATGCTATCTAGATTTCTTTAGTGCACTGGATTAGGAATGTTTACCCACTTGAATTTGCCCCTAGAGGTGCCTATCACTGGCTCTAGGAAAACAATAAAAGAAAGAAAAAATTTCAGACTCATTTTTCTTGCAAAACTGCCTTGCACTGATTGTAGAAGATTGTTTTTAAGCTTAAGTTAGAAAAACTAAAGGAGCCTAAGAATTTCCTCCAGAAAAGATGCAGTTAAATCAAGAGTTAGAAAAAAAACTAAAGGAGCCTAAGAATTGCCTCCAGAAAAAATGAATTAGGCATAAACTCAAGTTTGTATGCAAGCTTATTCTGGTAGATTAAAGGAATCTAGACACATAGATGTTCACAAAACCCGCACATACCGCACAAGAATTATAATATGGTTCCGAATAAATCCAGAAACACCAGACAAGGTATTGCTCTTGATAGGGAATAAGTGGTAGGTAAGGAAAGGTTCACTAAATTAAGTCAAGCCAAAAAGTTTTTATTTATTAGGTAGTATTTGCTTGAGGGCAAGCAAGAACTTGAGTTTGGGGGTGTGTTGAGTGTGCAAAAGTTCTATATTTTACCCCTTATTTAACCCATATTATTGTTGCATTCAAGCATAATTCATTGCATTTAGGTAAAGTTTCACATATACATCACAAATAGATAAAATGGCACACTTGCTACTGATTTTGGTCACTTTTGCAGGTATCTATTGTGATAGACTCAGGTCAGCAAGGAAGCAAAGCTGGAGCACAGGATTGGAGTCAAGGAAATAACGCTGCCGTGGCAGCCATGACGACAACATTGTTGAAAGGGAAAAGTGAAGTGGAGCTCGAAAAATAGAGGAATTCAAGTCGGTCTGTCGTGAACCACTCCTATATTTTTCTGAGCCCTGGGGTAGAATGAAGGCCAAGCCCAAAGTCCAAGAAAGAAACCCAAAGCAAGAAAAGAGGACGAATTAAAGGCATATACTCAGAAGATTTAATCTCCAATAGAGTTGTACTTTAGTTTAAACTTGTATTCTTGCCATATTAGAAAACTTGGACCCAAGGCCTATATAAAAGCATGTAATTCGACCTAGGGAAGGATATCTCATCTCTAGCCGTCCTCCCCAAAACCCATGTCATTTCCCCCCCTCTCATCATGTTCTAAATTTCCCCTAGGGCTAAGGGTTGATTCTGTAAAGTAGTTGCAAGGACTGTACTGTTTAGGAATTTTCTGTTCAAAGCAATAAAATTCAAGTTTATTTATTCTGGTTTTCACATCTCGCAAGAGTATCGAGAGAGCACTGTGAGGTTATTTATTTGTTTGATATCGTGAGAGTCAAGCATACGAATGGAATAAATACGAGTTTTCCAGTTTATGGTTAAACCATCTCGGCTTAAGGATAAGTACGAGGTTAAGTGGCTAAGGAAGAATTCAACAACATTGGTGTTCACCCTTCGATTAACGCCGGGAGGTATCATCTAAGAGTGTTCAGCAATAGCACTTGGGCCTAGGGATAGGACAAGTCACAGCATAGATTCTTGCCAAGCTTGAAGTACAGAGTTGTGTGATCACTGCCGCGACAACAACAGACTTCTGCCGCAACAGGTGCTGCCGCGACAGGGAGGACGACAGAACAAGAATTTCTCTTCAGTGCAACACCTACATTACCGAGCAAATCAATATCGGCCTATCTCTTAACCCTGGATCTTTTATCTTTTATATTCATTATTCTCCAATATTATCTTCCAAACAATTTAAACTCTTTCTCTCTCTCGTGCAGCAACTATAGGATAAAGCTATTTCCAGTCCATGTGGAGACGATATCTGATACTCCAAGTATCACTTTACTACTTGTGTCGTGTACACTTGCACTACACTGTGATAAGACTTTTGACACGCAACAATTGGGATCCTTAATTTGAGTTACAAGAATTTCAAGATGGAGCTGAATGAGAGCGTCTCCAAGATGTCTGATCAGTTCATCGTCATAGTAAATGGTCTCAAGGGCTTATGTGAGATCATTCCCGAAGATAAGCTAGTCCAGAAGTTTCTTTACTCTCTTCCCGAATCATATGATGAGAAGAGAACTGCAATCATCGAGGCCAAGAATTTGAAGATATTGAATTTCGATAAGTTGGTGGGATCTCCCTTTACTCATGAGATCGTGAAGCAAGGAAGGGAAGAAGAAAAGAAGAGAGAAGAGAAAAGAGAAAAGAGTGGAGAAGCAAGAGGTAGAGAAGAAGAAGCAAGTAATTGCTCTCAAGGCTTCTCAAGAGGAAAGCAATTCTAGTGAGAATGAGTTTGAGGAATTGGCTATGGTAGCCAAGATATTCTCTCGGTTCATGAAGTCCAACAGGGGAAGAAAGTTCCAAAGGAGAAAAGACTTCTAGAACAAGAACAAAGAAGAGGAGAGAGATCAACTCATTTATTATGAGTGCAAGAAGCCGGGACACATAAGATCGAATTGCCCTCAACTCAAGAAGAAGGGCTTCGATAAGAAGAAAAAAACAAAAAGCCCATGTTGCTACTTGGAGCGATGAAGAATCATCATCCGATGAAGAGGAGCACGAAGTTGCTAGTCTTTTCCTCATGGCTATTAATGATGATCCTAAGGTAAACCCTAACTCATCTACTTTCGATTTCACATTTGATGAACTTCAAGATGCATATAATGAGTTGCAAGATGTTTATGATGAGTTGGTAGAAAAATATAAGGAATCAGTTTTAAAAACAAGAAAACAATTTCCATTTTGAAAAAAAACAAAAACGATTCCTTTTTCCAAAACCAACTCATAACTTGAAAAGAATATTGTGGTTTTACAAGATGACTTAAAATATTTTCAAGATGAAAATTTTGATTTAAACAATCTTCTTTCCAAAGTTCATGATGATCACCATAAAGTGGTGAATGAACTCAAAGCTTCTTTGAACAAAGTTGGTACTTTTAATTTTCAACAAGGTCAATCTTCTAAAACCAACTATGTGAAAAGAAACTTTGTGAACCACAAACAAAAAGGCTCTGAAAGGGATCCTAAAGATAAAATGGTTAAAAATGTATGGGTTCCTAAGGAACTAGCAGTTTCTAATGATATTAATGCTATTGCTTCTTGGATTCCTAAGGGAACCAAGTATTTGAGAGTTAACTCACATTGACCCAAAATGATTTAGGTACCAAAAATCAAGAACTAATCTTTGTTTGTAAGGGGAGCATTGTTACAAGGCCAAAGCTTTAAGTAAAAACACTTGGTACCTTGATAGTTGATGCTCAAGACACGACCAGCGACAAGAGTAGATTCATGGAGCTAAAGCCAAAGAGTGGTGGAGTGGTGACATTTTGTGACAACTTCAAAGGCCACATTGATGGTATAGGTTCCATTGGTAATCACTCTTCTATTCTTATTGAAGATGTGTTATATGTCAATGATCTAAAGCATAACTTGTTGAACATTAGTCAATTATAGCATGAGGGTTTTAATGTTCTTTTTTATGTTAATGACTGCAAAATTATGGACATTAAAACAAATAATATAATGCTCATTGGTCATCGCATATGTATAATATACATGGTGCATCTAGATGACTTTCATACATCCCATGCATGTTTGGTTGCTCAAAATGAAAATGGTGCATGGTTATGACATAGGAAACTAGGACATGCTAGCATAAGTGTTTTAGAGAAATTGGTTTCCCAAAATCTAGTTAGAGGTTTACCTAAAGTAAAATTCTCCTTAGATAAAATTTGTGATGCTTGTGCTAAGGGTAAACAAAAACGAACTTCATTTAAATCCATTAATGATGTTTCAACTAGTAGAGTTTTACAATTGATCCATACAGATCTCTTTGGGCCTATTAGGACAACTAGCTTGGGTGGAAAATCATATACTTATTTTTTAGTTGATGATTTCTCTAGATACACTTGGGTTCTCTTTTTAAGTACAAAAGATGAGGCTTTAGAAAACTTCATCACACTTTCAAAAATTACTCAAAATGACCTTGATCAAAAAATTACTCATATTAGAAGTAACCATGGAACATAATTTCAAAATCTAGGTTTTGAGGATTATTGTAACACTAATGGTATTAGCCACAATTTTTCTGCACCTCGTACTCTGTAAAGTGTCCACAAGTTCTATATTTCATGCACATTCCATCTCATATTATTGTTGTTTTTGAGTGCATTTTAGGCATAATTAGGACCATGCATTGCATTTTACAGTATTTCTTTACTTTGCCATGTCTTTCTAGATTATCGTTTATCTGGTAAAGAAAAGGTACTTTTTAGTGTACTTTTGGTTCTAGGTGCTAGAAGCTGATAGAGGGAAAGAGGAGCTGAGGATGTGATGCTGAGGCAACAAACTTAGGAGTTGTACTAATGCAGTTCCAAATAGAGACAATAGCTGCCGAGCAGCTACCGCCGCCCACCTTGCCGCCCAAGACAGCAAGCTATGGAGTTGGAAAACCGGAGTGCGATCTGTAGAGCAGAAAATCTCGATTCTATCGATGTTGTCCACTCAATTTTCCAACATCTGTAGCAGCGGGCAGAGCCGCTGGAGAAGTGTCTCGAGATTACTTGTGGAGCAAGGCAACGTGATAAAGTCCACATTCAACTCAAAGAAGTCAGAGTTTAAAGCCACATTTAATGTAAAAAAGCTATTTTGAAGACTTCTACTTCAAGAAGGACTAGACCTAGCTAATGCCTATATATACCCATTGTAACTCTAATTCAAGATAGCTTAGGTTTTCCTTAGGCATATATTAGGTTTTCTTGCAGCCGGCATGTTCTAAATTTCTCCTTGTGATAAGTTCTCAAATGTGACATACTTCATTTGCTATTTTTCTAGTTATTCGGACTTCTTGCTACTTAATACATGTTGTTTTTGTTATATTTTGTGCAGGGATCCAATTCTGGAAATAGCAGTAAAATGGGGCATTTCTGCAGTTTTTTATTATAATTCTGTCATGACTGGCATCATGGGCACGACACCAGGCACGACGCGTCTGACGTGGCAGTGACGTGGCAAATACGTGGCGACTTCTAGAAGATTCTGGAAGATCTTATCAGTTTATCCGTTCGTTTTGTTGTATTTAAATTTCAAAACATTTGAATTATTTATCTTTTGTTTATTATTTTAAATTATCTCATCACATTATCTTTGTAAATCTAAGCCTATAAATACCAACCTTTGGTGAAGGCTTAAGATCATCTTCTAGCTTTGAGTTTTTTTATCTTTGTAAACATTTTTCTAGTTTTAATTAAAAGTTCTTCTTTTTCTTTATTTTCTTTGTTTCGTTTATTTTATGTTATTTAATTATTTTTCCAAAACCAAGTTAAGCATGATAATCAATATCATGCTTAGCTAAATCTTTTAAGCCAAGAACTAGCCAAGTCAATTCGATTCGTGAGAATTGAACTTGCTTAAATTCTTTTGGGAAATCATTTTTATCTTTCTGCTTAGATAGTTTGACAATCGGCCTTACTAAAGGTTTTTAACCGTTTTTCAAATAAAAAAGAGCTCGTTGGTCTGGAATCGTTTAAAAACATAGTTGGGAGGAAGGATCGGCCTTTGGCAAATTTCGACTTCCTGTGAACACTCTTAGCGGCGGTCCGCTAAGGAAAGATAAAATCAGAAGCGATTCTATTTTAGACAATTTCTGAGTCGGGTTTTTCCTGCTTTTATTCTAAATATTTTAACGGCGATAGACGTGGTTGATTTATTTAAGAACCATTTTTCGAAGATAGACTTGGGAGGATTGGTTACTCAAGAGAGAAACAAGTTACGACGGGTTGGGCCTCGTAGACTGTAACCGACATGATCCCCGAAATAAAAATCTATTTCAGTGATCGAAAGAATTGAAGGAGCTGGTTCGAGGCTATTTCACATACTTGATTTTTCTTATTATTTTTAATTCTTGCATTTTATTTTTTTACTTCACTCAAAATCAAATCACTCCCCCCATTTTATTTAATTACCTTACAGATATTCCTGGAAGTACTAATCGAAGCAGTCTTCAGTCAATAATTCCAGCTAATCTCCCTGTGGATCGACCCGGTTAAACGACGACTTGTCAAAATTGGCGACGTTGCCGGGGAGATTTACTTTCGGCATTTTTGACTGATTTTGTTTTATTTTTATGACCAGGAAGTACCCGGGTACTTTAGCTCCATACAACCCGGAAATCGAAGCAAGTGCTCGTAGAACTCACGGCGAAAGACTTCGACGAAAGAAACAACAAAGCACACGACGACCCGAACAAGAATCCACCTCCGAAACTACACCAATCGAAGAACCTACACAGGAACCAGAACCGATGACGGACCAAACGATTCGAGAGCTGAACGCAGCCCCAACTGTGCAGCAACCACTCTGCATCGCTTTTCCTCAAGGCGATACTCTCTTCCAGCTCAAAACAGGATTAATTCACCTACTCCCTACCTTTAATGGCCTCCCTACTGAAAGCCCACACAAGCACCTTGTCGAATTTCATATGGTGTGCAGCAGCATGAAACCACAAGGGGTCTCAGAGGACCAAATAAAACTAAGGGCTTTTCCTTTTTCCTTACCGGAACGGCTAAAGAATGGTTATTTTACTTACCTCCAAATTCAATTAATACATGGTCTGATCTCTCTCGTGTTTTTCTTGACAGATATTTCCCTGCGGCAAAAGCAACAGAAATTAGGCGAAACATATTGGGAATCCAACAAATGCACGATGAATCCCTATATGAATATTGGGAAAGGTTCAAGAAGTTGTGCGCAAGCTGTCCGCAACATGGCTTATCCGAGCAAACACTCCTTCAATACCTATACGAAGGAATGTTACCAATGGACAAAAGGATGGTAGATGCAGCAAGTGGTGGCGCGCTCGTTAACATGACTCCTACTGCAGTGAGAACATTAATCTCCACAATGACTGCAAATTCGCAGCAATTTGGTTCTGCAAGTGAACCCAGTCGATGGGTTCAAACAGTAAGCACAATTTCATTAGAGAATAAGATAGATAATTTGACTAATATTGTGTATTCTCTTGTTTCAGGGGAGATAAGAGCTTCTAAGGTATGCGTAATATGCACTATGCCAGATCACGCAACCGACTTATGCCCATTGTTGCGGGATACATCTGGTGCCCAGGTTAACGTCATACACAACTTTCCTGGACCTCCCCAAAGACCCTATAACCCACATAGCAATACCTTCAATCCCGGTTGGAGAGACCACCCAAACTTGAGCTACGGTAATCAGAACCCGAATTACCAACCTAGGCAACAATTTCCCTACCAAAACCAAGCACCCCAAAAATCCTCACTTGAGTCTATTGTTGAGAAATTGGCAGTTTCGCAGGAAAAATTCCAAACCCAAACACAATCCCATCTCCAGCAAATCGACAAACAAATAAGCCAACTAGCTCAAGCCGTTAGCCGTCTAGAATCCCATGGGAAGTTACCATCACAAACCGAAACAAATCCAAGGGAAAATGTGAGCGCGATCACTCTGCGTAGTGGAACTATGACAATGCCTAAACCGCCCAAGCAAACCGAGCAAAAATTCGACGAGCAAGGCAGCTCTTCGAAGGACCAGAACGAAAAGTCTCCACCCACTGCAGGTAACTCTAAATCCAATATTTATGTTTCTACTTACGAACCTGTTCCTCCTTTTCCAGGTAGATTGGCGAAACGAGATAAAAAGGAGGAAGAGAAGGAAATTTTGGATGTATTCAAGAAAGTGGAAATCAACATTCCACTTTTGGATGTTATTCGGAAGGTTCGTAAATACGCAAAATTTTTGAAAGATCTATGCACAAACCGGAGGCGGTTGTTTGGGAATGAAATAGTTAACCTTGGTGAGAACGTTTCGGCTATTCTTCAAAGACCATTGCCGCCAAAGTACAAGGACCAAGGTATGTTTGCGATTCCCTGTAAAATTGGGAAAGTTGGGATTAAAAGAGCGATGTGCGATTTAGGCCCATCTATCAGCATCATGCTGCTAAGTGTTTACAACAAAATTTCGACTGAACCATTGAAAGAAACGCGAGTGACGGTTCAATTAGCCGATCGATCAGTCATCTACCCCGAGGGAGTACTAGAAAACGTGTTGGTACAGGTAAAAGATCTTATTTTCCCTGCTGATTTTTATATTATTGACATGGAGAATGATCGCAGCAATAACAGATCCGAAATCTTACTTGGCCGACCTTTCCTATCAACCGCGCATACAAAGATTGATGTCCGCGACGACATCTTAACTATGGAATTTGATGGGGAAGTAGTTAAATTTGATATGTATAAAGCTATGGAGTATCCTGATTCGGTCGCAAGTTTAAATTTCGTTGATATTATAGATCTGTTAGTTGATGATTTGATCGAAACTGATATGTGTTATGACTTTTGTAGGGAATTCGCGGATCTCGACGATGAAAATATAGGCGAAATCATTTCAACTCTTTCTTACCTTTCTGATTTTCGATTAATTCCAACTCGATCTAAACATTTTCCCTCAATTTTGCAGGAACCAAAGCCGAAGTTAGAGCAATTTAATTATATATTTTTAGGCGACAACCAAACTTTGCCAATCATCATCTTGAGTAAGTTGTCGCATCGGGAAGGAGGTAGAAGCTTAGTTGTTGTTTTACGCACAAATAAAAAGATGAAGGAAGGCGTTAAAACGACAAGGGATGGACATCACCGTTTATTTGAAGACCTTTCTTTTGAAGAACCAAAAATTAGCAAGGGTCGTCGAGCTAAACGACGTTAAACAAAGAGCTAAATGGGAGGCAACCCATTAGTTTATTTTTTCGTCAATTTTTACTTCCTTTTTAATAATTTAATTTATGTTTCTTTATTTTTCATTTTCCTTCTTTTTAATTGCCTTAATAAAATTTCCTTTGCAGGATGTTTTTTTTTCGCATGCAGCAGGCCGAGCATCACACTCCAGCTAAGTGCTCCATTTCATTAATGAGGTGCATTTTAGCGCACTCAATGAGCGGTGCACGTTAGCCCAACCCCTTTTCCCCTTGGCATATCGTCCGATTTTTCCTGATTTTCCCTTTTCCCCTCCCTTTCTTTCTTTCCCGCAACACCAAACCCTAACATCACACACCCAGCCGCAAAAATTCACTCAGCCGCATCGACTTCACCATGCCCCACACCTCCTCCCCGCCGCGGTGGTCGACGACGGCAAGCCCCCATTCCTACGGCTTCCACAACACCTCCGCCTTCACCCCCAACCATCGTCCGTCGTTCGTAGCTCTCCAACAGCACTGCTGGACAAGCTCCGTCCGCCGTCTGCCTCCCCAACAGTCACCATCACCATCGTTACAATTAATACCCACGGGGAGTACTCTTTCTCTGCCTTACACTTTTATGTTTTTCATTTGAATTGGGGCAATTCACTTAAGTGAGGGGGAGGGTAAATTACCACTTGTCTGCGTGTTTGATAATATGTTTTGATTTTGATTAAACCTTGGGATGAATTTTTTGTTCTTGCAATTACTTGTTGTCCAGCATGTTGTACTTGTTTTTGTGCTTAGGAATGATTGAATTATAGCATTTTGATAATCAAAGGATATGGGTAATCTGCAGTTTGACATCTCTTTTAATTTCTCTTGATTGTGTTAATTAGATTTCTCGCCTAGCTTAATCAAACCTAGCCTAATTTTGTGAGACTTTGAGCCTTGAGCATGCATCCTATACTTTATGCTCGTTTTTCCTTGCTTGAGAGTGTCATCTTGATCTTAGGAATCTAGAACTTGTGGCTTGCTTACGATTTGAGACTACACTAAGAACGAGGTGCTTTAAAATGACTTAGGCATTAGGCTTTAACCTCTTCCATCCTTTTCATTTTAATTTACCCTTTCTCATCGCCTAGTGAGCCTTTGTTAGCCTTACATTCCATTCCATTGACTTAACCATTTCAATTGATCAAATGCTAGAATCTTTATTAGACATGAAGGAGATACTTTTCAAATAAGGGCAGAATTTTCCTAGAAAAAAAATGAAAAAAATGAAAAAAAAAAAGAATAAAAGGAAAGAATTGCTTCGAAAAGAAAAGAAGAGAAAAAGAGAGAAAAACTGTTTCGAAAAGAAGAAAAAAAAGAAAAAAATATGTGTTTGCTTGCCCATTTTTAGCTCCTTTTTAATGTCTTCACTGCTTAATGTTTGAGATATCTTGCATTGATCATCCTCTTTTGTTTTTTCTTCCCATCTTTCTATCTTTTTTTTCTAAACCCACATTACACCTTGAATAAAAGACCTAATGATTTTTGCACATC
The DNA here is from genome assembly GCA_958450335.1 of Hibiscus tridactylites. Taxonomy (NCBI): domain Eukaryota; kingdom Viridiplantae; phylum Streptophyta; class Magnoliopsida; order Malvales; family Malvaceae; genus Hibiscus; species Hibiscus tridactylites. The sequence goes on along the minus strand of OY288292.1, from coordinate 9,872,706 downwards.
AATTCTAATAAAGTAGTGGAGAATTGAACTTGTTACAAGCCTATGGAAACTTTTGTTCATGTATGACTTAGAGTGTTCTCGCTTCACTTTTACCTATTAACACTTTGAGTGCTCTTGAGTGTATCTTGGTGAGGATTAAGACTAGGTTAGGATTTGATAGGACTGTTCTTTGCTTGCATCCATTTGGTTTGATTATGTTTCCTTCATGATACTCCTTTTGCGCTAGAACTCTTATAATTATGCTTGATACTTGTGATGGCTTGAAGAATGCATTCTTGGTTAATATCTTTTTCGGACATACTTGAGGACAAGTATGAGACAAGTGAGGGGGAATTTGATAAGTTCTCAAATGTGACATACTTCATTTTCTATTTTTCTAGTTATTCGAACTTCTTGCTACTTAATACATGTTGTTTTTGTTATATTTTGTACAGGGATCCAATTCTGGAAATAGCAGTAAAAAGGGGACATTTCTACAGTTTTTATTATAATTTTGTCATGACTGGCATCATGGGCACGACACCAGGCACGACACATCTGACGTGGCAGTGACGTGGCAAATACGTGGCGACTTCTAGAAGATTCTAGATGATCTGGAAGATCTTATCAGTTTATCCGTTTGTTTTGCTGTATTTAAATTTCAAAACATTTGAATTATTTATCTTTTGTTTATTATTTTAAATTATTTCATCACCTTATCTTTGTAAATCTAAGACTATAAATACCAACCTTTGGTGAAGGCTTAAGATCATCTTCTAGCTTTGAGTTTTTTTTATCTTTGTAAACATTTTTCTAGTTTTAATTAAAAGTTCTTCTTTTTCTTTATTTTCTTTGTTTCGTTTATTTTATGTTATTTAATTATTTTTCCAAAACCAAGTTAAGCATGATAATCAATATCATGCTTAGCTAAATCTTTTAAGCCAAGAACCAGCCAAGTCAATTCGATTCGTGAGAATTGAACTTGCTTAAATTCTTTTGGGAAATCATTTTTATCTTTCTGCTTAGATAGTTTGGCAATCGGCCTTACTAAAGGTTTTTAACCGTTTTTCAAATCAAAAAGAGCTCGTTGGTCTGGAATCGTTTAAAAACATAGTTGGGAGGAAGGATCAGCCTGTGGCAAATTTCGACTTCCTGTGAACACTCTTAGCGGCGGTCCACTAAGGAAAGATAAAATCAGAAGCGATTCTATTTTAGACAATTTCCGAGTCGGGTTTTTCCTGCTTTTATTCTAAATATTTTAACGGCGATAGACGTGGTTGATTTATTTAAGAACCATCTTTCGAAGATAGACTTGGGAGGATTGGTTACTCGAGAGAGAAACAAGTTACGACGGGTTGAGCCTCGTAGACTGTAACTAACATGATCCCCGAAATAAAAATCTATTTCAGTGATCGAAAGAATTGAAGGAGCTGGTTTGAGGCTATTTCACATACTTGGTTTTTCTTATTATTTTTAATTCTTGCATTTTATTTTATTACTTCACTCAAAATAGAATCACTCCCCCCATTTTATTTAATTACCTTGCAGATATTCCTGGAAGTACTAATCGAAGCAGTATTCAGTCAATAATTCCAGCTAATCTCCCTGCGGATCGACCCTCTTTCCCTATATCTATTTAATTTCCTTATATTATTATTTATCGAAAGAGGTTAATTTATTCATTTATTTTTGACCGGTTAAACGACGACTTGTCACCTTGGGTTTGGGTTATGTTGAAATTAGTTTTGAAAATTGTTGTTTAGGATTTCAAGTTTGTTTTTGCAAATAAAATTACAAGGTTTACTTATTCCATGTTCTTCATAGATTTCAATTAAGGCAATGATGTGGATTACCTTCATCAAGAGGTGTCTGCTGCCCACCTCCCACAACTCCACCGTTGACCGGCCGCGCCTTGCACTCATCCACAACATCATGACGAACAAGCCCATCAATGTTCGGGAGATTATATGCAAGGAGATCCACACCTGCTTCCAGAAGACGAAGGGCAGGTTGTACTTTCCATCACTCATCACCGGCCTTTATGCCAATTTCAACATCCCAACCGACCCTAGGGATGAGATGGCAACAACAAATGAGGGGTGGACTAGGAGAGTCCGCATGTAGATGATGCAAGCCCCAAAGACAGAGCCTATCACCCCCAACCAGCCCTCTGCTGCCCAGCTTACCACTCCAGCCGCCCCGGCAGTACTGAAGTTGCCCTAGCCAACGAAGTGCTCACGCTGTTGGGCACCCTTACTGACAGCAACAAGCAGATCAAGCAGCAACAGCTGACGTTCATAAAGCATGTGGGGGAGGTCCAAGAAGCCTTGTGTCTTATTTCCTAGAGAAGTATCCCGATGACGGCACCACCTTGCCACCCTACCCTACGGATTTAGCTACCGCAGCTGCCCCAGATCAAGGAACGCCATCAGCCGTCGCTGCCCACCATGCCGCTTTCCGCCGCCAGATGTCGTCTCTGACACACTACTCATCGTACTCAGCCACCTCTACCTCCAACACGGTGGAAGACTCCCCAAAGATGCATCAACAACACCATTCACCTCTCTGCACAGCGGCAACAATGGCTAACACTTCCTCAATAGAGGAGATTGAGCAGCAGCCGCCAGCACCACCACCAGCAGTGACCATCCCAATGGAAATAGACCCTCCGACAGCACCAACAGAGGAAGGAACCAAGAAGAGAAAGCGGCACATCATAGTTGTCGAGCCCGTGGACGACGAGACAGAGTCAGAAAAGAGCGAAGCACCTCCTGCCACTCCCCCTGTCGAACCTCAACAAGAGCCTCGTGCCACGCCCAAAAGAGTTCAGCCGTCACTGACAAAAAAGGTCTCCCCTGCAAAATCTGCTGCCAGGACATCTATCGGCCGCCGCCTAATCATCCAATCATCCTCCTCCTCCTCAGCAGCAAAGACTCAAGCCTCCTCTCAACCCTCATCCAATTTCTAGTTTTTTTTCTTTCTCTTTTCTTTATTTTATTTTTCTATTTTTTACATATCACTTGTATTTTTCTGCTTTTATTATTTTCTGTTTTTATTTTGTGCATTGAGGGCAATGCCCATCTCGAGTTTAGGGGGGATAGCTCTCGCATTTTTTTTGTCTAGGCATACTTAGTAGCATATATGTTGCATTGTACTTGTCTTAGTGTTAATCGGAAGAGAAAAAAATTTGTTACATAACTTGTGCCTATGATAGTTAGTTGATTACTTCTTTTCGCACCAATAAATAAATTGAACTTAATATGGGAAAAGCATGCAAATGACTTAGAATTTTTTTTGTAATTTGCCAAAACTGTCAATCACTTCTGTTACTTGCTCAATTTGCTAGAATATCTAATGAACACTATCTGCTTTATTTTTAGAATTCCTTGCAAAGTTCTAACAATGGTTCCAGGTAGCTATCGAGGTAGAAAACATGAACAGAAAAATACAACACTATTACGGCAACAGAAAAAAAAGAAAAAGAAAAAGAAAGAAACATTGATGTCTTACCCTAGAGGTGCCCACAACAGGCTCTAGGAAGAATCATGTGCAAGGACACTCCACTGCTATCAAAGCCCATGAATCTAAAAATTTTGAAGTGACGAACAAATTATCATGAGTGAATGAAAGTCTTCATGGGATGACTCTACTCCAAGGATTCGAGGTTTTGTAGTTTGCTCCTATCTTAATTTCAGACCTAGAAGAGTAGTTGTGATAAGCTGAAGCCCTCATTTCCATGATTAAATATTGTGCTTAACTGTGCTGTCTCGGCAGCAACCTTATATATCATAACATCATCTTTTTTTATCTAGTTATTATGCGTATTCAACATGTACACAGCTCTGCACACACTGCACTAGCATTATAGAAATTAATTCTGAGTTATTTTCTTACTAAGTTCCCTTCACTAATCTAATATAGGTGCCACAGCCTTAAGGTACTAAATCAAGTTGAAAACAGTTTTTTCTGGTTAATATAAGGGAAAGTATGTTTAGGTTGTATTGCTTGAGGACAAGCAATAGTTCGAGTTTAGGGGTGTGTAAAGTGTTCACAAGTTCTATATTTCATGCACATTCCATCTCATAATATTGTTGTTTTTGAGTGCATTTTAGGCATAATTAGGATCATGCATTGCATTTTACAATATTTCTTTACTTTGCCATGTTTTTTTAGATTATCGTTTATCTAGTAAATAAAAGGTACTGTTTTAGTGCACTTTTGGTTTTAGGTACTAGAAGCTGACAGAGGGAAAGAGGAGCTGAGGATGTGATGTTGAGGCAGCGAACTTAAGAGATGTACTGATGTAGTTCCAGATAGAGATAGCAGCTGCTGAGTAGCTGCCGCTGCCCACCTTGCCGCCCAAGACAGTAAACTATGAAGTTGGAAAACTGGAGTGCGATCTGTAGAGCAGAAAATCCTGATTCTATCGATGTTGTCCACTCAATTTTCCTACGTCTGTAGCAGCGGGCAGAGCCACTGAAGAAGGATCTCGAGATTACTTGTGGAGCAAGGCAACGTGATAAAGTCCACATTCAACTCAAAGAAGTCAGAGTTTAAAGCCATATTTAATGTAAAAAGCTACTTTGAAGACTTCTACTTCAAGAAGGACTAGACCTAGCTAATGCCTATATATACCCATTGTAACTCTAATTCAAGATAGCTTATGTTTTCCTTAGGCATAGATTAGGTTTTCTTGCAGCTGACATGTTCTAAATTTCTCCTTGGGTTTGGGTTATGTTGTAATTAGTTGTGAGAACAGTTGTTTAGGATTTCAAATTTGCTTTTGCAAATAAAATTACAAGGTTTACTTATTTCATGTTCTTCATAGTTTTCAATTAAGGTGAAAGATTAGTTGAATTCTATCCATTTGTTCGGTATCGAGAGAGTCAAACTCACGAAAGGAGTAAGTACGATTTCATCTATAGATGGTGCAATCAATCCGGCCTAGACATAGGTTTAGGGCGGCTAAAAGAGGACGAATCAACATTGATGTCTTTGCACGATTCACGCCGCAACTGGTATTATCTGCAGTGGGCATCAACAGAACTTTTACTTAGACATAAGCATAGTCACTTTCGAAGCGTTCTGCCGAGCCTTGTAGTTCTGCCGAGTTTGCCGCCGAGACACAGTTCCATTCCCCTGCCGAGGCAGCCAGATGGTCTCAGCAGTCTACCTGCCATCATCCGCCGAGGTAACAGAATCTTGCAGCGCAAAACAGCTTATCCTATTCAACGTAGTTTCACACTAAGCAGCGGCATAACCCTACCCTCTTTATCAATATGATCACTTCCTCTTTAATTATTTATGTTTTTATGTTACTTTGTCTTTCGACCATCCAATTTAATTGTGCATTTACTTTCCTTGTGCAGGACTTACAACTCGAATCAAAGTTGTCCAATCCCTGTGCGAGACGATATCTTTTATACTATAACTTGACAGGAGTGTGCACTTGCGCTCATAAATAGAGAACACCCAAACTCTCTACACACTCCTCAACAAAATGGGATAGTTGAGAGGAAAATCGTACTTTAGAAGAAATGGTTAGAACCATGCTTTGTAAAGATAACTTACCTAAGTATTTTTTGGCTGAAGCTACAAACACCGCTTGTTATATTATAAATCATGTAATGATTAGGCCAATTTTAAAGAAAACTCCTTATGATATTTTAAAATCAAAGAAGCCTAACATCAACCATTTTCATCCTTTTGGATGCAAGTGTTTTGTTTTAAACAATGGAAAAGATTATTTAGGTAAATTTGATGCAAAAAGTGATGAAACTATTTTCTTAGGTTACTCTTTAAACTCTAAAGCCTATCTAGTGTTTAACAAAAGAACCTTAGTTGTAGAAGAGTCTATACATGTGGTTTTCGATGATAACCTCCTTATGAGGAAGGAATCTTGTGATGATGATGATGTAGGGATCATTGAAGCCAATGATGGTGGCCAATCATCAAAGGTGGATGAGGTTCCAACCAAAGAAGAAGAAGCACAAGATACTCTCATTGAATCCTTGAAGGACATGAATCTTGGCGAAAAGGAAGTGAGCTACCCAGGGGAACTCAACTATGTCAGAGATGGTGAAATCTTAGGTGAACCATCCAAAGGGTAACCACTAGATCCTCTCTTAGATTGCTTAATAATGTTGCATTTATTTCATGCATTGAGCCTAAAAATATTAAAAAACATTAAAAGATGATTTTTGGATATTGGTCATGCAAGAAGAACTTAATCAATTTGAGAGGAGTAAAGTTTGGGAATTAGTTGATAGGCCTATTAATAAGTCTACTACAGGGACTAAATGGGTCTTTAGAAAAAAACTAGATGAGAGTGGTAACATAGTAAGGAATAAGGCTAGACTTGTTGCTCAAGGATATACTCAAGAAGAGGGAATCAATTTTGATGAAATCTATGCACCCGTAGCTAGAATGGAAGCAATTAAGACGCTCCTTGTATTTGCATGTTATCATGAATTCATGCTTTTTCAAATGGATGTTAAAAGTGCATTTTTTAAATGGTTTTATTAATGAAGAAGTGTATGTTGAACAACCACCCGGTTTTGAAGTTCCAATTTATTTAAACCATGTTTTTAAACTAACTAAAGCTTTATATGATTTGAAACAAGCTCCTAGAGCTTGGTATGAAAGGCTTTCAAACTTTTTGGTTGAAAAAGGTTTTGAAAAATGCAAGGTGGACACTACACTTTTTATTAAAAGAAATGGCCATGACATTTTAGTAGTACAAATTTATGTTTATGATATTATCTTTGGTTCTACTAATGATTTTTATTACCAAGAATTTTCTAAGTTAATGCAAGGTGAGTTTGAAATGAGCATGATGGGGGAGCTCTCATTCTTTTTTGGGCTCCAAATCAAGCAAAGGAAGGATGACATCTTCATCAATCAAGCTAAATACATCAAGGATATGCTCAAGAAGTTTGGCTTGGAGAACGTAAAGCCTCAAGCCACTCCAATGAGCTTATCAATTAAGCTTGACAAAGATGAAGGAGGGGAGTGTGTTGATTATAAGCTTTATCGTTCAATGATTGGCTCTTTGCTTTACCTTATCACAAGTAGACCCGATATTATGTTTAGTGTATGCTTGTGTGCTAGGTTTCACGCTACCCCTAGAGCATCTCACCTTGTAGACATTAAGAAAATCTTTAGATATCTTAGAGACACACCTTGTTAGGCCTTTGGTATCCTAGAGACTCTTCCTTTAACCTACATGCTTATTTCGATGTAGATTATGGGGTTGTAAGATAGATAGAAAAGTACCTCCGGCACTTGCCAATTCCTAGGTAGTATGCTCATATCTTGGTTCTCTAAGAAACAAAATAGTGTAGCCTTATCTACCACCGAAGCAGAATATATATCGGTCGGAAGTTGTTGTGCTCAAGTCCTTTGGATGAAGCAACAACTTGTAGACTATGGAATTGATGTAGGTACCATACCCCTAAAGTGTGACAACACTAGTGCCATATGTCTCACTAAGAATCTCATCCAACATTCTAGAACCAAGCACATAGAGATAAGACACCATTTCATTAAAGACCGTGTCTTAAATAATAATGTTGTTCTAATGTATGTTGATACATCAAACCAACTAGCGGATATCTTTACAAAGCCATTAGACAAAGAGAGTTTTTGGACTCTTAGGAGAGAGTTAGGTCTAACTAGCCTATATTTACCTTTTAGAGCCCTCAAGTGTCAAAATTTTCTTGAATTTGAATGATGATCATGTTTATGTAATTTTGCCTCTTGATGCATCTATGCTTGTTGCTAGGGGGAGTATGTATCTGTTTTAGTCCATAAATGTTGATAATTCATCATACACATGCATTTAGGATCGTTTAAAATCTAATTTTTGAACTCAAGTCTGTTCAAAAATGCATTTCTAGTAAAAGGGTATCGATACGGGTAACAGCGTATCGATACAGGTAGCTAAATGGGCGTCGATATAGTTTTAATTGTATCTATACGGTCACGCATATCGATACGATATGAAAACCATACTGATATGGTGGATTGATATGCCATGTCAGCATATCGATACGGTATGTCGCTGGAGTTTAAATTGGCATTAAATGGGTGTTTCACTTTAATTAAAACACAATTCCCTTTTTCCTCTAAAACCCCTAGCCACTTTTCACTATAAAAACCCCTTTAATCTCCTTGATTTTTCACACCAAACTTAAAATCTTCTGAGGGTTTTTCATCAACACATCAAGGCTAAGCTTTGCTATCATTTTAGTGCATTCATCAACCTTCATTCATCATATTCCATCACTCAAGGTATAAAATCTTTTTTCTGTCTTTTTAATTTTCGTTTAATTTTATTTAATGTTTTCAACTAATTTTTGTATACATAGTATATTTATAGTATGAGTTTTGAAGTTTTTACAAAAATTCTTTAAAGTCTGAAAATTTTTATTTCGAATATATAAATATATCGTATATTTTAGTATATTGTTTTTCAAAATTATTTTTACCAAAATTAATATTTATACTTCTATATATTTTTAACATATAAATTATAGTATTTTTCACAATACCTTGAATTATTGGAATGATTATTGGATCAAATGTGATGATAATTGCATACATTGTTTTCGAATGGTTTTGATGTTTTTCAAGTTATTATGGGGCTGAAAAAGAGACAAAGGAAAGAATTGTCTTTTAGTTCATCCAATCCCAATTCAGAAGATAAGGGTATTACTAAAACGAACCTTGGTTTTATTATTCAAAATAGTTTTTAATCCCATCCGGCTATGGCCTATTACAAACAATATCAAGCTTTTTCAATCCGAGATGAAAGAGTTGTTTCAATCCCTTTTCTAAACTCTGAACGTTTTAAGTTCAAATATTATGGATTGTTACAACAATGGAAATTCATGAGTTTTCTAAGTGTACCCCCAATTTTATATTGAATCCTCGTTTTGATTTTCTTTGCTAATGCTCGTTGCACCCATGATCAAGAAAGGGAAAGTGTAATTTACATTGAATCATATTTTATGGGCAAGAAATTTCGAATTGACCAAACCGTTTTTGTAACACCCCTCGCCCGGTTAAGAACGAGAGATGTCACATTCGAACAACAATAAACATATAACAAAATACACATGCTTGGCAAACCATAATAGTCAATTAAATATACAACTTATAACAGAATAAGAAATGATCATGCAAACATGCTTAGCAAACTAAAGTAATCAATCCAATTCATTACTTAGAACCTTTCAACATGTGAATCAAACAAACATATACACCAGATCATTTAGACTAAAGTGGGCCATTTTAAAATTTTCTTAACATATGATCTAACTTATTAACTAACATATAACATGACTATTTACATAATTCAATGATAAATCATGTATACACTTGAGCATTCAATGTCAATTAACCAATCCAATTCATAAAGATAAACATTCGGCTAACTTATAAACAACCTATATACAATCGGCTATCCTAACATACTAATACTTCAATATACATATCAATTAGCATGTTCAAATTATTAACTATATGAAACCATTACTTTATGCATCATTCGAAACAAGTAACAACCATAACAAAGTCTAAATGCAAATACCTAAACCAAGCATATAAATGAACTTATACATATCATATCATTCAAATCCATATCAAGCTTAGATAACTTAAACATAACTTATTCATATCACCAAATCCATATATATACATATCAACCATCAATTCTATTACATAACCTAACTTGTCTTAACTTATACAAGCCAACTATCAAAATACATATTCTTCCATGCATGTGACACATTAACATAGACTATGCCACCATCTAGGAGACTAAACAAAACTATATCATACTTGTGTTTTGGCTTGCAACGGCTCTCGAAACAAAACGGCTAGCTTTCGGATATCCGAGGACCTGTTATTTGGAAGAAGGAAATAATAGAGTGATAAGTACACTTAATGTACTTAGTAAGGCAACCCTAAACATTACTAGTTTCAATCTTTTAAAGTCTTATTCAATCTTTAAGGTTACTTAGCTAGGCTTAGCACATATTGGAATACCTAGCTAGTCTATCAAAACAAAGTTAACATAGCTATTTTCATGTACTAACCAATAGGGCAGCAAGCAATTACATGTACAATGACTTATTGGGCAGCAATTATTTCATAGTTTCACATCACAACATAGTTCATTTAAATCTCAACCAAGTACTCATATTCATTCCATATCATAAGGGCTAATACCCAACTTGTTCATTTAAACATATATCATTATTATAATCATGTTTTGCCTTAGATGATTAATGAATTAGGTAATCAAGTCTTCATGTAACATGTAACATTAGATACTCAAAGTATCCATTTCTCGTTTCAACTTATAACAGAGGATGCATAGGCATCAATGGTGACTTACCACCATTCAATTATCAAGGTGACTAACTACCTTATCAGGTTTATAGGTGACTAACCACCATCCTGTAACAAAGATCAGAGGAGCTCAATGACTCTAAGGCATGCCCTTCTACATATAGACACTAATCAACCAAGGACTTTAACTTATCTTTTATGTCTAACAAGTTCATTTTACTTGTTTATCAAACTCATATCACAAAGTCATGTACACATTCAAACATGTTTACATTGTGCACATTCAAGTCATGGTCAATCAAATTTCCAGCAAGCATTTAACATCATTTCAATCATATAATCATCTTCAAACAGTAGCTAAATCATCCATTAATTAAATTCAAGTGGCTCAAACAGCTCATGTCACAAAGCAACACATATAGACATCAACTAGCATATCTAGATAGCATCATACACCTAGTTCATAGTTCATTCCTTTAGTCCTTCTTCCTTAGAATTTAAATTTACCAATCCATCATTAAGTTTATTACATGCTTCATTTTAAATCATCCAAGAAACATAAACACATTGGTTGAGACACTAATCTCAACCCTAAACTAGCTACACTCACAAATACTTCCAAGCTTAGTTGTTATCCTTGATGATGATTCCTTTCACCCTTCTCTTTGCTTGATCACTCCTTGAATCTTCTTGAAATTCTTCACCAATATGATCTTAAATCATAAAATATCATATAAAATATATATTAGTAATTAATTCAAACATATAAATTCATTTACTTAAGCATAATCACCTAGACAAGTGAATCTGCCCCCTAAACTGGCAGTTTGAGTAACCTCTACTAAACTGGCCATATCTTTTTACTCACAACTCCAAATAAGGAGTTATTTACCATTATAGAAATCTTATAAACACACCTTTACAACCATGTATGGCACATAATTTTATCATTTTTCTATCAATACAGTTTATTACTTGAACATAGGGCATTTTTAGAAACCTAATCTGCCTATGCTTAATTTGTGACTTTAGTGCATTTATAACCTATGTTTCACTACACCATTAATCTTGAGCTTTTAACCACATTTACCTACACATATTAACATAATAATGTTGTTCCAGCAACCATGAAAACATATCATATAAGTCCTCAAATTATCAATCCTTATAAACAAGTCCATTTTGATCTTCTATGTGTTCTAATGATATTTAAACTATCAATTGATATATAATTCAAGCTAAATCATTTATTTTTCATTCCTACAATACCTCCCCTGTTTCTAACAAATTTTTCAGAATTTATTGGCATCAATTAAACCCCTAAACATTTTCAAAATTACAATTTAACCTAAGCAGTTTCCAGATTCATTCAATTCTGATCACTCTTTTTGTAATTCGATTTTCAGCCACTTCCTATGTTGTTTTCATACTCAAAAGGCCATTTTCCTATATTACTCATTCAGCTCTACAACCTTTATTTACAAAAGTTTTCCTAATTCGAGCCCTAACCCATTCAAAATTCCAGTTTAAAACAGGGCAGTGTTCAAGTACGAATCTGGGCAGATTCAACCTAAGCTAATGTTCATGCAATTTTTCCAGAAATTATTCAAGTCTAACATGAACCCAGCAACATAACAACATATTGAAGCATTCAACAACATTTTTCATGCAACCATTTAATAAGAATTCAATCAAAAACAATATGAACATCACAAACAAATCGGGTGATCAACTATAACACTTACATATGTCTAGGATGAACATGCATGAATTCTATAAACTTTTCCAGCACAATTCTTCAATTCTCAGCACCCTCTCTCTCTACTTTGTTTCGGTGGGTTTAGATGGAAAAAGAAGATGATAAAAGATTAATTGGGACAATTGTTATCCTTTCTACAATGCATGGCCGGTTATGGTTAATACAAGGACACATGGAGTGTCTATTTACCACGTATTACCACTTACTTCTCTATTACACTAAAATTTTATGACATTATGATTTATTTTATTTTATTTTAAATATTTATTTTCTATTTATACATACAATATCATTATCCCACCGAAAGTATAATACCTAAGAATAATTTCCATTAAATGTATGGGTATATGTACATAATAGCCTTCATTTACTTTCATATATTATACATATACATACATATATGTAGTTTACCTAACCAGGCCACCGAATGTAATATAATATATATATATATGTATATGTTTCATAATTATTTTCATTTCATTTAACTATATATATATAATTCATGTTATAGTTATTTTCAATGTGAATTAAGTGTGACATAGCTTATTTTGGTTAGCTATAAATCTTGTTTCATTGTAATCCTGGTTCAAGTGTAAAAAAAATGTTTACACTTTTCTTTCCATTTTCTTATAATTTCTTCTAGGGTATTTTTAGGGTGTTACAGTTTTATGCAATGTTTTTTGTTTTGAAAATTTGGGAATTGATGATGAACACTCCTTGGGCATTCTCAACTTGGCTCTATAACCGTTCTTTATGCCCATGACCGTATCCTTCATCTCATCATCTCTTGGTGGATTCGTCCTTCCGGTGGAGAATTCTCTATCATTCGCCAAGTTGATGCTTTTTTTCTCCGTTATTTCCGTGAGGGTAAGCGCTCAAACCTTTTCCAAATCATGTTTCTCGACTTAGTCTATCTTGTTCAACACCGTCACACCGATCGAGTCAAGTCTTTCATCTATGGCACGACTTTGAGCTTCTTGTTTCATTCCTTGGAGATCGATTGTTCTCATGATGCTGCCGAGCCTCTTGGCAAGCCGATCGATGAACACTCCCTTACTCGTGTTCACTTTGAGTACATTGATCATGAATGAGTTTGTATTAATCGCCCTCCTCCTTAAGATGATCAACCTCATATGGTCGCTCCACAAGGTCCACAAGTCCAACAAGCTCAATATTTCATGGATGGACTCATGGCGTATCTAAATGAGGAATTCACATCCTTAGGGACTAATAGTGCTTCTTTAGATACAAACATGAATGCGGGATTTGTGGCCATTGATACTCGTTTTACATCGTTGGAGGATCGAGTCAAGGCCCTTGAGCAACAACAAACTTCCATGGATGTATCTCTCGCTGCTTTCCATGGTGCTTGGCTCAATCATACTCGGAAATTTCAAGCCAATCGTGATGATGATGAAGAGGACGAGGACGAAGACAATGGGGACGAGTAGTCTTTGAGCATCTCATCCCATATCATATCATTTAGGATTTCTATTTTATTGTGCACCTTTGTCTTTATGAACCCTATTCTTTGATTTTGTTTTTAGGATTTAAGTTTGAAGTTATTTTGAACTATTATTGCTTTGTATTTTAATTTGAATTTTAGTGCTATTATGTTTCTTTAATTTGTGTTTATTGTTTTATCTTGTCTATATCCTTATTTATTTGCATTGATTTTGATCTAAAAAAGGGGAAAAGTGTGAAAACATAAATTTTTACAAACTTTTGAAAACCAATCTTAAATTAAGGGGAGTAAACGTTTCAGAATTTTCAAAATACTTAAAAATTTACTTTGGTTTTGTTATATCAAAAAGGGGGAGATTGAAAAACCTAATTTGATTTTTATATAACAAATTGTCTAAGGACCTATTTGTAAAAGTAAATAAATTTTAAAGTATTTCAAAGTCTCACAAATTGACAAGCAAACTTGAACCAAAACTATTTCTAAGTCAAATAAACTTTTCAAACAAAATTTTCTAAGTGTTCAAGCTCAAATTCTACTTGTATGCTAAGGCGTACCGATACGCTCTAGTCGTATCAATACGATTTTAAGGTTCTGGAATTTCAATTGACAAAAGCGTACCGATACGGTTATACTCGTATCGATACAGTATTTTATCTGGCTTAACTTTAAGGCATAGAGTATGATACGGTTGTCCCCATGTCGATACGATTTGATCTAATTCGATAAATCCTTGCATTTAAAGTTTTCGACTGTTGTTTGTCAGTTATGATTTCAGTAAAATTTCAAAAGGTCGTTGGACCGTATCGATACGCCCATATAGCGTATCGATACACTTTTTGCTAAAGTTTTACTCATGATTCCAATGAGCAAAAATCGTATCGATACGGTCTTTGAGTATCAATATGCCCCTATTTTTACACTATACATGTACCGATACACTCATACGTGTATCGATATGCCCTCTTAAATGTGTACAATAGCTCTTTCTGTTTTGAGACAGATATCGATACGGTTGTTCGAGTATAATATGGTAGGTTGCAGAAGTGCATTTATTGCGGGAAAAATGAAGCCTAACATCTCTATTGATGATCTCAACCACTAGAACGACTAGAAATCAATGCAAGGGTATATAAACAAGCCTCAAAAGCTACAACAACAATTATTGAACATATTTGCAACAATCCAAGCATATATCCAAACCCTTGAGCTATTAGAGTCAAATTCTTGCAACCTAACTTGTGTAATTCTCATTGTATTATTTTCTTTCAAGTTTGGGGAGTGTTTAAGTGTGATTGGGAAATATATCAACCTAGTGATAGGTGTTTTCCAGATTGCCAAATCTTATTTGTATTGAGAGAGTCTCGTTAATCTTTGGGTAGAAAGATTAACAGGTTTGTAAGGTTTCCTCCTAATCTGAGAAAAGGGGACAAATTTCTAGTGAAATTGGTTGAAAATCCTTAGTGGGAGCTAAGGTATTAGATGTAGAACTTGTTCTAAGCTTTAACCACTTGTATTGTCCTTATTTTTCACATTTTCAATTTGCTCTTCAATTTTAAAAAGCCAATTTAGCCCCTCTTGGCCATTTTCGATTCGATTGGTCCACTTAACACAACCTAGTATTAATAAAATAAGCCACATAATCGGGCTATTAATGAGAAAACAGATGAGTGACCAAAAACGTTCAATGTTTAAAGTTTAGTGAGTAAATTGAACGTTTTGAAGTTGAGTGACCAAAATAGGTCAAAGAGCGAAATTCAGTGATAATTTGTGTAATTTACCTTTTTTATTTTAAGGATTTTATTCATTAACATATTAAAATTAATATATTAGGTATAATGAAGAAGATGATTTGTAAATTTTAATTTATAAGAAAATATTATGTCGAAAATAAAGATGATGTGCTTTCGTTTAATTGGGTATGATCACGGATGAGGTGGTGAGAATGGTTTCTTCTAATTTTTGTTTTGAAATATGATTAATTGCATGTCGAGCTTTCGAGAAATTTTAATAATCATTTAAAAGTTGTTTAAAAATTAATAGTGTTCAAATGTGTATTATATTATCAGTGTTCAATAGTGTGCGTCGCCTGTTCTAGACTCATTAAAATATTTATTGCAAATACAAGAGGTTTTCTGTTGGGAATTTTGGTTATCTGCAATTTAATATTGTATTGTTGATCTTTCTTTGATGACTTAAAATTCGAGCCCATATGTATTTATGGAAGGATGGAAATTGTCTGCCCCAAACTATGTCTCTTTTTTAGAGTGTAGGGTTTAGGATGTGAAATTTAGGGTTAGGATTTAGAATTTAAATTTTGGGTAAACTTCATCGGTGGTCCCTTTTGATTGGGGTTTGTTCTATTTTGGTCACCAAAATTCAAAAAAAATCATTCTTGCCACTTACATTTTGAATCGTATCTGTTTTGGTCCATTGGCCGTTAACCTCTGTTAATAAAAATAATAATTTTTAATATAACCCCAAACTTTTAAAACTTTGTTATTCACCATCTTCCCCAAAACTTGAAAATTTTATTTTTTCACCCACCACCCGATTCCGACCCTCTTTCCACCGCCATGAATCTGTCACTCTTCTCCGCCCAAAACCTTCATATCTACTCTTGTTTCCATTCTATCTTTCATTTTTCCTTCTCCTGCTCCCACCACCATACAACCACATGGTGCAACAGCGGAGGCTAAAGTTAGCTACAAGTGCAAGGTCTGCAACAAGGCCTTTCACTCCTACCAGGCTATGGGTGACCACAAAGCCAGCCATCGTAAACTCATGGCCGACAACGATGACCAGTCAACGACCACCTTTTCCACTACCAGCAGATTCAACTATGTCGTGTCGAACCCCAACGGTAAGTCCCACGAGTGTTCCATCTACCACAGAAGCTTCCCTACGAGAAGGCCTTGGGTGAGCATACGTGATTGCATTATGAAGGTGGCAGAGCGAACAACGGGACGACATCTGGAAAAGCAGGATCCACTAGTATTACCGTGGAGCTGGGAGCATACCATCAGCGGCCAGCGGGGCTTTGACCTGAACCTACCGTCTCTACCGAAATTCTCGCGGGGAACTTCTTAAAGTACACACCCTTCGAAGAAGACACGCCTCGTTAATCGTTATACGAATGCCACCCAAAATCGAAGTCAACTAGACAATTACAGAATATTTTTTTGGTAAAGTACACAGACGGTCACTAAACTTTGGTAAAAAAAAATAAAATGATAACTAAATTTTTAAAAATTACAAAATGGCAATTAAATTTTATGTTTTATAACAAAATGGTAACTAGACGTTAAATCCCGTTAAGTGTCTGTTATAAAATTTGATATAATAACACATTTAGTCCTTTATATTTATACATTCAATCAATTTAGTCATAATTCGAAACAATTCACTAAATTTAGCCCTCGTTATTTACGCATTCTTTCAATTTAGTCCTCAAAGCAAAATTCTAAAGTATGGTAACATGATAAATAATTATAATTAAATTTTTATAGGAACTCTAAAACTCGACTCGACTCTAATCGAAAAAAATTCAAATAAAGTTTGAGTTGTAAAATATGACGCGTCAACTCGAATAACTCAAATTTTCTTGACTCGACTCGATCGAACGCTCATCTCTATCTTAAGATATGACGCGTCAACTCGAATAACTTGAAATATTCGAATATTTTAAATCATTTTTTCTTTCAAATCGAATATTTTTTTTAAAATAGAATATTTAATATTTTCATATTTAAATCACATCGAATATTTAATAACTACTTTAAATATTCAATTTAATTTAAAATATTCGATTTAAAAGAAAAAAATTGGCTTAAAATATTCGAATATTTAATAACTACTTTAAATATTCGAATATTTTAAATCAATTTTTTTCCTTGTAAATCGAATATTTAAAGTAGTTATTAAATATTCGATGTGATTTAAATGAAAAAACAATTTAAAATATTCGAATATTTTGAGTTATTCGAGTTGACGCGTCGTATCTTAAAATAGAGGTGAACGTTCGATCGAGTTGAGTCAAAAAATTTCGAGTTGACGCGTCATATTTTACAACTCAAACTTTATTTGAATTTTTTTCGATTCGAGTCGAGTTTTCGAGTTCCTATGTAACACCCGGGTTTAGGGGTTAGGTGAAAATAATATTTTAATATTATTTGGGCTCGGGTTGGTTTTTGAAATGATTCTTTTAAAATTTTGGGTTTCAAAATAAACATTTTTAAAATGGGACCAAAATGATTTAGACTCAAAGTTGAAGAGCTAATTTAAAAACAAGGAAAACTATTCATTAATGGCCTTATTGTAATTTACCCATCTTTCTAAATTAAATCCCCTTATTTCAAATAAAACACCCCATTTACTATTCATTGTCTTCCTCTCCAAAATCCCAACGTGAAATAGAGCTCTCAACCCAAATCCACTATTCCATCTTATTCCTCATCCATTTCAACTCCAAATCGAAAGGTAAGGACGTTTTTGACTTCCCCTCATCTTCCCCTCTTTAAAAGTACCATTTATTTTCATTTTCATTGAATATTTGAAAATGGGGTTTTCAAAGAATTTGATTAAAAATGGTGCCTTTGTGTAGCTAAACCTAACATTTTGATTTGTTATGGTTAGTTATGGAATATAGGAGCCAAATGATACTACATATGTGAATTTCAAATGATTTTAATCAATTTTTGGAATTGGGTTTTAAGAGGGTTTTAAAGTGGGTTTTGGGGCTGTTTAAGGTTGGATTTTGGGGGCTGTAGGTAGTATGATATATGAGGATCATTTTGGGTGTAATTGATGCTTGTTTGGGTGCTTGAAATGGGAGAATTCAGTGGGTATTAAGGGCTGCTCGAAATTCTGTTTATGGGGTTGATTTTGAGTGTTGAATGCTTGGTAATGTTAATCCGGGTTAGTTTAATTGATAAAATATTGATTGTGGATGTTTTGTTTGTATTTGGGATTGATTAGAATCAAGTTTGGGCATCGGTGAAGCATCGGAAGTGAATCCGGAAAGTTGAACGTTGTTGCTTGCTTGGTCTTGAGCTCGGAAGCTTAGGTGAGTGGTTAATTGCTTAAAATGATTTTCAAATAGTTGGTTCGAGTAAATGTGGTAGCCTAATCCTAAGCTTGATCTAGAGCCCTTGGATGAACTCATTATATTATTGTGTATGTCTCGTATGAAATGTGGTATGAATGCTTGTGTATATTGTATTATACATGTGGGTTGACATATGACTTGTGATGCTTGAGACATGCATGATGATGGTTGTTGGTGAGTACGTGCTAAGCACGAGTTCGGTTGAATGAGTAATGTGAAGTGAGCAAATATTGGCACTAGTTTACTTGAATACAAATGATCGATCATTAGGATGTTAGTGTGTACACATGAGTCTAAAGTCGCGTGTGGCCTTGGTGGCGTTGAGTCACCAAGGAGGAGTACGGGTTCGCCCGGAATTGTATTTAAATGTAGTCGGTGATGAGTGGAATCCCATCGACGGGGCGTGAGGATGAGTGGAATCCCCTCCGCGAGACCGATGATGAGTGAAATCCCACCGTGAGGTAATGTGGTTGTTGGATGTGAGTTCCAACATGTCTATCCGCGTATTCGGGTCTTAGCTAGGTGCCAATGTTGTTTGATGTGTATATCAAAATGTTGAGGTTTATGATCATTGATGAGATGCTTGAATGTGTTTACATGTAATGTGGAGTTAAGCTTATGATCATGACATTATAATGTACATTGCTCATGCATTTTATTCTCACGACTCTTGTGGAACCTTGGCATGTTTGTGAAATGTCTTGGCTAGATCGTGCTCGGACCCTGCAATGTTGAGGTTTGTTTTTAGAGCTTACCCTCACTAAGCATCATTGCTTACGCTCTCTTTGTTCAACATTGCAGATCCTTAGTTCGTGGGTTGCTCGGGCAAGTGGAGGGCCTCCAAGTGTGGTTTTTGGCTTGA
Organism: Hibiscus tridactylites; assembly: GCA_958450335.1. NCBI lineage: Eukaryota > Viridiplantae > Streptophyta > Magnoliopsida > Malvales > Malvaceae > Hibiscus > Hibiscus tridactylites. The sequence goes on along the minus strand of OY288292.1, from coordinate 9,853,181 downwards.
GTTCATCAAGTATGGATTTTTAATGTTAGACATGTAATAGTTTGAGCAATGGGACATGTATGGTTTTGTTGGATAGTTGTTGGTTGCTAGGAGCATGTATAGACTCCTTAGTATCTTGCTTTTGTATGGTGAGTGTTGTCATGTTGAATTGTAGCTCATGCCTAATTGCTTATTTTGAATGCTAGCTAAATGCCCTAGAGGCCATCTATATGTTTGAATGATGTTTGAATGAATGTATGTTTGTGGGTGTGTTGCCTTAGTGTTAGACTTGTCTAAATCTTGTTGTAGCATGCTAGTATGGTTGGTATGCCTTGAGTTTAATTTGTATGGTGTTTTGAGGTGTTTTGGAGGTGTTTTGGGGCACCCTTGTGCCTTAAAACAGTCCAAACGAGTCTGCAAACAGGGGGCGTTTCGGAACGGGTCCCCATGTTCCGGAACGGGTCCTTTGCAAATGGCCTACCGTTTCGAAACGGATGAGGGTCGTTTCGGAACATTTTTGCTACTGGAATTTTGAGAAATTGACGAGATGAAGGCGTTCCGAAACGGGCCTTTGATGTTTCGAAACGGTCAAATCTCGTTGACCACGAGATATTGACCGTCAAGGTCGTTCCGATACGGGTCACCCCTGTTTCGGAACGGTCACCTTATGGTTGACCCAGGCCCGTTGACTAAGTCAAGGCGTTTCGGAACACCCTAAGGGCATTTCGAAACGGCCTGCTGTAGAACATTAAAATGAGCTGTTTAATGTGTGGTCGGTCGATGTATGTTGCGAATGTTTGTATTCCCGCTGCTGTGCCTTATGTAGGATTAATTTATGCATATAGACAAGATAAAACAAAATGAAATTTTTAGGGTCGTTAACCGAGGGGAAATCTGTATGGGTTTCGCTTCGGTTTTCCCCGTGTGGCCCACTCAGACCGGTCATCCGACCAGACCGGGACGAGGGGGTTACACTTGTTGGTATCAGAGCCTAAGGTTATTGAGACCTTGGGCAGGTAAGTGAGGTAAGTTTAAGTTTTTAAATTGAAATGCACGGTGTTTGCTTGTTTTGCAAAAATGATTGCTTGTGTGACAAGTATGTTGGTTGTTTTATTTTAAAGCATGAGTGTGAGTCCCATTGCTACTATTACATTGGAAAAATGATTTTTAAGTGAGGGAACGTACTTGAACACTTGGAAGCCTTGCCTTGCTAACCCAGCTTGTATGTTTTGTTGTTGTGGTTGTAGTTAATACCTGTGAGAGCGATGTCTAGACCGAGAGGTAGATCGAGGTTGGTTCGTCAGGAACCACGAGTTGCGGCTCCTGTTGAGCCGGCAGTTGGTGTGGGGGCTCACCTAGAAGGGCCGGTGGCCGCGGGAGTTGGCGCTCCTCCACCACCTCCACCACCACCACCTCCTCCACTTGGAGTTGGGGGCGAGGATGGAGCCGGAGGAGATGGACCTCAAGGTGGCCAAGGTGTCCAAGGTCCAGCTGGAATTGACATGACTCCGCTAGTGCAAGCGATAGCGGGAGCATTTCAGGCCGCAGTTGTGGGAGCTCAGGCTGCAGCTCAGCCTAGGTGCGACGATGCTAGTCTACCTTTGGAGAGGCTCCGTAGCTTGGGGGCCGATGAGTTTAGGGGATCTACTCCGGAGAGGTCAGAGTTATGGTTGGAGAAGACAGTTCGTATCTTGGCTCAGATGGGTTGTGCGGGCGCACGTAGATTGGGTTGTGTGATCTCATTGCTTCAGGGTGATGCCTACACCTGGTGGGTCACCATTACTACCGGGGTTCCAGAGACAGAGATTGATTGGGAGTTCTTTGAGTCTTCTTTCCGGGAGAGGTACTTGGGACCGAGGTACCTAGATGAGAAGAAGAGAGAGTTCATGGCTCTCACTCAGGGAGATACTTCTGTGACTGATTATGTCATTCGTTTCGTTCGTCTGAGTCAGTATGCTCCGGAGTTAGTGCCTACTGAGAGGGCTCGATGTGATCGTTTCAGATACGGACTTCATGAGGAGGTTAAGAGGTATAGCTTAGCTTCCGGTTATTCTGACTTTGATGTCTTGGTTGCTAGAGCCAAGGACATTGAGCAGAGCTTGGGGCTGGTCAAGCGTTCTGGGGGATCTAGTTCTGGTAAGAGGCACAACAACTTTGATGGAAGAGATGCCAAGAGGCACAGAGGTGGCGGACATCAGTTTGACCATAGACGTGGCGGTGGCCACCATGGTAGGGGCCATCAGGGCCATAGAGGAGGAGGGCGTTTGCCCGAGTGTACCCGTTGTGGGAGGCAGCATGCTGGTGAGTGTTGGGGTAATTTCCATGCCTGCTGGAACTGTGGTTCGAGGGACCACTTTAGAAGGGATTGTCCGCATCAGGCGGCTCAGGCACCAAACATTGCTCAGGCTCCTGCGAGAGCTAACAATTTTCAGAGAGGTCGTGGGCGCGGTCGTGGCTACTTCCAGCCTAGGGCTGATGCACCTAGGGTAGATGCTCAGAGGAACCTTGCTCATGTTGTGGCTGTGCAGCCAGAGGCGGGAGGACCAACGAGGGTCTATGCTCAGAGATAGGCCGGGAACGACACTGATGTGATAGTAGGTAATTTCGAGTTACAGTCTATGTCTTTGCTTTCTTTGGTTGATTCGGGTTCTACACATTCCTACATTTTGAGTGAGCATGCACAGAAGTTAGATATTCCTGTTGAGATCTTAGATGTAGGTATGCATGTTACTAGTTCGTTTGGTGAGACAGTTGTGGTTAGACGTATGTATAGGAGGTGTCCACTGAAGATTCAGGGTCATGTGTTCTCAGTTGATATGATGGAACTTCCCTTCTATGGTTTTGATATTATTTTGGGTATGGACTGGTTGGTTGAGCATCGGGCTAGTGTGGATTTTGAGACAAAGAGAATTTCTCTGAAGCTTTCTGATGACTACGAGGTAGTGGTAGTGGGCGAGAACATTAAGTTCTTGTCTATTGTGGTGTCAGCTTTAGAGGCTCATAGGTTGATGGACTCTGGATGTGGGGCCTATTTAGCTTATGTTATGAATCCGGACATGAGTGAAGCTAGACCGAAAGATATCAGAACAGTGTGTGACTTTCCAGATGTGTTTCCTGAAGAGTTGTCGGGTTTGCCTCCTGACAGAGATGTTGAGTTTGTGATTAAGACAGTTTCAGGGTCTAGTCCAGTTTCGATAGCTCCGTATCGTATGGCTCCGAAAGAGTTGAAAGAATTGAAGAGTCAGTTGCAAGAATTATTAGACCGTGGTTTCATTAGGCCTAGTAGTTCTCTGTGGGGTGCTCCAGTGTTGTTTGTGAAAAAGAAAGATGGCAGCATGCGCATGTGTATTGACTATAGACAGTTGAATCAGTTGACTATGAAGAACAAGTATTCATTGCCTCGAATAGGTGATTTGTTTGATCAGTTGAGAGGTGCTTCAGTGTTCTCGAAGATAGATCTGAGATCCGGGTACTATCAGTTGAAGGTGAAAGAGTGTGATGTCCCAAAGACAGCTTTTAGGACTAGATATGGTCACTATGAGTTTCTTGTGATGCCATTTGGGCTCACGAATGCACCAGCAGCCTTCATGGACATGATGAACAGAATTTTCAGAGACTATCTAGACCGTTTTGTAGTTGTCTTCATTGATGATATACTTGTGTACTCGAAGACAGAAGAAGAGCATGATGAGCACTTGAGGTTTGTTTTACAGAGATTGTTGAGCAACTAGTTGTATGCGAAGCTCAGTAAGTGTGAGTTCTGGATTAGAGAGGTTGTATTTTTGGGCCATGTTGTTTCGGCCGAAGGCATCCGAGTTGATCCATCGAAGATTGAGGCTATTGTGGAGTGGAAACAACCTAAGTCCGTGACCGAGATTAGGAGTTTCCTAGGATTAGCCGGTTACTATAGGAGGTTTGTTGATGGCTTCTCTAGAGTAGCTGCTCCCTTGACTAAGTTGTTGCAAAAGGGAGTCAAGTTTGAATGGTCAGATGCAAGACAAAAGGCCTTTGAAAAATTGAAAGAAGCTTTGACGAATGCTCCAGTGTTAGTGCAACCTGTTTCAGGTAAGGAGTTTGTGATTTACAATGATGCTTCCTACGTAGGTTTAGGATGTGTTTTGATGCAAGATAGGAGAGTTGTTGCTTATGCTTCTAGACAGTTGAATATTCATGAGAAGAACTATCCTACTCATGATATAGAGTTGGTCGTGGTTGTTTTTGCGTTGAAGATTTGGCGTCATTACTTGTATGGTGAGAAGTGTATTGTCTACACCGATCACAAGAGCTTGAAGTACTTGATGACACAGAAAGAGTTGAACTTGAGACAGAGGAGATGGCTAGAGTTGTTAAAAGATTATGATTTGACCATTGCGTACCATCCGGGTAAAGCAAACGTAGTAGCCGATGCTTTGAGTAGAAAAGTGGCCGTTGAGCTGAGAGCTATGTTTGCTAGATTGAGTGTGTCCGATGATGGTGGTTTGATCACCGAGTTGCAAGTGAAGCCTTCTTTGATTCAGTTGATTAGAGAGAAGCAGTTGCAAGATGCGAGCCTAGTTCCTCATGTTCAGGACATAGCCGAAGGAAGACCGACTGAGTATAGTTTCAGTGGTGAGAGCTTGTTGTGCTTTAGGGATAGAATTGTTGTACCGGAGGATGTTGAGTTGAGACGTCAGATTTTGAGTGAAGCACATTCGAGCCCCTTTTCTATGCATCCGGGTAGTACCAAGATGTACCGAGATTTGAAGAATGATTACTTCTGGGTTGGTTTGAAGAGAGATGTAGCCGAGTATGTGAGTCGTTGCATGGTTTGTCAGAGAGTGAAGGCAAAACATCAGGTTCCTTCAGGTTTGCTACAGCCTTTGAAGATTCCGGAATGGAAATGGGAGAGGGTCACCATGGATTTTGTATCGGGGTTGCCTTTGTCTCCTTCGAAGAAGAATTCAGTTTGGGTGATTGTCGATAGGTTCACTAAGTGTGCTCACTTCTTAGCAGTGAACACTACGGATTCCTTAGACAAGTTGGCAAACTTGTACATTCGTGAGATTGTGAGACTTCATGGAGTTCCGAAGTCTATTGTTTCAGATAGGGATCCTAGATTTACTTCGAGGTTCTAGAGTTGCTTGCATAGTGCTTTGGGTAGCCGTTTGCATTTCAGCACATCTTATCATCCGCAGTCCGATAGGCAGTCAGAGCGAGTGATACAGATTCTAGAGGATATGCTTCGTTGTTGCGTGATTGATTTTCAGGGTTCTTGGGAGAAGCACTTACCGTTGGTTGAGTTTGCTTACAACAACAGTTATCAGTCTAGCATTCAGATGGCACCCTATGAGGCTTTGTATGGTAGACGATGTAGGACTCCGATTTGTTGGGCCGAGACAGGTCAGAGGTTGTTACCTATGCCAGACTTGCTTAAGGGAACCACAGAAAAAGTGAAGTTGATTTGTGACCGTTTGAAAGCAGCTTCCGATCGTCAGAAGTCTTATGCAGATTTGAAGAGGAAGGAGATTGAGTACTCAGTGGGTGAGAAAATGTTTCTGAAAGTATCTTCGTGGAAGAAGGTAATGAGATTTGGCCGAAAGGGCAAGTTGAGTCCGAGATTCATTGGTCCGTATGAGATAGTTGAGCGGATTGGGCCTGTAGCTTATCGTTTGAGGTTACCTTCTGAGTTAGAGAAGATCCATGATGTCTTTCATGTGTCTATGCTTAGGAGATATAGGTCGGATCCTTCTCATGTGATGCCCGTTGAGGAAATAGAGTTAAATCCGGATTTGTCTTATAATGAAGAGCCTGTTGAGATACTTGCTTCCGATAGCAAGGTGTTGCGTGGCAAGACCATAGAGTTGGTCAAGGTGTTGTGGAGACATAGAGGTGTGGAAGAGGCCACGTGGGAGAGGAAAGCAGATATGGTTGAGCAGTTTCCGTATCTGTTTCCACCAGGTAATTTCGGGGACGAAATTCCTTAAATGGGGGAGAGTTGTAACACCCGGGTTTAGGGGTTAGGTGAAAATAATATTTTAATATTATTTGGGCTCGGGTTGGTTTTTGAAATGATTCTTTTAAAATTTTGGGTTTCAAAATAAACATTTTTAAAATGGGACCAAAATGATTTAGACTCAAAGTTGAAGAGCTAATTTAAAAACAAGGAAAACTATTCATTAATGGCCTTATTGTAATTTACCCATCTTTCTAAATTAAATCCCCTTATTTCAAATAAAACACCCCATTTACTATTCATTGTCTTCCTCTCCAAAATCCCAACTACCCAAATCCACTATTCCATCTTATTCCTCATCCATTTCAACTCCAAATCGAAAGGTAAGGACGTTTTTGACTTCCCCTCATCTTCCCCTCTTTAAAAGTACCATTTATTTTCATTTTCATTGAATATTTGAAAATGGGGTTTTCAAAGAATTTGATTAAAAATGGTGCCTTTGTATAGCTAAACCTAACATTTTGATTTGTTATGGTTAGTTATGGAATATAGGAGCCAAATAATACTACATATGTGAATTTCAAATGATTTTAATCAATTTTCGGAATTGGGTTTTAAGAGGGTTTTTGGAGGGTTTTAAAGTGGGTTTTGGGGCTGTTTAAGGTTGGATTTTGGGGGCTGTAGGTAGTATGATATATGAGGATCATTTTGGGTGTAATTGATGCTTGTTTGGGTGCTTGAAATGGGAGAATTCAGTGGGTGTTAAGGGCTGCTCGAAATTCTGTTTTTGGGGTTGATTTTGAGTGTTGGATGCTTGGTAATGTTAATCCGGGTTAGTTTCAATGATAAAATATTGATTGTTGATGTTTTGTTTGTATTTGGGATTGATTAGAATCAAGTTTGGGCATCGGTGAAGCATCGAAAGTGAATCCGGAAAGTTGAAGGTTTTTGCTTGCTTGGTCTTGAGCTCGGAAGCTTAGGTGAGTGGTTAATTGCTTAAAATGATTTTAAAATAGTTGGAGTTAGGATTAGGGTGGTAGCCTAATCCTAAGCTTGATCTAGAGCCCTTGGATGAACTCATTATATTGTTGTGTATGTCTCGTATGAAATGTGGTATGAATGCTTGTGTATATTGTATTATACATGTGGGTTGAGATATGACTTGTGATGCTTGAGACATGCATGATGATGGTTGTTGGTGAGTACGTGCTAAGCACGAGTTTGGTTGAATGAGTAATGTGAAGTGAGCAAATATTAGCACTAGTTTACTTGAATACAAATGATCGATCATTAGGATGTTAGTGTGTACACATGAGTCTAAAGTCGCGCGTGGCCTTGGTGGCGTTGAGTCACCAAGGAGGAGTACGGGTTCGCCCAGAATTGTATTTAAATGTAGTCGGTGATGAGTGGAATCCCATCGACGGGGCGTGAGGATGAGTGGAATCCCCTCCGCGAGACCGGTGATGAGTGAAATCTCACCGTGAGGTAATGTGGTTGTTGGATGTGAGTTCCAACATGTCTATCCGCGTATTCGGGTCTTAGCTAGGTATCAATGTTGTTTGATGTGTATATCAAAATGTTGAGGTTTATGATCATTGATGAGATGCTTGAATGTGTTTACATGTAATGTGGAGTTAAGCTTATGATCATGACATTATAATGTACATTGCTCATGCATTTTATTCTCATGACTCTTGTGGAACCTTGGCATGTTTGTGAAATGTCTTGGCTAGATCGTGCTCGGACCCTGCAATGTTGAGGTTTGTTTTTAGAGCTTACCCTCACTAAGAATCATTGCTTACGCTCTCTTTGTTCAACATTACAGATCCTTAGTTCGTGGGTTGCTCGGGCAAGTGGAGGGCCTCCAAGTGTGGTTTTTGGCTTGAGTTCATCAAGTATGGATTTTTAATGTTAGACATGTAATAGTTTGAGCAATGGGACATGTATGGTTTTGTTGGATAGTTGCTGGTTGCTAGGAGCATGTATAGACTCCTTAGTATCTTGCTTTTGTATGGTGAGTGTTGCCATGTTGAATTGTAGCTCATGCCTAATTGCTTATTTTGAATGCTAGCTAAATGCCCTAGAGGCCATCTATATGTTTGAACGATGTTTGAATGAATGTATGTTTGTGGGTGTGTTGCCTTAGTGTTAGACTTGTCTAAATCTTGTTGTAGCATGCTAGTATGGTTGGTATGCCTTGAGTTTAATTTGTATGGTGTTTTGGAGGTGTTTTGGGGCACCCTTGTGCCTTAAAACAGTCCAAACGAGTCTGCAGACAGGGGGCATTTCGGAACGGGTCCCCATGTTCCGGAACGGGTCCTTTGCAAATGGCATGCCGTTTCAAAACGGATGAGGGTCGTTTCGGAACATTTTTGCTACTGGAATTTTGAGAAATTGACGAGATGAAGGCGTTCCGAAACGGGCCTTTGATGTTTCGAAACGGTCAAATCTCGTTGACCACGAGATATTGACCGTCAAGGTTGTTCCGATACGGGTCACCCCTGTTTCGGAACGGTCACCTTATGGTTTACCCAGGCCCGTTGACTAAGTCAAGGCGTTTCGGAACACCCTAAGGGCGTTACGAAACGGCCTGCTGTAGAACATTAAAATGAGCTGTTTAATGTGTGGTCGGTCGATGTATGTTGCGAATGTTTGTATTCCCGCTGTTGTGCCTTATGTAGGATTAATTTATGCATATAGACAAGATAAAACAAAAAGAAATTTTTAGGGTCGTTAACCGAGGGGAAATCTTTATGGGTTTCGCTTCGGTTTTCCCCGTATGGCCCACTCGGACCGGTCATCCGACCAGACCGGGATGAGGGGGTTACATCCTATAAAAATGTAATTAAATATTCGAATATTTTAAATCCTTTTTCTTTTAAATTGAATATTTTTAAATTAAATCAAATATTTAAAGTAGTTATTAAATGTTCGATGTGATTTAAATATGAAAATATTAAATATTCTATTTTAAAAAATATTCGATTTAAAAGAAAAAATGACTTAAAATATTTGAATATTTCGAGTTATTCGACTTGACGTGTCATATCTTAAGATAGAGGTGAGCGTTCGATCGAGTCAAGTCAAAAAATTTTGAGTTATTCGAGTTGACGCGTCATATTTTACAACTCAAACTTTATTTGAAATTTTTTCGATTCGAGTCGAGTCGAGATTTCGAGTTCCTATAAAAATTTAATTGTAATTATTATCATGTTATCATACTTTGGAATTTTGCTTTAAGGACCAAATTGAAAGAATGCGTAAATAACGAGAGCTAAATTTAGTGAATTGTTTCGAATTAGGACTAAATTGATTAAAAATATAAATATGAAGGATTAAATGTGTTATTATACCAAATTTTATAACAGGCACCTAACGAGATTTAACATCTAATTACCATTTTGTTATAAAACATAAAGTTTAATTACATTTTTTTTATTTTTAAAAGTCTGATTATCATTTTATTTTGGGTAATCTTCACTCGTGGTCACTTTTGTTTTGAGTTTGTTTTATTTTAGTCACCTGAATTCAAAAAAGACTATTTTGGTCACTTACGTTCAAAACCGTTTCTGTTTTGGTCACTGGACCGTTAACCACCGTTAATTAAAAATAATAATTTCTAATTTAACCCCCAAACTTTCAAAACTTTATTTTTCGTCATCTTCCCCAAAACTATATTAAATGTCTTCCTAAAAGTTTTCAAAAACATGCAGAGGACAACATCACCAACGCCATTTATGACACTCGAAACAACCAAAGCTTTCAATGGTCCCCAGGAATCTTTCATGCCAAGGCTGGGAGATAGAAAGGATATTAGAGCAATAAAAAAGAAATGAAGTGAACAAATACTCACAATATCAGCAATTCTATAACGAAAAATCCATCACCAATCAGGGTAGAATAAATCCTAACAAAATAGGTATGCTGATATGTGACATTAAAGATATTAAACAGTACATATATGCATATGAACTAAAATATCTCCTTTAAAATAGATTATGAATACTAAGATCATAAATAATCCAACATCATCTTAGCATACATCCTTGGTTATAGCTGGACAGTATAACTTATAGACTCTAGCTAAAATAAATTGAGGAAAAAATAAAATACCTCAAATCTGGCACTTTGCGCCACCCATCCAACTAGAACTGCTGGCCATGCTAAACCTCTAATCTACGTACATAAAATACTTTGTTTCAATTAAAAGGCAATGGGATTAATCATGAATGGCAAGAAGAGAAAAAGGCAAAAGAATAAGACTGAGATAAAGTTCAATTCTACTAGTTCCTCCAGTAGGATATCTAGCCATAATAATAACTTATAAAAGATGATAATAATAGGATTTGAGTAATGGATGTCCACCAAACAATATGCATATAGTAATGGCCTTTGAATTTTATGTTCCCTAAGTCCATTTAGGGCAGTTTAGCATCAAGAAGGCAATTAAACACATGAGCAAACGAAAGCAGATATAAGACTTATTATTTAATGTAGTTTTAGAAAAGTTGGTGAAAAATGAAGTTTTGAAAGTTTGGGAGTCAAATTAAAAATTATTATTTTTAACTAACGGAAGTTAACGGTCCAAGTTAAGTGACCATATGTGTACTTTATATTTTTTTATAGGAATTATATTTTAGAATTTAGATTATTTTCCCACTTTTTGATTTGCTGAAAGTTGAAACAATTCAAATGCTATTGTTACAAATTAGTCAATTCAATTCATTTCATTTGTTTATTTATCTCCGGCAAACTGTTGTAGAATATTACTATTCATAGTGTTTCCAGCTAAAATATAACAATCAAAATGTAACCTTCATCAATCTTAAACGTGTTTGGTTTTAGGTTTTTACAAGGTTCAGGTTCAGCTTGTTTTAAACAAAACTTTCTAGAAACGCTGACCAACTGAATTTCCATCCAAAGGAGATGGCGTATCAATTTGTATAATTTTGATTTTGTGTTCTTACGGAACAGCGAAATGTTTTTAAATTCTAAGGCCAATTCTCAGAGCCTTCTGTCTGAACTTTCTCAGTACATTGAACCATTGATTTTCTTTGACACTACAGTATGACTTTGAAGTTGAAGTCGGCGTTCTACTTTGGTGGCTATAAATATAATAATGGAAGATAGAATGGAAACAAGAGTAGATATGAAGGTTTTGGGGAGGAGGGTGGCGGATCCATGGCAGTAGAAAGAAGTTCAAGATCAGGTGGTGAGTAGGTAAATAAAGATTTTAAGTTTTTGAGAAGATAGTGAAAAATAAAATTTTAAAAATTAGAGGTTAAATTGAAAATTAATTTTTTATTAACGGAAGTTAACGGTCAAAGGACCAAAACAGATAAGATTCAAAACGTAAGTGGTAAGAATGATTTTTTTTAATATTTTTTAGTGCAGGGCATTAAAAAAAGCATGATTAGGTGTAGATAATGTTTTTTTTTATGAAATCACTCAACTTAAATTTAGGGAAAATAGACCATTCATTAAATGAAAGGGTCTTTACCTTCCAATTTAGGCAACAATTAATGAATAGTTCTTCGAGCTGTTCAGCTATTACACAACACAGAAGATGAAAGAAAGACTATACAGGTACAAATGCCCTCATATACAGAAACTCTTAATGGCCCAAAGCAAAAATACCATCCTCCTTCCCACCTCATGTTACTCGCATTGGATTCCCTTCAGCCTTAAAAAGTTATATAATCTCGAACTCGTCCAAATATTTGTGTCAAAATGAATATTCGACGACATAGATCCCATCTATGATGCATTTTTTTACAGAATTTACCAGCTTGGGTTTGATCAGAACTCGGAAAGATAATTTAGTGAATGCATATCAACATGATTTACAGGATACTCACAGTTTGCAATTCAAGGGGAAACCAGGTCGTCAATGATTTCGTCGACTATGCTTTGAAGAATATCCCAATCCATTTCAACACCGCTTTCATATGCCTCAGTATTGAAATCCGTCCATTTCCCCAGTGAATAACTCATCTCATATTCAATTAGTTCCTCAGGTACCATCCCAGCTAGTTTTATCCACCTTTTAACTTTGTCCGCAACATCGCGAATCAGCTTTCTTGAGTTCATGCAACATGGCAAACTTCTCCATGGTCTGAATCCTGAGTTACAATATCGACCATATTTGGAATCTATACACTCTATTGCACAGTCAAACAGAAAACCTCGAAGCTCATTGTTTTCTTTGATCTGATCGATACCAAGAACAGACTTACAATCTATCTGCGTGATGGCGGCAAGAGTCTCCACTTCATCACGTATGAAAGGCGCCAAGAGAAAATCATCTGTCCTATCTGAATCCTGGGGAGTCAAATTTCCAAACAACAGTTCTGCTTTCAAGATAACCTCCTTAACATGGATGAGCTTGTCACCACATAATCCAAGACCAAAATTACCGACAACATGCAACATAGCAGAAATTCGTTTGACAAGATCAATGATCACCTCATGAACATTTGTTTCTTTGTCCAATGAAGTTGAAGAATCCAGAAGATCCGTATCAGGTACCATTGTTTGTGGTTCATCATATGAGTAATCCATGAAATCCAGGTGTAACCTATGTCCTGAACAGAAAAAAAAAACACATAACTTAAGGTGTTATGAAAATAAATTATTAAGCAGATCTAATCAGAGCAGTGCATGTGCATGTGCTCATTTTAATATGCATTTTCTACTACTATGATACCGGATAAGTTCCTTTAATAGCATACACATTTCTTGATACACAAAAATAAAAGGGCTCGTTTAAGGCTTAGGATTTGATTTTTTACCTAAGCTTTCATCGAGGCTGCTGGAAACACAATTATCATTTGAAAATGAAGCTTCAAGAACAGAAGCGGGGCTAAAATGATCACCACAGCTACCAAATCCAACTGAAGTCCCTTCAGCCTTTGCTTCTGTCTAAGAAATAAGGAAATAATATTTTTACAAAAAATGCCAATTTATAAGTGGCAGGAATGGCTGTTATCATATGCACAAACCCTCAAGCAAAGCACAAAAGCTTCAGATAGACATTGAAAATACATATTAACAGCCAAAAACTACGCATCAAACTTAAAGTAGATGCAATATAAAGGCTTAATATACTATTTGGTACCTAAGTTTGTCACATTTTACAAATGTGATACCTATGTTTTTTTAAACCAATATGGTACCTTTATTTGTTAAACATTACACATTTGGTACCTAAATTTGTCACTTTTTACAAATGTGGTACATGTTTTTTTTTCCTTTTACAAATTTGGTACCTTTATTTGTTAAACATTACACATTTGGTACCTGAATTTGTCACTTTTTACAAATGTGGTACATGTTTTTTTCCTTTTTACAAATTTGGTACCTGTATTTTTAAGACATTACACATTTGGTATCAATAATTTTGTGTAATGTTTGACAAATATAAGTACCAAATGTTTAATGTCTGAAAATATAGGTACCAAATTGGTAAAAAAAGAAAACACAAGTACCACATGTATAAACGTGGGAAATTCAGGTACCAAATTGGCTAAAGAAAACACAGATACCACATTTGTAAAAAGTGACAAATTCAGGTACCAAATGATATATTAAGCCCAATAAAAAATATACATATTGGGAATAAATTAGGATCACTCTATTTCTGTAATAACCATCAATCCAGTGAAAGGAAAACTAGCGGCTCCACAGTACCTATTAAATAAGAACAACCATAAATATTACAAGGGCTTACGTAAATGAGCTTCAATCTAAACAACCGTAGCTATCCAATGTTTCCAGTTAAATTGCAGATTTTACAATCTCTGGTTAATCTAATTCATGAAGGCAGAGCTAATTCTTCAATTAATTTTTACCACTTCAGTGGCAATTAGGCGGTTTATTTATCCAAATGTAATAGCATGGAAAAAGTCCTTCAAAATCTCAACTATCAGAGCAAGACTATATTGTCAACCTTTGCTTTTGCTCTTTCAATGTGGGATGGGGGAGTTGAACCCTGGATGGTGGACGCTAATCCCACTCAAGGAATAAGAACAGTTGAGCTATGTTACTCGGAATCAGATCCAAGTTTCAGATGTGGATATATGTCCAACACTGGCATGGTTAGGTTTCCCCAAGTCTTTCCATTTATTTGGAGGATCCCTGAAGATCCTATCCCCTTACCCATGTGTAGAACACAGCAACATAGCAACTGAGCCACAATCCAGGTAATAGGGTTGGTGAAAAATATTCTTATGATCTTCCTACATGCATTTTATTAGTAATAAGCAGTACCCTAAAACTATCAAGGCACTTGTCGTACAAAGACATCTAAAACTGTAGTTCAGACCAAAGATACAACATCAAGTTCAGTGCATAAACCAGTGGAAGGACAATTCAGTAACTCATAATATATATACCCACCTGGAAACCTATGTCTGAACTGAAGAGGTGACCGTTCTGAGAGTTAGGCTGCCCTGAAGTTAAAGCAGAAATTAACTCCTGGAGAATCATGGCAGTTGATCTCTTTGGTAGGGTGCAACCTGTTTTCCTTTTATCCTCCTCTTGAGAAATCAATTCCTTCAACTTTTGTTCCAAAAGTGCACTTAAATCATCTCCTGACCGTGGCAAGTTCTTTGGCAAATATGTTTCTCCATAAATTTTTTCCAATGTTTCACGTCTTTGGAGGACAATGATTTCATTTGCTTTCTTTCTTTTCTCCTTCAATTCCATGGAAACACAGTGCTTTTGTTTTAATGGAGAACTGCATGTGAATGAAATAATATCGGTGTCTTTTTTATCTGTGGCTCCCTTACCAGTACTTTGGCTCGTTGATCTGCTTTTAGCACATATCCGGTCCAAGCTGCAAGCTCCATGTACCACTTCTTGTCTAGTCGCTAGATTGAATTTATCATTTCTTTCTTTTCCAATTGCTGAATTGATGAAACCTGTAGTTTCTGCTTGCCCATTAACACTATGGGTCCTCTTTCTTACCGGAGACCTTAACTGAGACAAGGAATCATCTGGACTCCTGCAAGATTTTCTCTTGATGTCAATAGGAGAACAATCCACTTTGACTAGCAGTCTGTGTAGAGTGTGACAACTTGAACTTTGGATCGGCGCAACAAAATCTCTGGCCCCACTAACAGAATTTGCACCAGAAACCCCTTTCATACTTTGAAAATTATTTAATTTAGCCTTAGCTGGGATTCTATCCCTGTCTAGTGATATATGATTATGACTTTGATTCCTCGGCTTGAAAGCAACATGAGACTTCTCATTCCTTTGGAATTTTCTAGGTTGGCTTGTCAAATGCCATTGAGCTTGAACTCGAGCTTCTTGAGATAGAGGACTTCTAAATCTATTGGATTCATTACTGGACCGTACATTGTTCTCTTCTTGACTAGTAAAAGATAATGGTTGGTCATGGCTTCTCTGAAAAAATGATTCTTTCCCTTGATCAAAAGAGGTCAGGGAAGGCCTCAGCCAACTCTTTTCTAGTCCGTGCAAAGAAGCATCTACAAAATTTGGAGCAGAGGATGGAATAACAAACGGCTGATCCTCTGGCTTTGCTCTACACTCCACAACGTCAAGCAAATTGCCACAGTTCTTGCACGATGTTGAGCCAATCAAAGGCTTACCATTACTAGCATTACAAGCAGATTGTTCCAACACATCTGGTGACACAACCCGAATTCCCTCAGCTGCAGCAGCGTTCTTACTCGAATAAGAAAGAGAATATTTCGCTCTATTCGTCGCTTGCAAACCTGGTTCTAATATTTTAGTTGCTGCATCGATCAACCTCGATGCCCTAGACGCATTCCTTGCAGAAGAAATCCTTGAACTCTTTACTGGAGAAACAAACTTTTGATGATGATGATGATGATGATGCTTCTTAGATCGCGACAAAACTTTCTTAATTTGCAAAGCCTCAGCTCCAAACCTAGTGACAATCCGTCTATCATATGGCTCTATTTTTTGAATCTTAGGAGGCCGAGGCTCCATTTTTGAGCTACTTTTCTCTAAATCCAAAGCTTCCCCACTATTCCCACCTTGAAGATTCACCATTTTCGCATTTCCAACATCAGAACTACCACCCAAAGCCAAGGATTTCTTATTGGACTTATCGCTATTCAAAGCCGGAATGGATTCTAATCCCATTAGCCTAGCAATCAAACCAGGAGCTTTCATTTCATGCTTTTGATCCGTGTCTCCTTTACTAAAATGTTTACCATTTTTCTTCACGTTTGGAAAACCCCCACTGTTCTCATCAGCAATCTACCGAAATTCCTCAAAAAACAACAATTTTATTATCACTATTCATTTTAATAAGAGAATAATTTACGAACTAAAACACTACAAAAATCTAATAAATTCCCGAGAAAATACCAAATGCGGCTTGGATTTGGGCATTTTTTCATCTCCTCCAAAGCTTTTTGAAACTTTGGTACTGGCTGAGAAACAATGACAGTTGATCACAAATTCCATTTGACAAAACAACATAAATTTTTCAACAACAAAAAAACTTACCAGGAGGGGGTAATTTTCTTGAGAAAATTTTCTTCTTAGCAAATCTTTTGTTCCAATCAAAGAGTTGAAAGAAAATGCCAACACAACCCCCAGGCCTGTGAGGCTTCTTCTCTGTTATAGCTAGAGACGACGGTGTTTTCCTTGTTTGGTCATTCATTTTGCTTAGAACGGACACTCAGAAATACCCAGAAAATTTCTGCAGAAATTCCAAGGAAATGCAGAAAAGCGCTCAAGTTTTAATCATTGAAGCAACCCCATTCCAACTTACTAAAGAAAAAGCTAACCCCATTAAAGAACAAAAAGAGATGGGAAAGACCCATTAGTTATAACAAAGCAAAGAAAGGTCTGAAAGTGGTGAAACAGAGCAATGTAGCAAAAGAACAAATGGAATCTACGAAGGGAAAAAAAGAAGAAGGAAAATCCGTACAATGATGGAGTAAAAGAAGAGTTGGGAGAAAATGACAGGAAATGTAGCAGAGAAAAGAAAAGGGCCAACACTATTTAGTTCCTATTTACATGTCTTGACGCAAAGGTAAAATGATTCGTTTCAGAGAAAAAGAAGGAATTGTAGGATCAAAAATAGTGAGGAAAATGGTGTGTGTGTGTGTGTGTGTGTGTGAAAAGATCGAGGAAATGAAAAGGTTTCGAAGGGAATTTGGATTGAACTGGCGAAAATGTGGATTCGGCAGTGAAAAGTGAGCTATGAAAGCGCCTAATCTTCGGCTGCTGCTGCTGCAGATCAGTTTCACGCGCACTGCATAAGAAAAAAAGAAGCTTTTGTCTATAGTCATATCGAAGAACAAAAAGCTAAACCAGAACCAGAACCAGAACTAACCTGTGTCGGGTGGGACAATGCTTGGCACATAACATTATATTTAAAATGAATATAAATAAAGAAAAAAACTAAAATGTCTTTTATTAAATAAATAATTTTTAAAACAATAAATACAATACAATTAATAATCTTTTAGTAACAAATAATTTTTAAAACTATAATTATTATGCAATTAATACATCTTTTATCAATATATATTTTTTAATTATTCAATTATAGAACAAATTATAATACACAAAATATTGACAATAAAATATTAGTATAATTTAAAATATGCTAAATATACAAATAAGTGTTTAGACAATATTTCTTTTTAATTTTAGGTGCTTAAACTATTTTTTTAGTAAAAATAAGTGTTTAACGTTTCGTTTTGTTAATTTTAGGTTTCCAAAGTTTCAATCAGTTACTATTTTAGGGTTGTGTTGTTAAAAAAATTATCACCCAATCAAAATTAGACATGTGATATTTATTTTTATTTTTTAATTTCTTTTTTTAAAGGAAGAAAATCAAATAACTTAAAAAAATCTCAAAATTCCTAAAATTCTCCAAAATAGTCTCAAATATCTAACCTAAAATCTCCAAAGTTGTTGTTATTGTCTTCGTTGATAGTCTTGTCGGACCCTACTATTATTGCCGTTGGACGCGATCGTCCATTTCTCTCAACCACCCATCACTGGTAATCGACGGATGTGAGCCAATCAAATGTCGCTCGGTTGGAATCTTGTGTTTGTTGTTCGACGTCCGATTAGCACGTCCAACGAAGATAGTGATGGGGTCTGACGATGCTATCGACGACGGTAACAGCGACAATATTGAAAGTTTTGGTTAGGAATTTGGGAGTATTTTGGATATTTTAAAAAAAAGATATTTTTATCTTCATTTTTTTGAAAAAAAATAAAAAATGTCATATGTCATGTTTTGATTGGATAACGGATTTTTTGAACGTCAGTTAATGGCCAAGCACCTAAAATCAATGAAATGAAACTTTAGGCACATATTTTTACCAGAAAAAGTTTAGGCACCTAACTTTTATTTGAGCACTTATTTTTGTATTGAGCCTTTAAAATAATTATTTTAACTTTTATTCTTTGAATATTTCAACTTAAAGAATTTTTAAAGGATTTGGACTCTAAAATTATGATGTCGATTAAAATCTCATTGTTTAACAAATATTTCAACTTAAAATTTTTTTAAAGACAAATACAAGTTTAAAATACTATCATGATCCATATATAAAAAATTAATTTACTACTTACATAACTTATCTGTAAAAATATTAAGATGAATAGTAAAATTAATTCATTTTAATCTGTTGAAATTGAAATTTATCATTTATATTAAAACATTAAATTTATATAAAGGTCAAGAGAGATAAATAGTGATTGAAAGTTAAATATGTTTGAATGATTCATTTAATGTCTTTTATGATTATTTATGTAAGAATGATAAATACATAATTTATTTGCTACTATCCAAACTATCACATCAGCTGGGTAAATTACTAAGTGGGTATATTAAATTTTCTCTGTGTCGAGTGTAGTCTCCAGGTTTCAACCATGGATATTATATTATTAAATCAGAAACAAATCTTATTAGTGGTTATGAAATCTAAAGCAAACAATGAGGCAATCTTGGTTCTAAAATATATAAAACTAAAAGAAATTAAAAGTGATTATGAATTAACTTTCTCTCTTAACTAAAATCTTTCTGTTTTTTTTTAGGTTTTCTGTTGAGTGGATCGATTGAATGATCAAGATCAAGAGGGGGTAAATTGGGATTAAAAAAACTTTGTGAAGTGAATGGGCAATTAAAAATGAAGAACAAAGGATTTTAGAGTGGTTAAAGTTCCAAATGAACTCTACATCCACTACCTTAGCTACCACTAAAGAGTTCAACAATTCCCTATTTGTTCTTCTCCTTTTCAAGGCTTAGGAGGTAACCTTTACACAACCGGTCAAATTTTCTACTCAAAATTTGACCAAACCCTCACAAATAATCAAAGAAGAAAATACAAATTTGTCCCTTGAAGTACAACACTCAACCCAAATTTGGATATAAAATAAGAATTGGATACAACACAATTTGGGAATTACAAGAGATTGGAAATTAGGCACACTTGAGGTTGGATTTTTGCTTGAATGTTTGTCTTTAATGCAATAGTTGTTGCTGGTCTTCAAAGAGCTTCAATTTATACCTCCTCTATCAATTCTAGCCGTTTGGGTGGTTAGGGAATTGAATAGAGCCGTTGGACCCTCTCTTTCCACCATAAATGCACTTCTGCAGCTATCCGTATTGCTACACGAGGAGCCGTATCGATACCTGTCTCAAAAAAGAAAGAGCTGTTGTAAATAATAAAGAGGGGGTATCGAAACGCACGTAGGCGTATCGGTACGGGACAGGGAGTGTATCGAAACAGATAAGACCGTATCGATACCTTTTTCTCAACTTAGCTCATTGGAAGTTTCCGTTTCGATACGAGGGTTTACCGTATCGATACAGGTCAACTGCCATTTTAAATGTTGGTTACCTAACAACTGACACCAACGGTCGAAAGCATTTAAAACAATTCAAATTAAAAATTCATTTAAAAATGTATCAATACGGGTGAACCCGTATCGGTACACCATTCAAACTACTTCAGTTTTATAGAGGGGCGTATCGATACAGATGCAATCTGTTTCGATACGCTGTTTCGACACGGTTAAGAGCGTATCGAAACGCATATTTACAGTAGCCAACTTTGTAAAAAAGGTATCGATACGGCTGGAAGCGTATCGATACACCTGGACGGTTTTCAACATTTTGGCCTTGGAACACTAAGAAAATATTTGGAGTTTTGAGTTTTTCAAATCAGTTTTAAAGTATTGGTGATTTAAAACTTATTAAATGGACTTAGAAATCAATTTCAAGTTTTTCAATTTGATCCTTAACAATTTAATTATATCAAAATCAAACATAGGTTTCACAATCTCCCCCTTTTTGATATAACAAAACCAAAACTTGAAATTTTTGACACTTTGAAAAATTTTGCAAAATTAACTCCCGCTTAATATGAGCTAGGTAACTTTTAAGTTGAAAATCAAAATTTTTAAGTGTTGTGAGCTTCCCTCTCCCCCTTTTTGTTAGATCAAAAATAATTGAGACAATGTAAAGTGCATAACTTAGGCAAAAGTATAAATAGGTAAGCAACATAATTATCATTAAGTTCAAATAAAGCATAACATCAACTTAAAAATCCAACATAACATAAAATCAAAGCATATGTTTAAAATAAAGTAAATTTAATCCTAAAAACATGAAGCAAAGGTGCATAAATAAAATATCCTAGATGATATGCAAGGAATGCAAGGAGAGGCTACTAGGCATCATCATCGTCGTCTTCATCATCTTCATCTTCATCCACAATTGGATCATCATTCCTCGTGCTATTTCGCCACTCATCATGGAAAGCGGTGAGAGAGATATTCATAGAATTGTGATCGCTTTCAAGAGAGGTGAGGTGATTCTCCATATTCGTCAAATGAGTATCAATCGTGGTAAACCCCGAAGCCATTTTCGTGCGCAATCCTGTGAATTGCTCATTAAGGAAGGTCATTAGAGCGTCCATGGAAGGTTAAGGAGGAGGTGGAGGAGCTTGAGGAACTTGTTCACCTTGAGGATTTTCCAATTGTGCCACAGCCTCGATAGGAAGCTCGGAGAGACGTAACCAACTACCATTAAAATAATAGAACTTACCCCTTGCAAGAGAGCGTTCATCGATTGGGCCAGTGAGGGGAGTTGGGAAGTCATGCGAGCAATCAATGTCCTTTTGTAGAAAGAAGTAGCTTAGGGTCGTACCATAGGTGAAGGAAGTGACAAGAGTGGTGTGGCGATGTTGCACAAGATAAACGATCTCCACAAACATGATACGAGCAAGGTTTGGACGTTTTCTCTCACGGAAGCATCAAATACAAAATCATCAACTTGACGGATAGTAGAGTACTTTCCTCCTGAAGGCCTAAGCCACCAAGATACCATCAAATGGAGGATCCGATCTTGAGCATTTAGGGCGGTGATAAAACCACTAAGAACATGACCTAAAGCATTCTCATCATCAAGGCCTTCATCCTCCAACTTAAAAACTTCACAAATAGATTTGACATCTAGAGTGATTTTCTTGCCCATGAGATAGGAATTAACCGCGGTAACAACCCCATCACGATTAGCACAACATTTGACATTAGCATAAAAGATTAAAACCAAAATACGAAAATAAAACCAGGAATGGAGAGAAAATCCATAAACTTCCATAGTTGAAGCAAAGGTAGATATTCAAACTTGAATCGCTCCGAGTCAAGAAAAGGGATAGAGATTACCCTTTCTGGACGGATCTTGTAGTTTTGGAATTGACAAAAATATGTAAGAGCTCTTTGGGTTTGGAAAGAGTGTTGAGAGATTTCAGTGAGATTCGGACGAGCACCCTCTCCGGTATTGGATGATTTACCGGTTTCATTGAGACGAGTTCACTTCCTAAAAGGAGCCATGAACTAGAAAACAAATGTATGCATTAAGATCTCTTCATTCTACTCATTGAAAGATAAAAAATCAAGGTAAAAAAATTTACAAAAGAAATTTTGAAAAACAAGTTTTGTTAAGAAGACAAACATAAAAACAAAAAAACATTTGAAAACGAAAATAAAAGGAAAAAAAGAAAAAGAAAGGGTTTTACCTTGATAGTGTGACAAGCGTCGTTTTACCCGTCAAAATAAATAAATAAATTAACCTCTTTCAACAAATAATAAAATAAAGAAATTAAGTAGTGATAGGGAAAGAGGGTCGATCCACAGGGAGATTAGTCGAAATTCTTGACTGGAGGTTGCTTTGATTAATGCTTCTAGGAGTATCTGTGAAAACAAGAAAAGTAAAAAAGGGGGGGTGATCGGATATTTGAGTGTAAATGAAATAGAGGAATTTAAATGCAAAAGTAAAGAAAATAATGAGAAACTTCAGATATATAAAACAGCCTCGAGCTAGCCTTGTCAATTCTTTCGATCATTGAAATGGATTTTTACTCCAGGGATCATGTCGGTTACAGTCTGTGAGGCCCAACCCGTTGCAACTTGCTTCTCTCTCGAGTAACCAATCCTCCCAAGTCTATCTTCAAAGGTTGATTCTTAAACAAATTAACCACGTCTATCGCTGTTAAAATATTTAGTTTTGAAAGCAGGAAAAGCCATGTTGTAGACATTCCTTCGTATAAGTATTGAAGGAGTGTTTGCTCGGATAAGCCATATTGCAGACAACTTGCACACAGCTTTTTGAATCTCTCCCAATATTCGTATAAGGACTCATCGTGCATTTGTTGGATTCCCAATATGTTTCGCCTAATTTCTGTCGCTTTTGCCGCAGGGAAATATCTGTCAAGAAAAACACGAGAGAGGTCAGACCATGTATTAATCGAATTTGGAGGTAAATAGAATAACCACTCTTTAGCCGTTCCGACTAAGGAAAAAGGAAAAGCCCTTAGTTTTATTTGGTCCTCTAAGACCCCTTGTGGTTTCATGCTGCTGCACACCATATGAAATTCGGCAAGGTGCTTATGTGGGTTTTCAGTAGGGAGGCCATTAAAAGTAGGGAGTAGGTGAATTAATCCAGTTTTGAGCTGGAAAGGGGTATCGCCTTGAGGAAAAGCGATGCATAGTGGTTGTTGCACAGTAGGGACAACATTTAATTGTCGAATCGTTTGGTCCGCCATAAGTTCTGGTTCTTGTATAGGTTCTTCGACTGGTGTAGTTTCGGAAGTGGATTCCTGATCGAATTGTTGTGTGTTTTGTTGTTTCTTTCGCCGAAGTGTTTCGCCGTGGGTTCTACGAGCGCTCGCTTCGATTTCTGGGTTGTATGGAGCTAAAGTACCCGGGTTTTTCATGGTCATAAAAAACGAAATCAGTCAAAAATGCCGAAAGTAAATCTCCTCGGCAATGTCGCCAATTTTGACAAGCGTCGTTTTACCCGTCAAAATAAATAAATAAATTAACATCTTTCAACAAATAATAAAATAAAGAAATTAAGTAGTGATAGGGAAAGAGGGTAGATCCACAGGGAGATTAGTCGAAATTCTTGACTGGAGGTTGCTTTGATTAATGCTTCCAAGAATATATGTGAAAACAAGAAAAGTAAAAAAAAGGGGGTGATCGGATATTTGAGTGTAAATGAAATAGAGAAATTTAAATGCAAAAGTAAAGAAACAATGAGAAAGTTCATATATATAAAATAGCCTCGAGCTAGCCTTGTCAATTCATTCGATCATTGAAATGGATTTTTACTCCGGGGATCATGTCGGTTACAGTCTGCGAGGCCCAACCCGTCACAACTTTCTTCTCTCTCGAGTAACCAATCCTCCCAAGTCTATCTTCAAAGGTTGATTCTCAAACAAATTAACCACATCTATCGCTGTTAAAATATTTAGTTTTGAAAGCAGGAAAAGCCTGACTCAGAAATTGTCTTAAAAAAGAATCGCTTCTGATTTTATCTTTCCTTAGCGGACCGCCGCTAAGAGTGTTCACAGGAAGTCGAAATTGCCACAGGCCGTTCCTTCCTCCCAACTATGTTTTTAAACGATTCCAGACCAACGAGCTCTTTTTGATTTGAAAAATGATTAAAAACTTTAGTAAGGCCCATTGCCAAACTATCTAAGCAGAAAGATAAAAATGTATTCCCGAAGGAAATTAAGCAATGTTCAATTCTCACGATTTTAATTGACTTGGATAGTTCTTGGCTCAAGAGATTTAGCTAAGCATGATATTAGTTATCATACTTAACTTGATTTCATAAAAATAATTAAAGAACTTAAAGAACAAAGTAAAGAAAAAAAGAACTTTGATTAAAGACTAGAAATAACAAGAGTTTCAAACTAAACGATGAAGATGAATTGATTGATTGATGCCTAAGCCTTTACCAAGGAGTGGTATTTATAGGCTTGGATTTACAAGGATAAAAGATAAGAAAATTTAAAATAATAAAGTAAAGATAAAACAATTCAAATGTTTTGAAATTTAAATGCAGAAAATCTAAATGGATAAGCTGATAAGATCTCTCTGATATTTCCAGAAGCTTCTAGAAGTTGCCACGCTTCTGCCACGTCAGACGCGTCGTGCCCAGTGTCGTACCCACGATGCCAGTCATGACCAGAATAATAAAAAGACTGCAGAATTGCCCTCTTTTGCTGTTGTTTTCCAGAATTAGGTCCCTTACACAAAATATAACAGAATGAAATGGATTAGGTAGCAAGAAATCCTAAAAACATGAAAAATAGCAATTAAAAAGCGTCACTTTTGAGAGCTTATCAAATTCCCCCTCACTTGTCTCATACTTGTCCTCAAGTATGTCCGAAAAAGATATTAACCCAAAAATGCAGTTCTCAAGCCATAACAAGTATCAAGCATAATTATAAGAGTTCTAGTGCAAAAGAAATATCATGAAAGAGACACAAATCAAACCAAGTGGATATAAGCAAAGAACAGTATTTCATTCTTTCAATCGTCTATCAAGTAGTAATCAAATCCTAACCTAGTCTTAATCCTCACCAAGGTACACTCAAGAGCACTCAAAGTGTTTAAAGGTAAATGTGAAGCAAAAGCACTCTAAGTCATGCATGAACAAAGGTTTCTATAGGCTTGTAACAAGTTCAATTCTCCATTACTTTTTAGAATCGAGGTGCAAAAATCATTAGGTCTTTTATTCAAGGTGTAATGTGGGTTTAGAAAAGGGTAAAAAGATGGAAAGAAAATAAATGAAGGAAGATGATCAATGCAAGATATAATAAACAGTGAAGACAAAAGAGAAGCTTAAAAAATGGGCAAGCAAACAATTTTTTTCTTTTTCTTTTTCAGTTTTTCGAAAATGCTTTTTTTTTTCTTTTTTTTCTTGAAGCAATTGCTTCCTTTAATTATGTTTTTTTTTCTTTTTTTCGGAAAAATTATGCCCTTTATTCAAATTGCAGTCTTTTTTTTGTCTAGCAATATAATTTCTAGCATTTGATCAATCAAAAAGTTTGGTTGAGGGTTAAGCCAAAAAAATGGGATATAAGGCTTCAAGAGGGTTCACTAAGCGAAAAAGGCAAGTTTTAATGAAAGAGAGAAAATCCTAATGCCTAAATCATCTTAAAGCACCTCATTCTAGTGTAGTCTCAAATCGTATAAAGCCACAAGTTCAAGATTCCTAAATTCAAGATGACACTCTCAAACAAGGAAAAACGAGCATAAAGAATAGGATGCATGCTCAAGGCTCGAATCCTCACAAAAGTAGGCTAAGTTGATTAAGCTAGGTGAGAAATCCAATTATCAAAATCAAGGCAAATTGAAAAGAGATGTCAAACTATCATTTACTCATGCCATTTGACTATAAAAAATGTCAACATTCAAATATTCCTACGCATTATAACAATTATAACATGCTGGACATCAAGCAATGGCAAGAAAAAGTTCATCTCAAAGTTAAATCAAAGTCAAACGTATAGCAAACAAGCAAGACAAGTGATTTTGCTACCCCCCTCACTTAAATGAATTGCCCCAATTCAAAATAAAAATAAAGAAAATGAGGAACAAATAAGGGTAAAAGATACTCCCCGTGAGTGATGAAATTGAGTCCACCGTTGGCATAAAGTGGAATGAGGGAGACGATGAACGAGGAGGAGGAGCACGATGGGAGTTGCATGGGCCAGCGGTGGTGGAAAGCCTTGAAGAAAGCAAGAAAAAAGAATAAAAATAAAAATAAAAGCTGAAAATTAAAAAAAAGGAAAATTAAAATTAACGAAAATGAAAAGAATGGGTTGCCTCCCATTTAGCGCTTTGTTTAATGTCGTTTAGCTCGACGACCTTCGCTAAATTTTTGGTTCTTCAAAAGAAGGGTCTTCAAATAAACAGTGATGTCCATCCCTTGTCGTTTTAACGACTTCCTTCATCTTTTTATTTGTGCGCAAAACAACAACTAAGCTTCTACCTCCTTCTCGATGCGACATCTTACTCAAAATGATGATTGGCAAAGTTTGGTTGTCGCCTAAAAATACATAATTAAATTACTCTAACTTCAGCTTTGGTTCCTGCAAAATTGAGGGAAAATGTTTAGATCGGGTTGGAATTAATCGAAAATCAGAAAGGGAAGAAAGAGCTGAAATGATTTCGCCTATATTTTCATCGTCGAGATCCGCGAATTCCCTACAAAAGTCATAACACAAATCAGTTTCGATCAAATCATCAGCTAACGGATCTATAATATCAACGAAATTTAAACTTGCGACTGAATCAGGATACTTCATAGCTTTATACATATCAAATTTAACTACTTCCCCATCAAATTCCATAGTTAAGATGTCGTCGCGGACATCAATCTATGTATGCGCGGTTGATAGGAAAGGTTGACCAAGCAAGATTTCGGATCCATTATTGCTGCGATCATTTTCCATGTCAATTATATAAAAATTAGCAGGGAAAATAAGATTTTTTACATGTACCAACACGTTTTCTAGTACTCCCTCAGGATAGATGACTGATCAATCGGCTAATTGAACCGTCACTCGCGTTTCTTTCAATGGTTCAATCGAAATTTTGTTGTAGACGCTTAACGTCATGACATTGATAGATGCGCCTAAATCGCACATCGCTCTTTTTATCCCAACATTCCCAATTTTACAGGGAATCGCAAACATACCTTGGTCCTTGTACTTTGGTGGCAACGACTTTTAAAAGATGGCCGAAATATTTTCACCAAGGTTAACTTTTTCATTTCCGGATAGTCGCCTTCGGTTTGTGCATAAGTCCTTTAGAAACCTTGCGTATTTGGGCACTTTCCGAATAACATCGAGAAGTGGAATATTAATTTCCACCTTCTTGAATATATAAAAAATTTCCTTCTCTTCCTCATTTTTATCTCGTTTCACCAATCTACCTGGAAAAGGAGGAACATGTTCATAAGTAGAAATAGAAATTTTAGATTTGGCATTACCTGCGGTGGGAGGAGACTTGTCGTTCTGGTCTTCCGAAGAGTTTCCCGGTTCGTCGGATTTTCGCTCATCTTGCTTGGGCGGTTTAGGCGTTATCACTGTTCCACTACGCAAATTTACCGCACTAACATTTTCCCTTGGGTTGGTTTCGGTTTGGGATGGTAACTTCCCCCGAGATTCTAGACTGCTAAAGGCTTGAGCTAGTTGGCTTATTTGTTTGTCGATTTGCTGGAGATGAGATTGTGTTTGGGTTTGGAATTTTTCCTGCGAAACTGCCAATCTCTCAACAATAGACTCAAGCGAGGATTTTTGGGGTGCTTGGTTTTGGTAGGGAGGTTGTTGCCTAGGTTGGTAATTCAGGTTCTGATTACCGTAGCTCAAGTTTGGGTGATCTCTCCAACCGCGATTGAACGTATTGCTCTGTGGGTTATAGGGTCTTTGGGGAGGTCCGAGAAAGTTGTGTATGGCGTTAACTTGGGCACCAGATGTATCTCGCAGCAATGGGCCTAAATCGGTTGTGTGATCTGGCATAGTGCATATTCTGCATACCTTAGCATCTCATATCTCCCCTGAAACAAGAGAATACACAATATTAGTTAAATTGTCTATTTTATTCTCTAATGAAATTGTGCTTACTGCATGAACCCGTCGGCTGGGTTCACTTGTAGAACCAAATTGCTGCGAATTAGCAGCCATTGTGGATATTAATATTCTCGCTGTAGTAGGGGTCATGTTAACGAGCGCACCACCGCTTGCTGCGTCTACCATCTTTTTATCCACTGGCAACATTCCTTCGTATAAGTATTGAAAGAGTGTTTGCTCGGATAAGCCATGTTGCAGACAACTTGCACACAACTTTTTGAATCTCTCCCAATATTCGTATAAGGACTCATCGTGCATTTGTTGGATTCCCAATATGTTTTGCCTAATTTCTGTCGCTTTTGCCGCAGGAAAATATATGTCAAGAAAAACAAGAGAGAAGTCAGACCATGTATTAATCGAATTTGGAGGTAAATAGAATAACCACTCTTTAGACGTCCCGGCTAAGGAAAAAGGAAAAGCCCTTAGTTTTATTTGGTCGCCTAAGACCCCTTGTGGTTTCATGCTGCTGCACACCATATGAAATTCGGCAAGGTGCTTATGTGGGCTTTCAGTAGGGAGGCCATTAAATGTAGAGAGTAGGTGAATTAATCCCGTTTTGAGCTGGAAAGGAGTACCGCCTTGAGGAAAAGCAATGCATAGTGGTTGTTGCACAGTAGGGACAACATTTAATTGTCGAATCGTTTGGTCCGCCATCAGTTCTGGTTCTTGTATAGGTTCTTCGACTGGTGTAGTTTCGGAAGTGGATTCCTGATCGAATTGTTGTGTGTTTTGTTGTTTCTTTCGCTGAAGTGTTTCGCTGTGGGTTCTACGAGCGCTCGTTTCGATTTCCGGGTTGTATGGAGCTAAAGTACCCTGGTTTTTCCTGGTCATAAAAAAACGAAATCAGTCAAAAATGCCGAAAGTAAATCTCCCCGGCAACGTCGTCAATTTTGACAAGCGTCGTTTTACCCGTCAAAATAAATAAATTAATTAACCTCTTTCAACAAATAATAAAATAAAGAAATTAAGTAGTGATAGGGAAAGAGGGTCGATCCACAGGGAGATTAGTCGAAATTCTTGACTGGAGGTTGCTTTGATTAATGCTTCCAGGAATATCTGTGAAAACAAGAAAAGTAAAAAAATAGGGGTGATCGGATATTTGAGTGTAAATGAAATAGAGGAATTTAAATGCAAAAGTAAAGAAAATAATGAGAAAGTTCAGATATATATAAAATAGCCTCGAGCTAGCCTTGTCTCGATCATTGAAATGGATTTTTACTCCGGGGATCATGTCGGTTACAGTCTGCGAGGCCCAACCCGTCGCAACTTTCTTCTCTCTCGAGTAACCAATTCTCCCAAGTCTATCTTCAAAGATTGATTCTTAAACAAATTAACCACGTCTATCGCTGTTAAAATATTTAGTTTTGAAAGCAGGAAAAGCCTGACTCAGAAATTGTCTTAACAAAGAATCGCTTTTGATTTTATCTTTCCTTAGCGGACCACCGCTAAGAGTGTTCACAGGAAGTCGAAATTGCCACAGGCCGATCTTTCCTCCCAACTATGTTTTAAACGATTCCAGACCAACGAGCTCCTTTTGATTTGAAAAATGATTAAAAACTTTAGTAAGGCCGATTGCCAAACTATCTAAGCAGAAAGATAAAAATGTATTCTCGAAGGAAATTAAGCAATGTTCAATTATCACGATTTGAATTGACTTGGATAGTTCTTGGCTCAAGAGATTTAGCTAAGCATGATATTAGTTATCATACTTAACTTGATTTCATAAAAATAATTAAAGAACTTAAAAAACAAAGTAAAGAAAACAAAGAACTTTGATTAAAGACTAAAAATAACAAGAGTTTGAAACTAAACGATGAAGATGAATTGATTGATTGATGCCTAAGCCTTTACCAAGGAGTGGTATTTATAGGCTTGGATTTACAAAGATAAAAGATAAGAAAATTTAAAATAATAAAGTAAAGATAAAACAATTCAAATGTTTTGAAGTTTAAATACAGAAAATCTAAATGGATAAGCTGATAAGATCTCTTAGATCTTTCTAGAAGCTTCTAGAAGTCGCCACGCATCTACCATGTCAGACGCGCCGTGCCAGTGTCGTGCCCACGATGCCAATCATGACTAGAATAATAAAAAGACTGCATAATTTCCCTCTTTTGCTGTTGTTTTCTAGAATTAGGTCCCTTGCACAAAATATAACAAAATGAAATGGATTAGGTAGCAAGAAATCCTAAAAACGTGAAAAATAGCAATTAAAAAGTGTCACTTTTGAGAGCTTATCATAGTGATTAGAGAAGAATGGAAGAAAAGCGTAGCACCAAATTGATGAAAAAGCTTTAGAGCTTTGCTTGATTTGAAACCCTCTTGATGTTTTTGAGTTGTGGTGTGAAAATATGAGGGAGGAAGAGGCTATTTATAGGCTAAAAACGGCAAGGGTTTTTAGGGTTTTGAGAATTTTAGTTTTGGTAAAAGTTGAACACTTTAAATGCCAAATTAAAGCAGTCTGCGCAATCGCGTATCGATACGCCTGAGGGTGTATCGATACGGGGGTAAAAACGTAATTCCCATAAAAATGCCCGTTGAAGGATCGCATCGAAACATATGCAATCCGTATTGAAACGATTGAAGCTCGTATCGAAACGAGTTTAACTGTATCGATACCCGTTTAAGGCAAAAAGTATTCTGGAAAACTAATGAAGTACGCGTATCGATACCCTAAGCCCAAAAATACAATTTAGGCCTAAAGAACAATCATAAGCTCGATTCTAACACCTCCTAAAGGAATACAAATGATGAATGAGCAGTTCTAAGCATATTTTAATAGAATCATACTCCCCCTAGCTATAGGCATGGATATTTTCAAGAGTTACAACACACAAACATGCAATTTCACAAGATCAAGCAATTTTAAGAACAAAAGAGGTCTTAAAAGGTCAAGATAGGCTAGTTAGACCTAACTCTCTCCTAAGGGACCAAAAACGCTCTTTGTCTAAAGGTTTTGTAAATATGTCCGCTAATTGATTTAAGGTGTCAACATATTCTATAACAACATCTTCTTTAAGGACATGATCTCTAATGAAATGATGCCTTATTTCTATGTGTTTGGTTCTAGAGTGTTGGATGAGATTTTTTGTCAAACATTTGGCACTAGTGTTATCACACTTAAGGGGTATGGTTTCAACTTTAATACCATAATCTAAGAGTTGTTGCTTCATCCAAAGGACTTGAGCACAACAACTCCCTAAGGATATGTACTCGGCTTCGGTGGTAGATAAGGCTACACTATTTTGTTTCTTAGAGAACCAAGATATGAGCATACTACCTAGGAATTGACAAGTTCCCGAAGTACTCTTTCTATTGATTTTACACCCCCCCATAATCCGCATCCGAATAAGCATGAAGGTTGAAGGTGGAGTCTCTAGGGTACCAAAGACCTAGACAATGAGTATCTCTACGGTACCTAAAGATTCTCTTAACTGCTATAAGGTGAGACTCTCTAAGACTAGCTTGAAACCTAGCACACAAGCAAACACTAAACAAGATATCCAGTCTACTTGTGGTAAGGTAAAGCAATGATCCAATCATAGAACGGTAAAGCTTAGAGTCAACACACTTACATCCTTCATCTTTGTCAAGCTTTGTAGATGAGCTCATAGGTGTGGCTTGAGGCTTTGCATTCTCCAAGCCAAACTTCTTGAGCATATCCTTTATGTACTTTGCTTGATTGATGAAGGTGACATCCTTCCTTTGCTTGATTTGGAGTCCCAAAAAGAATGAGAGCTCCCCATCATGCTCATCTCGAATTCACCTTGCATTAGCTTAGCAAACTCTTTGCAATGACATTCGTTAGTAGAACCAAAAATGATATCATCAACATAAATTTGTACTACTAAGATGTCATTTTTATACATTTTTATGAAAAGTGTAGTGTCCACCTTACTTTTTTCAAAACCTTTTTCAATTAAAAAGTTTGAAAGTCTTTCATACCAAGCTCTAGGAGCTTGTTTTAAACCATAAAGAGCTTTAGTGAGTTCGAAAACATGATTTGGAAATTTTGAGTCTTCAAAACCCGGTGGTTGTTCCACATACACTTCTTCATTTATAAAGCCATTTAAAAATGCGCTTTTAACATCCATTTGAAAATGCTTGAAATCATGATAACATGCATATGCAAGCAACATCCTAATGGCTTCCATTCTAGCTACGGGTGCATAGGTTTCATCAAAATCTATTCCCTCTTCTTGAGTGTAACCTTATGCTACTAGTCTAGCTTTATTTTTTCACAATGTTACCACTCTCATCTAGTTTGTTCCTAAAGACCCATTTAGTTCCTATAGTAGATTGATTACTAGGCCTATCAACTAATGTCCAAACGTTACTTCTCTCAAATTGATTTAACTCTTCTTGCATAGCCATAATCCAAAAATCATCTTTCAATGCTTCTTTTATATTCTTAGGCTCTATGCATGAGATAAATGCAACATGATTCATTAGTCTAAGAGAAGATCGAGTGGTTACCCCCTTGGATGGATCACCCAAGATTTCACCATCTTTGACATAGTTGAACTCCCTTGGGTAGCTCACTTCCTTTTCCTCAAGAGCCAAGTCCTTCAAGGCTTCAAGAGGTGGATCTTGTGTGTCATTTTCTTTTGTTGGAATCTCATCATCCTTTGAAGTTTGTCCTCCATCAAAGGCATTTATGATTCCTACATCATCATCATCACAAGAATCCTTCCTTGGAAGGAGGTTATCATCGATGTATAGATTCTTCTACTACTAAAGTTATCTTGTTAAATACTCGATAGGCTTTAGAGGTTAAAGAGTAAGCTATGAAAATAGCTTCATCACTTTTTGCATCAAATTTACCTAAGTTATCTTTTCCATTATTTAAAACAAAACACTTGCAACCAAATGGATGAAAATAGCTAATGTTAGGCTTTTTAGATTTTAAAATCTCATAAGGTGTTTTCTTTAAAATTGGCCTAATCATTACTCAGTTAACAATGTAGCAAGCGGTGTTTGTGGCTTACGCCCAAAAATATTTAGGTAAATTATTTTCACAAAGCATGGTTCTAGCCATTTCTTGTAAAGTTCTATTTTTCCTCTCAACTACCCCATTTTGCTGAGGAGTTCAAGGAGGTGAAAAATTGTGGCTAATACCATTTCCATTTAAAAACTCTTCAAACCCTAAATTTTTAAATTCGGTTCCATGATCACTTCTAATATGGGAAATTTTGAGTTCAAGATCATTTTGGGTTAGTTTTGAAAATGTGATGAATTTTTCTAAAGCCTCATCTTTAGTACTTAAAAATAGAACCCAAGTAAATCTAGAAAAATCATCTACAAGAACAAATGCATAAGATTTACCACCCAATCTCATAGTCCTAATTGGCCCATAAATCCATATGGATAAGTTGTAAACACCTACTTGTAGAAACATCATTAATGGATTTAAAGGAAGACTTATGTTGTTTACCCTTAGAGCATGCATCACAAATTTTATCGTTTGAGAACTTAATTTTGGGTAAATCTCTAACTAGATCAAGGGAAACTAATTTTTCTAAAACACTAATGCTAGCATGTCCTAGTTTCCTATGCCACAACCATGCATCATTTTCATTTTGAGCTACTAAACATGCATGAGATGTATGTATGTCATCTAGATGCACCATGTAAATGTTACCTATGCGATGACCTATGAGCATAATATTATTAGATTTAATGTCAACAATTTTGCACCCATTTTTATCAAACAAAACATTAAATCCTTTATAACACATTTGACTTATGCTCAACAAATTATGTTTAAGACCATCGACATACAAGACATTTTCAATAAGAATAGTAGAGTGATTACCTATGGAGCCAATACCTTTAATGTGTCCTTTGGAGTTGTCACCAAATGTCACCACTCCTCCTATTTTTGTCTTTAGATCCATGAATCTACTCTTGTCTCCGGGCATATGCCTTGAGCATCCACTATCACGGTACCATGAGTTTTGACTTTGTGCTTTGGCCTTGTAGCAATGCTCCCCCTACAAACAAAGATATTAAACTTTTGTTTTTGGTACCCAAATCATTTTGGGTCCACGAGTGTTAGCTCCCACTAACTTGGTTCTCTTAGGGATCCAAGGTGACATAGCAACAATGTTATTAGATTTTACAAGTTCCTTAGGAACCCATACACTTCTAATCCTTTTAGTTATATTGTGTCTAGGAAAGCTACTTTGTTTGTAGTCATTAGTCTTTTTCTTAGGTTGGTTAGTTTTAGAAGATTCACCTATTTCACGCTTCACACTACCAACATTCTTAAAAGACTCTTTGAGCTTGTTAAGCTCACTTAACACCTTTTGGTGTTCACTATTGCATTGAGAAATAAGATTATTAAGGTCAACATTTTCATCTTGGAAGAATTTTAATTCATCTTTCAACCCTAAAATCTTTTTCTCAAATTTCAAATTAGCTTGAGAAAGAGAGTCATTTTTATCTTTTAATTCCGAAATAATTTTCTTATTCCTAATGACCGACTCTTTGTATTTCTCAACTAATTCATCATATGCATCATTTAATTCATCATATGTAAAATCTAAAGATGATGAGTTAGAGGTTACCATGGAGGAATCTTCCTCAAGTGCCATGAGGCAAAGGTTGGCCACTTCTTGTTCGTCATCCTCGAATGACTCCTCATCACTCCAAGTAGCAAGCTTAGCTTTGAGCTTCTTCTTCTTCTCAAAGCCCTTCTTCTTGAGTTGAGGGCACTCCGAACTAATGTGGCTGGGTTTATTACACTCGAAGCAAATGATATGATCCCTTGCTTCTTTTTTGTTTTTACCTTTGAAGTCCATATTCCTTTGAAATTTTCTTCCACAGTTGGACCTAATGAATCGAGAGAACTTCTTGGCTATCATAACCAATTCTTCAAGGTCATCATCCTCACTAGAAGAGCTTTCCTCAAGTAATGAAGCTTTGAGGGCTATTCCCATTTTCTTCTTCTTTTCCACCTCTAGCTTCTCTACTCTCTTCTCTTCCTTCTTCTTCTCTTCTTCCCTTCTTTGCTTCATAATCTCATGAGTGAGGAGAGAACGCACTAGCTCATCTAGCTTTAGAGTCTTCAAATTTTTGGCCTCTATGATGACGGTTCTCTTCCCATCCCAAGATTCGAAAAGTGAGTAAATGTACCTTCCGGACAAGCTTGTCTTCCAGAATAGTCTCTCCAAATCCTTTGAGCCCATTGACTATGGTTGAGAAGCGATCAAACACCTTGGACACCGTTTCATCGGATTCCATCTTGAAATTCTCATAGCTAAGATTGAGAATTCCAATCTTGGTTTCCTTCACATCATTTGTTCCTTCATAGGTGGTCTCAAGAGTATCCCACACTTCCTTGGCGCTCTCAATGGATGAGACTTTGGAATAGATGTCGGGTCCAAAGGAGAAAAAGAGAGTGTGAAGAGCTTTGTCATTTATTTGAATCTTCTTCCTTTCATCTTCACTCATCTCTATCTTTTTCTTCAAGACCACCTTTCCTTCAATGTCTTGCTTCAATGGAATGTAAGGACCATCTTCAATGACATCCCACACCAAGTAATCATTGGACTTGATGAAGAGGCGCATCCTATTCTTCCAAAAAGGATAGTTGTCACCATTGAAGAATGGTGGCTTTGTAGTAGATTGTGTCTCATACATACTTGATCCGGAGGTAGAATCCATGACTTGATTTTTTGTTGATCACACTCTTCCTAGGAACTCCTCTTGTGGTTGTGAATCCTTCAAAGAGGTAGGCTCTGATACCAATTGTTGAGTGGATCGATTGAATGATCAAGACCAAAAGGGGGTGAATTGGATTAAAAAAACTTTGTGGAGTGAATGAGCAATTAAAAATGAAGAACAAAGGATTTTAGAGTGGTTCAAGTTCCAAATGAACTCTACATCCACTACCTTAGCTACCACTAAGGATTTCAATAATTCACTATTTGTTCTTCCCCTTTTCAAGGCTTAGAAGGTAACCTTTATACAACCGGTCAAATTTTCTACCAAAAATTTGACCAAACCCTCACAAATAATCAAAGAAGAAATTGGACAAGAAGTATATCTCTCAAATACAAATTTGTCCCTTGAAGTACAACACTCAACCCAAATTTGGATATAAAATAAGAATTGGATACAACACAATTTGGGAATTACAAGAGATTGGAAATTAGGCACACTTGAGGTTGGATTTTTGCTTGAATGTTTGTCTTTAATGCAATAGTTGTTGCTGGTCTTCAAAGAGCTTCAATTTATACCTCCTCTATCAATTCTAGCCGTTTGGGTGGTTAGGGAATTGAATAGAGCCGTTGGGACCCTCTCTTTCCACCATAAATGCACTTCTACAGCTATCCGTATCGGTACACGGGGAGCCGTATCGATACCTGTCTCAAAAAAGAAAGAGCCGTTGTACATAATAAAGAGGGGTATCAAAACGCACGTAGGCGTATCGGTACGGGACAGGGAGTGTATCGAAACGGGTAAGATCGTATCGATACCTTTTTCTCAACTTAGCTCACTAGAAGTTTCCGTTTCGATACGAGGGTTTACCGTATCGATACGGGTCAACTGCCATTTTAAATGCTGGTTACCTAACAACTGACACCAATGGTCCAAAGCATTTCAAACAATTCGAATTAAAAATTCATTTAAAACCGTATCGATACGGGTGAACCCATATCGGTACACCATTCAAACTCCTTCAGTTTTATAGAGGGGCGTATCGATACAGATGCAATCTGTTTCGATGCGGTTAAGAGCGTATCGAAACACATCTTTACAGTAGCCAACTTTGTAAAAAAGGTATCGATACGGCTGGAAGCGTATCAATACACTTGGACGGTTTTCAACATTTTGGCCTTGGAACACTTAGAAAATATTTGGAGTTTTGAGTTTTTCAAATCAGTTTTAAAGTGTTGGTGATTTAAAACTTATGAAAGGGAATTAGAAATCAATTTCAAGTTTTTCAATTTGATCCTTAACAATTTAATTATATCAAAATCAAACATAAGTTTCACATTTTCATTTTTTCTCTAGTCATGTTTTTTTTTTCTTTTTTTTGACTTCTTTCATCTTTCCCATCGTGATATTTTGAAACACATGTTTGACATGCTCGTTGAAAGTTCTCTACGGCGACCTCAATTTTGCTTTGGTTTCATTTTAAGAGATAAATCCACAAAAGAGTATGCTTAGGAGAGTTCCTACCCTTTTTTTCTCTGTTTTTTCTCTACTCTCGGTGTGGACCTTGAGGGAGCTCTTTTTTAGGCTTCCTGTCGTCTTTCACCTGTGAATGATGACTATTGTCATTGAGCTTCGGCCCAGCTCTTTTTCTCTTCCATCTTTCATCGCCAGCCCTAAAATAGTTGTTGACAGAACATTATGCTACATCACCTTTATCATCTTTATGTTCTGGTGACCTTTGGTTGGACATGCATATGATTGATGACCCTGCTGGATCCTGTTTCTTTTGTTCAGCTTCTTCTATTTCAGGGATGGTGGTGCCTCTCTTGTTTGCTTACTTCCCATGTCATGTTTCTTTCCATGTATTGTGTTTTTTTGTAGTTTGCTTGTCTATTGGTGTCATTTGGTGCTTTTGTTTTTTATGTTTCTTCTTCTCTCCCCTTTGTTTTCTTATGTTTGTTCATATGTTTTTTATTTTTCGATGGATGACGGTTTATTGTTAAAAAATAAAGGGTAAATACTTAAATCATCACTTAACTTTACTCTATGACCTATTTTGATCACTGAACTTTCAAAACGCTCAATTTACTCATTAAACTTTACTTTCTAACTTATTTTGATCACTTTGAATTATTTTATTAATATTTTAGTATGACATGGCATATTTTATTATTATTAAATATAAAAATAATTTAAAATAAAAATAAAATTACTTTATACTAAATCCAATCGACCACCCTCTTTTAAAATCCTTTTCTCCGCTTCTCAACCGTCGCCGCCACTGCCAAGCTCAATACTCACCGCCTCTAAAACCGTGGACCTTATCTCCCTCCTTCATGCTTCTGAATTCTAAAACATATTTGGGCATGAGAAATATTCCAGAAACAACACTAAGATGAAAAGGTACAAGTAAAAGCAAGAGAAATATGTGAGATCTCCCATTTAGATGAATCTCTATCTGAATGAGTAGTGGAGGATTGGTCACTTTTGAATTCGACAAAAGGAAATGAACTATAGGGTGAAAACCTAGAAATGGGCAGTCTAGAGCGATCCACAAAAAAAAGAGGAGGAGAAGAAGAAAGAGCTTCATTTAAGCGTGCTCAGATCAAGGAGCACCAAAATGAGACTTCACTTGGAAGAAATGATCCTTAGTTTCATCACCCTTAAACACTTATTTGAGCATATATATCATTTCTTTCATAGCCGTGAGCCATAGCCTACATTACAAGCCTCAAAAGACCATTTTGATCATATACAAGTATTGGAGTAAAATGAGTTTGTCTTCAGAATACATTCCGCTTATTAGGGTTAACCTTTCTTCAAGGATTTCTAGACTTATAATGCCCGATTGAGATCAGAAAAGAGGGAAAGATTGGGCATGGTGAGTTAGTGAGGTAAAGAGTGCCACTTAAATGTGATAGAATTAGGAATATGAGAATGTTACTATCAGAAGTCTAACAATTTGGAAGGGATTTGTAGAACTAAGTGTTTTGATATAATATTTGAAAAATGTTTTGGGCTAAATTGAAAAGAATTTAAAATGTATTTAATCAGAAACAACTTAAAAATATGTTTAAGGGTTTTACATGGCTTTGGAATGATTTAAAGTGTATTTAAAGTAGTCAAAACCGTGCTTTTCAGGTACTCGTACCGATACAATCTTGTACTGTACCGATACGCCCTAGGGTTTCAACTACAGTCATTTTCCAGTAACCAAAACCCATACCGATATGCCTTGCCGTATCGAAACGGTATGCTTTAAATACCCAATAGCTAGTTCACAAATCGATACGGTTGTATCGCGTACCGATACGCCTAACTACCCTCAACGGTCAATTTCCCAATGATCTTTTAAATTGTAAGACTATACCGATACGCTAGTCAAGCGTATCGATACGCCACAGCTGAAGTGCTCAACGACTACTTCCTTGTCGGGACCGTATCGATACGGTTTGAGGAGTATCGATATGCTAAGCTGCACAACTGCATATATGGAGGGAAATAAAGGCTCCAACGACTCCAAAACAACTCCAACGGTCCTCAATGGCTACAAACTCAATTAGGAGTATAAAAGGGACCTCCAAGCATCAAGATATGGTTAATTCTTCAATTGTCAACAACTATCTGATGTCAAAATTGTCTTAAAGCTTATTTGTACATTTTCTTGTATAGACAACACTTGTGAGCTTAATTGTCAAATTTGCTTAAGTGTATAGGTTTTGGGTGAGAGCTTAAGATTGCAAACAAATACCTATTAGATGGATTTCAAGTTTTCTTAGAATTTCTCTTGTAAAGAGGGTTTACTCAAGCTTTGGGTTAGAAAGCTTTGAGTGTGTAAGGGTTGCCTCCTTAGCCTAGAAAACGGGGAGAAATTCAAGAGTGAATTTGGTTGAAATCCTTAGTGGGAAGCTAAATTAGTGGATGTATGTGCTTGTTAGAAGGCCGAAGCACTATAAATCCTTGTGTCCAATTCTCATTCTTTAGCTTCCATTTAAACACCAAAAAATCCAACTTCTCTACACTTGGTGAGCTAGAACGGTTGAAGGAAATCGAGCACATAAAAACCCAACAATTGGTATCAAAGCTTGGCTTAATTGAAGAGGATTAACACCCTATTGAGGTGATTCGGCAAGCTCGATCAACATTTCAAACAATCGGCTCAATGGCGCAATCCATCGACAAACCATCTTTCTTCGACATGACAAATTATGCATATTGGAAGACAAGGATGATGTTCTTTGTCAAATCCAAAGACTACAAGCTTTGGGATATCATTAAAGATAGCCCGTTCGTACCAAAAGGAAGCAAGACGGAGTGAAGTGCCGGTGATCGTAAGAAGATGGAGCTAAATTGCAAGGCTTTTCACTTCATCTTTTGTGCACTTAGCCTTAACATCTACGAGAAGATGTCTTCTTGCGAGAGTGCCAAAGAAGTTTGGGACAAGCTCAAAGTTACATACGAGGGAACAAACGAAGTAAAGGAGACCAAGATTGGCCTCCTCAACCTAGAGTATGAAAACTTCAAGATGGATCTGGATGAGGACATTGAGAAGATGTTCCACCGATTCTCCACCATCACCAATGGACTCAAAGGCTATGGAGAAGCCATCCCGGAAGAAAAGTTTACCCGTAAGCTTATATATTCTCTTCTCGAGTCATGGGACTCAAAGAAGACCGCCATTATTGAAGTCAAAAATTTAAAGACCTTGAAGCTTGATGAACTCATGGGGTCACTTCTCACTCATCAAATCATGAAGAAAGACAAAGAAGAGGAGAAGTAGAAGGAAGAGATAAGAAAGATGAGGAAGATGTGGAAGAAGAAGTTCATGGAGCTAGGCATCAATGCGAGTGTCGTTGCTCTCAAATCCTCCACATGCCATCATGTAGAACTAAGTGAGGAGGAAAGCGAAGATGAAGAGATGGCCTATCTCTTCAAGAAATCCACTCAATTCATGAAAAGAGAGATGGACAAATCCAAGCATGAATCGAATAAAAAGATGAAGGATTCCCACAAGTCCAACAAAAAGGGATCATTTTCAAAGTAATCATATGTGGCGACATGGAGTGATGAAGACTCCACCGATGATGAGGTATCCCACCTATGCTTCATGGCCCTCAATGAGGGGGAGGTAACTTCTAACTCATCTATTTTAAATTCATATACATTTGACGAGTTACAAGATGCCTATGATGATTTGCTTTTGGAATTTAAGGCATCATTTTCAAAGAACAAAAAGTTAGTTTTAAAATTGAAAAAAGAAAATGATTTGCTTTCCAAAACAAATCTAGAGTTTAAAGCAAAACTTAAATATTTTGAACTTAAAATTTGCTTTCCAAAACTAAGCTTACCCTTACGTCCAAATCTCATCACCTTTTTCCTAGGTGACACCTTTAAAAACACGCAATCTCCAACCGCAAACTCAACCTCCTTACACTTTAAATCCGCATAAGACTTTTGACGATCTAATGCAGCCTTCAACTGCTCACATATAAGCTTCACCTTCTCAGTCGTTCCCTTTAGCAAATTCGGCAAGGAAACCAACTTTTTCCCCTACTCTGCCCAACAAAGAGGCGTTCTACACTTCCTTCCATACAAAGCTTCATACGCATCCGTTTGCATGCTTGCTTGGAAACTATTATTATAGGAAAACTCCACTAAGGGCAACTGTTTTTCCCAAGAACCTTGGAAATCTATAACACAACATCTTAACATATCCTTCAGCACTTGGATAACTCGCTCCGACTGTCCATTCGTCTGAGGATGATACGAGGTACTAAAATTAAGCCTTGTACCCAACGCTTGGTGTAGACACTCCCGAAACCTTGCTGTAAACCTTGGATCTTTATCCAACACTATAGATTTAGCCACATCATGAAAATGCATAATTTCAGCAATATACAACTCCACTAGCTTATCCAATGTATATGTAGTATGCACAGCCAGGAATTGCGCACACTTCATAAGACGATCTACAATCACCCAAATGGAGTTCTTCTTTAATGGTGTCAAAGGATGCAACAAACCAGAAGGAAACTGGTGCTCAGGTTTCCCACATTGACAAACCATACACTTGCTCACAAAATCAGCAACATCCTTTTTCAACCCAACCCAATAGTACTCATCTTTCAAACCACGATACATCTTTGTACTACCAGTGTAACACCCCTCGACTGGGTTAGGAGCGAGGAGCGTTACAACGCGCAACAAACTTAGAAAACATATAACATATAAACTAAACAGACTTAACATATGATATTCAAGCAATCCATTTTAAGTGACATAGCCAATAGACACTTAAATACACTTAAGATAGGTTAATCATACATGTAACTAGTCATTTAGGGGGGCTAATTAAAACTTTTAACATAACATGATCTTGTTACTACCTTATCGTATCTAAACATGTATTCATTTGCAATCAAACAATCACATCCATACATTTAAGAACCATGTAACCAAACAAAGTAGATTAGTCCTATCATGAAGCATTCGAACTGATATGGAATTCTAATTGAACAATCGTAACCATATTCGAACTAAACATGGGCATTTGCATTTCATTCTATTCGATTAAACCATGTTAATATACATGTGAGTCAAATACAGATTCAAACTTATTAAGTTCGTACACTTGACACTCTTCTTATGAGACCATTCGAACACCACACACATATATATACATTGATCTATTCATTTATAACATCCAAATCAATTGTATAACAGACAAGTACAATGGCAACAAGGACTATACTATAGTATATCATGCCATTCAAAGGTCCATTGCATGTATCCAAACACATATGATCATATCATAAGTTATAATTTAACCAAACATCATATATATATATATTAACTTGGCAGAAGTGTCATACAAGGCTTAATACAAACATAACTTAGTCATTACAAACCATTAGCTTAAACTTCATAAACATAACAAGTCACGTGTTCAAATTTAACATGTATATCAACCAAAATGCATGTGACACCACTCTAATACACAAGTCTATGCCACTCTCTAGAAGTCTAAACAAAAGATCAAATCAAACATTATTCGTGCTTGTAACTTGGTACTCCAGGAACGGATTGAGCAGCTTTCAATCAGTACAACTTGTTGGTTTGGGAAGGAGAAAATAAAGAGTGATAAGTACAAAAGATGTACTTAGTAAGGTAGTACTTAAGTCTAGTAGTTTAGTCTTTTAGGTATCTTATTTCCATTAGTCAAGGTTACCTAGCTAGGATTCATATTACATAAGCATCACTTAGCTAGTTTAAACATGATCAAGAATCACTTAACTAGTTTTAAAAGCATGGAAACAAAAAGTAGGCATGTAGGCACATTTGCACCAAAGAATAATGTAAACAAACCATCATTTAACAATACAAACAATGAACTCATTGCATGTCATATGCATAGAACAAATATGTAATCGATCAAGTAATACATAAGCATATCACATAGTCACCATTCGAATAGGCATCTTAGACATGTAGATCATGTATGTTTCGAGCAAAATCATATTGGTGTTTAAGCCTTTAATGTCTTGAACTTATGTTTCATATAATCACAATCATATAACATAACAAGTCATATATATTTCTTGTCATACGTTTTATTCAAATACTTATAATGTTTTGCCTTGGTAGATTAGTGGGACTAGGTAATCGAGTCACAATGTGTACAAAGTGCCGAATCAGAGGATGCACAATTCATCAAAATCAGAAGGTGCTCAATACACCAAGGTGTCTTCCATACCATCACAAGGTAACCAAATGATCAACAGAGGATGCTCAAAGCATCAAATACACAAGGTGTTAACAACACCAACAGAGAGTACCCAAGGTACTAATTTCAAAGGAGCTCTAGACTCTAAGGCATGCCATTCTACCTAAGGCCAACTAGTCAACCAAGGGCTTATAGTGTCTTTTAATTCAAACAATCACAAGGCAAGTCTTTAACAAGCCAACATATCAATCATGTAACACATAGCATGTTGCTAGCATATAAGGTCTATCTTTGGTCAAAGTCTCTTTGTTTCTAACATGTATAAGTCACACATATCCATTCATACAACATGTAACATTCATGGGAAGTAGCATAACAATTACATAGAACTCGTATAATCCATCAATCAACTGCATATACCATGTATCACACAATAGCACCAAACTAGTAGCAAACATAACCATTTGTCTTTCCATTTAACCTTCTTCACTTAGAACATTTACCAAATATTAATTAGGTTCATTTCATGCTTTCAAGTCTTCATATATTAAAATGAAAACATTGGTTAGGACACTAGTCCTAACCCTAAGGATTAACTACACTCACAATACTCCAAGCTTAGCTAGTCTTGATCCTTGATGATTATTCCCTTATTCTTCTTACAAGTTGGACCAGCTCTTGAATCCTCCAAGGTTTCCTCAAATTCTCGGTCTTAACATTCATATACAAAACATATTATAAGTCAATTCAAACATATAAGCTCATTTACACAAATGCAAACATTAACATTCAAAACTGTTTTTCTTATTGGCAGATTGAGTACTTGTTACTAATCTGGGCATATCTTTTTACACACATATCCAAATTTCGATTACTTTACCATTCTAGAAAGCGTATTTACACAGCTTTACAACCATGTATGGTACATATTTTTCCCATTTCTCAATCAATACAGTTTATTATTTAAACATGGGTCATTTTGCAGTTCTGGACAGTTTGTAGTACCTCCACGATTTCGGTTCCAGAATTTTCTATAGAGATCAAATTTTAGTTCCGTTTGTTTCTAGTTAAAATAAACATCTCCAAGTATTTTCTATAAAAATTTCAGGTCTAAATTTCATGTATTTTAGATTTGGTGAATTTTTAAGGTCACTGTCCAGAATAGGGCAATGCTGGGCATATTACATTAATTTCTAACTTAAGTTC
This sequence comes from Hibiscus tridactylites, assembly GCA_958450335.1. Lineage (NCBI taxonomy): Eukaryota > Viridiplantae > Streptophyta > Magnoliopsida > Malvales > Malvaceae > Hibiscus > Hibiscus tridactylites. The sequence continues at coordinate 9,808,720 of OY288292.1, read as the reverse complement.
TTTACAATTTGTATTCATGGCTTCACCATTCAATCTTATTTTACCAGCTAGTTCTACATTTCCTCATAAAAATATTTAACACTTTCAAACGTCAATTTCCAGATTTATTACGAATCAATTTAGGCTTTGCCATTTCAACTTCTCAAAAACAGTCCCTTAACTATCTTGTCTTTGCATGTGACCAATTTTTTATTTTTATCATATAATCCAACTAAATACATATTTCTTATCATCCTACAACTAATTTCTAGAATTAAAATCATCATTTACCACCAGCAATTGGAACATTTCAGATTATACAAACAACTTAACATGATACTTCGATGAACTAGTTGAGTAGAAACATTTACCTAGCTTTCTAATTTGATTTCTATGGCAAGATGATCAACATGCAAGCAAATTTTCAAGCTCTCCTTGAGTTTTTCTTCAGCAAAACTCTATCTCTAAGCTCTCTCTCTTTTTCGGCTGAAGAGAAGAAAAATGGAAATGAAAAGACAACTCTTTTAAGTTAATGGATTTAAGAGTTGACCAATTTGCCCTTTTGGTTAAACTACCACTTATTTCAACTTAAGGGCATATTAGGGAAGTCAAGTTTTCAACATGCAAGTCCACATTTTATCATATATTTCGATTTAGTCATGGCTGAGTTTTTATCAATTTATTTGTTCTTTCAATTAAGTCCTTATTTCAACTAATTATGAATTACTCGGTTCATTTGAATTAATTATTTGACCAATTGAGCAAAGTCTTCTAGGGTAAAATTGAGGGTGTTACAACCAGGATGCATAGCAAAAGGACTACTATGAGCTTCAGTAAAAATAGTGCACCTCAACTCAACATCCTTCTGTACAACTATCCGACGTTTAAAGCATAAAACCCCATCTTCATTGAAGCAAAAATCTATTACATTACCATCGACTATATCCTGAACATGAGGCATCAAAGAATCATCAAGAAACTGCTTATCCTTAGTTAACTGAACTAAGAAAGGTTTGACTTGTAACTCTGTTATCAACCCACCATCTCACGATATACTCAATCGAGCGAACATTGCTCTCAACTCAACAACCACCTTTCTACTCAAAGCATCGGCCACAACATTGGCTTTTCTAGGATGATACTCAATCGTCAGATCATAATCCTTAAGCAACTCCAACCACCATTGTTGCCTAAAATTCAACTCTCTCTGGAACATTAGATATTTCAAGCTCTATTGATCTGTGTAAACCACACACTTCTCATCGTAAAGGTAATGCCTCCAAATCTTCAAGGCAAACACAATTGCCGCAAGCTCAAGATCATGAGTAGGATAGTTGTGCTCATGCACCTTCAATTGTCTAGATGCATACGCCACAACCTTCCCACCTTGCATCAACACACAACGTAGACCAACATACGATGCATCACTGTAAACCACAAACTCCTTACCCAATTCTGGTTGAATCAAGACATGAGCTCGCTTCAGAGCTTCCTTCAACCTCTTGAGAGCTTGTTCTCTAACATCTGTCCACTCAAAGCGAACATTCTTTTGTAACAATTTAATCAACGGAGCAGAAATCTTAGAGCCTCAACAAACCTTCGATAATATGCAACCAAACCAAGGAAACTACGCACTTCCGTCACTAATTTAGGCATTTTCCAATTCATCATCACCTTGATCTTGTGCGAGTCAACCCGAATACCCTCGGCCGACAATACATGTCAGAGGAAGACAACTTCCCTTAGCCAAAACTCGCACTTGCTCAACTTAGCATAAAGCTGATTCTCCAAAAATACTTGCAACACAATCCTCAAATGCTTATCATGATCCTCCTCGGTACGAGAGTACACGAGAATATCATCAATAATCACTACCACGAACATATCCAAAAACTCATGGAACACATGACTCATCATGTCTATAAATGCAGCTGGTGCATTTGTCAATCCAAACGACATCACTAAGAACTCATAATGCTCGTACCTTGTCCGAAAAGATGTCTTATGTACATCTACATCCTTGACCTTCAATTGATAACATCCAGACCTCAAATCAATCTTCGAAAACACTAAAGCGCCTCGAAATTGGTCAAACAAATCATCAATCCTTGGCAAATGGTACTTGTTCTTAATCGTCAACTTGTTCAGTTGCCAATAATCTATACACATACGCATTGTGCCATCCTTCTTCTTTACAAAAAAGACCGGTGCACCCCAAGGTGAAACACTTGGCCTTATGAACCCTTGATTTAGCAACTCATGAAGTTGCGTTTTCAACTCCTTCAACTCCCTAGGTGTCATCCAATTAGGAGCAATAAACATTGGAGTCATATTTTCATACAACTCAATGCCAAACTCATCTTCTTTGCTCAGTGGCAAACTAGGCAACTCCCCTGGAAAGAAACCCAGAAACTCACATACCGTTTGTATGTCTTGAACTCACACATCCTTTGTACCAGGGTTCATCACATAAGCTAGGAAATCTTCACAACCCAAATCCATCATACGACTCACTTCAAGAGCCGAAATTTCATTGGACAAGAATTTCACATTCTCGCCAACGATTACCACTTCGTAATCGTTAGTAAGTTTAAAGGTAACTCACTTAACATCAAAATCGACTACAGCCCTATGCTCGGTCAACCAATCCATCCCAAGGATTACATCAAAACCATAGAAAGGCAACTCTATCAAATCAACTAAAAACACATGGCCTTGAACAGATAAAGGACATCTCGTATAACACTTTCTCGTAACAACAGTTTCACCAAAAAAGCTTGTTACTTGCATTCCTACATCTGGCATCTCAATAGGGATATCAAGCAAATGTGCATGCTCACTCAAGATGTATGAATGCGTAGATCCATAATCAATTAAAGCTAATGTTAAGTGTGAAAAAGTACTAAATTGTAGCCCTGGGATACCTCAATTATTATTAGACTTAAGTCCATTTTAGTTGCATAATTAGGAAAACATACTCAAAAACTGCATAGATTAGATACTATGTCATACTTGATGAATTTAACTGTTTTTATCTATAAAAGATACCGCCCATGTATATGTTTCACTGTGTGAAGATACCCGCCTAGACAGACGATGCCGCGACAACAAAAAGGGAAGAAGGAAAGAGCTGAACATTCGATAGACGATGCTGGTGTACCTGCTGGAGATGCTAATCAGACTAAGCTACAGAGGAAAAACCCAGACTAAGGAGCCCTGCAGAGCCAGACCTCTGTCGAGGCAGCAGATGGTGCGCCGCTGAGGCAACATCCCAAGGAAGTTGAAAACACGCAAAGTGGTGTGCGATTGGAAGAACACATCAAGCTCGATTTTTAGAGACCGCTTGCATGCAGATCGGAGCCAAAATCCCAAGAAAAGCCACGGTCAAAACTCAAGGAATTTAAAGTCAACCCGGAGTCAGCTTGGATTAAAAGAAGATTTAATTAGAATTTAATCTTTTTAGGAGATCCATTTTAATTCCAACTTGTACTCTAGTCCTTTAACCAACTTCGAGTAGGCCAAAGCTTATATATAAGGCCTCTATCGAGAGTTCCTAGACCAAAACCCTACTGCTTCCATTCATCCATCATGTTCTAAATGTTTCCTAAGGCTAAGGGTTGGATTTGTTGAGTAGTTGTGAGAGATTGTTTGTATTTGTTTAGGTTTTCAAGTGTTGCAATAAAACTTCAAAGTTTGTTTACTCTTTGCATTGTTCTTGTTTGCAATCAAATCGGGAGAGGACAGGGCAATTATCAATTTGTCTAATATCGAGAGAGTTATACTCATGAAACGAGTAAACACGATTTTATCCAACTTGGGGTGAAGTTACTTCAGCTTAGACATAAGTTATAAGTTCAACAACTAAAGGAGGCTTAAGAATTGGTTGGTTTTCAACCTTAGATTCACGCCGAGAGGTATTATGAAGACGTGTTCGCCAATCATACTTCGACTACGGGATAAAAAGGAGTCATTGAAGGAAGCCTTTCCGAACTTTAAGGCATCACTCAGCCGCCTGGGCAGCACAACATGTTCTGCCACGGCGGGTTATCTGCCAAGGCATCACCTTGGCAGCGGAGTCGATTTTTGCAGCACTTGAACCAAGAAGACACATTCAAAATCCACACTACAACGCATTCCAATACCAGCCCATTCTCTCAACCTGAGTTCTCAATCCTTTAAATTACTTGCTTTTAATTTTAATCAAGTCAATTCAAAACCCAACTCAATTGTATTTTTACTTTTCATCATGTAGGAATTTAATCATTGAAGTACCTTCCAATCCTTGTGGAGACGATATCTTAATTACTACAACTTGGCAGCAGTGTACACTTGCACTCAATTTAGAGGACAACTTTACGCTCTACAAGTTTTTGGCGTCGCTGTCGGGGATTGTCAATAGCAACTTCGTCTTGATTTTCTTGCACTTTTCCTTTATTGCATTTAATTTCCAGTTTTAGTTTTTCTTTATTATCATAAAAAAAAAGTTCACAGCTTCTTTGTTCTAGTTTATAACAAGATCAAATCCGACGTCTAAACACTTGTTTATCGATGAGATCGAACGAGAAGCAATAAAAATACGAAGAGAGGCACGTGAGGCATTACCAGCAGCAAAAGCGGCAGAAGCAGTAATGAATAACGGCAATAATGCCAATAATGTCGTCGTGGCAAATCCCGCGGCAGATGGTGAGTGGCAAGATCAACAACAACCACCACCCTCTCATGGCCAGCAAAGACGAGTCCGTACCACTCGAGATTACATGGAGGAAGACATAGACAGCCTTGACTCTGCAGTCTTAGAACCAGACATCAATACCAATCATTTTGAACTCAAGCCAGTTATGTTCAATATGATCGATAAACTGAGACAGTTTGGGGGCACAGCAAATGAGGATGCTCGACAGCATATGAAGTCATTATTAGAGATTTTCAACTCCTTTAGAATTCAAGGATTACCCCCTGATGTTCTGAAATTGTGATTATTCCCCTATTCACTAAGGGATAGAGTGAAAACTTGGTTAAATAGCTAGACTGCTGGTTCTATTGAGTCCTGGACAGACCTGTGTCGAGATTTTCATGCTCGTTTCAATCCTTCAAATGTTTCTGATCATATACATAGCGAGATTACCTCTTTTCGACAGGATGATGACGATGCGATGTACGAAGCATGGGAACGCTACCGAGAACTTTTGCACAAATGCCCGTTCCATGGACTGCCGCTTTGGATGCAAGTATCACTGTTCTACAATGGTGTTAATCAACCCACCAGGATGATGCTAGATGCATCAGAAAATGGCATACTCCTTGATAAGGCACCAGAGAAGGGAATGAGGATTTTGAACCAGTTGGTCAAAATTGATTACCAGTTTTTGTCCGCCCGCCGAGGCAACATTAGACGGCAGGCCACAGTGAATGAGTTGGAAGCATCAGAGTCCGTTAATACCCGTATAAACAATCTGACCATATTGGTTGAAAATATGATCAAACCAACAGGAAAATCATATGAGGTAAAAGCAGTGGAAGTTTCATGCGATGAATGTGGTGGAGACCATCACTCTACAGAATATAAAAAATCTAAAAATTTCATGGGAACCTACAATCGAAATAGTACTCCCAACACAAACACATACAATCCAGGCTGGAGGAAACATCCAAACTTCTCATGGAGTAACCCTAACACTACAGAAAATCCTACCAATCAGAATATGGGCTATCAAAGGAACCCTCCTCGACAGCAGATGCAACAGTAGTAGCCAACAACAAACAATTCTCTAGAGGCCACTTTAAATACTTTTAAGTCTCATACTAGTGCTTATAATTCTAATTATTATAAGTATGTTAACAAGGTTAATGCTTTCATGGACAAGACTGAAATGCGGATACAGAATCAGGAAACATCTTTGAAAACACTAGAAACTCAAAGGGGTCAATTTGCACAGATTTTAAATACACGACCACTTGGAGGTTTACCTAGTGATACTAAGGTCGCTAGAGGAAAAACACATGAGTAGTGTAAAACAATCACCACCAGAAGTGGAATTAGCTTGCAAGAACCAAATAGTCAGGCAACAAAAGGGAAAGCACCAATGGAGCAGCCCACTTAATCTAAAACGCCCGTCGAGAAGGATGTTGCGGCAGGTCCTGATATCGTGGTAACTCATGACACATCTAAATTGGCCAAAGATAAGGAAAATCATCCTGAGGAAATTCCCACCCCTCAGATAAAATTTCCCTACAAAGAGAGAATTGAAGACATCAAACTACCACCACCATTCCCACAAAGGTATAAAAGGTAGAAGCAAGATTATCAGTTCAAGAAATTTCTCGATATCTTGAAACACGTCCATATTAACCTGCTGTTGGTGGAACTCATCGAACAGATTGTCAGCAATTATACTGGGAAGGCATTATGTGATTTAAGGGTAAGTATCAACTTGATGTCGAAATCTGTCTTCCAGAAACTAGGGATAGGAAGGGCCCGCCCCACTACGGTCATGCTCCAACTGGCAGACAGGTCTTACGTTCAACCAAAGAAAAAAAACGAAGACATACTGGTAAAAGTTGATAAGTTTATTTTCCCTGCTGATTTTCTGGTTTTATATTGTGAAGCAGATGAACGGGCGCCTATTATACTTAGAAGACCGTTCCTAGCTACTGGAAGGACGTTGATCGATGTCGAAAGATGAGAGCTTATAATGAGGGTAAACAATTAGGAGATAAAAATGAATGCTTTCCAAACCCTAAAACAGAATGATAACTCAGAAGAATGCAAAATGCATCATGCCACACCTAAGTTTGAGTTCGACGTCGATAAACCATGCTTGGACAAATACTGCCTCAGCAATGATTCTGGTGAATGACTTGGCAGTCACTTGGAGAGCTACATTGACACCCGCCTCGGGGGCCAGAGTACAAAAGCTGAAGATGAGGAAGAGACAGAGGAAAAGGATAAAGTACAGTGGATGGTAACAAGGCCAGGTAAGTACTTTGAACCCTTAGATTACACTAATAAGGGAGGTAAAATTCGTAAACCATATATTGAAGAACCCCCTATACTTGAGTTGAAACCCTTACCTAAGCAACTGAAATATGTTTTCTTGGGACCCAATGATACATTGCCCGTAATTATCTCTTCCAAGTTGCAGGCTAAATAGGAACTCAAGTTGATAGACCTGGTGCAATGGCATAAGAGGGCAGTAGAATGGACCATCGCTGATCTCAAGAAAATTAGCCCAGCAGTGTGCATGCACAATATCCTATTAGAAGAAAGATGTAAACCCATTGTCGATGCTCAAAGACAGCTAAATGACGTGATGCGAGAAGTTGTCAAAAAGGAAATCATCAAGTAGCTAGACACATTCATCATTTATCTTATATCCGACAGTGAATGGGTAAGCCCGGTACAATATGTACCCAAGAAAGGAGGAATCATGGTGGTAAGTAATGAAAATAATGAATTGATCCCAACCAGGACTGTGACTGGTTGGAGGGTTTGCATGGACTACCGTAAGTTAAACAAGGCAACTAAGAATGATCATTTTCCACTACCTTTTATTCATCAAATGCTTGACCGCCTTGCTGGCAAACCCTTCTATTGTTTTCTTGATGGCTATTCAGGGTTTAATCAGATTTCCATAAATCCCCAAGATCAAGAAAAGACCACATTCACCTGCACCTATGGTACATATGCATTCAGGAGGATGTCGTTCGGGTTGTGTAACGCACCAACAATGTTCCAGCGCTACATGATGGCCATATTTTCTGACATGGTAGAAGATTTCTTGGAAATCTTCATGGATGATTTCTCTGTCTTCGGCAGCAACTTCGACAGCTGCCTCGGCAACTTAGAAAAGGTTCTAACGAGATGTGAGGAATCTGATTTAGAGCTAAACTGGGAAAGGTGCCATTTTATGGTGGATGAAGGGATAGTCCTGGGTCACAAAATATCTGCCAAGGGGATTGAGGTCGACAAAGCAAAAATCGAAGTGATTGAAAAACTGCCGCCGCCGACCTTTGTCAAGGGCATCAGAAGCTTCTTAAGACACGCAAGTTTTTATAGACGATTTATTGAAAAAAATTCAAAGATTACTAACCCTTTGTGTAGCTTGCTTGAACATGATAAAACCTTCAAGTTTGATGACTCGTGCACGGAAGCATTCGAGACACTGAATAAGAAGCTGGTTTCTGCCACCATTGTAGTCCCACCCGACTAGACCCTACCCTTCGAACTAATGTGCAATGCCAGTGATACTACTGTAAGTGCCGCCCTTGGGTAGAGAAAGGGCAGGACATTCCATGTGATTTACTATGCCAGTAAAACCCTAAATCTTGCCCAAGTCAACTACACCACCTCCGAAAAAGAACTGTTAGCAGTGGTTTTTGCCTTTGACAAATTTCGACCATACTTAATAGGAACAAAGGTAATTGTCCACACAGATCACTCAACATTCAAGTACCTATTCACAAAGAAAGATGCTAAGCCACGATTGATTCGCTGGATTCTATTATTACAAGAGTTCGATATTGATATCAAAGACAGAAAGGGTATAGAGAACCAAGTTACCGACCACCTGTCACGCCTGGAACAGGGCGGCAGCACCTCCACCAGTACAGAAATCCAAGATGCCTTTCCATATGAGCAGCTTCTACTAGCAACCACCATTACAGAGAGCATTACCGCAACATTGACTAATGCACATGCCGTCGCGGTAGGCACATCAGCAGCAGCTATTCCCTCAACACCATGGTATGTTGATATTGTGAATTATTTAGTTACTAGTGTGTTACCTTATAACCTTAACTATAAAGGCAAGAAGCGATTCCAATATGATGTTAAGCATTATTTTTGGGACGAGACTCTTTTGTTCAAACATTGTGCATATCAGGTTTTAAGGAGGTGTATCCCAGAGAAAGAACAACAGGCAGTGCTCTACCAATGCCATGCCGCCCCTTCTAGAGGACATTTTGGAGGCACATGGACAGCAACAAAAGTACTTCAATCTAGTTTCTATTGGCCCACTCTTTACAAGGATGCCCAAGCTTTTTACAAGCAATGTGATAGATGCCAAAGAACCGTGAATATCTCAAGGAGGAATGAGATGCCCCTACAAACCATTTTGGAGGTTGAGCTATTTGATGTTTGGGGGATAGATTTCATGGACCTTTCCCATCATACTATGGTAACTTATACATCCTTCTTGTTGTTGATTACGTGTCCAAATGGGTTGAAGCTGTGGAAACTCCGAAGAATGATGCCAAGACCGTCCATCGATTCCTTCACAAGAACATATTCACCAGGTTTAGAACCCCAAGGGCGATAATTAGTGATGAAGGTAAACATTTTGATAACAGGCTCATCGCTAAAGCTTTGAAAAGACTTGGTGTCTATCACAAGGTTGTCGCGGCGTACCATCCACAGACTAATGGGCAGGCCGAAATTTCAAACAAAGAATTGAAGAACATCCTAGAAAAGGTAGTCAACCCAACTAGGAAAGACTGGTCCCTTAGACTGGATGATGCACTGTTGACATATCGGACAACATTCAAAACCCTTCTAGGTATAACACCCTATGGACTTGTTTATGGAAAAGCCTGTCACCTACCAGTCGAGATTGAACACAAGGCGTATTGGGCGATAAAAGCTGTCAATATGGATTGGGACCAAGCTGGGGAAAAGAGACTACTAGATCTTAATGAGATGGAAGAATTCAGAAGGGAAGCATACGAGAATGCCAAGCTTTACAAAGAAAAAATAAAAAAATGGCATGACAACAAGATTCTGCCGCGGCAGTACCTGTCAGGGCAGATAGTCTTATTGTTCAACTCCCGTCTGAAGCTATTCCTTGGAAAGCTGAAGTCTATATGCTCTAGGCCCTTTGAAGTCGTTAAAGCATTCCCACATGGTGTAGTCACGATCAAATCTACCAAGGATGGGCATGATTTTAAAGAGAATGGGTAGAGGTTAAAGCACTACACATGACCTCATGTTCCAAGAGACAAGGAAGTGATCTTGATAGGGGATGCATCCAAATGCACCCCTAACTCAGCGTAAAACTTTTCTTTTCTGATTTTCATTTTTAGAAATTAGATTTAAAATTCATGCATTTATTTTTCAACCACAGTATTTTTAATTTTCTATTTTTAGGTATTAGATTTAATTTTAGCATGCCTTTAATTTTTTTAGCACTAATAATTTAATTTCAGTTTATTTTAGGAGAAATAAAGCCCAATGGAAGAGAGAAGAATCAAGCCCAACCCATCAACCATTCAAGTCGCCCATTGAAGCCCGCCAATACAGACGCAGACGTAGACGTTGCTTCCCGCCAGAACTAGCTGTTCTATTCCAACGGCTCTCTACCTAGGCAACGGCTGCCTCGGCGGAAGAAACGGCAGAACCCATCACTAAGCAACTCTTAACCCCTACTTAAACCCCTTCATTATTTTTACTATTCACTATTCTTTACTCTCTTTTGCACTTTGTTTCACAAGATTTTCTCTATTTTCAGACTACTCTCAAAATTCTCTCTAATTCCAAAACCTTCTCCCTTAAACCAAGAATGGCAAGAACTCCACGCCGCCGCGCCGCCCAGGCAGAGACCGAGGCATCTCTCCAACGCTTTGCTTCACCAGAAATAAAATCTCGCCAGAACGAGAAATTCAAGGAGAGATCGGTGAGGGATGAACAAGGCTTCTTTTACGAGACGAGGCAAAGGAATTTTGGGCTCGAGTGATTCATATACACAAAAATCGCACATCAAAGATGTCAAATCTTTTCCTAGCAACCAATGCCAGCAAACCAGACGATAGTGCGAGAATTTTATGCCCATGGGCCGATAGCCGAAAACCTGACGGTGAATGTCCGAGGGTGGCTAGTGTTGATAGACGCCGATAAGATCAACCTCTTCTATGGCCTTCACATTCAACAAGATCAACACCAGGAATTCCTCGCCTCCCTCACACCAGACAGTTATGAGGCGATGAAGGAGGAGCTGTGCATTCCGAGGACAACCTAGAATGTAGGCAAAACATGGGCACTGTCAACTTGCGGAACCTACTGCCCGAAGCCAAGCTGTGGAATACTTTTGTGAAGAGAAGGATGCTGCCCACATCCCACAACTCTACGACCGACAAACCGCAATTGGCTCTCATCCACTCGATCATGTATAAAAGGTATATCAATGTGGGTGAGATTATCGCTGATGAAATTTTTTATTGTGGGCAGAAATCAAAGGGCCAGCTATACTTTCCCATCCTCATCACTTCCTTGTGCGAGAAGGCATTTATCCCGGAAGAACCAACCGATAGCTTGACGCCGGAACGAACCGGGTGGACGAAGGAGGTCATACTGCGCAAAATGGAAATCACAGCTGCCACCCCAGAAAACTATGTCGGGCATAAGAAATGGGCAGCCAATAACCTTATCAACAGCCTGCCTCGGCAACCACAATAGACGACATGGAAGCACAGTTGGACATAATAGAATGTCTCCAGCTGACCTTCATGGCCTACATTCGGGACTTCAACAACGCCACCATCAATACTCTCCAGAAGAAATTCCCGATGGCCCAATTCCCGGAGTTTCCTGCTGAGATCTTCGCCCAGGCCGCACAAGACATGTCCGCCGCACCCTCTGCCACGGCAACCCATGCAACCACCTCCGCAACTCCAACCGCCCCAATCTTCACAACGCCTCAAGCTTCTCCAACAGCCACAGCCACCGAAGTACTCTCTATCTCTGATGTCCGTGTGGACACCGCAACCGCCCCAATCAGAGAAAAAGGGCAAACATCACGGGCAGCAGCCGGCGCACCAGTACCATTTGATTCTGCCTACCTCAACTCCTTATCATCAGATTCGGTATGGCAAGACACGGTCCGGTCTGTCACAAAAAAGCTAGACACCGCATACTCCCCAGCAAATAAGAGAAAAGCCACCAACCCCGAGGAGATATGCCCAGACAGGGAGGACGACATCGAGAAGGAAGTTACAAAACCGGACCAACCAACACCAGCATCATGCAAGCAGCCGCCGAGGGCGGCCAAAAGACTCAAAGTAGGAGCTCAAAGACGGATGATACTTAGCGAAGATGAAGAAGATGATACCTCCTTCGATTCATCAGAAATCTAAGCTATCATCCTTCTTCTTTATTTATTTAATTTATGTTATATTTTGAGTATGTATGCATGCATTGAGGATAATGCTTCTCTCGAGTTTGGGGGGGAAAATGTGTCCTATTTTTTTCTGTTTTCATTTACATGTAGTTGCATACTTAGAAGCATTTAGGAACCATAGTGTAACTGCCTTTATTTAACATGGAAGGAAAATTTAATTTGAAAAAAAATTCTTGAGCATCCTTTACCTGCCTAAGCAGACTGTCGGCCGAAACAACAACCTTAGCATGACTTTGGAAGTATTTAGATTCCAACTATGTTCTGAACTTAAAGAAACACCATTTGTGATTGTTTTGATTTTAGGACTTCTAGGAAACCTAGGTAATTCACTTAGTAAACTTGGGTAGAACTTAAGGTAATTAGAGACCAACTATATTCTAGAGGTGCCCAAAACTGGCTCTAGGATAGGCTAGAGGTGCTTGAAACCGGCTCTAGTCAGGTGCATAAAACAAACACCTAACGTTGTCTCTATTAACTTTGAAGAAACCCAAGGAAGTTAAGGTGCTTTGCTGGAGTTTACTTAGAAGCTGAAGAATCACTCTTGTCACAAGACCCGTACATATTCACGTGACACATAGTTCAGTTCCGGGTAAGTCCATTTTCATTCAAAGGTTTGTTGTCAAGCATGTAGCTGCACAGCATGTAAGGGTCGCTCAAGGTATTTTATTTTTTAAGCTAAGCTTTCCTACGGTTTTAAGTTTTGGCATGTTACTATTAGATTGCATTGCTTGAGGACAAGCAATAGTTCAAGTTTGGGGGCATTTTAAGTGTGAAAAAGTACTAGATTTTAGCCCTAGGATAGCTAAAGTATTGTTAGACTTAAGCCCATTTTAGTTGCATGATTACGAAAACATACTCAAAAAACTGCATAGATTAGATACTATGTCATACTTGATGAATTTCATTGTTTTATCTATAAAAGATACCGCTCGGGTATATGTTTCACTATATGCAAATACCCGTCTAGACAGACGATGTCGCGGCAGCAAGGAGGGAAGAAGGAAAGAGTTGAACATTCGATAGACAATGCTGGTGTACCTGCTCGAGATGCTGATCAGACTAAGCTACAGAGGAAAAACCCAGACTAAGGAGCCCTACTTAGCCAGACCTCTATCGAGGCAGTAGATGGTGTGCCGCCGAGGCAGCATCCCAAGGCAGCTGAAAACACGCAAAGTGGTGTGCGACTGGAAGAACACATCAAGCCCGATTTTTAGAGATAACTTGCATGTAGATTGGAGCCAACAAGCCCAAGAAAAGCCACAGTCAAAACTCAAGGAATTTAAAGTCAACCGAGAGTCAAGCTTGGATTAAAAGAAGATTTAATTAGAGTTTAATCTTTTTAGGAGATCCACTTTAATTCCAACTTGTACTCTAGTCCTTTAACCAACTTCGAGTAGGCCAAGGCTTTTATATAAGGCCTCTTAGTTGACTATAGGGGATATCGAGAGTTCCTAGACCAAAACCCTAGTGCTTCCATTCATCCATCATGTTCTAAATTTTTCCTAGGGATAAGGGTTGGATTTGTTGAGTAGTTGTGAGAGATTGTTTGTATTTGTTTAGGTTTTTTAAGTGTTGCAATAAAACTTCAAAGTTTGCTTACTCTTGGCATTGTTCTTGTTTGCAATCAAAACGAGGGAGAAGAGAGCAATTATCAATTTCTCTACTATCGAGAGAGTTAGACTCACGAAATGAGTAAACACAATTTTATCAAACTTTGGGTGAAGTTACTTCGGCTTAGGGATAAGTTAGAAGTTCATCGACTAAAGGAGGCTTAAGAATTGGTTGGTGTTCATCCTTAGATTCACGCCAGGAGGTATTATCAAGACGTCTTCGCAAATAGTACTTCGACTTAGGGATAAGGAGGAGTCATTGAAAGAAGCCTATCCGAACTTTGAAGCATCACTCAGTCGCCCAGACAGCACAGCACGTTCTGCCGCGACAGGTTATCTGCTAAGGCATCACCTTGGCAGTGGAGTCGATTTTTGCAGCACTTGAACCAAGACGACACATTCAAAATCCACACTACAATGCATTCCAATATCGGCCCATTCTCTCAACCTGAATTCTCAATCCTTTAAATTACCTGCTTTTAATATTAATCAAGTCAATTCAAATCCCAACTCAATTTTGTTTTTACTTTTCATCGTACATGAATTTAATCATTGAAGCAACTTCCAATCCCTGTGGAGACGATATATTAATTACTACAACTTGGCAGCAGTTTACACTTGCACTCATATTAGAGGACACCTTTACACTCTACAGTTAACAAAGACAAGGATTGCAAGGTGAAAGTACCTGCAATCACGTGGGTGTCATTACGTCCCTCGTGATGTGCATACACTTTCGCAGGACCACCACCCTCAGGCTGAATAGCAACAACGTGGGCTACACCTCTCTGCCCTTCCTCCCTCCATTGAAAATTACCACGACCGCGCCCACGGCCTCTCTGTGGTGCAACAATAGGTGCTCGACCTTGACCACCTCTAGCTAACAAGGGACAATCACGCCTCAAGTGATCATCCGATCCACAGTTCCAACAAGAATTGGCCGCCCCAACCATAGAAGGATGTGCTTCTCGAGCCACACAAAGACAATCCTGCCTCAAATGCTCTCGTGATCCACATGTCCAGCAAGTATTATGTTCAGATCTCATTCTATTACCTTGAGCTGGCGCACCTCGCCCAAAGCTACCCCGCCTCGCCTCAGGCCGATACCTATGATCACGGTTTCTCTTATATTGTCCACCACTAGGACCCAAATCCGCAACTCTCTTTCCCGATCTAGAACCACCCCTGTGAGAGGTCAAACCCAAACTCTGCTCAATATCCTTGGCTCGCGTCACCAGCACATCAAAATCAGTATAATCGGAAGCTAGCATGAAAGTCTTCATTTCATGCACCAAGCCATAATGGAAGCGATCACATAGATGCGTATCACTCGACACCAATTCCGGAGTATACTGGCTCAAACATACGAACTAGACCTCGTACTCAGCCACTGTCATATTTCCTTGCACCAAAGACATAAATTCACGCTTTTTGTCATCCAAGTATCTAACTCCTAGATACTTCTTCTTAAAGGCAGCCTGGAAGAACTCCCAATCCACTTCATTGGGCTCCATAGACTCAGTCACAGTCGTCCACCAACTGTGTGAATCACCATGCAATAAAGAGATAGTACATCCCATCTTGTGTGCATCATTACACCCCATCTGATCCAAAATCCGAATTGTACTAGCAATCAAAGCCTCGGGTACTTCAGGAGATAATCTGCGATACTCAACGCCTCAGAAACTTCGCAAGTGTTCTAACAGCAAACCTAATTGCCCAACCATAGGTGCTTCCACTCCAGCAACAGCAGCCTGGAATACTCCAGTCATCGCATGTACCAAAGGCGTCAAATCACCCAACACCGGACCAGCATGTCCGTGTTGTACCTACTCCTCACCTCCAGGTGGTGGCGGTGGAGGTAAATTTGCACCTAGCAGAACCTCGTACTCCTGATTCCTCTGCTCACCAGTAGGAGCAACTGATCCTGGACATAACTCTCTCCTCGGTCCCATTGTCCTATTATTATTAAAGCATGAATATAAAACAAAACAAGAAATCAAGTCAGCTTCAAGCAAGGATCCAAGACTTTGAATTCAATTTAAAACACTTCAGTGCAGTAATAAGGAAATGGGCATCCCAATTTCCCCAAATTATAGCATAAAGCATACAACATTCATATCACAACCATCATGCATTATAATCAATAAGATTCAGTCCACAACATCGTATATAATAGTTCATGCTTATATCCAAATCATCATACATAATATCACTATAATTTAATCAACATTAATATGCTTATAACGTTCACCGTGCAAAGCAAACATCACCAAATACATAAAATCACACCATATCAACCTTCCCTTAACTTATCATCATCTCATTCTTTCAAAACCTGGCTCTGATACCACCAAACGTAACCCCCTCAACCCGGCCTAGGCGAGAGACCGATTTGAACGAGTCACATAGGGAATATTGAAGTAATTGGAAAGGTTTATCTTAATAAACGACCCTATTTTTTCTTTTATCTTGTCTAGATGCTTGTTACAACCCTAAGTGTTTAACATTGCAGCGAAATGTACATAACATCAATCGAACATCAATTGTATTCAAAATAGCTTTTAGGGACCAAAATGTAAACTTATCAAATTTCAAGGGTTTTCCCCAATTTTGGATTACCAACATTTAATTAGTCTCATTACATGCATCTCTGACAAAACTCAACTCAAAATAATCATTCAAACACATTTAATTGCTTTCACAACATTCAAGGACTAAAACATAAGAAAAACAAAACATTTAAACAAGCTTTCAACTACCATAACGACCACCATGCCGATACCCTTGAGGAGGGTATCGATCGCCCTATATTGAATGCAACACTAACAAACGATAAGCAAGAGGCCGTACCGATGCCCTTTGAGCCCGTATCGGTACGCCCAAAACCAGTAGCCAAAATTGGTATCGATACGCCCCCACGTATCAGTACCCCTTCCTAATTTGCAAAACCGCATCGATACACTAAGAAGGGTATCAATACCCTATGGTCTGCAACTACACAATATGCTAGTTTTACATATTTAAAACCACTCAAAAGCAATCTGAGATACTTTCAAACACAACCAATGAATCTAACCAACATTCCCTAAGCATACATCACAGTTTCAATCAACAAAACATGACAATTAACATCAAGGAAATCTAGAAGCATGCTTCCTATGAAATCAAAGCATCCAAAAGTCAAATCTCAAAACAAGGCTTAAATCATCATATAAAGGCCTTTTACAAGTTCAAAACCAATAACCAAACATGTACATAAAGGGAGTTCAAACACTTCTCCCAAATAGAATACGGTACTCACATTTCCCTTATTACTCTAGTCGTCAAAACAAACATACATTCAAAAAGTGAAGTCTCCTTAGATCCCCTTGCAAGTTGCTGCCTCCAAACACTTAGTTATCTGCATTGATGGACAAGAGAGAGCGTAACCATACAAGCATTGTGAGGAATGCTCAAAACCAAAAATACCATCAATGTTTGAAAACCATTTTACACCATTTGAAAACCATCATGCCCTTTTTCAAATTCATGCACTTCATTAACAAAATCAGCATGTTATACATCATGCAACAAGTATCACATACTTCAACAACAAAACCATTTGCTAAAACTCATTCTAAGCCTTTCCATGCATAGCTACCATAAGCAAAGCTTAAAGAGTAAAACATGCATTTTTCATGTTATGCATCCATTTACTTTCCATAGCAATTAATCAATTATATTGGCTCACAAGTGATCATCAACATTCTCATTTCTCAAAACATATCGGATACACAGATTCCCAAGTGTTGTCCCAACACTTCATACATTCTCACCGGTATCTCAAGGTTCATACACGGGAGCTACCCTCCACCGTTGTGACACCTATGGTGGAGTACTCGGTACCTTACAACCCATCAACACCACTCATTAGTAGATGTATAACCCCACTAACGAGAGACGGGACACAACTCAATTTCCTCAATCGTTAGGGTACTTGGATGGAGTTTTCGGTACATTCACAACCCCTCAACATCCAAGACGACTTGTTTATAGTGCACTCAATCCTATAGTCGGCTAACTATACCCGATTTCATTTATAAACCACTTTACACAAAATCACTTGCCAATATAATTCTCATTTAGTACAAACCTCACTGTTTTCAAAGCATTCACAATAAACCATATTTCCAAGCATCAAACCATGCTTCATAAAACATGTATAAACATATACATACAATGATCACTTACCATGTGCATCCCTTAACAATATGGCATCATAAACAACAAATCTCTTACTCAAAATCATGCTTTAAATAGTAGGTAAACACATATTAAATCAAGTGCATCAACAAGCTCGTAATAGCACAATCTGAGGGAGAAAATCACTTTACTTACTTCCAAAATTAGTAAAGCGTTTCAAGCTTACACTAAGTTCCCAAAACCAGTTTAAAGGTGTTTCAAAACTGGAAATCCCAGTTCTACTCACCGACTCACAAAACCTCAATTGCCGACACAAAAATCGAGCGTCTGAAGCCCCCAGATCTTCACTAATTGCTTCCAAAGTAATCTTCCATGTTTATACCACACAAGAACAGATGATCAATGCATCATAATGCATCAAAACCACCAGCAACTTAAACAATCCTGTTCCTCTGTCCTAAAGCACCAAAATACCCATATGAAACAACCGAAATCACCTATGATTGCTTTCTAAACTCAACCCAGCCATCAACTAACACTTCCATCACATTTTAACCATAATCAACATCCAAAAACATCCTAATATCATTCTTATACCTCCAGCAACTCAGATTTCACATTAACAACCCAAATCTAACAATATAACAATTAGAGATCAAACTCAATTCGAGATTATTATCACAAAACCATTATTTCCTCATCATTTAACATCCAAATTATGATTAAAATCATTCACAAATCAATCAAAATAGTGCCCAAAAGAAAATCTTGAAAATCCATCTTTCAAAGCTTTAATTAGAAATTTCCATCAATTCATTTACAAAATCTTCTTGATAAACAAAAATAGAGAGCCAATGACTTGGGAATTTCAATAAAGAACCTTAATTAGAGGAGAGAAAAGAAAGATCACCTCTAACACAAGCCTTCCCCTTGATTTGCAATGATTTTTGTTTAATCCTTTAAGAAAACTCTTGCTAAATGTTGTAGAAATCCATGGGCATCATTTAGGAATCAAAAGCTAATGAAATAGGAAAATTCTTTGAAGATTTTAGTATGAAAAGAGAGTTTGGCTGCTGAGAAAGTTGAGAGAAAAGTTTGAAGAAAAGAAGTTACTTGAGGAAATGATTTGGCTAATAATATCTCTTTTCATGAAAACTCTTTTATTAAAACTTTTTAATTAAATCACTTAAAACATCAAATCAAGGGAGATAGCTGATAACAACTTGGTGTAATAGTTTCTTAAGGATTCTAAGTTTTGGCTCCCTTCAATTTAGCCATTAAAACAGAATTTTCATTTTTTACATTTTAGTCACCAAGCCAAAATGTCGACTTTTCAAAAATCATTTTTCAAAATTGGTTTATGTTGAGTTGTGTGGGGCTCGATTAGATCAACCAATTTTGCTCACCAAGTGGTGGAGAGATGGATTTTTGGGTGGAAGGGTTTAGGAAGCTAAAAAGATAATGACACAATGAATTATAGTGGTTCAACCTTCTGACCAAGGTCTACATCCACTACCTTAGCTCCCCACTAAGGATTTCTCAATCAATCCACTATTGATTCGTCCCTTTTTCTAGGATTAGGAGGAAATCCTTACAACCGATCAAGCTTCTACCCAAAGCCTTGATCAAAACCCTCTTTACAAAGAGACAATAAAAGCAAACTTAAAACCCTCTAATAGGTGTTTGTTTGCACAATTAAGCACTCACCCAAAACCTAAAACACTTGAGCAAATTTGACAATTTTGGCTCACTAGTGTTTGTCTATACAAGAATTGACAATTTAAGCACTAAGACAATATTTGATCATTTGTTGTTTGACAATATGAGCATTAGCCTTCTCTTGATGCTTGGAGGTCCCTTTTATACTCTCAAATGAGTTTGTAGCCGTTACTAGCCGTTGTGGATGAATTGGAGCCGTTGAGGACTTTATTTCCCTTCATTAATGTTGTTCTGCAGCTATTCGTATCGATACACGTGAAACCGTATCGGTACGACCTTCATGAGGAACTAGCCGTTGGGCTCTTGCCAGCCTGGGCGTATTGATACACTTAAGGGCGTATCGGTACGGGTTCACATTTAAATGGCCGTTGGGAAATAGCCGTTGGAGTTGGTTGAAAGGGGATCGGTATGCTTACCTGGCGTATCGAAATGATCCCGATCCGTATCGAAACGACAAAGGCCTGTATCGATACGGGTTTTGACAGTGGCCAAACTGGGGCAAAAAGGTATCGGTACAGGTACAACCGTATCGATACGGGTAACGTGAAAACACAAGTTTGGCTATTAAAAACATGAAAAATCTTTACAAAAAACCTTTTAAAATACTTCAAACATAAATTCAAGTTGTTTGGACTTAAAAACAAGTTTTAAATTCTTTTCAAATTAGTCCAAAACATTTTTCAATTATTATATCAAAACATTAGTTCTACAATCTCCCCCTTTTTGATATAATAAAACTCACTTGAAAAATTGTTTGAGATTCTCCCCCTTTAACTTTAAAAATGTGAATAAGAGATTAGAAATTTTAATTCAAATAAAGCTCCCCCTTATTTATTTGAAAAATCAATTTTTCAAACCATTTCTCCCCCTTTTTGTTATATCAAAAAGAATTTAAAACATTAAGTTCAAAATAACAATAGAGGTAAAAATTGACAAAAATGAATTTTGGTTTTAAAATGGCTCCCCCTTGCTCAAAGCATCATTAAAAATGTTAGTCCAACATATATGATCATCTAGTTGAATAAAATGAAAATAAGACAAATTAATTCAAAACAACTAGAAATTTTACCAACACTTGAACCCAAGGGAGGATATGAAGCCTTCCTTCTTCAAGTGTTCTTCCTTGTGTGCATGGAGCTCCCCCTCAATGTTTGACTTGTTGAACATCTCCATCACACCTAGCAAAAGACAATCAAGTAATTTTTGGTATCCAAATTGCTTTGGATCCATAAACGTTAGTTGCACAAATTTTAGTCCCCTTAGGAATCCATTTTTCAATGTCATCCTTTTTAATTGAAGTACTAAGTCCTTTTGGGACCCAAATACTTCTAAAACATTTTCCTTTAATAAATCCAGGGGCACTAGATTGTCTAACATAAAAATTTGATTTTCCAAAATTGTTTTTCTTTTCAAGCTCTTTGGAAATCAAATATTTTTCTTCTTGAACATTTTGAAGCAATTTTTGTAAATCAAAACATTTTAATTCAAACTCTTCAAGTTTTGCTTCAAGTTCAATTTTGGTTTTAGAAAGCAAATCATTTTGAATTTTTAACTTTGAAATCAATTTATTTTTTTCCAAATGTGGCTTTTAAAGTCTAAAACCAAATCATCGTAGGCATCTTGTAATTCATCAAAAGAATAAGAACATGAAGTAGATGAATTAGAAGTTACCCTTGAATCTTCTTCGATGGCCATAAGACAAAGGTTGGCTTGTTCATCGTCGGTGGAGTCCTCATCACTCCTAGTAGCCACATGTGCCTTCTTCTTATGGCTTGAAGTGCTTGCCCTCTCCTTTCTTTTAGGTTCTCGTTCAAGTTCTCTCAAGGCTTTCTTCATGAATGGGGCACACTTCTTGAAGAGATGAACTATCTCTTCATCTTCATCCTCCTCTTCACTTGAGTAGACATGATGACAAGTGGAGGATTTGAGAGCCATGGCACTTGCATTGATGCCAAGCCCTTTGATTTTCTTCTCTCCCATAGCTCTAATTTCTTCCCTCTTCTTCTCATCCTCTTTGTTCTTCTTCATGATTTGATGAGTAAGGAGTGACCCCATAAGTTCATCAAGCTTCAAAGTCTTCAAATTTTTGGATTCGATGATGGCGGTTCTCTTTGAGTCCCATGACTCAGGAAGTGAGTAGATGAGCTTTCGAACAAGCTTTTCCTCCGGGATGGCTTCTCCGTAGCCTTTGAGACCATTGGTGATGGTGGAGAACCTATCAAACATCTTCTCGATATTCTCTTCCGGATCCATTTTGAAGTTCTCATACTCTAAGGTTAGGAGCCCAATCTTGGTCTCCTTGACTTCATTGGTTCCCTCGTATGTGACTTCAAGCTTGTCCCATACCTCCTTGGCACTCTCACTAGAAGACATCTTCTCATAGATGGTTGGGCCAAAAGCACAAAACAAGATGTGCAAGGCTTTGCAATTAAGCTCCATCTTCTTACGATCGTCGGCACTCCACTCCGCTTTACTTCTTTGAGGCACGAACATACCATCTTCAACTACATCCCATAGCTTGTAATCTCTTGATTTGACGAAGAACTTCGTCTTTGTCTTTCAATGGGCATAGTGAGTTCCGTCAAAGAAAGGCGGTTTGTCTATTGAATGTGCCATTGAGCCGGTTGATGAAAAAGTGATCGAGCTTGCCGGATCTTCTCAATAGGATGTGAATCCTCTTCGATTGAGCCAAGCTCTGATACCAATTGTTGAGTTGTGTGGGGCTCGATTCAATCAACCAATTTTGCTCACCAAGTGGTGGAGAGATGGATTTTTGGGTGGAAGGGTTTACGAAGCTAAAAAGATAATGACACAATGAATTATAGTGGTTCAACCTTCTAACCAAGGTCTACATCCACTATCTTAGCTCCTCACTAAGGGTTTCTCAATCAATCCACTATTGATTCGTCCCCTTTTCTAGGATTAGGAGGAAACCCTTACAACCGATCAAGCTTCTACCCAAAGCCTTGATCAAAACCCTCTTTACAAAGAGACAATAAAAGCAAACTTAAAACCCTCTAATAGGTGTTTGTTTGCACAATTAAGCACTCACCCAAAACCTAAAACACTTGAGCAAATTTGACAATTTTGGCTCACTAGTGTTTGTCTATACAAGAATTGACAATTTAAGCACTAAGACAATATTTGATCATTTGTTGTTTGACAATATGAGCATTAGCCTTCTCTTGATGCTTGGAGGTCCCTTTTATACTCCCAAATGAGTTTGTAGCCGTTACTAGCCGTTGGGGATGAATTGGAGCCGTTGAGGACTTTATTTCCCTTCATTAATGCTGTTCTGCAGCTATTCGTATCGATACACGTGGAACCGTATCGGTACGGCCTTCATGAGGAACTAGCCGTTGGGCTCTTGCCAGCCTGGGCGTATCGATACGCTTGAGGGCGTATCGGTACGGGTTCACATTTAAATGGCCGTTGGGAAATAGCCGTTGGGGTTGGTTGAAAGGGGATCGGTACGCTTACCTGGCGTATCGAAACGATCCTGATCCGTATCGAAACGGCAAAGGCCTGTATCGATACGGGTTTTGATAGTGGCCAAACTGGGGAAAAAAAGTATCGGTACGGGTAACGTGAAAACACAAGTTTGGCTATTAAAAACATGAAAAATATTTGCCAAAAACCTTTTAAAATACTTCAAACATAAATTCAAGTTGTTTGGACTTAAAACAAGTTTTAAATTCTTTTCAAATTAGTCCAAAACATTTTTCAATTATTATATCAAAATATTAGTTCTACAATCTCTCCTTTCCTTCACTACATATTTAATTAGGATTTTAGAAATTTCACATGATTTTATCACATCACAAACTAAGATTTTCCTGAACCGACCCCGATCTCTAATCTAGATTCGCAGATCCCTAAACCGCTTTTAAAACCTCTGTAACATCAGCTTTTCCGTCTTATAATTTAACTCATTGAATTAGAATATTAAATTATTCTTCGGAAGTAAATAAGTTCAAAATTAAGCAATTGATTCACATTAGTCCCCAATTTGCCTTCAATTAGCAATTATTGTATGAAACTGAAATTAAAGAAAACTTTGGCATTCGAATTGAAGGATTGAATTGAGTGAGTTAAGATGATAATATAGTTGAACTTTAATTTGATTATAACATGATCAAAGAAATAGAATTGGTGAATTAAAATAATTACAATGGATATAAATCTCCTAGTGAAAATTAGGCCAAATTGTAAGAAGAGAGAAATTATGTATGATCATAATTAATGACCAAATTAAAGAGAAAACAAAACATAAAGTTTGCATTCTAAATACTAGAATTCTTTGGGCTGCCCTTAGTCAAAAGCAAAATTAGAATAAAAGGGGAGGGTAATTGGGTAATACTACAATCCAACACAATCTCCAAATTAAGGAATGTGTCTATCTTCTTCATCTTTTCCTTAGTGTTGCCATGAACCTAGAGAGAAAAGGAGAGAAAGAAAGCTTGAGTGAATTCTGAAATTTTAGCTTTAATGGGGAAGAAATTGCATGCATGTTGATGAATTTGAGCTATGAAGAAGAAGTGTTATCTAGTGATTGCAAATTTAAGAAGTACTTTATTCTTCTTTTCTTAGTTATTCGAATGGAAGTAAATTATTCATGTAAATTTTTAAGTTAATTTAAGCATGAATATGGTTAGAATTATGGTGATTAAAATGATTTGAAATGATAGAATTTTTGAATGGTTATGTGTAAATTAGAGAACCGGTAATAAGGGACTATTTTGAGGAAAAGTTTAGAGTTATGGATTAAAATGAAAATTTGAGATGGTTGGGGACCAAACTGGAAAATTTCTATTAGGACAAAGTTGAAGAAAAATGAAAATTCTTTAAGGAACAAGCCTTAGATTGCTGGAAAAATGAACTTGAATAGGGAAATTTTGATTGGAATTAAGGTTAGACGTGTACTATGATAAAATGGAATTAGGGATTGTTTTGATTAAAATCAATAAATTCAAGGACCTGAATTACACGAAATTTAGCACTTAACTTAGAGTTCAGAATTAGGGGATCGTGTAACAATAAGTATGGAGTCTTGAATTGAACTTAAAATTGTCTAATTTGGTGAATTAAGGAAGCTAGTCACTTGAAGCATGAGAATAGGACTAATATAGAAATTCATGAAATTTGAGGACTTATCTGTTAATTATAGGAACTACTAAGGACTTAAAATGATGTTAAAGGATAGTATGAATCATGTTATAAATGGTTTGGGGAATAAAGTGAGGTAAATAGGTGAAATTCAAATTTAAAGTGTATAAGGATTAAGCTGCCCAGAAAATCTAAGCCTTGAGCTGTCACTTTGAAAATTCACCAAAAATAGGATATAATGTATTTTGAGCTGAAATTTTTATGGTATAAACTTTAAAATGTCTATTATCATTAAGATAAAACGGAATTGAATTCCAGTATCTATGTTAAGATTTATAGATTAAAGAAGTTAAGCAGTACAAGCTGTCCAGGATTGTTAAAATAATTGTGTTTAAGTATTAAACTGTACTAACTCAGAATGGATAAAAATATTAGGTTCACATGGTTAGAAAAATGAGTTTATTACCTTTCTAAAGGAGTATGATAAGTGGAATTTGGATTAGGGAGTAAGAAGTTATGGTCAAAATGGTAACTGGTCCTCCAACTAATTAAACGAAAAACAGTTTTGAAGGTTAATGTTTGTAATTTTGTTAATGGGTTAATGTGATTGAATTGTTCTCTGATATGGTTTGTACATGCTTTGTGTTTGAGTGTTAAGATCAAATTTGTGAAGAATCTTTGGAGGAGGCAAAGGTTGGCCAATCAAGGGGGAGAAACAAAGGCATTATAATCAAAGATCAAGCTTAAAGGAGTATTGTGAGTGTAATTGTTTTAGGGTTGGGACTAGTGTCCTAACCACCCTATTTTTATTTATGTAATTTATATTTTATGCATGAAATGGACTTAATGCAAAGTTGGTAAATTTTTTAGTAAGGGAAGGAGGTTAATATGGAAATGGAAGCATGAAATGAGTCATTGCTAATGCTTTGTTTGTAAGAAAATGTGGACTGCCCTTGTGAGATATATTTGCTATGTTGTTATGAGCTTTTTATTAATGTCTTGATGATGATCGAATGTGATATGAAATTATTTGGCATGACTTGTATGAGATGGTGAAAAATTCATGTTATGATAAGTATGTATTTCGAATCATGCAATATGAATGTGATTGATTAATTAATGGATGATATAATTGAAGTGTATGATAAATTGAAAAGATTAACAAGTCCTTGGTCGATTAGAGGTCTTAGATATTAAGGCATGCCTAGAGTCTGAGCTCCCCTGATTTGTTGCTTAGTGCAACCCATGTTTAGTACCTAGTGTACTCTCCGAACTTGTTGATCGAATGAGATCTTGCTTGGTGTCCAAGACACATTGATGCTATTGAGCATCCCCTGACTTGTTGCTTAGGCAACCCCTGTTTGGTACTTGGTAACCCTGTTGACTTGCTTATCTAATCCTTCTACTCTACCTAGGGAAATTAAATGAAATGCACATGATTAATTGAAGCTTATGAAGTGGATAAATGAGATAAACTTTGACATGCTTTTAGATGAATTATATTTGATAAATGAGCATTATGGACATTGGTCCTCTCGAATGAATTATAATGCATGTGATATGCTTGAAAGGTTTGATATATGAGCAATGGGGGCAATGGCCCTTTGGAATGAAATTGAAATGCAAAGTGGAATGTTCGAAATGTTTAATTCATGGACAATGGATAATGATCCTATTCGAATGACTTGCCTAAAATGTTCTATGAATTGCTCATGAATGATTGATGATTCAATGATATGTTTAGAATGACTCTTTCTTGTTCGAATGTGAAGCATGGGGATAAACATGATGCAAATTGAAATGGTGTATGACCATATGCTATGAATGTTTTGTATATGATATGTATGAAATCAATGGAGATTTGACTATGCTAAGCTTAGTTAGGTGATGCTTTGTATGCTAATAAGCCTAGCTAAGTATCCTAAAGGATGATCATAAGTTAATTAAAGAATGAAATTAGTTTTAGCATTACCTTGCTAAGTACAATTTTGTACTTAACGCTCCTATGTTTCCTTCTTCCCAAATAGCGGGATAGCTTGGGCTTAAAGCTAGCACTTCTGATCAAAGCAAATCACAAGTCAAGAAAATGTATGATCTAAGTCTTTTCTTTAGACTCCTAGATGGTGGCTTTGAAGTCTGCTTAGATGTTCATCTAATTTTGTTTGGTTGTAGTCTTAATCTATGTTGGTGTATGAACTTATTGTATGCTCCTTGATGTCTAGTTTGGAGGCTAGTATCATGTTTTGTAAGTAGATCGAATGCCTCATTATTTTTGTTGTAAATATGTAAGTCAAGCTAGAAGTCTTGCATTGATTCTTTTTGTGTAAATGGTATGTTAGCTTGGCATGGCTTAAGGAGCATCTAGCTAGAATGATGTTTTGTAATGCAAGCATGATTAATGAAGGTTGCTATGTTAATTTATGTGATCATGTATGGTTTGTATGTAATCACAATTTTAATGATTGGTAATACCTTGTAATGGTTGGTATGTTGCGAAACAACCTAGATTAATTTGGTAGGATGATTGAATGGCATTGTATTAAAAGGGTTCAAGTGTTTCGACATGCTTAGAATAAATTCCCTAATTGAAATTAATTTGTATCTATGAGAACATGTTTAGTATAATTTGATGATATGAACGGCTCAATGTTTCGAATGGAGTAATAAGTGAAGCTTTAACTTGAATCCTTTATAAGATAGTATGGAAGATTAAAGTGGCTTGTAAATTTGTTAAGGTTTAATCTAGTTAATTTGTTAATTAGTCTTGTTATGTTAGAAAAATTTTTTTAGCCCATCTTTCCTCATGCGCTTAATAAGGTTTGCTTATGTGTGAATCCATTCTTGTTTTGGATTTCTGAATGATATTATTTTATGTTTTGTTCCAGTAACGCTCCTCGCTCCTAACCCAGGCGAGGGGCGTTACAACCTCTAGGCCCAAAACTGAGGCGTTACAAAGGTGGAAATAAGGGGACCTCTTCGGGAGAAAGTTTAACAAGGACCTTCCGAACGATGGCATCCCTCTCCTTGGTATAGTGCCTCAGTTTGGCATTTAGCTCCTCGGCTGCCTCCAACTTTCAGAGAATAATCTCCTGGCAAGCATAAACTTGAGACAGCACTACCAACGAGCTTGTTGGCATGGTTTTTGGCACACTGTTAGGCTCTGCCTTTGGCTTTGGCTTTGGCTTTGGCGTGGAAGTCTTGACTTTTCTCTTCCCCTTCTCCTTTGGCTCTCTAGCCGTAAGATTCTTCCAAATAAGGATAGTGACGGTGGTTCCTTTGATGACCTGGCCGCGATCCTCATCCATCCTTGGCACTTAATGGTGCAAACAAATGTTAGAAATTAAGAAAGGGAAAAATAGACTTCCCTTACCCTTGGCAACGCATTTATAGGTTTCTTCGATAATGATCCTTTCAACATTTATCTTGTGCCCCTTGACAATGGATTGCAAAAGGATCAACCGGTCCTCCGAGACTGTGACATTATGAGATGTAGGAATGAGATTGTGTTTGATAAAGTGGTTCCAACCCCGCATATGAGGCTTTAATGCTAGCCTCTTGACAGTGTGGTGGTCGGTGGACGAGATAGTCCAGGTTGTACCAGGCTCACACAAGTCTGTCAATATCTTTTTGCATTTGGCTGCATTCATGGTCTCAACATCCTTAAAATATCCATCTCCTTCACTAGGTAAAGAAAAGAGTGAGTTAATATAACCCTCATCAAATCGGACACACTTACCTCGAATCATCAAAAATGAAGAGTATTTGGTCACAAGGTGCTCGTAAAACTCTTGAACAATGGTGGCGTAAACCTCTCCCTTTAGATGGAAGAAAACACTCCACTTGTGCATGTCAATGACGACCATGAACTCCGGAGGAAATCCAACAGTGGCGTCTGGTTGAAAGTCAAAGTACTTCTCATAAAGGAATGGTCTTGAAGAAAAGTTTATCTCGAACTACTTGTGGATTTCCTCATTGAAGAACCGCTTGAAAGGAGTTGATGATGAAGACATGGAGATGAAAATGTCGATTTGAAAGAGAAGAAAAAGAAAAGATGAAAGGTTCTTAAATCTTGCTTGAAGAAAGATGAAGAGTGAGAAAAATCTTGATGAAATCGATTTTAAGGTAGTGGAGAGAAAAAGTTGGAATGTTTAATGAGGGTAACTGAAAAAAAGGGTAGATAATGATAAAATTTAGATAGTTTTAATTGGAAGAGTTTAAATTTGAATGAAAAGTGATAAGTGATAAAGATATGGAAAAGATTTGAAGTGATAGGGTGATCATGATAAAATTAATTATCATTAAAAAAAGGGCGGCAAAAGATAATTCTCCCAAAAAAAATTCTCATCTTAATTCAAGCTAGGGTTTCTCTTTCTTACGTGACACGAAAACTTGTGCATGTCCTTGGCATGGGACATGGCATAGTCTCTGGCAAGCATGTTGGCTCTCGGCCCATCTAGCAATATTCTTGCATTAATTCCTATCAAAATTCTTGCAAAAACTCGATGAAAAATCGGGTGACGCATCAAGTGAATAAAAATTGAAAAACATCAAAAAGAGAAAAACAAAAATCTGATTCCTAAAAGAAAATAAAAACAACTATCATAATATTTACAAAGAGTTTCAAACCTGCGGGAGTTTCATTCAAACTCTGCCAAGAGGATAGCCTCCTTGGCATTGTTTTGCTTACCGTCCAAGTAATGCTTTAGACGTTGGCCATTCACTTTAAAGATTTCCCATGTATGTTTCTTAATTTCCACGGCCCCATGAACATATAGCTTCACAACTTCGTAAGGACTCGTCCACCTTGACTTGAGCTTACCTAGAAAAATTTGAAGTCATGAGTTAAACAATAGAACAAGCTGACATATTTTGAACTGTCTTGGCATGATCCGACTATCATGCCAACGTTTTTCCTTCTACTTATATATCCTAGCATTCTCATAAGCCTGCATTCTGAATTCCTCCAACTCATTGAGGTCGAGTAATCTCTTTTCTCCAACAACTCTCCATGCCATGTCAATTTCCCGGATGGCCCAATAGGCTTTATGTTCAAGTTCAATTGGCAGATGGCATGGTTTGCCAAAGACAAGTCTAAACGGGGAAGTACCCGAAGAAGTTTTAAATGAAGTTCTATAAGCCTACAAGGACTCATCTAGCCTCAAAGACCAGTCTTTCCTCATTGGATTTACATTATTTTCCATAATGTTCTTAATCTCCTTGTTTGATATCTCGACTTGCTCGTTCGTTTGTGGATGGTATGTCGTGGCAATTCGCTGCTAAATTTCATACCTTCTCAAAGCTTTAGAGATTATATTACATTTAAAATGAGTACCCTCATCAAGAATGATCATTCTAGGGGCACCAAATCGAGTAAAGATGTGCTTGTGAAAAAACTTGGCAACAACCTTGGCATCATTTGTTGGCAAGGCAAAAACCTCTACCCACTTTGATACATAGTCAACGACCACAATAATATACAACCTCTACCCTCTTCTCTCTTGAAGTAGCTTTACCCTATGGTTGCTTACACACCCCCAAACTCAAACTATTGCTTGTCCTCAAGCAATGCAATCTAACAATAACATGCCAAAACTTCAAATCATATGCAAACTAAGTCGAGGAAGCATCTTGAGCAACCTTTACATACCGTGTAGATTTATGCCTAATTAGCAACCCTTTTAATGACAAAAGATTTACCCGGAACCGAACTATGTATCTCGTGAGTGTTGTGTTCCTTATGATAAGCATGATTCTTCGGCTTCTAAATAAACCTTCGATAAACACCTTAATTCCCTTGGGTTTCCCTCTAGTTTCTTTTATCAATTTAACCACTAGCTGCCGGTAATAGGCTTCTCTAATGATATTTTTCTCTATAGTCAGTTTCGGGCACTTGTGACTTATCCTAGATCCAGTTTCAGGCACCTCTAGGAAGTCTGATTATTTTTCAAACTTCAATTTCTACCCAAGTTTACTAGGTGAAATACCTAAGTTTCCTAGAAGTCCTAAAATCAAACTAGTTAGAAAGAGTGTTTTCTTTTGAGTTCAGACCATAGTAGGATTCTAAGTTGACCTAAAGCCATGCTAAGGTTGCTGCCTGGGCGGGCCATCTGCCGAGGCGGGTAAAAGATACTCAAGATTTTTTCTCAAACTAAGAGTTCATTGGACTTTAAATAAAGGCATGTTTCAATTAGAACCTAACTAAAAACAAAAAAATAAAGATATAAAAAACTAGAAAATACAAGAAAAAGAAAAGAAAAGACAAAAATAGAGGACTAATTCCCCCCCCCCCCCACCCCAACTCGAGAGGAGCATTGTCCTCAATGCATGCCTACATACACAAAATTTATGCATAGATTAGATAAAAACAAAAGAGAAGAATGGGAGAGAATCTTAGATTGGTTGTGATTCGGAGGAGTTGTCGTCGTCACCACCAATGATCACCCTCTTCTGTGCTGCCATCTTGAAGCGCTTGGCCGCCCTTGGCGGCTATTGGCGGGAAGGCGGACTGGGTTGAGCATTTTGTGTCACCTCTCGTTCGCTGCCTTATTCACTATCGGGGAAGACTTTGGTTGCAATGTGTGTTCTCTTTGAACCTGGGGAGAAGGATGGTTCGAGCTTCCTTGTAATGGATCAAATTGTGCCCGACCATACGGAGTCGTCTGAGAGGAAGTCCTTGAGGTAGCCGGAGTCGGATGGTCATGGTGCGTCGGCTGCTACCCTTATTCTCTAACTGGGGTTGCCGCTATATCTCCTTGGTTGTCAGAGCTGGAGAGGACCTCGATGGGCGTGGCAGCTGGGGAGGTTTATGGCTCGGTGGATATGGGAGTGGTTGAGGCTGCCGAATGTGTTGTCGAGGCGGATGGTACGACGGGCGTTGATGGTTCTACCAGGGAAAATATTTTGGCGGGGAACTCTAGGAAGTGCGCCGCTGGGAACTTCTCTTTGATAGTGGAGACAATGCAATTGTTGAAGTCTCGGATATATGCCATAAAGTTAGATGGCGGCGTTCCATTCGATCTAGCTGTGCTGCCAAGCCGCCGATGGTAGTTGCTAGAAGTGTTGCTGATTGCCCATCTTCGACGTCTGGATATAAATTTTCGATGTGGCTGCTGTGATCTCAATCTTCCGAAAGATTATTTCCCTCATCCACCTGGTTTGTTATGGTGTCATGGTGTCGGTTGGGGCGGCTGCAACATGTGCCTTCTCGCACATCACCGTGATAAGGTTGGGGAAGTAGAGTTGTCCCTTTGTTTTCTGCCCACACTCGTAAATTTTGTTAGCAATAATTGAACCCACATTTATGTACCTTTTATTGATGATGGAGTGGATGAGTGCCAATCTTAGTTTGTCGACGGTGGAGTTTTGGGTCGTGGGCAGCAAACGCCTCTTCACGAACGTGTTCCAAAGCTTAGCCTCGGGTAGTAAATTTCGCTGGTTTATGGTGCCTTTGTTTCTTCCCTCGTTCCAAACCGTCCCCGGTATGCATAATTCTTCCTTTATTGCTTCGTAGATGTTCGCTGTTAGGGAGGCAAGGAACTTCGCGTGCTGGTTTTCGTGAATGTGGAGGCCGTAGTAGAGATTGATCTTGTCTTCGTCAATTAAAATGGGCCACCCACGGATATTCACTGTCGGCACGTCCTCTGTTGGCCCCATGGGCATAGTACTCACGCACCATGGTTTGATTTGTCGGCTTTGGTTGTTGGGCAAAGATTTGCTATCATTGGTGCGCGATTTTGGAGTAGTTGAACTACTCGAGCCCTAGATTTTTCTTTCTCGGCTACTAGAAAAATCCTTGCTCCTCCCATACCGATCTTTCCTTAAACCTTTCGTTGTGGCGGGCTTTTATTTCTGGTGTGGCAAAGCGATTAAGGGATTTCTCCGATTCTGCTGGACAGCACGACGGTGGGGGGTTCTTGCCATTCTTGAGTTGGGCTTTTTGTTGTGTGAGAGAGTTGTGAGAGTTTGAAAAAAAATCTGTGGACAAAGAACTAAACTGGAAGCAAAGGAAATCTTGTGAAACAATAAGCAAGAGAGAGTAAAGAAGAGTGAATAGTAAAAAAATGAGGGGTTTAAATAGAGAAAGAGTGCTCCCGCTTCGTCTGCCAAGGCAGCCGTTGCCCGGGCAGATAGCCGTTGGAACGAAACGGGCTTCTGTGAACGGCTAGTTCTGGCAGGAAACAACGTCTGTCTGCCGCGACAGTTTAGGCGGGCGGGCTTTGTAACGGTTTATGGATTTGGGCTTTCTTCTTCTCCCTTCTCTTGGGCTATTGTCTCTCCTAAAAAACTGAAATAAAAATTATTAGAGAATAATCAAATACGAAAAATTAAATCTAATTCCTAAGAAATAAAATGAAAGAAATTAAAATCTAACTCCTAAAACATAAAAATAAAATAAAATATAGAAAAATTAAGTTATGTTGGGAATGCATCTAGATGCATTTCCCAACACAACCACTTCTCGGGCTGCTGCAGCATCTGCTTCACCTTCTGTCAAGGCGGGTCTTTGTGTTTCTCTTAATCGTTAATGCTGCCAGGTTGCCCGCCCTGGCGGTTGTGGCTGGAGTGCTCTAGCTTTATGTTGGGTTCGGTGTCTACTGAATCGTGGATGTCCTGAAATTTTTCTTTGTCTTTAGCTTTCTTCAAGTGTTGTAGGACATTCAGTTTAATTTCTCGGCCATCCACTTTCATAGTAAGCTCCTCATTCTCCACATCTATTAGGGTTCTCCTTGTGGCTAGGAATGGTCTTCCCAGGATGATGGGTGCTTTGTCGTCTCCTTCACAGTCCAGAATTAAGAAATCTGTTGGGAAGATAAGATTATCTACTCTTACTAGGATGTCTTCGATCTTTCCTTCCGGTTGCATGTAAGAGTGATCAGCTAGTTAAAGCATGACGGTCGTGAGTCTAGCTTTTCCAATTCCCAGCTTTTCAAACACCGATTTGGGCACCAAACTGATGCTTGCCTCAAGGTTGCATAAGGCCTTCCCTTCATATTGGCTCCCAATAGCACAAGGGATGAGGAAACTCCCAACAGCATAAGGTCTTCCCTTCACATGGGTAAGTTGATATGCACTTGCTTGAGAATGTCCATAAACTTTTTGAGTTGGTGGTCATGCTTCTGGGGTTTCAGTTGCTGTGGGGCAGGTGGGTGTGCACGTACTTCACATTTCTTGGAACCACCGCTAGGGTCTGTCGTGGCGGATAGTTCTGGGTCTACCGCGGCAGGCTTGCTTGCTTCCGTCTGTGCAACTGATTTGATGGCCTTGCACTGCTCGTAAGTGGGTTTCCTAATGATTTTAGTATCGTTGGGAAACCCTCCCATAGGTCTGGTGTTCAGGACTTGTGCAAATTGTCCCACTTGAGTTTCCAGTGACTTTAAAGTTGCCTTATGATTCTGCATTCTCATCTTGGTCCTGTCCATGAATACTTCAGTTTTCTTAATGAATAAATCCATGTTGGACATATAGGTACCTGTCTGAGTCATGAAGGCACTTAGAGTCTGCTCCAAGGAACTTGATGCTGCCTGTTGCGCGGCTGCTTTCGCGCCATCGTCTGCTGAAATCCTTGCGATTGATTTGTATGATTAGATGGATTCAGAGCATTATTGGGGTTACTCCATGAGAAGTTAGGGTGCCTCTTCCAGCCAAGGTTGTAGGTATTCGATGTAGGGTTGTTGTTTCTGTTGAAGTTCCCTACAAAGCATCTAGTCTCTGTCCCTTGTTGGCACTCAGATGAGTCATGGTATCCCCCACATTGGTCACAAAAGGCATCAATTGCTTTGACTTGTTGTGTATTGTTCTGCCCTTGCATAGCTTCTACCATCTTCGACAATCGTGCGACTTGTGCTACGAGTGCATCTGGTGTTCCTAGCTCGTTTGTCGTGGCCTGCCTTCTCATGCGGCCTCGGCGGGCATTAGGAAATTGATAGTCGTTTTTGGCCATCCTGTTTAGAATTTGAATTGCTTCGGCAGGCTCTTTGTCGAGTAATGTACCATTGGCAGAGGAATCCAGCATCATCCTTGTTGGTATGTTTACACCATTGTAGAATATGGAAACTAGTGACCACTCTGGAAATCTGTAGGAGTGGCATTTATTCAACAATTCGCAGTATCTCTCCCATGCCTCGTACATTGGTTCATCATCTGCCTCTCAAAACGTAGTGATGTCAGTACGCAATTTATTAGTCAGATTGATCTGCATAATTTTGTCCAAGATTCAATGGAGTCCGATAGTAGGCTGCTCTACATAATTCTATCCCTCAGTGAATATGGAAATAATATGAGACACAGCACGTCAAGGGATGAACTCCGTGGATTTTGACAGACTTGCAAATGTCCAAGAAGGATATCATGTGCTGGCGGGCATCTTCAGTGGCGGAATCTCCAAACTGTCCAAGTGTATTTAGCATGTTGAACATGACATGTTTGAGATCGAATTGGTCCACTTCTATTTCAGGATCGATCACGCCAAAGTTCAGCCTTCGAAGATCCTCCTCAAGGTAGTCTCGTACTAGCCGCCGAGCGGCAGAAGGTTGCCTTCCATTGCCCGCCACGACATTGTTGCCTAGGGGCGGTGGTGATAGGTTCTGGATGTTTTCTGGATCAGCCATGGTTATTTGTTTACTTGTCTTAATCTGCGTGCAGTACGTTCAGGCTCTGGATCGTATTCTCGCAAGGGTGATTTCTGGTTGGCTCTGGTCATAAACAAAAGGAAACCAGGGGGTTAAACGACAAAAATAAAAAGTGCAGAAAAATAAAAATAAAAAGTTGTACGCCAATCCCCGGCAACGGCGCCAAAAACTTGTTGCGTGCAAAAGTGATGCGCAATTAGCGTGCAAGTGTACACGGTGCCAAGTTATAGTATTTAAGATATCGTCTCCAAAGGGATTGTGACAGCTTTTCGGAGTTTACTTTTCTGCACAAGTAAAGTAAAAACACAGATATTAGGAGTTGAGTTGATTAAAACTAAAACTAAAACAAGTAAAGTAAATTGAGAATTCAGAGTGATAGAATGGGCTGGTATTGGATGTTTCATAGTGTGGAGAATTGATGTACTATCTCGGAACAGTTTTGCTGATCAACTTAACAACTTCAGTCACCGCCTCGGCAGAGACGTGTGAGATCGCCTGGGCAGTTAAGCGATGATTCAAGGTTCGGCAAGGCTCCCTTCTATGACTCTCTCTTCTTCCGAAGCTTGAAGTACTATTGGCAAACACGTCTAGGATGATACCTCCCTGCGTGAATCTAATGGTGAACACCAACCGATTATGGATCCTCTTTTAGCCGCTGAACTTCTAAACTTATCCCTAAGCCGAAGTAGCTTTACCCTATGGTTGGATAAAACCATGTTTACTCATTTTGTGAGTTTAACTCTCCCGATATTGAACAAA
Organism: Hibiscus tridactylites; assembly: GCA_958450335.1. Classification (NCBI taxonomy): domain Eukaryota; kingdom Viridiplantae; phylum Streptophyta; class Magnoliopsida; order Malvales; family Malvaceae; genus Hibiscus; species Hibiscus tridactylites. The sequence goes on along the minus strand of OY288292.1, from coordinate 9,772,567 downwards.
TAGATTGAAGCCCTCTTCTCTCCTGATAAAGATTGCGACAATGAAGAACCAAGAGTAAACAAACCTTGAATTTTATTGCAAAACTGAAATCCTAAACGAATATAACAAGACTCTCACAACTACTACACAACCAACCCTTATCCCTAGGGAAGGTTTAGAACATGGTGGGTTTGGACAACACTAGGGTTTTGACAAGAAGGAGTTTCTCTCTAATCTCAATTGTGTTCTCTCCAACTTGTCGATTACATATATATAGGGGAGGAGCCTAGGCCTAAGTCGGTTTAGGGTAGGAATACTAGTTAGAATATGATTACAACTCATTAAAAGATCATTATCCTCCTAGATTCCCGGTTGACTTTTCTTCAACTTGACTTTGACCCGGCTTTTCTTTGTCTACTGGGCTTCAATGCACGTGCAAGTGGTCTCTAAAAATCGGGCTTGATGAGCTCTTTTTATCGCATACCACTTTGTATTTTTTCCATTCTTCCTCGAGTTGCTACCTCGGCGGCAAGTAATTGGTTGCCTCGGTGGAGGTATGGACTGATGTGCAGGGGTTGGCACAGCTCTTCATTCTAGTTCTTTCCTCCTCGACCAGCTCTCCGGATAGGCCATCAACTTTCTCCTTCAGTTCCAAGCTTTCTCTTCTTCTACCCTGTTTGCTGCCTCGGCGGCTACTGCCTAGGCGGGTACCTACACACAGGGAGAAAACGCACCTAAGCAGTATCATATATATATAATCAATTGAGTTCATCAAATAAGGCAGAGTATCTAATCTATGTTATTCTATGTATGTTACCTAATAAATGCAACCTAAACTATACTTAAGAACAACAATAATTGAGCTAAACTTTGGCATAAATATAGGACTTTTGAACACTTAACTAATATACACATTACCAAATGATGGGGGAAAAGGACTCATAAAGTCTATCCCCCGTACATCAAAAAAATCTACGGGCATAATGTTCTGGAGTGCAGTTGGTGTTTGCTAGAGATGTTCCTTGATCGTTGGCACCGATCGTATGCCTTGGCATACTCATGGGTATCCTTGTATAGCGTGGGCCAAAAGAATCCTGACTGCAACACCTTGGACCCAGTGTTCATCACAGCAAAGTGACCTCCACATGGTGGGGCATGTCATAGATGCAATATGTATTGTTGCTCAACAGTGACACACATCGGTGAATCACTTGGTCGGTACACTGCTTGAACAATATCGGCTCGTCCCAATAGTATTGCCTTACCTCTCATAGAAATCTTTTATTGGGATTGTATGCCAAGTCTGGTGGTAGAATATTACTAACCAGGTAATTGACTATGTCAACAAACCATGGTATGGCATTAACTACAAGCAAACACTCGTCAGGAAACTCATCTCTAATAGTAGTGGTCTTACCATCCTCAATGTGATGCTCCAATCGAGAGAGGAGGTTAGCTACTAAGTTTTCGCTACCTTTCTTGTCTATGATCTTTAAATCAAATTCTTAAAGTAAGAGTGTAGAGCGTTTTAAGTGTTCTCTATTTATGAGCGCAAGTGCACACTCTTGTCAATTTATAGTATAAAAGATATCGTCTCCCACAGGGATTGGAACAGCTCCTATGAATGTTTTCCTGCACAAGGAAATAGTAATTTGTACAATAAAATTTCTGAATAATAAAAACATAAAAAAACACAAGTAAATTAAGATAGTGATAGGGAGAGATGAGGATGATAAATTGGGTCAGGTAGTTGCAGCTTAGTAGTGTGTAGACTGCATTATAAAGTTTAAGAGTACTCAGTGCTGCTACGATATGCTGCCTCGGCGGGTGGGATGGAGGGAAGTCCCGGCGACAAGTCTGGCAGATACTCTAAGTTTGGCAGAGCAATTCTGAAGTGATCCTTCCTATGTCTAGGCAAGGATTCTGTCACCACGTGATGTAGGCAATACCTAGCAATCTTAGTGTAAACCTAACACAGGCAGTCAACATTTGGTTGCTCTTTTTAGCCGCTGAAACTCGAACTTATGTCTACGCCGAATTAGTCAACACCTCGACATTATGAGACTTAGCTTAATCTTTTCGTGAATTTGACACTCTTGTGCCCGACAAATGGATTTCTTCAACTGGACTTTTGGAACTAATTGAAGAAGTGAAGAACATGGATTAAGCAAACTTGAGAGTATTTTATTGAAAACATACTTAAACTATTACAATCGTTTCTCACAACTACTTTACATACAAAAACCTAAACCATAAGAGAGAATTGGGTCGCGACCTCAAAAACCCCCTCTAAATCTATCTATCTACCACTCTGTTATGCCCCTATACCCTTACATACAAGGGTATATATAGGGCTCATAGCCTAAGTTGAGTCATCCTTGGAGTAGAAGTTCTTAAAGTAACTTTACATTAAATGTTGACTCCTTTTTTACTTGAATGTGGACTCTTTGGACGTTGCCTTCTTTAGCAAGTAAAGATAAGTACTCTTACTTATTAATCTTTAATTAGCTCTTCAGGCCGCTACAGGCTTCATAAAATTGCAAGACTAAGCTCATTGGGCTCAGGGAATTGCCCTCTTTCAATCGCAACCCATCTTGACTAAGTCGGTTTTAACTCTTGCCTGGGTGGCACTCAGCGGCATTGCTGTTGCGGCGGCATCCTTGGCGACAACTGGGACTGCTTCAGTACAGCTTCTTTTTGTTCCCTGTCTTCTTGTCCTCTCCTCCTCTTCTTAGCTATAGAACCTGAAAATGAAAACTAAACTAAAACAGTATCTTTTCTTAACCAAACAAAGAATATTCAATAAAAGCATAGTGAAAGAGCAAATATTGTTATTATGCATGCAATGCACCTAAATATGCCTAGATGAGCTTAAGAACAACAATAATAAGGGCAGTAATGTGTACAAAATAAAGAACTTGTGGAAACTCTACACACCCCCAAACTCGAACTATTTCTTGTCCTCGAGCAATGCAACCTAACTAGTAAACATGCCCCTTGCACAAAATTTACAAAAACTTAGCTTTTAACTTGATTTCTTGCCTCAAGGTCATGGCACCTATTTTATGTTAGAGACAGAGAATAGCATGAAATAACTTAGAATTTAATTTTCTTAGTGCCAGTGCAATGTGTGTAGGTTTGTGTCCATGCTAAACATGTTGAGTATACTAAGCAAACAAAGAATGCTAAAAATAATTAGATACTTAAAAGGATATGAGTTGATGCCTTGGCAGCACAGTTAAGCACGTTTTCCATCTTTTCTTTTTCTCTGATCATGGCCTTAAGGGCTTTAGCTCAACACAACTATTCTACGGGTGTGAAGCTAAGATAGATGTACACTACGAAACTCCGAACCCTTTGAATAGAGTCATCCCGTGAAGGCTTTCATTCACTCTTGCTAATTTGTCTGTCACTTCAATTAATTTCAGATACTTGGACTTTGATAGCAGTGGAGTGTCCTTGCACAAGATCCTTCCAAGAGCATGTTTCTGGCACCTCTAGGGTTTTGAACATTTTTGTGTTGTTGACTTGTGCTGCCGCGGCAGCAAACCTGTATCCAATTAATAAATTCTCATTAAATAAAGTAGGCAGTGTTAACTTAGAACTCAAGCAACAACACTTAACAAATAGTGTAAGAATAATTGGCAAAAAGAAAATTTTTCTAAGTATTTTTCATACCTCTTCCCATGCTTAAGTTAATTTTAAAGTATGGTGCGAAAAGAAGTAATCGGCTAACTATCATGGGCACAAGTTTTTAAACTTAGAATTTCTATTTCATTGAGTGCTAGGGAAGAATTTACATATGCTACTAAATGCTGCTACATGCATCTAAAGAAACAAAGAAAATAAAGAGGAATAACCCCCCTCAAACTCAAGGTTGGCATTGTCCTCAATGCCTTACACAAAACATAAAATAAAAATAGAAAAATTGAAATAAAACATAAAAAGAAAAATAAAAAATTAAAGAAAACATAAAAAAGAAAGAATAACAAAAAATGGTGCTATAGACTGGGGGATTTCCCCTATGTTGCTTCTGCATCATCGGAGGAGGATTCTGAGGAGGTAGGGAGGACGATGAGGCATGTGGTGGAAGGTTTTGCGGCTGGGCTCTTCTTCTTGCCACATGGCGACTGGATGCGGCTGGGAGTGGGTCTCTTAGGTGGCGCTTTTGGTTCAGGTTCAGACCATTCAGCTTTAGGTTTGGTCGCATCAGTGGCTGAACACTTCCTTTTTCTTGCTGCCTCTACCAGTTCATCGTCGAAGGAATCATATATCTCCATGTCGGAGTCCTCGGGTTCTTGGGTAGCTGCCTCCTTTGCTGATGGGGAGGCGGCGGTAATCTCCTTCTCTTTCTCAGAATCTAACGAGGAGGTGAGGTTATACGGCTGGATGGGAGTAGGCGAGGTCCTTCTCTTGGGGCAGATGTGCTGCCCCTCGCTGTCGGTGGCGGCTGGAGTGGCTGCTGGTCTGGGTGTGATATGGGTTGGTTTGGAAGCTGCTAACTCCGATGGGAAGGTGGGCTATTTTGGGACGTCGTCGTGGTATTTGTCTAGGAAGTAGGCCACAAAGGCCTCTTGCACCTCCGCAATGTATTTGTTGAAGATTACCTGCTTGTGCTCGATCCTCTGGCAACTCTCCACAAGGCTTCGCAGCAGAGGAATCACAGCGGAGGGGAGGGCAGCATCAGTACTGCCCGTTGGGGCTGGGGTGGCGACAATTTGGGACGGCGGCTGGGCAGTTGCTGGCATTTCCGGCTCTGGCTCCTGTATCATCTAGATGCGTGCCTTCCTTGTCCACCTTTCCTTGGTGGCAATGATAGTGTCTTTTGGGTTCGGCGGCACACGGAAGTTTGCGCAGAGGCCTGTGATGAGTGCGGGGAAGACGAGGGGTCGTTTGGAGTTGGGCTTGTCTGCGTGGGCATGGATCTCTTCAAGAATGACTTCTCTAACGTTGATTGGCCTACCCTTCATTATGCTGTGGATTAAGGCAAACTGTGGCATGTTGACTGTAGATTCGTGCGAAGTGGGCATTAAACAGCGATGGACGAAGTTACTCCAAAGATTGGCCTCCGGCAGCAGGTCGTGACGGTTGACTGAACCATTATTCTTGCCGGTTAGCCATTTGGTATTGGGCTGGCAGATGTCTTTTTTAATCTTTTCGTAGTTTACTGTCGTTAAGTACGACCTTCATTCGTCGTGCGGATTCCCTCTGACTTCTATGCCATAGAAAATGTTGATTGTTGCCGCTGTGAGCTTGACACCTTCGTCGCGGACGTAAACAAAAGGATTTCTCAGGGTAGGCTTGTGAGCATAAAACTCTCGCACAAGATTGATGTTAATTTCTTCTGGCTGTCGTGCTAAAATGTGCCATCCTAGGGTGTGGACCCTTTCGAATACGGTGGGCTCGAGGCCAAGATCCCCATCTTGCCTTGTATATTGGAAGCCTATCTCCTCCTATAGTTTCCGATCAGCGTAGTATTGTCGGTAGGTTGCTGCTACGTCACCATTCAAGAACCACTGGAAGGTTGGCTTGGAGGTTGAGGCGGTTTGTTTTGATGTTGCCATTGTTGTGAGAACGATTTTATTTCCTAAGGTAAAGAAAGAAAATGCAAGAAAGTAAAGCAAATGAAATCTTGAAAGCAAAGATGACAAGAAGAATTGAGAGTAAAAGAGAGAGCAAAGTGAAGAATGAAGAGAGAATAGTTGGCCTTATGTAGCCGCTACTCTCTACTGCCTTAGCAGGCATGCTGCAACGGGCGGCAATGATTGCTGCATGTTTTACGTGATTTAGCCGTTACGCAGATATACGTTCCGCCAGCTGTTGCAAATATAGCCGTTGCGGCTAGCTGTTATGAAGCCGTTAGTCGTTTTGCTCATTTGCCTTGGCCTCTGGGTTGGGCCTCTCCTTTATTATTTATCCTTCTTGATCTTGCCTTTTTTCCTAACCTGAAATAAATTAAATGCTAAAGTTAAAAATAAAAATAACTAAAAATTAAATCTAATCCTAAAGCATAAAAATAAATTAAATATAAAAATAAAAATTAGGTCATGTTGGATTCTGCATCTCCCAAACATAACCATTTCCTGAGGGCTTTGCATTTGGCTTTTCGTCCAGGTATATCCTTCCCCTCCTTAGGTGGGTGTTGGCTGACATCTTCGCCGCCCTAGCGGGACATACACCAAAGACAAACAAGAGGCATTTTTTAATAAAATAAATGGAAATTTAAGTGCAAAAACTAAAATAGAAGTGCAGTAATTCAAACTCAATTGTTGTTGTCAATCCCCAGAAACGGTGCCAAAAACTTGTAGAGTGTTTTAAGTGTTCACTATTTATGAGCGCAAGTGCACACTCTTGTCAAGTTATAGTATAAAAGATATCGTCTCCCACAGGGATTGAAATGGCTCCTATGAATGTTTTCCTACACGAGGAAAGAGTAATTTGCACAATTAAATTTCTGAATAATAAAAACATAAAAATTAAAACACAAGTATATTAAGATAGTGATAGGGAGAGATGAGGATGATAAATCGAGCCAGGTAGTTGTAGCTCAGTAGTGTGTAGACTGCATTGTAGAGTTTAGTGTGTTCAATGCTGCCACGATATGTTGCCTCAGCGGGTAAAGGCGGATTGAGGTTGCGACCCTTTCGCTGCCGCAGGGGATCTCTGCTCTTGCAACTTTCGTTGTCTCGGCAGGTGAGATGGAGGGAAGTCTTAGCGGCAAGTCTGGCATATACTTCAAGATCGGTAGAGCAATTCTGAATTGATCCTTTCTATGTCTAGGCAAGGATTCTGTCACCGCGTGATGTAGGCAATACCTAGCAATCTCAGCGTAAACCTAACACAGGCATTCAACGTTTGGTTGCTCTTTTTAGCCGCTGAAACTCGAACTTATGTCTAAGCCGAATTAGTCAACACATCAACATGATGTGACAGTACTTAATCCTTTTGTGAGTGTGACACTCTCGTGTCCGAAAAATGGATTTCTTCAACTGGACTTTTGGAACTAATTGAAGAAGTGAAGAACATGGATTAAGCAAACTTGAGAGTATTTTATTGAAAACACGCTTAAACTATTACAACCATTTTTCACAACTACTTTACATACAAAAATCTAAAACCTAAGAGAGAATTGGGTTGCGACATCCAAAACCCCCTCTAAATCTATCTATCTACCTCTCTGCTATGCCCCTATACCCTTACATACATGGGTATATATAGGGCTCATCACCTAAGTTGAGTCGTCCTTGGAGTAGGAGTTCTTAAAGTAACTTTACATTAAATGTTGACTCCTTTTTTACTTGAATGTGGACTCTTTGGATGTTGCCTTCTTCAGCAAGTAAAGATAAGTACTCCTACTTATCAATCTTTAATTAGCTCTTCAGGCCGCTAAAGGCTTCAGAAAATTGCAAGATTGGGCTCATTGGGATCAAGAAATTGCCCTCTTTTAATCGCAACCCATCTTGGCTAAGTCAGTTTTAACTCCTGCTTGGGCGGCACTGCTGCTGCGGTGGCGTCCTTGGCGAAAACTGGGACTGCTTCAATACAGCTCCTTTTTGTTCCATGTCTTCCTGTCCTCTCCTCCTCTGTTTAACTATAGCACCTGAAAATGAAAACTAAACTAAAACAGTATCTTTTCTTAACAAAACAAATAATATTCAATAAAAGCATGGTGAAAGAGAAAATACTATTATTATGCATGCAATGCACCTAAATATGCCTAGATGAGCTTAAGAACAGCAATAATAAGAGCAGGAATGTGTACAAAATATAGAACTTTTGGACACTCTACAAAAAGTGTCCATCGGATTAGTCTGGGCTTGGCGTCTTTCTTTGCCAAGAGTTACTTCAATATCGAGTGATCTGTATAAACCACAACCTTGTTACCAATTAGATCAGATCTAAATTTAGCAAAATCAAATACAATCGCAAGAAACAATTTATCGGTTGTAGAGTAATTCAGTTGTGTGTCATTCAAGGTTCTGCTAGCATAGTAGATGGCATGGAAAACCTTGACATGTTGTTGTCCCAAAACTGCTCCAACGGCATAGTCGTTGGCATTACACATGAGCTCGAAGGGCTCATTCCAATCTGGTGCTACGACTATAGAGGCATTTATCAGTTTCTCTTTAAGTTCCTGAAATGTTCTCAAATAAGAATCGTCAAAAGCATGAGTGGCATTATGTTCCAACAATGAGCATAATGGTTTAGCAATTTGGCTTGATCGACTTCTAGTCTTCTCTTGGTTACCTTGTGACTAAGAATAATGTCATCCTTCACCATGGAGTGGCATTTCTCCCAGTTCAACACTAGGTTTGTCTTAGTGCATCTCTTCAAGACTTGCTCCAAGCTATGGATGCATTCCTCAAATGTTGTACCAAACACTGAAAAATCATCCATGAATACTTCCTTGTTATGTTTGATCATATCAGAAAAAATGGCCATTATGCAAACGTTGGAATGTTGTTAGCGCATTATGCAAATCGAATGGCATTCTTGTAAAGGCAAATGTCTCATATGGACACATGAGTGTGGTCTTCTCTTGATCATTAAGGGCGATGGAAATTTGGTTATAACCCGAATAACAATCCAAAAAATAGTAAAAAGCTTTACCTACCAGCCTGTCTAACATCTGGTCAATGAAAGGCAATGGGAAGTGGTCCTTCCTTGTAGCCATGTTTAATCTTCTGTAATCCATGCACACTCTCCATCTGGTGATGGTTCTAGAGGGAATCAATTCAGCTTCACTATTTTGCACCACAGTCATGCCACCTTTCTTTGGCACGCACTGCATCGGCTTACCCAAGAGCTATTAGAAATGGGATAAATAATTCCAACATCAAGCCATTTTATTATTTTTTCTTAAAAACCTCTTTCATGCTCGGGTTTAGCCGTCTCTGACCTTCAATAGTCCTCTCATTGTATTCTTCTAGAATGATCTTGTGCATGCAACTGGTTGGGCTAATACCTTGGATGTCTGCCAAGGTCCAACCCAACGCTTGCTTATAATCCCTTAATATTGCCAACAATCTTGCCTCCTAATCATTAGTGAGATCAGTGGCAATAATCATTGGTAGAGTTGAGTGCTCACCTAGATAGGCATACTTCAAGTGTTCTGGCAATGACTTAAGCTCCAACCCTGGTGGTTCCTCAATTGATGGTTTTAGTTTCTTTATCTCTCTATTGGCCAACTAGAGTGGCTCAAAATTACTCATATCTTCAGCCTTCAAGGTTGATTCCTCAGGTTCCTCAAATAGTTTAGTTATGCCGTCAAGCATGATGACATCAAATTCTGTATCCTGGCACAACTGTGCCATTTCCAAAGTATAAATGGTCTTCATCATCTCCTCGGCTTGACATTCATCCGGTTCATCTGCACATTTCAAAGCTTGAAACACATTAAAAGTAACATGTTGGTCATTCATTTGCATGGTTAGTTCCCCTTTATGAACATCAATAAGCGCCCTACCCGTGGCAAGGAATGACCTACCCAAAATAATTGGCACATTAGTGTCAGCATCATAATCCAAAATGATAAAAATCAGCTGGAAATATAAATTTGTCTACCTTTACCAACACATCTTCAATCTTACTCTTGGTATGTGCATAAGATCGGTCTGCTAGCTGAAGTGTCACTACGGTAGGTCTTGCTTCTATGGCAAGTTTCCTGAAAACTGATAGTGGCATCAAATTGATGTTGGCTCCTAGATCACACAATGCCTTACCCATGAATTTATTGCCAATTGTACAAGGGATAGTAAAACTCCTTGGATCTTTCAGTTTTGGTGGTAATCGGTTTAGAATCATGGCGTTGTATCCTTTAGTGGGAGCAACAGTTTCAAATTCTCCAAACTTCCTCTTTTTGGAAAAGATGCCTTTCATGAATTTTAGATAGTTGGGCATTTGCTCAAGGGCCTCTACCAATATAATGTTAATTTGCAATTATTTAAGCACTTTCAAGAAGCGCTTAAATTGATGGTCATGCTTGTGCTTTTGAAGTCTGGCTGGAAATGGTGGCGGTGGATACACATATGCTGGCACTATCAGCTTCGCTGAGGTAGTACTGGCATCCACTTTGGAATCGGTATGCTTTTTGGCCTCGGTCTGTTTGTCATCATTGTTAACATCATCGTTGGCACTAAAACTAGCATCATGTTGAGCACTGGTACTGGAATGAGCGTTGGCATCATCTGCTATAGCTTTCTCCTTCTCTGATTCCCTGGGCTTGTCTGCTGGCACAACCTCTGCATCTTGGTTGTTAATTGGCTGCTTGGTAGCCATCTCAGCTTTACACTGCTTACCACTCCAAAGAGTTAGTGCCTTGCATTGCTCATTTCCTCTATTCCGAGCATCTTCGGTTTCGCTTGGCAAAGCACCTTGTGGGGCCTTTGGCTAAGTGCATTAGCAATTTGCCTGAGCTGAACTTCCAAGTTCCTCATCGATGTTGCCAAACTCTGGATTGTGGTATCATTCCTTTCCATATACTTTGTGAGAGTGCCTCCTTGGTTGACTCCTTGCTGTTACTAGAAATTGTTTTCAGCTTTTTATGGCATGGTATTCTGATAGAATGCTGGCATGGCATTGTTATTATGCCTTTGAGCATTTTGGTGTGTGGCATTGTATTGGTTTCCTCCTTGATTTCCCCAAGCTAAGTTAGGGTGATGTTTCCAACCTGCATTGTAAGCATTGAATTAGCCTTATAAAAAAGACCAGCATTGCCAACAAAATTTACCGACTCAGGGTTGACTGGGCATTCATCCACATGATAGTTTTCTTCATAAATGGTGCAAAACGGATATAGTGCTTTGACTTCTCGGGCCTCATTATTCTTTTGCAACATTCTTACCATGCTAGTGAGGTTGGAAATCTCGGCATGAATGGATGTAAGTTCATCAACATTCAATTTTCCACTAGTTTTGGTTCCAGTCTCGAGTCTAGCAACAGGATATTCGAAGTCATTGATCGATATCCTCTCAAGGATATCAACGGCTTTTGTGTACCTCTTGTCTAGCAACGAGCCAGATGTTGAAGCATCGACAACAGTCATTGTTTGTGCATTCAGTCCATTGTAGAAGGTTTGTATTTGGATCTAATTTGGGAATCCATGCATTAGACACCTTCTCAATAGATCCTTAAATCTTTCCCATGCCTCGTAGAGAGTTTCATCCTTAGCATGCTTGAATGTAATGATCTCACCATGCAACTTGGCAATGAGTGTCGGTGGCAAAAATCGTGTCAAGAACTTCTGGCACAGGTCTGCACAGGAAGTAACTAAACCTGGTGGCAAAGAATTAAGCCACGCCTTGGCTCTGTCTCTTAAAGAAAAAGTAAATAACCTCAGCTTCACGATATCTCCAGATACTTCAGTTTACTGAAATAGTTGACATATCTCCATGAATTGCTTGAGATGTTGCCTCGGGTCTCCAGTAAGTGCTCTATTGATTTGACTTACATTTAGAAGAGTTTGGATCATTACGGGTTTAAGTTCAAAATGGCTCATTGGTGTCAAAGCCAACAAGTCTTGGCATTAAATTTGCAACGGTAGGTATTGAATGTTCTCTGATTGGTCTTTCTTCTTCGGCATGAGGAGCGGCATGGTTATTGTTTTCTGGTGGATCCTAATTGTTGTTAACACCATTTGCTCCTCCATTTCCTTGATTTTCGTGATTCATCTCTCGAATTCTCTTTTTCAATCTATGCAAGGTGCGTTCAATATCAGGGTCTAATGGCCAAGCTTCATTCTCAGTACGGTTCCTGGTCATACACCGATAAAAACAAAAATAAAAACAAAACAAAACAAGTAAAAGTTTTAAAACAATCAAATTCGTTGCAATCCCTGGCAACGGTGCCAAAAACTTGTAGACTCTCTTAAGGAGTTGTGTAAGATGAATGCTAGCAAAAGGTATAAATGATATGTATTGGGAAAATTATGCCAAGAGTCTTTTGCGTGCAAGTATACACGATCTGCAAGTAATATAGCTTAGTAAGCTAAGTTATCGATCCCACGGAGATTATCTTGAATTCAATTGTTTGATTGTTACATGCTTTGGAAGAAAAGATGTTTATTTTGAAAGTTGTTTTGAAACTAAATAAAAGAAAAGAAAAATGAAGTAAAAGGTTGGCAAGGAAGGTGTTTCTAAATGAATGATGACAGTTGGCAGGGAATGCCTGGATTCAACATAGTTCATGTTAGCCTTCATTCGCAAAACTGTCTTGGCATTGTTTGCCGAGCAGATTCAACAATAGCAAAGCCTCTCTCGATGGTCATTGCCCTAAATTGGCCAAGTAAAAACCCTTATATATCTATAGTGTATGTTTTTCTTAAATCAACTTGATTAAAACCAATCTATACTCCAAGGGGATAGATTTCACTTCCGAAGTAAGTTCATCTACTTGAATTACTTCTCTCGAAGTTTCTCTCCCAAGTATTCAACAACTTAATCGTCGCCAACCCAAGTCTGTTAAGATATTGGGAGGCAATAGGCGTATTGTGCCAGCTCTCGCTTGGCAGAGTGTTTAAGAAAAATTAGAGTATGCCAAATATAAAAACTTTGCCAGATATAGAATTATTATAAAGGAACTAAAGCATAAAGCCTATATTCAATCCAAACATCCCCCACCAACTATGAAAATTAGTTCATTGTGAGGGCATTAACCAACACAATCATAATCTTTTTCAAAACCATCATCATAAAAAAAACTAAAGACAAACAACTTGTGCCAAGGAAATAGGTAGAGGGGTCTCCTGATGCAGCCCTCTACGCCAGGCTCTCAGCAAAGAGGTTGAACCACCCTTCCTCGGTGCAGCCGATCGTCACTCACCGGTCACTCCTATGACGTACTCTGATCACTCTAGGTCTTCACCCGATCACTCTTGATTCCTCACTTTGTCTCTTCAAATGCTTGATCGATTGTCCTTTTATATAGACGTGTGTGGGAAAGGATGAGATAAGCCTTTGCATTCGAATTTGAAATGGTCAAGAGATAAGAGATAGAGCTCTATCTGATCATTTTGACATCTTATCAGCTCAGTGTGATAGCTTATCAGGCTAGGGCTGACGTCATCATGCTGATGTTGTCTTGGCATCCAAGCTTGGCACAACGTCGCCAACATCACTTGGCACCACCTTATCTACTATTTTTCAGAAGTTGATCCAATTGCAATCTTTTAGGAGCTTGATCCTTTCCTATTTTTTCGAGGGTTCATAATCTCTTAGCATGGCATCAAATACATCTCTCTGCCAACAAATGCTTGGCACCATATGGTCCTTCTGTGCCAACAGCTCTTGAAATTCATTTGGCATTCCTAAATGCGTTCCTAACTGTGTTGCATTTCTGTGTCCATTTCTCTGCCAAATCCTATGTCAATCTTGCAAAATAGCCACAAAAATAACACTTCACTCTGGCATAGGTAACATACTAACTCCTTGATGAAAATGCTTGATCCTAACAAATTAATGCAACTAAATGTACCCGAAAACAAGTAAAATCATATCAATATAGGCATGAAAAACAATATTTTTGAAGAGGTAACATTGCCCTAAAGTAATTGGGTGTTATTCAACCTAAACTTTTAAGCTAGAACAAATAATATTTGTTATAACCTAAAAGATGACAATTGATCTAGTAATTAATTAGATCTCTAATAAAGAATAGAACTTTAATAATTAGATTAATTAATTGGAATAAGAATATTTGATATAATCTTGGGGATTAAACATGGACGGTGCCCAAGTAATTGGGTGTTGTTTCATATAAGTCTTAAAATTGAATAGAAAAAAAAAATGAGCCTCTCAAGAGAGAACAGAGGGAGAGGGGGAAGGCGAGTGGGATTTCATGGGAAAAGGGTGTGGACGTTATTCGTGGCGAATCTACCAAACCAATTACATTGGCAAGGAGTGTGGCATGTGTTTGATCGACATGGAGTAGTCGTAGATGTATTCGTCCCAATGAAGAGAGCTAAAGACGGCACAAGATTTGGTTTTGTGAGGATGGGATCCGTGGAAGACGATGATCGGGTAATTGAGAGATTGGATGGATTTTGGTTGTATGGTTCAAAAATTAGAGTGAAGATGGCATATAGCGGCGATAGGGATTTTGCGAGACAAAGGAAATCGATGTCGACAAAGGGCGGATCACAGCCTAATCGATCAGAGCAATCGCAAGGAATTGACGAAGGGTTTCGACGGAAGGATGAAACATCAGGAAATTCAGTGAGAAAACAAACAGCATGGGTAATCGATGAGGAAAAGTGTGAAATCCTAAAGTCTTGCACAGTGGGCTTCTGTCGCAAACCGTATCAGATTGCGGACCTCGCCAAGGAATTTCACAAGGCCATATTGATTGGATTTTCGGTGATGCGTATAGCGGGATCTTTTGTACTATTGATGTTCGATAGTCCGGTAATGCGTGAGGAAATATTACAGTCTGGGAGGCTTGATCAATGGCAAGAAAGTGTGACGGAATGGTCATCGTCAACGGCAATTCCAAATAGGAGAGTGTGGCTATCAGTTAGTGGTCTCCTAATACACGTATGGTCGGAGGAGACATTTAGTAATATAGCAGCACTATGGGGTGCACTGGTTCGTATCGACATTGAAACGTTGGCCCCGTCCTCTTTTGAGAGAGCACGGATACAAATTGAAATGGATTGGGCGTATCATATCGATGAGGTGATCGATTTGGTGGCGGATGGAGGAATGTTCCAAGTGCGAGTTATTGAGTTTGAGGAGGCGATTCGTCCAAAATGCGACTGCAGTTGCGAAGTGATCTCAAGTTCCGATGACATAGATAGTACAAAGGACCGGGAGATTGCATGGAAGACGAATTTTGCTTACAATGATAGGGAGTCCTCGCCGGGGGGATACAATTGTGCCGAACTCAGTCTCATTTATGGATACAAAAGCTACGGATAAAATTGTGGTGGATAAGAGTTATTTAGAGCGTATTTGGAAAGATAATCAAATGTCGGATTGGAGGGTGATGGAGATGACAAGCTGGATGGAGGACGAGAAAGTGGGAATGCTGAATTGGGAAGTGGGCGAGCGGTCGAGTTGCGATGTGCTGGGTAGCGTGGAAGCAGTCGATAGAGTGTGTGAGGTGCAATCACGTGAGCATCGGAATGAGACAAGCCCGATTTCGGATGGGCCGAGGGTTGAAATACCTAGGGTGCATAAGCTTCTTTAATTGAAGTGAATGGGAGAAAATGAGAGTTCAGCAGTTAACGGAAATTGAAGCAAGTCTAGCACCTTTGGGGGAGACAGATACGATTGGGCAGGTAACAAAGCGTGGGCGTGGCCGTCCGCGAAAGAATAAGGAGGTTGAATCTGCACCAAAGAAGATTGTGAATGGTTCATTGTCGGATTCTGACTTTGTGTGCCGTAAACAAGTGATCTTGCGGGAGGCTCGCGAGACGGTGGGGTTGGGCAAGTTGATAGGGGAAGTGACAAAGGGAAGAGAGGAAGCGATTGTGAAAGATATTGCACGTTTGATTGAAGCGCACGAGCACAAAACTTAGCAACGAACCATGAAAGTGTTGTCGTGGAATGTACGAGGGATTGGCGCGGCATCGAAACGACGATCCATACAGTGTATTCTACGACAACAAAAGTGTGGTTTGGCTCTTCTTCAAGAGACCAAAATAGAGGTGATTACGGACAGGGTTGTGCGTCAATTATGGTATGAGGACTCGTTTGATTTCTGTTTTGCACCATCGGAGGGAAGAGCGGGAGGGGTTGTAGCGATTTGGGACCCAAAAGGTTTTAAGGTTGAAGTGAAGGAGTGGCGGAAGAACTTGATAATTCTAGTTGGTCGTTGGATTCGTGAAGAGTGGTCGGCAGGATTTGTGGGTGTATATGCTCCATGCTTGGCAACGGAACAAGGGGCCTATTGGGAGGAAATAGTGTAGGTAGTAAGGGCGAGACAAGTCGAGTGGTGTATTGGAGGTGACTTCAACATGGTGAAAAAGGAGACAAAGAGAACAGGCAGTGTACAGCTAGCTCGAGGTATGAGTAATTTTTGTGATTTTATTGAACGAATTGCTATGGTAGATGTTCCAATGTAGGGGAAACGTTTCACGTGATTTGGTCCAAGGGGAAAGGGAGTCGTCTTGATCGGTTCTTAGTCTCAAAAGGTTGGGTGAGTCGTTTTGAGGCACTTATGGTGGTGAATCTCCCGAAGGACCTATCGGATCATTCTCCTATTGTACTTGTAGGGGACGTGTTTGATAGTGGTCTGAAGCCATTCCGTTTCTTCAATTTTTGGCTGAAGGACATTCGGTTGATGGAACAAGAATGGAAGCGGTTGTCGATGAATGATGGGGAGGCTTCAATATCCTCTAAATTAAAGGGGTTGAAAGGGATGCTAAAGGGCTGGAACCGACAGCGTATAAATGTGATTGAAGAGCAGTATAAAGAAGTGGTACATGAGCTGGAGCAGCTCGATGCACAGGTTGGGTTTGAGGAGCCTTGCTCGGATGAAAGGGTTCGAAAGAGAGATCTTTATTTGCGGTTGTGGAAGTTGGCACAGTTGAGGGAATCGATTTGGAGACAAAAATCAAGGGTGTTGTGGTTGGCGGAGGGGGATCGTAACACTAGTTTTTTTCACAAAGCAATTAAAATTCGTCAAATACAAAATTTTATTCCTGGTCTTCAGGTTGACGAATGATGGGTGACTATACCGGAGCGAATGAAATTTGTGTTTAGGAGGGCTTTTCAGAAACATTTTGATAAGCCGTATGCTGCGGGAACTTTCTTACCAGAGGTGGAGTTCGAAGTGTTGTCGACCGAGCAGAGGTTGGGTCCTGAAGATGTGTTCACGGAGGAAGAAGTGAAATGTGCGGTTTGGAGCTGTAAGGGAGCGAAGGCACCGAGTCCGGATGGTTTTCCATTCGAATTCTTCAATCATGGTTGGGAATTTCTAAAAGCTAATTTAATGTGATTTATGGCATCTTTCTTCGACTCAGGCAAGTTGCCGAGGGGGTGAATTCAGCATTTGTGGTCTTGATAGCGAAGAAGGACAGTCCGAGAGTCATTAGGGACTATCACCCAATTTGTTTGCTAAATTCCATGTACAAAATTCTAGCGAAATTCTTGGCGAAGAGGTTGCAAGGGGTATTACCTATGTTGATTAGTGATGTACAAGCTGCTTTCATCCGGGGAAGACAGATATTAGACGGTATCCTGTTAGCGAACGAGGTTATTCATTCCATGAAGAAGTGTAAGTTTGCGAATGGTGGGGTAATACTCAAGTGGATTTCGCAAAAGCCTACGATTGCATTAGTTGGGATTGTCTGGATCGAATTCTGTGTAAAATGGGTTTTGGGAAGAAGTGGCGTTGTTAGATTAAGGAGTGTGTTGGTACGGCACATTTGTCGGTCTTGATAAATGGCAGTCTGATGAAAGAATTCCCTATGCGGAAGGGGCTTCGCCAAGGAGATCCGTTATCGCCTCTACTGTTTGTGATAGTGGCGAAGCTGCTACATCGCTTCATTGTTAATGCAAAGAAATTGGATTTGATCAAGGGGGTGCGAGTGGCTGGAGAAATATTTATATCGCACTTACAGTTCGCGGATGACACAATTATATTTTTGCAGGGGGAGGTAGGGTTTGCGCGCAATTTGAAAAGGGTGTTAACGTGTTTCGAGTATGCATCAGGACTTCAAATTAACTTTGATAAGTCGTGTCTATTTGGGATTGGTGTTGCCGTGGATGTGCTCGAGGAATTTGCGAGTGTCATGGGTTGTCCAATTGGTGATTTGCTGATACATTATTTAGGGATTCCGTTAGGTGTTCACCCACGTGGAATGGAGGTATGGGAACCTCTTATAAAGAGATTTCGCAAACGGCTATCAGGTTGGAAGCGAGACTCGTTATCTTTTGCGGGTCGATTGTTATTGGTGAATACGGTGCTATTCGCGTTGCCTGTGTTTTATATGGGGGTTTTCTTGGTGCCGAGACGTATTGTGCTGAAGATTGATAGGATTTGGTGTAATTTTCTTTAGGGTGGTAAGGAGGAGAGGGAAAAAATGAGTCGGATAAATTGGGATGTGGTGTGTAAACCGAAGCGGGTGGGAGGTCTTGGGGTGGTGAATTTACGCTACCAAAACTTAGCTTTGCTTGCGAAATGGGCATGGAGATTTACGCAAACGGATAACTCGTTGTGGAAGTCTATAATTGTGGCGAAATATGGTGCGGATGTTAGAAATTGGAGAATTCAGCAAAAGGGGAAGATACACATGTCTGCCATGTGGAAGTAGATTGTAGAGGTACAAAACGATGAGTATGTTGATCGTTTCCTTAATGTATCTCAATTGTTGTGGATTGTGGGTAATGGTTTGAGCGTGCTATTTTGGTGGGATTGTTGGGTGTTAGCTGAACCATTGAAGAATGTGTTTCCTCGATTGTTTAGCTTAGCATCAAATAAAATGGCATTTGTATGGGAGTTCTTGAGTTTGCCGAGAGAGGAGTGGGAGGGTAATTTCAGACAAGTTTTGCGTTCCTTCGAGGTCAAGCAATTGAGTGAGTTGAAAGCATGCTTGGCAGAGGTTATTTTGCGGGATCAGGTTGCGGATAGGCTTGTGTGGGTTCATGCAAAATCGGGGCAGTTTTCAGTGAGCAAGCTTCACAGCTTGATGTCCTCTTTTGGCATGCCGGAGGCCTTGAATGTAAGTATGGTGTGGAACATGCCGTTATTTCTGAAAATTCAATGTTTTGTGTGGTTCATAATTGTGGATAGGTTGCCGACACTTCGTATGTTGTTTGATCATGGAATTCCCCTATCGAACCCGTCTCTAAATTGTCGTTGGCGTGGCGTGGGAGAGGATAATAGTGATCACATTCTTTGGACTTGTGAACTTGCTTATAATGTGTGGAACGATTTTTTGATGTGGTGGGATATCACAATTGTAAGGCCACGGCGAATTGGTGAATTTCTTATTCAATGTTGGAATGGTTGATTTAGCGGGAAAATCCGAGCATGGTGGATGATACGATGCGCGAGTGTGGTTTGGTCGCTATGGGTGGCGGGGAATGAGCTTATGTTTCAGGGTCGTCGCTCGATGAGGCACTCGATTTTCTTCCTTGTTCAGCTCTGAGCGCTGCATTGGACCCGAGCGTATATGGGTTCCGCATGTTTGAGTGAGGCAGCGTGGTGGACATGCCCGAAGCAGTGTTGGTCGCTGCCGAGAGTGAGCAAGATGGATCGCACGAACATTACCTGGTTGCCTCCATCGGTGGGAGTGTGGAAGTTCAACGTGGATGGAGCGGCTCGGGGAAAGCCGGGGTTGGTAGGTTGTGGGGGCATTCTTCGGGATTGGAATAGCCGTATTGTGGCTATGTTCTCTGGTTCGATTGGGATAGCTAATTCCAATGTTGCGGAAATACAGGCCATTGCTTTCGCTTTGCGGATGCTACGTGAGATGAGTTGGGGTGAGGTAGTATCGGTGGTGGTGGAGTCTGATTCGTCTGTAGCAATTTCGTGGATTCATAGTGTTGAGTGTGTAAAAGTTCTATTATTTACACCCTTTTTAACCCATATTTCTGCTGCATTCAAGCATCATTGCATTGCATTTAGGTTAGTTTTCAATAAAACATCACAATTATATAAAAGGCACGGATTCTACTAAAAGATGGCGTATTTTGCAGGTAGCTGCCATGGTTGATGATGAAGGCAGGCGCAGGGCAGATAAGCAGAAGAGCTGAACTGGACAAGCAGCCAAAGAAGACGAACCTGTCATGGACCTGTCGTGACAGCAAGGTGACAGCAACATTATGAAGAGGAAAAGTAAAGTGGACCTCGATAGATAGAGAAAAATCTGCTCGTCTGTCGTGTGAAAGCCAAATATTTTTCCAAGCCCCGGATCAAAAGATATGTCAAGCCAAAGCTCAAGGAGAGGAAATTCCTAGAAATAAGGATGCGGCTGGAAAGTAGGAGTCTTTAGAGATTTAGTCTTTATTAGAATCTTACTTTTAATTAAAGTTGTAATCCTTGTTACCTTAGAATACTTGAGCCCAAAGGTTATATAAGGGCATAGATTTAACCTAGGAGCATAACCGATACCCCATAACCAAAACCTAAATCCCTGCCGTTCACCCGTCACCGACATGTTCTAAATTTCCCCTAGGGCTACGGGTTGTTTTGTAAAGTAGTTGCAAGGATTGTTTTGTTTTAGGATTTTCCAAGTTCAATAAAATAAACTTCAAGTTCTCTTATCTTGGTTTTAATATCTTGGAAGAGCATCGGGAGAGCATTGTGAGGTTATCTATTTACTTAGCATCGGGAGAGTTAAGTATACGAAAGAGATAAGAGCGAGTTCTCTAGTTTATAGTTGAACTATCTTGTGCCTAGGGATAGGGCAAGGTTAAGTGGCTAAGGAAGAATTCATACACATCGGTGTTCATCCTTCGATTCACGCCGGGAGGTATCATCAAAGACGTGATCATCGACAGACTTGGACCTAGGGATATGCCAAGGCAGATCTGGGATTCTTGCCAAGCTTGAAGTACGGAGTTGGTGTGTCTGTTGCCGCGACAGCCATCGGACAGCCGCCGCGACAGGTGCTGTCGACGACGGGCGCGACGACGGAACTGGAGATCCTAAGCAACTCAATACCTGCACTACCGAGCAATTCAATACCAGCCCCTTCTCTCTATCTTGATATCTCAATTCTTTTATTTACGTTTTCTTCAATATTTTCGTGACAACCTTCTAAAATATTTCTTTTACTTCGTGCAGTAAATTTAGGTGAAGCTATTAGCCCAATCCTTGTGGAGACGATATCCGATACTTCGTATCACTTTACTACTTGCGTCGTGTACACTTGCACTACAATTGCGATAGACTCTTTTACACGCAACAAGTTTTTGGCGCCGTTGCTGGGGATTGGCAACATAACTACATCTTTCTTTTATTGCACGTTTGCTTTTATTTTCGTTTTATTATTATTTTTCTTTCATTTTTCTTTTGTGCTTTCAACTCTCGCTTTTCACGAGGTTTTCTTGTTTATGCGCAGATCCAAAAGAGGTGAAGATCCTGAGTATAAATTAGATCCGGAGATCGAACGATCCTTCAATCTCAAGAAACAACTTCGCCGACTTTTAGACAGAAACGAATACCTTGAGGAACAGCTAGAGCAGATGGCACGTAACCAGCCTGTTGGTGGCGGTGTACCACCTGTCGGTGACCCGCCCGCAGCAGGTAGACGACGGTCATGTCGTGACTACATGCTGAACGATCATGTAGAGCTGGAGACCACGCTGCCGGATATTGATGTTGACAACTTCGAGCTTAAGCCTGTCATGTTTAGTATGATCAACAACGCCGGGCAGTTTAGTGGTTCTGCGACAGAAGATGCGAGGGAGCATCTCAAAACGTTCTAGGAGATATGTGGTTCGTTTAGACTACCAGGAGTTAGTCCGGAGATACTGAGGCTTCGGTTATTTCCCCATTCATTGAGGGACAGAGCTAAAACTTGGTGGAATAAACTTACACCGGGTTCTATTATGACTTGGGCAGATTTAACTCGTGAATTTTTGTCTCGTTTTAATCCTTCACATTTAGCTGAGCGATTACGTAATGAAATTGCTACTTTTCAACAGGAAGACGACGAGCCGATACACGAGGCCTGGGACAGATTTACTACTCTTCTAAGGAACTGCCCAATGCATGGATTCCCCGTCTGGAACCAGGTAACTAAGTTCTATAATGCTGCTAACTTACAAACTCGCATTCGAATTGATTCTGCAGCAAACGGACTATTATTGGATAAAGATTCGGACGAGGCCCTGCAAGTTTTGAAAAATCTGGCCAAGAATGAGGAGCAGTTTCCGACAGCTAGAAGAGGGGGTAAACGGGTACTTGCTGTCAAGGACTATGAGGCCGACAGCACTATGAAATCACAGGTAGCATTCCTCACTAAAGCAATGAAACACTTATTAAATGAAGAAGAATTACGAGGATTTGCTGTCGAGGAAGTTTGTGCTATTTGTGAGGGAAATCATAGTAGGGATGAGTGCCCAATAAATATAGAAGAGGGAAAATATGTTGGAAATTACAAGCCGAACTACAATTCCAACAACTATAATTCCAATTGGAGGAAGGATCCCAAATTCTCCTGGAGTAACCCTAACAACGCCCTGAATCCGCAAGCACATAATCAGAATCAGGGAGGTCCTAGATTGTTGACGCGACAGCATCTGCCGCAGAACCTGCCGCAGCACCTGCCACCGCAGCAGCAACAGCAGCCACCACCTGCCACGAGTAGTATATTGGAGCAGACTCTGGCCACCTTTATGTCTCAGACTGGTACGTATATGGAGAATATTAATCAGTTTGTCAAGAAGACGGAAACCTTTATGGATAAAACCGAGATGAGAATGACAAATCATGAGGCTACCTTGAAATCTCTGGAGACACAAATGGGTCAGGTTTCTCAACATATTAAGCCGAGGCAGAATGGAGGATTTCCTAGCAATACTAAAAATGCTAGACCGTCCCCACATGAGCAATGTAAGGCAATCACTACTAGGAGTGGGAAGAAACTACAAGGACTAGAAAAGGAAGCTGAAATAGTAAAGGATCCAGCCTTAGACAGACCTGCCGAGGAAGCTGCCCCGACAGGAGATAAACAGACTGCTGCCGATGAGCCTGTCACGACAGCAGAAGCGACAGAGGAGAAAAAAAATGATTATCGTCCTCAGATTCGCATGCAGTGGGAAGGACGCATTGCTGATTATCGTCCCCCACCACCCTTCCCTCAACGGATACAGCAAGCTAAGCATGAATCTCAACTTAAAAAGATTTATGATATTTTTAAACAGGTTCATATTAACATTCCATTGTTAGATGTTGTTAGGGAAATGCCCGGTTATGCTAAATTTCTCAAGGATGTTATGTCGAAAAAATCTAAACTTGGGGAATTTGAAACGATAAGGATGCAAGAAGGTTGCATGAGTATTCTTCATCGGCAGCCACCCCAGAAAAAGAAGGATCCAGGGAGCTTCATCATACCATGTGTAATCGGCGACAAATTCGTGGGTAAGGCACTTTGTGATCTTGGAGCTAGTGTTAATCTAATGCCCAAATCTGTTTTTCAGAAATTAGGTATTGGGAAGGCGCGGCCCACGACAGTTACCCTACAGCTAGCCGACCACTCTTACGTTCACCCCGAGGGAAAAATTGAAGATATTTTGGTAAGAGTGGATAAGCTTATTTTTCCTGCTGACTTTCTTATTTTAGATTGTGAGGCAGATGAAAACGCACCAGTCATCCTAGGGCGACCCTTCCTAGCCACGGGAAGATCATTGATTGATGTGGAGAAAGGAGAACTCACCATGCGCGTGAACGATCAAGAAATTAAGTTGAATGTTCTCCAAGCAATGAAACATGCTGATGTGGACGAAGAATGCAAGGCCATCATTGAGGTGACCTTTGATTACCCCTGCATCAGGTCGGGCTGCCGTGATATAAAATTTGGTCACTGCTGCGACAGCCACCTACAGGCCTGTCACGACAGTGACGACAACAGCAATGACGACAGCACCGACGACAGTGACTCCTCTGAATCCGATACATCTGATACTGAAGGTCATGAGGAGGTAAACTAGTTAGACCATCGTCCAGGTAAGTTATTCGAACCCTTGAATTACACTTCGGATAACCATTTAATCCAAAAGCCATCTACTGTTGAACCACCTGTCTTAGAACTTAAGCCCCTGCCAGGGCAGCTTAAATATGCTTATCTTGGTTGTGATGCCACACTTCCCGTAATCATCTCTGCTAAGCTGCCGCATGAACAGGAACGACAGCTAATCGACATGTTACGGCAGCACAAGAAGGCGATTGGATGGACGATTGCTGATATACAAGGCATTAGTCCGGCGTTATGCATGCACAAAATCCTCCTCGAGGAAGATCATAAGCCGACTATTGATGCCCAAAGGCGGCTAAACCATGCGATGAAGGAGGTAGTGCGTAAGGAGATAATTAAATGGTTAGATGCTGGTATTATTTACGCCATCTCCGACAGCAAATGGGTAAGCCCGGTGCAATGTGTTCCCAAGAAAGGAGGAATAACCGTGGTGACCAACGAGAACAACGAGTTAATCCCAACCAGGACTGTGACCGGTTGGAGGGTTTGTATGGACTATCGGAAGCTCAACAAAGCTACTCGAAAGGACCACTTTCCTTTACCCTTTATTGATCAAATGCTTGATAGATTAGCGGGTAAACCTTACTATTGTTTTCTTGATGGTTATTCAGGTTACAATCAAATTGCTATTGCACTAGAGGATCAAGAGAAAATGACTTTTACATGCCCCTACGGAACATACGCGTTTAGGAGGATGCCGTTTGGACTCTGTAATGCACCTGCCACCTTCCAAAGGTGCATGATGGCCATATTCTCCGACATGGTAGAGGACTTCCTCGAGATCTTTATGGATGATTTTTCCGTCTTTGGAGACGATTTTGAGAGTTGTTTAGGCAATTTACAAAAGGTGCTAGAAAGATGTGAAAAAGCGAACTTGGTCTTAAACTGGGAGAAATGCCACTTTATGGTGGATGAGGGGATAGTCCTTGGCCATAAGATTAGCTGCCGTGGGATAGAAGTCGACAGGGCCAAAATAGAGGTAATTGAGAAGCTGCCGCCGCCAACCACAGTCAAGGGTATTAGGAGTTTTCTAGGGCATGCTGGTTTTTATCGAAGATTTATCGCAAATTTCTCAAAAATCACGAAGCCCCTATGTCATCTCTTAGAGTAGAACCGACCCTTTGACTTTAATGAAGAATGTACTGAAGCATTCAAGGTTCTGAAGGAAAAGCTAGTGACAGCCCCCATAGTACAGCCACCGGACTGGACACAGCCGTTTGAGATTATGTGTGATGCTAGTGACTATGTTGTCGGGGCAGCACTTGGGCAGCGCAGAGACAAGCTGTTCCACGTCATATACTACGCCAGCAAAACATTGAATGATGCCCAAGTGAACTATACCACCACAGAGAAGGAGCTGTTAGCTATGGTGTTCTCCATCGACAAGTTTCGTTCTTACATACTTGGGACGAAGGTAATAGTGCACACAGACCATTCTGCCCTTAAGTACTTGTTCGCAAAGAAGGATGCAAAACCTAGATTGATACGGTGGATCTTGCTATTACAAGAGTTCGACCTTGAGATCAAGGACAAAAAGGGGACAGAAAATCAAGTGGCTGACCACTTGTCAAGATTGGAGACGGGACAGAGTCTACCCATTGATGATACACACATACCGGAGACCTTCCCAGATGAGCAGCTCTTTGCTGCCGCAATCGCTGTCGCGACAGCCATGGCGGCAGGTAAGTCTTCTGACCTTCCCTGGTATGATGATTTCGTTAATTTTATAGTTAGCGGAATATTGCCTTCTGATCTTAATTATCAAGTCAGGAAGAGGTTCCAAAATGATGTTAAGCATTATTATTGGGACGAACCTCTTCTTTTCAAAATGTGCGCAGATCAGGTTATAAGGAAGTGTGTACCACAAGAAGAACAAGAAGACATTCTCCATCACTGTCATGCTTCACAATATGGAGGACACTTAGGAGGCAACAAAACTGCTGCCAAAGTGCTGCAGTCAGGGTTCTACTGGCCGACACTGTATAAGGATGCACAGGACTTTTACAAGAACTGTGACAGGTGCCAGCGGACAGGTAACATCTCAAGGAGAAACGAGATGCCACTGCAGAACATTTTACAAGTCGAGATCTTCGACGTTTGGGGGATTGATTTTATGGGACCTTTTCCATCTTCGTGTGGAAATTTATACATCCTCCTAGCAGTGGATTATGTCTCCAAGTGGGTAGAAGCAATCGCAACTCAAAAAAATGATGCCAAAACGGTCCAAAAGTTTTTGCACAAAAACATCTTTTCTAGATTTGGCATCCCAAGAGCGATTATCAGTGATGAAGGGAGACATTTTGATAATAGGGTAATTGCTGCCGCCTTGAAGAAATATGGTGTCAAGCACAGGATTGCGACAGCATACCACCCACAGACCAATGGACAGGCTGAGATTTCCAATAGGGAAGTAAAGAACATCCTTGAAAAGATGGTTAAACCAACTAGGAAAGATTGGTCTTTGCTTCTGAATGATGCATTATGGGTATACAGGACAGCTTTTAAGACTCCATTGGGCATGTCTCCATACCTTTTGATTTATGGGAAAACCTGTCATCTGCCTGTCGAGATAGAGCACAAGGCATATTGGGCAATCAAGGCAGTAAACATGGACTTGGACAAGGCTGGCCAGAAAAGGCTGTTAGATTTGAATGAGATCGATGAAATACGGACAATGGCCTACGACAATGCAAGAATATACAAGGAGAAAACAAAGAAGTGGCATGACAAGAAGTTGCTGCCACGACAGTTCTGCCCATGGCAGCTTGTGTTGTTGTTTAATTCTAGGTTGAAACTCTTCCCAGGGAAGCTTAAATCTAGATGGTCTGGCCCGTTCCAAGTGGTTCAAGTTTTTCCCCATGGTGCCATTACAATTCAATCATTAAAGGACGGGCACCAATTCAAAGTCAATGGACAACGCCTCAAGCATTATCAGGGGACTGAAGCCCCAGGAATACAGGAAGTGGTTACTTTAGGTGATGCCCCACAAGGCATCCCTAATTTAACCTAATTTTTATTTTTTATTTTCTTATTTATTATTATTTATTAGGAAAGTAGGTTTATTTTATTCAAATAATATTTTTTTTTCTAATTTCAGTTTTTAGGAAATAAAGGAGTCAAGAAGAAAAGGAGAAGTGACCCAAGCCCACCGCCCATCCATCAGCCCATTAAAGCCCATTTATGGAAACCTGTCGTTTCGGCTGCCGCCGCGGACGGATATGACAGGCTGTCAACAGACTAACTTGGCAGACGCAGAAGCGTGCGGCAGACGCATAATAGACGCATAAATGCGTGTCAGACGCGTCAGACACGCCAAATCCAATCTGCCGCTCCGTTCTTCACGCCTGCCGTTGCGGCATTAAATGGGCAGCTACCCGACCGCTATAAAACCCCACTCTCATTTTCATTTTTTCTCACTTCTGCTTATTCTTCTTTGATTTCTCCTCTAGTTTTATTTGCTTTCTTCAGATTCCACAACCCTTGCAACTAAAATGTCGTCGAGACAGACCCGTCGTAGCACTGCCTCCGCTTCTTCTTCAGCAGCAGCGACGCCCTTTGCCAACAAGGAGTTATGGGAGGAACGTGGGTTCATATACAACCGAAAAGCTCCCCACATGGGACTCCGGCCGTTCATTGTAAAGGCCATCACGGCTCAGCTATGGGAGGACTTTGCCGAACAACCGGCAGAGCTCAATGACACCTTGGTCTGGGAGTTCTACGCAGCCATAGACAGTAGAACGGCAACATCCGTCACCGTTCGAGGAATGGAAGTGCCCTTCACTGCCGACAGCATCAACCACATGTTTGGCCTCTTCTTTGGCCCCGATGATGATGCTCACCAAAAATTTCTCGACACCCTAGATGTTGCCGCTTATGATGCTGTCATGATGGAGTTGACAGAGGCGGGAACATCATGGACCACCAGCAAGAAGAACCCCCACTCCGTCAACAGGGGGCAGCTCCTCCCCGAGGCAAAACTTTGGAACGCTTTCATAAAAAAGCGTATCCTGCCCTCTTCCCACCACACGACAGTCAACCGACAGCGGCTGGCCCTTATTCACTCCATCATGCACGACAGGCCCATCAATGTGGGCAGATATATGAGGGACAGCATCCTAGACTACGCCTTCCGCTCCGACTCACGCCTTTGCTTGTCGTTCACCATAACGTCCCTCTGCCGCTATGCTGCTGTACCTGAGGAACCATCCGACAAAATAAGGCAGGGCAGAGGCTGGACAGACAACAACCTCAACAGCCTCATGGAGGTGATCGCAGCTACACCTGTCTCCTCCTTCAACCCTGCCGGCTCTCCAGAGGAATCATCAGAGGAGCCTGCTCAGGAACCTGCTGTCGCCACCGCTCCGACAGACCAGTCAGCCCTCCTCCTTGCGATGCTACAACGGGTAGAGGAGCGGCAAATGGGATTGATGACTTTTATTCGCGATTTCACCAACGCAACGGTAACTTTCATTACCGATACTTTACATTATTCTGATGTCATATTCCCCTCCTTCCCTGCCCATTATTTCCATATCCCCTCCCCTACACCTACACCACCTGCCTCTCCCCCTACACATTCTGCCGCCTCCACCCCATCACCTGCCCAGACGGCAGCAGGCAGCCAACCGGCCGACACCCCTGCCCGAGGAACGAAGCGACCGGCCTCCGATGACAGCCCTCTGATCAGGAGGAATTTGGAGCGGGAATTTACGCCGGTCAAGCGGATAAAGCACATGGCAGACAAGAAACGGCTGCCCAAAGCCACCACCACCAGCAGCTCTTGGGACAGTGGTAGCAATTCCGACGTCCAGCTAGTGGAGCAACCTGCCCCTCAACCTGCTCCTGAACCTGCCCAGCCCCCTACACAGCGCAGACGCCGCCATCAGATCCGCGTCAGCAGCAGCAGCGAGGACAACGATTGAAAATTTAAGTCTTTATTTTCCTCTTATTGCTGCCTGCCTTTATCTTTTGTGATGTACTTTTCATGTTTTTATTTTTCTGTCATTTTGCATTGAGGGCAATGCAACCCTCGAGTTTGGGGGTGGCAACCCTCCATCATTAATGGAGTCTTAAGTACATCTTTTTATTAATTGTTGTGTCTTTCATTTATTTAATTTCTCTTAAAAAAATCAGAAAATATAAAACTGTTGGCTTAAAACTGTGAAGTTAACTTACCTGTCATGACGGCTCTGTCGTGGCAGCATCTTTAGGACAGTTTAAGGAAAAGTTTAGAGCCTTTCTATAGTTCTGAAAACTTAAACACCTTTGTGACTGTTATATTGCTTAGATTTCTTTTAGCCAAACTAGAATAGGATGCTTAGAACTTGAATAGCCCCTAGAGGTGCCTAACACTGGCTCTAGGAAAGAAGTTTAGCAAAAGAAATTTAAAAACCTAGAGGTGCCCGAAACCGGCTCTAGGAAGCTAACTAGAGGTGCCCGAAACCGGCTCTAGTAAACTAGAGGTGCCCGAAACTGGCTCTAGTAAAAACTTAGCTTGAAAAATAGAAAAGAAGCATGAAAATGTATCTTCAAGAAAGTAAACTTTGGCATAAAAATTCGAGTTAAGGAGTTGAATATTCTAGTGAAACTAAGAGAGTCTTAGCATATAACTGTTCACAAGCATGCACACACTGCACGAGAGCTATAGGGAGATTCCGGACAGATCCTAATCTTTCCGACAGGTTGCTGCCGCCACAAAGAATGAGCGACGGGTAAGGGACAGTTCACTGTTTGAAGGCCAACACAAAAATTTTCTCTTTTCTTTTAAGTCTTGATTGCTTGAGGACAAGCAAAAACTTGAGTTTGGGGGTGTGTTGAGTGTGTAAAAGTTCTATTATTTACACCCTTTTTAACCCATATTTCCGCTGCATTCAAGCATCATTGCATTGCATTTAGGTTAGTTTTCAATAAAACATCACAATTATATAAAAGGCACGGATTCTACTAAAAGATGGCGTATTTTGCAGGTAGCTACCATGGTTGACGATGAAGGCAGGCGCAGGGCAGATAAGCAGAAGAGCTGAACTGGACAAGCAGCCAAAGAAGACGAACATGTCATGGACCTGTCGTGACAGCAAGGTGACAGCAACTTTATGAAGAGGAAAAGTAAAGTGGACCTCGATAGATAGAGAAAAATCTGCTCGTCTGTCGTGTGAAAGCCAAATATTTTTCCAAGCCCCGGATCAAAAGATATGTCAAGCCAAAGCTCAAGGAGAGAAAATTCCTAGAAATAAGGATACGGCTGGAAAGTAGGAGTCTTTAGATATTTAGTCTTTATTAGAATCTTACTTTTAATTAAAGTTGTAATCCTTGTTACCTTAGAATACTTGAGCCCAAAGCTTATATAAGGGCATAGATTTAACCTAGGAGCATAACCGATACCCCATAACCAAAACCTAAATCCCTGCCGTTCACCCGTCACCGACATGTTCTAAATTTCCCCTAGGGCTACGGGTTGTTTTGTAAAGTAGTTGCAAGGATTGTTTTGTTTTAGGATTTTCCAAGTTCAATAAAATAAACTTCAAGTTCTCTTATCTTGGTTTTAATATCTTGCAAGAGCATCAGGAGAGCATTGTGAGGTTATCTATTTACTTAGCATCGGGAGAGTTAAGTATACGAAAGAGATAAGAGCGGGTTTTCTAGTTTATAGTTGAACTATCTTGTGCCTAGGGATAGGGCAAGGTTAAGTGGCTAAGGAAGAATTCATACACATCGGTGTTCATCCTTCGATTCACGCCGGGAGGTATCATCAAAGACGTGATCATCGACAGACTTGGACCTAGGGATAGGCCAAGGCAGATCTGGGATTCTTGCCAAGCTTGAAGTACGGAGTTGGTGTGTCTGCTGCCGCGACAGCCATCGGACAGCCGCCGCGACAGGTGCTGTCGACGACGGGCGCGACGACAGAACTGGAGATCCTAAGCAACTCAATACCTGCACTACCGAGCAATTCAATACCAGCCCCTTCTCTCTATCTTGATATCTCAATTCTTTTATTTACGTTTTCTTCAATATTTTCGTGACAACCTTCTAAAATATTTCTTTTACTTCGTGCAGTAAATTTAGGTGAAGCTATTAGCCCAATCCCTGTGGAGACGATATCTGATATTTCGTATCACTTTACTACTTGCGTTGTGTACACTTGCACTACAATTGCGATAGACTCTTTTACACGCAACACATAGTGTTGACCGCAGACCTTGGCAACTTTGGAGATGATTCCAGCAAATTGATGAGGATTGTGACTTATTACCCTGTGTGTGCTTCACTAATATTTACTGTGAAGCGAACGGAGTCGCGGATGCTTTGGCCAAGAGCGGTGTTGATAGATCCAAATAGGTGTGGTTGTATATGGGGTGATTTATTCGTTGTTGTTCCTTTTACACACACATTGGTACTCTTTTCCTCTACTTAGGATTAGAGAGGTTTTTAATGAGGCCGATGTGGTGTGTGGTTATGTATGATTCTTCTTAATAAAATCATACTTTCGCCGTGCAAAAGAAAGTCTTAAAATTTAATAATATTCATAGAATTAAATAAGACTTAATTAATTAGAACATTTTTAAGTTAGAACTTAAAATTAACAAGACAATAATTGAACATGCATTAAAAATATTTTATGATGGAAATATATTTTTGAATACAAATAGGGGTGTCCTAACGTATCTGGACGCTTTTAATCTCGTATTTAGATAAAAATATATTTCCTTATAAAAGGAATATCTCCGTTTAGAATTTAAATCCAATTAATAATTAAGGATAAATTTAAATTATAATTCTTCAAGTGGCAATATGCCACGTAAAATTAAAAGGTACTGATAACGGGCGTTTGTGGGGTGTTAATTCTTCCCCATACGTAACCGACTCTCGAACTCAAATTTTAAAATAATGAATCTTTGGTTGTTTTTGTGGTGTTCCGGTCTGCCAAAATGATCGGTGGAGACTCCAAATGTTTTCAAAATTAAATAAAATGGAAAATATTTGATTTTTAATTAAAAGTGTCATTTTAAAACAAAAAACCTAATTTTTCAAGATAAAATGAATAAAAAAGGTAAAATCAGCTATTTTCACGTCGGGTTCAAAAATGGTTTCGACATATATATATTGTAAAATATCAGGATTCTTGCAGATATTTTTTGGGGATTCCCACAGTTATTTATACGGTTACGGTTCGATTATCTCTAAGATTCAGATATAACAATCTCCGTCTCCATCCCCATTTGAGCTTCGGTGATAAAACTTTCATCATCCTGTCCCCATGGGTGAAAGTTCGGTTATTCCTCATCCCCTTCGGTTCGGATCCTCAGAGTTTTCGGATATTTCCCACTCACTTCTTATCCCTAACTTTAAACAATAAAATATATTCTCAAACCTTAAAACCTAACCACAAACACTAAACTCTAACCTCTGAACCCTAAAAACTAGGCACTTGTGTAGAACAATGTTTTCACTGTCATGCATAAAATATTTTCTCAAATATTAACTTGTAAAAAATGTTAAGATATACAAAACTATTTTAGTGTATGAGGCACTAAATCTCTTAAGCAAAGTTAAAAGTTTAAATTTTAAAATTGAGTATAAAATAAATTGAGTTGAAAAGGTTGTCCCATAATTACTTTTATATCACCCAATTCAGACTAATGAATCTATAAATTGAATATAAATAGCCTTTTTTAATATATTGAATATCAGTAGCTTAGAAATACTGTAATTTTGTATTAATGTATAATTTAATAGCATAGTCTCTTTTACTGCATATGAATCAATTAATTTATTCCATGAAAATGATCATATAAGGAGTGTGACAATCATATCCAATCCAACAATAGAGAGAAAATCTATAAAAAAAAAAAAAACACAAATAATTTAATAGCATAGCCTCTTTTACTGCATAGTCTCTTCTTTATCTTCTTTTACAGCCTTAGTTTTTTTCTCTCTAACGCGGCTCTTTCATTTTAATTAAACTTAAATTGGCGGCGGCAACAGTATTAGGGATGTTTATCGACCGCCGGTCACTCACTTTTATTTGTTTGTTTCGTTTTTTTTATTTTTAGTCTTTTAATTCAATAAATTTGTCTTCATGACACGTTTTTCTCTACTGTTTGGTATGTTTTTTCTGCTTCTTAGCACGCTTTTCTGCCTTTTGATACGCTTTTTTGTTATTTATTTTCTATCAGGGTTGGATCTGACGTCGCCGCGATTGATCAAGATGGCGCTCCTTTCATTATGTTGTTGATCTCCCTGTCTCGGGAACTTAAATCGGATTCGGATAGTGATTACATCTACCGTTTATTCGCGATTGAGTTGTGGTAATGACCTTATTATCAACGTACGTTTACTGTAATATGCATTGTTCAATGTTGTTTGTTGATGATTTTACCCATCATCGTCGATTTGGGATGTTTGTATCCGTCTTTTGTTTCGAGTCTTTGGATTAAGTTCTTACATGTTCCTTGTATGGTCCTCTTATGATCTAGAGCCACTAATTTAGTTTTCTGGGTTTGTGTCTTGATTTAGGTGTTTGTTTACTTAGTGGTAAACTTTTATTGTAATTTCAGATATTTCCTGGTTTAATAAATTTAGTAGATTCAATTTCAAAAAAATACAAAAACATTTATGATATTTAACAATCAGACTTTATTGCAACTTAAACATAATATATCTAAAATGATTACGAACATCTACCAAGAATCAATTTATATTCAAAACATTACACAAAATAAAAAGGGAATTGAAAATCTAACAACTAGAAAGAACAAGACAAACTCAACGTTAAAAATTATGTCTAACAGAATCATATCCTACAATAACAAATATTAAACAACCAATATAATTCATATTATACCATTATGTCTCAATTCGATTATTAATCCTTTTGATATAATTCATATTCCTCATCAGTTCAATCTCTGTTTCGGTACATTAATTTAACTTACGTAGACTAATCTTCAATATCGAATTGAAATAAAAAGTTTCACAATTCTCTAATTTTGGAGCTGATAAAATATATTCAAAAGTTAGAAAATATATATCGAGTCCTTAACGGTATATTCAGATTAGATTTGTATTAAATGGGATGAAAATTTGGTATCATAAGGTCAAAAGAAAAATGCTACGCGCCCCTCCTCTCTCCCTCAAACTCCCTGAGTTTCAGTTTTACGATTTGTCTCTCCATTTCCAGTTTCTTGCTTGGTCGGAAGCACGGGCGGTTCTGCCTCCGTCTTCGGGCCATCGATTACCGTAACAGATGAGAGCGCTGGTGGTTTACTCTTGGGGAGCAACGACGGCAGATCAGGTGTGGGCGGTTTCAAATCGAGGCGGAGCTCAGCAACAGATCTGATGACGGCAGCGTGTTCCTCGAAGGGGTAAGTGGCGGCCAGTAGGGGTGTTCATTTTCGGATATCGGATCTGATACGATCCGAAAATTCGGATATTCGAAAAATTCGGATCACCTAAATAGCGATCCGTATTCGATCCGAAAAAATCGGATATCCGAAAATTCGGATATCCAAATATCCGAAATTTATGAGTTTATTTGATTTATTTTAATTTAATGGTTCCATCCATGAAAATTTTAGGTTTTCGAATATAAAAATTAATAAATTATTGAATATAACAATAATTGTATCATGGAAATTTCAATTTTTCATATATAACAAGTAAAAATATCGAACATAACAAGATTTATACTTATAAAAAATTTGAATTTTCGGATATTGAATAATCGGATATCCGATCCGAATGTAAAATCAATATCTGTATCCGATCCAAAATTTTCGGATATCCGATCCAAATTATCCGAAAAATAAAAAACAAATCGGATATTCGAAATTTCCGATCGAATGTTTTTGAACACCCCTAGCGGCCAGGGCAGCCAGAATCTCAGGCAAGGCCACCGTTGCCATGTGCGTGGACCATCGCCGGAGAAAATCAAGAACAGTAGCACTGGGTCACCTTTGACTGAAGCTAGCAGGGACCTAGGCTGTCGGAGTGCCTCTAAACAGTTCGACGGCAAAGCTTGGGTTGTCGGAACTTCTGCGGTGCAAGAATACCGACTCAGCAGACGAATATGGATGATTGGCTGGGACGGTTGCTATCAAAGGAGGATTAGATCCGGATCTGCACTTGGAGAACTGCTTAGGTCGTCTCCTTTTGATCCCCGGCCTGGCTGTGGTTCACCGCGGCTCCACCAGTCAGGTCCTAGATTCCGGCGGGGATCTCAGTTTGTCGGAGAAAACAGGGCAGGGGCAGTTGTTAAGTTCAAAGTGCAGTTTGAGGACAGGGGCAATTCCGACTTTTTAGTTGTGCATTACCCTATTTACCCATGGCCAGCTTCTAGTTCCAATTATTTCTATTTTAAGCCAAGCATTTCCTTGGGTCATGGGATATGAAAATCTATTGAGAAGTAGAATTTTATTGAGATCCGAATTTTAAAGATTATTAGTGGTGGATGGAATTCGGGCGGATATACACATCCTTTCGAGACCCGGTCTATGCGGTTCCACTCTTCGGAAGTTCAGGACTTCTTTTTAGGCGCGTCGGTTTCTTACTTGATAGAAATTTTAGTGCAGCCAGATCAGTTATGATTTTGTTTTTCCGCGATTTTGGTGACAAGGCTCAATCCCACTACGGGATTGGGAGCCTACCTCCGGATGGAGCTCTCCCAGAAGAACGAGAATTTCGGTTTTGCCCTTCCTGATTCGAGGTCTCCTTGTGGCAGATGGTTCGATTGCCTTGTTTGGCATTTTCTCAGCTTTGTGGGCCTTGGCGCCCCGACTCTATATAGGCTCTTTGCCTACGATTATATGTACTCCCTCTGCATTGTTCAGCTTTGCATGGATATCGTGTCTTGTCGTTTGTTGGCCTCGCACTTTATGTTTGATGCTTTCTCCTTGTTTCCTGCACACTGAGTGCATGGGTCGGGCCCCATTTATTTGAATCGAATTTCGTTCCCTTTTGATAAAAAAAAGGTCAAAATTGCTTGAAGTCAACTATTTGGTCAAAATAAACAATTAACGGTCTAATCAAAGGTCAACGATCTTAGTCAACCATCAATGGTCCATGATCACTAGTCTTGGTCAACAATCAACAGGTCATGGTCAATAGTTGACTCAGGCCAGGTTATCAAATCGGGTCAATCAGTTACATGTTTGAGTTTGATATTGTTTAGGCTAGAACTAGGTATGGTGACTAAATCGAGCTTCAACTGTTAAGCCCAACAGGCGGTCTTAACCATTCAAGGTGTTTGGGCTTTAGTTTTGACCAGCGTAAGGCCCAACAACTTCAATCGGACTGCTAAGGTTAGTTGTTTTGAATTGGTTTGGGCCACAAAGGAACAAGATTTTGGCTCATTCTAAGGTTTACGATTTGGAACAAAAAGTCATAGGGTTAAATATAGCTCTAGGTGGCGGCGATAACGACGATGGCTCGATAAAGAGAGTTCAAACAATGGTTACATATTTCTTAAGGAGTTTTAGATGGTGCCTCGGAAGACGTTCGATAAGGAAAATAATACACGCACGTCGGATGACCAAACTCACACCATACGTCTCAAATCAAAACCATCACCCTCACACTTACACGAAACTCGAACCCAAAACGACCTAACCCACGGTGATGCTCGATGAACATTTAAAGGGGAAACAAAACGATAGAGAAAACGATCGAAAACCTTAGTCAAACGGAGAGAAAATTAAATTATTTTTAGAGATAGAGAATACTTGATTTGAGAGGAAAGAAAAAAGAGAACTCAGAGAGTGTGTGGAAAGAGAAATAATGGAGAATGGATGGGTTTGGACTAGAAAATGATGGTATATTACAAAAAAATGAGGAAATTTCATCATAAGTCCCCTAAGCTTTTCCATGCATTCATATCAACCCCAACTTTCAAATTGCACAATAAAACCTCAAAATTTGTCTTTTATTCAATTTCATCCCAAAATTAATGATAAAAATTTTACCCCGTTTTTAGGGTGTTACAAAAAATATATGGTGTGCTTTATCTTTAAGTTAGAATATTTGCATTTTAATTAAAATAGTACTCCTAATTAATTCAAATGTCTTCTTATCTCTACTTATAAATAAGTAATAAAAATAAATTTTTCATTCACTTCCACTCAATTATCGAGTCAAAATCAGGTTGATGTTCAGTTCAGATCGAATTTGGACAAATTAAATTCGTATTACTTTCAGTTCGGGTTATTTTTCTATTCAAGTTACTTTGGATTCAGTTGCTTTCAATTTGGGTCAAACTGGGTACGGGTTACTCTTGGTTCAGTTAAAGTTCAAAATAATATTAATTTGGTTCGATTTGTTTTGGGTTCAAATCAAATTTAGACCATCATGATGGAGTCCATTTCGATTTGAATTCTAAATCTAGGGTCAAATTTGCCAGTTCTACCATTAATTCCAATTAAATTCTTCACCAACTTATTTCCCCCGATTAATAACCTTAAACAGCAGAAATGGAAAGGCTTTAGGACACTCATAATTGAATGGCTAAATCACCAATTAATTTCCTATTTTACTTCCTCTAACATAATGACCCAAACAACAGAAGATTGAGAAAGGTTGGATCACAAAAGCCACACCAAATCAATGTATAAATTACCAAGCAAATGCATAAACTTGAACATTTTCCAAATTTAATACCTGAATTTCAACTTCCCACAATTAAACCCAAAATTTCAATTACCTCCAAATTAAATTTGAGTTTAGCAGGAGGAATCAAATTTTGGGTCGCAGCTGAAATTTGGTGGAAAAGATAAAGAAGCGAATAAAACAAGGAAGTGATGGTAGAGTCTAGAGAGTAGAGAGTCCCCACCCCATCACACCTCCATAACTTGGAATCCGGAATCCGGATATTACTAGCTTAAACCCTCTCGGTCTCAACTATTAAAACTTTGTCCACATTATATGCCATTCCTTCCCAACTAGCTTAATCCTATTCCTCATCCTTCTCCTCTATTCCTTTGTTTCCTTTCGGCTTCAACAATGGCGAAAGTTAATGTTGATCACAAGTTGAAGAGGCTCAGAGCATGGGTTCAAAACTATGAGTGGGGAAGGAGTGGGGCGGAGGCGGAGGTGGCGAGGCTCATGGCTCTCAATTCGGGGGCTGAGATAGACCCAAACAAGCCTTATGCGGAGTTATGGATGGGAACCCATGAATCGGGGCCTAGTTTTCTGGTTGAAGATGCTCAACAAAATGTGGGTTTGAAATTGAAGGAGTGGATAGACAATAACCCAAACGTGCTTGGCGTTGAGGTTTTGGAAAAATGGGGGACTCATCTTCCTTTCTTGTTCAAGGTTTGTTCATTCTCTCCAATCTTTCTGCTTTCTTTTTGTTTTTTGAGAACCAAAAGTTACGTATAATCACGCTGAACTCCCGACTATTTCGATGTCGAATTAAATTGATTTTCAATTGGATTAGTGGGACGCACACTTAACTTTACGTTTGGACGACGAACTTATAAAATTTTAAAATAAACATATAAAATTTTTAAGTGGGTAAAATAAATTTTTAATAAAAAATACTCATACAAAAATTTTAAAATTTTAAGAGGATGACTGCACTCTCCGACTCTTTAAGCCTATCCCGGTTGGTTTTATTCGGTGTTTTAAAGGAAAACGCAAGGTATTCATGTAGATTTGGTTTTTGTTCATTGATTTAAATTTTTCATATCTATTTGCCATCACTTGGCTTTAAGTGCAGAATTTTGATTTGGTGTTCCCGAGGGTGATATTTATTTTTGGGCGGTTTTAATCTTGGGAAAGGAGTTTTTCTAAAGGGTAAATGTACACTTTAGTACCTGATTTATAAGTTCAATTTAGAACTGATTTTTCAATAATAAAACTTAGAACTGATTTTTTTGTCCGATTATTAATATGAATTTTTATCCATTATGTGAGTCACCCAAAATATTATTTCATTGAATTTTGCAAGTGTTAAGATTCAAATTGATACTTGAATTTGATTTCTTAGTTCAAATCAATATTAAAATTTTATGACAAAAATATTTCAACTTGATTTATTGATTTAAATATATATAAATTTAAACCAAGAAATCAAATTAAAAAAGAAAACAATTTAAGTTTTAATACTTAAAAATTTTAACCGAGTCTAAGTTGATTCAGTTTTAAATTAATTCTTTTACTTAAATTACAGTATAAGTATACAAATATTAATAAAAAAATATTTTAATATGTTATATGAACAGTAAAATAAGCCATCAAGTCAAACCAATCCTTATTTGGGCTTGAAAATGAAAGCTTGAGAACAAATTGTTACCTAATCTCACTTTAGAATAAGTGTATTATTATCGTTGTTATTCTTAAAAGAAAAGGGTTAGATTTTCTAAACAATGTTTATGGTTTGGATTTTGATGTTTTGAATAACGTTAGTTAAGTTTTAATAAATTCATGCAATATCTTATACATATTAAATGACCAATAAATATGATAGTCGTTCCCATCAGCATTTCACAAATTTAATAACTATTCTTATTAATTGACCAACAAATCTGATATTTATCCTTATTATTAGAAGTAAGAGATTAGATTATTAAAAAAATAACATTTACGATTTGAAATATTTATATTATAAATATCTTATATGTGGCGTAAAATAGGTACTGTCAGTGGGGAGAGCACTGTCAATACAGGCGCATCCGGATAAAGAATGGGCCAAAGAATTGCATAAGATGAAGCCCAGTCTCTACAAAGATGATAACCACAAGCCTGAGATGGCTTTGGCTATAACTCCCTTCACCGCACTTTGTGGCTTCATTTCCCTCCAGGTTTTCATTCCTTTCATCTTTATGTTTACATTATATCTCAATTTAAATCTTTTTATTTGCATTAAAAAACACTAGATCCCTTAAGTAAGATCAGAAATTCGAATCTTTACATAGTAAATAGAACAAATTAAGTTAAAAAGGTCAGCTCATAACGAGTCTCTTCAGTACCAGATCCGGACTAATCTGACAATAAATCAGATACGGTAGTTATAAAGTAGTCCAACATAAAAATAAGCTCTATTTAATTTGGTAAAGCATATTTAAAGTAACAAATTTTGACTTTTATCTAGTAGATATTATTTAAATTTAACAAATTTAATTTGATACGAAAATAAGTTCATTTAATGTTATTTAATGTTTAATATTATTTATTATTTCATATTATTTAATAATATTTAATATTTTTTGACTAAGAATTAAAAATTCCACAACTGCATTAAATAAATCTTTATTTTAATATATATAATATATAATATATAATTAAATATTAAATAATATATAACATTAAATTTTAAATATTATTAAATAATAATATTTATTATTTAATATGTGAATATATTTAAATATTTTAAATATATATTAATATCTTACACAATTTAACATATATAGAACACGTTCCACCATTAATCAAATATTAGTTTTGGTTCAGACTTCAGTGTTTAAGTGCACTCATTCACCCATAGGTCCCGAGTTCATTTCTATCTCTCAACTATATTTCCTTTAATTATTATCAATAATATATATATATATATATATATATTTGTTATTTATAACCGAAGATCAACTTTGTCATTTGTAACTATAAATTATTGCCATTTATTATGTTATTTGTAACCGAAATAGGCCAAATTAACAAAATAAATAATAGGGATAAATTTATTTAAAATAGTACTAAATTGATTAAATGTATAAATATAACTAACTAAATGTATTATTATATAATTTTTTTTAACTGTAAAATGGTTCTGTTCAATGACGATTTTGTAATATTTGAAAGTTGAATCAGCAAAATAATAACGTTAAAATAATTAAGTGACCATTTGAGAATTATACCCTAAAGAATTTAGTTTAACTCAATTGACGAATCAGACCTCTAAAGTCTAAAATAATTTAGTTCATTTTCAAAAATAAAATAATTTAGTTTAACTCAAATAGCGGTCTATTTGAATTGTTCAGGAACTTAAGCAAGTCCTTGAAGATGCTCCTGAGATTGTAGAGCTGGTCGGCACTGCATCAGCAAAGCAAATCATGGATATTCAGAAGCGAGACGGCGCCGACAAAGTTAAATCTTCTCTGCGGTCGGTTTTTACGCAGCTTATGTCTGCGACCAAGGAGATGACAACGAAAGCTATATCCAAACTTAAAAGTCGGCTGCTCATAGAAAGCCAGGTCAGCCGTCAGTAGTAATTCCATTCCCACCATCATTTAAATTAAATATGGAACTGCATCAGTTTGAGCATTTTCAGTTTTATTTGACTTTGTGGATCAGTTGAGGAGTCTGAGGGAGAAAGAAGAGTTGGTGTTGGAGTTGGAAAAGCAATACCCCGGAGACATCGGGGTGCTGTCGGCGTTCTTGTTGAATTACGTGAAACTGAAGCCAGGGGAAGCTTTGTATCTGGCGGCCAATCAGCCTCACGCTTATTTAAGTGGCGACTGCATCGAATGCATGGCTACCTCAGACAATGTCGTCCGAGCTGGTCTCACTCCCAAGCATCGGGATGTCCAAACCCTTTGTTCCATGCTCTCCTATAACCAGGTACAATTCCCCACCTAATCAACCCTCCCGTTTCTATTCTCTATTTTTATTAAGACATCCGTGTAACATATTAAGGGTAAATATTTGGGATAAAAATCAGTACAATTTCGGTGCCCCTACTTATGTCCCAACACTAAAAAAAATATTACAAAATTAAATTTTAAGTCATAACCTTAAATTTTAAATCTTAAACACCACACCTTATACCCTAAAAAATACACTATATCCTAAATTCCCTAACCTAAAACTTTAACCTAATTTTGAGCGTGAGGACATAAATAGGGGCACCAAAAGGGACAAAAGATTTCCATCCAAATATTTGATACATCATCGATCGTATAAAAAAGAGAAAACTAAATATTTAGTACCCTAACTATGCTCGTGTTACTGTTTTGTACCTTAACTATTATTTTTAGCAAAATGGTACCTAACGTTACGTTTTTATTCTGTTTTGGTACCTTCGCCGTTTAAAATTAACGGAAATGGTGATGTGGCTTCGTTAATAGCAAGTCTAGTCCAAAAATTTATATAATCTATCAATTTAAACATTATTTTAATCTTTGGATTAAAATTGTAAATTTATCATTTTTCTTCTTCTTTCAGTTGAACATATTTTAGGTTTTGGAGTTTAAAAATACGCTAGGGACAATCAAAACTTTAAGATTTACGGATCAATGGGGGCTCATGCATAGTCCATTGGAGGACCCAAATTTCACAGTCGGAATACCAACGAGAATATGAGGGTGGGAAAAAGATGAGACAAAATTCATTCAAAATTAATATGATGTTTTAAATTGATGGGTTTTGGACTAAATTGGTAATATTTAAGTGTTTTGGACTAAAACTGTGATTATATCAAGTCACGTCATCATCTTTGTTAGTTTTTAACGGTCGGGTACCAAAACAGAACAATAATGTAACATTAGGTATCATTTTATCAAAAATAATAATTGATGTACTAAAATAGCAACGTGGGCATAGTCGAGGTACTAAATATGTAGTTTTTCCTAAAAAATTACACAATCATACTTATTTTCAAGCTAAAATCTAAACTCATAATCCTGGAATCTTAAAACTCTAACTCCAAAATATAAACCTTTAACCCTAAATTCTAAAACTTATTACCTAAATCCCTAATCTCTAAACCCTAAATAATAATATTTATTTGGTATTTTTGTTAGGCTCGATATTCCTTAACCGAATTGCTTGCCAAGTGTGGAGAAGATTGATTTTTTGGTGTTTTGGGTGGAAGCAAAAGATAGACAAAAGACAAAGAATTTATAGTGGTTCAAGTTTCGAACAAGCTCTACATCCACTACCTTAGCTCTCACTAAAAATTTTCAAACCAATTTCACTAGAAATTATTTTCCTTTTCAAGGCTTAGGAGGAAACCTTTACAACCTAGACTCACTCACCAAGTCTAGCAACCAAAGCTCACAAATCCAGCTTTGGGAACACTCTTGAATAAGAGAAAATCTAGAAAACTTGAAATCCCTCTAAAAGGTGTTTGTTTGCACTAATTAAGCACTCACCCAATCCTAAAACACTTGAGCAATTATAACAATGTAAGCTCACAAGTGTTGTCTATACAAAGGTTGGAAAATTAAGCACTAAGACATAGTTTGATCATAATGTTGTTGACTTGTAGATCATTAGTCTTCTATAGATGCTTGGAGATCTTTTTTCATACTTTCAATTGAGTTCCTAGCCGTTGGAGATTGTTGGGGATGAATTGGAGTCGTTAGAACCTTTATTTCTCGCAATAAATGCAGTTTTGGAGCTAAATGTATGATACACAAGTAGTTGTATCGATGTCGGTTCTTCAGGAAATAGTCATTGTAATTAAAACACGGGGTATCGATATGCTACATAGTCATATCGATACAGCTCTTTCCTCGTATCGATACGATCAAGCCATATCGGTACAGGTTTTGGCTACTGGAATTTTCCTGTAGTTAAAACCTTAAAGCTTATCGATACGGGGTATACGTATCGGTACGGTTACTTGAAAAATACGATTTTGGTTGTTTTAAAGACATTTTAAATCATTCAAAAGCCTTATAAAATCCATCAAACATATTTTTAAGTTGTTTGGACTTATAAACATTTTTGAAATCTTTTCAATTTGGCCCAAAACTATTTTTCAATTATTATATTAAAATAAATATCCTAACAATCTCTCATTTTTATATAATAAAATCAATTTGAAAAATTATTTGTGATTCTCTCCCTTTGTATTTAAAAATTTGAATAAGAGATTTTAAATTTTAAATGTAGTTAAAGCTTTTAAAATTTAAATGTAGTTAAAGCTCCCCCTTATTCACTTTAAAAAACTTGAAAAATTAATTTTTCAAACCATTTCTCCTTTTTGGTATATCAAAAGGAATTTAAATGACTTTAAGCTCAAAATAACAATGGATGTTTAAAAGATTTTGACAAAAATAAGAATTTTGGTTTTAAAATGACTCCCTTACTCAAAGCATCATCAAATGGTTATTCCAACAAATATAATTATCTAGTTGAATTAAAGTAAATAAATCAAATAAATTTAATTAAATTAATTTTACCACTTGAACCAAAGGGAGGATGTGAAGCCTTCCTTCTTCAAGTGATCTTTCTTGTGTGTATGGAGCTCCCCTCCAATGCTGTACTTTATTGACAAATCTCCATCACACCTAAAACAAGACAATCAAGTAATTTTTTGTATCCAAATTGCTTAGGATCCATAAGCGTTAGTAGCACATAATTTAGTCTCCTTAGAAATCCATTTTTCAATTTCATCATTTTTAGTTGAAGTAATTAGTTCTTTTGGGAACCAAATACTTCTAAAATATTTATCATTTAAAAATTTAGGGACACTAGATTGTCTTTGATAAAAAAAATGATTTTCCAAAATTGGTTTTCTTTTCAAGCTCTTTGGAAATCAAATCTTTTTTCTCTTGAACTTTATGAAGTAAATTTTGTAAATTAACACATTTTTGTTCAAACTCATTGAGTTTTGCTTCAAGTTCAGTTTTGGTTTTAGAAATCAAATTATTTTGAATTTTCAAATTTGCAACAACTTTATTGTTTTTCAAAATGTGGCTTTTAAACTCTAAAATCAAATCATCATAGACATCTTGTAATTCATCAAAAGAATAAGAAACCCTTGAATCTTCTTGGATGGTCATAAGGCAAAGGTTGGCTTGTTCATTATCGGTGGAGTCATCATCACTCCAAGTAGCCACATATGCCTTCTTCTTATGGCTTGAAGAGTTCGCCCTCTTCTTCTTCTTCGATTCATGCTTGGATTCTTTTATTTTACTCTTTATGAATCGGGCACGTTTCTTGAAGAAATGGACTATATCTTCATTTTTGCTTTCCTCCTCACTTGATTCTTTATGTTGGCATTTGGAGAAAGTGAGAGCAACGACATTAATATCA
Source organism: Hibiscus tridactylites (assembly GCA_958450335.1). Lineage (NCBI taxonomy): Eukaryota > Viridiplantae > Streptophyta > Magnoliopsida > Malvales > Malvaceae > Hibiscus > Hibiscus tridactylites. The sequence goes on along the minus strand of OY288292.1, from coordinate 9,727,971 downwards.
ATGCCTTCAAGTTCTTTGCTTCAACAATGGTCGTCTTTTTGGATTCTCATGATTCGGTAAGTGAGTATATCAACTTCCGAACGAGTTTGTCTTCCTAAATCTTCTCTCCAAGACCTTTAAGTTGATTGACGATTGTGGAGAAACGGCCGAACATCCTTTTGATGTCTTCATCCGGATCCATCTTGAAGTTCTCATACTCAAGGTTGAGAAGACCGATCTTGGTCTCATTTACTTCATTGGTTCCCTCGTATGTGACTTCAAGCTTGTCCCCTACTTCATTGGCACTCTCACAAGAAGATATTTTCGCATAAATGTTCGGGCTAAAGGCACAAAAGAGAATGTGCAAACCCTTGCAATTTAGCTCTATCTTCTTGCGATCATTCGCACTCCATTTCGCCTTGCTTCGTTGTGACACGAATGGACCATTCTCAACTATGTCCCAAAGATGATAATCCTTGGCTCTCATGAAGTACATCATCCTATTCTTCTAGTTGGAGTAGTTGGTCCCGTCAAAGAATGGTGGTCGATCAATGGATTGTGACATGACTTCGGTTGATTGTTTGTTGGTTGAGCTTGTCGGGATCGCCTCAATAAGGTGTTAATCCTCTCGATTCAGCCTCGCTATGATACCAATTGTTAGGCTTGATATCCTTCAACTGAATTGCTTACCAAGTGTGGAGAAGATTGATTTTTGAGTGTTTTTGGTGGAAGCAAAAAATAGACAAAAGACAAAGGATTTATAGTGGTTCAAGCTTCGAACAAGCTCTACATCCACTACCTTAGCTCTCACTAAGGATTTTCAAACCAATTTACTAGAATTGTTTTCCCTTTTCAAGGCCTAGGAGGAAACTTTTACAACCTAAATTCACTCACCAAGTCTAGCAGCCAAAGCTCACAAACCCAGCTTTGGGAACACTCTTGAACAAGAGAAAATCTAGCAAACTTGAAATCCCTATAAAAGGTGTTTGTTTGCGTTAATTAAGCACTCACTCAATCCTAAAACACTTGAGCAATTATAACAATGTAAGCTTACAAGTGTTGTCTATACAAAGGATGGAAAATTAAGCAATAAGACATGGTTTGATCATAATGTTGTTGACTTATGGATCATTAGTCATCTATAAATGCTTGGGGGTCCCTTTTATACTCTCAATTGAGTTCCTAGTCGTTGGAGATTATTGGGGATGAATTGGAGCCGTTTGGGCTTTTATTTCCCGCGATAAATGCAGTTCTAGAGCTAACCATATCGATACACGGGCAGTCTTATCGATACCGGTTCTTTAGGAACTAGTCGTTATGCTTTCTTCAGTTGATGCGTATCGATACGCTTCTGAGCGTATCGGTACGCTTCTGAGCGTATCGGTACGGTCGTGCACTTTAAAGACCGTTGGGAAATAGCCGTTGAGGTTGTTGAAAATAGTCGTTGTAATTAAAACACATGGTATCGATACGCTACATAGTCGTATTGATACAACCCTCTTTCCCGTATCGGTATAAGTTTTGGCTACTAAAATTTTCATGTAGTTAAAAAACCCTAAAGCGTATCGATACAGGGTATACCATATCGATACAGTTACTTGAAAAACATGGGTTTGACTGTTTTAAAGACATTTTAAATCATTCCAAAGCCTTATAAAATTCATCAAACATATTTTCAAGTTGCTTGGACTTATAATTATTTTTGAAATCTTTTCAATTTGGTCCAAAATTATTTTTCAATTATTATATCAAAACAAATATCCTAACAATTTTGTTTAAAATTAAGTGTTATACGTTTTAATTGATAATAATGTCTTGAAATTAATAAAATAAATTTTATAAATGTATTTTATATTAAATTCGTTATCATTTTTCAAAATGTATTTTTTGGTTTTAAAAACACTTTTAACACTATAATAAAAAATAGGGTAAACAACGTGAAATATCATTGAACTTTAACATGTGTACCGAAAATACCACTGAACTATAAAACGATACTATTATACCATTGTACTTTTTTTGCTTCAATCCAAACACTCCGTCGTTAACCTGTAAAGGCCCGTTAAATGCAAAACAGAGTTGTTTTAGTATGGTTGCTTTGATGCTTAAGATAGACCAAAACGACGTGGTTTTGTTAGAGAAAAATTAAAAAAAAAACCTTTGTTGAGTGGAACCAATGATCGATATAAACCAAGAGGGGGTGAATTGGGTTTTTAAATTTTTTGGAAGTGGAATTGACAAATAAAAATGGTAGAAAAAGAATTTTAGAGTGGTTCAAGTTTCAATCGAACTCTACATCCACTATCTTAGCTTCACTAAGAATTTTCAACAATTCCATTAATTGTTCTTCCCCTTTTCTAGGCTAAAGAGGTAACCGTTACAATTTCGGTCAAATTTTCTACCCAAAATTTGACCCAATCCTCACACAATAATAACAAAGAAGTTGTTGGCTAAAATAAGTATCTCTCAATACACAAGGTAGCCCAATTACAAGCACTCAACCCAATTGAAATGATAAGAATGAAAAATACAATTGGGGTTAAAAGACAATAATGGGATTTAGGCACAAATGCTTGGATTTGATGTTTGAATGTTTTCTTTTGGATCAATAGTTGTTGCTGAAGCTTTTAGAGGTCCCTTTTATACATTCTCATTGAATTCTAGTCGTTGTGGTTGTTGCATTCATCAATAAAGCCGTTGGGGATGTTATCTACCCTCCATAAATGCAGTCTGCAACCAACCGTTTCGAAACGCCTGACCCTGTTTCGAAACAGACCAAAATAGAAAGAGTTGTTGGGGTGCATTAAAGAGCCCGTATCGAAACGTTTAAGCTTGTTTCGATACGCTAAGAGTCGTTTCGAAATTAGTTTCGAAACATTTTATCTACTGTCAAAGATCGTATCGAAACGGACTGAAGGTGTTTCGATACGCCTTAACGATCAGTATAAAATCGGTTAAAATCAGTTAAAAACTCCAACGGTCATATTTTTTAAATCTGACTTGAATACCGTTTTGAAACGTTGGATGTCATTTCGATACGGTGTCTCGATGTTCTTAAGCCGTTTCGAAACAAGGGTTCACAGTGTCGAAACCGTTTCAATACCTGTTTCGAAACACAGGTTCATAGTTTCAAAAGTGTTTCGAACGCCTAAGGCCGTTCCGAAACGGTGACTCGAAAATCATTGTTTTGGCTTCAAGAACACTTAGAAATTTTTTGACAATATAAGTTTTTAACTTAGGCATTTTCCTTTAAACATATAGAGAGGTTTGAGGACTTAAAAATTCGTTTTCTCATTTTCAATTTAGTCCTTAAATTCTTTGGTTATATCAAAATCAAATTATCGATTTCACAATCTCTCCCTTTTTGATATAACAAAACCAAAGTTAGAATTTATAAGAATTTTGAAAATTTTGAATACATTCTAACTTCCCCTCAATTTGAGATGGGTTTTAAAGTTTTAAAAAAGATTTAAATCCAAGTTTTTAAAACTCAAAAACACTTAAAACACTTAAAACGAATTTTGGCTCTTAGATTACTTCTCCCCAGTTTCGTTAGATCAAAGATAATAAACAAGGCTCAAAGAGAAGAAACAAGGTTAAAAGCAATAAGTAATAACCAATAAGCAACATGATATAAATTCATAGAATTCAAATATCCAAAACATAAATCTTAAACAATAAGTTTAAAGCTTAATCCTAAACAAAGTACTCAAAGCATAGGTTCATAAAATATAAAGGAAATAAAGATGCAATCTTAGTCCTAATATGAATAGCTAATATGAGATGACATGAGAATCCTAAGCCTCGTCGTCGTCACCATCATCATCCATGGAATCATCATCGTCCTTAGCTTGAGAGCGATGAAAATCCATCCATTGACCATAAAAGGTGGAGAAGGACATGTCCATAGATTGATTTTGGTTCTCAAGAGATGCGAGTCGATTCTCCATGGATTGCAATCGAGTATTTATGGTACCAAGACTCGCCTCCATAGTGTTGAACCGCTCGGTAAGAAAACCCATGAGAGCTTCATTGTTGGCAACCTGAGCTTGTGGTTGAGGTTCAACTTGAGGTGGAGGTGCTTCCATGTCAACATGTTCCCATTGGCCATTGTTGATGTAATGAAATCCGGACTTGCAGAGAGAAGATTCATCAAGTTTTTGCTTGCGAGGTTTCGGAGAGTCATAGGTGCAATCAAGACGAAGCTCACCAAAGATATGACTTAAAACAGTCCCATAAGTGAAAGACTTGAGCGCATTGGTTTCATGGAGCTTGACATTATTCACTATCTCGGCAAACATGATCTTGACAAGATTAGGGCGCCCTCCACGACGAAAACATTCAAGCCAAAAATAATCTACTTGACAAACGTGAGAGAATTTACCTCCGGAGGGGCGAATAAACCACGAGACCATCAAGTGGAGGAACCTATCGTGAGCATCCAAGGCAAGCACTGAACTGGTGTGAGAACCAAAATGAGTCTCATCCTCGATTCCTTCGTTCTTGAGACCAAAGGTAGCCTCTAAATAAGGGATGTCAATGACAATCCTCTTTCCCAAGATAAGAGATTCAATGCCAACAACTTCGGAGTTGTCTTCACTATTGATAAGTTGGGCATTTGAGTAGAAGATAAGAACCATGTGCTTGTAGCAAATATTCGGGATGCTCAAGAAACCAAAGAAGCTCCATTCTTGTAAACGGTGGAGATAACGGAAGAGAAAGCGCTTGGAGTCAAGAAACGACATGCCAACAACACGCTCACGACGAACGGCAAGCTTTTTGACGTAAGTGAAATGAGCCCTCAATTCTTGAGTCCGAAGACTTTTGAGAAAAAGTTGAGTAAAGTTGGGACGGATAGCGGCTTAATTTGAAGCTTCACTCGATTGAGGTGCCTTACGCTTCTTGTTAGCGGGATCCATTGAAAAAAATCCTAAAAACATAAAGCAAGCAATTTGTAACTAAAATTGAAGTGTATGCATGAAAGTCCTTAATTCAATCCAATAGTAAATCCCATTTAGATTTAAAAACAAATTTTAAGAACATAGATACAAAAAAATATTTTAAGAGAAAACAATTTAAAAAAAACAGAAAAAAGAATACGAATGAAAAATCATATATTCGAATCAAACATTTTAAGATTTTGAAAAGTTTTCACAAGATTTGAAAAACCCAAGTATCAAAACACATAAACTATACAAAATTAAAATTTTCTAATTTATGATTCAAATACAAATTTAAGGAAAAAGAAAAAGATGAAAATATACCTTAAATTGAGATTTTGGATGAATAGATGGTAATCCTTGCACAAAATTGTTGATGCTTGCTTAGACTTGTGTTTAAGAGTAAAAGCCTTCAAGATTTGGTGAAAAACAACGAGGTTAAGAGGGTTTTTATAGGGAATCGATTTATGGTTTTTAGGGTTTGAGGGAATTTTAATTAAAGTGAAACTTTAACATTAAAAGCCCTCTTTAAAGCTGTTTGCTAACCCGTTTCGGAACAGGTTCTAACCGTTCCGAAACGTGGGCACCGAGAGTTGACTGACGTTTCAAGTCCAGCTGACCGTTTCGATACATCTTTGACCGTATCGAATCCCACGTTGACTCGTATCGAAACACGTTTCGATACACCCCTTGAAAGTAGAAAAAAAACGTTTCGAAACCATTTGAAGGTTTTTCGAAACACCCTTCTCTTAGGTGGATCTTTAAGGCATCCGTATCGAAACAGTTGGACCCGTTTCGATACACATGGGCTTGGAAGTGCAGATGAGGCTCTAAAATTGCAGAAAAATGAATTTTTGAAGTCCTAATTTGCATGAATGACATGAATGAGCAGGAATAACATATGCAAACATAAACATACTCCCCCTAAATATAAGCATGGATGAGATTATGAGTAAAAACACATAAACATGGCATTTTCAAGAGATCAAGAAATTTAAGCACGGAAGGGGTCCTAAAAGGTCAAGATAGGCTAGTTAGACCTAACTCTCTCCTAAGGGACCAAAAACGCACTTTATCTAAAGGCTTTGTAAAGATGTCCGCTAATTGGTTTAAGGTGTCAACATACTCTATAACAACATCTTCCTTAAGGACATGATCTCTAATGAAATGATGCCCTATTTCTATATGTTTGGTTCTAGAGTATTGGATGAGATTTTTTGTCAAACATATGGCACTAGTGTTATCACACTTAAGGGGTATGGTTTCAACTTTAATACCATAATCTAAGAGTTGTTGCTTCATCCAAAGGACTTGAGCACAACAACTCCCTAAGGATATGTACTCAGCTTCGGTGGTAGATAAGGCTACACTATTTTGTTTCTTAGAGAACCAAGATATGAGCATACTACCTAGGAATTGACGAGTTTCCGAAGTACTCTTCCTATCGATTTTACACCTCCCATAATCCACACCCGAATAAGCATGAAGGTTGAAGGTGGAGTCTCTAGGATACCAAAGACCTAAACAAGGTGTATCTCTAAGGTACCTAAAGATTCTCTTAACGGCTATAAGGTGAGACTCTTTAGGACTAGCTTGAACCTAGCACACAAGCAAACACTAAACAAGATATTCGGTCTACTTGCGGTAAGGTAAAGCAATGATCCAATCATAGAACGGTAAAGCTTAGAGTCAACACACTTACCTCCTTCATCTTTGTCAAGCTTTGTAGATGAGCTCATAAGAGTGGCTTGAGGCTTTGCATTCTCTAAGTCAAACTTCTTGAGCATATCATTGATGTACTTTGCTTGATTGATGAAGGTGTCATCATTCCTTTGCTTGATTTGGAGTCCCAAAAAGAATGAGAGCTCCCCCATCATGCTCATCTCGAATTCGCCTTGCATTAACTTAGCAAACTCTTTGCAATGACATTCATTAGTAGATCCAAAAATAATATAATCAACATAAGTTTGAAAACATGATTTGGAAATTTTGAGTCTTCAAAACTCGGTGGTTGTTCCACATACACTTCCTCATTTATAAAACCATTTAAAAATGCGTTTTTAACATCCATTTGAAAAAGCTTGAAATCGTGATAACATGCATATGCAAGCAACATCCTAATGGCTTCCATTCTAGCTACGAGAGCATAGGTTTCATCAAAATCAATTCCCTCTTCTTGAGTGTAACCTTGTGCTACTAATCTAGCTTTATTTCTCACAATGTTACCACTCTCATCTAGTTTGTTCCTAAAGACCCATTTAGTTCCTATAGTAGATTGATTATTAGGCCTATCAACTAATGTCCAAACATTACTTCTCTCAAATTGATTTAACTCTTCTTGCATAGCCATAATCCAAAAATCATTTTTTAATGCTTCTTTTATATTCTTAGGCTCAATGCATGAGATAAATGCAACGTGGTTCATAAGCTTAAAAGAAGATCTAGTGGTTACCCCCTTGAATGGATCACCCAAGATTTCACCACCTTTGACATAGTTGAACTCCCTTGGGTAGCTCACTTCCTTTTCCTCAAGAGCCAAGTCCTTCAAGGCTTTAAGAGGTGGATCTTGTGTGTCCTCTTCTTTTGTTGGAATCTCATCCTCCTTTGAAGTTTGTCCTCCATCAAAGGCATTAATGATTCCTACATCATCATCATCACAAGAATCATTCCTTGGAAGGAGGTTATCATCGAATACAACATGTATAGATTCTTCTACTACTAAAGTTCTCTTGTTAAATACATGATAGACTTTATAGTTTAAAGAATATCCTATGAAAATAGCTTCATCACTTTTTGCATCAAATTTACCTAAGTTATCTTTTCCATTATTTAAAACAAAACACTTGCAACCAAATGGATGAAAATAGCTAATGTTAAGATTTTTAGATTTTAAAATCTCATATGGTGTTTTCTTTAAAATTGGCCTAATCATTACTTGGTTTACAATGTAGCAAGCGGTGTTTGTGGCTTCCGCCCAAAAATATTTAGGTAAATTGTTTTCGCAAAGCATGGTTCTAGCCATTTCTTGTAAAGTTCTAGTTTTCATCTCAACTACCCCATTTTGTTGAGGAGTTCGAGGAGCCGAAAAATTGTGGCTAATACCATTTTCATTTAAAACTCTTCAAACTCTAGATTTTGAAATTCGGTTCCATGATAACTTCTAATATGAGAAATTCTAAGTTCAAGATCATTTTGGGTTAATTTTGAAAATGTGATGAATTTTTCTAAAACCCCATCTTTAGTACTTAAAAATAGAACCCAAGTAAATCTAGAAAAATCATCAACAAGAACAAATGCATAAGATTTACCACCCAAGCTCATAGTCCTAATAGGTCCAAATAAATCCACATGGATAAGTTGTAAACACCTACTTGTAGAAACATTATTAATGGATTTAAAGGATGACTTATGTTGTTTACCCTTAGAGCATGCATCACAAATTTTATTGTTTGAGAACTTAATCTTGGGTAAACCTCTAACTAGATCAAGGGAAACTAATTTTTCTAAAACACTAATGCTAGCATGTCCTAGTTTCTTATGCCATAGTCATGCATCATTTTTCATTTTGAGCTACTAAACATGCATGGGATGTATGTATGTCATCTAAATGCACCATGTAAATGTTACCTATGCGATGACCTATGAGCATAATATTATTAGATTTAATGTCAACAATTTTGCACCCATTTTTATCAAATAAAACATTAAATCATTTATCACATAATTGGCTTATGCTCAACAAATCATGTTTAAGACCATCGACATACAAGACATTTTCAATAAGAATAGTAGAGTGATTATCTATGGAGCCAATACCTTTAATGTGGTCTTTGGAGTTGTCACCAAATGTCACCACTCCTTCACTTTTTGGCTTTAAGTCCATGAATCTACTCTTGTCTTCGGTCATATGCCTCGAGCATCCACTATCAAGGTACCAAGAATTTTGACTTTGTGCTTTGGCCTTGTAGCAATGCACCCCCTACAAACAAAGATATTAAATTTTTGTTTTTGGTACCCAAATCATTTTGGGTCCAGGAGTGTTAGCTCCCAATAGCTTGGTTCCCATAGGAATCCAAGGTGACATAGCAACAATATTATTAGATTTTACCAGTTCCTTAGGAACCCATACACTTCTAATCTTTTTAGTTCTACTATGTCTAGGAAAGCTACTTTGTTTGTAGTTATTAGTCTTTCTCCTAGGTTGGTTTGTTTTAGATGATTCACTTTTTTCATGCTTCACACTACCAACATATTTAAAAGACTATTTGAGCTTGTTAAGATCACCTAACACCTTTTGGTGTTCACTATTACATTGAGAAAGAAGATTATTTAGGTCAACATTTTCATCTTGGAAGAATTTAAGTTCATCTTTTAAACCTAAAATATTTTTCTCAAATTTTAAGTTAGCTTGAGAAAGTGAGTCATTTTTATCATTTAATTCCGAAATAATTTTCTTATTCCTAATGACCGACTCCTTGTATTTCTCAACTAACTCGTCATAAACCTCTTGCAACTCATCATATGCATCATTTAATTCATCAAATGTAAAATTAAAAGATGATGAGTTAGAGGTTATCATGAAGGAATCATCCTCAAGTGCCATGAGGCAAAGGTTGGCCACTTCTTGTTCATCATCCTCGGATGACTCATCATCACTCCAAGTAGCAAGCTTAGCTTTGAGCTTCTTCTTTTTCTCAAAGCCCTTCTTCTTGAGTTGAGGGCACTCCGAACGAATGTGACCGAGCTTTTTGCACTCGAAGCAAATGATTTGATCCCTCTCTTCTTCTTTTCTTTTACCCTTGAAGTCTATCTTTCTTTGAATTTTCCTTCCTCGGTTGGACCTCATGAAGCGTGAGAATATTTTGGCTATCATAGTCAATTCTTCTAACTCATCCTCCTCACTAGAAGTGTTCTCCTCAAGTAATGAAGCTTTGAGAGCCACTCCCATTTTCTTATTCTTTTCCACCTCTAGCTTCTCCACTCTTTTCTCTTCCTTCTTATTTTCTTCTTCTCTTCCTTGCTTCATAATCTCATGAGTAAGGAGAGAACCCACTAGCTCATCAAGTTTTAGAGTCTTCAAGTTTTTAGCCTCAGTGATGGCGGTTCTCTTCCCATCCCAAGATTCGGGAAGTGAGTAGAGTAGCTTCCGGACAAGTTTGTCTTTCGGAATAGACTCTCCAAAGCCTTTAAGCCCGTTGACGATGGTTGAGAAGCGATCAAACATTTTGAACACCGTTTCGTCGGGCTCCATCTTGAAATTCTCATAACTAAGATTGAGAATTCCAATCTTGGTTTCCTTCACATCATTGGTTCCTTCATAGGTGGTCTCTAGAGTGTCCCACACTTCATTGGCACTCTCAATGGAGAAAACTGTGGAGTAGATGTCGGGACCGAAAGAACAAAAGAGCATGTGAAGAGCTTTGTCATTTATTTGGATCTTCTTCCTTTCTTCTTCACTCATCTTCATCTTTTTCTTTAAAATCATATTTCCTTCATTATCTTGCTTCAATGGAATGTAGAGATCATCTTCAATGACATCCCAAACCAAGTAATCGTTGGACTTGATGAAGAGGCGCATTCGATTCTTTCAAAACAAATAGTTGTCACCATTGAAGAAAGGCGATTTTGTAGTGGATTAAGACTCGTACATGCTAGATCCGGAGGTAGATGACATATCTTGGTTTTTGGATGATCACACTCTTCCTAGGAACTCTTCTTGTGGTTGTTAATCCTTCAAAAAGGTAGGCTTTGATGCCAATTGTTGAGTGGATCGATATAAACCAAGAGGGGGTGAATTGGATTTTTAAATTTTTTGGAAGTGGAATTGACAAATAAAAATGGTAGACAAGGAATTTTAGAGTGGTTCAAGTTCCAATCGAACTCTACATCCACTACCTTAGCTTCACTAAGGATTTTCAACAATTCCACTAATTGTTCTTCCCCTTTTCTAGGCTAAAGAGGTAACTGTTACAATTTCGGTCAAATTTTCTACCAAAAATTTGACCCAATCCTCACACAATAATAACAAAGAAGTTGTTGGATAAAATAAGTATCTCTCAATACACAAGGTAGCCCAATTACAAGCACTCAACTCAATTGAAATGATAAGAATGAAAAATGCAATTGGGGTTACAAGACAATAATGGGATTTAGGCACAAATGCTTGGATTTGATGTTTGGATGTTTGTTTTTGGATCAATAGTTGTTGCTGAAGCTTTTAGAGGTCTCTTTTATACCTTCTCATTGAATTCTAGCCGTTGTGGTTGTTGCATTCATCAATAGAGTCGTTGGGGATGTTATCTACCCTCCATAAATGCAGTCTGCAACCAACCGTTTCGAAACGTCTGACCCTGTTTTGAAACAGACCAAAATAGAAAGAGCCGTTGGGTGCATTAAAAAGCTCGTATCGAAACGGTTAAGCTTGTTTCGATACGCTAAGAGCTGTAACATTTTAGTTATTGTCAAAGATCGTATCGAAACGGAACCCTAAACCCTAAACCATAAACTACAAACACTAAACCTTAAACCAAGTATATAACTAAATCATAAACCACAAATTTGAATCTCAAACACTAGACACTAAACTTTAAAGTATTAACCATAAACTCAAACTCCAAACTCTTAACCCTATATATAACTAAATCACAAATCACAAATCTCAAACCTTAAACCTTAAACCCTAAAACTAAAATATTATTTAATATATATATATATATTAGAGTTTAGGGTTTAGGATTTAGTAATATATTTAGGGTCTGGGCTTTGGAGTTTGATGTTTATTTATATATGTGGTTTAGGGTTTGAGTTTTGGTTATATATGTGATTTAGGGTTTAATGTTTGAGTTTGAGATAAGGGATTTGAGGTTTAGTTATATATATTATTTATAATATTTTATTTTTGTAATATAAATTATAAGTAATATTTATTTATTAAGTTAACATATTTATAAAATTATATTATAAATATTATAAATTATATCACGAGATAAATGAAATTAAGTTTAACTATAATTTTATTTATATATTATTCGTTTTGGAATTATATTAAGTCTTTAAGTTAGCTTGGTAGTTTGGTTCCAACCTTTCATTCTAGAAATTTTTGGTTTGAGCCTTCTTAAACGTGTGATTTTCTTAATTTTCCCCTAACAAAACGACGTCGTTTTGACCTATCTTTGGCATCAAAACAACTATACCAAAATGACGTCGTTTTGCATTTAGCGGGTCGTTTCAGGTTAACGACAGAGTGCTTGGATTAAAGCCAAAAACAAAGTTCAATAGTATAATAGTAGCCAAAAACAAAATTTAGTGATACAACAGTATCGTTTTATAGTTCAGTACTATTTTCGATACACATGTTAAAATTTAATGGTATATCATATAATTTATCTTAAAAAAGTAAGATGTATCTAAATAGTGATTTTCAAATTGAAACTCCAGTATGATAGAAAATTATTGGCAAAAGCTTTGTTTCTACATAACTTGGTCATCAGAGTGGATGGAACTCGTCTGCCTCTTAACTATACCTCTTTTAGTACTTTATTTTAAAAAAGAGTTTAGAGAATTAGAAGTATAATGTATTTTTAGAGTGTAAGAATTAGAGTTTAGGATATACATTTTAAAATTAAGATTTAAAATTTAATTTTTAATTTTTTTAATATGGGCATAAAAAGAAAAATAGTTAGGGAGAGAAAATTTTTGTTCAGAGTGAATGGAGTTGTCTTCTCAAATGGGTTATTTTCATTAACAACGTAAGGTAATAAATTAATTTTTCTTAGAAAAATCCTTTTAATTGAGTGTTCACTCATTTATCCATTTATTTACTTTTGAAGTGTTTATTGTTTAGTAATTTTTTAATGAGTACAAAAATAGGGATAAACTTTAAATTTATATATAGTCCTTGTTTGGTAAAAAGAGGTTTGAGCAAAAATTAAAGGTTTGAGGCATAATTAGAGGTTTAACCAGTCAAATCCGTTAATATTGTTGTTTGGTGAACTGCGGATTGAAAGAGCAGATTGGAGTGAAACCGCTAATTTTGAAAAAAACTCATAATAGGAGTCTTTTGAGATTAGATGTTTGATATTAGAGTTGTAAAGACTCTTTTACCCTTACCAGTTACCAAAAATCTTAAAATAACCTAAATTAAATATTTTCTCACCCTATTTATAAGCTAATCTTATTTATTTTTATTATTATCATATATGTGTATTTAAATTTATTTATTAATTAAATTATATTAAAATAATTATATAAATAATAAATCAATATATAAATTATTTGAATATGTTTAGAAAAGTTATATTAAAATAATTTTATAGATCTAATTAATATTAATTAGATACAAAATATTAATAACTAATAAACTATTCAAACAAGTATTGAATATAACCATGTGCTTAAATGTAATTTTGCTTGTTTAAATAATCTAACAGCTATCGGTTATCAGTTAATTTTACCAAACATTTTTATACAATCAGATAATACAATCCTTAGTCAAATCAGCTAATACAATCAGCTATCAGCTAATGTAATCCGCTATTCGCTAATTGTCAAACAGGGCCATAAACTTTGTAAACATGCAATTTGATATATAAACTTTGACTTGGTTCAACAATACACACACAACTTTGGGTTTTGTTTCATTATACGCATGAAAGTTTATTTTGATTCAACTGTATATATTTAAAAAAAAACATATCAATTGTTTCATTATACCATAAAATTTTGGGTTTTGTTTCATTATACGCATGAAATTTTTTGTATTATATTAATATAATTTTATTTTAAATATGTAATAGTAAAAAATGCAATATTTATAATTGTGATAGCAATTTATAAAAATTAAATCAAATCAAAATTTCATGTTTACAACTGCACAAAATCAAAATATCATGTACCATATTGTACATTTAATGAAAATCCATGCATATTTAGATTTTTTTTCCTATAAAATTATGACACTCACATCTAAATTTAAGTAACATAATTTACATGAATGCTCTTATAAATATGTTAACGTCCTTTTATAGGCTTTTGAATTATATTGTTCCAACTCTTTGTTTCTTTTAATATTCATATTTTCTTAACATATTAAGCATGGGTTTAAGGGTTGAGAGCTTAGGTTTTAAAAAGATGCATAGATTTTTTTCCAAAAAAATATATATATACCTGTTTGATAGTTTCTATGATTTCTGTTTTAGGGGTACCCTGAAATCCTTTCGGGACTTCCATTGAGTCCTTACATAACAAGGTACCTCCCACCGTTTGACGAGTTCGAGGTCGATTGTTGCGTTCTTCCGAAAGGGTCATCGGCGGTTTTCCCGGCTGTCCCGGGCCCTTCAATCTTCCTCGCCTTTGCAGGGGAAGGAACATTGAAAATTGGATCATGGGAAAGTATTGTTACTGAAGGAGATGTGGTATTTGAACCTGCCAACACCGAGATCACCGTTACTGCGACTGCATGTGAGCTGCAAATTTACAGGGCGGGGATCAACAGCAGGTTCTTTCACGGCTTATGAATTTAAGAACGAGGCCGCCAGCAGCCATTTTCATTCATCAGCCTTAGTGAGCAAATAAATTATTTATTTTACTTATTTTTTCTATCTTTTGCTGCTTCCATTTTATGGATTTTTAATGGTTGTAACAAATATCAAGTATATCGACCTAGATTATACCATATAATTCCATTGTAACAGAGCTGCTGGTCATAAAAATAGGCTCCGAAGATGTTTTCATATTTTCATTATTATAAAAATATGCTTAGAATGAACCCTAATATGTCTGACATAAAAATTGAACATACCCTAACAATTTCCAAACTGCAAAAATAAAATAAAATATCATATGGCAATGACATACGAATTCAGATATTTTAGATCATGTATATTATCTGCTCAAACCATTGAGCCATGATAATATAACATTAGCACCTTTCTCCCATGAACAATCCAACATCATATCATGTGCAACTCCTTCAATACATATCGGTGGCACGTCGTAGAATCTGCCCGTCTCATTGAGTCCTTCGGCATCCTACATTTATATATATTGATCTATAAAAAGGGTGAAGGAAACGGTCTAGTTACTCTAGTATAATAAATAATCTCAAGCTATGTTACTCCAACTCCTTATTTTTCTTTAACTACCCATGTTTGATATCATGTTCAATACTCATCCAGATATGGGTATTGGGAATTGTACATACTCGTATCCGATGAGTCCAAGTAATAGATATCTCAAGCATGTACTTTTCTTAAATGCACAATATTCTCATATGTTTGAAGCCTTTGATATGAGATGCGAGGAAAATAGAAGATGACAGAATATCGGAAGTGCATAAATTGAAGTTGTATGATAAGAATTTACCACTATGAAGTCATCTTTTGCACCCAAGACGAGAATTTCCGTCGAACAGTTGGTCATTTTAGGCACCGGAAGTGATGCGTTCAGCTTCCGGAGATCAAACAATGGCATCCTTGAGCTTTCTTTCATTAGCTCCTGATAACTGAAAGAGGAACAAAATAAGCCAAAAGTCTAAGTCCACAGTTTACTATGACAACAAAAGATACAGTATTGGTAATGGAATTTGATTTGCAACATTCAATACATTGAAATAAGCATGTACAATGGAAACAATATTAACATTTTATTCAATAAGGGTGAACTTTTATTGTGGAAAGAAGATATATATCCTTCTATAAAGCTATTGGGCTCCGTCTCTTCATTTTTTCTTGAAACATCTGCTTTCCTATGTGACTTGGACTGGTGAGTACCGGATACAAATATATGTTCAACGAGAGCGTGTTGAGTCCTTGGAGGATCAAATCTCCATACCCAATTCAACTACATGTTGAACATAGAGCTCAGACACGGGCACATCAAGAACAATAAAGAGTCGAAGCAACATAGTTGTGTTTGATACATGCCCATATCCGACACTCACACCCAAGTTAAGTACATACTGTTGAGGTTCTAAACATCTCCCTCTAATTTTTTCTTGAGATATTATCAAAATCTATTCTTAGTATCACTTAGCAATGAGATTTCATCAATTATGAACGGGGCAATTGCAACTTCACAATCCATGTAACATCTTATTCATTATCAACGATAATTCCAAACAAATGAAAGAAATGAATGTTCATATATGTGAATAGTAGGTTCACAAAACAAACCGTAGCACCAAATTATCCTCCATTGTAGCCGAGAAGAAGGTTTCCCTACAAAGGGGCAGTGAAGTTTGAAAAGCTTTAGCGGCTAGGCTACGAGTCACCTGCATGGGGAATGGGACAAATCATTCATATGCTTCGTCATGAAAGTTAAGAAAAAGAATTAAAAAGAAAATGTATGATATCACAAAAAACTTGAATACTTAAATTTGACTTGCTTGGTAGTTCAAGCTCTAGCACCATTGGACAATAACCAAAGCTGAATTCAAATTTTTTCAAGTCGAATCCGATTAGCCTGTAAGGAATGTTTCCGGATTAGAGTGCTCAGAATCCGAAAGCTTACCTTAAAAGCTGCAATGGGTTTGGAAAAGAGATAGCGCCACACTAAGCCACTGAATAAAATTGTGAAAGTTAGACTCCAAAAGTTACTTTCATGAAAAATAGAGAGTGAGATTGCATGAGAAATCACCTATTACCCGAAGGAGGAACTGAGCAAATTAACGCAGCACCTTTAAGTTTGGGGTACAAATTTTGCATTTCTACAATCGTTCCATCAGCATAAGAAGAAAGATAGTAAGAAACTGTACTTTTCTAAAACCACTAAATCCTATGTTACTAAGATTTGGGTGCAAGTTTCGGATACAGGTATACATCCGATATGGGTACTGTCCTAAGCTTTTTCCATATATTTGTAGGACCTTGAAGGTCATATTTTCCTACCCATGTGTCAATCACGAGTGTCCACCATGGTCCATGGATGCTTCAAAAAGAAATATAAGTTTGAGCAACATAGATTACATCAATCAAGACCAATTTGATGAAATAAAGGACTTTTAGAGATCCGAAGCAGACATTAGAAGGCCTAGTTGAAGTCGGAAACTAACACATTAGAAGCAGACATAGATATGTTGCTATGACTTTTTTAAAATATCCGCATCCGACACCATGTTTACACATATTTAAACATGGGCATGAGGATATGATCTCTAAATGCAGGGAAAACTTTAGAAAAATTGAATATACCCATGTTAGACACATACCCATATCTGACAGTAACATGACTTATAATCAATCAAAAGATTTCTAAAGAGTAGTTGATATATTGTAAAGTTTTTCAACTAAGAAAAAATAGTAATTGATGATTCTTATTAGGGGTGAGCAAAACTCAACTGGACTCGAAAAAACCGAATTATTCGACTCGAGGCGAAAAAATCTGACTCGTTTTGACTCACTCGTAATTTTATAAACTCAGACTCAAAAAAATTTCAAATAAGGTTTGAGTTAAAAATGGAAATTCGAATAACTAGAATAACTCAAAATTTTTAGTAATTAGTTCATCAGTTTTCAAGTCCGAGTCTGTCAATTATGCCTGATATATTATGTATATACCATGTGAAAATATGAAGAAATATACATGTATATCGTATGTAGATATAGAAAGCCGTTTAAATTGGAGTGTATTATAACATTATAAATAATTACAATTAAATTTGTACAGAAACTCAAAAACTCGACTCGAAAAATTTTCAAATAAAATTTGAATCGTAAAACAGAACTTGTAAACTTGAATAAGTCGAAATTTTTTTACTCAACTCGATCGAACGCCCAACCCTAATTCTTATGTGTTCAAGATGTGAATCCATTGCAATCCATATTTAAAAAAAAATCAACTAAATTTTAGGAAAGCTTATATGTCATGTAAACTTTTGCTTATGCCTTGTTATTTGTTACTTTTTCTCTTTCTCAATCAGTACTATTATGCTACTCAAATTCAGAGATGAATACTGGATACAGATATGGCAATTCTATTTACATTTTTTCATATATTTAGAAAAACATAACCCATACACAACAGATCGGATATGAATGTCGGACATAAACACTTTAAAAAAATAAAAGTTGTAGCAATATAGATGAATGAGGTATATAAACATATACCTGCTGAATGTGCTTTATGTCTCATATTTGCAATGTAATACTGGATAATAAGGCCTCCAAACGAATGTCCAAGTAAGACCGGTGGCAAGCTGAGGTTCCTCTCAATGAAATCTGCAACATCACCTGCATGTGTCTACAGATTATGAGTGAACAGCCGATTAGAGGGGGAATCTTTTAATATAATCAATCGCCTGTAAAAAGAGGGAAAGAAAAGCACTATTTATACGGGTAGCGGATGTAATATTCGGATTTGAATCTGTAAAATTGCTTCAGAATACAATCTGTTTATTATTCACATTAGATCTGAATCCAAATTCAATTTGAATAACATTACTTGCTAGATAAATATCCAAAGTTAGCACCTCAAAATAAATTTTGAAATAAAAGCAATAGTTATTCACAAGTCTGAATCTGAATCTATTATTTGTAGTAGTATAACGGAGTCAGCAGATTTTTATAATAGATATCTGCATTTGCTACGGAGACTAATTAGAATATCTAAAATCAAATATTCAAATCCACATTCTTATTTTCCAGAAAACCGAATATTACCTGAAGGGTACCAGCAACAGTTCCGGAAGGTGCATCGCTTTCACCCTAAACAGTGTTGAAATTAAAATTCATAAAAATGCAAGTAGTTGAAGAAATATGATTCAAGAGGATCAAACTCATAATTAAAAGAATAGCCAACCAAGTACCTAACATGGAATAAATTTAAGTCCAAATTTAGCTTCAACGAGGAAAAACAAGAAAGGAAAATCTTAATAAGAGTGGGAAAAAGATGATATAACCTGACCAAGCAGGCTAAGGGCAAAGCAATCAAATCCGGAATTTGAGAAGAAAGGCAGCCAATGTTCAGCCCAACACCAAGCTGAATGGTAACTTCCATGAACGAAAACCAAAGGTGGGTCGTTTTTCGAATCTGGGTCTTTTTCTTTGACGCTCTTTTGGATGATAACCTCCATGTTTAAACCAGAGGGAAGCTGGTGGAAAATACGTGACTGCCCTTGTTTCAGCTCATAGGGAACTCTCGTTTTGCGGGGTTTGTTGAGGACAGCGAAGGGATTTAAGGTCATTTTAGGAGTGTGTTGAATTGATAGAACAATCGCCATTGCTGTGAGCTTCCTCTTCACTGTTTCTTGATTTTACCCACTTCTTTTGCTTACAGTATAGAGATAGACTCCAATTAGCTTGGGTTCGGCCCTAATTTCTATACAGGTTGAATTTATGCAGGGACGGATATATTGCATTACGGGCTCTAGCCCCAAATGTTTTAAACTAACAAATAGTATAATGAAATTTTTATATATTTGGACCTCATTTTTAATTTATTCGCCTTAATTCTAAACGTTTCGAATTAAGGCTGTTTAATAGACTAACAAACAATCAATCTGAATACATATTATTAAGCACATCATTATATAATAAAGGAATAACAATAGAAGGAGGATTAATCCAAGTGACCACCTCCAAATCCTCACCCTCCCAAAGCTTTGCCACACATTATTATTTTCGTATAGTATTTAACGGTCAATGATTCTGTTTCACTTATATTGTCGCATATTAATTTTTCACAGAGTTTTTAAAAGAAAAAAATTGTGTGGTGTAAAATAATTTAAATGACAAGTTTGCACTTAAAAAGTTAATTTTTATTTTTTGGGAAACTAAAAAGGATAAAAAAGTAAATTTATCTTATAAATGTTGTTGAGTTTTTCAAAATGATAATTTGAGTGAGATAATTTTAAAACACAAAAATAATAATTTTATTGGGACGAAAAGAATAATATTTTAATCAATTGATTTGTTTGTAATTTTTATTTTAAAAAAAAACTTATTTATTACCAAACTCACAATTTAATAACCTGAAGTATAATTTATCCTTAAATTTATTATGATTGGGTGTTTTGCTTGCCCAAAAACAGCGACAGAACAAACGTGATTTTGTTATAGTTCCAATTACTTGAAAATGGGTTTTCAGCAGTTTACAAAAAGGCATAATGTAAAAATCTGTTTCTAACGTTTGAAACAAGGCCGCTCATTTACTTGCCCAGTTGGGCCGATCTCTTTCTGCTTTCTCAATATGGCTTAATCATGGTCCACCGGTGCTTGAGAATGCAATTGCTTTTGACAGATGGTGGTGGGTTGTTCTAGGGGTGTTAACGAGCTGAGCGGACTCGGAAATAGTGTAATTAAACTCAGCTTGGGCTCGAAGTTTACCAAGCTCAGAATTTTAAGCTCGAGCTCGGCTCGAAAACAATATTATTGGGTTCGGCTCGGGCTCGAAGCTCATCAGGCTCGGTTCAGGCTCGTCAAGCTCGGCTCGGATAGAAATGAAAAATTTTGCTATAATTTTTTTATAAAAGATTCATTAAAAATTCCTTTCATAACCAACACTGAAACGAAATTCAATGACCGGAAAGAAGGAAAAAGTGTCAAAATTTAGATTAATCTGAATAACCAATAAATATTCTTATAATATAAACACATAATTAAAGAAAATACAAAATCAAACAACAAGCAACTAAAGAAAATGCCCAGTTTATTTTAGTTAATTTACTTTTAGTAGATTTTTTCTAATCTATTTTATTACTTTTCTTTTGCTAAATATATTACTTTTAGTGCATATGTAGATTCCGAGCCTATTCATGAACTTTTTGAGCCGAGCCTAGGTTTGTTAAGGTTTCGAGCTGAGCCCGAGTTCGAGTCGTGCTCACTCGAGCCGAACTTTAACCAGTCGAGCTTTTGGTTTTGTTCACTTGTTTGTTATGACTTTGTTTGGTTTTACATTGTTTAATAAAGCCAACTGCACTGTTTAAAAAATTATCATATTTTTTTATTTTAGTCATCAAACTATTTTTTCATCAAAATCGTCCCTCTTGTTAGATACCTTTCCTATTTTGGTATCCCTCCGTCAAAAAACTAACGAAATCGTTGACATGACATTTTTTTATTATCCACATCATCATTCTCTTTTCTCGTCAGCATATTATATGGTATTATTTATTATTTCAATCGACCAACCAGGAGGTGACACGTGTCACCTCTAAATTTCAAACAAATCAAAAGAGAAAAAAATACTCCTCAAGTGCATGTGATAGAATCAAACCAAGGACACTTTACCTGGGTCCAACGCCTAACCACTAAGCCAACCATAAATAAGTAAAACTACATCTATGGAGGTTTGAACCAATGACACTTTGACTAAAAACTCTATGCTTAACCACTACACTAGGTTAAGAGTTTATCATGTATCAACAAAATCTAATATTTAATTTAAGATTTATCATCACTTAAAAAATAATATTAAAATTATTTTTTTAATTCTTTTGGAATAACAAATTAATTATTTATTTATTTTTAAAATGTATTAGATCTTTCTAAAAAATTAATATAAATTTTGAATTAATTGAAAATTGTTGGGTTTATAGCACGTTCGAATCGATCATTGAAACCGTCAAGGGGTGTTGTAAATGTTTGGTGGTTGAATTGGCTAAAATCGAAATAAAGGTAAATAAGTGACACAATAATTTTAGAGTGGTTCGGGCTATTAACTAAGCACCTACATCCACTACCTTAGCACACCGCTAAGGATTTCTCAATTCACTCAACAATGAATTCGTCCCCTTTTACCGGTTTAGGAGGAAACCGTTACAACCCTATCTTTTGGACTTGGCTAAGATAGAACCAACTCTAGTTTTTCTCTCAAGGCTAAACTAGAACCTCTCCTTTTACAAGGGATTTGTTTGGTAAACTTAATACCTCACAAGGTGGGTGTTTATACAAATTTAAGCTCACACGAGAACAAAGAATTTACAATTAAGCTCTCTCTAAAGACTATGTACAAGAGAATAGTAAAATAAAGATTTAGACTCCAACTCTCTTGACCATATTGCTTGGATGTTGTCTCTAAACTTCTTCAAGTGTTCCAACCTTCAATTTATAGTCTCAATTGAGCTTGTGGTCTACTAGCTGTTATGGATGTTTTAGAGAGCCGTTAAAGACTTTATTTCTCTCATTAAATGTAGTTCTGCAGCTACTCGTATCGAAACATGTGTCCATGTTTCAAAACAGTCTCAAAATAGAAAGAGTCGTTATATGAAATAAGAATATTGTATAGAAATGGGTAGGGCCGTATAGAAACGGGCGAGGCGGTATAGAAACGGATTTTGACAGTTTCAAAACGTTTCGAAACAGATTATGCCTGTATCGAAACGGGTACATTACAAGCATTAGTTTGGCTACTTAAAAACGTTTCAAACATTGCCAAAACCATTTAAAACATCCACAAACTTATTTTCTAGTTGTTTGGACTTAAAGACATTTTTGAAATCTTTTCAATTTAGTCCAGAACTATTTTTCAATTATTATATCAAAACATTAGTTCTACACTCTTCCCCTTTTTGATATAATAAAACCAACTTAAAAATTTGTTTGGGATTCTCCCTCTTTGTATTTTAAAATTTTAAATAAGAGATTTTAAAAATAAAAGAAGTTAAAGCTCCCCTTATTCTCTCGAAAAATTAATTTTTCAAATTATTTCTCCCCTTTTGTTATATCAAAAAGAATTTAAACAACTTTAAGTTCAAAATAACTTAGGAGGTTAAAAAAATTGACACAAATAATAATTTTGGTTTTAAAATGGCTCCCCTTTACTCAAGCATCATTGTTAGGCTTAACAAATAATCCAAGACTTTAAAACAAAAATTAGATAATCAAAGATAAAAGAAAATAAAAGCTATAAGCTTAGAGGTTACCCAATTTCTTCACTTGCGTGACTAGAGCATTTTCATGTCTTTATATTTCTTCCCATTGCTCCAACACACCTACAAAAGACATTCACTTGATTTTTGGTATCCAATTTGCTTTGGATCCCTTAGGAACACATACTTGTCTAATCTTATAAGATTTTCTCTTCTTAATAGGACAAGTATGTAAGGAATGACCATGACAATGGCAATGTGAGCATTTTGCCATTATGTGACGAGATGAATTATTAAAAATGATTTCTTTTTATTTTGTTAAGCTTTCAAGCTCAACTTTCAAATCAAGATTTTCTTTTTTTTAAACATCTTTACTTGTTTTTGAAAACTCTAAATCATTTTTCAAAATTTTATTTTGGTTTTCAAAATCCAATTTTATTTTCAAAAGAAAATTATTTTCAAATTCAAGTTTTGAAATCATTTTCTTAAATTAGCAATTCATGGTCTCAAATTCCAAAAAAAATTCTTCGAAAGCATCTTGCAAATCATCAAAAGAGTAAGAATAAAGCTCACTCGAGTTATTAGATACCATAGGCTCATCGAGAGCCAAAACATCATCCACCTTTGGATTGGAGAGAAAGTTTGCATATCATTGATCATCATCTTTCTTTTCTCCCTTCTTGTTGCCATAAAGCTTCTCAAGTTTCGCTCACAACTATTTGGCACTTTCGCATGAGGAGATTCTCTTGGAAACTTTTTCGTTAAGGCCACAATAGAGAATGTGAATCGCCTTGGTGTTTAGCTTTACCTTCATCTCGTTGGCACTCCTTTGTTTTTTCTTCCTTTTTGGAGCTTCCAAATAGTCGTCTTCAATGATGTCCCAAACCTTATAATCTTGAGACTTGATGAAGAATTTCATGATATTTGCCCATTGGAAGTATGCTTCTCCTTCGAAGAGCGGAGGACACGAGATAGAGCGACCTTCTTCAAATCTTGTCATTTTCTTGAACGGTGGACTTCGAGCAAATGATCTTTACTCACAGATGTTAGTCCTTCGATGGAGACGAGGGTCTGATACCAATTGTTGGGTTTATAGCACGCTCGAATCGATCACCGAAACCGTCAAGGAATGTTGTAAATGTTTGGTGGTTGAATTGGCTAAAATCAAAATAAAGGTAAACAAGTGACACAATGATTTTAGAGTGGTTCGGGCTATTAACTAAGCACCTACATCTACTACCTTAGCACACCACTAAGGATTTCCCAATTCACTCAATAATGAATTCGTCCCTTTTTACCGGTTTAGGAGGAAACTGTTACAATCCTATCTTTTGGACTTGGCTAAGATAGAACCAACTCTAATTTTTCTCTCAAGGCTAAACTAGAACCTCTCCTTTTACAAGGGATTTGTTGGGTAAACTTAATACCTCACAAGGTGGGTGTTTACACAAATTTAAGCCCACGCGAGAACAAAGGATTTACAATTAAGCTCTCTCTAAAGACTATGTACAAGAGAATAGTAAAATAAAGATTTAGACTCTAATTCTATTGACCATATTACTTGGATGTTGTCTCTAAACTTCTTCGAGTGTTTCATCCTTCAATTTATAGTCCCAATTGAGCTTGTGGTCGTTACTAGCCGTTAAGGATATTTTGGAGCCGTTGGAGACTTTATTTCCCTCATTAAATGTAGTTCTGTAGCTACCCGTATCGAAACATGTGTCCATGTTTCGAAACAGTCTCAAAATAGAAATAGTCGTTATGTGAAATAAGGGGACCATATAGAAACGAGTAGGGCCGTATAGAAACGGGTGATGCCGTATAGAAACGGGTGAGGCCGTATAGGAATGACCGTATAGAAACGAGTGAGGTCGTATAGAAACGGGTGAGACCGTATAGAAACAAATTTTGACAGTTCCAAAACGTTTCGAAAAAGATTATGCTTGTATCGAAACAAGTACATTAAAAGCACTAGTTTGGCTACTTAAAAACGTTTCAAACATTGCCAAAACCATTTAAAACATCCACAAACTTATTTTCAAGTTGTTTGGACTTAAAGGCATTTTTGAAATCTTTTCAATTTAGTCCAAAACTATTTTTCAATTATTATATCAAAACATTAGTTCTACAAAAATAACTATTTAGATTTAAAATTACTATTTTAATTTTTTTTTAAAATAGCTTAAAATGTAATTAAAATTAAAGATCAAACTAGAATTATTTTTCACTTCGAATAGTTAAATATTTTTTTATTTATTTTATAAATTTAATATTAATAAAAAATCTAAAAATTAAATTTATAATATTTATTTAGGATAAAATATATTTTTAAATAACATTTAATTCGTTGACATGTATACAAACAAATTATTTTGCATTTAATTAACTTTTAGAATGATCTAATACATTTGTATAAAAATAAATAATTAGTTTTTTATTCCCAAACGAAGTGAAAAAATAATTTAAGATTGATTTTAGTAGTAATTTGATTTAATTTTGATGTGATAATATATTTTAAATTAAATATTAAATTTTGGGGATATGTACTAAGTTTTCTATCTAGCTTAGTGGTTAAACACCTTGCTTTTGGTGTAATGTTTTCTTGGTTCAAATCATTAGAGGTAATTTTTATTTTATTTTTGAGGTTCAGAGAGTATAACTTAAATATTTATTTGGTTAAAATTTAATCAAATTCCAAGCCTAGCTCAATGGTTAAGAAAGGGGTCCTTGGTTCAATTTCTCCAACATGCACTTAAGTCGTATTTTTTTCTCCTTTGATTTGTTCAAAATTTGGAAGTGGCACGTGTCACTTCCTGGTTGGTCGATTAAAATAATAATAAATACTATATAATATGTTGGTGAGGAAAGAGAATGTTGACGTGGAAAATAAAAAATTTCATGTCAATGATTTCGTTAGTTTTTTTACGGAGGGGGCCAAAATAAAAAAAAGGTATATATCGGGAAGAATGTTTTTGACGAAAAATTTAGTTAGACGACTAAAACAAAAAATGAGTGATAGTTTGATGACCACCAGTGTAGCTTTCCTATTTTTTAACGAAAGCAAGTTGGAATTATTTATACTATTTGCAATTTGGATTTGTCTAAAAAAACCTTTAATTTAAGGCTAATATAAGACCAGTTATTTTAAACCGTTAGATTCAGATGATAGAATAATAACTGTTGGATTAGAAAAAAAAGGGTGACCCGGTTAACCGATCACCCAAAAATTGAAGGCACAGATTAAAAGGGTTAACCGGTTAACTGTGTAATAAAATTGGTACATACCTTTTTCATTACAAATTCTGTAACAACTTACGTACAACCTGTAATAAATTAAGTAAATACTTAATTTGTCATACTTTTTGTATCAAATTAGTTTTCGTGTACATAGTTTCTTACCTTTGGTTGAGTACTTTTGGGGTTGGTGATCCCCTATAATAATTTCGGTACATACCTTTTCCATTACAGATTCTGTAACAAATTACATACAACGTGTAATAAATTAAGTACATACTTAATTTCTCATTCTTTTGTAACAAATTAGGTTTTTGTGTAAGAAACTATGTATGTACATAGTTTATTACCCTTGGTTGAGGTACTTTTGGGGTTGGTGGTCTCGTGTAATAATTTCGATACATATCTTTTTAATTACAAATTCTGTAACAAATTACGTACAACGTGTAATAAATTAAGTACATACTTAATTTCTCATGCTTTTTGTAACAAAATATGTTTTCGTGTAAGAAACTTTGTATGTACATAGTTTATTACATTTGGTTGAGTACTTTTGGGGTTGGTGATCTCGTGTAATAATTTCAGTACATACCTTTTTAATTACAAATCCTATAACAAATTACGTACGTGTAATAAATTAAGTACATACTTAATTTATCATATTTTTTGTAACAAATTAGGTTTTCGTGCAAGAAACTATGTATGTACATAGTTTATTACCCTTGGTTGAGGTACTTTTGGGGTTTGGTGAGCTCTTGTAATAATTTCGGTTCATACCTTTTTTTATTACAAATTCTGTAACAACTTAAGTACAAAACTGTAATAAATTAAGTACATACTTAATTTCTCATGCTTTTTGTAACAAATGACGTTTTCGTGTAAGAAACTTTGTATGCACATAGTTTATTACCTTTGGTTGAGTACTTTTGGGGTTGGTGATCTCCTGTAATAATTTCCGTACATACCTTTTTCATTAAAATTCTGTAACAAATTACGTACAACGTGTAATAAGTTAAGTACATACTTAATTTATCATAACTTTTGTAACAAATTAGATTTTTCTGTAAGAAACTATGTATGTACATAGTTTATTACCCTTGGTTGAGGTACTTTTGGGATTGGTGATGTCGTATAATAATTTAAGTACATACTATTTTCATTACAGATTTTGTAACAAATTACGTACAAGATGTAATAATTTAAGTACATACTTAATTTTCATATTTTTTTAACAAATTAGATTTTCATGTAAGAAACTAGGTATGTACACAGTTTATTACTCTTGGTTGAGTTGGTTTAGGTTTTGGTGATGTCGTGTAATAATTTAAGTACATACCGTTTTCATTACAGATTGTGTAACAAATTACGTACAACGTGTAATAAATTAAGTACATACTTAATTTACCATACTTTTGTAACAAATTAGGTTTCCGTGTAAGAAACTATGTATGTACATAGTTTATTACCCTTGGTTGAGGTACTTTTGGGATTGGTGATCTCGTGTAATAATTTAGGTACATACTCTTTTCATTAGAGATTCTATAACAAATTACGTACAACGTGTAATAAATTAAGTACATACTTAATTTCTCATGCTTTTTGTAACAAATTAGGTTTTTCGTGTAAGAAACTATGTATGTACATAGTTTTATTACCCTTGGTTGAGGTACTTTTGGGGTTGGTGATGTCGTGTAATAATTTAAGTACATATCGTTTTCATTACAGATTTTGTAACAAATTACATACAACGTGTAATACTTTAAGTACATACTTAATTTTTCATACTTTTTGTAACAAATTAGGTTTTCGTGTAAGAAACTAGGTATATACATAGTTTATTACCCTTGGTTGAGTTGATTTAGGTTTTGGTGACGTCGTGTAATAATTTAAGTAAATACCGTTTTTATTACATATTGTGTAACAAATTACGTACAACGTGTAATAAATTAAGTACATACTTAATTTACCATATTTTTATAACAAATTACGTTTTTCGTACTTTTAAACTATGTATGCACATAATTTATTACCCTTTGTTGAGGTTTCTTGGATTTTGTGATCTCTTGTAACAAATTATGTATGTGCCTTTTTAATTATACTTTTTGTAATCAATTATGTATAAATCTTGTAATAAATTATGTATGAACTTATAACTTTGACAACCGATCAGCCTTAAATTAACCTTAAATTAGAGGTTTCACCCTTGAAACCTCTCTTGCAATTTCCATGAAAAACGTGCCAGTATTATCTTGTCTGTCAATAACTAGGAGTGTGGGACCTACTTTTTAATTTAATGTTGGGGAATACGCGCATTTATGTAAAATTGTCTTTAAAATGAGTCGAAAAGTCAAAGTAAGGTTGGATAAGGCTGGTGTGTGGATTTTTTTTGTCATGGGCGCCAGCTTTGGTAACTGCTTTCATTTAACTTAATTTCAATCGCTTTTCTTCATATCTTCCATACTTTCCTTCATTTGTTAATGCAAGCTAATTAAGAGCACCGTGGTGCCTTTATTTGTCTTTAATATTTTTAATATCTAACATACTTGTAAATTAAATTTAATATTTAATTTTTCGATACTTAGTGTCCTTTTGATTCTGGGGAATAGAGTCCGTTTTTATTTTTATTTTTTTAAGATAAAAAACATTGAAAAAATATGTTTGGTTGTAAAATTAAAAAATATTTTTCAAAAAATAAAAACAAAATTAAAAGAAATTTTGAAAACATAAATAAGATGTTTTCATTGTTTTTATTAAAAATGTTTTGGGAAAGTGAAAAATACGAAAAAGTGTTTTTTGATTTTAACTTCATTTTAATCCGGGTTCGAATCTTTTTAATGTCATTTTTTTAAATTTTAGTTTATTTACTCATATTTTATTTATTTATTTATTTATTTATTATTATAACATTTTCTAATTATATTTTATTTTAATTATTTAATAATTATTATTTTTATTTCGATTTTGAAAAACTAAATACCAAACACATTTTCATTATTTTTATTTTTGAAAATAAGTTTTAGTCCCTGTTAACTAAGCATGTTTTCTAAGTTTTAAAAAACTGAAAATGAAAATTATTTTTAAAATAAAAATAAAAATAAAAAATATTCTCTAAAACCAAAAGTGGCCTTAAATTTTTACTATCAAATAATACCTAAAAATAAAAAATAAAGCTTTAACTTAGAAATATATGCCCAAATTATATATATATTTTTGGGATAGGTGCCTAATGTTTTTTTTGGCTGAAATATGTACCTAAAGTTTTATTCCGTTAGTGTTTTAAGGTAACACCGTTTAAAAAATATCACCCAATCAAAATTTAACACGTCTTTTTATAGCCTTTCGCCTTCGGCGTTTGACGTCCAATTGACACCCATCCCGCCAGTTACCAGCAATGGGTGGTTGGGAGAATTGGGCAGTGACCTCAGGTAACGGCGGAGTCCGACGAGGTTATTGACGACGGTAATGACGTCAATTTTAGGTATAATGTTTTGGGTTTTATAGATTTTGAGAATATTTTCTGATTTGTGAAAAATTGTGTGATATTGTTAATTTATTTTATTTTCAGATGATTTTTAAAAAATAAATAAAAATAAAGCTACATGTTAATCTATTATTGGGTGATAGATTTTTTTATCAGTGTTATCTTAAAACATTAACGAAATTAAACTTTAGACACTTATTTCAATAAAAAAATAAGCACCTATATAAAAAAATATAATTTATAAAAAAAATAAACACCTTAAAATATTTATATTTTACCCATAATCTTAAATCTTGGCTCTATCCCTGTTTGGAACCATAAAATTCCTCAAGTCTAATGCTTAAATTTCATATGTTGTCAAGGAGACATAATGCAAAACATGATAATGAACCAATTTAGTTTTTAAGTCGAAATCAGACTCAAGAAGAAGACACTCTATAAGCAGAGACATAAAAATAAAGTAAAATATAATTAATATAGGTTGCCTTCACTTAATTTTTTTTTTCCCTTTAAGTAGAAGTAGATTTTTCTTTCTCCTCTAAGCAGAAGCAGAATAGTTAAAAAAATGATTTTCTCAATTTTGAATTAATAAAATATAAACGTTAACGTCACTGATGCATATGCCCTCTATATAACTCGTTCTCGCTGCCTTTTCCTTCTTTCATCTTCCTCGTGGCACCCGCCTTTTCCTTCAAAAGCATCATTTCTTAAGGTAATCTGAAAACCGAATCCAGTTTCTCATGTCTATGTTCATCTATACTTGGTTTCTTGTATTTTTTTCCTATTTTTGTTCAGTTTAAAACAAACATGTTTTTTTAGTCAAATTTCAAAGCGATTATATAGCAGATCTGATATGTTTTTACCTGTAGAAAGTTCAACTTCCCTTTTGGGTTTTTCATTCTTAGTTCTTATCTCTTAATTAATCCCTAATTTTTCGGACCTTTTTAAATTTGACTCTCTCGTTAATTATATAAATACCGCGTTTTACTTGATTAATCACAATTATATTTCCCCCCAAGCATAGGCTCTTGACCTGTTCTTTTTATCATTTAAAAAAAACTTTGGGTTTTCTTTATTTAACGATCTTAATTGTTGGATTTGAGATTTGATTTGTTCTTCTTTTGGGTTTCTTGCAATAGGCCTTCTTTTCTAATTTTTTGTTTCTCGGGGAAGATGGATCGTTGCAATCTTGTACAAAACGCCGCTGTTTCAGCTTATGATCATCAAAGTGGCAGCCCCGTTGTTTGTCCTAAGCCTCGGCGAATTGGGGTTTTCGCCAGTAACCCTAACAGGCCCTTGAGATTGCACGCGAGGTACAATTTTCTTTCTTTCCTTTTCTATGATCTTTAATTTAACTATTTTTTGATTTTGTTATGTTTTTAAGTGTTGTGATTTATCGTGTTTTGGGTTTTTGGTTTCAGTCATCAAGCCGAGATAAGTGATATGTGCGCCGGCGCTGAGCTTTTAGATATCTTCCTGAACAAGGTATTTTAGAATCCAACCTCTAACTCTGCATCTTTTTCCAAGTATACGTGTTTGATTCATATTTGTATACATGTACTTGTTTTGACTTGTATCCTAATACGAGTATAAGGATATTGCAAGTTTTTTTTTGAAATTTGATTATATTTAACAGTGAAAGGATCACAAAGTAATCACACCTCAAACATTAGAAGTTTAATGCCTTAAAATTTAATGGTGTGATAGACGTTACCTAACGCCTTTAGAAGAACTTGAAAAAGTTCCTAAAATTAAATTCAAAAAGCTATTACTTAGCCTTGAGTGTTCTTTGAAAAAAGCGAAATTCTTTTGCTATTTAATATTGGCGTATTGGCACATCGACAAAAAGGGAATCATAACATGTACAGCTCGGCCTTCTTTATCAACAAAGAAGTTGATAGACTTTGTCACCCGAACTCTAATCTATCAAAAGATGAAATTGCCGTAAAAGCAAACAAAAGAACTTCTATAAAAGTAAACAAAAGAACTATCATACAAGTAGATATGATATAAACTTGGCAAAATAAAGCGGTCAACGACAGTCGCCGGCGAAAAAAAATATACAGAAGAAGAACTTTGACACAAAACCCTGTGTTTACTCACATGAACATCTTAGAAAATGTCGTCCTTTAAAACCTTCTAATGCATGAAAATCTTAGAAAAAGTATATTGCTGTGTTTGACACTTGCACCCGAATTCATCCGAGTAACATGTGCTATTTTAAGCATAAAATTTATAGACAAATCAACATACCATGTTTTGATGTTTATGTTCCAACATTTAGTCATAAGGATTGATGTTTTTGTTTCCGTTCTAGTTACAAAAAAATCTTAAGATTTTCAAAACCATAAATTTTGTTGACAAATCAAACTTGTTTTCACTATAAGTTTGAATAACTTTCATTGTTCGACTAGTTTTAACATTTTTACATGTTTATTGCAGGAGGATTTCGGGATAGAAGAATCTGCAAACCAAGTAGCATCACCCCCCCCCCATATTTTCACGGGTCTCCTCCAAGTAGGGTTTCGAATCCAGTTGTGCAAGATGCTCAATTTTGTGAGGGAAGACATGCAGCCCTGCAAATCCCATATCCACTGTCTTCTATGTCATCATCATCACGTAAAGGAGGATGTACTAGGATGAAGTTTGGCTATACACCGGCCAGCATTAGAGTAGAAGGATTTGATTGCCAGCATTCCAGCATCCCTGCTATGGCCTAAACTTAAAACTAGTGTACATACAACTTACAAGAAATCTGAATGCCACCATTCCAGTAAAGAAAGCAACTTAAAAGCTGATAATTTTGGAGAAAAGTAGAGATAATTTCAGTTCAGTAGTGTTTATATAACGTGTTTTTGACGGCTAATAGCCACTGTAAGTAGTTTGATTGGGGAAGCAAACCCAAGTTTGTGTTGTGAGGAAAGGTTTGAATTATTTTCTTTTTGTAAAATATATGTAAGATGCAGGTTACAATCGGTTGAAGATTGTTCTTGGAAATAGAGATCACGAATTCTTGTTTGTTTAGGTGTTCCTGGCAGAACTGGGTGGATTAATACGCATCTTTGTGTAAGTTCGCTCTAGTATTAAATTTTTACTTGGAAATGTCAAAATCTGTTCGTGTTTATATGGATTAATGCGCAATTTGCACTTGTTTACCACTTTTTTCATCTTGGTACGGTTGAGAATTGCTATCAAACTTATACTTAACCATAAAATTGATTGTTGAAAATTGTTTTTGTGATGCAGTTTTGATAATGTTGATGTTTGAGAGTTGGAAAATGATCTCTTTCTTGGACAAATCAGTTAAATTTCAATGATAAATCGGTTAAATTTCAAAAAACACATTCAAAGAAAACAAGAATGCAATTCAAATTTTGCTCAAAAAAATATAATTCAAATAAGTATGGTTGGGGGACAATTACAGGTAATATAATTTATCTTAAAAAATTACTAATTTAATATTAAAATACTTAATTTATTTTTATTAAATATTACACATTTAAATAAAAAATATTAATAATAACAAATATTTGACTAAATTATAGAATTTAAAAGCAAAAAGGGGTTAATTTTAGGTAAAAATAGACTTATCAGTAATTAAATTGAACAAAAAATAAATCTGAGAGACTTGGCATGACATTTAGCCTTTCAATAAAAACCAACGAGTTGACTTAGCTAAAAAAGGGGATGATGTGGCACGATGTCATTAGATGAAAATGTTAGGGACAACGGCATGAGACAAAATGAGTAACGGTAAAAATGTTAGGAGACACATGAGCCAAAAAACACGTAAGGTACAAAAATAAGAAAAAAAGTGGTAAATATTACTCATTAGGACAAATTGCGCATTAAGCCTATTTATAATTTGCAAAACCATAACTTTGATTTTGATATAATAAATATTTTAAGGACCAATTTGAAAAGAAGATAAATTTTTAAGTCCTCAAACTCCCCAAAATTGACAAGCAAAATGTTTAAGTCAAAACTCAAGTTCCCATAAAATTTTCTAAGTGTTTTCCAACTCAAAACCGTAATTTTCGACTAATCGTTTCGATACACCCCTTAGGTGTTTCGAAACGATTTGAAACTGTGAAGTTTGGGCTCGAAACGAGAGAACTCGTATCGATACGGTAGTATCGAAACGGTCTCGATCGCTTCGATACGAGTTTTGAAAGTTTGTTTAAAAATGTGACCGTTGCTTTGTCATAACCGTTTTATTGAAAATTAGTTAAGCGTATCGATACACATTAGGTGTGCTTTGATACGGGTTTTCATAGTTTCAAAATGTTTCGATGCAGTCTTGTCCCGTTTTGAAACGGGCTCTTTCAGTATCGGAATGACCACGATCGTTTTGATACGGTCTCTTAAATGTCCCCCAACGACTCTTTCTGATTTTGCCTTGTTTCGATACATGTGTTGCGTGTAAAAGAGTCTATCGCAATGTAGTGCAGGTGTACACGTCGCAAGTAATAAAGTGATACGAAGTATCGGATATTGTCTTCACAGGGACTGAAAATAACTCTATCCTTAAATTGCTGCAAAAGAAAAGAATTAAGTTTAATAGAATGTTTGGAAAAATATTGAGAAATAACTAAAGTAAAAGATAAAGAAATCATATTAAGAAAACAAGATGGAATTGATTTGCTCAATAGTGCAGGTGTTGCACTGTTCAGAAGGCTTTCTGTTGCGTCTGTCGTCGTGCCTGTCGCGGCAGAGGTCTGTTGATGTCGCGGCAGCGATCAACAACTCCGTACTTCAAGTTTGGCAAGAATCCCTGATGTGACTTGTCCTATCCCTAGGCCCAAGTTCTGTTGATGAACACGTCTTGGATGATACCTCCCGGCGTGAATCAAAGGATGAACACCAATGTTTGTGAATTCTTTCTTAGCCACTTAACCTTGTACTTATCCCTAAGCCAAGATGGTTTAACCATGAACTGAAAAACACATATTTACTCATTTCAAATGCTTAACTCTCCCGATATTAAGCAAATGTATAACCTCACAATGCTCTCTCGAAACTCTTATGAGATGTTGAGACCATAGTAAATAAACTTGAAGCTTTTATTAATTGAATAGAAAAAACCTAAGAACAATACAATCCTTACAACTACTTTACAAGATCAACCCTTAGCCCTATGGGAAGTTTAGAACACGATGGAGAGAGAGAAACGACTAGGGTTTGGGGGAAGACGGCTAGGAGCTAGATATCCCTCTCTATGTCGAATTACATGCCTTTATATAAGCCTTGGGTCCAAATTTTCTAATATGGCAAGAATACAAGTTTAAATTAAAGTACAACTCTATTAAAGACTAAATCTTCTGAGTAGATGTCTTTAATTCGTCCTCTTTTCTTGCTTTGACTTTCTTCCTTGAACTTTGGGCTCGACCATTCTTCTGCTTCA
Organism: Hibiscus tridactylites; assembly: GCA_958450335.1. NCBI lineage: Eukaryota > Viridiplantae > Streptophyta > Magnoliopsida > Malvales > Malvaceae > Hibiscus > Hibiscus tridactylites. The sequence continues at coordinate 9,693,130 of OY288292.1, read as the reverse complement.
GGGCTCAGAAAAATATAGGAGTGATCTACGACAGACTGGCTTAGAATTCTCTATCTATCGGGCCCCACTTTGCTTTTTCACCTCAGTGTCTCTCTGTCGTCATCGCTGCCACGGCCGATGTCACGACAGGCGGTGCTCTACATCCTTCTGCTCCAGCTCCGCAACTCGCCTCTGCTCTTTTTCTGCCCCTGGTGCTGCCGCAGCAGGTACCTGCAAAAAGTCACCGAAATCAACAACATCTGTGCAGTTTTATCTAATTGTGATGTGTATGCAAAAATCTATCCTAAATGCAACTAATCATGCTTGAGTGCAGCAAAAATGGGTAAATGAAGGGTAAAATATAGAACTTTTATGCACTCAACACACCCCCAAACTCAAGTTGTTGCTTGTCCTCAAGCAGATGCAACCTAACTAGGAATGAAAACTGTTTGGCTTGGCTTAATTCAATGAACTACCATTACCTTAAGCACCTTCACTATCGAGAGGTGGCTTTTCGGGTGTTTATAGATTTATCCGGAACAATGTTATAATTCTTGTGCAAGTGTGTGCAGGTTTTGTGAACAAATATGTGCCTACACTCTTTTAGCAACTAGAATAGTTATGCTATTCACTTGATTTTTATGCCAAACTAGTTTTTTTCTTGGAGGCAATTCTTAGGCTCCTTTAGTTTTTTCGAATTTAGACTCAAGTTTTTCTTATTTTGTTTTTACTAGAGCCGGTTTTGGGCACCTCTAGCTATCTTCCTAGAGCCGGTGTTAGGCACCTCTAGGGGAAACTGAGTCTAAGTTTTTCTTTTCTTTTATTCTTTTCCTAGAGCCAGTGTTAAGCACCTCTAGGGGCAACTCAAGTGGTTAAGCTTTTCTACTCTAGTTCACTAACAGTAGTCTAGACAACATATAAGTCACAAAGGTGTTTTTGAAGTTCAGAACTATAGCAAGGCTCTAAATAATTCCTAAAACATCCTAAAGACATTGTCACGACAGAGAATGTCGCGGCAGGTAGCTGCAGTTCAAAGACTTAAGCCAATTTTTTATTTTTATTTTATTTTTGTTACAAAAAAACTAAGATAAGACACAAATTAAAAAGTTCATTTAAATAACAGAGGACTGCCTACCCCCAAACTCAAGGGTTGCATTATCCCCAATGCATGACAACAAAATAAAATAAAAAACAAGAAACATCACAAATAGATAAGATAAACAACAGAAACAACAAGTATAAAAGAAAAGCATTTAAGTTGATGAGTTGCCGTCGCTGTTGCTGTTGATGCGGAGCTGTCGACGGGCAGTTACCTTGGTGGCAGAGGCTGGCTTGGGGTTGGGAGATGGTGAGGCTACCTTCTTTTTGGCCTCTCGAGGTGGCTGGACTCGGGTAGGTGAGATCTTTGGGGCCTTGTCCAGGACCTCGAGTTCGTTGTCACTGCTGCTGCCGTCCGCTTTGTTGCGGCAGGGTCCCTCAACAGTTTCATTCAACTTCTTCTTCTTCATTGGAGGGAAGTCTTTGGCTAACTCTCGGACGACAGATGGCTCTGAGTCAGAGTCATCCTGCTAGACTGAGGATGAGGAGAAACCTTCAAAGTACTCCGGATCAATCTCTGGAAGTGGTTTCTTCCGTTTTGCTCCTCGGGGAGTGGCAGATCGCCTGTCACCGTCATCGGCCGTGGTAGAGGGTGTAGTGGAGGCAACAGTTGGTGTAGGCGTTTTAGAGATAGCAGCAGGTGTAGGGGTGGAAAAAAGATTTTCTGGGAAAGAGGGAAACTGCACGTTTGGATAATTTAAATCAACTTTAATGAAGTTTACCGTGGCAGTAGTAAAGTCCCTCATGAATCCCATGAAGCCCAGCTGTCGTTCCTCCATCTTCTTCAGCATATGCATGATTTGGTTGGAGGTGTCTGTCGGTTGTGCGGCCTCGGTCTACTCGGGCTCTGTGGAATCAGGTTTTGTTGTTGGTTCTGTCGCAGCAGATGGGTCCACATAGGCTAAGGGGGTGGCTGGTTTCAGCTCTATAAGGCTGTATATGCTCTGTTACGTCCATCCCTTGCCTTGGATTCTTACATCTTCATCAATTTCAGGCACTTTATGGGCCTGACAGAGAGAGGTGATGAGGTAGGGGAAGAAAAGGGGGCCCATTATCCTTGTTGCACACTCATGGATGCCATCGAGTATGTATTTACCAACATTGATCTGCTGCTCGTTGATGATGGAATGTACGAGGGCAAGTCTCTACCGGTCCACTGTCGTGTTGTGTGATGTTGGCATCAGACGCTTCTTCACGAAGTGGTTCCAAAGTTTGGTTGCCGGTAAGGGCTGGGTCCTTCGCACCGTCCATCTATGCTTGGGATCATCGTTCCATGTGGTGCCTTCTTCTGTCAATTCTGCCATGATGTTGTCATAATCTGCCGGCGATAGACTGCTGACAAATCTTCTACGTGCGTCCTCCTTTCTGCCCACATAAAGGCCATACAATGTTTTGATGTAGGTTGATTCAAGGGAGATTTCCTTACCCTTGACCGTTACTGTCGTGGCATCCTTGGAGGAGATGGCAGCGTAGAATTCACGGACCAATGTGACGTTCATCTCCTCCGGTTGGACAACAAACATTTGCCACTTTAATGCAATAATCCTCTTAGAGATGAAGCTTTCGAGTCCTAGATCTCCCGTCTTTTTGGTGTAAGTGAAACCCCGTTCTTCCCACATCTCTCGTTTCTAGAAGAAGTCGTAGTATCTCTTCTCCGAGTCTCATGATGCGAACCTTCTGGGGATTCTGCTGTGGCTTGGTGTAGAGACTGCCGTGGCAGAGGTGGATGCATCACTCTTTCGGGTTGATCGAGTAGTCATTGTAGGGAAACTGTGGAAAATAAAGAAAATTTCTAAAGAGATAAAATTATAGAGAGCAAAGCAGAGAGAATAGAATGAGGTGAAAATGAAATGGGAATGGAGGTTTATATAGAACGAGATTTTTCTGCCCGTTGGAATTGTAACGAGTGGCGCAAATAACGGAGCCAGCTGTCACGCGGTTTCCTGACGCATCTGTCACGCGCTTTCGTGTCTGTCGCGCACTATTACGCATTTCCGTGTATGTCGCGACAGCTCTGTGACAAGCTGTATTTCCGCGTCTGCCGCGACAGCTGGTAACAGGCTGTCACGACATATTTGTTCTATTGGGCTTCATGGGCTGTTGTGAATGTGGTGGGCTGGTTCATTCTTTCTCTTTGCTTTGCTTCCTTTATTTACCTGAAAACTAAAATAAACAATATATTAAAATCTTATTTCCTAAAACAATAAAAATAAATAAACTAAGATAAAAAAATAAAACTAAGTTAAATTAGGGATGCCTTGAAGGACATCTCCTAAAGTAACTACTTCTTGCACCCTTGGGGCTTCAGTCCCCTGATAATGCTTTAGCCTTTGTCCATTGACTTTGAATTAGTGCATGTCCTTGATTGATCTGATTGTAATGGCACCATGGGGAAAAACTTGGACTACTTGGAAAGGGCCAGACCATCTAGATTTAAGCTTTCTTGGGAAGAGCTTCAACCTAGAGTTGAACAACAACACCTTCTGCCATGGGCAGAACTGTCGTGGCAGCAAATTTCTCTCGTGCCACTTCTTCGTTTTGTCCTTGTAGATCTTGGCATTGTCGTAGGCCATGGATCGAATTTCTTCGATTTCATTTAAATCCAATAGCCTTTTCTGTCTTGCCTTGTCCCAGTCCATGTTAACTGTCTTGATAGCCCAATATGCCTTATGTTCTATCTCAACAGAAAGGTGGCAAGCTTTTCCGTAGATGAGTCGATAGGGTGACATTCCCAATGGCGTTTTAAACGCAGTTCTGTAGGCCCAGAGTGCATCATTTAGGTGAAGAGACCAGTCCTTTCGAGTTGGTTTTACCATCTTTTCTAGGATGTTCTTCACTTCTCTATTTGAGATTTCGGCCTGCCCATTGGTTTGAGGGTGATATGCTGTTGCGATTTTATGCTTTACCTCATATTTCTTTAATGCACTAGCAATTACCCTGTTGTCTAAGTGCCTATCCTCATCACCTATAATCGCCCATAGGATGCCAAACCTTGTGAAGATATTTTTGTGGAGGAATCTTTACACGGTCTTGGCATCGTTCTTTTGTGTGGCGATAACCTCTACCCACTTGGAGACGTAGTCTACTGCCAACAGTATGTATAGATTCCCACAAGAAGTTGGGAATGGTCCCATAAAGTCGATTCCCCAAACATCGAAAATTTTGACTTTGAGAATGTTCTGCAGGGGCTTCTCATGTCTTTTCGAGATGTTTCCAGTCCTTTGGCACTTATCACAACTCTTATAAAAGGCTTGTGCATTTTTAAATAGTATGAGCCAATAGAAACCATATAGCAGAACTTTGGCAGCAGTTTTATTTCCTCCAAAGTGTCCTCCATAAGGGGCAACATGGCAGTGGTGAAGCACTTCTTCTTGTTCTTCCTGTAGTATGTATCTCCTGATGATTTGATCTGCACAGTGCTTAAAGAGAAGAGGTTCGTCCCAATAATAATGTTTTGGATCATTTTGGAACCTTTTCCTTGCCTGGTAGTTAAGTTCAGGGGTAATAAACCACTAACACTGTAATTTACTATGTCTGCATACCAAGGGATTTCAGGAAGCTTACCTGACGTCACGACTGTTGCGACAGTGCTGGTGGCAGTGAACAATTGCTCGTCTGGGAAAGTCTCCACTATGTTAGTCTTGTCTTTATCTTGATCTTTTCCCATCTCCAGTCTTGACAAATGATCCGCTACTTGGTTTTCTGTTCTTTTTTTGTCCTTGATGTCAATATCGAATTCTTGCAGCAGCAGAATCCAACGTATCAATCTTGGCTTAGCATCCTTCTTGGTGAACAGATATTTGAGTGCTGAGTGATCTGTATGGAGCACGACTTTTGTTCCAAGTATATATGGTCGGAACTTGCCAATTGCAAACACCACTATGAGTAACTCCTTCTCTGTTGTGGTGTAGTTTATTTAGGCATCATTTAGAGTTTTGCTGGCATAATAGATCACACGGAAGAGTTTCTCATTCCTCTGTCCTAGTGCTGCCCCGACAGCATAATCACTGGCGTCACACATTATCTCGAATGGTAAGCTCCAGTCTGGTGGTTGCACTATAGGAGCTGTTACCAGCTTTTCCTTCAGTGTCTTGAATGCTTCAGTACATTCAATGTTAAAGTCAAAGGGTATGTTCTGTTCTAACAAGAAACACATGGGTTTGGTAATTCTCAAGCAATTAGAAATAAATCTGCGATAAAGCCCTACGTGTCCTAAGAAACTTCGTATGCCCTTGACTGTTGTGGGTGGCAGCAGTTTTTCAATAACTTCGATTTTGGTTATGTCGACCTCTATGCCGCGGCAGCTGACCTTGTGTCCCAACACTATGCCCTCATCCACCATGAAGTGGCAATTTTCCTAGTTTAATACGAGGTTTTCCTCTTCACATATTTCAAGCGCCTTCTTCAAATTGCTTAGGTAATCATCGAAACTGTCCCCGAAGACGGGAAAGTCGTCCATGAATATTTCCAGAAAATATTCCACTATGTCCAAAAATATTGCCATCATACATCGCTGGAATGTTGCTGGAGCATTGCATAGTCCAAATGACATTCTTCGGAAGGCGTATGTTCCACATGAGCATGTGAAGGTTGTTTTCTCCCGATCCTCCGGTGTAATTGCAATCTGGTTATAACCTGAGTAGCCATCAAGGAAACAATAGTAAGGCTTCCCCGCTAATCTATCCAACACTTGATCAATAAAGGGTAATGGGAAGTGGTCCTTCCGGGTAGCCTTATTAAGCTTCCGGTAGTCCATACAAACCCTCCAACCGGTCACAATCTTGGATGGGATTAGCTCGTTATCCTTGTTTGTTACCACGATTATGCCTCCCTTTTTGGGTACACATTGCACTGGGCTCACCCACTTGCTATCCGAGATGGCATAAATTATCCCAACATCAAGCCACTCGATGATTTCTTTTCGTACCACCTCTTCCATAGCTTCATCCAGTCGTATTTGGGCATCAATTGTCGGCTTATGATCATCCTCTAAGAGGATCTTATGCATACACAATGCCGGACTGATGTCTTAGATATCGACAATGGTCCATCCAATCGCCTTCTTATGCTGTTGTAGCATTCTGATCAGCTGTTGTTCCTGTTCCTGCATCAACTTAGAAGAGATGATTACGAGCAACGTATCATTAAGTCCAAGAAAAACATATTTAAGTTTCCCTGGCAGGGGTTTAAGATCCAAAACAGGTGGCTGCTTAATGGAAGGCTTTTGGATCACATGTTCATTCGAGGTATAGTTTAAAGGCTCGAAGAACTTACCTAGACGTATGCCTATCCAATTTACCTCCTCAAGACCTTCAGTATTAAATGTTTCATTATCTGAGGAGTCACTATCGTCAATGCTGTCGTGGCAGTCTTTAAGGTGACTGCGATGGCAATGGCCAAATTTCTGTCATGACAGCTAGATCTAATGCATGGTTGATCTAGAGTGACTTCTGAAGTAGCCTTGCATTCTTCCTATGCATCAGCTTACTTAATAGCTTGGAGAACGTTGAGCTTTATCTGATGGTCATTGACTCTCATGGTCAGTTCTCCTTTCTCAACATCAATCACTGTTCTACCTGTGGCTAGGAAGGGTCGCCCTAGGATGATCGGTGCATTCTCATCTGTTTCACAGTCTAAAACAAGAAAGTCAGTATGAAAAATAAACTTATCCACCCTTACCAAAATGTCTTCAATCTTCCCTTCTGGTTGTACGTAAGAGCGGTTTGCCAGTTGCAGCATGACTGTCGTGGGTCTTGCTTCTCCAATACCTAGCTTCTGAAATATAGATTTGGGCATTACATTAATGCTAGCACCAAGATCACAAAATGCCTTACCCACAAACTTGTCACCAATTATGCATGGTATGATGAAGCTTCCAGGATCCTTCTTCTTAGGGGGTGGACCTTTATGTAGAATTGCCATGCATCCTTCTATCATCATTACAGTTTCAAATTCCCCAAGTCTGGTTCTCCCGAACATTGCATCCTTTAAGAATTTTGCATAACCAAGCATCTGCTTAATGGCTTCTAGCAGTAGGATGTTGATGTGCACTTGCTTAAAAACATCATATATTTTCTTAAGCTGGTACTCATGTTTCTGTTTTTTTAATCGCTGCGGAAAAGGAGGTGGAGGATGGCAGTCTTCGAGGCGTCCTTCATATGGGAATCAGATTTGAGGAGGCTCATACTCTGTAGTTTCCTATGTTTCTTCTGTTGTCGTGGCATGTGTGGCGACAACAGGCTGTTTTGCTTCTACCAGGGCAGTGTTCTCGACATGTGTCTGTGGGGTCGATTCCTTATCAGATGTTTCTTTATTTGTCGGCCCTTGTAATTGTTTCCCACTCCTCGTTGTAATTGCCTTGCACTGCTCATGTATGGGTTTTCTAGTGACCTCAGTATCACTAGGAAATCCTCCATTATGCCTTGGGTTTATGAACTGTGAAACCTGGCCCATCTGTGTCTCTAGTGATTTTAGGGTAGCCTCATGGTTTGTCATTCTCATCTATGTCTTATCCATGAAAAATTTAGTTTTCTTGACAAAGTGATCCATGTTTGCCGTATATGCTCCTATTTGAGACATGAAGGTTGCTAGGGTTTGTTCCAGTATGCTCGTTGTGGTTACCAACTGCTGTTGTGGCTGCTGCTGTGATTACTATCGTGATAGAATTCTAGGACCCCCTTGGTTCTTGTTATTCTGGACTGGAGGGTTCAATGCATTGTTTGGGTTGCTCTAGAAAAATTTGGGGACCTTTCTCCAGTCTGAGTTGTAATTGTTGGAATCATAGCTTCTGTTCTTGTTATAGTTTCCAACATACATCCCTTCTTCCAGTTGCAAGGGACACTCATCTGTACTATGGTTTCTGCTACAGGTTTCACACACCTTTTCGGCAGAAAATACAGCTTTAGAATCCTTCCACTGCAATTTTTCAACTATCTTAGTAAGGTATGCAATCTGAGTTTTTACCGAGTTGTCAGATTCATATTCCTTTACAGACACTCCTCGTCTACCTCCTTTTCGAGCTGTAGGAAACTGCTCATCATTTTTAGCTAACTTTTTCAACACCAACATTGCATCTTCTGGTTCCTTGTTTAATAGCAAGCCGTTTGCTGCTGAATCAATCCTCATCCAAGTATGTGCATTGGCAGCATTATAGAATTTGACAACTGGATTCCACACAAGGAATCCATGCACCAGACAGTTTCGTAAAAGAGTCGTAAATCGGTCCCATACCTCGTGCATTGACTCGTCATCTTCCTGTTGAAAAGTAGCAATATCGTTACGCAGTCTTTCAGATAAAAGAGAAGGATTAAAACGAGAAAGGAATTCACGACAGAGATCCGCTCAAGTTCGTATTGAACCCGTCGTTAACTTGTTCCACTAGGTTTTCGCTCTATCCCTCAATGAATGAGGAAATAGCCGGAGCCTCAGTACTTCCGAGCTTATTCCTGGTTGTCTGAATGATCCACAGATCTCCTGGAAAGTTTTCAGAAGTTCACGCGCGTCCTCAGTAGCAGAACCGCCAAATTGACCAGCGGAATTTATCATGCTGAACATTACAGGTTTCAGTTCGAAGTGTTCAGCTTCCACATCTGGTAGCGTAGTTTCCAGTTCAACATGGCCTTTATCAATGTACTCTCGACAAGTTTTTCGTGCTGCTGGGGCAGCAGGCGGTGGTAGATTACTCCGGGCATCATTAGGAGGATCAACATTACCCCAGGGTTGTTGTTGTTGTTGTTGCCATCTTCCCCATTGCGTTGTCTTCCGTTCACCATTGCTTCCAGTCTTTCCTCAAGATAGTTGTTTCTTTCTATCAAGAGTCAGGCTTGGTTCCTGAGTTGATATGTGCGTTCGATTTCTGGATCTAATTCGTACTCAGGTTCTTTACCACGTCTCGATCTGCGCATATAAGCAATAGAGAAACCTCGTGAAAAGAAAATGGAAAATAAAACAACTAAAACAAAAAGAAATAAAAAACAAAAATAAAAAGATACATTAATAAAAGGTAAAGGTATGTTGTCAGTCCCCGGCAACGGCGCCAAAAACTTGTTACGTGTAAAAGAGTCTATCGCAATGTAGTACAAGTGTACACGTCGCAAGTAATAAAGCGATACGAAGTATCGGATATCGTCTTCACAAGGACTGGAAATAACTTTATCCTTAAATTGCTGCACAAGAAAAGAATTAAGTTTAATAGAATGTTTGGAGAAATATTGAGAAATAACTAAAGTAAAAGATAAAGAAATCAGATTAAGAAAACAGGCTGGAATTGATTTGCTCAGTAGTGCAGGTGTTGCACTGTTTTAGAAGGCTTTCTGTTGCATCTATCGTTGTACCTGTCGCGGCAGAGGTCTGTTGATGTCGCGGCAGCGATCAACAACTCCGTACTTCAAGTTTGGCAAGAATCCTTGTTGTGACTTGTTCTATCCCTAGGCCCAAGTTCTATTGATGAACACGTCTTGGATGATACCTCCTAGCGTGAATCAAAGGATGAACACCAATGTTTGGGAATTCTTTCTTAGCCACTTAAACTTGTACTTATCCCTAAGCCAAGATGGTTTAACCATGAACTGGAAAACATGTATTTACTCCTTTCGAATGTTTAACTCTCCCGATATTAAGCAAATGTATAACCTCACAATGCTCTCCCGAAACTCTTATGAGATGTTGAGACCAGAGGAAATAAACTTGAAGCTTTTATTAATTGAATAGAAAAAACCTAAGAACAATACAATCCTTACAACTACTTTACAAGATCAACCCTTAGCCCCAGGGGAAGTTTAGAACATGATGTAGAGAGAGAAACGACTAGGGTTTGGGGGAAGATGGCTAGGAGCTAGATATCCCTCTCTAGGTCAAATTACATTCCTTTAAATAGGCCTTGGGTCCAAATTTTCTAATATGGAAAGAATACAAGTTTAAATTAAAGTACAACTCTAGTAAAGACTAAATCTTCTGAGTATATGTCTTTAATCCGTCCTCTTTTCTTGCTTTGACTTTCTTCCTTGAACTTTGGGTCGACCTTTCTTTTTCTTCAGGGCTCAGAAAAATATGAGAGTGATCCGCGACAGACCGGCTTAAAATTCTCTATCTATCAGGCCCCACTTTGCTTTTCCACCTCAATGTCCCTCTGTCGTCATCGCTGCCACGACAGATGTCACAACAGGCGGTGCTCTACATCCTTATGCTCCATCTCCGCAACTCGCCTCTGCTTCTTTTCTGCCCTGGTGCTGCCGCAGCAAGTACCTGCAAAAAGTGATCGAAATCAGCAGCATCTGTGCAGTTTTATCTAATTGTGATGTGTATGCAAAAATCTATCCTAAATGCAACTAATCATGCTTGAGTGCAGCAAAAATATGGGTAAATGAGGGGTAAAATATAGAAATTTTATGCACTCAACAACAGGTAATGCTGTTTCGGTACGAGTAGTTGCAGAACATCATTAATTGTGGGAAAATGAAGTCCTAACGGCTATAATTATGATGTCAACCACCCAAACGGCTAGAAATCAATGAGAATGTATTAAAACAAGCATTTTGAGCACCAACATCAATTATTGAACCTTCAAGAATCACCCAAGCATCAAATCCAAACCCTTGTGCTTTTATTGTCAAATCCTTGTATCCAACTCTATTAAGTGTTCTATTCTTATTTGTATTGTGAGTTTGGGGAGTGATAAATTGTATTTGAGAGGAATTTGTAAGGTTTATCATTTCTCAATTGTAAAGAGTATTTCAAATTAAGCTTTGGGTAGAAAGCTTAATTTCTTTGTAAGGTTTCCTCCTCATCCTAGAAAAGGGGAAGAATCAATAGTGGATTGATTGAAAATTCTTAATGAGAGCTAAGGTAGTGGAGGTAGAGTTCATTGGAGAACGTGAACCACTATAAATCTCTTGTGTAATTTTTTTGTTCATCCATTTCTCTCCTTTCAAATTTTTAATTGCCAATTCACCCCATCTTGGCCAATTGCATTGTTTGATCAACTCAACAATTAGTATCAGAGCCACACTCATAGGAAGGATTACAACCCTCTTGAGTCGATTCTTGGAGAGTTTTGATCAACAAGTCAAAGCAATGACATCCACCTCCGTTTCCAACCTCCATGAGTCTCAATCCACCACCAAACCACCATTCTTCAATGGGGGATAACTACTCATATTGGATGAATCAGATGCGACTCTTCATCAAATCCACCAACTACATGGTATGATATGTAGTTGAAGAAGGGTCATACATTCCTATGAAGAGAGATGTTGAAGGAAGACTTGTCCCAAAGATTTGGCTCTTGAGGAAAAGGAGGTGATATACCCAAGGGAGTTCAACTATGTCAAAGGTGGTGAAATCTTGGGTGATCCATTCAAGGGGGTAACTACTAGATCCTCTCTCAAACTAATGAACCATGTTGCATTTATTTCACGCATAAAGCCTAAGAATATCAAAGAAGCATTAAGAGATGATTTTTAGACATTGGCTATGCAAGAAGAACTTAATCAATTTGAGAGAAGTAAAGTATGAACATTAGTTGAAAGGCCTAATAATCAATCTACCATAGGAACTAAATGAGTTTTTTAGGAACAAACTAGATGAGAATGGTAACATAGTGAGAAACAAGGCTAGGCTTGTAACACCCACATTTCCGTCCTAGAATTTAAAGCCGTAAAATTAAATTATTTTATTTATTTTTAGAAGCAATTGAGTTTGCAAATTTAGTGAATTATGCAATTTGGCCCTTAAAGTTCTTAATTAGGCAATTAGTGCACCAATTCGGATTAGAAAGAAAATTTGAGTGGAATTAAGTAGTTTAGCCGATTGGTAAATTAGTGAATTAGAATTTGTGGTAACAAGGTCTAAAGTGTGAAACTAAAAGAATAAAAAAAGAGATTTAAATGATCTTACATTTCCTTGAGAAAATCGGATGAGATTAAGAAAATTAAATAAAGCATGTAACAAGGAGATTTGATGACCAAATTAAAATGTTTATAAAAAGTAAAATTTGCATGTTAAGGATAAAATATCCTTGGGGCTGCCCTTAGTAAATTAAAAATAAAAGAGATAGACAAAAGGGCTCTTGGGTAATTTAGTAAGCCATCAAATCACCTAGATGATGGAAGCTTGTCTTCCTTCATCATTTTCTTCTCCTTTGTCGTGAAGAAGAGAGAAAATGGGAGGGAGAGAGAAGCTCAAAAGTCAGCCATTTTGAGAGCTAAAGATGGTGAGATTTTTGTTTGCATGGTGGAGGATTTAAGCTAGGAAATTGAAGAAGATAGCTAGTGTTGTCAAGAAATTAAAAAGTAAGTTTCCTACTCTTTGTAGCTATTCGGTTGAGTTAAAAACCATGCATGCAAACCTAAAACTTGTATGAACATGAAACTATGTGAATCTTGAATGTAATAACAAGATGAACTAATGAAATATGTGAAAACTTCTTAAGAAAATATGAATAGAGTCAAAAAGGGGGCTGTTTTGAAAGAAAATGTAAAATCTTAAACATTTGGAATATTCCTTAGGGATTAAAATCTGAAAATTTTCACTAGGAGAAAGTTGTGAAGAAACGAACATTTTGTTAAAAATGATTATTGGTTGCTGGAAAAATGAGTTAAAAAGATGATGTTTTGAGTAGAACCAAAAGTGGTCATGAAATCGAAAATTATGGAGATTAGGGACTGATTTGGAGAAATTGGTAAATTGGATACTTAATTGTTGAAATTAAAAATTTATGTGGACTGTAAAATGTCATGGAAAAATAGTATAAGTCATACCATGAATGGATTTTTAGATTCAAGTGTGGGATTAAGTGTATTTTTAAGTTAAAGTGTAATTTAAGAAAACTGTCCAGTGGTGTACCATGTAAAAACAGTAACTTTGGAAATTCAGAAAAATTGGATATAAAGTATTTTGAGTTGGAATTTTTACTGTATAAACTTTGATATGTTTAGAATCATTGAGAGAAAACGGAACTCAATTTCAGTTTGTAAATTAGGAGATATGAATTTTTAAAAGTTGGACGGCACAAGCTGTCCAGGTTCACCGAAAGGAGTGTAATTAAGCAATAAACTGTATTGATTCGATTAAGATAAAAATATGAGGTTCATGTGACTGTAAAATTGAGTTTAATACCTTTCCAACGGTATATGATAAATTAATTTTGGGTTAGTAATTAAAAAGATAGGATCAAAACACTAACTAGTCCTCCAACTAGTTTAAGGAAAAGTCAGATTTGAAAATATGAGTTCTTGCTTGAAATTGAGAAGTAATTATGCTTGAATTGCTTCCTAATATAGTGTGTATTTGTTTAATGTTGAGAGTTAAGATCGGAATTACGAAGGAACTTCGGAGGAAGCTAGAATCGATCACTCGAAAGGAAGGAACAAAGGCATCTCAATTCGAGATCAAGCTTAAGGATTCGTGAGTGTAATTTTGTGAATGTAATTTGTATTAGGGTTGGGACTAGTGTCCGAACCACTTTATTTTCTGTAATTTATGTTTTCTATGCATGAAATTGGACTAATTAATATTCGGTAATGTGCTTAGTAAGGGAAGGAGATAAAAAAAGGAAATTGGATGCATGTTTTGAAACTTGTGATTGATATTTGATTGTGTGCAATATGTGGGCTGCTTGTGTGATGTTAATTGCCATGAAATCATATGTTCAATTGGATTTTGATAATGTATGAGTACGTACAAATGTGGACTGCCCATGTGAGTATTTGTATGATTGATTAAGTGTGCTTTGGATTCTTGATAGCCCTTGATAAATGAACATGTGGACTGCCCTATGATATATGTATGCTATGCTTTGAATACATGTGATTATGTATGTATGAAAATGCTGCCATGTACGAATGAGCATGCAAAGTGAATTCTGAAAAATGCATATGTTAAATGAAATAGTGAACTAATTAATTAACAAGATTATGCCCTTGGTCGATTGGACGTTTTAGATAAGAACGACATGCCTAGAGTCTGAGCTCACCGTTTGATATTGCTTTGTGCAATCTTTGATAGTACTTTGTGTACTCTTGATAAGATATGTGTTCTTGATTGCTGTTCGAGACACATGATGCTATGGGCATCCCCTTTGATGTTGCTTTGTGCAATACTTGATGTTGCTTTGAGCAACTATATGCGTTACATGTTACCCTTTCGATGGCTCGAATTTTTGATACGACTATTCTACCATGGGCAAAGATATTAAATAAAATGCTTGGGCTATGAAATTAAATAAAAAGTAATGACATGAATTATAATGTGATATGACTTATGAGAGTTAATGGAATTTGCTAAGTTAATATTAGCTTATGAAGTGGATAAGTGATTGTGTAACTTAGCATGCTATGATGTGATAAGAAATGCTATGCTATGTGGACATTTGGTCCTTCCGATTATGATATGAAGCATATGAATTGCTTATAAGTCCGATTATGTGAAAATTGGGTATTGACCCTATCCGAATACATGGAATTAAGAATTGGAAAAATTCTGATTTTTGGATGATGTTTGAGATCATTCGAATGACATGCTTATGATAAATTTGTGATTTCGTTCTGATAAGTTATTAATGCTATGTATGGATTAGCATGGAATTTTGATTAATTCAATTGCTAAGCATGAAATTGAGTATGCTGAATTAGAATTGAATCATGGTATCGACCGAATTATATGTAAGCATGTGATAATCAATATGCTATGTTTTGTATCCGAGCATGTGTTATGTAATTTGATATGACATGTATGATGCTATGTGTATGAATTTCTCATGAGCTTAGTTAGGTGCAAATCGATTGTTAATAAGCCTAGCTAAGTAATCTAAATGCCTGATCACCTTAAAAGTTCAAGAATGAATTAGATTTAGCATTACCTCGCTAAGTACTATTTGTACTTATCGCTCCGTTGTTTTTCTTCTTCCCAACCTTAGCAGGATCGCTCGGACCCTAAAGCTAGCATTCGTTTGGTTCAAGTTATCAAGTCCTCAAGTTCACAAGTTCTGAAATATGTACGATCTAAGTCTTATCCTTAGACTCCTAGATGGTGGCTTTAAAGTCTGTCTCAGGATCCGTTTTGTTTTGTTCGATCGTAACTTAAGTTTGAAATGGTGTTTGAAATTATATGCTCCGTGATGCATGGTTAGGAGGCTAGAATTATGTTTTGTACCTAAGTAGGTAGCCTCATTATTTTTGTTGTACAAAATGTAAGTCGAGCTAGTGGTTGTGTCAATTCTTTTTGTTGTCCATAGTCGATAGCTTGACATGGTTTATGGGCATATAAATCATGATATTTTGTAAGGTTCTAAGTAAAGGAAATCGAATGCCATGAAAAGGAAATCTATTATGTCTTGTATGAAAATTGACTTGATTAACTATTTGGTAATTTGGTTATTTCGAAAACCACCTAGACCAACTAATTGAAGTTTCGAATGGTATGAATTTGAGTAGTTAGGTATTCGGCTTGTTTGACCTAATTATAATAGTAATGTGATAATGATAATAAGGTTTTAAATTAGCTCGTAATCTGGTAACAAGATTAAGAGAAATTGTGCCTAAGGTTATGTATGTTCATAAGAAGTTAAGAAAATTTTTTGTTAGCCCATTTTTCGCGTGCGCATTAAAATGTGTAAGTCATTAATTATGAATGGTTTTCTCATTTCCGATATTCTGATTCTTGTTTTTCCGATCTCCGGTAACGCTCCTAACTCCCGGCCCGGGTTGGGGGTGTTACATTTGTTGGCATCAGAGCTTTTTAGGTAACAGGTCCTATAGACCTCGAATGTGTTCTGTATGCATCATTAGTTGAGTCAAGCCACCTAGGGATCATACATATTGTTACTTGTGACTTGATCCTAACTTGAATTTTGTTTGATCTGAATTAGAATGAAAGAGACACGTTTAGCTCGAGACGATGAAAGTCCTCGAGAATCCTCAAGTGAAGGGGATAGTGTCCGTATGAAAGAAAACCCTCCAGATAAGGAGAACCCTCCTGTACCAGATAACACTCGACAACAATCTCCTGTTCAGCCTCGGACGAACACTGACAATCCGACTGTTCAGAATGTTCAAAGAGATTGTCTTCTGAGCATGAAAGAAATGTTCGATCAGCTTTTGACGAACATGAGACATGAACAACCTGCTCCGGTAGCTGCTGCCCCTAGCAGAGCTCCTATTGAAAAGCTTGCTCAGCATCGAGCCTATACTTTTGCAGGCTCTAGCGAAGAGAATCCTGAAGAAGCTGAATATTGGTTAGAAAGAACTACTCAGATATTGACTAAGCAACTTCAGTGTTCTGATGAGCATAAGCTCGAATGTGTTGTTGCCTTACTTGCTGATGAAGCCTTGAATTGGTGGGAAACTACAACACTAACCGCTCCAGCTGAATCTGTGAACTGGAAATTCTTTGTAGAAGAATTTAAGAAGAAATACATCAGTGAACAGTACTTGACCGATCGAAGAAAGCGTTTCTTGCATCTGAAGTAAGCGGGTTGACCAAAGGAGCAGTACGTGGCTGATTTCTGTAAGTACTGCAAGTATGGTTCTGAGTACATCAAGTCAGAGAAAGAAAAGTGTCGTATGTTCATTGACGGTCTGAATGATGAGTTGAGTCCGATGTTTACCGCCCTGGATATCACGGACTTCCAAACTCTCGTAAATCGAGCAATTGCTACAGAATCCAAGTTTCGGGGCGCAGAAAAGAGGAAAAGCGGTTACCGACATGATAAGAAGCGTAAGAGTGATGACAAGTCTCACTGGAAATCAAAGAAGTCTAGAAGCCATAAAGAAGGTACTTCTTCGTATAATCCAGCTCCTCGTAGTAACTTCACACCGAAGCCTCATTCAGTGAGTAGAATTTCTATCCCGGTTATATCTATTAATAGCCCTGGGAATTCATAAAAGGCTGCCATTTGTCAACATTGTCAGAAACCACATTCTGGTCAGTGCCGAAAGCAGGCCAACTTATGTTTTGCTTGTGGCGGAAGTGACCACTATATCAGAGATTGTCCAGTGATGAGAGATCAAGCTCCTGCTCAAAACTCTGCTAATCCGAGTCATATGCAATCCAATCGGAACAAGAATACTAGACAAGCTCAGTCTGGGAATCAGGGCATAGGAAGAAGCAATCAGTCGAAAGCTACCACACATCAGGAATCACGAGCTCCAGCTCGAGTCTATCATATCCGTGGCAAAGACGAGGAAGAGTCTCCGGATGTTATTACGGGTACGGTTGAACTAAACCTTACTCATGTTTACGTTTTAATAGATTTGGGATCAACTCATATCTTTGTGTGCTCTCACCTGATTGACAAGTTACAGTTGAAGCCTGAATTTGTTAAAACTGGGTTAATTGTCTCAAACCCTATAGGAGGTGACTTACCAATCAACCTGATCTGTAAGAATAGTCTTGTGTCTATTCGAAACGTACCTTTTCCCTGTGACCTGTATGTTCTACCTCAATGTGAGTTTTACCTAGTATTAGGTTTAGACTGGTTGGGTAGACATGAAGCCTAGATTGATTGTCAGAACAAAAGATTGTACTTAAGGGGATTAGGAAAAGAGTCAATTCTGTTAATTGACAAGAAACCAACATCTCTTTTTGCTGTCATGGCTTTGCAAGATGAACTAGATTTTGGCTTAACAGAAATGCCTGTTGTATCTGAATTTGTTGATGTTTTTTCCTGAGGAACTCCCTGGACTCCCTCCAATTCGAGAAGTTGAGTTCAAAATTGAAGTTCAGCCAGGAACTAATCCAGTGTCCATTACGCCCTATCATATGGCACCTATTGAATTGCAAGAATTAAAGAAGCAGATTCAAGAGTTAGAGGATAAGGGTTTTATTCGACCCAGCACTTCTCCCTGGGGTGCTCCAGTTCTCTTTGTGAAAAAGAAAGACGGAACGATGCGACTTTGCATTGATTACCGGCAGTTGAACAGAGTCACTATCAAGAACAAGTATCCATTGCCCCGAATTGAAGATCTGTTTGATCAGCTGAAAGATGCTGGTGTATTCTCTAAAATTGACCTTCGATCCGGTTATTAATAAATGAGGGTGAAAGATGAAGATATACCCAAAACTACTTTCAGAACTCGTTATGGTCATTACGAATTTCTGGTGATGCCATTCGGGTTAACGAATGCCCCTGCTGCATTCATGGATCTGATGAACCGAGTATTCAAGCCTCATCTTGACAAGTTTGTTGTCGTATTCATTGACGATATTCTGGTCTATTCCCGTAACAGAGAAGAACATGTTCAACATCTTCGGATTGTACTCCAGACACTCCGAGAAAATCAGCTATATGCTAAGTTCACCAAATGTGAATTCTGGCTCTCAGAAGTGTCTTTCCTCGTACATGTTATTTTAGCCGAAGGAATCAAGGTTGATTCTAAGAAAATTCAGACAATTCTTGAATGGCGACCTCCGAGCAATGTAAGTGAGGTCCGAAGTTTCCTTGGTTTAGCTGGGTATTATCGGAGATTTGTGAAAGGATTTTCGGTAATTGCTGCACCACTAACCAAATTGCTTAGAAAGAGTGAACCGTTTAAATGGTCCGAAGGACAACAAAGAAGTTTTGATCAACTTAAACAAGCCTTAACTTGTGCTCTTGTTCTTATTCAACCCGAATCTAGCAAAGAATTTGTTGTTTACAGCGACGCGTCTCATTCCGGCCTTGGATGTGTTCTAATGCAGGAAGGTAATGTGATTGCATACGCTTCTCGACAACTTAAGCCTCACGAGCTAAACTATCCAACTCATGATCTTGAATTAGCAGCCATTGTTTTTGCACTGAAAATCTGGCGGCATTATTTGTACGGTGAGAAGTGTAAGCTATTCACCGATCATAAAAGTTTGAAATACTTGCTTACTCAGAAAGAGCCGAATCTTAGACAAAGGAGGTGGTTGGAATTACTCAAAGATTATGACCTGACCATCGACTACCATCCTGGAAAGGCTAACGTGGTTGCCGATGCTCTGAGTCGGAAACTGAACCTCACTTTTTTGGCCATCAATGCTCATTTCCGACTATGTAAAGCTCAGAATTATCTGAACGAACTCCAAGTTCAATCTGTTCTGATCTCTAGAATCAAAGAACTCCAACAAGTTGATCCGAAACTTCAGAGAATCTTGTCTAAGCTTGAATCTAATCCTGACTTTTCTGTCAAGTCAAACAGTCTTCTATATTTCAAAGATCGAATTTGTATTCCTAATAACAAGGAATTACAAGCTGAAATTCTGCAAGAAGCACATCAAAGTTCTTTTTCAATCCACCCTGGATCTGTTAAGATGTACAAAGATCTCAAGCCCTTGTATTGGTGGTCTGGAATGAAGTTGGCTATCAATGACTTTGTATCTAGATGTCTGAATTGTCAGCGAGTCAAAGCTGAACATCGTGCTCCTACTGGATTACTTCAACCTCTTGAATTTCCGCAATGGAAATGGGAACGGATTACGATGGATTTCGTGACAGGTCTTCCTAACTCTCCTAGAAAGTGTGATGCTGTCTGGGTGATCGTTGATCGTTTCACTAAATCAGCACATTTCATTCTGGTACGGATGAATTATAGTCTTGAGACCTTAGCAGAACTGTATGTTCGAGAAGTTATCCGTTTACACAGAATTCCAACTTCTATTGTTTCAGATCGAGATCCTCGATTTACAGCTCGATTCTAGAAAGCTCTACATAAGGCTCTTGGAATTAAGTTGAATGTTAGCACAGCTTTTCATCCTCAAAGTGATGGACAATCTGAACGAGTAATTCAAATTCTTGAAGATATGCTTAGAGCTTGTATTATCGATTTCGGTAAGAATTGGGAGAAATCACTGCCGTTAATCGAGTTCGCTTATAATAATAGCTATCAGTCTTCTATTCAGATGGCTCCTTTTGGAAGCACTGTATGGAAGAAAATGCCGAACTCGTTTGTGTTGGTCTGAACTCGGAGACAATAAAGTATTAGGACCTCAACTACTTCAGGAAACTGAAGAACAAGTTCAAATTATTCATTCCCGGTTGAAACAAGCTTTTGATAGGCAGAAGTCATACGCTGATCTGAAGCGTAGGGACATCCAATATGAGATCGGAGATAAAGTATTTCTCAAAGTTTCTCCGTGGAAGAAAGTTTTCCGTTTCGGCAAGAAAGGAAAGCTTAGTCCGCATTTCATTGGGCCGTTCGAAGTAATTGAGAGAATTGGTCCTGTAGCTTATCGCCTTGCACTACCTCCCGAGTTCGATAAGATTCATAATGTCTTTCATGTTTCTATGTTAAGGCGTTATCGATCTGATCCGTCTCATATTCTCGAACCAGAAGAAGTTGAACTTAATCCTGACCTCTCTTATGAAGAGGAACCTATTCAGATTCTTGATCGAGAAATTAAAAGGCTTCGTAACAAGAGCATCCCTCTTGTTAAAATTCTTTGGAAGAACCATAATGTTACAGAAGCAACGTGGGAACCCGAGGATATGATGCGGAAGCAATATCCTCATCTATTCAGTTCAGGTAAGAATTCGAGGACGAATTCTTTCTTTAAGGAGGAGGGAATTGTAACACCCACATTTCCGTCCTAGAATTTAAAGCCGTAAAATTAAATTATTTTATTTATTTTTAGAAGCAATTGAGTTTGCAAATTTAGTGAATTATGCAACTTGGTCCTTAAAGTTCTTAATTGGGCAATTAGTGCACCAATTCGGATTAGAAAGAAAATTTGAGTGGAATTAAGTAGTTTAGCCGATTGGTAAATTAGTGAATTAGAATTTGTGGTAACAAGGTCTAAAGTGTGAAACTAAAACAATAAAAAAAGAGATTTAAATGATATTACATTTCCTTGAGAAAATCAGATGAGATTAAGAAAATTAAATAAAGCATGTAACAAGGAGATTTGATGACCAAATTAAAATGTTTATTAAAAGTAAAATTTGCATGTTAAGGATAAAATATCCTTGGGGCTGCCCTTAGCAAATTAAAAATAAAAGAGATAGACAAAAAGGCTCTTGGGTAATTTAGTAAGCCATCAAATCACCTAGATGATGGAAGCTTGTCTTCCTTCATCATTTTCTTCTCCTTTGTCGTGAAGAAGAGAGAAAATGGGAGGGAGAGAGAAGCTCAAAAGTCAGCCATTTTGAGAGCTAAAGATGGTGAGATTTTTGTTTGCATGGTGGAGGATTTAAGCTAGGAAATTGAAGAAGATAGCTAGTGTTGTCAAGAAATTAAAAAGTAAGTTTCCTACTCTTTGTAGCTATTCGGTTGAGTTAAAAACCATGCATGCAAACCTAAAACTTGTATGAACATGAAACTATGTGAATCTTGAATGTAATAACAAGATGAACTCATGGAATATGTGAAAACTTCTTAAGAAAATATGAATAGAGTCAAAAAGGGGGCTGTTTTGAAAGAAAATGTAAAATCTTGAACATTTGGAAAATTCCTTAGGGATTAAAATCTGAAAATTCTCACTAGGTGAAAGTTGTGAAGAAATGAACATTTTGTTAAAAATGATTATTGGTTGCTGGAAAAATGAGTTAAAAAGATGATGTTTTGAGTAGAACCAAAAGTGGTCATGAAATCGAAAGTTATGGAGATTAGGGACTGATTTGGAGAAATCGGTAAATTGGATACTTAGTTGTTGAATTTAAAAATTTATGTGGACTGTAAAGTGTCATGGAAAAATAGCATAAGTCATACCATGAATGGATTTTTAGATTCAAGTGTGGGATTAAGTGTATTTTTAAGTTAAAGTGTAATTTAAGAAAACTGTCCAGTGGTGTACCATGTAAAAATAGTAACTTTGAAAATTCACCAAAAATTGGATATAAAGTATTTTGAGCTGAAATTTTTACTGTATAAACTTTGATATGTCTAGAATCATTGAGTGAAAACGGAACTCAATTTCAGTTTGTAAATTAGGATATATGAATTTTTAAAAGTTGGACGGTACAAGCTGTCCAGGTTCACCGAAAGGAGTGTAATTAAGCAATAAACTGTATTGATTCTAATAAGATAAAAATATGAGGTTCATGTGACTGTAAAATTGAGTTTAATACCTTTCTAACGGTATATGATAAACTAATTTTGGGTTAGTAATTAAAAAGATAGGATCAAAACACTAACTAGTCCTCCAACTAGTTTAAGGAAAAGTCAGATTTGAAAATATGAGTTCTTGCTTGAAATTGAGAAGTAATTATGCTTGAATTGCTTCCTAATATAGTGTGTATTTGTTTAATATTGAGAGTTAAGATCGGAATTACGAAGGAACTTCGGAGGAAGCTAGAATCGATCACTCGAAAGGAAGGAACAAAGGCATCTCAATTCGAGATCAAGCTTAAGAATTCGTGAGTGTAATTTCGTGAGTGTAATTTTGTGAATGTAATTTGTATTAGGGTTGGGACTAGTGTCCGAACCACTTTATTTTCTGTAATTTATGTTTTCTATGCATGAAATTGGACTAATTAATATTCGGTAATGTGCTTAGTAAGGGAAGGAGATAAAAAAAAAGGAAATTGGATGCATGTTTTGAAACTTGTGATTGATATTTGATTGTGTGCAATATGTGGGCTGCTTGTGTGATGTTAATTGCCATGAAATCATATGTTCAATTGGATTTTGATAATGTATGAGTACGTACAAATGTGGACTGCCCATGTGAGTATTTGTACGATTGATTAAGTGTGCTTTGGATTCTTGATAGCCCTTGATAAATGAACATGTGGACTGCCCTATGATATATGTATGCTATGCTTTGAATACATGTGATTATGTATGTATGAAGATGCTGCCATGTATGATGATATGATCGAATGAGCATGCAAAGTGAATTCTGAAAAATGCATATGTTAAATGAAATAACGAACTAATTAATTAACAAGATTACGCCCTTGGTCGATTGGACGTTTTAGATAAGAACGGCATGCCTAGAGTCTGAGCTCACCGTTTGATATTGCTTTGTGCAATCTTTGATAGTACTTTGTGTACTCTTGATAAGATATGTGTTCTTGATTGATGTTCGAGACACATGATGCTATGGGCATCCCCTTTGATGTTGCTTTGTGCAATACTTGATGTTGCTTTGAGCAACTATATGCGTTACATGTTACCCTTCCGATGGCTCGAATTTCTGATACGACTATTCTACCATGGGCAAAGATATTAAATAAAATACTTGGGCTATGAAATTAAATAAAAAGTAATGACATGAATTATAATGTGATATGACTTATGAGAGTTAATGGAATTTGCTAAGTTAATATTAGCTTATGAAGTGGATAAATGATTGTGTAACTTAGCATGCTATGATGTGATAAGAAATGCTATGCTATGTGGACATTTGGTCCTTCCGATTATGATATGAAGCATATGAATTGCTTATAAGTCCGATTATGTGAAAATTGGGTATTGACCCTATCCGAATACATGGAATTAAGAATTGGAAAAATTCTGATTTTTGGATGATGTTTGAGATCATTCGAATGACATGCTTATGATAAATTTGTGATTTCGTTCTGATAAGTTATTAATGCTATGTATGGATTAGCATGGAATTTTGATTAATTCAATTGCTAAGCATGAAATTGAGTATGCTGAATTAGAATTGAATCATGGTATCGACCGAATTATATGTAAGCATGTGATAATCAATATGCTATGTTTTGTATCCGAGCATGTGTTATGAATGTTGATATGACATGTATGATGCTATGTGTATGAATTTCTCATGAGCTTAGTTGGGTGCAAATCGATTGTTAATAAGCCTAGCTAAGTAATCTAAATGTCTGATCACCTTAAAAGTTCAAGAATGAATTAGATTTAGCATTACCTCGCTAAGTACTATTTGTACTTATCGCTCCGTTGTTTTTCTTCTTCCCAACCTTAGCAGGATCGCTCGGACCCTAAAGCTAACATTCGTTTGGTTCAAGTTATCAAGTCCTCAAGTTCACAAGTTCTGAAATATGTACGATCTAAGTCTTATCCTTAGACTCCTAGATGGTGGCTTTGAAGTCTGTCTCAAGATCCGTTTTGTTTTGTTCGATCGTAACTTAAGTTTGAAATGGTGTTTGTAATTATATGCTCCGTGATGCAAGGTTAGGAGGCTAGAATTATGTTTTGTACCTAAGTAGGTAGCCTCATTATTTTTGTTGTACAAAATGTAAGTCGAGCTAGTGGTTGTGTCGATTCTTTTTGTTTTCCATAGTCGATAGCTTGACATGGTTTAGGGGCATATAAATCATGATATTTTGTAAGGTTCTAAGTAACGGAAATCGAATGCCATGAAATGGAAATCTATTATGTCTTGTATGAAAATTGACTTGATTAACTATTTGGTAATTTGGTTATTTCGAAAACCACCTAGACCAACTAATTGAAGTTTCGAATGGTATGAATTTGAGTAGTTAGGTATTCGGCTTGTTTGACCTAATTATAATAGTAATGTGATAATGATAATAAGGTTTTAAATTAGCTCGTAATTTGGTAACAAGATTAAGAGAAATTGTGCCTAAGGTTATGTATGTTCATAAGAAGTTAAGAAAATTTTTTGTTGGCCCATTTTCCGCGTGCGCATTAAAATGTGTAAGTCATTAATTATGAATGGTTTTTTCATTTCCGATATTCTGATTCTTGTTTTTCCAATCTCCGGTAACGCTCCTAACTCCCGGCCCGGGTTGGGGGTGTTACAAGGCTTGTTGCTCAAGGTTACACTCAAGAAGAGGGAATTGATTTTGATGAAACTTATGCACCCTTTGCTAGAATGGAAGCTATTAGGATGTTTCTTGCATTTTCATGTTACCATGATTTCAAGCTTTTTCAAATGGATGTAAAAAATGCTTTTCTAAATGGTTTTATAAATGAATAAGTGTATGTTGAACAACCATCGGGTTTTGAGGATCCTAAATTTCCAAATCATGTTTTTAAACTAACCAAAGCTCTTTATGGTTTAAAACAAGCTCTTAGAGCTTGGTATGAAAGGCTTTCAAACTTTTTGATTGAAAAGGTTTTGAAAAAGGCAAGGTGGATACTACACTTTTCACAAAAAGATATTGTAATGACATCTTAGTAGTACAAATTTATGTTGATGATATTATTTTTGGTTCTACTAATGAGTGTTATTGCAAAGAATTTTCTAAGCTAATGCAATGTGAGTTCGAAATGAGCATGATGAGAGAGCTCTCATTCTTTTTGGGGCTCCAAATCAAGCAAATGAAGGATGACACCTTCATCAATCAAGCAAAGTACGTGAATGACATGCTCAAGAAGTTTGGCTTGGAGAATATGAAACCTAAAGCCACTCATATGAGCTCTTATTTAAAGCTTGACAAAGATGAAGGAGGTAAGTGTGTTGATTCTGAGCTTTATAGATCTATGATAGGTTCTTTGCTTTACCTTACCGCAAGTAGACCGGATATTGTGTTTAGTGTTTGCTTGTGTGCTAGGTTCCAAGCTAGTCCTAGAGAATCACACTTAGTAGCCATAAAGAGAAATTTTAGATGCCTTAGAGACACACCTAACTTAGGCCTTTGGTATCCTAAGGATTCTTCCTTTAACCTTCATGCCTTTTCGGATGCAGATTATGGGGGATGTAAAATAGATAGGAAAATTACCTCTGGAACATGTCAATTTTTAGGTAGTATGCTTGTATATTGGTTATCTAAGAAACAAAATAATGTAGCCTTATCTACCACCGAAGCGGAGTACATATCCTTAAGGATTTGTTGTGCTCAAGTCCTTTGGATGAAATAACAACTCTTAGATTATGGTGTCCAAGTAGACACCATACCCCTTAAGTGTGACAACACTAGTGCCATTTGTCTCACTAAGAATCCCATCCAACACTCTAGAACTAAACACATAGAAATTAGACATCATTTTATTAGAGATCATATTGTGAAAAATGATGTAGTTCTAGAATATGTTGACACCTTAAACCAATTAGTTGATATTTTTACCAAACCTTTAGATAAAGAGCATTTTTGGACCCTTAGGAGAGAGTTAGGTTTAACTAGCCTTTCTTGACTCTTTTAGGTCCCAAATGGTAAAAATCTTGCTTGAAATTAGTTGATATTCATGCCTATGTTAATTTGCATTATTTTGTTTTGATGCTTGTAGCTAGGGGAGTATGTAAATGTTTTTGCCTATAGTCTTTGCTCATTCATCTTGATCATGCATTTTGAATCGATTAAAAATCAATTTTTCTGCAACTTTGTGCCCAAACTGCACATTCTGGCATATGTGTATCGAAACAAGTACCCTTGTTTCGATACGAGCTACCTCAAAGGAGATCAACCAAACTGTATCGAAACAGACAAATGGGTTTTGAAACGTTTTGGTTCTAGAACAATCAGTATCGAAACACCCTCCATCTGTTTCGATACGTGCATCTATGTGGGAATCGATACAGTCAAACATGTATCAACACTGTCATATGGTTTCGGAATGGTCAAATTCGTTTCGATACGCCTGTTTCGATACGACTCTACCTGTATCGAAACATGTATCCGGAAAAGCCTCTATTAAAGGGTTACCATCTTTAAAACAACTTTTTATCAAACCCAAACTTCTCGAAACCCTAACCCTAATTTTTCTTTAAATACCCATCAATCCTAAACATATTTCACTC
Organism: Hibiscus tridactylites; assembly: GCA_958450335.1. Taxonomy (NCBI): domain Eukaryota; kingdom Viridiplantae; phylum Streptophyta; class Magnoliopsida; order Malvales; family Malvaceae; genus Hibiscus; species Hibiscus tridactylites. The sequence goes on along the minus strand of OY288292.1, from coordinate 9,666,469 downwards.
AAACTTGAGGGTTTTTAGTCTTCAACTCTAAACTAAGCAAGATTCATCAAGTTTGTGCATCTACATTCATCTATTCCTTCAAAATCACAAATCAAGGTATTTTTCTATTTCCTTTTTCTTTTCAATTTTCGTTTGAATTCTATAGTTTAAAATTATTTTTTGTATATATTACATATTTACACTATGGGTTTCAAAGTTTTTGCAAAAGTTTCTTCAAAACTCAATTTTTTATTCGAATATAAAATTTTCTAACTGTATATTTTTTCATCTCAAAATTTCAAATTATCTTCTTAATTTTTTTCATATATTGTATATATTTAAACCTTGATTATAGGATATCCATTGGATTGGATGTGAATTTTAATGCATACATTATTTGCTTGCTTAAAACATTTTTAGGCTTTTAAATGGCTCACAAGAAGCGAAAGACCGAAGAGACGAGTGAAGAATCTAAAGCTGCTGTTGAAAATTCTTATTGTCGTCCAAACTTATCTCTTCTTTTCGCAAAGAGTCTCAAAACCAATGAACCTCGAACCAACTTCAAGCTCTACTAAAACACAATCATTCGTCGTGAGCATATCGTTGATAGAACTTTCCTTGACTCTGAACGCTTTTATTTCAAATATTTACCTCTTTTACAGCGTTGGGGATTTTTATTTTTCATGTCTATACCCAACATTCTTTACCATAACCTTGTTTTGCTTTTTTATGCAAATGGCCGATTAGTGAATAACCAAGACCATTCCCAAGTCATTTTCATTGAGTACTTTCTTATAGGGAAAAGATCCGAATTGAGCCATCGACTTTGGTCAATTTCCTAGGCCTTGTAGATGAAGGGATTGAAGATGAGACTTATTTGGGCTCTAAAACCGGCCTGGTTCTCTCCTTAGATGCTCGTGATCGTTTCTTGCATCTCATTATCTCTTGGTGGTTTCGTCTTTCTGGAGGCAAGTTTGCTCATATCCGCCAAGTTGACAACTTTTGGCTAGAGTGCTTCCGTCAAGAAAAGCAACCGAACCTCGTGAAGATCATGTTTACCGAGATGGTGCATTTAGTTAGGCATCGTGGTTCCGACTCCATCCAATCTTTCACCTATGGGACTGCATTGAGCTACATTTTCTTAAAGTCCGAGATTGATTTGTTCTTGTGACTATCCGGAGCCTCCCAAGCAAAAGCTCGATGAAAGTACTCTCATGAGGTCCGAGTTTTGCTACATTGAAGGTGAGTGGGTTCGTGTGGATAGAAGGGCAAGAGATCCTCCGATTGATCCTCCACCTCAAGCTCCTCAAGCTCCCATTTCTATTCAAAACAATGATGCTCTTATGACTTATCTCAATAAGCAATTCACCGGCTTGCGAACCGACATCTCTTTCGGATTTGCTGCTATCGACGCACGTTTCACTTCTTTGGAGGAACGTGTTCTTAATATGGAAAATCGTCTCTTTTCCCTTGAGACTCAACATGTTTTGATGGATCTCTCCTTCACAGGATTCTATAGAGAATGGGAACACTTTAGGAGAAGTCAAGAGGAAGATAAAGACGAAGATGGAGATGATGAGGATGGTGGCGATATGGCTCCCTAGACTAGTTTTCATATCATATCATATCATATCATATCATATCATATCATATCATATCATATCATATCATATCATATCATATCATATCATATCATATCATATCATATCATATCATATCATATCATATCATATCATATCATATCATATCATATCATATCATATCATATCATATCATATCATATCATATCATATCATATCATATCATATCATATCATATCATATCATATCATATCATATCATATCATATCATCTAGTTTTCTTTTTATGCACCTTTTTAGCTTTTGAACTATGTTTTTTTCCATGTTATGCTTTTAGGTATTAAGTTTGGATTTATGTTCTCTGCTTTGGATTTATGGACTTAATATATTATGTCGTTTGCTTTGGTATACTATTATTGCCCTTTTATTTTTCATTGAATTATGTAGATTTTGATCTAACAAAAAGAGAGAGAAGTAGAGCCAATTTTGAAACTTTGCAACTTAATTTAAAAAAAACTATATCAAAAAGGGGAGATTGTAAAACCAAAACTTTGATTTTGATATAACAAATATTTCAAGGAACAATTTGAAAAGAAAATAAATTTTTAAGTCCTCAAACTTCCCAAAATTGACAAACAAAATGTTTAAGTCAAAACTCAAGTTCCCATAATTTTTTCTAAGTGTTTCCAAGCCAAAATAATGATTTTCGACTAACCGTTTCGATACACCCCTTAGGTGTTTCGAAATGATTTGAAACTGTAAGGTTTGGGCTCGAAATGAGAGAACTCGTATCGATACGGTAGTATCGAAAAGGTCTCGATCGCTTCGATACGAGTTTTGAAAGTTTGTTTAAAAATGTGATTGTTGCTTTGTCATAACCGTTTTATTGAAAATTAGTTAATCGTACCGATACACATTAGGTGTGTTTCGATACGGGTTTCACAGTTTCAAAATTTTTCGATACAGTCTTATTCCATTTCGAAACAGGCTCTTTCAGTATCGGAACGACCATGATTGTTTCGATACAGTCTCTTAAATGGCCCCAAACGACTCTTTTTGTTTTTTCTCTGTTTCGATACAGGTGATGCCGTTTCGATACGGGTAGTTGCAGAACAACATTAATGGTGAGAAGATGAAGTCCCAACGGCTATAATTATGATGTCAATCATCCAAACGGCTAGAAATCAATGAGAATGTATAAAAGCAAGCATTTTGAGCACCAACAACAATTATTGAACCTTCAAAAATCACCCAAGCATCAAATTCAAACCCTTGTTCCTTTTATTGTCAAATCCTTGTACCCAACTCTATTAAGTGTTCTATCTTATTTGTATTGTGAGTTTAGGGAGTGATAAATTGTATTTGGGTAAACAATTCATTCTTTGAGAGGAATTTGTAAGGTTTACCATTTTCTCAATTGTAAAGAGTGTTTCAAATTAAGCTTTGGGTAGAAAGCTTAATTTCTTTGTAAGGTTTCCTCATCATCCTAGAAAAGGGGAATAATCAATAGTGGATTGATTGAAAATCCTTAATGGGAGCTAAGGTAGTGGAGGTAGAGTTCATTGGAGAACTTGAACCACTATAAATCTCTTGTACAATTTTTTTGTTCATCCATTTCTCTCCTTTCAAGTTTTTAATTGCCAATTCACCCCCTCTTGGCCAATTGCATTGTTTGATCAACTCAACATAATTGGTTAACTTAAGTCTTTTTAATGTATATTATTTTTTTATATCCAGAAAGGTTAAATTACTCCAATGGGCATTCAACTTTTAGAATGTTATTAAGTTACATCTAAAAATCTCTTGCATTTGAGTCGTCCAACTTTTAAAGTGTTACTAATTTAATCATCGCTATTAAGTTTTTTTCTCACCTATGTCTAAATTGATAACGTCCTAATAGTTGGATGACTCATTTGCAAAGATTTGTTTTGATTAAATTGATAAAATTCTAAAAGTCGAGTGATTATTGTGTAGTTTATCATTTAAAAAATTATTTATTCTATTTTGAATTTAATGTTTAATACTATCTTCTATTAAATTTATAGGTGAAAAGGTTAATATATTTTTATATTGGCAAAATGACAAAAGATGCCCCTAATGTTTGCATGTTTTGTCATTTTTTCCTCTATTCTTTTTTATCTAAATATGCCCCAACGTTTCAATTTGGTCCAAATATGCCCCTGTTGGAAGTAAACTATCAGTCAACTGACGACCAACGACCGATATTGACTGGACTTGTCACGTGTTAAGATCTGTTGACGTGTCACCATTATATTTGCCATGTATCGTCATCAGATTCAGTCATATGTCAGCATGATAGTCGGTTACGTGTCACCATAAAGAAGGGTATAACCTTTTTTAAAAAAAAAATATGACGTGGCATCAACAGATCTTAACATGTGGCAAGTCCAGTCAGCATCAGTCGTTGACCGTCAGTTGACTGACAATTTCCATCCAACGGGGGCATATTTGGACCAAATTGAAACGTTAAGGGCATATTTGGACCAAATGGAAGCGTTGAGGGTTTATTTGGACAAAAAAGAATAGAGGACTTGAACAAACTTAGAAAGAAGATTGTTATCTTTTTCTAATTAGGTTACAACCTTTATAAGATGATCTAAGTGCAAATAAGGAAATAATATCCTAGAAATCAATAACTTCCTAAGAATTAGAGACTAATATTATATCCTACTATACAAGGTAATTACAAGGACTAAGCCAAGAATTATGTCCTTAATTTTAGGGATTCTAACACTCCCCCTCAAGCTGAGTGTAGATATTTATCAAACCCAACATGCCAATGAGTTTCTCGAACATGTTCTTGCTCAAGCTTTTAGTTAGCATGTCTGCAACTTGTTGCCTGGTAGGTAGGTAGGTAATGCACACTTCTCCTGAGTCAATTCTTTCTTTGATGAAGTGGCGATCTATTTCCACATGTTTGGTGCGATCGTGGTGAACATGATTATGAGCTATGCTGACAGCAGCTTGGTTGTCACAATACATCTTTATAGGTCTAGTGTACAGTACTTTTAGTTCTCCCATTAGTCTTTGCAACCAGATTCCTTCACATATGCCATGAGATAGTGCTCGATACTCTGCTTCTGCGCTGATGCGTGCTACAATAGGCTGCTTTTTGCTTCTCCACGTCACAAGATTGCCCCACACATAGCTACAGTAACCACTTGTAGAACGTCTGTCATTAACAGACCCAGCCCAGTCTGCATCAGTGTAAATTTCCACACTTCGGTTGGCAGTTTTCTTGAAGTGTAGGCCTTTACCAGGGGTCCCCTTTAGATACCTTAAAATTCTGTAAGCAGCTTCCAAGTGCTTCTCTCTTGGGGCATGCATGTATTGGCTGATAACACTCACACCAAAGGCTATGTCCGGACGAGTGTGAGATAGGTAGATAAGTCTTCCTACCAATCGTTGATATCTCCCCCTATCAACTTATTCTCCATATTTATCAGTTCCCAATTTAAGATTAGATTCCATGGGAGTTTGGGCTGGTTTACACCCCAACATACCAACTTCAGATAATAGATCAAGAATATACTTCCTTTAGGAGATGGAAATACCTATTTTAGACCTTGCTACTTCCATTCCAAGGAAGTACTTAAGGTTTCCCAAGTCCTTAAGTTCAAATTCAGCACTAAGAAATTCTTTTAGACTTTCAATTTCGCTTGAATCATCCCCAGTTAATATTATATCATCCACGTAAACAATGAGAATGCATCATTTCCCACCTTTTGAATGCTTGTAAAACATGGTATGATCTGCTTGCCCCTGGATATAGCTCCTACTGATCACAACCTTGGCAAATCGGCTGAACCACGCCCTTGGAGACTGCTTCAGACCATACAAGGACTTCTTCAACTTGCATACTTGGCCCTTGCTTTCTTCAAACCCGGGTGGGAAATCCATGTACACTTCCTCGTTTAACTCTCCATTGAGGAATGCATTTTTTACATCCAATTGAGTCAAAGGCCAATCCATGTTGACAGCTAGGGATAGAAGAACTCGAATGGTGTTTAGCTTGGCAACCGGTGCAAACGTCTCGTTGTAGTCTATGCCATAGGTTTGGGTGAAACCTTTAGCAACGAGCCGGGCCTTGTGTCTGTTAATACTGCCATCAGGATTGAACTTTGTGGTGAAGATCCATTTGCATCCTACTGTCTTCTTCCCACTAGGTAGATGCACAACTTCCCAAGTTTCATTTGCCTTGAGAGCCCTCATTTCTTCCATCACAGCTTTCCTCCACTCAGCTGATTCAAGAGCCTCTTCTATATTTTTTGGTGTTTCTACAGAATCAACATTAGACACAAAAGCTCTATAAGACTCAGATAAATTTCCATAGGACACAAACCGGGAAATAGGGTGTTGAGTGCAGCTTCTTGTGCCCTTTCGAACAGCAATTGGAAGGTAGATGGATGGTGATAGAGGTGAGACTTCTGATTCGGAACAGTCCTCGGCTGGGGATGAATTTGGCACTGCTGTCTCATTTTCAGGTGGATGCTTTCTTCGAGAATAAACCAGCAGTTCTGATTCTAGAGACTGTTCTTGCTGTTTTCTGGATTAGGTGGTTGCTGCTCATTTATCGAGCTTATTTCTTGCTGCACAGGAGAACCAATGTCTAAATCTGGAACAATAACATCCTGATTTGTGGGCTTGGTAATGGTGGTAGGATCAGGAGCCATAGGATCGGTTGGTATCATAAGGAGTGTGTTAAGAGTCTCATCTTCATTGAGAATCTCCCCCTGAAGATGAGCTGCAGTAAAGTAAGATTCATGTTCAAAAAAGGTGACATCCCGAGAGATAAATATTCGGCGCAAGGTAGGCGAATAACACTTATACCCTTTTTGTGTTGGAGAATAGCCAATGAAAGCACAAGTGTGGGCTCGAGGATCAAGTTTGGACTGATTTGGTTGGTGATTGTGGACAAAAGCTTTGCAGCCGAAGATTTTGGCTGGAAGGTTGGGAACATGAAATAATGGAAAAGCCTTTTGAAGGATAGTTATAGGTGTTTGGAAATTTAGGACCTTTGATGGTAGTCGGTTTATGAGATAACAGGCTATGAGGATAGCTTCTCCCCATAGGTATTTTGGAACTCCCATGGTGAACATTAGTGCTCGAGCTATAGCAAGGAGATGACGATTTTTTCTCTCGGAGATCCCATTTTGTTGAAGGGTGTCAGGACAAGAACTTTGGTGTATGATGCCCTGTTCAGCTAGGTAAGGACTTAGGACAGAATTAAAGCCAGCCCTTCTTGTCCATTGTCTTTATTCCAAACATAGAGACCATCATCAACTTTAGCAGTGCCAACCATCCTCCCCGATTTCTGTTCCTGTACCACACAACCATTTGCAGAAAATTCAGCAAGAACACTTTCATCCTTAGTTAGTTTACTGATTGAAAGTAAATTGCAGGACAAGTTTGGAACATGTAACACTTCATCAAGAGAAAAATTCTTTGTTAATTGAATTTTCCCAATACCAGCTACAGGTGAGTAAGAACCATCAGCAATACGGATTCGGGACTGATTATGAGATGGTGTGTAGGTGTGAAACAAGGTGGAGTTACCTGTCATGTGATCAGAGGCACCCGAATCGAGTATCCAAGAGGATTGGTTGTTAGGTTCAAAAATACTGTTGAGAGCAATACCTTGAGTGACTAAGGATCCATGAGCAGTGGTAGTGCCTAGTATCTTATGAAGAGCCTCAAGTTGATTTTTGGTTAGGCGAACATTAAGGACTTCATCTACAGTAGTGGATGTGTTAGAGGACACTAGTGCAGCCTTATTTTCCTTCAGATTTTTTCCAGGATAACCATGTAGTTTGAAGCATTTTTCCTTTGTATGTCCTACACGGTTGCAGTGGCTGCACCATGGCCTGGTCGAGCCTAAATCATTCCCAGCACGGGGCCTTTGTGGTTGAGGGCCTCTGGAGATAAGAGCTGAGTTTTCAGTGGGACGGTAACCAGAATTCTACCACGAACCTCATCAAGCTCTCGGTTCAGCCCTGCCAGAAACTCATAGAGACGTTCTTTGTTGAGATGAGTCATAAACTTGGTATGTTCCTCGCCTTCTCCCCAGTCTGCCTCATAGTACATGTCCAGTTCCTGCCACAAAATTTTCAGATTATTGTAATACTGAGTTACTTCAAGTGTTCCTTGTCGGATATCCTTCAACTTGAGTTTGATCTCAAATACTTGGGAGGCATTTCCAAGATCTGAGTAGTTTACTTTGATAGCATCCCACATATCTTTTGCAGTTTTGAAGAAGAGGTAGGTGCGACTAATATGACCTTCCATTGAATTAATTAACCAAGCCATTACGATCGAGTTGTTGAGTTCCCACGTTCCATAAATTGGATCTGTTGTGGCTGGTCGTGGAATATCTCCATTGATATATCCTAGTTTTCCACGACCACGGATCACCATAATGACCGATTGGGACCACTGTAAGAAATTTTTTCCATCTAGCCGATGGTTGGTGATTATAAGGGAGGAATTAAGATCCCCTTGAAAAGTTCCTTGATTGCTGTTTGGAATCATTTGTGAGGTTTCAGTCTCAGACAAAGTTTCAACAGTGTCACCCATAGGAAGGAATAAAATAGAAGGAAAGAGAGATTAAGAGAAGGGATGTTTGGGACGAGAGATTAGAGATGACAGGATCAAAAATCCTAAAGCTCTGATGCCATGAACAAACTTAGAAAGAAGATTGTTATCTTTTTCTAATTAGGTTACAACCTTTATAAGATGATCTAAGTACAAATAAGGAAATAATTTCCTAGAAATCAATAACTTCCTAAGAATTAGAGACTAATATTATATCCTACTATACAAGGTAATTACAAGGACTAAGCCAAGAATTATGTCCTTAATTTTAGGGATTCTAACAGGACTAAATGACAAAACATGCAAACGTTGAGTGCATCTTTTGTCATTTTGCCTTTTATATTAGAGTCTGAACTCAATTTTTTTTGATATATTATTTTCTTTTTATATAGGTAAATGTATCTGTAAGATATATTTTTATAATAGATGATTATATGTGGAGAAAGAAACTAAAATAAAATGTTGGATCAAATAAAAAAGGCTTTCATAAAAGAAATAGGCCATATCATCACATCTTTTATGATTTAACTGTGGAGTAATTAAAATAAGAGCAATTCGAGTTCAATAGTCAAATTAAAAAATTTAAACTTTAATGATCAAAATATGATTGAGAAAGAAGTTGAGCTTTGAAACTTGTAATTCACCGAAATTTTAAAACTAAATAAAAAAGTTTAAAAATTATGGAACATCCGACCCGACCCGTATACACTTTAACATGTCGAAACGTGCTCTCCTCTTTCCTTTGATCTCCTTCAACTCTGTTTACCTTGATCCTTTGATATTATTCTCAGGTGAGCTACTTCTCCCTTCTTTTACAACCCTTCAGTTTCCCTATTTCTTCTTCTTTTCACTATTGAATCCCATTCATTTGAAATAAATTGTTTACGTTTTTTTATTATCTTTTGTAACCTCTTGTTTCAGGCGTAGAACCCTAACAACTAACGCCTGGAATCTTAACTTTTACCTTCTACAGGTAGCTTAATTTGAGCTCTGCATAGGGTTTAGTTTTGTTGCTGAGAATATATTAACTGTTTTGTTATAATTTTTGGGGGAATTTTGCTTAGGCAAATCCCTTAACGAAAGAATTTTTCACCTTGAAATGGATGGGAGGAAGAGGAATTTCTTTAGGAAACAGACAAATACGCCATTTAAAAGAAAAGGGGTCAATAATAATAGGAAACTAAAACCGGGTATTAATTCTACCCATGAGCAGTTCTCCTTAAATTTGAATCCTGGAGACACTCTTTACCGTGTACTTTGTCCTTCGAGAAAAATTGGTGGTGTTATTGGGAAGGGTGGGAACATAGTTAAAGCATTAAGGCAGACGACTCGGGCTAAGATTACGGTTGGTGATTCAGTTCTTGGTTGTGATGAGAGAGTTATTGTTATTTATAGTTCTTCAATGAAGGTTAAAGAACATAACTCTGATGAGGATTCTGGTGGTGAGAATGAAAAAGAGGTTGTCGTACAGGTAGCCATGGAGCCGTGTTGTGCTGCACAGGATGCTTTGTTGAAAGTTCATGATAGGATTGTTGAGGAAGAACTTGGTGGGATGGTGTCTGATGATGATAATGCGAACACTGTTGTTACTGCACGACTTCTTGTTCCGAACAATATGGTAGGATGTCTTTTAGGGAGAGGGGGTGATGTGATTCAAAGATTGCGAAGTGGCACAGGTGCTACTATCCGTGTTCTTCCGGCTGATCATCTTCCTGCTTGTGCAATGGCAACTGATGAATTAGTGCAGGTATCTACAAACTCACAATTTTGTTTATTGTATGTGTTTGACTAAGAAATCATCTTGCTAAAACGTTGAATGGATCTTGTATACATCTTTTTAAATGGCTAAAATGTTGAATTCCCTTTCTCCTATTAGAACTTTTGACGGTATAATTGAATTTCAGTGCAAACCTGTTGCCGCTTCAATGTTTTGTGAATTGTGAATACTAATTGAAACTCTAATGAGAAGTTAAAATTGTTACTACCTATATGTGCTGCTTGTATGCTCTAAAATTGACGTTAAATCGCTAACTTGGAGTTGAATGAAGTGCAATATTAGCAGTTAGGCCTTCAAACTTGACTTTTTGACCCATCGCCATTTCATGGAGAGAGGATGGATGGTCTATAATGTCTAAATATTCTGAAAAAGTGACTAAGAATGTAAGTGTGAGAATGATATACGAGAAAGTTGTTCTTTCAGAGGACTGTATATAGGGATACTGAGTTATCTGCATTGCCTGTATTAAGCATGGTTATGCGGCATGTGTTAGGCCATTCGTGTCCTTTATATCTCTCATGAGTCAGTTTCGTATGGGATAGGACTTTTCTTTGAAGGAGTGACTTATATTGGATTAGCCTTATGCTCTACCAAGTGGGAGGAATACTGCTGCCTTTTCTATCATGATAAGGAGGCTTTTTTTGCGAGGCAGTTTTGGTCTTTTGGTATGAGAGATCATTGCTCAAGTGGCAATGCAAGCATATCTTTCTTGCTTAACCTAGTTGCCTAAACATGAAATTGATTGGTTGCTACCTTTTGTGTAATTTGACTTGAAATAGTCGGTTAGTTAGCTGCATATTTGGTCATAAGACTTATTGGCAGCTGGCTAATAATTTTCTGGTGGTTGGAATTACAATAATAAGAGTGGCTTCCACTTATTTAGGTTTGGGCTTTAGGCTTGCTGAAGCAAGTCATGCAAAATAATAATTATTAGCTCCATTTGGAACTCTCATAAAAGTTATTTTTTGGTCACATAATCATTCTTCCCGAGGTCTTTAGCTAAAGTAAAATTTGGTATTGCACCATATTCAATTTGCCTTTAAAAAAAATTCCCTTATACTCCACTGTCAATAAAGTTTAGCTTGGACTTCTCAAGCCCATGAATTCTATTTGTTGTGTTGTTAAATCAAATTCACATCATTTAAGATTTTATGGTTTGTGAAGGGATGCTTGAATGGATAGAATTAGGGATGGGCATGGGTCGGGTCGGGTTTTTGGCCCACCCGAACCTGACCCGAAAATATTAACCTTAAACCCGAACCCGACCCGATCATATCTTTTAAAAAATTCGATCCGACCCGAAAATAAATACCTTAAACCCGACTCCGACCCGACCCGACCTATATGAAAAAATCAATTTTAGGGACTAAATTGTAAATTTTTTTAAGAGACTTAATTGTAAAAAATAATAAATTTAAGGACTAAATTGTAAATAAAAAAAATCAATTTTAAGGACCTAATTATAAAAAAAATATAAAAAAAGGTATTATTACAAATATCCCTAAAAAATTTAGGTGAAAATTACACTATTAGTCCCGGGTCGGGTCGGGTCAAATTTTTTCACCCTAAAACCCGACCCGACCCGACCTCACCCTACACAAAAACCCGACCCGACCTGAACCCGATTTTTTCATAAAAATACCCGACCCGATCGGGCCGGGTCGGGTCGGAACCCGTCGGGTCCGGGTTCCGTGCTCATCCCTAGATAGAATCAATAATTGCTGATGGCAAGAAATCCTAGTTATTTGTTGAAGATTGTACTTTGGATAATTATTGGATATGGATAGACTAATTTATGTGTGTCTTCAAATATGACTTTCTTGCTTTATCACTGGGCTTTGCCATAGATGGCCAAGAAACCAACACCAATTGCTTTGCTTTAGATCTCTTGCATTTATGTACATATCAATGTTAATATGATTGAATTCAATAGGATCATTGATTATTGATAACGATGGATTATTTTAAGTCATGATATATGTCAAAAAGACTTGATTTCTTGTTAGTTTCAACAGTGAAAAGCTTACAAATAAATACACAAACCTAGGGCCTATCTTAGGTAACTTCTAAAATAGGTAAGAAACTAATTCTAATAATAGAGTACAAACCCTTAGAGAAGGGGATCCTAATTAAATAAAATATTTACATATCTCTTAATTAAGGAAACAGATAACTAAGGAAACATATCTCGGATCTCTGGCACTCCCCCTCAAGCTGGGGCATGGATGTCCTCCATTTTCAGCTTGCCTACTAACTTCTGAAAGTCTTTACCAGATAGTCCCTTGGTAAGTATGTCTGCAACTTGATTTCCAGTGGTTACATAGGGAGTACAGATTAAACCACTGTCAACTTTCTCTTTTATGAAATGTCTATCCACTTCAACATGCTTTGTTCTGTCATGTTGAACCGGATTATGAGCTATGTTGATTGCAGACTTGTTATCATAGTATAGCTTCATTGGTCCATCCAATTTCACCTTTAGGTCTTCTAAATTTATTTTCAGCCATAACAACTCACAAATTTCCAGTGCCATGGCTCGAAATTCAGCTTTTGCACTGTATCTAGCTACCACATTATGTTTTTTACTTCTCCAAGTAACCAAGTTTCCTCCAAAGAAGGTGCAATAGCCTAAGGTTGATCTTCTATCAACTATTGATCCTGCATAGTCTGCATCTGTGTATGCTTCCAGAGTTAATTTCTCTCCTCTTTTAAACATAATCCCTTTGCCTGGTGTACCCTTCAAGTACTGCAAGATTTGAACTACAACCCTTAGATGAGATTCCTTAGGGTTATGCATGAATTGACTCACTACCCCAACAACATATGCTATATCAGGTATGGTGTGTGACAAATAGATGAGTCTTCCAACCAGTCTCAGAAATGAATTTCTGTCAACTGCCATATCATCCTCCTTTGAGTCTCCAAGCTTGTGATTGATTTCAATGGGTGTTGCTGCTAGTTTACATCCCAATTTCCAGTTTCCTTCAACAAATCCAAAGTATACTTCTGTTGAGATATGAAAATCCCTTGCTGTGAGTGTGCCACCTCAATACCAAGAAAGTATTTCAATCTGCCAAGTTCTTTCACTTCAAACTCTTTTACAAGGAACTTTTTTAAATCATCAATTCCTTCTAAATCATTACCTGTAACAATAATATCATCTACATACACCAACAATATAGTTACTCCTCCTGAAGAAGAGTGTTTCACAAACAGTGTATGATCACCTTGGCTCTGTTTGAAGCCTTGTCCCAACATTACCTTGGTAAATCTCCCAAACCCAGCTCTTGGGGACTGTTTTAGTCCATATAGAGCTTTCCTCAATCTACAAACATTCTGTCCAGTAGTATTCGAAGCAAATCCAGGTGGAATATCCATGTACACTTCCTCTTCAAGGTTTCCATATAAAAAGGCATTTTTGATGTCGAATTGCTGTAGATTCCATCCTTGGATAGCCGATAAAGAAAGTAGGACCCCCACTGTGTTCATCTTTGCAACATGTGCAAATGTTTCAAGATAGTCAATCCCATAGGTTTGAGAGTACCCCTTTGCCACCAATCTTGCTTTGTACCTTTCCATAGAGCCATCTAACTTGTATTTTACAGTAAAAACCCACCTGCATCCTACTGTTTTCTTCCCCTCTGACAACTTTACTAAGTCCCAAGTCTTGTTTTTTTCTAGTGCCTCCATTTCTTCTTTCATAGCGCTTTTCCAGTTCTCATTTTTTAATGCCTCTAAAGCTGTTTTAGGAATAGTGATATCATTTAGGCTAGTAAGGAATGCTCTGTGACTAGGTGAAAGGTTTTTGTAGGTCATAAACAAATAGGAGGGATGTTTAGTGGTGTAGGTTCTTTTTCCTTTTCTAATGGCAATGGGAAATTCAAAATCAGAAACAATGTCACCATGTTCAGAATCAAATATAGCATTGTCATTATCATTATGTTCAGAAGAAGTTTCAGAATGTACCTCAAATTGTATAGGAATAGGAGTAGGAGCAGGAGAAGGAGAAGGGGATGATTGAATCTACATAGGCGCCTTCCTTCTTGAATAGGTCTTCAGGGGACAAGTAGTGTCTTGAATATTGGGCTGTTGAATATTGGATTGTGATATGTTAATGGCTGGTTGAGGAGTGTGAGGAGAAGATGGACTATGGAGTAGGAATAGGTGGCTGTCTTGGATGTATTTCTGCAGTAGGAGAAGATGACTGACCATAATGTATATTTGTAGGAAGGGGCTGAAGCAAAAAAAGGTCTGCTTCCTTATCTTCCCTAAAAGATATCTCCCCTTGAAGATAAGGAACAATAAAATAACCCTCCTTTTCAACAAAAGTAACATTAGCAGAAGTATAAAATTTTTTGGTAGGTGGGTGATAACATTTGTAGCCTTTTTGAGAGGAGGAATGGCCAATGAATATACATTTCAAAGCCCTTGTGTCAAGTTTACCTCGGTTTGGAGAGTGGATGTGAACAAAAGCAACACACCCGAATACCCTTGGTTGTAGATGAAGGGATGGACTGAAGTTGGGAAAGAATTTGACAAGGATTTGAAGAGGACTTTGGGATGAAAGAGTTTGAGAAGGCATTCTGTTTATCAGTGAAGTAGCAGTTAAGGCAGTTTCCCCCCAATATTTTTAGGAACATTGTTTTGAAACAAAAGTGCTCTAGTTATAGCAAGGAGGTGTCCATTCTTTCTTTTTGCTACCCCATTCCGTTGGGGAGTATGTACACAAGATGACTCATGTATAATACCTTTGTCTAGGAAATAAGGGGATAAGAATTGATTAAAGTAATCCCTGGCATTGTCAGATCCGACTTTCTTAATTTCAGCCCCAAACTGAGTCTTAATCATGGTATAGAAAGTTTTAAAGGTAAAGGCAACATCTGACTTTTGTTTCAGAAGATAAATCCAAGTAACCCTACTGCAATCATCTATAAAAGATACAAACCACCTAGCTTCAGTTATGTTAGGAATGGCCGAGGGCCCCCAAACATCACTGTGAATAAGATTGAAAGGATGGTGGCTAGTTCTTTTATTACTTGCTGGAAAAGAGGCACGCTTATGTTTTGCAGGCTCACAAACTTCACAATGAAATTCATCTATATTTATGGTTTTACATAAAGAAGGAAACATAGTTTTCAAAAGTCTAAAAGGTGGATGACCAAGGCGAAAGTGATGTAGCCATATCTGGTCTTTATTGGCTGTAGAATTGGATAAAAAAGACAAAGACTTGAGTATTCAAAACACTAGCTGGTCCACCAAGAACCTCAAGGTAGTATAGGCCTTTTATTTCCCTAGCACGTCCAATCATCCTCTTCGTTTCTTGCTTCTGAAAAGTACAATGTGTTGGGTAAAACAGAACACTGCAATTAGTATCTTTAACAAGCTTTGGTATAGAGACAAGGCTAGTAAACAGCTTGGGAACATGTAAAACATTTTTAAGTAGAAGAGTTTTACTAATAGAAATATCTCCTTGACCAGCAACTATTACCATAGTACCATCTGCAACTGTAATTTTCTTGTTTCTAGGACAGGGTGTATAGGTGATAAAATTTAGAGAGAAATTGGTCATATGATCAGTGGCTCCTGAGTCTATTACCCAGGAGTTTTGGGTAGGTATGTGGGTGGATGCTTTCAAGGCATTAGAATTCTGAGAAGAGGAAGAGGATATACCTGAGAAGACTAGATTGCATGTACATGTAGATGATGATTTCTCTAAAGATTCCAGAAGATTTTTCAATTTTTCCACTTCTTCTCGGTTGAACTCAACAGACTGTTCATCTGACTCTTTAGTCACTTGTCTGGTTGCAAAAGCCCTGCTCTGTCCCCTTGTTGAGCCTCCTGTTTTTGTAAAATTTCTATTTGTTGATGGAGGCTTCCCATGTAGCCTCCAACATTTCTCTTCGTTGTGACGAGGCTTTTTGCAGTAAGTACACCATAAGGAGTCCTTGTTCACTTCCCTTTTCATTTCTGGTCTGTCTTCAATATTTTCCAGACCCTCAAGGGCAGTTTTGGTAACCAAGGCTGAGCTCTCAACTTGAATATTTCCAACCATCATCACTCCTCTTCTTCCTTCTTTAGCATGAATAGTAGCAATAACCTCATTTAATGAGGGCAGATCTTCCTTCCTCAAAATCTGGACTCTCACTGCATCGAATTCAATATTTAGTCCAATAAGGAAATCATAAATTCTATCTTTTTCGACAAACCTCTTTAGAGTTGCTGCATCCTCACTGCATTTCATCTAAATGCATTGGTAGTAATCCATTTCCTGCCAGAGATTTTGCAGCAGATTAGAATATTCTATAATGGATTTGCTTCCTTGTTTGGCGGCTGAAATCTTGCTCTTGATTTCATAAACCTGGGCAGCATCTCTAACTTTTGAATAAGTTTTTTTCACAGCCTCCCATATTTCCTTTGCTGTACCAAGGAACATGCAAGTGTCACTGATTTCGGGCACCATTGAATTCCAGAATGACTAATGAATCTTGTTCATCCCAAGCCTCAAATCTGGGATCTCTTTCCTTAGGGCCAGTTCCAAGAAGGTGATTGAGTTTACCCCTTCCTTTGAGGAAAGTTCACACCAATTGAGACCATTTAAGGTAATTTTTACCATTCAATCTATAGAAGGCTTGTGTGTTTTGTAAATCACTCGTCAAATTAGAGTGACTTCCTTCACTCATAGTGTCTCCTTGAGCAGTTTCAGTACTGCTTGAATCAGTCGTATCGACCATATTCTCTCAAGAGAAAAAAGGTAAAAAATACTGTCTAACAAGAACAATAAGGCCTAAAAAAGGAGAGGCTCTGATACCATTTTGAAAAGACTTGATTTCTTATTAGTTTCAACAGTGAAAAGCTTACAAATAAATACAGAAACTTATGGCCTATCTTAGGTAACTTCTAAATTAGGTAAGAAACTAATTCTAGTAATAGAATACAAACCCTTAGAGAAGTGGATCCTAATTAAATAAAATATTTACAAATCTTTTAATTAAGGAAACATGTAACTAAGGAAACATATCTCGGATCTCTGACAATATATGATTTTACTACATGTACTTGATGTGATGTGATGTGATACAGTAGTCGAACATAATAATATTTGCTTTGTATACTAGATGAGACGGTGATTCGGGGTGGAAGAAAGTGTAGAGAATAATTCCTTGTATTTTATTCATAAAACATATAGGCTATATATACAAATCTAATTTACCTAAACTAGGTAACATAATATATAACATTAATTACAATATATTCTAGCCTAATAAATAGCCTAGATATTAGCCTAAGAATCTGTAACACTCCCCCTCAAGTTGGATCATAGATATTAATCATGCCCAACTTGTTACATAGATAATTGATTCGAATTCCATTGAGAGCTTTGGTGAAGATGTCTCCTAGTTGTTCTCCGGTTTTCACATAACCAGTAGATATCAAACCTTGTGTATCTTTTCGCGAATGAAGTGACAATCAATCTCAATGTGTTTCGTTCTTTCATGAAAAACTGGATTAGAAGCAATGTGTAATGCAGCTTGATTATCACACCAAAGTTTTGCAGGTATTGAGGCTTTAATTCCAATCTCACCGAGGGGCTGATATACCCATATAATCTCACATACGGACTTGGCCATTGCTCTATATTCGGCTTCTGCACTAGATCGTGAAACTACGTTCTGCTTTTTACTCTTCCAAGAAATCAAGTTTCCTCCAACAAACACACAATATCCTGAGGTGGATCTTCTATCCTCCTTGCATCCTGCCCAATCCGAGTCGGAAAAACATTCAATTCTAGTATGACCATGATTGCCATATAGAATTCCACGCCCAGGAGCACTTTTCAGATAACATAAAACTTGCTCTACTGCTTTCCAATGATCAATAGTAGTTGACGACATGTATTGACTCAAAACACTCACTGGAAAAGATATATCAGGACGCGTCACCGTGAGATAATTTAATTTACCGATAAGTCTTCTGTACCTTTCAGGGTCATCAAATAATTCACCTTCTTTAGTTAACTGTAGATTAGGGACCATTGGCGTACTACAAGGTTTGGCGCCCAATTTCCCTGTTTTCAATAAAAGATCAAGCACATACTTCCTCTGAGATAGGAAGATTCCTTTTCTATTTCTGTTCACCTCAACCCCCAATAAGTATTTCAACGTCCCCAGATCTTTAGTGTGAAACTGAGTATGGAGAAAAGACTTCAGTGAAGAAATTCCACTAGTGTCATTACCAGTGAGTACAATATCATCCACATATACGACTAGTAGAATAGTGCCCCCATCAGACTTTCTAAAGAAAACAGAATGGTCTGATTCGCTTTTTTGCATCCCGAACTTTTCAATAGCCTGACTAAGTTTACCAAACCAAGCCCGAGGACTCTGTTTCAAACCATATAAAGATTTCTTCAAATAACATACCTTCCCAGACTCCCCCTGAGCAACAAACCCAGGTGGTTGCTCCATATACACCTCCTCCTGAAGATCACCATGAAGGAAAGCATTCTTGATATCCAACTGATGCAAAGGCCAATCAAAAATTGCTGCAAGGGAGATAAATAACCTGACAGAAGCAAATTTGGCAACAGGAGAGAAAGTATCATAATAATCCACACCATAGGTCTGAGCATATCCCTTAGCAACAAGACGGGCTTCCAAACGATTAAGAGAGCCATCGGGATTAAATTTAACAGTAAACACCCACTTACATCCAATAGCTCGCTTACCGTTAGGCAAAGAAACCAAAGTCCACGTGCCATTGACATCTAGAGCAGTCATTTCCTCAAGCATAGCCACATGCCATCCAGGATGAGATAATGCCTCGCTAACAGTTTTAGGGACAGAAATAGTATCTAGGGATGTAACAAAGGCACGAGAAGAAGAAGACAAACAATTATAGGAAACAACAGAGGAAATGGGGTAAGTACAAGCACGTTTACCTTTCCGAAGAGCAATAGGAAGGTCAAGATCAGCAATACAAGGCGAATCTGATGACGAAGATATTGGCTCATCAGGACATGAATCTGGAACATCCGGAACGTTTGTAATTGGATCGGAAGGTGGTGGTTGTGGCCGACGAGTATAAATGTTTTTTATGGGGGCTTGACAAAAGAGGGCGGAACCAAGGAGGATGAGGACAACTCCAAAGGTGATGGGACCTGATAAAACAAGAAATCCTCGTCCTCCTGAGCGATAGACCCTGAAGAAAACAGAAAAGGTTTGTGTTCCAAAAAAGTAACATCAGCAGACACAAGATACCTACCTAGACCCGGACAATAACAACGATACCCTTTTTGACCACGTGAATACCCCAAAAACACACATCTCAAAGACTTAGGGTCAAGTTTTGTAACTTGAGGACGGACATCCCGAACAAAACAAATACAACCAAAAATTTTTGGGGAGAGGGGAAACAAATTTTTAGTGGGGAAAAGAGTATGAAAAGGGATGTTACCCAACAAAACCGAAGAGGGCATACGATTGATCAAAAAACAAGCTGTGGAGATGACATCAGCCCAAAAACATTTTGGAACCTGCATTTGAAATAGCAAAGCTCGGGCTGTTTCAAGGAGATGTCTATTTTTGCGTTCAGCAACACCGTTTTGAGAAGGGGTGTCAACACAAGAAGTTTGATGGAGAATACCGTGCTCAAGCATATATTTCTGAAAAGGACCTGAAACATACTCTTTTGCATTATGACTTCTCAAGTTTCGGACAGGCGTACCAAATTGGGTTTGAATCTTAGCACAAAAAGAAGAGAAATGAGTAAATAATTCTGAGCGAGATTTCATTAAATAAAGCCATGTCATTCGAGAATAATCATCAACAAAAGTAACAAAATAACGAAAACCATGTTTAGAAGTAACAGGACTAGGACCCCAAACATCCGAGTGAACTAACTCAAATGGAGCAGAAGCTCGGTTATTGACTCTAGGACTGGAACTAAGGCGATGGTGTTTAGCAAACTGACAAGACTCACAATCTAAGGATTTTAAATTAGAAAATTGAGGACAAAGTTTCTTCAAAGAAGGTAGAGAAGGATGACCCAATCGACAATGTTCTTCAAAAGGATTGACAATTCTAGTGCAAGCAACAGGTTCTGGAGCATGAGTGTCAAGGATGTAGAGGCCATCAGACTCATGCCCTTTACCAATAATCTTCTTCGTCAAAAGATCCTGAAACACACAATAACTAGGAAAAAATGAGACACAACAATTAAGGGTTTTTGTAAGTTTACTAACTGACATCAAGTTAAAGGATAAATGTGGTAAACTCAAAACAGAGGACAAAGTAAGAGAGGGAGTGGGGTACGAAGTGCCAGAGCCAATAACAGAAGATGTGGAACCATCGGCTAAAGTAACAGGATTGATAGAAGGATGAGTTGTAAAATGAGAAAGAAGATTGGGGTTACCTGTCATGTGATCTGTGGCACCAGAATCCATGACCCACTTGGAAGAGGTGGAAACAAGACATGCATTGGATTTACCTGACTCAACAAGGGCAGAAACAGGACCGGAAGGATGCTTGACAGTGTCTTGAAGGTGAAGAAGCTTGGCATACTCATCCGCAGATATCGTAACAGCCGATGAAGAAGTGTCTACACTAGAAGCAACATGAGCAGACGAAGTTTTCTTAAACTGCAGCTTCCGGCAATCACGCTTGGTATGTCCCGGTTTGTGACAATAATGACAGATAACTGCACTGTGATCCGGACCACGAACTCCAAACTGTGGATCGCTTTTGGTAGACCCCGACCCCATGGAACGACCAGGACCACTACTCTTGAAATGTTGCTTGCCGGAGTCAGAAGGAAGAGCACGACTAATCAGAACACTGCCATGTTGTGGGGATGGAGTAGGCAAAGAATTCTCAGTACGACGGACTCTCCGAAAAACATCATCGAGGCTGGAGATCTCGGAACCAGAGAGAATCTGAGATTTAGCGGTCTCAAATTCTGGTGGAAGACAAGCTAGAAAACTCATAACCGCCATTTGCTCTTGCTGACTACGTTGGACCTCGATATCAGGACTAAAAGGAAGCAACATATTAAGCTCTTCGTACATTTTCTTGAAATCCATAAAATAACTAGTTAAAGTCCGGTCTTCTTTGTCAGCCCTGTAAAAATTCTGACAAACATCATAGATACGTGAAAAATTTCCTTTGCCAGAATATAAGAATTGCAAATAGCTCATCAACTGTTTCACCGTCTTGCAATGATTAACCAAACCTACCACCTCACTGTCAATAGAATTACGAATCTGAATATAGAGGCGAGCATCTTCTCTCATCCAAGGAAGGCGAGAATCATCCGTCGGAGGATCATCAGTCAAATGTCTGTCCATAGAAAGGCTTAACAAATACAACTCAATTGTATGGTTCCAATCGAGAAAATTAAAGCCATTCAATTTATGATCAGTAATCTTAGACGTAATCGGAACGATATCAGACATAAAGTCAACCTTTTTATCAGCCATGAAATCAAAGAAGCAAAGAACCAAAAAACAAAACCCTAATAATTCCAAAAGACAGAACACCCAACCTAAAACAATCCGAAAGCAAGGACCGGCGGCAGGGGTGTGATCGGAATGAAGCAGCGACGTCGGTGGAAAAATCGGCGGCGAAAAGGGGCCACCACGCGCTCTCACGCGCCGGCGCGTGAGGCTCACGCGCAGGGATTCTGGTGATCGGAATCTCCAGATCGGCAGATCGGCGGACGACGGCTCTTGTGGTACGGGCGGTGTCGACAGAAAAGGCCTCCGAAGGTGGCCGGTGAAGAACGACCAAAATATTTGCTTTAGGTCAAAACCCTAACAGCCCAAAAAAAATAGCCTAATAATTTTAATTGTATTCGAAAGAACCTAGGACAACTGATACCATGTAGAGAATAATTCCTTGTATTTTATTCATAAAACATATAGGCTATATATACAAATCTAATTTACCTAAACTAGGTAACATAATATATAACATTAATTACAATATATTCTAGCCTAATAAATAGCCTAGATATTAGCCTAAGAATCTGTAACAGAAAGATTTAACATAATTTTCTTTGTAATGTGTCAAATCTTGATGGATTTCTCATTTTAATCTGTCCTTGTGAATATGTATAGTCAGCTGCAGGATTACTGGTTCGTATAGGCTGCCTTTGACTAACCTTGCTTTTCAAGCAATTGGCCAGATCTCTAGCCATTGCTTGTCTTGAAGATGTGTCATGCCATTGTATCTACAGGTTGAATGAATCTGTTTGAGCAATTTTATTGTTTTCTGCATGGAAGAATATTCAGGGGTCAATTTGTTTTCAAAGATTTAAGCTGCCTAAAGAAAATTTGTTTGAAAGCTTGCATGCTTTTGTTCAAGTGGCTGAAGAAACAAAGGATGAACTTAGACATGCTTGGGAGGTGGGTGGAGTCATGTTGCTTTCTACTTTGTCATATCGGTGTAGGGAAGGTACCGAGTGATTGATGGTACAGAAAATAGCAACATTTTGAAGGATATTTTTATTTTGGTCCATTACTTTACCTTTCTGTCTATGCCTCTTATGTTAATGTGAGCAACATATAAATTTTGGAGGCTGGCCTTATGTATTATTGAGTTTTGTTTCAGTGGGAAGGCTTTGGATGTGGTTTGTCAGCCTATATGTCTGATTGTCAATTAGTTGTCAGTAGATTGATTCAGTGAGAAGTCAAAGATTTATGTTGGTCACTCCTCCTGTCATTGATTTTTGGTGCTATGGTTTATTGAAAATCTTGTCCTGTGTTTTAATAAACCTATTTGTTACTCATTTCTTGTGCTTTTTTCCTAGTTGCTGGGCACAAAGCCTGTAGGTATTACTGGACCATTCAGGGTTTGATCTTTAAAAACTGTTGTCAGTAGATTGTTTCTTACATTTTTGTATTTTTTTTGCAATTCCCTACAAACTGTAGTTTTTGGAATTTACTGCTAGTGTCTGGAAAATGAGAGGTACTGTTCTTAACCATTCATGGTTTGATCTCTGAAAAACTGTTGTCAGAAGATAGTTTGTCTTCTTGCAATTCCCTAATTTTTGGAATTTACTGCAGATATCAGGAAAACGAGATGTCACAAAGAGGGCTCTCTATGAAGTTTCTAATCTCTTGCATCAAAATCCACGGAAAGACTTGAGTTTCCCTGTGTCTCATGCAGGCCAGAATTTCCCTCCTAGTGCTCTTCCACCCAAGAATTCAATGTGGTCTCATCGAAATTTTTCTCCCCGTGATAGTCCACCAATGCCATGGATGGGTCCTCATGGTAACCGGCTATCTGGAACTGGGTCAGGTAGCTTCAGCAGTATTCCTCCAGCATGTGGTGCTGAAGCTTCAGCTGAGTTTTCAATGAAAATTTTGTGTCCGGCTGGGAAGATTGGTGGTGTAATTGGCAAGGGTGGTTTTAATGTTAAACAGTTACAGCAGGAAACAGGAGCAGGCATTCATGTTGAGGATGCATCAACAGGGTCAGATGAGCGAGTGATTCGTGTCTCTGGAATTGAGGTCTTTTTTATTTCGACTCAAGCTTCATTCCTTTGAGGAAAAAAAGTTGACAATTTTTTTTAAATATCAACCCTTCACTGCTGCCTTAAACTTTGTACTTTTTATACTTAAGAAATGCTGATGCTAGTGCATATATTACTCTAGGAAATTGGGAACCCTCGATCACAGACAATAGATGCCATTCTACAGCTTCAGAATAAAACTAGTGAATTATCCGAGAAAGGTACAATTACTACCAGGTTACTTGTTCCATCAAGCAAGGTTGGATGCATTCTTGGGCAGGGAGGTCATGTAATCAATGAAATGAGGAGGAGAACCCAGGCAGATATTCGTGTATGTTCGAAGAATGACAAGCCTAAGTGTGCATCTGAGGATGAAGAGCTAGTACAGGTAATCTTGTTGAAAGTATATTTATGTCCAGGTTGTTTCTGTAATTGTTCTATTCATTTCCTGAAGGCCTAATATATTCAATATTTAAGCTTTGTTTTGATGTGAAGATTCAATTTTTTCCATTCAGATATCTGGCAATTTTGGCGTCGTTAAGGATGCTTTGGCTGAGATAGCTTCCAGACTTCGGGTAAGAACCTTGCGAGATGTGAATGCTGGAGCAGAACCTGCTTCTGTTGTGTCTGTCCATGGATTCGGCCCCTCAAGAAACATGTCTGATGGTCCACCACTAGCTGCTGCATTAGGGCGTGGCCACTGTGGTGGATTTGAATCTTTCAGGGTACATTTCTTTATCTAGTTTATGTTCCCTTCTTCTGCTTTAGTTACTTTATTGCTTTATCTTCCTAAAGTTCAAACTGTAATTTTGAAATTTACTGTATTTTTGGTGATTGGGTTGGGTCATATCAAGTGAATTGGTATTCATATCATTTTTAGATTTGGGTTTCAGCCGTTTTAGGTTTGGATCATTTTAAATTCCAAGCTACTTATGTTTGGGTCATTGCCTTTTTAGAATCAATTTAGGTTGTGTTGATGTGCAGTCACTTCTGATGATCAAATTATTTACATTTGTCCTTGTTAATCAAATTTAAATTCGAGAAAAAAAAATTTATGCTAAAAATCTAAGTTTCAGGTTCAAATTGATTTTGTTTCGGTTGTTTTTGCTCTTAAGCTATTATGATCCAAGTCAATCTGATTTTAGTTTGTTGACTGCATAAAATCAATGGGGTCATTAAGTCAGGATACTTTTTCCCGACTTTAGCTTTCATCGTTTATTACCAGTCTGGTTCTCTATCTGCTTATAATATAAAATTCTCGCCAAACCAAGATAAAGTATTTTGTTTACTGCATCTGTATGGATTCTGTGATTGTATTTGTCGATATTATATATAGGCAGCATTTTATTTTCTATTTGGAACCATAACTTATTTCTATTGATACAAAAGAACATTGATTTTTAAAATCTTAAAGGAGTTCAACATACAATTCTGTATATATAAGGATACCTTTCAAAGTTAAATGTTTCAGTCCTAAAGTTAAAAGGTTTACCATTACTTGGTGTATATGGAACAGGGATTTAAATAGTGTCCACAATGTGACGTTATGACCAGAATATTGCTGTTCAGGCTCTCCCCGTTGTCAAAATTCATGGCCAATATTTGTCGCAATTGATTTTGGTAACATTCATTTCGTCCGTAATCACATAAATGTGACCAAAAACATGTCCGTGGCAGCAATTCGAATCCCTGATATGGATATAGCTTTTCTTTGAAGTCTACTATTTTCTGCTATTCCTTGGACGATTTTCCTATACTGAAAGTAAAATTATACTTCCAAACACGTGAAAACTGAAAAAAATTAAGACCCCCTAGAGTTTATAAATATATTTGTTTGATTTTTAGTAAAGAATTCTACACATACCACTGTACTTTTAATATAACTTTGAATTTATGCTATGACCTTTATTCGATAGATAAATGGAATTCAAATGTTGAAGTAGCCTTTATGCTAAAAAGTTCTAATGAGGATTTTCTCTGGTTTTACTTGCTGCTTATTGTTAGTTTGATATTACGTATACGGTTATTTCTGATCATACCCTTTCATGAGTTTTTTAGGTTTGTTTAATACATTATATTGATTATTTCTAATATTTCTTGGGGTTGGGCCGCCTTGCAGCGATTCCACATCTAATAATCTGTTACAGGTTGGATTCATATTTATTTTTTTTAAAAAAATTCCAAAGCTTGTGAACGACATTATTTCCTGTTATAGTGCTTTGTTTAGAAAGTGGTTGTCGGGAGGATAGTTTTCTCCTTGATGCATGTTTTCGAGCTTTGGATTTGCAAGATATCTTATGATTTGGTTAAATAGCTAAAATATTATTTATGCTATTCTGAAGGGTGGTGGTGGACATGAGTATGACTATGAACCTCAGAATTATTCTGTTCCTCCAGCTGCTTCTAGGTACTGGTGTTATCGTAACTTTCCTGGTGTAATTTTCATGTTTGGCTTAATGGATTTGGTTTGTCGGATTCTGTTTTTGCAGATACTCAAATATGAACAGTGCTATTGAGGCTAAAGTTCCCGAAAACATGTCAAGTTCTGTAATAGGCGCTAGAGGAAGTACTATTTTCAGTAGTAGTGAGGTAATTGATCCTTAATTTGGGAGACAAGAACCTGGAACCTCGTATAGTTTGGAGATCTCACTTGAAAAATATGAGCTAGTTAAGATCTATAGAAGTTTCGGGCTTTTTGCTTTTTCATTGGTGTTTGGCTTTCAGTAGGAATGGTGGTACAATCTT
Source organism: Hibiscus tridactylites (assembly GCA_958450335.1). Taxonomy (NCBI): domain Eukaryota; kingdom Viridiplantae; phylum Streptophyta; class Magnoliopsida; order Malvales; family Malvaceae; genus Hibiscus; species Hibiscus tridactylites. The sequence continues at coordinate 9,640,268 of OY288292.1, read as the reverse complement.
GTTTCAAAATGGTAAATGTTTTATGAAAGGAAAGCACTGAAAAAAATATTATATGAATTAGTATGTTATATATTGGAGTATGTCTTTTTAGGTTAAGCACAATGTAAAAGGAAGGTATAAGATTTGCTAACTCGTTTCTGTTAGCAAGTGTAGGTGTCCAGATCAATGCTAAAGCTCGATGATCCTCAAAATGGTGGCCTCAAAGAGTTCCGTGGATCTTCTGATCATAATAAAACTGCCGCTCAAAGCATTTTTCCCTCGTTCATGACTTTTTCTGGACAAAGCATGAATGCACAACAGGGTTCGTATCCGAATCCGAACATCCACCAAAGTTCTTATCAGAAACTGAATGCTCAATATTTCCCCTACCAAAATGCGAGTGCTCAACAGACCTTTCAAAACAGGCAAGATCATCACAGCACATATCCCAATTTGACTGTGCAGCAAAACCCCTATCCACTTCATTCTCAGCAAGGGCCATATGCCAACTTCAATGCTCCACCAAATGCTTACCAGAATTACAGTGCACAGCAAGGCTCCAACCCATATTAAATTCAGTAGGCTCATTTTTGTACTATATTTTTACTTTCTGAGTATTAGAGATTACATAGGCTGTCACTTCCCTAGATCGTTTTGATTCAAATATAAAGTCAAGGACAGTTGGTGAAGTGTATAACCTTAGACCCTTTCTCTCCGTGTTTGGACTTGGGTAATGTTGATTGTTTGACATCTAAAATGGTAAACCAATGCTGGAATGGATCATATTTTGTGCTGTTGTCAATTTGTTTATGTAATTCTTCTGTTAATTTTGTGTTGCTTGTATATGTTTCTTTGACAGAATTAGTTGAGTGGTGCGGATAGGCGTTGAAGCCGAAACTACAAAGCTCTCGCATGGAAGAGTGGTGAGCTAGAGGTAGGGCTAAATCCTTGCATAGGAGAGTCTTGCTTCCTCCTTGAAGGAGCCGGGTTACCATCAATCCTCTGCACGGACTCAGGTTGGTGTTAGTGTTGTTACTAAGCTTCATTGTACCTTAAAACCGGATTAATAATCGAATAAAGTAATCTATAAAGTTCAAGTACAAATTCCTAAGGTTGGTAGGTGTTTTTCAGTTGTATTCCGTGTCATTGCTTGTGTTACAAGGAAAATATAATTGTACTCATTATGCATGTAAAGTTTCAAATCGATCCGATATCTATGTCGTATTGATCGAAAATACTATCCTTATCGATATATATTTAATGGTTCAAAATTTGCTAGATAGTTAAATTAAATTTACATAAAAGTCAACGTGCATGATTTACATGAATTAAATATAAACTATAACATTTATTGATCGTTTTACACTAGTAAAATGAATCTAAGTAGCAGTTACTTTAATTGTCGTTTCTGATTGAACTGTGTTTGGTGTTTGGCTTTTTTTAAATGTTAGTGGAATCTGATTTTTTTTGTTACATCTCTTTTCAATTCATAATCCTACTTTTGTTTGATTGGTAGACTCAAAATAGGCACAACAATTGTCCTGTGTGTCAAATATGCAAAAGCTAAACCAACAGTAAAAATCCCATGTATGAGTCGAGTCGAGACGTGACATAGGATATGGCAGTCCACTCGGAGAGAACACGGGTTGACCTTAAAATTTGCTAGCTTTCTTCCTTCCATTTGGTACAGGAGAAGTACAATGTCCATTACATCTCTATTTCATTGCAATTTGCAAAACACAGAAATGGATAAGCCTAGCCTAGTAGTGGTAGTATTCTATCATCCTACCCTAGGAAAGTGCTTCTCCCACTTAAGCAACTTGTATGAACAAATATTTCTGTTTTTTTTAATATGAACACACTAAATTGATTAAAAGAGAAAAAAATAAAAAAAATACGAGAGTTAGAATTCAGGTAAGTATACATGATCCGGACAGATTCCTATAAACAAAAAACATGAAAATGAACGTCTCTAGATCATAAATATCACCATATAAAGAAAAGGTAAAAAACCTTAACTCAAAGACTAAAATAAAATAGATACAAACATCACCAAAGTTGACGATGAAAAGGTAAAAACCAACAACAAATAACGTAAAAAAAATGCATATTACAATAAGGTAGTTGGCAACACGGTCATCACCCAAACTCGATCACGAATAAAAATGGTGATTGTGAGCTTGTATCTAAATCCAGTTTGAAGTCCAAAATAGGGAGATTAGCGAGATAATAAAAAGAACGTCATCTTGATCAGTCATAGCGACGAGCCTGATAGAAAATCAAATGAAAAAGAAGAGGTCAAGCGACCGATTAGAGAAAAAAAAGTGTCAATAGACAGAAAATATATACCAAAAGGTAGAGAAAAATGTGTCATATGTTGGATTAAAATCCTCAATTGTGGGCACATATGTAAAAATGTATGTTGCTATTATAAAGTATGACACAAAATAAAGTGACCAATTAAGTTAAGCGTGTCATAGGTATTAAAATGTCATGGAAATAAAAGTGTAGATACCATAAGATATATTTATAATTCAATGAGGGGCAGAGTTATAAATATTTAATAGTTTGATTTAATAATCAACTATATAAAGAGGTAGTGGTCCTCAAGAAATAGGTTAACTTGTTTTTCTCTCCTTCCCCGTCAGAGAGTTTTACTTCAAGAGATAACCTATCTTCTTGGAAGATCAATACCAAAGTTCTTGGGATTTCCACATCAAGATTCAAGATCTTCAATCTATCAATGAATTCAGGTACGCTTCCGCATTCAGATTATTTCAGTTTATTGTTCTTGTTGATTTGACATGATAGATCTTGGATTTTAATTTTATATTAATTTATGATTTGGTTCTAACAAGTGGCATCAGAGCCTTGTCATGTTGAATCATTAAGAATCAATTTATAGTCCCTATTTTTTGGATCGATTTGTTTTAAAAAAAGTTTGGTTTCGGTTATGGTAGGGTGTTTTCAATTTTTTTAGCATCCAGTTTTAGGGTTTTATGATAATAAGGCGTGAATTGATATTAAATTGATTATGGTATTAAGATCGAAAGTTTCTTAAAATTTTGGATATGCAATTAGGAAAAGATTATTGTTTCAGATTTTTCCACTCAGATTTGTGCAATCATCTGTTATTATTATTATTTTTGTCTTTTAGTTGAATATGTTACAGAACATACATTTAACGTTTTATGCATATATTCAATTTCTTGAGTTTTTTTGTTTACTGATCGTTGCCAGTTCAGTTGGGCAATATTTGCTCAATACATTAATTGTTCGATTGGCTTCAGATATTGAATTCAATTATTATTATTTTTTCTTTAGTAAATTCAATCAAGTTAGTTTGGTAGTGTATTTAGCTGGCACTGATTAGGAATTATTTGGGGTATTGAATTATAATTATGTTTCCACTGGAAATTAAATTTTAAATTTTGGATTAATACGTTTTTTAAGTGTTTCATATTTAAGGTTAGGATTGGTCGAATCTATTAAGGTACGTTGAGTAAAAGTATACAGTTTATTTACCCTCTTGAATGAGTATTTGATCATATTTTGATAATCTATGGTTTTGATTTGTGTGTCTTGATCAGTAAAAATATTGTTATCAGTACAATTGTACCCATTGTTAGATATTATGTTTCAATCATAATTGATGAATTATTAGGATTTGGTCCATTGTTATTTGACATTTGAAAATATCATAATCAAGTTAGTTATTCAAGCTTTATATCGAGGTTATCTCTAATAAGTCACTCTTGAATTGGTTTAATTCATTAGTATGATACTTCTGATTTTGACTTTTAGTTAAACATTGAATGTTATGAATTCGACTTTAACTTTGGTAAATGCATGCTTAAGGAATTTTTAAAGAAACAGTCAAGGATTTAGGTTTTTCGATTTCTGATAGCCCCATTCAGACAACCTTATTTTAGGTTATTTCGGAAAACTCAAGTGTTATCAGAAATTTCAGTTTTGACTGTTACAAAATTTTAAATTTGAATATTGGTATATTTATATTATATATTTTGAGATAAATTAATTGAAGCATTAAGTCACCAAAGTGACCTCTATTGTGGAAATCATTTTATTTTGAAATATAGAAGGTTTTGTACATGTAAGTCGGATTATGTTAGTATTAATCGGCCCAAAGGAAGGTTAATAATTAACATTATTACATGTGCAACTGTGATAATAAACATGTGATAATTATTCAGTTTTATATGTGAGCAATAAATCGGCCCAAAGGAAGATTTCTGTTTGACATGTTCTTATTATCAATGTTTGATTACTGTACCAAGATATCACTTACAAGTTAATGTTTTGTTCAAAGATGAAATATTAATGGAGTGTCCGATATCTTGATATGATGTTTACCTTTATTCAAATTTATTATTATTTTGGTTATCTTTTAATTTGATTGAAAGATAAAATTAAGACAAACATTTTGAAACAATTAAATTCATATTTTGGCTTCGGATGTCTAACATTTTAATGGATTAATTGAAACATAATGTCACCAAAGTGACCGCTTTTATGTAGATTAGTTTATTTAAAATATTAAGATGATTATGGGTTTTTGTAATTCATGCGTTTATTAATTGGCCCAAAGGAAACTTAATATTTGGCAGAATTACAACGACAACTGTGGCGATAAATGTGTGACAATTATAAGGTATTTTATGAGAGCAATACGTTAGTCCAAAGATTAGCCTATTGTTTGACATAGTTTATTGTCAATGTTTGATTGCTACAACAAGAGTACCGCTTACAATTAATATTACTGTCCAAAGACTTGATAGTAATGTTGTGCTTGGTATCTTGAGGGAAACTAGTCATTATTTTGAATTTATTTGTTTACTTATGAATATTTATGTGAGCTTGTTTCTATTTTATTTACTTATTTTTGTTCTATATTTAGGTAATTTATTTTTGTTGTCACAATATCTGTTAATTACATTCTACACTCGTGTTTAGTGAAACTAATTTCAAGGAATAGAAAAGACACTTACATATAGTATTTTGATGTATGAACATAGACTTTGCACTAAGGAATGAAAAACTTGCACCTCTCACAGCGGTAAGCACCCATAAAAGGTATTTTGAGAGGTGAGATCGTTCAAATCGCATGAGTCTAATGATCATAAAACACAACATTCTAGATGTCTTTAGGAGCACAAATCTAAAGAGATTATTCATAGTAAGAGTTTCCTTGACGAAATTAAGAAATGTTTTACCCAAAACATTAAGGTTAAGATGACATCACTTATGCTTTCTTTGATGTCTATGAAGTATAAGGGTCAAGGAAATGTGAGAGAGTAGATTATAAAAATTCTTTATATTGCTTCAAAATTTAAGGCACATAAGATCGAACTTTCTAACAATTGTTTGTTCTTATAGTTTTGATATTGCTTCCTATACAATTTAACCAATTCAAGTTACAACTGTCAAAGGGAGAAATATACTCTATTTGGGTTCATTTTTCATCGTGTTCAAGAGGAAGAAAGATTGAAGCATTATAAGTGTAAAAGTACTCATTTGGTTAGTGCTCATTTAGTTAGTGTCTCTAAGATAAGGGCAATAAAAGAAAATATTAAAATAAAGTTACTAAGAGTCCTAGTCAAAAGAAACAACAATAAGTTACAAAGTGTTGATTCTTTTGTATAAGTTAGGACACATGTAAAGAAATTAAACTTTAAAAGTGAGCAACTACTTCGGTTATTTTGAGTGATCCATGGGCCGTAAATTTTATGATCCCACAATTAAGATTATTTTAAGTAGAGTTTATAATTTTTTTTAGGATGTTGAGTTTGGAGGGAGAAATAAGGTTAGATACATTGTTATTGAGGAGGAATTGAATTATAATTTAATTCCTACTATCACTTTTGACAATGTTTAGGTTTTCAACCTATCATTAATCAAGAAGTAAATCAAGTACCTCAACAAAACAATGTTGAACAACTCCCATTCAAGATAAGATAATTGTTTCAGAAGAACAAACTCAACAACCTTTAAAAAAACAAGTGTCATTAAAGAGGTCCACGAGAGGAAGATGAAATACTATTCCAGATTATTATGTTGTATTTCTTCAAGAAAATAAGGTAACAATAGAATGATAGAAAATGACTCAATCGTTTTTATCAGACCATAAAAGTTTTAACTTTCACAAGTGGATTGATGTCATTCAAGAAGAGTATAATTTTATGCAAGACAATAAAGTTTAGGAATTTATCTCATTTCCTTAAGGTGCAAACCAATTGGTTGTAAATGGATATTTAAAACCAATAGGGATGTAAATAGTAATGTAGATAAGTATAAAGTACGTCTTGTATCTAAAGGATATACTCTAAAAGAAGACATTGATTTTGTAGAGATCTTCTCTCAAGTTTCATTGAAAGACCCTTCCAGGATATTCATGACGCTTATTGCTTGTTTTAGTCTTAAGCTACATTAGATAGATGTTAAGTTTTTTTTCCAATGACGACATTGAAGAAACTATTTATATGGTACAATCATAGAGTTGTGTCTTATGATACAATGTCAATGATATGTAAATTAAAGAAATCTATCTATTAGCTTATGTAAGACTCTTATTAATAAAATTATAAATTTCATGTTGATTATCTCATTCGGTTTTGAGATAAATTTGGTTGACACTTGTATATACTACAAGTTCAGTGGGAGTAAACTAAGTGACACTCATATTGCTAAAGAAGATAAGTATTATCTTACTCAATGTCCTAAAAGTAACCTTGAAATTTAGAAAATCCAAAAGATTCTCTATACATAAGCTATTGAGAATCTAATTTATGCTTAATTATGTATGCATTTGAAAATTGTGTACATTGTTGGAATATTAGACAGATATTTGAGGAATCATATTATGGACCATTGGATAGTAGCCAATGGGGTTATGAGATATCTTCAGAGAACAAAAAAAATTACTTGCTCACATGTCGGAGTTCTGGTAAGTTAGAGATCATCAGGTTTACAGACTTCGATTCTATTTGAATATTGATGCAAAAGAATTCTGTCACATGAACTGCTACTTATAGATTGAATAGAAAGACCACTTCAGTTATTTTGTGACAATAAATATGCATTCATTTATTCTATAAACAATAGGAACACTTCAAATTTAAAGCACATAAATATTAAGTTCCTAGTTGTTAAAGAAAATTCAGAGTGGTTGTGTGTCTATAGAGCATGTTGGTACAAACTCCATAATTGCGCGCATATTAAGAAACTGTCACCCTAGGTCTTTCATGAGCACACTACTCATGTGGGTGTAATGTTATTTAAGGATATTCGGTTTTAGTGGGAGTTTGTAATTTTGAAATAATGATCATTCGGTTTAGACACAATTTCAGTTACTTCAGTTTAAAGTTATTTAAGATTATTTTCTGCAGAAATAAAGTTCTTTTGGTTTATGTACACTCTGAATTCAGTAAAGTTGATCTCACTAAGGTTTAGGAGGACCAGTTGAAAATAGACATGTTCGGTTCACATTTCATGTAATTTTTCATGCTACACATCCATGATTGATCTATGTCATTTGATTATATTTGTATACGTGACCATTGATGGGTCCCGTCATGATTGATATGGCGAAGACCGCTTTGATCTTATATGAATATAATTGATGGACGAGATTGTTATAGAATACCTATTATATAATAGCAAAAATTTTGAGCTCATAAGGTTGTACATTTATCAGGAAACATATGTTGCCCAAGTGGGAGATTGTTGGATTAAAATCCTCAATTGTGGGCACATATGTAAAAATGTATGTTGCTATTATAAAGTATGACACAAAATAAAGTGACCAATTAAGTTAAGCGTGTCATAGATATTAAAATGTCATGGAAATAAAAGTGTAGATACCATAAGATATATTTATAATTCAATGAGGGACAGAGTTATAAATATTTAATAGTTTGATTTAATAATCAACTATATAAAGAGGTAGTGGTCCCCAAGAAATAGGTTAACTTGTTTTTCTCTCCTTCCCCGTCAGAGAGTTTTACTTCAAGAGATAACCTATCTTCTTGGAAGATCAATACCAAAGTTCTTGGGATTTCCACATCAAGATTCAAGATTTTCAATCTATCAATGAATTCAGGTACGCTTCCGCATTCAGATTATTTCAGTTTATTGTTCTTGTTGATTTGACATGATAGATCTTGGATTTTAATTTTATATTAATTTATGATTTGGTTCTAACATCATAATGATAAAATTATTAAATTTTTAAATTAAAAAACAAATGACGAAATAAAAAAGAATTACCGACGGGTTGACAACTAATACCAACACTGGTACTGCTATCAACCACACAAAGACGAAAGAAAAAGGAAGGACTGCTAGAGAGAAAAGGAAAACGACTTGCAAGTAAACTCCTTGACGTATTTTATTTCGTCGTCTTCGTGCCACATTTGTCTTTTTGGGTTATATTCGAAGATCTATATTACTTTAGTTTTTCATTTTCTTTTATTTCATTCCAAGTATAATCTCATAGTCATAGATGTATTTTTTTTGAAGAAAGTGATAGATGTATTTTATTTGTTAGCTTACATGCAGATAAATATGTTAGTCCAAGTTTTCATTGTTCTATCTTATTTGTTGGTATGGGTATTAAGCATGAAAAAACATAGAGTGCATTCATGTTGTACGACCTTTATCTCTGGTAACATAGGCCGAGATTCATTGGAATATGTAAGTAATTGATATGGACAGAAGAAAGTTTTTCCTTATATTAATTCTGTCGAATAAAGTGCCTTTATATAGCCTACAAGAGTTAGAATTAGACTAATAATAAAACTCCTATGTTAGGTAAAACTCTTACCAAGATAAGCCTAACTTAAAGTAGGACTCTAGCACTCCTAGTTAACCTATACAAGAGTAGAGATAGAGTTAAAGTCCTAATACAAGTAAACTATATCGGTATGAAGAAAATTAAATATTAGAGTCCTAATACAAGTAGTATTTCGGCAAGTATATTCCTACACTCCCCCTCAAGCTGCCGTATATACATTGTATATGCCCAGCTTGGAAATAAACGCAGTAAATGTTGCTGGAGGCAGAGCTTTTGTGAGTAGATCAGCGAGTTGGCTAGCGGATGGGACGTATGATAGTCGAGCAGTCTCATGCTTGACTTTTTCGGCTATAAAATGTCTATCAACTTCAACATGTTTGGTATGATCATGTTGAACTGGGTTCTTAGCAATTTTTATAGTAGATTGGTTATCACTAAGAATCTCAAAATCTCTAGCAGTTCGAGGGTCCACCTCATTGAGGAGTTTAAGAAGCCAAAGGCCTTCACACATGCCTTGGGCTAGTGCTAGAAATTCAGCTTCCGCACTACTTCGAGAAATGACATGTTGTTTCTTACTCTTCCATGTCACAAGATTACCCCAAACAAAGGAATAATACCAGTTGTGGATCTTCGATCTGTCAAATTTCCAGCCCAACTTGAGTCCGTATAGATCTTAACATATCTGTCCGTACCTTTCCGAAAAATTAAGCCATGTCCGTGCGTCTTTTTGAGATACTTGAGGACTCAATAAGCTGCTGCCATATGCTCTTCAGTAAAGCTGCTCATATTTTGACTTAAAACATTAACATAGAATGTTATATCAGGCCGAGTAAGTGATAAATAAATGAGTTTCCCAACAAGCCTATGAAATCTTTCTTTATCTCGAAGAGGAGGAGCTGCCGAGTTGAATGAAAGATTAGCATCCATAGGAGTATCGACCGGTTTGCATCCAAGTAAACCAACTTCTTGGAGAAGATCCAGCACATACTTCCGTTGATTAATGACTAATCCTTGCCGAGATCGAGCTACTCCCATTCCCAAGAAGTACCGAAGTTTGCCCATGTCCTTAGTCTCAAACTCCCTCTGAAGTGTTTGTTTGAGTTTAGCAATTTCTGCTTCATCATCCCCGGTGAAGATGATGTCATCTACATAGACAAGTAGAAGAACCTTCTTCCCATTCGAGCATGCTTTGAAGAATAGTGTGTGATCGGAAATGGATTGATTGTATCCACTTTTAAGGATAACTGTGAAACCGATAAATTGATTTTGATATAACTAAAGAATTTAAGGACTAAATTGAAAATGAGAAAACGAATTTTTAAGTCCTCAAACTTCTCTATATGTTTAAAGGAAAATGGGTAAGTTAAAAACTTAATTTGTCAAAACTTTTCTAAGTGTTCTTGAAGCCAAAACAGAGATTTTCGAGTCACCGTTTCGGAACGGCCTTAGGTGTTCCGGAACACTTTTGAAACTGTGAACCTGTGTTTCGGAACGTGTATCAAAACGGTTTTGAAACTGTGAACCTTTGTTTCGAAACGGGTTTCGAAACGGCTTAAGAACATCGAGAAAGTTTGACCCGTTTCGATACGGTAGTATCGAAATGACCTCAAACGTTTCGAAACGGCATTCAAGCCAGATTTCAAAAATATGACCGTTGAAGTTTTTAACTGATTTTATACTGATCGTTAAGGCGTATCGAAACACCTTCAGTCCGTTTCGATACGAGCTTTGACAGTGGCTAAATGTTTCGAAACGTGTTTCGAAACGGCTCTTAGCGTATCAAAACAATCGTAACTGTTTCGATACGAGCTCTTTAATGCACCCCAACGACTCTTTCTTTTTTGGTCTGTTTTGAACATGATCGGGCGTTTCAAAACGGGTGGTTGCAGACTGCATTTATGGAGGGAAGATAACATCCCCAACGACTCTATTGATGAATGCAACAACCACAACGGCTAGAATTCAATGAGAATGTATAAAAGGGACCTCTAAAAGCTTCAGCAACAACTATTGATCCAAAAGCAAACATCCAAACATCAAATTCAAGCTTTTGTGCCTAAATCCCATTATTGTCTTGTAACACCAATTGTAATTTTCATTCTTATCCTTTCAATTGGGTTGAGTGTTTGTAATTGAGCTACTTTGTGTATTGAGAGATACTTGTTTTAGCCAACAACTTCTTTGTAATTCTTGTGTGAGGATTGGGTCAAATTTTGGGTAGAAAATTTTATCGACATTGTAACAGTTACCTCCTTAGCCTAGAAAAAGGGAAGAGCAATTAGTGGAATTGTTGAAAATCCTTAGTGAAGCTAAGTTAGTGGATGTAGAGTTCGATTGGAACTTGAACCACTCCAAATTCTCTTGTCTACCATTTTTATTTGTCAATTCCACTACCAAAAGTCTAAAAATCTAATTCACCTCCCTCTTGGTGTAACACCCGTGTTTTGGGGCTAGGAGTTAGTCGGGTTAGGGGTCCGAGTCGGTAAAATTAAAATTAAATCAATTGGACCTTAACTTGGGCTAATGGGGTTTTAAAATAAAAAGGAGGGACCAATGCGGTAATTTAACCCAAATGTTTTAAAAAGCTAGACTACCTTTTTTGAAAAGTAAAAAGAAACAAAAAAAAGAGAGAAGAAAAGCAAGAGAAAGCTATCATCTTTCTCATTTCTCCCCCCCATGTGAAAGCACCCAAAACCTCCCCAAACCCTAATTACCATCTCTTTGATTTCTTCATCAATTCAAGGGTGTTTTTAAAGGTAATCATATATTTAAACTCTCCTCTTTAATCTCTATCTATACATGGTTTTAGATTTCAAGAATATGAACTTTTGAAAATTAGGGTTTATATCAAGTTTGGATTTTTAAGGGGTTTTTCCAATTGGTTTTGATAAATTGAGTTAGGGCTTTAGTTAATCATGTTGAAAGGTGTAACATATATTAATTTGGTTGAATTTGGATGAAAATTCGTAGTATGTTCATAAGACAAATTTTAAGGTATTAAAATTTGGGTTTTTGGTGGGTTTTAGGTTGGAAACCAAGGGCTGATGGTTAGGGTATGTTAGGAGGATGATTTGGGACCATTTAAATGTCATTTGGGTGTTTGAAAATGGAATTTTCTGCTGGGTAAGATTGGAGTACGAAAATTGGAATTTTGGTGTGGTTTATGTTGGAAATTGAAGGTTGGTGTTAGGGTAATAGTTGGGGGCTGTTTAGGAAGCATTTGAATGTGCTAAATGTGTTGAAATCACAAGTTTTGGGCTGTGTATAAGGGCTGCTCGGATTTGGTAATTTCGGGGTTGTTCATGGTTTGAAATGTTGAGTTTGGCGTTTGATTAGTGTTCCGGGTTTGCTACTTTAATTGATGAATTGATTTGTGGTTGTTTTACTTGTGTTGAGATGTTTAGAAGCTTGGTTTTGGGTTGGTGAAGCCTTGGGAGCAAATCCGGAAAATTGAAGACCATGGTTGCTTTGTATTTGAGCTTGGAGGTAGAGGTGAGTGGTTAACATATTTTAAATGGTTTTGAGCAATTGGTTCGAGCATGTGGACTAGGTTGAGATTGGTAGACTCACCTAGAGTTAGGATTAGGGTGGTAGCCTAATCCTAAGCTTTAGTTAGAGACATTGGATGATCTCTTTAATTGATGTTATGCCTCATGATTATTTGTGTATGTATAATGTGTTATATATGTTGTTGAGACATGGTTTGATGCATTGCTATGCATGTGGTTTGTATTGTGATTGTGTATGATGATGTTGAGTTTAATATGATGTAAGATGACATATTATTACTCTTGAACATGACATTATGATAGTATGTTGTTGAGATAATTGAGGTTGAGCTTAATATGATGTAAGATGCCATATTATTACTCTTGATCATCAAAGGTTGTGAAATTTGATTAATTGGCACTAGTATGCTTGGGTACAATGATCGATCATTAGGATGAGTGTGCACACAAATTGAGTCAAAACGTACGTGGCCTTGGTGGCGTTAAGGCACCAAGGAGGAGTACGGTGATGTAATATTCCACCGGAAGCTTTTATATATTTCTACGTGATGATGAGTGGAATCCCATCCGTAGGGCATGTGGCGATGAGTGGAATCCCGCACATGCAAGGACCGGTGATGAGTGGAATCCCACCGAGGTAATGTTGTTGTTGGAAATGCGTTCCAACATGTTATCCGCGTATTCGAGTCATAGCTAGGTGCCAATAAGAGGAAGTATGTTTATGCCAATGTGAAATTATGCATACATGATAATATGAATTGATATGGGTATCAATGTAATATGAAATGTGAATTTCAATGTGAAACGATATATGATGTGGTTAATACTTTGAGTTATGTATCATTGTATGTTGAACTATTAAGTTGTTGAGCATGGCATGAATTTTGGTAGTATGTTCATGCATCTCCTATACTTATGGCTCATGTGAATCGAAGGTAAAATCATGTATAATATCATGATAGTTGCTCGTGCTTGGACCCTGCATTGTCGAAGGTTTGTTTTATGAGCTTACCCTCACTAAGCTTTTATGCTTACGCTCTCTTTTGTTCGACAATGCAGATTGATAGCTTGTGGGTGGCAAAGGCAAGGAAAGGTTCCCAAGTGTTGCTTTCGGTGAGCTCAATGTATGAGTTTTAAGTAATAGATTGTAATAGTTTTAGCAATGGGATAGGTGTTATTGATTTGAGCTTTGATGTATGTCGTTGTTGGCTTGGTTCGTGGATGCCTTGTCTGATTGTAAATATTGCTTATGCTACATGCCATGAATGTCTACATGTTTTGGTTGCTAAGGCATGAAATCTTAAGTGCTTGTATGTCCATATATGCATAAATTGCTCTTTAATTGGAATGCTATGTATGAATGCTTTAATCCGTGTTTGAATGACTCCCTTGGCTTAAATATGTGTGCTTGCACGTTGGTATGCGCTTAGGTGAGTCGAGAAATGCATTTAGAGTCGATTTGGGGTTGTTTTAGTTGAAATTGGAGGAATTGCTGTGCAGGGGGTATCGATACCCCTGGTTAGGGTATCGATACTCTCTCACCCAAATGCCTCAGATTTTGCCTGGGGTATCGATACGCCTAGTGTATCGATACCCTCCAAAGTCTCTGTAATTGGGAATTTGGAGTTAGAGTAGAGCGTATCGATACGGTGTACCCGAGTATTGATATTGTTCTATTTTGTTGACCAAGGAAGGTTGACCGAGGAAGAGGGTATCGATACCCCTGGTAAGGGTATCAATACGGTCTTCACGTGTTGACTTCTTGGGTTGACTTAGAAAGGGGGTATCGATACCCCTAATTAGGGTATCGATACTGCCTGCCTTATAAGCTTAAAATTGACTGTTTATGCGTGGTTGTGTTTCGAATGTGTTTTTCCTTTGAACGTTTTCCGCTGTTGTGAATCACATAGGACTTAATGTTCATCTAGGCAAGATTAATATAAAAAAAATAGGGTTGCTAACCGAGGGGGAATCCTTTGGGTTTCGCTTCGGTTTTCCCCGTGTGACCCACTCGGACCGGTCATCCGCCTAGACCGGGGCGAGGGGGTTACATTTGTTGGTATCAGAGCCTAAGGTTACTGAGACCTTGGGCAGGTAAGTGAGATAAGTTGTGTTTTATGATTGATATGCACGGTGTTTGCTTGCTCTGTAAGTATGACTGCTTGTATGACAAATATGTTGATTGCTCGTTTAAAAGCATGTTGTTTGTTATCCGTGTATGTTGTAATGTATGATTATCTGATTGAGAGTATATGTTGTTTGATGGTACGCATGTGTTTGCTTGTTTAGCAAGTAAGCCCTGTTATATGCTTGGTTGAGCATGTATGTATGTTGATTTGCTTGAAGCATGTTTAGTAGAGTCCCATTGCTACTATTACATTGAAAAAGTGATTTTTAAGTGAGGGAATCATACTTGAGCCACGTGGAAGCCTTGCCTTGCTAACCCAATCTTGTATGTTTTACTGTTGATGTTGTTATTTATTTAATTGCTTTTTGGTAAGTAGAAGTTGTAGTTTCTGAAAGGGTGGACGCCGTTAGGGAGTCCACCACCTTAGTTAGAGAGGTATGATTGTACCGGAATTGAGGTACAATTTGTCTGTTTGAGACAGTGCGTATGTGGGTTGATTTCTGTGGATGAGGGGCGATGTGATCAACTCTGGCATTAGTTGGTAAGAAGGAGTGAAGGCCTATGAGTGGGAGTTAGAGTGGTGTCGATGTTCTAACAGATAAGCCCTTGGTTCAGTGATAAGTTGTTTCCTCCAGTTGATTCCGAATCCGCATTTCTGTACATTGTTAGCAAGCCTGCAAGTTTGAATATGCCCGGTGAGGTGTTAGAGGTAGGTGCGAGTACCTTGGTTCTTTTAGCGAGATCAAGGTAGGGGTCTCGTGTGAGTAATCTGAAATTCAGAAGTGTTAGTTGGTGACCGTTGGGGTTCGGCTTATGATTTGAATGCAAGACAGCCGATCAGTATCCGTGAGTGGGAGCTAGTTTGTGTGATTGGGTCAGTGTACGTTGAGTTGTTTTCTAGCAAGCGAAAGAGATGAAGTCACTTCCGATATAGTTGAGCCGAGAATGAAGCCTTGAGTTTTGACTTCAGGATTGTTTGGTAGGGGTAGAACAAGTCCAGCAAGATTGTTTGTGTGCGATCAAAATTGAGTCTTGAAGTTACGAGATGCTCTAAGAACAACTTAGAAGAGTCAGATTTTGTTGAAGAACCAGTCTGAAAACAAGAGGACCGAAGACTATCAGTTTTGTACATGTTCAGAGTTACTAGTTTCTAGTAGATGTGAAGTGATTGTCTTTCTACGGTTTTGATGTACCTTTTGACAAGGTTCGACTTGAAGAGCACAGAGTTAGTGTATACCTTGAGACAAAGAGAGAATTGCCTTGAAGTCGCAGATTTTTGTGGGACTGTAGTAGTAGGTAAGGATGTGAACTCCTTATTGAGTGTTGATCCAGCTTTAGAGGTCAAAGATTGGTTGAGTTTAGTCAACATGCATGCTTAGAAATTGTGATGGATTTGATTTTGAATGAAGATTAAACCACAGAATGTTAGAATAGTTTGTGTTTTCTTTTCCTAGAAGTGTTTGGAAGAATTGTCGGTTTACCTCTTGTTAGAGGAGAAGAGTTTATTATTGAGACCGTCTCCGAGTTTGCTCATGTTTGATTGCTTTATATCTTTTGGGTTCCGAAAGAATTGAGAATGTTGAAGAATTAACTTCGAGACTTGTTAGACCTTAGATTCATTAGGCCTAGTACACCATCTCAAAGTTCTACAGTGTAATACGTGAAGAAGAAAGAGTGACAATACGAGAATATGTTTAGATTACAGACGGTTGAAACAAGTTACAGTGAATGATTAGTATCCGTTTCTGAGTGTCAGTGATTAGTTGGTCAGTAGTGTATGCTTCAGCCTTTCGAAGATTAATTTGAGATCCGTTTACTACCAGTTGAAAGTGAGAGAAGTTGAAGTATCGAAGACAGCTTTCGAGGCAAGATATGATCGCCTTGAGTCCCGAGTTATGCCGTTTTGTTTGACTAGTGTATTAGTTACCTTCATAGAGATGTTGAGCAGAATAATTTTCTGAGTTTCATGGTCAGTGGTAGTAGCTTTTCTAGATGTCACGTGAGTATATTCAAGTACCGAGGAAGATCATGACAAGTTTTGAAGTTAGTGTGGTAGATTCTATTAGAGAATTAATTGTATACCAAGTTGTGCAACGTGAACTTTGAGTTAATGAAGATGTTCTCTTAGAACATGAAAATTAGCAGAGCGTATTAGAACAAATCTTGAACAGATAGAGGAAGATGTGAGTTGGAAGAAATTGAAGACTGTGACAGATATCTATAGCTCCTAGGTCTAGCATTGTTACTTTCAGAGAATTGTGAATGGTCTTTTGAAGACAGTTGCTCCATAGATAGATTGCTATAGAAGAATGTTCAGTTGTGTGGTTAAATGCGAGATAATGAGCCCTAGAGAAACTGAAAGAAACTTTGAAGAGAGCTTCGACCTTGAATCAACTTATGTCAGAGAGAGAGTTGTGAACCGCAGTGATGCATTACATGTAGAGTTAGGTTGTGTGCCTATGCAAGACCGAAGAGTAGTGGCTTATGCCTCAAGACAGTTGAAGACTCATGAGCGCAACTATCCGACCCATGACATAGAGTTAGCGGCAGTTGTGTTCGCTTTGAAGATTTGGAGACATTATTTGTATGGTGAGAAATGCGCAGTGTATATGTACGTATCATTAGAGCTTGAAACATTTGAAGACTTGGGAATGGTTGGAACTTGAACAACATGAGTAGTTAGAATTGCTTGAAGACTGTGATCTTAAGATTGAGTACTATCTGAAGAGAGTCTATGTAGTAACCGAGTTCCGAGTTGTATTTGTTGTTAGATTAGTAGTTGAGTTACGAGTTGCAATTGCCGAATTCTGTATATCAACTGATAGTAGTTTCGTGGCCGAGTTTCATGTTAAACCTACATTGAGTCAAAATGCTTGAAGAGAAACAGTTGCAAGACAAATTCTTGGCACCTCACGTGCAAGACATTGTGGAAGGAAGACCGTCAGAATACAGTGTCAGAGATGATAGAATTTTGCATTTCAGAGACAGAATAGTTGTACTGATTGACATAGTGTTTTGAGACGTATTGTTTTAGCCGAAGCACACGGTAATTCATTTGTATTGCATCTGAGTAGTATGAAGACGTATTGTGGGTTGAAGATGAGTGCTTCTAAATTCAGTGGATGAATGATGTGGTTCTGTATGAGAGTAAGTGCGTGAATTGCCAGTATGTTGAGACCGAGCGTTAGTTTTCTTCTAGTTTGCTACACTCGCGGAAGATTTTTAATGGAAGTGAGTAATAGAGATTCGAGATTTCAACTAGATTATTTTTGAAGACGTTTGTATAGTGTTTGGTTATCTGTTGAAGACAGAGGATCAGTCAGAGAAAGTTATGAGTCAAGTGTTCAAGCAGTATTGTATGAGTTTGTGAATCGGGCTAGTTCTGTTGTTATCTGTTGCGGTTACCACCAGAGTTAGAAAGGGGTTTGAGATGTGTTCCGTGTATCTATGATTCAGAAATGTGAGTCAGATCTGTTCCGTGCTATATTTGTTGAAGAGATTGAGTTGAGTTTGAAATTGGCATGCCTTGAAGAATCAGTTGAGATCATAGTGTAAGATAGCAAGTGTTGCGTGGTAAGTCTTTCGAGTTGGATAGTATGTTGTGGTGAGAGAGGAATGCGTGGAGGTGCATGTTTCAGTGGCCCTCCGTGATCGATGAATTTCGGGGACGAAATTTCCTTAAGTGGGGGAGAGTTGTAACACCCGTGTTTTGGGGCTAGGAGTTAGTCGGGTTAGGGGTCCGAGTCGGTAAAATTAAAATTAAATCAATTGGACCTTAACTTGGGCTAATGGGGTTTTAAAATAAAAAGGAGGGACCAATACGGTAATTTAACCCAAATGTTTTAAAAAGCTAGACTACCTTTTTTGAAAAGTAAAAAGAAACAAAAAAAAGAGAGAAGAAAAGCAAGAGAAAGCTATCATCTTTCTCATTTCTCCCCCCCCATGTGAAAGCACCCAAAACCTCCCCAAACCCTAATTACCATCTCTTTGATTTCTTCATCAATTCAAGGGTGTTTTTAAAGGTAATCATATATTTAAACTCTCCTCTTTAATCTCTATCTATACATGGTTTTAGATTTCAAGAATATGAACTTTTGAAAATTAGGGTTTATATCAAGTTTGGATTTTTAAGGGGTTTTTCCAATTGGTTTTGATAAATTGAGTTAGGGCTTTAGTTAATCATGTTGAAAGGTGTAACATATATTAATTTGGTTGAATTTGGATGAAAATTCGTAGTATGTTCATAAGACAAATTTTAAGGTATTAAAATTTGGGTTTTTGGTGGGTTTTAGGTTGGAAACCAAGGGCTGATGGTTAGGGTATGTTAGGAGGATGATTTGGGACCATTTAAATGTCATTTGGGTGTTTGAAAATGGAATTTTCTGCTGGGTAAGATTGAAGTACGAAAATGGGAATTTTGGTGTGGTTTATGTTGGAAATTGAAGGTTGGTGTTAGGGTAATAGTTGGGGGCTGTTTAGGAAGCATTTGAATGTGCTAAATGTGTTGAAATCACAAGTTTTGGGCTGTGTATAAGGGCTGCTCGGATTTGGTAATTTGGGGGTTGTTCATGGTTTGAAATGTTGAGTTTGGCGTTTGATTAGTGTTCCGGGTTTGCTACTTTAATTGATGAATTGATTTGTGGTTGTTTTACTTGTGTTGAGATGTTTAGAAGCTTGGTTTTGGGTTGGTGAAGCCTTGGGAGCAAATCCGGAAAATTGAAGACCATAGTTGCTTTGTATTTGAGCTTGGAGGTAGAGGTGAGTGGTTAAAATATTTTAAATGGTTTTGAGCAATTGGTTCGAGCATGTGGACTAGGTTGAGATTGGTAGACTCACCTAGAGTTAGGATTAGGGTGGTAGCCTAATCCTAAGCTTTAGTTAGAGACATTGGATGATCTCTTTAATTGATGTTATGCCTCATGATTATTTGTGTATGTATAATGTGTTATATATGTTGTTGAGACATGGTTTGATGCATTGCTATGCATGTGGTTTGTATTGTGATTGTGTATGATGATGTTGAGTTTAATATGATGTAAGATGACATATTATTACTCTTGAACATGACATTATGATAGTATGTTGTTGAGATAATTGAGGTTGAGCTTAATATGATGTAAGATGCCATATTATTACTCTTGATCATCGAAGGTTGTGAAATTTGATTAATTGGCACTAGTATGCTTGGGTACAATGATCGATCATTAGGATGAGTGTGCACACAAATTGAGTCAAAACGTACGTGGCCTTGGTGGCGTTAAGGCACCAAGGAGGAGTACGGTGATGTAATATTCCACCGGAAGCTTTTATATATTTCTACGTGATGATGAGTGGAATCCCATCCGTAGGGCATGTGGCGATGAGTGGAATCCCGCACATGCAAGGACCGGTGATGAGTGGAATCCCACCGAGGTAATGTTGTTGTTGGAAATGCGTTCCAACATGTTATCCGCGTATTCGAGTCATAGCTAGGTGCCAATAAGAGGAAGTATGTTTATGCCAATGTGAAATTATGCATACATGATAATATGAATTTATATGGGTATCAATGTAATATGAAATGTGAATTTCAATGTGAAACGATATATGATGTGGTTAATACTTTGAGTTATGTATCATTGTATGTTGAACTATTAAGTTGTTGAGCATGGCATGAATTTTGGTAGTATGTTCATGCATCTCCTATACTTATGGCTCATGTGAATCGAAGGTAAAATCATGTATAATATCATGATAGTTGCTCGTGCTTGGACCCTGCATTGTCGAAGGTTTGTTTTATGAGCTTACCCTCAC
Organism: Hibiscus tridactylites; assembly: GCA_958450335.1. Classification (NCBI taxonomy): domain Eukaryota; kingdom Viridiplantae; phylum Streptophyta; class Magnoliopsida; order Malvales; family Malvaceae; genus Hibiscus; species Hibiscus tridactylites. Next base: position 9,620,047 of record OY288292.1, on the reverse strand, counting down.
TAAGCTTTTATGCTTACGCTCTCTTTTGTTCGACAATGCAGATTGATAGCTTGTGGGTGGCAAAGGCAAGGAAAGGTTCCCAAGTGTTGCTTTCGTTGAGCTCAATGTATGAGTTTTAAGTAATAGATTGTAATAGTTAAGCAATGAGATAGGTGTTATTGATTTGAGCTTTGATGTATGTCGTTGTTGGCTTGGTTCGTGGATGCCTTGTCTGATTGTAAATATTGCTTATGCTACATGCCATGAATGTCTACATGTTTTGGTTGCTAAGGCATGAAATCTTAAGTGCTTGTATGTCCATATATGCATAAATTGCTCTTTAATTGGAATGCTATGTATGAATGCTTTAATCCGTGTTTGAATGACTCCCTTGGCTTAAATATGTGTGCTTGCACGTTGGTATGCGCTTAGGTGAGTCGAGAAATGCATTTAGAGTCGATTTGGGGTTGTTTTAGTTGAAATTGGAGGAATTGCAGTGCATGGGGTATCGATACCCCTGGTTAGGGTATCGATACTCTCTCACCCAAATGCCTCAGATTTTGCCTGGGGTATCGATACGCCTAGGGTATCGATACCCTCCAAAGTCTCTGTAATTGGGAATTTGGAGTTAGAGTAGAGCGTATCGATACGGTGTACCCGAGTATCGATATTGTTCTATTCTGTTGACCAAGGAAGGTTGACCGAGGAAGAGGGTATCGATACCCCTGGTAAGGGTATCGATACGGTCTTCACGTGTTGACTTCTTGGGTTGACTTAGAAAGGGGGTATCGATACCCCTGATTAGGGTATCGATACTGCCTGCCTTATAAGCTTAAAATTGACTGTTTATGCGTGGTTGTGTTTTGAATGTGTTTTTCCTTTGAACGTTTTCCGCTGTTGTGAATCACATAGGACTTAATGTTCATCTAGGCAAGATTAATATAAAAAAAAATAGGGTTGCTAACCGAGGGGGAATCCTTTGGGTTTCGCTTCGATTTTCCCCGTGTGACCCACTCGGACCGGTCATCCGCCTAGATCGGGGCGAGGGGGTTACACTTGGTTTATATCAATCATTCGATCCACTCAACAATTGGTATCAGAGCCTACCTCTTTGAAGGATTAACAACCACAAGAGGAGTTTCTAGGAAGAGTGTGATCATCCAAAAATCAAGATATGACATCTACCTCCGGATCTAGCATGTACGAGTTTCAATCTACTACAAAATCGTCATTCTTCAATGGTAACAACTATCCATTTTGGAAGAACCGGATGCGCCTCTTCATCAAGTCCAACGATTACTTAGTTTGGGATGTCATTGAAGATGGTCTTTACATTCCATTGAAGAGAGATGATGAAGGAAAGATTGTTCTAAAGAAGAAGATGGAGATGAGTGAAGATGAGAGGAAAAAGATCCAAATAAATGACAAAGCTCTTCACATGCTCTTTTGTTCTTTCGGTCCCGATATCTACTCCAAAGTCTCCTCCATTGAAAGTGCCAAGGAAGTGTGGGATACTCTAGAGACCACCTATGAAGAAACCAATGATGTGAAGGAGACCAAGATTGGAATTCTCAATCTTAGTTATGAGAATTTCAAGATGGAGCCCGACAAAACGGTGTCAAAGATGTTCGATCGCTTCTCAACCATCGTCAACGAGCTTAAGGGCTTTGGAGAGACAATCCTAGAAGACAAACTTGTCCAGAAGCTACTCTACTCACTTCCTGAACCTTGAGATGGGAAGAGAACCACCATCATCGAGGCCAAAAACTTGAAGACTCTAAAACTTGATGAGCTTGTGGGTTCTCTCATTACTCGTGAAATAATGAAGCAAGGAAGGGAAGAAGAAAAGAAGAAAGAAGAGAAAGGAGTGGAGAAGCTAGAGGTAGAAAAGAAGAAGAAAATGGGAGTGGCTCTCAAAGCTTCATTAATGAGGAGAGCACTTCTAGTGAGGAGGATGATTTAGAAGAATTGGCTATGATAGCCAAAAGATTCTCACGTTTCATGAGGTCCAACCGAGGAAGAAAGATTCAAAGAAAGATGGACTTCAAGGGTAAAAATAAAGAAGAAGAGAGGGATCAAATAATTTGCTTCGAGTGCAAAAAGCCCGGTCTCATTCGTTCAGAGTGCCCTCAATTCAAGAAGAAGAAGCTCAAAGCCAAGCTTGCTACTTGGAGTGATGAGGAGTCATCCGAGGATGACGAACAAGAAGTGGCCAACCTTTGCCTCATAGCACTTGAGGAAGATTCCTCCATGGTAACCTCTAACTCATCATCTTTTGACTTTACATTTGATGAATTAAATGATGCATATGATGAGTTGCAAGAGGTTTATGATGAGTTAGTTGAGAAATACAAAGATTCGGTCATTAGGAATAAGAAAATTATTTCGGAATTAAATGATAAAAATGACTCACTTTCTCAAGCTAACTTAAAATTTGAGAAAAAGATTTTAGGTTTGAAAGATGAACTTAAATTCTTCCAAGATGAAAATGTAGACCTAAATAATCTTCTTTCTCAATGTAATAGTGAACACCAAAAGGTGTTAGATAAGCTTAACAACCTCTAAGAGTCTTTTAAATATGTTGGTAATGTGAAGCATGAAAAAGGTGAATCATCTAAAACAAACCAACCTAGGAGAAAGACAAATAACTACAAACAAATTAGCTTCCCTAGACATAATAGAACTAAAAAGATTAGAAGTGTATGGGTTCCTAAGGAACTTGTCAAATCTAATAATATTGTTGCTGTGTCATATTGGATTCCTAAGGGAACCAAGCTATTGGGAGCTAACACTCGTGGACTCAAAATGATTTGGGTACCAAAAACAAAAGTTTAATATCTTTGTTTGTAGGGGGAGCCTTGCTACAAGGCCAAAGCACAAAGTCAAAATCCATGGTACCTTGATAGTGGATGCTCGAGGCATATGACCGGAGACAAGAGTAGATTCATGGACTTAAAGCCAAAAAGTGGAGGAGTGATGACATTTGGTGACAACTCCAAAGGTCACATTAAAGGTATTTGCTCCATAGGTAATCACTCTATCATTCTTATTGAAAATGTCTTGTATGTCGATGGTCTTAAACATAATTTGTTGAGCATAAGCCAATTATGTGATAAAGGATTTAATGTTTTATTTGATAAAAATGGGTGCAAAATTGTTGACATTAAATCAAATAATATTATGCTCATAGGTCATCGCATAGGTAACATTTACATGGTGCATTTAGATGACATACATACATCCCATGCATGTTTAGTAGCTCAAAATGAAAATGATGCATGGCTATGGCATAGGAAACTAGGACATGCTAGCATTAGTGTTTTAGAAAAATTAGTTTCCCTAAATCTAGTTAGAGGTTTACCCAAACTTAAATTCTCAAATGATAAAATTTGTGATGCATGCTCTAAGGGTAAACAACATAAGTCATCCTTTAAATCCATTAATGATGTTCCTACAAGTAGGTGTTTACAACTTATTCATATGAATTTATTTGGGCCTATTAGAACTATGAGCTTGGGTGGTAAATCTTATGCATTTGTACTAGTTGATGATTTTTCCAGATTTACTTGGGTTCTATTTCTAAGTACTAAAGATGAGGCTTTAGAAAAATTCATTACATTTTCAAAATTAACCCAAAATGATCTTGAACTTAGAATTTCTCATATTAGAAGTGATCATGGAACCGAATTTCAAAATTTAGAGTTTGAAGAGTTTTTAAATGAAAATGGTATTAGCCACAATTTTTCGGCTCCTCGAACTCCTCAACAAAATGGGGTAGTTGAGAGGAAAAATAGAACTTTATAAGAAATGTCTAGAACCATGCTTTGTGAAAATAATTTACCTAAATATTTTTGAGCGGAAGCCACAAACACCGCTTGCTACATTGTAAACCGAGTAATGATTAGGCCGATTTTAAAGAAAACACCTTATGAGATTTTAAAATCTAAAAAGCCTAACATTAGCTATTTTCATCCATTTGGTTGCAAGTGTTTTGTTCTAAACAATGGAAAAGATAACTTAGGTAAATTTGATGCAAAAAGTGATGAAGTTATTTTCATATAATATTCCTTAAACTCTAAAGCCTATCGTGTATTTAACAAGAGAACTTTAGTAGTAGAAGAATCTATACATGTTGTATTCGATGATAACCTCCTTCCAAGTAAGGACTCTTGTGATGATGACGATGTAGGAATCATTAATGCCTTTGATGGAGGACAAACTTCAAAGGAGGATGAGATTCCAACAAAAGAAGAGGATACACAAGATCCACCTCTTGAAGCCTTGAAGGACTTGGCTCTTGAGGAAAAAGAAGTGAGCTACCCAAGGGAGTTCAACTATGTCAAAGGTGGTGAAATCTTGGGTGATCCATCCAAGGGGTAACCACTAGATCTTCTCTCAAACTTATGAACCATGTTGCACTTATCTCATGCATAGAGCCTAAAAATATCAAAGAAGCATTAAAAGATGATTTTTGGATTTTGGCCATGCAAGAGGAATTAAATCAATTTGAGAGATGTAATGTTTGGACATTAGTTGATAGGCCTAATAATCAATCTACTATAGGAACTAAATGGGTCTTTAGGAACAAACTAGATGAGAGTGGTAACATTGTGAGAAATAAAGCTAGACTAGTAGCACAAGGTTACACTCAAGAAGAGGGAATATATTTTGATGAAACCTATGCACCCGTAGCTAGAATGGAAGCCATTAGGGTGTTGCTTGCATATGCATGTTATCACGATTTCAAGCTTTAAAAATGGATGTTAAAAGCGCATTTTAAATGGTTTTATAAACGAGGAAGTGTATGTGGAACAACCACCGGGTTTTGAAGACTCAAAATTTCAAGCTTGGTATGAAAGACTTTCAAACTTTTTAATTGAAAAAGGTTTTGAAAAAGGTAAGGTGGACGCTACACTCTTCATAAAAGGTATAAAAATGACATCTTAGTAGTACAAATTTATGTTGATGATATTATTTTTGGATCTACTAATGAATGTCATTGCACAAAGTTTGCTAAGTTAATGCAAGGTGAATTCGAGATGAGCATGATGGGGGAGCTCTCTTTCTTTTTGGGACTCCAAATCAAGCAAAGGAAGGATGACACCTTCATCAATCAAGCAAAGTACATCAAGGATATGCTCAAGAAGTTTGGCTTGGAGAATGCAAAGCCTCAAGCCACACCTATGAGCTCATCTACAAAGCTTGACAAAGACGAATGAGGTAAGTGTGTTGACTCTAAGCTTTACCGTTCTATGATTGGATCATTGCTTTACCTTACCGCAAGTAGACCAGATATCTTGTTTAGTGTTTGCTTGTGTGCTAGGTTTCAAGCTAGTCCTAGAGAGTCTCACCTTATAGCCGTTAAGAGAATCTTTAGGTACCTTAGAGATACCCCTTGTTTAGGTCTTTGGTACCCTAGAGACTCAACCTTCAACCTTCATGCTTATTCGGATGCGGATTATGGGGGTGTAAAATCGATAGGAAAAGTACTTCGGGAACTTGTCAATTCTTAGGTAGTATGCTCATATCTTGGTTCTCTAAGAAACAAAATAGTGTAGCTCTTTCTACCACCGAAGCCGAGTACATATCCTTAGGGAGTTGTTGTGCTCAAGTCCTTTGGTTGAAGTAACAACTCTTAGATTATGGTATTAAAGTTGAAACCATACCCCTTAAGTGTGATAACACTAGTGCCATATGTTTAACAAAAAATCCCATCCAACACTCTAGAACTAAACATATAGAAATAAGGCATCATTTCATTAGAGATCATGTCCTTAAGGAAGATGTTGTTATAGAGTATGTTAACACCTTAAACCAATTAGCAGACATCTTTACAAAGCCTTTAGATAAAGAGCGTTTTTGGTCCCTTAGGAGAGAGTTAGGTCTAACTAGCCTATCTTGACCTTTTAGGACCCTTTTTGTGTGCTTAAATTGCTTGATCTATTGAAAATGTCATGTTTATGTGTTTTTACTCCTAATTTCATCCATGCTTATAGTTAGGGGGAGTGTGTTTATGTTTGCACATGATATTCCCTCTCATTCATGTCATTCATGCAAATTAGGACTTCATAAAATCCATTTTCTGCAATTTTAGAGCCTCATCTGCACTTCCAGGCCCAGGTGTATCGAAACGGGTCCAATTATTTCGATACGGGTGCCTTAAAAATCCATCTGAGAGAAGGGTGTTTCGAAACGCGTTCCAAGGGTTTCGAAATGTTTTTGCTACTGCCAAGGGGTGTATCGAAACGTGTTTCGATACGAGTCAACGTGGGATTCGATACGGTCAAAGCCATATCGAAACGGTCAGCTGGACTTGAAATGTCAGTCAACGTTCGGTGCCCGCATTTCGGAACGGTCGAAGCCTGTCCCGAAATGGGTTTGCGGACAACTTTAAAGAGGCCTTTTAATGATAAAGTTTCACTTTAATTAAAAATCCTTCAAAACCCTAAAAACCCTAGATTGATTTTTCCTATAAAAACCCTCTAAACCTTATTGTTTTTCACCAAATCTTGAGGGCTTTTACACTAAAACACAAGTCTAAGCAAGCATCAACAATTTTGTGCAAGTTTTTCCATCTATTCATCCAAAATCCCAATCTAAGGTATACTCTCATCTTTTTCTTTTTCCTTCAATTTTTATTCGAATCCTAGGTTAGAAAATTTTATTTTTGTATAGATTATGTGTTTTGCTACTTGGGTTTTTTCAAATCTTAAAATTCTTGATTCGAATATATTATTTTTCATTCGTATTTTTTACTGTTTCTTTTTAAATTGTTTCTCTTATTTTTTTTAAAAATTTTTGTTTTAAACCTAAGTGAGATTTACCATTGGATTGAATTAAGGACTTTCATGCATACACTTCATTTTTTAAAAAAAAATTGTTTGCTTTATGTTTTTAGGATTTTTCAATGGAGAATGTTAACAAGAAGCGTAAGACGGGTCAAGCAAGTGATTCCGGTATCTGTCCTAATCTCACCCAACTGTTTCTCAAAAGTCTTCGGACTACAGAGATGAGGGACCATTTCTCTTACGTCAAGGAGCTTGCCGTTCTTCGTGAGCGTGTTGTTGACCTCCCCTTTCTTGATTCCGAGCGCTTTCGCTTCCGTTACCTTGAGCATTTAAAAGAATGGAGCTTCATTTCTTTCTTGAGTATCCTAGATATTTGCTACAAGCACATGGTTCTCATCTTCTACTCGAATGCCCAACTTATTAATAATGAAGATCACTCCGAAGTTGTTGGCATTGAGTCTTATATCTTGGGTAAGAAGATCGTCATCGACATCCGCTATCTAGAGACTACTCTTGGCCTCAAGAACGTAGGCATCGAGGATGAAACCCATTTTGGTGCTCAAACCGGTTCCGTGCTTTCCTTAAATGCTCATGATCGGTTCCTCCACTTGATCGTTTCTTGGTTTATTCGCCCATCCGGAGGTAAATCGAAATGGGTGGAAGAAAAAGCTACTCGAAATAATGATGCTAGAAGAACTATCGAATTTCTTAAAACTTTTATTTTTTTCAGGTTTGGCACTCCAAAAGCTATAATAAGGGACCAAGGAACGCACTTCGTTAACCGTGTCGTAGAAGCTCTCATGAAAAAGTATGGCGTAACTCAGCGGATCACCATGGCCTACCACCCTCAGACCAACGGACATTTAGAAGTTTCGAATCGTGAGATCAAATCAATCCTCGACAAAATTGTAAAACCAAATAGGAAGGATTGGAGTTTGAAGCTGAATGATGCCTTATAGGTATATCGTACTACCAATAAAGGTCCCATTGGCATGTCCCCATATCGCCTAGTCTTTGGTAAGCCATGTCATCTACCAGTTTAACTCGAGCATAAAGCTTATTGGGCGGTTAAGCAATGAAACATGGACATGGAAGCAATCGGCGAGGCATGGAAGTTAGACATTCAAGAATTGGAAGAAATCTGAAGGAACACTTACAACAACACCTGGATATATAAAGAAAAACTAAAAGAATATCAAGACCAAAGGATTTCTTTTAAATCATTTGTTATCGGGCAAAAAGTTCTTTTGTTTAATTCCAAACTCAAACTTTTTGCAGGTAAGCTGAAGTCAAAGTGGCTCGAACCTTATAAGGTGACTCAAATATTTCCACATGGTGCAATAGAGATTGAAGACGATACGAGATATCGATTCAAAGTAAACGACCAAAGGTTGAAGCCTTATTACGATAACGCTCTTGTTGGATTAATTGAAGAAATTGACATGGAGGAGCTTGAGATCTAAGCGAAACAGGTCGTCGAGCTAGCAACGTTAAAAATAGTGCTCACGAGAGGCAACCCGTATTTTTAATTTATCATTTCTAGTTTAATTTGTTTTTGATTTTATTTTATTTTGGTAATTTTATTTCATTTTTTAATTTTTAATTTTGTAGGTACCCCGTTATTCCTACTTGAATTTTAAGATTGAATCAAGAATTGTTCGAATCAAAAGCAAGAAAATGGCGAAAACTCATCCTAGGCGTGAGAAGAGTCACGCGGCCATCACTAGATTGGAGAGTGTTCCTTTTCCCTCTCTTTTACTTAAACTTGAAATACGTTTTGGGACAAAACGAATTAAGTAAGGGGGGAGGATGGCATGTTGAATTTCACCTTGCTTGTTGGATGGTTGAATTTGTGTTATTTTGATTTTGATATGTTGGAATTGTTGTTACCTATTCTTTAGTTTACTTGATTGTTTTAATTTTTCCGATGATTTTTATATCTTGCTTTGAATTGAACATTGGATGCATGATGGTTAGTTGGCACAACTAGTGAATTTTTTCCATGAAATTTTTTACTTTCCATGGTTTATTGGTTGAGTTGATGCTAGACTTGATACATTGAGCCTATTCTTGTGAGCTTTGAGCCTGATGAGCACACACTTTTCATTCTTGCTCTTTGTTTCTTTGAGTGTGCCAAACTAGTCTTGGCATTCTAGAACTTGTGTTGTAATGCTTGTCGAGACTATATGCATGAATTTGATGTTTTTAGTATGATAGAGGCACTTAGGATTAACCCTTTCGCTACCCAAAATGTCTACCCTTTTATTTATCCCTTAGTGAACCATGTTTGAGTCTATTTTCCTTTTGTTTGATTTTCACCTCGTCAAATTAAATCCAAAATCTTTCTTTTTATTTTCCTCTGTTTTCTTGCCCTTGCCGAGACTCGAGATCATCCTTGTTCCACGAAAAAACAATTTTCTGTTCGAAAGAAAAGAATCAAACAAAACAGTACAAAATAGTTAAAAAAACACAGTGAATAGTGCATTGATTCGAACAACATAAAAAATAGCCCTTTTGTTCGAAAAAAATGGTTGCTTCAATTGCCTTTTATATATCCTTGTTATATTTTTCATTGTGCTTCATGTTAAATCGTGGATTGTTTCGAATCTTTTTGGTCTCTTGTCTTGCCGCTTTAAACCTTTTCTTTTCGACCTTTTTCATACCCATACCTTAGCCACGTTACAACCCAGTTTAAAGACCTCTTGAATTTTGCATCATATTCATTTTTAAGTAGTGAGGATTGGATTTAATTACAAGCTTATGGTAATGCTTTTACTTGTCTTGGCTTGAGCGTTTCTTTGTCCTTAAACACTTTGAGCTTTATGAGTGAATCTCTTGTGAGGATATTGAGTCTTGCATCGTGAGATTAATGAGCTATTGGAATGTCTTGTTTTGCTTTAACTTATTTCCTAGCTTTGCCACCTGCTTGATTGTTTTCTAGTTTCAATTAATTGCTTTGATTTTGGTTCATTAGGATGATTAAGGCATGATGTAAATTGGAAAATGGCAACTTATGATTTTGGCATGTTGATTGAGAAATGCTTGAGGACAAGCATTGGATAAGTGATGGGAAATTTAACTAGTGTTTATTCTATGCTATGTTTTGTGTTTAAATACTCCTTACTTGTTCATTATTGTTGTTGATTTGGGCATTTTTACATGATTTCTGTATAGGACAATGACTTCTGGAAAATGTGCTTAAAAGGCCTGGAAACTGCACTTTTTGTTCTAGAATCATGACCGGATGACACGTCAGTAGCTTCTAGAAGATGACATCAGCAGCGCCTAATAGCTTATTAGCCTGGATTCGGATGACTTATCAAGGCGAGATTTAAATTTAAATTTGGGTTTTATCTTTTGTATTTAATTTGAATATTTTTGGATTTATCTTTTATCGCTTTAGGTTATTTTAGGGTTTTTGGAATACTATAAATACCTCATTTGGGGTGAAACTCAAAATCATCTTTTGTTCTTGATTTTGTTTTACTTTGAAGTTTATAAAATTTCTCTTCTCTTTAGTTCTTTATTTACTTTTAGTTTTCGATTTTATTTTGAAAAATGCTAAGTATGATTTCTTTCATAATCATGCTTAGCTAAGTTTTCTATAGCCAAAGGCTTAAGCAATGACCCAATTCTAATGTGAGGATTGAAAGCACTTCATCAACTTCGGGTATCTCTCTCAGTTTTCTAGCTTAATTTCAAAATCAAAATGATTTCAAAACCAAAGATTGGCGTTGGTCAGGTTGTTGTTTTGGTCGATTGTGTGGGAGGAAGGATCAGCTATTGAATCACATTCGACTTCCTGGGAACACACTTAGCAAAATTGTTTGCTAAGAGGAAACTGAGATCGGATCAGTTATTATTGAACATAATCCGAGTCGGTCTTTTACGAACTTAAACGATTTTATCTACAACATTGCGTTGATTAGATCAATTTACAAAATCGTTATCAAAGATGGCACTTGGGTATTCGGTTTACAAAGATTAGTCACAAGGATTAGTCCTTGTAGACAAGTAACCGACGTGCAATCCAAAGTGAAAAATTCTTTTTCCGATGATCCGAGGAAATTGAGTCAATGCAAGAGTCTGAGGCTAATCTTTATCATACTAAATCACTTCTTTTTAATATTCTCTACAATTTCTTATTTTTACTTAATTCCAAAAAACCACTTTTTTTACTTAAACATTATTCAACTCTCTTCTTGGCTCACCGATTGAACAAACATAAATCAGGAAGTTTCTTAGTCTCTGTGGGATCGACCCTTAGTTCTCCCTTATTACGCTTAATTTCCATTATTTATTATTTGAGAAGAAGGAATTATTTTGATGTGAAAATGACGCGTGCCACTTCGGTCCATTCTTTTTAAAATTTGGCCCTCGTAAAATTTTAAATTATAATTTATTTTACTTGTTTTAATATTATAGAGTGAGTGTTGTCTTAGTGGTAAAATGTGTACAAGAAATTAAGTTTTTTTTACTTGAAGTTAGTGAATCGAATCCTATTGATGATGTTTTTAGTCTTTTTTTTTTCTTTTTAGGCTTAGGTGTAAGAAGCATTGAACTTAAAAAAAATCAATTAAGCTCTTGAACAAAGAAATTGAATCAATTAAGCCCTTTAACCAATTTTGACTATTAAATCTTGACAATTTTTTCTTTAGATATTACTAGCATATAACATACTACAATTATTTTATGTTGCATTTACAGATTTCTTCAATATATATATATATATTAGAATTTTTTGAACTTTTAAATAATTTTTTTAAATGTCAAGTTGAAACACTGCGCACTGCACCAACGTATCCAAAAAAACTATCAAGATTTAATGGTTAAAATTGATTCGAGGACTTAATTGATTTAATTTCTTGGTTCAATGGCTTAATTGGGTGAAAAAAGTTTAGAGATTTAATTATTAATTTTTTTAAATTTATAGGCTTTTTATACCTCTAAACTTTTTTTTTAATTTTCGGCACCCTTAACTGTTAATTTCTGACTTTGCCCTTTTAATGATATATGATATAATAGATAATTATAATAATAAGTTAAGCTAAATATATGAAATACGATTAAGATACCTTGGAGCTTTAAGCTCATTATGAAACTATGTTATGGTACTTAGGAGCTTTAAGCTCATTATGAAACTGTGTTATGGTACGTTAGAGCTTTAAGCTCATTATAAAACTATGCTATGGTACTTTGGAGCTAAAAGCTCTCTTATACATCAAAATATGAGTTAAATAACTACCTTAGATACGAGTTAACTTTGGGTATAATTGGCATGCCATAGAGTCCATTGAGCTCATGTGTAGGGTGTGAGTTACGACCCAATGGATTATGATCTTTATTGGCGACAGTAGGAGGGATGTTGTTTTGGTCATTGGAGGGTTAACCATTCTAAGTTATTAGCAACAGTTCATTGGGGATTATGTATCCAAATATTGCTTGTAATCCAACGGAAAACAATTGAACAAAGAAATTAACGAGTTCTTATGATTAAGCTATGAAATTTAGTATGAGTATGTATGTGAAAATGAATATGATAAGAGAAAACTATGATGTCTATGCTATGTATGATATGTTGTTACACCATACTCATGATACTTTTGAATATTTAAAGGGTAAACTACATAAATGGTCCCCTGACTATGCTTCAATTATTTTTTGCGTCCCCCGACTATCAGAAGTTACAAACTGGTCCTCCGACTAAAAAAAAGTAACAAATTGGTCCAATGCCGTTAAAAATTTAACGGCTGATGACGTGGCAGTTAATTTAAATTGATATAATTACATACTTAGCCCTCAAGTTCTACACTTATTTTAATTTGACCCTAATTCTAAAAAATTAACCCACAAATTTTAATATTCTATCAATTTAGTCCATCTTCTTTTCTATTTCTCTTCTCCTTTAATTCTTCAATTCATTTTCACCAGCATAATTGTTTGGATAATTATGTATAAATTTTGGAGTTTTGCTGTTGAACTGTGGCGGCACCAGAATACTCTCTCCTCCACCGACACTCCTTCAACTTTCAAGCTTTGATCCCATCTTTATGTTTATTAGACATTGGTCAGATTGGTATTCAAATCCTGTTATCATTTGATATATCGCCTGAAACCTGCTGCTGCTGCTGTTGGTACTGCTGCGTCGGCGGCAAGTGTGGCAGATTACTTGGATCGACGTGTGAGAATTGTTGTTGCTGAAGAACTTTCGACCAAGACTGTTGATTAAGAGGCAACGGTGGCAATGGAACATGTGTTGGTATAAAATTACAAAATATTGCAGGGTTTTGTTCCGGCATGGCATAAAAAAGGCTGATGCTGCTGCTGCACTGACGGCAAGTGTGACCGATTACTTGGACACATATCTGAAAACTGCTGCTGCTACACCGAACTTACACTTGAAAGCGACATCAAACTTGCAGGATTATGTCCGGGCATAGGATAAACAGGTTCGGAATACTGTGGAAGCATGGCATCAAACTAGTCCATTGCGGCATCGGCATATTCGAGACATCAGCATCAAACTCTTCATTTTCAGGAAGAGGTGGATTCTCATTCACTAGCACTCGGCCTTCACTCTGAACTACAATTGCATCTTGACCAGATGACCTTTGGGTCTTGATCAGCTTCTTGTTAATAACATATTCATGCATTGTCCAGTTGGTTTTGTTGTCACCTTTAGGTGGTTTACCTTCGTAAAAGACTAAAGTCTTGTTTAACCCAACTTTCTCTCCTCTAAAGAAGACCTCTCTATCCTTTCCGGACGCCTTCCAGAACCTGTCGAGGCCTCGTGCCATTTGCATATTTACGTTCTCGAGGTGTAAAGAAAAACCACACCATTCGACGGGGAGTTTTGTTAGATAAAAGGTGATTATTGATGTAGCTGATATTATTATAACATTAACGATGGTATCAAAATTTTAATGTTAAACACGTATATGTACATATTATGTGTATGTACATGTGAGGGTCTCGGGATCATAGTTGTAAAGATGTTGGGCGGCAGTTTTCTATTCTGAAACGAGTTCTTCATCTCTTGGCTTGAAGGGAGTATCAGAGGAATTGTATAGCTGGATTTAGTCTGTTGACTTTGAATTCTGTTGAGTCTGTTAGATTGTATAGCTGGGTTTGTTAGGCCGTTATTGGGCTCTTGTATGGGCTATAAATTCTACATAATATGTAAATGGGTTTTATCCCTTTTGTCAAGTTTAATAAAAATACTTTCCAGAGTTTTCTCTCTATTTTCTCTTCTCTTCTTTCTTTCGATTCTCTGCACATTTCTCTTCTTCAACCTTTGTTCTTCTTTCAGTAATCTGAGCTTTATTTGTGCTTAACGTGAGGTTCATGACATGGTATCAGAGCTAGCGAATAGCCTCGTTGTTGAAGTTTTCTTCTCCGGTGTGATGGTGTAACTGTCGTCGCTCTGTCTCAGAAGGATTCTCGTTGTTGCTGAGTTCGTTTGGTGAGATCGCTGCTGTTCTTGCTTTTGTTTTCATTTGTTGAGATCTACGAGGTATTTCAATCATTGCTCCTTCTATTTCACTTCTGATTTTTGTTCGACGGAGATTGCATTGCAATCTGATGATACTCAGTTTGTGCCCTAATTGTGCTGCTTCAGTCATCTGTCTTTTCGATTGCGTTGATTCTATTCAGCTTCTGTTTGCTTTGATTATCTGGTTGATTGCTTCTTCATCTGAGTTTTGTGGTCCGATTCTTTGCTTTGCTCGTTTGTTGCTCATCTGCAATTACTTGTGTTTGCATTTTTGGATATGTGTTCCTAATTCTGTGGTCTATTGCGTATCTGGCTCTGTTAGTGATTGTTTCTTCTCTATTGTTGCTCTGTTGCATCCTGTGTGTTAAGAATGGGTCCTGATGATGTTCACACACAGTCTACTGATAATATTCAAGATACTACCACTAATCCTACTCATGCTGCTGCTAATAATCAAACTGAAGGTGTTAGCTCTGCTAATGCTACGGTTAATAGTGCTGCGTCTACTAAGTTGTTTTCCACCAAAAAGATCAATGTGACCTTGGACGATCATAACTATCTTTTGTGGCATCAGCAAGTTTATCTCACTATTAAGACTCAGAGGTTGCTTAGGTTCATTGATGATACAGTTCAATTACCTGCTAAATATGTCACTCAAAATGGAAATGTTTGCATCAATCCTGAATTTGAACTGTTTGAAGAACAAGATGGTGCATTAGCCACATGGCTTCTATCTACTGTCAGTGAATCTGTTCTACCAAATTTGATAGGTTTAAGTACTGTGTCTGACATTTGGCATACTTTGCATAGATTGTATAGCAGTAAGACTACCTCTCGGCTCATGTCTTATAGAAGGTCTTTGCATACTCAAAAGAAAGGTGATCTCACCATGCATGAATACTTGATGAAAATTAAATCTCTGTGTGACAACTTGGCTAGTAGTGGAGAAAGAATTTCTGATCAAGAATATATTACAGCTATTCTTAATGGATTGTCCTCAGATTTTGATTCTGTTATTACTGTTATCACTGCTAGCCCATCTTCCTCAGACTTGTCGTTTGTTAGTTCCATTTTGTTGGATGCTGAGACCAGACATACAACTCTTATTTCTACTGTTAGTGCCTCAGCTCATGTGGTCACTCATAATCCTAGTCCTGTAGCTCCTGTTACTGTTTCTACTGTTGATTCTGTAGATGTTCATGTTGAGGCTAATGTTGCTGATAGGACTGATCAAATGAATGATAATACTAGTTATAGCTATGGTAGAGGCAGAGGGGGTAGAGGTAGGAACACCAATTTCAACAGACCTCAGTGTTAATTATGTGGGAGGCTAGGACACTTGGCTGAGAGGTGTTATTATCGATTCGATATGAAATTCAAGTATAACATGGATAACATTCGACCTTCTGCACCCACTTCCAGTAACAGTTTTGCTCCTGCTCCTGCTCAAGCTCACTCTACTGTTTTTACTACTCCTTCTGGTCCATTTAATCCCATGTGCTCCTCCTTTCAACCCTCTTATTCCACTCCCTATCAGTCTTTTGTTCATCTTGTTCAACCATCACAGCAACTTTTTCAATCTCCTATGTTTCTGTCCACACCATCTTATCAGCCTCTGCATACCATGAGTGTTTCCCCTAATCAGATTCGTGTTATGCCTCCTACCAATGTTTTTGCTTCATCTTATCCCTCTGTGCAGCCTCAATTTTCTTCCTCTGTTCCTGTTCAACAACACCACCCTACTGGTCAGCCTCCTTCACAGGCCACTCCACAGATTCATCTTGTTACATCTGATGTGTTGAGTGACAACTCTTGGTTCCCTGACTCTGGAGCAACACACCATTTAACCAATGACCTCAACAATTTACAGACTGTTTCATATCCTGGCACAGGTAGTGTTCAAGTTGGAAATGGTAGCTCTTTACCTATTAAATATTCAGGACAGTCTAGTTTTCTTTCTGCTTCTAGGAGTTTTAACCTTAATAATTTGTTGTTTGTTCCTAATATCACCAAGAACTTACTTTCTGTTTCTAAGTTTACTCAGGATAATTAGGTGAGCCTTGAGTTTTATCCCAATCACTGTCAGGTCAGAGATTTGAGCTCAGGCCAAGTTCTTCTTACAGGGAATGAGTCCAATGGTCTTTATAAATTGGATGTTCAGCTGCATGGTTCTGTTTTTAGGCATAAGTCTGATGTTCATACTCAGCATGATACTTTTTCTGCTTCTGCTTTATCTAGAAATAAGCCTGCACATTCTTCTGCTTCTTGTGTTGCTGCTATGGTGTGTAATAAATTGCCATTTCATGTTTGGCATAATAGATTAGGCCATCCATCATTTTCTGTTTTACAGCAAGTATTGAAAAGTTGTAATTTGATGGTTGATTCAAATAAAACTCAGCATGATACTTCTCTTTGTCAAGCCTGTCAATTGGGCAAAGCACATAAGTTGCCATTTTCAAATTCTTCTACTGTATATACTGCTCCTCTTCAACTGGTTGTTGCTGATGTGTGGGGCCCTGCTCCTATTCTTTCTTATGGTTTTAAGTATTATGTTGCGTTCACTGATGTGTATTCTAGATTTACATGGGTATATTTCTTGAAGTATAAGTCTCAGGTGAAGGATGCTTTTACTCAGTTTCACTTACAAGTAGAGAGACAGCTTGGTATGCAGTTGAAGGTTTTTCAGTCTGATGGTGGAGGAGAGTTTGCGGCTCTTCGTTCTTATTTCTTGTCTCATGGAATAGTTCACAGGTTGTCCTGTCCTCATACATCGGAGCAAAACGGCATGGTTGAGCGGAAGCATCAGCAAATAGTGGAAGTGGGTCTGACCTTGCTGGCTCAAGGTTCCGTTCCTTTAAAGTACTGGCAAGATGCCTTCTCTACAGCAATCTTTCTCATCAACAGACTCCCATCTACTGCTTTGTCAGGTAATACGCCTTATCAAGTTCTTTTTGGTGAGAGTCCTGATTATAACTTTCTTAGGACTTTTGGTTGTATGTGTTTTCTCTTGCTTAGACCCTATAACAGTCATAAATTACAATTTCGGTCTTCTCCTTGTACTTTTCTTGGATATTCACCAGCACACAAGGGCTATAAATGCTTAGATGTAAATGGTCGTGTTTATATTTCTAGGCATGTCAAATTTGATGAAAGTGTATTTCCTTTTGCCTCAGTTAAGTCTCCTGTTACATCTACAAATTCTTTGGTGTCTGAGTCTGATTTTGATTCCTTTCAATGTCCTGTTGAGTTTCAGTCTCCTTCTTCCTCTGTGTTACCTCCTGTTCCTAATTATAAGCCTATTAGTCCTATTCTTTCTTCTGATCTTAGTTCATCTCAAAATGTCTGTAAGGGTGCTGCTTCTAAATCTGTTATTTCTTCTGCTCAGCATCATCATGATTCTTCTCCTCCCCATTCTGTTATCCCTCCATCTCTTGTCTCCACTTCACCATTTTCTACTCCTGTTCATTCTACTGTCTCACCTATACACAGTTCTGATCCTCCACTTCAACATTCATCTCCACAACCCATATTACATGCTACATCCACCTCCACCTCTCCACTTCAACATTCATCTCCACAACCCATATTACATGCTACATCCACCTCCACCTCTCCACTTCAAAATTCATCTTCACAACCCATATTACATGCTACATCCACCTCCATCTCTCCACTTCAACATTCATCTCCACAACCCATATTACATGCTACATCCACCTCCACCTCTCCACTTCAACATTCATCTCCACAACCCATCTTACATGCTACATCCACCTCCACCTCTCCACTTCAAAATTCATCTTCACAATCCATATTACATGCTACATCCACCTCCATCTCTCCACTTCAACATTCATCTCCACAACCCATATTACATGCTACATCCACCTCCATCTCTCCACTTCAACATTCATCTCCACAATCCATCTTACATGCTACATCCACCTCCATCTCTCCACTTCAAAATTCATCTTCATCACCCACTTTACAAACTACATCCATCTCCCATCCACCACAACAGATCCTCCCTGTTGCTCCTATTCAGAATAATCATCCCATGATGACCCGCGGGAAATCTGGCATTTTTAAGCCCAAAGCCTACCTTCTTGAAGGTGATATCACTGAGCCAACTTCAATTCAGGAGGCTCTCATTCATCCAGGCTGGACTGCAGCTGTTAATGCTGAGTATACTGCTCTAATGGAAAATGGCACTTGGGAGTTGCAGTCTCTTCCTGCTTCTCGAAAAGCTGTTGGATGTAAATGGCTCTTCAAAGTTAAGAGGAAATATGATGGGTCTATTGATCGCCTTAAATCCAGACTTGTTGCTAAGGGCTATTCTCAGGTAGTAGGGTGTGACTATCGTGAGACTTTTAGTCATGTTGTTCGAGCTGCCACAATTCGAGTTGTCTTGGCCACTGCAGTTTTGGAGAAGTGGACAATTCGACAAATCGACATAAATAATGCATTCTTGAATGGTGAGTTGGCCGAAGAGATCTACATGTGTCAACCACCTGGTTTTGAAGTGCAAGGTCCAAATGGGGAAGCTCTTGTTTGTCATTTGAAAAAGGCACTCTATGGCCTTCGACAAGCTCCAAGGGCTTGGTTCAGCACCTTGAGAAGGTTTTTGGTTGAAAAACTTGGTTTCACGGCCTCAAAGGCAGACACTTCCCTGTTTATTAAGGGTTCAAGTGCTGAGAAAATCGTTTTAATGGTGTATGTCGATGATATAGTTATCACTGGTTCCAATGAGTCTGATGTGTCTGATTTGGTGAAGCACATTCACTCTGAGTTCAAACTCAAAGACTTGGGCAGTCTTGAATTCTTTCTTGGGATGGAGATTGAGAGCAATTCTTCTGGTTTAACTCTTAATCAGAAGAAATATGTTTCTGATTTATTAGACAAGACAAACATGCAAGATTGTAATCCATCCCCAACACCAATGATTGTTGCTCCTAAGTTACACTCTGAGGATGGTAGTTCTTCTTTCGCTGACATACATTTGTATCGCAGCATTGTTGGAGGGCTGCAGTATGTTTGTTTGACTCGACCTGACATTGCTTTTGCTGTCAATAAGGTCAGTCAATATATGAATTCCCCATCTGATCTGCACTGGAAGGCAGTTAAGAGAATTTTGCGGTATTTAAAAGGAACCATTCACTTTGGTCTTTGTTACAAACCATGTGGAGTTTTTGATCTGATTGGTTACTCAGATGCTGACTGGGCTGCATCAGTTGAAGATAGGCGATCTACAACGGGTATTTACCTTGGAGGTAACCCCATAGCCTGGTGCTCCAAAAAGCAAAGTGTTGTCTCCAGGTCTACAGCTGAAGCTGAGTACCACAGCCTTGCTAATGCTGTATCTGAGCTTGTCTGGTTGCAACAATTACTTGTGGAGATTGGTGTTGTTCTTGTTCGAACACCAACTATGTGGTGTGATAACACTTCCACTGTTTCGATTGCCACAAATCCTACTCATCATGCACGTGTGAAGCATGTTGAGATAGACATCCATTTTGTTAGGGAGAAGGTGCTCAGTGGCAGTCTCATTGTTAGCTATGTTCCTTCTTTAGAGTAGATTGCTGATATTCTCACTAAGCCACTCCCACCAGCTGTTTTTTCTCAGATGCGTGCTCGTCTGGGAGTTGATTCTTGCTTGAACAAAAGTTGTACAGAAGAGAAGAACCAGGAGAATATCAGAGGAATTGTATAGCTGGATTTAGTCTGTTGACTTTGAATTCTGTTGAGTCTGTTAGATTGTATAGTTGGGTTTGTTAGGCCGTTATTGGGCTCTTGTATGGGCTATAAATTCTACAGAATATGTAAATGAGTTTTATCCCTTTTGTCAAGTTTAATAAAAATACTTTCCAGAGTTTTCTCTCTCTTTTCTCTTCTCTTCTTTCTTTCGATTCTCTGCACATTTCTCTTCTTCAACCTTTGTTCTTCTTTCAGTAATCTGAGCTTTATTTGTGCTTAACGTGAGGTTCATGACAGGGAGTGATCTGAACAAAGCTGCTTCTTGTTGAAAGTGGACCTCGATTCACTCTTTCCATGGCGATTTTAGGAAATAGAAAATAGAATCCATCAAAAAGGAATTTAGAATTTGCTATTCTGATAATGAGGGTGAAGATAGAGGAAATCAGTTCTTGTTGACTTCAAGTTGTTAGTAAATTATTTTTTTAGAAAAATAATAATTTATCATATTCAATTGTAAAATAATTTTCACAATGAAAATATAGTTCAATTGGAATTCAAATTCAACGAGTTTTTTTTTATTATTTTTCCTATTTAATCAAATACTGATTTTATATTTTAATATTAGTTTACATGAAAATAAATATTTTAAATTTTTTATTGATTGAGTCTAATTTAATTAGTATTATTGTCGATGCAACACACAAAAGAGCCAACTGTTTGAGTTCAAATATCAAGCATGTGTTGCTCTTGACCTTTTGTGCTTCATCATGTTCAAATATTTTAAAATGAATTGAAGAATTAAAGGAGAAGAGAAATAGAAAAGAAGATGGACTAAATTGATAGAATATTAAAATTTGTGGGTTAATTTTTTAGAATTAGGGTCAAATTAAAATAAGTGTAGAACTTGAGGGCTAAGTATGTAATTATATCAATTTAAATTAACTGCCACATCATCAGCCGTTAAATTTATAACGGCGTTGGACCAATTTGTTACTTTTTTTAGTCGGGGGACCAGTTTGTAACTTCTGATAGTCGGGGGACGCAAAAGATAATTGGAACATAGTCAGGGGACCATTTATGTAGTTTACCCATATTTAAATTAAAGGCATTATATTTTATATACATTTGAGTTTAACTACCACATTAAGCTATATAAGCTTAATTTGTTTCAAGTATTAAATCTTCGTAAATGTTCGGAATCGTGTTTAGAGGTTGCAAGTCAATCTTTGATCATCAAGTAAGTTTCCTCGGCCCTCGCCAAACTTCTAAGGGTGGTATATGAATTGAGCATGATTAGTTTGTATTTTTTTTTTTATAAAAGTGATACGTGTGAATAGAGTATGGTAAGAAATAAGCTATGCTAAAATATGTGTCCTGCTATATATATGATTCAATCAAAATATTATGGCAAGTAAAATAAATAAGGATAATAAGAAAATCACGTATAAGCCATACTTGACAAGTATGATGTGTTACATTTGGTTATGCTATGATGCTAAGTTATGTTATGCTTGAACTAGTATGTTATGATGATTGACATCTATGATTGAGTGAAAATAAGAGAGTTTAAGTAAAGGATGTTGGATCATGTTATATTAATATGTTATTCTTTGTATGTATGGTATGATTAAGGATTAACCTGAATCATAAGTCATGAAGAAGTTACAGCTTTCTGAGGAATTTGTTTTAAAGTGTGCATATTGGTTATGTATCTTTGAATCATTGAATAGGAATATGGAAAATTAATAAGTAATACATGATTAATTGGCCTTAATAAGTTTGAAACTATGGTCACTTGTTTATGGAGGTTTTAAGCCCATTTCAATTGTTTCTGATATCAGATCTGCAATCTAGTGCAGGGCGTACCGGTATGGTATGAACAAGTACTAGTATAATCAAGCTATAAATAACTATATCGTGCAAATCGTATCTATACTGTATCATTGCGTATTAATACAATTCT
Source organism: Hibiscus tridactylites (assembly GCA_958450335.1). Lineage (NCBI taxonomy): Eukaryota > Viridiplantae > Streptophyta > Magnoliopsida > Malvales > Malvaceae > Hibiscus > Hibiscus tridactylites. The sequence goes on along the minus strand of OY288292.1, from coordinate 9,598,131 downwards.
GTTTGAGTATCGCTACATGTGCTGGTATCAGTATGAAAATAGGGTACTATAATTTGAAATTTAAATTTGTACAGGTACAGTCCTTCGAGTACTAGTACTGAAGGTAGTTAAGTTGGTTATGAACTGGTTGAAGTTTTAAATTTTTGCAAAACAATCCTTAAACTTTCATGGTTCAATTAAATGAGTTCTAAATACCCAAAAGAGTTTAAATTTGACACGTGTGAGCATAATATCATATGAATTTTATATGTATATCCTTAATTGAATAAAGGACCTCAAGTTTTTAAAATTTACATTCTAGTCCCCAATAGTGGATTATGGCATTTTAAGATAATATATATTTGATTCTAATTTGATAAGACTTAGATTCAGTAAAAAGAAAAGTAAAAAAATGAATTCAGATAATTTCTTGAACTTTGTAAAATTTATACTTTGGTTCCTGAACTTTGAAAGTTTTGAAAAATGATCCCTAATGACTAAAAATCAAATTATAGACTAGAATATGATCTCTGGTGACTAATGATCTTATTTGGTGTTAAGTATGATTTGTATTTGCTCAACTTTTATTTGAATGTTTGTTTCTCTTATTTATTTTTCGGTGACACTTTCGATCTAGTTTTCTTTCAGACTAGGCATGGGATATTACAAATCATCTATCCAACAATATTTATAATTCATTAAATGCTACACAAAAGGAGAATCAAAGCGTCCTAAGAACCCTCTCGTGATGGTGAGCTTTGCCACAACTTTCCCAATCCTCTCTCGAATGGCTTGCAATGCTAGAGAATCCTTCTTTTCATGAATCAAATATTCATATTAATTGATCATTTATATATAATTTTTTATAAGTTTTATGTATTAAAATATTTTATAGTCTAATAATTTTGATACCCTTCTAATTTTTTTTAAAGATGTTTAGGCTCTAGGTATTATTACTACACGTCAACTCTCAATTTTTGACTTTCTATTTTGTTTTTTTTTTTTTACTTTTATCACAACTGAACAACTATTAAATTTATCATATTCGATATTTTAATAAGCAAAGTAAAAAAATTATTACCTAAATCAAATATTCATGTTAACTGGTCAATCAATTATCAGATTTAATTAGTACAATATAAGATGAAAAAGTGAATAATTTAAATTTACCAATTAGTCAAAATCTTTTTAAGGATTAATTGAACTTAGACACCCCTAACCATAACAATGAAAAACACAAATCCATTAGGAATTCTGAGGAAACAAAATCCAACAATCGCACACAATCTTTACATGTTTTCACCAATAAATTATCTACTTAATACTCAACACATTCTTTTTGGGTTGTAATGTATTATACAACAACGTAAATTTTGAACAAGAACAAAAGTCATTTCTATTCTTCATTGCCTTTTTCATTTTCTTTTACTCATAACAGTCTCTCAACCAAGAAGTATAAATTAAAAAAAAATGGGATCAACATCTCTTCTTCCATGAGAAAATGCCATGTCATTCAAGAGTGATCAAAATAAGAACAATTCAAAAGTTGAGTTATTAAACTGAAAGTTTTTATACTTTAGTGATCAAAATAAGATTGAGAAGAAAGATGAGTGATGAATAATATAGTTTACACATTATTTTATTTATGAAAAATGAAAAGTAATGTTTTCATAAAAAATGAAAAATAATGTGCCACGTCAGCAACTTCTAACGGAAGGTAACGAGAGATATTATATTGAAAGCTAGCTAAAAGTGCGGTGACTATAACACAAGTTTTAAATGTTCGGTGACAAAAACAAATGTGTCCTAAAAGTTCAATGACCATTTATGTAGTTTATCCTCATAATTATCAAATAGAATTTAGAAAAAAATAGTTGACTGGCACGAAACAATTATCTTTGCATATTAAACAAAATTATGACGTGACCTGTTGAATATGTAAAACAAAGCCTAATTCCAAATTCGAGATAACCAATTGTTTGAGCAAAACGTGAGGTAGGGAACATTGTTTCTCTCTTTAATAAATAATTATATATCATATAAATTATAATGCTCGCGTGAGACTTTATTTAAAGTAAATTAATAAACAATTATGCAGTAAAGGCGTCTGTGGGCAAAGATCGGTTCTAGTATTGTTGGGGGTTTAACTATTACTAGATAAGTGCTTAAAGATTTTGAGGAATCATTAATTATTATCCCATTTGACTGCCTTTACCTTTTCCTTTTTCTTTCTAAATATCTTTACAAGTGACCACCCTTCTCTCTTTCACTTTTGTCCTTTCTATGATTTTGCAAGGATTAAAACATAATATATTCATCGAGTAGTCTGGTAATTGTTACTCTTAAATGATACGAGTTCATGCGGCGTTATTCGTATGTATATATAAATTTATTTAAATTTAAATTATAATTGAATTAAAATCTTAATATATATATATATATATATATATATATATATATATATATATATATATATTCAGCCAAACATTTCTCTTGCATAGTTTAATGTAAAAATATTTTTAATTAATTTCACATATTCGGAATTTACAAAATAGATTTAAAGTTTATTCTATAATTAACTAAAAATATTTTCAAATGCATTACAAATTAATGATTGAAACATTGATATGAGTAGTAACATTACAGATAATATTATCTTATTATAAATGAGATATTAAAATTTTCAATAAAATATTATTATTAATTTATGAAATCTTATTAAAGATAGACGAGAATAGATAGTTGAAGCCTAGAAGGTGAAAATAATGATTGATGGTCCACGTGAGACGTAAGGATTTTCCGTGAAAGTCAACCACTAAAGGTAAAGCCTCAAAGTGCGCGTGTGCATGAACATCGGATAGAGAGCATTACTTCTGCATATTTTATATTTTATATTATTTTTTCATTATATTCATATCAAGTGTTTTCATATAATTTAATGTATTATTTTCATTCAATTTGAATGGTAATTTCTTTTTAAGGAGTTGTCTTAAGGAAAAATCATTGGTCTTCGTCGACTATAATATGGTTTGTAGGTAACATGATGAGTCAGATAGTTTTTTTTTTTGCTTAAAAACCAAATTTATAAATGTTTTAGAGGTCATATTATTATTTTTTTAGATAAAATATGTACGTATTATCCAAAAAAACAGCAAACCTGCTCCAAATAAATGTTTTTACAACTTTGAAAGTAATCAAAAAAATACCCCCAATCTAGACATAATTGGATATTAACACCATCATTCCGATAAATATTCTTACGTAACAAAATGGATTTAAGTATTTTCTGTACAATATTAATAATATGTGCAGTCGAATTGGCTTTGCCCTTGTTAGTATATAGCTGTTAAAGAAGTTGTTGTAACAACTTAGATGTTGAGCTGTCATCTGTTGTATCCAAAGATCAAGAATCTGTTATCTGTTATTAGGTTGAAGTTCTGTGTATATAAGAAAACTTCATGTGTATTGTAAAGGCAAGTTGTATTCGATTCATATTCAGTATAATAAGAAAAGCTTTCATTTCTTCTCCCTGTTTCTTCTCTGCTCTTCTTCTTCATCCTCTCATCATCCCTGTCCAGTCTATATTCCATCATGGTATCAGAGGTATCTGAAAATTCGAAGCCTTTCACCAACAAATCCATCTCCATTCGATTAGATGACACGAACTATCTTCTGTGGAGGCAACAGATTCAGTTTGCCATTGAGAGTTTGGCTCTTCAGGATCATCTTGATGATTCTTTTTCTGTTCCTGAACAATATGTCATCGGAGATGGTGGTCGTCGATAGGTCAATCCGGAGTATGCCAGGTTCAAGCAAGAGGACAGTGCTCTCTGTTCTTGGTTGTTGTCCTCCATTGGGCCATCTATTCTTCCTTCTTTGGTGAACTGCAAGAATGCTCTTCAGATTTGGACCAAGATTCATCAGGTATTCTCTATCACTTCCACTACTCGGATAATGCATCTCAAGAATATTCGAAAGCGTGATCAGTCAATGCGTAAGTATCTTGCCCAAGTTCAAAGTGTCTGTGACAGTCTTGCTGCGTGTGGAAATCTGTTAACAGAGACGATGCATATCTCAGCTATACTTTCAGGTTGCCGCCGGAGTATGAGCCGGTGGTAGCCGTCATCACGTCGAGTCAACAGCCGTATAAACTCGACGGTGTTGCCAATGTTCTGCTTGACACTGAGTCCAGGCAACTCGAGTTCCTGTCTCATGGGTCCTTAGTGAATTTTGTTCATGGACCTTCTGGTTCGTCTAATGGATATTAGAGTAATTCAATGGGGCAGCAAAGCCCGTTTAGTGGCCCAAATTCTAATAATAACCCTAACACGGGTTATTCTAATTCTTTTGTCTACTCGAATACCCAACGGCCAGCCGTACCCAGTTTTCGTCCGTCAAACCCTAATCCTAATCGAGGGATGCCTTTCAAAGGCCGTGGGGGTCGATTCTTTGGCAGCCGGTCTCGTCCGTAGTGCCAGATCTGCGGAAAGATAGGACATCTTACTGGCAGATGCTTCTTTCGCTTCGATCGGGCGTTCGATGGTGTTGGCAGTTCTGTTAATCAGGTGTTCTATTCCGAAGATTCAGGCGAAGATCGGACTTTCGTTCAAGGTCTGTTCAATCAGGCACCGTGTCTGGCGTATGAGGGCAACGTCTATCAAGGTTCTAATCAGTCGAATCAGAATTAGTCCTTTGATCAATCTAGTTCGGCTGTTCAGAATGTCAGTTCCTCCGAACCTGTAGTTGCTTCGGTTGCTGCTGTGTCCGATGAGTTCATGTTTAGAGATGCGGCCTGGTATCCTGACTCTGGTGCGACTTCTCATCTCACGCCCGATGCAGGTAATATCTATTCCTCATTGCCTTAATTTGGTTCTGGTATGGTTAGTGTAGCAGATGGTTATACTGTTCCTATTTCCAGCATTGGTAATTCTGCTATTAATTCGTCTGTTAGGCCTTTAATTCTTACCAATTTGCTTCATGTTCCCTCTATAAAAAAGAACTTGTTATCTGTATCTAAGTTTATCAGAGATAATAACGTATCTATTGAATTCTTTCATGACTCTTGTGTTGTTAAGGATTTGACAACTCATCAGCAGATGCTTCGAGGTTTCCAAAATGATGGTTTGTACAAGTTTGTGTCTGATGGGTCTGCTATGCCTGATGAAACTTCTGGTGGTTTCTGTTTGCCTGCTGTTAATGGTCCAAGTTCTTTGAATAGTCTTCATAGTTCTTTAAATGTTTGTAAAGACTCTGCTAGCTTTGCTTGTAATTCTTCTGTTGATTATCATGTTTGGCACAGAAGGCTTGGGCATCCTTCTGTTTATACCTTAGCTAAATTGTCCAAAATTTGTAATTTTGCTAATATCAATAAAGAAGAGTTTTTTTGTGAAGCTTGCAAACTTGGTAAAAGTCATAAGCTACCTTTTCAGAAGTCTATCTCTGTCTATAATAAACCATTAGAGCATGTTCAAATGGATGTTTGGGGCCCTGCTCCCCTTATGTCTAATAATTATGCTTATTATATTAGCTTTCTTGATGCTGCTACCAGGTATACCTGGATTTATTTTATTGCTAGGAAGTCTGATGTGCCTAGTGTTGTTATGAATTTTCATAATATGGTGGGAAGACAATCTGGCTGTAAACTAAAAGTTATTCAATCTGATTGTGGCACTGAATTTAAACCCATAGGTCAATATTTTTTGCAAAAAGGTATACAATTTGTTAATACACGTCCTTACACTTCTGAACAGAATGGTAGAGTTGAAAGGAAGCATAGGCATATAGTTGAACTTGGTTTGACCTTGTTAGCTCAGAGTGGTGTACCTTTTAAACACTGGTCTGATGCCTTTTATACATCTCTATATCTGATTAATAGATTGCCTACTAGGGTTTTAGGAGGAATTTCACCATATGAAAAGTTTTTTGGTAACATTCCTGACTATGGTTTTTTAAAAGTGTTTGGTTGTCAGTGTTTTCCACTAACCAGACCCTTCAATCAGCACAAGTTGCAACTTCGGTCAAAACCTTGTCTTTTTCTGGGATATTGTTCTACCCAACATGGTTACAAGTGTTTGGATAGTGAAGGTAAGCTTTATGTGTCTAGGCATGTTCAGTTTAATGAGAGTTGTTTCCCTTGCTTGCAGAATAAGCAATCTCAGACTGGTCTTTCTAGTTCTAAGACTGTAAAAGCCAAGTATTTCTCTCCCAGATCTTGCAATCCTTCTCTTCAGAACAATTTTAGTTCAAGTTCTCAGTCCAGTTCCAGCATGTCTGGGTTTCATACTTCCTCTCAAGATTATTCTGTTGCTCCTTCTAATTCTTCTCATGAGTCAGTTCCTTTAGTTTCTTTAGTTCCTTTAGTTTCTTCAGTTCCTTCAGTGTCTTCAGTTTCTTCAGAACAGTCCTCACCAGTCTCCTCTAGCACTTCTCCTCAGAATGTGGAGGTTGAAGATCAGAACATGGAAACTGAGAATCAAAATTTGGAGTATGGAGTTCAGAATTTGATTTTAGAATCTAATCAGGATGGTTTAGAGTCTAATCCTACTCAATCTTCTAATACTGATCAGTATTCACATCAGAGTCCTACTCAGTCTAATACTTCTTCTCTTCCTGGTCAGTCTCTACAACAGAATTCAACTCATTCTATGGTAACCAGATCTAAAGATGGTATATTCAAACCTAAGGTCTTTCTCTCTGAAGTTGAAGTCTATGTTCCTGACAATATGTATCAAGCTCTTTCTTCTTGTGAATGGAAAGATGTTGTGATGAAGGAATTTAATGCCCTGGTTGCTAAGAATATTTGAAAAATTGTTCCTTTGCCCTCTGATAGAGTGCCTATAGGTTGTAAGTGGCTTTTTAAAGTCAAACGTAATGCTGATGAGAGTGTGTCAATGTATAAAGCTAGGCTTGTTGCAAAAGGGTTCTCTCAACAAGCTGGTTTTGATTACTCTGAAACTTTTAGCCATGTTTTAAACCTGTTACAGTAAGGGTTCTTCTTAGTGTTGCTTTGAACAATGGATGGGCTCTAAGACAAATTGATGTGGATAATGCTTTTCTTGAATGGTGATATTTCAGAGGAAGTATATATGCAGCAACCACCTGGCTTTGAACAAAAGGATTCTTCTGGTCAACAGCTTGTTTGCAAACTTCAGAAATCCTTATATGGTCTCAAGCAAGCACCTCAAGCTGCAGGAGTCACTTAGTTTCTCAGATGAGTTTTTCCTCTTCTTTAGCTGATTCATCTTTATACTTTAGAGAGTCTAAAGGAAACATAGTCTATATAATAGTCTATGTTGATGACATAATGGTTACTGGCAACAGTGCTGAAGAAGTTGATTCTGTCATTCAACAGATTAATAATGCCTTTTCTCTTAAAGACTTAGGGAAACTCACATTTTTTTCTTGGCATGAATGTCATAACTATAGATCAAGGGATAATTCTTAATCAGAAGAAATATGTTTCTGGAGCTGTTAGATAAAACAAAAATGCTTGAAGTTACACCTACACCAACTCCTATGGTAACTTCTCCTCCTCCCTCCTTAAGTGATGGAGATCCTTTTGAAGATTGTACTCTTTATAGACAAGTGGTAGGAACCTTGCAGCATATATGTACAACTAGACCAAACATTCAGTTTTCTGTTAATAAGGTCAGTCAGTATATGCAAACTCCTCGTGACAAACATTGGAAAGTTGTTAAGAGAATTGTTAGGTATCTTAAGGGTACTTTAGAGCATGGTCTTTTCTTCAGCAACAACTCCTTAACAAATGTTTTAGTTGGTTACTCTGACTCTGATTGGGGAACAAATGTGGATGATAAGAGATCAACAGGTGGTCATTGTCTGTTTTTAGGAGGAAATTTGGTTTCCTGGTGCTAAAAAAAACAGTTAGTTGTTTCCAGATCATCTACTGAAGCTGAATTCAGAAGCCTAGCAGATTTGACATGTGATGCCATGTGGGTAAAATCTCTTCTCACTGAGCTTAAGATCAAGCTTTCCAAAACTCCAATCATTTGGTGTGATAACACCAGTGCGATAGCTCACTCAGCTAATCCAGTACATCATGCAAAACTCAAGCATGTTGAGCTTGACCTCAGTTTTGTTAGGGAAAAGGTCTCTGAAAGATCATTTCAAGTCAACTATGTTCCTGCTTCAGAACAGGTTGCAGATGTATTTACCAAGCCTTTGTCTGCAACATTCTTCTTACATCTTCGTCAAAAGCTTAGGATTTGTTCACCTACAGAGTTACAACTACAAGCCAACAATAATTTTTGCTCTAAAGAAGTTAACAAGAGCAAGACATGATGAATGTAACAACATGTTCCTCTTTTCATCAGCTTTTTTCAGCCTAGTTGTTTTTATCTTTTAGAAAAGAAAGGAAGATAGGAAGTATGTTAGTATATAGCTATTAAAGAAGTTGTAACAACTTAGATGCTGAGTTGTCATCTGTTGTATCCAAAGATCAAGAAACTGTTATTTGTTATTAGGTTGAAGTTCTGTGTATATAAGAAAACTTCATGTGTATTGTAAATGCAAGTTGTATTCGATTCATACTCAGTATAATAAGAAAAGCTTTCATTTCTTCTCCTTGTTTCTTCTCTGCTCTTCTTCTTCATCCTCTCATCATCCTTGTCCAGTCTATATTCCATCAGCCCTAAACTAATTTCAAAAAAAGAAATTGAGGGATTTACCTCTCAGCCGAGAGCAAGCTCATCATAGCTCGTCTTTCCATCCAACAACCGCCCTATCGATTCGGCACAGCCTCAATACGAACTTTCATATAGCTTTCAAGAAATGGAGAATCAGTGAAAACCGACATCGATCTTTGGGTTTAGTAGATTAGATATCTAATGAAAATCAATGAAATTTGGATTCAAAAGTTCACTACGAGGAAAAATTAGGACTCTCCCAATCCTAAAATTAGTACCTAATCTATTACGCATTACCTTAATAGTAGAATTTGCAAGTTCAATGTTCAACTTTAATTTAACACACTTTCATGAATGCAAGATTTTATTTAATGAAGTGAAGATTTTTATTAAAAACAATTGAGGAATTTTAAAAATGTCCTTCACTTCACTCTGAGTTTATTCGAAGGATGTTCTTCTATGTGAAACAATGAACGGATCAAAATCTAGTGCGTTTGGACACTACTATATTTATTTCTCTAATAAAAGCACATGACTGATATTTTATAAAAGGCCAAATTTAATATACATGCACTGTGCACATAAATAGCAATGTAATGAATGTATACAAATTATCAAATTTTAGGAAACTATTCATTTATTTGGATATTCGAAAAAAATCGTATTTCAGTAAATTTGGATAGCCCTTCTTGACTAACCACATTAATATATATTATACTCACAATATTAATAGTATTTATACACATTAATTTATAAAAACCTTAAGAAAAATATCCATTAATTCAACTAATCGAATAAAGTAACATTTTAATAAACTTAGATTTTATAATTTAAATATACCGAATCAGTTAAATAATAAATTGGTGTGAATGTCGATTTTAGGCGGTGACAATCAGTAAAGTGGCGGTGATGGAAATTTAAACCTTTAAACAGTCTGGCACTTCTGCGAGCAGCAATTAACAGAGCGGTGGTGATCAATTCTTCGACAGAATGGCTCATTACCGTTCGAGATAATTTTGATTTGAACTGAAATTTTAATCGGCTTTACAATTTGTAATATGAAGGGCTTTTTTTAATAAGGAAAACTATACTGGTGATCCCCAAACTATTACCATTTTCTTATTTTGGTCCTTAAACTATGTTTTTCGGCAAAATCGTCCCTTCTGTTACATAGTTCTCCTGTTTTGGTCCCCCGACGTTAAATAGCTAACGGTTTTGCTGACGTGGCATTTTTTAAATATTTTTAATCAATTCTCTCTCCTCTTAAAAAAATGTCATGTCAGCAAAACCGTTAGCTATTTAACGTCGGGGACTAAAACAAGAGAATTATATAACAGAAGGGATGATTTTGCCGAAAAATATAATTTGGAGACCAAAATAAGAAAATAGTAATAGTTTGGGGACCATCAGTGTAGTTTTCCCTTTTTAATATAATATGAAGGGTTTTTAAAATGAAATGTTTTGTTTTCTTACTCTTAGTTTCCCTATATATGTAGTCCCTGAAGGATCCGTGCCATTTTAGTTATGGGTTATTCGCCCATTTAGTCAATGATGTTTTATTTAATTTATTTTTATTCATTTAATCTGTTTGTTCATTTATTTAATTGTTTTTCTTTGTTGTACTTTAATTTTAATGCAATTTGGTCACTACGATGGCCTGTTGACCCATCCCAGGGGATGACATGTGATATTTCAGTCTAGGTTATCTACCATTTTTAGTCCATTGTTCTTTCATTTTATGCAATTTACTCCTATTTGTTGTATTTAGTTTATTTTCTCATTTTTTTTCCAGTTTCAGCACTTTATTTATGTCTCAGTTAATTTAATCCTTTATTGATTTGTTGTTTAAGTTTTTTTTTAGATAAATTGTGTTGTATATTATCAAAGAAAAAACAGTATTACAACTGTACATACTGTCCAGCAACCATTCTGGGATCCATCCCATTTAGTGGAGTCCCCAAGCTATACACATATGCCTATTAACATCATTTCCTAGTATATTGTTTTGTACACGTATTTACACTACCTCTCTAAAACATTCAAGAAGGCTATTACAATCACGAGCAATCCTCTTAAATTTCCTTCGATTCCTTTCCTCCCAAATATGATAAACAAAAGCACCCCACGCAAGCTTAAAAAGGAGAACCGTAGGAGATTTCCCTTTTAGCTTACAAAGCCATTAAAGTTCAGCATCCCAATCAATTGCAGACTCCTCCTATTGCAAGCTTGAAGAATATGTTCCCAGAGCTGGTGCGAGTATATACATTGTTCAAAGAGGTGATTCCTTGTCTCTTGCCCAACACCACACAATAAACAATTAATATTCACCACCATCCCCATTCTCTGAAGCCTATCATTTGTTGGAAGCCGATCTAAAATTGTCATCCACAAAATAAGAGCATGCTTCGGAATATGCAATCCAAACCAAACCAGCTTATGCCAAACTACTTTGGGTGCACTATCCCTCACACCACTCCAGATGCGAGCCATGTCAGATACATTGCCAGTGAAAGGCTATGGACAATTGGCCCGAGTTTAATCATTTTCCTTATACACCAGCTAAACCACACTCTACTAGTCACAGTCCAATAGCTTTGATCCTTAAAGACATACACCCTCACCCAGGCCACCCACAATGATCCTTCAATAGACAAGAGGCTTTTTATGAGTTGAATGATGCATGCTACATTCCATGAACCAATATCTCTAATACCCAGTCCCCTCTCACTCCTAGGTTTACATATAGTCTGCCAACTGACACGAGCTCCTTTGGCAGGTTCATCCTTACCCCTCCAGAAGAAGTGCATACACAGCTGCTCAATTTTCCTTATCACTCCTCTAGGAAGAATAATCTGCTCGCACCAGTAGTTGACCAAACTAAACATCACTGTCCTTAACAGCTGCAATCTTCCTGCATAGCTGAGGTGCCTTGTAGCCCACTGCCCAAGCTTGCTTCTAATCTTTAAGATTAAATCCCCATAATCCTTTTCTGTTAACTTCCTTGTAACAAGGGGAATACCAAGGTATCTAATTGGGAGAACACCAACTTGAAATCCAGTGATTGAGCCCCAAATAACTTGTTCTTCGGGAGGAACCCCATCAATATATAATTCTGACTTCACCGCATTCAATCTCAGCCCAGAAACAGTGTAGAAAACATCCAAAACACACTGCACCCCCAGAATGGAGTCCAAACTTCCCTTACAAATTATAAGCAAATCATCCGCAAAGCTCAAGTGTGTTAGGTTGACTTTTTTACACTTAGGATGAAACTTAAAATGTCATTCTCAGCAATCAGAGTTCAAAAAATGAGAGAGGACATTCATTGCTAAAACAAAAAGGTAAGGAGATAAAGGATCTCCCTGCCTAATCCCTCTCATGCCTTTGAATAAACCAACAAGGCTACCATTCAAGGATATTGAAAATCTGCTCCCAGTGAAGCAAGCCTTTATCCACCCCCTAAATTGATCTGGCAGTTCAATAGCTTCAAGTAAAGTAAGGATGAACTTCCAACTAAGAGAATCGAATGCTTTTTGGAGATCAATTTTCATTGCACACCTAGGTGAAATGACTGTCCGACCATATCCTTTAACCAACTCTTGAGCCAAGAGTGTATTATCAACTATACTCCTCACTTTAATAAACGCAGATTGATTTGAAGTTATCAAAGAACTCATCAAAACAGTCAACCTTTCTACAATGATTTTGGTAATAGCTTTGTAAAAAATAGAGCAACATGATATATGTCTAAAATCTTTAGCCTTGCAAACATTTGAAGTTTTAGGCACAAGTGTAATTGTAGTAGCATTGAAAGCAGGTATTAAGGTTGAAAAATAAAAAAAGAACCTTATGGCAGAAGTGAAGTCCTTCTCAACAATGCTCTAAGCTTTCCGGAAAAATCATGATGTGTATCCATCTGACCTAGGAGCCTTATTCTTGCCCTGATTAAAAATAGCAGCCTTAATCTCTTCTCTTGAGACTGCTTTAACAAGAGCTTCACAAGCATCAGAAGGTATATCATTTTAATAACCCTCTAAGCTGCTCAACACTGCATCCAGTTACCTCCCTATCAACATAACCAATTTGCTTTGTGAAAAACTGTATAAGCTCATTGGACATGCTATCAAAGGAAGAGATTCTTTCCCACTATCATTTTCCAGATAATGTATAGTGTTTTTCTTCCTCTTTAAGGCAACAACAGAGTGGAAAAATTTAGTACCTTGATCACCCTGTTGCAACCAATCAACATTTACTTTCTGCTGGTAAAATAGAGATTTAGCTTTCTCTAAATCCAGCAGCTCAATCTGCAATTGTCGTTCGAGTGCAACCCCTGAATCCCCCATGGTTCCAGATAAATTTAAGAGCTGTTGATCTTCAAGTTACTTCCTCTTCAGTTCAACTCTTTTTGATATATTATCATAATGCTCAAAGTTTAAGAGTTTCAGCTTCCCTTTCAATCTCTTCAATTTGCCAAATAAAATCTGAGCAGGATCACATTCAATTGGTTCAACCCTAGATTCTGCCACAATTTTCCCAAAATCAGGATGCTGTGTCCAGAAGTTAAAGAATTTAAAGGGCTTAGGCTTGTGCACTGGTGCTTCATTGCATAATTTCAGATAATCAGAACAATGATCAGATATCCCAGGGGCAAGGAACTCCATATAAGTATCCGACAGTGTAAGGAATCATTTAGCGTTAGCAAGTACACGATCTAGCTTTTTTGCTAAGTAATGCTCCTTTTATTTGTTGGACCACGTGAAAAAGGCCCCATAAATGGATGATCACATAGTCTAACATCAACAAGGCAGTCCTGTAACTCCACCATATCAGTAGAAAGTTGGTCCCCTAAATTAGAATTTGAACTTTCAGCAAGGTCATGTGTCACATTGAAGTCCCCTCTAACAATCCATGGCAAGGATCCAACCAGAGATTCAGTGGATCTAAGCTGCTGCCAAAGATCCCTACGCCGACAGCTGTCATTGCTCCCATACACTACAGTGATCATCATTAGAGTACCCTCCAAGCATCCTTTTACAGTAAGTACTTGGGAGTCGGACTGAACTAAGCTAAAACACATATCTTTTTTACAGAGAACCCAAATTTTACCCAGCTCAACAGAACTATAATTGTGAAAACAAGACCAATCAGCTGAGAGTCGTGCAAGGATATCACAAGAGTTCCTCTCATGAACCCTAGTCTCAATAAGGCACAAGACTTTAACCTGCAAGCTTTCCATGTGTTTCAAGATCTTTCTTTGCTTGCTAGGGTTGTTAAACCCTCTTACATTCCAGAACACCACAACCATAGAGATTTGCTAGAGCGAGCTTTCCCCTGACCAGTAGTCTCTAGCACCTTTTTTAACCTTATCTACTTTTTTATTTTTCATCTCCTGCAGCAAAGTTGCAACCCCTAAAGAAGCAGCCCTTGGCTTCCTAGCTTCTTCAGTAATCTCTGACCCAGCTTCCTTAAGAATCTCAAATTTATTCTTAATATGAGCACTGGCTTTGCCATTTTCCTTACCCCTTTCCTTTCGACCCGAGCTAGGCAAAACGGGAAAATCATCCTTCATAATCTCCTCCACAACAGCTGTAGCACAAGGATGCTTGCAATCCTTGGCCTCAGCAGAAGATAGCTCAATAGGGCTAACACAAACAATAGGCTTTGCTGGCTCAACATTAGCAGGGCTAATGGCCTCAGCACTCCCTATCACCATTGTAGGTTGAGCTAGCTCCACATTTCTAGGGCTACTGCCCTCAGCACTCTCCAGTTTAACCTTTGCATCATTAGCAGGGGTAATGGTCTCAGTAGCCTTTGGTCTCCATTCCTTTTCAACAACATTTTCCTGCACTTCAGAGCACAACTTATCACTATGCCCAAAATTTTTGCATCGTGAACAACTAGCAGGCATCCAGGGAAGCTTCACCTTGACAGAAACAACAGACTTATCTTTCATCTTGACAGAAATAGTTCTAGGCAACCTAGTACCAGTAACAACTTCGACACAGACTTTAGCAAACTCGAGTCGCTCTTGTGAAGCAATGATATAATCCATATACAAGGGTATCCCAACGCCACTAGCAATATTGCTCAATCCTTTCTTATTAAACAGCTCTAGAGGGACATTATAGAGTTGTACCCACACCGACATTTGAGTTAAATCGAAATCTAAACTCGACAGATTGGGTTCCTATTTTCGGAGAACTAAAGGCTTGTGTTGGATATGCCATGGACCATTCTCAAGAACCCAGTCCCTGGCAGTTGCATTAGCAAACGAGAAAACATACAAATTGGAGCTGGCGAGGCTTACCTTGTTCAGTGTGGTTTCACCCCCCCCAAAGAGATTCCACAACCTTCTTTAGCGCTATGAAATTCGGAGCAACACCGATGAACTGCCCCACCAGAGAGTAACGCCAATCAGAGAATCTTTCATTAAAGACCTCAGTAGGAGGTTCTATTAAGAAAGATTCAGCATCAGCCGTCGGCGAAAAAAATTTAGGTTTTGGTCATCGCCACCTCCAAAGAACTGCTTCCAATCCACTATTGTCATTAGAAGAAGAGAAAAAGATGAAGAAACGAACAAGAATCAACAGAAAATCGTATCAGATCGAAGAAGAATGAAGGAGATCTCAGAGGCCGTTAGGCCTGCTAACGTGCGCCCTCAGAGAAAAAATTGCCCTCGTCTTTTATTGTGCTTTTTTTTTGTTATTTAAATTTTTGTTTTCCTTAATTTTGGTACATTTATTGCATTTCTCCTTACACCAATCCCTCAATTTTAATTTGTTCATTCAATACTGCATTTTTTACATTTGGGTCACTATTCCTTAACTTTACATTTACACTTATTTTATAGTGCGTATCTTTTATATTCTATATGTATATTATATATACCATATTAATTATGCTATAAGTTTATGAAAATATCATATCTAAAATATGTGAGATATGTCCAAGATTGATTCATGGAAAATTTTTCCAAAGGTGTCGGAAGGCATTTCCGAATTATCATACGAACAATGGAATTATTTTCGTTCAAATCCGCATATTTACGAGATGAGTATATGATTATAAATGCTTTATTTGAAAGGGTAAACTACTTAAAAGACCACTATACTATCATTTAATATTTGATTTGACCACTATACTTCTAATTGTAGCAGTTAAACCACTGAACCATTAAATTGGACTCAATGTGACCACCTACCGTTAAAACTTAACAGATGAGGTGACGTGCAGTTAAAAGAAATATGTATTATTACACATTTGATCCTCACAACTTACATATTATATCAATTTGATCTTAATTTTAATTTAATTTAATAAAAATTTAATCAACCAATCAGATGGTGAAAACTTAATCAACCAATAGTTTGGAGAATTAGCACTCTAACCACTAGGCCAACCTGCTTTAGTTGTCATGAATTGATAATATATAGTTTTAAAGGTTACTTTGTTGGTAAAAATTAATATAATTAATAATATTTATTATTTTCAAAAAAATATTTATATATAATAAATTAATAAGATTAATAACAATATGATCATTGATATAATGATGTCGACGAATATAAATTTTATTTAACGAATCTAAATTCACGAACATAATTTGATATAAATTTTTAACGAATCTAGACTCATGAACATAAATTTTATTTTTTTCCTTTTAATATAATAATTTAATTAAAAATTAATTTAACGAATCTAAACTCACGAACATAAATTTTTATTTTTAATATAAAAATTTATTTAACGAATCTAAACTCACGAACATAAATTTTGAATATAGTTTTTTTTTATTTTTTATTTTTCATATAATAATTTAATTAAAAATTAATAAAAAATAAAATTATTAATAAATTAATTATTAAATTTATTTCAGTAGTTTAGATGTTTTTATGCATCCCAAAAGTGTCATGTTCGATTTCCCTTAATTCAAATTTATTTTCTTTTTACTAGCATGAACAACAAACTAAAATATATATTAGATTTTGTACATTATATCACAATGATATAGTTAGCCTAGTGGTAAGCATACAACCCTCCTACTAAGTTAACCCAAGTTTGATTCTTGCCAAAAACATGTATGCCATGCCTTTATTTTCTTCCTCCAATCTATGACACGTGTCACTAGATGATTGGAGGAGAAAATAAAATTATTAAATTAAATATAAATAACTAAAAGTCCTTCGATAAGGTGGTGACACACATCATCACCTAATTAAATAATTTATTTATTTTTTTTAAATTAAAGTTAGGACCAAATTGATAGAGTCTATAAGTAACGAAGACTAAATGTGTAATTATAAAAAAATTTACTAACTGACACGTCACTTATCTCGTTAAGTTTTAGCGACAGGTGATCACATTGAATCCGATTTATAGTTTAATAGTTTAATTGCTGCAATTAAAAGTATAATGGTCAAATTAAATCTTAAATGATAGTATAGTGGTCTTTTAAGTAGTTTACCCTATTTAAAATTATATGTGCATCATGCATATTTTTTTCATGTTATATTTGTTTGCATTGCATGTCTTGATTTTAAAATAAATAGCAAGACAATGTTCATTTATCAGAAGGTTGACTAGTTTGCCTCCAAAGGTGTTTGTTGCACTCTTGATCAATTCTTTGAAGTAAAAGGACATTCTTTTAACAAACTCGAATGAACTTAAATTTTTAAAAGTTAGTGCCCAAATTTCTGTTTTCAAATAAAGTTAGGGAGGGTTAATTTATCCGTACTCGATGGGTTTTAACCCGACCCGATTCTATAGGAGCGAGTTTTTTTTTTCTTTGAAAAATCGAGTTTGGGGCGGGCGAGTTTTATAAAGGATGTAGTCAGGGTCGGGTTGGGTTTAAGGTACAAAATCTCCGACCCGACCGATCGAATATATTTTAAATTATATATAGTTTTATCCTATTTACAAAAATACCATTCTACATATATTTAATTATTTACCTCACTTTCATTTTGCCGTTCATTTCCCCTTCCATGTTTTCACATCTTCCTCTCCGTTTTTCAAATTTATTTTCCCTCATCACATTTGGCCATTTCTTTTGCTTCTTTCTTCTTCTTTTTCGTTCATTTTTTTCTTTTTTTTCTTTGTTTTCTAAGATTTCATCACTTCTTTCTTTTACTTTTTCTGGCGTTTCTTCTTCTTTTTACTGTTTTTATCTTATTCTCTTTTTGTTTATGTCGTTTCTTCTTCTTTCATTTATTTTTTTAACTTCAAGTTTTAGTTTATTTATTTTATATTTTGTTGATGTTTTTTTAGACCTATTTCTTGTTACTTTTGGTTGTTACTTTTAAGATTTTATTGTGTATTTCCAGATCTAATATTTTGATATTTTGTTCATGTTTGTTTTATTTATTTCCAGATCTCTAAATTTTTGTGTTGCTGCAAATTTTAGAGTTTCATTACTTTAGTTATACTCTCCCCGTCTCACTAAACTGTCATATTTGAGTCAAACTTTTTTAAGTTTGACTTTTTATAATTTAAAATTTATTATTGATAAAAATATAAAAATATATATTTTAAAAACCTTGAATCAAGTAGTTTTTAAATATATATTTTATAAATTTTAATTAATTAAAAATTTTAAATAAATTATAGTCAAAGTTAAACAATTTTGACCAACATGTGACAGTTTAGTGAGACGGTGGGAGTAATTTTTAGTGAATACATCAGGAGCTTTGTTAAGTTCCCGGAGATTTAAGTGTGCAATTAATTCTCGGATCGGGGTCGGGTTTACATCTCACTCCCGGACCGGGTAAAATAAATTTTTCTCCTGAGACGGGTCAGGGGCGGGTGGGATGTGTTATATTTCGGGTCGGGGTCGGATCGATCAAAAACGCGCCTCGCCCTGTTGTCATCCCTAAATAGAGTTCATTCATTTGAAATAAAATTGAATTCATAAACAATTCGTAATTTAAAATTCTTTCAAACTCGCAATTTTCAATATTAAGACAACTAATAATCAGCTAGGTATTAATTTTGGGTGTTGTAGGGTGCAAATTCTTCCTTACACGTAACTAACTCTTGAACTCAAACGGTCGTTGGACCGTATCGATACGCCCATATAGCGTATCGATACACTTTTTGCTAAAGTTTTCTTCAGGATTTCAGTGAGCAAAATTTATATCGATATAGTCTTAGAGTATCGATACGCCCCTATTTTTACACTATACCCGTACCGATACGCCTATACGCATATCGATACTCCATCTTAAATGTGCACAATGACTCTTTCTGTTTTGAGACAGGTATCGATACGGTTGTTTGAGTACTGATGCGGTAGATTGTAGAAGTGCATTTATTGCGGGAAAAATGGAGCCCAACGGCTCTATTGGTGATCTCAACCACCAGAACGGCTTGAAATCAATGCAAAGGGTATATAAACAAGCCTCTAATGCTACAACAACAACTATTGAACTTATTTGCAACAATCCAAGCATACATCGAAACCCTTGAACTTAAAAAGTCAAATTTTTGTAACTGGGCAATACATCAACCTAGTGAGAGGTATTTTTTTAGATTGCCAAACTTTCTTTGTATTTGAGAGAGTCTTGGTTAATCTTTGGTTAGAAAGATTAATCAGTTTGTAAGGTTTCCTCCTAATCCGAGAAAAGGGGCAAGTTTCTAATGAAATTGGTTGAAAATCCTTAGTGGGAGCTAAAATAGTGGATGTAGAGCTTGTTCTAAGCTTGAACCACTGTAAATTGCCTTGCCCTTAATTTTTATATTTTCAATTTGCTCCCTTCCAATTCACCCCAGCTTGGTCATTTTCGATCCAATTGATCCACTCAACAAAATAAAATTTTAACTATAATATAATAATTTTAACATATTTATAACATTGTAAAAGGTTATATTTTCTCAAACTTAATTTTACTGGTGTAAGTATGTTATTTTGACAATATATATCATAAGAATAATTTGGTAAAATATACATTTAAGTAATATTATATATATATATATTGAAAACGGTACCGTCTGATATTTATTAGAAACCAAATTAAACAAGTAAACAACAAACGTTCATGGAAAACTGAAAAGCTAAACAAAAGATTGTTATCTTACATTCCTATAGAGTCAGGTCGCATCCCGCCGGATCAAAATGTTCATCCTTACAGGAACTGGAAAACACGGTTCTAGCATTCTAAACTAGACGTGGACTCAGGTGGTCATTGGCAGGCGAAACAAGGAAATGACGCACCCACTGGCTTCTACACAATGCAACAACGCCCCCTGTTGATCTTCGCAGCATTCTTGAGTCGGATGTTAGGCCTGCGTTGAGTGCATACAGTTTAAGATATCTGTTATAACAAAAATGATGTCAATCCAACTTAAAATTTTAATTGAAGACATTATTTTGAAAACTTTGTAAAACACGATAATATTAGAATTTTTTTTTTCTTATATTCAAGTTTTCTGTATACATCACTTTAACCAAACTTTGATTAAATAGCTTATTTTATCATACTGAGCAGAACAAACTAATTTATCACTGTTGACAACTTCAATCTGTGAATGTTTTTATATTAATACCACATTAACTAATATTATTTGGCACTAATCAACATTAGAATATTCAAAACACAAGAAGAAATTGAAGTTCAAAGTTGGATTTCATTTCACCCTCTCCACTCTCTTGAAAATACATGCCGAAAAACAAAACCTTAAAATGAAAAAAAAGCCTCCGCAAAAATATTAAAAATTTATATTTATTGCGCTGACCGTATATAAAATCATATATTTTCAATAAATCAAATAATGTTGCCTCAATGAAAACAATTATTTTAAGAAAAATAAGAATGTGGCAACCTTATATTCATTGATAATGTATGATTATATATGGCGTCAGCACGTAAAATATAAATCGATGTCCGCTTCAAAATCATCTTACTTCCATTTTCAAGGATTCTCCAGTGGCTTCAAATACACTTGAACTCCATATTTAGGCTTTATAGTCATGACAACGACCGGAGCATGTCGATAATGTTCCGAAATCGTGAAGCTAAACCGAGAAATCAACATCGCTAAGATGATCTTTGCTTCCATAATTGCGAAAGATTGGCCGATACAATTCCGAGGGCCGGCAGCAAAAGGTATGAAATGTCGACCGGGGGCGAAGGGTCTCGAATTAAACCTCTCCGGATTGAATTCATTTACATCTTTCCCCCATAATTCTTCACTGTGATGGATGGCCAGAACCGGTATCCATATGGATAGTCCCTTGGGGATAAACAGATCGCCTAACTTTATGTCTTCGAAAGCCATTCGAGGTAGCACTGTTGCTGGTGGATATAATCTCAAGGATTCATTTATAACCATTTGTAGCTGCGAAATCAAACACGATGCTTCATGTAAGATTATAAGTAAGAAACTAGCAAAGTTTAATGCAACAGTACCAAAATATTTTGGTTAGGTTTAATTTGTTTTTAATAAAAATATTATTAATAGGTAATATTTTTGATATTTTAGAAATTCAACCAAATTCGAACTAAATATCACAAATAACCCAATCGAATAAAACTAAACATTAAAGAAAAATCCATGCCAAGTCTTTTGTAGGGTGGTGATAGGTTTGGTTTGGTTCGATATCAGAAAAGAATTGTATTAATGTGTGGTATTCAATTTTTAAATGAGTTATATTTTAATATATAAGTTATGTAAAAAAATACAACAATTTATATCTAAGTCCTAAAATCTAAAACTTAAATCATTAATCTTAACACCGTGAATCCTAAATTCTAAACCATAAACTCTAAATTCTAACCAACCTTAAATTCTAATCCATACAACCAAAACTCTAAACTCCTAAACCCTAAAATTGAAATGCAACCTTATGCATCAAAGTAGTTTCTATTTTAAATATATGGATTATTATCCCATATACGGGCAGTGAAAACTTTTTGTTCCTATGAGCGCCTTAATTTTAGGGTTTATAGTTTCAATTTATGGTATAGAGTTTATGGGTTTTAGTGTAAGGGTTTAGAATTTAGGGTTCATGGTTAAAATTTAGATTTTAGAGTTAAAATTTAGAGTTTAGGGTTATGGTTTAAGTTTTAGGGTAATATGGTTAGAGATTTATTTTTAACCTATAAACACTAAATTTTAACCCTAAACTTGAAATTCTATCAACAACACAAAATTCAAAACTATTATACATAAATCCATAAACCCTAAACCATAAACAGGGTCCTTAAACCCTAAAACTAAAGTACTCGTATAAACAAAATTTAAGCTGGTGTACATGAAATAACTACCCTAAATATATTATCAATCAAATCAAATCTAACACTATAAATTAAATTGTTTTTTTAACTTTATCATCAAACTAAATATCATAGACAAACAAACCAAAGTCAACACTATGATTTAATTTGAATATTCTCTTTTCCTGGTTTTTTAAGCCCTAATCCTTTGAGACCTTTCTTTTTGGTGCTGATAAAGAATTCTAATAATTATAATTAGGCCAGCGAAGCAGCTAAAACCTAAAAAGTATAATAATTGGGAAGGTTTGCTTATCCTTTCTTTATGGCAATAAAAACAATTTTGAATGTACAAAATGTTGAAGTGGAGAGCCATGAACTAATGGAGCAAGTTGCTGAGTAGAATCTATATATATATATATATATATATATATATATATATATATATATATATATAGTGCAAAGGTCCTGGTGGAGAATAGCAAATTTCATGTTATATCTTTGCTGGATCCTTTTTAAATTGCTTTGTCCTATGGGGACATCCTATATTATTCTATGGGTTTTCAATTCTTATATATATAACTATGGTTTTTATATTCAAATGTGCATGCTTGGGGGGTTATGATGTCTTAAGTATATGGGTGAGTCAAATAGGAATTGGTATTGGTCTATGTTATTACAATTAGAATGCGAGTATAGAGCAATATGTATGGATACAAAACGATTTTCGACCAACAATTTGGTGGTGGTGGAATAGTCTTTTCATTATAGAAAAGGGGGAAATCCCTGTGATAAATGAAAAAAACCCTCGGCCTTAAGTGCACCTCATTTTATGTTACATACTAAAAAACACTAAAAACTTAAATTTTAAATCTGACCCTAAATTTCACATCCTATAACTTAAACTCTAAAAAAGACTCTCTATCGCTAATTCCCTAAACTCTAACTTCATACCCTAAACTTATTTTTTAAAGTGGAGCATCAAAAGGGGCATAATTAAATAGCAGATGATTTCCGTCCATGATAACCACCCCAATCGAAAATTCATCAGAAGAAAATAAAAGAGAAAAGGTGTTATCATGTTCAATTTTCTAAAGTTTTTTTTTATTTAAACACATGTGGAATATAAGAATCGTATTTGCAGATAAATTTTGAACATAAATAATTGAAGAATCAGAGCAAACAATGCTTACCAGAGTTAGCTTGGAGAGTTGATCAAGAGAGGGGACTCCGCCATTGCAGACCTGGTTGAGCTCAGCTCGAACCTTTTGTTGCCAATGAGGGTTAGTGGCCAATAACATGACAGTCCAAGTGAGTAAAAGAGACGTTGTTTCATGGCCGGCAAAGAAGAAAGTCTTGCATTCATCCATTATCAACTCCAAATCTAGCTTAAACTTGTCTCCTTCGGGTCTCTTCCTCTCCATCTCGTTAAGCAAAATACCCAATAGATCATTCCCATACGAACTGCTTCGTCCGATCTCGAAACAATCTTTTCGGCTTTGTATAATCTCCATTAGTAATCTGTCAACCTCCATCTTCAGTGACTTTATTTCTCTGTTATATTTGGTTGGATAAAACCTGTGCAAAGTTGATAACAAAATTCACACATTTGATTATATCTTTTCTCAACTAATCTTGTTTGATATTTAACTTTCACATCTGGAGTCCAACTAAAAAGGTAGTACTCACCGGCTTCCTGGAAAGCAAAGGTGCCTGCTGGCTTGAGCACAAAGGTGTTGCAGAGATGTTAAAAGATGGAATATTTGCTTGCCTTTCTCATAACTGCTATCGAATTCGGTTCTCGCAATTATATCAGCTGTGAGTCTAGTCATGTGTTCGCCGATATCGAACTCCTTTTGGCCCGATTTCACTGCATTTTCCAGTGATTGTAGCATACGTTTAGTGCATTCCACCATGTGTGTTGAATAACTCTGTCGAATTCCAATTCCAGAATATCAGAAAACATAAGATACCCCGTAAGAAATATTTTTGTTTCGAGGCTTGTAAAAGGAGAAAATAAGCATGGGGAGAGCTTTCAGTTCACCCGGTTGGTGTGCGGCTCCGCTTGACACGGACCGGAGATAAATTAAAGGTAAAAGGTATATCAGAAATCAGATTACCTTAAGCTTATCTCCCATGAATGCTGGAGCAGCGATATGTCGTTGATGGTACCAGTCTTGACCGTTTGCCATTAACAAGCCTCGACCTGTAAAATGCTTAGAGCCTTGCTGTTGCAGCCATGATTTGCCTGTCACAAGGTGGTGCTTTGTCATCAGTTCTTTGATCAATTCAGTCTCTGTCAAGCACATCCTTGGTTCTATCCCATGCCAGTATATAAATCTTTTCCCTGGAAACAAACACAAACTCCATATGTCTCAGAATCACCATATCTGGTTTTCCCAGACAGAAAAGGAAACACAAACTGTCACCATATACGCTAAGATTTGTTTACAAATACGTATGCCATTACCATATGAGTTAGACCACTTGAGGTAATGTGGCAGAAGGCGGCCGACGGTGTCGTGGTGGATGGAGTCCATGTCGTTTACAGTGGACCGGGAGGTTAGACTGGACATCTCGGTTATGTTTCCGGTTAATCCCCGGGGTTTGGGGCCACGAACTCCTTGTTTCTCCATGATATTCTTGATACGTCTGGGAATCAAAAAATAACATCGGATAGTGTCCAGCACAAGTTTGAACACTAAAGAAATGAAAACAACGGAAAGGGTCGTCAAGCACACCACCGCAGCTGCCATGGCAGTGATCTCTGCAAATCAAGAATTATACAATCTGTGTGAACAAGGGAGGGAGAGAGTAAGAGAAAGGAATGATAAGAAAAAAAAAATAGTATTTGATGAGCTTAATGATCATCATTCATCAAGGCATGATGGGAATTTATAGTTACAAAACAAACCCCATTCTGTATATTTTTTAGAAAGGAAATAAGTAAAAACAATATCTAAAAGCTGCGCCTTTTAGGACCTATGAATTGGATTTGGAGTTAGCATATATGGCAAGTTGTTTAAGCACTAACAAAATAATAATAATAATTTTATTTTTATTAACCGAGTTGGTTCAAGTGGTAAACAGTTTGATATCGTTTAAGCAGATCTTAAGTTCGAGACATTGTGTATGCAGAAAATTCTTGTTGGGAGAATTACCCACTAGAGTCAGGTGTGCGAAGCGGGTCGATCCGGATTAGTCAGGAGAAAACCCTAAAAAACCGAGAGAGCAAAAAAAATTAATTTTATATTAAAAAATAATAAAAGAGTGAGTTTTATTAAGGATTTATATTTAAGATATTTTATGTATATATAAAATATATAAATTAATTATGTAATGTTGTATTTTAAATTTTAACTATTTATATTATTTTTAAATTCTATATTAAGATATTAAGGGGTTTTAACTATATATTCTTCGTGATTAACTGATATATTAGATTTAAATGAATTTTATTATTAGATTCAATGATTAAAGGTTTTATCACCCAATCTATTTTGTGGGTATGAATCACATGATTTGTTTTTATATATGTGAAACTAATTTATTTATGATAAATTAGGTGTGTGAATTGTAAAAAAATTACAAAATCAAATTTTCTTATATTATATTAAATTAAAGTCGCTTGAATTGGTAATAGACTGTACCATGCTGGGTAATAACGCTAATGTTTGAGTCTCATATGGAAAAATATTAAATTTTATTTGGCATTATAGAATTGATTATGCTGTCTTTTTGTCTTTCCCCTTATTGGCTTAAACCAACCTTTACCGCTAACATTTATCTGATTTCTCAATTTGATACTTCTTGCTTTTTCCTTAGTGCCCCTAATGTTTTTAATTGTTATCCAATTCACTCAAAACCGTTAACTCTTTTTTAAAACTGCGAGCTAATAGAAACTTGAAACATGACACATTGACATGTCAAAATGCACATTATTTTATGAAAATGCTAAATAACATATCAAGTCTTTTAGCTTTTCTTTTTTGTTCAATTTAGTCATTAAAAAAATTATTTAATCCTAAATTGACCCTTATTTGTTTCTAAATTTTTACAAGTTAGTCTAATATTTAATATTTATTTTTTATATTCAATAAATTAGTACTATCTAATAAGAAAATGAGAAAAGTATATATTGTAAATGAAAATAATTGAACCTACATCTTTTAAGAAAAGAGACCTAATGCATGTGTTTGTGCAAGAGGTCAGAAGAGCTCATGTACTAGATGAGAAATTGGCGGTCATGATGAGTTAAATTTAGCGAGGTGAGATAACCAAGTTCAAGGCACAAGACTTAATGGTGTGTCAATCTCGATCATATCGGATAACGATACTCGTTTCACTTAGTGGTTCTAGAAGATGCTTCATGAGGCATTGAGTACTTGATTGAACTTTAGTACAACCTTTCACGTGTAGAATTATGGTCGGTCAGAGTGAGTTATTCAAATTTTTGAGGGCACACGTTGATGTTTTATCATTAACATTGAGAGTAGTTAGAAATAGATTTTCATTTGGTAGAGTTTGCGTACAACATTAGCTTTTAGTCTAGTATTTATATGGCGTTGTTTGAGGCATTGTACGAAAATACGTACAAGACTTTATTTTGTTGGACCGAGCTTGGTAAGAGAACGATTATGGGTCTTGATTTGATTAGACAAACCAATGACATGTATGGTTGATTAGAGATAGACTTAAGGTAGTATTTGATTGTCAGAAATCTTACGTGTATTTGAAGTGCATAGACATAGAATTTGTCGTCGGTTACAAGGTTTTTCTTAAGTGTTCACATTAGAATAATATTTTACGCTTTGGATCTAAAAACAAGTTGAGTATGAGATTCATTAAGACATATGAAGTACTTGAGAGAGTTGGAACAATGGCTTATCGATTAGCTCTACCACCCAAGATGGAGCGTATCTATAATGTATTTCATGGAGCGACATCGTTCAAATCATTCCTACATTATTCAATTGAGTCGATTGAGGTAAGTACTGTTTTAACGTATGACGAGGAACTATCGAGGGTACTTGTGAGAGAAATTAAAAAAGTCACAAAAAAGAAGATACCATTGGTAAAGGTCTTCTAGAGGAACTACGATGTCGAGAAAGCTACTTCAGAGTCAAAGATTCCATGAGATTTCAATATCCATATCTCTTTTATTCAGGTAAATTGCGAGGATGAATTTTTCTTTAAGTAGAGAGAGTTATAACGACCGAAATTTTGAGTCAATGTTCAAGTGTTGACCCGAGTCTTTAGCTTGATGATTTGGTAGGATAATTGGATCCATTAGGACAAAGTTAGGCCATATTTGATGAGTATTGGGCATGGGTTGGCTCACATTGTTTTTTATTATAAGAGAAAGAAATAGAGGTGGTCTATAAAGCAATTTTACCTTTTTTATTTTTAAAAGGTTGAATCCTTTTAATTGAGATTTATTTTTACGTGGATTAGGAGGGGAAAGTCTGAGCATTTCCAGCTTGGAAAGTCTGAGCTATTCCAAGCTTCTTTGTTGGATTAGTTCAAAAGATTGGCGAACCTTCTAGTTCAAGGGAAAATAAAAAGTTGGAGGTAGCTAAGTAAATGAGCTTCTTTTCATGCTTTTATTAAGGTAGCACACTTGACACTTATGACTTTGAAATGCTTCATGAAATTCATAAATGTGATGCATTTGCTTGTTATGTTATACACGTTGACTGTTTTTAGTGATAAATATGTTCGGAGTGATATATTTGATTTTGAGCTTAAAACACACATTTATGATTTCTAATATCGGTACTCATCATACGATATCGCTATTGTATGGATATATACTTAAAATATAAATTTTTGTGGGTGAGTTCGATAATGTTCATTCATTATTTGTACTCGAGCCTTCGTACTTGTACTGGTAGGATTTTTGAAAATATTCAGGAGGGGTATCAATACTCACGAGTTCGATATTGATACTTATAGGTGAGTATCGGTGCTCATTGTTCGATATCAAACTCATAGTTGAGTATTAATACTCATTGTTTTGTTATTGATACCCACAATGTAAATGAGTTAATATCCTTCTAAAATACGTTATAATGATTCAATAGGCCTTAATAACGTTCATAATCTACTAAATGGTTAAATTTCTCTTATTTAATAACGTACTAAGACTTGAAGAGCCTTAAACGGTCATTTTGTTGTGTGGTAGCATGTAGTAAGCTGATAACTCCCCAAAAGGATTATATTTGTTTTTTTTTATCAGCAACTGTATGATTTTATTCAATCATGAAAAAAGCATACAGCGTGACGGATCATACGCCTCGTTAAAAACCTCCCTAGTGGAAGAAAAGAGTACGATATGACTCGTTAAAGAAAATACAAACACCAAGACTATCATAAACAAGCCACAAAAAGCGAGCAGCGATCCACTCCTTCCTTTGCGCATATCTCACCTTGCCGTGCATAAAAATGACCGTTTCATCCGCAAAATGAAGATGAGAAAGTTTCACCCCCTCCGCCACACTCACACCCTCAACGACATCCATCTCCTCCGCCTTTCTTAAAAATTAATGTAACGCTTACAATTACAAATCGTAAAGGTGACATCGGATCACCTTACCTCAGTCCACAAAGCATTGGAAACTCTTTCGTTGAACTTCCATTAACCAATATTGATAAACGCACAACACTGGTACAACCAGAAATCCACCGCCTCTATTTCACCCCAAAGTTCATTCTTTCCATAATCTGATCTAAGAAATCCCACTGGATGCAATCATAAGCCTTCGCAAAGTAACGGTCTAAACGGCTACATTTATTTCCGGATCCGAACCATGTAAATTGTTTGCCTTGCAACGGGAGATCAATCAAATTTCCTCCATTCAAAAAATCCACAAAATTTGCCATACCACTCAAACTCCCTATGCAGCCACGCCTCTCTTCCATAGACTGAACCGTATTACAATCGCCACACATGCACCAAGAAGTCTCGAATTCCAACATGTTTATTTTTAACAACTCCCATAGTGTCTTTTGATCATCCACCGAGCATATAGCATAAAAGCAAATAATACCACATTTCCAATTTTCTTTCACCCATCTTCCAATCACAAGAATAAAATTACGATTCACCTTTTTAAATTCAGTATTTACATCAGTCACAAACCTCGACTTTCCCCAGCAATAATCCGAGAAATGTCGTTGATGATATCTTCCTCCCTCCCACTCGATTTCACGCCAATTAAAGAGCCCAATTTTACCGTTGCCGCTGCCTCACTCTCAATATCTCAGAACCATATTGGACAACTGCCGGTAGCCCCTTCCCCCACTGATTTTTTCGAATGTTTTGATCGACAACCCCCAATATAGTCCCCATCTTCAATCGAATATCACGGGCAGCACCTTGCAATTGTTCAGTCCCAATTATCTTCCTAACTTTGCAATACGCATGTCCTAACCGAATTAATTCAGGTTGGCCTAAACCAGATTTTGGTGCATTCGAATGTATAATAGGAGGAGAATTTTGTACCTCATGTATTTTATCACCAGTGTTGATCAAATTCCCCATCCCCACCTCATCCAAATTACTTGAATTAGCAATTCCAGCTATGGACAAACTCTCACATTGTGGGATATTCTCAACAAACTCTAGAGTCCTAATGCCACCATCCTGCTCAATTAACGGACTGCCTCTGCTCACCGTAGCTGGCGGCTATTGATTCGACGACCGGTCCTCTACTTGGAGCGGCTGTTGATTCGACGACCGGTCCTCTACTTGGAGCGGATGCTGATCTGACAACCGGTCCTCCACCTGGATATCATCATTCATATTTACATCTTGCTCCCTCTTGTAACCTTGACCCTTGTGGATCAATCCAAGCATCATTCATCACCCAATTCACCCGATCGTCTCCATGGAACCCTTGTGCCTCCAGTTCCATCCCATTCGGACCGTGTATGGTTGTAGCCAACTGTCCAGCGCGCTCTTCCCCTCCCATGTCGGATCCCTGGGCAGAATTTTCCTCATCCTCTGTCGTCTTCCATTCACAACAATCACATTCAACTTCGGGACCTTTTCCATCCATCTCTAACACACGTACCCAGTAATCTGCGTTGTCTACCTTGACACGGATTCGTTCCTCAATGTGAGTGAATGTTGTTGTCTCCACCATGATTCTGCCGTAATCGAACGATGTTGTTTCCGTGTCGTCGTCCAGGAAAATCAAAGATCCCCACAGTTGAGCAATATTTGTGAATGTTTGTTTGTGCCAAAGATGTATCGGCAACCCCATTACCGATAACCACACTCTTCTCGACTCGACTGTAATCGATGGAGACCAAATCTCCACTCTATCAAAGCATTCTTTAACGCGATCCATCTGCATCACTCTGTCCCGGACGGTCGCTGATGTACACATCAATAGAATCATGCGACCGGACAATCGCATGATTGAAAATCCGTCATGTCTTTCCACCTCTAATCGCTTCGCCAATGTTTTAATGCTACAGGGATTCAAGCACCATCCTACCGCGCACCATTGAAGAACAGCCCATTTGTATTCATCGATGATGCCCTTGATCTCTCTGCACTTATCGTTTTCCCCCTCCCCATTCGGTGTTGCTGATGAACTATTTTCCTTGTTGCGATCTGATTTCGACTCCTCTCGCAACCCCCGGCTCACCTCTCCATCCCCTTTTCTTTTGATCAGTGTCGTTCTTCCCTTTCAAGCCATCGTAACTCTTATGCGGGCACCATAAATCCATTTCCCATTTAATCTTTCAATCGCACGATCAGCATCCTCTTGTGATGCCATTCGAACGAACCCAAATCGTTGTCCGTCTCGTGCCCTACGATTGGGGATGAACACATCCTTGACAACCCCATGCCTGTCGAAAACTTTCCATAGGCCTTTCAGTGTATTGAACTCGACAATCCTCCCACGTACAAAGTCCACATCCGTTGCACAAACTGATCGCGTTGTCCCTGAATGGAATCCCTAACGCTTTCTTGACGATCGCTGGCCGTGTGATGCTTCCCGGCTTGTACCCTTGCGAGGTGATCCCACAATCCCATCACGGGTATCTAAAGCTCCATCAATGGGTAATCGATTTATTTGAAATCTAAGATTACTCTTATCAGCACTTGCTGCTCGACAAAAAAAGGATTATATTTGTATCCTTTTAGGCCTTCACTTAGCTTGAACTTGAGTGTTTTGCATGTATTTCCTTAGTTTGCCTATCATGCATGTTTATTTAGTAGATACGTGAGATGGAACTTTTGTGCTTAATGTGTCCATTTGTGCTCCGAGAGAGAGGAACTTTCATCCTATTGGCTCCAGCTTTGACCACACTTGTTGTAATATCATTGGAAAGAAGATGTTGAGAGAGAGGACACCTCATGCACTTTATAACGGAAGGATTTTAGAAGATGTACTGATTTTCATCACAATCCATTCCAAATCTCTCTCTCATTCATGCACTCCACACTTTATCTTCATCCCCGAGATCGATCACCATTAATGAAGGCTTAAAGCTCCGAAGTCGAGGTAGATTAGCAAGCAAGTAACGCCAGTGACTAACCACAAAGAGGAGGATACCATCGTGCTTGAGATCTCCTAACAGTCTAGTTGTAGCTTCGATTCACATCGAGAGATGATTTTAGACTTATAAAACTGATATTTAGATGATGGATTTTATTTTTATTTTGCTTTTCAGAGCTTTAATGAATGTTTGAATCACATTTAAGTTGCTTCATCTTTATTCGTTATGCACATGTGCTTCATTAAATGTTGAAAAAGAGATTTGCTTTATTTCGAGAGAAGCTTGAGCCATAAACCATCAAGGGTGACCTTAATGTCATTGGATGACAAAGAGACTTGCTCTAGTGAGTTCTTAGACTCTGAGAGGATCAAGGATAGCTTGGACAATGCCTTATCTTCGAGAGAAACATAGGTAATTCGTAATACATTGGGTTCCGTAGGAAATCATTTTTCCTAATTCCTTCTTAGACTTTGATGCTAAGATATATATGTCAAGAGAAGATGGAGAAGAGAGTGATTGATCTTTGCCAAGAGATTCAAAAGATTCATGAGGTCCAAAAAAGGAAGAAGATTCCGAAGAGAGGAGTGCTTCAAGAATGATGTCAAAGAGAAGGTGTTAGGTGTATAAAAGTACTCATTTTAGGACCATTTATAACTCGATTATTGTTAAACTTAAGCTTGCGTCATTGATTATTCATGCACAATTTACTGTTTTTAACATCGTCAAGCTTGATTACTTATATTCGACAATATTTGGTGGAAAAAGGTATTATCTAGGTGTGTTTGTGCTTTTGCAGATTTCGCTACACCATGCCCGGGCAGCCTCTGCCGCGGTGGAGAAGGAAAGGAAGGAGCGGTGCAGAACTTTCTCTCGATGGTCCAGATCAAGTCAGTCGTGAACAACAATTTTTACTGAAGGAGGCTGAACTATGAGATAGAGCCTTGCGGAGCAGAACTAGCTGACAAATTTCTGCTGAGGTAGTAGTTAAGCCTCTGCCGAGGCAGTGCACAAACAAAGTTGTCGGAGGAGAAAATACGCAAAGTGATAGTCGATTTGAAGAGCATTAAAAGATTAATTTTTTCCACATACTTTGCATGGCGATCGGAGCAAGGGAAGATGATGAAAGCATAGAAGGAAGGTTAAAAATGGAATTCGGCCAAAAGTGAATAAATGTAATAAATTAAAGAGATTCACCTCTTTAATGATGACTGTTGCGTGCAAAAGTGATGCGCAAATTAGCGTGCAAGTGTACACGGTGTCAAGTTATAGTATTTAAGATATCGTCTCCACAAGGATTGTGACAGCTTTTCGGAGTTCACTTTTCTGCACAAGCAAAGTAAAAACACAAATATTAGGAGTTGGTTTGATTGAAGCTAAAACTAAAACAAGTAAAGTAATTTGAGATATCAGAGTGAGAGAATGGTTTGATATTGGATGTTTCGTAGTGTGAAGAATTGATGTACCGTCTCGACACAATTTTACATATCAACTTAACAACTTTCAACACCTGCCCACGACTATGCCTCGGTAGGCGCCTGCCTCGGTAGAGAACAAGTGACTGCCTGGGCAGTTAAGCGATGATTCAAGGTTCAACAAGACTCCCTTCTATGACTCCCTCTTCTCCTGAAGCTTGAAGTACTATTGGCAAACACATCTTGGATGATACCTCCCGGCGTGAATCTAAGGGGGAACACCAACCGATTATGGATCCGCTTTTAGCCGCTGAAATTCTTAACTTATCCCTAAGCCGAAGTAGCTTTACCCTACAGTTGGAAAAAACCGTGTTTACTTGTTTCGCGAGTTCAACTATCCCGATATTGAACAAATAGTTTGAAGCCCTCTTCTCTCTCGATAAAGATTGCGACAATGAAGAACCAAGAGTAAACAAACCTTGAACTTTATTGCAAAACTAAAATCCTAAATGAATACAACAAGACTCTCACTACTACTACGCAACCAACCCTTAGCCTTCGGCGGGGATATTGACTAGTGTGCAGGGGTTGGCACAGCTTTGCATTATGGTTCTTTCCTCCTCGATCAGCTCTCATGTTGCTCCAACAACTTTCTCTTTCAGCTCCCAACATTCTCTTCATCTGCCCTCTATGCTGCCTCAGTGGCATCTGCCTGGGTGGGTACCTACGCACAGGGAGAAAACACACTTGAGCAGTATCATATGTATAAAATCAACTAAATTTATCAAACAAGGCAGATTATCTAATCTATGCTATTTTGAGTTTGTTGCCTAATAAATGCAACTTAAACTATACTTAAGAACAACAATAATTGAGCTAAACTAGGGTATATAAATAGGACTTTTACACACTTAACAATGACATGACCAACTCCAACTTAACTTCCTACCCAAGAAAGACTTTGCCTCAAGCCTACTCTAATTTAAAGAAGGCTAAGCTGACCGGTTAGATCATTTAGAGAACTCGAGCCTTTGAGAGAATTTGTAGCGAGCTTTCATTCTCATTATGTTCTAATTTCTTCTTAGGGTTTAATTGTATTGTTTAGTAGTTGTGAGAAAACAATTGGATTTTGTTTAAGTTTTTGTTAGTGCAATTTTAGTACAAGGTTTGCTTATTCTTGGTTCTTATTCATGTTTTCGAGTGAATTAGGAGAGGATTTTGTTAACTATCTATTTGTCTAATATCGGGAGAGTTAGACTCGCGAAACATATAAGCATGGTTTTCATCCCAATCAGTGAAAACTAACTCAGCTTAGGGATAAGTTAGAGTTTCAACGGCTAAAAGAAGTGTAAGATTGGTTGGTATTCATCCTTGGTTCACGCTAGGAGGTATTATCAAGGCTTGCACATCAGCACGGTTTCGACTTAGAGATAAGGAGGAGCCACTGAAGGACGCTTTACCGAACCTTGATGTTGTTCGCTACCGCCCAAGCAAGGGATTGCTGAGGCAGTTGATTAAACCGTTGTCGCGGCACTAACTTTGGTCTTTGCCGAGGCAATCTAGTGTTCATTGCATTCAAAGACTGAGACAGTCCAATTGGTTTCCACACTACGACACAATATAATCTGGCCCATTCTCTCATCTTGATTACTCAACTTTTAGTTTACTGGCTTATTTTATTTTTTGTTATTTAGATTACTCTGAAAACCCAATCATTCACTTGTTTTCTTTACTTTTATTTTCTTTTCAGTGTGAGATGATAACATTGAAGGTTTCACCAATCCCTGTGGAGACGATACTCAATACTTATCACTTTATTACTTGAGACATGTATACATGCACAATTGCGGGGCACTTTACACACGCAACAAGTTTTTGGCACCGTTTCCGGGGATTGGCAATAGCAACTTTTCATTTTATTTTATTGCACTTTTTATTTTTTAGTTTTCAAGCAGTAATCAAATTTGATTTTGCATTGGTGTATGATCAGGGCGAACCCAAAGCATCCATTGTACGCACTTGATCCTGAAATCGATCGTAGCTGCCAAAGACTCAAACAAAGGATAAGAGAAAAGATGGCACGTAGACCTGACAATGTCGATGACAATCGGATTGCCGATGGTGATCAGAATGCCGCGACAGGAGATGGAGACAACCCGCCACTGCGATTTGCTCCAGTACAAAACCCAACGGTCGGAGATTACTTAGAAGAAGATCTTAATGGACTAAATCCAAGAGTTGTCACACCTTGTAACCCCTTAACCCGGCCTAGATGATAGACCGAACCGAACAGGTCACACGGGGAATATTGAGGTAAACAACCCTGTTTTTTTCTTTTATCTTATCTAGATGCAAGTTACATTCTTATGTGATCAACAAGCAGCGGATTGAAAGACAACACGGGCATTCGACGATTAATACCAATTTTGGGTTTAAGGACCATTTTGCAAATTTGACAATTTGTAAGGGTTATTACCAAACTTGGATTACCATCCTTTTAATTAAGTTCATTACATGCTTCTCTGTAAAAACTCAGCTCAATATACCCATTAGAACTCATTTGATTTCATACAAGACAAACAAGGACCAAAACGTAAAGAACAAAGATTCCAAAAATTGCCACTACAGCCAGCCGTTTCAGAACAACAAGCCTTGTATCGGAATAGGTGTATCGAAACAGGAGCACTTGTTTCAAAATGTGGGACCGTACCGAAACGACCCTGGCCCGTTTCGGAACAGAGGTTCACAGTTTCAAATCGTACCAAAACGGACCTCCCCATTTCGTTACCCCAAGGCATTTTTGAACCCTCGTTTCGAAACAAGCAAGGGTGTTTCGAAACACCTGGGCCTGTAATGTAAAAATTTGATGGTTTAACTCGAGTTTGATTATCCGAAACTACTCCAACATATGTCTAAGCATGCTTGCAACCCATAAGCACTTCAACAATCATAAATTCATGGCAAGGTCATCATCAATGCATCAATAGCAATATTGAAGAGAACTAAAGGCATGCTTCCTAAGAAACCAAGCACCCAAAAGGTCAATTCTCAAATCCAAGCATAAATCAACTCTTAAAGGCCATTTACATACCCATATATTCATATCAATCTTGCACTAAAACAGAAAACACTAAAGCAACCAACATTCATAGCATTGGAAACCCCCATTGCTTTTATTACTCTAGTTCATAACCAAACATACCTTCAATCAAAGTCTTTCACCGATCCCTTGCAAGTGCCGCCTCCAAAGCTTAAATTGATTGCATTGATGGACAAAGAGAGTGTAAGCAAAAAATGCTTAGCGAGGAAAGCTCAAAACCAAAAACACCATCAATGCACAAAACTATTTTCACTTTTTTCAAAACCATCATGCCTTTTTGATAAACTATGCACTTTAACATTAAACCATTGCTACACAAACATCAAGCCTTCCAAGCATAAACACCATTATGCTAAGCTTAAGGTAAAACATGCATTTTTCATAATATGCATCATCAACATTT
Source organism: Hibiscus tridactylites (assembly GCA_958450335.1). NCBI lineage: Eukaryota > Viridiplantae > Streptophyta > Magnoliopsida > Malvales > Malvaceae > Hibiscus > Hibiscus tridactylites. Next base: position 9,561,868 of record OY288292.1, on the reverse strand, counting down.
TCATATCATTTCATTCCATTATATTTGCTTACAAGTGATTAACAACATTCTCAAAAAGCATATCGGATACACGGATTATCAAGGGTTGTCCCAAACCCTTCATACACTCTGCCGGCATCCCAAGGCTCACACATAGGAGCAACCCTCCACCGTTGTGACACCCGTGGTGGAGTATTCGGTACAATTACAACCCCTTAACACCCGGGAGCTACCCTCAACCATTGCAACCTTAAACAATCCTTAATCGTTATGGTAGTTGGATAGAGTTTTCGATACAATCAAAACCCCTCGACATCCAAGGCGACTTGTTAATAGCGCACCCAATCCTATAGTCGGCTAACTATATCTGATTTCATTTACAAAACACTTTACACAACATCACTTGCCAATATAATCCATATATCATGCATACCTCATTGTTTTCCAAATCATTCATGATAAGCCATAACACAAGCATTAAACCATACTTCAAACCTCATGCATCATCACATGCATACAAGGATCACTTACCTAGTGCATCCTTAAACCATATGGCATCATCAAACTCATTTCGTGAACTCAAAACATGCTTTAAAATAGTAGGTTAACACAATTAAATCAAGTGCATTCAAAATCTCACACTAGCACAATCCGAGAGAGTGAAATTCACTTTACTTACTTCCGAACTTAGTAAAGTGTTTCAAGCTCTTACTAAGTTCCAAAAACCTCTTTTACGAAGTTTCAAAGCATGAAATCTCATTCCACTCACCAACTTGCGAAACCATACTCGTCGACACACCCATCAACCGTCTGAAGCCTTTAAAACCACTTCGTTCAATTCCAGAACACTATCCCATGTTTTTAACACATTAAAAACAGAGATTCAATACATCATAATGCATTCAAACACCAACACTCCAAAGAAAACTCGTAGCCATGCTCTTAAGCATCAAACTACCCAATCGAAACAACCGAAACCAACACATCCAACACATTTTAAGCATAAATCAACATCCAAAAACAATCTAAAACAATCCTTATACCACCAGCAACTCAGATCTAAGATTACACCCCAAAAACCTAACCATAAACACTTTAAAAAGCAATGATCTCAAGGATTTCAGGATTAATATGATTAAGACTATTTTAACATCATAAACATTTCAAACCCCAATTAGAAACCATCTCAAACTAACCAAATCAAAGCAACTCCGAAAATCACATTAAATTCTCTTTTTTATCAAGATGTCATCATTTTAACAAAACAATAACAAAACCTCAATCAAACACATGAATAAAGAGCCAAATATCTTTATTAGAGGGTTAGCACAAAATTTACCTCCAATCCTTGCTTTTCTTCTAATTTGGCAAGTTTGTTTTTAAGAAACTTGAAGAAATTTGAGATGAATCACAAAGGAGAAGTTGGAAATCAAGAGAGAAAATGAGAGTGAATGAAATTTGGAAAATGAAAGAAAATTGAGTGTTTGGCTGAAGTGAAAAGGTGAGAATGAAAATGATCGTCAAAATCTTTTAACCAAAATAACTACCTCTTTAATTAAATCAATAAAAGCCATTTTTAATATTTAATAAACCATTTAAAACACATGCCAAATTAGAGAAAAGACTTAGTGACAATTAGCTCCCTAAAGATTCTAAGACTTTGACTCTTTTTGAAAAACACACTTTTTCCACAGTTTTAAAACTTCAGATTTTGGTCACTGCGCAAAATGTATACTTTCCAAAACTTGTTTTGCAAATTTTATTTAACCAACCTTTTAAATATAATTTTAGAGGATTTTTAGAAAATTTATCATATTTTTATCTCATCCCGAACCTTTATTTCCCTAAACCACCTTTAACGATTCGAACAACCGATTACCGATTCCACCGGCCTAACCCGACACGCAAAACACCTAGGCCCAAAATCGGGGCGTTACACACTTGAAATAGAAGCTGCCCACTTTGAACTAAAGCCCGTAATGTTCAACATGATCAATACAAAGGGGCAATTTGGTGGCTCAGCAACTAAAGATTCTAGACAACACCTAAAATCCTTCCTGCAGATTTGCAACTCATTCAAAATACAGAGAGTCCACGAGGATATTTTTGAGGCTGAAATTGTTTCCCTATTCACTGAGGGATAGGGAAAAATCTGGTTAAATAGCATCCCAGTAGGGTCAATAGGATCTTGGAGTGACCTATGTCGTGATTTCCTTGCTCGTTTTAATCCTACAAATTTAACAGATAAATTGTGTAACAATATAACTTCTTTTCAGCATGCTGACGATGAATCCATGTACGAAGCTTGGGAGCGATACAAAGAATTGTTACATAAATGCCCCTTGCACGAATTCCCATTGTTACTAAATACAATGAGACATGCTGATAATTTAGAAGAATGTCAGGCAATCCAGGCTGTAACTAAGTTAGACATTGACATAGAACCACATTGCCTCGGCAGAAATTCTGTCCACTACCGCGGCAATATGATGATAGAACCTGGAGATACAGAGACAAAAAAAACAGGATGATCAAGAGTACAAGAACAATGGGCAGAAACAAAAAATACATTGGAACCCATGTTGAAAGGGATAAGGAGATGCATCTATGTACACTTCTTTAGTATTTTTATTTTATTTTCCACATCTTTAATTTTTGTTTAGGAATAAGGTGTTAATTTAATTTAATGTTATTTATATCATTTTTTAGGAAGGAGATCAAGAAAGTAGAAGCGTTGGGCCAATTGGTGATACCAAGCTCAAGGCCAAAACTTCAACCAAAACCCTAAGCATTGGGAAACAAGCCGCCAACGGCTAATAGAGAGGAAGCCAATTCCGTTCCACAATCCATGCCATCACGCAAGCCCAGCCGCAACGGCTAGTCCAAGCCGCAACAGCTATTTCAATGCCCAACGACATTTCATGCCGTTACAACATTAAATGCTCAACAGACACAGTGCAACGACTACATCATCATATCCTCTATATAAACCACCCCTCTCTCAATATTCAACCACTAAACCTTTCTCTTCTACACTCTTGACTCCATATCTCTCTTGAATTTTCCTTTATCTTTATTTCTCTAAATTTTTCGATTCTCACAACTACTCACTAATGGCCTTGAAATTAGGAAAATGAGAACAATCATGACAAACCGAGTCTCTGACGTTCAAATGGTTTGCACCACCGGAAGTGGAGAAATGATTCAATGCCAAGTTCGTATGCCGCCAAGTTTGGGAGGAACAAGGGTTCCACTACTCCGATGATCAAGATTATTTTGGCCTAGAACCCTTTATCTTCTCCAGAATTGCGCATCAAATGTGGCAGATATTCTGCCACCAATCGGAGCCGGAAAATGTCACGTGGGTTCGGGATTTATACGCACATTCACCAAATCTGAACAACATGTTCATTCACTGTTGCAGCAGAGCTATTCCCATCAATGCCGATACAATAAACAAATACTATGACATCCACGTGATCAATGACGAGCACAAGGAGTTTGTCGGGCAACTCACGACCGTTGTCTACAAAGAAATCGTGCGAGAGCTATGCATTCCCGGCACGACTTAGATCAAGGGCACACATAAGGGGACGGTAAATCGCCAACGACTTCGGCCTGAAGGAAAACTTTGGAATACCCTCGACAAGAGGAACTTGATGCCCACTTCCCATAATACTACTGTCGATAAACCTAGGCTTGTACTCATCCATTCGATTATGTATAGTAGAATCATTAATGTTGGTGATAATATTTGCAATGAAATCTTTTTGTGCAGCTAAAAGGAGAGGGGTCGGATCTATTTCCCAAGCCTCATTACCGGGTTGTGCACACAGAAACTGGTGCCAATCGATAAAGCCGATGAATTCACGTGGTAAGAAAGGGCTGGACAAGGAACACGTTTTTAAAATCATGGAGGTAGAAGCATATTCGACACCAGTGCAGGGTATTGTCGCGTCAACATCCTCATGCAATGCCCAAGCCAATCCAACTGCACCTACCGCGACAACTATCCTCTAGAGTATTGCACAGTAGCTGGCCACAATGGACAAGAGGCAATGCCTCGTCATGTAGTACACGCGGGACTTCAACAACTCGATCATCCAAGTAATCATGGAAAAGTACTCAGAGAACCTCATCCAGTTCCCAGCTTTCCCAGCCGAAGTCCTGGCTGAGGCAACACCTAACGCGACAACACCTGGAGATACCACCTCGACAGTGAAGACCGTAGAGATCTCAGCAACCGAGGACGATACTACCTCAGCGATGCCAACTCCTTCAGTCGAGGCACGAAGAAGGAAGATATCACCCCAACCACAGCTGACAAGGGCAAGACACCAGTGGTTGAGCCCGAAGAAACCGAGGAATGGTCTGACTTTTCAGACTCAGACAATTTTGTTGCACCACAACCCAAGACTTCCTCTACCCCAACAACAAAGAAGAGAAAGGCCTCTGCTAGAGAGGAAATATGCCCCGACATTGAGGATGAGAAGGGGGTGACAAAGAAGACCACACCTACACCTCCATCCCCCAAGCAACCACCAAGGGAAACCAAGAAAGTCAAACACATGGCGAAGAGGAAATTGATCATCCAAGACGGCTCATTTGATTCCTCGTCGATCTAGTGTTTTCTTTTCTCTCTTGCTTTTAATTTTTATCTTTTAATTTTGTGAATGCATGCATTGAGGGCAATGCACCTCTCGAGTTTAGGGGGAGTAAATCTTTTTGTTATATCTATGCTCGCATGTATTGGTTGCCCTAGTCGAATGAATTTAATGCCTTAGCAATGGTTGTCATTAGTTGCCTTAGTTTTAATTAATTGAAATCCACTGTCTCAGCAATATATATCTCTCTTCTTACCGTAGCGTTAATTTGTTTAGAGCCTTTAAGTTTAGGATGTATAAGGAAGATAACTTAGAATCACACTATAATATTAGAACTTCAAATAAACCTTTTTTATTTGAATGATTGAACGAGTTCTAGGACACTTAGGACATAGACTTGCTTAGAAAGAAAATTTTGGGTAAAAAGTTAGAGGTGCCTAACACCGACTCTAGCTTAAGGAAGCTCTATAGGTTCCCGAAACCTGCTCTAGGCTAGTCACTAGAGGTTCCCAAAATTGGTTGTAGTCGGTTAGATTGCTTAGAAAAATTTTACCCAAATTAAGTAGTTTAATGCTTAAGTGTTTACTTAGAACCCGAGGAAATCATCTTGTTCACAATCACGCACACACTCACAAATCTTATAGTTTGATTCTATGGAATTCATAAGACATCCGACGAATTAAGGGCCAAGCACATTCATTGTCACGGTTTGAAGAGGAGAACGAAACGTAAGACCAAGGGGTAATTTCATGAAAATTAATGTTTTGGCAATTGATGGTTTGCATTGCTTGAGGACATGCAATAGTTCGAGTTTGGGGGTGTGTTAGGTGTATAAAAGTACTCATTTTAGGGCTCCTTATAACTCAATTATTGTTAAACTTAAGCTTGCCAAGCTTGATTACTTATATTCGACAATATTAGGTGGAAAAAGGTATTGTCCAGGTGTGTTTGTGCTTTTGCAGATTTCGCTACACCATGCTCGGGCAGCCACTTCTGCGATAGAGAAGGAAAGAAAGGAGCAGTGCAGAACTTTCTCTCGATGGTCCATATCAAGTCAACTGTGAATAACAGTTTCTACTGAAAGAAGCTAAACTATAAGAGAGGGCCTTGAGAATCAGAACTAGCTGACAAACTTCTGCTCATGCAGTAGTTAAGCCTCTGCCGAGGCAGTGCACAGACAAAGTTGCTGGAGGAGAAAATACGCAAAATGATAGTCGATTTGAAGAGCATTAAAAGTTTATTTTTTTCACATGCTTTGCATGGCAATCGGATCAATGGAAGATGATGAAAGCATGGAAGGAAGGTTAAAGATATAATTCGTTCAAAAGGGAATAAATGTAATAAATTAAAGAGATTCACCTCTTTAATGAAGACATGTCAAACTCTAACTTAACTTCCAACCCAAGAAAGACTTTGCCTCAAGCCTACACCTATTTAAAGAAGGCTAAGCCAACCGATTAGATCATCTAGAGAGCTCGAGCCTTTGAGAGAATTTGTAGTGAGCTTTCATTGTCATTATGTTCTAATTTCTTCTTAGGGTTTAGATTGTATTGTTTAGTAGTTGTGAGAAAACGATTGGATTTTGTTTAAGTTTTTGTTAATGCAATTTTAGTTCAAGGTTTTCTTATTCTTGGTTCTTATTCATGTTTTCGAGTGAATTGGGAGAGGATCTCGTTAACTATCTATTTGTCTAATATCGGGAGAGTTAGACTCACGCTGATTGGTTTTCATCCCAATTAATGAAAACTAACTCAACTTAGGGAGAAGTTTGAGTTTCAATGGCTAAAAGAAGTGTAAGATTGGTTGGTTTTCATCTTTGGTTCACACTGGGAGGTATTATCAAGGCCTGCACATCAGCACAATTTTGACTTAGGGATAAGGAGGAGCTAGTGAATGATGCTTTGTCAAACCTTGATGTTGTTCGATGTCGCCCAAGCAAGGGATTGCCGAGGCAGTTGCTTAAATTGTTCCCACGGTAGTGACTTTGGTCTTTGTCGAGGCAATCCAGTGTTCGTTGCATTCAAAGACTAAGACAGTCCAATTGGTTTCCACACTACGACAAAATATAATCTGGCATGTTCACTCATCTTGATTACTCAACTTTTAGTTCACTGGCTTATTTTATTTTCTACTATTTTAGATTACTCAAAAAAACCAATCATTCACTTGTGTTCTTTACTTTTATTTTCTTTTCAGTGCGAGGCGATACTCAATACTTATCACTTTATTACTTGAGACGTGTATACTTGCACAATTTCGGGGCACTTTACACACGTAACAAAAGGATCCCATCATTTGCTATGAGTGCAAAAATCCAAGACATATCAAGTTCAATTGTCTTCAATTGAAGAAGAAGAGTTTTGAGAAAAAGAAGCACAAGGCTCATGTAGCTACTTGGAGCGATGATGAATCATCCGATGAGGACGAGAATGAAGTAGCCAACTTGTGTCTCATGGCATTTGAGGATGACTCTTTGGTAACCTCTAATCTTAATGTATTTGATTTTAAATCAATCAGTTGCCTATTTAGATGAGAAATGTTCATGCATCGTTGCTTATTTATATTTATAAGTGCATGACATTTAATGATTCTTTATGCATGTGAATGACATTGTTTCATTCATATGTTTGCATAAAGTTTTTAAAAGTCTTGGATAAAATTGAATTTCATGTGATTTTAAATTGATTTAATTTAATGGTGAAATTCAATCTCTTAAGTGTCAAAATTTGAACAAATCTTTAAATGGAATGCTTTGATTAAGGGGGAGCTTTTGATTTAAAAAATTATCTTATTCTCAATTGTTATTTTACACCAACAATTGGTATTTTGGATCAATTGGTACTAAATTTCCAACGATTGGTTTTTAACCTTTCAACATTTAGTGTTTTGAACTTAAATGTGATTTCAAACTTAGTTTTGAATTGTTTTTTATATAATAAAAATGGGGAGAGAGATGTTTGAAAAATTCAATTTCAAAAAGAAAAAGGGGGATCTTTTATTCTTTCCTAAAAATATTTCACTTTTTCTAAAATTATTTTTCTAAGGGGGAGTTTTCACAAAAACAATTTTTCAAGTGGTTTTGTTATATCAAAAAGGGAGCAATTGTTGAGATATTGATTTTGATATAACAAAGAGAAAAATGTTTTTGGACTAAATTCAAATATTGCAAAAATATTTAGTCCAAAAATATTTCAAAGTCCACAAAACTTGGAAAATATGTTTAAAATGTTTTGACTTTGTTTCTATATCAAATATATCTTTTAAAGTCACTTTTTAGCCGGTTTTACAAGTTTTTAATGCAGGTTTCGAAACCCCCTATAAGTAGTTTTGAAACCAGTGAGGCAGTAACGCTTGGAAACCAAACCTAGGAACATGTTTCGAAACCCCCTTAAAGGTTTCGCAACCACCAGTTTCGAAACCACCTAGCTGGTTTCGAAACACACTACCTGGTTTCTATACCAAACACATGTAACAACTAGTTTTTCTTTTGAAAACCTCTAATGGTTTCGAAACCACTGTGCAGGTGAGCATTTAATGCTCGATTTCAATGATTCTCAACGGCTCCAAAACATCCCCAACGATCATAAACGGCTAGTAGCTCATTACAAACATAAAAGCAAGACTTGGGACACTTGAAGAAAGTTAGAGACAATATCCAAGCTTCATGATCAAGAGAAATAGCATTCAAGTCTTTATTCTTCAATTCTCTTGTATATATTGTATAGAGAGTGTTTTTCATTGTTTTATTCTTTACACTCTTGTGAGATTAATTCTTGTAAACACCCACCTTGTAAGGTTTTCATTATTTACACAAATTACCTTGTTAATGGGAGAGGTTCTAGTTTAGCCTAAGGAAAAACTAGAGTGGTTCTATTTTAGCTATTGAAAAGTTAGGGCTGTAAGGTTATCCTTTTGGTCTCAAAAGGAATAACTCATAGTAGTGAATTGAGAAATCCTTAGTGGTGTGCTAAGGTAGTGGATGTAAACTCAATTGTGTAGTCGAACCACTCTAAAATTATTGTGCAACTATTGTCTACTATTTTTCGATTTTAGCCAATTCATTCGGGAAGCAATTTCAACTCTCTTGACGGTTTCGGAAGTTCTATTCGAGCATGCTTCAATCCTAACACTTTTTATATTGAATTTTTTATCTCGGGATTTCATCTCATTAATTGTTTGACTTTTTTGGGATTTGAAAACCACTCATGAAGCCAGGATATAGAGTAGATGGATCGTAGCTACCTTATTAGGTACTCATCCTTAAGGCTACAATGGAGTGCCCCCGAGATTTCTTTTCTTACCCTGTTCATCATTTTTTTGTGGAAGATTTTTGTCACTCTCCCAAATGCATTAATGTCCCATATGTGTTCTTTAATAATTGACCAAATTAAATTGGAATGTAAGTCACATATTCATCATCTTCATAGCTTTCAATTTTTGCTAGACATATGAGGCTCAAAATCAATCTTCAGATTAAAATCAATGTCCCTCGTGCAATTGATATATGTGGACCCAATAGACAAATATGCACAAAATGAATAAGGTTGAGACACAAAACGGAATGCATCTTTTCATTGAACTTTAGACATGTAGTCTTAGGCCCTTACAAAAGATTATCACCGCCTTCAGGCTTAAGCAGGTGGGATTTGATTCATATGCATTACTTTGAAAAAAATTAAAAGAAAGGAAACCTACTACAATCAAAGTAGCCTAACATCTATCCCATGAAGCAAGGACGAGTTTCTGATAGATCTTCCTCTTTGGCATCATCCTCTGGTGGCATGAAGCTAATGCTCAAATTCTTCATAGCTTCTTCAATTGTTGGCTTTTTGGCATCATTTCCATCCATTTTCTAAACTATGTTCCTAAAAAGTATCTCAAATTGCTTGATCGGATAAACTAATACCCTGACACGAAAGGTCTCATCTAGAGGAGGAAAAGGTATTTGTCCTAACTTCTCTTGACTCTTCTTTACCTCTTCAACTTTAAGCTCGTAACCTAAACTGAAGCAGTCATTCTTGACAACAATGTTTGCCCCAAATTCAAACATTGGGGACTTTCCTTCGATGTGTCTACCTTCCTTGGGGTGTTCAGTTTCCAAGTCTTCAAGGGTCATCAGAGTATATGCGGATACAAACACGAGGGTAGAATTTTCAACTGTTTCTTTTTTAGATTCTTTTCCTTCCTCAAAGAATTCAATCTCCTTGTTATCCATCAAATCTTGAATTGTAGCCCTGAACTTACAACAATCTCAGATAGCATGCCCATCTTCGTTATGGAACTCACAGTATGGACTGACGTGCCCTTTTGGTATTATTGTTCCTTGGCTAATTATACTTGCATCGAATAACTTCTTCCAAACCCAACTAAGAGTAGATTTGATTTCTGATACATCTTTTCTAATTGTCCAGTTCTTCTATTCAAGCATGGCGTTCACGCCACCTCCATGGTTGGTAAAGGATTTCTCGTCGTATTTGGTCCTTCTAACACATCAAAAGCTAGTTTACCGATGTTTATCAGATTCTGCAAGACCCCTTTAAATGTTACACATGTCCCTATTGTGTGCCCCAAGATTCCTCCATGAAAGTCACAATGAGAATTGGGTCATACCAATGCGGGTATAGAGGCTAAAGTGGCGAAACGTAATTGACTGCCACTAATCTTCCTTATAAGAGCTAGGGGAAAAGCTCCCCATAAGTTATAGGTATTGGTGTGAATGGTAGTTTCTCCTTGGACGATTTAGACGAGTTAGACTCGTATCTTTTTGAACTCTGTGTAGTTACAGTTGTAGGATTAGATTGAGAAATCGTCACCAGCGTGGAGTAACTCATGTTGTAAACACTTGTTGTATTCACCTCACTATTTTTCTTCCATAATGATATTTTTTATGGGATGAACTCTCTCCGCTGTCAATCTTTCCATTCTTGATGGTGTTCTCAATGAGCTCACCAGATAGTACTAGGACAACGAAATTAGTAGTCCCATTACCTATCAAGCGATCCAAGATTGGACCTTCCAGTGTTTGGATAAATATGACCATCGTCTCTTTCTCACCAAGTGGGGATTGAACTTGAGCAGCTACGTCTCTCCAGTGTTGTGCGTACTACCTAAAGCTTTCATTAGATCTTTGCTTCATGTATTGTAAAGTCCAAAGGTCTGGCACCGTATCACTGACATGTTGGTAATGTTCCATAAAAGCTTTGGCCAAGTCCTTCCATGATTTTGATGTCGACTCAATTGATTATACCATCTGGCAGTAAATCCCGATAAACTATCTTGAAAACAGTGAATCAACAACTTTTCATCTCCGCCGTATCATGTCATCCTTCGACAAAACATGGTAAGGTGAGCACGAGGACAGCTTGTCCCATCATATTTCTCGAAATATGGGACCTTGAACTTATGGGGTAACACCAAGTCTGGGATATGGCTAAGTTCATTAGCATTAAATCCACCAAATGTGTCCACTACCTCTATTGCTTCCATCTTTTCCTCGAGTCACTTGCAACAGTCTTCGATCTCTTTTGAAGTCTCCATTTTTGGTTTCTCGATTTCGGCCAATTGATCAATTTCTGAGACAAAATTTTCAGCTAGATTTTCCTTAGGCTTAACTTCTGATGCGGAGGGTAAGTTCATAGGGAAAGAGGCGTCGGTCTGATGAAGTAGGGACTTCCCTCGAGAAATTACTACTCGAGGGTCATGTTCGACCTAAGTATGAGCAAGAATAAACCCTGGAGGATATGTAGGACTTTCGTTCCCATCAATGGGATTTGTCGCAGGGTTTTGAATAGAAACCGCTCCTTGCTTGGGAAGCTTAAATCCTAGCCTTTGTGCTATTTGGCCTACTGTGTCTTGTTGAGATTTCTTGAATTGTTCCATCATGTCTTGTTGGGCCTTATCTAGCTGATCCACCATCCTTTTAGCCAAATCTGCTTGCATGTCCTTTTGAGTTTGCTCAAATTTGTCCAATCTATCTTCATTCACCATTTTAGTTTTGTTTCGGGTTTCGTAGGAGTGCTGAATTGGTTGACATTTTGTTTTATCCAGTATCACTGTCATGGAACATCCCAAGAATTAGTCTCAAAATCTTGACAATGAATGCATATGAATACAAGGTGCATGCTTTAAGTGGGAAGGCATTTGGTTCAAAGATAGTTCCCGTGGAACAACTTTCGAGAATCTACGAATTTACTCGCAGCCTTTGAATATTGCATTTAATTGATATCTATGATACTAAATTTTCTTCCTATTATGAACATTTTTCAAATTAGAGACCATTCGTGAATCAACACCTCATGTCAGTGCAATAAAAAATGACTAATTAAATATTATGATGATGTCATACTAATTTACAATTTAAATGAATGAAATTAATGCTATATGCCAATATGGTGCCAACAAAATCATACATCAAAACAAATTGGTTAGTACGGCGAAATAATCAAATAGATAAATAAATTGAATTAAATGACAATGAAAGACAAAATTAAAGCAGTTAAACATGTACATGACATATAAATAGCAAATAAAGACATAGATATATCAATCAAGGCATAACATGGTTGTCGCCTAACGAATAGAGTTTCGGGAAGGATCTAAAAGGTGGGCTCTATGGTTCATTATATGTGGTTAGGTTCTAGAGTAAAAGGTACCCGAACTGTCGCTAGGACATCGATTTAGGAGGATACAAGCCTTTATACCTTACGGGGGTGTGGACCCTACGAAACATAAAGATTGTATCCTGAAAATGAATTACAATATCATACAGAGGTAAACACCTTACGAGACAAAGTAATCACTCCCACTTATCGAGGGACAGAGCTCGGAAAGCTCATGCATAAATGACAATTTATAGCAAACATCGTGCAAATAAAAGCAATAAACAAACAAAGGTAGGGATTAAAATTTAAATTAAATCAAATTCCAATTTTCTTCGTAAATATGATAGGAACCCATCTATGTCTCGACTCTCTAGTTTGTAAAAAAAGCAAAAATTGTCCCCAGCGGGGTCGCCATGCTGTAGCGACTAAAAAAATTCAATGATCGAGTTTCTCATTTGTTTTTTAAAATAGGTTTAAAGGGGGGATTTTGAAAATTCTTGTATTTTTTGAATAAAATTTGTAGTCACCGCCGACCATTTAAAAAGGGTAGACTGAACACCTAAAAATAAAACTAGAGATTTAAAAAAAGGTTCAGGAGTCGGTTACGTATAGAGAAGGATTAGCACCCCACAATGCGCAAAATTGGTACCTAAAGGGTTCGTACCACATTTACAAAGAAACATGAAAATTCAACCAAATTTTAAAAAAATAATCCCTAAATGCATGTATTTATTATGTCAATACATAATATCTCACTATTTACAATACCAAAAGAATATGACGCCTAACTATTCAGGATGATACTCCCAAATGAGATATCGAAATTTTGAGGACTAAACTAGTACGGTAAATTAAATATGCAAATTTAAAATGCATGAATAATTTAGAAAGCAAATATAAATAATAAAAAGAAACAGAAAGCATACATATAAAGGACAAACAGATTGAACAAAAACAAATAATAAAGGTGTAAACTAATACATGTATATGTATTACATTATGCGAATATATTTTTATATTGAAAAAGGTCATACGATACATTTTATGATATGGAAGTTTATAAAATAAGAAGGGCATGAAAACTATATACAAACTATATTATATACATAAGATATATGTAATATTATATGAGATCTAAAATATATATTATAATACAACTAAAAAAAGTATATTCTATACATAAGTGTTATGAATAAAATAAAGAAGAACAAGAATAAGAACGAAGAACAAGAAGAACAAAGAGATGAGAGAAATGGTGAGATTTATATTATTCATAATATTGACATTAGTATTGAATGCTTTAATCAATTCATTTATTTATAGGCATAACAAGTACATAATACATTGAACTCTAATTAATGGAGATAATATTCCTAATAATAAAGTAAATCAATCTCCTTAAATAAAGTTCTAATCATGATAGACATCCACATATATAAATATTCATAACACTCCCTCTTGGATGTCTATGAAGATAATGTGTCTCATTAAAAACCTCACTAAGATAAAAACTTAGTGGGAAAATTTTCTTTAGTGAAGGAAAAAGAGTACACACATCTTTGATACGAATAACATGTTGTCTCATTAAAAACCTTATCAGGAAAACCCATTGGGACAAAACATCGGTTAAGGGGAAAAGAGTGCAACGCGTATTTACTCCCCCTCATGAAAACAACACAAAAGATCTTTGAATCTTCATAATTCAATCTTGAATACTTTTTTCTAAAGTTCGCGAGAGATGAAACTTTGGAGTAATATGTTTCATTATGTATCCACTTTTCATTATCTCTACACAAGATATCATTTGTATCATATATTGTGAAAGCTGATAAGTATTTATTTTGGTTATGTTTTTAGTCCTTATTTTGATTGAATATAAGTTTGAAGGACTTAAATGGGATGTTTTTATGTTGTTTTCATGCAGGTTACGTGATGCTGGAAATAAGCTGGAATGCTGCAGAAACCATTTCTTTCTTTATTTTATTAAGTATGGTTTCTTCACCAACCATGCTTAACTAAATCCCCTTTAGCCAAAAGCAACGCCAAACCTGACTAAACTCGTGAGATTAGAAAAGTGTTTCAATCCTTCAACAACTCTTTTTTAGATTCTCTGTAAAATTGATTACGCAATCGGCCTAATCTTTAGGCATCTCAATTGTTTCATTCCGAGAGCGCGCATCGGGTTGAAGTGGTTTAGATCCATCGTTGGGGACGAGGAAAAGCTTGTAGCCAATTCAACTCCCTAAGAACAAACTTAGTGGCGGTCCACTAAGGGGAATCAAAATCGAAAACAATTCTCATCGAGACGATTATCCGAGCACGGGCTTCTCCAGCACTAACTCAGATTTGAGTTAGCATCGATTGCCATAGCTAACTCACTAAAGCTTGACTTCAAGGATTGCCCCGGGAGTCGAATTTACCCAAGAGAAGTAAGTTGCAAGGGTTGGGCCTTGTAGACTGTAACCGGCAAGAAAGTTGAAGAAAAAATCAATTTCAGTGATCGCAGATGTCGTGGCAAAGCGTAGCTTGAGGCTAATTCAATCCATAATCCATTTTCAATACTTATTTTTCGTTCTTATTATTTTTCTTTATTACTCAAATCACTTCTCTAAACCCCCCCCCTTTTATTTTTACAGGTTTCTTGGTCTAAGTCAGAACGAAAGGGTGTTAGAATTCCTATTCCCTGTGGATCAACCCTTACTCTCGCTATACTATTTTTATTCTTATTTATTTGAGTTTAAGAATTTATTTTTGACACTATACGACGCGTGTCAAAATTGGCGTCGTTGCCGGGGAATACGGCAAAGTACTAATATCGTTTTATTTGATTTATAACTAGAAGCAATCCGGGAGAACAATTTGAACTCATCCCGGAAATCGAAGCACTAGCCCAAAAGTTGAACGCACAAACACTTCGGGAAAAGAAAACAAACAACGCCAACAAAGATTTGAACGAGATCTAGAGATCACATCCGAAGTAGAGTCGAACTACAAACCAGATCCAATGAGAGACGAAAATCAAACTATTCGCCAGCTAAATGCGGCGCCCGATGGCCAGCAACCAATGTGTATAACCTTCCCAAATGGAGAAACGTCGTTCGTGCTAAAAATGGGTTTGATCCACCTTTTACCTACTTTTCACGGATTGCCAACGGAAAATCCTCACAAACATTTGAAGGAATTTCACATGGTTTGTCTAAGCACAAAGCCTCAGGGAGTATCCGATGACCAAATTAAACTTAGAGCTTTTCCATTTTCTTTAGCAGATATCGCAAAAGATTGGTTATTTGATTTACCCCCTAATTCTGTTACAACATGGACTGACATGGCTAAACTTTTTCTTGACAGGTTCTTCCCTGCAGCAAAAGCAAGAGAAATTAGGCGCAGCATCCTGAGCATTCAACAAAAAGAAGTTGAATATGAATACTGGGAGAGGTTTAAAAAGTTGTGTGCAAATTGTCCACAACATGGATTGTCGGAACAAACCCTCCTCCAGTATTTTTATGAAGGATTGACGCCTATGGATATGAAAGTAATAGATACAGCAAGCGGCGGAGCTCTAGTCAACATGACCCCAAGAGCGGCTAAAACACTGATATCAACCATGGCCGCCAACTCGCAAAGGTTTAATCAATCTAGCGAACCATCACGAAGGGTTCGCGAGGTAAGCACAATTTCTTTAGAAAATAAGATTGATAAATTAGCTGAAATAGTGCAATCTCTTGTTGCAGATAAAAAAGAACAGCTAGACTTTGCGGAATCTGTACTAGTCCAGAACATCCGACAGACTGTTGTCCGGTGATTCAGGAAGATGATATCGCTCAAGACAATGCCATAGGAAATGCATATAATCAGGGATGGAGAAACCAGTCAAACTTCGGTTACGCGCAAAACCAGAGGCCAAATCAAACTTATCAACCAACTGCACCACAACAATATCAACCGCAGAAGCCATCGTTGGAGTCAATTGTTGAAAAGTTAGCGCTAGCCCAAGAAAAATTTCAACTAAGAACCGAATCTCACTTTGAAGCAATTGACAAACAAATAAGTCAACTGACGTTAGCGGTAAGTTGGTTAGAGTCCAAAAGGAAATTACCTTCTCAAACGGAGCCCAATCCAAGAGAAAATATGAATGCCATCACTCTACGAAGCGGTACCATTGTCGAACCAAAAGCCACGGAGGAAGGCGTTCAAAAGAAAGGTAAAGAAAAGACAACATCTCCCGTTGAAAAAGATACACCGAACCCGGCCCCTAAACCATCCCCCTATGACCTGCCACCTCCCTTCCCATCAAGATTAGTGAAGAAAGATAAACAAGCCGAAGAAAAGAAGATCCTAGATACGTTTCAAAAAGTGGAAATCAATATCCCACTCCTTGACGTAATCCGAAAAATCCCAAGATATGCTAAATTTTTGAAAGATTTATGTACTAACAAACGTTGTCTTATAGGAGTTGAAAAAGTTAATCTAGGAGAACACGTATTGGCAGTTTTTCAGCGAAGGTTACCGTCGAAATTGAAGGACCAAGGTATGTTCGCCATTCTCTGCAAAATTGGTAAAGTGGGTATTAAACGAGCAATGTGTGACTTAGGGGCCTCTATTAATGTTATGTCACTTTCATTTTATAACTCACTTTCTGCTGAGCCTTTGAAGGATACAAAAGTAACCATACAACTGACGGACAGATCAATAATTTACCCGGAAGGATTGCTAGAGAATGTTCTGGTAAAGGTAAAAGATTTAATATTTCCGGCAGATTTCTATGTCATAGACATGGAAAACGATCGGACTAATAATTCCTCCGAAATCATTCTTGATCGTCCATTTTTAAGTACTGCAAATACAGAAATAGATGTGAGAAGCGGGATCCTTACAATGGAGTTCGATGGCGAGGTCGCAAAATTTGATGTTTACAAAGCGATGCGACATCCTGATAATGTTGCTAGTATAAATTTTATAGATGTTATTGAGCCCGTCGTTGAAGAATTTATAGAATCTAAATCTGTTGATGATTCGTGCAGGGATTTGAAGGATCACGACAAAGGAATTAAGGAGTTGAAAAATGTTTCTTCTGTTCATTCTGATTTACGCCTAACTCCATCAAAATCTAAAATGTTTTCTTTCATTTTGCAGGAATTGAATTTGGAGTTAAAGTTACCTCTAGATAAATTGAAGAGTGAAAGGGAACTTTTTCCAGTAAAAAAACTTCATAATCACAAAATTTATCGTAGGGAAATACTTAGTTGGATAAAGCGCAAAAACTGGAAGAAGTATTTGTCGCAATACATGTAGTTTGAACCAGGTCGTCAAGCTAAACGACATTAAATAAAGCATTGCATGGGAGGCAACCCATTTTCTTTATTTATTTCTTGATTTTAATTTTTCAGTTTTGAATTTATTCTTATTTTCTTTATTATTAAAACCCACGTCTACTTCTCTTTTACCTTTTCTTTTTAGCATTTTTTATTAACTTCCCCCTAATAATATATTTATTATTACTAATTTAAATTTATTATATATTATTTATATTATCATTTTAGATTTACGTAAGTTAAATATATATATATATATATATATATATATATATATATATATATATATATATAATCTTATTTTTCAATTTAACCTTTGGTGGTTTATCTTTATTATCTTAAATTGTTATTTATTTTAGATTTTAAATCATAATCTATATATATATATATATCTTTTAAATTATTAATCTATATCTATATATCTTTTTAACCTATATATATATATATATATATATATATATATATATATATATCTTTATCAACTATATCTAAAATTTTAAAATAAAATTATCCTTTTGCAAAAAATTTGTTTTATCCTTTTATTTAAAAAAAAACTAACATAATTTTCCCTTTACTTTTTCTTTATTCTGCAGCCGCCATTATCACTTCATCTTCAACCTTCATCACCCGATCGTCCACCATTACCACCACCATGACCCGAACTCGAGAGCAAGCTCGCCTCCGCCCTTACACCAGACTCGGAACCCACTACCGAAACATGCTCTTCTACAATCGGGGAGTATTTTCACCATCTCTCTTTTGTATTTTATTTTATTTTCATTTTGAGGCAAAATGATTTATGTGAGGGGGAGGGAGATATGCTTGTCAAATTTTTATATTGCTTACTCGTTTTGGTTGTTCTCTTGATTTCTTGATTTTATTAATTTAAGTTCTTCGTTTAATCCTTAGTTTTGCTTTGTCTCACTGTTTTCATATGGTTTTTGTAACACCCATAAAAATATATGTTTATATTTAAAGTTAAGTGACAAAGGAAAAAAATGAGAGTTTGATGTCATGGGGTTTTGAACCCATGACCTCTGCTTGGTAAACCCATATGTTAACCATTTGAGCCAAATGGTCTTTGTGTTGAGGGTTACCTAGCCCAATATTAAAGGTAGTCTTGAGAAGAATTTCAGATCGGATTAAAGACCCAACCGACTCCCCACCTGCCCAAGGATTGTCTGGGAATTTGAAAATATGTTCGATATCCCAAAAGTTTCTCCCCCTCACCAAACCCGCACCGTTCACCGCCGATCTCGGCGACCGCTTCGCCGTGGTTCTCACCGCCAACGTCATAGTGACCGGCGGCACGTCGCGGTTCCAGACCTGACCACCACTCGCGCGTTAGCGCTGCCGTCTGTCGTGAAGATTGGTTCGAAGGTCCGTGAAACCCTAAGCCAACCCTTCTATTTTTTTCGGCGATTCCAGCCACCTCGGTCAACGGCGTGGCGCGTCGTCGGCCTAGGCGTGCTCACCGTGTGGAGGGGAGCAAAACCCCCTTAACCGATCATCGATCCAACACCGGTAAGGGCCTCATCGGCATCGCGCTCTTCCGGCCACATCGCGTCCAATATAGGACATTTCCGGTAAGATTCCGACGATTTAGTGAATAACCGAGTGCTTAGATTTAAGCCCATGTTCTGATCTGTGTGTTTCCAACAGAAATGGTGCATTTTGGGCCTCCGGCGACCATTCCGGCCACCGTCCGGCCACCAGAAATTTTTGGGTAAGTGAACCGGCTCAACCTGGTCTGAACCAGCTGGACCGGTCAGCCCATCAGCCAAACCCGAACCGATTTGGCCCAAAGCCCAAACCCAGTCAACCCGAGCCCATCGTCCGGCCCGACCCGTCTCTGACCTGCCTGTCCGGCCCGTTAACCCGACCCGCATGTCCGACCCGTTGACCCGGTTCGAGTCAACCCGTCTACCGAGTCAACTCAGTCCGAGTCAGCCGAGTCAACTTAGAGAGTTAACCTACCGAGTCAACTCAGTTGACCCATGTTGGCTGCTGACGTCAGCATTGACTTTAACCAGTTGACTCTGACCCCGTTGATCGTTGACCCGCTGACGTCAGCGTTGACTTTGACTGTTGACCAAAAAGTCAAATTTTCCGAAAATTCCTATTTTATGTTTTTCGACGTCCTGAGTCCATTTTTTAAGCCCGTTTTGCAAAATTCTGATCCGAAAGCCTCCGAATCTGACATTGAGCCCGAACTTGTTATGTACTTAATTATTGGTTAAGAGCTTGTGAGTAAGGTCTAATCTTGGAATTTGTGTAATTGAAGGTATTCTCGGTTCCTTGGATGCAATGTTGAGGAATGCCGAATTCGGGTTCGAGGGTATTCGAATGTCGTATCACGAATCGACTGATGTAGCTCGAAGTTAAGCTAATACACTACTACCCCTTGTATGGTTTATGAACATGTTGATATTTGGTTAACGCATGCATGCTTATGATGATGATACTGTAAATTCTGCTTAAATTGAATTAGATTCGAGCAATAAGTATGAATATTAATAAGACCTAATTATCCGAATAAGATTACTAATGGGCTAACAGTATCAGAAGTTATAATAGTTAAAATTCAGTTAATCCGCAACTCAATCAACAGTGTGTAAGAATCGAGGCCCGGGATACGGAGTGAGAGATATTAATTATGAAATTACGAAAATGCCCTTGGAGCATAAGTATGACTAAACTACCCTTCTAATAAAGGAAATGACATAGAATCTGCATTCGACCTGATTATGCAATTTACACTACCCAAGATGCATGTTTTAATGGAAAGACTCCGGCATCATTATGCAATACGTGTGATACAAACTAGGATAATCCCTCAAACTCTGTATAACACATGAATGAGAATTCTCTTGAAATATTGTTGAAATCCTAAGTCGATCCTTTTGACAGTAATGCGTGAATTAAATGAGAATGATCGTAATGACCAAAAAGACGGTAATGCCCTCGAGCACCGAAATGTCTGATTAATTCGAATGACGTTATACCCTCAAGTTCTGTAATGAATGAATCGTCTGTAAAGGGCCGGAGAGTTAGGACGACTTAATCTCGTTTGAGTACGTGAATAATTGAGGTACCAAATGGTATTTCAGAAAGAAATGGTAGAATTATCTTAGTCTAAAATAACCGAAATACCCTCATGAGTTAATCGGTAACTATGTATTTGACGAAATTCTGGATTTGTTAATAAGACTTAAATAGCTAAGGTTCCCTTAAGTGTTGAGAAATATGACATGTATATGCCCATCGCTCACCATATCGATGTAAGGTAGGAAGATCCGCATAAATTGTATGTTCGATTGCTCAAAGTTAAACCTTATAGTAAGTATGAGGGCGACTGTTCAGACATACAATACAGTTAGTGTTAAGTTCTGATGCACGCAAATTACTCACATCTGAACGTTGGTAAGTACTGTCAAGTTGGGTTATGTCGCATTAAACAAATTCTAGAGGTATGATAAATTGTTAGAGCCCCTGAGAATTATAACTTTCGTTCTGATATGATTGTGCCATAGTATAAATTTTGTCATGACAGTCAAATAACTAAAAGGCCATGATAGCCTAAATAGTCGGAACATCGCTGAAAATATCTGATAACTTAAAAGACTTTAATTTAGAAATTCTTGAATGTCCGGTTAGAAAACTAATGAGCAAATAGGATACCCGAGTTCTGTGAACCATTGCTTATTCAATGTTGGTATAAATTACCAAAATGTCTATATGTGATAAAATGACCATAATGCCCTTGTAGGCTTATATGACGAAATAACTCATGATGCGTCTAAACTCTCAAAGATCTTAATGTATCACCTCCTGAATATCTGGGTTAAACCGTTAGTATAAACCCTTTTTAATAGGGGTCACGTTTCAGAAATTCGTTCAAATTATCAAAAGTTTAATATGTCCTCTTCTGTAAATGCCTAGTATCTCCAAGAAATGATCTGTCCCACCTAGTGTGTTCCATGTGCGATGTATTCTGTTGGATGGATTGTATAATGATTTAATCATGAATAATATTATGTTTGATGAACTGGATATATGATTTCATTTTCTGCCTACTTGATGTATGCCTGCTCAATATGCATACTTGTTATGTGATGGCTTGATCTATGATGATATTGTCTGACTGTTTGATGAACTTGATAGTATGATCTGTTAGCTTGACGTATGATGGTACAATCTGTTTGCATGATGAATGATGAAAATGTCTGTTCTGCTCAATGGTATGCCCATTTATCTGTCAAAATCACGAATCTTCTGTTTTTGATACTCTGAATAGAATACGTCTGTCACATGTATTCTGTTACTCATGTCTGAAATCTAAATACCGATTGTCATCTGGGGTATACTGTTGGGTTATGTTATGAAGTCTCTGTTGGTACAGCCCTGATCAAGCTGGTAAATCCTTATGGACTCAAGGTCTCCCCTTGAGTGGCACCTATGCCCATCGAGCCTAGGGTAAGTCCTTATGGACCTAAGGCATCCCCTTAGGTGGCACCTATGCCCATCGGGCCTAGGGTAAGTCCTTATGGACCTAAGGCATCCCCTTAGGTGGCACCTATGCCCATCGAGCCTAGGGTAAGTCCTTATGGATGCAGTTCTGGGGGACTGCATATTGGTGTAAGGTTGGAGGGTAGTTCTTGTAAACTTCTGTATTAACATTGAACATTTGCATTTAATATGTTATGTGTTCATATGGTATGATGTTAAGTACTTATGTATGTTTGATCTGCAACTTATTAAAACACACTAGGCTTCGTGGTTTAACTTCTCTAACCCGCCACTCTGTTGATTCTCTGAACAATAAGCTCTCTTTTAATACTTCACTAAATTAGCGAAACATAAATGGAGACAAGTATTTCCTGGAACATCATAAAAATGTTATGCCTACCATGTATCTGCATGAGCTTATAGCATCTTTTGGTAGTTCTGTATTACTGAGCTTTTTCAAGCTCACGTTGTTTTTACCATCGCAGGTTAAAAGAATATAGCATGGTATAATGTTTGACATCAGTGTTCGGAGTTCCCTCGTCGTTACCTCTGGAGTACGGTACTGTATAGTTAGTGGGCATGTATGTCACGTATTGTTTTATGATAGAGTCTGTAAAATACTTTCTGAAATTTTTGTCATGTGTTTAAATGATTTTCTGAAATAGTATTTTTAACAGAAGATGATTTTACAGTTTAATAAGTGTTTTGAGGAAATAAAAATGTTTTGTGTATTTTATTGTGGGTCGCTCTTGTGACCCTAATGTGACTTCCTAAGATCCGTTGTAACGCATAGGCGAGTCTAGGGGTTACATTTAGTGGTATCAGAGCTTAGAGTTGCGTCATTCTGGGTAGATCGGCCGATCGTCTGTCATAGGGTGTCTGGTATGTGCATTCTCCTAGATCCTGACCGTACTCCACCAAGCCGGAACTCTGATGTCGAATCCTCTTTCTGAAATAACTGAATCTAAGCTTTCTTTACGCCGTATCTCGACTCGTAATGACAAGGAATGTCTGTAACATTCGCCTGTGATTTGGATTAACTTAATGGATTTGAATCTGGATAGAGAACTTGAGATGGTCTATGCATGTGAAATTGAAGATCTGAATCAGGTTAAGAATAAATGTTCGATCATATGAGGTAACCGATATAAGACTGTATGTAAGATAGCTCGGTGATAATGATATGTTTGAAAATATCTTGATGGAAAAAAATTAATAAATGCAGTATGAATTTAAAAGAGAGGTGTCTATGAACCCAACGAAAGAGTAAATTCGGTAGTTACTCCGTTATGCACAAAGAAAACAATTGCATGGCCTTTACGCTGAAGGTAAGTGCAAATCATTTAAAACTTTGGTTATGTTGGATTGGTTTGGAGAAAGGCTTCCCTGCAAGTGTGGCATGTTGTATAGTTATACATATCACCCCTGACTGACGTTCGATGTTACGTCTTGATTCTGGAAGGCTCTGTTGGAAGCCTTGAGTACTCGTCCGAATTTGAGGGACAGTTCTTCATTCGTAAATTGATGGTTAACCTAAAAGAATTATGAATATAATTCTGGGTCGTATGAATGACATCTCGGATAGTTGGGAATGCTTATTATTCTCGATTAAGACTGTTTATGACAAAAGTTATGAGACAAGTGTTCGCTTAGAACCATATGAAGTTCGATAAGAATCCAAATATTATTCTGATTAATTGTCAGAGATGTATAATGGGATAACTTTGGGTCTAAGGATAGTTTGAGAGACTTAGGAAGCTGTCAGATTGATGTATGACCGTCTGAAAAAGTCCTGAGAAACAAGGATACTCTAATGAGAACACTACAATACGAGTATGGATGAAAGAATGACTTCTGTATTTCTCTGACTAATAAATTTCGAGGACGAAATTTCTTTTAAGGGTGAGAGAGTTGTAACACCCCTAAAAATATATGTTTATATTTAAAGTTAAGTGACAAAGGAAAAAAAATGAGAGTTTGATGTCATGGGGTTTTAAACCCATGACCTTTGCTTGGTAAACCCATATGTTAACCATTTGAGCCAAATGGTCTTTGTGTTGAGGGTTACCTAGCCCAATATTAAAGGTAGTCTTGGGTAGAATTTCAGATCGGATTAAAGACACAACCGACTCCCCACCTGCCCAAGGATTGTCTGGGAATTTAAAAATATGTTCGATATCCCAAAAGTTTCTCCCCCTCACCAAACCCGCACCGTTCACCGCCGATCTCGGCCACCGCTTTGCCGTGGTTCTCACCACCAACGTCATAGTGACCGGCGGCACGTCGCGGTTCCAGCCCTGACCACCACTCGCGCGTTAGCGCTGCCGTCTGCCGTGAAGATTGGTTCGAAGGTCCGTGAAACCCTAAGCCAACCCCTCTATTTTTTTCCGGCGATTCCAGCCACCTCTGTCAACGGCGTGGCGCGTCGTCAGCCTAGGCGTGCTCACCGTGTGGAGGGGAGAAAAACCCCCTTAACCGATCATCGATCTAACACCGGTAAGGGCCTCATCGGCGTCGCGCTCTTCCGGCCACATCACGTCCAATATAGGACATTTCCGGTAAGATTCCGACGATTTTGTGAATAACCGGGTGCTTAGATTTAAGCCCATGTTTTGATCTGTGTGTTTCCAGCAGAAATGGTGCATTTCGGGCCTCCGGCGACCATTCCGGCCACCGTCCGGCCACCAGAAATTTTTGGGTAAGTGAACCGGCTCAACCTGGTCTGAACCGGCTGGACCGGTCGGCCCATCAGCCAAACCCGAACCGGTTTGGCCCAAAGCCCAAACCCAGTCAACCCGAGCCCATCGTCCGACCCGACCCGTCTCTGACCCGCATGTCCGGCCCGTTAACCCGACCCGCCTGTCCGACCCGTTGACCCGGTTCAAGTCAACCCGTCTACCGAGTCAACTCAGTCCGAGTCAGTCGAGTCAACTCAGTGAGTTAACCTACCGAGTCAACTCAGTTGACCCATGTTGACTGCTGACGTTAGCATTGACTTTGACCAGTTGACTCTGACCCCGTTTATCGTTGACCCGCTGGCGTCAGCGTTCACCTGCTGACGTCAGCGTTGACTTTGACCGTTGACCAAAAAGTCAAATTTTCCGAAAACTCCTATTTTATGTTTTTCGACGTCCTGAGTCCACTTTTTAAGCCCGTTTTGCAAAATTCTGATCCGAAAGCCTCCGAATCTGACATTGAGCTCGAACTTGTTATGTACTTAATTATTGGTTAAGAGCTAGGGAGTAAGGTCTAATCTTGGAATTTGTGTAATTGAAGGTATTCTCGGTTCCTTGGATGCAATGTTGAGGAATGCCGAATTCGGGTTCGAGGGTATTCGAATGTCGTATCACGAATCGACTGGTGTAGCTCGGAGTTAAGCTAATACACTACTACCCCTTGTATGCTTTATGAACATGTTGATATTCGGTTAACGCATGCATGCTTATGATGATGTATACTGTAAATTCTGCTTAAATTGAATTAGATTCGAGCAATAAGTATGGATATTAATAAGACCTAATTATCCGAATAAGATTACTAATGGGCTAACAGTATCAGAAGTTCTAATAGTTAAAATTCAGTTAATCCGCAACTCAATCAACAGTGTGTAAGAATCGAGGCCCGGGATACGGAGTGAGAGATATTAATTATGAAATTACGAAAATGCCCTTGGAGCATAAGTATGACTAAACTACCCTTCTAATAAAGGAAATTACCTAGAATCTGTATTCGACCTGATTATGCAATTTACACTACCCAAGATGCATGTTTTAATGGAAAGACTCCGGCATCATTATGCAATACGTGTGATACAAACTAGGATAATCCCTCAAACTCTGTATAACACATGAATGAGAATTCTCTGGAAATATTGTTGAAATCTTAAGTCAATCCTTATGACAGTAATGCGTGAATTAAATGAGAATGATCGTAATGACCAAAAAGACAGTAATGCCCTCGAGCACCGAAATGTCTGATTAATTTGAATGACGTTATACCCTCAAGTTCTGTAATGAATGAATCGTATGTAAAGGGCCGGAGAGTTAGGACGACTTAATCTCGTTTGAGTACGTGAATAATGGAGGTACCAAATGGTATTTCAGAAAGAAATGGTAGATTTATCTTAGTCTAAAATAACCGAAATACCCTCATGAGTTAATCGGTAACTATGTATTTGACGAAATTCTGGATTTGTTAATAAGACTTAAATAGCTAAGGTTCCCTTAAGTGTTGAGAAATATGACACGTGTATGCCCATCGCTCACCATATCGATGTAAGGTAGGAAGATCCGCATAAATTGTATGTTCGATTGCTCAAAGTTAAACCGTATAGTAAGTATGAGGGCGACTGTTCAGACATACAATACAGTCAGTGTTAAGTTCTGATGCACACAAATTACTCACATCTGAACGTTGGTAAGTACTGTCAAGTTGGGTTATGCCGCATTAAACAAATTCTGAAGGTTTGATAAATTGTTAGAGCCCCTGAGAATTATAACTTTTGTTCTGATATGATTGTGCCATAGTATAAATTTTGTCATGACCGTCAAATAACTAAAAGGCCATGATAGCCTAAATAGTCGGAACATCGCTGAAAATATCCGATAACTTAAAAGACTTTAATTTAGAAATTCTTGAATGTCTGGTTAGAAAACTAATGAGCAAATAGGATACCCGAGTTCTGTGAACCATTGCTTATTCAATGTTGGTATAAATTACCAAAATGTTTATATGTGATAAAATGACCATAATGCCCTTGTAGGCTTATATGACTAAATAACTCATGATGCGTCTAAACTCTCAAAGATCTTAATGTATCACCTCCTGAATATCTGGGTTAAACCGTTAGTATGAACCCTTTTTAATAGGGGCCACGGTTCAGAAATTCGTTCAAATTATCAAAAGTTTAATATGTCCTCTTCTGTAAATGCCTAGTATCTCCAAGAAATGATCTGTCTCACCTAGTGTGTTCCATGTGCGATGTATTCTGCTGGATGAATTGTATAATGATTTAATCATGAATAATATTATGTTTGATGAACTGGATATATGATTACATTTTCTGCCTACTTGATGTATGTCTGCTCAATATGCATACTTGTTATGTGATGGCTTGATCTATGATGATATTTTCTGACTGCCTGATGAACTTGATAGTATGATCTGTTAGCTTGACCTATGATGGTACAATCTGTTTGCATGATGAATGATGAAAATGTTTGTTCTGCTCAATGGTATGCCCATTTATCTGTCAAAATCATGAATCTTCTGTTTCTGATACTCTGAATAGAATACGTCTGTCACATGTATTCTGTTACTCATGTCTGAAATCTAAATACTGATTGTCATCTGGGGTATACTGTTGGGTTATGTTATGAAGTCTCTGTTGGTACAGCCCTGATCAAGCTGGTAAATCCTTATGGACTCAAGGTCTCCCCTTGAGTGGCACCTATGCCCATCGGGCCTAGGGTAAGTCCTTATGGACCTAAGGCATCCCCTTAGGTGGCACCTGTGCCCATCGGGCCTAGGGTAAGTCCTTATGGATGCAGTTCTGGGGGACTGCATATTGGTGTAAGGTTGGAGGGTAGTTCTTGTAAACTTCTGTATTAACATTGAACATTTGCATTTAATCTGTTATGTGCTCATATGATATGATGTTAAGTACTTATGTATGTTTGATCTGCAACTTATTAAAACACACTAGGCTTCGTGGTTTAACTTCTCTAACCCGCCACTCTGTTGATTCTCTGAACAATAAGCTCTCTTTTAATACTTCACTAAATTAGCGAAACATAAATGGAGACAAGTATTGCCTGGAACATCATAAAAATGTTATGCCTACCATGTATCTGCATGAGCTTATAGCATCTTTTGGTAGTTCTGTATTACTGAGCTTTTTCAAGCTCACGTTGTTTTTACCATCGCAGGTTAAAAGAATATAGCATGGTATAATGTTTGACATCAGTGTTCGAAGTTCCCTCGGCGTTGCCTCTAGAGTACGGTACTGTATAGTTAGTGGGCATGTATGTCACGTATTGTTTTATGATAGAGTCTGTAAAATACTTTCTGAAATTTTTGTCATGTGTTTAAATGATTTTCTGAAATAGTATTTTTAACAGAAGATGATTTTACAGTTTAATAAGTGTTTTGAGGAAATAAAAATGTTTTGTGTATTTTATTGTGGGTCGCTCTTGTGACCCTAATGTGACTTCCTAGGATCCGTTGTAACGCATAGGCGGGTCTAGGGGGTTACAGTTTTGTATCTATCTTGTTATAAAATTCTATGTTGCATGGTAGATTTTGGCATGATTAATTTTTTGATTAAAACCTTTTATGTGACATTTCTTTCTCTACTTCACATGTTGTTTACCTAGGTACACAAGACAATTTTTTGTGAGTTTTTGAGCCTAATGAGCATGCATTATATTTGTTCTTTGTTTCTTTGAGTGTGCATAGCTAAATTAGTTGCATTCTAGAACTTGTGTTTAAATTCTTTTTGAGATTACATTGATTGAATATGATGATTAAATATGATAGAGGCACTAGGTTTTAACCATTTCTCTTCCCAACAAATTGCCTACCTTTTTATTAATTTCCCCTACTGAAACAATTTTTTGAGCCTTGGCCTTTTTCTTGAAAATCACCACATTTTAGCCTAATCCTTTTTTCTTAATTCCATTATTTTTGTCCCCTTTTCAAGACAAAATCGTCTTAAAAAAACAGATTCAAATAAATGCAGTCCAGCAGCAGAAAAAATAATGTGCAGAAAAAAAAATTGTGTAGAACTGTTCGAATATGCAGTGCAGAAAAAGTGTAGGAAATTGTTCGAATCTGCAGAAAAATAAATAGAAAAAATAGTGCAGTTCGAAAAAAATACACTGCAAAACAGTTTTAGTTCGAATGAAAAAAAAGAGAAAAAAGGAAAAAAGAGAGAGAAGTTTCGAATATATTTTTGGGATGATTTTTTGTCTTGAATTTTAACCCTTATTTTCAGCCTTTATCCTGCCCTTACCTTAGCCCCATTACAACCCTTCTTTAAGACCTCCTGATTCTTGCATCATATTCATATTAGTAGTGGAGATTAGATTTAACCACAAGCTTATGGTAATGCTCTAATTAGTTTTGGCTCGAGTGATTTTTCTCTACCCTTAAACACTTTGAGTGACATGAGCGATTCCTTGTGAGGGTACTTGGTTTGCATCATTGATGTTAGTAGGGTTTTAGAATGTCGTTTTTTGCTTTAAATTCTTGATCTTGCCATTTATCTATTTTTGCTCCTTAGTTTTCTTTCATATTTAGATGCTTAATCATATTGAAACCTTTGAGACTTCGTGAAATTAAGGATGGAAACTTGAACTTAAGTTTGTTTAATTTTGAGATACTTGAGGACAAGCATCGGATAAGTGAGGGGGAATTTTTATAAGTATTTATTTTGGTTATGTTTTAGTCCTTATTTTGATTGAATATAAGTTTGAAGGACTTAAGTGGGTTGTTTTTATGTTGTTCTCATGCAGGTTACGTGATGTTGGAAATAACCTGGAATGCTGCAGAAAATACTGGAGTCGTGGGCAGATTCATGGGCATGAACCAGGGCATGAATGCTGACTGGGCGCCACGTCAGCACCTTCTAGAAGTTGACGTCAGCAACGCAGATAGCTTATCAAGCCACTTATCAGATAGCTTATCATCCGGATTTTTATTTTAAAATTCATACTTGGGATAATTATCTTATGTAATTTAATTTAAATTTGGGATTTATCATTTTAGTTTTTTAGGGTTTTTAACTACTATAAATACCCCACTTTGGGGGTGAATTAGATCATCAGTTGCTCATTGTTCTCTTCTTCCTTGAGTTTAATAAAAACTCTCTATTTTCTCCATTTCCATTTTCCCCATTTCTTTCTTTATTTTATTAAGTATGGTTTCTTCACCATCCATGCTTAACTAAATCCCCTTTAGCCAAAAGCAACGCCAAACCCGACTAAACTCGTGAGATTAGAAAAGTGTTTCAATCCTTCAACAACTCTTTTTTAGATTCTCTGTAAAATTGATTAGGCAATCGGCCTAATCTTTAGGCATCTCAATTGTTTCATTCCGAGAGCGTGCATCGGGTTAAAGTGGTTTAGATCCATCGTTGGGGACGAGGAAAAGCTTGTAGCCAATTCAACTCCCTAAGAGCAAACTTAGTGGCGGTCCACTAAGGGGAATCAAAATCGGAAACAATTCTAATTGAGACGATTATCCGAGCACGGGCTTCTCCAGCACTAACTCAGATTTGAGTTAGCATCGATTGTCGTAGCTAACTCACTAAAGCTTGACTTCAAGGATTGCCCTGGGAGTCGAATTTACCCAAGAGAAGTAAGTTGCAAGGGTTGGGCCTTGTAGACTGTAACCGGCAAGAAAGTTGAAGAAAAAATCAATTTCAGTGATCGAAGATGTCGTGGCAAAGCGTAGCTTGAGGCTAATTCAATCCATAATCCATTTTCAATACTTATTTTTCGTTCTTATTATTTTTCTTTATTACTCAAATCACTTCTCTAAACCCCCCCCCCCTTTTATTTTTACAGGTTTCTTGGTCTAAGCTAGAACGAAAGGGTGTTAGAATTCCTATTCCCTGTGGATCAACCCTTACTCTCGCTATACTATTTTTATTCTTATTTATTTGAGTTTAAGAATTTATTTTTGACACTATACGACGCATGTCAAAAGCAAATCACATATCTTTTAGATATGTTGGGTCAATGGTCTTAGCCAAACACATTTTTGGCTTACCTCGTGCATAACAATTATTTCTACAAGATTTGAGGATGCATCAACGATTGTTTGAAGATCTAAAGGTAATGATCTTTGTATATTCTTGGATATTTCTTGACCAACTAATATATGGTGCTTCAAGACCAATAAAAGATATAATTATCTTTATTCACATCCAACAATCTTACAACTATTGGGATACTCAATAGATATGCTTTATCCATATTGAATCTTCTTTAAGATTATTTCAGCTTATGTTCATTTATAGACAAAAACACATATTTAAGTGCTTGATCTTTAGATGGAGATAAAACCACATCTCAAGATTCTTTTCTCAAATACTTTCATTAAATGCATTGAAAGTACTTCACGGGTTTCTAATTTGAAGCTCTTCAGGAGTTTTAATGAAATTCAAATTATCATAATGAATCTTGATCCAAAACTCCTTTATAAAATACATAAGGAAATATGATCATTCTTGGAATATTTCCTCAATTAGTACTCACTAAGGCGATTATATCAAATGCGCCAAAATATTCAATGAGACATGTCTAAATAAATTTCCTCAAAAATTTTCAAATGCTTCTAGCATTTTAAATCCTTTAAGGATAAATAGGGATCCATAAATAATTAGACGCATGTAATATATTTCATAACGGCCAAATTAATTTCATCAACCATGAAGTAATTAAAACTCTTCATAAATCATAAGTCATGTCGTATTTACGACTACTTATTTGTGTCTCACTTGCATTACACCTTTAGGTGTTTGGATTGCTAGTCCAAATACTTCTCTTTTGGAAGTTCAAAGCGTCTTTCTATATTGGTCAATCATTTCAACATCTATAGATTCTTGTACAAGATCCTCATTTTCTTTCTTTACTTCTACAGAAGTATTCTATGTAAAATTGTTTCCAAAATTGTTGTCGACAACTTTTCAATTTTCTGGTTCCATTCTCGTAGTGACATAACTCATCGAGGTCTTTTCAAGATTTCAATCTTTTATTTCAGATACTTGAAACTCTTCAAGAGTTTTATAATTAGTTATCTCTTGGGTCTATTCAAGAGCATTCGCTTTAACATCTCATACTACTTTTTATTTACGAGAATTTTGATCATTGGAACCAATTTCAACTATCATGCTTCAGGCATGATTTACATACATTCGCTTTAACATGTAATTTAAACTTAGAGTATTTTCAGCTGGTATTTTCAGCTGGTATATGAGACTTGATTACTCTCATTAGGTTAGTTAATATGTCTGGCAATTGACATACAATAACTTGAATTATCTTATGAACTTTTAGTTCATACTCGAGGATCTAGATAATGATAATTCATTTTCCTTCTTTATCCAGCTGATTATTCTCTCCCCCTGATGTTGAGAAAAATCATCTCATAAATGATTCTCCAATTAATGTTTAAGAGTTTAAACATAAAAGGAGACTCGTACTTAATATATATTCTCAACCCTTTTTTATTTACCCTTTTTGTGCATTGTGGTGGAGCAATTCATATCGCACATTCAAAAATTATAAAATGGGAATGTATGGCTTCTGACCAAAAACCAATCATATTGAGGAGTTTATTATAACTCGTTGGCTTGATGTGTATAAGTGTTGCAATATGGAAACACTATATAAATAATAAATCTTTTGTTCTCATAGTTTAAATATTAAAGAGGAGGCATCCAATTGAAATTTCACTAAATTATATTTTTCATAATCAATAGGATTTGTAACAACTGATATAGCCTAAATATAAACCCACTAGCTTTTGCAAGACGAATAGTCTAATTGCATAATCTGAATCCTTTTAGAATCAATCTCATACACTTCTGGTTTTAAGTTGATAAAACAATGTAGATGCATATACTAAAATCATATAAAACTTTCTACATTTGTGGATATATGGACCCATATTTCATAAAGATATGCAAGACATGTAATCTCAACTTCAGTACAAGATCTTCAAGTTCTAGTTCTTTTGTTAAGTGGGATCAACTAAATCCTTTGAGAACAAACAACACAAGAACTTCATGTTCTTTTAATAAGTGAATTTCAATCAATTACTTTAAGCAACATAAGAACTTCATGTTCTTTGATAAAGCGAAATTTAATTAATTTCTTTGAGAATAAGCACCACAAGAACTCTAGGTTCTTTTAATACATGTGCATATAAATCTCAATAATTTTCGCATCATTATTGATCAGGATGGTCTAATCGATCATGCCAACTATATACATGTGTGTATATATATTTCTAAATTTGGTCAACTTCTAGTTTACCATAACATGTGATTCAATTTTACACGTACATGTCTAGTACAATCATTAAAATTGTTCCTTCAAATAGGAATATATTTAGCTCTTTCGGAGCTTTCAATGAAAATTATCTTTTTGTAGCAATATATAGCTCTTTTAGAGCTTTCTACTGACTTTTGGCTACCAGAACTTATATCTACATTGGCTTATTTCAAATGTCAATTGATAACATATGTTATCTATAATTCCCAAAGGAATATTTTTGCGAACTCATATTGATCTCTTAAAATGTCCACTTCTAGTGGTGACGATATTATTACCATCAACAATAATTTTTACAATATTCGTAATTCTGCACTTTTCATAATGTGCTTTCTCTCAAGAACTTATTTCTCTTCTGGGGCATCAGTATTTTCAATACTTTGAGATATAGTACTCACATTTTCCCTTGCATTAAATGGAAAAATATACTTATGCTTCTGCTAAGCATAAATCATCATCATATATTGTATTTGATAAGTAATCATGTTAAACAAAATAAATAAATATCATAATATATAAATATAAAACGTAAATAATTAATATGTAAAGTAAATAAACAACAAAATAAATAAGAAGATAAACAATTCTCTTCAAAGTTATAAGAATAATTAGAAGATGATTTATTCCCTTCGAGGGTTATAAGAAAATCAACAACGTCCAAATGAGTTGGAACAACAATGTCCAAATAAGTTGGACCAATATCATCTTTATCATTTTTCGAAAACAAAATTTGCTTCTATTTTCTTTCCTTTATCATTCAATGATTGTTGATTTTTCAGCGTACGACAAGTACGAGACCAATGGGTTATTACAACGCATTGGTAATAAAAAGGATTTTACTTCCTTAGAATGATCTTTTATCACTCTTGTCACCCTTATAACCTCACTACCGGTGGGTAGAAGTATTCTTAAAATGACCATAATGTCTATGTTCATGGCTTCGACCATGACCACAACTACTAATGTGGCATTTATTCTTTCCATTATAAAATCTCACATTCACTTCAGGGAATGGAGTAGAGCAGTGGGCCTTTAAAATCTTTTTCATGATATTGTGTCTGAGGACAACATTACTTGTCGTGAAAAGTAAATTATGTTTTTATTAGGATATCCTCATCAAAGAGAACAATGATTTAATCATCGTACGTGACGTTGTTAAACCAGTTCGCAAGGTCCTTTAAAAACCTCCTTTGAGACCAGTAGCCTCGCAGAATGGGATGTCCAGCCAATTTACTTAGATTACATCGAAGTTATGTCTCTAATTTAATAATGATTTACTATGTTTGCATTCACTTTAGGGAATGAAACCGATCCAATAATCATATGGAATAAACATCATGCTTGCATTCACTTCAGGGAATGCTCCATCATTGATAATTGCATGGAATAAACATCATGCTTTGCATTCACTTTAGGGAATATCTCCCACAAAAATTCTTGTAAAGATGAATTTTTGTAACATGAACTTGGGAGAAGTCTATAGTCGATTTTTTTCCGACGTAGAATAAATATTGCTTCCGAGCAAAAACACCATGATTTATCGGACTTTAAAATAATAATTTAAAGAATAAAAATAAAATTAGAATTTACCGATGTTGATTTTTCTCTTAAGGACAATGGAGACATAGCAAACGGTCAAAACGACTTCTCATAATCTCTTTTGTCATATCTCTTACCACGTCATTCAAACATATCATGTAAAACTCAAAACTCAGTTAAAAATATTAAATATCATCAATAGGATAAAATAAACTAAATATTAATAAATAAATCACAACAAGTATGTAGGGACTAAAGTAAATAAACCAGAAAAATATGAAGAACTTGATAGAAATTTACCATTTTCTCTTAAAGTTTACGCATATGCAAAACACAACATAGGAAACTATTTTTTTATCCAAACAGTGAAAGGCGCTAACAAAATAAAAATAATAATAATCGATTGATACTGAAATTAAAATACAATCAATCATGATATACCCATGTCTGTTAATTCGTCCTTTGATTTGTGAGAAACCACAAACCCATCTTTACTCAATGCTTAAATACAATCGAACACGCCCCTCTTTGGTTTAAAAAAAAAATAAAAACCAAGTTAAAATATAAAGAGAAAGGTAATCAGTAACAAAAAGAAAATTGAGGAAGAAAAAAAACTTATCTTTAGTTCACCCTAAAATCAAATTCTTTCCAATAATTTATTTTAGATTCGGATGACGAAGATCTCAGTTGATTAGAAGCTCGTGCTGATAATGTGTTATGAATAAAATAAAGAAGAAAAAAAATAAGAATGAAGAACAAGAAGAACAAAGAGATGAGAGAAAGAAGGAGATTTGTTTATTCATAATATTGACATTAGTATTGAATGTCTTAATCAAATCATATATTTATAGACATAAGAAGTACATATTACATTGAACTCCAATTAATGGAGATAATATTCCTATTAATAAACTAAATTAATCTCTTTAGATAAAGTTCTAATCATGATAGACATCCATATAGATAAATATTCATAACAATAAGATATATATAATATTATATGAGATCTAAAATATATATTATAATACTACATGCTGCAGATAATACAAAAAAGGGGAAAAACATATAAAGAACGCATATACATTCAAGATTAGGAGGGACTGAAACGAAATATAACTGACATATAAAAGCGGAAATGTAAAGGAAATGGGAACCAAAATTAAAGTTTTCGAAAACAAGAGGGATGGCGAAAATGAATAATAGAGGACAGAGGGACATTAATGCAGTAATGAACCCATTTTTCCAAGAGGGAACCCAAATCTGATAAAAACAATTCATTTTTCCCTCACAGTCGATTGAAACCCACTATGAAGCACGGGGACGCCACCTTAAGGCCGTCCCGCGTCCCCGATACGTCTTCGGGACGGGGACGATGCGGGGACGGCTGAGAGACGTCTCCGGGACGTCCCAACTTTATCGGGTACGGTCAAATATAAATCGGGTACGGTCAACGCTAGTTGGGGACGTACCCAGGGACGTAGCTGAATATATTTAGCTTGAAGAAAAAAAAAATTGGAAAAAAAATTGGAAAAGAAAAGTTACAGAGTTTGAGTTGCAGAAGAAGTTGAAGAATTGGGTAGTTGAAGAAGAAGAAAACACGTGATATTCACTTATTTTAATTTATTTCTCATTTATTAGTTTTTGTGGGCCCCAAAAATACTTTAATGACTACTTATTTTTTTTGTTTTAATTAATTTCCAGCTATTTATTAAAATAATTAGGGTATTGTTTTTACTTTAATTTTTATAAGGATTTTGTATTATTATTATTATTATTATTATTATTATTATTATTATTATTATTATTATTATTATTATTATTATTATTATTTCAAACATAGGTGGTGGAAACAAAAAAAATTCACAAGCTATTTAATTTTAGAGTTTATGAACTTCATTTAAGATTTAATGGTTAGTGATTTAACTGTAGAAGTTTTGAATTTATGAGGTGTTGTTAGAATTTGGAGTCTAGAGTACTTAAAATTTAAGGCTTGTAGGTTAAAACATAAATATCTAACCATATTCTTTAAAAATTAAACATTAATCTCTAAACTCTAAATTCTAGCACTAAACCAAAAATTCTAATCATAAACTCTAAATTTTAAACCCCTAAACCTTAAAACTAAGAGCCATTGGTGAAAACTTTCCGTTCTCACCGTCAGTGCATGAGATAATTTCCATATATAAAACAACTATATTATAAATTTTATGACTTAAGCTCCTAATTTAGATTTAAAAATTTAATTTCAATACTAATTTTGATTTAAATTAATTTTATAGCTTAACCATATAAGCAAAGTAAGTTGTAGACAATTTTTTTTGAAATTATCACTTAAGCGAGTTGATTTCGGAAGATATTAATAATATTTAATTTGTGTTGTTTAATATTGTTTTAGACTTAATTTATTGTTTTAGTCTTGAGATTTGATACTTTAATATTGTGATTTATTCAATGATTTTATTTTCTAATTTTCTAAGAAGTATTGAATTTATTTATGATTTTTTACATCTATATATAATTTTAATTTTTATATGCCGTACCCTTGCCGTCCTCGTACCCTGTAATTTTAAAAATTACCGTTTTTTGTCCCCGTCCCCGTATCCGTATCATTGCAACCTAGGAAACCCAAATCTGAAAATCCTCTCCCTTGTTTTTCAGAGTTTATGAGAACTCTAGAACACCGCCCTCATCCGCCGCGTCAGCGACCGCTAGCAGCGGCTGGCGAACTCGAAACCCTATCAAAATTTATCTTTTCTTTTATTTTGATTCGAACCATAAAATAGAAAAACGAAATACCTCTAAAATCTGTTTTCTTTTGTATTGATTATTGATAACCGAGTACAATAACAAGATTTTTTTTCTTCTTTCTTTTCGATTTTCCATCTTTCCTTTACTGTTTTTTTTCGTCTCTCAATCTCCCCATTGTTGTTTTAGATCCGAACATATAGAGAAAATAGAGACTTGGTCGCTCATCCCTTCATTAAATGCTCCGGATCTTTCGGGATTTGCCAACCGAGTTGGTGAGTGTAGAAGTGTAGATGATGATGGCGGCTAAAGATTAGTATGGTGGAAGAGTGGTTAAAGATATGGGGTTATTTTAGGGTTTTTTGGTTAAGGTTAATTTAGGGTTGGCTGACGGCGGTGGTAGACGTGGTGGCTCAGACCGACAGCGGCGGTAGACGTGGTGGTTTGGACCGGCGGCGGCGGCTAGGGTTAGGGGTATTTGGGGTTACCCAAAATATGTTATGTATGTGTGCTGGGTAATAATTTGGGAGTGATGTAAATGGGTTAAAGGGTTTGATGGAAATGTTTTTTTGGCTTAATGGGTTTGATTAATCTGGTATTTATATTGGGCTTGAGGCCCGGTTAAAATTTAGTGATTTTACCTTCTAGGCGCAATTATCTAGGTAAGAAAGAGTGCGAAGAAGATCTCTCATACAAGAATTGAAAGAACTTATGTTGAAGAAACTTCAAAGAAAAATTAACAAGATGAACTCGTCAAACTTAAAACGAAAATGGCTCACGGCCAATAATATTTTATTTCAAATATACATGCTATTGTCTTTTCAAGAGAATAAGCCCCTTTTATAGTGTAAGGGATGCTAAATACAAATGATAAATTTTTTTAATTAAATCTCTAAATTAAGGAATAATTTCCTTAATTAATTGCCTAAGTTAAGGAATGAAAATAGTAAACTAAAATGAATCTAGCCTATATTATGGACTAATGCGTTGACCGAATTTTACAAGGAATAAAAGTACACATTGATTTAAAAGATAACTTTCTAATTTAACCATTTGACCATGAAAATCATCTTTCTCATTCATCTTATGTTTACTCCAATTGACTTTTTCCCATTGCATGTATCAGTATCCATGTGAGAATGGATTTGTTATATGATTTCATGTGATATGAGAATCTAGAAACTTGATTATCATGGTGCAACACTAATATGGTTTAGTTTATGGATGTACGCCACAAGAAAGGAACATTTTTCGCTTCCTTTCATTGATCAAATATTAGATAGACTAGCTAGCAAGGCTTATTACTATTTCTTGGATGGATATTCTAACTACATTTAGATTGATATTACGCCGGAAGACCAAAAAAAGAAACTTTCTCTTGTCCATTCGAAACGTTTGTGTTGAGAAAATATTTTTGATATAACAATATGCGAAAAATGTTTTGGACTTATATAAAGATTTCAAAAATAATTCAAAAGTTCTTAAAACGTGGAAAATATGTTTAAAATGTTTTGACTTTGCACTTATATCGAATATACATTTAAGAGTCAACAATTAGCCAAAATTGAGTTTTTTAAGTGAAAGTTTCGAAACATTCCCTATATATAAAGGTTTAGAAACCATGGCTCTATGACGGCTATATTTTTCAAATCCTCATTAAGGTTTCAAAACCTCTGGTAAAGGTTTCGAAATCATTGTGCAGGTGGGAATTTAAAGCTCGACTTTATGACTTCCCAATGGCTCCTAAACATTCCCAACATACATAAACGGCTAAAATATCATTCCACACTATTTAAGCAAGTTTGGGACACTTGAAGATGGTTAGAGAACATATCCAAGCAAGATGATCAAGAGAATTTGAGTCTAAATCTTATTTCTTCATTTCTTTTGTACATAGTTTAGAGATTGCTTAATTGAAAATTTTTCATTATTTATTGTGAGCTTAATTTGTGTAAACATCCACCTTTGAGGTATTTAGTTTACCAAACAAACCTTGTAAAAGGGAGAGGTTCTAGTTTAGCCTTAGAAAAACTAGAGTGGTTCTATCTTAGCCATATAAAAGATAGGGTTGTAAAGGTTGCCTCCTTAGCCTTGAAAAGGGGAAGAATTCATAGTGAATTGGGAAATCCTTAGTAGTGTGCTAAGGTAGTGGATGTAGACTCCGTTGGTAGTCAAACCACTCTGAAATCCTTGTGCAAATTGTTTAGGGTAAAATACATAAATAATCACTAAACTACACCCGAAAAAACAAAATGGTAACCAAACTTTCAATAACGACAAAATGGCAATTAAACTTTATGTTTTATTACAAAATAGTAATTGTGCCGTTAACCTCCGTTAAAGAAGTGACATGGTTGTTAAATTTTTTTTTGTATAAAAGCACATTTAGTCCTTCATAATTACACATCCAATCAATTTAGTCATAATTAGAAAAAATTCAATAAATTTAAACCATTAACTTTTACACATTATTATAATTTAGTCCTCATTCAATTCTCTGATTTGCAGCACATAAAGAACAAAGAGTGAAAACACAGAAATAATGATAACAAGGTTCTGTAGTTAATCCTTTCTCATGGTTTAAAACTTCAAAATGTCAAAAGAGGATTGTACAAATATGGAAGTAGACAGTGAAATTCGAACCGCATGCACATACACAGATAAGAGCAGCCTAACAAACTTAAACCAACTCCCATATTAATAAGTCATACAGATTGTTCAAACATTTTCTTGAGTAAGTTATTCTACCCCTATAAATTTATAACACACCAAAAAAGCCTCTAGTGATACAAAAGAAACAACATATTTAAACATTGTCGATTAAAATTCGAATGAACCAAAAAAAATATAAAAGAAACTTCTCATAGCCTTTACATCGTGAATTAGAGAGGAAAGAGTGTTACACTTATTACCTTGGCATACATCAGATCAGATACATGGGGAAGCTTCTTCATTTTTGGCCAAAGATCTTCTGGATTGTAATCTGGTATGTCCTAAAAATTTTGGTTGGTCTCTTTCATTTGCTAAAATAAACACTTCCATTGAAGTTGAGTGTCGCGAGTATTCGGCAAAATCGGGAGGTATTGTCCGATGCGGTCCTCATCAACTACTAAATCCTTGGCAGACCTTGCAAGGGAAATGAGTAGTTGAAGTTCTTTCAATTGGTATTGTGAAATGCAGTGAACTGAACTTAAATTATATATATATATATATATATATATATATATATATATATATATATATATATATATATATATATATATTGACCTAAATGATTTAGACACATCCTAAATCTTAAGAAATTCTTTGTTTTTTGAACGAAAATTTTTAAGAAATTCTTGAATCGAAAAATTCAGAAAAAGAATGGTGCAGAATAGAGGGAAACAATAAATGCACAGCTTCTGAGGAAATTTGTCGAACATGTGTGTGTAGTATTAGAGTTGGATTATACACATGCAACTGAAATATTTTCTGGGAGAGCTGTTGTGAAAGAGCGTAAACCACAAAAAAAATCAATTTTGAAGGTTCACTCCTAACTAAGAAAGCATTGAATTTGATTAGAGGGTTGAATTTGACAGAAAAGTGAAAGAGGACTAAATTATAACAATGTGTAAAATTTGAGAGTTAAATTTATGAAATTTCTTCAAATTATGACTAGATTGATTGAATGTGTAACTATGAAGGACTAAATGTGCTATTATACAAAAAAAATTTAACAACCATGTCACTTCTTTAACGGAGGTTAACGGCATAGTTACCATTTTGTAACAAAATATAAAGTTTAATTGTCATTTTGTCGTTTTTGAAAGTTTAATTACCATTTTATTTTTTAGGGTATAGTTCAGTGACCATTTATGCACTTTATCCAATTGTTTATCTTTTTTGGTTTTAGTCAATTCATTCAGGAGTTTAATTCAACCCTCTTGACGATTTCGAAAGATCGACTCAAGCGCACTTCAAGCCTTACAATTGGTATCAGAGCCTCGCCTCCATCAAAGGACTAACATCCGGGAGTAAAGATCATTTGCTCGAAGTCCACCATTTAAGAAAATGGCAAGATTAGAAGATGGTCGCTCTATCTCGTGTCCTCTGCTCTTCGAAGGAGAAGCATACTTCCAATGGTGCAACGTCAAGAAGTATTTCATCAAATCTCTCGATTTTAAGGTTTGGGATATCATTGAAGATGGTTACTTGGAAGTTCCTAAGGAGAAGAAGAAGCAAATGAGTGTAAATTTCACGAAGGCAAAGCTAAATGCCAAGGCTATGCACACTCTTCTTTATGGCCTCAATGAAGACGTTTTCAAGAAAGTCTCCACGTGCAAAAGTCCCAAATAAATATGAGAGAAGCTTGAGAAACTCTATGGAAACAAGAAGGGAGAGAAGAAATATGATGTTTTATCTTGTGAAAACCTCCTCTCAATCCCTAAGGTGGATGGTTTTAAGGCTCTCAATGAGCCTGAGGTATCTTTTAACTCTAGTGATTCAAATTTGTGTTCATTTGATGAGTTACAAGATGCTTTTGATGAATTATTTTTGGAATGTGAGACCATGAATTCCAAATTTAAGAAAATAATTTCAAAACTTGAATTTGAAATGATTCTCTTTTGAAAACTAAATTGGATTTTAAAAAATAAAATGTGATTTTGAAAAATGATTTAGAGTTTTCAAAATTGGGAAATGAAGTTTTTTGAAAAAGAAATTTTTGATTTGAAAGTTAAGCTTGAAAGCTTAACAAAAGCAAATGAAATTATTTCTAATAATTTATCTCATCCCATAATGACAAAATGCTCACATTGTCATTATCATGGTCATTTTTTTCATATTTTTCCTATAAATAAAAAAATCTTATAGGGTTAGACAAATATGGGCTCCTAAGGGAACTAGGGACATTGAAACTAATGTTAAAGGATCCAAAGCAATTTGGATACCAAAAATCAAGTGAATGTCTCTTGTAGGTGTGTTGGAGCAATAGTAAGAAAAACAAAGATATAAAAATGCTCTAGTCACACAAGTGAAGAAGATGGGTAACTTCTAATCTTAATGCATTGGATTATAAATCATTTGGTTACCTATTTTGGTGATAAATGTTCATGCATCATTGATTATTTATATTTATAAGTGCATGTCATTTTTTATGCTTTATGCATATGAATCATATTGTTTCATTCACATGTTTGTATAAAGTTTTAAAATCTTGGATAAATTGTATTTCATGTGTTTTAAATTGATTTGATTCAATGGTGAAATTCAATCTCTTATATGTCAACATTTGTGCTAAAATTTTAATGGAATGCTTTAGTAAGGGGAGTTTTATTTTTCAAATGTTTTGTACTTAAACTTTTTTTAACTTACTCTCTATTGTTATTATGTACTATAAAAATTTGAATTATTTTTTATATAAAAAAAGGGGGAGAAGTAAGTGAAAAATTAAGGGGGAACTTTTGTCAAAAATATTT
Organism: Hibiscus tridactylites; assembly: GCA_958450335.1. Classification (NCBI taxonomy): domain Eukaryota; kingdom Viridiplantae; phylum Streptophyta; class Magnoliopsida; order Malvales; family Malvaceae; genus Hibiscus; species Hibiscus tridactylites. The sequence goes on along the minus strand of OY288292.1, from coordinate 9,519,063 downwards.
TTTCAAAGTTTTGTTATATCAAAAAGGGGAGATTGTTGATAAAATATTTTGATATAACAATTATGTGAAAAGTGTTTTGGACTTGTTTAAAGATTTCAAAAATAATTCAAAAGTCCTCAAAACGTGAAAAACATGTTTAAAATGTTTTCACTTTGACCTATATCGAATATACATTTAAAAGTCAACAATTAGCCAAAATTAGGTTTTTTAAGTGAAAGTTTCGAAACCTTTCGGGTAGAATGGTCTAGAATTGAAACCTTAGCAAAGGTTTCGAAACCTTTATAAAGGTTTCAAAACTATGGCTCTATAACAGCTATATTTTTCAAATCCTTCTTAAAGTTTCGAAATCTCTAGTAAAGGTTTCGAAACCTCTATGCATGTGGGAATTTAAAGCTCGACTTTATGACTTCCCAACGGTCCCAAAACATTCCCAACGTTCATAAACGACTACAATATCATTCCACACTATTAAAGCAAGCTTGGGACACTTGAAGATGGTTAGAGAACATATCCAAGCAAGATGATCAAGAAAATTTAAGTCTAAACTTATTTCTTAATTTCTCTTATACATAGTATAGAGAGTGCTTGAATTGTAAATCTTTCACTCTTTATTGTGAGCTTAATTTGTGTAAACACCCACCTTGTGAGGTATTTAGTTTACCAAACAAACCTTGTAAAAGGGAGAGGTTCTAGTTTAGCCTTAGAAAAACTAGAGTAGTTCTATATTAGCTATATAAAAGATAGAGTTGTAAAGGTTGACTCCTTATCCTTGTAAAGGGGAAGAATTCATAGTGAATTGGAAAATCTTTAGTGGTGTGATAAGGTACTGGACGTAGACCCGGTTGAGTAGTCGAACCACTCTAAATTCCTTGTGCAAATAGTCTATCTTTTTTTTTTGTTTTAGCCAATTCATTAGGGAGTTCAATTCAACCCTCCTGACGGTTTCGAAAGATCGATTTGAGCGTGCTTCAAGCCTAACAATTTTCCTTTCGTTGTACGCCTTTCGGTCTTTGTAATGCACATGCTTCAGAGAATGCAAGATTAAATCATCAATGTAAAATATAAAAAAAATTTCAATAATATATGAAAATTTAAAATTTCTAAACAGTGTGATTGTACCCTAACACCAATCGACCAATCCTTAACCGCGTGTGAGACTATTCTCATATAACACGTAGGCCTTTGTTGAGCTATACATGATCATGAAGAGAATTCATAAGTGAAATTATCTTGCATTGCTTTTATCTTTTTACACATTATCTCTATTAAGTCTTCATTGAGTTGGGAACTGAAAACAACCACAACTATGATTGCTCCCTTGCGCACGTTAGCATATCTAAAATGCGCTTGTAGAGAATTTTGAGCTTGCTTACTTTTTCTTCTTCGATCTTGCCTGTTTGCTCAATTTTTTCTAGTGATTTCATTGGTTTCTCTTTCTCTTTTAACGTTGCATTGTTTAATGGTTGATTTGGTTGTTGCGGAAGGAAATTTGGAAACTCGGGGGCCTGGGGATTTGGATCTCGAAAGTTTTCCACCTCTACGAGCTACTGGAAAGGATGTCTCTGCTGTTGGGCAATCTAGTTCAGGTAAGGATTGGAATTTCCTTGATCAATCTTTTCCATTGTTCCTCATGTTGAGCATGATGGTCGTGTTTTGTTAGCGGCTGAGGCTAAGAAATGGGAAAATGCATTGTTGGGCAATTTCCTGGGTAAATACCATATTCTTGCTATTTTCCAGAAAACTATTGATAAATTGTGGGGTAAGAAAGGTTCCATTGATATACGGTTCTTACCTCTGAGTGTATACATGCTTAATTTCTCGTCTCAGAGGGGTTAGGGATTGGGTTTTGGAATCTGGCCCTTGGCATATTCATCAGAAGGCAATCATCTTATGAAAGTGGGTACCTGTTTTGATTCCTGAAGTGTTAGATTTGAATTGTGCTCCGATTTGGGTAAAACTCTGGCATGTGCCATTGGAGTTGTTCACCCAAGAAGGGTTATGTTGTTTGGCTAGTGCACTTGTTAAGCCCCTATATTCTGACAGTGGTACTATTTTGAAGCATTATCTTGAGTTTGCTGAAATTTGTGTAGAGTTTAATGCAAATTTTGATCTCCCTAAGTCTGTTATGGTTGAGCTTGGTGAAGGGAACTATGTGGATGTTGGGTTGAACATGTTTTCCCCCATAAGGAGTGAGCATTGCAATATTTTTGGGCATTTGAGAGAGAAATGCTCGAGAAAGAATTCAGAGGATACTCTTGATCAAACAGTGGCTAAGGATAGTATTCTGATACTTGGAGAAAATTCTTTTTCTGCTCAAGAAATGGTAGTTGTTTGTGCTAGTGTTAATTAGGAAATGGAAGTTTACTTCTTCTAGTGTTGATTAGGGTATGTAAATTGTTCATGATAGTGTTTCTCCTGATTGTTTTGATCATATTGGGAATAAATCTTTTAGCACCTCTATGGCGCAAGACACTGCTCTTCTAGTTAAGGACAATATGGTCATGGATGGTGTAAGATCTGTTGTTCACGGTACTGACTTGGAGGTTGTGCAGTATACTAAGGAGGACTTATCTTTTGACGCATGTTCGAATCAATTTGTTGTTTTGGATGAAAATTAAGGGGATGGGGTTTCTCTTAGGAAACCTAGGGTCGCTTTAGAGGGAGTGGCTGGACTTATGAACCAATTGAAACCTAAAGGTAAAGGTGGAGGTGGTTGTTGTGGGAAAAAGAAAGGGAAAGATGATAAAAAGGGTGGTGCCTCCCCTAGTGTATAATGATTTTGACATGAAATGTAAGGGGATGTAATGATCCCTAAAACAAAGAAAGATTTTGAAGTTGGCAGAGAGTTTGATGATTGAAGTTTTGTGTCTTCTTGAAGCAAGGGTGAGGGAAGACAATGTTGCATCTATTTTACAACATCAATTTTGAGGGTGGAGTTTTATTAATAATTACTTAGATGCTATAAATGGGAGGATTTTGTTTTTGTTTAGGGATTCTTGGCGAGTTGAGGAGGTTTGTAAGTTCGATAAGTATATCACATGTTCTATGAAGAAAGGGGATTTGCAGTTTTTCTTTTTTGCCATTTATGGTTGTAATGGTAGGGAGGATATGAAAAAGTTATGGGAGAGTTTGGTTGATGTGAAATATATGGTGGGTGATTGTTCATGGGCCCTAGCTGGTGATTTTAATATCATTAGTTTTCCACAAGAGAGTTTTGACTATAATGGGAGTCAACCTATGACATGAGCTATTCAAGATTTTTTGGATTATTGAGAGCAGCTTGATGTTCTTGATCATGCTTTTAGTTGTATTGTTTTTACTTGGTGTAATATGAGGGAGGAAGATCATTTGTCTAGGAAACTAGATAGAGTTTTGGTGAACCATAGTTGGTTACAAAAATTCCCAAATTCTAAAGTAGAGTTTTTGACCCCCTGAATACTCGGATCATTGCCCTAGTTGTATTACTGTTGATGTCCTTTTGGTTCGACCACCTAGACCTTTTAAGTTCTTCCATTTTTGGGCTGATCATCCTGAGTTCTTTAACATTGTTGAGAATTCTTGAAGGTTGCCAGCTGAGGGAAATCCTCTTCAAGTGTTGTTCGCAAAGCTTGAAAGGTTAAAAGTTCCTCTTAGGAAACTGAACAAAGAATAATATGATAGTTTATCTGACATATTTTCCTTCTACTGAAGCTTTTGCTTGTGAGAAGCAAGTTTCCAGGATCTCTCTGCATTGCTTAGGGCTGAAGAAAATTTCTTGAGGCAAAAGTCTAGAGTGCAGTCTATCAAGGAAGGAGATAATAACACTGCTTATTTTTTTTCAGGCAAGTCGTAGTTAAACAAAAGTTCAACATTATCTGCACATTCATGATGAACATGGTAGAAAGATTAATTCATTTGATGGCATATCTGCTGAGCTGACTAGGCACTTCTTTGTAGCTCTAGCAATTGTTGATGTTAATGTGCTTTTACATTCTGATGATCTGCTCAAGGAGATCTTGGGTTCATAAAGTACTTATGATATGCAGGATAAATTGATTGCCCCAGCGACATCTAAGGAAATTCAAGAGGTGTTGTTTGTTATTAATGGCAAAAAGGCACTAGGACTTGATGGATATCCAGCTAGCTTCTTCAAGCTCTCTTGGCATATTGTTGGTGAGGAGTTTATTAAAGTAGTGAATTTTTTCTTAATTTCCTCCTTAGTTGTTGGATTCAATGCAACCATTATCACTCTTGTACCTAAAGTTGTTGCTCCTTTGTTTGATATGGACTTTCGACCAATTTCATGTTGTACAACTGTTTACAAGTGTATAAGTAAGATCTTGGCCAACAGATTAAAAGTATGGTTGCCTGAGTTGATACTGCCAAATCAAAGTGCATTCCTTGCTTGAAGGGATTTGGTAGACAATGTACTGCTTGCTCAAGAATTGGTGACTGGTTATGAGAGAAAATATTTATATGCTCGGTGTGCATTAAAAATTTATTTGAGGAAGACCTTTGATTCTTTCAATTGGGATTTTAGCTTCTAGGTTTTTAGAGTTATAGGATTCCCTGAACAATTTAGGAATTGGTTACATTCTTGCATTACTCATCCTAAATTCTCTATAGGATTAAACGGTGGACTAGTGGTTTTTTTTGCGGGTAAAAAGGGGGGTTCGTCAAGGTGACCCTTTATCACCTTATATATTCATTTTATTAATGAATGTATTATCAAGGTTGTTGAATTTTTCAAGCCAACATGTTGTCTTTGACTACCACCCGAAGGGTAAGACAATTGAGCTTACACATCTTTGCTTTGATGACGACCTTTTAATTTTCACTAAAGGTACTATGGAGGCTGTTTTGGGGGTAAAGAATGTACTAGAGGCTTTCTATAAGATTTCATGTTTACAAATGAACACATCAATAAATGAACTTTTTTGTGAATGAATGGAACTTGATGAAATGCTAACTTTGATTGAACAATCTAGTTTTAGGATGGGATCTCTTTCTATGAGATACTTGGGAGTTCCACTGGTTACTAGGAGTTTATCTGATGTGAAATGTGAGGCTCTCATGGGAAAGATAGTTAAGAAGACAAGAAGTTGGCCCTCGAAATGTTTATCTTTCGCTGGTAGATTGCAGCTTATCCAAGTTGTTATCTTCAGTATCTAAAATTTCTAGAGTCTTATATTTATGGTGCTTTCGAAGGTTGTTAAGCAAGTTGAGAAAGTGTGTAATTCTTTTCTTTGAAAAGGCTCTGAGGGTTCTGAAAGAGGACCTCGTGTAAGTTAGGAAAGATTATGCCACCCAAAGAGTGAAGGCGGTTTTAGGGTGAAAATGTGTCAGTTTGAAACTGTACATGCATGATAAGATGCCTATGGCTATTTTTGTAAAATCAGGCTCTCTTTGGGTGGCATGAAATGAAAAATACATGTTGAAAGGAAGCAGTACTTGGTAGGCCTCTGTGAGGAGCAGCTATAGTTGGGCCTGAAAAACAATCCTCAATTTACGTAATGATTTTGCTCTAGTTGGTAACTTGAATGGGGATCTTAAAGGCAAATAAAGTCTATAAGATTTTAAGGTTAGGATGTTGTCTTGGGGAGGTGATGTTGATTTGCATTGTTTGTTGTGTGGGACTAGTGTTGAGTGCAAGAACCATTTATTTGTTGAATGCGTGTTTTCAAGACAAATTTGGGGTGGAGTCTTGTATTCTAATATTGATTCTACTTGCTGGGTAGATATGGTTACTTGGGTACAAATACAGGGTAGACAGTCTCTATATGTTGTTATTGTTCGTATAACTTGGTGTTATTACCTTACCACATTTGGTATGAAAGGAACTACATATTACATGGGACTAGTTTTCGATAGATGGATATTGTGGTTTCACAAATTAAGAGGGATGTTGGAATGAAATTTTTGGGTAGCACAAAACTTATTCTTTCTTCTCCTACTTTTGCTGCAGAGTAGGGGCTTGTATAGTCTTTTATTTGGTTTTTTTTTATTTCTATAGTTTGTATATTGGTGATTTTCATAGTTTTGTACATTGGTGGTTCTTTTTGGATGAATAAGATAACTTTAATTTATTTAAAAAAAAATTCTATTGAGTTAATATTATTTTTAACTACACCAACTATTACAAAATTATTGACGCGTTTTCGTTTTTATCACTTAACTTTTAATTGGTCCAATTTTAACACCAAATTTTAGTTTTCAATTCGTTTATACAACTTTGCTGTTAAATCGTTTAACTACACGGTGAAATGGCTAAAGGTGGCTGATGTGAAAGTCAAACCAAAACTGCGTTGTTTTGGTGAGGCTATTTTAATACCCATATCGCTTAAAACGTGGTCATTTTGCAAGAAGAAATAATATAGAGTTCTGCACATGAGGGGATTTGATTTCAGGTCATAAGAAAAGAAAGCAAAAGCCTTCACTACTAGACCAACTTGAGATTTTAAAATTTATAAATACATAATATAACTCTAATTGAGATTAATATGGTTTTCATATGGTTTTATTTTTGTTTAGTTTAGTCTGTAAATTTATTTATTTATTCAAAAATCGACCTCAATTTGTTTATAATTTTTATAATCTAGTCTAATATTTTTAATATAGTTTTATTTTTGTTCACTTTGGTCCTAAAACTTTTATTTAATTCAAACTTAACCCTTATTTGTTTCTAATTTTTATAATCTAGACTATTTTTAATATAATTTTTTTCAGTTTAGTCCTAAAGTTTTTATTTAATCAAAAATTGACCCCTATTTGTTTTTAATTTTTATAATTTAGTTCAATATTTTTAATATAGTTTTATATTTGTTCAGTTTAGTCCATAAAGTTTTTATTTAATCCAAAATTGGGTCCATAATATTAGACTATATTATAAAAATCAGAATAAATAGGTGTCAACTTTGGATTAAATATGAAGTTTAGAGACTAAAGTGAAAAATATAATTATATTAAAAATATTGGACTAGATTATAAAATATAGAAACAAATAGGGCTCAATTTCGGATTAAATAAAAAATTTAGGAACTCAACTGAACAAAAATAATATAATATTAAAAATATCAGACTAAATTATAAACATTAGAAACAAACAAGGATCAATTTCGGATTTACTAAAAACTAACTCTAGGGACAAAAATGAACAAAAATAAAATTATATAGAAAATCAAACTAAATTATAAAGCTTAGATATGAGTAGAGGTCAATTTCTTATTAATTAAAAACTTTAGGGACTAAATTGAAAAAAATTAAACTATATGAAAAAATCGGACTAAATTTTAAAAATTAGAAACAAATAGGGGTCAATTTTGGTTTAAATAAAATCGTTTGGGACTAAACTAAATAAAAATAAAACTATATTAAACATCAGACTGTATTATAAAAATTAGAAACAAATATGTGCTAATTTCAAATAAAATAAAAAAATTTAGGGACTAAACTAAACAAAAATAAAATCATATTAATCTCGATTACAGTTTTACGTGTGTACATGTGCAAAAAGACTCCGTTTTGGATGATATGAAAATCAAAATAATCTCATTAAAATGAAGTCGTTTTGGTTCGGCATCCACATCGGTCACTGTTAGTCACGTTATTATGTGGTTAAAGTATTTAATGGCGGAGTGAAATAAAATAGTCGAAGACAAAAGTTTAGTGTTAGAATTGAATAAGTTAGAAAGTTGATAGTAAAAACGAGTCAATGTCAATAATTTAGTGATATTGATATGGTGTATTATACAATTTATTAATTAATATATGATTCAAGTAAAAAGACTGTGACGTAGCAGCAATAATATCTAAAATTTACATGATATATATCATTAATTACTTGTTGATGAAAGTCTTAATATGAGAAATCATTTCTTGAGTTCGAATTTGAGAAAATGGAGAATTGTGAAGAACTTGAAACGCATGCCCAACTCCTTTGTAAATCTCAACTTCAACGCTTTCACCAGCACTGGCCAAAGAATTACAGAACCCCAGGTTCCTATCTTTCAATATATCCATCTCCGATACGCACACCAACGTGGGTGGAAGTTTCAGTTCCATTGACTAAAGGGTTGCACCATGGATGGTCACGGTTCGAACCGAAAGGCAATGATAATCTCCAATATGCATCAGATGCAGATAAAGTGAGTGTTGAGTACTTAACTTGTTGTGCGGTGGCATGCATTTCGGTTGCGGTCCTGGACTCGCCTCCAAAAAAGGGTTGAATCAAGATCAAGCCCTTGAGAACCAATGGCTTGATCCCGGAACCAGCCGAGGTGCTGCCGTGGGACTGGGAGCCTAACCTGATAGACACATTGTAAGCTATATTGGCACCAGCACTGTCGCCTGCTAGCATCAAACTAGACAGATCACAATGACTTAACCACCATATATGTTCACTAGGTCCATTCAGAGCTTGTTGTTTAACCCACATAAGGGTTTTGACACCGTCATCATAAGCAGCCGGAAGCCGGTGCTCGGGAGCTAGACGGTAGTTTACGGAGAGTATAATGCAACCTGCTTTCAAAGCAAGACCGGACAAGAACTCAAGGTAGCAGCTCCAAGCAGCGGAGCCAATGCAGAATCCGCCACCGTGGAAGTAAACAAGCAAAGACATCTTGTTAGAGTAGTTTGGGACATAGATACGTGCCCATGATCCCGTGATTTTATCGACGATGGCATCCTTAACCGTCACACCACCGGAGGCTGTGCAGGGTATGATAGGTATGATTGGAGGCCTCTCAACGTGTCCATTTTTGTAAACTCGGATGAGCCCTTCAATCTCTTCAACTACAACACCATGGCTCTTCTGGTTTACCTGAACATTGAGCCTTGGATCAAAGGAAATGGCTGCCATTCTTTTAGTTCAAGTACAAAATAGAATTAGAATTTGACTTATTGGGTAAAGGTTGAGATTTTAAGTACATTAATGATCCTTATATAGAGAGAATGTAATGGCAATACTTTCTATATTCGTATCTCACGTTTATATTTGACGTAGATTCGGACGTAAACAAGATTTTATCGTTCGAAAACTTTTTAAATACATATATTTTTTTAAAATATTAAATATATTAATGTTGGACGCATACTGGTATCAAAATTTATCATAGAATCCAAATAACTATAGACATTTGCTCGAGTGGTATTGTTTTAATTTTTTAGTTTCTTTCAAGGTTTATGTCACAAATAAGTATGTAAAGTATAATATTTTTTTATTTAAATACTTAAAGCATATCATTTTTTTTATAGAGATACATAAAGTTTGTTTCATTAAAGTAAGTACTTAAATTATATCATATTTTTATCTAAGTATTTAAAGTTTTTTTTTTGCTCAAAATCGATACCTAAAGTATACCATATTTTTCATCTACGTACCTAAAACATTTTTAATCATTGTCACGTGTTAAATTTTAAAAACCTAAGTAAAAAAGATGACATGCTTTAAATACCTATTTGAACAAAAAATATACTTTATGTACATATATTGAAAACATAGTAACATTAGATATTTACTTTTATATAAAAAAAACTTAAGTAATTAGATGAAAAATATAGTATACTTTACCTACTTATTCGTTATATAAGTCTTTCTTTAAATACACGTTTTCAATAGTAATGTCTTCAATAATAAATATTAAATATAATTTTCAGAACCAAAAAGATTAGGTGCAATGGTAAGACATTTTGTTCTCTCAATGAGAGAACTCGAATTTAAACTTTAGAGACAATATTTTTAAAAGAGACTATCATGAATTTTAAATATAGACCATAAAATAGATTTATACTTTACCAAAAATATATATAATTATCGGAACATCTCTAAATATACAAAAATATTTTAAAAAGAGTGAATATAACTGTACCAAAGATAAAAATAGCTTATCCGGTTGTAAAGCAAGCTTCGTCCCCTTTTTCGTAAGACAAGTGGGGGAATGAACTCATTGTTGTATACCGTCTCATATAGAATCTCATTTTTCTCCCTATAATATACCCATATAAAGCGGATTGTTTTCTTGATATTCAACAGTTTTTTAATATATTGGTACGATTTCATGATTATATTTTTTTTTTTTTTGATTCTTTGACAATGCGCAAATACCTTGCATACATAGATATTCAAACTTGAATCTCTTAAGATAAACATTATTTTTTCACTATAGTCACTCGTTGAATTTTTTGATAGTCGCGATTGATTTTTTAAAATATCTTGGTTTAGATTGATGTATAAAATATATTCAGATGTGGATATATAAATATGATTTTAACTACCTTTCAAATATATCTAAAAACCTTTAAAATATTAAATATACACATATCAAATAAATCTTACAACGGAGAAGTCCCGTATGTTTTCCTGAAAGTAGGAGACAGTGTATAGATAAACAAATCATCATGACAAGTTTTCTCTTTTAGCCATCCTTTCTGTTCTTATGGGTTATTCATCTACTCAAAAAGGTTACATTCTCTTCAATCTTGATCAGCATGTATTTTTTGTGAGCATAGATGTTAAATTTGTTGAGTTTGTCTTTCCTTTTCACTCTTCTTCTTCTGAAATTGCTTCTTTGTTTCCTGCTCAACTTATGTATCCTGATGCTGATTTTTTAAAGCTCACTTCTTCTTCTCTTCCTTTTAGTTCTGATTCTCCTGCTTGTGCAGAACCATCTATTGTTTCTTCTCCTTCATCTATAGATTCTGTTCCTGTAGATTCTTTGCCTGCAGATTCTGCCTCTGTAGTTCCTGATGCTTCAGCAGGTGCACCCTTACCTTCTGTTCCACCTCAACCTAGGAGATCTAGCCGTGTTTCTAGACCACCAAACTGGTTACATGATTTTGCTACTTCTTTTCCATCCTCATCTCCTTCCAGTACTTCAAGTCAGTTCCCACTTTCTAATTACCTTTCCTATTCCCATTTACCTTTTCATACTCAATTTTTTTTATCCTCTTATTCATCATTAGTTGAACCTAGATCATATTCTGAGGCCATAAAATATCCAGTGTGGATCAAAGCCATGAAAGAGGAGATTCTTGCTCTAGAGTCAAATAACACTTGGTTTATAGTACCCTTACCATCTGGCAAGTCTCTCATTGGCTGCAAATGGGTCTTTCAGATTAAATACGAGGCGTCTGGTGAAGTTGAAAGGTATAAAGCTCGTCTTGTGGCTAAAGGCTACATTCAAAGAGAAGGTGTTGACTATGGGGATACTTTCTCTCCTGTGGCTAAGATGGTGACTGTTCGAACTGTTTTAGCCTTAGCTTCTGCTCTTGCGTGGCCTTTCTACTAGTTAGATGTGTTCAATGCATTTCTTCAAGGGGATCTTCATGAGGAAGTCTACATGTCATTGCCAGAGGGTGTCTGCAGTCTAGGGGGTCTCATGTATGTAGACTGCAGAAGTCTTTGTATGGGCTCAAGCAGGCTCCAAGGCAGTGGAATCTCAAACTAACTGAAGCTTTAATCAGTGATGGATATTAGCAGAACAAGCATGATTATTCCATTTTTACAAAGAAGGAAGCTACTAATATTGTTGTGCTTCTCATCTATGTTGATGATTTGATAATTACTGGGAACAATGAGGCCTTAATTACAGAGCTAAAAAACATTCTAAATCGTAATTTTAAGATGAAAGATTTAGGAACACTGAAATACTTCCTTGGTTTAGAGATTCTGAGATCCAAAGATGGAATTGTGCTTAATCGAAGGAAGTATGCTTTGGAGTTGATTGAAGACAGTGCGCTAGGGGGAGCTAAACCCGTCTTTACTCCTCTTGAACAAAACAAGAAGTTCACTTATGTTGAGTATGATCAAAGTGTCAATACAGAAGTTGAAGATGAACTTTTGACAGATAAGTCAGTTTTCCAAAGAATGATAGGGAGATTGATTTATTTAACTCATACAAGACCAGACATCTCATATGTTGTACATCATTTAAGTCGGTATATGTAGCAGCTTAAAAAGAGTCATTTAGAAGTTGCTCTCAGAATAATTCGTTATATCAAAGGCAGTCTTGGACAGGGTGTATTGTTGAGTTCTTCAAGCTCTCTTGAATTAGTTGCTTTCTGTGATTCTGACTGGGTTGCTTGTCCAGAAACTAGAAGATCAGTCACTGGTTTCTGTATAAAGTTAGGAGATTCCTTAATCTCTTGGAAAGCAAAGAAACAGACTACAGTAGCCAGATCTTCTGCAGAAGCAGAGTATAGAAGTATGGTTGTCACTGCATTTGAGATTGTGTGGTTAAATGGACTCTTGAAGGATTTTAGAGTACAACTGATGCAACCTGCCAAGTTGTTATGTGATAACAAGGCAGCTCATCAAATTGTAGCAAACCCTGTTTTTCATGAGCGTACTAAACATATTGAGATCGACTGTCACTTTGTTCGTGAAAAAATACAAGAAGGGTTGATACAAGCTAGTCACATTCGGACTAAAGAACAACAGACAGATGTTTTTACTAAGGCATTGGGGATACAATAGCATCACTACTTAGTCTCCAAGTTAGGGGTTAAAAATGTTTTTCAACCTCCAACTTGAGGGGGAGTGTTAATAATAGTCAGTTAGTTAGTTAGATTATTGTTAGCAGTCTGTTAGTATCAGTTGGTGTTAACTAATTGTAACTAAGTGTAAATGCTACTGTATAAAAGGGCATGTGTATCTGATATTATTATTCAATGAAAAGAGAAATTTTTCTTTAATTCTTTTCTTAACACTAAGTCAATGGTCCAAACTAATTTTTTCTAGAATCGTATTCAACTCATTGTCAACTATCTGTATTTATACAAGTAGATTCGATCTTTTTTGTATTAATCTCATGCATTTTGTCGTGTTATAATTGTGTTTAAATCTGTTGATGCTGGTTTTGGGCGACACAAAACAAGAAGGTGTAGACAACGGTTGAAAGAAGGTTTAGGGACAAGGTTTGTTGGTTTACTCGTCGTAGGATGGGCAGAGAGCCATCATGAACGATGGTCGGCAGTAGAAGTGCAACCCTAATTAACTTGGGGTCGAGAGCCGTGAACGGGGTAGAGTGGATGATCAGAGTCATGTGGAGAGGAGAGAAAGGGTGGTCGATGTCGAAGAGAGTTGTCCTCTTTGTCTTTGGTCTTGGGGGTATTTATAGCCCCTTCGTGTTGCAGATGGAGTGATGCTTGACGAGACCGTGCCATTCCTAGTGATGGCTATTGATGGGCTGGCAAGTGGTAGCTCGGCTGTCAGGCTGCAAGCTCAGTCGAGCTTGATAGTTGTCTTGTCACGACACGGTGGCTAAGCGCAAGAGTCTCCGGAGGCCAATGGGTTTGGAGGTGTAGGAGTATCTGAAGGAGGAGCTTCGGGGTTTGTGATGTCGGAGCGTGGTTTGGGGGCGGAGGCATTCTCTTCGGAGGTAGAGTGTCCTAGAGATGTTTAGCGGAGCTACAACACCAGTCTCTGTTAGTCGAAGAACTGTCATAAAGTGGCACGAACTGAGATCTGAACGGTTCATTTTTCACACGTAGGGAATGACGTTCTTGGGAAATCGTGTCATCATTGTTCGAGGTGCCTTGTGAGTGGTCTAGAATGGGGATGGGAGTTGGTTCTTGCCTTTGTAACAGTGTTTATGTGGCTATAAATTAGTGGAGTGGGCCAAAACTCTGGTTCTTTTCTCTATTCGCCTTTAGGTAGAGTTGATTTGTAAGACGCTATTTTCTTTGAATTTTTCGTGTTTTGCTTGCGTTTTGCTGAAAAACAGTGAGTGTGAGAGCGTTGGAATGGAGGGATGAGGAAGATTTAGCCGTCGACGTGGTGACCGATGAAGTTGAGTGTTGGGTTGAGGTTGACAAAGTGAGGAAGATGTTGGAGTATCGTGGGTTGCAGTGGTAAAACTTTAAGTTCGAGTTTGAGATTCCGATGGGGAGGTTTCACTTGAGCGAATACGGTGAGGGAGTAAACGGTGATGTGAAGTGGTTCTTTTTGGCTCTCTATTTGGTGGAGGTCGGGTTCCATTTGTCGCTTCATCATTTTTTACGCAGGCTGTTGGTTGATTACGACATTGCTCTGGGGCAACTGACGGGAGTGTCTTGGCGGATCATCATTGACTACCTTATCAAATATGCAGAGAAAGGCTGGGCTCCTTCTATGAGAGTGTTGAGGTGGATGTTTGCTCTTATCCCTTTTAACTTTCAGAATTGTTTTTGGTCTGTTGGGCCTCGTGAGGAGGCGTTCCAAGTATTACTCCATAAGGATCCATTTTCGAGAGGGAGAAATTCATGGATGTTGGTGTTGGATCGTACTAAGTGCACCTAGGTAACACAGATTCCTTATGTCTTTTGCTGATACAATTGTTGACAGGCGAGGTAATCTCATCGCTGTCAATCGTGGGGGCATCTTCCCTTAGGGGAATTTGTGTGCTTGTAGGCCTTGTGAGCCTTCCTTGGCACGAAACACGGGTATCATGTATCTTTGTAAAAGTAATTGGTGGCAAGTGGGGTGCTTTCACTACAGTTGTAGAACTGAGTTCTATAAGGTGGCACAAGCTGAGACTTGGTCGTATCGTTGAGGAAACTTGATGTTCTTGGAGAAGCAAACAGAAATTGAGCGGAGGTAACTCGACACTCTTGGAGAAACAAATATAAATTGAGCGGAGGCAACTTGATGCTCTTTGAGAAACATGCGCTAGTGAGTGGAGCTATCTCGACACTCTTGTAGAAACGAGCGTTATTAGTTGAACTGTGTTCCTTGTGTGCTCGGAGACATCCTTTCAAGGGCGTCCGTGCGATTGTAGACGTCACGTGCCTTCCTTGGCACAGAACACATGCTTCTCCGTTTTTGTAGAGTTGTAATATCCATAGCTTTTAGAGAGGTGGAGGCATCTCATACCCTTCGAGAGATTATCGTAATTGGGGTTGAAGCATCTCGCACCCTTATAGAATCGAGCGCTATAGAGTGGAGCTTTTCTCAAAACTCTTATAGAATTGAGCGATATAGGTGGATGCTTCTTCTTTTATGCCATCAGAGGGTTTCTCATGGGGAGCATGAAGGTATTCTTTTGTGGGCACCCATGTATTTGTAGAACAATATGCGTAGACATCTCCCTTAGAAGGCAGTCGTTCATTCGTGTTGGCCACATGCTTCTATTGGTATGTGATATGGGCTGATCCATCCTTGTAGCATCGCGATGCTTCAGGCATCGATGGGATGGAGGCCTTTCCTTTTGGAGATAATCATTTGCTTGTAGAGTCCACATAATTTTGTTGGCATGGGATATAAGCTTCTCTGTCCTTGTAGCATCGTGATGGTTCGGACGTCGATGAGACAGAGGCATCTCCTTTCAGAGGTAATCATTTGCTTGTAGAGTCCACATACTTCTATTGGCATACGATATAAGCTTCTTCCTCCTTGTAGCATCGCGATGCTTCGGGCATCGATGAGACGGAGGCATCTCCTTCCGAAGGTAATCATTTGCTTGTAGCGTCCACATGCTTCTATTGGCATGGGATATAAGCTTCTCCTTCCTTGTAGCATCGTGATGCTTCGAGCATCGATGGGACGAAGGTATTCTCTATCTTTTTTGAAATAGTCGAGAGTAGGGGTCTGAATATGACCTTTGGAGAGATAGACACGAAGAGATCACACTCATGTTGGGGTGTTCGGAAACCAAAGTGATTTTTGAAGATTACCCTTGTGCTTTTGTAGAATCATTCATAAGTTAGGGCATAGTTACATCTGCGCTCTTTGTAGATACAAGCGAGTGTTTGAAGCTACCATGTAGACGGGGGCAATACCGAAATGTTTTATGTAGAAAAGTATGTGATTATTTATTAAGTAGTAGATTCGATTTTTCCCTTAGGATCGTAGCATGTTCCTAGGGTGTTCGAATAATACGGGTTTCCCCGATACCTGAAGGATTGAAAGAGTGTGTGTTTGTAACAGATATCACTTGTTTGAGAGACAATTGTAGAAAATTTGTTGCTGTGTAAATCCCACTTTTATTCAATTTGTTGGGGGTCCTCCGCGCTTTCTTTAGTCTTGTACATAAGGCCGGCTAGGAGGCGGACGTTACCCTATAATTTACATGTTTTTACAAATATAAGTTGGAGGGTGATTTCCTCTTGGCGATATCTTAGCCTTAACACACATGCAATGATGAACACTATCTATACGCGTAGGGGTGCCGAGTTGTGGAGACTCTTGGTCGCTAGTGCTTCATACGCTCGTCGGGTTCAACTAGTTGTAGCTATTCCCTTACAAAGTGTGCTTCTTAAATACGAGAAGCAACTTTTTGGACTGACCAAAATGAAAACCTCTGGTGTCCGCACGGAGCACCTCGGTTACCCAATCTTCGTTGTCTTGCTAAGAAGATGGTTTGGAGGCTGCCAGATGGTGCCCAGGGAATCCAATCCTATCTTCACGGCTGTTGTCGTGGCTCCCCGTGGTGGTAGGACAGGCTCTTAAGTTCCCTTTGGAAAGGCAAAGCCGCTGCCTTACGGCTTCGGGACTTCGCTTACGTCTATCCCACAGTGGCACCCTTGGACGTTGGTGGTGAGATGTTGTTGACCCATTCTATTTGCTTCCTTCTTATTCGCAGTCAGAACAACTCGATATCAACAAAGACTCCGTGACTAATTCTTTTCGTCGAAAAGTGTCTACGTTCACCACACCAATTGTTGATGTCGATTTTGGGCGACGTTGAACAAGAAGGTGGAGACGAAAACTGAAGGAAGTTTTGGGGACGAGGCTTGGTGGTTCACCCGTCGTATGACCAACGAAGAGCCATAGTGGACGATGATCGGCATTAGAATCGAGCGGTTCACCCTTGATTGACTTGGGGCTGAGAGTCGCGAACGGTGTATAGTGGGTGGTCAGAGTCATGTGGAGATGAGAGAAAGGGTGGTCGATGTCGAAGAGAGTCGTCCCCTTTGTCTTCGATCTTGGGGATTTTTATAGACCCTTGATGTTGTAGATAGAGTGGTGCTTGACGAGACCGTGCTAAGCCTAGTCATGGCTATTGATGGGTTGGCAGGTGGTAGCTCGACTGTCAGGCTGCGAGCTTAGTTGAACTTGATAGCTATCTTGCTGCGACGTTGTGGCCGAGCGTAGGAGTCTATGGAGGCCAATGGGTTCAGAGGTGTAGGAGTGTTCGATGGAGGAGCTTCAGGTTTCGTGATGCCAGAGCGTGGTTTGGGGGCGAAGGCATTCTCTTCGGAGGTAGAGCTTCCCAGAGGTGTTTGGCGAAGGAACAAGAAAATTATTTTTAGCAAGCTAAATCATTGTTAAAAAGATCTTAACATTTTTTTTTGAAAAATTCTAATTCTAATCTTAATCATGCCTAAAGGGAAGGGAAGGAAATGCGTGTTTTTAGTGGGTCTAAAACTCATGACACAAGAGAATATGATGAAACCAAGATGAACAACTTCACCAATCGGTCAAATGTGTTTGCTCAAGATCTTGACATATTTACGTGCTTATGTTATATTTGTGTTTTTTACCGTGTTATACTTTTAATTTTTTAGGGTAAAGTTTACAAATGGTAATTGAACTTTGTTAAATTATTCAATTTGGTAATCGAATTTTCAATTGCTTCAATATTACCATTAAACTTTTAGTTTTGCTTCAATGTTACCATTAAACTTTTATTTTTGCTTCAATGTTACCACTAACCCGTTAACAGACGTTAACAACAGTTAAAATAGTTTATTTAATAACACATTTAGTCCTATACGTTTGTACATCCAAACAATTTTGTCCTAATTCAAAAAAAATAATAAATATAACCCTCATTATTTAAATATTATTTCAATTTGACCCTATTATTTATTAAAAATAATTTAACTCTAAGCCTGAAACTATAAACTCTAAACCCTAAAATTTTTTAGCGCTAAATCATAAACCCTAAACTCGTAAACCAATAAATATAATAATTTAACCCTCCGTGCGATCATGAATGAAGAAAAGTAAATCCTTCAGCGTGTGTTTATCCTCTATGCGTTCATGTTTAATCATCTTTTAACCACAATGCGCTACCTGTATCGAATAACGGGATCTCGTGCTCATAATTAAATCCTCTCGAAGTTGTCTGGGACTTTGGGTACACAATTAACTCTTTAATCGATTTGGACCCCCAACACTTAAATTTCTTCTTCTCTTTTGTAAAATTTTACATGAAAAAACAAAACAAAACAAGATTAAGGTTGTGGTTTGTGTTCTAAGAAAAACACAACCAATCTGAGAAGAAATAAATGATGATATGATCCACACCATGTTAAAGGGTTTAGGGTTTAAAAATATAAGGGTTTAAGTTTTAGGGCTAAAAGTTTAGAATTTTGAATTTAGAGTTAAATTATTTTTAATAAAAAATAAGGTTAAATTGAATTAATATTTAAATAATAAAGGTTATTTTTTTTTAATTAGGACTAAATTGTTTGAATGTATAAATATGAATGACTAAATGTGACATTATACAAAATATTTTAATTGTTGTTAACATCGGTTAACGATTCAGCGTTAATATTGAATCAAAACTAAAAATTTAATGATATTATTAAAGCAACTGAAAATTTAGTTACCAAATTGGATAATTCACAAAAGTTCAATTACACAGTAACGATTTTTTATTAATTTTATATTTTTTATGATTTCTCATATTTTTATAATTTTTAATACTTTACAAATATATTTTTATATTGAAATATTTTATTTATCAGATAAATTAACAAAACAACATGTAAACATTATAAAAAAACTGACATAGTTTAACAGTTCCATTACTAGCGGGCTAAAACAAATATTATCTAGAAATATTACAATATGATCAAGTAAGACAAAAAGCGAAAATTACAAAAAAAAAGAGACAAAAATATTATCTAGAAATATGATCAAGTAACAAAAAAACTGACCTTAGTTTAACAGTTGCTTGTTTTATAGTTTTGTCTTGGTCGGCTGCCGCACTAGTTTTATCCGTATTCTCTATATTTTTATATTTTACTTTAGTTTGTCATTTCTTTCAGTTTTATCTTATATTTTTAATAAAAAAAATTCATTTGTTTAGTTTATTCTTTTCGCATATTTGTGTAAGTTTGCTTGCCTTTGTGGCACGCTTTTATTCTGCTCTTGTGACACGATTCCTTTACCTTATGACACGTTGTTCGTCTACCTCCGCGTTAGATTTGCGATTGTGTAGAGATTCTCACATCGCTCATATCTGATTTACGATTGTCGATGTTCTTTCAAGATTAGATCCTCTTTTCAGAGTTGTTTGCCAATGTATTCGGATTTGTTTTTTAAAAGCAGCTTGTAAGTTTACTTTGGTTCGCTCGTCACTCTTTCATCATCTCAAAAAATGTCTAGGTTGATAGAGACAAATAAGTATTATTGACAGTTATGAAATACTATAAATATGGACGTCAGATTTAAAAGAAAGCTTCGACTGTCGTTGCGACTTTGAATTTTTTTTTATTTTCTTTATTTGAGATTTTGGTGGACATAGTCCCCAAATTCCTCTTTTTGAGTGTAATTTGCATTGTCAAAGATGTACCTTCTTTTGAATCATTTCAAGATTCAGAAAAAAAAAAAGAGAGAGGAAAAGGTGGAAAGTTGGGAGAGAATTTAAAGATTTTAATATTTTTATTTTTCAAATATTTTTTAAAATTTTTTTATTTATTACATAAATAGTAAAATATTTTTTGAATAGTATTTCTTCATGTTTTTTAAGTTCTTTTATATAGCATATATACCTTATAGACAAAATAGATTGAACTCAAGTATAATATAATAAATATCATGTTGAATTTTAAAAGAGTGAAATAATTAACCTTCATCATTAAAAAAAATTGACATAATGAATAGTTACTCTCCTGGTTAAACAAAGAATAAATTATCTAGAGATATTCAATTATGATCAAGTAAAACAAAGAGGGGGGAATGTACAAAATAAAAGGGAAAAAGTTGGAAAAGAATTTAAAGATTTTGTTCCGGTACTTAATTTACGTAGAATATTTCTTGCGTAATGACATTTTCTTCTTGAATTTTAAAGAAGGAATATTTTAGTTTTTATACTTTTTAAATTTTTTGGTATTCAAACTTATATTTTTATTTAAATTAAATCAACTCATAGAAAAAGTAATATATATTTAAAATATTATTTTACAATTTTCATATTTTCTGATTTTTATAATTTCAATATATATAATATATTTATATATGTATTTAACATTGAATAAGTTAAATATTTTTATTCACTTTAAAAATTATTTTTATTTATTATGAAAAATGATAAAATAACTTCACATAATATTAATCAAAAGACATCTCGAAAGCTCCGCTTCTGTTGTCGTTTCTGGTTGTTGTTGGGGAATTGACCATCCACCGAAATAAAAGGTTCGCTGGCACCGGCTCTGTTTCTTCGTGTCTTCCCTCTTATTTTCCAAACAACAACAGAAAGACGAAGCAAGTCAACTTCACCTAAAAGTTTTCTCCACAATGGAGATAAAACTGTAAAGAAACGAAACGAAATTCAACTTAAGTAGCCAACTTGGGATTGACTTGTTCCGCGACGCGGTGCCGAGTTCCAGAAAATTTATTCACACTTTCGGCTGTTGGTTATTCATCTTCGTTTCATACTCTCAAAACCCTAGTTACAGTCGAAGCAATCTCTCCCACCCAATATAGGCCCGGGCGGCGGCCCGCCGGATCGCATCCCCATGGTTGACGTTGCGTCGTCACTAGAAAGACCTAGCTCCCCTTTAGTGGTTGAGGATCAACGTTGTGCGAAGATGAACAAGATACGTGAGGAGGACGTTACCTTGGAGTACCATGCAAACTTAATGGAGACGGATGGGCCCGTGATTCCAACCTCCCAAGAGCAGCTTGAACGCCCGGTTACAGCGATGGAGTCGCCGGCTAACACTGCTGCAAATCTGAAGGCGACTTACGCCGGTAAAGTCTCAGATAAAGGGAAGGACGTTAAATCCCTAGGTCCCAAGTGGATTGAGGATGAGGTAATTGTCCTTGATGAGGATGTTCTGGTCGATGAATCTGGCCCTTTTCCCCGTATCAAATTCTTGAACCGGGTTCATGATCAGATTGACCGGAATATGAGGAATACATTAATTGTTCGCCTCCTCGGACGGCCCATTGGTTTCAAGACTCTGTGGTCTCACCTTCATAGCCTATGGACTCTGCGGGGGGATATCCAATTGATTGATCTTGATAATAATTACTTCTTAGTGAAGTTTGCTGATGAAGAAGATTACACTAAAGTCCTCATGGATGGCCCTTGGATTCGATAGATATTTGACTGTCCAACCCTGGAGCAGATCGTTTTCTATGGCTGAAAAATTTCTATCTCAGGTAATCGTATGGGTTCGTTTACCTGGGTTGCCCTATAGATATTATACGAAGGTTCTTTTCCGCAGATTGACTGGACATATTGGTCGGGTTGTGCGTGTGGATTACAATACGTAAGAAGGGGAGCGTGGCAAATTCGCTCGCCTTGCTATTATTGTAGATGTGAATAAACCGTTACTTTCGTGCATTGGTATTGACGATTTTATTCAGAAACTTGAGTATGAAGGCTTACAACAGATTTGCTTTGAGTGTGGAGTATATGGCCATACGAAAGAATGGTGTCCTTCCCTTTGTAAGGACACGGTGGTGGAAAAGGACATGGGTCTGAATATTCTTGAGAGCGCGGTGGAACATGAACCTTCATCGTCGACCCCATATGGTCATTGGATGGTAGCGACTAGTAGGAGGCATCGCCTAAATGCTACAACAAGTCGCTCTCAAGCTCTTAAGCTGGCCGCAGACAACAAGTCGAGCTCTAGGTTCTTGGTTTTAGAGGAAGGGGACATCCTTCAGGGTACAAACATTACTCCTAGAAATTATGATGGTTCGAAGCAACAGTCGAGGGAATCTCGTTCGAGTGACTCCCTGCAGGTCTCGAAGGGTGGGCTAAGTGTGACACAATTGTTCATTAAAAACGCATCCTATCTTGCGTTAAACTCGGAAAAGAAGAAGAATGGTGCTTGCTCTACAATACAAGAAATTGTGACAGTGCTCATGGTTGATAGAGAACCCGCCACAGTCGTGGCTCATACGCCGATTTTAAAACATTCAACAACTAGTTGTGTTCATGCGTCTGTTAGTATCCTATAAAAGGCATGGGAGTACAAGGATCTACTGGGGTCAAAATTGGCAAATCAAGGTCGACGAGAAGTAATTCAAACAAGGAAAACTTAGCGCATAGGTTGAAAGTTCGTAAATTGAATGAGGTTGGGAGCTTGCAACAGCCAATTCTAGGGGAATGGATTTGTAATGTGGATGGTCACTTGGTGAACATTCGCCAAGATGCTTCAACCCCCAAATGTGACTCGTCTGATGATCGCTTAGTTGTAACCAAAGACCATTCTTTGCATGAAGATGATATGGTTGAGATGTCTAGGTTGAATGGGATGATTGAGGCAATTGTTCGTGACGACCCTGGCTCTGGGAAACAATCTAGGTTCTGCTGGTATGTCGTTCTTATCTTATTCCCATTTCCTTATGTTTAAAATAATGTTTTGGAACTGCCAAGGTGCAGCTATTATTCCTTTATGGAGGCTTTTCAGGTCTTTCGTTTGGGAAAACCTTCCAAGTTTGGTTGCTTTATTCGAACAACGTGTAAGTGGGATCGCGATTGATTGCTAAGCTGGGGTTTCCTAACTCGTTCAGGGTTGAGTCTCATAGTTTTAATGGAGGTATTTGGATCCTTTAGGATGATTCGATCGTGGTTGAGATCTTGTACATATCAAATCAGTTTGTGAATGGTAAGATGCGTCTTGTTTCCTCGTCGTGTTGGGTTCAATTTACGGCAGTCTACATAAGTCCGCAAAAAGCTAAAAGGAAAAGACTTTGGCGTCATCTTCAGGATCTTGATTCGGGCACATCTACACCTTGGGTGCTTGGGGGAGATTTTAACATCATTTTGAATTTTGAGGAACGTTAGGGGGGTATATGCACCGGGGGAAGTGGTAGTCAACTTTTTGCAAACTTTATTTTTGAGAGTGGCCTCGTAGATCTGGGTTATATTGGTCCACCGTTTACTTGGTCACGAGGGAATCTTCATCAAAGATTGGATAGGTGCTTAGGAAATTCTACTTGGTTCACCCGTTTTGCAAATTCATCAGTCAATCATCTTGATCGTTTGGGCTCAGATCACCGTCCTTTGTTGTTAACCCTAGAGGACACAACCTCTAATGATTCCCATCGCCCTTTTCAATATCTGGCCGCTTGGCAATCCCACCCTCATTTACAGGACTTTGTGCGATCTATTTGGCATAGTGATGCAAATTTTAAGCAGAACATCTCTGAATTTATTGTTGGGGTGAAACTCTGGAATACTGAGGATTTTGGTCACATAGGTCAGCGAAAACGACGTATTTTGGCTCGTATTTGAGGTATTGACAAGGCACTACTTGTGCGACACTCAAATTCTTTAGTTCGACTAGCTCAATCCTTGCGCAAGGATTTAGAGGTGGTTCTTGAGCAAGAGGAAAGCCTATGGCGATAAAAGGCTTGTGCGGAATGGATCTTGCTTGGCGATAGAAACACACATTATTTCCATGCTTCGACAATGGCAAGGCAAAAAAGGAACACTATTTCTGCACTACAGCTTGATGATAATTCCTGGTGTTCAGATCCTGAGGAACTTGCGGACATGGCTCGAACTTTTTTCATGTCCTTATTTTCCACGTCCGGCGTTGATGGTCATGCGTGAGGATTACGAGCCTGTTTTCCAGCGATGAGCATTGAAATTGATTACATGCTGAGCTTGCCGATTTTTGATGAGGAGATACATGATGTGGTCTTTGGGATTGGTCCTTTCAAGGCACTAGGTATAGATGGGTTTCATGCTGCTTTCTTTCAGAAAAATTTTTCTATTGTGGGGGCATCTATTATCCAGTATATTAGAAAAATATTCACTTCTGGTCTGATTCCGGCGGATTTGAACAAAATACTTCTTGTCCTCTTACCTAAGGTGGAGTTACTAGTTAAAATTTCCCAATTTCGGCCTATCAGTTTGTGCAATGTTATGTATAAGGTGATCATAAAGATTATACTGAGTTTCTGAAAACCTTATTTACCTGATTGGATTTCTGAGAACCAAACGAGCTTTGTTCCGGGTAGATCCATTATTGATAATATTGTCATCGCACAAGACATAATTCATTCGATGCGGCGCAAGACTGGTCGTAAAGGATGGATGGCTATTAAATCTGACCTTGAAAAGGCATATGATCGACTTGAATGGAGTTTCGTTGACGATACTCTGTTGGATCTTGGTATTTCCGACTCTCTTTGCTACCTTATTATGGATTGCATCTCTTCTACTTCTATTCAAATCTTATGGAATGGTTTAACGACTGAGGCTTTTGCTCCATCTCGGGGTATTCGTCAGGGCGACCCTTTGTCCCCGTATATGTTTGTCTTATGCATGGAAAGGTTTCCACATCTGGTTCAAAGTTTGGTGATGCCTGGTCTTTGGAAACCTTTCCGTTATTCTAAAGCGGGCTCGAGTATTTCTCACATTTTCTTTACCGATGATCTTGTCCTTTTTGCCGAAGCTTCAATTGAGCAGGCGAGTCTTATTCAGACTACTCTCGAGGTTTTCTGCTCTTGTTCGGGACATAAAGTTAGTATCACCAAGACTAATTTATTTTTCTCAATGAATGTTATTGGGGAGGTTCGTTAGTCGGTTAGTGTTTTCTTGGGTTTTTTAGAAGTTTCAGATCTTGGAAAATATCTAGGAGTTTCACTTATTCATCAGCGTGTAACAGCCACAACTTATCAGTACTTGGTGCATATGGTGCAACGGAAGCTTTATGGTTGGAAAGCAAAATCTCTATCTTTGGCCGGCCGTCTCACGCTAGCTAAGTCAATTCTGGCGGCTATTCCTTCATACACTATGCAGTCCACTCTTTTATCGAAATCTACATGCCTTGAATTAGAACGGTTATTTTGCCAATTCATTTGGGGTATCACTTCGGATCGTGGGGGTGTTCATCTTGTCCGCGAGGAGGTTGTATGCCAACCTTTATCTCAGGGAGATCTTAGATTTTGAAAGCTTGCTGCTCAAAATGAGGCTTTCCTCATGAAATTGGCGTTTCAATTGGTAGCTAAACCAAATGCACTATAGGTACGTTTCTTACGCACGAAGTACAAATGTCTTGAGACACTCCCGCCATCTTTGCGTAATCAAAATTGCTATTTTCTATGGAATGACCTTAGCGTTGTACGGGAAATGGTTCGTAACAATGTGACTCGAATCGTTGGAAATGGTACTTATGTCGACTTTTGGTTTGACAATTGGATCCCAGCTCTTGGCCCGTTGGTTGCCTATGTCACGGCCCCGTCTTATGCCCAACTTGTTCCTACGTCAGTGGCGAGCATGTCTGATGATCACGAGAACTGGTTGTGACCATTATTTCAACACCTTTTACCATCACAAGTGTTGCTGCATGTCGCGGCTTTAAAAAGGCCATCTCCAGCCTTGACGGTGGATTCTTTTAGATGGAAGGGTGAGGCATCGTTGTGCTTTTCAGTTAAATCCACACACTATGTGTGAATGACATCCAATGTTGAGGATTCTGATAAGGTTTGGGGGTCTTGTTCATAAATTTAGGGGACTCCAACGAATTAAAGTTTTCATGTGGTTAATTTGTTGCAGTATGTTGATGACTAATGCCGAAAGGTTGAAATGCCACTTTGCACAAGATAGTCGTTGCCTCCTATATCGGGCAGATATTGAAGATATTGACCATGTTCTCCGTTTCTGTCCCCCGTCGTACTCAGTATGACACCAATTGATTCGCTCAGATAGACTTGGTTGTTCTTAATTGTCGACATCAAGAGTTGGATTCAAATTAATCTTGCTAATCCAAAATTTATTGTGCAAAACACGGAAGATTGGGACATCTTTTTTGGAATAATTATTTGGAACCCTTAGCTCCAAAGGAATGTTATGGTTTTTAATAGCCCCCTAGATGATTCAGAATCTATCTTATGTCGCAGTTTGAGATTGGTGCAGCTACAGTGTGTTGCAGATCACACTTTGAAACTGGGTTGTTTCCATGGCAAGTCTACAATTCCCGGTTCTCCCAAATGGTTTCCTCCTGAACCCGGGTGGGTCAAGATGAATACGGATGGGGCATGCTCAATTGGTGAGAACTGTGTCGCGTATGGGGGGTGCTGCGCAACTACACGAGGCAATGGCTCTTGGGTTTTAAAAAATCTTTAGGTATATGCTCCCCTGTCATGGCAGAGATTTGGGGTGTGTTTCAGTGTATGTTATGTGCATGGAATGGGGATGGCACAACGTCATCTTCGAGATGGATAGCCTCGAGGCTCTATCATTGATTTTGGATTATCGGCAGGACCTCATGGATGGTGCTTTGATGAAAAATATACGTATGATGCAATCGCGAGCTTGGACTATCCGTTTTCAGTATGTTCTACGATCCGGTAACATGATGGCGGATACCCTTTCCAAGATGCATGATTCCACCTCACTCTCGGTATGAATTTTCCATTTAGCTCCTCGTTGTATTGATGAGATGTTACAGGCAGACTCGATCGATGTTCTTGACTTACCTGGAGATTAGTTCGCCACCATAGAACATGCAAGTTGTCTAGTTGTGTTCTTAGCTTTGTTTTTTATTCCTTATGGCTTTAGTTATCTTGTTTTGTTCTCTTAGGTTTTTGGTTTTTTAACCTCCATCTTGTAATACAATCATGGGTACTCTTTTTCTCTACTTAGATTTAGAGAGGTTTTTAACGAGGCCCATGTGTGTATCCCTATTTTTACCAAAAAAATATTAATCAAAAGACAAAACAATGAATGTCAACTTAACAGATCCAATATTTTTTTGGATAAATGTTTGGTTTTATTTGGCCATAGAAGCAGAAATCCTGCTACAAAATTATTGTTCAAAATCCTATTGAGAGATCAAGATAATCTCCTACCCATACATATTCGAGAAATATAAGAATAAACTCTCCCTATACGTTTCTTATACAATCGTATTCAAACAATCTCCTTAATGGAGTTAAGAATATCTGCTCCAATTTTACGATTATTATTGCGTTCAGTCCAAACTCTAAATCATGTACGAAAGCATTCTAAGCTAGCTTTAAGATGGTAGTTAGCAACATTTTTTCTTTAATGTGTTGGATACTCCAGCCCAGTTCTTCATTTCATCCGTTAACTCTTCTATCAACATGGCACAGTTGAAAAATATTCTCCCTTCTACCTTTGGAAAAAGGGTATTCGAAGAAAATATGATTTCTAGATTCACCAATTGAGCCACATAATTTGCATTTATCTTCAAGATTAATACCCATTCTTAGCAACCGATCATTCGCAGGCAAACAATATAGTATGGCCATCAATGAGATTATACCAAATAGGTCACC
Source organism: Hibiscus tridactylites (assembly GCA_958450335.1). NCBI lineage: Eukaryota > Viridiplantae > Streptophyta > Magnoliopsida > Malvales > Malvaceae > Hibiscus > Hibiscus tridactylites. The sequence continues at coordinate 9,491,666 of OY288292.1, read as the reverse complement.
AAGGTAGCGAAGATGGGTGTTGCATCATTCCTCATTTTCAGCATTTTTTGTATAGTCCAGCCAGTAGCAGAACTTGATGGTAGAGTTTTTGAATGCCAACTTTAAACTTTTAAAAAAATAGGTTTAATTAAAAAAAAATTAAAAAAAATTAAGGCTTAAATTTATTTTTTTCAAAAAAAATTGGGGTTTAATTAAATTTTTTAAAAATTTGAGAGGCTTAACGAGAACTTTTAAGAATTATGGGAAGGGTTTAATTAAAAGAATCACAATTTTTGAAGCTTAATTTGAAGTTTTAAAAATTATATAAGGACCAAATTAAATTTTTGAAAATTATAAGAGTCAAATGTATAGTTTTACAAATTTTAGGAGGGGCTGTGGCCCACCCACACTTATTGTGTTAATACTTTTTGCGTTGGTTGGTTCAATTTAATTAAAACAAAATTAGAAATTTGAAGGTCAGAGCAGAAAAAATGATCAAAATGATTTTAAAAGAGTAAGGACCGAAGATATCATTAGCCTGAATATTTCTTACCCATCTTTATCATGTTTTTCAGTATTGTATTACGCCAAATATATGGGTAGATATTCAGGGGCGGACTTTGGTACTAAGTAAAATTATTTAAAAATGTTAAAATTAAATAAAATGATTTAATGAAAATTAAACTATTTAAAAATATCATTAGACAGAATATTTCCTTACCCGGTTTTAACTGTTTTAATGAGAATTTAAAAAATATAGGGATCAAATTAAACTATTTAAAAATTAAAAGTTCTAATGAAAATTTCTTCAAATTTTAAGGGGGCAAATTAAAAATTTTAAAAAAATTATAGGACCTAAAAAATATTTTTCCCAAATCTTGGGGGCCAAGGCCCTCTTGCTTCCATTATCAATATCATCAATCCATGTAGATATTTGTTTAGTAAAAATAAAGTGTATATTTTGTTAAATAAATTTGAAAATATGTTACTTTTTATGTCCAATTAAATTTGTTATTTATTATTTCTTAAAAAATTAATAATGTTGATCATTTTTTTTTCTAAATATTTTAATTACTTAAATTTTTAAAAAATATATTTAAAGAATACTTGATTAAATGTTTTAAAATATATTTTCATGAATAATAAATTTCTAGTAGTATAATATATGGAAGTTAACAAAAAGCATCACACTATTACGGATACATTCAAGAACTAGAAAAAGTAGTATTTCTAGTAGTACGATACTGGTTACTTTGTTTTATCATATGTGTGGTTGCTATTTTACGGTTTGGAGTTTTGTTCATTTTAAATAATATTCATTGTATCTGCAAGTATAATAAACACAATATTTCATCCAAATCCTTCAAAAAAAATTCTATTCAAATTCTTAATATTACAGGATGTATCGAGAGGTGCCGGTGAGTTCAGCCACACCTCTAGAATATAATTTCTTAATAGTATGTATCCCCTCACATAAAATTATGTGTCTATCTTTAGTTAAAATATTTGTCTTTTTTATGTTTCTATATATGACCCGACACTAAAAAAATTAAACCCTATAATATAACCCTAAAACCTAAATCATAAAGTCTAAACGCTAAAAACTCAACACTACACTTTAAATTATAACCATAACCATAAGTATAACCTTAAACCCTAAATCATAAACTTGTAAAAAAAAAACGTATACGATTTCTATTCGGAGTCGGTGAATTTGTGCGAGTAAGCTTGTTGATATTTCCATCCCGCGTGCCGCCAGGATAAGCATAAAAGAAAAGGGCCTCCTCCTGATTTCCCGAATCTCACTCTTTGATTTCCTTCATTGGCTTTGGTCAATATTCCAGTGAAATAGCATACGATTGCTGGAATAGGATGCGTACGAGAACGATAGTCGGAGATTCAGAGTAAACTTCAAACTTATCAACATTTGTAATGGAATAATAGAATCCAACATTGAAGTCGGTGGCAACAAAATTCAATGCAGTTTGGGGAGTTTTTTTTACTAAGTTGACCAGAATTTCTAACATACTATCATTATATATTTTGTTCTTTGATAACTGTTATATAAATTTTGTATTTAAATTACAACCTTTGGCCTAACAAAAAATTATGGTACAGGTTAAGTATTTTGACAAAGAATTAAAAGTTTCAGTGTATACAAATTTTGATAAAATATTAATTAAAAACTTTGGTAAAGTGTTATAAATTTTACAATCGATAAGATATATTGGTGAAACATTAATTTTAATGTTACTTTAGAAACTTTTATAAACATTTAAAAAAATTGAATGCATAACATATTTTAGTAAAAAACTATTTTAATAATAGTTAGAAACTTTCGTCATTATCACAAACTAAGAGAGGTGGAATTATGGATTGGTTTGGAAAAAAATATTATATGAAAAAATTTCTCAGTTTTTTATGTCACGCGTTTTCTCTTCTCTTGTTTTGGGGAGCCTCAGTGTTTTCTAAGATAGATTTGAGATCGGGGTATTATTAGCTGAAGGTGAAGGATGTTGACGTACCTAAGACAGCTTTTCGGACGAGGTACGGATATTATGAATTCTTGGTGATGCCGTTTGGTTTGACCAACGCGCCTGCTGCTTTCATGGACATGATGAATCGAGTCTTCCATGAATTCTTGGATCAATTTGTGGTGGTGTTTATAGATGATATCCTTGTGTATTCGCGTACCGAGGAGGATCATGATAGACACTTGAGGATTGTTCTGCAAGCGTTGTTGGAGAATCAGTTGTATGCCAAGCTAAGTAAGTGTGAGTTTTGGCTTAGAGAGGTGGTCTTCCTTGGACATGTTGTGTCAGCTGAGGGTATTCTCGTTGATCCGCACAAGGTAGAGGCTATGATGAGTTAGAAGGTACCTAAATCAGTGACAGATGTACGAAGTTTCCTTGGTCTAGCTGGGTATTACCGTAGGTTTGACGAGGGTTTCTCGAAGATAGCCGCACCTTTGACTAGGGGTGGGAATTGTCGGGTACCCGGGATTCGGGTACCCGGAAAACCGGGTACCCGGTTCATCCGGGTACCTCATTAAACGGCCCGTGTCCCGGCCCATTATATCCGGGTACCCGTAAAATTCGGGTACCCGGTTCATGTTTTATTTTATTTTATTTTATTTTTAAAATTAAAAAAAATCATATGTTAAACACAAAAATATTTAAAAAAAATACCAATTTTAAAGAACATTAAGGACCTTAATTTAAGGTTATAAATGGCACCTGTTAGGAAAGGAGAGGTAAAGTTGACTCCACCAAACAATTTGTAGGCATGCAAAATAAGCTTCACTCGTTCAGAATATTTTAATCGGTAAACTCCGATTCGGAAAACCGAGGGCAACGATGAATCATCTAAAAGGCTTGTTAAGGTTTTGTATACAAACCATTTCACTCATTTACCGAAGAATCCCATTGCTTGGTAGACGTTTTCAAGAGTAGCATCTGCAATAGCTGCAGCTTTCGTAGCCCCTTCTGCCAAGACTCTGTCTAAATAAGCTGGATCAAAAGAACAATTTCTAGGAATCATTTGTGTAAATGTTTTGACTTCTTAGGTTGAGCAAATAGATGAAATAAGATACACAGGGCTCACTAGATTCCATGCACTTCGGGAAGTTGTGTGTGAACTGTTATGGCTAGAATTATTTGCAAGAAAGCATCGGGTCGGGTCGGGTACCCGGTAAGGGAAGACCCTCGGCCCGTGTCCCGGCCCGTGTCCCGGCCCGTGTCCCGGGAAATTTGCCGGGTCGGGTACCCGACCCGGTCGGGTAATTTTTTTTCGGGAATTACCCGGTATTTTGTTTCGGGTCATCGGGTTTTCGGGTCGGGTCAATCGGGTCGGGTATTTTCTCCCACCCCTGCCTTTGACCAAACTGTTGCAGAAAAACGTTCGCTTTGAGTGGACGGATGCGAGACATCAAGCTTTTGAGAAGCTGAAAGAAGCTTTGACGCAAGCTCCTGTTTTGATTCAACTTGAGTCTGGTAAGGAGTTTGTGGTCTACAGTGATGCGTCCATTGTTGGTTTGGGCTACGTGTTGATGCAGGAGGGTAAGGTAGTGGCCTATGCATTTAGGCAGTTAAAGGTACATGAGCGCAACTACCCTACTCGTGATCTTGAGCTCACAGCTGTTGTGTTTGCCTTGAAGATTTGGAGGCGTTACCTGTACGGTAAGAAGTGTGTTCTGTTCACGGATCATAAGAGCTTGAAGTACCTTATGTCACAAAAGGAGTTGAATCTTAGGCAGCTCGCTGGGTAGAGTTTCTTAAAGATTATGATTTGACGATCGAGTACCACCCGGGCAAGGCTAATGTTGTGGATGATGCTTTGAGCCTGAAAGTGGTTGTGGAGTTGAGGGCAATGTTTGCTCGCTTGAGCATTTCACGTGATGGTGGTCTTATTGAGGAATTGCAAGTGAAAACATCTTTGATTCAATTGATCAAAGATAAGCAATTGCTTGATGATTCTCTTCTTTCGCATGTTCAGGACATTGCGGAGGGTAGACCTTCAGATTTCAGCTTTAGTGACGACAGTGTTCTGTGCTTTGGGAGTCGAATAGTGGTGCCGAATGATGTTGAGTTGAGGCGCACTATCCTGACTGAAGCTCATAGTAGTCCTTTTGCTATGCACCCTGGTAGTACAAAGATGTATCCTGATTTGAAGGATGAGTACTACTGGGTGGGGTTGAAAAAGGATGTGGTTGAGTTCGTTAGTAAGTGCATGGTGTGTCAGCGAGTGAAGGCTGAACATCAGGTTCCTTCTGGGTTGTTGCAACCTTTGAGAATCCCAGAGTGGAAGTGGGAGAGAATCACCATGGATTTTGTGTCTAGATTGCCTTTGTCACCGTCAAAGAAAAATTCAGTTTCGGTGATTGTGGATCGGCTTACGAAGTGTGCACATTTTCTGCCGGTGCATACTACGTATACCATGGATAAGTTGGCTGAGCTGTATATAGCTGAGATTCTGCGGTTGCACGGTGTGCCAAAGTCTATAGTGTCGAATAGGGATCCAAGGTTTACAACACAATTTTGGGAATGTTTGCATCGAGCTTTAGGTACACGGTTAAATTTCAGTACTTCTTATCATCCTCAAATGGATGGACAGTCAGAACGTGTGATCCAGGTGCTTGAGGATATGTTGAGATGCTGCGTGATAGATTTTCAGGGTTCTTGGGAGAAGCACTTACCGTTGGTTGAGTTTGCATATAACAACAGTTACCAGGCGGGTATTCAAATGGCTCTATACGAGGCTTTGTATGGGAGACGTTGTAGAACCCCTCTCTGTTGAGTAGAAGCTGGGCAAAAGTTGATCTCGATGCCATCTATGCTAAAGGGAACTACAGAGAAGGTAAAGCTCATTTGTGAGCGTTTGAAAGCAGCATCGGATAAGCAAAAGTCTTACGCGGATCTAAAACGTAAAGAGATTGAGTTCGCGGTTGGTGAACGTGTGTTTTTGAAGGTGTCACCTTGGAAGAAGGTGACGAGATTTGAGCGTAAGGGTAAGCTTAGCCTAATGTTCATCGAACCTTACGAGATTGTGGAGCGTATTGGTCCTGTGGCATATCGGTTGAGATTGCTTGTGGAGTTGGAGAAGATACATGATGTGTTTCACGTCTCTATGTTACGAAGGTAAAGATCGGATCCTTCGCATGTGATGCCTGTTAAGGAGATAGAGTTGAATCCGGATCTGTCGTATGATGAGGAACCAGTGAAGGTTCTGGATGTGAGTAGAAAAGTTCATCGTGGCAAGACGATAGAGCTTGTGAAGGTGTTGTGGTGACACCGAGGAGTTGAGGAGGCAACGTGGGAAAGCAAGGCGGACATGCTGAGGCAGTTTCCGCACCTCTTTCCATCAGGTAAGAATTTCGAGGATGAAATTTCCTAAGTGGGGGAGAGTTGTAACGCCCTGGTTCTGGGCCTAGATGTTTTAGACATCGGATCAGATCGGTCGAGAACGGTTCAAATCGCGTAAAGTGATTTAAGGAAATCAAGGACCGAGATAGGATAAAAATGTGGTAAAAAATTGCTAAAATCCTCTAAAAATGTGTTTAAGTGGTTAGTCAAGTCAATTTTAAAAAAAGAATTTCGGAAGTGGGACATTTCGAGTTGTGACCAAATTGTAAAGTTTCAAAACTGTGGAAAATGTGATTTTTAAAGAAGAAGCCAAATTCTTAGAATCCTTAGGGGGCTTTATGACAATTTAGCCTTTCCTTAATATGACATGTGTTTTAAATGGTTTTTAATTAAATGGTTTTAATTGATTTTATTTTTAATTAATATAAGTGGTTAACTTGAGATATCTAATTACGTAACTACCAACATCTCTTCATTTTCAGCCAAATACTATTTTCATCCATTTTCTCCAGAATTCTTTTCTCCCAAACACTCTCATAACATTTCCTAATCAATTTTCAAGAAAACCTTTCAAGCTTTTCAAGATTTTGCAAGGAAAACTTGTCATTCGTTGAGGAAAGCAAGGATTGGAGATAAATCCCGTTCTCAACCTCTAATCAAAGTTCTGTATTGAAATTCCCAAGATATTTGGCTTCTAAATACTATTTTTTGTTGAGTTTTCATTATAGTTTTGATTGGAGATCAAAATCTTGTGAAATTGTGGTTGAAATCTTAATTTTCAGACTTGATGTGTTAAGCTCTGTTTTGTATTGATTTTAATTGAGTTCTAAGTTGATTAATATGTTGAAATGAAGTGTTTATAACATAGATCCCGAAATCCTTGAGATCCTTGAGTTTCTTGGTTGATTTAAGTGAGTTTTTTAGGTGAAATGGTGGAATCTTGCTTGTTGGAGGTATAAGGTTGGGTTAGGTTGTTTGTTAGATGTGTTTTAGTGTTTATAATGGTTTGGAAGTGATGTATGTTGGTTGGGCTTGGTTTAGGAAGCAATCGATTGGGTTTTCGGTTGTTTTGGATGGCTAATTTGGTGTATTTTAGGTGAGCAATGAGTTTGTGAATTGTTGCTAGTGTTGAAATGCATTTTAATGCATTTAGATCTCTGTTTTGATGATGTGAAAATAGGGGATCTTGATCTGGAAGCAAACGAGGTGTTGTTGGAGGTTCCGAAAGAGTAACTTTCACGTTAGCGAGCAAAGCTTCACGTATCGGTGAGTGGAAATGGAATTTCTTGCTTTGTAACGCTTTGAGCGTGGTCTTGGGAGCTTAATGTAAGTTTGATACACTTAGCTAAGCTCAAGAGTAAGTGAATCGGAAATCTCTCTCTCGAAAATGTGCTATATTTGATGAAAATGCACTTGAGTTATGTGTGGATTTGTTTACTGTTTTAAAATATGTTTTAAGCATGAATGTTGCTAGATTTTAATGCCATTATATTAAGGATGCACTAGGTAAGTGATCCTTTATTTTTCATGTGTTAAATGCATGTGATGTTAAGCATGTTATGCTTGTGGAAATGGCATTATGTTTATGCTTGTAAAACAGTGTATTATTGATGTTAAATGATTATATTGGCAAGTGATGGAAATGGTATTTGGTTTCTTTAATCGGATATAGTTAGCCGGCTATAGGATTGAGTGCACCATGAATAAATTCGCCTTGGATGTCGAGGGGTTGTGATTGTATCGTATACTCCATCCAAGTACCCTAACGATTGAGGTTAAGATCACAACGGAGGATGTTAATTCCGTGTGCGGATCTTGTGTTATATGTCCCATGCTCTCGTTAGTGGAATTATACAACTACCGATGGGTGGTGTTGAGGGGTTGTGATTGTACCGTTATACTCCACCACAGGTGTCACAACGATGGAGGGTTGCTCTCGTGTGTGAGCCTTACGTAGTCCGGTAGTGTGTATGAAGCGTGTGGGACAACACTTGTAATCTGCGTATCTGATTGTGTCTTTTGTGGTATGGTTTATGGATTATCACTTGTGAGCCAATATAATGTTAAGGATTAATGTGAAGCATGAAATGCTTGTAAATGATGCAAGAATGCATGAGATGCTTGGTAAAGCATGAGCAAAGGTTTATTTGTTGTTTTAAAATGTTGCATATGAACATGTGTTTATAAGGTGCATTGATGTCTTGAGAAGACATGTTTTATGAAAAGGCATGTGTTGAAAAGTGGTGGTTTTACAAGTCATGTGACATGCATTGATGAATGTTGTTTAGCAATCCTCACTAAGCTTTGTGCTTACGCTCATTTGTTTCATCAATGCAGATAATTAGGAGATTGAGGCAGCACACAAGCAATGGAATCCAAGCATTTTGTTTTAGTAAAGTATGTGGCTTTAATTTGGTGTAATAAGAGGCAATGGGTGGGATTTATACCCTTGAATGGTTGTGGATGTTCCTTTTTACTTTGAGCATGTTTGGTTGTTGATCCTTGAGTTGTAAATGGCCTTTATGGATTGATTTATGTTTAAATGTTGATTTTAGCTTTGTATGGCTTTGGTGGACTATGGAGCATGCCTATAGTTTCATTATTTGCATGATTAATGATATGCTTTAGCTTTGGCCTTATAATGATGATCCTTGTTGCTTAAATATGTTGTATGTTTGTTGTGACATGTTTTGGGATGTAATCGATCTTGAAAAGAAGTGAAAAACCAGCAAAGTCTGCTGTTGCAGGGCAAGGCGTATCAAAACGCCATTGCCTGTTTCGGAACATAGGCCTGAAATGGCCATGAGGTTTCAGAACGGATAGGGACGTACCGAAACGGTTTTGCTACTGGAAAGGGGTGTTTTGATACGAGTCTCAGAACGCACCCAAGTATCGAAACGGTCAACCTGATTTCGAAATGACCATTCTGGTACAGGTCTATGCGTTTCGGAAAACATGACCGTTGAAGTTTGAATTTAAATTATTTCAGGTTTCTGCTTCTTGCATTTTGGTCCCTGAACCTTACGTGCTTATTTAAATGAGTTTGGTTGATCTTTTTAAGTTGAAATTTACCATGTTGGTTTATTATAAGTCTAATTTTGGTTTGGTAACCTTTCATCTTGTTAAGTCCTCTAAATTCTGGAAATTTATGTTTTAGTCCCTAAAAGACGTTTTTATGTAATTAAACCCCTTTTTGAGTTTCGTTCGTTGTGTCGCTTCTGCTGAAATGATTTGCTAATCACGTAGGTTAATAAGGTGCATCTAGATAAGATAAAAAGAGAAAAAAGGGTCGTTAATCAAGGTTGACTTTCAGGTTGACTTTGGTTTTCCCCGTGTAATCTTCGTAGTTCGGGTCGGGCGTCTAGGCCGGACTAAGGGGGTTACAACATTGAATAGGTTAAGTTGCTTTGCGCTACCAGACTTTGCTGCCTCGGCAGTGGAACAGACGATTGGCTCAGCGGCAAACTCGGCACACCTTCAAGGCTCGACAGAACGCTTCGATATTGATCACGCTTATGTCTAAGTCATAATATTTTTGTTGCTCACTGCAGATGATACCCGTCATGGCATGAATCTTGCAAAGACATCAACCTTGGTTCGTCCTCTTTTAGCCGTCGTAAACTCGCACCTATGTCTAGGATGAATTGATCAACACCTAATTAGGATAAAGATCCTACTTATCCATTTCGTGAGTTCGACTCTCTCGATACCGAACACATAGATAGTTGACAACTAATCTTTCGAACTTAATTGAAAACTATGAAGAGCATGGAATAAGCAAACCTTGAAGTTTTGCAAAAAAAAACTTAATTTCTAAATAACCGTTCTCACACTAGTTTACACCATAACCCAAACCCAAGAGAAATTTAGAACATAATGACAGCAAGAAAACCTAAACTATGCCCAAAGGAAAACCTAAGTTGTCTTCAATTACAAAATATGTCAAGTATATATAGGCACTAGCTAGGTCAAGTCGTCATTGGAGTAGAAGTATTCGGTGGCTCTACTCGCTGCTCCAGGCGTCAGAAAATTGAGTGGATGGCATCGCTAGAATCAAGATTTTCTGCTCTACAAATCGCACTCCAATTCTCCAATTCCTCAGCTAGCTGCCCTGGGCAGTAGGTACGACAACGGCATGTACTCGACAGTGGCTTTCTCTAATTGGAACTGGATTAGTACAACTCCCTGGTCTGCTGCCTCAGCATCCTCTCCTCTGGTCTGTCTTCCTCCTGACAACTCCTAGCCTTGAAATGCAAACTAAACTAAAACAATATATTTTCCTTACCAAATAAAAGATAATTAATAAAATCATGGCAAAGTAAAGAATATTGTAAATATGAAATGCATGAACCTAAATATGACTAAAATGTACTTAAGAACAGTAATAATATGAGATGGAATGCATATAAAATATAGGACTAATTAGCACTTTACACACCCCAAACTCGAACTATTGCTTGTCCTCAATCAATGCAAACCTAAACATACTTGCCCTTTAAACTAATCAGAAAGAAAAACTTGTTTTAAACTTGATTTAGCACCTCAAGGCCGTGACACCTACATTATATTAGTGAAAGGAGAAGGGCATAAATTACCTCAGAATTAAACAATAATGCCAGTGCAGTGTGTGCAGAAACTGTGTACAGGCTGAATCTGAAGAACATTCTAAGTAAACAATGATGATGTCATGGAATATAAGGTTGTTGCCCATGCAACATAAGTAAGTACATCTATTTAATCATGGCAATAAGGGCTTCATCTCATCACAACTACTCTATAGGTCTAAAAGTAAGATAGGAGCAGACTACAAAACCTCAAACCCATTGAGCAGAGTAATCCCATGAAGACTTTCATTCATTCATCCTAATTTGTCAGTCACTTCAAAGATTTTCAGATTCATGGACTTTGATAGCAGTGGAGTGTCCTTGCACATGATTCTTCCTAGAGACGATTTTGGACACCTCTAGGGAAAGACAACATAAAAATTTCTTTCATGCAGTGACGGTGCTTTTCTTTTTCTGTTTGTTGCCTGCCGCGGCAGCTTCCTGCAACCAGTGTTAGAATTTTACAAATAATTCAAGTAATGTTTACCAAAATTTCTAACAAATTCAGCAAGTAATAGCAGTGTTTTATTTTTTGGCATTTATAGAAGAATTCTAAGTTTACTTCATGCTTTCTCAAAATTTAAAGTCTTTTTAATTGGTGCGAAAATTTAAAGTCGGCTATCCTATCATAGGTACAAGTTCTAACAAAAATTTTCTTTTGATTAATTTTTTTATACAAGTACATTATGCAACCTAATATGTACTAGTTATGCCTAAACAAAATGAGTGTTAACCCCCCAAACTCGAGATGGGCGTTGCTCTCAATGCACAAAATAAATTACAAAAGAAAAACATAAAAATTAAATACAAGTAAGATAATTAAAACAAAAAAATAAGCAAGAAAATAAAGAAAAGAAAAGAAGTAACGCTAGAAGTTGGCGGAGGGTTGAGAAGAAGCTAGGGTCTTCTCGATAGAGGAGGAAGAGGATGAAGACTGGATGACAAGGCAGCGACTAGCAGGTGTTCGGGCGGCAGACTTGGCAAGTGAAATATTTGCTGTCCGTGGCGGCTAAACTCTCTTAGGAGTGGGGCGAGGAGCTGCCCTTTGGTCTGGCTCAGATTCAGACTCCTTCCTCTGGCTCGGCGGAGATGATATGCCACTTTCTCTTTTTGGTTGCTTCTGCCATTGGTTCTACCGGTGGATCCTCTGTCACTATGGGTTCTGCTTTTGCTGCCGACTGCCGCTCAACCTCATTGGACTGGGAGCTGTTAGCCACCGTTTCCGACATGCATGCTAGAGAGCAATGTTGTTGATGCCCCTTGGGAGTGTCTGTTACCGTGTTGAAGGTAGAGTAGGATGGGTAATGCGTCAAAGAGGGCATCTGCCGGCGGAAGGCGGCGTGGCGGGCAACTACTTCTGATGGTGTTCCTTCTCTGGGCGCGGCTGTGGCAGCTAGATCTGCAGGGAATGTGGGCAGAGTGGGGCCGTCATTTGGTAATTTCTGAAGAAGGTATGCCACAAAGGCATCTTGGACTTCCCCCACGTACTTCATGAATGTCAATTACTGCTGCTCTATACGTTTGTTGCTCTCGATAAGCATGCAAAGAAGGGCAATGACTTCATTGTTCTAGGTAGTGTCAGTACTTCTTGGGGTTGCCGGTGTATCTGGCTGCACGGCGGAGGGCTAGCTTGGAGTGATTGGTTCTATCTCTTGGACCTGCATCATCTACAGGCGGACTTTTCTGGTCCAGCTCTCTTCGGCAGCTGTCATCTTATCGTTTGGATCAGACGAGACGTTGAAATTGGCACATAGGCTGGTGATGAGAGATGGGAAGTACATCCGTCCCTTTGATTTCCGGAAGCAGTTATGGATTTCCTTACAGATGATTTCCCTAACATTTATCGGCCTATTCACCATGATGGAGTGGATGAGAACAAGACGCGGCCGATCTACGGTGAAGTTATGGGAGGTGGGCAACATACGCCTTTTTTTGAAAGTGTTCCACAACATCGGTTCAAGCAGCAGTCGGCGACGTTGCACTGAGCCACCATGTTTGCCTGCCATCAAGGAGTGTTGGGTTCGCACAGCTGGACCTTGATTCAGTCATAATCGACAGCCATCAGTGACTGTCTCCAATCTTCATGTGGGTTGCCATCCATCTCGAGCCCATATAAGCTATTTATTACAGCCGCGTTGAGCTTGACTGGCTCTCCTTGAACAAACACGAACGGTAGCTCAGGGAGGGGTGGTGGGCATAGAATTCTCTGACCATCGTGATGTTTGCTGCCTCCGACTCTCATGCAAATATTTCCCAATCCTTGATGTGGATCTTCTCGAATAGGGTGGGCTCAAGGCTGAGGTCAACTGTCTTCTGGGAGTAATGGAACCCTTGTCCCTCCCATATTGCTTGCTTTGCGAACTGGGTTCGGTATCATTTTGCATCTTCATGAGAGAAGAACCTTTGGAAGGTGGGTTTGGCTTGCGATGTTAATGCCATGTGTGAGACGGTTTTTGTAATCTGAAACTGAAAAAAGAAGATTAAGAGAAAGAGAGTAGTGGACTCAAGAATAGTTTAACAAGGAGGTGAAAGTAAAGTAAATGAATGGGAGAAGTGGGGTTTATATAGATGGTGCCGAGAGATGTCGTGGCGGAATTAAATGTCCAACGGGCAGATTGCATGGCACATGTTACGAGATTTCTGCCTGTTATTTTTGTAGCCGTTGGCAGCTAGCCATTAGCGGTCAACTAGCTGTTACGCAATTTTTGCGCTGGGCCGCCCTCAGTTGTCTTGGCGGGATGGTGGGCGAGCTCCTTGTTGGGCCTTCTTCTTGGTCCAGTTCTTTTATTCCTAAAGCCTGAAATAAAAATAAAAATAATTAAATACTAAAATTAAAATAAATTCTAAAAAATAAAAAAATGGAGAATGATTTTAACTTAATTTAAAATCTAATCCTAAAAGAAAATAAATTGCAATAAATTAAATTATATTCCTTAAATATAAAAATAAAGAAAATAAAAGATGAAATTAATGAAGTTATGTTGGGAGTGCATTGGGTGCATCTCCTAGACATAACCACTTCCTGAGGTGATATGCTATTCTCCCTCTTGGGGGGTCTCCTTGTTCTTTGGGGTTCTTCTGTCTGTGCTGCCGTTTGCCCTGGCGAATATTGTTATGCCATGTCTCAGTGCTGACCTTAAAAACTTGTGCATCTAGGCATCCTACTTTTTCCTTCACTAAGGGTTGTAAAACATTTAGCTTGATGCTTTGATTGTCTACCCTCATTATCAGCTCCATATGCTCCACATCTATTAACGTTCTGCTCGTGGCCAAGAATGGTCGCCCAAGGATGATAGGAGCGCTTTCATCGGCCTCACAGTCTAGGATTAGGGAGTTTGCTAGAAAAATGAGGCTACCCACTCGAACTAAGATGTCTTCGATTTTACCCTTCGGTTGTACGAATGAGTGATCAACAAGTTTCAGCATAATAGAGGTAGGTTTGGATTGCCTAATACCTAGCTTGTCGAAAACTACCTTGGGCATCAGGTTGATGCTGGCTTCTAAGTCGCATAGGGCTCTTGTTGCATGGTTGCTGGCGATTTTGCATGGTATAACGAAACTGCCCGGATCTGTTTGCTTGGGTGGCAGCTTGTTGTGTAACATTGCCATGCACTCATCTATCACAGCTACGGTTTCGAACTCCTCAATTCCCTTCCTCTTAGATACCATGTCCCTTAGGTATTTTGCATAATTAGGCATGTTCTGGATGTCTTCGATGAGAGGGATATTTATGTGCACCTATTTCATAATATCTAGAAATTTCTGGAACTGGTGCTCCTGCTTCTATTGCTTAAGCCTCTAGGGGAAGGGTGGCGGCAGGCGGATGTCCTCTATGCGCTCCTTGCTTGGGAACTTGATCTGTGGAGGATCTTCTGCTTCAGAGCTATTGTCAGTCTACTTTGCCGGGGCAGCTGGTATTGATGCTGTCGCGACAGACAGTTCTTTTTGTGTTGGTTGTTCATCTGCTGGCTTTTCCATTATGGGTTCATCCAACTGTTTCCCACTTCTGGTTGATATTGCTTTGCATTGTTCATAAGTGGGGTTGGCTGCTACCTCTGTGCTGCTAGATGCTTCACCCTTTGTCCTATTGCTTATGATCTCCGTGAATTGCTCAAACTGGGTCTCCAAGTTCTTTATCGCAGCCTCCTAATTGTTCATCCTCATCTTGGTCCTGTCCATAAACGACTCACTTTTATCAATACATTTATTAGTACGAACAATAAAATCACTAGTTCGAGACATAAGAGTATTTAAAGTATTTTCAAGTGAGTTATTGCTCGTATTCTGTTGCTGCTGAGGCAGCTGTCTTGACAAGTTCTGTCGGTATCCTCCTGGTTGCTGAGTTGGGTTGGCCACTGTGTTTGGATTACTCCAGGATAAGTTCGGATGCTTCTTCCATCCATGATTGTAAGTGTTGGTGTTGGGCCTGCTGTTCCTCTCATAGGTTCCCATGAAGTTAGCAGATTCACTACATTCAGAGGAGTCGTGATTGCCCCCACACTCGTCACAAAAGGCTCCACGACCTTGGCCTCATACGTCTTTCCTTTGGCCATGTTCATCACCAACTCTGTTAGCTTATCCAAACAAGCATTAAAAAATTTCGTGGCCTCTACCTCGTTCACCACAGTTGGTCGCCTTATGCCGCCATGACAGGCTGTAGGGAACTTATAGTTGTTCATTTGCAATCTTGTTTAGAATCTGTAGTGCCCCCTCAGGTGGTCGGTCGAGGATTATACCGTTTGCAGACGCGTCGAGCATCATTCGAGTTGGGTAGTTCACCTAATTGTAAAACATTGACATATGCGTCCAGGCTGGAAAATCATGAAGCGGGCAATTATTGAGCATTTGTTGGTACCGCTCCCATGCTTCATACATTGGCTCGTCATCCTCTTTTCGGAAAGTTGTAATCTCGTTTTGTAGCCTACCTGTGACATTAGATGGGCTGAAACGATCCAAGAAGTGTTTGCACAATCCCGTCCGTGTGCTGAATGAACCTGGCGGCTGGTTGTTCAATCACTGCTTCACCCTATCCCTCAGTGAATATGGGAATAACCTCAGCTTTAGCACAACTTGGTGGACTTCGTGTATCTTGAATACTCTAGATATGTCTAAGAATCCTCTCAAGTGCTACCGAGCGTCTTCTGTGGCAGTTCCTCCAAATTACCCCAATGTGTTGATCATGTTGAACATCACGGGCTTTAACTCAAAATGGTCTGCCTCGATTTCAGGCTCTGCAACAGTTGGGTCAAATCCCCTGAAGTCATGCTCCAAATAGTCCCTGGTAGTTCATACATATTGTTGCTTCCTGGGCGGAATTTGGGGTTGATTTCTAGGTGAAACTTGTTGTTGCTGTCTGGGTGGCGGATCTTGCTACCCATCCCTGCCGATACGGGCATCGATAGCAGGGTTATCGTCTTGGCCATTAACCATTGTTGCTTTTGTTTTTCCCTCTTCCTTTGCTTTTCCTAGGGCTTCTCCGACCTCTTTCTTAAGTTCTCTTGCTCTTCGTTCGATGTCGTCAAAGAAAACAATTTTGCCCTTTGGATTTGCTCTGATCATGCACTAGCAAAGGAAACTGCAAAATTCTTTTTTTCGAATAAAATAAAAAAAATACAAATTAAATACAAATAAAAAAGTGCAGAAATATAAAAAGGAATTTATTGGTTCCAATCCCCGACAATGGCGCCAAAGACTTGTAGAGTGTTTGGGTGTTCTCTAAATATGAGCGCAAGTGTACACTCCTATCAAGTTATAGTATACAAGATATCGTCTCCCATAGGGATTGGACAGCTTATTCGAGCTGTAATTCATGCACAAGAAAATTAAATGCACAAATAATTTTAGTTTATGAAAGAATAAAAAGTAAATAAAACACAAGTAATTGAAGAAAAGATTAGAGTGATAGGATGAGTCAGATTATGCTGCTCCCTAGTGTGAAACTTCGTTGAATAAGTTAAGTTGCTTTGCGCTGCCAGACTTTGCTGCCTCGACGGAAGATGGCAAATTGGCTGCTTTGACGCTTACGCTGCCTCGGTAGTGGAACGGACGATTGGCTCGGCGGCAAACTCGACAGATCTTCAAGGCTCGACAGAACGCTTCGATATTGATCCCACTTATGTCTAAGTTAGAATACTGTTCATCTGCCTAACAATCAAGAACAAGAAAGTCAGCGGGAAAAATAAACTTATCAACTCTTACCAGTATATCTACAATTTTCCCTCTGGCTGCATATAATAAGCGATCGGCTAGCTGAAGCATGACTGTGGTTGGTCTTGCCTTTCCAACTCCTAACTTCTGGAAAACTGATTTGGGCATCAAGTTTATGCTTTACCCTAAGTCACACAATGCCTTACCCTCATAATCATTCCCGATAGCACATGGTATTGTGAAGCTTCCAAGATTTTTAAGCTTAGGTGGTGTTCGATTGTGTAACATGGCCATACACCCCTCTGTTGCGGCAATTGTTTCGAACTCCCCTATTCTTGTTCGCCTTAACATCATGTCTTTAAGGAACTTGTCATAATTCGGCATTTTCTCTATCACTTCCACAAAGGGTATGTTGATATGGACCTGCTTCAAGATGTCTAAGAACTTCTTGAACTGGTACTCATGCTTCTGTCTTTTAAGCCTTTGTGGGAATGGTGGTGGGGGTCGAATATCCTCGATCCGTTCTTTACATGGAAATTTAATTTGAGGCACCAGATCTGGTTTGTGCTTCTGATTTCCCTCAGTATTTTTGTTCACTACCGTGGTTTGGTTAGGTTCTGCTGCGACAGTGGAATCGTATAATGCCGAGGCAGGCTCTGTCGTGGCAGAGGCTTCCTTTTCTTTTGTCTCTTCTTTTCCACTGGCTTGAGGTTCTTTAAGTTGTTTGTCACTCCTAGTGCTGATGGCTTTGCACTATTCATGACTCGATCCCTTAGCGACTTCAGTATCGCTTGGAAATCCTCCCCTTTGTCTAGAGTTTAGGATTTGTGCAAACTGCCCGACTTGAGTTTCTAGGGATTTCAATGTTGCCTCATGATTTTGCATCCGCATCTCCGTCATGTCCATAAAAGCGTTAGTTTTCTTTATGAACTTATCAATATTAGCCATGTATGCACTAGTTTGAGACATGAAAGCATTAAGAGAGTTTTCTAAAGAACTAGTTTGCATAGACTGCTTCTGCGGTAGGGCCTGCTATTGTGACATGTTCTGCCAAGGCATGTTTTGTTGAAATCTCGCTGCTGGAGCATTCTGATTATTCGGGTTGAGTGCTTTGTAGGGGTTGCTCCAGGAGAAGTTCAGGTGTTTCTTCTAGGCCGGATTGTAGTTGTTGGACATCATGTTGTTGTTCCGGTTGTAATTTCCATCATAACAGCTCAACTTCGTATTCTGCGGACATTAAGAAAAAAATATGGTTAGCCCCACAATTTTCACAAAATAGATCCATTACCTTGGCCTCCTAGTGATTGTTCTATGGTTGCATGTTCATGACCAACTTTTTCAAGGTGGCAATTTGGGATGAAATTGAGTCCGAGGACCCTATTTCGTTTACTATGGATTGGCGTCAGATTCCTCCTCTTCTGGCCGTTGGGAACTGATAGCCGTTCTTGGATGTCCTATATAGAATATCTATCGCTTCCTCTGGTTCTTTGTCTAGGAGTATGCCATTTTTTGAGGCATCAAGCATCATCCTAGTTGCCGTGTTGACAGCGTTATAGAACATGGTCACATGTGTCTACAATGGGAATCCGGGCAAGGGGCATTTGTGTAACAGCTCTCTGTATCACTTTCAGGCCTCGTGCATGGATTCGTCGTTAGCCTGTCAAAAAGAAGTGATTTTGTTACGAAATTTATCGGTTAAATTCATAGGATTAAAATGTGCTAAGAAATCATGACACAAGTCACTCCAAGATCCAATTGATCCTGCTGGAATGCTATTTAGCCAGGTTTTTGCCCTATCCCTCAGTGAATAGGGGAACAATTTTAATCTCAAAATATCCTCATGTACTCCTTGTATTTTAAATGAATTGCAAATTTCCAGGAAGGATTTGAGGTTATGTCTGGCATCTTTAGTTAATGAGCTGCCAAATTGCCCCATAGTATTGATCATGTTGAACATTACGAGATTCAGTTCAAAGTGGGCAGCTTCAATCTCTAGTATGACTACTCCCGGATTTAGTCCATTCAGATCTTCTTCTAGTATTGAATTTGCGGTTTTCTCCATCTCCTACAGGGGCATTCTGCTGCCCATCGACAACTGGTTGCCCGTCTGCAACCTGCTGCCTATTGGCATTTTGATTGTTGTTGGCATTGTTGCCGCCAACTTGATGTGCCATCCTTTGCCTTATCTTTTGATTGAGTCTTTGGAAAGTATGATCGATTTCTTGATCAAGGTCGTGGAGTGGATACTTTAGGTTCGCATTGGTCCTACACCAATGCAAAACTAAAGTTGATTAGTGCTTGAGAAACAGATAAATAAAGGTGCAAGAAAATAAAATTGAAAGTCACTATTGCCAATCCCCAACAACGACGCCAAAACTTGTTGTGTGTAAAAGGTGCTCTGCAATTAGTTCAAGTGTACACGTCTCAAGTAATATAATGATAAGTATTAGAGTATCGTCTCTACGGGGATTGGGATGGCTTCCTTCGATTATCTTCTCGCACTAAAAAAGAAAAGTAAAAGTAAAAACACAAGTAGAAAAGTTTTGGGTTTTAATTAAACTAAAAATAATAAACTAAAGCAAGCAAGTAGAGGTTGAGAAATCAAGATGAGAGAATGGGTCGGATTACATTGTGTCGTAGTGTGAAAAGCAATTGACTTGTCTTGGTCTTTGAATGCAATAAACACCAAACTGCCTCGGCAGTGACTTAAATCCCTGTCGCGACAATAAGATGTGCTGCCTCGACAATCCCTTGTTGTTCGGCAGACGATATCAAGTTTCGGTAAAACGTCCTTTGATGGCTCCTTCTTATCCCTAAGTCGTAGCATTATTGATGGATGGCCTTGATAATACCTCGCGACGTAAACCAAGGATGAACGCCAACTAATCTCACGCTTCTTTTAGCCGTTGAAACTCTAACTTATCCCTAAGCCAAGTTAGCTTCCATCGTTGGGATGGAAACCATGTTTATTCGTTTCTTGAGTTTAATTCTTCCGATATTAAACAAATAAATAACATCACAATACTCTCTCTCGATAAGACTGCAAGAATAAAATCAATGCCAAGAATAAGCAAACCTTGAACCAAATTGCATTAAAAACTTAAACAAAGTACAATTGTTTTCTCACAACTACTCAACAAAATAATCCTAACCCTAAGAAAACTTAGAACATGATGGACATAGAGATCACACAACTAAACCTAATCTTAAGCTCTCAATACTCGACCTTTCCTTATGTGTGCGTCAAGCCTTGTTTAAATTGGAAGAGAGGTAGGGCAAAGTACTCCTTAGATAGGAAGTTAAGTTGGACTTGGACTTGTCTTCATTAAAGAGGTGAATCTCTTTAATTTTAATGCCTTTATCCACTTTGGCCAAATTCCATCTTTAACCTTTCTTCTATGTTTTCACCATCTTCTCGTTCTCCGATTGCCACGCAATGTGTGTAAAAAATCCATCATTTTATGCTCTTCAAATCGGCTACCACTTTGTATGCTTTGCCCTCTGGCAAGTTGGTCTGTGCACTGCCTCGGTAGAAGATATCTGCAGCCTCAGCAGGGGTCTGTCACTAGATCTACTCTGTAAGGCTTCCTCTTCATAATTCAGCTTCCTTCAGTAGAAGTTTTCATCTTTGGCTTAGCTTGATCTGGACTTGTCACGCGCTCGTTCTGCACCATCTTCTATTTTCTTCATTGCCCGCTTGGCATCACCTGCCACGGTAGTGAGTAAATCTGCACAAACACCAAATATGCATCAAAACAGTACCTTTTCATTAAATATACCACATATCAGGATCAAAGGTAAAAGCAGTGTAATTAATGCATATAAGGCCATAATGCCACTCGAATGGGTGTAGGTTAAGCAATAATTTCCATGTAAAAAGGGTGAAAACATAGGACTTTTGGGCACTTATCAAGCCCAAGATCCTAGAAAAGATAAAGGAGTAGCCTTTATATTTTAGGCCTAGGAACAACCATTGGCACGTGAAAGTACTGGACCACTAATATAGTCTAGCCTTCACGGGCGCTCCATTCCAGCTATACAAAATCTATGCGGTGCTTGGAGATGTCAAGACCATTGTGTGATAGAAGCCACAATCTAGCCACTACATCAAGACAAATTGCCAACCCGAGCCACCAAAAAGGTCCCTGAGCTGTAGGATGGCAACTGCATCAAGACAAATGCCCTTGTCGAGACTGGACCACAAGGATGAGCATCAAGTGTTGCATTATCATTGGTTCCCATTTCTCACTCATCTACCTATATAAAGATGACCCCTTTCCCGAGAAAAGTAGGTCTATTTGGAGAGCTCATTTTGATGAGGAAAATCATTCTTCTTCCTAAGAAAATTGCCATGGCCATGGAAGCATAAGGAGCTTGGAGGTCTTGGTGTAGAAGAAAGCAACAGGACAACCGAAAGGCTACCTAGATCGATAGTTGAAGTATTGGTCAGCATAAGGCTCAAGCATGCAAGAGGAGTAGAGTTCAAGAGATCGAGAGGGACTTGTTTCTTGCTACTAATCTTGAATGATCTTAGAAATATGGTTTTTTAACTTATTCTTTATCTTATGGTTTTGTATATCTCAATACTTTGTTTAATGTAGTTACCCATTGCTATATGTTCTTTGTTATTGGCTCGTGTTTCACTCAAACTACTATAGAAATATAGGGTTGCATTTAACAAACCTAAATCAGATATAAATGTTTTAAGCGCCATGAGTAACGAAAGTTACCGCCTAGCTAAATCAAATGACACTTGGGGCTTAGTTAGGGATGGTTGTATCAACAATTAAATGGATGGATGTTCCGACAGGCTATGTCAAGTGACTTAATGGGGCTAGCTTGGGTGCATCTATTTGTGTCCTTGAAAGAACATCACCCATCTATTATGTTGGTACCATAACAATGCAAACATTAGTACGGTTGTGTTACATTAAATAATTTATTCATTTAGATCACAACTGCTTGATTTCTTCTAGATGTATCATGATCCCATTTTCTATATATTTGAGTATCTCTCTAGTTTCTATTCTACATTCTCGAACCCTAATCAAACTTAGTAAACTATTATAAGCAATAGCACTAGCTAATCGCTGCGCATTCTCCATGGGATTCGACAACCCAACACACACTTTATGTGTGTCCACTTTATTACTTGTGTTGATAGTATATACTTGAACTTATTTCCATGTCAATACTCAAACAACACCACAAACTCATGTAGCGAAAGGATCCATCATATCAAGCGTCGCTTTGCATCCTTCTTTGTTAAAAGATGTTTCAAAGCATAGTAGTTAGTGAATACAACGACTTTTGTCCCTACAAGATAAGATTTTAATTG
Source organism: Hibiscus tridactylites (assembly GCA_958450335.1). NCBI lineage: Eukaryota > Viridiplantae > Streptophyta > Magnoliopsida > Malvales > Malvaceae > Hibiscus > Hibiscus tridactylites. Next base: position 9,469,737 of record OY288292.1, on the reverse strand, counting down.
ATCAAACGTAAATTCTACTTCAAGAAATTCTTTATTTGCATGCATGTGTTTTATTAAGGGTATGGCTTGAATAATAAATGCCATGAAATACCTTAGTTTTGCATTGTCCCAATACTGCTCCGACCACAAAGCCATTGGTGTCGCACATTAACTTAAACAGATGCGTCCAATCTAGTCTGATAACTATGAGTGCATTGGTCAATTGCTTCTTAATCTCAATGAATGTATCCAGGCATGTATCGTAAAAGATAAATTTCTTGTTTTGTTCAAGAAATAGGCTTAACAATCTTAGAGAAGTCCTTCATAAGCCTTTTGTAAAACCTCGTATGACCAAGAAAACTTCTAGTTCTCTTTTGCACTTATGGGTGAAGAAAGTTTCTCTATATTTTCTACCTTAGCCTTGTCTACTTTAATGCCTTTTTTTTGGATATTCGGTGACCAAGTGCAATGCCCTCGTTTGTCATAAAATGATGCTTCTCGTAATTTAACACCAGATTAATGCTTTCGTATCACTTAGGACTTGAGCAAGATTGTTGAGACAATGGTCGAATCAATCTCCAAAACCAGAAAATTGTCCATTAACACTTCTAGGAATTTCTCTACCATGTCTAAAAAGATAGCCATCATACACCTTTGAAATGCGGTTGTTGAATTACAAAGACAAATGGCATTCTTCTAAATGCAAATGTACGAAAAAGACAAGTAAATGTGTTATATATTGACATGATTAAATTAAGTTAGATCGAAATAGGATAATATGAGTGAATATTCAGTAGAAGTTTCTTAGAAACTCTAGACATAGATATTTGCGTCGTACGATTTTTGCCATGTTGTAGGTTAAGGGTGTAACACTCCAAAATCTGGTCTAGTCGGAATTGGGTTCCGGTGATCAGAAGTTTCTCATCGATAAGGTTTAAATATTGTATTGGCTTGTTAATAATTCGGAATTGGGCTCTAATTGAGTCAATTACTGAACATGGGCTTTATTAAATAGTATCGAAATCGTTTAGTGGCTAAATTGTGGAAATCGAGAATTTTGGGATCAAAACCATAGAGAATAGAGAGTTGAGGGACTAACCTTGCGATTAGCCCCTCCTCAATTTTAATATCCCAACATGGGATAATCTGGTGAAGTAGCTTCACCTAAAGGAAAGCTTATTAATTGATAAATAAAAGAAAGAAAAAGGGATAGAAAGAGACTTACCCGATTTATAACTAAGCAAGCACCTCTCTAAACTCTTCATCTTCATCGTCTCCTGCCTAAGCAAGCACGTCCATTAGAGCTAGCTTTAAACTTTGCTTTTCCTTCGATTTAAAGTTAGCAAACCATTGATATCGATCGGGTAAGTTATTTTCCTCAATCGATTAATGAATTTCATGGATGTATCGAGCTTAATCTCAAGCTAGGGTTTTGACCATCCATGGATATTTCATTGTTATTATTTATATTGAATGCAGATATCGATTTTGATATCGTTATTGCAAATACGATATTGTAATCTTGTTTTTAACAAGTTCCTATTGATTTTCTAGCTCAAGAAGTGGAGAGAGAGGTTTCGCCATCTCCATCGAAAGCTAGTAGCAAGGGTGTTGTCATCCGAGAGCCGTAAGAGCATCAGATTTTAAGATGAGTGTAGTCGAAGTCTCAGGATTAGGCGTGGAGCCTAGCCGAATCGTTCATTATTGCTTTCGATCTTATAGCTAACATTATCATTGAGGAAGTTGCATCGGATTGTTAAATGGATCCATTGGTGCTTGTCAGTAAGTTTGTTAATGAACATCTGATATAGTTATTGGCATCATCATCATGCATTGTCATCGATATAGTTATTGTTATTGAAACATTGTAAATAAATCATCGGATATTGATATTGACATTGACATTGAAACCATGAAATATTGATAATGAGACATGTTCGCTAATGATAATATTGAAGTCATTGGTCATCAGAATTATCCTTGAATATTGAATATGGTTATTGACATTGAAACCTTGGATTTGAATGGACATTAGATATAGTTGGTGTAACACCCCAGTTTTGGGCTTAGATGTTTTGGGGAGTTGGGTTGGGCCGGTGGAACCGGTGTCGGTTGTTCGAACTGTTAAAAGATGGTTTAGGGAGATCGAGGTTCGGGATAGGATAAAAATTCCTAAAATCCTCTAAAATTATATTTAAGAAGTTGGTCAAATTGATTTTACGAAACAAGTTTTCGAAAGTATACATTTTGGGTGGTGACCAAAATGTAAAGATTTAAAAGTTGAAAAAAATGTTTTTCAAGAAGAGTCAAAATCTTAGAATCTTTAGGGAGCTACTTGTAAATTATTCCTTCTCCCTAATTTGGCATGTGTTTTAAATGTTATTAAAAATTAAAAAGGGCTTTTAATATGGTTTAATTAAAAAGTTAATTAATCGGTTAAGAAGTTTTCACTATCAATTTCATTTCTCTCTTTCACTTCAGCCAAACACTTCTCATTTTTTCTCAAATCTCCAGATTTTTCTTCACTCTCAAATCCTCTTTTGAGTTCTACCTTTTGCTTATTGATTTCTTCTATTTTCCTTCAAGTTTCTTCAAGCAAATCTTGCCAAACAAGAGGAGAAGCAAGGCTTTAAGGTAATTTTCGTGCTATCCCTCTAATCTAAGTTCTTTAATGAAAATCCAAAGATATTTGACTCTTTAACACTGATTTTGGTTGAGGTTTTGTGGTTAGATTGATAAACTTTTGAAATCTTGATGAAAATCTGGTTTAAAAATGTGATTTTCGGACTTTGATTGATTGGGCTGGTTTGAGATTGTTGTTAAATGAGTTTTGAAAGATTTTTGGTGTTAAAGTGGAGTCTTAATCATATAGATCTCGAAATTCTTGAGATACTTAGTTTTTGAAGTGTTTTGGGATGAGTTTTTGAGGTGTTCTTGAGGAATTCGAGTTGCAGGAGGTATAAGGATGGTTTTAGGTTGTTTTTGGATGTTGATTAATGCTTGGAATGTGTTGGATGAGTTGCGTAATGGCAGGGCTGAGGTTTGAGGTCAATCGATTGAGTTTTCAGTTGTTTCGGATGGGTATTTTGATGCTTTAGAGCAGGGCTACGAGATTTCTTGTGTGTGCTAGAGTTTTGGATGCATTGTAATGCATTGAACCACGGTTTTGATGTGTTGAAAATAGGGGATAGTAATCCGGAAGAAAACGAGGTGGTTTTGGAGGCTTTAGACGATTAGTAGTCGCGTCGGCAAGCGTGGTTTCGCGAGTTGGTGAGTGGAATTTGGTTTTCCAGCGTGGAGACATTTTAGAAAAGGTTTTGGGAACTTAATAAGAGCTTGAAACGCTTTATTAAGTTCGGAAGTAAGTAAATCGAAAATTCTCCCTCGGTTGTGCTAGTTTTGAGCCTTTGGTTGCACTTGATTTTAATTGCATTTGCCTACTGTTTTAAAGCATGATTTGAGTATATAATTTGTGTATGGTGATGCCATGTGGTTTAAGGATGCACTAGGTAAGTGGTCCTTGTATGCTTGTGTTGATGCATGACGTTTTAAGCATGGTTTAATGCTTGTTTATAGTTTATCATGAATGCTTTGTAAAAACAGTGAGGAATGCATGAGATATGAATTATATTGGCAAGTGATGTTGATTAAAGTGTTTTATAAATGAAACCAGAGATAGTTAGCCGGCTATAGGATTGAGTGCACTATAAACAAGTCACCTTGGATGTTGAGGGGTTGTAATTGTACCGAATACTCTATCCAAGTACCCTAACGATTGAGGATTGTTTAAGGTTGCAACGGTTGAGGGTAGCTCTCAGGTGCGAACCTTGTGTTTATCCCGTCTCTCGTTAGTGGATTATACATCTACCGATGAGTGGTGTTGAGGGGTTGTGATTGTACCAAATACTCCACCACGGGTGTCACAACGATGGAGGGTCGCTCTTGTGTGTGAGCCTTGTAATGCCGGTAGAGTGTATGAATGGTGTGGGACAACCCTTGGTAATCCATGTATCCGATATATGTTTTTAAGATTGTTATGTATCACTTGTGAGCCAATATAATGGATTTGTATAGTGTGGAATATGTTGCTAATGCATAGTTTGAAAGATGCATGTTTTGGCTTAAGCTTAGCATAATTGCTGGTTTTGATTGGATCATGTTGCATGATGTTTAAAACAATGAATTTGATGTTAAAGTGTATGATTTGTTAAGAAAGGCATGATGGTTTTGAAAAGAGTGAAAAACGGTTTTGTGCGTTGATGATGTTTGTGATTTTGAGCAATCCTCACTAAGCTTGCATGCTTATGCTCTCTTTGTTCATCAATGCAGAAAATTAGGCTTTTGGGAGGCAACATCTTCAAGGAATCACACCAAGACATTTTGCTAAAAGTATGTGGTGCTATTGAACTAGTGTAATAAGGGCAATGGGGGTGTCCGATGCATTGAATGTTAATGATTTGTTGATTTCTGGTTTTGAGCAAGTTTGTGATGCATTTTTGGACTTGTAAATGGCCTTTAAGTTTTGGTATATGCTTGCTTTTGGATTTTTAGCATTTTGGTGCTTTTATCTTTTAGGAAGTATGCCTCTAGTTCCATTGCTTCCGAGAATGATGCCTTGATGTTATTTATGTTGCGTATGAGTTGCCATTGATTTGTATTTAAGTTGTATTTATGTTAGGACATGTGCCGGGATGGTTTCGGAGGGTGAAAATGAATTAAACCAGCTTTTTAGAAAATTACAGGCCCAGGAGTTTCGGAACGGTGGCCTGAAATGGCCTTGATGTTTCGTAACGGTGAGACTCGTTCTGGAACATTTTGCCTCTATGAACCATTGTACCGGAACGTGTCTAGAGGGGTTTCGGAACGGTCCCGCATTTCGGAACAGGCATCAATGTTTCGGAACGGCCGTACCGATACGGTGCTCCCTGTTCCGAAACACCAGACCGTTGAGTGCAGAATTTGAATTCATTTGAGTTTCTATTTCATGCATTTTGGTCCATGTTTGCCTTGTATGTAATTGGATGGGTTCTAAAGGTCTTTTCGAGCTGCGTTTTCACCGAGAAGTATGTAATGAATCTAATTGAAGGTTGGTAACTTGAATTTTCTAATTTCCCTTTGTAATTTATAAAGTTACAAAATGGTCCCTAAACCTTAATTGGCTTTAATCGAAAGGTGATTGTGTAGATTTTGAATCCGCTGCTTATGTGCGTACATATATGAACCTAAATTGCATCTAGACGAGATTAATAGAAAAAAGGGTCATGTATTAAGATGAACCTTCTCGGTTTACTTCAATATTCCCCGTGTGATATGTTCGGTTCGGCCTATCGGCCAGGCCGGGTCGAGGGGGTTACGATTGGCATGCCATAGATTTCATGAGCTCAGTGTACAGGTGGACTACGTTCCTAAGGCTACAGCCTATATTGCTTTGGCGAGGTAGGAGGGATGTGTTTTGGTATTGGTCATATTGACGAGGCGGAGGGATTGGACCATTCATTGATTTGGCGAGGCGTAGGAATTCGCGTATCCACTATCTTGATTCAATCCAAGGGTTAATAATTAATTTGATATGTTAAACTTTGTATATTGAAACATGGTATTGTTATTGATAAGCATGAGAATATGTACTTATATCGCTTATTGTTATTATGATGCATATGACTACCTCACTATGCAATGTATGCCTAACTTGTCTCATCTCATGCATTTCAGGTTAAAGGATCACCGTGGTTGAAGATCGAATAGTCGAGGCGACACTACAAGCCTAAAGTAATGTATTTTGACCTTATGAACTCCTAGGAAGGTGGAAAAGTAGTTGAACTAGTCTCTTGTGACCATTTTGGTATGCTTGTAATGTGTGTAAGTTATAATATGGTTAAAGGCCCTAAAGTGACTTTTGGTGTGGCTAAAAGTTGGTAAAAATGGCTTATTTGGCTTACATAGGTCAAAACCTAGTAAATGTATTTGAATGATGATGAAATTTGTCATGCCAGTAGTTTATAGTATTGAAATATTGTGTGTAAAGTTTCATTGAATTTGAACACTGTTTGGCTGGTCAATTCTTTTAAAAACCAGCAAAAATATGTCATTACAGGTCAAGTCGTTCGATACGGGGTAATGGCGTATCGATACGGTAAAGCATAATTGGACCTTAGGAACAAGGCGTATCGATACGATTTTGGAGCTATATCGGAACATTTTCCTACTGGAATCCTCTATTTCGATATAGATCTAACGTGTATCGAAACGGGTCAAAGTCAATGTCAAAAGAGTCAACTCGTATCGATACAAGGCTTGCCCGTATCGATACGATATAAAGGGAAAAGTGAACATAGGTTGACCATCGTACACCCGTATCGAAACAGCCTTATGGTGTTTCGATATAGGGTTAGTTAAGTTGGTTAAATGCATAATTTGACAGTTTGCAATGTTCTTATAATGGTCACTGAGTTTAAGTCAGATAAATCGGATCAGTAAACAAACTCCAAATTGCATGAAATTTTACAAGATTGTTGTTACTATGTTGAATTTCAATAAGGTATAATTAATTTCATCAAAGGACCACTAGTTTGTCAGATTTACAGTTTAGTCCCTAAAACTCGTAATAATTAAAAATTGGTTCTAAATGATTAATTACCGTTTCATATTGATGTATTGGACTAAAATGCATGTATGGTAACGATTTATTAGTATTACATTGATCTTATGGTGTTATGAGTTGAAATTTTATCGTATTAAATATTGTACTGTTCATCGGTAGCACACTCTGACCCGATTCTCGACCGGGCCGGAGAATGGGTGTTACATTTGTGGTATCAGAGCTAAAGTTTAGTCGATTCTAGGACTAAACCAAAGCATGTTGCATTGTTGTTATGTTATTTTTCCACTTAGGAGTTATATATTGTGTATATTGTGACTTGTCGACTAATCCAATCTTTTATATAGATATGTCAGAAACAAATGAAGCTCACTTTGTTGAGCTTGCCACCGACTCCTCAATTAATGGAAAGGAGATTAGAGTAGGAAATCCTTCGAAACCACTACATCCGAAGAATCCTCCAGCTCGGAATACCGAACCTGTAGCACCTACCGCACAGGCTGAATGTTACAAGAATGTGGCTGACATTTTGAAGCAGTTTATGACTGCTATGAGGGCTGAGCAAGTTGTGCAACACATCTCTCCTGTTTTCCAACATACTCAATCTCATATCGATAAGCTATCACAGTATCAAGCTTACACCTTTACCGAGCAAGACGACAAAAACCCTAAAGTTGCCGAATATTGGTTGGACAACACTCTACGAATTTTGAACAAGCAACTACAGTGCTCGGAAGAGCACAAACTCCAGTGTGCCATCGTGTTGCTGGCTGACAAGGCACTCAACTAGTGGGGGAGTACTATATTGACGGTCTCTGAGGACACTATAACTTGGGAGTTCTTCCTTAAAGAATTTTGCAAGAAGTACATCAGTGAGTTTTATCTCGCTGAGAGGCGAAGTATCTTTCTCCACCTCAAACAAGGCGGACGACCGATCGAGTAGTACATCCATGATTTTTGTAAGTATTGTAGATTCAGTGCTGAGTATATCAAGAAGGAGGAAGAGAAATGTTGGATGTTCATTGCAGGGCTCAATGATGAATTACGCCCTATGTTTACTACATTGAGCATCATTGATTTTCAAGACTTGGTGAATCGAGCTAAGGCCACCGAAGCTGCGCAGAAAGCTTAACGAGCTGGTGGGTCCATAAAATCTAACAAGAGGTTTAGGGATGACTCTCGACCTCCAAAATGGAGAAAGAAAGGGAGATATCAAGGCCCCAAGCAGAATGTCTATCTGTAGCCCTCCCGTTCTAGAAATATTGATAGGCCTCAGTCTGTGACATATTCCTTTGCTAAAGCAGCATCTGTTGATAGCACCGAAGGTTCAAATCGGAGCAACCAACATTCAGTTTGTAATTACTGTCAGAATAGGCACCCAGCGGGTTAATGCCGTAAGCAGACTGGAGCTTGTTATTATTGTGGTGAACAAGGTCACTTCATTCGCGACTGTCCATTGAATGCAACCAAATCTACTGCTACCCCGACTACAGCCGACTCTCTTGCTCAATCCTTTCGAGGTAAAGGATCAAAGCAAGGATCGACAGGAACCTATGGAAGATCGAGTGGTTCGGGGAAACAATTCAATAAGCAAGATTCTAAAGCCCCGACCCAAATGTATCACGTGAGGAGCAGAGAATAGGAGGACGAACCTGATGTCATTGCAGATACCATTGAGTTATATGCGTATCCTTTTTATGCATTGATTGATCCTGGTTTTACTCGCTCTTTTATAAGCACCATCGTAGTTAAGAAGTATGGTATGTCTTCCGAACCAATAACATCGAGAATTTCTGTAACCAATCCATTAGGAGATTGTGTCACCGTAAGGGTAGTATGCAAGAACTGCCCCCTCATTGATCCAAGGGATTCCTTTCCCGGCCATTTTTTGGCTTTACCGATTCATGAGTTCGATGTTATCCTAGGTTTGGATTGTCTTAGTGAGCATCAAGCCTGGGTAGATTGTTGTAAGAGAAAGTTGTATCTTCGGGATCTTGGCAAGGAAAGTGTTGTTTTGATGAATGCGAGGAACCCATCATTGTGTGCTTTGACATTGGAAACCAAAGACGAATCTCAATTACAAGACATTGACAATGTATGTGAATTCCCTGATGAACTTTCGGGATTGCCCCCAACCCGTGAAGTGGAGTTTGGCATCAAGGTGCAACCTGGGACTGCTCCAGTTTCCATTGCACTATATCGTGTGGCAGTTATTGAATTAAAGGAGTTGAAAGCTTAAATTCAAGAATTATTGAGAAAAGGATTCATTTAACCGAGCTCTTCGCCTTGGGGAGCACCAGTTCTCTTTGTAAAGAAGAAAGGTGGTTCTATGCGATTGTGTATTGACTACCGACAGTTGAACAAAATAACCATTGTTAAGTGTGTAAAAGTTCTATACTTATACCCTAGTTTAGCTAAATTAATGTTTTTCTTAAGTATAGTTTAAGTTGCATTTATTAGCTAACATACACAAAATAGCATATATTAGATAATCTGCCTTGTTTGATGAATTTAGTTGATTTTATACATATGATACTGCTCAAGTGTGTTTTCTCCCTGTGCGTAGGTACCCGCCCAGGCAGATTGCCCCGAGGCAGCAAAGAGGGAAGATGAAGAGAAAGTTGGGAGCTGAAAGAGAAAGTTGTTGGAGCATTAGGAGAGCTGATCGAGGAGGAAAGAACCATAATGTAAAGTTGTGCCAACCCCTGCACACTAGTCCATATCCCCGCCGAGGCAGTCAACTACTGGCCGTCGAGGCATCACTTCAAGGACGAATGGAAAAATGCAAAGTGGTATGCGATAAAAAGAGCTCGTCAAGCATGATTTTTAGAGACCACTTGCACGTGCATCAGAGCCCATCAGACAAAGAAAAGCCAGGTCAAAGTCAAGTTGAAGAAAAGTCAAACGGGAATATAGGAGTATTTAATGATCTTTAATGAGTTGTAATCATACTTTAACTAGTATTCCTACCTAAACCGACTTAGGCCTAGGCTTCTCCCCTATATATATGTAACCGACTTGAAAGAGTGAAAACAATTGAGATTTGAGAGAAACTCCTTCTTGTTGAAACCCTAGTGCTATCCAAACCCACCATGTTCTAAACCTTCCCTAGGGTTAAGGGTTGGTTGCATAGTAGTTGTGAGAGTCTTGTTGTATTCGTTTAGGATTTTAGTTTTGCAATAAAGTTCAATGTTTATTTACTCTTGGTTCTTCATTGTCATAATCCTTATCGGGATAGAAGAGGGCTTCAATCCATATATTCAATATCGGGAGAGTTGAACTCACAAAACGAGTAAACATTATTTTATCCAACCATAGGGTAAAGCTACTTCAGCTTAGGGATAAGTTAAGAAGTTTAGTGGCTAAAAGTGGATCCATAATCGGTTGGTGTTCGCCATTAGATTCATGTCGAGAGGTATCATCCGAGACGTGTTCGCCAATAGTACTTCAAGCATCAGGAGAAGAAGGAGTAATCGTAACCCCCTTAGCCCGGCCTAGACGCTTGACCCGAACTACGAAGATTACACGGGGAAAACCAAAGTCAACCTTGATTAACGACCCTTTTTATTTTAATCTTGTCTAAATACATATTAAACCTAAGTGAGTACTCACGAAGCATGAATGAGAAAGGCACAACGATCGGATATCAATTAGGGACTCAATTGCACTTTACACAAGATTAGGGACCAAATTGTATTTTTTGTAAAATAGAGGGACTTCGTTGATTTTAGGATTACCATTATGAAATTAATCATGTTACATGCTTCTCTGCCAAATTTCATCTTAAAAAGACATCTCAAGCTCAAGCAATTGCAATCACAACATTTAGGACTAAAATGTAAAGCATGCAGACTCAAAACAATTCAAATACCGTTTCGGTACGCGGGTATGTTCCGAGACCAGTTCCGAAACATGGCATTCCAATAGCCAAACTGTTTCGAAACAGCCTCATAAGTTTCGAAACGCCAAGACCATTTCAGGCCCTCGTTTCGAAACACTATAGGGTGTTTCGATACACCCTGCCCAGAAACAGCAGCAAATGCTGGTTTTTCATTCATTAACACACTCAAACATGCCTCAAAGACTCCCAAATCATACCAACAAACCATCATACATATAAGCAACATATTTGGGACATTCTAACACGAACATAACATCGAACACAAATTCACATAGTCTAGAGGCATGCTTCTTAATCACAAACCAATATAAGAAATCCAACCTCAAACAAAACAATTAAGGCCATTTACAACTCAAACAAGCCAACACAAACATGCCACAACCTTAGGGAGTTCAACATATCTCCCAAATACAATTCTTGGTTTTCCATTGCCAATAAATCAAAACTAAAGTGTGTGAAAACTTCACCATACATGAGCTTGAACTTCCTTGGATGATCTTAACTTCTTTGATGAGCGAAAACACCTCAATTATCTGCATTATTGGTAAAAGAGAGAGCGTAAGAACAAATTCTTAGTGAGGCACGCTCTAAAGAAAACCAACACAATAATGCATATCTTGAAAAAACTTTCTCAAAAGCTTTTGAACAACATGCTCATTCTATCTCATGCTTGAAAACCATTCAACGCAACTTCTCATTGAAAACACATGTACCTTCATTTTATCTCATGCATTTAAACCAATGCAACTCATGGCAAAGCCATACTCATGCTTGTACTCTAAAGCATTTCGTAAACAAATCACATATGCATTTCTCATTGCATAAACCATTTCATCAAAGGTACGTGTGAATCAAAAACCATTACATATTTTATATTGGCATTTCACATCTCATTATTATTCGTATATGCGGACATCTCACTAGACACTTCTGGTGGCATCTCACATCATCGTACTCACTCGTCTAGCAACATAGTTTCCGGTGGAATCTCTCATCACCGTACTCACATGGCGGAATCTCTCATCGCCACAAAACTTGGGTATTTCACCAAGTCCTACCCGATGGAATGCCCATCATCGGTTCTCTCCCTTTGGCTTAACCAAAGAGCACGTACGAATTTTTAGTTTATAGTGCACTCTCATCCTATTGATCGATCAATTATATCCTGTAAGTATCTCAAAATCTATGCCAATATATTATGTTAAAACATCATCTCACCTACTGTTTTTCATGCAACAATTCTCAAACATTCTCATCTCATTTCAAAACAATATCATTTGCTATGCTTTAACATAAAAGCTCAAATCTCAACAATGCAACATGTTACTTCATGAAATCATTTCAAGCATCATCTCATGCTATAAAATATGCATAAAAATAGTAGGAATTTATCAATCTCAAACCATGAGCATGTAAAAGCATTTTAGGGGCAATCACCACATCTATGAGAGCAATTTAGCCAATACTTACTTCTGGACTTAGGAAGGTGTTTCAAACCTTTCCTAAATCCCCAAACATTGATTCTTTGTCCCTCAAGGACTTCTAAAACCATACGCACTCACCGATTACGTTTCGCTTGCTCGCCGAAACACTATCTAAGCTTTCGGATCAACTCCAAAGGTGTCCGAAGATGTCTCCCCTATTTTAAACACATAAGAGCAGCGGATTAATGTACTATCATGCATTGAAATCATCAGTCACACACCTAATCTCGCTGCTCTACTAAAAAACCACATTTCGGCTACCAAACACAACCGAAATCACCTCCAAACTCTTCCAAAACCAAACCCAGCCAAGATACATCACTTCTAATCATTTATAAACATCAATTAACATCAAAAACCAACACAACCACGTCCTTATACCTCCAGCTATAACAGAACACCAAAATCACCCCAAAAACCATCATTCTAACAAGCAAAACTTAGGAAAACAAACCCATTCGGGATTTGATTGATAAAACCTCATTTGTAACATCAATTAACATCCAAAATACATTAGAAAACCATCCCAAAACAGAGCCCAATCATTCACCACGAAAATCTTCAAGATCTCTTCCAAAATCTTGAGTTTTAAGATAATTTCTTGTTTCTAACATTAGAACCACTTAAGAATCATTAATAAAAGATTGATAACTTGGAAATTTCAGTAAAGAAATGATCATTAGAGGAGAAGGACGAAGCTTACCTCTAATGTATGATTTCTCCTTGTTTTGGGTAAGTTTTCTTGAAAATTCAATGTAGAAATCAAGAGGATTTGATGAGGAATTGATTAAGAATCAAAGAGTGATTGAAATCTCATCAAATGAAGTGAAAATCAAATTGTATTTGCTGGAGAGAATGTGTTTGGTTGAAAGGAATTTGAGAGAAAATAAAATGAGGGAAAATTTGTGAAAAGTAGTTATGAATAGTCAAAGGTGGTTTCTAATTTAATTCACCTTCATTTTTTTAATTAAAACATTAATTAAATCACTCAAATTAAGGAAAAATCTGATGAAAACATTTTGGTAAAATTAGCTCATTAAATATTCAAAGTTCCAACCCTTTACAAAACGATCACTACTTAACTTTGCAAAAACTACGATTTGGTCACTACACCGAAATGTAGTATTTCCAAACCTTATTTCATAAAATTGATTCCACCATTCTCTTTTATATATTAAATGAAGATTTTTAAATAATTTTCTATATTTTTAAAGCATCCCAAACTAGGTGTTCCCTAAAACTCTCTTTTATATTCGAACCATTTACCGATCGGTCCGATTCGGACTCTAAACATCTAGGCCCAAATTTGGGGTGTTACAACTCTCCCCCTCTTAAGAAATTTCGTCCTCGAAATTTACCTGAGGAAAAAGGTAAGGAAATTACTTCTTCATATCTTCCTTTCTTTCCCACGTGGCTTCCTCAACACCACGATGACTCCACAACACCTTAACCAACTCAATGGTCTTACCCCGGAGAACCTTACTGTCCGAATCCAAAATCTCGACCGACTCTTCATCATAAGTCAAATTTGGATTCAACTCAACTTCCTCCACATGCATAACATGCGAAAGATCCGATCTATACCTCCGAAGCATGGATACATGAAACACATTATGTATCTTTTCTAGCTCTTGTGGTAGCCTCAGCTTATAAGAAGTACTGAAATTCAGCCGCGTACCCAATGCCTGATGTAAACACTCTCAAAACCTTGCCGTGAACCTCGGATCTCTATCTGACACTATAGATTTTGGTACAACATGCAGACGTACAATCTCAGCAATGTACAGCTCTGCCAGCTTATCCAAGGTATACGTAGTATGCACAGGTAAGAAATGCGCACACTTCGTAAGGCGATCCACAATCACCCACATAGAATTCTTCTTTGATGGCAATAAAGGCAAACCAGACACAAAATCCATGGTTATCCTCTCTCATTTCCATTCAGGAATCCTCAACGGTTGCAACAACCCCGAAGGAAACTGATGCTCAGCCTTAACCCGCTGACAAACCATGCACTTGCTCACATATTTCGCAACATCCTTCTTCAAACCCACCCAATAGTACTCATCCCTCAGATCACGGTACATCTTTGTACTACCAGGGTGCATATCAAAAGGACTACTATGAGCTTCGGTCAGAATAGTACGCCTGAACTCCACATCATTCGGCACTACTATCCGACTTCCAAAACATAGAACTCCATCATCATTAAAACAAAAATCTGATGGTCTATCCTCAGCAATATCCTGAACATGTGGCACCAAAGAATCATCCAACAACTGTTTATCCTTTATCAACTGAACCAGAGATGGTTTCACTTGCAATTCAGCAACAAGACCTCCATCTCACGATATGCTCAAGCTAGCAAACAGCGCCCTTAACTCCACTGCCACTTTTATGCTCAAGGCGTCAGCCACAACACTGGCCTTTCCCGGGTGATACTCGATCGTTAGATCGTAATCCTTAAGCAACTCCACCCATCGCCGTTGCTTAAGATTCAACTCTTTCTGAGACATCAAATACTTCAAACTCTTGTGATCCGTGTACACAATACACTTCTCACCATAAAGATAATGTCTCCAGATCTTCAAAGCAAAAACCACCGCAGCTAACTCAATATCATACGTAGGATAATTGCGCTCATGCACCTTCAACTGACGCGATTCATAAGCCACCACCTTACCCTCTTGCATTAGCACACACCCCAGACCAACGTAGGATGCGTCACTGTACACCACAAACTCTTTTCCTGATTTAGGTTGAACCAAGATAGGAGCTCGCGTCAGAGTTGCCTTAAGCTTCTCAAAAGCTTGATGTCTCGCTTCCGTCCACTCATACTTAACATCTTTTTGCAATAACTTCATTAAAGGAGCAGCAATCTTTGAAAATCCATCCACAAACCTTCAGTAGTATCCTGCCAACCCAAGGAAACTACGAACTTCATGAATAGACTTAGGAGGCTTCCAATTCATCACCGCCTCAACCTTCTGAGGATCAACTCGAATCCCTTCAGCTAAAACCACATGACCAAGGAAAACAACTTCCTTTAGCCAGAACTCACACTTGCTCAGCTTAGCATAAAGCTGATTTTCCAACAGCGCTTGCAAGACAATTCTAAAATGACCTTCATGCTCCTCCTCAGTACGAGAGTACACAAGGATATCGTCAATGAACACCACAACGAACTTGTCCAAGTATTCATGGAACACCTTATTCATCATTTTCATGAAAGCAGCAGGAGCATTCGTCAAGCCAAACGGCATTACAAGGAACTAATAATGCCCATACCTCGTTCTAAAGGCTGTTTTCGGCACATCCACATCCTTCACCTTAAGGCTTAAGCTGATAGTACCCTGACCTCAAGTCAATCTTTGAAAACACAGCCGCTCGCTGAAACTGATCAAAAAGATCATCAATCCTCGGCAAAGGATACCTATTTTTGATGGTCAACTTGTTCAGCTGACGATAATCGATGCACATTCTCATCGTGCCATCTTTCTTCTTCACAAACAAGACAGGTGCACCCCAAGGTGACACACTAGGCCGAATGAAGCCACGGTCAAGCAACTCTTGAAGTTGCGTCTTCAACTCCTTCAGTTCTTTGGGTGTCATGCGATAGGGAGCAATGGACACCGGAGTTGTGTTCTCATACAACTCAATCCCAAACTCCACCTCTCGACTAGGCGACAATCCAGGTAATTCCTCCGGAAACACTTCAGGGAACTCACGTACAATTCTTATATCCTGAACGCGCACCTCCTTTGAACTAGGATTCATAACAAAGGCTAGGTAAGCCTCGCAACCCTGCCGCAACATTCGACTCGCTTCCAATGTAGACACCACATTGGCAAGAAACTTCACATTCTTGCCCACTACCACCACCTCATAATCATCCGCAAGTTTCAACGAAACTCGCTTGCTTTCAAAATCCACCACAGCTCTATGCTCAACAAGCCAATCCATGCCAAGGATCACATCAAAGCCATAGAATGGCAATTCTATGAGATCAACAAGAAAAACATGATTTTGCACCTTCAAGGGACATCTCCTATACAACTTCCTTGTTACAACCGTCTCACCAAAGGAACTAGTCACACGCATACCAACATCCAAAGACTCAACAGGTAAACCAAGCATTTGAGCATGTTCACGCAATATGTACGAGTGTGTAGATCCAGAATCAATAAAAGAAAGTAATGACAAGGATTGCAAAGTAAAGGTACCTGCGATCAAATCCGTATCATTCCTTCCCTCACGATGGGCGTACACTCGAGCTTGACCGCCACCCTCAGGTTGAACGGACACAACATGTGCTACATTCCTGCCACCATCATCCCTACGCTTAAAATTACCACGGCCACGCCCACGACCTCTCTGTGGCTCTGCTTCTCTCACCAGAGCATGTCCCTCTCTCAGCGACTAAGGACAATCTTTCTTCAAATGCCCTCGGTTCCTACAATTCCAGCATGTCCCAAGGTTACCCCAACACTCACCACCATGTCTTCTACCACAACGATTACATTCAGGAGTCCTTAGGAAAGCATTAGGTCCTTGCTGGCCTCTACCAGGGTTACCACCCCCACGCCTAGCATCATAATGCGCCTTCCTATCCTTATGCCTCTTGTTGCGATCTCTACCATAATCACGTTCAGCCGCTCGCTTTCCAGAGCTAGATCCACCCGCTCGACTAGCCAAACCAAGATTCGATTCAATGTCCTTGGCTCTAGTGACCAAGACATCGAAATCAGTATAGTTAGCTGCAAGCATATAGGTCTTGACATCCGCTACCAGCCCATAACGGAATCGTTCGCACCTCTCTCGCTCACTAGGGATTAGCTCAGGGGCATACTGACTAAGGCGAACAAACTGAATTTCATATTCAGCTATTGACATGTTGCCTTGCACAAGAGACATAAACTCTCTTTTCTTTTCATCGAGGTAACGTACTCCCAGGTACTTGCGCTTGAACACATTCAAGAAGAACGTCCAAGTCACCTCATCATCCTCCATCCCGGAGATAGTGGTCGTCCACCACGTATAAGCATCACCATGCAACAGTGACACAATACAACTCAGCTTCTGCACATTGTTGCAGTTCATCTGACCCAGAACCCTCTTGGTGCTCTCCAACCAAGACTCAGATCCTTCCGGAGATAAACCTCTAAACTCAGTCCCTCCTAGACTGCGAAGACGTTCCAAAGGCAACCTCACGTTAGCATCAACTTGATGCGCAGCTCCATGAGCTCCAGCTACTGCTGCCTGGAAAGCTCCAGCAATAGCCTGGATCAACATGGTCATGTCAGGAGCAGCTTGCCCCTGCACACCCTCGGGTCCAGCAACCCCAGCACCAGCATTACCAGCTCCAGCTCCACCACCACCGGGTGGTCCACCACCAGGGGAGGAGGAGGTAAATCCTCAGCATTCTTGACATTCTCATTATCAACCATCGATCTAGTATTAATTCTCAATTCTCTACGTGGCCCCATTATAAAAAAACAATGCACTGACAAAAATGCAATAAACACAATTAGGCACAATAAGGTAAGTAATCCAAGTACCCAAGTTCATTTTCAAAAACAATTCCTCTCATTAGTTTTGATATGACAATGGGATCCCCAACCACACTCCAAACATAGCATAGCATCACAAACCCATCTCAAACTGACCACACATCATTGTTCATACATCAAACCCTCACTGAAAAGACACCATCATGCATAAACACATACACCAACCACATACCAAACCTCAATTATTCGATAACCTGGCTCTGATACCAACAAATGTAACCCCATTAGCCTGGCCTAGACGCTTAACCCAAACTACAAAGATTACATGGGGAAAACCAAAGTCAACCCGAAAGTCAACCTTGATTAACGAGCCTTTTTTATTTTTAATCTTGTCTAAATACATATTAAACCTAAGTGAGTACTCACGAAGCATGAATGAGAAAGGCACAGCGATCGGATATCAATTAGGGGCTCAATTGCACTTTACATAAGATTAGGGACCAAATTGTAATTTTTGTAAATTAGAGGGTCTTCGTTGATTTTAGGATTACCATTATGAAATTAATCATGTTACATGCTTCTCTGCCAAATTTCATCTTAAAAAGACATCTGAAGCTCAAGCAATTGCAATCACAACATTTAGGACTAAAATGTAAAGCATGCAGACTCAAAACAATTCAAATTTGTGTCCAACGGTCACCCGTTTCGGAACACCTACCCACCGTACCGAAACGTTGTATCGATACACCCTGCCCAGAAACAGCAGCAAATACTGGTTTTTCATTCATTAACACACTCAAACATGCCTCAAAGACTCCCAAATCATACTAACAAACCATCATACATATAAGGAACATATTTGGGACATTCTAACACGAACATAGCATCAAACACAAAATCACATAGTTTAGAGGCATGCTTCCTAATCACAAACCAATATAAGAAATCCAACCTCAAACAAAACAATTAAGGCCATTTACAACTCAAACAAGCCAACACAAACATGCCACAACCTTAGGGAGTTCAACATATCTCCCAAATACAATTCTTGGTTTTCCATTGCCATTATATCAAAACAAAAATGTGTGAAAACTTCACCATACATGAGCTTGAACTTCCTTGGATGATCTTAACTTCTTTGATGCCCGAAAAGACCTCAATTATCTGCATTATTGGTAAAAGAGAGAGCGTAAGCACAAATGCTTAGTGAGGCATGCTCTAAAGAAAACCAACACAATAATGCATATCTTGAAAAAACTTTCTCAAAAGCTTTTGAACAACATGCTCATTCTATCTCATGCTTGAAAACCATTTAAAGCAATTTCTCATTGAAAACACATGTACCTTCATTTTATCTCATGCATTTAAACCAATGCAACTCATGGCAAAGCCATACTCATGCTTGTACTCTAAAGCATTTCGTAAACAAATCACATATGCATTTCTCATAGCATAAACCATTTCATCAAAGGTACATGTGAATCAAAAACCATTACATATTTTATATTGGCATTTCACATCTCATTATTACTCAGATATGCGGACATCTCACTAGACACTTCTGGTGGCATCTCACATCACCGTACTCACTCGTCTAGCAACATAGTTTCCGGTGGAATCTCTCATCACCGTACACACATGGCGGAATCTCTCGTCGCCACAAAGCTTGTGTATTTCACCAAGTCCTACCTGATGGAATGCCCATCATCAGTTCTCTCCCTTTGGCTTAACCAAAGAGCACGTACGAATTTTTAGTTTATAGTGCACTCTAATCCTATTGATCAATCAATTATATCCGGTAAGTATCTCAACATCTATGCCAATATATTATGTTAAAACATCATCTCACCTACTGTTTTTCATGCAACAATTCTCAAACATTCTCATCTCATTTCAAAACCATATCATTTGCTATGCTTTAACATAAAAGCTCAAATCTCAACAATGCAACATGTTACTTCATGAAATCATTTCAAGCATCATCTCATGCTATAAAATATGCATAAAAATAGTAGGAATTTATCAATATCAAACCATGAGCATGTAAAAGCATTTTAGGGGCAATCACCACATCTATGAGAGCAATTTAGCCAATACTTACTTCTGGACTTAGGAAGGTGTTTCAAACCTTTCCTAAATCTCCAAACCTTGATTCTTTGTCCCTCAAGGACTTCTAAAACCATACGCACTCACCGATTACGTTTCGCTTGCTCGCCGAAACGCTATCTAAGCTTCCAGATCAACTCCAAAGGTGTCCGAAGATGTCTCCCCTATTTTAAACACATAAGAGCAGAGGATTAATGCATCATCATGCATTGAAATCATCAGCCACACACCTAATCTCGTTGCTCTACTCAAAAACCACATTTCGGCTACCAAACACAACCGAAATCACCTCCAAACTCTTCCAAAACCAAACCCAGCCAAGATCCATCACTTCTAATCATTTCTAAACATCAATTAACATCAAAAACCAACACAACCACGTCTTTATACCTCCAGCTATAACAAAACACCAAAATCACCCCAAAAACCATCATTTTAACAAGCAAAACTTAGGAAAATAAACCCATTTAGGATTTGATTGATAAAACCACATTTATAACATCAATTAACATCCAAAATACATTAGAAAACCATCCCAAAGTAGAGCGCAATCATTCACCACGAAAATCTTCAAGATCTCTTCCAAAATCTTGAGTTTTAAGACAATTTCTTGTTTCTAACATTAAAACCACTTAAGAATCATTAATAAAGGATTGATAACTTGGGAATTTCAGTAAAGAACTGATCATTAGAGGAGAAGGACGAAGCTTACCTCTAAGAGGATTTGAAAATTCAATGTAGAAATCAAGAGGATTTGATGAGGAATTGATTAAGAATCAAAGAGTGATTGAAATCTCATCAAATGAAGTGAAAATCAAAGTGTATTTGCTGAAGAGAATGTGTTTGGTTGAAAGGAATTTGAGAGAAAATAAAATGAGGGAAAATTTGTGAAAAATAGTTATGAATAGTCAAATGTGGTTTCTAATTTAATCCACCTTCATTTTCTTTAATTAAAACATTAATTAAATCACCCAAATTAAGGAAAAATCTGAAGAAAACATTTTGGTAAAATTAGCTCCTTAAAGATTCAAAGTTCCAATCCTTTACAAAACGGTCACTACTTAACTTTGCAAAAAATGCGATTTGGTCACTACACCGAAATGTAGTATTTCCAAACCTTATTTTATAAAATTGATTCCACCATTCTCTTTTGTTTATTAAATGAGGATTTTTAGATATTTTTCTATATTTTTAAAGCATCCCGAACTAGGTGTTCCCTAAAACTCTCTTTTATATTCGAACCGTTTACCGATCGGTCCGATTCGGACTTTTAAACATCTAGGCCCAAATTTGGGGTGTTACAGTCATAGAAGGGAACCTTGTCGAACCATGAATCATCGCTTAAATGCCCAGGCAATCATTTGCTCTCTGCCGAGGCGGGCGCCTGCCGAGGCATAGTCGTGGGCGACTGTTAAAAGTTGTTAAGTTGATATGCAAAACTAAGCCAAGACAGTACATCAATATTCCAAACTACGAAACATCCAATACCAGCCCATTCTCTCACTTTGATATCTCAATTTACTTTCCTTGTTTTAGTTTTAGCTTCAATCAAACCAACTCCTAATATTTGTGTTTTTACTTTACTTGTGCAGAAAAGTGAACTCCGAAAATCTGTCACAATCCATGTGGAGACGATATCTTAAATACTATAACTTAGCAATGTGTATACTTGCACGCTGATTGTGCATCACTTTTACACGCAACAAGTTTTTGGCGCCGTTGCGAGGGATTGGCGTACAACTTTTTGTTTTTATTTTTCTACACTTTTCTTTTTTCGTTTAACCCCTGGTTTTCTTTGATTTATGTCCAGAGCCAACCATAAATAACCCTTGCGAGAATACGATCCAGAGCCTGAACGTACTGTACGCAGATTAAGACAAGCAAACAAAGAAGCTATGGGTGATCAAGCAAACAATCAGGACCAGCAACTACCACCGCCCCCAGACAACAATGTCGCGGCGGGCAATGACAGGCAACTTCATGTCGCCCGGTAGTTAGTTAGAGACTACCTGGAGGAAGATCTTAGAAGGCTAAATTCTTGCGTGATCGATCCTGAAATAGAAGCAGACCACTTTGAACTCAAACACGTCATGTTCAACATGCTAAATACGCTTGGACAGTTTGGAGTTTCTGCCACCGAAAATGCCCGCCAGCACATGAAATCTTTCCTGGACATCTGCGAGTCCTTCAAAATCCATGGAGTTCATCCGGACATGCTACGTCTCAGATTATTTCCCTATTCACTAAGGGATTGGGCAAAGACTTGGTTTAACAGTCTACCAT
This sequence comes from Hibiscus tridactylites, assembly GCA_958450335.1. Taxonomy (NCBI): domain Eukaryota; kingdom Viridiplantae; phylum Streptophyta; class Magnoliopsida; order Malvales; family Malvaceae; genus Hibiscus; species Hibiscus tridactylites. Next base: position 9,447,876 of record OY288292.1, on the reverse strand, counting down.
CAGAGTCCATTGAATCTTGGACAGAATTATGCAGAGATTTCTTAGCTCGCTTTAATCTTGTCAACTTGACCAATAAACTACGGATTGACGTCACTACGTTTCGACGGGCAAATGATAAACCAATGTACGATGCATGGGAGAGATACTGCGAATTGCTGAATAAATGCCCCTCCCATGGATTTCTAGAATGGACACTAGTATCTATACTCTACAACGGTATAAACACACCAACAAGGATGATGATGGATTCCTCTGCCAATGGTACATTGCTCGACAAGGAGCCCCCCGAAGCAATTCAAATTATAAACAGGATGGCCAAAAATGACTATCAGTTTCCTAATGCCCGCCGAGGCAGCATAAGAAGGCAGTCCATAGAAAACGAGCTATGAACATCAGATGCACTCGTGGCACAAGTTGCACGATTGAAAAAGATGGTAGAAGCGACGCAAGGGCAGAACAATACACAGCAAGTCAAAGCAATTGAAGCCTTTTACGACCAATATGAGGGAGACCACGATTCATCAGAGTTCCAACAAGGGACAGAGACTAGCTGCTTTGTAGGAAACTTCAACAGGAACAACAACCCCATATCAAACACCTACAACCCTTGTTGGAAGAGGCACCCGAACTTCTCATAGAGTAACCCCACCAACGATTTGAATCCAACTACTCAGACGAATCAATCACAAGGATTCCAGCATACGATGTCGCGGTAGTAGCCGCCGCAACAGGCAGTACCCAGTGCCTTGGAACAGACTCTAAATGCCTTCATGACTCAGACATGTACCTATATGTCCAACATGGATTTATTTGTTAAAAAGACTGAAGCTTTCATGGACAGGACCGAGATGAGAATGTAGAATCATGAGGCAACCTTAAAGTCACTGGAGACTCAAGTAGGATAATTTGCTCAAGTTTTGAACACCAGACCTATAGGAGGGTTGCCCAGCGATACTGAAGTCGCAAGAAAACCCACTTACGAGCAGTGTAAGGCCATCAAATCAATCACCCAGATGGAAGCAAGCAATCCCGTCGCGGTAGACCCAAAACCATTCGCCCTGGAAGACTCTCGCAGTGCCACCGTGAAACATGAGGATCCTACACAAAAGCTGAAACACCATAAGCAGGATCACTAGTTCAAAAAATTTCTTGACATTCTCAAACAAGTGTACATCAATATACCCCTGTTAGAAGTCATACAACAAATGCCTAACTATACAAGGTTTCTAAAAGATATGGTTTCCAAACGGAAAAGAATCAGGGAGTTTGAAATGATAGCCATGACGGAAGAATGCATGGCCATAATGCAAAACAAAACACTGCCCAAACTGAAAGATCCAGGCAGTTTCCTCATACCTTGCGCTATTGGGAGCCAATATGAAGGGAAAGCCTTATACGATCTTGGGGATATCATCGACGTGATGCCCAAAGTGGTGTTTGAAAAACTAGGGATTGGAAGAGCTAAACCCACTACCGTCATACTCCAGCCAGCTGATCACTCTTACGTGCAACCGAAAGGAAAGATCAAAGACATCATAGTAAGAGTGGACAATCTTAACTTTCCAGCAAACTTCTTAATTCTGGATTGTGAAGGAGACGACAAGGCACCCATCATCCTGGGAAGACCATTCCTAGCCACAAGAAAAACCCTAATAGATGTGGAGAATGGGGAGCTTACTATGAAAGTGGATGACCGAGAGATCAAACTGAATGTCCTACAACACTCTAAGAAAGCTGGAGACAAGGAAGGAAGTCAGGACATCTATGATTCAGCAGACACCGAACCCAGCATTAAGTTAGAGCACTCAAGCCAAAACCGCCCAGGAGGACAACTTAGCAGCACCAAGGATCGAGAGAGACACAAGGACCCGCCCTACCAGAGGGTGAAGTAGATACTGTAGCAGCCCAAGAAGTGGTTGTGCTAGGAAATGCATCTAGATGCATTCCCAACATAACTTAATTTTTCTCTTATTTATTTTATTTTTATGTTTTAGGATTTATATTTTTTTGCATTTTAGGAATTAGATTTAATTTTCGTATTTTTTTATTCTCTAATAATTTTTTATTTTAGTTTTTTTAGGAGAAACAATAACCAAGAGACGGGAGAAGAAGAAAGCCCAAATCTATAAACCATTTCAAGCCCGCCCGCCAAGACTACCGCGGCAGACAGACGTTGCTTCTCGCCAAAACTAGTTGTTCGCAGAAGCTCGTTCCGTTCCAACAGCTCTCTGCCTAGGCAACGACTACCTCGGCAGGCGAAACGGCAGCACTGTTCCTCTACCTTGCTTATTGTCTCACAAAATTACCTTTGCTTCCAATCTATTTCTTTTCTTTTTCCACAGTTCTTTTACTCAAGCTCTCACAACTCTCTCGCACACCAAAAAGCCCAACTAAAGAATGGCAAGAACCCTCTCGCCACCGTGCTGCCCATACAGAATTGGAAGAATCCCTCCATCGCTTTGCCACACCAGAAATCAAGGCCCACCACAAAAAAAGATTTAAAGAAATAGCGGTATAGGAGGAGTAGGGGTTCTTCTACGAGCCAGGAAAGAAATATTTGGGCTCGAAAATTTTATCTACTCCAAGATCGAGCATCAACGGTGGAAAATCTTTGCCCAGCAAATCAAACCATGATGCATGAGTACTACGCCCATGGGCCGACGGAGGACGTACCAACAGTAAATGTTCGCGGGCAACCGATGTTAATCAACGAAGACAAGATCAGTATTTACTACGGACTCCACATCCGAGAAGACCAGCACGCGGAGTTCCTTGCCTCCCTCACACCGGACGGTTACGAGGCAATAAAGGAAGAATTGTGTGAACGGGGGACGGTTTGGAACGAGGGCAGAAACATAGGCATCGTCAGCTGGCGGTGTTTGTTGGCTGAGGCGAAACTTTGGAACACTTTTATGGAGAGTCGTTTTTTGCCCACAACCCACAACTCAACGGTCGAAAAGCCAAGATTAGCACTCATCCACTCCATCATCAATAAAAGGTGCATAAATGTGGGCTCGGTTATTGCTAACGAAATCTACGAGTGTGGGTGTAAAGTGCTCATAAGTCCTATATTTTATGCACATTTCATTTCATATTATTGCTATTCTTAAGTACATTTTAGGCATATTTAGGTGCATGCATGCATTATCTACAGTATTATTTTCTTTGCCTTGTCTTGTTGAATATCTTTAATTTGGTGGGAAAAGATATTGTTTTAGTTTAGTTTTAGTTTCAGGTGCTAGAAGATGTCAGATGAAGAGAGGAGCTGAGGAAATGATGCTGAGGCAGCAAGCCAAGGAGATGTACTGAAGCAGCTTAACACAGAGAGAGATGCTGCCAAGTAGTTGTCGCCGCCATATCTACCGCCCAGGGTAGCAACTTGAGGATTGGTGAATTGGAGTGCAATTGGAGGAACATAATTTTATGAGTCCAATGAGCCCATCCACGCAATTTATTGATGCCAGAAACATCAGATAGAGCCGCCCAAGTAGAAATTGTCCAAGGCGGCTTAAGCTTACTTGTGGCACAAGGATTCCAATTTCAAGTCAAAGAAGTCAGATTTAAAGGATGCATTCAATGCAAAAGATATTTTATCATAAAGAAGACTTTTACTCCAAGGAGGACTTACTCTAGGCCATGCCCTATATATACCCGATAATACCTTGTATTTTGAGACAACTCATAGTCGACATAGCCTAGGTTTCTCTTGTGTTTTCTTGTTGCCACTATGTTCTAAATTCTCTAGGGTTTGGGTTATGTTGTAAAGTAGTTGTGAGAACGGTTGTTTAGGTTTAAGTTTGTTTTTGCAATAAATTCAAGGTTTGCTTATTTCACGTTCATCATTGTTTTCAATTGAGTCGGGAGATCGATTGTGAGCAATCCATTTGTTTGGCATCGAGAGAGTCAAACTCAAGAAAGAAGTAAGCATGATCTCATCAATATCAGGTGTTGATCAATCTAGCCTAGACATAGGTTAGGGTTTAAGGCGGCTGAAAGAGGACGAACCAAAGGTTGTTGTTCATTGCAAGATCCACGCTGACGGGTATTATCTGCAGCGGGCAAAAACAACATTTAGACTTAGACATAAGATGAATCATTATCAAAGCGTTCTGCTGAGCCTTGATGGTCTGCCGAGTTTTCCACTAAGCCAATCATTTGTTCCACCTATCGAGGCAGTGAAAGTGTCGAAGCACCAAAGTTTATGACTCATGGCGAGGAGATTAGAGGAGAAAATCCTCTGAATCTGCCGCATCCGCGGGATCCTTCTACTCATAATACCGAGCCTGTAGCACCTACCGTACAAGCTGAATGTTACAAGAACGTGGCTGACATGTTCAAGCAGTTTATGACTGCTATGAGGGCTGAGCAAGTTGTGCAACCCATCGCTCCTGCTGTCCAACATACTCGAGCTTCTATCGATAAGCTATCACATTATCGAGCTTACACCTTTACCGGGAAAGATGACGACAACCCTGAAGTTGCCGAATATTGGTTGGACAATACTCTATGGATTTTGAACAAGCAACTACAGTGCTCGAAAGAGCACAAACTCGAGTGTGCCATCGCGTTGCTAGCTGACGAGGCACTCCACTAGTGGGAGACTACTATATTGACGGTCTCCGAGGACACTATAACTTGGGAGCTCTTCCTTAAAGAATTCCGCAAGAAGTACATCAGTGAGTTTTATCTCGCTGAGAGGTGAAGTATCTTTCTCCACCTCAAACAAGGTGGATGATCGATCGAGCAATACATCCATAATTTCTGTAAGTACTGTAGATAAGGTGCTGAGTATATCAAGAAGGAGGAAGAGAAATGCCGGATGTTCATTGCAGGCTCAATGATGAATTACACCCTATGTTTACTACACTGAGCATCGTTGATTTTCAAGACTTGGTGAATCGAGTTAAGGCCACCGAAGCTGCGCAGAAAACTCAACAAACTGGTGGGTCTATAATATCTGAGTAGAGGTTTAGGGATGACTCTCAACCTCCCGTTCTTGAAATATTGATAGGCCTCAGTATGTGACACAGTCCTTTGCTAAAGCAACATCTGTTGATAACACCGGAGGTTTGAATCGGGGCAACCAACATTCAGTTTGTAATTACTGTTAGAATAGGCACCCAGCGGGTCAATGTCGTAAGCAGACTAGAGCTTGTTATTACTGTGGTGAACAAGGTCACTTCATTCGTGATTGTCCATTGAATGCAACCCAAACTACTGCTACCCCGACTATTGTTGCCTCTCCTGCTCAATCCTTTCGAGGTAAAGGATCAAAGCAAGGATCGACAGGAACCTATGGAAGATCGAGTGGTTCGGGGAAACCATTCAATAAGCAAGATTCTAAAGCCCCTGCCCAAATGTATCACATAAGGAGTAGAGAAGAGGAGGATGAACTTGATGTCATTGCAGGTACCATTGAGTTATATTCGCATCCTTTATTCGCGTATCCACTATCTAGATTCAATCCAAGGGTTAATAATGAATTTGATATGTTAAACTTTGTATATTGAAACATGGTATTGTTATTGTTAAGCTTGAGAATATGTACTTGTATCGCTTATTGTTATTATGATGCATATGAGTACCTCACTGGGCAATGTATGCCTAACGTGTCTCAACTCATGCATTTCAGGTTAAGGGATCACTGTGGTTGAAGATCGAATAGTCGAGGCGAGACAAGTCACTACAAGCCTAAAGTAATGTATTTTGACCTTATGGACTCCTAGGAATGTGGCAAAGTAGTTGAACTAGTCTCTTGTGACCATTTTGGTATGCTTGTAATGTGTGTAAGTTATAATATGGTTAAAGTCCCTAAAGTGACTTTTGGTATGGCTAAAAGTTGGTAAAAATGGCTTATTTTGCTTACATAGGTCAAAACCTAGTAAACGTATTCGAATGATGATGAAATTTGGCATGCCATTATTTTATAGTATTGAAATATTGTGTGTAAAGTTTCATTGCATTTGAACATTGTTTGGTTGGTCAATTCGATTAAAAACCAGCAAAAATCTGTCATTACATGTCAGGCCATATCAATACGGGGTAATGGCGTATCGATACGCTTAAGCATAATTGGACCTTAGAAACATGCCGTATTCATACGGGGTAATGGCGTATGATGAATCCCAATTCTTCCTAGAAATTAACTGATTAAGATAGATTAGTTATTCTTGACGATTATGAAGTGAATGATGGTAATTTAGATTTCTAAGTCTTATCTAATGTAAGTAGGGTGTTTTGATGATAATCGATATGTTTTAAAGTTAAGAATTGATGAGTTTTTGATGGGTTTAAGTTAGAACGAATTTGGAGGTGAAATACAAGGATTTTTAGTTGTTGGAATATGAATTAGATTATATTTCAGAAATGCTATATTTGCTGGGAGGTATTGGATGTGTATTTATGTTATTTTGCTTAATATTGAGTTGTAGAGCAATCAGAATTTCAACTGGAGGTCTCGAGTTAGTATTTCATCAAGATCATCTATCAAACAAGCTTCGACGTGTGGGCGAAAGCTTGTCAATGAGTGAAAACGTGTTTTGGTAAACTAAATAGGTTTAGAATCGTACCTTGGGAGTTTAGATTAAGCCAAGCAAGCTTAACTAAGCTCGGAAGTACGTCTTCCTAATTTCGCTATTGCAATATTGGATATAATTGAGAAATGATGTTTTACATGATTTGATTTGAAAGCATGTAATGCAATACTTATTGTATTTATGCATCATTTACTGAAGTGCTATGATTTATCAAGCATGATAACGCTTATGCATTCGAATACAAATTTCCAAGTGAAATGCATTAGTTGTCATGAGCAATGTTATTTGATTATGATATTGATTTGTTACATGCATAAGAAAAACAATGAGTAAATGGATTTGAAATGATATATTGGCTTGTTACAAACAAAGGATAAAAGTCGGATATAGTTGGAATGACATAGAATAAGATTACTCATTAAATTTGCAAAATACCGTTGACGAACTCTTCGAGTCTAATCTATCTATCGTCACACCGAAACGTATCTTAAGGGCCGATGGCTATAACTATTCCTTCACTCATTTTTGGGTGGTAGAAGGTCAAAAATAGCGCCCCAACGTTTCACATTTTTGCTAATTTTAGCCCTATCCTTTTTTGGTGCAAACAACCACCTAACGTTTCATTTTTCGTCCAAATTTGACCCTTGTTGGATGAAAACCGTTAGTCAACTAACGGTCAACACCTGAGATTGACGTGGCATGTCTGTAGGGCATGGGGAGATGACGTGACACTGCCATGTGGCATTTTTGCTAACATGGTGATTGGTTAAAAATATTTAAAAAAATATTTTCTTTAAAAAATAAATTTTTAATTTTTTAATTTTTAAAAATGTTATGTCAACAAAAATGCCACGTGGTAGTGCCACCTCACCCCTCATGCCCTACAAACATGCCACGTCTGTCTCAGGCGTTAACTGTTAGTTGATTAACAGTTTTCATCCAACAAGGGTGAAATTTGAACGAAAAATAAAACGTTGGGTGGTTGTTTGCACCAAAAAAAGGATAGGGCTAAAATAACCAAACGATGAAACGTTGGGGCTATTTTTGACCTTTTGTCTTTTTAGGTGTCGTAAGGGAGGGCTGGTGGGTAATAGTTATGAGATATAGATATCGTTAAAGGGGACGAGGACATAAGCCCATATTTTGAAATATCGATCCGTGTATCTGATTGTTTTGATAAATGAGAAGTTACGCTCAATAATATGCAAATATAATTTAAGAATTGGATTTAATGAAATGATTAAGATTCATGTTTATAAAGAGCATTCACATGCTGAATTCCGTTCATTGCAAATGAGGTTTTAAAACATTATGGTGTTGGTTTTATATAATATTGATGTGATTTTTTATTGAGCGCACTCACTAAGCATGTTTATGCTTGTGCTCTCTTTCCATTTTTGCAGAGAAATAAGTGATTGGAGGTTGTCATCAAGCAAGGGTGCATCCAAGACATTTGAAAAGACTTTGAGTATATGTGGTTTTATTTATTTTAAATGTAATAAGGTAATGTGGGTAGATTTTTTCATTTGAGATTTATGTTTGAGGGTTGTAATCTCGTTTATGTTGATGTTTTGATTGTTGATTGCCAACATGGAGTTGGCTGATTTTGGTTTTTGTATTGCTATGATGATTGAAGTATACTTATCCTTGAGATGGTTGACAACGGTAAGCATAATGGCATGTAGTTGGTTTTGATTGTTCAAGCATGTCGTAAATGTCTTGAAATGCCTATAGTGTTGTTTTGGTATGATACCTAGGCGATATATGCACAATTGAGCATTTTGATTATTTACTTTTGGTGTTTATACAAGGTTAGGGAACATGCTTATAGATTCTTTGTTTTGTTGTTATATGTGCTAAAATTTGGTATGCAAGAGCTCGATCAAGTGTGTTTTATGTTGATTCAATTTACTCATTCAATTGATGCATCGTACAGTCCTATATATTTTCAGGTTTTAGGTTTTTTGCATATTGGTCACTATATGTTCATGCATCAATTGAATGAGTAAATGATGTCCGTTTGACTTGAAATTTTGCAAGCATGCTTTATTCATCTCTAATTTCAATATGATGCTTTTGTATTTGCATTAATACCTGTAATTTATCATATTTACAATTTGATACCTATTCGAGTGTAGTGATTAATTAAGTGGTTAATCGAACGCCATTTGGCATGTAACTTGATTCATAACCTAATGAAAACATATTGGACTGTACGATGCATCTAGAATGTGAAAAAGATAAAAAAAACATTCGTAATTTTGTAGATTTAAACCGAATTTACTTCGGTGATTCAATTTGACATTTGTCATTAAAGTCTGTTTCTCTCGGACCGAGTGATAGGTGTTACATTAGTCTTGATTTGATGCATTTTACTAGTGGCTTTGTTTTTATACTTCTTCATATATATGTGCATGTATGAGTTGTAAAATGCATTTAACATTCCAACATTGAGAATGTAAAATAACTAAGCACGATGAGTAACGAAAGTTATCGCCTAACTTAAGTCAAGTGACACAATGAAGCTTAACTATGGATGGGCGTACCAACACATAAATGACTGGTGTACCGACAGACTAGGTCAAGCGGCACAATGAGGCGTTAGCCTGGATGCATTTCATATGAGGCCTGAAAAGAGTATCTACCATCAGTTATGGCGTACCATAGTAAAAGATAAACAACCTGATAAGTGTTTTGTTAAGTTTAGAAATTGTCTTGTTTCGACCGTGTATGATTTTACGTTGGAATATATACACCGTTCAGGTAAATGATGATATACTTTATCCAGGTGGCTTGGGTTCGAGCACGATGTGTGTTTCTTATTAAAAGGCTAAAAAATTGAACAAATATTATCTTATAATCACACCAGCATATTAAAATATAGGGAAAACTACACTAGTGGTCCCCAAACTATTACAATTTTCTTATTTTAGTCCCTAAACTATGTTTTTCAGCAAAGTTGTCCCTTATGTAACATAGTTCTCCTATTTTGGTCACCGACGTTAAATAGCTAACGATTTTGCTGACGTGGCATTTTTTAAATATTTTTTAATCATTTCTCTCCCCTCTTAAAAAATGCCACGTCAGCAAAATCGTTAGCTATTTAACGTCGGGGGACCAAAACAGGAGAACTATGTAACAGAAGGGATGATTTTGCCGAAAAACATTGTTTGGGGACCAAAATATGAAACCGATAATAGTTTGGGGTCCACCGATGTAGTTTTCCCTAATATATATATATATATATATATATATATATAGGGTTAGGATCGACTTACACTGTGTAAAACTCTTTAAGTTTTACACGTTTTTGGATCGTTGGATGAGGAAAATGGATGGTTGAGATTAACTCTGTGTTTTTAATTCCCAAGTGATAATCTTCACATATTTTACTGTTAATCTCATTCATCCGTTTCACTCATCCAACGATAAAAAAAAAAACGTGTAAAATTTACAGAGTTTTACAGTGTAATTTGATCGTATCCTATATATATATAAAAGAAAAATATTAGAGAAAACATGGGTGACACGTAGAGTCGTATGTGTATTTGGCGGTTGAAACATGAAGATTAGAGACTAAAGAATGACAGCCTCTCATTTGTTCCAAGTTCCAAACCAAAAGATAATAATAACACTGGAAACACCAAAGCAAAAGAGAAGGAAAAGAAGAAGCAAATTTAAGTAAATTCAAAAGGAAATCGAGGAATTACAAAAGAAAACAATGAAAGCAATATCACCACCGTCGACGGCGGCTATAATCATCCATTCCCATCATCACTATCTTAATTACCGCCGTTGGTTTTTATCTCCGCCGCCTCGATCAAACCGTCAGTACCACCCCTCAGTATCAATACCCCGTCCCCATAATCTTAAGCTCACTTTCATAGCAAAAGCGGCCGATTCAACTTCTCAACCTTCTGCTACAAAAACCATAGTCAGTGACGATGGATTCTCACTTTCTAAGGTAATTAATCTATTATTATTCATACTTTTTTTGAAAACTAGTAAAAAGGATATTTTGATTTTTTAACTGTTGAGTTTGATTGCTTAGCTGAAATATAAGTTTGGTATTGAGCCAGAAAATTTGTATCGTTCTTTTGGTTGATTTGGATCAAGAGTTTTTTTTTCCAATTGGAACAAGAGTTTTGATTGTATTGTATTGGGGGTTGTTGAACCATTACTTGTTGTCTAGTATGTTTTTGATAAAATTCAAGTATTTATTTTAGTTGGGGTGGCTGAATATTTATATGTACGTTTATTGAGTTCAACAAACACGAAAATTAGAGCAAATTGCAAACATAGTTGGTCGGTTAGTTAAGATGTTTATTTTTGCTCATCTTTAGTACTAGCATAGTAAAAAAAATTAAATTGGGTTGGGAGGGTCATAGTGGGATGTAGTAAATGTTTTCCGTTGGCATTCAACACTTTTTTCTGCCAATCTTAGAACCTTTATGTTAAAAATTTATACAAATTGCTAGGCCTACCTTGAAAGCATCTTGTTTTTTCCTGGTTAGCCTCTCTTGTGAAATTAACATCCTTGATTCTGATTTAAACTAGTTAGTTGGTGTATATACAATGGAACACTTCATCCATGAGTAGCAGAAATATCTTGTGAAAAACTTGAATATACCTCCAAGCTGCTGAAAGCAATACAACGTGTCAGGATTTATAGTTTTGTTTCAGTTGAATCTCTTAATCGAATGATGATGTGATCAGGGAAATAAATCTTACTTTGACAATGAATATGATTGATAATTGTTCATTTGCAGCTTTCATTTGGTGTTGTTGGACTCGGTGTTGGAATTTCGCTCCTCTCGTGAGTGCTTTACCTGTTGGCATTTCCCTATTTCTCTCTAGTGTATTTTGGTTTATCACTTGTTATTGAATATACAGGTATGGTTTTGGGGCATATTTTAACATTCTCCCAGGATCTGAATGGTCTGCATTAATGCTGACTTACGGCTTCCCTCTTGCAATAATCGGAATGGCCCTCAAGGTAAAGGTTTCTTGGAGTCAGATTGAAATGGATACTGGAAATCATTTTGTCTCATATTTCCTCGTCAGATATTAGACTCGGATTAGGACTTCCACGACCTTGTTACTTGATACCTGAAGATCTTACTTTCAAATATGTTTTAAATTTCATCCTGGCATAATTTGGTAAAGCTGGACTAAACATTTTCATCATAATCTCATTTGGAAGGTGAAATTGCTTGTTAATTAGACCTTCCTAATGGCACGGAGTTCAAATTAAAAATCGTAGAAATCTAAATAGATTTTATTGTCAATTATGACAAGCTCCTATGTTGTTTCTGCTATTCAGTTTTATTGAAGAAAGACACATGTTTGAAACATCAGGATGATGGTGCTCATAACGGATATATGGTATTAAGCAATTAGTTTCAAAAGTTCTGGTTGTTGGTTGTATTACAGTATGCAGAGCTCAAACCGGTGCCATGCTTGACCTATTCAGATGCTCAAATTTTAAGGGAAACCTGTGCGACTCCTATCCTTCAGCAGGTAGTTTCGAACTCTGGCAATGCCAACTCATTTACAAAATCGTTAGAGATTCTTCAACAAACCCATGTTTGACCCTCATAAATGAATCTGAGTTAGTTTAGACGTCCAATGGCTAAATTAGGTGAAATTAATGCTCTTCAACTTCAAACTTGAAGTTGTCAATATCACTGGATGACATCCGTGCTTCTTATGTTCTCTTTAATTTGGCCGATCACATCAAAAAATGACCGTTGTTTATCTTTCATCAGGTAAGGAATGATGTTACAAGATTCCGTTACGGGGATGAACAGCATTTGGATGAGGCATTGAAGCGGATTTTCCAGTTTGGTTTGGTATGTCTTATGTCACTCGACTCTTTATATTTGTTTAAGTGCTCATGTTTGCTCTTTCCTGAAAAATGAATAAGGAGGTACGATATCTAAGGATACTCCAAATACATTGAAACACTTAAAAAAATCTGACCATGCCCATATCTAATACATATCCTATCCAACACTCACACTTGAGTCAAGGTAACATATGGCATATATTTTAATTTGTAAAAGCCTATCACGAAAATTATTGCACATATAGGTAGGGGTGATCGTTCTCGGATTTGCATCGTATTTGATCCGAAAAAAATCGGATATTTGATTTTTCGGATATCAGATTTTCGGATCGGATATCCGATTTTTAACATTATTAAAAGTGAACTTATTTTTTTTAAAAATAATATTATTAAATAAAATAAAAGTAATAGTAAGAAAGATATATATACGGTAATAAAAAATAAAAATGATAATATTAAAATAATCATAATAAAATAGGAGAAAATATATTATATAATAATGACAATTCTAGTTATAAAAAATATACTAATTATAAAGAAAATGATAGTAGTATTTATAATAATAAAATAAAACTATAAGTGTTTTATAATAATAAATATACAATGTAATAAATAAATGATAAAATTAGGGAACAATAAAAATAAACATGCCAAGCGATCGAATTGAATAAAATTATAACTTGAAAGGGTCAAAATAGTAAGTAATTATGGAAAATTAGACTACGATCAAAGAGGAAGGACCAAAATAACAATTAATCCAAATACAGCAAAAAAGCCCTTTCTTTTTTTTTTCCAGATTTTTGGATAATCGGAAACTCAAAATATCATGATCCGTATCTGGTCGGATTATCCGATTTTTTTCTTGGATATCCGATTCAAAATATCCAAAAATCAAAATGGATCAAATATCGAATAAAAGGATGTATTGCTCGGATTGAATTATTTTGAACTGCCCTTACATATAGGGGGAAATTGCAACTATTTTATTGCCTCTTTGCTGTGTTGTGAATTTTCTTATATCCAAATTTAAGTTTTTGATGTCAGTTCTTTTTCTTTATCAACTCTCAGGGTGGAGGAATTCCTCGGAGAAGTGCACCTATTCTTCAAATGATTCGGGAAGAAGTAAAGCTTTTGAACTTAGATTTAATCTCTAGCATGAAATTTTTTGATTTCCAGTCGTAATTCATAAATTGAAAATGTTATTTGGTGTCTATCATTCCCTACTCTTTTTTTGCCCTACATAGTTTTAGCATCTTTCCATTTCTGAAGTGATGTTTGATTCTTTGCTCTTATATTTGTTACTATATCTTAGGTCACAGAAGACGGTAAATATTGTTTAGTCCTGGTGTTTGAGGCTAAAGCTTTGGAACTGTCAGATTTCGAAAAGAGACAGGTAAACTAGCAAGCTATGCTTTTCACTTTTTCATTTTCTTAAAGTATGTGTGTTCGATGGTTGTGTTTAAAACATATTTGGATTGGAGAAGGGTGTAGAGATGTAAATGTCCAAATAAGTGGAAAAACTTGAGAAATAAAAATTCAACATCTCTTTGTTTAACACACATGAATCTGAAATTCATACCGAAGCCAGATTAACATAGTAAGCATCTTTGGAAAGTACAATTCCAACAGTTTATTGATAGCTCTGCTCTATACCTCTTAACAGGCCTGCTCATGCCAACATTGGACAAGACATTTAGTAATTTGAGCCAGTTGGGCCCAGTCTGAATTACTCTTGGATAATTTTAAAAGTTGTATTTACTTAAATTTAATTGATAATGTCTAAATAACTATTATCAAAGAAATATCAAATTCAAGCCAATGAGCTAAGCCGGATCGGGAAAAATTTTCAAGTAATGACCGGTTAAATGTCTATCTCATAAGTTTTCTTTTGTGAGTTTCTCTATGTTGTTAAAATTTTACATTATTATTATTCTTTAATTTATTAATTTTAAGAACGTTGACACGACTATTAGAGTAATAGAGTGTAGCTTAGTGTAACCGAGTCTGTCGGTGTAACTAAGTTTGTTAATCTCTCTGTTGAGGTGGTTGTATAGTTATTCTGGTAGAGACGGTTACCAGTTTTGCTATGCTGATGTATAAATAGTGAGACTGAGTTGTAATTCTAAGGAATGGTGAAATTTGCAGAGTTTGTTGGTTCATGCTTTCTTCTATATGTTTTATTTATATTTTCTCAGCTACCAAACAAGTCTGCAGTTTTTTTGGTTTTCTAACTACAGCTCTCTGATCTTTAACTAAAATGTTGGCTTCGTAGGCAAAATTTGCTTCTTTCTTTGGACCAGGCATCTCAGCTGAAGTTGGTGAGTTTTCACTTTTCTAATCCACACACAAGCACAAGTATATAGGGTTAGGATCCAATTATACACTGTAAAAGCTTTTAAGTTTTACACTTTTTTGGATCGTTGGATGGGGGAAGTGAATGGCTGAGATTAACTCCTTCCTTTTTTTTTTCCAAAGTGATAATTTTCACATATTCTACTGTTAATCTCATCTATGATCGAGAATATTATATTCATCAATACATATCGGTTGAAAGTTTCTTCAAAATTATTTTGATTTATTCAAAACTCGACATGTGTGATCTTCATTAATAGACTGAAATATGACGGTTGGGTTATATAATATTAGTTGTAAGGAAACTTACGAGCCTATATTGTAAAACTTGCAGAACTTTTTTATGGTTTATAAATTTGTGTAAAATTATTTAAGTATATATATCTTTTTCATGAAAGCTTATAAAGTATATGGCTCAGGGAAGGGAGAGAATGATCTATATGAAGTTCGACTTATTTCGAATTCCTCCTCCAAAGCATCAGCTTCATGAAGTATACCTGATTCCCTCGAGTTCTGATCTCTGGTTTCTTTTTTTTCTTTTTTTAATTTCGGTGCTAGTAAATTTTGTATTATATGTATATATTAACTTACCGAATACATTTTATAATAACATTAGATTTTAAGGAATAAAAATGTCGAATTTTTTGTCAGCAATAATTGATGACTAATTTGTTCTCTCCTATTGTTGCTAAAATATAATTTGGCAAGGGTGAACATGTGAGATGTTTTATCTGTGGAGATTGTTAGAGGCTTATTTGTGTTTGTTTCGAGTCCTCTTTTTCCTTTTTGACGTATGAGTCAGAAGAAACAATTTGTTCTAAACTGATTATACTTAATTAATGGTTTATATAACAAATTTGACTTAGTGAATTTGGTGATAATTAAGTTTATTTTTGAAATGATATATCAATTTGAATATTGTGTGAAAAACCACAATTCCTTGGAATTGAAACAGCATGATTATAGTTAACGGCAGCTACGATGTTATGTGGTTAATTTTTTTTTTTAAGAATATGTCTATTTTATTATTTATGATTGAAATTTGTAAATCTTCTTTTTTTTAATAATGTCATTTTTTAAGGTTTAAACTTAAGTTTTCATCTTGAAATTATTGGACCGAAAGTATTATTATTTCTTTTTAAAATAAAATCTAAAAAATAATTTTTATATTATTTTTTAATATATTTTTTTGGTAAAATACACAAAATGGTAACTAAACTTCGGTAAATTATTCAATTTGGTAACTAAACTTTTAATTGTTTCAATGTTACTGTTAAACTTTTAATTTTTCTTCAAATTGGTCAATGACCCGTTACCAACCATTAAAGGGGTAACGTGACAATTAAAATATTTTGTATGGTAACATATTTAGTCATCGACGTTAGCATATTAAAATAGTTTTGTTCTAATTCAAAAAAATAATAAATTTAACCATTATTATTTACACATTATTTTAATTTCATCCTATTTTAATTAAAACTAATTTAACCCTAACCTTAAAAGTAAAACCTTAAATTTTAAACTTTAAACCCTAAACCCCTAAAGTATAATGAACCAATCTTTTAATTGAACTTAAAATTTAAGCTAATTATTGAAAACGGGGCGTTTAGAGTTTAGAATTTTATGTTTTGAGTTTAAAGTGGAGAGCCATGGCGTTTGATTGTTTGCTTGCAAATGGGGTCCTCGTGCTAGGTCCGAGTTTTGCCTAGGGGTTATGCGAGCTTGTTCGTTACCTTATTAAACATTGAGTGATTCTAAATTTTATAATAAACATTATAATTCCGCTTCTGTATAAACTGTTCGAATTGATTTCGAGGAATGGCAACTCAAGCCTTTTTGCTCTCTGCTCTCTCCTTACCCTCAAAACTTCAGGGTTCTCGACCGTGCTTGTCGATCATGGCTCGATGGTTGTTGCTCGGTTTCTTACTCATGTTGGTTGGATTTCCCCGCAGGTCGGTGCCACGGTTCCTTCGACGCTCGCGACGGAAGCTCTGGTGTGGGACTCAAAGTTAAGAGGGGTGACCGCGCAGAGGAAGGAAGGGTCGCTGTAGGTCTCGGAGTCGAAGGGGAACTTCCCTATGGCGGATCGAAAAGCTATGGGTTTCTTTGTTCGGGGGACGCTTTTCGACTATCGATGTTGCTCTCACCTTAACCCGTGGATATCGGGTGCTCAGAGTCCACACTAGGCGGATCTTACGGTTTTATATAGGGTGGCTGCAAATACTGTGTTGGAAGCGAAGCCCGACGAGAGGCTGGGGCGTTAAACGACTCCCCTTGTTGCTTCGGATCTCAGTCAACGGGATCGATTTCTTCCATGTTGCCGATGATCGTCTTCACCGGAACGACGGGGAGGGGGAGTTCGCGGCCCAACTACGGCGGGTCTCACTGTTGCAGAAAACGTGATTGCGTGTTTCAGTCCTTCCTACGGCGTGTTCAGTGTGGGGGAGAAGGAGACAATGGCGTTTCCGTCTTTTCACCACCTTTGTTTCTTCTTTTGCTGTTGGCCTAGGCCTAGGGTGATGTTCTTGTGCATGACCGACAGTGACCTTTCTTTGGACAAAATGAAAAATGGGGTCTACATATCCTCATTTCTTGGGTTTTGGTCTTCCGATTTCCTAGGTGCTGTCAACTATTCCTTATTTTTCTCAAAAGCCTACTATATTGCTCTAGCTGTCGACCCCGGACCTAGTTTCCTTTGCTTTTTTTGGGGTTTGACTTTACAGTTTGGGGTTGTGTGAGGTTTAAGCTAGAGATTCGACTTTTCCCCTTTATTCGATAGTTTCTGGCGTTACTTTCGATATCAACTTTGCGAATATCTCTGACCAGGGATAACCGCGAGCACCATGAGGCCCTTGTTTCCTACTATGCTCGAAGTTTGGGAGGATCGAAGCATAGCAATGGATTGTGTTCCTTCCTCAAGGATCATCCTTAGATTTTCTTCCTCTTGTGTTTGTCTGAATTTTTTTTCACGGTCGAGGTTCGACGATGTTCTTGCGAAGTTATCTCTTGCCTGCCCAAGCTTAGAAGTTTTTCAGTATCGTTCAAGATGACAAGACCCTCACCCGGTTTAGATGAGGGAGCCTGCCTCCAGATGGAGTTCTCGCTTGTTTGTAGATTGAGTCAAATTGTCTATTGCCTCGGCAAGGTGTCTATGTGGTTCTTTCGCGGCTGCTGGGTTCTCCTTTTACTCGTTTTTCGGTGTCGTTATGCTATGTTTGTTCTCTTGCTTTTTCGCTTAAGGCGTTGGGTGCCTTCGTGACATGTTTAGCGTCCCTTGCCGTCTTTCAGCTTGGTTCTGTCTATGATGCTTATGGGGTTGAGCCCACCATGGATGTATCTTGTTTTATAATAAACATTGTAATTTATTGAGAAAATGATTATGAAAACGGGGTTGTGAGAAATTTTTTGATAGTTCAAAAGTTTTAATGTGTACTTGTGTCTTTGCATTTTGGTCATTAATATGGAGCTTTTGCAACCGTCTTGATAGTAAATTACAACTGAAGAATTTATATGATTACTAATTAGAATAGTGGGTGAAGAAACCGATTGTGGTTCATCTAGAGATTCTTTCATTCAACTTATGTTATTTACTTGTTAAAGGAACTTATTTTTCTATTAAAGCATACTCTAAAGGGTGTATGGCTCACCGAGTATTACTATTACTTAGCAATACAAGTTATGTTAAATTGCCATGTAAGGTTTTATTTTTTGGTTGACACATTGTAAAATTACTTGGATATTCTACTAATTAAACTTGTTTTGGAATTCTTTTAACAAGGTCTGTCCACATTAATTTTGTTTAGGGTTTATGGTTTAGAGTTTAAGGTTTTAGTTTTAGGATTTAGGGTTAAATTCACCAAATTGAAATAATGTGTAAATAATGAGGGTTAAATTTATTATTTTTTCGAATTAGGACAAAATTGTTTGAATGTGCAAACGTGAATGACTAAATGTGTTATTTACAAAATATTTTAACTATCACGTCACCCTTTTAACGGCTGTTAATGGGTTAGTGGCCAATTTGGAGCAAAATTAAAAGTTTAATGGTAACATTGAAGCAATTGAAAGTTTAGTTATCAAAATGAACAAATTACCAAATTTCAGTTACCATTTGTGTACTTTATCAAAAAGAAAAAAATTGAAAAAATAATATAGACATTGCTTTTTTTAGATTTGATTCTAAAAAAAAGGGATAATAATGCTTTCAGCCCCTATAATTTTAAAAGTAATTAAAATAGTTAATGGTACATAACGGTACACATAATTAGTAGTACATGGTGTATTAGCGTTTATTGTAGAATCATTTGGGAGAGTAATGTGTCTTGACATTGCACCCAACCTTGTTGGTGGTCGTTGAACATGTTAGTATGATAGTATTCGATTGGCTAAATTTATTTTTCCTTGAAAATTATAAATTAATTTTATAAAGTTAGTAGAAAAATTGTAAAGAAAAATATTTAAATTATAAATAATTATAAAAAAGTCATCATACAACTAATAAAACTTATGGAGAATAATCCTATTTTTGTTTTATAATTTTTAAAATATCTTACACATTTTTTAATATATTTAAAATTATTATAATTATATAATTATTTATAATTAAAAATAATTTTGTATACTTCTATATACTATTTTATTATTTTTATTTTAAAATATTGTTTGAAATGTTTAAATTTTTATAATTTTAAAATAATTTTACAATAACTTTTGAGTCGGGATACTTAGTGAGGGGTATGAATTCGAGTTTTGTTGTGCTAATTCCAAAGCAAGATGATCCGCAAGAGATTGGTGACTTTTGATCAATATGTCTCTTCAATTCGGTATATAAATTTTTGACTAAAGTGCTTGCAGCGCGTTTGCAAAATGGTGTTGGGTGAGATAATTAGTGATACGCATTCTGCTTTCTTGAAGGGTTGGCATTGACAAATAGTGGATGAAATTATGTTAGTAAATGAGGTTATACACTCGATCCAACGAAGATGCTTCGGCGTGGGAGGTGCTTTGTTGAAAATTGACCTCGCTAAAGCTTATTATTGTATCAATTGGACGTTTTTAGATCATGTGTTAGACAGGATGGGGTTTGGCAAGCGTTGGCGACAATAGATACGGTCTTGTGTTGGGACAACCAGATTGCCAATACTTGTGAATGGTAGCGAGACAAATGAACTCAATATGCAACGGAGTTTGCAACTGGGCTATCCGTTGTCTCCTCTTCTTTTTTTGATGGTCGCAGAGGTGCTTCATCAGTTTTTCCATTTAGGTGCAAGAAACAAAGTAATCAAAGGGGTGATGGTAGCACCTCATTTTTGTATAACACATTTGCAATTTACGGATGACACTTTGATATTTCTTGATGGTGATGTGGAAGTTGCACGTAATTGCAAGCGTTTACTCACATGTTTTTAGTATTGCTCGGGGTTACAAATCAATTTCTCAAAATCTTGTTTATATGGCGTTGGAGTCGATGCTACAATTGTGGATGAGATGGCTTCGATATTGTGTTGTGAGTTGGGGGATTTGCCTTTCATTTATATGGGGCTGTCAATAGATATGAATCCGCGGTGTAAGAAGATGTGGGAGCCGGTGGTGCAAAGGTTACAGCTGTGACTAGCGGGGTGGAAGCATGGGTCACTATCATTCGCGGCTAGATTGGTGTTAATTAATACAATTTTATCGTCCCTTCCATTGTTTTATATGGGGGTGTTTGTTGTCCCTAAGGGAGTAATTGCAAGGTTAGATCGTATACGGCCTGCTTTTCTTTGGGGCGATACAAATTTAAAGAGAAAGATGAGTCGGGTGAAGTGGAATTTAGTGTGTCTGTAACACCCCAAAATTTTTCCTAATTCGGAAAACCTAAATTCTAAAATCCTTAATTCAGAAGCCCTAACATTTGAGAATTTTATGTTAAAAACCGTAATTTGAATTATAGATTTAATTGGGCAAACATTGAGTTTTAGAGATCAATTTGAATTAAATGCGGAACTTTATGACCATTTTTTCAACTGGGTAATCTTTGGTGCCTTATTCGTGAACCATAGAAATCCCAAGGATTTGCCTTGTAGTTTATCCTTTTAAATGTGATATATAATCTCCTTTTCAGCTTTAGAAACCCTAAAAAATCTCCCATTTTGAGTTTGTAGCCGCACCCCCCACTCAACATTTTTTTCTCTGCGATAACCATCTCCCCATCTCCATTGCTTGTCCGGTGAGCTTCGACGACCCTCCGTTTGCCGTCCGTGGTTTGCACGGCCATTACCGCCGTGACCGTTATCGACCCGTGGGTAAACCAAAACCGTCGGCATCCCTATCGACCATTGTTCGTGGAAGAACAGTGAAAAACTATTCGGATACCTCCCTTTGTGCCGCTGTCTCCTCCGTTCGATCTTTGTTGGTGTCGTCTCTGTCGATCCGTGTCACCACCCTTGTCGTTACCTTCTGATGCGTTGTCGTCCTTGTTGGTCTGTGCTACTAGTTACTCCGCGTCATCACTGCTGTCGTTTGGTTATGCCGCCGCCGTTAAGTTTTTCTGCAGTCGTTCGTGCATCATCCGTGCTACTAGAACCCTAGGCTTGTGTTGCACAAGAGAAAGGAGCTTGGATTGTTGTTAGTGGTCACTGCCGTTCACGGTGATTCATGTGCCCTTTCTGCTGCCGTTGGTTTATTACAGCCGTCGTCCTTGCCGTTTGGTTTTGTCGTCATCATAGTTGTTACTGCCGTCGAATTGTTGCGCCGTCGCTGTCGTCAGATTGTTGTGTTGTCGCTGCCAATTTGAGGGTTCTAGAAACCCTAAGGAACAAAGGATGAAACCCTTGTTGTTAGGCTTTTGTGTGTATCAATATGGTTTGTGTGTTGGGCCCAAATGTGTGTGTGTGTGTAAACCATGTGAGAAACATGGCCCATACCAAGTGATTGAAGCGGACCAGACCTTGTGAACCGGACCATGAATGAATCAGATCTTTGCCTTGAACCGAACTTGTGATATGACTGAACCGAATCGGATTGACCCATTGAACCGAACTAGACAGTTGACCTTAATCGGTTTTGACCTTGGACATTTGAACTTTGACCGAACCTTGACTGTTGACCTTTTGACTCTTGGATAGTATTGACCAGACCGTTTGACCCGAGTTGACCGAACTGATTTGGCTTTGACCAGTTTGACTGAATTGGACTTTGACTCGTTTGATTAGAGTTGACTGTTGACTTGTTTGACCAGAGTTACCGTGACCCGTTTGACCAGAGTTGACCTTTAACTAGTTTGACTAGTTGACTTTGACTAGAGTTGACCAAGAGTTGACTTTTTCGAAAAATGTTCCTCTTGACCTTTTTCGACGTCCCGAGTCCGTATCTCCTGCCCGTTTTGTCAAATTCAAACCCGAAAGCTCCGTTTTGTTAATTTCAATCAATTATAACATAATTTTGGTAAGTTATGGATTTTAGAATCTGATTCGGAAAATTCTCGTGTTCAGGTATCGACTCTGAGGCTGACGAATTACCTCTAGTTGTTCAGTCTGATTGGGCACGTTCTTCGATATCTTTTCGTGAGTATACTTTCAGATTAGTCTTATGTTCTTAGTTGGTGGCATAGTGTTAATATTAGTTCTAATATAGTATTCATACCTCGTAGGTCCTGATTCAACTAGATCTGAGCGTAAGACACGCTTTTCTCGACATTAGAGCTTCTGTTACTTAAAGGTGTGTCTCTTCATGTGTTATAAACTTGTGTATTTCTTTTATGTTATAAACTTGTGTGAATTATTTTGTGTTGTGATTTGTGAAAGTTTTCATATATCATGCATAACATATCAAACTATGTTTTAACTAAAACCAGATTTACCAAATTGTGAAATATCAGATTTTCGAAATCGTAAAACATCAGATTTATAGTATTGTGCAACTTGAATTTTCATGAGACTCGGATTTTAAAATCTGCATCATATCATTGTGGGTATATGGTTTGGGATTTGTTCGGGGAAGTTTAGTGGTTTTACCCTTCGGGCTGAATTCCGCTTCGGATCAGTGGTTCCACCTTTCGGGCTGAGTTCCACTTCAGATGGTGACGATGGAGAAAGTAGGTTCTGGGGAACCTTACTTTTCGGTGTATCAGAGATGGGTACTATGATTCATGTGCATCAGACATCATATCATCATGATCCGGTTTTGTTGTGTTTTCATAAAAGTCTTTATCAGAAAATAAAATATTGTTTTGTTTTCGTTTGCACTTTAGAGACACACTAAGCTCTTTAGCTTACACCCTTAGTTTTTACTTTTCAGATATCTTAGACTCTTTTAGGTGAGTCGGTACTTGGAGCTTCTTGAATTTTACTCGGATATTTTTATAATTCAGTATGAACTCTCTTTTAATTACTTCAGACTAATGTTTTGAAATATTTGGGAACATTTATGTAATTCGGACATTGAGACTGTTTACTGTTTTTAATTTGGGTATTATCAAATGCATGCATTTATAAGGTTATTTTCAGAAATTTAACCAATTATTGCAATAATATTTAAACGACTACGTTTTATAATAATGGGATATTATTAAGTTTTTTTAATAATAATTTTGTTTTTAAGTAAGTAAACTTAAAATGTGTTACTTGAGGGGTAAGTTTTCAAACACGACTTCCTAGATTCGGCCCATTTCTTCTGGGCCAGGTTTAGGGGGTTACAGTGTCGACCAAAGAAGCTGGGGGGGTTTGGGGGTGGTTGATCTGCGAGTACATAACCTAGCTCTTCTTGCCAAGTGGGCTTGGCGTTATGCGATGCAAGTAGGTTTTTTTATGGAGGTCGTTGATTCTGGCGAAATATGGTGAGCAAACTCTTGCTTGGCGTTTTAATTTCTGTGGTAAGCATCGAATGTCGACGGTTTGGAGGTAAATTGTCAAGGTCAAGAGGATGAGAGGGTGTTGCAATTTATGGGGGCGAATAATTTTAGTTGGTTGGTAAGGGATGGGTCAAAAATTTTGTTCTGGTTTGATAATTGGTGCTCTTCAGAGCCATTGCGCTCCTTGTTTCCGTGCATGTTTCGAGTGGAAAGAGGGAAATTGGCTTGGGTGCGTTCTTACTCGGTTGACTTTTCATGGGAACATAAGTGCTGGGAATCTTTCTTTGGCTGTGCGTTGAGAAGTTTTGAATTACATCAACTGGCTGACTTGCGTGCAATGGTGGAGGCGGTTCCTTTGTGTGCAGCGCGCAAGGATCGCCTTATTTGGTGCTCTAATGTGCAGAGGAGTTTCTGGGTTGGTGAGTTGGTCAAGCTAATGACTTTGTTTGGGATTGAGGGTGATGGATTGGAGGCATTTTAGGTTTGGAAGGTGGAGGTACAACCTAATGTACAATATTTTTTATGGTTCGTGCAGTAGCAGCACCTTCCAACATTGTGCATGTTGCGGGATCGCGAGATTTAGCTAAATATTATGCCATTGCGTTGTGTGTGGTACGGGGAAGGGGGCAATGGAATTTATCATATCTTCTATTCATGTGCTTTTATCAATGGGATTTGGTCATTATTCATTTCATTATGGTGATATGCATTTGTTCGGACGAGGTCATTAGAGGAAATGCTATGGTTATGTTTTCATATTGATTTTCCTGGTATGATGAGGATTTGGTGGATATCATGGTGTGTTGCGGTCCTTTGGATGGTATGACTTGCTCGCAATAATATGATTTTTAGTAGGAAGGCGAGCTCACAAGAGGATATTCTTTTCATGATCAAATTACAATCGATATATTGGGTGAAGGCGATGAGCGACGACATTGTGATCTTGGATGCAACATGGTGGGATTGTCCGTTAACATGTCTTCCTAGGGCTGTTGTCAAGCAGCCGCGAATGTTGGTGGACTCGTGTCCGCCGACGGTTGGGGCTTTGAAATTCAACATAGATGGTGCAGTGTGAGGTAAACTGGGTACTGCGGGGTGTGGTGGCGTTCTGCGAAACGCGACGAGAAGAGTCTTGGCTATGTTCTTGGGTCTGTTGGGTGTGTTAGATTCAAATGCAACCGAATTGTGTGCTATTGCATATGCACTTAACATGGTGTTACACTCGTCTTGGTGTAATGGGCCATCAATTGTAATTGAGTCGGATTCTCGTATGGTTGTGGCATGAGTGTTGCATACCTTGAAACGGCCATGGCACTTGTAGCGGTGGTTTAATCAAATTGACGAGGCATGTCGTCTTTTGCCATGCATGTTTTTACCTCAATTTTTCATGAGGCGAATGTGATGGTGGATGCATTGGCCAAAGGGGGTGTTTCGCGTACAGATTGGTTGTGCCTGCCTTGATGTTCGGTGGCTGATCAACGTTGCTTTGATTTGCCCAGGTTGCTTTGTGGTCTTTTTGTGAGTTTGGGTGTGTTGCGGTGCTACCATGTGAGGGGAGGTCGTGTAGGAATGTGTTGCCTTGCCTCGAGGTTGTTTGGTACTTGGCGTGTTGGCTTTCTTTTTTGCCGTGATTATAGTTGGTACTCTTTTTTTTCAATTTAGGTTAGGAATATTTTTAACGAGGTCTTCGATAATTGGTTTGTATGATTTTTATCCTTAATAAAATATACTATTGATAAAAAAAATTACAGCAACTTTTTAGTTTTTTTTCATTTTTAATGAATTTTAAAGAAAATCCAGTCAATCAAGTTGTAACACCCGAGTTTAGGGGTCAAGTGAAAATAATAAAATAATATTTTTAGTTTTGGGTTTCTAATTAAAGAAATCTTTTGGGCCTCGAGTTTCAAAAAAATATTTATGTTGGACATGTTTTTATATTAAAGCCCAACTCCATGAAATTTACAAGTAGATGAAATGGCCATTCATTAATGGCATTTTTGTAATAAAATGGTCTTTCAAATTTTAAACCCTTTTTCTATTAAAAATAAAACCTTGTCATCTTCTTCACTCTTCCAATCCCCATTCCAACGACAAAGAACCCCCTCCCCCTCCATTTTACTATTCCATTTCCTTGCTCCTTCGTTTCAGCTCGGTTTTGAAAGGTAATTACGTTTTCGACTTGCTCTCATCTTCCTCTCTTCAAAAGTACCTTTAGATTTCATTTTTATCCATGTTTTAGAAAGTTGGTTTTCCATGGAAAAATATTAAAGGCTGCTACTTTATGGGTTTTGATTTAAGTTCTCGATTTGTTAATGTTTGTTATGATCTTAGAAACCAAAAAGGGCCAACATATCTTAATTTTGGATGATTTAAACTAATTTTCGGAAATGGGTTTCATTGGGGTTTTAGAGTTGGTTTAAGGGCTTTGATGAGTGGGAAAATGCTTAGTTATGATAGTATGATATATGAGGGTCACTTTGGGTGTGTTTGATGATTGTTTGGATGATTGAAATGGAAGATTTCAGTGGGTTTTGAGGGCTGCTCGGGAATTCTGTTTTGGGCACGAATTTGGGTGTCAAATTGCTTGGAAATGTTAATCCGAGTTGTTTCCGATGACTAGTAATTGATTGTTGGTGTTTGGATTTGATTAGAATCAAGGTTTGTCATCAGTGAGACATCGGGAGTGAATCCGGAAGCTTGAAGGTGTTGGTTGCTTGATAGTTGAGCTTGGAAGTGAAGGTGAGTGGTTTAATGTTTATAAAATGGTTTTGAGTATTTGGTTCAAGCATGTGGACTAGGTTGGGCTTGGAGACCCACCTAGAGTTAGGATTAGAGTGGTAGCCTAATCCTAAGCTTTAGGTAGAGACATTGGTTGAACTCTTAAATTGATGTTTATGCCTCATGATGATTTGTGTTATGATGATTATGTATAATGTGTTATACATGTATGATGAGGCATGGTTGTGATGCATTGTGATATGCAAGTGGATTGTTCATGATTGTGATCATGATGAGTACATGCTAAGCAAGGAAGTTGACATTAAATGATATTGTGGATTGAGTTAAAAGTTGGCACTAGTATGCTTGGGTACAAATGATCGATCATTAGGATGTTAGTGTGCACACGTGAGTCAAATGCGCGTGTGGTCTTGATGATGGCAGTCATCAAGATAGAGTACGGATTCGCCTGGAAATTCTTCTTATATATATATATATTAGTCGGTGATGAGTGTAATCCCATCGATGGAGCGTGAGGATGAGTGGAATCCCCTCCGCAAGAACGGTGATGAGTGTAATCCCACCGTGAGGTAAAGTTGTTGTTGGATGTGAGTTCCAACGAGTTTATCCGCGTATTCGAGTCATAGCTATGTGCCAATATGAGTTGATATGTGTATCAAATGTGATATGAAATGTGATTTCCTATTTGGATCAATATATGTGTTTACATATGATGTGGATTGAGCTTGCTGAGCATGACATATTGTGAATTTATGTTCATGCATCATTGACATTTTGGCTCATGTGGACCGAAGGTAAGGACATGCATTTACCTTGTTGTGCTCGTGCTTGGACCCTGCATTATCGAGGTTTGTTTTCAAAGAACTTACCCTCACTAAGCTTTATGCTTATGCTCTCTTTTGTTCGACAATGCAGATCCTTAGTTCGTGGGTTGCTTGAGCAAGAAGGGGCCTCCAAGTGTGCCTTGTGGTACTATCTAAGCTAGCAAGTGTGGGCATTTTAATTTAAGGATGTAATGGTCAAGCAATGGGACATGTATCTGTTGTTTGAGCCTTTTGAAGTATGTCGATGTTGGTTCATTTAGGAGCATGATTAGACTTCTTTCATACGTTATGTTGATTTGGCTTTTAGATATATCCCTTGCTTGTAAACCATGTTGGATTTGCCTATCTTAATTATCTAAGTGTTGACCTTGTTGGAGCATGTTATCTTTAAGGCCATGTTTAATCTTTGATGGATGTTCTACCATGTATCCTTGTGTGTTATGAGTATGTTGCTATATGGTGCATACCTCTAGAATATATTTGTATGATTTGTAACTTCGTGTAGTCGTTTCGGACGTTTGAGATCAATTGGAGATGTCTAAAACTGATTTTGGGATTTTGCAAACAACATGTGTTTTGAAACGGGTTGTCCTGTTTTAAAACGGGTGTGGTTCCAGGGCCCCCGTATCGGAACTTGTTTCGATACGTTTTGGCTACTGTGAGCCCCTGTTTTGAAACCAGTTTCGAAACACTTTGGCTACTGGAATCGCCTGTTTTGAAACGGGTATCGAAACGGAAAGGCAAAATGAGACCCTGTTCCGAAACGGGGTGGATACGTTTCGAAACGGGTGTCTGACTTTTCAAACTGGGGCTTATGTTTCGAAACGGGCTTTGACTGTTTCGAAACACATGCCTGTTTTTTGGCTTTTTGACATCTCTAAGGGGTTTCAAGGGTTGGGCTCAGGCCCGGTTTGTTGTTGGGCTTCCGCTTAGGTTTAATTAATGCATTTAGATAAGATAAAATGAAAAAGTTATTCCTAGGGTCGATAACCGAAGTGGAGCCTTAACGTGTTTCATCTCGGTTATCCCCGTGTAGCCCACTCAGATCGGTCAAGCGTCCGGACCGGGACGAGGGGGTTACACTTGTTGGTATCAGAGCCTAAGGTTTCCGAGACCTTGGGCAGGTAAGTGAGGTAAGTTTAATTTCTGGTATCGTTATACACGGTGGTTGCTTGCTTGTCAAGTATGCTTAATGTATGATTGCTTGTTTATCAAGAATAATGGTTGTTTTGTTTGAAGCATGATGTTTAGAGTCACATTGCTACTATTACATCGGAAAAGGATTTTTAAAGTGAGGGAACATACTTGAGCCACTTGGAGCCCTTGGCTTGCTAACCCAATCTTGTATGTTTTGTTGTTCTGGTTGTAGTTTTTGTTTGTGAGCATGATGTCGAGGCCGAGAGTGGTTCGTCAGGAACCACATGTTGCGGCTCCTGTTAATGAGCCGGTGGTTGGAGTTGAGGCTCATGTAGGAGAGCATGCTGCTGGAGTTGGAGCTCCTCCACCACCTCCACCACCACCACCACCACCTCCTCAGCTTGGAGTTGGAGGCGAGGATGGAGCTGAGGGAGAGGGACCTCAGGGTGGCCAAGGTCCAACCGGAATTTATATGGCTCCGCTTGTGCAAGCTATAGCGTGAGCATTTCAGGCCGCAGTTGCCGGAGCTCAGGTTGCAGCTCAGCCTAGGGGCGATGATGCTAGTTTACCGTTGGAGAGGCTCCGTAGCCTAGGGGCTGAAGAGTTCAGAGGATCTACACCAGAGAGGTCTGAGTTGTGGTTAGAGAAGACCGTTCGCATCTTAGCTCAGATGGGTTGTGTGGGTGCTCGGAAATTGGGCTGTGTGATCTCCTTGCTTCAGGGTGATGCCTACACCTGGTGGGTCACCATTACTACCGGGGTTCTAGAGACTGAAATAGGATGTGATTTCTTTGAGTTTGCTTTCCTGAAGAGATACTTGGGTCTGAGGTATCTAGATGAGAAGAAGCGAGAGTTTATGGCTCTTTTTCAGGGAGATGCTACTGTGACTGACTACGAGATCTGTTTTGTCCGTTTGAGTCAGTATGCTCCAGAGTTAGTTCCTACTGAGAGGGACCGATGTAACCGTTTCAGATATGGGCTTCATGAGGAAGTTAAGAGGTACACCTTAGCTTCAGATTATTCGGATTTTGATGTCTTGGTTGCTAGTGCCAAGGACATTGAGCATAGCTTGGGGCTGACCAAGCGTTCTGGAGGATCTAGTTCTGGTAAGCGACATAACAACTTTGACCGTGGGGATGCCAAGAGGCATAGAGGCGGTAGACAGCAGTTTGACCATAGACGTGGCGGTGGCCACCATGGTAGAGGCCATCAAGGCCATAGAGGTGGAGGGCGTTTGCCCGAGTGCACACGTTGTGGGAGACAACATTCTGGTGAGTGTTGGGGTAAGTTTCATGCTTGTTGGAACTGTGGTTCGAGGGACCACTTTAGGAGAGAGTGTCCGCATCTGGCGGCACATGCACCGAACATAGCACAGGCTCCTACAAGGGCCAATGATTATCAGAGAGGCCGTGGGCGCGGTCGTGGCTACTTCCAGCCTAGGGCTGATGCACCTAGGGTAGATGCTCAGAGGAACCTTGCTCATGTTGTGGCAGTACAGCCAGAGGCAGGAGGAACAACGAGAGTCTATGCTCAGAGAGAGGCTGGGAACGACACTGATGTGATAGCAGGTAATTTTGAGTTACAGTCTATGTCTTTGCTTTCTTTGGTTGATTCGTGTTCTACACATTCCTACATTTTGAGTGAGCATGCACGGAAGTTAGATATACCTGTTGAGATCTTAGATGTAGGTATGCATGTGACTAGTTCTTTTGGTGAGACAATTGTGGTTACACGTATGTATAGGAGATGTCCGCTGAAGATTCAGGGTCATGTGTTTTCTGTTGATATGATGGAGCTTCCTTTTTATGGTTTTGATATTATTCTTGGTATGGATTGGTTAGTTGAGCACCGAGCTAGTGTGGATTTTGAGACGAAGAGGATTTCTTTCAAACTTTCTGATGATTACGAGGTAGTAGTAGTAGGCGAGAACATTAAGTTCTTGTCTAACGTTGTGTCAGCTTTAGAGGCACATAGGTTGATGGATTCTGGATGTGGAGCTTACCTAGCGTATGTTATGAATCCGAATATGAGTGAGGCTAGACCGAAAGATATTAGAACAATTTGTGATTTTCTGGATGTGTTTCCAAAAGAGTTACCAGGTTTACCTTCTGACAGAGATGTTGAGTTTGTGATTGAGACTGTTTCAAGGTCTACTCCAGTTTCTATAGCTCCGTATCGTATGGCTCTGAAAGAGTTGAAAGAATTGAAGAGTTGGTTGCAAGAGTTATTAGATCGTGGTTTCATTAGGCCTAGTAGTTCTCCTTAGGGTGCTCCTGTGTTGTTTGTAAAGAAGAAAGATGACAGTATGTGTATGTGTATTGACTATAGGCAGTTGAATCAGTTGACTGTGAAGAACAAGTATCTATTGCCTCGCATAGATGATTTGTTTGATCAGTTGAGAGGTACTTCAATGTTCTCGAAGATAGATTTGAGATCAGTGTACTATCAGTTGAAAGTAAAAGACTGTGATGTTCCGAAGACAACTTTTAGGACTAGATATGGTCACTATGAGTTCCTTGTGATGTCGTTTGGGCTCACGAATGCCCCTGCAACATTCATGGATATGATGAACATAATTTTTAGAGACTATCTAGACCATTTTGTAGTTGTTTTCATAGATGATATCCTTGTGTACTCGAAGACAGAAGAGGAGCATGATGAGCACTTGAGATTTGTTTTGCAGAGATTGTTGAGCAATCAGTTGTATGCGAAGCTTAGTAAATGTGAGTTATGGATTCGAGAGGTTGTATTTCTTGGCCATGTTGTTTCGGCCGAAGTTATCCGTGTTGATCCGACGAAGATTGAGGCTATTGTTGAGTGGAAACAACCTAAGTTCGTGACAGAGATTAGGAGTTTCTTAGGATTAGCCGGTTACTACAGGAGGTTTGTTGATGGTTTCTCTAGAGTAGCTTCTCCTTTGACTAAATTGTTGCAAAAAGGAGTTAAGTTTGAATGGTCAGATGCAAGACAGAAGGCCTTTGAGAAATTGAAAGAAGCTTTGACAAATGCTCCAGTGTTAGTGCAACCAGTTTTAGGTAAGGAATTTGTGATCTATAGTGATGCTTTCTACATAGGTTTAGGGTGTGTCATAATGCAAGAAAGAAGAGTTATTGCTTATGCTTCGAGACAGTTGAAGGTTCATGAAAAGAACTATCCTACTCATGATATAGAGTTAGCCGCAGTTGTATTTGCATTGAAGATTTGGCGTCACTACATGTATGGTGAGAAGTGTATTGTTTACACCGATCATAAGAGCTTGAAGTATTTGATGACACAGAGAGAGTTGAACTTGAGACAGAGAAGATGACTTGAGTTGTTAAAAGACTATGATTTGACCATTGAGTACCATCCGGGTAAGGCAAATGTAGTAGCCGATGCTTTGAGTAGAAAAGTTGTGGTTGAGTTACGAGCTATGTTTGCTAGATTGAGTGTATCCGATGATGGAGGTTTGATCACAGAGTTGCAAGTGAATCATTCTTTGATTCAGTTGATTAGAGAGTAGCAGTTGCAAGATGTGTCTTTAGTTCCTTATGTTCAGGACATAGCCGAAGGTAGACCGACCGAGTATAGTTTCAGTGGTGAGAATGTGTTGTATTTCAGAGATAGAGTTGTAGTACCTGAAGATGTTGAGTTGAGCCGTATGATTCTGAGTGAAGCACATTCGAGTCCTTTTTCTATGCATCCGGATAGTACCAAGATGTACCGTGATTTGAAGAATGATTACTTCTAGGTTGGTTTGAAGAAGAATGTAGCCGAGTATGTGAGCCGTTGTATGGTTTGTCAGAGAGTGAAGGCAGAACATCAGGTTCCTTCAGGTTTGTTACAGCCTTTGAAGATTCCATAATGGAAATGAGAGAGGATCACCATGGACTTTGTGTCGGGGTTACCGTTGTCTCCTTCGAAGAAGAATTCTGTTTGGGTGATTGTTGATAGATTTACTAAGTGTGCTCACTTCTTAGCAGTGAACACTACGGATTCTTTAGACAAGTTGGCGAACTTGTACATCCGTGAGATTGTGAGACTTCATGGAGTTCCAAAGTCTATTGTGTTAGGCAGAGATCCGAGATTTACTTCGAGATTCTGGGGTTGTTTGCATAGTGCTCTAGGTAGCCGTTTGCATTTCAGTACTTCTTATCATCCGTAGTCCGATGGGCAGTTAGAGCGAGTGATATAGATTCTAGAGGATATGCTTCGTTGTTGTGTGATTGACTTCCAGGGTTCTTGGGAGAAGCATTTGCTTTTAGTTGAGTTTGCTTACAACAATAGTTATCAGTCTAGTATTCAGATGGCTCCCAATGAGGCTTTGTATGGTAGACGATGTAGGACTCCGATTTGTTGGGCCGAAACGGGTCAGAGATTGTTACCTATGCCGGATTTGCTTAAGGGGACTACCGACAATGTGAAGTTGATTTGTGACCGTTTGAAAGCAGCTTCCGATCGTCAGAAGTCTTATGCAGATTTGAAGAGAAAAGAGATTGAGTTCTCCGTGGGTGAGAAAGTGTTTCTGAAAGTATCTCCATGGAAGAAGGTAATGCGTTTTGGCCGGAAAGGCAAGTTGAGTCCGAGGTTTATTGGTCCGTATGAGATAGTTGAGCGGATTGGGCCAGTAGCTTACCGTTTGAGATTGCCTTCTGAGTTAGAGAAGATCCATGATGTCTTTCATGTGTCGATGCTTAAGAGATATAGATCAGATCCTTCTCATGTTATGCCTGTTGAGGAGATAGAGTTGAATCCGGATTTATCTTATAATGAAGAGCCTGTTGAGATACTTGCTTCTGATAGCAAGGTGTTGCGTGGCAAGACCATAGAGTTAGTCAAGGTGTTGTGGAGACATAGAGGTGTGGAAGAGGCCACGTGGGAGAGGAAAGCTGATATGCTTGAGCAGTTTCCGTACTTGTTTTCGTCAGGTAATTTCGGGGACGAAATTCCTTAACTGGGGGAGAGTTGTAACACCCGGGTTTAGGGGTCGGGTGAAAATAATAAAATAATATTTTTAGTTTCGGGTTTATAATTAAAGAAATCTTTTGGGCATCGGGTTTCAAAACAAATATTTATGTTGGACATGTTTTGATATTAAAGCCTAACTCCATAGAATTTACAATAGATGAAATGGCCATTCATTAATGACATTTTTGTAATAAAATGGTTTTTCAAATTTTAAACCCCTTTTCTATTAAAAATTTTAGACCCACTTAGAGTTAGGATTAGAGTGGTAGCCTAATCCTAAGCTTTAGGTAGAGACATTGGTTGAACTCTTAAATTGATGTTTATGCCTCATGATGATTTGTGTTATGATGATTATGTATAATGTGTTATACATGTATGATGAGGCATGGTTGTGATGCATTGTGATATGCAAGTGGATTGTTCATGAATGTGATCATGATGAGTACGTGCTAAGCACGGAAGTTGACATTAAATGATATTGTGGATTGAGTTAAATGTTGGCACTAGTATGGTTGGGTACAAATGATCAATCATTAGGATGTTAGTGTGCACACATGAGTCAAATACGCGTGTGGTCTTGATGATGGTAGTCATCAAGATGGAGTACGGGTTCGCCCGAAAGTTATTCTTATATATATATATTAGTCGGTGATGAGTGTAATCCCATCGACGGGGCATGAGAATGAGTGGAATCCCCTCCGCGAGAACGGTGATGAGTGTAATCCCACCGTGAGGTAAAGTTGTTGTTGGATGTGAGTTCCAACGAGTTTATCCGCGTATTCGAGTCATAGCTAGGTGCCAATATGAGTTGATATGTGTATCAAATGTGATATGAAATGTGATTTCCTATTTGGATCAATATGTGTGTTTACATATGATGTGGATTGAGCTTGTTGAGCATGCCATATTGTGAATTTATGTTCATGCATCATTGACATTTTGGCTTATGTGGACCGAAGGTAAGGACATGCATTTACCTTGTTGTGCTCGTGCTTGGACCCTGCATTATTGAGGTTTGTTTTCAAAGAGCTTACCCTCACTAAGCTTTATGCTTACGCTCTCTTTTGTTTGACAATGCAGATCCTTAGTTCGTGGGTTGCTTGTGCAAGAAGGGGCCTCCAAGTGTGCCTTGTGGTACTATCTAAGCTAGCAAGTATGGGCATTTTAATTTAAGGATGTAATGGTCAAGCAATGGGACATGTATCTGTTGTTTGAGCCTTTTGAAGTATGTTGATGTTGGTTCGTTTAGGAGCATTGTAACCCCCTTGTCCCGGTCAGGCCGGATGATCGGTCCGAGTAGGCCACACGGGAAAAACCGAAGCGAAACCCGTTAAGGTTCCCCCTCGGTTAGCAACCCTAAAAATTTCTTTTAATTTAATCTTCTCTAAAGACACATTTGTATCCTATGTGATCACAACAGTGGAATAATTTGAGAAAGACACGCAACTGGACACATAACAGCAATTAAATAGTCCAATTTTGAGTTATTAGGCATGCCATTTCGAAACACCTTTAAGGCGTATCGAAACGCCTTTACTTGGTCAACTGCCCAAAATCCACACGAGAAGGCCGTATCGGAACGGAGGTCAACCGTTCGGAAACGCTCCTAACAGTCAACTTCTCGTGGTCAACAAGATATTGACCGTTCCGAAACCCCAAGACCCGTTTCGAAACCCCTTCGTATCAGCAATTTCTCGGATTTCCAGTAGCCAAAGTTTTCCGAAACTTGTTTCGGAACAAGGGTTCACAGTGGCCAAACCGTATCGAAACGAGTTCCGATACGGGGTCCCTGAAGCCTTACCCGTTCTGAAACGGCTCAGCCCGTTTCGAAACACTGGCTGTCTGCAACTCTCCAAAATCCGATTTAAGCAACTCTAAATGATCCCAAATGCCCTCAACAACTCCAAGAAGCATACATCACAAACAAATACACTCTAGGGCATGCTCCCTATTGCAAACATTCATAATTATAACAAGATTTAAGATAAGATAATCATTCCAAGAGTCATCCAAAGCATACTTAAGCATTAAAAGGCCCTTAAGGCTCAATTCACCACACATAGAGTTACATGCCACAACAACACATGTACTCATACAAAAGCATAGCATTACAATCAAGCATTCATCAAGGCTTAACACAGTTTACAAATTCAACAAAAGCATAAACACCAACAACCTTCATGAGTCATACAATGCTCAAACAAAACACACACTTGCCCCATTGCTAAACTACCACGTTAATTTCTAAATCATACTTGAGCAACAAATAACTTGGAAAGCCCCTTCGCCTTGCTCCTTGCTAACACCACGCTAATGATCTGCATTGTTGAAAATGAGAGCATAAGCTAGAAGCTTAGTGAGGATGCTCTAAAATAAAAAACATCAACAATGCAGGGTCCAAGCATGCAAGTCCTTAACCTCACATACAACATACATAAGCATCAACAAGTCAATCTAGCTAGTCTTTCAAGAGTCATAATATGGCATCTCACATCATACTAAGCTCAACAACAAATATCTAAATTATCATAACATAATAATCATGAGAGCAATATCATTGGCCACTATTAGTTTACCCGGATGTGCGGATTTACTCTCAACAACAACATTACCTCGGTGGGATTACACTCATCACCGGACCTTGCATGGGCGGGATTCCACTCATCACCACATGCCCTACGGATGGGATTCCACTCATCATCACGTAGAATATAAATAAATTTCCGGTGGAATATTACATCACCGTACTCCTCCTTGATGACTCAACGCCATCAAGGCTACGTACGTTTTGACTCAATTGTGTGCACACTAATCCTAATGATCAATCATTTACACCCGGTAAGTTAATTAGTGCCAATTTCTTTAACCACATCACACATCCACCATTTATATCTCATACTCATCACAAATACATATCAAGGTACACACATACAAATCAATCCACATTTCACAAGAACAAATAGGCAATGGCATAACATTCATCAATAGACAATCAAGGAGTTAAACTACCAATTTAACTCCCACCTAGGAATGGCCTACCAAGCTCATTCCCACACATCCACTACACACACTTAAACCAACTTTAAAACAATTTAAAGTTTTACTCACCACCCTTCCTTAGCAACCCAAGCAAGCAAGCAAGCCTCCTAAATGCCCAGATTTCGATCCCGATGCTCCTCCAATATCTCCTCTTGTTTCTAGCCAATCAAAACACAACCATTACTCACAAATCAATGCTAAATTTCAGTCACTCACTCCAACCCATAAGTACAAGCCAAACTTCAACAATTTTCAACCCAAACAATCACCAAATTCCCCATTTTCGTGCTCCCTTATTACCCAGCAGAAAACCATGATTTCAACCACCTAAATGACTTCTAAATGGCCCCAAAACACTTTCCTAACATCCCTAAACCATCAGCTCTTCAACCCAACCTTAAAACTCACCAAAAATCCAATTTTTGACACTTCAAAAATGGCCACAAGGACCCACTTCGGGTTTTCACCCAAAATCACCCATTTTAACATATTATGTGTATTTTAATGAGGCTAAACCAAAACCCAACTTAATAAATCAAAATCAATTGGAAAACCCCTTAAAAATTCAAACTTTCTTTAAACTTGAAATTTCAAAAAGATGGTAGTTTTCAATTTCAAGACTAGGTAAATGTAGAGGATGAAGAGGAGAGTGTGAATATGTAATTACCTTTAAAAATACTGTGAAACAAATATTTTAATTTTGATATAACTAAAAACCTAAGGACTAAATTGAAAATATCAAAACGAATTTTAAGTCCTCAAAATATCCCTATATAATTTTAAGATTATGCCCAAGTTAAAAACAAACTTTTCAAATATTTTTCTAAGTGTTTCAAGTCAAAACAGTGAATTTTAAGCTCTTGTTTCAAAACGGCCCTCAGGCGTTTCGAAACGTTTCCATCACTGTCGACCATTGTTCCGAAACGTGTATCGAAACACTTGACCCCGTTCCGAAACGGCATCACTCGTTTCGAAACTGTTCTTCATATTTGATTTAAAAAGAGTACAACGATTCAAATATTTGCTGATTTTTTAAAGATAAAAAGGGTGTTGCGAAACGGATCAAGGTCGTTCCGAAACGACCCTTGACAGTAGCAAATCCGTTTCGAAACGGATCCATATCATTTCGAAACAGGTCTTAAGTTGAATTTAAAAATATGACCGTTATAGTGTTTTTAACTGAATTTCTGAAAATCGTTAAGGCGTTTCGAAACGGGCTAAGACCGTTCCGAAACGACCTTTGACAGTGGCAAAAGTGTTTCGAAACGGCCCTAAGGCGTTTCGAAACGTGCTCTTAAATGCACCCCAACGGCTCTTTCTATTTTAGTCCGTTCCGAAACAGGTACCCCGTGTTTCGAAACGGGTTGGTGCAGACTGCATTTATGGTGGTAAGAGAGGGTTCCAACGGCTCCATTTATGTTCCCAACCACCCAAACGGCTAGAAATCAATGAGAAGGTATAAAAGAGACATCCAAAAGCATCAGCAACAACTATTGATCCTAAAGCAAACATCCAAACATCAAATTCAAGCAATTGTGCAAAAATCCCATTTTGTGTAAAAATCCCAATTGTAATCTTCATTCATATTTTGTTCAATTGGGTTGAGTGCTTGTATTGGGGCTATTATTTGTATTGAGAGATACCTTTTAGCCATCAAATTTCTTTGTTCACAAGTGTGAGGATTGGGTTGATTTTTGGGTAGAAAAATCAACCGAAATTGTAAAGGGTTGCCTCCTTGTCCTAGAAAAGGGGAAGATCAATTTAGTGGAATTGTTGCAAATCCTTAGTGAGGCTAAGGTAGTGGATGTAGAGTTCATTTGGAACTTGAACCACTCTAAATCTCTTGTCAATTATTTTCAATTTGCAATTTCCACCTTAAAACCTTTAAATTTCCAATTCACCCCCTCTTGGTAAATATCGATCTTGCGATCCACTCAACAATTGGTATCAGAGCTTAACTCTTTGAGGATTAACAACCACAAGAGGAGATCCTTGGAAGAGTGTGATCATCAAAATATCAAGAGATGGCTTCAACCTCCGGTTCCGGCATGTACGAGTCACAATCGACCACAAAGCCTCCCTTCTTCAATGGTGACAACTATTCTTTTTGGAAGAATAAAATGTGTCTATTCATCAAGTCTAGTGACTATCTTGTGTGGGATGTCATTGAGGATGGGCCATACATTCCATTGAAGCAAGACGGTGAAGGCAAGATGGTGTTGAAGAAGAAAACGAAAATGAGTGAAGAGGAGAGGAAAAAGATTCAAGTCAATGATAAAGCTCTACACATGCTATTTTGTGCTTTCGGTCCGGACATCTACTCGAAGGTCTCATCAATTGAAAGTGCCAAGGAAGCGTGGGACACTTTTGAGACCACTTATGAAGGCACCAATGATGTCAAAGAAACTAAGATTGGACTTCTCAATCTTAGTTATGAAAACTTCAAGATGGAGCCCGATGAGACGATGTCAAAGATGTTTGATCGATTCTCCACGATTGTCAATGGTCTAAAGGGCTTTGGAGAGATCATACCGGAAGACAAGCTTGTCCGGAAGCTACTCTATTCACTTCCCGAATCTTGGGATGGGAAGAGAACCGCTATCATCGAAGCAAAGAATTTGAAGACTTTGAAGCTTGATGAGCTTGTGGGTTCTCTCCTTACTCATGAGATCATGAAGCAAGGAAGGGAAGATGAGAAAAAGAAAGAAGAGAAAAGAGTAGAGAAGCTTGAGGTTGAGAAGAAGAAGAAGATGGGAATAGCTCTCAAGGCTAAAGCTTCACAACATGATGAGAGCTTATCTTGTGAGGAGGATGAACTTGAAGAATTGGCTATGATAGCCAAACGGTTCTCACGCTTCATGAGGTCCAACCGGGGAAGAAAAATCCAAAGGAAGATGGACTTCAAAGGGAAGAACAAAGAATAAGGAAAGGATCCTATCATTTGCTTTGAGTGCAAACAACCCATCCACATCCGTTCGGAGTGTCCTCAACTCAAGAAGAAGGGCTTTAAGAAGAAGAAAAGACTCAAAGCCAAGCTTGCTACTTGGAGTGATGAGGAGTCATCGGAGGATGACGAACAAGAAGTGGCTAATCTTTGCCTCATGGCACTTGAGGAAGATTCCTCCTTGGTAACCTCTAACTCATCTACTTTAGATTTTTCATATGAAGAGTTAAATGATGCATATGATGAGTTACAAGAGGTATATGGTGAATTAGTTGAGAAGTTTAAAGAGTCGGTCATTAAAAACAAGAAAATAATTTTAGAACTAAATGAGAAAAATGACTCACTCACTCAAGCTAATTCAAAATTTGAGAAAAAGATATTAGGATTAAAAGATGAGCTAAAGTTCTTTCAAGATGAAAATGTTGATCTTAATAACCTTTTATCTCAATGTAATAGTGAACACCAAAAGGTGTTGGGTGAGCTAAATGAGCTCAAAAAGTCTTTAAAAAATGTTGGTAGTGTCAAGCATGAAGTAGGAGAATCCTCTAGAACACACCAACCTAAGAAAAAGACTAATTACTACAAACAAGGTAGCTACCCTAGACATAGTAGAGCTAAAAGAATTAGAAGTGTATGAGTTCCTAAGGAACTTGTAAAATCTAATAATATTATTGCTATGTCATTTTGGATTCCTAAGGGAACCAAGGTTTTGGGAGCTAACACTCATGGACCCAAAATGATTTGGGTACCAAAAACCAAAGTTTAATATCTTTGTTTGTAGGGGGAGCATTGCTACAAGGCCAAGGCACAAAGTCAAAACTCATGGTACCTTGATAGTGGATGCTCGAGACACATGACCGGAGACAAGAGTCGATTCATGGATCTAAAGCCAAAAAGTGGAGGAGTAGTAACATTTGGTGACAACTCCAAAGGCCACATTAAAGGTATTGGCTCTATAGGTAATCACTCTACCATTCTTATTGAAAATGTCTTATATGTCGATGGTCTTAAACACAATTTATTGAGCATAAGTCAATTGTGTGATAAATGATTTAATGTTTTATTTGATAAAAATGGATGCAAAATTGTAGACATTAAATCTAATAATATTATGCTCATAGGTCATCGCACATGAAACATATACATGGTGCATTTAGATGACATACATACATCTCATGCATGCTTAGTTGCTCAAAATGAAAATGATGCATGGTTGTGGCATAGGAAGCTAGGACATGCTAGCATAAGTGTTTTAGAAAAACTAGTCTCTCTAAATCTAGTTAGAGGTTTACCTAAAATAAAGTTCTCAAATGATAAAATTTGTGATGCATGCTCAAAGGGTAAACAACATAGGTCTTCCTTTAAATCCATTAATGATGTTTCTACTAGTAGATGCTTACAATTAATTCACATGGATTTATTTGGGCCAATTAGGACTATGAGCTTGGGTGGTAAGTCTTATGCTTTTGTGCTAGTTGATGATTTTTCTAGATTTACTTGGGTTCTCTTTTTAAGTACCAAAGATGAGGCTTTGGAAAAATTCATCACATTTTCAAAACTAACCCAAAATGATCTTGAACTTAGAATTTCACATATTAGAAGTGATCATGGAATCGAGTTTCAAAATTTAGGGTTTGAAGATTTTTTAAATGAAAATGGTATTAGCCATAATTTTTCGGCTCCTCGAACTCCTCAACAAAATGGGGTAGTTGAGAGGAAAAATAGAACTTTACAAGAAATGGCTAGAACTATGCTTTGTGAAAACAATTTACCTAAATATTTTTGGGCGGAAGCCACAAACACCGCTTGTTATATTGTAAATCGAGTAATGAGTAGGCCAATTTTAAAGAAAACACCTTATGAGATTTTAAAATGTAAAAAGCCTAACATTAGCTATTTCCACCCTTTTGGGTGCAAGTGTTTTGTTTTAAATAATGGAAAAGACAACTTAGGTAAATTTGATGCAAAAAGTGATGAAGCCATTTTTATAGGTTACTCTTTAACCTCTAAAGCCTATCGAGTATTTAACAAAAGAACTTTAGTAGTAGAAGAATCTATTCATGTTGTATTCGATGATAACCTCCTTCCTAGGAAGGATTCTTGTGATGATGATGATGTAGGGATCATAAATGCCTTTGATGGAGGTCAAACTTCAAAGGAGGATGAGATTCCAACAAAGGAAGAGGACTCACAAGATCCACCTCTTGAAGCCTTAAAGGACTTGGCTATAGAGGAAAAGGAAGTGAGCTACCCAAGGGAGTTGAACTATGTCAAAGATGGTGAAATCTTGGGTGATCCATCCAAGGGGGTAACCACTCGTTCTTCTCTTAGATTAATGAACCATGTTGCATTTATCTCATGTATAGAGCCTAAAAACATAAAAGAAGCATTGAAAGATGACTTTTGGATTATGGCTATGCAAGAGGAGTTAAATCAATTTGAGAGAAGTAATGTATGGACATTAGTTGATAGGCCTAGTAATCAATCTACAATAGGAACTAAATGGGTCTTTAGGAACAAACTAGATGAAAGTGGTAACATTGTGAGAAATAAAGCTAGACTTGTAGCACAAGGTTACACTCAAGAAGAGGGAATAGATTTTGATGAAACCTATGCACCCGTAGCTAGAATGGAAGCCATTAGGATGTTGCTTGCATATGCATGTTATCATAATTTCAAGATTTTTCAAATGGATGTTAAAAGCTCATTTTTAAATGGTTTTATAAATGAAGAAGTGTATGTGGAACAACCACCGGGTTTTGAAGATTCAAAATTTCCAAATCATGTTTTCAAACTTACCAAAGCTCTTTATGGTTTATAACAAGCTCCTAGAGCTTGGTATGAAAGGCTTTCAAATTTTTTGATTGAAAAAGGATTTGAAAAAGGTAAGGTGGACACTACACTCTTTATAAAAATGTATAAAAATGACATCTTAGTAGTTCAAATTTATGTTGATGATATTATTTTTGGTTCTACTAATGAATGTCATTGTCAAGAGTTTGCTAAGTTAATGCAAGGTGAATTTGAGATGAGCATGATGGGGGAGCTCTCATTCTTTTTGGGACTCCAAATCAAGCAAAAGAAGGATGGCACCTTCATCAACCAAGCAAAATACATAAAGGATATGCTCAAGAAGTTTGGCTTGGAGAATGCAAAGCCTCAAGCCACTCCTATGAGCTCATCTACAAAGCTTGACAAAGATGAAGGAGGTAAGTGTGTTGACTCTAAGCTTTATCGTTCTATGATTGGATCTTTGCTTTACCTTACCGCAAGTAGACCAGATATCTTTTTAGTGTTTGCTTGTGTGCTAGGTTTCAAGCTAGTCCTAGAGAGTCTCACCTTATAGCCGTTAAGAGAATCTTTAAATACCTTAGAGACACTCCTTGTTTAGGTCTTTGGTATCTTAGAGACTCTACCTTCAACCTTCATGCTTACTCGGATGCGGATTATGGGGGTTGCAAAATTGATAGGAAAAGTACTTCGGGAACTTGCCAATTCTTAGGTAGTATGCTCATATCTTGGTTCTCTAAGAAACAAAATAGTGTAGCCTTATCTACCACCGAAGCCGAGTACATATCCTTAGGGAGTTGTTGTGCTCAAGTCCTTTGGATGAAGCAACAACTCTTAGATTATGGAATTAAAGTTGAAACCATACCCCTAAAATGTGACAACACTAGTGCAATATGTTTAACCAAAAATCCCATCCAACACTCTAGAACCAAACACATAGAAATAAGGCATCATTTCATTAGAGATCATGTCCTTAAGGAAGATGTGGTTATAGAGTACGTAGACACCTTAAATCAATTAGCGGACATATTTACAAAACCCTTAGACAAAGAGCGTTTTTGGTCCCTTAGGAGAGAG
Organism: Hibiscus tridactylites; assembly: GCA_958450335.1. NCBI lineage: Eukaryota > Viridiplantae > Streptophyta > Magnoliopsida > Malvales > Malvaceae > Hibiscus > Hibiscus tridactylites. Next base: position 9,404,813 of record OY288292.1, on the reverse strand, counting down.
TTAGGTCTAGCTAGCCTATCTTGACCTTTTAGGACCTCTTTTGTGCTTAAATATGCTTGATCTTGTGAAATGCCATGTTTATGTGTTTAAACTCCTAATTTCATCCATGCTTATAGTTAGGGGGAGTATGTTTATGCTTGAATATGTTTTGCCTGCTCATTCATAGCATTTATGCATGTTAGGCCTCTTAAAACTTCATTTTTCTGCACTTTTAGAGCCTTATCTGCACTTCCAGGCCCAGGTGTATCGAAACGGGTGACCCTGTTTCGATACGGATACCTTAAATCCTGTTCTGAGAGAAGGGCGTTTCGAAACGCCTCAAAAGCGTTCCGAAACGTTTTTGCTACTGCCAAGGGGTGTATCGAAACAAGTTCCGATATGGGTCAAAAGGGTTTCGATACAGTCAACACCGTATCGAAACGGTCAGTCTATGGTCTCAAGACGGTCAAACCCTAGCCGCCCCGTTTCGTAACGGTCTTGACCGTTCCGAAACGGCATCGCGAATTGCTTTATTTAGGGCTTTTAATGTTAAAATTCACTTTTCATCAAAACTCTTAAAACCCTAAACCGCCTCTCTCTCTATAAATACCCTCTCAAACTCATTGTTTTTCACAAAATTGTGAGGGGTTTTACTCTAAAACTCAAGTCTAAGCAAGTTTCATCAACCGTGTGCAAGGATTTTTATCAAATCATCCAAAATCCCAAACCTAAGGTAATTTTTCTTTTTTTTCTTTTCTTTCAATTTATGTTCGAATATTAGGTTAGAAAATTTTATTTTTGTATAAATTATATGTTTCTCTTTGTGGGTTTTCCATATCTTATAAAAAAATTTCCAAATCTCAAAATTTTTTATTCGAATATAAAATTTTTCAGTCGTATTTTTCTTTACTGTTTTTTTTTATTTTAATTTTGCTTTCAAAAACCTAAGTGGGATTTATTATTGGATTGATTTTTAACTATCAATGCATACACTTAATTTTAAAACACTTGCTTAATGTTTTTAGATGGCGGATCAAGCTAACAAAAAGCGCAAGGCCGTTCAAACCGGTGAGTCGAGCGTTCGTCCGAATCTTCCTCTGCTTTTTCAGAAAACCCTCAAAACTTCGGAGATGCATGCTCGATTCTCTTATGTCAAGGATTTCGAAATTCGCAAGGAACGTGTCATTGATCTTGATTTCCTCAATTCCGAGCGATTCCTATTCCGTTATCTCGGCCGTTTGAGTAAGTGGGATCTCATCTATTTCTTGAGCATTCCGGATGTTCGCTACAAACACATGGTACTCCTTTTTTACTCTAATGCTCGTTTTATTTATGATGAGACCAAAACCGAGATTATAGGAATTGAATCATCCTTATTGGGCAAAAAGTTTGTTGTTAATGTTGCTCTTTTGGAGTCTTCTCTTAAACTTAAGGATGAGGGTATTGAGGATGAACGTCACTTTGGCACTTCCACCGGTAAGGCACTAACTTTGGATGTGCACGATCGCGTTCTTCACTTGATGGTTTCTTGGTTCATTCGACCTTCCGGAGGTAAATACTCTCACATCCGTCAAACTGATCATTTTTGGCTAGAGTGTTTCCGTAAGGGTGAGCGCCCAAATGTGCCTAAGATAATTTTTGCCGAGATAGTCAATAATATCAAGCTTATTGACACAAATGAGTTGAAATCTTTTACATATGGCATAGTCTTGAGCTCCATATTTCATGATCTTGGCATTGATTGTTCCTATGACTCATTTCATTGTTCTTTTTGATCTAACAAAAAGGGGGAGAAGAAATTTAAGAGCCACACTAAAATTTGTTTTAAATTTTAAAAGGTTTTTTAAAGGTTTACAACTTGGATTTCAAATCAAAAATTTCTTTTAACTTTAAAAACCTATCTTAAATTAAGGGGGAGTTAGAATATTTTTCAAAACTTTCAAATTTCTCAAAAATTCTAACTTTGGTTTTGTTATATCAAAAAGGGGGAGATTGTGAAACAAATATTTTAATTTTGATATAACTAAAAATCTAAGGACTAAATTGAAAATGTCAAAACGAATTTTAAGTCCTCAAAATATCCCTATATAATTTTAAGATTATGCCCAAGTTAAAAACAACCTTTTCAAATATTTTTCTAAGTGTTTCAAGTCAAAACAGTGAATTTTAAGCTCCTGTTTTGAAACGGCCCTTAGGCGTTTCGAAACGTTTTCATCACTATTGACCACCGTTCCGAAACGTGTATCGAAACACTTGACCCCGTTCCGAAACGGTATCACTCGTTTCGAAACTGTTCTTCATATTTGATTTAAAAAGAGTACAACGGTTCAAATATTTGCTGATTTTTTAAAGATAAAAAGGGTGTTTCGAAACGGATCAAGGTCGTTCCGAAACGACCCTTGACAGTAGCAAATCCGTTTCGAAACGAATCCATATTGTTTCGAAACAGGTCTTAAGTTGAATTTAAAAATATGACCGTTATAGTGTTTTTAACTGAATTTCTGAAAATCGTTAAGGCGTTTTGAAACGGGCTAAGACCGTTCCGAAACAACCTTTGACAGTGGCAAAAGTGTTTCGAAACGGCCCTAAGGCGTTTCGAAACGGGCTCTTAAATGTACCCCAACGGCTCTTTCTATTTTAGTTCGTTCCGAAACAGGTACCCCGCGTTTCGAAACGGGTTGGTGCAGACTGCATTTATGGTGGTAAGAGAGGGTTCCAACGGCTCCATTTATGTTCCCAACCACCCAAACGGCTAGAAATCAATGAGAAGGTATAAAAGAGACATCCAAAAGCATCAGCAACAACTATTGATCCTAAAGCAAACATCCAAACATCAAATTCAAGCAATTGTGAAAAAATCCCATTTTGTGTAAAAATCCCAACTGTAATCTTCATTCATATTTTGTTCAATTGGGTTGAGTGCTTGTATTGGGGCCATTATTTGTATTGAGAGATACCTTTTAGCCATCAAATTTCTTTGTTCACAAGTGTGAGGATTGGGTTGATTTTTGGGTAGAAAAATCAACCGAAATTGTAAAGGGTTGCCTCCTTGTCCTAGAAAAGGGGAAGATCAATTTAGTGGAATTGTTGCAAATCCTTAGTGAGGCTAAGGTAGTGGATGTAGAGTTCATTTGGAACTTGAACCACTCTAAATCTCTTGTCAATTATTTTCAATTTGCAATTTCCACCTTAAAACCTTTAAATTTCCAATTCACCCCCCCTCTTGGTAAATATCGATCTTGCGATCCACTCAACAAATACTCTTGAATCAATGGAGGGATTTGATGGAATAGTGAATAGGGGTTTGAGAGGGGTTTTGCCTTTGATTTCACGTTGGAAGAGAAGTAAAGGGAAGACAACTTTTTTTTTCTTTTTGTTACAAAAAGATGGTCAACTTTTTGTTTGGTCTAATTACAAGTTTGCCATCCCTTTTATTTTAATTTCCAATTAAATCAAAGCCAAGGTCAAATAAAATAAAATGGGTTTTGATGACTCGAACCAACTCACACGACTAACTCCTAACCCCAAAACACGAGTGTTATAACTCTCTCCCACTTAAGGAATTTCGTCCCCGAAATTACCTGACAGAAAGAGATACAGAAACTGCCTTTCCATATCCTCCTTCCTCTCCCAAGTGGCCTCGTCCACACCTCGACGTTGCCACCGCACCTTTACTAACTCAATCGATCTACCCCGCAACACCTTACTGTCAGAAGCTAGGATCTCAACTGGTTCTTCCTCATAAGTCAAATCCGGATTCAATTCAATTTCCTCTACAGGCATAACATGAGATGGATCGGACCTATACATACGAAGCATCGAAACATGAAATACATCATGTATCTTCTCTAGCTCGAATGGCAAACGCAACTAATAAGCAACTGGACCAACCCTCTTCACAATCTCATACGGTCCTATGTACCTCGGACTCAACTTCCCCTTTCGGCCAAATCTCATTACTTTCTTCCATAGAGATACTTTCAAGAATACTTTCTCACCTACGGAGAACTCAACTTCCTTTCTCTTTAAGTCGGCATAGGACTTCTGCCTATCCGAAGCAGCCTTCAATTGATCGCAAATCAATTTTACCTTGTCAGTTGTCCCCTTGAGCAAATCCGGCATAGGTAACAACTTCTGTCCCACTTCGGCCCAACAGACTGGAGTCCTACACTTTCGGCCATACAAGGCCTCATACGGAGCCATCTGAAAACTCGACTGGAAGCTATTATTGTAAGCAAACTCAACTAGAGGCAAGTGCTTCTCCCAAGTACCCTGAAAATCGATGATGCAACAACGCAACATATCCTCTAAGATCTGTATAACCCTCTCTGACTGACCATCTGACTGAGGATGATAAGACGTGCTGGAATTCAAACGGGTACCTAAAGCTGTATGCAGACACTCCCAAAATCGAGCTGTAAACCTCAGATCTCTATTGGACACAATAGACTTCGGCACACCATGCAGTCTAACAATCTCACCAATGTACAAGTCGGCCAATCTATCTAAAGTGTAAGTGGTATTGACTGCCAAGAAGTGAGCACACTTCGTAAAACGATCTACTACCACCCAAACTGAGTTCTTCTTCGTAGGAGTCAAAGGCAAACCCGAAACAAAATCCATGGTTATATTATCCCATTTCCATTCCAGAATTCTCAACGGTTGCAACAAACCTGAGGGAACCTGATGTTCCACCTTCACTCTCTGACACACCAAGCACTTACTCACAAAGTGTAACCCCCTTAACCCGGCCTAGACGGTTGACCCGAATTAAGAAAGTCACACGGGGAAAACCAAAGTCAACCCGAAAGTCAACCTTGATTAACGACCCTTTTTTTTGGGAAAACCAAAGTCAACACGAAAGTCAACATTGATTAACGACCCTTTTTTTTCTTTTTAATCTTGTCTAGATGCACATTAGCCCTAATTGTGATCACACAAACACCATACTCAAAGATCACAAACATCAGAGATCAAACGGGGACCCAATTGAACAAATTACAACTTTAGGGACCAAATTGAAATTTTTGATAAATATGAGGACTTAACTCAAATTAAAGTTACCAGCTTGTAATTAGTCAGGTTTCATGCTTCACTGTGAAATTTCAGCTCAAAAGGACTTCCCAAACTCATACAATTGCACAAACAAGATTCAGGACCAAAATGCAAACAATACAAAATATTTAACTGCCAATGTCAGCCCCTAACGGTCACTCGTTCCGAAACAGGCAGAGCCCGTTTCGAAACGCGGGCCGTTCCGCAACGCGTACCGCAACACGGGCTGGCAGTAGCCAAACCGTTTCGGAACGGTCTCTCCCGTTTCGGACGCCTGGGCTTGTTTAAGGCACCTGTTCCGAAACGGGTGGCACTGTTCCGAAACGCCCTGCACAGATTGCCCCAAATTGCATTCTTAAACATGCAATTAAACATCCAATCATGCTCCAAATGCTACCAAACTTTACCAGCACGCAATTCAACATATATAAGACATACTTGTATCAACAATTCATCAAAACAACATCACATATGAAAAGCCCCAAATCTATAGACATGCTTCCTACACAAGCAAGCCATACAAGCATAAACTTCCAATTCAAACATATAAAATCCAAACACTTAAACCAGCATTCTCATCAACATTCAACATACTTAGGGAGTTCAAAACCTCTCCCAAAACATACACAAAGGTCCCCCATTGCCAAATTACCAAAAGCTAAAAGTGTACTTAAGAAACCTTCCATACATTGAGCTTTACTTGCACTTGATTGCTTGCCCTTCTTGCTGCCCTCAAGGTACTCTAATGTTTTGCATTATTGAATTAAGAAAACGAAAGAGGGCGTAAGCAAAAGCTTAGTGAGGAATGCTCATAAAACCATTCAATAATGCATTTATAAAACATTTATAAATCATGCTTCAAATCATCAATTGCACATGCTCAAAAGCATAATTAAAACAAGCATCTCATGCTTCATATCATAACATGTCATATTGGCCACAAGTGATAAGTTCCATTTCTTTAAAAACAAGTTCATCAACTTTCACCCCAAGGACTTTTAAACACCTTGGCCCCAAGGACTTTTAAACACCTTGGCCCATGGACTTTTAACCACCATGGAAAGGATCACACAAGGACTTTTAACCACCTTTGTGTCCGTATCAAGTATCACCCCAAGGACTTTTAAACACCTTGGCCCCAAGGACTTTTAAACACCTTGGCCCCATGGACTTTTAAACACCATGGCCCCATGGACTTTTAAACACCATGGAAAGGATCACACAAGGACTTTTAACCACCTTTGTGTCCATAGCAAGAACCATCCAAGGACTTTTAACCACCTTGATGTTCTTAAGTAAACAAGGCTCACTCAAGGACTTTTAACCACCTTAGTGACCTTAACCTTTTCAAAACATCACTTGCCAATATACATCATTATCATCAATTAATCCACTGTTTTAAAGCATTAAACCAAGCCATATTCATCATGCATTTAAAAGCATCAAACCACATTTATTCAATGTACAAAAACAAGGAACTCTTACCTTGAGCTTCCTTCTACATATGGCTTATAAAAACAACAAATACCATGCTAAATCATGCTTTCAAAACAGTAATTAAATCATGCAATAAACCACATTGCATCACAACAAAATCATGGCCACCACTAGAGAGTACTTTCCGAAAACTTACACTTGAGCTTAGCAAAGTTGTTTAGACTTAAACTAAGCTCCCAAGACATTGGTTTCAAAGCCGAAAACCATTTTCACTCACCGATTCCACTTCACCTCTTGCCGAAGCACCAAAACAAGCTTCCGGATCAACAACTCTTGGATCCAAAGATGCCTCCCCTATTTTAACACATCAAAGCAGAGGATTAATGCATCATCATGCATTAATTGCTTCAATGAAAGCACTTAAACTCGCTGCTCTCATCCACACTCCATTTTCGGCTACCAAACACAACCGAAAATGCATCCAAACCACTTCTCAACAAAGCCCAGCCATAAACCATCAAAACCTAACATCCTTTAACATCATTCAACATCTAAAAAGAGCCTAATAACATCCTTATACCTCCAGCAACATCAGATCCACAAGATCACTTCAAAAACAACCGAGAAACACAAACTAAACTTAGGAAACTCAACCTATCCGGGATTGCATTAATCAAAACTCAATTCCTTATCAATTTAGTGTCCAAATAACATCAAAAACACATCTCAAATCACAGATTTAACAGATCAAACGAAAATCACCAAAAATCACCAAATCTTGCATTATAAGCCAAGATCCAATTCACAACTCAAAAGCCTTTAATAAAACATCAATTAAGGATTGAAAACTTAGGAATTTCAGTAAAGAACTGATAGTTTAGAGGAGAAGGACGTTCTTACCTCCAAACTTGAGTTTCTCCTCTTTTTGGAATCAAAAACCTTGATGAATCAAGTAGCAAATGATGAGGTTTTGTAGATATGTTGATTAGGAATCAAAAGAGAGTTGAAAGGAGAGATTTAGGTGAGAAAATCGGAAACAATTCTCTGGAGATAAGGTGTTTGGGTTGAGAGAAAATGAGAGAAAGAAAATTGGAAAGTTAGTTAACAAAATAGCCAAATGGCTTTTCCCTCCTCTTTTGACATCTTTTAAAATCAGAATAAATCTCAAAATATCTTAGAAAAATCTGGAGAAACTACTTTTGGATTAATAGCTCCTTAAAGATTCAAAGTTTCAACCCTTTCGAAAACAGTCACCAAACTTTCAAAAATTACATTTTGGTCACTAGCCAAAATGTCACCCTTCCAAAACTCATTTTCCAAAATTGATTTCACAGTTCACTTAATTATATTAAAAGATGATTTTAGAACATTTTTCCATATTTTTAATGCAACCCGAACTAGGCTTTCCTAATTTCACCTCTTTAGATTCGAACAGCACTTTGACCAAACCGGTCAACGCCCAAAACTACTAAGCCCAAAACCGGGGCGTTACACAAAGTCGACCACATCTCTCTTCAAACCAACCCAAAAGTACCCATTCTTCAAATCGCGATACATCTTCGTACTTCCGGGATGCATTGCAAACGGACTACTGTGTGCTTCAGTCAAGATCGTACGTCTCAAGTCACTGTCCTCTGGCACAACTATCCTATTTTTGAAGCACAAAACCCCATCGACACTGAAAATGTAGTCTGAAGATCTACCTTCGGCTACATCTTGCACGTGTGGTGCCAAAGATCTATCTAAGAGCTGCTTCTCTCTAATCAACTAACATAGGGTAGGTCTAACCTAAAGCTCGGCTACCAAGCCACCATCTCCGGACAAGCTCAATCTAGCAAACATGGCTCTCAAGTCTACGACTATCTTTCTACTCAAAGCATCGACCACTACATTGGCCTTACCCGGATGGTACTCAATGGTAAGATCATAGTCTTTTAGCAACTCTAACCACCTACGCTGTCTGAGATTCAAATCTCACTAAGTCATGATGTACTTCAAACTCTTGTGATCTGTGTACACTGTGCACTTCTCACCGTACAATTAATGCCTCCAAATCTTCAGAGCAAACACAACTGCAGCTAACTCTAGGTCATGGGTCGGATAGTTGCGCTCGTGAGTCTTCAACTGTCTTAAGGCATAAGCCACCACTCTCTTGTCTTGCATGAGAAAACAACCTAGGCCTACATAAGAAGCATCACTGTAAACTACATAGTCTTTCCCAGACTCTGGATGAATCAAGATCAGTGCTTGGGTCAAAGCTTCTTTCAATTTCTCAAAGGCTCTCTGTCTTGCATCTGTCCACTCAAACTGTACACTCTTCTGAAGTAACTGTGTCAATGGAGCGGCTAACTTAGAGAAACCTTCTACGAATCTTCTATAGTATCCAGCTAAGCCTAGGAAGCTACGTACCTCTGTTACAAACTTCGGTTGCTTCCATTCAACAATGGCCTCTATCTTCTTCGGATCAACTCTAATCCCATCGGCTGACACTACATGTCCTAGGAAGACTACCTCTCGGATCTAGAATTCACACTTGCTCAACTTCGCATACAACTGATGATCTAGCAAAGTCTTCAAAACTAGTCTCAAATGCCAGTCATGGTCTTCTTCAGTTCGCGAGTACACCAAGATGTCATCTATAAAAACAACTACAAACTGATCTAGGTACTAATGAAAAATCCTATTCATCATATACATGAAAGCAGCCGGTGCGTTAGTCAACCCAAATGGCATGACTAAGAACTCATAGTGACCATACCTAGTTCTAAAGGCCGTCTTCGGTACATCAACCTCTCTTACCTTTAGCTGGTAGTAACCCGATCTCAAGTCAATCTTCGAAAAGACTGATGCCCCTCTCAACTGGTCAAACAAATCATCAATTATAGGCAAAGGGTACTTATTCTTCACTGTCAGCTGATTCAACTATCGGTAATCTATACACATTCTCATGCTTCCATCTTTCTTCTTCACAAACAAAACTGGTGCACCCCAAGGTGAAGAACTAGGTCAGATAAAGCCTCTATCTGTCAACTCTTGCAACTGAGTCTTCAACTCTTTCAGTTCTTTCGGTGCTATGCGATACGGAGCAATCGAAACAGAAGCTGAATCAGAATAAGTCTCTATAGTGAACTCTACCTCTCTGTCTGGTTGTAACCCTGGCAACTCTTCCGGAAACACACTAGGAAAGTCACACACTGTCCGGATGTCTTAAGGTCTAACCTCACTCATGTTAGGGTTCATCACATAGGCCAAGTATGCTTCGCAACCCAACTCAACTAACCTCTTAGCCTCCAGAACTGAAACTACATTGGACAAGAACTTCACGTTCTCACCCACCACTACAATCTCATAATCATCTGTGAGCCTCAAAGAAATCCTCTTAGTTTCAAAGTCTATCCTAGCTCTATGCTCCGTGAGCCAGTCTATACCCAGAATTACATCAAAACCATAGAAAGGTAGCTCCATCATATCCACTGGGAACACATGTCCCTGAACCATCAACGGACACCTTATGTACATTTTTCTAACTACTACCGTGTCCCCAAAGGAACTAGTAACACTAACTCCTACTTCTAACATTTCACAAGGCATATTCAACGACTGTGCATGCTCACTCAATATGTAGGAATGTGTAGACCCGGAGTCAATCAAAGAAAGTAAACCCAAAGACTGTATCGAGAAGTTACCTGCGATCACATCTGTGTCATGCTGATCCCTACGCTGAGCGTAAACTCTGGCCTGACCTCCGCCCTCCGGCTAGACTACAACTGCATGTGCTATGTTCCTCTGACCATCATTTCTCGGCTGGAAGTTACCTCTACCGCGCCCGCGGCCTCTCTGAAAGTCATTGGCTCTAGCAGGAGCCTGAGTTGGTGCCTGCCCCACCTGATGTGGACAGTCACGCCTAATATGATTTCTAGCCCCACAACTCCAACACAAGTGGAAATTCCCCCAACACTCACCGGTGTGGTTCCTCCCGCAAGTAGCACATGTGGGCAACTTCCCACCAGCCCTCTGGCTCTGTTGGCCCCTACCGTGGTTACCGCCACCACGCCTATGATCATAGTGATGCCGGTTGTCCCGATGCCTCTTGGCATCACCTCTATCAAAGTCACTGGACCTCTTACCCGAACTAGAACCACCAGACCGTTTGGTCAAGCCCAAACTGTGCTCCAAGTCCTTGGCCCTCGCGACCAAGACATCAAAATCAGTGTAGTCTGAAGCTAGAGTATACCTCTTGATTTCTTCATTCAGACCATAACGGAAACGGTTACAACGTTCCACCTCAGTAGGAACAAGCTCAGATGCATACTGACTCAGCCTAACAAATCGAATCGCATAGTCGGTCACAGACATACTTCCCTGAAGCAAAGCCATAAACTCCCTCTTCCTCTCATCGAGATATCGAGGACCCAAGTACTTCTTACGGAATGCTGACTCAAAGAAATCCCAAGTAATCTCGGCCTCATCCATACCCGTAGTGATGGTGACCCACCAAGTGTAGGCATCACCCTGAAACAAAGACTCAACACACCCTAACTTGCGCTCTCCGGTACATCCCATCTGTGCGAGGATACGGACGGTCTTCTCAAACCACAACTCGAATCTCTCCGGGGTAGACCCTCTAAACTCTTCAGCCTCTAGACCACGGAGTCTCTCTAACGGCAAACCAGTGCCCTCTCCCTAATGTTGTGCTGCTGCCTGACCCCCAGCCACTGCAATCTGAAAAGCCCCGGCTATCGCCTGAACTAAAGGAGCTAAGTCTATTCCGGCCGGACCTTGGCCACCTTGGCCTCCCTGAGGTCCCTCTCCTTCGGCCCCGGCCTCGTCTCCTACTCCTGGTGGAGGAGGTGGTGGTGGTGGAGGAGCTCCAGCTCCAACCACAGGCTCTCCCACTTGAGCCTCAACTCTAACTACTGGCTCAACTCCTGGAGCCACTGCCCGTGGTTCCGGTTGAACCATCCTAGGCCTCCCACGTGGTCTCATGGTACAGCTAGCAAGATTATAACTACAACAATAAACAGATAAGGATTACGTTAGCAAAAGCAAGAGTCCAACAGTGCTCAAGTACTTCCTTTACAAAAACCTTTTTAAATTAAGTAATAGTAGCAATGGGCACTCGACTCTACACCAAACACATCAATTCATGCTTCAAATCATCATACGAATAATCAAACAACGAGGTTTCATGGCAAAACATACATCAAGCAATACAATTACTTAACACATCAAGCTTACCTCACTTACATGCCCGAGGTCTCGGTAATCTCAGGCTCTGATACAAAAAAATGTAACCCCCCGTCCCGGTCTGGCCGGATGACCGGTCCGAGTAGGCCACACGGGGAAAACTGAAGCGAAACCCGTTAAGGTTCCCCCTCGGTTAGCAACCCTAAAAATTTATTTTAATTTAATCTTCTCTAAAGACACATTTGTATCCTATGTGATCACAACAGCGGAATAATTTGAGAAAGACACGCAACTGGACACATAACAACAATTAAATAGTCAAATTTTAAGTTATTAGGCAGGTCGTTTCGAAACACCTTTAAGGCGTATCGAAACGCCTTGACTTGGTCAACTGCCCCAAGTCCACACGAGAAGGCCGTATCGGAACGGAGGTCAACTGTTCCGAAACGCCCCCAACGGTCAACTTCTCATGGTCAACGAGATATTAACCGTTCTGAAACGGCTCAGCCCGTTTTTAAACACTGGCTGTTTGCAACTCTCGAAAATCCGATTTAGGCAACTCTAAATGATCCCAAATGCCCTCAACAACTCCAAGAAGCATACATCACAAACAAATACACTCTAGGGGCATGCTCCCTATTGCAAACATTCATAATTATCACAAGATTTAAGATAAGACAATCATTCCAAGAGTCATCCAAAGCATACTTAAGCATTAAAAGGCCCTTAAGGCTCAATTCACCACACATAGAGTTACATGCCACAACAACACATGTACTCATACAAAAGCATAGCATCACAATCAAGCATTCATCAAGGCTTAACACAGTTTACAAATTCAACAAAAGCATAAACACCAACAACCTTCATGAGTCATACAATGCTCAAACAAAACACACGCTTGCCCCATTGCTAAACTACCACGTTAATTTCTAAATCATACTTGAGCAACAAATAACTTGGAAAGCCCCTTCGCCTTGCTCCTTGCTAACACCACGCTAATGATCTGCATTGTTGAAAATGAGAGCGTAAGCTAGAAGCTTAGTGAGGATGCTCTAAAATCAAAAACATCAACAATGCAGGGTCCAAGCATTCAAGTCCTTAACCTCACATACAACATACATAAGCATCAACAAGTCAACCTAGCTAGTCTTTCAAGAGTCATAATATGGCATCTCACATCATACTACGCTCGACAACAAATATCTCAATTATCATATCATAATCATGAGAGCAATATCATTGGCCACTATTAGTTTACCCGGATGTGCGGATTTACTTTCAACAACAACATTACCTCGGTGGGATTACACTCATCACCGGACCTTGCATGGGCGGGATTCCACTCATCACCACATGCCCTACGGATGGGATTCCACTCATCATCACGTAGAATATAAATAAATTTCCGGTGGAATATTACATCACCGTACTCCTCCTTGATGACTCAACGCCATCAAGGCCACGTACGTTTTGACTCAATTGTGTGCACACTAATCCTAATGATCGATCATTTACACCCGATAAGTTAATTAGTGCCAATTTCTTTAACCACATCACACATCCACCATTTACATCTCATACTCATCACATATACATATCAAGGTACACACATACAAATCAATCTACATTTCACAAGAACAAATAGGCAATGGCATAACATTCATCAATAGGAAATCAAGGAGTTAAACTACCAATTTAACTCCCACCTAGGAATGGCCTACCAAGCTCATTCCCACACATCCACTACACACATTTGAACCAACTTTAAAACAATTTAAAGTTTTACTCACCACCCTTCCTTAGCAACCCAAGCAAGCAAGCAAGCCTCCTAAATGCCCGGATTCGATCCCGATGCTCCTCCAATGCCTCCTCTTGTTTCTAGACAATCAAAACACAACCATTACTCACAAATCAATGCTAAATTTCAGTCACCCACTCCAACCCATAAGTACAAGCCAAACTTCAACAATTTCCAACCCAAACAATCATCAAATTCCCCATTTTCGTGCTCCCTTATTACCCAGCAGAAAACCATGATTTCAACCACCCAAATGACTTCTAAATGGTCCCAAAACACTTTCCTAACATCCCTAAACCATCAGCCCTTCAACCCAACCTTAAAACTCACCAAAAATCCAATTTTTGACACTTCAAAAATGGCCACAAGGACCCACTTCGGGTTTTCACCCAAAATCACCCATTTTAACATATTCTGTGTATTTTAATGAGGCTAAACCAAAATCCAACTTAATAAATCAAAATCAATTGGAAAACCCCTTAAAAATTCAAACTTTCTTTAAACTTGAAATTTCAAAAAGATGGTAGTTTTCAATTTCAAGACTAGGTAAATGTAGAGGATGAAGAGGAGAGTGTGAATATGTAATTACCTTTAAAAATACTCTTGAATCAATTGAGGGATTTGATGGAATAGTGAATAGGGGTTTGAAAGGGGTTTTGCCTTTGATTTCACGTTGGAAGAGAAGTAAAGGGAAGACAACTTTTTTTTCTTTTTGTTACAAAAAGATGGTCTACTTTTTGTTTGGTCTAATTACAAGTTTGCCATCCCTTTTATTTTAATTTCCAATTAAATCAAAGCCAAGGTCAAATCAAATAAAATGGGTTTTGATGACTCGAACCAACTCACACGACTAACTCCTAACCCCAAAACACGGGTGTTACACGCATGATTAGACTTCTTTCATATGTTATGTTGATTTGGCTTTTGGATGTATGCCTTGCTTGTAAACCATGTTGGATTTGCCTATCTTAATTATCTAAGTGTTGACCTTGTTGGAGCATGCTATCTTTAAGGCTATGTTTAATCTTTGAATGGTTGTTCTACCATGTATCCTTGTGTATTATGAGTATGTTGCTATAGGGTGCATACCTCTAGAATATATTTGTATGGTTTGTATGCTTCGTGTAGTCATTTCGGATGTTTGGGATCAATTGGAGATGTCTAAAACTGATTTTGGGATTTTACAGACAGCAGGTGTTTCGAAACGGGTGTGGTTCCAGGGCCCCGTATCGGAACTCATTTCGATACGTTTTGCTACTATGAGCCTTTGTTTCGAAACCAGTTTCGAAACACTTTGGCTACTCGAATCGCCTGTTTCGAAACGGGTATCGAAACGGCAAGGCAAAACGAGACCCTGTTCCGAAACGGGTGGATACGTTTCGAAACGGGTGTCTGACTTTTCAAACTGGGGCTTGTGTTTCGAAACGGGCTTTGACTGTTTCGAAACACATGCCTGTTTTTGGGCTTTTTGACATCTCTAAAGGGTTTCAAGGGTTGGGCTCAGGCCGGGTTTGTTGTTGGGCTTCCGCTTAGGTTTAATTAATGCATTTAGATAAGATAAAATGAAAACGTTTTTCCTAGGGTCGGTAATGAAGTGGAGCCTTAACGGGTTTCATCTCGGTTATCCACGTGTAGCCCACTCGGATCGGTCAAGCGTCTGGACCGGGACGAGGGGTTACACAAGTGTTGTTATGTTACCATGCATGCTCACTGGCAGAGCCAAGTAGTCAGCTAACACCCAAATATTGAAACCAATTGTTCTTTTCATAAATTTTATATAAAAAATATAAAAGTAAAATTAACGCCACTTTAAAAGAATACTAGCATCACTTTAAAAATAATTAACCCACCTTAAAAAGAGAATTGACACTCACATTTTTCCATACCCTCTTAAAAATTCTCTAATGATTTCCTTTTAAATTTTGACATCGCTATATAATTTTTTTTACCTTCATCTCTGATTATGTTAATGATCAATGCGAAGCAATCACATTACACCGTAACGCTCGTTAGCTATATAAGAGATCAGTTGAGATGTCTTTTAGGTAATTTACATTTTAAATTACTAGACTTAACTTAAACATTCATGTAGATCATAAATATTTTAATTTAATCATATTACATCATTTAATTTTTATTATTAATAAATCAAGTCGTTAATACCGACACCATTAAATAATTCCAACGAAAAAAAATTAAAATTAACACTTTTACTTAACGTTTTTCTTCACATGCCTTCATCAAATATTGTTTTAATTGACAATTTAAATATATTTTTTAGAATTTATAGAAAAACTAGTTATTTTTCTTTTGGATTTATTTAAATAAAACACTTGTAAAAAATATCACCGAAAATCATATATATTATCCATTAAAAATTATTTGATGATGATATGTGAAGAAAAACGTTATGTAAAAGTGTGAATTCTAGTTTCCGTTAGATTATTTATCGTTGTTATGTAATTTGATTAAATGAAATGTTTATGATCCAAATAAAAATGGATGTTAACTTCAATGATCTAAAATGTAAATTACACCGTTATTTATATTAGAAACTTATTAGATTGTCACTTAATTTGACAATTGATTGGTTATATAAGCGCCGATAAATATAATATTTGAATCCAAATAATATTCATCACATATACATTAGAACCTTTATAAGTTAATACTCGATAAACTAATAACATTTCTAAAATAATAATTTTTTTCGGCCCGACTTAGACCCAATGTCTAAATTAATAATTTCGATAGATTAATAAGATAATAATTTTCTGGAAGACCCTTGTATAAATTTATTGTCCCTACAATATTATAAAGTAATAACTCTATAAAATTACAAATATAACTAGGACAACTTAGTAAAATTTGATTCTATTGTTGTTTGCTTCTTCTTAGAATTTAAATCTAATTGTATTCCATCTCTAACTTTCCTTATTGCATTCAAAAGTTCCGGTATTGTGTTCTCATGCTGCATCCATGGTTGGTTTGTTTTGATTTGGATTGACTAATTATGAATGTTTAATGTTGTTTATATAGTGGTTGATTTTCTTACCATATATGAACTTGCATTAAGTTTTAACTACTACTACTGCGTACTACAATGAACTTTGTTTTTTAGGGGTATGTATTATATTTAATTAGTCACATTGTACATGAACATCATTTAATTAGTCAATACAATGTATATGTTTTATTCATGAAGAATAAAGTGTGTGTGTGTGTGCGCGCAAGGGCGGGGCCACCTTTTGAATTGGGGTGTCTCATGACACCCCAAAATTTTTGGGAAACCTTTTTTTTCTATATAATTTGTATATAAAAAATTAAAAATATGAACAAATGACACCTCTTTTATGAATAAAATGACACCCCTTTATAAATAATTAATCCTCTTTAAATAACGTTGAAAAAATGACACCCCTTAAATATATTTCTAGCTCCGCCCCTGTGTGCGCGTGTGCGTTTGCGTGTGTGTGTACAAGTGATAATCTTAAAATATCCTACTTCTAATCTCATCCATTCATTTCACTCATTCAATGGTCATGGATAGGGATGTAAAACAGGTAATCGGATGGGTTTCAGGTCGGGTACAGGTCATTTCAGGTCATTTTTCTGTTTTGACTCGACTCGAGTCGGGTGGGGGTCCATTTCAGGTCGGGTCCATTTCAATTCGGGTCCATTTCAGGTCGGGTCAAAACGGGTCGAGTCCGAAGCAGATAATTGACAGGTTAATTCGGGTTCAGATACACTTCAGGTTGGGTTCACTTCAGGTTGGGTTCATTTCAGGTCGGGTTCATTTCAGGTCGAGTCTGTTTTAGGTCGGGTCCATTTCAGGTCGGGTTCATTTCAGGTCGGGTGCATTTCAGGTCGGGTAATTTCAAGTCGCGTAATTTCAGGTCGAGTTATTTTCGGGATTGAAATTCGTAATGAGTTTGAGTTCGGTACAACCATATAAGTAATTGATAGACTTTAGGTTGGCCTTCGTCAATCGCCATTGATTTGGAGTTAATTATTTAAAGTCGTATCAAATTAAAATTATAAAACATTAGAGTAATTGAAAAAATAATGAAAACGGGCCAATTTGGACTAAAAAGGGGTCAATTTGGATTAAAAATAAAATTTCACGGATTATAATGAATAAAAATATCAAATTAAAATTATAAAACATTAGACAAATTTAAAAGAAAACAATGAAAATGGGTCAATTGAGAATAAAAATAAAGTTTTGGGGACTATAATGAACAAAAATATCAAATTAAAAGTATACAAATTGGAGTAATTAAAAAAACAATAAGTAGAGGTCAATTTAGAATAAAAAATAAAGTTTTAGGGTCTATAATGAACAAAATTTCAAATAAAAATTATAAAAGATAATGAATTAAATATATATATATATATATATATGGGTCAATATGGAATTAAAATAAAATTAAGGGACTAGAATGAAGAAAATATTAAATTAAAATAATAAAATATTGGACAAATTAAAAAAAAAAATATGAGTCAATTTGGAATAAAAATAAAATTTAGGGAGTAAAATGAAAAAAAATCAAATTTGAAATTTTGGTGGGAAAGTGTCCGCCAAATTTGGACAAATATGGACAAGTTGTAATATTTGGAAAAGAATTTTAAAAATTCTTCTTAATTGAAGTAGCGCCCAATTTGGATTTGGTGGGAATGTGTCCGCTAATTTTTTGGTTTAGGAAAAATCATTGCTATAGTCCTTTTATGCTTTGATGCTTTACGTTTAGGTCCTAATTTTGACCTTTAGGTTTCAATTTAACTCGTTTAAACTTTAAATTATTAGTGAATAGTGATTGTAAGATTTAGGGGTTGAGATTAGGGGATTGGGCTTGCACTCTAATTATTACTGAGTAGTAGTTGTAGGATTTATGGACTTGTGTTTGGGATTTATGGGTAAATGTGTCAAGTGGAGTGATTGGAGTTAAGAGATTATTGGTTAGTTTAGGGAGTTGGGGATTAGGCGTGCACTCTAATTATTAGTGAGTAGTGATTGTAAGATTTAAGGGTTCATGTTTAGGGTTTAAAGATAAATGTGTCTAGTGGAGTGTTTGGGGTAATGTGATTAGTTAAGGGTTTAGTAGTGAAAAGTTTGTTTTGTTTTTGATTTGGTCTTTATTTGATTTAAAATTAGGTTTGGGGTTTAGTTTATGGGATTATTTTAGGGATTGAAGGTTTAATTGCTAAGGTTTGAGGCTTATGGGTATAGTTTAGTGGTTAAGGTTTGAGGTTTTATGGGTGACTGGGTATAGTTTTAGGGCTAATTAAAAAAAACTTTTAGCTTTAGACTTTGCTATAAGATCCGAGAGCTAATATTATTACCCAACAAACTTCTTGTATTTTATAAGTTTCAGTTTGTAGAATTGTAAGTTTAAAAAATACTAACTTGTATTATGTTGACATTCTGTATTGCATATGTAATGAACTCATTTTTTTAAAGTTAATTGTCAAGTATTTAAATATTAGTAAAAAACAGACCTTATATTGTATAGTCAGAAAAATATGTTTCAAGCTGATAACAATAAATATTCGTTTATGTAGTTCAAGTTACTAAAGGTTAGATAAGAATAATCAATAACTCTACAATTTTGTTCGGTTAGTAAGAAAATAATTATCCTGAATCTGTTATAACTTAACATATATTTTGTTATAATTTGTAAATCTAAATTTTTATTTAAGTTACTGAGAAAAAAAATCAATCTAATTTATTTTGTAAGTAACATAAATATTTTTGGGTAAAGTACACAAACGGTCACTGAACTTTGGTAAAAAAAACAAAATGGTAACCAAACTTTCAAAAATCACAAAATGGAAATTAAACTTTATGTTTTGTAACAAAATGGTAACTAGACGTTAAATGCCCTTAAGTGACTGTTATAAAATTTGGTATAATAACACATTTAGTCCTTCATATTTATACATTCAATCAATTTAGTCCTAATTCGAAACAATTCACAAATTTAGCACTCGTTATTCATGCATTCTTTTAATTTGGTCCTTAAAGAAAAATTCCAAAGTATGGTAACATGATAAAAAAAATTACAATTAAATTTTTATAGGAACTCGAAAACTCGACTCGACTCGACTCGAATCGAAAAAATTTCAAATAAAGTTTGAGTTGTAAAATATGATGTGTCAACTCGAATAACTCGAAATTTTTTGACTCAACTCGATCGAACGCTCATCTTTATCTTAAGATATGACGCGTCAACTCGAAATATTCGAATATTTTAAATCATTTTTTCTTTCAAATCGAATATATTTTAAAATAGAATATTTAATATTTTTCATATTTAAATCACATCGATTGTTTAATAACAACTTTAAATATTCGATTTATAAGAAGAAGAAAAATTGATTTAAAATATTCAAATATTTAATTAAATTTGTATAGGAACTCGAAAACTCGACTCGAATCGAAAAAATTTTAAATAAAGTTTGAGTTGTAAAATATGACACGTAAACTCGAATAACTCGAAATTTTTTGACTCGACTCGATTGAACGCTCACCTCTATCTTAAGATATGACGCGTTAACTCGAATAACTCGAAATAGTCGAATATTTTAAATCATTTTTTTCTTTTAAATCGAATATTTTTTAAAATATAATATTTAATATTTCCATATTTAAATCACATCAAATATTTAATAACTACTTTAAATATTCGATTTAATTTAAAAATATTCAATTTAAAAGAAAACATTGATTTAAAATATTCAAATATTTAATCAAAATTTTAATCAATTAGTTATTAAATATTCGAATATTTTAAATCATTTTTCTTTTAAATCGAATATTTTTAAATTAAATTGAATATTTAAAGTAGTTATTAAATATTTGATGTGACTTTTTAAATATGAAAATATTAAATATTCTATTTTAAAAAATATTCGATTTAAAAGGAAAAATGATTTAAAATATTCGTATATTTCGAGTTATTCGAGTTGACGCGTCATATCTTAAGATAGAGATGAGCGTTCGATCGAGTCGAGTCAAAAATTTTCGAGTTATTCGAGTTGAAGCGTCATATTTTACAACTCAAACTTTATTTGAAATTTGTTCGATTCGAGTCGAGTTTTCGAGTTCCTATAAAGATTTAATTGTATCTATTTATCATGTTACCATACTTTGGAATTTTGCTTTAAGGACCAAATTGAAAGAATGTGTAAATAACGAGGGCTAAATTTAGTGAATTGTTTCGAATTAGGACTAAATTGATTGAATGTATAAATATGAAGGACTAAATGTGTTATTATACCAAATTTTATAACTGTCACTTAATGGCATTTAACGTCTAGTTACAATTTTGTTATAAAACATAAAGTTTAATTGTCATTTTGTGATTTTTGAAAGTTCGGTGACCATTTTGTTTTTTTACCAAAGTTCAATGACCATCTGTATACTTTAACCCAATATTTTTTTGAATGTAAAAAATAAATATGTTTAATGTATTAGATTGAAAGTATAATATAATGTCTAATTTAATATTTCTTAATTTCATAAATTATTTGTATTACTTGACTCAATATTTTTATTTTTTAGTATTCACTATTCATTAAATTTTTGTAATTGATAAATTATCAATTACATTTTTTTCAATTTTATTACTTAATATATATATATACTTGTGTGTGTGTGCACGCGCATATATATCATATATGTATATCAATATATGTAGGTGTATATGTATATATATCATATATGTATATCAACTTATGAAAGTTTTTAATTCATCAAGTCATAGATTTCGGGTAAATATCAGTTCAGGTCAACAACAGGTCGGGTTTAAAACAGGTCGGGTCACTTAACAGGTCGAGTTCAAAACAAGTCGAGTTTAAAACAGGTCGGGTCCAAAACAGGTCGGGTCCAAAACAGATCAGGTTCAAAACAGGTCGAATCCAAAACAGGTCGGGTAAAATCGGATCTCGGGTCAATTCAGTCGGGTAAAATCGATTATCTGCTAGGTCGGCTTCGGGTTCGTTTTAGTCGGGCGCAGGTCAGGTTTCAGGTCCATAGTAACAGGTCCAATTCGGGTTCGGGTCGTTTTCAGTCGGACGCATGTTGGGTTCGGTCACTATAGTAACAAGTCGAATTCAGGTTCGGGTCAACAAAAGTTGGTTACAGATCGGGTTCGGGTCATTAAATTTTCAGGTCAAATCAGGTTCTGACTCGAGCAGGTTTCAGTCGGGTTTTTAGGTCGGGTCAGCTTTTTACATCCCTAGTCATGGATTAGTGTAAAACTAGTTGAGTTTTACATAGTGCAACTATATATATATATATATATATTCTGACGCATACTTTCATTAATATTCTAATTTATAAATCAACTTTTGAACAAAACATTAAAATAATTATATTAATAGATAGTAGGTAGAATTATCCCAATATGTTTTCTCTACAAAGAATTCATATAATTTATAGGATATCGAGGATTTGGTTTTGTAAGATATATAGGATATTAAGGGGTACCTATATAGCCCGGAGTTAATTGATGAACTGGAACTAAATGAGGACGGGGAAGTGAATTTCACTTTGAAAAACTAGTCCATTGTGGGAAAGCTCTTGGCATCTTCGCCCATCAAAACTCTGGCGCTAGCGGTGATCTTGCGAAAGGCTTGGAATAGTGACAAGTTGGAATGTCACGATCTTGGTCGGAATTTTTTTCTCTTCATTTTTCCGTCGACGGAAGAGCACCACTGGCTCCTTGGAAACAAACATTGGTCAGTGCAAGACTCTTTGCTGATCTTAAAGGAGTGGCAGCCGGAAAAGTCACTTGAAGAAATCGATTTCTCCCTCGAAGAGTTTTGGGTGCAAGTCCATAACCTACCAATCGGGCTGATCACACCGAATAACATAAGAAGGATCGGCAAGCTCTTTCCCATCTTCTATGGCTCCTCCATAGACGACGGCAGCAAAACCCATTGGCATGGCTCGGTTAGTCTGAGAGTAGCCATTAGGGTCGAAGATCCCTTGAAAACCAGCTTCATCTTGAACCGGAAGAAAGAGAAGCCGCTCGAGATTGCCTTCCAGTATGAATGCCTACCTAAGTTTTGCTTCCGTTGTGGCAAAATTGGGCATGTTGAAAGGGAATGTCGTTGCGACACAACTCTTTTCAGGCTCGCCGACAGATTCGGCAACCAAAATGAATCAAACTTTGGTGATAATCCACTTCCCACTTATCCACCAGTATCCTCGAAAGCTTCTTGGGGAAATATACTGGCTGGTGGGTTTGATAAAATGGTTGTGTCCAAGGGCAAAAAACAGAAACGAGAGGTAGAAGATGGAGAATACTTCAGCCAAATCAAACGGATGGAACTGTGGGAACAAATCTCTAGCAACATTATCAAAGTTGGACCAAGAAATTGGTGTATCACGGAGAGAGGAATCGCGGCAAATGAGGACGTTCTAAAGGTTGCCCTTTTTCCCTCATCGTATCTCAACTCTTCAACTATAATCCATGAAATTGAGAGGAAGAAGAAAGGAAGAACTTTTTGAACCAAACGCCTCACGCTAATCAGGAAAGCTGCGAGAAGGAAGTTTTCGATGGAATGCACATGCATAATGGTGGACGAGGCTGGTTTGATCGAACTCGAAACCGATCTTTATGAAAAGAACATCACTAAAATGACGACGATGTGCGTCGATGATAACTTCTCCCTCAATGAGGAAATACAAATTAGTGACGGTGATGAACCTGGACCATCCTCAACAATCGAATCTCCTTTCATTCATGAACCAGATAACTCCCTTGAGAGTTACCCGGATACACCATGATCGGCCCTGGTAAAGATGCCCTTGAAAGGAAGGTTCATAGGCATCTTTTCAAATTTCTTCCTTCCATGCAACCCTTTCAACTTATCCTGACTATGGTGTTTTTTAGGTCTTGTTGTTTTTCATTTTTCAGTTTCAGTTCTTGTGGGTATGCCACTGTTTCTCAGTTTGGAATGGGCAAGGGTCCTGGAGCACCGCTTAGGTCTTGGCAGAGGTTCAACATGACAATCGCCTTAATAAGGATCATTAGTTTGGTAATGGAAGCCTGCCTCTGGATAGAGCTCTCAGGCGTTGCCATGGTGAGTTATCACCGTCCAAGAACGAGGAAGGCACGTTTTGTCCCTAGCCATGATTCTCCAAGTCTGTTATAGTTTGCCGACGGTTTCCACGACAAGGTCGATGGTTGCGACTGTTTTTCCTCCTTGCGAGGTGGCTCCTTTGGTTGTTCTGCGGTTTCTGATTGTTGTTTTCGTATGTTTAGTTTTGTTGTTGGTTTAGGGTTTCTCCTACTTGGATGTTTTCCAGGCTGGTCTATGTGTGTTTTATGTTTGTACGGACGTTGTACTTGCTTTCTTACTTTTTAATGAAGTTCTACTTTGATCAAAAAAATTATTTGTACCAAAATTTCTTAATTTTAGAAACCTGCAATGTATTGGTATTGGATATGCGCGTGCCGGTATGAGTAGCTTTGTATCGGTACCAAGGATAGGATACCGACAATGAAAGTCTTTTTTTTACCCTTCATAAATTTGTAAATATAGGTTTGGTCAAAAACACTTACAAAATATTTTAATCACATTTTTAAGTTATTTAAACTTTGAATTATTATTGTAAATTACAAATAAGTCTGAAAACATTTTTCCTTTAAATTGTTATATCAAATGAAATATTTTAACTATCTCTATGTTTTTTATATAACAAAATACCTTGAAATATTGTTTTTTTAAAATGCTCCCCTTATAAAAAAATATTTGAAAAAGAATATTTTTAGAAAAAAATATTTAAACTGCTTTTTTCTCTTTGAAATTATATTTTTCACTTATTTCTCATTTTTTTGTTCTATCCAAAAAATTATTCAAACTAAGTTTGATAACAATGAATATTAAGTTAAAAAATTTATTGTGAAAGATTTTAAAATAAAAAGACTCTCCTTTAATCAAGTATAAAAAGATTAGTTCAACCATTCAAGAGAAATATTAAATTTCATAAAAAATATACACATAATAAAGCAAGAAACTCGATAGTCATCCCATATGTATGAAATAAATTATTAAGCACACAAAAAGGCATGATTAAGGGTTGAAGACATACATTTTATGTCCTTTAATTGTGCGTACCAATACTCATGATATAGTATCGATACTAACTTTAAATGTATTACCGGTATGGTATGGCCGGCACCGATATCGTCTGCACGATTTGGTGAACAATTGCAACACATCAAACTTCAAAAGCCTTTTAAATCAAATAAAGTTTCATACAATCACTCTAAGAAGTTTTAGATATGCATTTTAGACATCTTAGCAACATCTTGTCAACATGCTTTCAAGACATATATATATAGCATGGTTTAACGAAAATCAATAAAATATTACAAGTTTAAGGCCAAAAAGAAAGATATGAGCATATTAGGCCATAAACATGTAACTTATGCAATAATGACTTTCCTAACTATTTGCAATTAAGCACCATAAATAGTCAATTAAATATGTTTGGATCATTATAAAAAAATAAAGAAGAATATCATGATTTAGTACATTGCATGAAATTTAAATTTACCCAAGGTAGGTTGATTAGTCTTCACCCTCTTCAAATGTCCTTCCTCCTAGTGTGTCTGGAGCTTTCGAAATTCAAGATTTTGCTCACCAATTGCTCCAACACACCTACAAACAGACAATCTATAACATCTTGAAATATGGGTTAGGAGAATCAGTTAGGTGAACCGGTTTGGTTAGCTAAGTTAGCGAATTTAGTTAATTAAATTGATTCCGAAAATTTTAAGTATGAATTTAATCAAAAAATTCGAGAGTTAATTTAAGTGAGATTTATTTAATTCATATATATTAAATAAATGGTTTTAATAAATTAAAATACATGACAAGTAGTTTTAGTGTCTAAATTGATAAGAGATACATGGTATGAATCTTTAAGCACCAATTATGCCATGTGATTTTTTACATGAGTTTTAATTGTAATTGATTTAAATAAAATGGTTTAATGAATAATTAATATTAAATTGATTTAATTAAAATGTTTTTATTAAAAAGGGAATGACGGTTAACTAGTTTCTATGGAAGATAGCTTTCTTCCTCACATTTTCTCTCAAAATCCTTTTCCATTGATTTCCTAAAATCCCAATTCTTCCATGGAATCATGAAGTTTTCTTCTCAAATATTTTACCAAATCATTCCTATTTTCTATTGATTTCAACCGTGATTTCTTAATTTCTTCAAAATCCAATTCTTCAAGTGTTTGAAAGATCACGTCAAATTTTGGAGAATTCAATCAATTGTAAGGTATAAGAATGATTCTTATTGAAATTCCACATGCCACGTGTTCCCAATGTAATGTCTTTTAATTGATATAAATGGGAATTGATGTTGAAATTTGATTTTCTTTTATTTCTTATGAAATATTTATTGATTGGTGAAAATGAGTTGAAATAGGTTTGATTAAAATAATTTCTAATAGGTTAGATGTAATCTAAAATTGATTTTGTGAAGACAATCCCGAAATTGAATTACTTAATTAGATTAGATTAGATTAGTTATTCTTGATGGATATGAGTTGAATGGTGGTGATATGGATTCCTAAGTGTTAGTTGCTGTAAGTAGGGTGTTTTTGATGATAATCAATGTGTTTTGAAGTTAATAATTGATGAGTTATGTCTGAGTTTAAGTTAGAATGATTTTGGAAGTGAACCATGGAGATTTTCGGTTGTTAGAATGTGAATTGGGCTAGATTACAACAATGCTATGTTTCCTTGGAATTATTGGATGTGCATCGATGTTAGTTTATGTATTAATGAGTTGTAGAACCATCAGAATTGCATCTGGAAGCCTGAGTTGATTTTTCACCGATATTAACTATCGAACAAGCTTAGGCATGTGGGCGAAAGCTTAACTAAGCTTAACAAGGTTTGAAAATCATATCTTGGGAGTTTAGAATAAGCCTAACAAGCTTAACTAAGCTTGGAAGTAAGTGGTTCTAATTTCACCATTGAAATATCGGATAAATATGAAAGCATGTTTTACATGACTTGATTTGAAAGCATGAATTGCGACACTTACTGTTCTTATGCATCATTATTTGATATGATATGATTTATCAAGTGAGAGAGTACCTATGCATTCGAATATAAGTTTCTAAAAATGAAATGCTTTAGTTGCCAAGAGAAACGTTATTTGAATATGTTTCCGATTTGTTAAATGCATAAGAAAAACAACAAGTAAAAGTGTTTAAATTGATTATATTGGCTTGTGACAAAGAAAAATTATAGTTGGATATAGTTGACATGACATAAGATAAGAGTATACTCGATAATGAATTGAATTGCTCTGGACTAGAGTGGATTGGCCCTCGTCCGTTGAGAGAATAAAGTTGTATCGAAAGCTTAATTCATTTGTTGGATGTTAGTTGAAGGCTTCACTCATTGGTTGGGTGTTAGTCAAAGGCCTTAGGGTAGAAGGTTATGAAACCTAACTATGTGTTAAAGGGCTGAATTCTAAGGTCGTAATTTGAAATTGAGAGCAGTGTATCCGATGGTTTTGAATAATGAAGTCATGCACAGTAAAATCCAATATAACTCAAGAATTGATAAGATAAAATGAATATGAAAAGGTTTCTAAAGAGCATTCATAGGCCGAAAAACGTGCATCATTATTAAGATTTTAAAACACTACGATGTTGGCTTTATAAAAGCATTAATGTGATATTTGTAGAGAGCACTCACTAGGCATGTTTATGCTTATGCTATATTTCCATCTTTGCAAAGAATTAAGCATTTGGGGGCTGTTACCAAGGCAAGAGAGCATCCAAGACACTCGGCATCTCTTGAGTATGTGAGGACTTATCTTCTGTTTAAACGTAATAAGCAATGTGGGTAGATTTCCCATTTGGATGTATGTTGGGGGTTGTAACCCATTTTTAGTTGTTGTTTTGTTGATTGATTTTGCCAACATAGAGTTGGTTGAATTTGGTTTAAGACGTGGCTATGTTGATGAAGCATGTTCGTTTGCATAGTTGAGATAATGAGGCAAAATTGATTGATCTTATAGATCTCTAAAGAGCATATTTTTTCTATTTATTTATGGATTATTTTCCCCCACATTAGTGTTTCATGCATTCATTTATGCATTTTGATTTTATTATTTGCATTTTCTATAACTCTAGTCATCTTTACTCTTTTTATGCAAAATTCTGGCTTTTTGTTGCTTTGTCGATGTAATGTTAATGTCCCTGCAGAGGAAGTTTTGGCGTACTCTAGTCAATCCTAGTAGTGTACGCTTGCACAACTTGTGTGATGTTATTTCACCAATCAAGTTTTGGCGTCTTTTCTGGGGATGACATTATTTGGTGTTTATGTTTTTGTTTACAATTCTATTTCTTTTCTTTAGTTTATAGTTGTTACTAATATATTTTTGTTGCTTTCTTTTCTTTTTATTAGCATATTTGGTGTTGTATGACCAAAAGTTCTGCCACACCACTTCTCACACCTTATCCAGAAATTGAACGAACTCTTAGACGAATACTTCGAGAACAAAGTGGAATGGCAAGACAAGTCAACAATGAAGGTATATCGATATTGCTCCCACAAGATCCTGAAAATCCACCACTGCATCCACCAGTTCAAGTTTGAAATAGAACAATACGAGATGTTGTAGTTCCTCCTTTGGATGATTTACATCTAGAAGTGGTTCAACTACCTATTCAAGATAGAATTTTCGAGTTGAAGTCAGTCATGTTTCAAATGCTCAACTTGAATGGGCAGTATGTTGGGTTGCCACATGAAGATGCCAAAGAGCATCTTCAATCATTTCTTTTAATGTGTGTTTCTTTTAGTCAACAAGGTGTTCATAATGATGTCTTACATATGTAGTTATTTCCATATTCTTTGCAGGGAAGAGCTCGTACATGGTTTCGTGGACTTCCTAAGAGATCTATCACTTCATAGAATGATCTCAAAACATAGTTTGTGTTACGTTTTAATCCACCGACAATGAACTCACGTCTGAGGAATGATATCACTACTTATTATCAATTGGATGATAAAACTCTCCATACTACATGGGAACGCTACAAGTTGTTGTTGCGATGATGTCCCAATCATGGCCTTCAACAAGAAACTCAAATTGAGATCTTCTACAATGGGTTGAATGCGTCTGTATACATCTTGTCGATGGATCATCTAATGGACCTTTACTTGATTGCACTTACATTGTTGCTATTGGAGTGTTGGAGCAATTTGCACAAAATGATTCTCAATATCCTATTTTGAGAGCTATTTCATGCAAGGCTGTGCTGGGAGTTTTCGATATGGATGATATTTTTTCTCCAAAGGCTTAAATTTCTTCTTTAGAGAATAAAATCAAGAATATGGAAGGCTCAAGTGAAGTTGCTCCTATTCAACTTGCTCAACAAACAACTACTCATGCATTTTCTTGTGAGATTTGTGGTGAAAACCATAGTTACGAAGATTGCCCACAACATGCAGAAAATGCAAGCTATATGAGCAACACTCGAGGTAATACTATGGGAAATTCTTACAATGAAACAAATAGGCAATCTTGGGGAAATTCTGGTCCTGCGCAAAACTCAAGAGTATTCCAATCTAGGAATGTTCATTTTTAGTTATAAATCTTTTGCTTACATTCGATACTTAAATCTTGAATCATGTTAGTTGTTTATGAGTTGGTTGGATATATGTATTGGAATGTTGCATTAGAATTCTGCATGCATAAATTTGCTTGCTTGAGTAATGGATACCTAACATCATCTCTTTGATTTTAGATAAATTTTGCCTTCTTCAGATGTTGTTATATATGGTAATAGGCTCTATTTTGTGTAAATATAAGGCACTCCAATGTGGATGTAATATAAGAGTAGCTTTAGAGGGAACACTCCTCAACATGCGTTAGAAAAATGAATATAACCAAAGGTTGTCGATGCATGAGTGTGTGTCGAAGCAATGAAGTACTCTCTGGGGGTTTGTTGCACATCTTACTCCTTAGAATCTTGGGGTGCATTCATTGTTCGATATCCCTCGTTGCTGGAAAAAGCGTATAAATATTATCTATATTTTATATAATTGGTATGTGTTATATTAAATAAATGTTGTTAGGTTGAAAGAATCTGAGATGATAGGCATGATGCTATGTATTGATGAATTGCATGTTCATTTATTCATATGCTTGAGTTGTCAATGCAATATTCTATCATATAGATGCAATTGATTCATTTATTGTTGAGATGATTCGAGTAGCAAGAATGTTCATAAACATTGTTACACTTTTCTACTTTCTATTTTGCTTGAGGACAAGCAAAAACTCAAGTTTGGGGGTGTGATAGCTCTCTAAACAGCATGTTTTTCCTCTTTATTTATGGATTAATTTGTTGCAACATTAGTATTTCATGCATTCATTTCTGCATTTTGGGTTTATTATTTGCATTTTCTATAACTCTAGTCATCTTTGCTGTTTTTATGCAAAATTCTGCCTTTCTGCTACTTTGTTGTCGTAATGTTAATGTCCATGCAGATGAAGTTTATTCATTGTAGCTAGGTTCGTCACTGCAGCCACTAGTTGTTCAGATCGCTAAAGATAAGGACGAATATGCCAATTATATAGTCTATTATACCAGATTGAGTACGACAATCCTTCACACAATTCACATGAAGGACAGGTGTTCTTATCACAACGGCCTATAAAAAGGACATTTTTAGGAGAGAGAAATACTCTCAAGATGGATTATCATTCTTCATCATCTTTAAACCATTTGAAGCTCCTCACATGACTGCTTGAGCTTACTTTCTGGAGAACTGAGGTGAGACGAGGCAAAATCCTTTGTGGAAACGAAGATCTAAGTTTTGGAACAAGGGAAAATGTGTAGATTCTCTTTGAAGCTTACTAGGAATAGAGGTTTCAATTGAGATTATATATTTCTTTGTATTGAATGACGACGATTCACTCTTTAATTTGCTAATGAACTTGAATTATTTTGGATTATAAATTCAATATATTCTAATGAGCTTTCTTTCGTATTTCAATTGTTGGATTTGAACAAAGTTTGCATGGAAATGTCTAGCATATATAAGTTCACATAGACATAAGTTTACAACCAAATTCCTATCCTCGTAGGAACGATATCTAACATGATCTACATGAGAACTATACTTGCATCGCTAGTGTACACTTGCACAACTCGTGTGACATTATTTCACCGATCATAATCATTAGTGTACTAAGGTTTAGCCAAGTTAGTCATGGTTAGAAAAGCTTGAAACGTTAGTTTGGGTTGATGTTTAGACCTTAAATGCATAGTTAGACATTTTGGCTTTCCTAAAGAATGGTGTTTATGCAACTTAGGGAGCATGTCTCTAGATTCTTTGATTCAATGTTATATGTGATAAAATTCGCCTTGTGAATACTCAATCAAATGTGTTT
This sequence comes from Hibiscus tridactylites, assembly GCA_958450335.1. Classification (NCBI taxonomy): domain Eukaryota; kingdom Viridiplantae; phylum Streptophyta; class Magnoliopsida; order Malvales; family Malvaceae; genus Hibiscus; species Hibiscus tridactylites. Next base: position 9,373,900 of record OY288292.1, on the reverse strand, counting down.
TATGTTGTTTTAATAGTAGAAGCATGTTGGGCATGGTTGGGAATGTTTCCGAGTTATTCAGGGTTGTTTTGTATATTCGAATATACATTATAGTGAAGGGCTACCGATACGGGCAAGTGCGTACCGGTACACGAGAGCAAAATTTGGCAAGTTTGGCCGGGGCGTATCGGTACTCCCTATCTAGGTATAGGTACGACCTAAGGTGTACTGATACAAAGAGCCGCGTACTGGTAACCATTTTTGTCACTGTAATTTTTTAAGAGCTTGTGTACCGATATGGACCCTTTGGGTACCGATACGGGGATAGTTAATTTGGTCACCATGTGTTCATGCATCAATTGAATGAGTAAATGATGTCCGTTTGACGTGAAATTTTGCAAGCTTGCTTATATCATGTCTAATTTCAGTATGATTCCTTTTGATTTCATTAAGTCCCTGTATATTTATGTTTTTACATTCTAGTCCCTATTCCCGTATGTTGCTTAATTGAAGATGTAATCGAACTCCATTTGAAATGAAACACGAATAGTAACTTAATTTAATCACATAGGGATGTATGATGCATCTAGAACATTAAAATGATTTAAAAATATCTGAAATTTTGTATATTCGATTTGGATTCACTTTGGTGAATCAATGTGACATCCGTCACTCGGATCTATTCATCTAGACCGGGTGGTAGGTGTTACACAATCAAAGGTATCCACATTTCTTTGGATCCATTGGCATTAGTCTCACGTAACTTAGTTCCCTTAGGGATCCATTTTGTAATGGCATCCTTATCCTTAGAAAAAAATGAGTCCTTTTGAGACTCAAATATTCTTAATCATTTTTCCTTTTACAAATCTAGGGGAAGTAGATTGTCTTGCATAAATGTTTGATTTAACAAAATTTGTTTTGGAACTTTCTCCATTTTTCTTTTCAAAATTCTTGTAAATCAAAACTTTTTCCTTCTTAAAATCATCTAATTCTTTTTAATGATCTTCTTGAACTTTTGAAAGAAAGCAAATTTTATAAATTTAAATTCTTTTGCTCAAAATTCTTAAATTTTGCTTCAAGTTCAAGGTTGGTTTTAAAAAGGAAATTGTTTTCAACTTTTAATTTTGATACCGTTTTTATTGACACATTGTTAGATGATGAGTGAAGTTGGTGGCTAGAGGATTGAACATATTCATGATGATCTGGGTGAGATTAGATCAGAGACGAATCTATGTGGCAGGTGGAAGGGGCTCATGCCCCCACCCACCAATTTTTTTACCTTTAGTTATATATATATATATATATATATATATATATATATATATATATATATGGATTAATTATGAATTTGCCTCCTACTTTTCAAACTTTATGTTTCCCTCCCCACGACCCTCTAGTCTAGCTTTTTCTTGAATTATATGTAAGTTTGCCTTTGAAGCGGAAAAAAACGAGTTGTCTTGGATCAAAATAGACCGATTTATGTAAAATAATACAAATTTACTTAACTATCACATCAATAATTCCTTTAACACTTAACAACTAGTTGCTTGATTGAAACCAAATTGAAAATTTAGTGATTTAGTTGATAATTTTTGTAGTTCAGTGATCGAAATAAAACCGATTCAATAGTGTAGTGAAATTGAGTAGTTTACCCTTTGTTTTTTTTAACTTTTTTGAATATTGAATGTTAACGAGTAAGTTTTGTCTTTTTTTGGAATAAGGATTCTCTGAAACCTTCAGGGATTCGAACGAGAGGGTATGTGGACAAAAAATTCTCAGAGTATTTAATAGGAATCCTCTAAAACCTTCCTCCCAAGTGTTAGGGACGAAGTGGAGAATGCAAAATCGTCCTCACTCCACCCATTGCCACTTCTACTTGTGTCTAATTTTTTTTGCTCCCAAAACGTATGATTTTTATTAGAAATAACCATACAAAGCCAACACTAACATAGGCATCATTAAAAACCTCCCTAAGCCTAAGACGGAAGAAAAGAGTACCTATGAAAGTGAACAAAGGACAAACAGATAAACGCCTAAATCATACAAGCAAAGAAGCAAAAGACCTAACACCAACCAACACGCAGCAGACCAACCAAAATCAAAAGCACAAAGTCCCTTTACTCTATCAATTGAAACCAAGAATGTCTATGCACACCACCCTTAGCAAGTGTATCGGCTATGCTATTCTCCTCGCGATAGACATGATGGAAGCACAAACAACAAAGCACCTCACAAGCATCATCAATCTAACAGAACCAATTCCACAAACACCATGGTCTCTTCTCATGATGTAACACCCAAGATATGGCCACCCATGAATCAGACTCAATCATCACCGAGGCCAAATTAGACCATTTAGAGTTAAGAAAGATGGTTAGGGTATGACAAATAGCTTGTAACTCCGCTTCATTAGAATCAATCACCCCCAAAGGACCTGAAAACATGGCAAGTATACTCCCCTTAGAATCACACAACACCCCACCACAACCACCCATTCTCGGCTTACCCCTCGCAGAGCCATCAAAGTTAAATTTTAGAACACCATCCGACGGAGGTTCCCAACTTGTAACCACACGCCTCAACGAATGAGAAACAGAATGATCACATGATCGTGGGCAATCCCACCAAGCTGCCTCGCATACCTCACCCAGTGTAGTCAAGGCGCGGACCCAAAACATGGAACACAATTTAATTAGAAAAAATATTTCCCCACACGACATCCTCTTCCCATTGAAAATGAAAGAATTTCGTGCTAGCCACATAAACCAAACCACCACAGCACAACTCACCAGCTACCAATCATGTTCCAAACCCATGAAAAAACTATGGAAGCACTGAAGTAAAAAATCACGCAACAAACGAGGGCTCACCACATCCACATGCCACCACTGAAAAAATCCCCCCACTTTCCATATTTCATCGCAATGGAAAAGAATATGATCCACTGAATCAGTACCAACCTCACACCATCTACATCGAATCATGGACTCATCTAATAGGACACCACGAGAGCGTAATACCTCTAAAGTGGGTAATCGATCAAGCATGACAAACCATAAGAAGCTTTGGATTTTTGGAGGAATACGCAGTCTCCATATCGAATTCAAATATGCATCACCTTCTAAGCAAAACGAAACCATCAAATTATATAGTGATCCAACAGTAAAAATACCTGATGGTGAAGGTTTCCAAACCAGTCGATCCTTCACTGTTGCACACAACTAAAATCGCAGCATGCATGTCTTCAACTCCCCCAGCTGCTGCTCCTCAAAAGATATCAAAGAACATGTAAGAAACCCATCAAATTATCATGATCAAAGCTACCTGCATAGGTGTAATCAAGAACCAATACCATTTTATCCATAGCCACACGGAACAATCTCAGGAACACATTGTATAAAGGCTCATCCAAGCACAAACAGTCTCGCCAAAATAAATTTTTTTCTCCATTTTCGAGTAGCCAAGTATACTGAGATGTATTCATAAACCGGTGAACACCATCATCGTGCTGAACATCCACTATTTGATGCCAAATAACAAACATATGTCTTCGCCCAACATCATGAAGTCGCCAACTCAAAACATCTTTAGCATATTTTCCACTACCAACGACCTCCATAATGAGTGCTCATTCATGGCATAACGCCAACTCCACTTCGCAAGCAAAGCTAAGTTACGAGATCGGAGATTGACTACTCCCAACCCACCATACTCCTTTGGACGACAGGCAACCTTTCAAGTCACCTGGATTAATTTACATTGCTCTGTCGAACCACCCCATAGAAAATTCCTCCTAATCCGATCAATTTTATTAATGATGCTCTTCGAAATCAAGAAAATACCCATATAATACAACGGGAGAGCCGACAAAAAAGAATTCACCAAAAGAAGTCGGCCAGCAAAAGACAAGGACCCTCGCTTCCAACCTGTTAAATTTTTTCGAAACGGAGCAATAAGAGGTTCCCACATGGCCAAGCTCCTTGGGTTAATGCTGAGTGGCAGCCCTAAATAAGTTATAAGTAAAACGCCAGAATTACAACCGAGAACCTCCGCAATAACACCCAATAAAACTTCATCAACTCCAACACCATAAACACACGATTTTTCATAATTAATTTGCAGTCCTAATGCATACTCGAAGCATGTTAAGACCTTCTTTAAATTTTGAGCATAATGAACCATACCTTGGAAGAAAAGGATGATGCCATCCGCAAATTGAAGGTGGGAGAGGAAAAACTTCGACGCCACTCGTACACCTTTTATAAACCCCAAGCACTCCGCGTTTACCAAGAGTTGGTGAAGCATTTCCGCAACAATAACAAACAATAATGGAGAAAAAGGGTCGTCTTGTCGAATGCCAAGGGTTTCGTTAACACATCAGCCACTTGACTGTCTGCGGGAATGTGATTGACTTGAAGCTTCTGCATGGCAACCTTCTCTCTTACAAAATGCAAATCTAACTTAATGTGTTTTGTCTTTGCATGCAAGATAGGGTTAGCAGCCATAGCCACTGCACTGGTGTTATCACACCAAATTTTTTATATTCCAGTTTATCCTACTCCAAGTTCTACCAGAACTGCTTTGAGCCAAGTTACTTCAGCTGGTGTATCAGCTAAACTCCGGTACTCGGCCTTGGTTGTCGATCTAGCCACAATACATTACTTCTTGGAACTCCATGTGAGTAGGTGACCCCAATTGTATACACAATAACCTGACACAGAGCGTCTGCCATCCATATCTCCTCATCAATCAGCATCTGAGAACGCATTCAGCTGAATACCATCATGAACTTGAGCTGGAAACCAGAGACCAAAACTAATTGTACCCCTTAAGTAGTGTAGGATTCGTTTCACCGCCAACCAGTGTGCATCAGTTGGTTGTTGAAGGAATTATGCAGCTTTGTCTACTGGAAAGGAGATATTAGGACGCGTGTGTGTGACATACTGTAGTGCACCTACAACACTTCTAAAGAGTTATACATCAGCAAGTGGAGCTCCATCATGTTTGCTAAGCTTGGTGGAAGTAGCCATGAGAATGCTAGCATAATTAGAATCTTGCAGATGAACCTTGTGGAGCAATTCTAGAATGAATTTCTTTTGACACAAGAATAAGCCCTTTTCTGACCTGTGTACTTCGATCCCCAGAAAAAACTTGAGAGCCCCCAAATCTTTCAACGAGAAACGATCATGCAGCTGAGCAATAACCTGCTCAACAACTGGCTAAGAGCTGCATGTGATAATTATATCATCAACGTATACAGCTAGGTACGTCACACAAGTTTCAGACTTGAGAATAAAAAGTGAGCTATCTGCCTTTGAAGTCATGAAACCTAAACTGCAGAGGAATTCTTACAGCTTAAGGAACCAATTCCTCGGGGATTGTCTCAGCCCATATAACGCTTTCTTTAACTTGCATACAAGTCTTCTGCCATCACTTGAGGGTTCTTCAAAACCAGGAGCCAATTGCATGTAAACATCCTCATGCAAATCCCCTTTCAAGAATGCATTATTTACATCAACCTGCCTAACTTCCCATTGATGTGTTACTGCCAACGAGAGTAGAATGTTGATTGTAGCAAATCTGACCACATGACTAAACGTGTCCATAAAATCGAATCCAGGTACCTGAGCAAAACCTTTTGCGACAAGCCTTGCCTTGTACCTTTCTATCGAGCCATCGGGCTTGAGTTTCACTCTGAAAAGCCACTTGCAGCCAACCGGTTTTCTTCTAGGAGGTAGTTCCACAATGTCCCATGTATCATTGCTCAGTAGGGCTTCATACTCGGCCATTACTACAGCTCTCCACTTAGGATCTACAAGAGCTTGCTGAACATCAACAGGGGTTTCATGAAGTTGGATATTGTAAACCTTAGGCTTAGTAATCCTATTTTTCTCCTCGTGACCATAGGGTGCGTGTTAATGGGAGTTACAATAGGCAAGGGTGTTGACCTTAGAGATGCATCAGTGGAACTAACAAGTGCCTCAAAACATTCTTCTATTGGCTCAACCAATGGAGAAGACAACACGCCATTTTATGCATTATCCAAAAAGAAGATTATATTATTGATTATACAAGAACGCTCAGAATACAATAAGCAAAACCTTCCTTTTATACAATCAGATATTGAGTAAACTTAGTTTGTTAGTTTGTTGAGAAACCATCTAACAGCCTAACTATCTAACTGTCTACAATGGCTCATTGGTTAACAAGCTCACATTGATTGGCGAAGTCTTTGAATTCAGCCAGACGTTGATCAACCTAGAGAACTATCTTATCCGCTTTATTCTTCGTGGTACGCAGTTGAGAAACCTCTTCATGGAGGGCGTCCAACTCCACCTTGTTCTTTTGAGCCTCCTCATCGATTTTGATGGCAATCTTCTTCTCCCTTTGTGCCTCAGCACGAGCAATATTGGCCTTATCATTGGCCACATCGACTCGCAGATTGGCCAACGGAATCGCTTCAACATTTGTATCATGAGCTTTCTCCATCACCCTAGCCAACTGCTGAGCTATGGATAGCCTTTGCCTAAGCTCAACCATGTCTTTCTCTAAGGCCTCAGTTTTGGCATTTAACTTTCGAAGCTCAACATCCTTTGTCATAACCTTCTTTCTATATTGTTTCCTCTCCTCAACAACTTGGTAAAAGGCAGCATTCACCTCTATGTCAACTTCACGAAGTAACCCCACTACTCTAGTCATAAAGACCGATGCTCGAAAAGCTTCCCTATTAACCTTGACATACTTACCGCTTTGGAAACATGAGGATGGTCTTAGACCACTATCCTTGCCACCGACTAACGTGGCCAGAGGAATTGTAGGTGTCTAAGAAAACTTTGTTAGGTTCAACATGACAAAGGAAAATGTGGGAATAAATGCGGAACCACACACACACACGCATATATATATATATATATATATATATATATATATATATATATATATATATATATGATAGGGTAGGAGCGTCAACCTCCATTCGAGTCAGATCTCCACGAAAAAGAGAGCTATGGGTTGTCAATGACTCTTAAAGCTTTACAAGTATATGAGTAGCAAAAGTCACTCTAATAGCAACGCTAATTGCTTTCAAATGAGTTGTCTTCACAACAACATGTTTCTCCAAAACACATGTCTTTTTCATTATTCCTCTTAAAGGACCAAAAGGCCCTCATTTTCTTCCTGAACCAATGAAGATGTCACTCGGATGTAGGGTTCCCACTCTGGCCTTGACTCTCTCCAATTTTGACGAAGGTGATAGAGTAGCCTCCAATGAAAACATATCATCCGCCATTGTATAACTTGGGCCGGCAATTACCCATGGATGGTGACCCACCCGACCCACCCAATCCAACTAAATGAACGAAAACTCGATAAAACGTGGATTTGATCCGTTTGAAGTGGGTGGCGGATGGAGCAGGTGATGGATTCGGGTGAAAAATTTTCAACCCACCATCCGATCCGTCACCCGCGTCATCCATATATTATTGAGAAATGAGAATTTATTTTATGTAGATTCTATTGTATGTAAGATTATTTGGAAATTTAGAACTTAAATAATAGTTTAATTTAATGTATTAAATATTAAATGTTTTTAATAAAATTTTACATGTATTTTTAACTATAATTTTCTAGTAATAGAACTCATTTATGATCCAATTCACCCGCCTCATCCGCGGTTGATGGGTGGGGCAGATTTGGGTCAATGATAAAGCAGGTGATGAGTGGGTTGGGTGACGATTTGCGATACGAATGATTGGTGGGTGAAGCTTCAACCCACCTAAATCCGAAGTCACAGTCTTCCATGGGAGAATTACCAATTCGAGTTCGAAGTTGGTAGGGGAGTCCACTATGTAAGCGACTTTCAGAATTCCGTCGACTGTCGGTCGTGGTTCTATTTGTCGCTTTATTTGTTGCAAGCTGGGTTTTATCTTCCGCTACACAATTTTATAGTGGGGTTCTGACAGGCTACAGGATTGCTCCCGGTCAACTGACTGAGCATCGTGGTGGATCTTGATCCCTTATATGTATGTACGTCTCCCATCGTAACATTTCCTTGGTGGAAAACGAAAGTAATAATCATTTCCCTATTCTTTTATCATTGGGGAGTGAGAAAGAGGATGATCGAGAGATCTCGCGTCTTCTGCGGATGGTATTCTCTGCTACATTCGATTCATCTTCTTCTTCTTCGGATAACAAAGTTAGCATATCTAGATGATAATGTGTTCCTTAATGCACATGTTTGCCCTTATTTGTAGGTGATGAGTCTGGTTCTGCAATTGCTAGCACTAGTGCTAAATTTACCGTACAACCTGGTACGAGTGCTGCAACTAATGAATCCTGCAGAACTGGAGGTAGCGGAGGTTACGAATTCTGAAAGTCGCTTACATAGTGGAATCCACTACGAACTTGGAACTCGAATTGGTAATTCTCCAATGGAAGGCTGTGACATCCTCATTCATCGACATTTCCTTCTTATGAGCCTCCATTCTCGAAAATCCTCCCCTCTATGCTCTTACTTCTTCTAGACATTGTCTTGGTGTATTGCAGAACAAGTTTGGAAATTTGAAGACCTGCGAAGAAGCCGATGATGTAACAAAGCCCAAACAAGGACGTTCTTATAGTCGAAGAGTACGTTTCCCCGAAGATCTCCAATCTACACTTTGTGCCCCCTTGCAGCCACAAATCCAATCATCATGACTGCCCAAATTAATATAGCCACCTCTTCGCATTACGCCGGTTACAAGGATAAATTTCCTTCGTACCACTTTATGCTACTCTTCTGATTGAAGAGGGACAAGTGTTATACCCGCTACCTCTGCCCTAGAAGTGGACAACAAATACTAAAGCTAATGTTGCCGTGTGCAAACAAATAAAAAAAGTTGAGTTGAAAAGAAAGTAAAGTAAGGGGCTAAGCCTTAGTACGTCAAAAAGTTATTTAAACCACGAAAAATTATTCTCATTTTGGTTGCAATTTGTAGTTACCACCAAGAAATGTCTTTGCAAGTTAATTTGATTTGGAAAAACTAAATAAATAAGTAAACCCTAAACAAATTATTAACTTGTCAAGAGTCATATAAATATAAAATAACATGATCACGACGTGAACACATAAATTACCAAATCACCCCCTTCAAATTCTAATGCTCGGAGCCTTTAAAAAAGTTTTACGACAACGGAGTTCTCACAAAAGATCATACACACTAGCTGTCATCGGTCACCCCAGTTTGTCAACCAGTAAACAACACAAGATGCAGTAATTAATTGCATGCTGGCAAGGATGAAATGGACTAATGTGACCACCAAAGCTTCAGCTCCGAATCAAGTTTGTGGCTGATGAAAATGGCGTCTGCATTTGATGTTGGCTATGAATTGTTGAATATCTCAGGACCCGAATCTCCACCCGCATGCATCTGACTTGTCCCATGACTATTCTGGTTGTTATAGAAACGTAAATTATTCCTTGATATAAAAAACAGATCAGTAACCAGAAGCAAACCATGGGAATTGTAACGAAAAACATAAATTGCATTTGTGACTTTCAACCATAAGCCATATTTTCACAACCAAATCCCTCAATTCACTATGCATGCCTTAAGCCTCTCGCTACTTAAGAGTTTATAGAAATCTTTCTTTCAGTTCAGCCACCACACGTAATTGGATAAAACTCGACCAATTCAAACCTAATCGGTACCTGAACCCCAACCATAGTTCTGAATTTCAACCTATAGCTCAAGTGTGAATATCCAATGTAGATGTGTCCGGCATAGGTGTGTTCAATTTTTTTAGAAGTTTTTCTATATATTCAAAGGGCCATATTACCCTAGTCAGGATATGCATTGGTGACAAGTTTCAAACACGAGCACTTCAAGGAAAATAGAGAGTCGAAGCAACATAGCTTTCAACTGTAGTCATAAACCCTAAAACAGCTTTTTTTCACCCAAACTTACCGTAAATACTAAGTAGGAACACAATCATAAATCTGGCTGCCTACATAATTTCATATGCTAAATTACCCAATATTTATTTTGATAAACTAAACGTCATGTTATTATACATACCTTCAAGAGGTCAATGTCCTCGAAGTCTTATGCACCATTAGACACACGAGACAACTGCAGATCTTAACTTTAGACTCCTTTGTTCTCCAGGTGCGATATAGACAACTGAAATTCAGGGAATGACAATCTGAGAATCAATGTATTAGAAGGTTGGCAAACATTTCACACAATAAAAAGTAGGTCCAGGAACAAATCAAGGATATATAATCACCGAAACATGAATGACCTACAAAAGGATTCAATGAAATGAAATCAGTAAGAAGTGATCCAAGATGATCGTGTACCAAAGAAAGCAAGATACGCACTGCACAAAAAGATACGGTTGCCAAACCACTTCAGGAAATTGCATATGTGTACAAGCTTCCTGTTCAGTAAAGGTAGGTGAAGTCAAGAACTATAGAAATCACAAACCAACTGTTGCAAAGAGCAAAATATAAGACCATGCGAAACTCGGATCGAAGTGGAAAAGTAGAAGGGGAGGACAGAGGGTTGGGTATATACACATAAGCATAAATGTATCTGTGAAAAGCTCATATGCACTCACACATATACAATAACTCTATAGTTGGCCATGGAAAAAATGAACAGAGAGCATATACGCTAACACTTCCTGTTAATTTCTAATTTCAAGGAGGATTTCTCACAGATAGTATCTGTGTAGCTCCAACTCTTTTTTTTTAAGTATCCATGCCCAATGTTTATGGTTAACACTTAACACATGGGTACAAGGATATAACTCCTAAAGATTCTCCAAATAAATGATTAAAAAAAACTAATGACACTACACACCCAACTCTGGGTAACATACGATAGAATACCTTTGAAAGAAAGAAAGAAACCAGGGATTACCTTGTCCAAGGATCAAAATACTGTTTGCAGCCATGGGTATCATATCCTGGATCTTTTCGCTAGTAAAAATTGCTTGAACAACTAGCAAATAAACCAAGGAGAAAGGTAAATAGTCTCTCTTAAATGTTAGGAGATTTTATAACACCCTAGAAGGGGCGCATTGGAACATATCAATTATATATATAACAGTAAAAAAGTGATTGATGAATCAAGTTCTTGAGATCTTTGAACTTTTACAAGCAAGAAAGTGCAAGGACCACACCACAAAGGAATCAGAACTATAGAAGAGAATATGAACGTATTATAAAACTCGAGATTCATATTAGTGGATTCCTCACTCTCTCTTTTATCAGTTTCGTTAACAGCAGAGATAATGTCCACCATGTGCATGGAATGATGCCCATCTGATATCCAAACAGTTTGTGTTCCTACAAAATGATAAGAAGTATCGTTTAGAGGCATAGATGTAATATAAAGATCAGCCATAAAACATTCTCCCTATGGAGGTCAAATGTCATAATTTAACGTTAACAAAGTTCCACATAACTTTTGCTTACTAGCCCATTTTTTTTCTATTTTTTAATTACTACAGGATGTTTATCGTAACATTTGAATTCAATGTTTCAATCTCGATCTTGTTCCCTGCAAGATTATTTTTCCTCGTTCTTTGCTCACAGGTCACAAGAGAACCCATTAGCAAAGCACAAGGGAAAGGCTCCACTACCTGTTTCCTATGTATCCATAATCTTCTGCTGGCAATATTTCTGAGTCATGTGCCTTTGCTGTCCATTAATCAAGCAAGCATTTCTAACAAATGAAGCCTTTGGAAGACTAAAAAACAAAGTAGAGAAGCTTACTCGAGGAAATATCGGGAAAAACAGCCATTTTATGCACTTTCATGACATGTGGCAATTGCCTCATGTAGCAGGTGATGTTTGATCCAACGGCTGTGTCTATTACATGTAAGACAAACAAATCTCCAGCAGAATCCAAGATCAAGAACCTCTTTGAGGACAATAGTCAAATCGAAATTGCCTTCAAGGACAAAGATGGCACTTTCATAGATGTCAAGCCCTTAACCTCCTGCTCAAAAGGCACAAAGCACGCACCCAGTTCAACAGATTCTTGTCTGTGTTTACCAGACCTCAACTTCACTGCAAATCAGGATGCCAATAAAAAATAAAAGGGGACCAACCTTGATGTCAACACTCTCGGTACTTTAGAAATACATATACAAAAGGAACAAAATACTAGCAAAGTACTTAGATTGTGGTAGTGGCATATATTAATCTCTGTAGGAACCTACTATAAATACAGTAAATGGTGTAGTTATACTTATCGCACCTGCTAGTTACTTCAATCAAACAAAACTGGAACATATAAGAGAGATCTTACTCAAGCATACTTTAAGTTAATGATATAACTAATTGACCATCTCGAGACATCAGTATGATTTAAACTAAATGCCAGCATCTTGCTCACAACGGTCAGCAACTGCTTGGTTAAATAGATGCTAAAGCAAATTGCTAGGGAAGATAATAAATTAAACATATTTCAGTGGATGTAGTACGAGCCTATGCAGAAGATATCCAAGTAAAGTGAATTAAGTGAAGTAACAACGTCCTATTGAGCCAAATTTAATCACCAGAAGATTCATGATAAATATACCTTATTACCAAATTTTATAAGGTCCCATTAAAGCCCCAATTAATTAATCAATATCTATTTTTGTTTGATAAGGCTCAAGCTAGAATTCTAAAATTGGCTAAGCTCCTTGACATGATAATCTAACTCAATGAAGCAGGAAAACAACACTAGATAGTGTTGACATCTGCCGATTTTAATTATTTTCTAGGGTATTTGAATACTTAATTTCAACAAAAAAAAGACTTTCATATTAATAGGTATTTATTACAAGATCACTCAGAAATGTTTTTACACCAAGCACGCTCCAGAGTTCAGACCCTACTTTATCTCCTGTAAATTATCTCTGATGCCATAACACAAAGCATTGATCCAAGTAGTTAAGGGCGCAAGATGCAGTCTACGTGCTAGAAGACTTATATCGCCTCATGTGCAAGTGAAGCGACACACAATATGCTTATGCATGTATGTCTTTATGTGTGTGTGTGTGTGAAATAAGCATAAAATGTATAACTATGGCAATAAACTCTAAAGAGATATATAGATATATAAGGATACCACTATTCTGAATCACTTGAGCACTTTTGCAAGTAAAATTGTCAACAATCATAGAATAAACTACAAATCCATTATAGCTTTCAGAAAAAAAATTAATAAGCTAGAAACGTAAAGCTCAAACATTTAGAACTTACCAGAAACAGTAGGCTTTTCAATCTTCTCATCCAAATAGTCATTAGAAACAATCTCTGAACAACTAGGTCCACCATTGCTATATCCAATTACACCATTTGAAAGACCATAATTCTTCACTTTCTTGACCTTTTTCCCTTTCACCAGTTCTCTTAAATTCCAAACTTTAACCCCATTTTCCTCCCCTAAAACCAACCACTCAGATGAAATACTGATTGAAAAAACAGGCTTCAAACAATCAATCACAGCAAATTTCATGAGCTTAAAAGCAACCCCATTATCATTTTCATCAATATTATCCACCAATTTAACCCCAAAGATCAGAACTTTGGAGCTCAAAACCGAATAAATTGCGAAAAAATTAACAGACCCAGAAATCATGAGTTTCAAACCGTGACTGATATCAATCAAAACCCCAACTTTATCATCAAACTCAATACCCTTTTGCTTGGAAACAACAACTTTAGCCTTCTCAAAAGCCTTGCTGCCGTCATTCCTATAAAGATAAAACCTAAGGAGAACCTTGGAACCACCTTTATAAGGGCCTGCAACGATGAAAAGGACTCTGGGGTTAGGATTTTTTGGGGATTTTTGGAGAAGAAAAGTGGAGGAAGATGAAGGAGGAGGAATAGTAAGGGACTTTTGATTGGAAGAGAAAGGGAAGGAAATGGAAGGAAAGAGAGTAAGAGAAGAATCAGAGTGGAAAAGGGCAAGGGAAAAGGAATGGGGTTCAAATAGGAGAGATGTTGGAGCTTTAGAAGAAGAAGGTGAGGAAAAGGGAGGTGGGAGATCGATCTTTGAAGCTTGGCAAACAACCATTTGAGTTTTCTAACACAAAAAATTGGATCTTTCTTGGTTGTCTGCGATTTTGGGATTTTGGAATGAAAATCTAAGAAAAGAAAAGATGGGGAAAAGGTCAACAAATTTATATGATGCAGAGATTAGAGTTTGGGCAAAGTGTTGAGGAAAAAGTTAGAGGTGATAATCGCCGAGGTCCTAGGTTCACGGTTTAGAAAAAAAGGTCGGATTTATGCCGGTTTAATAGTTTGAGTAAACTAGCCATTAAATTATTGCCATGGACTTACAAATACCATCTAACTTAAAAAAAATCTAACATTAAATTTTATTTTCAGATCCGTTTATATCACTCCGTTGTTAACTTTTAACCGAATTGTAAACTCAAAACGATATTATTTTAGTGGGGTTGTTTTAAAGCCTAATTTATTTCGAAACAACGTTGTTTTGTAGGGAAAAAATAATAAAATTCATGTACTTTAGTAAGCCTTAACCACTAAACCAACCTGAAATTATTTAATATTTTACTACAAATTATATATATATATATAAGACTAATTCAAATTATTTTATAAAATAAAATAATACTATAAATAATATTACTATATAAATAATATAAATATATTATTTACTTATATATCAATATATACATAATAAAATATATTATTTTTATATATTATTTATAATATAAATATCTATTTTAAAAAAATACAAAATATTCATAAAAATATTATATTTATATTATAAATAATATATAAAAACTCTAAACCACAAAACACAAAGCATTAACCCTAAACCCCAAATCATAAATCTTAGGATTTGGGGTTTTTTATATATTATTTATGATATAAATATATTATTTTTATGAATATTTTAGGTTTTTTTAAATAATATATTTATATTATAAATAATATATAAAAACAAAATATTTTTATTTAAATAATATAAAATAATCTATTTGGTTCAAACAAATTATTTTTCAAAAAATAATACTAAGAATATGTTATTTACATATATATATATATATCAATATATATATAAGTAAAAACATATTATTTTTATAATTTTTATATTTATAATATAAATATATTATTTTTTTAAAAACCCAAAATATTCATAAAAAATAATATAAAGAAAGCATAAACCTTAAACTTAAACCTCAAACCTTAAAGTTTAAGGTTTGGGATTTGATATTTAGAGTTTAGAGTTTGTTTAATGAATTTTTTGAGTGTTTTTTAAATAATATATTTATATTATAAATAATATATAAAAAATATAAAAATAAAATATACATATCGATATATATATATATATAATGTTATGAATACATATCGATATTATGTACTTCTTATGCCTATAAATAAATGATCTAATGAAGGCATTATATACACTTGAATGTTGAGAATAATAAAAATCTTCATCTTTCTCTCATCTCTTTGTTCTTTCATTCTTGTTCTTTGTTCTTTGTTATTTTATTCACAACACGTTATCAGCACGATCTCGCTCAATTATCGTTGTTCTTGTTGGTAATTCCCGAAAGAGATTTCAATATGACAATGGTGACTACATTTACCATATATTGAAGTTAACTTGGAAAGTCCACGAAACGTTCGGAAATTTTTGGTAGCAATTATTCCCTTGTACCAGGTGACGTGTATTTTTAATTTTTTTTAAGGCTCTTAACTTTTTTTTGTTACTTAGAATATTATTTTATTTGTCATGGCAGTAGGAATGTATCATGAAACTTTTTGCATCCACAACTAAAAATAAGGTTTGGATTTTGGCCATAAGTAAAGATTATCATTGCAAATTTATTGAGATTTTTTATCAATATTTATTATGAGAGTTGATATTTTTAATCGTATTTTGAATTTTACATGTGTTTAAACAGCTTGGAAAGAGACATGACATAAAGAGATTATGAGAAGCTATATCGGTCATTTAATATGTCTTCATTGTCCTCGAGAGGAAAATCAACATCGGTAAACTCTACTTTTTTTCTTCAAACTATTATTATAAAGTGTGATAAATCATGGTGATATTTGCTCGAAAGCAATGATTTTCATGTGTCGAAAAATCGACTATTGACTTCTCCCAAGTTCAAGTTACGAAAAATCGTCTTGATCCAAAAAAAGTTTTATATGAGGCATTCCCTAAGATGAATGCAAGCATGATGTTTATTTCATGCAATTATTGGATCCGTTTCATTCCCTGAAGAGAATGCAAACATGGTAAATCACTATTTAATCGGTAACATAACTTCGATATAATCCAGGTATATTGGCTGGACATCCCGTTCTGCGAGGCTATTGGTCTCAAAGAAAGTTTTTAAAGGACCTTGTGGACTGGTTTAACAATGTCGCGTACGAGGATTAAATATGTGTTCTCTATGATAAGGATATGTGAAAAGGATTTCAAAGTCCCACTGGCTCTACTCCATTACATGAAGTGAATGTGAGATTATATTATGGAAAGAATAAAAGCCACATTAGAAGTTGTGGTCGTGATTGAAACCATGAATATAGACATAGAAAATATAGTCATTTTAAGGATACTTCTACCCACCGGTAGTGAGGTTATAAGGATGAAAAGAGTGATAAAGATCATTCTAATGAAGTAAAATTCTTCTTATTACCAATGCGATGTTATAAATCATTGGTCTTGCACTTGTCGTACGTTGAAAAATCAACAATCGTTGAATGATAAAGGAAAGAAAATAGAAGCAAATTTTGTTTGCGAAAAATGAAGAAGATGATACTAGTCCAACTTTATTTGGACATTGTTGGTCCAACTCATTTGGTCGTTGTTGATTTTCTTATAACTCTTGAAGGGAATAAATCGCATTTTAATTATTCTCATAACTTTGAAGAGAATTATTTATCTTTTTATTTTGTTTTATGTTTATTTACTTTACACACATTAATTATTTACGTTTTATATTTATATTTATATATTATGATATTATGATATTTATTTATTTCGTTTAACATGATTACTTGTCAAATACAATCTATTGTGACAATTTATGCTCAACATAAGCATAAGATATATTTTGTAACCCCTTTAGCCCGGCCTAGGCGTTAGACCCGAACTACGAAGATTACACGGAGAAAACCAAAGTCAACCCAAAAGTCAACCTTGATTAACGGACCTTTTTTGTTTTATCTTTTCTAGATACGCATTAAGCCTATGTGAATGCTCAAGAACCTTGGAAGAGAAAAGCACAGCGATCGGAAAACGTTTAAGGACTCAAATGCAAGAAATACACATTTGGGGACCAAAATGTAAATTTTGGAAAACATAAGGACTTTGTAGATTTTAGTTTTACTGAACCTTAATTAATCATATTGCAAGCCTCTCTGCCAAATTTCATCTTAAGAAGACATCTTAAGCTCAAGTAATTGCAATTACAACTTTCAGGACTAAAATGTAAAGCATGCAGACTTCAAAGCAATTCAAATCTGTGTCCAACGGTCACCCGTTTCAAAACACTGACAACCGTATCGAAACACCCGTGTCGAACGCCCGTATCGAAACGGTGTTGACCGTTTCGGTACGCTGGTATGTTCTGAAACCAGTTCCGAAACAGACATCTCTAGCAGCCAAAGTGTTTCGCAACACTTAGAGCCGTTCCGAAACGCCCAGGCCATTTCAGGCACCCGTTTCAAAACAGCTAAGGGTGTTTCGATACACCCTGCCTAGAAACAGTAGAAACTTCTGGTTTTTCACTTCAAAACACCATCAAACATACTTAAAATCAATCCACAACATATCAGCAACATGCTGAGCATTAACACCATCATATTGCATCAAAGGCCAGATACATTACAAGCATTAAGCACACCTACTCATTTATCACATTCAACACATGATCTTACTTTTAAACAAAGAACATAGCTATATCAAAATATGGAGAAGAAGATCCAAATATCGCAAAACGATCATCAACAAGTATCAAACCAAAAACTGAACTTACTCAAGATAAACAATCTCATTACACATCAACGTAAAAGACTCTCCCCCCATTGCCTTTATTATCTATAGCTATAAACCAAAACATACTTCTCAAGTGGAGCTCTTCTTGAATCCCTTGCTTCTTGATGTCCCAAATTCATTTATCTGCATTGATGGATAAAAAGGAGCGTAAGCACATAATGCTTATTGAGGAATACTCAAAACCAAAACACCATCAATGCAGCAAACCATAAAACCCTCTTTAAAAGCAATCACACCTTAATAAACCAAAGTATTGTTTGAAAGCCTCATTTGAAACATCAATACCTTAAATTATGCATTGCTCAATATAAAGACTAACATTAACTCAAATGCATTTAGCAACACAACCCCAAACAACATTCTTACAATAACTTCCATTAAACCCCTTTCATGCATAAATGCTTGGTGCAAAGTTTAAACCAATTTCCTTGGAAACCATTTCCGCTCCACACTTTTCCTTCCTCATGCTTGAAAACCATTTCAAAGCAAAACACCATTTAAAAACTCATGTATCAAATATCTATCTCATGCATCCTACCAATGCAAAACTCATGGCAAAGCCACACATGCTTGTTACTCAAAAGCATTTCAAAAACTCAAGATCTTCATTTGAAAACCACATGTACCATCTAACTGTCTCATGCATACAACCTATGCAAAATTCATGGCAAACCCACTCATGCTTGTTACACAAAAGCATTTCATAATCTCACTATCTCATCTTTAATTCTCATAACATAACACATTTCAAGCATTGGTACATGTGACACACTTTTTCATATATTGGCATTTATATACTCTATTGTACACGGATATGGGGACAACTCACTAGACACTTCCAGTGGCATCTACCATCATCGTACTCACCCGTCTAGAACATAATTTTTTCGGTGGCTTCTACCACACCGTACTCTCATGACGGTTCTACTTTCGCCAAAATCTTGAGTATTTCATCAAGTCCTACCTCGATGGTATGCCCCTCATCGGTCTCATGGCAATAACTCTTGTTGCCAAAAAGCTTGGATGTTTCACCAAGTCCTATTCCGATGGAATGCTCATCATCGGTCTCATGGCAATAACTCTTGTTGCCAAAAAGCTTGGATATTTCACCAAGTCCTACTTCAATGGAAAGCTCATCATTGGTCTCTCTCTTTGGGATGAATCCCAAGAGCACGTACGAATTTTAGTTTATAGTGCACTCTACATCCTATTGATCGATCAATATATCCGATAATCTTTACATCATCTATGCCAATATATCATGCTAAAATCATCAACACACTCACTGTTTTTTAAAGCATGCAATACCTTCAAGGCCAAAATGTCGAACATTGCCTTAAGACGCAAACTAACAACACATACTCTCAAGGAATGTTAATTTCATGCATCCTTCTTCAAACCAAGTTTGAAAACCAACTCACATGCTTTAAAACCATGCCCAAACAACAAATTAAACCACATTGTCAAATCAATCACATCAAAACCCATTTTGATAGTTTTCAAAACAATAATAGCATAATTGAGAGAGAATTCCCCTTTACTTACTTCCGAACTTAAACCGGCGTTTCAAGCCTAAATTTAAGTTCCCAAATCTCTTTTCAAAATCATTCCAAAGCTGGAAAACACGATCTCACTCACCGATACACAACACTATGCTAGCCGACAAGCCTCCCAAGCGTCCGAAACCTCCAACGCTACCTCAATCGCTTCTAGATCACTCTCCCCTATTTTTAACACATAAGAACAGAGGATTAATGTACCATCATGCATTAAAATCACCAGCCAAACAAGCCAACTCGCTGCTCTACTCAAGAACCTCATTTCGGCTACCAAAAACAACCGAAATCATCTTCAAACTCTCCCAAAACAAAGCCCATCCAAGATCTATCACTTCTAATCTTTTATAAACATCAATTAACATCAAAAAGCAACATAAACATGACCTTATACCTCCAGCAACAACATAACACCAAAACCACCCAAAAACCACCATTCTAGCAAGCAAAACTTAGGAAAACAAACCTATTCGGGATTTGATTGATAAAACCTCATTTGTAACATCAATTAACATCCAAAATACATTAGAAAACAACCTCAAAATAGAGTCTAACCAAGACCCACGAAAATCATCAAGATATCTTCCAAAATTTTGAGTTTTAAGCCAATTTCTTGTTTTAATATTAAAATCACTTAAAAATCATTAATAAAGGGTTGACAACTTGAGAATTTCAGTAAAGAACTGATCATTAGAGGAGAAGGACGAAGCTTACCTCTAATGGATGATTTCTCCTTGATTTGGGCAAGTTTTCTTGAAAATTCAATATAGAAATCAAGTGGATTTGATGAGGAATTGATTAAGAATCAAAGAGAGATTGAAATCTCATCAAATGAATTGGAAATCAAAGTAAATTTGCTGGAGAGAAAGTGTTTGGTTGAAAGGAATTTGAGAGAAAATAAAATGAGAGAAAATTTGTGAAAAGTAGTTATGAAAAGTCAAAAGATAGTTTTCTAATTTAATCACCATCATTTTCTTTAATTAAAACATTTATTAAATCACCCAAATTAAGGAAAAATCTGATGAAAACCTTTTTGTAAGATTAGCTCCTTAAAGATTCAAAGTTTCAATCCTTTACAAAACAGTCACTATTTAACTTTGCAAAAACTGTGATTTGGGCACTACACCTAAATGTAGTATTTTCAAACCTTATTTTATAAAATTGATTTCACCATTCTCTTTTATATATTAAATGAAGATTTTTAGATATTTTTATATATTTTTTAAGTATCCTGAACTAGGTGTTCCCTAAAACTCCCTTTTAGATTCGAACCGTTTTCCAGACTAATCCGGGTTCAGACCCTAAACTTATAAGCCCAAATTTGAGGTGTTACATATTTTTCCATTTAAATGCAAGAGAATAATGTGAGTATTATATCTCAAAGTACTAAAAATATTGATGCTCTAGAAGAACAATAAATTCTTGAGAGAAAGCACATTATGAAAAGTGCAGAATTGCGAATATTGCAATAATTACCGCTAATGGTAATAATATCATCACCACTAGAAGTGGAAATTTTAAGAGAGCAATATGAGTTCGCAAAATATCTCTTTGGGAATTATAGATAACATATGTTATCAATTGACATATGAAATAAGTCAATGTGGATATAAGCTCTGGTAGCCAAAAGTCAGCTGAAAGCTCTAGAAGAGTTATATATTGATACCAAAAGAATAATTTCCATTGAAAGCTTCGAAAGAGTTAAATATATTCTTATTCAAAGGAACAATTTTTTGTGGACAATGTATTATCAAGTTTTAAAGAAACTTGTATTTTAAATTTGTACCACACATGTACAAGTGAGATTGAATCACATGATATGGTAAATCATAAGTTTACAAATTCAGAAATATACATATACACACATGTATATATAGTTAGCATGATCGGTAGACCATCCTGCTCAATAATGATGCGAAAGCTATTGAGATTTATATGCACATTTATTAAAAGAACCTACAGTTCTTGTGGTGCTTGTTCTTAAAGGAATTGATTAAATTCCATTTATTAAAAGAACACGAAGTTCTTGTGTTGCTTGTTCTCAAAAGAAATGATTAAGATCTCACTTACCAAAATAACTTGAAGTTCTTGTACTAAAGTTGAGACTGCATGTCTTGCATATCTAAATAAAATATGGGCCCATTTATCCACAAATGTGAAAAGTTTTATATGATTTTAGTAGATGCATCTACTTTGTTTTATCAACTTGCAACCAGAAGTTTGTGACATTAGTTATAAAAGGATTCAAATTATGTAGTTAGACTAATCGTCTTGAAAAGGCTAGTGGGTTTATGTTTTAGGCTATATCAATTGATACAAAGCCTATTAATTATGAAAAATACAATTTAGCAAAATTTCAATTGGATGCCTCATCTTTAATAGCTAAACTATGAGAACAAAATAGTTATTATTTATATGGTATTTCCATATAGCAGCACGTATACGCATCAAGCCAACGAGTTATAATAAACTCTCCATTATGAATGGTTTTTGGTCAGAAGCCATACATTCCCATTTTATAATTTTAGAATGTGCGATATATTATTGAGTTACTCCATCACAACGCACAAAATAAGTAAATAAAAAAGGTTGAGAATATATATTGAGTACGAGTCTCCTTTTATGTTTAAATTCTTAACCATTCATTGGAGAATCATTTATGACATGACTTTTTCTCAGTATCATAGGAGATAATAATCAGCTGGATAAAGGAAAATAAATTATCATTATCTAGATCCTCGTATATGAACCAGAAGTTCATAAGATAATTCATGTTATTACATGTCAACTGCCAGACATATTTACTGACACAATGAGAGTAACTAAGTCTCATATACCAGCTGAAATGCTCTAAGTTTAAATTACATGTTAGAGCGAGAGGATGTAAATCATGCTTAAAGCATGATAGTTGAAATGGTTCCAATGATCAAAATTCTCGTAAATAGAAAGTAATATGAGATGGTCATATATTGGAGGCGGGTGCTCCTGAAGAGACCCAAGACATAACTAATAATAAAACTTTAGAAGAGTTTCAGGTACCTGAAATAAAGATTGAAATCTTAAAGAGATCTCGATGAGTTATGTCACTTCGAGAATGGAACCAAAATAGAAAAGTTGCCGACAACGGTTTTACAAACAATTTTACACGAACTTCTATAGAAGTTAAGAAAGATAATGAGGATCTTGTATAGAAATATATCTAGAAGTATAGATATTGAATTGGCCAATATAGAAAGACACTTTGAACTTCTAAAAGAGAAGTATTTGGATCAACAATCCAAACACCTAAAGGTGTAATGCAAGTGAGGCACAAATAAGTAGTCGTAAATACGACGGAATTATAATTTATGAAGAATTCTAAATACTTCATGGTGGATGCAATTATTGTGGCAGTTATGAAATATTTAATATGCGTCTAATCGTTTTGAGGATCTCTATAAAAAGAAAGTTATCCTTGATAGATTTAAAATGCTAGAAGCATTTGGAAATTTTTGAAGAAATTTATTTAGACATGTCTCATTGAATATTTTAGCGCATTTGGTATAATCGCCTTAGTGAGTACTAAGGGCTTCTTGTATACGCCTTCTTTGTCAGAAGAGATGTTCAATTTCAGGAATGATCGGTAGTACGGGTTCGTCGGGTCTTCCTCAGGTCATGCACCAACACACAACTGAAAAAGACAAATGAAAACAACAAATAAATCTATACAAAAAGAGAAAATAAAAATGATGCAAAAACTAAACGTAAAATGACCAATTGCCAATCCCCCGACAATGACACAAAAAACTTGTTGCGATGTGTGGTGTACTATGAATGATACGTAAATAGTGCAAGTATACACATTGAAACAAGTAGTAAAGTAACGAGTGAGTATCATCTCCACAAGGATTTGAGGTTTTTCAAGTCAGGTTCAAGCACACAAAACACAAACTGAATATAAATGTAATAGAAAGTGGGAAGATATCATAAATGTTGTAGAAAAAGAAATTAAATAAAACTGGAGTGAATTGAATAAGCTGAAAGGTCCTCAATTGTATGTGAAACTCTCTATTGAGAATGACATGTTGGGTCTGTTAAGGACTCACACGTCTAGTTCTAATGTATATCTAACACTTTCCAGCTCAAACTATGCTCGATAGGGTTTCCTATGGTGCTTCTAAACTATCTCTAGCAAGAAACCTGACAACTAGAATGCTACGCAATACCTCTCACCGTGAACCCTAGCAAGCTACTTATTGTTGACATGCTACCTTTTTTAGTCGTTGAAACTCTATCCTTATCTCTAAGGTGAGTTAGAGTTGTGCCTCTCAGCAGCCAATCCCTTGTCTACGTGGATCTAAGCTTAACTCTCTCGACCATTAAGCTAATCTAACACCTAAGTAAAGGCTGATTCTCGAAAGCTCTTACAAACTTAAGGCAATAAAACAGTAGACAAAGCATATGAAACTGGAAGCATACTGAACATTCATTAAAAACTAAAAAATCATTCATAACAAACCCAAGCCATCTAAAGTTAGTTCATGGTTGTGTGTAAATCGTCCATCATCATTCATCTTAAACAACTCATTTCCAAAATAAAAAGAATTAAAGCAAACATCTAAGAAAAGTAACCGCCTTTTTTCCTCACCCTTAGCACCCAAAAATCACTTTTTCATCTCTCCCTTCAATGTGGGTATCTTGTCCTTTATATAGTGGAAGCTCTTAGGGTTTTGTACCCTAAACATTTCTTGTGTGTCCTAGGGAATATTCCCTAGGATATACTAGGAAGAACAAACAAATGGGGGTTCTCTCATGTGGGCTGAAAAATATCTCTGTTTCTTTGTCCTTTTCTACACTCAGAATTGTCGTCCAAAATGCTGCAGCATTCCTTTCCTCAGCCACACTCTCTTGCATACCTTCACTTCACCATACCAGAAAAACCTTTTCTCAAGCAACACTCATTTCTTAATTAAATCAAAACAACCAAGCTAACAACACCAAATGCAACTATATGAACTAAATGCAGCTAAATGCAATTGAAATGAGCTTAAAGGCAAGGAAATAACTAAGTTAATAGACATGAAATGCATGTTTTTTACGAGGTTATCAGTATCACCCCCTCCCACAAACGCCCAAAATCGGTACCTTTATTTTCGCGTTGTGTTTTGACATTTTAGAATAATAATTTGAATTTAATTTGATCATTAATTACTAATTGTGTTTATGTTCAAAATAGACATATTCCTTTTATAAGGAACTATATTTTTGCTTTGAATATAAAATTAGAAACACCCTTATACGCTCAGGGCATTGCCTTTTGTATTCTAAAAATATATTTCACCTATAAAAGGTTTTTTACGCATGTATTAATTATTGTGTAGTTTATTTTAAGTATTATCCTAAAAAGGCTCTAATTTAATTCATGAGATAGTTACCTATGAATATTTTTTTTCAAAATTTACATAGCATAACACTCCATTGCTTTAAGGTACCATCCCTAATGAAATTTCAAAATTATATATAATGTTCCCCTATTAATTAATTATTCTAATTAATTAAAGTACTAATTCTATTTAAGGTTCTAATCATTAATCTAAGTTGTTTATTAGTTTTCTAGGGTTTTAATAAACATTGTGTATTTAATTTAAAATTTAATGTTGAATAGCATCCAATTACATGTGGACACCATTAAAATTTGAATTTCAAAATTATCTACACAATACATATTAATTTGCTACAATAGTCTAATCTTATTTAAATTATTGTAATTCCAATAAAGAACCTAAATCTAATGCTCTAAATTAAATTTGACTAAGTGTTTAATGTCACTAGATGATATGATATGCTTTAAATTAGAACATACATTTAACAAATAATTAATAAAATCAAATAATTATGCAATTATATTAAAAGACACGACTAAATTGTAAAGAATTAAAATTTAAATTTCTGATTTTATTGCAATTAGGGACCAAATTGTAAGAATTACAAAGTTTTGGTTATAATTCAAAGAACTCGAAAAAAAAGGCATGGGTCATCCAACCCAGCCAAAAGGCGTGAACCTAAATGACCTGGCCTACCAAAACGCAACATTTTGTTGCGGCTATATAAAGCCTACATTAAGCCAAATTTTGGCCTTTCTCCAATTTCTCCCTCTCTCTGCGATTTTCAGCCATCGTGCAAACCCTAAAACTAGGCCCGATTCGATTCAACCGCCCATCTCCGAACACCTAAAAGCCTAATCTACTTTTTGACTCCGCTAGTGACTAAGGATAAGCCTTCCAGACACCGCTCCGATTTGTTTTTATCCATACATTTGTTTCTGTTTTTAACTTAGAAATTAATGTTTACATTATTGTTTGCAGGAAATGAAAAGGTAGGAGGAAGACTACCTTCCAGTAGTAAAATGGAGGTTCTAGTGACAATTCTGATCTTCTTTATGATAGTGTTTGGAATACTTCGACGTCTTTTCTCCTTCCGACGACGACATGGACTCTCCAGGTAAATTCTTCTCTCTCTCTCTTTTTAAATTGCTCAATTATGGCCGTAATAATTGCTCCATGATTAACCACTTTTTCTCTCTTCCTATTTATATATAAGTTTATTATTTATATTTATTTTTAAGAGAAATATGGTGTGTGTGTATATATACACGTATGCTCCGATAAAATTTGAGTATTAAGTGTTTCGTTGCGGCTTCGAGGACCGATGAAGGTGCATCTTCAACCCAGAAAGTTCCTCAGAGGCCTCAGTCCTTTGGATGTGCAACTGAGTTTCCACTTCAAACCACAAAAGAGAACTCACATGAATCAAAACCCCAAGATAAGTGCTTTGCATCCCCTATGTAAGA
The DNA here is from genome assembly GCA_958450335.1 of Hibiscus tridactylites. Classification (NCBI taxonomy): domain Eukaryota; kingdom Viridiplantae; phylum Streptophyta; class Magnoliopsida; order Malvales; family Malvaceae; genus Hibiscus; species Hibiscus tridactylites. The sequence continues at coordinate 9,347,507 of OY288292.1, read as the reverse complement.
GGCTATTTCTGATAAATCCATTGAATCAACATTCGATTTCTTAATAACATATAGGAAATCACTCTCAAGAATCAGAAATTGAAAACCCAAGGCATGTGCAAATTAAAGGCCCGTCTCAATTACTAAAGCTTCAACTGCAAACGATGAAGTAAGATGATGGGCAACATTAAAAGTTGAACACAGAATATGGCCCTCGGCGTTACGAATAACCACCCTCGTGTAGGCCTTATGAGTAGGGGTGTTCATGGTAGGTTAACCGTACCGTTTAGCTTAAACGGTTGGTTAACCGTTATAGCGGTTATTATTCGTAATTTAACCGTTACTAACCGTTAAGAAATGGTTAACCGTTAATTTTTTAAATGGTTAACCTGTAACCTATTACGATTTTCTTTTCAAATGTTCATTATTTCTTTTTTAGAATAATAAATATATCTCTCCGATAAATATTGTATTAATTTTTTTAAAAAAAATTAACTTAAATAGCAAAATTTTAAACACAAACTTTACACTTAGTTAAAATAAAGTACCTATAGGTTAACCTATAGGTTAACCATTAACCGTCTTTTTTAGCGGTTCGGTTAACCGAAACCGTTTAACCTTAACGGTTAGGTTAATTAACCTATAAAATGAACGATTATACCGGTTAACGGTTACGGTTAACGGTTATGGTTTATTTTGCACACCCCTACTTATGAGTGGAGGGGTTAAAACCCCCATCCACATTTGCTTTAACCACTAGACAAACTCGGTCTTCTACCAAACTACGACAACGATATAATTATGAGTATACCCGATATAATTGAGTTTTGACCAAACTTGAAATTCAAAATAACAATTTTTATACGTTTTGTAACCAAATTCTCACATGTTAGGATATAATTGTTCAAGAAACACCAAGAAAAGATCTTAAGTTTTCAAGGGCATGAAAGACAACAAATCATCCTAAAGAGATCAATAGAACTTGAGGTTGAAGGCTCAAGCCCAAAATAATTTGTCTAATTGGGGAAACAAAGGCAAATGGAAGGACTAAATGGAACAAATGGCTCTAAAAACCATGTCTTTAGTGGGGTTTTTCCCTCCAAATGCCTCTATTGACTATGTATCTACCACCTTCTTCATCTCATTACTTAGCTCATCGATCTATACTTGTACTTCACTTTTTTTTATAAAGTTTTAGTAAGTTAAATATGAAGTTGATGTGGGATATAAAATTTAAATTTTATTGCGGTGTTTGTCAACAAACGCCATAAAGTAAGCACCTATAGTGGTGTTTGTCCAACAAACACCATTAAATTATGCGTCTACAACACCGTTTGCCCAAAAACTCCGCTAAAGTACGCATCTATATAGCGGTGTTTTTGAAAAGATGCCGCTGAAGTACGTGTTTATATCATCGTTTGCTCAAAAAACACCGTTAAAAGTGTCACTAAAAACCTATTTTGCTATAGTGGTAGGGGGAACAAAGTTTGAAGAAGGGGTACATTTCAATGACGAGTATGATTCAAGATTAAGTCTAACGCCTAGTGATAGCCTGCTACATGGGTATTACACCTTAATAAGAGATGGTCTCGTAGTCATTCCAGATGGAAATGATGGTTCCCGAAACAATTTTCTAGCGCAAACCTTCCTCTAATAGATCCCTAGAGCTCTATATGCTCCTCCAAATGTAAGAGGGACAATATCCTATTCAAGCATTCAAAAAAGAACTGTGAGAGTAGTACTTAGCTCACAGTAGGCGATTAACCAATGAATCCAAGTTCGTCACAAGGCGCCGACTCTATTTGGCTGGTTAGAAGCGTAATGTTAAATTTAGCTAGGTCATAGAAACTCATTCCCCCATCCTCCTTCAAGTTAAAAAGAGCTACCAAAGTACACCAATGAATGCCTCTTCTATTAGCAAATTTTTGCCACCGAAATCGAGCAGCCAAAGTTTTTATATCACAGCAAAAAGAGAAAGAAAGTAGAAAGCATGACATTGCATAAAAGTGGTATGGATTGAAGAATAGATTTGAGGAACACCTCATTCCCACCAATTGAAAGGAAACGAATGCTCAAATTCTTAAAACGACTTTGAAACTTGTCGTGTGTCCCTACAAAAGCCTTCTTTTTATTATAATAGACTATAGTAGGGAGCCCCAAGTTACAAAGAGCTACCCAAGTACACCAATAAATGCCTCTTCTATTAGCAATTTTTTGCCACCGAAATTGAGCAACCAAAGCTTTCATATCACAACAAAAAGAGAAAGAAAATAGAAAGCATGACACTGCATAAAAGTGGTATGGATTGAAGAATGGATTTGAGGAACACCTCATTCCCACCAATTGAAAGAAAACGAATGCTCCAATTCTTAAAACGACTTTGAAACTTGTCGTGTGTCCCTACAAAAGCCTTCTTTTTATTACGATAGACTGTAGTAGGGAGCCCCAAGTTATAAAGAGCTACCCAAGTACACCAATAAATGTCTCTTCTATTAGTAACTTTTTGCCACCAAAATCGAGCAACCAAAGCTTTCCTATCACAGCAAAAAGAGAAAGAAAGTAGAAAGCATGACATTGCATAAAAGTGGTATATATTGAAGAATAGATTTGAGGAACACCTCTTTTCCACCAATTGAAAGAAAACTAGTGCTCCAATTCTTAAAATGACTTTAAAACTTGTCATGTGACCCTACAAAAGTCTTCTTTTTATTACGATCGACTATCGTAAAGAGCCCCAAGTATGTTTACGGCCAATTATTTCCATCAACTGCAAGGGTTCTACAAACATCTCACCGGTTATAATCAATCACATTTGAACCTAAAACAATACCAGATTTCTCTAAGTTCACAAGCTGCCCCGGGCATCTAGCATAAAAGTCCAAGACCGATGTTATATCATATTTATTTAGAGTTTTACCCATGATATATACAATAAGATCCATTAATTGATCGGGTGGTCAAGAATATTCACGCTATCCCATTTTATATGAGTTCAAGTCCCAATTTTTACTTTAGCAATGCAGTTCTACTCAACAAAAATTTATATATACATCAATAAATATTAAAAGCATTCATCGTTTTTAACGTTAATTAGAATTCTATCACACTTCTATTAAAAAATTTCTATCGCACCCACTTTGTCAGTGAAAATTAATTTTAAAAGTAAATAAAAAATATTAGAAATAATTATGTTTCAAACATTATTTGATTAAAACTAAAAAATGTTTTTAGAAAATTAATTATTTTAATGATAGTTCTTTGTTAGTAAAAAAATCAAATTAATATTATAACATTATCGTTAACTGTCAAAGCGAACAAGAGTTGAAAACAGTGGTCTGATGATGACTCAGGTGGTTATTTTGAGTCGGAACTCGAGAGTTATCTCCTTGGTGATGTTGATGATGCTTAGAATGGATGATATCCTTGTTTTCCTTGTTGCATGCCCCTTTTTATATTACTCTGACATGTGTCATAACCAAATTGTCATGGCGTGTTGATTGGACTGCGACTTGGCGTCCTAGGTTTGCATTGTATAGTGATCACGTGCGTTGTCACGTGATCGCTGGATGTGATGTCTTTCGAGGCCTTCCTTGTTCGCCATAGGTTGCGAAGAGCACTAGATAAATCACATGTGTTGTTGTGTTCTGTCGAGAAGCTTATGTTGTCGATATCCTTAGTGCGATACCGTTCGCAACAGGTTCTCCGATCATGTTTGTGAGCCATGTAGTCTTAACACGTAGCAGTGGGCGTTTATAGGTTCTAATAATTGACCCCCATTTGATAGAAGGTTATAAAGTGACTTTGGTGAACCTGAAGAATCTGAAAATGGCTCCTAAGGGTTGTAAAGGCTACGTGTGACGTTAGACAATAAATTTTTTTAATGAAATGTCTTTTTTATGAATCGTTGCATGTAAAACGTCACATAAGAAAAAAAAATCATGAACCGTCCAATTTTTTGAAAGATGGACCATTGTATATGAAACGTTATAAAAAATCTCTCTATTAATGAAGCGTATCGAGAAAGACCTAACACTTGATTATAAATGAGTTTTGTTGGTCTTTTTTGAGTTTTATTTTGCTTATCTCACTAGTTTCTTTCGAGTTTTCAAGGAGAAGGAAAAAAAAATTGAAAAGGAAAACATAATTGTGTATTTGTGTTTGCGCTTATGGCTAGTTCGTCTATTGTAGTAAGTGATGAGTATTATCCTTGTACTACACTGAGTCGGGTGAGATGCTGAAGACGCTGGAGTGTCGAGGCCTTCTTGGTGTTAACCATTTTTGTTATTGGTTTAGTCTGCTGAAGGGGACGTTTCGCCTCGGTGCATGTTTCGAGGAGGGGAAGTCCTGGTTCTTGATTCCTCCTTTTGCTTTTGAAGCAATGCTGTATCCTTTTTTTTTTGTAAATTCTTAACAAATACAAATTCATACATGAACAAATTTAAAAATAAATAAACCAATATATTCTGAATCACAAGTAAATTTTCTCTAATGGTAGCAAGTTTTAGCATATGCCATGCTTGTTCTTTGGACTGTATTGCAGATCCGTAGAATGTTCTGTTCCTAATACACCATGCCATGCCATAGTGTGCTCCCACTTTCTTCCAGCCAACAACAATTATTGCAAGGAGTGACCAACTCCTGGCACCATTGTATCCGTTGGAGTTTGCAGGTTATTGCTAATAAAATTGGATCCCTCAAAAGGATCACTAGTGTTGAGGCATGCTTGTTCACATGAACAAATGAGGTTCTTAGCATTCTGCAAGACCGCCAGCGAGGTCGGGGACTCATTTCTAGAGCAAACTCCATCCCTATGAATCCGTATGCACTACATAATGCACGCAAACAGTCCTGCCATTCATTCAAAGTTTCCTGCTGGGTCCTTCCTTCATGTTGATCCAGGAAATAATCCAATTCTTAATACAAGTATTTTCAAACGCACCAGTTCTAATACCTATATATGAGGCAAACCAGAAAGCTCTCGAGAAAAAGACATTTTTAGAATTATAGGACTCCTGAACCCCTACACAACTCAAGCAAGTTTTCCAGACAAGTATTATAATTTCCTCCAGACAAGTATCAACCTAACATTTACTACAGAGATGAGTTTCAACCTCTACAATCTCAATAGTATCCAAGAAAGAAACAGTGCAATATATTTTGTCATTAAAGGGATATTACTGTTTGATAAAAAGCCACCATTACACATCCTAAGATCAAAAATAATAATTTGCCTCCACTAAACTAAATTTCAAGCATTACCCCAAAATTTGTCATTAGAAGCAACTTTTTCCCAGAAACATGTTTTTTTTTCAGGAAAAAAAACTATGAAGGGCAATTAATAGAAGTACCAAGTTGTACCCAGGCAAATTCATGTTTATAACCTACACCTTCACAAGAGGCTTCACATGTATATACCGCGATTGTTGCCCAATCCAGAGAATCTGCATCGTTCTTCACACCAAAGAAATAAAGCAACTGAGGCAATATCTGAACAACAAATTTGCATAGCACTTGCATTAGAGATTTCCTTTTTAAGCGAAAATAGAGACCTCGAGGAGGAATTAATATTCTAAAATCAACAACAAAAAGTCCACAAAATTATAGTGCAGAATTGATATTTTTCTCTTGTTTTTGAACTTGATATAACTGGGCTTCCATGAATGTAGGATTACCAAGTACCTGAAATTCGAAACATAGGCGACCACCACAATAGCTGCATAAGGGAATATCAGCCTTGCAAGGGCGACCACCTAAGATAGGCCACAGTGGTTTAGAACCAGCACTCCTACAATATCTGTTATTTAAAAAAAAAACACGAGGAACATAAGAAATCAAGTAATAAAAGAACAAAGGAATGGCCTTAAAGAAAAAGCCTAATATCAACATTGAAACAAATTCGATGCCAGTAATAATATGTGGATATGAAGTTCTGAACGCAATATCTTCAGCTTTCCGCTTTGTTTTCTTTGGATGAACTTCCTTTTTGAATGAACTTTGGCAATTTGTTACTTAAACAAGACGATTTAATGAAGGCTTCATGTCTATATAAGCTATTTAGTTGCCTTCTTTCACAATGCTATCCTATGTTACAAGACTCGACTGTAAGTGCCAGATAGGGATATGAGTGAGACACGTGTATGATCAGATTTTTTAAAGTTTTTCCATGTATTTGGAGGATATTTGGAGATCAAATCCCCATATCCATGAGTCTGACAACACAATTGTTGGACACAATGCTTCAAGAAAAATGAAGAGTCGGAGCAACATAGATGCCATCCTGCATATTATGGTATTGTAACCTGTGCATGGTGTTTTATGGTTTAAGCAAACTAAGAATCGCAGAGTCACAACTCACGAGTATTTGCTGGAATTTTGATAGCTTCTCCGAAACTGTTATATGATGCACGTGAAGTCAAAAAAGTGTTCAAGCTCTCACCTCAAAACTTGTTCAGGAGCCTTGGCTATCCGCTCTTGGAAGGAAGCCCAACTCTTTTTGTCACCATCTCCCTACGCAACAAAGGAAGCAAGCATTAAGATACTCAAAACAAGAATTCATTAACATGCCACTGCAACAGCCAACAGTACCGGTATCAGTACCTGAAAATTATCCATAAGTGACTTCATTCCGTCATCAACCCTGTTCCTGGTTATCAATGAATTATCTGTATGCCCCTCGTCTCCAGACATCTCTGTATCATATTCACTTTCGTGTTCATTTTTCATCTCATACTCTGGCCATAAACTCTTGCTTGCAACTGTTGAAAATGCAAAATTTAGTATGAGAGAACTCAGAAAGATCCTCACCCAAAATTTGTTTAGACTCTGCAGTTCAAATACGTGTTCACTCTATTCCTAAAAGTTATCCCGGAAAAAAATGGCAGAAGGCATGGTCAATGGCCATTAACATGCCAATTTACAAGTCAATAACCCAGGGCAATATCAGTTAATACTTGCCTATTGGGTCTCTACTTTGTTCAATTCCACCATGACAGTCACTGGAGTCAGATGCCTGAGGTGAAAGACTTGGCTCTTGACATTCAAGTTTATGACCCAAGCGCCAGTGCATGACCTGAAATGTAAGAAAACCGAAAAGGCGGGTAAATAGACTTCTGACAAGTAACAAGTGAAAATAACTAGAATTTGACAACCCTAACTACCTGGTGCTTTTGTGAACAATATCGTGCTACTTTGCAACTACTGCAAAACTTATCTCCTTTCCAGGTGCCACACCAGTTACAGAGTGGAGCTGCAACGTGATTACATGAGGATAAAATACATTATGAGTGAATGGAATTGATGAACCCAATTTGAATTGGCTAATGCAGTGATACAACAAGAAGCTAATATTGACCCCTAGAATAAAGTGATCACTATAAAGTAATATCAAGGGAAAATCGAATGCATATAAACACAAACAAGGCAATTAAGAAAAACCTACATCAATGTCAACTTAAACCAGTATTTAATGACATATAAACAGAACTAAAAGTACGAAACAGGACATGAAACCAACAGCACTGAAACTCAGTCACAGCAGTACCATACTGCATTATGTATACACTCAAGAGAATTGCTATTGTCATAATGGAAAACATTTTCTTCTTTGTTATTTCACTTTCCATTTTTAAGTAATAATATGGGTAATAAGAACTTTGCATCGAAAATTTAAGAAGCTGCCCTCTTTCAATCACTTCTCAAGTCTATTCGAAATTTCAAACCAAGAGATCTGCAAAGAAGAACTTGTAGAACAAAACTCAAATTTCCCAGCATTTACATGATCTTTGGGGAAGGGGGATGAAGAAGAGGTAGTGAAATTGTGAAAAGAAATCAGTTAGTTTGAAAGAAAATAAAGAAATTGAGGATGAATTAAACAACTACATCCAGAGTGCTGGTAGTTTCCCTCTGCTTTCTTCCCATTTATGGATGAACTGAATTTGAAGGATTTAAATGAAAGGGACTTCCTTCCTACTTCTATTTCCACCTAACGAATGAAGGGAAATGCATTATCTTGTCTTTCAATTTATTTATTTATTTTTGTTCCAACTTTTCCCTTTTGCCCTGCCTAAGACGATTCAAACCAAAAGTTGGTAACTTAATGAAAAACTCATCCCTTCTAATCAAGCACAGAATGAATGGTGAGATTATAATATCTTACACAAACTTGGTTATATTCTCATTAATGGATGTAATACCAAAAAATCCAATTTTTGTCATTAAATTTGAGGTATATTTCACAATTCAGCAGTAAAATTAGGAATCCAAAGCTACCTCCAGGGGTTAAAGGTTTGTCAGTCGCATTGCCTTCAGGGGGTTTACTTGAATAATAAGGATTGGTACGAGGCAATTGGCAGCGAAAAACCTTCACACTTGAGAAAACAAAACATAAATCAGCAAGATAAAGAACATTGAAAATACTAACATTGAGAGGGGGAAACGGTAAGAACATGACAGATATTGGTTGATATACCTCCTTGATTGCTTATCCGGATGGCGCTTCCATTGTTCATGTTGATCTCGGAGAAGACATTTCATGGACAGACACATGAATACAAATAATGTTCGATGAAATGTTGAATCTTTTTCAACTAATGGAGCATAAACCTAGGAATTCAATTAATATGAAAATTAGCACAAACAGCTTACTTCTACCCCTGTCTCTCAAGCACAAGGTAACTCAAATCAAAGAGAAAATCTCCAGTGTGTAAATAAAGCAAACTATAACTATCAAAAGAGGTCCAGCTTTTGAAATTTCAACTAACGAGTCAAGCAGAATGACTTAGAAGGGTAATCAAGCACTCGTATTTTCCTAATAGAACAAAAATATAAAACAAAAGCGACATTTATAAGAATTGATTGACTTGACACAGAACATTACAGAAACACTCAAAAAATGTACCTGGAGTAGGAATTGCAGAGGTTCTCCGCATATATCGCAAACACAAGACATTCCTGAGGGTAAATTTTCCGGGTCCAACCAAGCCTACAAAGAAAACAATATCATAAAAATCCCAAAAATGCATACGTTTTTAACCATTCAAATAGCTATGTAAAAGAAAAAGTTTACTGGGACGCCTCCAGCTTTGCTTGGAAACTGTTGACGGAGAAGCGACCAGTTGTGTTCAGGCTTTTCAACGAACCCAAGAATTACAGCTTCCTCTTCTTCTTCTTCATCGTCTTCGTCGTTATCATCTTCATCTACAGTGATGTCTTCGTCATCATCATCAAGCGTAGTAATCCGGAGGCTCTTGAGCTCATCCATGGAATCTCCCTCACCATCGATATCCATCTCGTTACCGATTCCGCAATACAATCGTTAAGTGAGCAAAGCTGTATCAAAATTGGTAAGCTTTTTGATTTGTATTAGACGCGGCAGAGAGATAAGAGAAGTGAAGAATCAGCTGCGGTGGTGGACTGGTGCAAGTGGAGGGTGGCGACAGTGGCGGCGGAGTAGGTTAAAGCTTCAAGGGAGAGTATAGTACTCGGTTTCGGCTTTAGCCAGTGGAGTCGCAGACCGGAGATGGAGAGGAATCAACGGCTGTGAGGCAATGGGTTTTAAGCTTTCTAATGAAAATAGTAAGGCTTAATAGGCAAATAGGTACAGGTGTAAACGAGCCGAGTCGAGCTCGAGTAGTGCTAAGCTCGGCTCGGCTCGTTAAGATTTCGAGTCGAGTTCGAGCTTGAGTAATTTCTAACGAGCCTGAGAAATCTGAGCTCGACTCGGCTCATTTAGAACTCGAGTCGAGTTCGAGCTTGATTCGAGCCCAATCGAGTCAAGTGTTGACCGATCTTTGATCGCATTGGACTCAAGTAACTCTTCATCTATCATGTCTCATTTAAAGTCCTATGAAGAAAAAAACTTTGATACACATATTTTGTAAGCTGAAGCTTGTTAATTTTAGGGTTTATGGTGTTAGTTTAGGGTTTAGAGTTTTAGATTGTTGGGTTTAGAATTTATAATTTAGATTTTTAGGGTTTAATACTTATGTTTAGGGTTTATATTTAGGGTTTTAAGTTTAAGAATTTAGATTTTAAGTTATAAAAAATAAAAAAAATTATTATATTATATTTTCGAGTAGCTCGTGAGCTTTTCGAGTCGGGTATCCTGTAGCTCGGCTCGGCTCGTTAAGAACTCGAGCCGAGTCCAATCGAGTCGAGCTTTGACCGAGCTTTGACCGAGTCGAGCTCGAGTAGCTCGCGATCTGTCTCGTCTCATTTACAGCCCTAGGTATAGGTGCTAGTATTTTTTCAACTAGCTGCTCAAATTATTTTTCGGACTAAATTAGAACCTAAAATTAATTAATTATTTTATTTTTAATATAATTTTGAGTTTTTTTAGAGATGAAAATTAACGCTAAACCTCAAATGCATCACGAAATAAAATTTTAAGTCTTAATTTAGCCTGAAAAATAATTTAAGCATTTAACTGAAAAATAGCATATTTTGGTTCTTAATCGATGGTTAAGCCAAATAGTAACAACAAAACTTGAAATCAAATTATCATTCTCACTGCCCTAAAAAGGTATTGGTTAAATGTAGGTAGCCCGGCCCATTTCCTTGATGGTTAAAGTTAACCACACTTTAAAAAGAGCCCAAAGTATCCATGGGTGTTCAAAAATATATGATTCGATAATCCGTTTATTCGATTCAAAAATTCAAATATTTGATCTGATTTTTATTTTTGGATCGGATATTTGATCCATTTTTTATTTTTTAGATCAAATATGGATCACAATATTTCAAGTTTTGGATTATCCGGAAATCTGAAGTATCCGAAAATTCAAATTTTTATAGATATAAATTTTGTTATATTTAGTAACTTGATGCTTGTTATATCGGTAAATTCGATAAATTAAAATTTTAATGGATGTTAATATTGTTATATTTGACAATTTGTTAACTTTTGTATTAAAAATACAAAATTTTCATAGGTGTGACCGTCAATTTCGATAAAATACTTAAATCAAATTATATATTCGGATAACCTGATATTTGAGTATCTGATATCCGAATATTCGGATATCTGATTTTTTCCGAATCGAATATGGATCGCTATTTTACCGATCTGAAATTTTGAATATCCGAATTTTTGGATCAGATCTGATGTGATATCTAAAAATAAACACCCCTAATCCGTATTATTTGGTTTTTTTATTCGTATATGTTCAATTATCATTCTCACATGCGCTAAGGGTGCGTTTGGTTCACGAAATGTAAGATTACTTCTGGAAATAAGATTTCCGGAATGTAACATTACTTTTGGGAATAAGATTCCTGGAATGTAACATTACATGACATATTATTGGGAATGTTACATTATATTGTTTGGTTATTTGGTAGGAATGTAAGATTGATGTGTTTGGTTGGAGATATATAAGATTATTTAGAAGTGAAATTTACTAAATTGACCACGTGTTATATTTTCTTTTTAACATGTTAAACTTTTAATATTAAATTAAAAATATGTGCACAAAAAGTAATAGAATTATTTTTGTAACACTATCTAAAATTTACAAAAACTATATATTTATCATATTATTAATATAATTATTATATTAACTATTTTTTAAAATATAATTTATATTTACATACCCTTGTTAACCTCTATGAAAATATTTTTGTAAATTTTTAAATGTCAAATTTTTAATATGTTCAAATTTCTAATTCTTTATTACTTGTGACGGATTGTCAAGTAAATTAAAGTAAATAATAAAATAAATTTAAAACTTGTATAATACTCAAAAGAATTTGTATCATATGTTTAACCTTCTAAAATGTTTTATAAGATAATAAACATCTTATAAATCAAAGAACTTATATCATAAGTTTAACCTACAAAAAGTTTAACCTATTAATTTTCAAGCAATGTGCAATCCCAACATATAACTTATAAACATCATAAATATAATATTAATAAAAATATATTAAATATTAAAATAACGTTTAAATATGTGTAACACCATTTAAATGTTAAATTAATATTGAATAAAAATATTTAATTAATTTATTTAACGACCCGATTTTGGGCCTAGGAGTCTTTAAGGTTGACTCGTGGTTCGTATGACCTAGACTAGAGATCCGGGTTAGTTCGGGAGTGGTTCAGGGAAAACAAGGTTCAGGATATGATAAAACTATGGGAAAATTTTCTAAAATCCTCTAAAAATATGTATAAAGGTTTGGTGAAGTCAATTTTAGAAAATGAATTTTGGAGGATTAACATTTCGGGTTAGTGACTAAATTATAAAAAGTGCAAAATATGTTTTTAATGACTGTTTTAAAAGAGTGCCAAAACTTAGAATCTTTAGGGAGCTAATATATATTTAATGGGCCTTTTCCTTTAATTGATCATTTTAAATGTATTTTATTAAAAAGAATAAAATGAGATTTTATTAAAAAAAAAGAGATTTTCTTAATTGGTATTTTCCAAAATCTATTTGGACGTAACTTCCTTTTCTCTCATTTTCATCAGCCAAACACTTCATTTTCTCTCAAACTTCCAAAGATTTTTATCTTTCCACTTCACTTTGATTTGCAAATGATTTCCTTGATGATTCTTCCATTTATCTCAAAGGATTCTTGAAGATTTTGCAACAGATCTTGTCAATTGAAGGAATAGGCCAGGGTTAGAGGTAATTTTGGTTCAACTCCTCTAATCAAGGTTTATTAATGAAATTCCCGAGTCTTTGACTCTCTAATTGTGTTTAATAACAAGGTTTTATAATTTATTTGATGAAAATGGTTAGATCAAGCTTTAAAAGATGATTTCTCAAGATTTTCGTAATGGTACTATTTTGATTAATTTGAGATTAATTTTAATCATATTTTGGATGTTAAATAATGTTGAAATAAAGGTTTTATCATAGGAATCCCGAAATAGGTTGGATCTCTAGTTGTTAGGTTGTTAGATTTTTGGGTTTTTGTGGTGATAATATGGTTTTGGTGTTGCTGGAGATATAAGGATGAAAATAGATTGTTTTGGATGTTAATTGATGATTAAAATTGGATGGAAGTGTTAGGTTTTGGCTGGGTTGAGTTTGTAGAGTAATCGAAGGTGTTTTCGGTTGTTTTGGATATGTGTTTTGATGTTTTTGGGCAGAGCAGCGAAATGGCTTTGGTTGCTGGTGCTTTTAATGCATTGAGATGCATTAACCCTCTGTTCTTGTGTGGTATAAACAGGAGAGAACGTACCGGAAGAGATTGGTGAAGTTCTAGGAGCTTCGAAAACTTGATTACGCTTTGGCAAAGCAAGCGAGACGTTGTCGGTGAGTGGAATTAGTTTTAAAGCCTTTCAAAGACTTGAAAGCAAGGCTTGAGGGTTTAGATTGAGTTTGAAACACTAATCTAAGCCCGAAAGTAAGTTTGAGATGTTTCGCTCTCATTTCTCGGTTTTTACCCTATTAATTTTTATGATCATGCTCATGTTTTGAAGATAGAAATGCACCTACTAATTTATGCATGTTTTGAGAAATGATATGATGATTTACATGATCCCATGAGATATATTTGTTATTTCAAAGAGATATAACTTATTGAGAAAATGCTATGCATTGTTTATGCTTTTGAAATGGGATGAGAAATTATTTATATAATGCATTGAAAAATAGTAGGTAATGATGTTAAAAATGAGTATATTGGCATGGAATGAGATTATTGTTACAGGATATAATTGGTCGACCAATAGGATGAGAAGTGCATTATAATATACAAAATTCGTACGTGCTCTTTGGTTCGAGCAATGGGGGTAGTGCCATCTCATTCTAAAGTGAAAGTGTGGTGATGAGAGATTCCACCACAGTAGGTCTTGATGATGTGAGATTCCATCATGCTTTGTGGCGATGAGAGATACCGCCATGAGAGTTCGGTGATGTGAGATTCCACCGAGGTAGGACTTGACGATGTGAGATTCTGTCAAGCTATCCGTGTATCCGAGTAATGTTGTCTAAATGCCAATATATGAGATTCTTATGTACCTTGTTTATAAATGATTTAATGAAATGAGATTTGCATATGAGATCATGTTTTGAGAAATGCTATATGAGAAACAAGGATGTAAGGCTTTGCCTTGAGACTTTGCATTTTAATTAATGCATGAGATAGACGGTACATGTGGTTTAAATGTTGCGATTTTTGCTTTGAAAATGGTTTCAAGCATGAGATAGAAAGAGCATGATGAGATAAAGATTTCTAAATGAGAAATGGTTTTAAAATGCATTGTTGTTGGTTTGTGTTGAGTGGATCGATTGAATGATCAAGACCAAGAGGGGGTGAATTGGGATTTAAAAACTTTGTGGAGTGAAAGGGCAATTTAAAATTGAAGAACAAAGGATTTTAGAGTGGTTCAAGTTCCAAATGAACTCTACATCCACTACCTTAGCTACCACTAAGGATTTCAACAATTCACTATTTGTTCTTCCCCTTTTCAAGGCTTAGGAGGCAACCTTTACACAACCGGTCAAATTTTCTACCCAAAATTTGACCAAACCCTCACCAAAAATCAAAGAAGAAATTGGACAAGAAGTATATCTCTCAAATACAAATTTGTCCCTAGAAATACAACACTGAACCCAAATTTGAAGATAGAATAAGAATTGAATACAACACAATTTGGGAATTACAAGAGATTGGAAATATAGCACACTTGAGGTTGGATTTTTGCTTGAATGTTTGTCTTTTATGCAATAGTTGTTGCTGGCCTTCAAAGAGCTTCAATTTATACCTCATCTATTAATTCTAGCCGTTTGGGTGGTTGGGGAACTGAATAGAGCCGTTGGAACCCTCTCTTACCACCATAAATGCATTTTGCAGCTATCTGTATCGGTACTCGGGGACCCGTATCGATACATGTCTAAAAAATATCACACAATTGACTTATGCTCAATAAGTTATGTTTAAGACCATCGACATACAAGATATTTTCAATGAGAATAGTAGAGTGATTATTTAGCTCATCCAACACCTTTTGGTGTTCACTATTACATTGAGATAAAAGATTATTAAGGTCAACATTTTCATCTTGAAAAAATTTTAGTTCATCTTTCAACCCTAATATCTTTTTCTCAAATTTTGAATTAGCTTGAGAGAGTGAGTCATTTTTCTCATTTAGTTCCAAAATGATTTTCTTATTCCTAATGACCGACACTTTGTATTTCTCAACTAATTCATCGTAGACCTCTTGTAACTCATCATATGCATCATTTAATTCATCATATGTAAAATCTAAAGATGATGAGTTAGAGGTTACCATGGAGGAATCTTCCTCAAGTGCCATGAGGCAAAGGTTGGCCACTTCTTGTTCGTCATCCTCCGATGACTCCTCATCACTCCAAGTAGCAAGCTTGGCTTTGAGCTTCTTCTTCTTCTTCTCAAAGCCCTTCTTCTTGAGTTGAGGGCACTCCGAACGTATGTGGTCGGGTTGTTTGCACTCGAAGCAAATGATTTGATCCATTGCTTCTTCTTTGTTCTTACCTTTGAAGTCCATCTTCCTTTGAATTTTTCTTCCACGATTGGACCTCATGAATCGAGAGAACTTCTTGGCTATCATAGCCAATTCTTCAATGTCATCCTCCTCACTAGAAGAGTTTTCCTCAAGTAGTGAAGCTTTAAGAGCTATTCCCATCTTCTTCTTCTTTCCAACTTCTAACTTCTCTACTCTCTTCTCTTCCTTCTTCTTCTCTTCTTCCCTTCCTTGTTTCATAATCTCATGAGTGAGTAGAGAACCCACTAGCTCATCAAGCTTTAGAGTCTTCAAATTTTTGGCCTCTATGATGGCGGTTCTCTTCCCATCCCAAGATTCGGGAAGTGAATAAAGTAGCTTCCGGACAAGCTTGTCTTCCGGTATGATCTCTCCAAAACCTTTGAGCCCATTTACTATAGTAAAGAAGCGATCAAACAGCTTGGACACCGTCTCATCGGGCTCCATCTTAAATTTCTCATAACTAAGATTGAGAATTCCAATCTTAGTTTCCTTAACGTTGTTGGTTTCCTAATAGGTGGTCTCAAGAGTATCCCATACTTCATTGGCACTCTCAATAGATGAGACTTTAGAGTAGATGTCGGGTCCAAAGGAGCAAAAAAGCATGTGAAGAGCCTTGTCATTTATTTGTATCTTCTTTCTTTCATCTTCACTCATTTCTACCTTTTTCTTCAACACCATCTTTCCTTCATTGTCTTGCTTCAATGGAATGTAAGGACCATCTTTAATAACATCCCACACCAAGTAATCATTGGACTTGATGAAGAGGCGCATCCTATTCTTCCAAAAAGGATAGTTGTCACCATTGAAGAATGGTGGCTTTGTGGTGGATTGTGACTCATACATACTTGAACCGGAGGTAGAAGTCATGGCTTGATTTTTTGTTGATCCCACTCTTCCTAGGAACTCCTCTTGTGGTTGTGAATCCTTCAAAGAGGTAGGCTCTGATACCAATTGTTGAGTGGATCGATTGAATGATCAAGACCAAGAGGGGGTGAATTGGGATTTAAAAACTTTGTGTAGTGAAAGGGCAATTTAAAATTGAAGAACAAAGGATTTTAGAGTGGTTCAAGTTCCAAATGAACTCTACATCCACTACCTTAGCTACCACTAAGGATTTCAACAATTCACTATTTGTTCTTCCCCTTTTCAAGGCTTAGGAGGCAACCTTTACACAACCGGTCAAATTTTCTACCCAAAATTTGACCAAACCCTCACCAAAAATCAAAGAAGAAATTGGACAAGAAGTATATCTCTCAAATACAAATTTGTCCCTAGAAATACAACACTCAACTCAAATATGAAGATAGAATAAGAATTGAATACAACACAATTTGGGAATTACAAGAGATTGGAAATATAACACACTTGAGGTTGGATTTTTGCTTGAATGTTTGTCTTTTATGCAATAGTTGTTGCTGGCCTTCAAAGAGCTTCAATTTATACCTCCTCTATTAATTCTAGCCGTTTGGGTGGTTGGGGAACTGAATAGAGCCGTTAGAACCCTCTCTTACCACCATAAATGCACTTCTGCAGCTATCCGTATCGGTACTCGGGGACCCGTATCGATATGTCTCAAAAAAGAAAGAGCCATTGTACATAATAAATAGGGGGTATCGAAACGCACGTAGGCGTATCGATACGGGGTATCGAAACGGCTAAGACCGTATCGATACCTTTTTCTCAACTTAGCTCACTGGAAGTTTCCGTTTCGATACGAGGGTTTATCGTATCGATACGGGTCAACTACCAATTTAAAATTTGGTTACCTAACAACTGACACCAACGGTCGAAACATTTAAAATGATCTGAATTAAAAATTCGTTAAAAACCGTATCGATACGGGTGAAGCCGTATCGGTACACCATTCAAACTCTTTCAGACTTTACAAATGAGCGAATCGATACAGATTGAATCTGTTTCGATACGGTGTTTCGATACGGTTAAGGGCGTATCGAAACGAGTTCCTCCAGTGGTCAACTTTGTAAAAAAGGTATCGATACGGCTGGAAGCGTATCGATACACCTGGACGGTTTTCAATAGTTTGGCCTTGGAACACTTAGAAAATATTTTGAGTTTGAGTTTTTCAAATCAGTTTTAAAGAGTTGGCGATTTAAAACTTATTAAGGGACTTATAAAACAATTTTAAGTTTTTCAATTTGATCCTTAAAGATTTAATTATATCAAAATCAAACATAGGTTTCACAGTTTGTTTTTAGCATCCCTCACTAAGCATTTGTGCTTACGCTCTCTTTTTCCAATAATGCGGAGAAATAGCTTATTTGGGCGACAAAGAAGTAAGAAGAATTCCAAGGAGTGAGACTTAGCTCAAGTATGGTTTTATGTTTACCTATTAGTAATAATAGTTGGCAATGGGAGGATGCCTTAATGTTTTGGGAGAATGTGTTTTGAAACTCCCTGTTTTGTTGCAAGTTTGTGATGCCTTTGATGACTTGTAAATGGCCTTACTTGTTGAGATTTGCTTTGGTTTGTGTTTTGGATTTTGAGTGGTTATTTTGCGTAGGTAGCATGCCTATAGATTTCTTTAATGCTTAATGCATGTTACTTTATTGAAATTGCCATGTATGATTGAGGTTTGATGATTAGATATGTTGTATGCATGTTGGAAGCATGTTAGAATGTTTTTGATTGAGTTAAAGTGTGAAAAACCAGCAAAAAGTGTCATTACAGGCCCATGTGTTTCGGTACAGCTAAGCATGTACCGAAACAGTGTGCCTAAAATGGCTTAAGGGTTTCAAAACAGATAGGGTGCGTTTCGATACACTTTGCTACTAGAATTTCCTATTCCGAAACACCCTAGAAGCTGTTTCGATACGAGCCTGAGCTTCGAGACACTTGCACCTATTCCGAAACGGGCATTCCGATACAGGGCAACTTGTACCGAAACACCCAACAGTTAAGTTGGTTATTAGAATCTTCTGAAGTTCTGATTCTTGACATTTTGGTCCCTGAATGTTGTGGATACAATTAAATGAGCATGGATAATTGTTTTAAGCTGAGATTTGACAGAGATGCATGTAACGTGACTAATTAAAGGTTGGTAACTTAAAAAGTGAATAAGTCCCTGTAATTTGGTAAAATTACAAAATGGTCTTTAAAATATGTTTGTATGCAATTGAGTCCCTAAACATTTTCTGATAAAGATGCAAATCATTCCGTTGTGATGTTTATCACATAGGATAACAATGAGCATCTAGACAAGATAAAATGAAAAAATAAGGTCATTTATTGAGGTAAACTTCATGATTTACTTCAATATTCCCCGTGTGATCCGTTCGGTTCGGTCTTTCGCCCAGATCGGGTCGAGGGGGTTACAATTTACACCACACATATTTAATCATCTAATTAAATTCAATAAAGGATTCAAGTGAACAACATGCATTAATATATGGGCAATATGGTCCAAAGGTGTGGGAATTGATAAATACCTAACAAATCCAAGGGAATCACATTCCCACCATTTAATGAAAAAAATGCTAATGTTGGGAATACAATATTACCGCTTGGAGGGAATGCTTCCAAACTAAACGTAGGTATGTGATTCCGGAAAAGATCATTTCCCTAAGTAAATAATCTTTTTCGCGAACCAAACGCCCACTAAAAATTATTAGTAAAAACATCCTAATTCCCAAATTATTTATATGAATTAGAAATAATTTACAGAAACCTGACACATATGGGAATATGGTTATGGGCCAACGGGGTTCGGCTCCCAAAGTTTTGAGAAATTAAAAGTTAGCCTTTTGAAAATGTAAAAGTTCAAAATTTGATCTATTTAAAAAATTTAAATATTCTTATTATGTTTCAATTTTTTTGAATATTTTGATGAGTGTAGCAATCGATTGAATAAACTCAAGAGGGGGTGAATTGGAATTTTAAAAAGTGGTGGAAACTAATTGTAAAGACAGAAAATTGCAAGGGGATTTATAGTGGTTCAACTCCCTCAATGGAGTCTACGTCCACTACCTTCGTGACTACAGTAAGGATTTTCCACAAATCCCACTAATTTGTCTTTCTTTTAGGATAAGGAGTAACCTTACACAATTCAATAGACTTATACCCCCAAAGTCTATTGAATTCTTTCCCCAAAACAAGTACAAAGAAAATCCTCACAATGAAGGTGTTTGCAAAGTTTAAGCTCACTCACACACTCAAGAAACACTAGCAAATGAATTACAATGAAGAACAACACTATTGTTTACAAGAAAAGATGGAAAATTGAGCACACATTGGATTTTGATTGCTTGAATATTTGGATAGGCTTTCTTGTTACTTCTTTACTGTTTGGCGACCCTGTTTATATGCTCTTGAACTTTTCTAACCGTTGGGAGACGTTGGAGGAATTTTGGAGCCGTTGGGAGCCATTAAAACTGAGCATTAAATGCTCATTTGCACATAGGTTTCGAAACCATTGAAGAGGTTTCGAAGCCTGAGGGTATTTCAAAATGGAAAACTAGCCGTTATAGGCCCTGGTTTCGAAACCATCATGGGAGTTTTGAAACCTTTAGCCAAAATGTGATTTTTAGGCCTTACTGCCTTGGTGGTTGGTTTTGAAACCTTTGCTTGAAATCTCACAAGATTGACTACTTGTTAACTTTTTAAGGAGTATTCATTACATGTGTTAAGTCAAACAACTTTGAAAAAGATTGTTCAAGTTAAAGTTATATTTTTGACAAATTTGAATCGAATATTAAGTTTACAATTTTTTTGCAAGTTAGTCCTTTTAATTATATCAAAATCAACATAAGTCTAACATATTTTTAATTAAGTCTCCTCTTAAAAGTTTTAAATGTTTTCAATACGTATTAAAATATTGGAAATTTTACTTTGACCCTAATTTCTTTTGAAAAATTTAAATTAAACTCTTCAAAAAATTTGAAAAATTTAATTCAAACCTTTAAATTTTTTAACAATTATAAGTTGACCTCTCAAATTATGTTATCAAAATGTAATGGATTACACCTACATGTGGTGGCGTTTTAGTAGTGAGAATAATATAAATTATTTAGAGTGGTTCTCAAATTTTTAATTTTTTTATATTGTTTCGTTTTGTGTATAAATGGAGGTAGTTCGTTGAAACATCTTTTCCCTTTCCCAATTATATATATGGTAGAGAATAGGGTTTCTAACTAAGTTGAACAGCTCACGAACAACTTGAATTCAATTCGGTTAACACTCAACTTAAACTCGAGTTCGACTTGAGACCTTAACGAGTTCGACTCAAGACTTTAACGAGTCGTTTCAAGCAAGGCTCAACTCTACTCGATAAGTTCACGAGCAGCTCTTTAATTTTTTTTATCATATGTTAGTTTAGTGTTTTGTGGATTGTTACTTTGGAGTTTAGATTTTTGGAATTGCTTCACACACTATTTTCATCATTTCCCCCCTTAAATTTGTTAATTTATGTTTATATTAAGCTCTATATAATATTATCATATTTTAAATTATTAAAAAAAACAAGGTAAAAATTATGGCAAGTTTAATGATCAACGAGTCGAAATGAGCAACGAATGTTTTTAACGAGGACGAGTTGAGTAAAATTTTATCAAACTTATTGAGTATTGAGTCGAATCGATCACAATTCAAACAATTTTCGAATCGATTCAAGCATTATTCAACTCGTGATCGACTCTCTTGATTAGCACCCCTGAAGATTTGAGCAAGTTAATCTGTTTGCAACTCTCATCTAATCCAAGTATTTTTGTTATTTATTTATTTTTATTACTTTTATATTTAAAATTTTCTTTTATTAAGTGATGTGATTAAATGAATGAAGTAAAAATGGTGGATTGATTGTTGCTATATAGTCTATGAATATTTAGTGATAATTATGTATTTCATATTGTTGACATTCAATCTATTAAGATTTAGTGTTAATGATGTATTTTTAGTGTTGTTGTAACACCCCGAAATCCGGTCTAGTCGGAATCCGGTTCCGGCGATCGAAAATTTCACATCGATAAAGTCTAAACATAGTACCAGCCAGTTAATTATTGACATTGGACTCTAATTGTGTTAATTTATCGAGTATTGACCTTATCGGATTTGTTAAAAAGTCTTATAATTACCAAATTATAGCTATCAAAAAGTTATGAGGATAAAATCATAAAGTATTGAGAGTTGAGGGACTAACCTTGTGATTAGCCCCTCCTCAATTATAAATTGCAACTACATGGACAAAGGAAATTAGCTTCCTTCATAGTAAGGAAAGCTAATCGGCTATCTAGTGTTTTAAGTGTACAACAATTAAGAAATATAGGAAAAGAGAGACATACCGAGCTTTGAAAAGAAAACATCTCAATAGTTATCTTCATCTTCAACTAAGCAAGCACCTCAATTGGAGATGAAACTTAAGCTCAGTTTCTTCAACTTATTGACATCGAATCGTTGCTAACGCCCCGGTAAACAATAATCCTCAAACAATCGTTGGATTCCATGGATATATTGAGTTTAATCCTAAGCTAGGGTTTTGACCATCCATGGATATCTCATCGTTGTCATCTATATTGAGATCGATTATCGATTTTGATATTGTTATATTGATTTTGATATCGTACTATCGATCCTAATTGTCTCCTATTGATTTTCTAGCTCAAGAAGTTGATAAAGAGCATCCATCGTCTTCATCCAAAGCTAGGAACAAGGGGATTGTTATTCGAGAGCCATAAGAGTATCGAATTTTAAGGTGAGTGTAGTCGGAGTCTCGGGACTAGACGAAAAGCCTTCCCGAATCTTTTATTGTTGTTTTAGACCACATCGCTAATATTACCATTGAAGAAGTTGCATTGGAATGTTAATCAGACACTTTGGTAAGTGTCAGTAAGTTTGTTATTGAATATTGGACATAATTATTGGTATCGGCATTGTGCATTGTCATTGATATAGTCATTGTCATCGAAACATTGTAAAGAAATCATCGGATATTGATATTGATATTGGACCATGAAACATTGATAATGAGACATGTTTGTCATTGATAATATTGAGATCATTGGTCATTGGAATTCTCATTGAACATTGTAAAGAAATCATCGGATATTGATATATCATGTATGTGCATGTGTATGTATATAATATGTATGTGTATGTGTATATATACTAATATATATGTACTTATGTGTGTGTGTATGTATTTATGTATTATGTGTCATGCGTGCATATATATATCATATCATATGTATATTTATGAACTTTTCGAATTCATTAAGTCATGGATTTCTGGTCAATATCAGTTCAGGTCAACAACAGTTCGGGTTCAAAACAGGTCGAGTTCAAAATAGGTCGGGTTCAAAACAGGTCGGGTTCATAACAGGTCGGGTAAAATCAGATCTCGGGTCGATTCAGTCGGGTAATATCAGGTAATTTGCCAGGTCGGTCTCGAGTTCGGGTCGTTTTCAGTCAGACGCAGATCGGGTTCGGTTGCTACAATAACATGTTCAACTCGGGTTCAGGTCAGCAACAGCCAGTTATAGTTCGGGTTCGGGTCATCGAATTCTCGGGTCAAATCAGGTTCTGACTCGAGCAGGTTTCAGGCAGGTTTTCAGGTTCTGACTTGTTTTTACATCCCTAAACACCATACTTGAGCTTAACAATCCTTGAATTCCTTTAAGCCTCATTGCTGCCCAAAATGTGTCAATTATCTGCATTCTTGGTAAAAGAGAGCGTAAGCACAATAGCTTCGTGAGGCATGATCTAGAAACACCAACACAACAATACAAGCATTAAAACTCCATCTTGAAAACCATTTCTAAAACCATGCTCTTTCTATCTCATGCTTGAAGTCCATTTCAAAGCAAAACATCTTTTGAAAACCACATGTACCATCTATCTATCTCATGCATTCACCCAATGCAAATCTCATGGCAAAGCCACACATGCTTGATATACAAAAGCATTTCATAATCTCAGAATCTCATATGCATTTCTCATAGCATAAAATCATTTCAACCATTGGTACATGTGAATCAAAGTTCATTCTCATATATTGGCATTTCATATTCTATCTTTACTCGGATATGCGGATAGCTTGACACGAAGTCAAGTCCTACCTCGATGGGATCTCGCCATCGGACTCTCATGGCGGTATCTATCTTCGCCACAAAGCTTGGGTGTTTCACCAAGACATACCCTGATGGTATCTCTCATCATCGGACTCTCACTTTGGATCGGGATGGCACTACCCCCATTGCCTGACTCCAAAGAGCACGTACGAATTTTAGTTTATAGTGCACTTTACATCCTATTGGTCGACAAATTATATCCGGTAATCATCTCATCATTATGCCAATATATTACATTAAATCATCATCTCACCTACTGTTTTGATGCAACATTTCTAAATCATTCTCATCCTATTTCAAAACCACAATTCATGCATAGCATTTAATCAAAATCTCAAAACTCTTTGCAATGTTGTTCTATCTCGTGGGATCAATATAAAACATCTTCTCATGTCATAAATCATGAATAAAACAGTAGGAATTTGTCTATCTCAAATCAAGAGCATGTCAAAACATTTAGGGGCATCATCCACATTTCAAGAGCAAATCTAAACATACTTACTTCCAGACTTAGGATGGTGTTTCAAACCAATCCTAAATCCCCAAAACTTGTTTCCTTGTCCCTCAAGGACGTCTAAAACCATTTCCACTCACCGATAACGTTTCGCTTGCTTGCCGAAACGATTTCTAAGCTTCAGGCACTTCCGGATCAACACCAAACGCGTCCGAAGATGTCTCCCCTGTTCATTACACATAAGAGCAGAGGATTAATGCACCAACATGTATTAAAATCACCAGCCACTCATTCTAAATCACTGCTTTACTCAAAACTAGCACTTCGACTATTTGAAATAACCGAAATCACTTCCAAACTTTCTCAAATCAAAGCCCGGCCAAGATCTATCAGTTCTAATATTTTCTAAACCGCAATTAACATCAAAAATCAACATAAACACGACCTTATACCTCCAGTAATAGTAGGTCGCCAAAAACACCTCAAAAATCACAAATCTAGCATCTCAAACTTAGGAACCCAAACCTATTCAGGATTAATTTGTTAAAACCTCATTCTCAACATCAAATAATATCCATAATATGTTAAAAATCAACCTCAAATCAGAGCTTAACATAGAAATACGAAAATCACCAAGATCTCATCAAGAATCTTGAATTTAGTAACCATTTCTTGTTTATGACATTAAAACAACCCAAAAACCATTAACAAAGGATTGATAACTTGGGAATTTCAGTAATGAACTGGTCATTATAGGAGAAGGACGAAGCTTACCTCTAATAGTTGATCTCTCCTTAATTTGGGCAAGTTTCCTTGAAAATCCAAAGTAAAATAAAAAAGAATTTGATGAAACAAATATAGGAAATCTTTGGGAAGATGAAATCTCATCAAACAAGATGGAAATCAGATGTTCTTTGATGAGAGAAAAGTGTTTGGCTGATTGGAAGTTGAGAGAAAATGAAAAGAGAGAAAATTATCGTAAAACTGGTTATGAAAAGTCAACCTTTGATTTTCTTTTAATTCCCTTTTATTTCTTTAAAAAAATCATTATTAAAAGCTCCCAAATTAAAGAGAAATCTGATGGAAAACAAATGGTAAAATTAGCTTCTTAAAGATTAAAAGTTTCAATCCTTTACAAAACAGTCACTAACCAACTTTTGCAAAAACTTCATTTTGGTCACTATACCAAAATGTTATACTTTCAAAGCTTATTTCGTAAATTTTTTTCGCCACAATCATTCATATAATAAATGAGGATTTTTAGATATTTTTCTATATTTTTAAAACATCACGAACTAGGATTTTCCTAAACCAACCTCAAGGGTTCGAACCGTTCCCGACCGGCCTGATTCAACGTCTAAAACATCTAGGCCCAAAACCAGGGTGTTAAAAAGATAGAAATTTTACCAAAACGACGAACGAAGAACTCGAATATGGTCTTCTCGAAAAGCTCCTATTTGCCTCTGGAAAATCGCCTCCAAACTCGAAGTTCAACTCCAAATTTTCCAGTAACTCTTGAATTTTTTTAGAGATCTTTTCGGATTTTTTCCTAAGCCTTTTGTTTTTTTTTCAAGTGTATTTTCACTTCAAATTGGTGTGTTCAACAATGGAGAAGAGGAGGTTTATATACACATGCTTGAGCTTGCAAATCAAGCAAATATCTGCATTTAATCCCTAAATTGGAGCCAAAATCAGACCAAGAACTTGATTCTCGGTAAAACCCCTCAATATTTATCCGATTTGGTTCGGATTTGAAGCTGAATTTTCCTCTTGATTTGAGCCTAGGGTTTGACCTCTTGCTTTGGTTTTTTGCAGACCGTGACCGGTAGACGGTGGAAGGACTCCCTCACTACCACGCTAAGGGTTAACGGGGCTGGGATTTTGGGGCTGGATCGAGTGCGTGGTCCCTTTTTTTTCTTTATTTTTTGCTGTTTCTGGCCATTTTTCCTTGTTGTTTTTTATTACATTTATTATATATATTTCTTTGTCTTCATTTTATTTCCCTTTTTCCAACATTTATTTCCACCTTTATTATTAAAATTATTTTCTCCTTTTTTTCTTCTTTTTTTCTTTGTTTTTAAAAGATGGGCTAGTATTTCTAAATTGCTTTGTTTTTTTTCTCTTTTGAAATGGGCTTCAAAAATGGGTTTTTAAAGATGGGTTTGTGTTACATTTTTATTTAACTTAGAAAAGGGTGGGCCTTTTATTATTTTTTATTTTAAGGGGGAAAAGGATTTTTATTTATTTTTTCGGATTATTTAAAATTGTGGTGAAAATCTAGTGACAACATCTTGCGACTATGAGATGTGGTCATGAGTTTCCTGTTGTGTTTTCTCCAACTTGCTTTCAATATCCTTCTTGATTTCTTCGCATGCTAGTTCAACATTTTCTATTCTTTCTTCCATGTCTCTAGCTTTGCTTCTTATAAAGTAAGGATGTTGAGTCTGTGGTTTCATAGGCCCTATAATTTACTGCGATAATAATTCTTTAAGAATTAAAATCTTAGTAAAAATAATGCAATATGATGCAGTATGATGTGAATGCAAATAAGCAAATGCAATGTATATGCAAAACACATATTATATTAATACCATAACATATTTTACACAAAAGATGTTGATTTTAGTACAACTTTCAAAAGGAAACTCACATCAGAACAAGTTTCTTTACATAAGGTGAGCTTATTTCACATATATTGCTTGGGTTTAACACCCATAATCTTGATCTTCTTGAAGAGCCATGCCAGTTTCTTGCCCCTGTTAAATTTTGACTCGGTTTGCAGGCTCATAACATCGGCATGAACGGCTAGAGTCTGTAAGTGTTCTGTCACTTCTCGTACCTAGACGAGAGCTTCAGTCATGATACGGTCTCTATCGCAGACTTGATCCCGGGATTGCTCCAACTGTGCCTGCCAACATTGATCATTCCATACTTGGATTTTTTCAAAATTTTTAATTTTTCCCATTACAAGTTTGCAAAGTTGTTTCTAATTCTTCAAATTGTTTATTCAGAGTCTCTTTCTTCTCTCTACTTGCTTCTAATTTGGATATAGAGTTTCGGTAACGGTGCCTTCTCAGAGAGTCTTCTAATTCAACAATTCTCCCCCTCAGATCTATATTCTCGATTCAACTTCCAGGTAGCTTTTCCTCCATGGCAGCTTGTTTTATTTGAGCATACTGGAATTTTCTTTCCCAAAGGTCAGCTCTTTCCTTTTCTTCTCGAATTTCTAGCTTCTATTTTGCGGATGGCTTTTCGAGCCCGACATGCTTTGCTGATACGCGGAGCTTCTTGTAGTCAGTTTGTAGACCGCTCAAATCTTCTTCAGCCTTTGTTTTACCTTTCCTTAGTCTTTCAACCTCCCATTCCTAGGATTGCATGGCGAACTTCAGCTGGTTCTTTTCATTTTCTAACCTCGACATTTGTCTTTCCATCCTAGTGCATTTCTTCTCGAAATCATGCTTTGCCATTTTCAATTCTGAAAGATCGACTCGAAAATGCTCCTCCACCGATACACCATTTTCTGGATCTGGTGCAGGGATATTATCATTGATTCTCCTATTTCTCCAACATTGATATTCTGGCGTGACCCTGGGCTTTTCGTCAAACGGTTCCATCTTGAAAGTGTGACTCCACGCCTTAGAGACCAAAGAAACGCTTTTTTTGTAGTCCTTTCCCTTGTATGGGAACTCAAACGTAGCAAGCCCTCTCGTTGCTGGGACGAACTGTCTGGACCTATATTGCCTGGATACTAGCAAGGGGGCATATCCAGTTCCTCCCCATATTCCTAGCAAAGAAACCCAATCATAGTCCTCACACATGTACAGGATGATGTCAGTGAAGAACTAGTACACTTTCCAGACGATATCTTTTTCCTGGAGGTTCCAGAAGATGGCCATCCATTTGTCATGAGTGATGTTTTCTTTTCTTGGTGTGGATTCTAGATCCCTTAGTGGTGAGTACCCTTCGAAACATGCTTGATAGGAGGGTCTTTCCGGCTTCTAGAAGTGGCTATAGAACCAAACCAGCAGTAGCTACGCATAACCGATAAATCTTCCATCGCCGCTTCTTTTGCATGCACTGAGGGACCTGAAAGTTTCAGGTAGGATTGCTGGAACAGGGGTAACGCCCTTCTCAAGGCGGTCGAACAATTCAATGGTAGCATCATCAATGTATCCTAAAGCAAACATGTTGACATGCTTGTCTCGCTTGGGCTGACTCTGGATCAGGTATCGTATGAATCTCCAAGCAATGCACTAGGTTTCCTCTTTGGTTTTGATCCTAGTTGTAGCCCACTGTTCATCCATACCGGTCACCTTTAGCAGTTTCTTCTGGAACGTCGGAGAATTGGTAGATTTGAAATAAGCTTTAGTGGCCTGGATTTTTGGACACCGGATCAGGGAAGTGTATTCTTCGATGGTAGGTACCAAATCGACTTGTCCAAGAGTAAAGTAGTTGTAGGTAGGATTCCAGAACTAAACTAGGGCTCGAAACAAAGTCTTGTCGATACTGACATCTAACAGATAAGGCAAATCACCGTATTTGTTGTAGAACACCTGCTTGTTCTCTTCGTCCCACTGGTCCCAAATCTCTTTCAAATCTCGCAACTGGTTCTGTGTCACTCTAATACTAGTGAGGTCTCACGGTTCTGACTCTTTGCCTTCTATCGACTGTCTCCTTTTTGGTGCTGAGTTTCCTCTAACCATCTTCGCACGCCTAGGTTTCCTTCCACCTTATCAAGAAACCAGTTCTCCATAGTTGATCCTTTATAACGACTGAACTTGCCTCAACACCTTTTAATTGAAATAAAAAAATATGCAATGCAAGGGCAAAGAAAGAAAAAAAAACAAAGACAAAGCAAACATGTTAGTCCCGATATAAATAATATCAAAATAATAAATAAGAGCTAAATTAAAACAATCCTAGAACATGCTTTTCTGCCCCACATGCTTTAGAAAAACAAAGTCCTACCCCACCATGATATCTATGTGCATGCTTCTTTTGCATAAATATAGACATGGTATCTAGCATATTATATTACGAAAAGAAAATAAATAAATAAAATTGAAATTAAATAGCATAATTAAAATCCCTCATCTCTCTCTCTCTATAATTCACCTATTGGGTGACTCTTTAAACATGAAGAGGTTCGGTATAGCTCTTAAGGGTAGGCTCTTTACGGTTCACCATATGTGGTTCGGTTCTAATAAAGGTATTCAAATTGTTGATTTTGTTGCCTGCTAAGGCTAGCAAAGTTCAATTCAGGGGGCTACATGTCTCTAGGCATGCACGGAGACGAAAGTCTCACGAAGACAAGGGGACCTATATCCCATAAGCAATCCACTATCCTGCACGGAGGGGGTACCTCACAAAGGAGTAGCTTCTTGCTCCCACTTAAAAAGGGACGGAGCTCGGGTGTAGAGCTCGTGATATTAAAACTTAGCAGACTTAATAAAAACAGTTGTAAGAAAATCAGAAATAAAAAAGCAGGAATCACAAAATTAAATCAAATTGAAGTCATAATGTCCATATTATTAAAACAAAAGGTAATCGACTTGTGGCTTGACTCTCTAAAAAAAGTTGTCCCCAGCGGAGTCGCCAAGCCGTAATAACGGGAGTCGCCACTAATATTTTTTAATTTAGGTGATATTGGATCACCTGAAAACCCGATTATTTTAATAAAACTTATTAAAACAACGAGTTTGGGTTTGCAAAACCAGAAAACAAGTTCGGGAGTCAATTACGCGTGGGGAAGGGTGAGCACCCCCACAACACCCAAAATTGGTACCTAGTTGATTACATACTGTTTTAATGATGGGAATTATGAATTAGAATTTAATTTAGACATTGTGATCTCTGAATGCATGAATTGTGTAAAACATATCTAAAATAATACTCATTTATACGGGACTAACGAAAAACTTACGCCCCTTAAGTTTGGGACATAATTTTCGCGAGACCCCCGACTAAAGGAATATCATTTTAAATATTAGCGAGAAAGCGGCACCCCTTTAAGCTTGAGGCACGTTTTTCACGAAAATCTCTAACAAAGAAAATTATTTTGAATAAAATCAAATTAAAAAAATGAATGCAGGATATATGTATATTGTAAGTAATACATACATTAATTAATAATGAAGATACTAATAATAATATATAATAGTAACAATAACAATAAAGGACGGAATTGGAAGAAAACAAAAATTAAATGGCGAAATTATAAGAATAAAAAGCTAATAAAGGACGAAATTGTAAAGAAATAGTAACTTAAATGCAAAATATAAAGTCTCCGCCCATTCTCTCTTATCCCAACTACCACCATCATTGGCTCTCCGCCCACACCAGAATGGGTGAACCAACACAAACTACCATCGACCCCTATCTTCACCACCACCCTGTCCAGTGCCCAACATTATTGGCATCAACAATTACCACCACGAACCACCATCGACCTTTATCTTTATCACCATGTCCACCACCCTGTTCACTGCCCGACATTATTCGCATCAACAAATATCAATTTTTTCAAGTAAAAAAAATATAAAAGATAATAGAATTTTGAACTTTAGAAATTTAGGTTTAGCTTTAGAAACTTTATTAAAGTGTTTTTTCATTTTGGTGTAGCGTAGAAATTGTGGTATTTTGAGTATCCAAAAATTCTAATAATTACCAAAATTTCAAACGTTAAATTTTCAAGTATGGTTTTAAAATTTTTGGTGAAACGTAGAAATTGTGCTGTTTTAGTTTCAAAATTTCTAATACTTTTCTAACATTACATTTGAAGAAGCCCTCGTGAAGCTTTGTTTTAAAAAGCTTTCCTTATTTCCAAATTTCTTAGATCCACACCTTAAAATGTTGGTAAGTTCACGAGTTGTCCGGTGTAGATGAGATTCGAACATCCAAGTCAACTCATTAAGGTTAAGTTGGAAAGTGAAAGATTATGAGTTTGAACATCCCCCTTTTAATTAACAGGAGATTGAAATGTTTATCAGTAAAGAAAAAGTTTAAAACAAAACTCCATGAAAGTATGGGTTCTTAAATTAAAACCATTGCCTTTTTCTTTAATAATGTGAAACATCACATACTGGAAATAGAAGAAACAAAGCTATACTGCATATTTGATGTTAGGATTCAATTGAATAAACAGAAAAAAAAAATAAGTTAATTTCAATTAGGTAACATTTTATCTACCTGATTTAGACCTTCCAACGGTGAATAAGGTGAAGTAGATGAAAATATCTGCCAATATATCTTCCTAGAATAATTTTGCTATTAGTATATATATAGTGTTTGCTGGGGCGTCTTAGCTCTATAAATGTATATTATATCAAGAATTTTAATGTGGTAGCTGGCTACCTAGCTATCCACTACTTCATAACTTGTTTTGTTTGAATGCCTTTGTTGCATCTCATCAGCGCTTGTACCCTGCAATTTACATGCACATATACTTATATATGATTCGTTTACGCAGCATATTTTTTTTTTAAATTTTACACGTTTTTTGGATCCTTAGATGAATAAAATGGATGGCTGAGATTTTCACTTGAAAAAATAGAGTAAGAAGTTAATCAGTCAATCATTTCACCCATCAAACGATTCAAAAAACGTGATTTCTACATTGTGTGGAAGTGGATCATACACTATGTAACACTTACAGTTTTACACTTTTTTAAACTGATGAATGATAGTAAATGAATGAATGAGATTAATAGTAGAAAATGCGAAGAATATCACTTGAAAAAAATGAAATAATCGTAGCCATTCATTACCGTCATCCAACGGTTCAAAAAGGTATAAAAGTAATTGAATTTTACACAATGTGAGTGAATCCTAACCCATGTGTATATGTATGTATATATATATATATATATATATATATATATATATATATATATATATATATATATATATATTGGTTAGTATCTTAGACTTCACTTTCAGCTGTTTTATCAACTTCTTCAGATAATTCAATATTGTTGTATGAAGCAATAAAGACCCTGCAATTTGATAATTGGGACCGAGAAATTACATCTCAAAATAGTTTCAGAGTTTATACACCATCTAGCCTTCCATGGTTGATATCTTGTTAAAGTTTGGGTCTAATAATATTGATCCCTACACCGTCTAATGAACTTGTAAGAGCAATAAAACACTTCTTGCTCTGATTCTTTGCTAAGCAAAAATCAAAAGATGATAAGAACACATTTGGATCTAAAAGCATTTTTATATCCAGATTTGATACAATTTCCAAAACCAGATGACAACTGAAATACCTACCGCCCAGACACTGTTTACAAGAGGAAGGAAACGAGATTCAATAAAAAAGATAGGTAATTAGATGTCTGAGAAGTGTAAATATAAAAGCTTTATACAAAGAGCTAATCGAGTACAATGTTCGATTCAGCGATATATAATGTACGTAGACAGAATAGGCAAACATTATATGACGAATAAATACAAGCAGCCGAGACAAGCAACAGCAGTATAATAAAAACATAAAGAACTCATCTAATCGTATAATTTACAAAAATATCATTACAGATCCCTTCTGCATAAAGGACAAGAAGCATGACTAAGAAGCCACTTATCTATGCAAGGAAGGTGGAACATGTGATGGCAATGCGGCAAGCTCCGAACCATTTCTCCAACCTGAAAGTCCTGCATAAGAGGTAAAAGAGAACTCGAAACATCAATCGGATATGCTTCTTCTAGGTTATAACTTTTACAGTCGAAAATATAGTGATATATATGTTGGACTTGGACCTGAAGGCAAACTGTGCAGGAAACTTTTTCCCCAGAGGCATCAACAATGTTATTTTTAGTGATTATGATCTTTGGGATTTTTTCGACCAAATCTCCAGTCAACCCTTTAACACCTCCGGTGTCGAAGATGTTCTGGACTTCCTCAAAAGCTGCTTCAGCAGCTCCCATCTGCTAACAGAAACTGAATATCATAAGCAAATTGTCGTTTGATGGAACCATCACTCTCCGGCAAACAAACCGCTATCCTTTGAATATTACCTGACTTTGGACCGCGCTCAGCATCGCAGGACCAATTCGTTCCCGGACAAGTCTGCCGCTTAGAAGGCTTGCAATGACATCAATCTGCACAAGTTGCAGGGAAAAAAGTTAAAATTAAATTTTCTTTTATATACCTGTTTTCATTGACATAGAAACTAGCAACCAAATCAAACCAGTACAATCAGGAATTTAGGATAAAAAACAAAATTCACCAAATAAAGCAAGCATCCGATCCCAGACTCATCGGACTGCCAAAGAACAAGAGAGGATTCAAAAACTTCTATAGAAAAAACTGCTCCAGAAATAGCCCCAACTGCAGCACCTCGAACGAAACCACTCTCCGTCTCTTGTCCTATCAAAGCCCCAGTCAAGGCCCCTAACAGGGTGCCCACTGCACACAAAAAATGTCAATCTCTTCACCAATATTAGGGGGTTAATCTCAGCCTTAAGCATTAATTCTAATAAACCAAACAACATTGTCATTAATTCCAGGCGTACTGAGGAAATAAATGTAAGAACAAATCAATCCAAAAACTGCTTTGTCTGCACGCAAAATACTTTCATATTATTGCAAGCCAACAAAATTAGAACAGCAACATAATTAGATTTATCTCGTATCCACATAGTAATACTTGTAGCAAAGCAGCAATATGAGAGAGTAAAGGGGACAAAAACAAATTCAATTTACTGTAAAACCAACATCAAGGGGCCATGAATAGATCACGAACCAAATGGCTTTGAAAGAAAACAAAATCATAAAAATTAGATCTACAGCGAGAGACCAAAAAAGCTTTCATAGAAAAAATGGAGCAGAAAAGAGAAACAAACCTAATGCAAAGAAGAAGGTTAAGATCGCAGAGAAAATGTTCCCAACAATGGCAGAAAGGGCAAAACTGCACAAATCTCTAAGCTTTTCAATGAAATCTCCAAACAAAGAAGGTGAAGACCTAGATAAACGAGATGGGTATTCATGAAATTCCATTCCTTTTTCAATGAAATCTCCACAGAGGTTATGGTGATCTACAAGTGCGGGGAACAGATCACTAAGAAGAAGCTTATATATAGTATACGAGGGGGTCGGGGAGGAAACGAAAATAAAAAGAAGAGAGAAGGGCTACGGATGCTTAGTGCTTAAGAGATGAAAATAGAGAGGAAATCAACCAACTCGCATTTAAAGCTTGATTTTCTTTGTTGGAGCCCTCTCTCTTTCTCCCCCAGTTTTCTTTGAAAGCATGAAAGTTTTGGACTTGTGGATGAAAGAGAACGAAAATGTCCCCTCTTGCTTTCTCTCTTTATTTGTGTTTCAATTTAATAACCAAAAGAGGTTTTAAATACATAAATAAATGAAGTAATTGGATAGTAATGATACTGTTCATTGTCAAAAACTCATGTGAATAAAATATTTAAATCATCACTCAGTTTTGTTCTCAGACTTATTTTTGTTATTGAACTTTCAAAACGATTAATTTACTCACTAAACTTTATTTTTTCTATTATTTTGGTCACTTTGAATTATTTTATTAATATTTTGATATAATATAAAATATTTTATTATTGTTAAATATAAAAATTATTTTAAAATAAAAACAAATTATATTTTATTATTATTAAATAAAAAATAAAATAAAACCCCTAAATCCCCCAATAGTCAAAACCTCAAACCACTTTTATCCTCACTGGCCACCCACCCCTTCACTAACGTTACCCTCATCGGCCACCCCTTCGTTAGCGTCATCTACCCATCCATTCGCTACTCAAATTAACGAGATTAAAATTGAAAACAAATAAAAGAACAAAATGTTACAAGTACAACTAATTAACGAGGCCCATAAGTTAATTACTAGAACTAAATTAGCTACTCAAATTTCTGGTAATTCCGATAAATCATCAACTCTAGCAAAAAGATTATACCAAAAATCCGTGTTAGCATATGTTTCATATATATTTGAATCATAGTCATTGACTGGTTCCAACTTTGGTAGTGGGGAGTGTTAGGATTAGTTAAAGTTGTTAGGATTAGTTGGTTTATTGTTATTTTACAGCTAGGTTAGTTATTAGTAAAAGGCTTGGTTTCTTGAATAGTATATATTGTTAACTATGTTTAATTAAATAAATGAGAAAGAGTTTTATCTTCCTTATACTCTGCGTTTTACCCTTTTCTTAATACCGAAAGTTTGACTCATCTCTAACATACAAGAAAAGTCAAAATCCCTCAATTCTTCCAATTCCCAAATATTCTAAGATGGTATCAGATGATTTTACGAGTTCCTCCAGTGAGAGCTTGGGTTTCAAGAACGATGACATCTCTGACGCCTACTACATTCATCCGAATGAGAATCCGGCGTTGGTGTTCACCTCTTCCCTGTTGAACGGCGGCAACTATCATGCGTGGGCTCGTTCGATGAGGATGTCGCTTATATCCAAGAACAAGATTGGGTTTGTGGACGGTTCGATTCAGCAGCCACGAGAAGACGATCCGAAGCATTCTGCGTGGGTTAAATGCAACAATTTGGTGCTTTCTTGGATTCAAAGAGCGTTGAATCAAGAAATTGCTCAGAGCGTTATTTGGATCGATAGCGCGTCTGAGTTGTGGACCGATCTTTTCGATCGTTTCAATCAAGGGGATCTTCTTCGTATCTCCGATTTACTTCAGGAATTTTATTCCTTGAATCAAGGTACTCTTCCTGTCAGTGCTTATTTTACGCAATTAAAAACTGTTTGGGCTGAGATTTGTAATTTACGCCCTTTGGTTTCCTGTGAGTGTTCTTCGTTGAAATATAGGAATCAAGATTTTTTGCTTAGATTCTTGAGAGGGTTAAATGAAAATTTCTCAGTTCAAAAATCTCAAGTTCTCATGGTTAAACCTTTGCCTTCGATTAATGAGGTTTTTTCTATAGTTGTCCAACACGAGAGGTCTGTCAATGCTTCGATTGGGTCCTCTAATGATTCTACTATTCTTTTAGCCGATAGAGTCTCTTTTCGTTCTGGGGATTCTACTGTTAAGCAAGATGCTAGGTATTCTGGTAATAAAAAATCGGTTCTGGGTAACAAAAGGCCTTTGTGCACTTTCTGTGGTCTATATGGTCATGTTGTCGACAAGTGTTATAGGAAGCATGGCTTTCCTCCTGGTTTTCGGTCTAGAACTCAAAGTAGTCGTGTTAATCAAGTTGGGTCCAATTCTGAGTCTATCTTGCAAAATTCTGAGTCTGACAAAGATGATGTTAGATCTGTTTCTTTCACCAAAGAGCAGTATGATGCCTTAATGGCTTTGCTTCAGTCCAAGAATTCTTCTTCTATTGTTAAGGATTCTTCTGTAAATATGCTTTCTTCTGCCTTTGGTTCTGCTCCTCAAGAAGAAACAGGTATGATTCTTGCTTGTTTTAATTCTTCTAATTTGTCTACCTCATGGATTTTAGACTCAGGTGCTACTGATCATGTTTGTTTTTCTTTAAATTCCTTTTATGAGTATCATATTGTCACTGATAAATTTGTTAGATTGCCAAATAATGTTCTTGTTAAAGTTGAGCATGTTGGCACTGTTTGTATTAGTAAATCTATAATCTTGCATGATGTTCTTCATATACCTAGTTTTAAGTTTAATCTTATTTCAGTTTCTCAGTTGGTTGCAGATGGAAATATTTCTCTTATTTTTTCTTGCATTGGTTGTTCTTTACAGGATACTCTCAGCTTGAAGACGATTGGTTCAGCTGATTGCATCAATGGCTTATATGTTTTGCGTTCTGATGCTTCTGTTCAGGTTCCTAAGTCCATTGTTTGTTCTTTAGCTTCTTCAAATTTGTGGCACATTAGATTAGGTCATCCTTCCCCTGCCAGAATGAAACATTTTTCTCATATGCTTAGTGAGATTCCTACTAGTTTTCATTCCAACTGTGATGTTTGTCATCTTTCTAAACATAAAAGGCTTCCATTCCCTGTTAGTACCTCTAGTTCTGTAAATCTGTTTGATCTAGTGCATATGGATGTATGGGGTCCATTTCCTGTAAAAAGTTTGTATGGACATGCTTATTTTTTGACTGTTGTTGAAGATAAGAGCAGATATGTTTGGTTGTTTCCAATGAGGAATAAAACTGAAGTCAGAACTGTTATTGTTGATTTTTACCAGTTTGTTGAGATTCAATTTTCTTGTAAAATTAAGTGTATTCGAACTGATAATGCTCATGAATTTGATATGTTGGATTTTTATAAGAATAAAGGCATAATACATCAGAATTCTTGTACTTATACCCATCAACAAAATAGCACTGTTGAGAGGAAACATCAGCATATTCTTGTTGTAGCTAGGGCTCTAAAAATTCAAGCTAATTTACCTCTGAATTTCTGGGTAGATTGTGTTCTACATTCTGTTTTTTTAATAAATAGAACTCCTACTCCAATTTTAATGCATAAAACACCTTTTGAAGTGTTATTTCAAAATATTCCTAAGCTTGAAGATATTAAAACTTTTGGTTGTTTAGCCTATGTTGTTGTCCTGCCTAAGCCTAAAACTAAGCTACATCCTAGGGCTATTAAGTGTTTGTTTTTGGGTTATCCAAAACATATCAAGGGTTTTAGGTTGTATGACTTAGAAACAAAGAATATTTTTGTGTCAAGGGATGTGGTGTTTTCTGAAAACATTTTTCCATTTCAAGATAATGCTAAATCATATGAAGTTATTTTGCCAAATTTTGAAAATGATACAGATTTTCTTGATGATGTTATAACTAATTCATTAAAAAAACATATCAGTTCACCTGTTTTGCCTAATACTGATTCTACAACTGATTTGGGTAAAGGCTTGGATCAAAATATTTCTGATTTTACTGATGTTCTACCTAATAATAATGAGACTGAAAATTCTGAAGAGCTAGAACATGTTACTGTGCCTATTACTGAAGATTCTGCTCAGCATCAAAGGCCTACAAGGACTGCAAGGTTGCCAAGTAAGTTCAAGGATTTTCAAATGGACTTGCCTAAGGTCAGATCTTCAAAAACTTCTCCCCATTCTATTAATCAAGTCTTATCTTACTCTAAAGTATCTGTTCCATATCAGAATTATATCAATTCTGTTGAAATTTTGAAAGAACCAACTTCTTATAAGCATGCTATTAAACATGACTGTTGGAAACATGCTATGGCTGAAGAGATTACTGCTTTAGAGAATAATAAGACTTGGGATCTAGTGCCATTACCTCCTGGAAAACAGGCAATAGGATGTAAATGGGTTTACAAAACCAAACTTAAATTAGATGGTTCCTTAGAAAGATATAAAGCTAGGTTAGTTGCAAAAGGCTATACTCAACAACCATGGATTGATTTTATTAATACCTTTAGCCCTGTTGCAAAGATAACCACCATAAGAACTCTTATAGCTGTTGCTGCTGCTAAAAATTGGAATTTACAGCAATTAGATGTAAATAATGCTTTTTTGCATGGCTTTCTTAATGAAGAAGTTTATATGCAACCACCCCCTGGCTTTACTCCTAAAGATTCTGGTTTAGTTTGTAAGTTAAAGAAGAGTCTTTATGGACTCAAGCAAGCAAGCAGGCAATGGAATGAGAGACTCACAACTGCTTTGCTAAGTCAAGGTTTTAAACAAGCTACCTCTGATAATTCTTTGTTTTTGAAAGGTGTGGGTGATGATTTTGTTGCTCTAGCAGTGTATATTGATGATATTGTGCTTGCTGGTCCTAATTCAATTCCCATAAAAGAAATTAAAGAGTTTTTACATGATACTTTCAGAATAAAAGATTTAGGAAATCTTAAATTCTTTCTTGGTTTTGAAGTGGCAAGATCTACTAAAGGCATTAACTTGTGTCAAAGGAAGTATACCTTAGATTTACTTGAAGAATCTGGTTTTTTAGATTCAAAGCCTGCTTCTACACCTCTAAACACCAGGTTATCTAAAAATGATGGAAATCCTTTATCTGATATTACACCTTATAGGAGGCTCATTGGTAAATTAGTTTATCTCACTAATACTAGGCCAGATATCACTTATGCTGTTCAGCAATTATCCCAATTTTTGTCTTGTCCTACTGACATTCATATGAAAGCTGCACATAGAGTCCTTAGATACTTAAAAGGAACACCAGGACAGGGTTTGTTTTTTAGTGCTGATAATGACTTAAAACTAAGTGCTTTCTCAGATTCAGACTGGGCATCATGCCCTGACTCAAGAAAGTCTACAACTGGTTTTTGCTTGTTTTTAGGATCTTCTTTGATTTCATGGAAATCTAAAAAGCAGCAGACAGTTTCTAGATCTTCAAGTGAGGCTGAATACAGGGCATTAGCCTCTGTCACTTGTGAAATTCAATGGGTTTCACATCTTCTTGCTGATTTACAGATTCCTTTGCATTCTACTAATCTGTATTGTGACAATCTTTCTGCTGTAAAAATTGCAGAAAACCCTGTTTATCACGAGAGGACTAAACACATCGAAATTGACTGCCACCTGGTTCGAGAAAAGATTCAGCAAGGATTGATTCGATTGCTTTCTGTGTCTAC
Source organism: Hibiscus tridactylites (assembly GCA_958450335.1). Lineage (NCBI taxonomy): Eukaryota > Viridiplantae > Streptophyta > Magnoliopsida > Malvales > Malvaceae > Hibiscus > Hibiscus tridactylites. The sequence goes on along the minus strand of OY288292.1, from coordinate 9,308,002 downwards.
TCACAATCAGTTTGCTGATTGTTTTACAAAGGCACTTCAACCTTCTTTGTTTAAGGATTCTGTAATCAAGTTGGGCATTCAGAATCTGTATGCTCCAACTTGAGGGGGGCTGTTAGGATTAGTTAAAGTTGTTAGGATTAGTTGGTTTATTGTTATTTTACAGCTAGGTTAGTTATTAGTAAAAGGCTTGGTTTCTTGAATAGTATATATTGTTAACTATGTTTAATTAAATAAATGAGAAAGAGTTTTATCTTCCTTATACTCTGCGTTTTACCCTTTTCTTAATACCGAAAGTTTGACTCATCTCTAACATACAAGAAAAGTCAAAATCCCTCAATTCTTCCAATTCCCAAATATTCTAAGAGGGAGTTTGGAAAGTACTGATGATGAAGTTACGGGTATGAACCGACAACTTGAAAATTATTGACGAAGGAGTGGGTGGATGATGAGGATAACGCCAACGAAGGGGTGGGTTGCCGGTGAGGGTGAAAATGGTTTGAGGTTTCGAGTGTTGGGAGATTTGGAATTTTAATTTATTTTTATTTAATAATAATAAAATATATTTTTATTTTTATTTTAAATTAATTTTTATATTTAATAATAATAAAATATGCAAAGTCATATCAAAATATTTATAAAACAATTCAAAGTGAGTAAAATAAGTTAAAAAGTAAAGCTTAGTGATTAAATTGATTGTTTCGAAAGTTCAATAACCAAAATAGGTCTGAGAGAAAAGTTGAGTAATGATTTAAGTATTTTACCCTAATAATAAACTTCTATATATATTATAGGGCTATTAAAAAATGTATATATATTTAGAGATGGGCACGGGTCGGGTCGGGCCGGGTTTTTGGCCCACCCGAACCCGACCCGAAAATATTAACCTTAAACCCGAACCCGACCCGACCCGACCCGACTATATCTCTTAAAAAACCCGACCCGACCCGACCCGAAAATAAATACCTTAAACCCGACTCCGACCCGACCCGACCCGACCTATATAGAAAAATCAATTTTAGGGACTAAATTGTAAAAAAAATAATTTAAAGAGACTTAATTGTAAAAAATAATAAATTTAAGGAGTAAATTGTAAATAAAAAAATCAATTTTAAGGACCTAATTATAAAAAAATATATAAAAAGGGGTATTATTACAAATATCCCTAAAAAATTTAAAGGAAAATTACACTATTAGTCCCGGGTCGGGTAGGATTTTTTCACTCTAAAACCCGAACCCGACCCGACCCGACCCGAACCCGATTTTTTCATAAAAATACCCGACCCGATCGGGCCGGGTCGGGTCCGGGTTCCGTGCCCATCCCTATATATATTATAGGGTAAAGTACACAAACGATCATTGAACTATCTCTAAAAATACAAAATGGTCACCAAACTTCAAAAGTTATATAATAAGCATTAAACTTTAGTTTTGTTAAAAAATGGTCACTGAACCATTAACTTTCGTTAACCGGGAGACATGACAGTTACAAAAATTTATATAATAACATATTTAATCCTCAATATTAACACATTCAATCAATTTAGACATAATAATGAGGGTTAAATTAGGAATAAATTGATTGAATGTGTCAATATGGAGGATTAAATGTTCTATTATTCAAATTTATGTAACTATCATGTCACCCACTTAACGACAATTAACGGCTCAATGACCATTTTGTAGCAAGAACAAAAGTTTATTGCCCATTATATAATTTTTAAAAGTTTGATGACCATTTTGTATTTTTAGAGATAGTTTAGTGATCATTTGTGTACTTTACTCTATATTATACCATGGATGAGTCTGACATGTACCCATATGTACCACTAATCATATTGTCACAGCCCAACATCTCATGGTCGGACTGCCCACACACCAAGGGGGCCACGAGTGCGCACAACCCACACACCATCAGGGCCCAGTCCGTACGGAGCATATCACCCGACACTATGGGGCCGAGACGAGCACCTTCCAAGCATGCCAAGGGGCCACACCCAGCGCTCGGGCCATCCATCACCACGGTGGGGCCGAGTTCAACACACCCCGAGCCACACAAGGGGTTTCATCCGAGGCCTTGGGCTTGTTCCACACCAATTCGCCCAAGGCTGCCCACAAGCCCGATTCAGCCCACATCTTGGAGAATGCTCATCCTTTGGAGCCACACAAACATAGAAAGGAACATGCCAACAACAATTCTCCAATTCATGGTGATTTGTCTCCTCACACACAAGGTAACTATCCACAAAGATAAGGAAGGTTATTTGTATTCAAAATCCTTTCCTTTCTTAGAGAGCTAGGCTTCATCTTGACCGTCAGATCAATTCTTTTGTAACTGTTAGATCGAGAGGTGCAAGCCAATAAATAGAGGCTTTACCCCAACCTTTGTATTCATTCATTTTTCATTGAGAAATAAGAGAACAAGCATTCACTCCATCCTTTCTAAGTTCTTTGCTTTGTTTTTGCATTCTAACCGAGCTTTGCTTGGTTTTCTAGGCTGACTTGGTCACCTATCTTCTATTTTCACGACCAAGGTCACACGGTGCTAGAACTTCGAAACCTAGTCCCGTGACAAGTGGTATTAGAGCCACGTTTTCAGCAAAGAAGAGTCTAAGATGACGAACCCGAGTGATGCTACCGCGGTCCCAACAAAGACCGTCGAGACCCGTTTCGACAAAGCCAAGAGGGCGAGTTCGAAGGATGCAATTTCTTCATTGCAAGACAAAGTCACACGGTTGGAAGTGTCCGCGAAAGAGTCGACGGAGAAAGCCGACGATGTGGACGACCGACTAGAGGAGTTAGAGAACCGTGATGATCGTCTTAAGGAATATTTCCAAAAACTCTTAGATGAGGCCGTAGAGAATTTGGAGTTGCAAATTGGGTCCCTAAAGGCCGTGTTGGTTGATCTCAAAGAGGTTGTGAGCGTGCTCGAGAGTGAGCTCTCCATCTACAAATCCGCCGTAACGAGTGGTGTGATGGCTAGCCCATCGAGGGTGCTAGCCGATGTAACCCCCTAAACACGGCCTAGAAGAATAGACTGAATTTAGGAAGTTACGTTTGAAAACGTTTTCCTCAAGAAATCCAATTTTGAAAATTATACTTTAACTAAAATAAAATAATATAAATTTAATAATAAATAAAAATATAATATCATAATAAATATTCTAATATTTATATAAAATCTCTAAATTAAAATAACAATAGATGAATGCTAAAAATAATCTCAAAATATAAATATCATAATAGATATTCGAATAATTATATAAAATCTCTGAATTAAAATAACAATAAATGAATGCTAAAAAAATAATCCTAAAACATAAATAGTCTAAAATTACATCAATGTCCCAAAATAATAAATAAAAATCTGATTAAACTAAAACAGTTTCGTACTGAACAATAAAATAACCGGATAAAATCTGAGATCCTTCAAGTACCACGTCGTCTAAGTTTGAAGATATCTGTAAGATGAAACTATGGGGGAGTAAGCTAAATAGCTTAGTGTGTCTCTAAAGTGCAAGAAAATCATAGTCGTAAAAACAAAGTAATATTTCTTAAAATTCTTTAAAGCACAACACATAAATCACAAGCGCAATGCAATGCACCCAACTACAACCGCCAAGAGAAAAGTTCCCCAGAAATCCTCACTACAACCGCCAATCCGAAGTGGAATTCAGCCCGAAGGGTGAAACCACTGAACTTCCCCGAACAAATCCCAACCCATGCTCATACAATGATATGATGATTAAAAATCAAATTTCATAAACAAAGTTCCATGAATCGATATTCCGTAAACATACTTCATAAATCATAGTCCATAAATCACGGTTTGTAAATCATAGTAAAAACATATTCTAAAAACTTATGCATGTGATGTCAACCACAAAATTCATAATACATATAAATAATCACACAAGAGGTAAAACACCAAAACATAGAAAAATAACATATAATTTAATTATAGCACCGGAAGAAAACACACCTCAAGCAGCAATAGATCTAACGTCGGGAAGAACGCCTCTCACGTTCGGATCTAGTTGAATCAAAACCTATGATATAAAATTCTACATCATAATCTAACATTATGCCACCAATTAACACTAGTACTAATCTAAAAGTATACTCACGTGTAGTCCTTGTGGTACGTGCACGGTTAGATCGAACATGTGAAAGAGGTGGTAGTTCGTCTTCTTCAAAATCAATGTCGTCTAAAACTCATATTTAAACTGCATCAGATCTTATATCCAAATCCTTCAAAAATTAAGGTTGTGCGATGCTAGAGACTCACCAAAGTCTGATTGAAATAAGAAAGAAAGAAAAACAATGTCGATAGAGAGAGAGGCGTGCGGCTGCGTTGAAAAGCCTAATATGCCGAAAAGGGTTTTAAATACCCAATTTGATGGTTAAATTGTGTTATAAGCCATCCCATTATTTAAGGGTTTGCATAATATCACCTAAACTTTACTTAATTTATATAATGGCCCCTAAAATTCTAAATTAACTCAATTAAATCCTTTAACAACAATTAGGTTCCCAAATTTGAATTCCTAAAATTAATTTAGGGTTTCTAACCTAAATTCCCAAATTTCTTAATTATGGTTTCATATCAAAATTCTCATTTCCTAGGGTTTTGAATTTAGTGATTTCAAAATTAGGGTTTTTAATTGGGGTTAAAATTTGGGGTGTTACAACTCTCTCACCTTTAAAAGAAATTTCGTCCCCGAAATTTTAGATTTTGCAATAGATCCTAAAAATTAACTGACACAACTTTAAATTCTTCACTTTGAATTCCTCATCCTTCAACATAAAAGTAAAAACTGAGAACATTAGAAATGTACCTGCTATGTCCTCTGGCTCATCATTATAACCCTCACGAGCTTTAATTGCATAAACCAACCCTGGTCGTCTAGCATCTTATCTATTACTCTGTGTAGGTCTAGCTCTACTAACATTACCCGAAGCATCATGCCTATTCTGGCCGCTAACTCTAGATGGTGCTTGTATTGATCTTTGAGATTGTGTCGGGGCTTGATTGCTGCTATGAGCAAGGGGACACTCTCCACGAAAGTTCTCTAAAGAACCACATAAGAAACATGCTCCTAATTTCTTTCGACACTCACTAGCATGTCGTTTGTTACAGTAAGAACATATAGGAAAAGAACGGGAACATGTCGATCCACCTACACTAGCGGTCGGAAAAGTAGAAGTCGCTGGTCTAGCTCTAGAATAACCTTGATGATTGAACTCCTCTAAAACCCTCTTCCTACACTAATTCCCTCGACTATGTTGAACCGATGTGGTCAGTTGCTTACTAGCTTGATTGGTACCCTGAGATTCAAGTTACTTTATCTCTGCCTCATTCCGCTCAGCAGTCCTAGCTCGTTTGGTAATCTCCTTGTACTCCTTATCCATATGTAAGGCGACTTCCGCCTTAATCGTTGGACGCAACCCTTTTAGAAACCAATCACACTTTTCTTCCTCTGTGGTCATTAACCCCGGAACATATTGTATCAGCCTCATGAACTCTATCTCATAATCATTCACAGACATGTCGTTCTACTTTAGATTCATGAAATCATCTCGGCACTTTGCTAAGTACTCTGCCCCAACATAGCGGTCACGAAATGTCTGTCGAAAATGGTCCCAAGAGATTTGACTGGCTGGACTAACATGTTCCTCAGCCTCCCACCAATTCTAGGCTTCACCCTGCAATAGTGATACCGCAGCCCTAAGCTTTCGGTCGGTAGGATAATCCATTTCAACAAACAACCTTTGAAGCTTCTTCAGCCAATACTCAGTATCTGCCGGATTTGTACCCATCTTCCCATCAAACATAGTCATCCCTGCAGCCAGAAACTTAGTAGATATGGGTTTCCTCACCCTCTCTAACTGGCGGAGGTAACGAAGTAACTCCCTATGTACGGTAGCAGTATCTAAGCCACCAGTCTCATTATCCCTAGAATCATGTGGACCATCATTCCGATTCTGTTGAACAAGTGGATTTTTACCACCAGTCTGCTGAGCTCTAGTTTGATCCTCAGGTTGCTCATCCCCACCATCATTATGAATCTCATTCTCATTCTCATTCTGCGTCTAGTCAATAGGGGGCAATTGATCACTCTCTAAAGCAACGGTATGACCTCGACCACGGCCTCGACCACGACCAGTTGTTAACCTAGAGCTCCTACGAGGTGGCATAGTAGTATATATACAAAAGGAATTAATCCTAAAGTTAGAGTTGGTACTTGGAGTCTCTATTCAAAACACATCTTTAATTCTTTAAAATAATAAATTTATTAGAAAATCCCAATTTGCCCCAAAACATTTAATATGCATGCAAAAATCATTTTTGGCTTAAAATTTTATGTGAGCCTCACAGTCCGAGGGTTTGAACTTAGCTCTGATACCACTAAATGTAATCCCCCAAACCCGGCCTAGAAGAATAGACTAAATTTAGGAAGTTACATTTGAAAACTTTTTCCTCAAGAAATCCAATTTTGAAAATTATATTTTAATTAAAATAAAATAATATAAATTTAATAATAAATAAAAATATAATATCATAATAAATATTCTAATATTTATATAAAATCTCTGGATTAAAATAACAGTAGATGAATGCTAAAAACAATCTCAAAATATAAATATCATAATAGATATTCGAATAATTATATAAAATCTCTGAATTAAAATAATAATAAGTGAATGCTAAAAAAATAATCCTAAAACATAAATAGTCTAAAATTACATCCATGTCCCAAAATAATAAATAGAAATCCGATTAAACTAAAATAGTTTCGTACTGAACAATAAAGTAATAAAATTTTCTTAAAACAATAATTACTACTTTAACTTTTAACCAATTTCTTTTGGAAAACTAATTTTAAAGTATAGTTTTATTCTAAAAAACCACATTTTAGGTCCTCATGATTTAAAAAATTAATAAAATACTTAATGATATGTATTAGTACATGACGTTTACTCTAGAATTTTCTATTACCATATCTTCCAAAACTAGGATTCTAATTTTACATTCATCCTTAAATTTCATATGTTGTAATTATATTTTTAAATGCACGAAAAAATATAGTTTCAAATTGCAACGGCCCGAATTTTCAAGTCAACAAATGGCTGTTAACCTGAGTTATGGACCCTCATGTTAGATTGAGTAATTGGTCCATTGGGCTAAGTTCGGTCCTTAATGGATGAGAATTTGGGCTATATAGGCTTGAGGAGTGGCATTTTTATAGTAAGAGTGAAAGATGAGGGTTTTATGGGGAGAATATACCATTTTTAAATAAATGGGCTGGTCGTTTCTCTTTCCTCCTTGTCTCCCATGTGATATTAGGAAGGAAAACAAGGTTTGGCTTGGTGATATCATCACCTACACCCTTTTCTTCACCCATCTTTCATCTTTCTTCTTCAAAACCCTAAAGCCATCAAGTTTAAAGATCCAAGCTTTCTTCATATTTTCTTCCATCCGAGATTCAAGATTGAGATATGTTAATCTCTATCTCCTAAGCTTCAAGAATGTGGTCTTCTATTCTTAAAAGAGTAAGTCTTGTTTCGTCTCCTTGTTGTGAGGTATAAAGGAGGTGTTTTGGGGGTTCTTCCAATCTTGAATTGAGAGAGAAGTTGAAGGGTTTTTGGTTGGAAGGGTTGATTCGAGTTTCTTGCTAACATGTTAGTACATCTCTGATTCCTACTCTTCGTGAAGATCATAAAGTGATTGTTTTACTTGATTTTGTGGTTTAAGATTGCTAGTTTTGGTATTAAGGTAGCTTAAAGCTTTGTAAATGGTAAATCTTAGATTAAATTTTAGTAAGGAGTAAAAATGGTGGTAAACTGCCCTAATTAACTTTCATAAGATGTAGGATCGATTTAATGGGTTGAAGGTTAGATTTTAGGGGCTTGGAAAGTGATTTTTCAAGCCTTGGAAACCATTTATGAGCTTCGGTGTCGATACACGGAGGCCTGTATCGGTACCTTGTGTTCTAAAGGATGAACAAAGGCAAATCTTGAAGGGCGTATCGGTACGCTTTGAGCGAGTGCAGATACCCCATACTTCATCAAATTCCAATAGCGAGGTTTTCTACCGGTACGCTTGGAAGTGTATCGATATTAAAGGGGTATCATTATGTGGGGTTCGTGTACCAGTACAAGGTGTTGGTTGAACCCCTTCTGTATGTGAGGTTTGTATCAGTACACATAGGGTGGGTATCGGTGCCCAGAGAAACGTATCGATACTCTCGAGTGGGTATCGGTACCCAATGAACAATTTGCTCGTAAATATTGAAAATGAGTTCGAGAGGTTGATAATTTGAGGACTATGGTCCAAGGGAATTCTAATGTGGTAAAATGAATTGTAAAACTAAGAGATCGAGATTTAACCCTCGTGGATGAACGTAACGTGTAATAACTTGGTAAGTGATAAATCGAGGTAACCATGTTGGTTAGTGTCATGCCATGGGGCATTTGCTTGATCGTTTGGCTTGGTGCCACTTACCTCTTGGTGAGGTGTATGAATGCTCGGGGGCATAAATTATCTTATGGTTGTTGTAAAGGAATCAGAATGTCCTAGAGTCAGTACTACGATACTTGTATAAGAGGATGTGTACTTCGGGTTGAGTGAACACGTACATTTGACGTGCCCACGGGCTAAGTGATATGGGTACGGTTAGAAACCTATCTGTGGCTATGGTGATCCGGATAAGCTATAAACTTGATATGCTGAGTGAGCTCGAGTAGCCTGATAGGCTGAGTGACCTCAGGTAAGGACTACTTGTGGCTAATATGATCCAAGTGTGTCTAGGATATATTCGTGGCTATGGTGATCCAAATATGATCCATTTAACCTTTAGTATTCATGCTTATGCGGATGTGGATTATAGAGGTTGTAAGATAAAAAGAGTACCTCAGGTACTTGTCAATTCCTAGGTAACGTTCTTATATCATGGTTTTTTATGAAGAAAAATAGCGTTGTGCAATATACCACTGAGTTATAATATATTTCAGCTGGTAGTTGTTGTGCTCAAGTCCTATGGATGAAACAATAACTCTTAGATTATGGAATTGATGTAGGTACCATATCCATAAAGTGTGACAATACTAGTGCTATTTGTCTCACTAAGAATCCCATCCAACATTCTAGAACCAAGCATATAGAAATAAGACATCATTTCATTAGAGATCATGTCTTAAAAGATGATGTAGTTCTAGAGTATGTAGATACCTTGCATCAAGTAGCATGTATTTCCACCAAACCTTTAGATAAGGAGCGTTTTTGGACTCTTAGGTGAGAGTTAGGGCTTACAAGCCATTCCTAAACCTTAGATCCTTTAATGGATCTCTAAATTTGCTTGAAATCCATTTTTATGTGATTTTCTCCTTAAATGCATATATTCATATAGTTAGGGGGTATGAATCTTTGAATGCCTATACATGTTGCTCATTCATCACAAACATGCATATCAATTCGAGTAAAATCGAATTTTTAGGTCCTTTGCAGCCAATATTGTCAATTCTAGGCAAATGGTACCAGTACATGGGATCTCTGTATCGGTACAGGTTCTTGGGGCAACGTTTCGATACTGAAAGATTAGTCCCAGTAAGCGTCGAGGATCAGTACATGTTTGTTCTGTACCAGTATGTCTTGGTACGCGATTTACCGTACCGATATGCGCGCGCGCGCGAGGCTTTAAATGAGGCTTTCCTAATTAAAATCAAACTCAACCTCTTTTTCTCATCAAACCCTAGCCAAAAACTCTTATAAAACCCCTCTCAAACTCTCAACTTTTCATCAAGTTTTACCAAATCTTTTGGGGCTTTTGTTTTCAACACCAAACCTAAGTTACATTCATCAAGATTTGTGTGAATCATCTCCTCATTCATCCATTCATCCATATCTCAAGGTTAAACCTATATTTTTTTATTATTCCGAAAATCTTTATATTTGTATAGCTTTTAGGTTTAATTTTAGTATATTTATGATGTATAAATCTATAGTTTCAAAGTTTTTACAAAATCTTCTTCAAAACTGAAATTCTTTCATTCGAATATATATATTTATACTCTTATATAATTTTTATAGTTTTTGGTTTTTTAAACTTATAAATTTTTTTTCTATATACTTATATATAATTTTAATCTATACCTTAAAGATTTTTTTACATTACCTTGACAATTAGTTGATTTATTGAATTGAATTTGATATATTTGCATACATATTTTTTTGAGATATGAATTTTGCAGGTTTTATATCTCAAACCCTTTAACCATGCCTCCTAGAAAGCGTCCTAGAAACGATCCCGCTAGCTCTTCAAATTTCGGTAATGGTACCAAACCAAACTTTGCCCATATTTATAACCATATTTTTAATGAATCGGGCAATCCTCATCAAATGAAATTTTACAAACAATTAAAAAAAAATTCTATTCGTCGTGTGTGAATCATTGATTAGACTTATATGTGCTCCGATGAATTTAAGTTCAAATATCTTAATTTGATGAGGAAATGAAAATTTTGTTATTTTCTTCAAATTTCGAACCTAGATTACAAAAATCTTGTTCGTATCTTTTTCTCGAATGCTAGGTGTATTTTGAACCAAAAGAAAACTGAAATCATAGCTCTTGAATCTTATACAATGGGTAAAACTTTTTCTCTTGATGCTTAAAGGATAGCTAGTCTCCTATATTTAGAGAATATTGGTATAGATGATGAAACCAATTGTTCCTCTTCCCATAATCCAGGCGCCTCAGTTGACATCCTTAAAGTCTATGAGCATTTCCTTCACCTTCTTATTACTTGGTGATTTCGACTTTAATATCATAGTTTAATTTCTCAATATTAAGCACATCAAAGTTCAATTGAGCTATCCCGTGGCCACGAGATAATTTTTTAACAATATGTCGGCTGAATTTTATTTGAAATTAAAATAAAAAAAATTCTTAAAAATAAAATTGTAGAAAAAAATAAAAACACAATAAATCTAAATTGAACAAATATTAAAAAAAAACATCAGACCAGCAAAACAGTGATAAAGATGAAACACTGAAGAAATAGTAGCAGAGAACGAGAGTTTTTGTCTCTACCCACCTACACGCTTCAGGATTGTAGTAGGTGTGGTGAGCAAAAACCAAAAATCTTGGAGGTTGCTTCGTAAAACAGATCTGTCTGCATCAGCAAACGAACCATAAAAGAATATCAAACTACTAAAAACCACAAATAATCCGCAAATCAGAGGCGAACGTCGTGAAAACGTATCTACGAACGCAAACCTACCACAACAGTAGATGATAACATGCCATAAGGCAAAAACGTGCTACAAGATAGAGAAAAAAAACGTGTCACAAGATAGAGAAAAACATATTACATGACATATAAAACTAGAAGAAAATCAAAATATAAAAAAACAAGAATTTGATATAAAAAATAAAAAAACTACTAACAATAACGACCAGCATTAAAACTAACGTCACCGTATAATTTTTTGATTATATTATGTTATAGATTAAGGTGTTTATAGTTTCATTTGGATGCTGGTAAGTGTGCTTGTTATAATATTGTTTTTCTATCAAATGCTTGTTATTAATCTCTTGTCTATTTCTATTCATTTCATGTTAAAAAAAGTTTTCAATTGGGTTTTAATAAAACAAAAAGATCCTTAAAAATCATTTTTACATTTTTTTTTGAAATTTTATGAACTTCTAAACTTAATGATTTTGCGAGTTTTAAAGTTTTTAAAAGTAATTAAATATAATAACAATTTTATAAAAGTATATATAAATTCAAAACATAAATGTCAGTTTTGAGATTTTTTATACTTTAGAATTTCTTTTTGCATTTTATTGTTTTTTAATATTCCTGAAATGCTTGTTATAATATTGTTATTAACCTCTTGTCTAGTACTATTCATTTTAATGCTTGTTATAATATTTTTAAACTTATTGGGACAACTTTTCCAACCCAATTTTTTCCATTTATAATGCCACGATCGAACCATTAACCTCAAGCCTATCACTTTATCCCACTAGAACAACTTATTGTTAGTACGAAACAAATAATTTGACTATAATACAAGGGCCAAAAGAGATTGAGCCAAAAAAAGTAGTTACAACAGCAGTAGTATGATAAATAAGATCAATATCATATACATGCCATACATACATCAAAGCATGATTACCTTTCTATAATGAAAGTAATAATTGCCAATTTCGTTTGTTGATATTTTTATATAATATTTAAACTATCCACAAACCTCCTGAAGGATGTTGCCTGAAACAAACAAAACAACTAGAAAATACAGTCAGACCAATGGAGAAAATTAGCAAAAGCACATCATAAGCAAACTGGAGCAACCAGGATTGCAATAGAATTCTATTGTGAACAAAATGAAATGAAAATAGCACACAAGTCTTGGTACAATCAACCTACTGCAACCTCATTCTCTTCTTTGAAAGTTTATTGGGCGACTCCTTTTCCTCGGATGCATTTGATTGTTGCGTCTCTTTCAACTTACTTCTGTTCACAAACTGAGAGAAAGATGGAATGGGGGGCAGCTTAGTTTGCACTTGCAGGGGCAAAGGCTTTATTGAAGCGTCCGACTCAATGTTGCCACGATGTAGTTCCCCAATAACTTCTTTTTCTTCGTCTCCTCTCTCATCATGTAACGTAGTTGACGCCATTATAGGAGAAGGTTCTTCCTTATGAGCAATGTTCACCGAAGGAGACGTGATACTGGTACCAATTTGATTTGCTATCTCAGCAACAGAGCTCGCTGTAGATAGCCACCTTATCTTACTAGCTACTTGCGAATAATAAAATGATTTCCCGCTCTTCCCGTATTTCTTAAAGCACTCATTTTCAAGGATTGTAGATGATGCTTCAAAATCAACCCTACATTGCAAGTACGAGGACAATACATCATTTTCCACCTTTGATTTCCATATAATAAAACTAAGACAACCTAGTTTGTGTGTTAAGACTTAAAAGACTCTTTTAAGGACGAATGCAATTGAAAAATGTACACATACTTCAAGTCACCAAGCCGCTGATGAGCCTGCTTCAGGGCATCTAATAATCTTTGCTTGCTTGATTCTCTCAGCATTGTGGATATAGCATTTTTGTCAGGTTTGTTCGCCTATTCAGTACAAATATGAATGGTCAAGCATCTTTAAGGATCAAATTACTAATTGATCATACTTTCTATTTCAAAGTGATTCAGTCTCAATTTTTTATTTGCACGGATAAGACTCTATTGAAGTTGAATGCACACAGTTTCATGATCACCGAAGCAGCAATTAAATTTCTACCCAAAACCAAGCATTATTGTCCACATGACCAGAAAATACAGGTAGAACAAACCTTTTTATCATGAGCTTTCTTCTGATAATAATTTTCTTCTGCACGCTGCAACAATTCGATCTTCTCGTTTATCCCTGACTTTTTTGAAAACTTGGATCTGGAAACGCTTTTCGCAACCTCAAATCCATCTAAAAATTAAGAAAGCAAATTAATCAAAAAGTTCTGTATAGCCTTCTCTTTCCTTATCCCTTGGTAGGAGGAATCCTAAACCCCTAAATGAATGCTGATATTTATTACAAATTCACTTACCATCAGAATCAGATATATCTTCCTCGGTGCCACTTGCCTCATCATCACGATTCCAAAATTCTGAGATCCGTTCATTTTCAATGGCATCTGTGGAGCTGAATTGCAAACACCAAAACTACTAACATTTGCTCTTTTCACATGAGTTAGAATTTTTTTTTTGTTCATAACATGAGTTAGAAATTAGTTATATTAAAAAGAGAAACTTTGATACAACCCTTTTTGTTTTAGGAGTTAGGGATTTGGTTTAGGGTTAAGAATTTATGGGATTAGTTTGTAGTATTTAGAATTTAGGGTTAGGGATTTAAATTTTATTTTTAAAGAGTAAATATGTAGGGTTGTGTAATTCTTTTTACACAACATGTGCATAAAAAAAATACTCTATTAAAAAACACTGCTGTATTATGCACACTCAACCAAACTACAGAGAACAAATTTGAGTATAATTGTTCAAATATGCTTTAGGAAAGAATATCACGAGTAATTCAGTCTACTTAAGAGGAGAAACATCAATCTACTTTATGCACAAGATAGAGCAAAGCTGCCAATGAATTTCTCATACAGCCTTTTGTGCTCATGTTTAAAGACTCAATAACAGCCCAATTTAAGGTGAATGTCGAAAAGCTTTTCAATTATTGATTGCACGGCATATGTAATACAATAAGGCATAAACCTACCTGCTTATCAAGATTTTTGTGAAACCATTTCTCTGGCGAACAGCAATTGTAGTTTTTAGCTCTTCCAGATACTTGGTGACGAGGTTTGGATGTTTGCAGGCATCACATGATTTTTTACACAGTGATGCAGAAACCTTTTTAGACAATGATACATAAGTAGTTTAGCGTCAGTGATGATGGGGTAAAAGCACCTTATTATTGCATTCACAGAACACGCTTCACAACAAATTCTATTACCTGTTCTCCAAAGCTCTCAAGAATTTTTTTCCTACGGCATCCAGAACCCTCACAATATTCAACCATCTGCATGTTTTATGCACTTCAATTTCGTGAAAAATGAGTAGCAAGGAGAGTTCACATTGTACAAGCAGGACGTCTACTGACCAGATTAAAATCAGACATTGACTTCTTGGATGATCCCTGTTGTGAATTTGATGATTGCAATTTCTTGCTCTCGGCCATGTTAAGAATAAATTCCTGCCAAGTCATCCAATAAGTAGATAGATTCTAGTTAAAAGAAAGCAAATCAAGAGCAATCATGAAGACATGGTTTGAACGGGTGACCAACCATCCTTTTTCGATCATCCACTCCATAGTACAAAAAGCTTCTAGAGGGCAACTGGTCACGACCAGCTCTACCCGACTCTTGATAGAAAGCTTCCATTGACTTTGGGATATTAAAATGGCAAACTATTCTAACATCCTTTCTGTCTATGCCCTAGAAATATTGATCCCGAGATATTAGAGGTAAATGGTATTCATCAATTCCCACAATAGTCCAGCATTCAAATAATTGTAAAGAGAAATATCTACACTGTTCAATGGGACAATTTGTAATATACTAGCTTACCATTCTGAAAGAATACCATCATATGGATAGCCATGTGCATACCAGATCAGCTCCGAGTATAAAACAAAAAGGAAAAAAGGAATTCATCACAATCTCATGTAAGTTGCAGTGCAGGTAATTAGAGAAGTGAAATTGAAAGGCACACTAACTTTAAGAATGCCTTCCTCTGAATATCTATTGCCAGTTTCTTGACATGGTTGTTCCTATCTACAACCTAATATCACTATTGTTTAAACTATACAATTCAGTGTTTCATAGATGAACAAACTAGCATATGAAAGACAAAAATGTGGCCGCTTTTACTATAATCCAGTAGGAGAAGATCGGAGAAAGTCCAATACTAGGTAAATTTTTTGGTTTTTAGGTTTTTTTTAAGTATTTTTTTGAACCATACCCAAAAGCTACTGTGGCCACAACAACTTGTATCTTGGAACAAATCCAATCATCTAAGACAGAGCTCCGCAATTTATTATTCAACCCTGCATGATAGGCTGAAAAAGAAATATAAAAGTAAAACATACCATATGATGAAGGTCTACAATGAAGGTTGAGGAATAGAGAAGTATCAGTTACCAGCACAGGAAATTCCATTTTTAGAAAGATGAGAGGACAAGTCATCACAAGTTGTCCGTTCCAGGCAGTACACAATCGCACAGACATCTCCAGCGGATTTGAGCACATCACACAAGTCAGCATAAGTATCATCCAAAATATCCTTATATCGAACTGCATTTTTAAGAAATCATAGTTCTCTGAGGAGAAATTGTGATAAAACTAAAACCAAATTGAATATCAACATATACAACAACATACAAGCTTAGTCCTTACCTTCATAATATATATTTGGACGGTTGAAAGATGATTTAAGGACTAAAGGATTTTGCAGATTTAAGGAATCTATGACATCCTTCTGTACTCTGCAAAATGGGGAGAAAATGTAGCAATTTATCTTGTAAATTGGTACCAACAATGTACCTCATGAGTAAAATCTACTAGCCATTGATCATGATTTTCTCCCTTACAAAATCAAAAAGTATATTAACAAACTCACTTAGGAACAGCAGTGGCAGTCAATGCCAATATTGGTACATCTTGTAGATGGTTCCTCAAAGATGAAAGCTTACGATAGCTAGGCCTATAATAATACACCAGAAAGAATAAAAAAGGATCAGAAACCTTCATGTAAGAGTTTAGCAATAAAATAAACCTGATATGGGGATGTATATGAAGAAACAAAATCCGCATAGAATATAGCATATGAAAAGTAAAATATTTAAATGCACCTCGGCAAATAAAAATAGATTGAAATATGAACATGACAGACACAGGCTATACAAGAACAACGAAAGCATAAATTCAGGCTTAAAATTAATTGTTGTCTTTTACGGTGATTTGGCATAGATAACTAAAAGAAAATACTCAAATTCCTTTACTTTTGGTAGGAGCGATCACAAACCTGAAATCATGACCCCAAGATGAGATGCAATGTGCCTAAAATTTTTCACAACAGATGAAAATTTTAGACAGAGACTTAAAGTCTTAAACTTGTCAAAAAAATTAGCAAATCCCAGAGTAAAATCATACGGTCAAGACAAGTTCATACGAATCACACCTCATCCACAGCAATAAGATTCAACAATCCTCTACCATGAATCCTTTTAAGCTTTGACATAAACCCTGAAGTGGCAATCAACTCAGGTGTCACATAAAGCAAGCGTATAGAAGGTTGTCCACTATCAAGATCTTCATGAATCTGATAATCAAAACAGAAACATCAAAAGGAATATAGCAACATGTTCATTTCAACTGATCACATCCATTGAAAAGCATAAAACCAGACTTTTCTATTACGGGCATAAAATGCGGAAGCTCAAGCTTGACAATCAGTGCCATAACTTAGATTACCTTATTCTTCAGCTGAGACGTTTGAGTTGAAGAGAGAAATTCAGCAGAAATCCCTTTTTCCTTCAATGCCGTTACTTGGTTTTCCTGATTAGTAAGTAAAATTCCAAAAATTGAAATTAAAAAGAAAAGAGTTGCTAGAGAGAAAAGAAATATGCCAGAAGGAAGCTGTCATGCCATATACTTACCATCAAGGCTGCGGATTAAATTGCAGAAACAAATGGGGACGTTAAGTGCAATATCCCTCCGATTTTAAACCATTCGATGATTAAAGAAAAAAAAAGAAGTCGATAAGTAAATAGAGGGAAAAATAAAATAAAATAGAAGAAATACATCAACCTATTAATGGAGAAATGACGAGCACAATTCCCGTTTTAGCCAAAGCAGGGATTTGATAACACATTGATTTTCCTCCCCCAGTCGGCATTAGACAGAAACAATCTCTTCCTGAAATGGACACAAATTCAATAGAATTTTGAAGGGGAATTGATGAAAATTTTACGATCAAAAGTACCTGATAAAACGGACTCAATGGCTTCCAACTGGTTCCCTCTGAAGTCAGGATGACCGAAATTCCATCTCAAGAGCTTGACCAGAGCTTCTTTTCCACATTTACGCTGCTTCTCTTTGCCGCCAAGGTTTTGCACCGGCAATGGAGATTTCTTCATCTTCCAAACGTTCTTCAGAATTCAAGCTTTGTTAAGTGAGGTAATCAACGAAGAACACTGTTATTGAAGAAGAATAAAATTGAAGGGTAAAAACTAAAAAGTATTACCAAGTAGTTCTTCACCTGGAGTGGAAATTGGAGGCCTGCCTGCCCCTACGTTTCTTTCAAAGAATATATCAAAAGAATTTGAGCTTAACGGCAATCAATAAATAGACACAGAGTAGGAAGCCCATTTCGTTGGGCCGAAGGCCCATTTCATCTTCTTTTATCTACCGAAAGGGTAAACTAACACATTAAAATTTTTAAAATTTTATCAATTTATAACATTTTAGTCACTTATGTTATCTTCTTATAATGTTTTGGTCTTTGAAACGTTAAAAATTATTAATTTGATCAGGCTCGTTCTTGAGGGTGGGCCATAAGGGCGACGGTCTAGGACCTACCCATCTCAAGGGTCCACGACTCATATTTATTTGATATTTATTATTAAGATCTAAATTTTTTCAATACTTATTATTAGAGGTCTATTATTAAAACTTATTTATTTTTCAATAGTTGCTATTATGGGTCTATTTTTTAATACTTATTATTAGAGACACAATTTTTTTTAATATTTGTTATTAGGCATACTCTTAAAATTTAATTTTTTTAATATTTATTATTATGGGTCCAATTTTTTTTGTAATACTTGTTATTACAGGCCTAATTTTTCTTATTCTAATAATTGTTATTAGAGGTCTACTCTTAAAATGTAATTTTTTAAATATTTGTTATTACAAGTCCAATTTTTTTCAAGTCCTATTATTAGGGTCCAATTTTTTTTTCAATATTTGTTATTAGCTACATACTATAAAAAATAAATATTTTTATAATACTTGTTAATAAATCATCGTTTTTATAATACTTATTAATATTATTATAAGCATACTTTTTAAAAAATTCAATACGTGTTATTAAGGGGCTAATTTTTAATTTCTCCCTTTGACCACCAAAATTTCAGAAACGCCCATGAGTTTAATAATGTGACACGTTAGATAAAATGTTAATTTGAACCTTAAATTTTAAATAAAATATTAATCTAATTTTTCAAATTTAGATAAAATAACAATTTAACCCTCAAATCTGAACAAAATCATCTATTGACAATCACTATTCACCATTGCCTTCGATCAATGACCATTGAACCCCAAGTTACAAGTTCACTCTTTTATGCTTCATGAACACAAATTTGATGTTCGTTGCATCGAAAATGTCTCAAACTCCAAAAATTTGATGTCTTGAATAAATGTATACTTTTTTTTAGGACTTTTATGATATTTTAGTGATTTTTTTATGATAACAGAGATGATATAAAGTCTACAATATGCTTCGTAAGGCAGCCATCTTCCTAGAGGATAGTGACTTTTATAATATTCAATATATATATATATATATATATATCGATTTTTTCGTTATTATTTTATATTTGATGTTAATTAATAATATATAAAAATATGCAAAATAAATATAATTATATTAATAAATTTAACGATTGAATTATTAAAATATTAATATGAGGAGATTTTATAATATTTTTTATTTGGTATTAATTACAAATGTATAGAATCATATTGGAATAAGTTTGCATGAATTCAAACTCCTCATGTCCTAAATATATATTTTTTGACAATAATAACAACTGAATTTTATTAATAACCATGAAAATATTTCAAATACAAAACATTCAAAATGGAGAATAATGAGATCTAGAACATCAAAATCTCAAACAACCCAAAGATGCAAAGAAAAATAAATATTTTTCATAGATATTAGCATACCGATAAAATTCAGAAGTCTTCCTGAATCTCCTTGTCTCTATCCAAACGAGACGCTTTACGATGTGAAAAAGGAGTGGTGAGCGAATCAAACTATCAGGCAGATTGCTCCGCTACCCAGGTCTGATTACATCGGCAAACAACCATCAACCGAGAGGGGATCTATCTTTCTATGAACACCGACAGAATCAAAATCAGAAACTAGCGCCGCGAAGATCATTGTAAAATCACCAAACGAACGCTAAGGTATGCTGAAATCATGCCAAAATGACAGATGAAACGAACCATAAAAATAATAAAAAAACGTGTCACAAGGACAGAGAAAGCACGTGCCACAAGGACAGAAAATTTTATTAAAAATATAAGAAACAAGAAAATAAAAAGCGGTTAACTAATGAATCCGGCGGACGGTAACCAACATAAAAGTTGGAACCGCCGCCGGCTAAGCAAAGAAAAAATGGGCGATAGCCCTTGCGGCACAATTGGAGGCGGCGACCACTTTTGAAAGTTAAATAACATCATGAAAGTTTAGTTAAGTTATAAAACCTAAAATGATTAATTAAGGTTTAATTAATATGTTGATAAATAAATAAATGAATATTAAAATTATTTTGGTTTTGTTATATAATAAATAATGTAGAACATATGTATTCATATATGACCATCTAAGTTCAACAAATAGATCTGAAAATTTATGTGTTAAATTCAATTTATATATTGTGAAATAAAAAAAATTAGTACTAATGTATAAGAATATGATATTATAAAAATATAAAATATGAAACTGTAACACCCATCATCCGGTCTAGAAGGATTAGGCCCAAGCAACGGACGTCACATTGATTCATCGAAAGAAATATGCATTCGAACAAACCAAACTATGAATACATTTTTTCTTCTTTTCGTGATCTAGATGCATCATTGAGTCCTATGTGTTTTAATTATGCAGTGTTTAGTTTCATGCCAATCAGACTTCTAGAACATAGTTAATTAGACATATTACAAATTTAGAGATCAAAATGTAAACTTATAAAACTATAACAACCTACTAAGAAAAAATGATATCATTTTGAAATTAAAGCTATTTTAGACCCTCATGAAAAAAAACTCACGTCAATCAGACTTTAAGAACTCATTCAATTGATGTATGAACAAACAATGACTAAAATACAAAGAATCAAAACATGATTTGAGGATTCAACCAAATTAACAATCACACGCATTGGTACACGAGAAGTTGTACCGGTACCAGAAAACATTGAACTATAAATCGATGGCGGTAACGCTCGTTCGTACCAATGCTCAGACTGAGCATCTCGACACACGGGCTACGCAAATGGTTCTAGTAGCAAAAAATTATACTGGTACTAATGCACTGTACCAGTTCGATAGGGTCCATACTGATCCCCTGACAAGGTGTACCGATACACACTAAACCATACTGACCCACTCTTAGAGGCGAGTACCTATACACTATGAACCCGTACTGGTACGTCCTGAACAATATTACAAATTTAAATCTGCAATACCAGCCCGAATCACTAAAAACCGATATAAAAAAACCTAAACATGCTCATAATGAATTATTAACATAAAACACACCCGATCAAGCATTTACATGGAAAATTACAATTTTCATGGTAAATAAATTTGAAATCTAGAAGCATGCTGTATTATTGCATAACACCATACCATTGGGAACCAAAAAGGTCAAAACATACATATAAGGCTAAAACTCTTTCTAACACAGTCCACATGTTATCAGACAACCCAAAACTTATCAACTCATCATCTCTTTTAAAGTTTAATTTTTTCTCTCGGCGATACCGTTTTGTTGAGGAAAATAGGGGGCTGAGGTTTAATGTATTATGCCATTCTTCTCACACACCTCTTTTAAGAAATTAGATCCATATTCACCACCGCTATCGGATCTAACCCGTTTAATTCTTCTATCTAACTGATTGTCAACATCTACTTTATAAATAAGAAAGAAGTTTTCAGCCTCATCTTTAGTTCTAAGGAGATATACTTTTGTATATCGAGAAAAGTCATCTACAAAAGTAATATAGTAGTGTTTTCCTCCTTTACTTTCAATGTTTCTAAAGTCTGCTAGATCAATATGAACTAACTCCAACAAATCAGTCTTTCTTTTAGAAACAATCTTAAAGTGAGATCTAGTTTAGGTAGAATATTCATTTTTATCAGTTTCTTTAAAGATTGAATTTTCACATGACCTAATCTAGCATGTCGCATATCAACAAATTCAACAATATAAGCAGAAGTGGTAGCTTTATTCTCATTAAGTTGAGTTTTTATGACAAATAAACCCTCGTTTTAAAAGCCTTTCCCAACATAATCACCATTTCGGGAAAGTACTAGTTTATCTGCCTCAAAAACTAACTTAATGTCTACCTTATTCAAAAGCCTTCCGCCAATTAAATTTCTATGCAAGGCATGTACACACAAATCATTATTCAAAGCTAAAGTTTTACCATATGTCAACTTGAGTAAAACTTTGCCTTTGCCTAGCAATTGAGAGCTACTAGAGTTCCCCATTTACACACGTTCACCATTGCTCCCATCCTCGAGCTCGGTGAAAAACTCCTTCCTTGCACAGAAATGTTGGGATGCACCGGTGTCCATAACCCATTCAGAATTGTTTTCCACCAAGTTGGCTTCGAAAACCATCGCAGCAATAAAATCTTCAGAAATGTCCTCCGCCATGTTAAAGTGTGGTTTGTTCTCGTTCTATCGGTCTGAACGGTATTGGCACTAGTACGCCTTGTGACCGACTTGTCCACATACATAGCACTTCATGGATTTCTTGTCCGGTTTTGATTTTGGTGGCTTCTTGAAGTTGGTGCTTTTTTTAGGTTTCGTCTTATTATTTTGAACACCTTTTTTCTGGTCTTTTTGAATTTAGACCCTGAGGCACCACTAGATTCAATCAAGTTAGAATTAAAAGATAATTGACAAAGTTGATTAGTAACCTTATCTTTTAACCGATTGGCCTCCTCGATTTTTATGTGACCCACCAACTCCTGAAGTGAGATGTCTCTCTTTCTGTGTTTAAGAGAATTGTGGTCGTCGGACCAAGACTTGGGTAGCTTCTTGATAAGAATGTTAACTTGCAAAACTTCACACATTTGCATCATTTCTTCTAGTATGTCGGATACTAGGTTTTCATAGTCATGAACCTGGTCCAAGATTGGTTTGGCATCGGTCATCTGGAATTTGAGCCACTTGCCAACCATGTACTTTTTGATGCATGTGTCATCAGAACCATACTTCTTCTCCAATGAGTCCCATATCATTTTTGCACTCCTCTCCTTAGGGTACATATGACTTAAAAGGTAGCCACGTACTATTTTATTATCCTTCTCGTACTTCCAAAGGATGGCAGCAACATCATCAGGGACGGTATCCGAGGTGGTTGTGTCACCAACAATGGCGACCAAGGAAGCGCTGGAGGTTGGTGGTGTTGAAGGTAGTGGTTCGAGCAGGACATAGTCCAAATCAAGTTGCTCGAAGAAAATCAGGATCCGCAACCAAGGTGGTTAGTAACCTTATCTTTTAACCGATTGGCCTCCTCAATTTTCACCATTTCTCCCATCCTCAAACTTGTTGAAAAACTCCTTCCTTGTACAGAAATGTCGGATGCACTGGTGTCCACAACCCATTCAGAACTGTTTTCCACCAAGTTGACTTTAGAAACCACCACAACAATAACACCTTCAGAAAAATATCCTCTGCCATGTTAAGGTGTGGTTTGTTCTCTTTCTGGCGGTCTGAACGGTGTTGGCACTGGTACACCTTGTGACCGACTTGTCCGCATACATAACACTTCATGGATTTCTTGTCAGATTTGGATTTTGGTGGCTTCTTGAAGTTGGTGCTTTTTTGAGGTTTTGTCTTATTATTCTGAACACATTTTTTCGGAGTTTTTGAATTTAGACCCTGGGGCACCGCTAGATTCAACCAACTTATAATTAAAGATAATTGACAAAGGTGATTAGTAACCTTATCTTTTAACTGATTGGCCTCCTCGATTTTCATGCGACGATAAGAACGTTGGCTTGCAACACTTCACACATTTGCATCCCTTCTGCTAGTATGTCAGATACTAGGTTTTCATAGTCCTGGACCTAGTCCATGATCGGTTTGGCATCGGTCATCTAGAAATTGAGCCACTCGCCAACCACGTACTTTCTGATGTTCGCTTCATCAGAACCATACGTCTTCTCCAATGAGTCTCATATCATTTTTGCACTCCTCTCCTTAAGGTACATGTCGAATAATTTGTTGGACATGTGACTTAAAATGTGGGATCTAACCTGTTTAATTCATACAAATTTTCTCCAAAGAGATAGTACGCGCACGTATGTGTCGTAGACACATGTTACCCAAAGCCCAAGCCCGACGACAGTAGTGGCACGCAAGACTTGTCCTTGTTCTCTATCACTCAACAAGGATGGGGAGGATGAAAGCTATAAATATCCTTCACATGTTAGTTTCCCACTCAATGTGAGATATCTTCTTTTGCATTAATAACAACGACAACACTGATGTGATATGGCTCTCCTTTAAGAAACAAAGTTGGAGTCGCTTTCAGGGTTTCAAGTGAGTCGTGTTTGGTTTTCTGATAGTTTTGATTTTTTGTTTGAACTTTCTATTGGTAAATCTGTTGGTATTTTAGTCGTATGGGAATCAGCAAAATTCATGGTGATGGAACATACGATCAAGCCAAATTTCATCCTAATTAAGGGTAGTTGGATTGCTGATGATTGGAAGTCTGTGATGGGTGCGGTTTTTGGGCCATGCCTGCTTGATGATCAATTACAATAGTGGAATGAAATTAGACATTTTGCTTTTTTGTGTAATGACCCGTGGTGTCTTGATGGAGACTTCAACGTGATCAAATTAGATGAAGAGAGAATGGGGTGTACTTTTTCTCGACGTGGTATGCAGGAATTTGGTGAATTTTGTAGGATATCAGGTTATTGAAGTTTCCATTTACTGGGCAAAATTTCACGTGGTTCGGATCTGGAAATCATTGCAGCTGAATTGATCGTTTTATGGTGACAAGTGAATGGTTCACTTATTTCTCGCATATTTCAGTGTGCCATCTGAAGAGGGGTCTTTCAGATCATTCTCCCATTGTACTTGGCAGCGATTGTTCAGATTGTGGTCCTCTTCCTTTTCGATTCTTGACATTTCAATAAATAAATAGATACAAAATTATAAAACAAGTGGTATTACGAGAAAAAGCTTATTGATAGTATTCCCTATTGCATAGAGAACAATATTTGGTCGATCATTGGGGAAAATTGGCCTTACACATTAGGCTCCCATATCAAATTATCAAAACCCCCTAAACGCATAACGTAAGGTCAAACCACAGCCCGCAACTCACCAATCTGGCGTATTTCAAAAGCACGCAATGCACGGCTGAAAAAACAGCCCCAAAAATCGTGGTTGAAAGAGCCATTCACAGCATAATGTGACACTAAATCAACTTTATCCCATGCCAAGTGAAACAATCTCGGAAACATAATATTCAAAGGTTCATCCGAGCACCATCTATCATACCAAAATAATATCCGACTCCCATCGCCTATTTGCCATGAGAGATGATTAACCCCCCATAAACCTCTCAAAACGCTCATCATCATGAACCTCAACTATTTGACGCCACATCACCGACATTCGATTTTGTCTCCCTGAATTAAAACTCCAATTTAGGACTTGCACTCCATATTTTGCAACAATTAATCTCTTCCATAACGACTCTCCCTCATTTGCATACCCCCTGCCCATTTAGCCTATAGCTCCAAATTTCGGATACGTAAATCCACGAACCCAAGACCACCTAATCTCTTCGGAGTGCACGCTTTAGTCCAATTCACCCTACTCATTTTCTTCCTCAAATCAGCATCACCCCAAAGAAAAGAACAACACATACGATCAATCATTTTGATAATTCCTTTAGGAATAAATAATACCCCCATATAATATACTGACAAAGAAGATAACACTGAGTTAACTAGAGTCAAACGTGCAGAAAATGACAAGGATCGCCGCTTCCAACCAGCAAATTTCACACGAAATCGTTTTAGAAGAGGTTCACACGTTTCCTGACTTCGTGTATTAACCCAACCAGTAGGCCAAGATATATGAAAGGTAATTCTCCCTTAGGACAGCCCAAAACGAATGACATCTCGTCCACAATCTCATTATCTACTCCCACATCATATAAACATGATTTACCAAAATTAATCTTCAACCTGGAACAATGCTGGAAACATTAAAGAAACCTTTTCAAATTACGTGCCAACTCAACATATCCTTGTAAAAATACAATGGTATCATCTACAAATTGTAGATGTGTAATATGAAAATTCGGCATTAAAGATACTCCTCGAATCAAACCAAGGTCTTTCGCATTACGTAAAAATACATGAAGTACCTCCGCCACTAACACAAACAAAAGTGGCGACAAAAGGGTCCCCTGTTGAAAGCCTCTCTTCATGCTGAATTCACGTGTTGCACTAGCATTTAATAATACCACAAGATGAGCTGTTGTAACACACTCTCACATCCAACTACGCAACAATGAACCAAATCCCATTTCTCAAGGACATGTTCTAAAAAATCTCATCTCACGCAATGATATGCCTTTGCAAAATTTAGTTTCAGAATCACCCCTTCTCAGTTGTTATTTGAATGTTTCAATGAATGGATAACCTCTTTGACAAGTAGAATACTATCTACAATCTGTCTTCCTTTTACAAACCCCGATTGAGTGTTGCTAACCAGCCTATCGACCACCCATTGTAATCTACCAGTCAAGACTTTCGATACAATTTTGTATGCTGAATTAAGTAAACAAATCGGGCAAAAATCACTTACCTTTACCGGGCACTCTATCTTTAGAATTAATACTATAAACGAGGAATTCAAGCTATAATACCCTAAATGTAACCCCCTCGACCCAGCCTAGCCACCAAACCGTATCGAGTGGATCACACGGGACTAACCGAAGAAAGATCCGAAGATTTCCCTCCAATTAGCAACCTTAAACACATTGATTATTATCTTTTCTAGATGCTCAAATAAACCTTATATTTAAGAACACGTAGCGGAAGAAAGAACGACAAAACGAGCACCGATTCAACAAAAGATCAACCAGGGACCAAAATGCAATACTAGCATAATATAAGGGCCTATGATTTAATTAAGGTGATCTTTTTATAGTTAAACCCATTTCATGCTTCCATGTTGAAATGCAACACAAGGCATGCACAAATTCATCCACAATAGAAAACACCACAAACTAGGACCAAAACGCAAGAAAAATAACTTTAAAGATGCCTCCAACTAACTTCCAACGACCCCCGTTTCAGAACGCTTAAGGCCGTATCGGAACAGAGCTTCACAGTGAGCAAACGTTCCGAAATGGCTTGGACATGTTCATACCCTGCTTAGCTCATTTCGATACGCGTTTTAGAATGCCAAGACCAAAATGGGGGCTGTTCCGAAACGTCCGTGCCCGTTTCGAAACACCCTGCTGCAGTAACAGTAGAACTGCAGCACAAGCACCTCCAAGATTGTTTTTCTTGGTTCCAATCCTCACATCCATCAAGAAACAACAAGAACAACATACATTCACC
This sequence comes from Hibiscus tridactylites, assembly GCA_958450335.1. Lineage (NCBI taxonomy): Eukaryota > Viridiplantae > Streptophyta > Magnoliopsida > Malvales > Malvaceae > Hibiscus > Hibiscus tridactylites. The sequence goes on along the minus strand of OY288292.1, from coordinate 9,280,817 downwards.
AAAATCAGCCATCAAACATGATCAAGAACAAGAGAAAACTAGAACATGCTTAACATACGATTAAAAGGAAAAACTTCAAGATTCGACATATATGTAAACAAGGTATAAACATGCCAATAAGGGCAGCCAACATGATCTTAACTCAAGAAGTTAACAAACACTCCTAATAACAAAAACAAGGTTCACCCTCATTGCCACACACACTATTATCTAAGCAAGGTCATACTTGAGCTAGAGATGGACACTTGGATCACCTCCCTTGCGTCGTTGCCTTCCAAAAGTTCTACGGATCTGCATTATTGGAAAAGAGAGCGTAAGCTATAAAGCTTAGTTAGCAGAGCTCAAAACCAAACTACAACAATGCGGTTTTGAAAACAATCCTCATTTTGGAAACCAAAACTGTTTCTTGGAAACCACTTTTCACAAATCATTTCCTTTTTCAACATGCTAACTTGTAACAAGTTTAAGCAATAGCAATAACACATGCTAAAGACACAACATGCATCCAACATGCAAGAACCATATGTAAACCACATATGCAAACCAAGCCTACATGCTCCATAATATTCCACATGCTTCAAGCATACAACATAACCATATGAGTTTACCAAGCTCATACGAAACCATAAGCGAATGAGTATACCGACATCATTGACACGATGCTCGGATAAGCGGACACCTTGATGGCACAACCCCCATCAAGTCACATGGTGAAACAACCCTCACCATAATCTCACTTTGGTCGGGATGTCACTACCCGCATTGTCTGTTTGTGATAGCACAACCCCTACCACTCACATCACAATAGCACAACCCCTATTATGAAATCGAAGAATTTCTCACGCGTGAATTTTATAATTATAGTGCACCTCACATCCTATTGATCGATCAATCTATCCGATATAACCCATGTGTCAATATACTCATCGCAACATCGCAATCCACATATTTCACTAGTGATAAACACCTCCCCAAACATATCCTAAAAGCCATAATCACAAGCTCAAGTATAGCATGAACTCAACAACATTTTAATAACTCACATGCCATTCTCATGGGACAAAAACATCATGAATTTATTGCATAATAACATTAGAAACATCATTTAGAAAGACATGCTCATGATCAAACAAGATCAAATGTAAATGGCAAAAAAACCAAAGCAACGCAAAATTTACTCTTGAGCTTGAATTGGCCTAACGGCTCAACCCAAACCCTTAAAACACTTCTTCAACCTTGATAAAACATTAAAATCGTTTCCACTCACCAGCGATTACCAAAATCAAGCTGAAACCCCCTTTCTAGCTTTCCGGTTCGCCCACAAAAGAATTCAACAATTCCGAATCTTCAATCCCTTCCTCTAACCAACCCAAAATAGAGGATTAGAGATAAATTCAACACTCTAACTTGTTGGATAACAAAGATTCAATAACCCAATCAAAACATCTATCGAAACATTTCTGATACAAGCCGTAAACAACGAAAAACCCGATTCGGACAATCTCCAGCAAAACCCAGCATAAGATATCATCAAAATACATGGATAAACATCTAAAAACATCAATCCAACATCAGATTATCACCAGCTATCGATTTACCTCAAAACTCACTCAAAAACCCACTTTTTCCACTTCAAACTTCAACACCAAACCCAATTTCGGGATTCCTATCATCCACCTAACATCTCAACTCAAAAACCACATCAAAACAAAGGTAAAATCATCATCAAACCAGCAATAACAAATCCTACTCAAGATCTTACCCAAAAGCCCATTTTTAGCCAAATTTCATTGGGATTAATACAAGAAAACATAAGTTTTGCAGCTAAAAGAATCAAAACATGGGAGTATCAATAAAGAACCTTACATTAGAGGAGAAATTCGTTGCTCACCCCTAATGCTAGCTATTTCTCCTTGTTTGGCAAAATTCCTTAAGAAAAACAATGAAATAAGCTTGGGTTTTAGGAAACCAAAGTAGGAAAATCATTTGGAAATATTAGATAAGTAGGAAATCACTTTTACCTTGAGAAAATCAAGCTCAAAGGCTGTTTGACTGAAGAGAGAATATGAGAAAGCTTAAAAATGGATTTTAACGTAAAATGAGGAAATAAGGAAAACTCTTTTAATTTTAATTATAAAACCTATTTTAAAATATTTAGATAGTCAAAATAAAAGGGGATAATAACCATATTGGCCAAGCCAATTTAGCTCCTTAAAGATTCAATGTTTTGACTCTTTTACAAAAATGGTCACTAAAATGGATTTTGCAAACTTTACGATTTGGTCACTAAACCAAAATGTCACGGTTCGGAAAACGTTTTTCCAAAATTGTTTTTACCAAAACCTTAAACATATTTATTAAGGATTATATAGATTTATTTCATATTTTTCCCAACATCTGAGAACCACTTTCCCTGAACTCACTCACAACACCCAAAACCGGTCCTCCGGACCTCGAAACTTCATCGGATCTTCTAGACCCTAATCGGGATGTTATACTAAACATTGGCCTAAGAGTGTGCTACATTAGACTATAAGTTAAATTTTTATGAGGTTATAATCTACTAGACTTATTAACTGCACTAGGATCAAATTAGAAATGAAGAAAACTTGAGTAATCTTTTAAGAAGGGACTAAAACGAATATTAGGTAAAAATTTGGGGTTGCATGGTAAAAATATTTGAGGGTGGATTTGTACACATGTCAATTAAAAATGAAGACATGTTGTAGGTGGAGGGGGCTGACCATATGGAGGATAACTCCATATTGTCTCCTTCATTCTTTAGGGAAACCGAGAATCAAAACTTGAGGGAAATCAAGCTGGTTGCTATATGAATTTTTAAGAATTGGGTGAAGCTAGTTCAAATACTTGAATATAGTTCGATCGTTTTAAAGGAGAGGGTAAGAATCCTTGTTATCTTCTTGTGTTAGAAATTAAATTGAGGATTTCATGTGGGTCTCTTTCTTGTATTCTAACTATTAGTGTTTGACTAGAGAAAGATAATTTCATGCTAAGAATTCTCCTTGAACGTTTGAAATGTTTCTTGCAAATAAGAAAGAATCATGTGTATGAACTTAAGTTGGTTGTTTAAGCTTATGAAGGGTTCGAACATATGGGTATTTTCATAAGATGATAAAATCATTGGAATGGAATAAGTAATAGTTTCCACGACTTGTAATTTTGGTAACATAAATTGAATTAGTCATGTTTCTTGAAGCCATTGAATTAAATGAGGTTTGCAAACGAGCACCTAAGCTTTTAATGATTTACAAATTGACCCCAAATTTCTATATTAAGAATCATAAATCTGGAGTTTTCTCAAGTTAACCCTCAAACTCAAATAGGGTTTTTGAATAAAAAATTTCTAATTCCTAAGCTTTTCATTTAGGAATTTTAAAATTAGGTTTCTAAATTTGGGATTTTTTGAATCTAGGGTTTACAATTTGGGCGTAATTTTTAGGGTGTTACAACTCTCCCACCCTTGAAAGAAATTTTGTCCTCAAATTTGTCATACTAACGACATACTTCAAAAAAATAGAGGTTTTGATAAAAAAATTTAAAAATGCATTTTAGATCAGGTTACGAATGACAACAGAGAGTCTTCAAATAGGCTTTAATCTCAAATTTATAGGAACGAGTATGATCACGATCGGTCGCTAATTTAGAGCTCATACGAGGTGGCATAGTAATCTATCCTGTAACCCCCTCGTCCCGGTCCGGGAGACTGATCGGTCCGAGTGGGCTACGCGGGGATAACCGAGGCGAAACCCGTTAAGGCTTCACTTCGGTTAACAACCCGAGAAAACTTTTTCATTTATTATCTTGCCTAGATGGATTAAATTAAACCTATGCGTGAAGCGACAACGGAAAACAAGACTCACAAGAAGCCTAACAGCAAACAGGGCCTAAGCCCAACCCTTGAGACCCTTTAGAGATGTCAAAAGCCCATTTCAGGCATGTGTTTCGAAACAGGTTTTGCCCGTTTCGAAACACGGGCTTCAATTTAAAAAGCCAGACACCCGTACCGAAACGCATCCACCTCGTTTCGGAACAGGGTCCCATTTTGCCTACACGTTCCAAAATAGGCATTCACAGTAGCCAAAGTGTTTCGAGACTCGTATTGGAACGGGGGCTCACAGTAGCCAAACCGTACCGAAACGTGTTCCGGTACGGGTGACCCTAGAACCACACTCGTTCCGAAACACCTGCAGTCTGTGAGGTTCCAAAATCAGTTTTAAACATCTCTAAACGATCCCAAACGCCCTCAATGACCTCAAACATCAAACACGACATGCACACGTAAACTCTAGAGGCATACACCCTACTACATACATGCTCAAAACACACAAAGATGCATGATAAGAGCATACATTCAAAAGATCATACATTCACCACAAAAGAAACATACATAGCATTTTAAGGTTTCATGCCTTAGAGCCAACATACACATAGCATTCAAGATAAGAAATAAAGCATGGTTTACAATTCAAAACATGGCATCAACAAGCCACACCAACATCAATATATTAAGGAGTCTAACATGGTCTTAACCCTAAAACAACTACATAAATCCCCATTGCTTGACTATTACATCATTAACTTAAAATTCATATTTGAGGATAGCAAAAGCTCAACTAGCGCACTTGGAGGCCCTCTCCTTGCACAAGAAACCCACGAACTAAGGATCTGCATTGTCGAATAAAAGAGAGCGTAAGCATAAAGCTTAGTGAGGGTAAGCTCATAAAACAAACACCGATAATGCAGGGTCCAAGAACGAGCAACACAACCAAGGTAGAATGCATGACCTTACCTTCGAACCACATGACAAATGTGAATGATGCATGAACACAATATCAATATCATGCCATGCTCAACAAGTCCATAAACACAACATATGGAAGCACATATATCAATGTATTAGCAGACACATTCCACAATCCGTATTGGCACCTAGTTATGACCCGAATACGCAGATAACCGTTGGAACTCACATCCAACAACACAACCATTACCTTACGGTGGGATTACACTCATCATTGTTTCACGCGGAGGGAATTCCACTCATCACCGACTAGCATATATATGAAGATTTCCGGGCGAACTCGTACTCCATCTTGATGACTACCATCACCAAGACCACACACACATTTTTGACTCTCGTGTGCACACTAAACATCCTAATGATCAATCATTGTACCAAAGCATACTAGTGTCAATACTTAACTCATTTCATTAATCAACCTCACAACTTTCTTACCAATTTCCGTGCTTAGCACGTACTCACCATGATTTACCATCATGCACAAACCACATTCCATAACTACATGCATATAACAATGCATCAAATATCATGCCTCAACACACATGCATATCACAATATACATAACCACATTAATCACAATTAAAACATGAGGCATACTCAACATTTAAAGTTCAACCAAAGTCTCTAACTAAAGCTTGGGATTAGACTACCAATCTAATCCCAACTCTAGGTGGGTTTACCAAGCCCAACCTAGATCCACATGCTTGAACCAATGTTTGAAAACCAAGTTAAAACATAGAACCACTCACATAATAATCCAAGCTCAACAACTCTAGCCGATCAAGCTCCCAACGGTTCCAGATTCGATCCCGAGGCTTCACCAACACAATTCCTTGTCTCTAAACAATCAAACACACTCTATTAATCACCAAAACAACCACAACCCACTGCTGTAACTTATAACACCAATTAAGCATCAAATCAAGCCAAGAACACCCACAAAACTCTCATTTTCGAGCAGCCCTATAGCACATCCAAAACCCATCGATTCCAACACATTTAACACTCCTAAAAGCTTCCAAAACAACCCTTAACTATCAACCAACCATCAGCCAAAAACTTCTCACTCAAACCAGCCCCAAAACCAACCTTAAACCCTTTTAAAACCCCACTTAAACCCAAATTCGGGAATCTTTATAAAACCATGTAAAAATCACATATGTTGGACCATTTAGGTAGCAAACAACTTATCTAACATCAATAAATCAAAAACTTAAGTTAAAACTAACAAAGTTAGCATTTTTAATTCAAAACCCCAAAACTCTAAAATGCAAAATACTAGGTTTTATTGAAAACCAAAGGTACCAACATGAAGAGGAAGGTAAGGGTAGGTCAAAAACGTATTTACTTTTCAAAAACCTTCAAGGATGAGGAAGAAGGGTGATGGAATAGTAACCTCTAATGGAGATGAGAAGTTATCGTTGGAAATGTTTTTGGGAGGGGAAGAAGATGAGTGAATAAAAGAAATCTTTTAATTGTTTTGTTTTGTCTTAAAAGCCAAAAGACTCTTTTACCCTTAATGAAATAAGGTATTTACAAAGGAAGGATATCCATGGCTATTTGGGCTTGGTTTGAAATAAGTCCAACATAATTTATTTGTTTTGAAAAACACGAGGCCCAAAATAATATTTTTATAACTTTAATTCACCCGACCCTAAACCTGGGTGTTACGACTCTTCCCCATTTAAGGAATTTCGTCCCTGAAATTACCTGACGGAAACAGATACGGAAAATGCTCAAGCATATCAGCTTTCCTCTCCCACGTGGCCTCTTCCACACCTCTATGTCTCCACAACACCTTGACCAACTCTATGGTCTTACCACGCAACACCTTGCTATCAGAAGCAAGTATCTCAACTGGTTCTTCATTGTAAGATAAATCCAGATTCAGCTCTATCTCCTCAACAGGCATAACATGAGACAGATTTGATCTATATCTCCTAAGCATCGACACATGGAAGACATCATGGATCTTCTCTAACTCTGAAGGCAATCTCAAATGGCAAGCTACTGGCCCAATCAGCTCAACTATCTCATACAGACCAATAAACCTCGGACTCAACTTGCCTTTTCGGCCAAATCGCATTACCTTCTTCCACGGAGATACTTTCAGGAACACTTTCTCACCCACTGAAACTCAGTCTCTTTTCTCTTCAAATCCACATAAGATTTCTAACGATCGGAAGATGCTTTCAAACGGTCACAAATCAGCTTCACTTTTTCAGTAGTCTCTTTAAGCAAATATGGCATAGGTAACTGTTGTTGTAAGCAAACTCAACTAAGGTCAAATGCATCTCCCAAGAACCCTGGAAGTCAATCACACAACAACGGCACATATCCTCTAAAATATGTATCACTCGCTCTGACTGTCCATCTGACTCCGGATGATAAGAAGTACTAAAATGCAAACGACTACCTAGGGAACAATGCAAACAACTCCAGAACCTCGCTCTGAACCTCGGATCTCTGTCTGATAGAATAGACTTCGGAACTCCATGAAGTCTCACAATCTCGCGGATATACAAATTTGCCAACTTGTCTAAAGAATATGTGGTGTTCACTGCTAAGAAATGAGCACACTTAGTGAATCTATCAACTATCACTCATTTTGCCCCAAAATATTTAATATGCATGGGTTGAACTTAGCTCTGATACCACTAAATGTAACCCTCTAAACTCAGCCCAAAAGAAATAGCAGAATTTAGGAAGTCACGTTTGAAAACTTTTCCCTTAAGGATTACAATTTTGAAAATTATACTTTAATTAAAATAAAATAACATGAATTTAATAATAAATAAAAATATAAATATTATAATAAATATTCGAATGTTTATATAAAATATCTAAATTAAAATAACAGTAAATGAATGTAAAAAAATAATCCCAAAACATAAATAGTCCAAAATTACATCATGTCCCCAAATAATAAATAGTAATTTGAATAAATAAAAATAGTTTCGTACTGAATAATAGAATAACTGAATCAAATTCTAGATCCTCCATGTACCGTAATGCCTAGAGTCTGCGTATATGTAAGAAGAACTAAGGGGGAGTAAGCTAGAGAGCTTAGTGTGTTTCTAAAGTGCAAGAAAAAAATCATAATCATAAACATAATATTATTTTCTTAAAATTTTTTAAAGCACAACACATAAATCACAAGCGCAATGCAATGCACCCAACTACGTCCGCCAAAAATGAGGAAGGTTCCCATAACCTCCTCCCTACGCCCGCCAATCCAAAGTGGAATTTAGCCCGAAGGGTGAAACCACTAAACTTCCTCCTTACAAAACCCAACCCATGCTCATACAATGATATGATGATTAGAAATAAAATTTCATAAACATATTTCCATAAATCAAATATTCCGTAAACATACTTCATAAATCATAGTCTATAAGTCCATAAATCATAGCTCATAAATCGTAGTCCATAAATCACGGTTCATAAATCATAGTAAAACATATTCTGAAAACGTATGCATATGATGTCAATCATAAAAATCACAATACATAGAGATAATCACATAAAGGGTAAAACACCAACACATAGAAAAATAACATATAATTTAACTATAGCACCGAAAGAAAACACACCTTAGCCAAGCTATACTCAACCTACTGAATAACGTGCTTTCCACGATCAAAAGACTAGATCCAACTGTATTGAAACTTTGAATAAAATAAACAAATCAAGAGTACGACTAGATTTGACAAAAAAGGTGGGTCAACGCGTGGCTTAATGGAGGATCACACGACATGTAGGGTTTCAATCTTGGTTTCGGAAAAGAGAAATATAATGGTTGATTTAAGGATATAATTTTTAGAAAAACAAAAGGGAAGCAACTGATATATATATATATCTATATATCTATATATATATATATATATATATATATATATATATATATATATATATATACGTTTAGGTTTAGGTTTTCAATCGAGAAGAGAATATATATATAACATATAAATAATAATTAAAAAAAAAAGAAGAGACGGGTGGCAGAAACCAAAGGAAATTAAAATTCAAATTGATGAAAATGGTTAATCACAAAGGAAGCTGTTGAATTAATGGGGTTTGCAAACGAGCACCTAAGTTTTTCATGATTTACAAATTGACCCAAAATTTCTATATTAAGAATTATAAATCTGGATTTTTCTCAAGTTAACCCTCAAACTCAAATAGGGTTTTTGAATTAAAAATTTCCAATTCCTAAGGTTTTCATTTAGGAATTTTAAAAATAGGTTTCTAAATTAGGGATTTTTCGAATCTAATGTTTACAATTTGGGCGTAATTTTTTGGGTGTTACATTGTGTTTCAATGAGCATATAGAGCTGTCTAAAAGGTGTACGAAAGTATGAGTAGGCTGATTCGAGTATACATGAGAGTATATATGTGTAATGCCCTGTTATGCATAATTGAAAAACAAGAAAATGAATTAGGGAGTTGTTTTAAAGTTAAGTATGAACTTAGGTTTGGTCAAAGGTTTAGGATAATGGTAATATCTTAAGAAAATGTTTGTGGTTAATTAACATTGGAAACTTGATTGAATATGCTAGAAAAATCTGGATATGTATGCTGATTTGTTTTTACCATGTGTGTGTAATTGACTAGAAGCTGTTTAATAAGATTAAAATGATGTTGTTTTAAAAGGGACTAAAGAGCATATTTGAATTGTATTAAAATGCAGTTTTAAAGAGGTAAAACAATGCAAAATTGAATTAAAACTGTGCATATTTTTAGGCAATAAAAATACAGTTTAGCTAATGTTGTTTTGAGTATAATTGAATATATAGTGGATTGTTTTGGTGTATACAAAAGTGTATGCATGTGTTATGGACTGTTTTGCTTAGCTAAGAACATAAATGAACTACTGTATAACTTAGTTTAGGGACTGTTTTAGTATAAAATCTTCAAGTAATGTAAACACTGATTTTGGACCGTTTTGCGTTAATGCAAAACTGTTTTAAAACAGTTATGAATTGATAATATTAGAGGAGGGTTTGGTAATAGGTTAATTGTACAAAAAATGTGACTGATTTGTATCTGACAGGCGTCGTGAACTGTCAAATAAAATTCCTTAAACTCAATTGAAGAAATAATTTAAGTAGAATAGTGAGAGTAAGAGTCTATCCACAGGGACTAAGCAGTTCCCAATATCTATTTGTTTTTGATGATTATCAAGCAATCTGCAAGTAACAAAGGGAGGGGGGTTAAGTGAAATAATTCGAGAAGATTAAAATAAATAAAGCGAAAGAAATAATTGAAATAGATTATGATGAGAGTTGGCCTCCAGCTTTGCTTCGCCTCGACTTGTCTCGATCACTGAATGAGTTATTGCTTCGAGTTCTTACCGGTTACAGTCTACAAGGCCCAAACCTTGTAACTTGCTTCTGTACGGTAAACTAAATCCCAAGGCCAATCCTTGAAATCCAGTTTTTGTTTGATTAGCTTCGTCAATTGATACTAATGCAAATTATCCGTTTAGTGCTGGAAAAGCCCATGCTCGGATGGATTATCTCGACGAGAATTGTATCCGATCTTGATTCCCCTTAGTGGACCGCCACTATGTTTGTTCTTAGGGAGTTGAATATGCTACAAGCCTAATCTCGTCCCCAATAGTGGATCAAAACCACGTCAACCCGACGCACTTTCGGAATGAAGTAATCGTGATGCCTAAAGGAAAGACTGATTGTCAATCCAATTTTACTGAAAATAAAGAAAGAAATCGAAGGTTTTGAAGAACTTTGTCTATTCTCACAAGATAAACCGAGTTTACCTTAGCTTTTGGCTAAAGAGGATTTAGCTAAGCATAGCTTGCGAAGAAACCATACTCTTTTTTAACAAAAGGAAAGTAAATAAAATTAAAAATGGAGAGAAAAGAAATTTATAAAACTCCAAAGTGAAAATGAGAACAAGAGCAAGTGATGATTTGAGTTTCACCCCAAAAAGGTATTTATAGCATCCTAAAACCCTAAAATAACTCTAAAATGATAAGAGATAATTCCTAAAATATTTAAAATACAAAAGATAATTCCTAAGAGATAAGAAATAAACCCCAAAGTGTTTAAATTTAAAAATAAAAGATAATCCCCAAGTTTTAATCCAAATCTCGGCTGATAAGTTATCCTGAAGGCGGTTGATAAGCTATCTAGCGTTGCTGACATCATCTTCTAGAAGATGCTAACGTGCCGTCTAGTCTGCATTTTCATGTCCCAATTCATTCACACTAATCAAGCCATGAATCTAGAAAACTTGTAAAAGCTAGCCTTATCCAATATGTTTTCCAGACACGAAGTCCTGCACAAAAAGCACACAATAAACCACAATTCGACACCACAAATCAGTCATTTAAGCGTAATTAGAGCTAAAATAGTGACCAAACTAGCTACTCATCAAATTCCCCATCACTTATCTGATGCTTGTCCCCAAGCATGTCCGAATTTAACCAATTCAAGCTCATGTCCCTATCCTTAATTTCACGAAGTCTCTAAGTTTCCGGTATGATTTAGTATCTAAGCAAGTATGAAACCTAAGAAGCAATCGGAGAATGGCAAGACTAGAAACAATTTTATCAAAATGTAGACATTCCAATAACTTGTTAATATCAATGGTGCAAACCCTAATACCCTCACAAGGATGCACTCATTTCGCTCCAAGTGTTTAGGGTAAATGATCACTCAAGCCATAATTAATTTAAGCATTACCATAGTCTTGTAACTAAATCCTATCTCCACTACTAAGGTTCGGGTAGGATAAAACGCTAAATAAGAGGTTAAAAATTCAAGACAAAGAAGGAGTATTCCAAAGGAGAGTCAAAGGAAAAGAGAAAACAAGAAAGCAAACCAACACTTATTTCTATTTATTTCTTTTTTTCCTTTTTTTCTGTTCGAACAATTTCTGCTTTTCTGCGCTCTTTTAATGTTTCTGCAATTCAAGCCAAACTGGATTTTTATTGTTCGAACAGTTTGATTATGCACTGTATTTTCCTGCACTGTGTTGATTCGAATATGTTTTTTTAGCAGTTTTTTTCAAACTTCTCGCTTTGGAATAACCAACTTGCCCTGATAAAGGTGACAAAAAGAGTGAGGATAAAATAAAATTGGTTTACGCTAAAAATGTGATAAATTCAAAGAAAATGTCAGGCTCAAAATTGACTATCTAAGGGATAAATAATCAAAGGGTAGGCCATTGTTTGGAAGAGAAAAGAGTAAAACCTAGTGCCTCTATCACATTAAAGCATCATAGTCAAAGAATGTAGTCTTGACAAGCATTTAAAACGCAAGTTCTAGAATGCAAAGAATTAACTTGGCACACTCAATGAAACAAAGAGAAAAAATAAAGATGAATGCTCATTAGGCTCAAAGCTCACATGAAGGTTAATTGCACTAGGATAAGCATCATGTCAACTAACAAGTCAAGGAATGTCATATGAAAATTTATAGAAAATCACTATCAAGCCAATGCCTATCATGCATCCTAAAGTTTAAAACAAGAAAGATACCAAATCATATGGAAAGCGGAGAGACAAGGCGAAATTAAGGATAACAACAAGTAACTTAAATTAAGTAAAATCAAGAGAACAATCAATCGTACAAGTAAGAACAAGAAATGACATGGATTCCCACTCCCCCTCACTTAAGCATCATGTCCCATTATGCAAATAGAAATTAAAGAGAGGGAAGGAGAAAATTCCCTGAACTAGTTGCAGCCACGACCGCGCCATGGCCACAAATAGATTTTGCCTCCAGTTCAAGAACACTGGATCGACACCTTTGCGCCTTGTGTGGTGACGAGGGTGTAGAGGGGATGAATGTTGCTACGTGATGTTGGAGTTTTTTTAATATAGAAAGAATGAACAAAGCATTAGGGGAAATTATAATAATGAAAATAAAGGAAACCCTAAAAGTTGAAAAAGTAAAAAATGCCCTTCTTTAATTCCCCTTCATCTTTTGCTTCTCTTTACAATCCACTGCTCATGCAAACCCTTGCATTTTTAATTAAATTTTTTGAATAAAATAAAAATAGATAAAATAATATTATAAAGAAATAAAAATAAAATAAATTAAAGTTATTTATCACGTGTGGGAATTTTAAAGAATTGATCAAATGAAGAATTGATCAAATAGGTGTGAGGTCCATTGGAATTTAAAATTTAAAGGTCGGATAAGGATAAGATGGGTTTAATAGAGATAAGGAGTGGGGTATTTAACCGGTTAAGTGGGTAAAGAATTTTGTAGATAGGGTGGGACCCACATCTTAATTATATTTTGGGTAAAGAAAATAACAAAACAAAAGTGAGGTATTTTTTATGTACTGTGCGCCAACATAATGCTAGTGATGCTTCCTTGCGTGCTCATTGTCTCGAATCGACATATATTGGATCAGTTGAATTTATTCGAGTTGGGGAAATTCCTTGTACCTAAAATAAATAAAAATAAACATGAGTAAAAATAAAACTAACCAAAATTAAATAACAAAGAAAAGAAACAATGGGTTGCCTCCCATTTAGCGCTTAATTTAATGTCGTTTAGCTCGACGACCTGGTTTAGACTACAAGTTCCGCGACAAATACTTCTTCCACTTCATGCGCTTTGTCCAACTTAGAATTTGCCAACGAGAAATTTTACGATCATGGCTACAAAATAAAAGGGAAATTTTTAATTTTTGACGGAGTATGGCTTAATTCAGAATTAATTTAAAATATTTTTCTCAAACTCTCTAATTTCTTCGTCAAAGTCTTTCAATTCCTGCACGGATCATTAACTAAGTTAGGCTTAAAACTTTCTTCAAACCCAGGCTCAATAATATCAATAAAATTAATACTAGCGACATTATCAGAATATCACATTGCTTTATAAATATTAAATTTAACGATCTCACCGTCGAATTCCATTGTAAGGATGCCACTCCTAACATCAATCTTTGTATTGGCAGTGCTAAGAAATGGGCGACCGAGGAGTAATTTTGAGGAGGAATTTGATTGACCGTTTCCCATGTCTATCACATAGAAATCTGCCGAAAAGATAAGCTCATTCACCTATAGTAGAACATTCTCGAGTACTCCTTCGGGATATATTGTGGACCTATCTGCCAACTGCACAATCACTTTTGTATCTTTTAAAGGTTCAACGAAAAGTGGTTTATATAAAGAAAGTGGCATAACATTAATTGAGGCGCTGAAATCACACATAGCACGTTTAATACCAATCTTACCAATTTTGTAGGGAATTGCGAACATACCTTGGTCCTTCTATATTCCAGTAAGTCGTCTTTTATTTGTGCATAGATCCTTCAGGAATTTGGCGTATCGAGGTACCTTTTTTTATTACTTCTAGAAGTGGAATTTTAATTTCCACTTTCCGAAATACATCTAAAATCTCTCTCTCTTCAGCTTGTTTGTCACGTTTAACCAACCTTGAAGGAAAATTGGGTGGAGTAGCATAGGGAGATGGTGCAGAAGGTGGGATTGGACATACCTTTCTCAGTGGAAGATGGTGATTTCTCTTTAGTTGAAACTTTTCTTGGGCTAGCGCTAACCTTTCAACAATTGACTCCAACGATGGCTTCTGCAGTTGATATTGCTATGGTGCAGTTGGTTGATATGCTTGATTTGGTCTCTGGTTTTGCGCATAATTGAAATTCGGATGATTTTTCCATCCCGAGTTATACATATTACCGATGGCATTTGCTTGTGTAGTATCTTCTTCTTGTATCATCGGACAACAGTCTGTCGGATGTTCTGGACTAGTGCATATCCCGCAAAGTCTAGATGCTTTTCTTTTGTCTAGAACAAGGAATTGAACTATTTAAGCTAGTTTGTCAATTTTATTCTCTAGGAAAACTGTACTTACCTTGTGAACCGTCGAGATGGTTTACTTGAAGGGTGAAACCGCTGCAAGTTGGTAGCCATAGTAGATATCAAGGTTCTTGTTGCAGTCGGGGTCATGTTAACAAGTGCTCCTCCACTCACTGCGTCAAACACCTTCATGTCCATAGGCATTAACCCTTCGTAGAAATATTGGATAAGTGTTTGTTCAGAAAAACCGTGTTGAGGACAGTTGGCGCATAGCTTTTTGAAGCGCTCCCAATATTCGTATAGGGATTCGGTATCCTTCTGTTGGATACTCAAAATGCTCAGCCTTAGCTCGCTCGCCTTAGCCGCTTGAAAGAACCTGTCAAGAAATAGGCGAGCCATGTCAGTCCAAGTTGTAACCGAATTAGAAGGTAAATCAAATAGCCAATCTTTGGCAATATCAGCTAGAGAAAAAGGGAAGGCACGAAGTTTTATTTGATCTTCAGAAACTCCCTGCGGTTTTGTACTCAGGCAAACCATGTGGAACTCTTTTAGGTGGTTGTGAGGATTTTCACTGGGCAGGCTGTGGAAAGTCGGTAAAAGATGTATCTAACCCGTTTTCAGTACGAATGACGTTGTAGCATTCGAGAATGTTATGCACATCAGTTGTTGAACAACTGGCACCCTACACAGTTGTTGGACAGTTTGGTCGTTATCTACCATCAAAACTTGTTCTTCGTTGGTGTACTCGAAATGTGAATCTACTTCAGATGCTGATTCTAGATCACATTCTAGACGTGGTTGTCGTTCTCTTTGTTTCTTTTCCTGAAGTGTCTGAGCGTGTAGTCTTCGGGTGTAACCCCCTCGTCCTGGTCTAGCCGATAGATTGGTCCGAACGGGTTACACAGGGAAAACCGAAGCGAAACCCGCTGAGGCCTCACTTCGATTAGCGACCCTATATTTTTTTATTTATCTTGTCTACATGCTTTGTTTAATCCTACGTAAGCTTGGCAAACAGCAGAAAAGCAATCACGAAATCGACCCAAGCAAACCAACACTTAAAGGCACAAATTATTAGCCATTTAACCCAAGCCGTATCGATACGACAAGGACCGTATCGATACGCCTTCAGTGGTCAACCCACCCCAGAGTCAACCTTGGGGACCCATTTCGAAACCCTCCAAAGCAGGTATCGATACACTCCCAACGGTCAAATTCCAAAGTCAACATCGGTTGACCATATCGATACGCTTAAGCCTGTACCGATACCCTCAATTTCTTGTCAAAATCTCAGATTTCCAGTAGCAAAATGGAATCGGTACGCCTCCCCGAGTATCAATACGCTTGGCCTAAAACATGAAGGCCGTATCGATACAGACCCAATCGTATCGATACCCCTGACTCGACCAAACGAAATTTTGCTAGTTTAGGCACAAAGGCAGCTCCAAAACACTAACCTAGGACCTCTAGGCATGCATGTATACATTTCAAGTACAAAGGTACCCTAATCACAACATTTGGAACACATTCAAGCAACAAATAGATCCCAAACCTAAGTCTTACTTGATCACTTGGATTCAAAACATTCAACATACCAAACACAAGGCATTTCATACATGACCACATTAAACCTCAACATAACATAACTTCAACCTTTAAAACATGCTCAAAACATAGACAAATCATAGTAAGGGAGTTTGAACACCAACTCCATAACAAGCATAATATTCCCATTGTCTAAGCATTATTACAAAGCATAAACCATACTTGAACTGCCCGAGAACTCTGAGAAACTCCTTCCTTGACCACTTGCCTCCCAAGCCACTAATGATCTGTATTGTTGAAAAAGAAGAGAGCGTAAGCGTAAAGCTTAGTGAGCGAAGCTCTAAAACACAACAATAATGCATTTTTAAAACGTGAACAGTAGATTTACAACAAAACCATTTAAGAAGCACGAAGAGAAACACAATCATCAGAAAACATGGTTTGCACATGCATAACCAAGACACGGTGGGACCACACATCACCGTTCGACTAGTAGTTTTCCGATGGGACCACACATCACCGTACTCTTCTACTAGTCACTACCGGTGGGACCACACATCGCTGTAGTAACGAAAACCATCACGTAAGGCTCGACACCAACAACGACTACACAACAACATCATATGAAAGTGAAGACAATTCACAATTCACACAATATCACAACAATTATTCGTACACCAACACTTGGCAATCAAGGTAACATTAGTAAACTTACACTTGGGTTTAGGTGAGCCCTTAAGGCTCCACCCAAACCCCCCAAAACCCATTTCGTAGTCATTTAAGACTCTAAAACATTTCCACTCACCGATGAAACCCGAACGGGAGCCGAAACACCAATCTCAAGCCTCTAAATTTCTCGGAATCGAGCCTGAAGCTTCTCCAATGGTTTCCCTTGATTCTAATCAATCAAAAACAACAATTTACTCAACAATTCAGCCACAAAACTACTTTCACAAACAAAACACAATCTCAAGACCCCTTTTACTACGTTTCCAAACCACGAATTATCCAAACTTCTTCATTTTCGTACTCCCACACAACCCATAGGAAAACTAACAATTTCAACACTCAAATCATTGTTAAACACTTTCAAAACAACCCTCAAGCAACAATATAACATCAGCCCCACTCTCCAACACCAACTACCTCAAAACCCTATACTTTCACCCTCTTTAAAACACCCACAAAACCCATTTCGGGATTCTTGATAAAACCCCATCATTTTCATATATAATACACATTAGGGCAAGACTAAAACATAAACAAACTTTACAAATCAAGAGTTAAACCAACAACCCTTAAAGTTCCTTCCTTTTCCCCTAAAGTTTGAAAACTTCAAAATCTTCAAAGGTGATGTTTATGAAAACTAAAACTATAGAAACGTTAGGGACAATGAGGAGAAGTCAAAAATATAATTACCTTGTTGAAAGCACTTGAAATGGTGGAGGGATTTGATGTAATAGTAACCAAGGCTTTAGGGGGGGTTTGACGTGAAATTTTGGGTAGAGGGAAGAAGATGAAGACTTTTTGTCAAAAGGCTATTTTTACTCATCCTTTTTCCCTTATTTAAAAATTTACCAAAATGCCCTTAATGAACTACAAACATCTTTTAATTAAAACCAAAGCCCAATTTAATTTAAAACGAGCCCACGGCTCACACCCGATTTACCCACGTAACACCCGACCCCTAAACTCGGGGCGTTACAACTCTCCCCCACTTAAGGAATTTCGTCCTTGAATTACCTGACGGAAAGAGGTACGAAAACTATTTTTCCATGTCCTCCTTTCTCTCCCAAGTAGCCTCCTCCACACCTCGGTGTCTCCACAAAACCTTGGCTAACTCGATAGACTTCCCACGCAACACTTTCTTGTTCGTAGCAAGAATCTCAACCGGCTCTTCATTATATGACAAATTGGGGTTCAACTCAATCTCTTCCACCGACATTACGTGTAACGGATCCGATCTATAGTTTCGGAGCATCGAGATGTGGATCACATCGTGGATCTTCTCTAACTCGGTCGGGAGTCTCAACCTATACTCAACGGGACCGATCCTCTCAACTACCTCGTAAGGTCCAATGAATCTCAAACTCAACTTACCCTTCCTACCAAACCTCATCACCTTTTTCCAAGGTGAGACCTTCAAAAACACCTTCTCGCCCACAACATATTCTATCTCTTTCCTCTTTCAAATCGACATACAACTTATGTCGGTTTGAAGTTGCCTTCAAATGATCACATATCAACTTTACCTTCTCGGTAGTGCCCTTAAGAAAATCGGGCAACGATACAAGCTTTTGTCTGGCCTCGATCCAACATATAGGTGTTCTACACCTCCTATAATATAGAGCTTCATAATGTGCCATCTGGATACTAGCCTGATAACTGTTGTTGTACGCAAACTCTACTAACGGTAGGTGCTTCTCCCAAGACCCCTGGAAATCGATAATACAATACCTCAACATGTCCTCCAACACCTGAATCACCCTCTCTGACTGACCATCTCACTGCGGATGATACGAAGTACTGAAGTTCAACCAAGTACCAAGGCACGATGCAAACACTCCCAAAATCTAGCTGTAAACCTCGGATCCCGATCTGACACAATCAATTTCGGTACCCCATGCAACCTCACTATCTCACTGATATACAGATCGACCAACCTATCTAAGGTGTAGGTAGTATGAACAGGTATGAAGTGAGCACATTTAGTAAATCTATCGACTATCACCCACACTGAATTCTTCTTCGAAGGAGTCAACGGTAAACCCGACACAAAGTCCATGGTGATACGTTCCCACTTCCATTCCGGAATCTTCAACGACTGTAACAAACCTGAAGGAAACTGATGCTTGGCCTTAACTCGCTGACAAACCATACACCTACTCACAAACTCGGACACATCCTTCTTCAACCCAACCCATTAATACTCTTCTTTTAAACTGTGGTACATCTTCGTATTACCCGGATGCATAGCAAAAGGACTGTTATGTGCTTCATTCAAGATAACACGTCTCAACTCGGAATCTTCCGGAACAACTATCCTATCCTTATAACACAGGATCCCATTCTCACCAAAACAAAAATCTGTGAGTTTATTCTCGGTTATATCTTGCATGTGAGGTGCCAACGGCTCATCTTGCAACTGTTTCTCTCTGATCAACTGAGCCAACGACGGTTTAACTTGCAACTCGGATATCAAGCCACCATCTTGTGACACACTCAATCTCGCAAACATAGCTCGCAACTCAACTGCCACTTTTCTACTCAAAGCATCGACCACCACGTTTGCCTTACCCGGATGGTACTCTATCCTGAGGTCATAATCCTTGAGTAGTTCTATCCACCTAAGTTGCCTAAGATTCCACTCTTTCTGAGACATCAAGTACTTTAAACTCTTGTGGTCGGTATAAACGGTGCACTTCTCACCATAAAGGTGATGTCTCCAAATCTTCAATGCTAATACTACTGCGGCTAACTCAATATCATGAGTAGGATAGTTCTTCTCGTGAACTTTCAACTGTCTCGAAGCATAAGCTACAACCTTACCTTCTTGCATAAGCACACAACCTAAACCTACATACGATGTATCACTGTAAATCACAAACTCTTTTCCCGGTTCCGGCACCAAGATAGGAGCTTCTGTCAGAGCTTTCTTCAACTTCTCAAACGCTTGTCGTCTTGCATCAGACCACTCATACGAGACATTCTTCTGAAGCAACTTAGTCAAATGAGCCTCTATCTTTGAAAATCCCTCGACAAATCTTCGATAATATCCCGCCAAGCCTAGGAAGCTACATATCTCCGTCACTGACTTCGGTTGCTTCCAATTCACTATTGCTCCGATCTTCTTGGGATCCACACTAATCTCTTTTTCCAAGATCACGTGACCTAGGAAGAATACCTCCCTAATCCAAAACTCACATTTTCTTAACTTGGCATACAACTAATTCTCAAGAAAAGTCTGAAGCACTAACCGCAAATGCTCATCATGATCTTCCTCGGTCCTAGAGTATACTAAGATATCATCTATGAACACTACCACAAACCTATCCAAAAACTCATGAAATACACGGTTCATCATGTCCATAAATGCAGCTGGAGCATTAGTCAAACCGAAGGGCATCACCAAGAACTCATAGTGCCCATAACGTGTACAGAAGGCTGTCTTCGGTATGTCCACATCTTTCACCTTCAACTGATAGTAACTGGATCTCAAATCAATCTTTTAAAACACTGAAGCACCTCTCAACTGATCAAGCAAGTCATCTATCCTAGGCAAAGGATATTTTTTCTTCATGGTTACCTTGTTCAATTGCATATAGTTTATACACATCCTCATACTACCGTCCTTCTTCTTCTTCACAAACAAGACCGAAGCACCCCACAGAGAAATACTAGGCCTAATGAAACCCCTATCTGACAACTCCTGAAGTTGTATCTTCATCTCTTTCAACTCTTTCGGTGCCATTCTATACGGAGCAATAGACACGGGTGCAAAATCAGAATATATTTCAATAGCAAACTCTATTGTTCTATCTGGAGGCAAACCTGACAACTTTTCCGGAAAAACACCCGGAAAATCACAAACTGTCCTGATGTCTTACGGTCTAACCTCACTCATATTCGGATTCATCACATAAGCCAAGTACCCCTGACAGCCCGAATCCATTAACCTCTGAGCTTCCAAAGCAGAAACAACATTGGACAAGAACCTAATGTTCTTGCCAACTACCACAACCTCAGAATCATCTGTAAGCTTCAAGGAAACTCTATTGGTCTCAAAGTCAACCCTAGCTCTATGCTCTACGAGCCAATTCATGCCCAAAATCACATCAAATCCGTAGAACGACAACTCCATCATATCAACCGGAAATACGTGGCCCTGAACCATAAAGGGACACCTCTTATACATCTTCCTAACTACCATTGTGTCACCGAATGAACTAGTAACATTTACACCTACATCTAGCCACTCACATGGTAACCCTAATGACCTTGTGTGCTCACCCAAAATGTGTGAATGTGTCGACCCCGAATCTATCAAAGAAAGCAATGTCAAAGACTGTAAGAAATTACCTGAAATAACATCCGTGTCATTCCCAGCCTCTCGCTAAGCGTACACCCTAGCCGGTCCTCCACCCTCAGGCTGAACTGCCACCACATGAGCTAAGTTCCTCTGACCATCGTTCCTTGGCTGAAAGTTACCACGATCATGCCCACAACCTCTCTGATGCTCAAAACCCCTAGCTGGAGCCGGTCTACCCCTAGCCGGGTGTGGATAGTTACACCTCATATGATCTCGGGAACCACAGTTCCAGCATGGCCCAAAGGTACCCGTACACTCGCCCTGATGGCATCTCCCGCATCTAGTGCACTCTGGAGTGTGTACAATAGCTCCTTGGCCCTGATGGCCCCGTCCATTGTTACCACCCCTATGTCTCGAATTGGACTGATACCTCTTATCCCTATGCCTCTTGGTATGATCTCTATCCCAATCTGCGTGTCTCTTCCCGAAATCAGACCCACTAGCACGAGCACTAGAGCCTAAGTTCTGCTCAATATCCTTGGCCCTAGAGACCAAAACATCAAACTCGGTGTAGTTAGAGGCAAGCATGTAAGTCTTCACATCTCTAGCCAACCCATACCGGAAGCGTACACACCGTTCCCCCCTCACTAGGAACCAACTCAGGTGCATACTGGCTCAATCTCATAAACTGAACCTCATACTCGGACACGGTCTTGCTACCATGAACCAAGGCCATAAACTCCCTCTTTTTCTCATCCAGATACCGAACTCCGAGATACTTCCTCTTAAAGGCATTTTTGAAGAGCTCCCACGTGATGTCCGCTTCGACCATACCCGAAGTAACAGTGGTCCACCAAGTATATGCGTCCCCTGAAGCAAATAGACAATGCAACCTAACTTACGGGCGTCTGAGCACTCCATCTGACCCAAGATGCGTGTAGTACTCTCGAGCCAAGCCTCTGAACCCTCGAGCGTCAAACCACAGAACTCAACTCTGCCCAAACTACAGAGCATCTCTAGGGGTAATCATGTCCCTGCACCATGAGGTGGTGCTGCAACTTGCATACCGGCCAAACCTGTCTAAAAAGCTCCGGCTATGGTCTGAATCAAATGGGTCATGTCCGCACCTGCCTGACCCTGACCCGCCTGGGCTCCATTACCTCCAACATTAGCACCGGCCTGAGGCCCATTACCATCACCTTCGACTTGCGCACCAGAATGAGGCACATTACCTTCACCACCCACTCCATTACCATCGGGAGCAGGAGGAACATGAGGCTCACCCTCGAGTGCCTGATCACCCGCTCTAGGCCGTCCCCTTGTTCTCACCATAATGGGATAAAATTTAAAACAACAACACATCAAACACAAACAAAAACATGAGGTTAGCAAGGGCAAGGATTCAAGTTCTTGGCCATTTGAACCAAAATCTTTTTCCGATAACAATGCCTAAAAATGGGAACACTTGACTAGACTCCAACCAACAACAAGTTTATGGGACTTTATGTTCGATATTGTATGTAACAAATAACTATAAGTATGTGATATGCTAATTTTGATAACTTATGAGACAAGCCTCACATGCCTTTGTTATGTTATGTTTGATTGTTTTATATGCCATGTATCTTTGGAGTATAATATGTTATGTAGAGTGTCTTAAGTATCAAGTATCTCACGTATAGAAAAGACTGTTTGTTATCTTATACACCAACTAGTAACCAGTCTTGGGATGCTATGTTGATAAACTGAAACATGCAAACTATTTCTACGAATTGTAACATCTGAAATTTTTTGATATTGTTTCATCTTGCTTAAAAAAGTTTTAATTTGAACACCTAAACTTTTAATTTTTGTCTTTAGTAATAATGTATAAATTGTTTAGTGACAACGATTTACACTTTTTGGAAAAATCGAGCTTTATCTTGTAAGGCAAGTTAGTTGTGTGTTTGTTTTTAACACTCTAAGCTTGGTTTTCTTCTAAGCCGGGTTGGGGGTGTTACACAAGCCCCTTTGTAAACAACTCGAAATATGAAACACTTGTAGCATCGCTATTATATCTTTCTGAAGAAAGTGTCATCCATTTTTATAGAACTCGAAGTTAAAACCATCATGTCCAAGTGCTTTCGATCCATCACAACCTTCATATTTTCCATTTTTGTTTCTTGAATAAAGAGAAATAGCACCCCCATGGGATCGAATAATTCGCCCGACAGAAGACACAATTACATATTGACCCAACCCCCTGATATTCCATGACAAGATTTTCATCCCCTTTACTTACAACTCGAAGGAAGCAACAACATCCCAAACGTTTAACTTCAAAGCCACCTAATCCCCAGTTGTGAAGTTTTCTCTTAACCTCATCAGAGCTGCAGTCAGACGCCATTAAACCAATCAAACATTTGTTCAGTTTCCATTGTGCTTCAACATCAACGTGACCTAGGATTTTATTGAGCTTAGTTCCATCGACTCTTCTCAAAGAAGCTCCTTCATGACTGGATTTTATTAAGTCTGAAAACGTAATTTACTTGGATAATGTTCATTTGATTAAGTCTGAAAAGTGTTTAAAACTAAAAAAATACAAAATTACTAAAAATATTAAAATTTTCAAATAAATCTCAAAAAAATATATAATTTGAAAAAAGTTATTTAAAACTTTATAAAAAGTGTTCGAAATTATAAAAATCTAAAAATTCAAAAGAAGAGATTAAAAAAATTCAAAAATTATTTATGTCGTGGTCGTCTAGGTCGTGTTTACGTTGGTCTTTGTCATAATGGTTGTATTCTATAAATAATTTCATTAGCATTGTCAAAAAAAACTTTCATTAGCTAGTTTATCGACTTTACCATTACCCTCACTGCTGGAAAATTGCAAGCCCTGTAAAATCTGAAATACAACGACATTAATATTTTTAAATTTTTTAAATATCTATTTTAAAAAAAAATACTTTTTATAATGTCATTTTCAATATATTTTAATTTTTTTTACAATTTTAACAATTTATAATTAATTTTCATTTTTAATAATTTATAATTTATCATTTTATAGGTTTTGAATTTTGATTTTTTTTTTTTACTTTTTTACTTGATTTTTAAAAAAAAATTGTAATGGTATTTATCTATGTAAACAGGGTTCTTTTCCCTTTTTTCGGTCGTCTTTTATTAGTGAACTCCGTCTTGTCGGCTCTACCTTTATATTACATGGGGGTGTTTCTCATTCCGAAGAGTATAATTATTCGGATTGATCATATTAGGAGGAATTTCCTATGGGGTGGTTCAAAAGAGAAACGTAAACTAAGTCGTGTCATTTGGAAGATTGCTTGTTGTCCGAAGAGGTTTGGTGGATTGGGTGTGGTTGATCTTTGTGCTCGAAATTTGGTTTACTTGCGAAGTGGAGTTGGCGATACGCCGTGATAGATAAACCTGTGTGCACATGTTCATGAACCAATCTCAATTTGCTTGGTTATTGGGCAGTGGCGGAGTTCACTAATAATCGTTGTTCCCTCATATTCCCTTAGGTCATGGATTTTAGACCAACTAGAAGCACTTAGCTTCATTTACCTCCCATCTCGGTAAGATTAAGATTAGAATTAGAATTAAAAAAATTATTTGTTAGTCAACTCATTTTACTTAATTGGCATAATTCAAGTTTCTGAACAAACTAAACAGAAATTTATCTAGCCAAGCCATGTGGATATAAAATAGATGGTGATTATAGAAATCAAAGCCTAGCCATAAGATTTACACATATTTAATAAATTATAATTGATTTTATAGAAAATATTAGTTGGCTGTAATTTTCACAACCTCTCTATATATTTGAAACGAAAGAAAATGAAAAATCATTCTACTTTCAAGCTAAAATAAAATACAAAAGACATGGCAATAAAATTTAATGTTGTTTGTTCGATGTCTATAATCTTAATTTTACTTCTTTCTGCAATCGAAGCTCAAGCAGGTATTCTTGATGTCGTTGCTAAGTTTGGCGCAAAGGCTGACTTGAAAATAGATTTGAGTAAGGTAAGTAAAATTGCAAATCACTTTAATACTCCAACGATGAAAACATGTAGAATTTCTTTATTAATACATTTTGTTTTAGCCATTGTTGGATGCTTGGAAAGAAGCTTGTAGTTCAGCAACTCCATCAACAATTGTGATTCCTAAAGGGGTATATATGTTAAGTCAAGCAACACTAGAAGGTCCTTGCAAAGCTCCTATTGAGATTCAACTTCAGGGCACTATAAAAGCTCCAGCTGATCCTAAAGCTTTCAAGGAGCCTAAATGGATTGAATTTCTTAGAATTGAAAATTTCAAAATGTCCGGCGGAAGAATTTTTGATGGTCAGGGAACACAAGCTTATAGGAGACAAGGTTGTGATAAAAAAGACTTTTGCAGTACACTCCCCATTGTAAAGTTTCTTCCTTTTTTTCTAGAATTTGATTTTTTATAGTTATAACTAATATATAGCTTTCTCTGACTCTATTTTAACTCTGAAATTAAACAGAATATAAGGTTTGATTATTTGACAAATGCGTTGATACAAGATATAACCAGCAGAGATAGCAAACAGTTCCACGTTAATCTTTTGGGATGCAAAAACATTACTCTTGAACGTTTCAACGTACGTGCACCTAAAGATAGTCCAAACACAGATGGTATTCACATGGGGAGATCAGATGGAGTTAATATTATTGACTCAGAAATTAAAACCGGCGATGATTGTATTTCCATTGGGGATGGTTCCAAAAATGTGGACATCAAGGGAGTAACTTGTGGACCAGGACATGGCATCAGTATCGGTAGTCTTGGAAAGTTTGATAATGAAGAACCAGTTCAAGGAATTAAAGTATCAAAATGCACCATGAGTGATACTTCCAATGGTGTTAGAATCAAGAGTTGGGCAGGTGAATTTCCTGGCACTGCATCAGATATTCATTACGAGGATATCACCGTGAAGAATGTCAGTTGCCCTGTCATAGTTGACCAGAAATATTGCCCATCGAATAAATGCAAAATGAATGTATGTAAACGCTTATCAAAAATCCTAATACAGTGGAAAGAGTTTATCAATAATCTAAATATTAATGTGTTCATGCAGGCATAATCAAATGTTAAACTGAGCAACATCAGCTTCAAGAACATTCACGGTACGGCTGCGCTTCCAGAAGTTGTCCGAATCATTTGCAGCGGTACTTTCCCATGTGCAAATGTGGAGCTCGCCGACATTGACATTACGTATAGTGGACCCAATGGACCTGCAGTATCTGAATGTAAAAATGTAAAACCCAAAATTACTGGAAAACAAAATCCGGCTGCATGTGCTGCCCCCGTACCACCAAACCCTACCCCTACGGTTTAAATGGCTTGCAATGATCAAGGCGAATGTAACTCATGCACATTTTCATTTTATATAAATGCATTTGTTTCATTTTAATTCTATGTTATTAATAAAACTTTTGCATTAAATTTAATTGTTTAAAAAAATATACTTGAATAAAAAGAAAAGAACATAGGCGATAATATTTTATGCATTTCGACTTATTTGACTGGACGTTATATGCGGTGCATGTGGATGAAGAAATTTGTTTCATTTAATATTTTTATTTCAGGTAAAAATAAGTAAAAAATATTAAAGTTGAGTAAAGAACATATTTCTTATCAAACTTTACCTATTAAACCTTTTATTTTATTGGTTTTAAAATCATAATAAAATATTGATGTATAAAATATGTGTTATAATAACACTAATTCCGAGTTTGAATAAAAATAAAAGAATAATTTTTATTTCATGAAGTTCGAGTGTCTGAATTGACATATAAAGAAGCTACTGTAACCCACCAGAAACTAGAGCGTAAACCTGAGGTGTTGAGGTCACTAGTTCCGGAGACGGAGGTCAGTTCTTTGGAGTCCTCGGCGTTCTCAGTCAGTAGTAACCCAACAGGCAAGGAGGGAGACAATTTTGTTGGAACTGATGTAGCAATAAATGTTGTGTTCTTGGGCAAGAAATCCTTAGATCATGTTAACAGTTAGAATTGTGATTATGCCAAGTGTATAGGAGAGTCAGAGTTATTGAGAGGCAGAGTCGAGGTAAAACATGGAGCTCCAGCTAGCATGCAGAATATTCCCCTTGAAACATTGGAGAATAGTTTTGTTCATCCACTCGAAAGGACACTTCATCAGATTGTAAGTGGGCCTAGTTGGGTTGATATTGTGGGTCAAAACAAAAATGTGGCGATTAATGAAGTTGGGCTGGAGGAATCTTGTACTATCAAAGTAGTAGAGGATATGACGGCTATGGGCTTTAAGGGAGCAGAATTAACCAATAACCTATGTCCACCAGATCTGGAGAATCAAGAGATTGATATGTTTGAAGAACCTATTTTGGTAGACCATGTTGGCAACAAAATAACTTGGGCTGAAAGGGTAGATAGCTTGAATGGACCTGGGAATGCAAATGAGTCTGATGAGGAACCACAAGGCAGCTTTGTTCACGCTAAAGAGGTCGAATCATCCTTTGCTCTCCCTGAATTCCAAACAAAAACAAAAAAGGGAAAGTGTAAAAGGTATGGTTCCTTGCAAGAGTATCAGGATAAAGCTTTAACGGATGCAGAACGCAAGAAGAGGGATAGAGCGCAAAAGAGAAATAAAAAGATGCATGGAGAGTTAGAAAAATCAGTATTGGAAGGTAGGTCGTTATCGGATTCGGATATGCAGGCGAATTGGGATAACCATACTAAGGAAGCGAAAAAAACTGTGGAGTTGGGAAAAAGTTTGGGAATTGAATTCAGAGGAAACGAGCAAGAAGTGATTGAAGAAATTGCATTATTGGAGAAGACAGATCAGTTAAATAAATAAGTAATTTAGAAGAGTGTCGTGCTCCTCATCTTGAGTAGCAAATGGTGAAAGTATTTTTTTCTGGAACATTAGTGGTCCGAGGTCTGATATAATGTTGCAACTCCATCGAGTTGAGGCAGCTTTATTCAAGAGACTTTATTAGAAGGGTCTGATATAATGTTGTTTTTGAATTTGTGGTGTCAAAAGCTGATGGAAAACTAGGGGGCCTGGTTACAATTTGGGACAAGGTAAATTCAAGATGGAAGTTTCATTAATTTCAAACATGTGTATTTTTGTTTTTGAAAGATGGAAAACGGAATGTCTGGACTCGATTTGGATAAATTTTTTGTCCCGTGAAATAAAGAAGATCAGAATAAGACTTAGGAAGAGACTTAAAGCTTAAAAGGAAACGGATATCAACATGGTTTGTAGGGGTGTCTTTTAACGTGATCATGAATCAAAGTGATAGAAATGGAAGCCAAAGTCGATATCCTGGCTTTTGATAAATGACCCATGGTTTCTATCAAGCTCAGACTATTCATTGAGAGGCTTACAGAAAGGCTAAGAAAGGGAATTCGGGCTGAGGGAAGTTCTTTGCTCATTGGCAGTTTTTTTTTTTTAAAGCAAAATGGGTAAAGAAGGCTGATCTTTTTGTCGAGTCTTACTTTTAAGTAGCCTTGTTTTATTAATCATTCGTCTGCGACATCAGTGGTAAAGATCGAATTGGCATACCGGATTTGGTTTCTCATTTTTAGGCGTATGAATTTGGGCATTCGTTGCATTGGTTGTAAGCTCTGTACAACTAGAATGAGGAACTAAGGTGGATGTTTTGTGTTGTGTTGGAACCTAAAAGATTTGTGGGGGATTCCTGGCCGTGATTTATCCAAAGGTTTGTGGAGTGTACTGTAGCTGCCATGTGTTCTTGTATTACTGTGGAGTTCTTGATGGGTATGGAGCGTTATGTTGTTCTTGAAAGGTATGAAGCCCCATGATTTCCTTGCAACAGTTTCTATTTGAGATGCATTTGCAGTAGGCGAAACCTGTATTGGTTAGCTTATTCTGTGTAAGGGGTGCAGAGTTTTTCCATCGGTGGTTTAGGTATGGTGTGGTGTTGTAGCAGGTGTAAGAGTGTCAATGTTATCTAGGCGATTTGTTACTCATTGTATCTTAGATCACCATCTTGCACTCTTTTTCCCCTTCCTAGGTGGAGGGGTTTTTTAATGAGGCATTTGGTGATCATGTATGACTTTTTTAATGAATAAAATATTTATTGCCGAGCAAATAAAAAAAGTGGGATTACCAGAAAAAGCTTATTGATAGTCTTCCCTATTGCATAGAGAACAATATTTGGTCGATCATTGGGGAAAATTAGGCTCCCATATCAAATTATCAGAACCCACTAAACGCATAACATAAGGTCAAACCACAGCCCGCAACTCAACAATCTGGCGTATTTCAAAAGCACGCAACCACGGCTGATAAAAACAGCCCCAAGAATCGTCATCGAAAGAGCCATTCATAGTATAATGTGACACCAAAGAAACTTTATCCCATGCCAAGCGAAACAATCTCGGAAACATAATATTCAATGGTTCATCCGAGCACCATCTATCATACAAAAATAATATTCGACTCACATCGCCTATTTGCCATGAGAGATGATTAACCCAATAAACCTCTCAATACGCTCATCTTTCTAAACGTCAACTATTTGACGCCACATCACCGACATTCGATTTCATCTCTCCGAATTAAAACTCCATTTCAGGACTTGCACTCCTTATTTTGCAACAATTACCCTCTTCCATAATGACTCTCCCTCATTTGTATACCGCCATGCCCATTTAGCCAAGAGCTTCAAATTTTGGATACGTAAATCCACGAACCCAAGACCACCTAATCTCTTCGGAGAGCACACTTTAGTCCAATTCACCCTACTCATTTTCTTCCTCAAATCAGCATCACCCCCAAAGAACAACACGACACATACGATCAATATTTTTGATAATTCCTTTAAGAATAAAAAATACCCCTATATAATATACTGTCAAAGAGGATAACACTGAGCTAACTACAGTCAAACGTGTCGCAAATGACAAGGATCGTCGCTTCCAACCAGCAAATTTCACACGAAATTGTTTTAGAAGAGGTTCCCACGTTTCCTGACTTCGTGTATCAACCCTAACCGGTAAGCCAAGATATATGAAAGGTAATTCTCCCTTAGAACGGACCAAAACCAATGACATCTCGTCAACAATCTCATTATCTACTCCCACATCATATAAACATGATTTACCAAAATTAATCTTCAACCCTGAACAATGTTGGAAACATAGAAGAAGCCTTCTCAAATTATGCACCAACTCATCATCTCCTTGTAAAAATACAATGGTATCATCTGCAAATTGTAGATACGTAATATGAAAATTCGGCATTAGAGATACTCCCTGAATCAAACCAAGCTCTTTCGCATTACTTAAAAATACATGAAGTACCTCCGCCACTAACACAAACAAAAGTGGCAACAAAGGGTCCCCGATTGCAACCCTCTCTCCATGTTGAATTCACGTGTCGCACTAGCATTTAATAATACCGCAAGATGAGCTGTTGTAACACACTCTCGTATCCAACTATGCGGGTGATCGAGAGACTACACAGAAAATGGATATATGGTGCTCGCATGAGAGTTGCTATGGGGTGGAGGGGACGAACGGAATTGATCAAGCGGAAAGGGGGCGATGGGGCGAGTCGTGAGCAATGTGGGGAGATGGAGTCCGATCGGACAAAGCATACACGAGCGTCAACGATGCCGGTGGGGGAAGGGGTGAGCGATAATTGCAGAGTGATCACGGGCATCGTGGACGAGGATAAGTGGGTGGTTCTCTAGTGGTGCGCGGTTGGGTGGTGTTTGAACCCTTGTAGCATAAAGGCCCTGGCGGAGAGGTTGGAGGTGGATAAACATGAGGGATTTTCAATTATGAGATTGTCGGGATCCATGATTTTATTGATGTGTACAACGGCGAATGTTCGGGAGTGGGTGATGAACATGGATCGCGTTAAGGAATGTTTTGCTAGGATGGAGGTTTGGTCGCCATCTATCACAGTTGAGTCGCGTCGTGTATGGCTGTCTATAGTGGGTTTGCCGATACACCTCTGGCACAAGCAAACTTTTATGAACATCGCTCACCTGTGGGGATCGTTAATTTGCATGGATGATGACACGGAAGCGCCAACGTCGTTTGATTGTGGCAGAATCATGGTGGAGACAACATCGTTCGCTCGCATTGAGAAAGGTATTAGAGTTAAGGTAGATGCAGAGGTATACTCGGTCCGGGTATTGGAATTGGACATAAAAGGTCCAGAGGTAGAATGTGATTGCTTTGAATGCGAGACATCGGAGGCAGGGGAGAGTTCTGCACGGGGTTTTGAATTCAAAGAGCATGGGTGTGCTGGGAAGGAGGCTGACAATATACCCGATAGGAGGATGGTTGGGGCGAGGTTTCAAGGATCTCATGGGGAAGATCCAGTGAATTGGATGGAGAACGCCACGTGGGATGATCCGCAAGGGACAAGGACCTGATCAGGGGACATTGAGCATGGAGTGAATTTTGATCAAGTGGGGGATCGGTTGCCGGAACGGCAGATGCTAGCTCCAGTGAATCTTGGTAATCCGATAGGTGAGAAGGTAGGTGGGAGTAGGACTCTAGAGTCGGTTGAAAGTATCCAAAGATGTGAGAGTTTGTCTATAGCTGGGATTGTTAATTCAAATCTTATGGATGAAGTGGGACCGAGAGCTTTGATTCCCACAAGCGATAACTTGTAAGAGGTGCAAAGTTGTCATCCTATCCTACACAGGTCTTGGAAAAATAGAATTGATCCGTGTGGGACAGGCATACTGCAAAATTAGGAAGGTAATTGGGAGTGAGCATTCTAACGGTGGTGGTCGTGAGTCTCGCGCGAAGAAGGGCAACAATTTAGGTGGTGGTCGAACGAAGAAAGGCGCGATTAAAACAAACGTGGAAGGGGTAAACATAAGTGGATATACAGTGCCATGAGACATAGCTAGTGAGGCAGCAACAACGGTAAAATTAGGTTCCCTTATTGGAGTTAAATCGAATGGGCGCGAGGAAGATATCATAAAAGACATTTCTCGGATTATCACCGGGATTGTCGAGGTTTATGACTAATGAAGCTTCTATCGTGGAACGTCAGGGGTTTGGGCGGTAGCGCAAAGCGACGTAGTGTTCGCGAGGTGATATGGAAAAATAATATAGATATGGCGTTGTTATAGGAGACAAAGCTTGAGGAGATACCGTCGTTGTGGTTGCTAATATGCGGTGTTCCGATAGTTTTGAGATGGTGTTTTCACCATCAATCGGTGCTTCTGGTGGAATTTTGGTTGTATGGGAAGGTAAGCGTTTTTGTATGGAAAATGTTGATATTGATCGTAACTACATTGTGCTTCAGGGGCGGTGACAACATGAGGATGTGGTCTGCTGCATAGTTGCGATTTATGCCCCATCGGATGTAGCTGGACATAGAGTAGTTTGGGCGTCGCTGTTAGCTCGGATGAGTGGGTTTGAGGGGCCGTGGTGCATCGCAGGTGATTTCAATGCTATTTTACACAATTCGGATAGAATAAGGGTGTCGGATAGGGGTGCAAAAATGGAAGCATTTGGGGATTTTGTGCATAGCGTGGGGCTAGTGGATTTGCCGTTGTTGGGTAAACGTTTTACCTGGTTTGGTCCAGGGAATCGTTGTAGTAGAATAGACCGTTTCCTGATATCCTCACTCTGGTTGGATGGTTTTAGTTCGATACAACATGAAGCTTTGGCGAGGGGTGTTTCTGATCATACTCCGCTGATCCTGAAATGTGATGATTGTAATTGGGGGCCACGACCATTTAGGTTCTTAAATTGCTGGATGGATGGACGTTCTAATTTACGACAGATAGATCACGAATGGTGTCGATTGACATGTTTGGGTGTCGGTAAAGATAATATCGTGGTGAAATTAAGACAGTTAAAAATGTTTTTGAAACGGTGGAACAAAGATAGTTTCGGTGATGTGAACAAAATTATAGTCGATATGCAACACAGGATTGATAAGGCGGACGAGTCCTTGGGTGAGAATGAGGATGTTGAGGGGATGGAGGATGAGAGACGACGATGGTTGCAGGCATTATGGAGTGCTATGCGCAATAAGGAATCTATGTGGCGTCAGATATCGAGAGCTACATGGTTACGTTTGGGAGATCGTAACACTGCCTATTTCCACAGATCGACAAAGATGCGTGCAGCTAGAAATTATATCCCATGTTTATTGATTGATGGACAGTGGATTACATCGCCATCGACGATGCGTAGTTTCGTGGTTGCCGAATTCACAACCCATTTCGCTTGTGATGTGCTGGCGGGTGAATGGCATTTTGAGGGTGGATTTCGGTAGTTATCTGAAACCAATAGGAAAAAATTGATCTCTCCATTTACACTGGATGAAGTTAAGGGGGTATTATGGGAATGTGATGGTTCGAAGGCACCAAGCCCGGATGGACTTACATTAGATTTCTACAAGAAAGGTTGGGAGGTGGTGAGATATGACGTTCTCCGGTTTTTTGAGCGTTTTCACGCTAGTGGATTGTTGCCAAAAGGTACGAATTGTGCTTTCATTGTGCTGTTACCTAAGGTGTCGGCTTCTCAATTATTAGGTGAGTATCGTCCCATATGTTTGGTTAATTCGATTTATAAAGTGTTGGCAAAATGTTTAGCAAATCGGCTACAATCTGTGCTGGGTGGTTTAATTAGCGACACGCAATCAGCGTTCATAAAGGGGCGACAGTTAGTGGACGGTGTTTTATTGGCTGCTAAGGTTATTCATTCGCTTAGACAAAGAGGCGCTGGTGGTTTTCTCTTGAAGTTGGATTTCGCTAAAGCTTACGACTGTGTAAGCTAGAATTTTTTAGACTCAGTATTAACTCGGATGGGGTTTTGTGTGACTTGGCGAGCTTGGGTTAGGGAATGCATTGGTTCTGCCCGCCTATCAGTTTTACTGAATGGAAATGCGACAAAGGAATTTAAGATGGGACGTGGGTTGCGCCAAGGCTGTCCGTTATCGCCTTTACTGTTCGTTGTGGTTGCGGAGGCGTTACATTTGATGCTAGGTAATGTGGAGTCAGAGGGATTGATTCGGGGGGTAGAGGTGGTGTATGATGTGTTTCTATCTCACCTACAGTTTGTTGATGATACAATCCTATTTTTCGAGGCTTCATTGGAAGTTGCACGTAACATCAAGCGTATTTTACACCGTTTTCAAGTATGCTATGGATTGAGGATTAATTTTGCTAAGAATTCGCTATACGCCATTGGCGTGGACGAGGAGTTGGGCGGAGTAGTGGCAGAAGTGTTGGGATGTCGACAGGGTGTGTTGTCCTTATATACCTCGAGTGGAAACGAACTTCATTGTCTTTTACTGCCCGAGTAATTCTGGTAAATTTTGTACTTTCATCTTTGCCTATTTTTATATGGGCTTGTTTGTTGTTCCAAAGGGGGTGATTGTGCGGCTGGACCGTATACGTAGAGCGTTTTTTTTGGGGAGGCGTTGGCCTTGAACGGAGGATGAGTTGGGTAGGGTGGAGGTTGTGTGCAGGCCGCGGCATTTGGGAGGCCTTGGAGTGGCAGATTTACATGTGAAGAACATGGCATTATTATCTAAGTGGGTTTGGCGATATGCTCGTGATCGAGATTCGCTGTGGCGACGATTAATTGCAGCTAAGTATGGAGAACATACTCAGTGGTGGCAGTTTAACACAGAGAAGCTGTCAACCATGTCTATTGTGTGGTGACAGATTGTGGCCAATTCATGTTCTGCAAAAATTGATAAACACTTGGGGATGTCGGGTTTTCAATGGAAAATTGGCAATGGGCGGACATCATTGTTTTGGTTTGATCCGTGGATAACGCAGCAACCTTTGAAAGATTCATTTCCGAGACTGTTTTCTTTAGCGATAAATAAACTAGCATGGGTTAGTGATTATTTGAAGGGTGCGAGTTTTGATCTCTGGCAATGGGAAAGGTTCTTTAGGCGACACTTAAGGTTGTTCGAACTTGAGCAGTTGCGGGCGCTATGTGCCTTGGTTAGCGAGGTTCGCTTATGGGAATTTCACCTTGATACTATAATTTGGAGACCGGACACACATGTGGAGTTTTCAGTTAGTGCATTGTCGAAATTGTTGATGCTGGATAAGGTTTGCGATGATGCTATTGGCAATTGTTTTGCTTGGCAAGTGCTGGTCCCGCCTAAAGTCTAGGCGTTCCTTTGGTTTACCTGGTTACGAAGGTTGCCTACAGCAGATTTCTTGCGAGCACGTGGGGTGCCATTGCGCGACGAGCAAGGAAAATGTCCGTGGTGTGTGTCATCGGAGGAATCTATTGCACATCTTTTCTTTGAATGCCCGTGTGTGCTGAAAGTTTGGGAGTGGTTGTGACATTGGTGGGGTGTAGTGATACCTTTCCCGGTGAGTTTCGACGATTTTTTTGTTGTTGTAAATTTCCATTGTTCATTTACTGGTTGTATGAGGAAATGGTGGGTGGCGAGTGTTAGTGCTTTGTTGTGGTCATTATGGTTAGCTAGAAACGAGTTCATCTTTCGTGGTAAATGTCTGTCGATGGATGAGTTGTGCTTTTTGGTTAATCTGCGGTCTTTTTATTGGATTAAGGTTGATGCCGAGGGTGAGATGTTGTCCGAATCGGTTTGGTGGTCATGTCCATCTGCGTTTGTAGTTAGTCCGCCAACGCGGAAGGTGAGGGCAGGGGTATGTTGGCAGCCACCAATCTATGGTGTTTTAAAATTTAATACTGATGGTTCTGCGCGGGGTAAACCGGGTCTTGCGGGGTTTGGTGGAGTGATGCGTGACGGGGAGAGCAAGATTTTGGGATTGTTCTCGGGACCGTTAGGTGTGACAGACTCAAATGAAGCTGAAGTGCGGGCGATAGCATTTGCGTTGAGTTTGGTTATGGAC
Source organism: Hibiscus tridactylites (assembly GCA_958450335.1). NCBI lineage: Eukaryota > Viridiplantae > Streptophyta > Magnoliopsida > Malvales > Malvaceae > Hibiscus > Hibiscus tridactylites. The sequence goes on along the minus strand of OY288292.1, from coordinate 9,244,774 downwards.
AGGGGGTGGCGTGAATGTTGTGTGATTATCGAGTCGGATTCGCAGGTCGCTTTGAGTTGGGCTACACGTTCGGCGAAACGTCCATGGCGGTTGTGGGAGGTATTTACAGTGATCAATCAGGCTTGTAAGGTCTCGTATGAGATACAGTTTTGTCATGTGCCTAGGGAGGCTAATGGTTTTGCTGATGTGTTAGCGAAGGAAGGCGTGGATCGATGTTCGCTTTTTGTGGCTTGTTTATGATAGACTTGGTTTTGTTTCTATGTTCTTTGACGGATCTTATCGTACTCTTTTCCTCCACTAGGGAGGTTTTTAACGAGGCGTAGGATCCATCACGCTTTATGCATTTTTGCCTAATAAATAAAATCATACAGTTGCTGATAATAAATTTTTTTTTTGGAGTCATTGCTTGCTATTAGATCCATAAGGGGGGACTGTTTTGACATGTAAAAATGGTTGTACAGTTGAGCTTAACTTTCGAATAGTGCAATTATATGAGGCATAAATTACAATCAAATTTGAGAATAATGTTGTAGCACATAGATCACTTTAAAATCGAATCAAATAAATGATACACGTACATGCCCTGTTTCAAATGGTGTTAATAACTTCAAGTATTGCTGAAATGGTATTGTTGTATTAAATACTCTAGAAGGGGCTGTTGAGTCTAATTTATAAACTGTTTGAAATGAATTTATGAATGCGTATGTAATGACCCTGTTTTACGTTTCAATGAGCATATAAAACTGTCTAAAACGTATATGAAAGTATGAGTAGGCTGATTCGAGTATAGATGAGAGTATATATGTGTAATGCCCTGTTATGCATAATTGAAAAACATGAAAATGGATTAGGGAGTTATTTTAAAGTTAAGTATGAACTTAGGTTTGGTCAAAGGTATAGGATAATGGTAATATCTTAAGAAAATGTTTGTGGTTAATTAATGTTGGAAACTTGATTGACTATGCTGGAAAAATATGGATATGTATGCTTAAAAAATTACCATGTGTGTGTAATCGATTAGAAGCTGTTTAATAAGATTAAAATGATGCTGTTTTAAAAAGGACAAAAGAGCAGATTTGAATTGTATTAAAATGCAGTTTTGAAGAGGTAAAACAGTGCAAAATTGAATTAAAACTGTGCAGATTTTAGGCAATAAAAAAAATACAGTTTAGCTAATGCTGTTTTGAGTATAATTGAATATATAGTGGATTGTTTTGGTGTATACAAAAGTGTATATATGTGCTATGGACTGTTTTGCATAGCTAAGAACATAAATGGACTGCTGTATAACTCAGTTTTAGTATAAAATCATCAAGCAATGTAAACACTAATATTGGACTGTTTTGTGTTAATGAAAAACTGTTATGAATTGATAATATCAGAGGAGGGTTTGTTAATAGGTTAATTGTACCAAAAATGAGACTGATTTGTATCTTTATGTACTGTTTCATGTATATTAGGGTTGTCTTGGGGCTATGTATGCATGTTTATGATTCATGGACTGCTATGCATGTACGAGAAATTAAGGACTGTTTTGATAAACCTTTATGGACTGTTTTCGAGAAGTTAATAAAAGGGCAAGGACTAAATTGTATGCTAGTGGACTGTTTGCTTAATAAGAAAATATAGGGACTGTTTTTGATAAGTATTTGTGTATACATGTTTAGCCGGGCAGTTTTGAATAAATAAGAAAGTATATAATCGGTTTGAGCTTTTGTATACGTAGGCCTATTCTTTGAAACTGCTTTGTATAGAGTTAAAAAGTATGATGGGTTGTTAGGACATGTCTGTAAGTATGTAGACTGTTGGGGATGTACATATGTATACGTGTGCAATAGGATTGTGGATAAATGAGTTGAATTGATGTTAATGATTGGTTATTTAATTTGAGGTAGCTATATTGATAAGAAATTGGGAAGGTAACGAAGGCTAGAAAGGGAAGCCAATTAGGAGTGTAAAGAAATGTGGATATATGTATCCCATAACTTCGGGATAACAAGTGAGTATAGTGGTGTTTGTCTCGGATGACACGGTGTCACTCCGAGTCTTGCTTCTATAGCGTGTTACAATTTATTTACGAGTTAAAAAGCTTAACTCATGTTATAAAATGCTAAGAAAAGAAATAAGTAATATACTTGTATCATAAGACACTCCTCCTAAATTCAAAGTATAAAATACGTAAGTTGCATGAGTAACAGAGGACCTTGGATAATTTGGCATGGTACATATATCTATATTTCAGGGACTACGGTCTATGAGCTACGACTCAGGGGACGCCCTATTTACATGTGATATGTTGGCAATAGTAGGAGGTAACGGGAGACATGATTCGAAAATTGGTGACAATTTGGTTGGATAGTTGAGAAGTTAGGATGGTTACCTTTTTGATACTAGCGAGTGTTATGTTCATTTGGGCTATGTATAAATAAGACCAATGCAGTCAACCTCAGTTCAAGGCTACCCAAGTCCAAATGTGATGCAAGGAAAATGCTTTAAAATCATGAACTCAAATACCGAGTTTAAAAAGGAAAGTCTGATAAGCAATGCTATGAACTCAAATATGCCTTGTTATGATCTCTGATAAGCTTTAACAAGAACTTCAAAAGTTCTAATATGAATATCAATAAAGCTTACTAAGGCTATTATAAGATAAGCTATGAACTCTAATAAGTTCAATAAGATTATGAAAGAACTCAACTTATTCTATCATGGAATTTCGAATAAGACTTGAAAGATTATAAACTCTAAGGAAGCTTCTAATAATCAAAGCAAAGTTTAAGCTAATATGAAAGTATACAATTTTAGTGTCAATATATGTTTGAATTTCTTTTGAATTTATTGGGGTCCATGATTTTATTGATGTGTACGTCGGCTAAAGTTCGGGAACGGGTGATGAACATAGAGCGCGTGAAGTAGTGCTTTGCTCGAGTGGAGGTTTGGTCGCCGGCGATTACCGTGGAGTCGCGCCGTGTTTGGATTTCTGTTGTGGGGTTACCGATCCATCTTTGGCATAGGCAAACTTTCATGAATATTGCTAATATTTAGGGGGTCGTTGATTTGTGTAGATGATGATACTGAAACTCCTGCGTCATTTGATTGTGGGTGAATTCTGGTGGAAACAACATCTTTTGCTCGTATTGAGGAGTGCATCTTAGTCAAGTTGGATGTCGAAGAGTACTCGGTTCGAGTGTTTGAGATGGATGGGCAGGGACCGGCTACCGAATGCGGCTGTTATGAGAGTTTTGCTTCACATGTCTCTGGCTCTCATGAGGGTGATAGTGTTGGGCAGGGGGCTAACGTCCACTCTAGTCCGAAGCTGGTCAAGTCGAATGGTCGTGGTCTTTCCAGGGATACCCCGGTTCAAGAGAAGGTGGATGCGGCGGGTGATGCTTCTCGGAAGGATTCAGATCGTATGGTTGGGCAGCTGAACTTGGCGGTTGTGGCGCGGGAGGAGGGATCGAGTCTTGCGGAAGCCGAAGGGTCTAAATTGAGGGAGGTGGTTATTTTGCCGGTGCAGCAGTTTTTCGTTCCGATCAGGCTTTCAATTCCAGGCGTGGAGAAAGAGTGTCAGAGTAGGACTCTGGATGAGAATCCTCCGAGGTGGGAGAGTTCTAATATTGCAGGGATTGTTAATTCAAATTCAAACTCTTTGGATAATGTGGGGTCATCAGCAATGTTACTTGATGTCGTTAATTCAAAGGAAACAGTCTTGGATAAACCGAATTTACACGCAGTTTCTTCACAACCTGGGCTTGGACAAACTGAGTTGATTCGTGTTGGACGATCGTTTTGTAAGTTCCGGAAATTGGTTGGTGGTGAGCCTACTGCTGCTGTTGGTCGAGCATCAAGATCGAAGAAAGGGAACAATTTTGGGGGTTGTCGGGCAGTGGCGAAGAAGGGGACAATTTCGGCAAATTTAAAGGGGGGTAGTGAGTCCGGTGGTGGACAACTCTTGAAGCAAGACATTGTCAGTGAGGTTGAGGTGACGATTAAGTTGGGGGCACTTATCGGAGTGAAGTTGACAAGTCGTCGTTTAACCGGTCAAAAATAAATATATATTTAACCTCTTTCAACAATAAACAAAATAAAGAAATTGAGTAGATATAGGGAAAGAGGGTCGATCCGCGAGGAGATTAGCTGGAATTATTGACTGAAGACTGCTTCGGTTACTACTCCCAGGAATATCTGCAGAATAATTAAATAAAATGGGGGGGGGGAGTGATTTGATATTGAGTGAAGTAACAAAATAAATGCAAGAATTAAAATAATAAGAAAAGCCAAGTGTGCAAATCAGCCTCGAACCAGCTCCCTCAATTCTTTCGATCACTGAAATAGATTTTTATTTCGGGGATCATGTCGGTTACAGTCTACGAGGCCCAACCCGTTGTAACTTGTTTCTCTCTCGATTAACCAATCCTCTCAAGTCTATCTTCGAAAGATGGTTCTTAAATTAATCAACCACGCCTATCGCCGTTAAAGTATTTAGAATAAAAGCAGGAAAAACCCGACTCAAAAATTGTCTAAAAAATAGAATCGCTTCTGATTTTATCTTTCCTTAGCGGACCGCCGCTAAGAGTGTTCACAGGAAGTCGAAATTTACTACAGGCCGATCCTTCCTCCCAACTATGTTTTTAAACGATTCCAGACCAACGAGCTCTTTTTGATTTGAAAAACGGTTAAAAACCTTTAGTAAGGCCGATTGCCAAACTATCTAAGTAGAAAGATAAAAATGATTTCCCAAAAGAATTTAAGCAAGTTCAATTCTCACGAATCGAATTGACTTGGCTGGTTCTTGGCTTAAAATATTTAGCTAAACATGATATTGGTTATCATGCTTAACTTGGTTTTAGAAAAATAATTAAATAACATAAAAGAAACGAGACAAAGAAAATAAAAGAAAAAAACTTGGATTAAACTAAAAATGTTTACAAAGATAAAAGACTCAAAGCTGGAAGATGATCACTAAAATGATTGATCCTCTAAGCCTTTACCAAGGGGTGGTATTTATAGGCTTAGATTTACAAAGATAAGGTGATGAGATAATTTAAAATAATAAACAAAAGATAAAACAATTCAAATGTTTTGAAATTTAAATGCAGGAAATCTAAACGGATAAGCTAATAAGATCTCTTAGAACGTTCCAGAAGCTTCTAGAAGTCGCCACGTCAGACGCGTCGTGCCCGGTGTCGTGCCCATGATGCCAGTCATGACAGAATTATAATAAAAACTGCAGAAATGCCCCATTTTCACTGCTATTTCCAGAATTGGATCCCTGCACAAAATATAACGAAAACAGCATGTATTAAGCAGCAAGAAGTCCAAATAACTAGAAAATAGCAAATGAAATATGTCATATTTGAGAACTCATCAAATTCCCCCTCACTTGTCTCATACTTGTCCTCAAGTATGTCCGAAAGAGATATTAACCAAGAATGCATTTCTCAAGCCATTACAAGCATCAAGCATAATTATAAGAGTTCAAGTGCAAAAGGAGTATCATGAAAGAAACATAATCAAACCAAATGGATGCAAGCAAAGAACAACCCTTATCTCTTTCAATTACCTATCAAGCATTAATCAAATCCTAACCTAGTCTTAATCCTCACCAAGATACACTCAAGAGCACTCAAAGTGTTTAAAGGTAAATGTGAAGCAAAAACACTCTAAGTCATGCATGAACAAAGGTTTCCATAAGCTTGTAACAAGTTCAATTCTCCACTATTGTATTAGAATCGAGGTGCAAAAATCATTAGGTCTTTTATTCAAGGTGTAATGTGGGTATAGGAAAAAAAGGTATAAAGATGGAAAGGAAAGGCAAAAGAAGATGATCAATGCTAGATATTTCAAACATAAGCAGTGAAGATATTAAAAAGGAGCTAAAAATGGGCAAGCAAAACACACATTTTTTCTTCTTTTCTACTTTTCGAAACCGTTTTTCTTCTTTTTTTTTCTTTTTTCTTCTTTTTCTTTTTCGAAGCAATTGCTTCCTTTTATTCTGTTTTTCCTTTTTTCTTTGTTTTTTTTTCACTTTTTTTTTTGGAAAAATTATGCCCTTATTTGAAAAGTATCTCCTTCATGTCTAATAAGGATTCTAGCATTTGATCAATTGAAATGGTTAAGCCAAGGAAATGGGGTGTAAGGCTAACAAAGGCTCACTAGGCGATGAGAAATGGTAAATTAAAATGGAAGGGATGGAAGAGGTTAAAGCCTAATGCCTAAATCATTTTAAAGCACCTCGTTCTTAGTGTAGTCTCGAATCGTAAGCAAGCCACAAGTTCTAGATTCCTAAAATTCAGGATGACACTCTCATGCAAAAGAAACGAGCATAATATAAAAATTGCATGCTCAAGGCTCAAATCTTACCAAAATTGGGCTAATTTGATTAAGCTAGGCGAGAAATCTAATTAACACAATCAAGAGAAATTAAAAGAGATGTCAAACTGCAAATTACCCATATCCTTTGATTATCAAAATGCTTCAATTCAATCATTCCTAAGCACTAGAACAAGTACAACATGCTGGACAACAAGTAATGGCAAGAAAAAATTCATTTCAAGGTTTAATCAAAATGAAAACATATTATCAAACAAGCATAGGACAAGTGGTAATTTACCCTCCCCCTCACTTAAGCGAATTGCCCCAATTCATAAAAATTAAGGAAATAAAGAGAAAATAAGGGCAAAAGATACTCCACGTGAGTGATGAAATTGAGTCCACTGTTGGCATAGAGTGGAATGAGGGAGACGGTGAATGAGGTGGAGGATGTTGACTGCTCTGTCCAGCGGCTGAAGAAAACCGCGAACGGCGACCGTCGGATCTGGCCGGAGAAGAGGCAGTGGTGGGTGGAACTGGTTGCAGGTGCCCTTGCCTGCCTCCATGGCGGGGAGGAGAGTCGGGGATGGGGTCCGAGTCGCTGGGCACTTCAACAAACGCTGTTGTGTGGCAAAGCGGCACCGTCCGCCAAGGACGGTGGGCAGGACGGAGGGCTCTTCTCTTCCTTGACGGCGCGTGCGGACCATGGTGATCGGAGTGTAGATTTTTGATGAACAAGGTGGGGGCTTGTTGAGGCCGAGCGGGAACGTATGGTGAAAGGGATTGGTTTTCTTGTTTTGAGAAGTGAAAAAGGGGAAAGAAAATAATTTGGTTTATTTGGCAAAGACGGGTCAAAGGGTCAAAGAGGGGGGGTCGGCTAACCTGCACCGCATGCTTTTGGTTTTTCTAACGTGCACCGTTTTTAATGAAACAGTGCACTTTACTCCTCTCCCGAACTAACGAATTTTTTTCAGCTCAATTTGACATCTCCCTTCACTGGAAGTCTGGAATGAAACCAAAATTGAGAAAAATTAAAAGAAAAACAAAGATAAAAATTTTAACTAAAGAGAAAAAAATGAAAGAAAAAAAACGTGAATGGGTTGCCTCCCATTTAGCGCTTTGTTTAACGTCGTTTAGCTCGACGACCTTTGCTAAATTTTTGGTTCTTCAAAAGCATGTTCTTCAAATAAACGGTGATGTCCATCTTTTGTCGTTTTTACGCCTTCCTCCATCTTTTTATTTGTGCGCAAAACAACAACTAAGCTTCTACCTCCTTTCCGATGCGACAAATTACTCCAAATAATCGTTGGCAGGGATTGGTTGTCACCAAAAATTACATAATCAAACCGTTCCAACCTTGGCTTTGGTTCCTGCAAAATTGAGGGAAAATGTTTAGTTCGAATTGGAATTAATCGAAAATCAGAAAGGGAAGAAAGATTTGAAATGATTTTGCCTATATTTTCATCGTCGAGATCCGCGAATTCCCTACAAAAGTCATAACACAAATTAGTTTCGATCAAATAATCAGCTAACGGATCTATAATATCAACGAAATTTAAACTTGCGACCGAATCAGGATACTTCATAGCTTTATACATATCAAATTTAACTACTTCCCCATCAAATTCCAAAGTTAAGATGCCTTCGCGGACATCAATCTTTGTATGCGCGGTTGATAGGAAAGGTCGGCCAAGCAAGATTTCGGATCCGTTATTGCTGCGATCATTTTCCATGTCAATAATGTAAAAATCAGCAGGAAAAATAAGATTTTTTACATGTACCAACACGTTTTCTAGTACTCCCTCGGGGTAGATGACTGATCGATCGGCTGATTGAACTGTCACTCACGTTTCTTTCAATGGTTCAGTCGAAATTTTATTGTACACGCTTAACGGCATGACGTTGATAGATGCGCCTAAATCGCACATCGCTCTTTTAATCCCAACTTTCCCAATTTTACAGGGAATCGCAAACATACCTTGGTCCTTGTACTTTGGCGGCAATGGTCTTTGAAGAATAGCCGAAACGTTCTCACCAAGGTTAACTCTTTTATTCCCAGACAATCGCCTCCAGTTTGTGCATAGATCTTTCAAAAATTTTGCGTATTTAGGAACCTTCCGAATAACATCCAAAAGTGGAATGTTGATTTCCACTTTCTTGAATACATCCAAAATTTCCTTCTCTTCTTCCTTTTTTTATCTTGTTTCGCCAATCTACCTGGAAAAGGAGGAACAGGTTCGTAAGTAGAAACAAAAATATTGGATTTAGAGTTACCTGCAGTGGGTGGAGACTTTTCGTTCTGGTCCTTCGAAGAGCTGCCTTGCTCGTCGGATTTTTGCTCGGTTTTCTTGGGCGGTTTAGGCGTTATCACAGTTCCACTATGCAGAGTGATCGCACTAACGTTTTCCCTCGGGTTGGTTTGGGATGGTAACTTTCCATGTGATTCTAGACGGCTAACGGCTTGAGCTAGTTGGCTTATTTGTTTGTTGATTTGCTGGAGATGGGATTGTGTTTGGGTTTGGAATTTTTCCTGCGAAACTGCCAATCTCTCAACAATAGATTCAAGCGAGGATTTTTGGGGTGCTTGGTTTTGGTGGGGAGGTTGTTGCCTAGGTTGGTAATTCGGGTTCTGATTACCGTAGCTCAAGTTTGGGTGATCTCTCCAATCGGGATTGAAGGTATTGCTATGTGGGTTATAGGGTCTTTGGGGAGGCCCGGGAAAGTTGTGTACGGTGTTAACTTGGGCACCAGATGTATCCCGCAGCAATGGGCATAAGTCGGTTGCGTGATCTGGCATAGTGCATATTCCGCATACCTTAGCAGCTCTTATCTCCCCTGAAACAAGATAATACACAATATTAGTTAAATTGTCTATCTTATTCTCTAATGAAATTGTGCTTACTGTTTGAACCTGTCGGCTGGGTTCACTTGCAGAACCAAATTGTTGCGACTTAGCAGCCATTGTAGAGATTAATGTTCTCGCTGCAGTAGGGGTCATGTTAACGAGCGCGCCACCGCTTACTGCATCTACCATCTTTTTGTCCATCGGTAACATTCCTTCGTATAAGTATTGAAGGAGTGTCTGCTCGGATAAGCCATGTTGCGGACAGCTTGCGCATAGCTTTTTGAACCTTTCCCAGTAATCATATAGGGATTCGTCGTGCATTTGTTAGATACTCAATATGTTTCGCCTAATTTCTGTCGCTTTTGCCGCAGGGAAGTATCTGTCAAGAAAAACACGAGAAAGGTCAGACCATGTATTAATCGAATTCGGAGGTAAATAAAATAACCATTCTTTAGTCATTCTGGCTAAAGAAAAAGGAAATGCTCTTAGTTTTATCTGATCCTCCGAAACTCCTTGCGGTTTCATGCTGCTGCACACCATGTGAAATTCGGCAAGGTGTTTATGTGGGCTTTTAGTAGGGAGGCCATTAAAGGCAAGGAGTAGGTGAATTAATCCCGTTTTGAGCTGGAAGGGAGTATCGCCTTGAGGAAAGGCGATGCAGAGTGGTTGCTGCACAGTAGGGGCTGCGTTCAGCTCTCGAATCGTTTGGTCCGCCATCGGTTCTGGTTCTTGTGTAGGTTCGTCGATTGGTGTGGTCTTGGAGGTGGATTCATGTTCGGATCGTCGTGTGCTTTGTTGTTTCTTTCGTCGAAGTGTTTCGCCGTGAGTTCTACGAGCGCTTGCTTTGATTTCCAGGTTATATGGAGCTAAAGTACCCGGGTTCTTCCTGGTCATAAAATAAAACAAAATCAGTAAAAAATTGCAGAAAGTAAATCTCCCTGGCAACAACGCCAATTTTGACAAGTCGTCGTTTAACCGGTCAAAATAAATATATATTTAACCTCTTTCAACAATAAACAAAATAAAGAAATTGAGTAGATATAGGGAAAGAGGGTCGATCCGCGAGGAGATTAGCTGGAATTATTGACTGAAGACTGCTTCGGTTACTACTCCCAGGAATATCTGCAGAATAATTAAATAAAATGGGGGGAAGTGATTTGATATTGAGTGAAGTAACAAAATAAATGCAAGAATTAAAATAATAAGAAAAGCCAAGTGTGCAAATTAGCCTCAAACCAGCTCCCTCAATTCTTTCGATCACTGAAATAGATTTTTATTTCGGGGATCATGTCGGTTACAGTCTACGAGGCCCAACCCGTCGTAACTTGTTTCTCTCTCGAGTAACCAATCCTCCCAAGTCTATCTTCGAAAGATGGTTCTTAAATAAATCAACCACGCCTATCACCGTTAAAGTATTTAGAATAAAAGCAGGAAAAACCCGACTCAGAAATTGTCTAAAAAATAGAATCGCTTCTGATTTTATCTTTCCTTAGCGGACCGCCGCTAAGAGTGTTCACAGGAAGTCGAAATTTGCCACAGGCCGATCCTTCCTGCCAACTATGTTTTTAAACGATTCTAGACCAACGAGCTCTTTTTGATTTGAAAAACGGTTAAAAATCTTTAGTAAGACCGATTGTCAAACTATATAAGCAGAAAGATAAAAATGATTTCCCAAAAGAATTTAAGCAAGTTCAATTCTCACGAATCGAATTGACTTGGCTGGTTCTTAGCTTAAAAGATTTAGCTAAACATGATATTGGTTATCATGCTTAACTTGGTTTTGGAAAAATAATTAAATAACATAAAAGAAACGAGACAAAGAAAATAAAAGAAAAGAACTTGGATTAAACTAAAAATGTTTACAAAGATAAAAGACTCAAAGCTGGAAGATGATCACTAAAATGATTGATCCTCTAAGCCTTTACCAAGGGGTGGTATTTATAGGCTTAGATTTACAAAGATAAGGTGATGAGATAATTTAAAATAATAAACAAAAGATAAAACAATTCAAATGTTTTGAAATTTAAATGCAGGAAATCTAAACGGATAAGCTGATAAGATCTCTCAAAACGTTCTAGAAGCTTCTAGAAGTCGCCACGTCATTGCCACGTCAGACGCGTCATGCCCGGTGTCGTGCCCATGATGCCAGCCATGACAGAATTATAATAAAAACTGCAGAAATACCCCATTTTCACAGCTATTTCAAGAATTGGATCCCTGCACAAAATATAACGAAAACAACATGTATTAAGCAGCAAGAAGTCCAAATAACTAGAAAAATAGCAAATGAAATATGTCATATTTGAGAACTCATCAGAAGTCGAGTGGGCGTGAAGAGGATATTATTAAGGACATTTCTCGGGTTATTATCGGGGAGTGTCGCAGTTTCTGACTGATGAAGCTATTATCATGGAACGTTCGGGGTTTGGGAGGTAGCGCAAAACAGCATAGTGTTTGCGAGGTGATTCGAAAAAATCAGTGTGATATGGTTTTGTTGCAGGAGACAAAGTTAGAAGAGATTCCGACGATATTAATTGGGAATTTGTGGTGTTCTGATAGTTTCAAGATGGTGTTTGCACCATCGCTAGGGGCTTCTGGCGGTATTTTGGTCATTTGGGAAGGTAATCATTTTATTTTAGAGTCGATTGAGATTGTTCGTTATTTTATTATTCTTCAGGGGAAATGGAAACTTGAGGATTTTGTTTGTGGTATTGTGGCATTATATGCTCCTTGTGAGGTTGCTGGTCAGTATGTGTTATGGGATGCGTTGTTGGCTCGTATGATTACGTTTCAGGAGCCATGGTGTGTTGCAGGGGATTTCACTGCTATTTTACATGATTTAGATCAGATAGGGGTTTCGGATAGGGGAGCTGAGATGGAGGCATTTGCGAATTTTGTCGATGGTGCGGGTTTAGTGGACTTGCCTTTGTTGGGTAAACGGTTCACTTGATTTGGCCACGGGAATCAGTGTAGCCGCATAGATCGTTTTCTGATTTCTGCTGCTTGGTTGGATTGTTTCAGCAGTTTGCAACAAGAAGCTTTGTGGAGGGGGGGGGGTGTCTGACCATACTCCTCTGGTTCTTACGTGTGATGATTGCGATTAGGGGCCTTGACCGTTTCGTTTCGTTAATTGTTGGATGGAGGGATGGTCTAATGTGTTGCAAATTGCAAATGAATGGTGTAGGCTGATAGGTTTGGGGGTTGGGAATGAGAATCTTGTGGTGAAGTTGCGACATTTGAAACTCTTTCTGAAACAATGGAACAAGAATTGCTTTGGCGATGTTAATAAGACCATCAAAGAAATGTAACAGAAAATTGATAATGCGGATGAATCTATGGTTGAGAATGGTGGGGTTGAGGAGGTGGAGATCGAACGTCGTAGGTGGATGCAAGCATTATGGCGCGCCATGCACAATAAAGAGGCGATGTGGCGTCAGAAAGCATGGGTAACATGGTTGCGCCTAGGAGATCGCAACACGGCTTTTTTCCACAGAGCTGCTAAGCTACGCATGGCTAGAAATTTCATTCCAGGTTTATTGATTGATGGAAAGTGGAATACATCGCCGACGACATTACGTAAGTTTGTGGTATCCGCGTTTAATGCTCACTTTGCTTGTGATGTTCGGGCGGGTAATTAGCATTTTGAGGGAGCATTTCGGCAATTGCAAGAGGCCGATAGATCACGCTTGGTTTCGCCTTTCACGGTAGGGGAAATTAAGCGAGTGTTATGGGATTGTGACGGATCGAAGGCACCAGGCCCGGACGGTTTCACACTAGAATTTTACAAAAAGAGTTGGGATGTGGTGATGGATGATGTGTTACAGTTCTTTACTCAGTTCCACAATAGCAGGGTGTTGTCGAAAGGAGCTAATTGTGCTTTTATTGTGTTGTTACCAAAGGTGGCGGCACCTCAGTTGCTAGGTGAGTATCGCCCTATTTGTTTGGTGAACTCGATGTATAAGCTGTTTGCTAAGTGTTTAGCGACTCGATTACAATCCGTGCTGAGTGGTTTAATAGCGACACACAATCGACTTTTGTTAAAAGGCGACAACTTGTAGATGGTGTTTTATTGGCTACTGAGGTAATTCATTCTCTTCGGGGACGTGGAGCTCGTAGTTTTATCTTAAAATTGGATTTTGCTAAGGCTCACGATTGTGTAAGTTGGTCTTTCCTAGATTTAGTGTTATTTCGGATGGGGTTTTGTGAAGTTTGGCGAAATTGGATAAGAGAATGTATTGGCTATGCCCGTTTGTCGATTTTGTTGAATGGGAGCGCGACAAAAGAGTTCATGATGGGATATAGGTTGCGGCAAGGATGTTTGTTGTCACCTTTATTGTTTGTGGTAGTGGTGGTGGCGTTACATATGATGTTAGTCAATGCTGAAACATCAGGTTTGATTCGCGGGGTGGAGGTGGTGTCGGATGTACGATTGACACACTTATAGTTCGCTGACGATACAATCCTATTTTTTGATACAACTATAGACATTTCTCGGAACATTAAGAGGATTTTGCATTGTTTTCAAGCTTGTTCCGGTTTGCAGATCAATTTTGCCAAGAGCTCTTTATATGCGATCGGTGTGGAGGGAGAGTTGGGCGCATCAGTGGCTGACTTGTTGGGATGTCGTCTAGAGGAATTCCCATTTGTTTATCTTGGTTTTCCATTGGGGGCCAATCCGAGACTTTTATCTGTTTGGGATCCGGTCATTGCTAACTTCAGGCGCAAATTAGCGGGGTGGAAGCAATCTTCTTTGTCATTTGCTGCTAGAGTGACTTTGGTAAATTCTGTTCTCTCATCTCTACCTATTTTCTACTTGGGATTGTTTGTAGCTCCGAAAGGGGTGATAGCGCAACTGGATCGTATTCGTTGAGCATTTTTGTGGGGTGGTGTTGGACTTGAACGACAAATGTGTAGAGTGGGTTGGGAAATAGTGTGTAGACCGCGACATTTGGGAGGTTTGGGGGTGGCGGGTCTTCGGGTGAAAAACATGGCATTGTTATCCAAGTGGGTGTGGCGATATGCCTGTGATCGGAATTCGCTTTGGCATCGTTTGATTACGGCTAAATATGGCGAACATACTCAATGGTGGAGGTTTAATACGGAGAATTTGTCGTCCATGTCTATTGTATGGCGTCAGATTGTGGTCAATTCATGCTGTTCGAGCGTAGATTTTCATGTGGGGGGTCGAGTTTCTAATGGAAGATTGGTGATGGGCAGTTATTGTTGTTTTGATTTGATCCATGGATTGTGCAACAGCCGTTGAAGGATGTGTTTCCGCGTCTGTTTTCTTTGGCACTGAATAAATTAGCATGGGTCCGTGACTACTCAGTGAATGGGCGTTTCAATCATGGGCAGTGGGCGGGTTATTTTCGGCGACAATTATGGCTGTTCGAGCAGGACCAAGTGCGGGTTTTGTGTGGTTTGGTTCGAGAAGTCTGTCTTTGGGAGTCTCGCATTGATACTCTCATTTGGCTCCCGGATGAGCATGGTGAGTTTTCGGTTTGTGCTATGGCAAAATCGTTGTTGATGGATAAGATTGGGGATAATGATTTTGGGGATTGCTTTGCGTGGCGCGTGCTAGTCCCGCCTAAAGTTCAGGCGTTTCTATGGTTCATTTGGTTGAAACGGTTGCCGACAACGGATTTTTTGAGAGCTCGTGGGGTCCCGTTGTCTGGCGGGCAAGGCTTGTGTTCATGGTGTGTAACAGTGGAGGAATCGATTGCACATTTGTTCTTTGAATGTCCTTGTTTGAAGTATGTTTGGGATTGGTTACGCGGATGGTGGGGAGTATCATTACCTTTACCGGTGAGTTTTGCTGACTTTTTTATTGTGGGTTTTCATTGTTCGTTTTATGGTTGTAAGTTGAAATGGTGGGTGGCTGGTGTTAGTGCATTGCTATGGTCCTTATGGTTAGCTCGTAATGAGTTTATTTTTCAGGGCAAACGGTTGCCGATGGCGGAATTGTGTTTCCTTGTCAAACTGCGATCTTTTTATTGGATTAAGGTTGATGCTGCGAGTGAGATGATGACCGAACATGTTTGGTGGTCTTTTCCTTCTACATTTGTTGTTAGTCCCTCGCCGCGGAAGGTACGTGTTGGGATTTGTTGGCAGCCTCCGGTTCATAGGGTACTCAAATTTAATGTTGACGGTTCAGCACGCGGTAAGCCAGGTCCTGCGGGTATTGGGGGTGTTCTGCGAGATGAGGAGAGTCGCATTTTGGGGGTGTTTTCTGGGCCGTTGGGACGGATGGATTCCAATGAGGCTGAAGTGCGAGCTATAGAGCTGGCGGTAAGGTTGATCGCTGAAGGAGATTGGCGCGAGCGTTGTGTAGTTATTGAGTCGGACTCTCAGGTTGTATTGAGTTAGCTTATGAGATCGGCGAAACGACCTCGACGTTTGTGGGAGATATTTACTGCGATTGATCAGGCTTGTCAAGGCATTTTTCTGAGATTCATTTTCATTATGTGCCTCGTGAGGCAATTGGTTTCGCTGATGTGTTAGCCAAGGAAGGTGTCGATAGATGTTCACTTTTTCTGGCTTGTATGTAGGTGATGTTTTGGGTGTTGGCGGGCCATTTCGTACTCTTTTCCTCAACTAGGGAGGTTTTTAACGAGGCGTATGGTTTCGTCGCGTTGTATGTATGTTTTTTCTTTCCGAATAAAATTCATATAGTTGCCGATAAAAAAAATTCTTTTGAATTTCCCACTTATTATCAAAAACATTATGTTTGCTATTTTGAAAATACTACCTCATTTAGGCTATATAGGTATAATGCATTCATTGTTATGCATTTCAGGATTGGTGAAGCCTTGTGTTTTGATCGTGATCGAAGTTGCAAGTTGCTATTCCAGAGTTGTTATACATAATATCGTGGCTTTTGGTTCATGAACTCCTAGTTGGTGGCATATGTGTAAACAATCGAGAATGATACATTTGATTGACTTCTTTAATTATGTATATGTAGTTAAGTTTATAAGCAACTTATGCTTTTGTTAACAATCTATTAAATTCTTTGGGAACCTGTTTGATGGACATGTGGTCTTGTAATTAGGTTAATTGAATATATTTGGTTGTGGTTTAAATTTGATAGCAAGTTCGAAATACAATAGATTGCGTCATCTACATGTTTAACAAAATATAGTGTCTTAAATTAAGGCATGATAATCTAATAAATTGTATGATCTATACGTCTAAAGGTATGGTGATTCGAAATGCTCTTGTTATGTAAATTGGGCTCACATGTTATTTGAATGAATTTCGGAATAGTAAGTTATGTCTGTTGCTTTACGAATAGTTATTTATAGTACAAAATATGTAAGATCAACAATATACGTAATATATTTGTATAAAACAGTAAGATAGCAATATTGTACAACACGAATATATATATATATATATATATATATATATATATATATATATTGGAAAACGATTAAGTGATAATAATAAAATAATAATATTTCATAATGATTTATCAAATAAAATAATAACAATAATAACCAAAAGCAAAGGCTTACATAAAGTTCAAAGCATGGCTTTGATTTGACGAGCAACCAAGAAATCAATTCAAAAGGTGGGATTTACTTTAAAAATTCGATAGGAGCAGTAGACACAAAGACGTGCGACTCATCCGGGCAGGTGAATGTGCGAGGGGTCGATGAGTTTTGGCGGTGGTGATAAGCCGGTGGCCGGATAGTACCACAATGATGGTTGAACCGAACACTAGGCATGTAGGATTTTAAAATAGAGACAACTAGGGTTTTCTCAAGGAACCAAAACATTTGTAACATACACACACGTATTTAATAATGAAAAAAAAAGTTAAAGCAGCGACAGAGTTTGAAAGAATTAGAATTCAATTTAAAATTGAAGTACTATATATATATATATATATATATATATAACATTTGAATAATAATTAAAAAAACGATTCAGCTGCTAATTGAATTTCAAACTTCTTTTTAATAAAAATGAGTTAATTTCATACGGGGTTCTGAAACTTTTAAGAAATCTCATATTAATCTTTCAAGTTTGATAAAAATTATATTTAGTCTCTCATAAAAAAACTTAGGGTTTTGAATTAAAAATTCTCAATTGTTAGGGTTTTCAATTAGGGATTTCATAATTATATTTCAAAATTAGAGATTTTTCAATCTAGGGTTTACAATTTGGGCGTAATTTTTAGGGTGTTACACACCACCTCAACCTTCATATTTTCCATTTTTGTTTCTTGAATAAAGAGCAATACCACCCCATGGGATCGGATAATTCGCCCGACAGAAGACACATTTACATATCCATGACAAGATTTTCATCCCCTTTACTTACAACTCGAAGGAAGCAACGACATCCCAAACGTTAACTTCAAAGCCACCCAATCCCTAGTTGTGAAGTCTTCTCTTAACCTCATCAGAGCTGCAGTCAGACGCCATTAAACCAATCAAACATTTGTTCAGTTTCCATTGTGCTTCAACATCAACGTGACCTAGGATTTTATTGAGCTTAGTTCCATCGACTCTTCTCAAAGAAGCTCCTTCATGACTGGATTTTATTAAGTCTGAAAACGTAATTTACTTGGATAATGTTCATTTGATTAAGTCTGAAAAGTGTTTAAAACTAAAAAAAATACTAAATTACTAAAAGTATTAAAATTTTCAAATAAATCTCAAAAAAACATATAATTTGAAAAAAAAATATTTAAAACTTTATGAAAAGTGTTTGAAATTATAAAAAAATTAAAAATTCAAAAAAAGAGATTCAAAAAATTCAAAATTATTTATGTGGTTGTGTTAGAGATTTTGCAGGGCAATACTGAAGCTGACAAACTAGCTAGGGAAAGTAATACTCGAGTGTGTCCAAATGTTTTACTTGTTGTGTGCTTATGGTCATCTAAGTTGTGTTTACGTTGGTCTTTGTCATAATGGTTGTGTTCTATAAATACTTTCATTAGCTAGCTTATCGACTTCACCATTACCCTCACTGCTGGAAAATTGCAAGCCATGTAAAATCTAAAATACAACGACATTAATATTTTTTAGATTTTTTAAATATATATTTTTTTTAAAAATTACTTTTTATAATGTCATTTTTCAATATATTTTTAATTTTTTTACAATTTATAGTTATTTTTCATTTTTAATAATCTATAATTTATCGTTTTATAGGTTTTGAATTTTTTAATTTTTTACTTGATTTAAAAAAATGTAATGGTATTTATCTGTGTAAACGGGGTTCTTTAACCTTTTCTGTTCGTCTTTTATTAGTGAACTCCGTCTTGTCGGCTCTACCTTTATATTACATGGGGGTGTTTCCCATTTCGAAGAGTATGATTCTTCGGATTGATCGCATTAGGAGGAATTTCCTATGGGGTGGTTCAAAAGAGAAACGTAAACTAAGTCGTGTCATTGGAAGATAGCTTGTCGTCCGAAGAGGTTTGGTGGATTGGGTGTGGTTGATCTTTGTGCTCGAAATTTGGCTTTACTTGCGAAGTGGAGTTGGCGATACGCCGTGACAGATAAACTTGTGTGCACAGGTTCATAAACCAATCTCAATTTGCTTGGTTATTGGGCAGTGGCGGAGTTCACTAATAATCGTTGTTCCCTCATATTCCCTTAGGTCATGGATTTTAGACCAAGTAGGAGCACTCCCCTTCATTTACCTCCCATCTAGGTAAGATTAAGATTAGAATTAGAATTAAAAAAATCATTTGTTAGTCAACTCCTTTTACTTAATTGGCATAATTCAAGTTTCTGAACAAACTAAACAGAAATTTATCTAGCCAAGCCATGTGGATATAAAATAGATGGTGATCATAGAAATCAAAGCCTAGCCATAAGATTTACACATATTTAATAAATTATAATTGATTTTATAGAAAATATTAGTTGGCTGTAATTTTCACAACCTCTCTATATATTTGAAACGAAAGAAAATGAAAAATCATTCTACTTTCAAGCTAAAATAAAATACAAAAGACATGGCAATAAAATTTAATGTTGTTTGTTTGATGTCTATAATCTTAATTTTACTTCTTTCTGCAATCGAAGCTCAAGCAGGTATTCTTGATGTCGTTGCTAAGTTTGGCGCAAAGGCTGACTTGAAAATAGATTTGAGTAAGGTAAGTAAAATTGCAAATCACTTTAATACTCCAACGATGAAAACATGTAGAATTTATTTATTAATACATTTTGTTTTAGCCATTGTTGGATGCTTGGAAAGAAGCTTGTAGTTCAGCAACTCCATCAACAATTGTGATTCCTAAAGGGGTATATATGTTAAGTCAAGCAACACTAGAAGGTCCTTGCAAAGCTCCTATTGAGATTCAACTTCAGGGCACTATAAAAGCTCCAGCTGATCCTAAAGCTTTCAAGGAGCCTAAATGGATTGAATTTCTCAGAATTGAAAATTTCAAAATGTCCGGCGGAGGAATTTTTGATGGTCAGGGAACACAAGCTTATAGGAGACAAGGTTGTGATAAAAAAGACTTTTGTAGTACACTCCCCATTGTAAAGTTTCTTCCCTTTTTTCTAGAATTTGATTTTTTATAGTTATAACTAATATATAGCTTTCTCTGACTCTATTTTAACTCTAAAATTAAACAGAATATAAGGTTTGATTATTTGACAAATGCGTTGATACAAGATATAACCAGCAGAGATAGCAAACAGTTCCACGTTAATCTTTTGGGATGCAAAAACATTACTCTTGAACGTTTCAACGTACGTGCACCTAAAGATAGTCCAAACACAGATGGTATTCACATGGGGAGATCAGATGGAGTTAATATTATTGACTCAGAAATTAAAACTGGCGATGATTGTATTTCCATTGGGGATGGTTCCAAAAATGTGGACATCAAGGGAGTAACTTGTGGACCAGGACATGGCATCAGTATCGGTAGTCTTGGAAAGTTTGATAATGAAGAACCAGTTCAAGGAATTAAAGTATCAAAATGCACCATGAGTGATACTTCCAATGGTGTTAGAATCAAGAGTTGGGCAGGTGAATTTTCTGGCACTGCATCAGATATTCATTACGAGGATATCACCGTGAAGAATGTCAGTTGCCCTGTCATAGTTGACCAGAAATATTGCCCATCGAATAAATGCAAAATGAATGTATGTAAACGCTTATCAAAAATCCTAATACAGTGGAAAGAGTTTATCAATAATCTAAATATTAATGTGTTCATGCAGGCAGAATCAAATGTTAAACTGAGCAACATCAGCTTCAAGAACATTCACGGTACGGCAGCGCTTCCAGAAGTTGTCCGAATCATTTGCAGCGGTACTTTCCCATGTGCAAATGTGGAGCTCGCCGACATTGACATTACGTATAGTGGACCCAATGGACCTGCAGTATCTGAATGTAAAAATGTAAAACCCAAAATTACTGGGAAACAAAATCCGGCTGCATGTGTTGCCCCCGTACCACCAAACCCTACCCCTACGGTTTAAATGGCTTGCAATGATCAAGGCAAATGTAACTCATGCATATTTTCATTTTATATAAATGCATTTGTTTCATTTTAATTCTATGTTATTAAAAAAGCTTTTGCATTAAATTTAATTGTTTAAAAAATATACTTGAATAAAAAGAAAAGAACATATGCGATAATATTTTATGCATTTCGACTTATTTGACTGGACGTTATATGCGGCGCATGTGGATGAAGAAATTTATTACATTTAATATTTTTATTTCAGGTAAAAATAAGTAAAAAAATATTAAAGTTGAGTAAAGAACATATTTCTTATCAAACTTTACCTATTAAACCTTTTATTTTATTGGTTTTAAAATCATAATAAAATATTGATGTATAAAATATGTGTTATAATAACACTAACTCCGAGTTTGAATAAAAATAAAAGAATAATTTTAACTTTAAAATTTAATAATTTTTTTGATAGATTAACTTTAAAAAAACATTCTGAGCATTGGGGTTAGAGGTGTACATCAATAAAATAAAAATAAATTATGTTTTTAATATTTTTAAAATTTATTAACTCAACTATTGTTTTTTATTTAATGTCAAACCATTCAGTTCAATTTTCAATATATTTTTATCACCGGCATTGAACCAGTGACAATTGCACTAGATCTCCATCCATACAATCGGAAGTTTACCAGATCTTTATCCCCACAAAAATACCCTATTTAAGAATGAAATCAATTCAAAAAGACATACAACAATTCTACCTTTATGAGGAATCCAGTGACAATTGGGATTGCAGGATCACTGAACCAATCATCAATTTTTCTTTTTGAAACAACTGGGTAAGTTGATTACACAATATCCTCGTATTTCTATAGCTTTTTCTCCGGCCTAATCATCAAACAAAAATTGACTTCTTAGACAACCCTTGTATTTCTACATTTCAATAAATGAATGGATAAAAAATGATAAAACAAGTGGGATTACCAGAACCCCTATCAAATTATCCTTATTGCATAGAGAACAATATTTGGTCGATCATTGGGGAAAATTGGCCTTGCACATTAGGCTCCCATATCAAATTATCAGAACCCAATAAACGCATAACGTAAGGTCGAACCACAACCCGCAACTCACCAATCTGGCATATTTCAAAAGCACGCAATGCACGACTGAAAAAATAGCCCCAAGAATCGTGGTCGAAAGAGCCATTCATAGCATAATGTGACACCAAAGCAACTTTATCCCATGCCAAGCGAAACAATCTCGGAAACATAATATTAAATGGTTCATCTTATAATATTTAATGGTTCATCCGAGCACCATCTATCATACAAAAATATTATTCGACTCCCATCGCCTATTTTTCATGAGAGATGATTAACCCCCATAAACCTCTCATCTTCCTGAACATCAACTATTTGACGCCACATCACCGACATTCAATTTCATCTCCCCGAATTAAAACTCCATTTCAGTACTTGCACTCCCTATTTAGCAACAATTACCCTCTTCCATAATGACTCTCCCTCATTTGCATACCGCCATGCCCATTTAGCCAAGAGCTCCAAATTTCAGATACGTAAATCCACGAACCCTATACTACCTAATCTCTTCAGAGAGCACACTTTAGTCCAATTCACCCTACTCATTTTCTTCCTCAAATCAGCATCACCCCAAAGAAAAGCACGACACATACGATCCATCTTTTTGATAATTCCTTTAGGAATAAAAAATAACCCCATATAATATACTAGCAAAGAGGATAACATTGAGTTAACTACAGTCAAAGGTGCAGCAAATGACAAGGATCGTCGTGTAACACCCGGATTTAGGGGTCGAGTGTTAGGAGAGTTAAATCGGGTTCGAGTCGTGGGCTCGTTTTAATTTAATTTGGGCTTGGTTTTAATTAAAAAGGGCCATGAGTTTTCATTAAGGGCAAAAATGTAATTTTAAAAAATAAAGGGAAAACATGAGTAAAATGGGGCTTTTGAAATGTCTTCATCATCTTCTTCCTTAAGCATTTTCTTGACACTAAAACCTCCCTAAACCCCAAGTTACTATTCCATCAAAGTTCTTCACGTTTTCAAGTGCTTTTAACAAGGTAAGAGTGTTTTTAACTTCTCCTCATCGTTCTTAACATTTCCATGGTTTTAGATTCTCATAAACGCTATTTTTATAGTTCTTCAAGCTTTCAAAATTCAAGAAAAAGGAGGAAGCTTTGATAGGTTTTTATGTGGGTTTTGATTTGCAAAGTTTATTTATGTTTTAATCTTGCTCTAAAGAGTATTATATGTGAAAATAGTGGGGTTTTGTTGAAAATCCCAAAATGGGTTTTTGTGGGTGCTTTAAAGGGTTAAAAACTTAAGTTTTTGAGGTAGTTTGGTGTAGGAGAGTGGGGCTGATGAAATAGTGATGCTTGAGGGTTGTTTTGAAGATGTTTAATGATGATTTGGGTGTTGGATTCGATAGATTTCTGCTGGGTTAAGTGTGAGTCCGAAAATGAGAATTTTGGGTTAGTTTTGGCTTGGAAATGTAGGGAATGATCTTGTGGTTGAAATATGTTATGTGACAGTGGTTTTGTGGATGCTCTGTGTAGTAATATGTTGTTATTGGTTGATTAGAATCAAGGAAAATCGTTGGAGAATCTTCAGGTTCGATTCTGGGAATTTTGAAGGCTTGATCGGCTTTCTCGGTTTGCTTTAAAGGTGTTCGGTGAGTGGATTAGTTAAAACGGTTTTAAATAGGTTCAAGTGTGTAGTTGAGGTGTTGGATTGTGCTTGGTAGGCCAATCCAAGGTAGAGATTAAGTTGGTAGCTTAATCTCTTGTTTGCTTTATGAGTTCGTGCTTAATGTGCATAAATGTGGACTTGTGTATTATGTGTTCGCTATGCATGTTGATATATATATATATATATATATATTGATGTATACGGTGATGATATGGTGTGTGCATGATTGTGAAATTATGGTGAGACTTGTATAGTATGATTGACACTAGTTATAATTACCATATATAAATGATTGATCATTAGGATGAGTGTGCACACGGTAAGAGTCAATTTCGCGTGTGGCCTTGGTGACGTGTAGTCATCAAGGAGGAGTACGGTGAGATAATATTCCACCAGAAAATGTTAGCATGTGATGATGAGTGTAATCCCATCCATGAGGGAAAACGATGATGTGTGTAATCCCACCGGAAGGTAATTATTGTTGAGTATGTTGGGGTGAAAATCCCAACGGAAGTCATCCGCATATCTGAGTACTATATAGTTGCCAATATACTTGTTCATGTGTGGTTGTCGTGTAAGATATTTTTTATATCTTTGTTTAGCATATCATGTATGCCTTGTGAATGTTTTAAGGATATCATGCTTTGAACCCTATATTGTCGTTGTTTTGTTTTTGATCTCCCTCACTAAGCTTCTAGCTTACGCTCTCATTTTCGACAATGCAGATCATTAGTGTGGAGTTAGCAAGGAGCAAGGAAAGGGCATCCAAACGCGTTTGTGGTTGCTCAAGTATGGTTTTATGGAATATTGTAGTAGTTAGCAATGGGGATGCTACGTGTTGTAGAAGCATGTGTTAGACTCCAATTTTGTTAATGCTTTTATGTTGTGGACTTGTAAACCATGTTTATGTTGATGCCTAAGTGTTTGTATTGAATGCTTATAACCATGTTTAATGAATGCTTATGTGTTGCTTTGAAAGCATGTAAACCTTGTTATGCAATGATCATGTGGATGTATGTCTCCTTTGAATGAAATGGACATGTTATGTGTTTGATCATGCTTGTGGTAGGACGTAATGCCAGTAGATTGTATGCTTGTTGTTGTTTCATGATTCTTGTTGTTTTGAGGTATGTTTGGGATCATTTGGAGATGTAGAAAACTGTTTTCAAGGTCACACAGAGTGTAGGCGTTTCGAAATGCTAGTTGTTGTTTCGAAACGAGTGTAGCTCCAGAGATACTCGTATCGGAATGGGGGAGGTGCCATTTCGATACGAATTGACACAGTGAGTGCATGTTTCGGTACGCATTTCGATACGATTTGCCTCTGTGAGTGCCCATTTCAGAACCTGTTCCGGAACGTTTTGTTACTGGTGACCCCCGTATCGGAACGGAGTGGACCGTATCGGTACAGCCTGGTCTGGCTTTTGAATTGGAGCCCGCGTATCGAAACAGGCAAGCCTGTTTTGAAATGCATGCTTGTATTTGGGCTTTTTAGCATCTTCAAAGGTTCTCGGATGTCGAGTTTTAGTCTCGTTGGTTGTGTGCTCCCTTGTTAAGCTTATATGCATTGTTTATGAATGGTATTGGTTTCAAATGCAAGCAATTGGACTAATATGTCACTTGGTAAATTTAAATTACCTTACGTCTGCTTGAATGTTTCCTTTATCGTGTTCCACTGTCGTTTTCACACATTGGACTAAATGATACATTTAGAAAAGATAATTAATGAAAAATTTTCTAGGGTTGCTAATCGGAGTGGGACCTTAATGGGTTTCACTTCGGTTTTCCTCGTGTGACCTGTTTGGACCGGTCTGTCGCCTAGACAGAGACGAGGGGGTTACATTTGTTGGTATCAGAGCCTGAGGTTTCCACGACCTCAGGTAGGTAAGTAAGGTAAGCTTGAAGTGTTATATTGCAATGTCTCGGTGTATGTTGTATGGTGAATGTTTTGCTATGCATGCTTGTTGTTTGCTTGCTTGCATGGTGTTTGAAAGCATGTGTCAGTGTGGTTGATGTGTTGAGGCGTAGTGTTGAGTTCCCATTGCTACTATTACTTATTTGAAAAGATTTTGAGTAAAGGAGTACTTGAGCATGTTGGACCCTTTCCTTTGCTAACTTAATCCTTGTATGTTTGTTTTGTTGTAGTTGTTATCTTGCTAGCCATAAGATGAGACCTAGAGGCAGGCCTAGGATGGTTCACCCGGAACCACAGGCAGCAGCTCCGGAAGTTGAGCCGGTTGTAGAGGCACATGCTCCTCCACCTTCTCCTTCTCCTCCTCGTCAAGAGGGAGGTGAGGCGAGAGCCGAGGGTGTAGGACCTCAGGTTGGCCAAGGTCCGACCGATAAAGATTGGGCTCCGTTAGTTCAGGCTATAGCGGGGGCTTTTCAGGTTCAGTGGCTGGGGGACACGCAGTGGCACAACCTCAGGGTGAGGGCACCAGTTTGCCACTAGAGAGGCTTTGTAGTTTGAGAGGTGAAGAGTTGTGAGGGTTGGCACCCGAGAGATCAGAGGCTTGGTTTGACAAGACCGTTCGTATTTTGTCTCAGATGGGTTGTACTGGAGCACGCAGACTAGAGTGTGTTGTTTCTCTGCTTCAAGGTGATGCCTACTCTTGGTGGGTCACCATTACTACGGGCATGCCAGATGCCGAGGTTACTTGGGAGTTCTTCGAGTCCTCTTTTCGCAAGAAGTATTTGGGTCCCCGTTATCTTGATGAGAAGAATAGATAGTTCATGGCTTTGCTTCAGGGGAACATGAAAGTGACCGAGTATGAGATACAGTTTGTCAGATTAAGTCAGTATGCGTCTGAGCTAGTTCCTACTTAGAGGGAACATTGCGACCGCTTCCGTTACGGGTTGAGTGAGGAGGTAAAGATGTACACTTTGGCTACAGAATTCACGTACTTTGATGTCTTGGTCGTTAGGGCCAAGGACATAGAGTACAGTTTGGGTCTGACCAAATGTTCAGGTGGTTCTAGTTTCGGGAAGAGGTCTGGCGACTTTGATAGAGGTGATGCCAAGAGGCATCGGGACAATAGGCATCATTTTGATCACAGACGTGGTGGTGGTAACCACGGTAGATGCCATTAGGGCTAGAGAGCTGGTGGGCGTTTGCCCGAGTGTACTAGATGCAGGAGGCATCACACCGGTGAGTGTTGGGGAAATTTTCATTCGTGTTGGAACTGTGGAGCTAGAGATCACCTTAGGCGTGATTGTCCACATCAGGCTGGGTATGCACCGGTTTAGGTTCAGGCTCCTGCTAGAGCTATTGATTATCAGAGAGGCCGTAGGCGCGGTCGAGGTAACTTCTAGCCGAGGAATGGTGGCCAGAGGAATGTAGCACATGTAGTTGTGGTTCAGCTAGAGGGCGGAGGTCAGGCTAGAGTTTATGGTCAGCAAGAGGGACAGAACGACACAGATGTGATTGCTGGTAATTTCTCGATACAGTCTCTGAGTTTGCTTTCCTTGATTGACTCCGGGTCTACGCATTCATATATTTTGAGTGAGCATGCAAAGATGTTGAATTTACCTTGTGAGGTATTAGAGGTAGGTGTTAGTGTTACTAGTTCCTTCGGGGATACGATAGTGGTTAGGAAGATGTACATAAGGTGTCCGTTAATGGTTCAGGGGCATATATTTCCAGTGGATATGATGGAGTTACCATTTTATAGTTTCGATGTGATTTTGGGTATAGACTGGCTTACAAAACATAGAGCTAGGATAGATTTTGAAACAAAGAGAGTTTTTTGAAGATTGCAGATGACTATGAGATTGTGGTAGTAGGTGAGAATGCGAAATTCTTATCGAATGTTGTTTCAGCCTTAAAGGCTCAGAGGTTAGTTGAGTTGGGTTTTGAGGCGTACTTGGCCTACGTGATAAATTCGAACATGAATGAAGTTAGCCGCATGATATCAGAACAGTGTGTGATTTTCCGAGTGTGTTTCCGGAAGAATTGCTCGGTTTATCGCCTGATAGAGAGGTAGAGTTTGCTATAGAGACATATTCAGATTCGGCTCTTGTTTTAATTGCTTCGTATTGTATGCCACCAAAAGAACTGAAAGAGTTGAAGACTCAGTTACAAGAGTTGTCAAATAGAGGTTTTGTCTGTCCGAGTTCATCACCTTGGGGCGCTCTGGTATTGTTTGTGAAGAAGAAATACGGTAGTATGAGAATGTGCATTGATTATAGACATTTGAATCAGTTGACAGAAAGAACAAGTTTCCCTTGCCGCTTATTGATGATTTGTTTGATCAGTTGAGAGGGGCACCGGTATTTTCAAAGATCGACTTGAGATCCGGGTATTACCAGTTGAAGGTAAAAAAGGTTGATGTACCGAAGACATCTTTTAGGACTAGATATGGTCACTACGAGTTCTTAGTTATGCCGTTTGGGTTGACGAATGCACCGGCTGCTTTCACGGACATGATGAACAAAATCTTCCATCAGTACTTAGATCAGTTTGTGGTTGTTTTCATAGATGATATTTTGGTGTATTCGCGTACCAAAGAAGACCATGACCGACATTTGAGGTTAGTATTGCAGACTTTTCTAGACAATCAGTTGTACGCTAAGTTGAGTAAGTGTGAGTTTTGGATCCGAGAAGTATTCTTCCTAGGTCATGAAGTGTCAGCTGAAGGGATTAGAGTTGATCCAAAGAAGGTAGAAGCCATTGTTGAGTGGAAGCAACCAAAGTCTATGACAAGGATTCGTAGTTTCCTAGGCTTAGCGGGTTATTATAGGAGGTTTGTGGAAGGATTCTCGAAGATAGCCGCTCCTTTGACAAAGTTGCTTTAGAAGAATGTTTTAGTTTGAGTGGTCAGATGCAAGACAACAAGCCTTTGAGAAATTGAAAGAAGCTTTGACAGATGCACCGATTTTGATTCAGCCAGAGTCGGGGAAAGATTATGTGATCTACAGTGATGCTTCATATGTAGGTTTAGGTTGTGTGCTCATGCAAGACGGAATAGTGGTGGCTTATGCCTCGAGACAGTTGAAGACTCATGAGCGTAATTATCCGACACAAGAGTCTGAAGTATATCATGACACAACGAGAATTGCACAGTGTATACGGATCACAAGAGTTTGAAGTATATCATGACACAACGATAATTGAACCTTAGACAGCGTAGGTGGCTAGAGTTACTTAAGGACTGTGATCTCACGATTGAGTACCATCCGGGTAAAGCTAATGTAGTGGGAGATGCTTTGAGTAGGAAGGTAGCTGTTGAGTTGTTAGCCATGTTTGCTAGTTTGAGCTTGTCCGGTGATGGTGGTCTAGTGGTCGAGCTTCAGGTTAGACCTACCTTAGGCCAGTTGATTAGAGAGAAACAATTGTTAGATAGATCTTTGGCACCTCACGTGCAAGATATAGCCGAGGGTATACCATCAGACTACAGTTTCAGTGTTGATGGGGTCTTGTGTTTCAGAGATAGAATAGTTGTGCCGGATGACAGTGATTTGAGATGTACTATCTTAATCGAAGCACACAGTAGCCCGTTCTCTATGCATCCCGGTAGTACAAAGATGTATCGTGATCTGAAGAATGAATACTATTGGGTTGGTTTGAAGAGAGACATAGCCGATTTTGTGAGTAAGTGTATGGTATGTCAAAGAGTGAAGGCAGTACATCAGGTTCCATCAAGTTTGTTGCAACCGTTGAGAATTCCAGAATAGAAGTGAGAAAATATCACAATGGATTTCGTTTCGGGTTTGCCTTTGACTCCTTCGAAGAAGAACTCAATTTGGGTTATAGTTGATCGTTTCACAAAGTGTGCTCACTTTTAGCTGTTAATACAACTTACTCCCTAGATAGATTGGCCGATTTGTACATCGCTGAGATTGTGAGACTGTATGGTGTGCCGAAGTCGATTGTGTCTGACAGAGATCCGAGATTTACAGCCCAATTTTAGGAGTGTTTGCATACTGCTTTGGGCACCCGATTGAATTTCAACACGTCATATCATCCTTAGTAAGATGGTCAGTTAGAGAGGGTTATACAAATTTTGGAGGACATGTTGCGTTGTTGCGTTATTAATTTTCAGGGTACGTGGGAGAAACAGTTGCCATTAGTCAAGTTCGCCTACAATAACAGTTTCCAGTCGGGCATTCAGATGGCTCCATATGAGGCTTTGTATGGAAGAAAGTGTAGAACTCCGATTTGTTGGGCCGAAGTAGTTCAGAAGTTGTTACCGATGCCAGATTTGCTTAAGAGGACTACCGATAAGGTGAAGTTAATATGTGATCGTTTGAAGGCATCTTCAGATAGGCAGAAGTCCTATGCCGATTTGAAGAGGGAAGAAGCTGAGTATGCCATGGGGGATAGAGTATTCTTGAAAGTCTCTCCATGGAAGAAAGTTATGAGATTCGGAAGAAAAGGGAAATTGAGTCCGAGGTACATTGGCCCGTATGAGATTGTGAAACGAATCAGTCCGGTTGCTTATAAGTTACGTTTACCATCCGAGTTAGAGAAAATTCATAATGTGTTCCATGTTTCGATGCTTCGTAAGTATAGATTAGATCCGTCGCACGTGAACCGGTGGAGGAGATTGAGTTGAATCCGGATTTGACGTACGATGAGGAACCAATTGAGATCTTAGTCTCAATCTATTCGTCGGACGTTCGAAACTGCCAAATGCAAGGCATCCACCTTGGAGGCCATGGAGGAGCTCCACATCGACACGGATGGAGATGAGGAAGTGAATGCCCCACCCAAGCCACGCTCGACCAAGCCAAGCTCCCCAACGCGCATCCAACCGCCACGAGAAACAAAGAGAGTCAAGCATACAGCTGGCAAAGGGAGAAATTTGATCCTTTCAAGCGATGACAATGACTCGTCATCCGAGTCCATTTAATTTTTTTTTCTCTCTTGCCTTTACCACTAATGCCCTTAATTGTTGTGCTTAATTTTTTTCTATTATTTGCATCTGTTGTTAAAGCATTGAGGGCAATGCTTCTCTCGAGTTTAGGGGTGTAGGTAATGCTGTCGAGAGGCATTATTATGTCGCATCATTTTAATATAATTGCTATGCAGTTTTGTTCTATACTTGTCCAAAAAAATTTACTGCACAATTTCCTTAGCCGAATGAAGTTTATGCCTCAGAAATGCTCTTTATCAATTTCCTTATTATAATTTAATTGAATTTTCTATCTTGGCCATAGATATTTCTCTTCTTACCATAGCTTTAAACTGTTTAGAGCCTTTAATTTTAGGATGCTTAAAGAAGATAACTTAGGATCATACTATGAGATTAGAACTTCAAAACATCTTTGTGACTTGCATGATTTAAGGAGTTCTAGTACACTTAGGACATAGACTTGCTTAGAAAGAAAATTTTGGGTAAAAAGTTAGAGGTGCCTAACACTGTCTCTAGCTTAAGAAAGCCCTAGAGGTGCCCGAAATTGGCTCTAGTAGGTTAGAATGCTTAAGGAAAAAAGAATTTAACCAAGTTAAGTAGGTTAATGCTTAAGTGCTTACTTAGAACCTGGATAATCATCTTTTTCACAATGCTTGCACACACTCACAAATCTTATAGTTTGATTCCAAGGAATTCCTAAGGCATCCAAAGACTTATGGGTCGAGCATTCTTTGCCATGGTTTGGAGAGAAGAAGGAAAAGTAAGACCAAGGAGAATTTTCATGAAGATTAAGGTTTGGAAATTGATGGTTTGCATTGCTTGAGGACAAGCAAAAGTTCGAGTTTTGGGGTGTGATAAGTGCCCAAAAGTCCTTTATTTTTACCCCTTTTTACATGGCAATTATGGCTTAACCTATACCCATTCGAGTGGCATTATGGCCTTATATGCACTATTTATATTGCATTTACCTTTGATCCTGATATTTGATTTATTTTATGAAAATGTACGGTTTTAATGCATGTTTGGTATTTACGCAGATTTACCCACTATCGAGGCAGGTGATGCCGAGCGGACAATGAAGAAAAGGATAGATGGTGCAAAATGAGCTCGAGACCGATCCAGATCAAGCCAAGCCATAGATGACAGCTTCTACTAAAGGAAGCTGAAGTATGTAGAGGAAGCCGTATGGAGTAGATCCAGTGACAGACCCCTGCCGAGGCAGCAGATACTCTCTATCGAGGCAGTGTACAGACCAACCTGTCGGAGGGCAAAGCATGCAAAGTGATAGCCGATCTGAAGAGCATAAAATGCTGGATTTTTCTACACACTTTGCATGGAAATCGGAGTAGTGGAAGAAGACGAAAGAATGGAAGGAAGGTTAAAGATAGAATTTGGCCAAAGTAGATAAAGACATTAAAGCTACAGATATTCACCTCTTTAATGAAGACAAGTCCAAGTCCAACTTAACTTCCTATCCAAGAAAGACTTTTCCCTACTCCTCTTCCTATTTAAGCAAGGCTTGATGCACACATTAGAGACAGGGGAGTCGAGAGCTTGAGATTAGGGTTTAGTTGTGTGTTCCCCATGTCCATTATGTTCTAAACTTTCTTAGGGTTAGGAATTTTTTTCTTAGTATATGTGAGAAGACAATTGTACTTTGTTTAAGTTTTTAATGCAATTTAGTTCAAGGTTTTCTTATTCTTGGCATTGAATTCATTCTTGCAATCTCATCGAGAGAGAGTTTTGTCTGGCATCGAGAGAGTTAGACTCACGAAATGAATAAGCATGGTTTTCAACCTGAACGGTGGAAGCTAACTCAGCTTAGAGATAAGTTAGAGTTTCAACGGCTAAAAGAAGCGTTAGATTGGTTGGTGTTTATCTTTGGTTTACGTCGATGGGTATTATTAAGGCCCATTCATCAGCACAATTTCGACCTTAGAGATAAGGAGGAGCTATCGAAGGACGCTTTGTTGAACCTTGACTTCACTACCGACCTGCAAGTGATTGCCGGGGCAGCACATCTTATTCACGCGGTAGGAACGAAGGACATTGTCGAGGCAGTTTGGTGATCATTGCATTTAAAGACCGAGACAAGTCAATTGGATTCCACACTACGACACAATCTAATCCGACTCATTAGATCATCTTGATTTCTCTACTTTTACTTCTTTGCTTTAGTTTATGTTCTTTAGTTTAGTTAAAATCCAAAACCCCTTTTACTTGTGATTTTACTTTTTCTTTTCTTTGTTCAGTGCAAGAAAATAATTGAAGGAGGACATCTCAATCCCTGTGGAGACGATACTCTGATACTTATCACTTTACTACTTGAGACGTGTACACTTGCACTAATTGCGGAGCACCTTTTACATGCAACAGGTTGATTGAACATTTTAAGAGTACAAACCCCATATTGGCAAATTTTGTATAGTACAAGGGCATTTTTGCCATTATCCCAAAGAAATACTTAGGATGTCCATGGGATTCATAACAATAAATCCATTTTTTATTTTTGTCGAAATAAAGTTAAATGTTTTCTTTTTCTTCATCTATTTCCAGCGAGATTATCGACTCTTCTTCACCTCCACTGTTGCCTTGGCCGCCGAAAATAATAATAATTTCTCCTTCTTTTTCCTTCTTCTCCACCATGAAACTTAGAGTCGTCATCTATTACCGCCTTTTCTAAGTTCTAACGACCTTAGACTTCTAACACGAAATTTAGCATCGATGACATCGGTAAAAATTCTATAGAGATGGAACCTCGGTACCCATATATATTTTTCAAGATGCAACCCAGAGGAAACGCAAAAGACAAACCAGCTTTTCAAGGTTTTTTCAATTTGAATTCGGACTAAGAAAAATAAGTAAGAGTCATAACAACCAAACACTAGACTAAGAAGATCCTTGTGCTAGTGGTTCGAATCTACTTCTAAACACAGAAAAAGAGGACCGCCTTGCATCAATAAGAAAAACACAATAAAATCAAATTAAATATCTCATTATTTTAAGCCCGAAAAAAAGAAGAAATTGAAAGAAATACGGATTAAAAGTTTTTATTTTTACCCATCTCAGTTCATTGAATTTGAGGTTGTTCCACTCAATCGGACAGTGTGGAGTGAAAAAAGCTTGTGGCGAAGAACAAACTCAACTGTGGATCGATCCAACGGTGATGCACAAAGATGCGTCGATATTTTTTTTTGAAATTTTAGATTTGATTTTAAGAGGTATTCAGATGTTTTAGAGAAAGCTAATGCGATAGAACAATAGAGGAGAAAATGCTTCATATTGGTGGTGGTTATTGACTGAATGATGACAAGAATCCTTAACGGTGAATACAACAATGGTGAAAAAAGAGTTGCAGATTTGTAGGTTGTTTTAAGAAAATGAATAAAAAGTATCGTCTAATTTAATCTAGATATGAAAAGAAGAAATTTTCTCAAGCCCTCTAGTTTATGTTATTTGTTTTTTACATGTAAAAGAAAAACTGATAATGGCACAAATGCCCCCATGTACTATATAAAATTTTCCAGTGTAGGGTCTGTACTTTGTAAAAATTCAATCAACCCCCTATATTTTCCTTCCGTCACACAAAAAATTCCTTCGTTGGATGGAAATTGTTACTTAACTAAAGGTCAACGATTCTCGCTGACTAGGTTCACATGGACTGAATGATGAAGTGGCATGTCAATGTGGATGTTAAAGATGATGTGGCATAATGTCACATCAGCAAGATTTTTAAAAATATATATATTATTTAAATAAATAAATTTATTAAATTATTTTCAACCAGTTGAACGCTGATACGTAGCAACTCCAATTGGTTTAAGATTTTAAAAACTACCTTCAAGAAGGGTCAAACATATGATACTGGCTTAACAGCTAGGCCAAATTGTTTTGTTGGTTATAATCTGATAAGAGTTATATATAACAAAGGCTAAAGGGCCAAAATTTGCCCCTGTAGTAAACCCAAATCAGACAATGTTGCCCCTATTTTTTTGCATCAATTTTACCCTTGAAGCCATTCAATTACAATAATTTTGCACATTGACCGTTAAAGTGCTAATCTGGCAGTTAACGATGCTGACATGAAAGTCCATTGTGCTATCGTGGTAGTCCACGTGTGATGATGATGTGGTAGAGGGGCTTAATTAAATTTTTCTAATAAACTTCGAGGGCATAATTGATTATTTTATCGAGTTTAGGGGGATAATTGATTTTAATTGAATGTTCAATAACTTATTTAAAATTTAAGTTAAAAAAATAAGAAAATTTAAAAATATTTAAATAATCCTAAAATATTAAAATTAAAAACTCTACAATGAATTTTAAAAATTAAGTAAAAATAAAATTAAAAATATTGAAAGTTATAAATATAAAAAAATTAAATTTTCAAAATATTTAGAAAAACTATTGAAAAAGTATCCGGTTGTTTCTGCTAAACCTACTAATATTTCTTGAACAAATTTTCAATGGAAACATCATTCTACTGGAGTAGTAATAAAACAAAAATTTTCCTTCTCTTTCCTACATCAAATATTAATGAGCATCACTTTGATGTAGAAAAACAAAAGAAGATTTGAGTTTTATTGTTACTTCTAATACAATGATGATTCCACTGAAATATTTTTAATGAATATTAATACTTCGACCGACAAAGTCGATGACTTTTTCGATGAAATTGTTCAATTTTTTAATACTTTATAAATAATTTTTAATTTTTATATTTATATTTAACAATGTTATAATTTATAATACATTTTATTTTTTATATTAGTATTTCAATAAATGTTTTAGTACTCCAGTTATTTTTATCAAGTCTATGGGTTTTTGAAAAGAAATTATAAATATTTTAATTTTTTTTGTAAAAGTTCTCACTCTCTTATTTTTAAATTATCATGGACCTAAAGAATATTTACACAAATTTGTTAATTGATTCTTCATATATTCTTTTTGTAAAATTTTAACTCGAAAAATCAAATTATTTATCTAAATTTATTCAAAAACTAAATAAATCAATTAAATTAATTTGAATTTTAAATAAATTATTTATTATTTTATTTTAAGCTTTATTTTGTTACCCGAATTTGGTCACCAAATTGAAAAACTATTAAAACACGATGCCAAAATTTAAAACAAACAGTGACCATTTTGAAATTTTGTAAAATATGGTATCACGCGCAGCAAAAAGAATGGGGCGGAGGGATTTAATGAGTATAATTTGCCCATTTTGTTTCAAAAGAAATGGGTATAAAACCCAATTTTGAAAACATTTTCCATAATTTTCTCTTAAAAAATTTTTGATCAAAATAAACCCCTTTCATTTTCTCTCAAATGTTCATCCAGGTTCTTCATTTACTGAAGAACAAGTGAACCTCCGCCGCGCCGGCCGCCCTCCACCAGCGCTTGTCGCCGCTCAACAGCGGCAGAAAATATTTAAATAAACATCTTTTCGATTCTTTTTAAAATCCCCAACCTAAATCATCTTTCAAAATCACCCAAAACATTTAAAATAACCCTGAATCGTTTAAAAAAATTTCGAATCCCCTCGCTTTTTTTAAATTTCAGAATCCGGCCACAACCCTTACTCGAATCCCGATTACAGAGGCGGCGGTTTTGAGACACAAACGAGTTAAACACGGATCCCTTTTACCTTTATGGTTCAAAGTTGAAATAAATAAAAGTAAAGGATTACCTAAAGATCACTTGCTTCCTTGTTATTGCTTGAATCAATTTTTGTGTGTACCAATTACAATGCATGGAATGGGCTTATATAGCCAATTTAATTCCTAATTTAGACAAAATCCCGGAATTTCGGGTGGATTTATTTCCTATTTGGTTTGATTCCAATTTCCCTCTTCAGATTTGGTCATTTTATTTGACAATTATATGAGTAGCTTCTAAGAAATCGGGTTCAATTTGAGCATTTAGTCCATAATATTTTAATGATTTAATTATGTGTGATGATTTGAATGTCTATAAATAAATTGAATTAATTTGTTTCGTACCGATTTTTTTTTTTTGGTGTGAACTACGAGTGTCTTTACCTATTCATTTAATTGTCTAACTGGATGTTAATTTCATCGAGATGAATAAGATCATAAAATTAATAAAACTTTCTAATTCTCTTTAGTGTAACATTTATTTAAAAGCTAGCTTATTTTATATGATGAGTGGCCCAAAGAAAGATATTGCATTGAACAATTTCCCACTAATCTCTTTATTAATCTCAACTCAGTAACTTATGACTTCATTCTGCTGAGTGGTGTGGGGCAATTCAGGCGAAAGGCCTTTGGTTACTGCAATCCAAGTTGTTTCCATACCCTACACCCAACATGTCACAGTACCTCCTGTAGAAACCAATCCTATCTTGCACCCTGCTATCAGGACCACGCCCACACTCTAGCCCACCGTTGATTATGTTAGTGATGACTCCATAACCAGGGACCCGGCCGGCTGCACCGTCTTCAGCTGACGGTCTCCATTGCCCGATGATTACGTCATGGCACGACGGTTTGTTTCCATGCGGAGTCATCCAGAACCATATGGCTGTCTTGAAGGATATAGGCGGGTTTATGGCTACAAGGTCCGGATTATTTATCAGGTCTTCTCCAATGGCTCTTCCAGCTTGCCCATAGTTATAGTTGCTGAGAAAATAAAGTCGTGAAGTCATATAAAAATATATAATAGGACTAATTCCATTTCAAATAAATGGTACAATAAAATTTGACCTTAGTTTATAGGAAGAAAAAAAACTTACTGAGTTAATTGCATAGGTCCTCGTCCATAATACTGTCTTCCAGGAGGACATGGCCAGGCTGGGGAACTACAATAAGTTGAAGGGTTTCGTTCCCTTATAAAGCAATACCCCCATGCATAGGGACCATCTGGTGCAGTTGCCCATCCACCTGTTGTTTCATGAGAGGTTTGACCCAAGAAAGCTGCGAGCTCCCTCTTTCTGGTTGCAAGGTCGCCGGTTGTGCCGAATCCATTAAAGGAACGAGCAGCAGCAATGAAAGCGTCGTAAGTATAGAAACCATTGCTGGGACATCTCCCATCATTTCGATACTTAAGCATTCGATCAAAAAGGTCTCGAGTGATAATGCTGCCAACACCACCAGTGCCGGTGGAGCCACCACACTGGCTCTGGCAGCCGGTTCCGCAGTACTCGGGCGTGTTGCCACACCACCCATGTTGGCTGCAACACAGTCGGTCTGCACATAGAGCACCTCCGGCTTGTCTTCCGCACTGTTGTGCGGATGCTCTTAAGCCATGCAAGACTAATGCTACACAACTTAACGTCAAAAGATCTGACAATTTCATTTTTGTATCAAGTGATACTTTGGTGTGGTTTTATTTGATTGAACTATAGTAAAGGGTATATATAAATATTTTGTAGAAATGATTTCTGGATTTTTCTTTGACTTTTCAATTCAACGTACTAGAGGCAGTATATCAATAATTACATAGAAATAATAACTGCGTAGGGGCGGCTTCTTCATTTTAGTGGACCTATAACAATAATATGCGACTTTAAGAACCATTCGATTATAGAAATTTTCAATTTCTTTCGAAAAGAGTTGCGATCACATCTTTCAACGCAGTGTACTGTATATGCCTGCTACAGATTTTTTTTAGTAATCCCTCCGTACTATTATTCTTGTCAATGGCAAATTCAAGTATTGTGTAGGGTGGGCCTGCCCTACTTAAATTTTTTTACGTTCACACATTTTTTTTTATTTTTTTTAATTTTTATAGATTAGTCTTTAAATTTTTGTAATATTTAAAGTTTGTGCTCATCTTAAAATTTTGAGTTTTTATTTGTGTCCACCCTTAAATATATTTTTAGATTCGCCACTGATTTTTGTCATATGTTAACTTTTTACTGAGTTTTAAGAAAAAAAAGTTTATATGAATTATATGATGTAAAATAATTTAAATGACAAATTTACTCTTAAAAATTTAACTTTCATTTTTATTGGAGAGCTAAAAAAAGATTGAAATTAAGTAAATGTGTTGTAAAAGTTAAGTTTTTTAAAGTGATAATTTGAGTGATACAACTTTAAAATACAATGTACAAGAGAAATTTAGTTACCAAATTAAATTATAATTTATTAGGCGAAAGAAGAACCTAACTTTAATAAATTTTCGTTTAATAAGTCTTCACTTAATGATGAAGATATTTTGAAAACTTTTAAATCTCAAATTCAAATTCTACTATATTGATTCTAATGAATTTCGATTGTAGTTTAAACAAATCTAACATTTTCGGTTAGTATCGGTAATTTCAATGTCATCCATTTCTTATATTATTGGCGTGGCAATGTAGGTGAAATAACATAACTTTATCTTTAAATTTCAATTTCAATTTAACAAGTTTTGGCTTGTTAAATCTAACTGTAAGGTCTCTTCAACTCCCACTAAATTGATTCTAATGAATGTTGATTATAGAGTAATTATGATACCATCTTTTTCTTAGATTCTTGGCATGGGATGCAAAGTTTGTATTTTGTTTCTTTCGTTTATTGGACTTGATTTTGCGTTTTGTTATTTTTTAGAAAAATTACTGATGTTTTTGTTTTTTTTTGTACATGACGAATTGTCGAACTAATTGTTGAGTATTGCCAGAGCAAGTTGGAGATAAGATCAGATTTATCAAACTTTATCCTCATCTTTATAAAGACCAAATTCAAAATTAAAGGCTGTTACAGATAAAGATAAAGAAATTAATCTCTCCCATTCAAATTTCAAATGAAGTTTTTCCTCTATAAAAGAAGATCGCATCTACAACAAAAAGGGAGGAGAATCAGAGAGATAAGGAGATCGAATCGAAGAAGAGGATCGGATCGACCAAGGAGGAACTCAACTTCTCTAGATTTATTTTTGTTGAGTGGATCAAATGATCGAAATGAACCAAGAGAGGTGAATTGAATTTTTAAAGGTTTAGGTGGTGGAAATTGCAAATTAAAAAGACAGACAAGGAATTTTAGAGTGGTTCAAGTTCCAAATAAACTCTACATCCACTACCTTAGCTTCACTAAGGATTTGCAACAATTCCACTAATTGCTCTTCCCCTTTTCTAGGCTAAGGAGTAACCCTTACAATTTTCGGTTAAATTTTCTACCCAAAATTTAATCCAATCCTCACACAAATAGAACAAAGATTTTGTTGGCTAAGAAAGTATCTCTCAATACAAATTGTAGCCCAATTACAAGCACTCAACCCAATTGAAATGATAAGAATGAAAAATAAAATTGGAGTTTCTAGACAATATTGGGATTTAGGCACAAATGCTTAGATTTGATGTTTGGATGTTTGCTTTTGGATCAATAGTTGTTGCTGGAGCTTTTAGAGGTCCTTTTATACCTTCTCATTGATTTCTAGCCGTTGTGGTTGTTGCATTAATCAATAGAGCTGTTGGGGTGTTATCTCACCTCCATAAATGCAGTCTGCAACCAACCGTTTCGAAACGCCTGACCCTGTTTTGAAACAGACCAAAATAGAAAGAGTCGTTGGGGTACATTAAAGAGCCCGTATCGAAACGGTCTGACCTGTTTCGATACGCTAAGAGCCGGTTCGAAACTTGTTTCGAAACACTTTTGCCACTGTCAAGAGTCGTATCGAAACTGCTTGAACCCGTTTCGAAACGCCTTAACGGTTTCTTAAAATTCAGTTAAAAACTTGCAACGGTCATATTTTTCAAATCAAATGAAGAACCGTTTCGAAACACTGTATGTCGTTTCGATACGGTTTCTCTATGTTCTAAAGTTGTTTCGAAACTCGTTTCGAAACACAGGTTGGCAGTGTTGAAAACGTTTCGATGCCCGTTTCGAAACGCCTTAGGCCGTTTCGAAACAGGGACTCGAAAATTACTGTTTTTGCTTTAAGAACACTTAGAAAATATTTGGAAAACTTAGTTTTTAACTTAGGCATATTCTTTAAATCATAGAGGGATGTTTGAGGACTTAAAAATTTGTTTTCACATTTTCAATTTAGTCCTTAGGTTCTTTAGTTATATCAAAATTAAAATATCGGTTTCACAATCTCCCCCTTTTTGATATAACAAAACCAAAGTTAAAATTTTTAAGAGTTTTGAAAATTTTGATTACGTTCTAACTCCCCCTTGAAAATTTTGATTACGTTCTAACTCCCCCTTGAAAATTTTGATTACGTTCTAACTCCCCCTCAATTTAAGATTGGTTTTTAAAGTTTTAAAAAGATTTAACTTTGAAGTTCAAGGTTTAAAACTTAAAAACACTTGAAACATTTAAAACGAATTTTTGGCTCTTAGATATCTTCTCCCCCTTTTTGTTAGATCAAAAATAATAAATAAGGCTCATAGAGAAGACATAGGGTTAATAGCAATAAGCATTAAGCAATAAGCAATTAAGCAACAATAATATTAATTCATAAAATTAAAATATCCAAAACATAAATCTTCCACAATAAGGTCAAAGCATAATCCCAAATAAAAACTAAAAGCATAGGTTCATAAAACATAATGAAAATAAAGATGCAAACTTAATCCTAAAATGCATGGCTAATATGATATGTCATGAAAGACCTAGGCCACGTCGTCACCATCATCATCCGAGGTCTCATCATCGCTCTTGACTTGAGAATGGCGAAACTTCATCCATTGGCCATAGAAGGTGGAGAAGGACATATCCATGTTCGAGTGTTGAATCTCAAGGGATTGGAGTCGATCCTCTACATTTTGCAAACGTGTATTGATAGTACCAAAACCCGAAGCCATGTTAGTGTCCATGGCATTGAACCGCTCGGTAAGGAAAGCCGTAAGAGCTTCATTGTTTGCAACTTGAGCTTGTGGTTGAGGTTCAACGGGAGGAGGAGGAGATGCTGCCCTATCAACACGGTCCCAAATTCCATTGTTTACATAGCGAAAACCAGACTTACGGAGAGAGGACTCACTAATTTTTGACTTGCGAGGTTCCGGAGAGTCGTAGGTGCAATCAAGATTAAGATGTCTAAAGATGTGACTTAAAACCGTTCCATAAGTAAAGGATTTCAAAGCATCGGTGTCAAGAAGCTTAACATTGTTAACGATTTCGGCAAACATGATCTTA
Organism: Hibiscus tridactylites; assembly: GCA_958450335.1. Lineage (NCBI taxonomy): Eukaryota > Viridiplantae > Streptophyta > Magnoliopsida > Malvales > Malvaceae > Hibiscus > Hibiscus tridactylites. The sequence goes on along the minus strand of OY288292.1, from coordinate 9,203,516 downwards.
ACTAGATTAGGGTGCTCACCACGACGGAAACACTCAAGCCAAAAATAGTCAACTTGACGGATGTGAGAATATTTACCTCCGGAGGGGCGAAGGAACCATGAGACCATCAAATGGAGGAAACGATCGTGCGCATCAAAAGTAAGCACTTGACCGGTGTGAGAACCAAAGTGACTCTCATTCTCAATCCCTACATTCTTAAGAGAGAATGTAGACTCCAAGAGAGGGACATTAACAACAAACTTTTTCCCCAAAATAAAAGATTCAATCCCAACAACTTCGGAATTTTCTTTATCATTGATAAGTTGAGCATTGTAGTAAAAGAGAAGTACCATGTGTTTGTAGCAAATGTTCGGGATGCTCAACAAGACAAGAAAACCCCATTCTCTCAAACGCTCGAGGTAACGGAAAAGAAATCACTCGGAGTCAAGGAAGTTGAGATCAATCACACGCTCACGGCGAACTTCGTACTCCTTGGCATATTTGAAACGATCTCTCATCTTTGGAGTTTGAAGAGATTTTTGAAAGAGCAAAGTGACATTTGGACGAATACTTGAGTCACTAGCTTGATCGGTCTTACGCTTTTTGCTAACATTCTCCGACATCCTAAAAATATAAGCAAGCAAGTTTGAAAAAGAATTAAGTGTATGCATAGATTTCTTAATTCAATCCAATGGTAAATCTCACTTAGGTTCAAAAACAAGTTTTTAAAACAAATATACAAAACAAAATAAAAACAAAAAAATTTAAGGGAAAAACAGTAAAAAAAATACGAGTGAAAATTTTTATATTCGAATCAGAAAATTGAAGATTTTGAAAATTTTTTACAGGATATGAAAAACCCAAGCATAAAAACATATAAACTATACAAAAAAAATTCTAACCTAAGATTCGAACATAAATTGAAGGAAAAAGAAAAAGGAGGAAAAATACCTTAATTTGGGATTTTGGATGAATGAAAGAAAATCCTTGCACAATATTGTTGAAGCTTGCTTAGATTAGTGTTTTAGAGAAAAACCCCTCAAGATTTGGTGAAAAACAAAGAGGTTTAGAGGGTTTTTATAGGAAAAATTCGGGCTAGGGTTTTTAAGGTTTGGGAGAGTTTTAAATAAAGTGAAACTTTATCATTAAAAGCTCTTTTTAAAGCAGTCCGCGAATCCGTTTCAGAATGGTCTTGACCGTTTCGAAATGCGGGCATGAAGGTTTGACCGTCTTTTGGACTTCAGTTGACCGTTTCGATACATGTTTGACCGTATCGAATCTCCGTTGACTCGTATCGAAACTCGTTTCGATACACCCCTTGGCAGTAGCCAAAACGTTTCGAAACCCTGTTAAGGCGTTTCGAAACGCCCTTCTCTCAGATATGAATTTAAAGCATCCGTATCGAAACAGGTTGACCCGTTTCGATACACCTGGGCCTGGAAGTGCATATGAGGCTCTAAAAGTGAAGAAAAATGAATTTCTCTAAGGCCTAACTTGCATGAATGACATGAATGAGCATGAAAAACATATGCAAACATAAACATACTCCCCCTAGCTATAGGCATGGATGAAATTAGGAGTAAAAACACATAAACATGACATTTCACAAGATCAAGCAATTTTAAGCACAAAAGAGGTCCTAAAAGGTCAATATAGGCTAGCTAGACCTAACTCTCTCCTAAGGGACCAAAAAAGCTCTTTGTCTAAAGGTTTTGTAAATATGCCCGCTAATTGATTTAAGGTGTCTACATACTTTATAACCACATCTTCTTTAAGGACATGATGTCTAATGAAATGATGCCTTATTTCTATGTGTTTGGTTCTAGAGTGTTGGATGGGATTTTTTGTTAAACATATAGCACTAGTGTTGTCACATTTTAGGGGTATGGTTTCAACTTTAATACCATAATCTAAGAGTTGTTGCTTCATCCAAAGGACTTGAGTACAACAACTCCCTAAGGATATGTACTCGGCTTCGGTGGTAGATAAGGCTACACTATTTTGTTTCTTAGAGAACCAAGATATGAGCATACTACCTAGGAATTGACAAGTTCCCGAAGTACTCTTCCTATCGATTTTGCATCCCCCATAATCCGCATCCGAATAAGCATGAAGGATGAAGGTGGAGTCTCTAGGGTACCAAAGACCTAAACAAGGAGTATCTCTAAGGTACCTAAAGATTCTCTTAACGGCTATAAGGTGAGACTCTCTAGGACTAGCTTGAAAGCTAGCACACAAGCAAACACTAAACAAGATATCTGGTCTACTTGCGGTAAGGTAAAGCAATGATCCAATCATAGAACGGTAGAACTTAGAGTCAACACACTTACCTCCTTCATCTTTGTCAAGCTTTGTAGATGAGCTCATAGGTGTGGCTTGAGACTTTGCATTCTCCAAGCCAAACTTCTTGAGCATATCCTTTATGTACTTTGCTTGATTGATGAATGTGTCATCCTTCTTTTTCTTGATTTAGAGTCCCAAAAAGAATGAGAGCTCCCCCATCATGCTCATCTCGAATTCACCTTGCATTATCTTAGCAAACTCTTGGCAATGACATTCGTTAGTAGAACCAAAAATAATATCATCAACATAAATTTGAACTACTAAGATGTCATTTTTATACATTTTATAAATAGTGTAGTGTCCACCTTACCTTTTTCAAAACCTTTTTCAATTAAAAAGTTTGAAAGTCTTTCATACCAAGCTCTAGGAGCTTGTTTTAAACCATAAAGAGCTTTAGTGAGTTTGAAAACATGATTTGGAAATTTTGAGTCTTCAAATCCCGGTGGTTGTTCCACATACACTTCTTCATTTATAAAACCATTTAAAAACGCGCTTTTAACATCCATTTGAAAAAGCTTGAAATTATGATAACATGCATATGCAAGCAACATCCTAATGGCTTCCATTCTAGCTACGGGTGCATAGGTTTCATCAAAATCTATTCCCTCTTCTTGAGTGTAACCTTGTGCTACTAGTCTAGCTTTATTTCTTACAATGTTACCACTCTCATCTAGCTTGTTCCTAAAGACCCATTTAGTTCCTATGGTAGATTGATTACTATGCCTATCAACTAATGTCCAAACGTTACTTCTCTCAAATTGATTTAACTCTTCTTGCATAGCCATAATCCAAAAATCATCTTTCAATGCTTCTTTTATATTCTTAGGCTCTATGCATGAGATAAATGCAACATGATTCATTCATCTAAGAGAAGATCGAGTGGTTACCCCCTTGGATGGATCACCCAAGATTTCACCATCTTTGACATAGTTGAACTCCCTTGGGTAGCTCACTTCCTTTTCCTCAAGAGCCAAGTCCTTCAAGGCTTCAAGAGGTGGATCTTGTGTGTCCTCTTCTTTTGTTGTTGGAATCTCATCCTCCTTTGAAGTTTGTCCTCCATCAAAGGCATTTATGATTCCTACATCATCATCATCACAAGAATCCTTCCTTGGAAGGAGGTTATCATCGAATACAACATGAATAGATTCTTCTACTACTAAAGTTCTCTTGTTAAATACTCGATAGGCTTTAGAGGTTAAAGAATATCCTATGAAAATAGCTTCATCACTTTTTGCATCAAATTTACCTAAGTTGTCTTTTCCATTATTTAAAACAAAACACTCGCAACCAAAAGGGTGAAAATAGCTAATGTTAGGCTTTTTAGATTTTAAAACCTCATAAGGTGTTTTCTTTAAAATTGGCCTAAACATTACTCGATTAACAATGTAGCAAGCGGTGTTTGTGGCTTCCGCCCAAAAATATTTAGGTAAATTATTTTCACATAGCATGGTTCTAGCCATTTCTTGCAAAGTTTTATTTTTCCTCTCAACTACCCCATTTTGTTGAGGAGTTCGAGGAGCCGAAAAATTGTGGCTAATACCATTTTCATTTAAGAAATCTTCAAACACTAAATTTTGAAACTCGATTCCATGATCACTTCTAATATATGAAATTCTAAGTTCAAGATCATTTTGGGTTAGTTTTGAAAATGTGATGAATTTTTCTAAAGCCTCATCTTTAGTACTTAAAAATAGAACCCAAGTAAATCTAGAAAAATCATCAACAAGTACAAATGCATAAGATTTACCGCCGAAGCTCATAGTACTAATTGGCCCAAATAAATCCATATGGATAAGTTGTAAACATCTACTTGTAGAAACGTCATTAATGGATTTAAAGGAAGATTTATGTTGTTTACCCTTAGAGCATGCATCACAAATTTTATCGTTTAAGAATTTAATCTTGGGTAAATCTCTAACTAGATCAAGGGAAACTAGTTTTTCTAAAACACTAATGCTAGCATGTCCTAGTTTCCTATGCCACAACCATGCATCATTTTCATTTTGTGCTACTAAGCATGCATGGGATGTATGTATGTCATCTAGATGCACCATGTATATGTTCATTATGCGATGACCTATGAGCATAATATTATTAGATTTAATGTCAACAATTTTGCATCCATTTTTATCAAATAAAACATTAAATCCTTTATCACACAATTGACTTATGCTAAATAAGTTATGTTTAAGACCATCGACATACAAGACATTTTCAATGAGAATAGTAGAGTGATTACCTATGGAGCCAATACCTTTAATGTGGCCTTTGGAGTTGTCACCAAATGTCACCACTCCTCCACTTTATGGCTTTAGATCCATGAATCTACTCTTGTCTCCGGTCATATGCCTTGAGCATCCACTATCAAGGTACCATGAGTTTTGACTTTGTGCTTTGGCCTTGTAGCAATGCTCCCCTACAAACAAAGATATTAAGCTTTTGTTTTTGGTACCCAAATCATTTTTGGTCCATGAGTGTTAGCTCCCAAAACCTTGGTTCCCTTAGGAATCCAAGATGACATAGCAATAATGTTATTAGATTTTACAAGTTCTTTAGGAACCCATACACTTCTAATTCTTTTAGTTCTACTATGTCTAGGAAAGCTACCTTGTTTGTAGTAGTTAGTCTTTTTCTTAGGTTGGTTTGATTTTGAAGATTCACCTATTTCATGCTTGACACTACCAACATTTTTAAAAGACTATTTGAGCTTATTTAGCTCATCTAACACCTTTTGGTGTTCACTATTACATTGAGATAAAAGATTATTAAGGTCAACATTTTCATCTTGAAAAAATTTTAGTTCATCTTTCAACCCTAATATATTTTTCTCAAATTTTGAATTAGCTTGAGAGAGTAAGTCATTTTTATCATTTAGCTCCAAAATGATTTTCTTATTCCTAATGACCGACTCCTTATATTTCTCAACTAATTCATCATAGACCTCTTGTAACTCATCATATGCATCATTTAATTCATCATATGTAAAATCTAAAGATGATGAGTTAGAGGTTACCATGGAGGAATCTTCCTCAAGTGCCATGAGGCAAAGGTTGGCCACTTCTTGTTTGTCATCCTCGGATGACTCCTCATCACTCCAAGTAGCAAGCTTGGCTTTGAGCTTCTTCTTCTTCTCAAAGCCCTTCTTCTTGAGTTGAGGGCACTCCGAACGTATGTGGCCGGGTTTATTGCACTCGAAGCAAATGATTTGATCTCTTGCTTCTTCTTTGTTCTTTCCTTTGAAGTCCATCTTCCTTTGAATTTTTCTTCCCCGGTTGGACCTCATAAAGCATGAGAATCGTTTGGCTATCATAGTCAATTCTTCTAGCTCATCCTCCTCACTAGAAGAGCTCTCCTCAAGTAATGAAGCTTTGAGAGCTATTCCCGTCTTCTTCTTCTTTTCTACCTCTAACTTTTCTACTCTCTTCTTCTCTTTCTTCTTCTCTTCTTCCCTTCCTTGCTTCATAATCTCATGAGTAAGGAGAGAACCCACTAGCTCATCAAGCTTTAAAGTCTTCAAATTTTTAGCTTCTATGATGGCGGTTCTCTTCCCATCCCAAGATTCGGGAAGTGAATAGAGTAGCTTCTGGACAAGCTTGTCTTCCGGTATTGTCTCTACAAATCCTTTGAGCCCATTGACTATCATGGAGAAACGATCAAACATCTTGGACACCGTCTCATCAGGCTCCATCTTGAAATTTTCATAACTAAGATTGAGAATTCCAATCTTAGTTTCCTTGACATCATTGGTTCCCTCATAGGTAGTCTCAAGAGTGTCCCACACTTCTTTGGCACTCTCAATGGATGACACTTTGGAATAGATGTCCGGACCGAATGAACAAAAGAGCATGTGGAGAGCTTTGTCATTTATTTGAATCTTTCTCCTTTCTTCTTCACTCATTTCCACCTTTTTCTTCAAAACTATCTTCCCTTCACTATCTTGCTTCAATGGAATGTAAGGGCCATCTTCAATGACATCCCAAACTAAGTAGTCATTGGACTTGATGAAGAGACACATTCTATTCTTCCAAAATGGATAGTTGTCACCATTGAAGAAGGGAGGCTTTGTAGTGGATTGAGACTCATACATGCCCGAACCGGAGGTAGAAGCCATATCTTGATTTTTGGATGATCACACTCTTCCTAGGAACTCCTCTTGTGGTTGTTAATCCTCAAAGAGGTAGGCTCTGATACCAATTGTTGAGTAGATCGAATGATCGAAATGAACCAAGAGGGGGTGAATTGGATTTTTAAAGGTTTAGGTGGTGGAAATTGCAAATTAAAAAGATAGACAAGGAATTTTAGAGTGATTCAAGTTCCAAATGAACTCTACATCCACTACCTAAGCTTCACTAAGTATTTGCAACAATTCCACTAATTTCTCTTCCCCTTTTCTAGGCTAAGGAGGTAACCCTTACAATTTTCGGTTAAATTTTCTACCCAAAATTTAACCCAATCCTCACACAAATAGAACAAAGATTTTGTTGGCTAAGAAAGTATCTCTCAATACAAATTGTAGCCCAATTACAAGCACTCAACCCAATTGAAATGATAAGAATTAAAAATACAATTGGGGTTTCTAAACAATATTGGGATTTAGGCACAAATGCTTGGATTTGATGTTTGGATGTTTGCTTTTGGATCAATAGTTGTTGCTGGAGCTTTTAGAGGTCCCTTTTATACCTTCTCATTGATTTCTAGCCGTTTTGGTTGTTGCATTCATCAATAGAGCCGTTGGAGTGTTATCTCACCTCCATAAATGCAGTCTGCAACCAACTGTTTCGAAACGCCTGACCCTGTTTCGAAACAGACCAAAATAGAAAGAGTCGTTGGGGTGCATTAAAGAGCCCGTATCGAAACGGTCTGACCTGTTTTGATACGCTAAGAGCCGTTTCGAAACTTGTTTCGAAACGCTTTTGCCACTGTCAAGGGTCGTATCGAAACGACTTGAACCCATTTCGAAACACCTTAACGGTTTCTTAAAATTCAGTTAAAAACTTGCAACGGTCATATTTTTCAAATCAAATGAAGAACCGTTTCGAAACACTGTATGTTGTTTCGATACGGTTTCTCTATGTTCTAAAGCCGTTTCGAAACTCGTTTCGAAACACAGGTTGGCAGTGTTGAAAACGTTTCGATACCCGTTTCGAAACATGGGTTGATAGTTTCAAAACCGTTTCGAAACGCCTTAGGCCGTTTCGAAACAGGGACTCGAAAATCACTGTTTTGGCTTTAAGAACGCTTAGAAAATATTTGAAAAACTTAGTTTTTAACTTAGGCATATTCTTTAAATCATAGAGGGATGTTTGAGGACTTAAAAATTTGTTTTCACATTTTCAATTTAGTCCTTAGGTTCTTTAGTTATATCAAAATTAAAATATCGGTTTTACAATTTTCTCTTTTTGTCTTTCAATTAAATCAATGTCTGGGACTTTATTTTTGTTAATTTCTTCCAACCCATTCATGAACTAATTAAGTTGGCTCGAGTTATTGGGTATTTGATGTGTGTGAACGCACGAATCACTTTGGTTTTTAATTCAATTTCGGTGTTTATCCAATTCCATTTTCATTATTATAACTTCAAGTGTTCTTGACAAAGGTGATTGAATGGATCAATTTATCTAGGCTTGAGAGAGCTAGATTCACGAAACCAATTGAATACGATTTCTATTAAAATAGTCGTTTGTAGAAACTAATTCGCCTTAGAGATAAGGAGAGAATTTCAGTGACTAAGAAGAGTTTATTGATTGATGAAGTTCACCTAATATTAATGCAGAGATGTATTATCGAAGCATGTTCAACCATCAGTTCTTCAGTTAGAACTTAGAAGGCATTGAAGATCACTCTATCTGTAAGGCCCGGGAGGTAACCGGGTTTAGTTAAACCGGTTCGGGTTAAATTAATCGAAAGAAAACATTTTTAATAGACAAAGAGGTGTATTTAATTAAAAGGGACTTTAAAAAGAGTCTTTTGGTAAAATATGGTCAAATGGATTTTTGAGATAGGTTTTGAGTAAATATAAAATACATTATTTCAAATTTGCTATCTCTTCTTCTTCCCCAAGAGTTTTTCACGTTAAAACTTCCCAAACCATAGCCACAACTTATTTCTCATCAATCTTCACCATTTGAAAGTTCAAGGAGGTAAGCAACTTGATTTCTTAATCATCTTTTCATTTCAAACTTGCTAGTAACACTTTCTTTTCAAAAGAAGAGAGATTCTTCAAGTTCTCCATTTTGGGTAAAAATGGGGTTTTTGAGGGGTTTAAGCTCTATGGTGAAAACAATGGTTTGAGTGAGTTTTAAAGGATGTTTTGAGTGTAAAATGGTATTAAGATATTGGGTTTAACATGAAATCCTGGATTTTGTGAAAATGGATGATTTTGATAAATAGGTATTTGGGTTTTGGCTTAGAAATGGTGGAGAAGGGTCCCTAATGCTTTGGAGTTGTTAGGTTGATGTTTTTGGAGTCTTTGGACAAGGTTTGGATGATAAATCGATGGGGTTATGGCTGACTTGAGGTTAGAGTATGTTTGAGGATAGTTTGGGTTAGTTTGGAGTAGAAATGAGATGCTTGTTATTGTCGGAATTTTGATAGTAATGATTTCAGCAAATTATAATGTTGAAAGATGTATTAATTCCTTGTTTTGATTTGGGTAGAAGCAGCGGATATCGATTCGGGTCCTTCGGACGTCACTCCGAGAGTTACGGGAGCTTGAAGGAGAACCATTAGCTTGTTTCGGGTTTTGAGCTAGTGAGGGGTAATGTTTTGAAGTTTAAAATGATTTCAAAGTGGATTCTTGGGGTTTGGGTGGAGCCTTAAGGGCTAACCTAAACCCAAGTGTAAGTTTGCCTATACTTGCCTTGCTTGGTTTCTTGTTGATGTACGTGTTTATACGTGTTGTGATGTTGATTTCAGAATGCTTTTATTCCCGTTCTAATGTTGTTGGGTAGTCGTTGTGGATGCCAAGCCTCATGTGATGGTTGTCGTTGTTTACGATGATGTGTAGTCCCACCGGTAGTGACTAGTAGATGAGTACGGTGATGTGTAGTCCCATCAGAAAATGCTAGTTGTTGTGTACGGTGATGTGTAGTCCCACCGAGAATGGTTGTGCATGTGCAAACCACGTTTGGTCGATGCTTGTGTTTATTTCATCTCTTACTTAAATGGTTTTGTTTCCAAAACTAAGATTTATGTTTTGAACTGCATTGTTGTCGTGTTTTAGAGCTCCACTCACTAAGCTTTAAGCTTACGCTCTCTTTTTCCAACAATACAGATCGTTAGAGGTTCTAAGAGCCAAGTGGGCAAGGGAGGAATTCTTGGAGTTCTTGCTAAGCTCAAAGTATGGTTTTTATGTTTTTTAATAATGTTTAGTTAATGGGAATACTAGGCTTTGTTATGGAGTTGGTGTTCAAACTCCTAAGTCTTGTTATTGTTAAAGTTGTTAACATGTTTAAATGTTGAAGCATGTTTTATTTTGGCCCTTGACTCTTTTGATGAATGTTAAGTATGTTTGGTTGCACGTTATACCTTGGTTGATGAATTAAGCTTTGTTTTGTGCTTGAATGCCTTAAATGGATGTCTCTTGTTTGCCTAAAGTTGTATGCACGTTTAAATGATGATCCAATGCATGCTTAAGTTGTTTAGGATAGTCCCTTGTGCTTAAAAATCAAAATCCGCAAACTCTTTGCGCAGGGCGTATCGGTACGCCCAAGGGCAGTATCGATACAGTCACTTGTTTTTAGGCCTAGCGTACCGATACGCGGGGGCGTATCGATACCCAATTTGCTCTTTGGAAATCTGAGAATTTGACGAGAAATTGGGGTATCGGTACATGCCTTAGGCGTGCCGATACGGTCTTAGGGTTGACTTTGAGATTCTGACCATTGAGAGCGTATCGATACCAGCCTTGGAGGGTATTGATACGGACTCTCAAAGTTGACTCTGGGAAGGTTGACCGTTGAAGGCGTATCGATACGGTCCATTGGAGTATCGATATGCCCTTAGCTAAATGGATAAAAATTGTCTTAAATTGTCAATTTTGCTTGAATCGAATTGGTGGTTGCTTTTCTGTTGTTTGCTTATCTCATGTAGGGTCAAATAAAGCATTTAGATAAGATAATTAAAGAAAAAGAATAGGGTTTCTAATCGGGGTGAGATCTTAACAGGTTTCGTTTCGGTTTTCCCCGTGTAACCTGTTCGGTTCGGTCTGTTGGCTAGACCGGGATGAGGGGGTTACACTATCGAACACCGAAGGGCAATTAATTTTCATGACAATTCGTTCGCCAACTACATCATAATGCTCAATAACCCAGCCTACTCTCAACTTGGTTCCTTCTTTCATTTCTTAATCTATACTATTACTTACGACGTGTATACTTACACCGTTTGCGTTGCACTTAAATCACGCAACAAGTTTTTAGCGTCGTTGTTGGGCATTGTCAATTGCAATTTTATTTTTAATTTCTTGCGCTTTTTATATTTTGTTATTTGTTTCAAGGGGTTAACACTTTGTTTTGTGTCTATGTATGGCCAAAAAGAGACCTATAGCACAAGACTACCCGCTTAAACCGAAGATTGAACGAGTTCATCATAGAAGAGAATAAGAGCTATGGAAAACCATCAGAACAATCCAGTCGACAATCAAAATAACCCAATAGGCAATCAAGATGTTGCGACAAGAAACAACGCAGCTCTAGCAGAACAATCTTTTCGTGTACGAAACAGACCAATCTGAGATGACTTGATTCTAGTCTTAAATGATCTCACTCCAGGAATTGTAACTCCAGAGATTCAAGCCGCACAATTCAAATTGAAGCCGATTATGTTTAATATGCTCAATTCAATTGGACAATTTGGCAGTTCACCACACGAAGATGTCAAGCAACATCTACGATCCTTCTTAGAAGTTTGCGATTCTTTTCGACAATAGGTAGTCCATGAAGACGTCTTGAGGCTAAAATATTTTCCCTATTTACCGAGGGATAAGGTGAGAGTATGGTTGAACAGTATGCCATCTAGATCTTTTAAAATCTTGGGCAGATCTATGCTGAAGTTTCTTGATAAGGTATAACTCTACCAATATGACTAATAGACTTCAAAATAACATTACCTCCTTTCGTCAAGCAGATGGTGAATCCATGTATGAGGTTTGGGATCGATACAAGGAGCTGCTATGCAAATCCCCAATGCACGAATTCGGAGATTATACATTGTAATGACGTTCTTTGAAAAAAAAACTTTTACGTATCCCACATTTTTAGGAAATCAATTAAAAAGGGGATTTTTGTTCTAAAAATTCGAGTTTTGGAAAACTTTAAAAATTTAGAGTCGCCACCGGCCGCTTAGGTAGGTCGTACACCATAAAAACCAAACCAGAGATTTCTTTTGAAAAGGGTTCGGGAGTTGGTTACGTGTGGGGAAGGGTTAGCACCCCATCACGTCTGGAGATCGGTACCAAAATACTTGTTGCTTTTAACTGATGGAAATTATTTAAAATTTAAAATGAATTTAATTAGGTGTTCTTAATTGAAAATTGTCTCTAATTGTACGAGCTTTATCAAATCGGTGCTTTAGAATTAATTAGGCATTTAATTAAAAAGAATGACTATAGACCGGACCAAAGACTAAACCGACATCATATAAGTTTGAATTCCGTGTTAGTTTAGGGTTCGGATCTCGTACGTCACCTTTATGCATGATGCAAGCAGATAAAGTATGATATCATGGTCTTGTTCGTTTTAATTACTTACGAATTTACCTTTAGACGATGCAAATTAATTCAAATATTCAGGGAATATCCAATAAGCTAGGATGTTACAACCCAAATACGCGAGTTAATAAGTATCTCCTTTTTATGATTAAAATTAATTATTATGCAAATTACGATATTAAAAGTCACATGAATGACAATTAGGGGTGCATGTCACGAATACACATTCGAGCAATCAAAAGAAACTAAGCCATGTACACATTACAACCGAGCATATAACAAAACTATATAATATGTATGAAACTATATATTTAAAAAAACATAAGATATCAAACAAGACTAAAAGGCAACCACATAACATATATACATCTATAACAACCACAAATCATACAAACACATATCAACATGGTAATCACATACACTAAACATAAACATATATTTAACAATATGGCAAAAAGCATGTATAATGGAATATAATATAACAAAAATAAAAAGCAGAGTAAATAATTAAAATGCATGATGACAGGGACCAAAATGGTAATAAAACCACTAAAAACTAATTAAATTGCGAATACAAGGGATAAATTGAAAAGACGTGGTATGTTCAGAGGATCGAAAAGGTAATTAAACCACTCGAAATCTGATTAAAACCAAAACGGGGACGAGATTGCGAAACAACTCAAAACCACAGGGATTGGGGAGGGTATTTTAAAAAATGGAATGGCTTGCGGCGCGATTAAAGGGACACACAAGGGTTAAAAGAGTGATTAAACCAATTTTAATTCATTAAAACATTATAAAACCGCGTTCCAAAATACTTTAACCCTTTTGTCATTTTGAGAAAAACTCTACTAAAACCCTTCCCCTCTCCCGTTTCTCTCGACCATCGTTGCACCGGTCGCCGATTAGCGGCAACCGGCGAACCCTTAAACAAACCAAAACCGACCCCCTTTTCTACATTTCGCACTCGTCTAGCACCCGCAAACCAGAAAACATGATCCCTTCCGTCGTTTTTTAAAAGAAATAGAAACTAGAAAAAGCCCTTTTTGTTTTAAAAAACCGAAATCGATCCCTTTTTTGGGTTATCGTCCTTTCCGGCTCACCATGCATGGCCTAAAAGAGGCCATGAGGCTTGTCACTGGCAAAGGAGGGCAAGGGACAAGAGGAGAACGAACCGACACAAAGGTAAAAAAAAACTAACTCTCTGTTTTTTTATTATATGATTCGAAATGAAAATGGAAGACGATATACATCTGTAATTCCTCTCTTTCGTATTGATGCTTGCCAAAATTCCCCGTTTCTGACTTTTGGTTTACATTGTGTGTTTCGGCTTTTATAAGCTCGAAATTACAAATTTTGAATTAGTAAAAAAAACCTAAAAAATGTTATTGGATGCCTCTGATTTTTGTTTGCATTCGTCTCGCTGCTGTGATTTTTGTTTGTTTGGCCTCTGAAATTCGGTTATTTTGTTGCGCGTTTCTGACATTCTCGTTTGCTTCTTTGTTTGCATGTGATGGCGTGCGTGGTGGACGGCGAGGAGGAGGGGACCAGAGGGAGAGTGCTGCGGCTGACGTGGCTGCACGAATCGCATGGGAGCTGAAGAAGCGCGAGATGCGCGTGGAGAGCCGAAACGATGAACGTGCGGGTGCGTGAGAGCTCTAGAAGCTTCTCCGCGTTGATCTCAGCCGTTCGATACGCTCCCGATCCAAGGGCTATGCTCGATGCGGCGCTAGAGGAGTAAATGGCCAGCTAGGGTTTCCCTCATCCGCACAATCTGAGCCGTTGGATCTCCCTTCCAGATTTTACGGTTCGGGCGCAGCGACTGCACAAAAACAAGATAGAGCAAGTAGGATTTTTTAGACTTAGAGTTTAATATCTGGGCCTGAAACGGGCCGAATGCATAATATTTTTTTTTATTGAGCTTTTTAATTTTGTAAGTGGATTGTTTTATTAAACTTGAGCTTATTTATTTAATGAGCATATATATATTAGTTTTTTTGTATTTTTCGATTTGTTTCAAAACACTAATAACAATAATAGATAATAATAATAATGATAATAATAATAATAATAATAATAATGTTAATAATATTTATAATAATAATAATAATAATAACAATAATAACGATGATAATAATAAATAAATAGTATGGTAATAACGTTTAAGGTCTTTCAAATGGATAATAATGTAATAATAATAAGAAACAATAGCATCATATATATATATATATATATATATATATATATATATATATATATATATATATATATATATATATTACTAATAATGTTTTTTGTTTGTTTTAGCCTTTTTAATTATAATATATAGTTAAGGTAAATGAACAAAGCCCGTTATTTTAAAAAATAGAAACGGGTTAACACCCCGGACAAAATTAGTGATTACAGACACATGTGATAATGTTCTACAGTGGAGTAAATGCACAGACTAATATGATGCTAGATGCCTTGAAAAATAGCACTCTCCTAGACAAATCACCTGAGGAAGCCTTAGAGATCTTGGATAGACTTGCCAATAATGACTACTGGTTCTCATCCACTAGGAAGAGACTAACAAGAAATGATACGACAATTGAGCTTGAACTATCAGACGCTATCAACAAAACTTGCTGCATTAACCAACATGGTTAAGAACTTGCAGCAACCCAATAATACATAAGAAGTCAAGGTAGAATATTTGTTTTGTGTTTTATGTAATGATAATCACGATTCTTTTTAATGTCCGCAGAATCCAGAGTCCAGTTCTTACATTGGAAATTATAATCGGAACAATAATCCACATTCCAATATAACCCATGATAGAGGCAATACTGAAACCTTTTTTTGAAGTAACTAGAACAACTCCAACAATTCATCCTGCCAGAATGCAAAAGCATCAGGGTTCCGACAGAACTTGCCATGACAACAGAATCGATTGTCGCAACAACAATCGACATCAATAAGTTCTTTGGAAGCAAATTTAAATGTTTTTTATGCTTAAAACCGATTCTTATATGGTTGAGACTAGTAGCTTTATGAAAAAAGACTGGCTATTTTATAAACGGGGATGAGATCACAAGAGATCAATGAGCGACATTAAAGACACAAGAGATGCAAGTGGGGCAATTTGCCCAAGTTTTAAGCACAAGACCACAAGAAAGCTCGCCCAGTGACACTGAGGTTGCACGAGGAACAGACCATGAACAGTGCAAAGTGATCACCCTCCAAAGTGGACCGAAGACGAGCAATGATCCTATTTAACCTGAAGAGAGTAACCAACTAGCAGAGTAGTCCTCTGTTGAAAAAGATTTGTTCAACAACAAGGCTACGACAACTACATATGATGAGCCTTCAAAAGTTGCCACGACAATGCCACCTTCCACAACAATTCTACCCAACACTGCTAAGTCAGATGAGACGAGTATAGGCAAAGAGATCATATTGCAACCACCATTTTCACAGAGAATACGAAAGCAGAAGCACGAGTATCAATTCAAGAAGTTCCTTGACATCCTTATGCAAGTTCACATCAACTTGGCATTGGTTAAGGTAATTGAACAGATGCCCAATTATGCTAAATTCCTTAAAGACATTGTCTCTAAGCAAATAAGGGTGAGCGAGTTTGATATAGTTGCCTTAACATAATTATGTATGGTAATGCTACACAATTGATTGTTGCCTAAGCTAAAGGATCCTAGCAGTTTCACGATACCATGTGCTATCAGCGACCATTGTGTCGGGAAAGTGCTGTGTGACCTTGGAGCAATCATAAATCTTATGCCAAAATCGGTTTTCCAATGATTAGGAATAGGAAAGGCGAGACCCACCACTGTCATGATGCAGCTTGTTGATAGATTTTACGTTCATCTAGAGGGGAAATTAAAGACATTTTGGTAAGAGTGAATAAATTTATTTTCCCCTGTTGACTTTATTGTTTTGAATTGTGAAACAAATGAGTTCGCACCCATCATCCTTGGAAGATCGTTCTTAAGAACGGGAAGGATGTTGATCAATGTCGAGAGACGAGAACTCACCAAGCGGGTGAAAGAGCAGCAAGTCATGCTCAATGTCTTCAAAACACTCAAGTATGTAGATGATTTAGAAGAATGTCGGGTTATTAGTGCCATCGCAAAGTTTAACTTTAACATGGAGGAATTTTGCCAAGGCAATTTTATGATTGCCGAATCTGAATTTGAAGAAATCGAGGAGCTAGAGTCAGAAAGTGATGCACAACAAGAGGCGAAATGGATTGTAAGTAAATTGGGTAAAAGTTTCGAATCTCTTGATTATTCAAAGAACTCAAACCTGACAAACTTTCCATTGAGCAACTTACTATTTTAGAATTAAAACCATTACCGAAGAAATTGAAATATGTTTATTTGGGAAAGGATAACACCTTGCCCGTGATAATTTCTTCTAAATTGCAATCTTAACAGGAAAGAAAGTTGGTCGACATGTTGGCACTGCATAAGAAGGCAATAGATTGGACAATTGCTCATTTAAAGGGAATCAACCTTGCAATGTGCTTGCGCAAGATCTTGATGGAAGAAGGCCACAACAATTCAATTGAGGCTCAAATGACCCTACCATGAAATAAGTCGTGATGATGGAGATCATCAAGTATCTTGACACCAGTATCATATACCCAATCTCCGATATCACATGGGTAAGTCTGGTACAATATGTACCAAAGAAAAGAGGTACGATTGTGGTAAATAATGAAAATAATGAACTCATCTAGATAAGAACTGTCATCGGTTGGAGACTATGTATGGACTACCGAAAATTGAATAAAGCTATTAGAAAATATCATTTTCTTTTACCTTTTATTGACCAAATGCTTGATCTTATTGCAGGAAGTCCTATTACTATTTTCTTGATGGTTACTCAGGTTATAATCAAATTTTCATAGCACTAGAAGACCAAGAGAAGACGGCCTTTGTATGCCCCCTTTGGCACATATACCTTTAGAAGAAAACCATTCGAACTGTGCAACGCTCCGATAACTTTCTAGAGGTGTTGATGGCAATTTTCTCAGACATGGTGAAAGATTTCTTGAAAATCTTGTTAGGAGGCTCAAACTATCAACCAAGATGCTAAGAGGGAGCAATTAGATTTTTGCTTTAATAGATGAATGACTAAGTCAAAAAAATTAAGACACGAAGATTTATAGTGGTTCGACTACACAAACGAAGATTTTTGCTAAGAGGGAGCAATTAGATTTTTGATTTAAAGGGTATCTCTAACTTCGGTGCAATACCCTGAATTCGTATCAGCTTGATTTCTACACTACTTGAAATGTGACCAGCCTCTGGGTGTTTATGTGCATTTTTTCCCTGGTCTTCCACTAATTTATCACTGCTCACATCTTCATTGGGATTTCTAACTGCATCCTCAAAATCAACTCCACCTAATTTTACATTTGTTAAGGATTCATCCGAAAGTAATTCCGGCAGAAGGGTTTTCAAAGCATCGTGTAAAGTGAAGCATGTATCTGCATGCGAAGAGCAATACAGGTAACGCAAAAGGCAAACAAAGCATATTGTCCAGTTCACATGTTTGCTTACATAAGAGGCATTGCTTACCTTCTTGGTGGATCTGAACTGGTCGATTTATGTAAGAGATCTTCTCCCAGCTATCAACTCGAAGCATCTCATCCAAATCATCAAAGTCCTCTCTTAAGCTCAAAACATATAATCTAACTGGAACTCTTCCTAAAAAGAGATCACCAACAATTAAAAACAAATAAATTTAAGGGTGATAAAAAGATTTACATTAAAGTAATAAAGTGACATCGCAACCAAATGTAAATGTAACCTGAATTGTTTTCTTTAAGCATATCTATATGAACTGGTTAAGATGCACATGTCTCATATTGATTAGTACACAATATGCATTAACATGAAACACAATTGGTACTAAGACAGCAATTTTCTATTTCAGATTGATTATGTGAAAACAAGTTACTTCACAATATTTTGATAGCAGTCGGTGGGGTTTAGCAACTGAATGAAAGTTGTAGTCAAAGTGCACAGGTGACTAAATCTGATTCCTACCTGCTTTCTAATAGTTTGATTTGCAAGACGCTAATTAAAGTTTCTTACTAGTAAGGATTAGCAGACTGTTAACCTAAACATTAAAAGATTACGATAAAGGACCAATAACAACAGATTTTAAACTATATCTCATTAGCTCTCAATTTAAGATTTCTTTAGGTTAAGTTTATATTATTTATTTTCTATTTTCCTACTACCTGAAGTTTTAGGACCACTCTGGTAATTCTCAGATTTGCTAGAATTACACAACCCAAAACATTAAAATATTCCACAGTTGTTATGAAACATATGAGAACCCAATAACTTGAATTGATGCAATTCATGGGTCTTTGTCTTTAAGCATAATAACAAATATGCAAACCTGTCTTGACTTGTGCAGTCAAATCTGTTTCTCCAAAGGATTGCTGAGATTTTTGCGAGCACAAACTTCTATACTCATCATCAACTGTTGCAAGCTTAAGCTTAGATGAGACTCGTTGGTAAGCTTCCAAATTACCTGTCAGATCACAATTTTAAGAATCAAACTTGGAACATGAAGAATTTGTTAAAAGGGAAATTGGGGGGGGGGGGGGGGGGGGGAGAAAGAATTGGCACATAAAGAAGCCAGACTTGCATATTTGTACTATTGCTGTACAATCAGGACTACCATGTTTTCTAGGACCAGAGGAAAATATAGCATATCCTAATATCAATTATCATGATTCAAACATTTAACCCTCTCCGCTACAAATTGAACATCCAATTTTCTTTTTTCAAATATCCAATAAATTGTCATTTTTCCTTATTTGAACTAGATGATCACTAGACACATATTAAAGAGTTTGAATGGTGATGCTACAAAAAAATTCAATAGATAAGTTGGAACAATTTTCCAACTATGTATACCATTGCCATTTGAGATGGAGCAAACACTCATATTTCTAGATAAGAATTGATAACAATCCAAAACAAAAAGTGTTGAGAATTCGAGACAGCAGCAAAATAAGGCTCAAAAAAATTGCAAATTTGTTTGCCATATGTAATAAAGTTCTGGTTTAAGCTATCATAATACTTGAATCATAAAAGACCTACAAATTATAATATCAGTACCTGAAGTTTCTTTTGAAACTTCTTTCTCGTTGCAGGAAGAAACTGATCCTAGATCTTAAAATCCAGAAGTAATGAATAGTTTATGGAAAACATAAACATGAAATATTTTATTATTTATTTTCTAAACAAATCATCATTTACACAGTTGAATGTACTTAAAAACATCCATTCATTTATTTCTACCACATTAAAAAGGACTGAAGCAATGCAAAAGAAAAAACAAACCAAGGTAGGAAATGAGCTGCTGGTGGAAATTCGAAAAAGTCGGGACAATCATGTGTCTTCATTAGAACAACAAAGTAGAAGAATGAAAGGGAGTTATAAACTAGGGGGCAGGAAAGGGAGACAGATTTTCCAGCTCCATGACCAGGAGAAGTGAAATGAAAATTAGATTTGCCCATATTTAAAATAATATAATATATATGACTTTGAAAATACATTAGTTTATATCAACCATTGAAGTGTAACCTTAGACAAACAGAGACTATGCCTAATAACAAAATAGGAAGGGTAGGTGCATTTGTTGCCTAAGAACAAAATTAGATTTGCTGACTGAATAACACACGCATTCAAGGGTTGAAAACCTAGTTTGTCAAATTGCTAGAACTAGAGTCATTTTAGATCCAATACCCCAAGTAATTCACTCCATTAATAATAATCAAACGATGACCAATGTAAGTGGATTAAGCACAGATTACTCAACAGGCCAAAACAGGAAAGGCGTGAGTAATCAAAGTTATCCAGCTGCAAAGAATTTGGCTGAGTGCATTCCTTAACATGCCCCAGTGAACCTACTTGAAGTGACTAAAGCATCAAAGTGCTCTTTTGCATCCTAAAAGAAAATTTTAATTCGTGACAAGACTATGTTGATCCATGCTAGATCATAGATTAGTTAATGAGATGCAAAATCAAGGCTCAAACACTAGTCCTGAGTCCATATCAATGAACATACATACCATTCACAACAGAATGCCAAAGCTCCGCCTGATCAGACTGAGACATGTTCATAACATTCTTGCAATTACCATTCATTATATACGCCGCCTGTTGGCAGAATAGAACACTGTTACAGATAAACAGTGATGAAGCATCTTTTAACGATTCAATTCAAATGAAGATTTGTTCAAATTGAGACAAATCTGAGAGGAGTAAATAAATGAGACACATCAACATCCAGCATTTAAGGGATTTTGATTTACTTCGTTCCGTACTTCTTTTACTTCGGAAAAAAAAAACTAAATAAGCATCTTAAAATATAACACGAACTGCCAAACTCTAGAATCTCAAAAGGTGCCAGAATGACCTTTTCTATAATCCTATCAGCTAGTTAGCTAGCAAAACATTCACAGCATTAAGGCTCTGTTTGGTAGGGTGCTTATTTACAAAATAATCCACCTTTTAGATGTTGTCCTTTTATCTTAGATTTCAAATATCATAATTTTAATTTTCTTCCTTTTCATTATTCAACTATACAAAGCAATGAATGAGAAGGAAATTGTGCACATACACCAGTATAACAATACCTAGCAGAATTGTTAGCATTTTGACCATAAGTAGCAGTGAATTTCCCATGAAAACAGCGTTATCAATTTCTAGGACATCTGTACTAACCTCTTTTAATGAGTTTATAAAGCTCCACTTTACAGAATCTTCACCTTCACACGGTATCAATACATTCCCAGGATATCCTCTAAAATGGACCTGTAGTCAGGCAGATTAAAACCTTCAACCTGATAATTAATTAATGAGAAATAAATTACATCTAAGAACCCATATCCAACAAAACATTCTGTTTGAACTACCCGCGCATAAAAATGCTTCCATCTCTTCAAAGGTCACCCCCCCTCCCCTTTTCTTTCTTAATGTTGACTATTTTGGGTAGGTTTAAATCATGCATCAAAGTTCAAAAAGCACGAGTAGTTCAATGATCCTTATATTCACAGGCAACCTAGAACAGAAAAGCAGTCACTAAATTATATTATGGCAATGACGGTAGTTAAAGAGAACCTACAGTGATGTTCCAAGGTCTTTCAGGCTCGGGGCACAGAAGATCGAAAAGAACTCCAGTTGGTATGTACCTGCGACAAGAACAGCTTGCGGATTTCAGGTTTCAAATATACTTGAATAATTAAACAATACAAAACAAAATTCAAAGCAAGTAGGTTTTGAGGAAGAATAACCATTTGAGAGGGATGCCATTGTAATCGAACCAAATGGTATCAACCCCGGGAGGAAGTGTGCTGCTAAAATAAGGCTTAATCAAAGGCGCTAACAGCGGCAGATATCCGATCCGTGAAGCTAATATCTGAAATGATATAGAATTAGCAAAGAACGGTGGGAAAAGGACAGAAAAAAAGAGAGAGAGAAACATAACAGAAAGAGAGTTGACCAGAGCAGGAGGAGGAGGAGGCAGAGCGGTGACTTGGGATTCGTGGAGATGGATCTGAAGAGGAATTGCCCCTTCCCATACATACTTTTTTGCTTCCATTGCCGCCGTCGAAATCGGACTGAAGGATTGCGGCGGCGACGCCACCAACGCCGGGGGCAGCGTTAAAGAAGAGGGTTGCGAGGAGATGCACTCTGTTGTGGACTTGTGGCAGAGAAAAAGATAAGAACCAATAAAACGGAATTAAAGTACAAAAACTCACCAATCACGAAACCTTGGCTTTTGTCTGGGGAAATTTACCTGGGCCCGGTCCTATTTTATATAAATTGCACTAAGCCTTTACCAAAGGGAAATTCTAACGTGAGGCTTGTTTATAAAAATAATAGAATTTACGTATCAAGATTTTGTAAATACATAAATTCTTACAAAAATCAGTAAGCGTTTATGTATATATCGAAATAAAAATAAAGTAAAAGCTAAACCGGTAGCCTTAAATATATGATAAAAAATTGTGTACATACATTTTCTCTTACATTTTCTGTAACAAATTATGTATATTTTGTAATAATTTTTGTAGATACTTAAATTCTCATAATTTTTTTAAGAAAAAAATTTATTATGTAGGTCTTTCTGTGTGTACACAAATGCTTACCATAAGTTGTACTATTTTTGGTTTCGATAATCTCAGGTAAGGATTTCTGTACATACCGTTTTGCATACATTTTCTGTAACAAATTATGTATATTCTATAATGATTTATGTACCTACTCAAACTCTCATAAATTTTGTAAGAAATAAAGTTATTTTGTAACTCTTTGTGTGTGTACACACATGCTTACTATAAGTCGAACTATTTTTGAATTGGGTGATTTCGAGTAAGAATTTGTGTACTTACACTTTTGTTTACCTTTTCTGTAACAATTAATGTATATTATATAGTGATTTATGTAGCTACTCAAACTTTTTAACTTTTTAA